>JAPWTK010000004.1:5544859-8317289 GCA_029963805.1 Aromia moschata
CACCACTAAATCAAGGTACCATTAGTAAAATTGAGGCACAACATCGAGAGATGGGTCATGTCAGGAAAGTACCGAGTAAGAGGCAGGCTGTTGTTGACGAAGTTGAATTTGTTGCTTGCTCTAGAAGAAAATCCAATTACCCCAGCCCGTCAACTGGCCCGTGATAGTAATCTTAATCACAAAACAGTTTTAAAAATACTTAAATATGAGAAAAAACGCCCATATAAAATGCAAGCTGTTCAAGAGCTACTTGTAGATGATCCAGATCGACGAGTGGAATTTTGCGATTTATTGATGACTTGTATTGATCAAAACCAGTTATCTTTAGAGTGGATAGTTTTCTCTGACAAGGCTACTTTTACATTAAATGGGCACGTAAATCGCCAAAATTGTCGTTACTGGGCTGAAGAGAACCCCCATTGGATGAGGGGAACTTCATACTCAGCGCCCACAGAAAACTAATGTGTGGGCCGGAATAATACAAGATAGAATTGTAGGACCATTTTTCTTCGATGACACTCTTAATGGAGCAAGATACTTGCGTTTACTCCAGCACGAACTAATGCCAGTGCTATGTCATTTATTTCCAAACCCCTTAAACCCTAACTTGACCGACGAGAGGTTATGGTTTCAGCAAGATGGGGCCCCACCACACTATGCTGCCATTGTTCGTCAGTATCTGGACCGAATTTTTCCCGGTAGGTGGATTGGGAGGCGAGGTAATATTGAGTGACCAGCAAGATCTCCAGATCTTACACCACTGGATTTCTTTTTGTGGGGACATCTTAAAAGTAGGGTTTACATTCAGAAACCCAACAACATAGCAGATCTGCAGGAAAGGATAAGAGAGGAAATCGGAAAAATAACACCGCAAATGTTGCATAATGTAAGGGACGAAACCTACCACAGACTGGGATGCTGCCAACAAGTGAATGGTGCACATTTTGAACAATTGTTACGTTGAAAATAAATTTAATTTTTAAATTGTTTTAATTGTATGCAACCCTACAAACATACTAAAAATTAAAATTTGATCAGTGCGTTGGATTCCTCTTTCCACCAGCTTTACAATGAGGGGTCACAAGCCATAGGGTTGCATTTGAAAAAAATCATGTCGAGGGTGGTTTCAGCCACCCCTGAAGGGCTATATTTTTCACATTACTTGCAAAATGTAGGTAAATACATTTAAAAGTGGACGTGTCTCGAGAATTTTTTGAAAAATCATTCACCACCCCGCTAGCGAATATATTCCAGTTAAAGTCTCCACCGTGTATATAGATCTGCTGCTAATTGTTACGACTTGGCTCGTTAACTATCCGATTATCCGGTTCCATTTAATTCGCCCCAATTGTCAATCTCCGACTTGAGATTGACAAAACTAAGCGGAAAATTAGCAATTAATAAAGGGTGACGTCTTTCTAGTAACTCTGAACGAAAGTTCGTGTATGTGGTAGCGCATGAAGCCTAATCTGAAGAACCGATATAATTAATATTAACGGATAATAATTAACAGATAGACGTAGGCTTGAATGACAACGGACGAGACGAGACTTCCTTGCCATAAATCATATCTGTTAGGCAGGATATGTCGTGTCGGTTCGTGGTTTTGGTGAACTTTTCTAGGTCGTTGAGAAAGTTATGTAGCCGTGCTAAATTTAGTCGCCCTAGCAAGTAATTTTACTTCCACATCCATATGGTGGTATGGAAGTAAACATTATTTGTAAAACTATTGACTAAACAACTTATGTTTAAACGGCGAAACGACGTATTATAATGTTTTAACAAAATAATTTATAAAAGTTGAATACAATACCAGTACGACATTACAAAAATACCTGGCCTTTAAATACCTTAAAAAAAAAAACATTTTGTCAAGAGTGTCAATTTTTTATATTAATATTAATTAGGAATTACGTCTTAAGAAAACTTTCTGCCTTTAGAAATTCGCTACACTTAATTATACACCCAATTATACACAAGAATTTAAAAAATGACCTTGAAGTAAAGCAAGTTTATTAATAAATAAATTACTTGGTAAATAAATTGTGTGAACCTAATTGATAATCTTTATGGAATGTTTTACATTTTCCACGATTTTTGTTTTCATTTCGGGGCATTACGAAATTTTCCTCGAAAAAAAATATATTTGAGCAAGTGTTTTATTAATTCCTTATCTAACCGGTCTACAAGAAAATAAAATTGAAGTTCAATAAAAAATAAAAAAATTAAAATATAAATCAACCCGGTTATAAGACGCAAGAAAGAAAAAATGCCCATTGAATAAGTACGGCATCGCATCATAATCCGTAATAATTCCGTATTCCGTATTCCCTCGGATCTCGTTCGTATTCATATCGTACTATTACGTATTATGTTTACGTCCGAGACTTCGTCGGATACGATATCCACGCTATCTTCCGGCATTTGACAGCCTTCGTAATAATTTCGATTCCGTATTGCGGTTGGCAACTATTCGGAGTAATACGTAATAGTTTGATATTCGGATTGAACGGAATTTTTAATACGTATTCTTACACTAGTTCTAACACTTCAGGGGAAACATTATTTAGGAGTTGTACAATTCTGGCCCGTAAATCATTTAAATTTCGTGGTCTTTCGTGTCCGTAAACAGTTTGTTTTATTTGTTAAATATTTGTTGGCATTTAAGGAACCTTTTATAAAAAATGGCCCAACGATGTAATCGCCTAAAATACCAACCCAAACATTTAACTTCTCGGGATACTGCGTACGCACAGGAATACTCAAGTGCTTATTTTCCGTAGACCAATAACAATATAATAATTCAATTCACACGTGCGCATTATAATTTTATATATTTATATTACATATTTTATTGCTACCCTATCACGAAAGACCGAGAAAAACGCTCATGAAAGTTTTAAAATTACATATCAGTCTGGCAACTATGGATATAAAATTTCTCTGTCAGTTCCCTTTAGTTGAAGAGTTTATTCTTTTTTTATCTTTTAATGCTCGGTTTTGAAATATTGGACTTTCCAACCCTGTATATGTATACATTATACATACACTAGTTTGAAATTATCTGACAAGGTTAACATTTTGGTGTTTTTGGTATCATTCACTGGTGCCCACTAGGTGGCACTTTTTGTCCATATGTACAAGATAAATTCATTTGAAGCGTCATTATAAACTTTTCGAAAATATCCTGAGAGAGGTCGATTTTTACTTTGAGAGTGCCATTTTTTTACACCAAAATATTTCCTCAACTTTCACCCCGCTGAATTATGACAATCCCCCCCCCCAATTTTAAATTAATAAGAGACTTCAATAGGACTTTTTTTACAATACAATACAGTACAATGATTTAACAAAAAACATCTCATGTGAGATTACAACACGTTAATAACATTTAACATTTGCAAAATTATTTTTCTCGGTTATTAATGAGCATTTTATATAACACCATATAAAAGTTTGGTGATTTGGGCTTTCTGATCTGTTGTAACGCATTCATTAGATTTTTTGAAAGAACAAAAAAACTCCAAAACTTGTTAATAACCAAAACAATTAATGAGTTGTCTTGTTTTATAGGTATCCTAGTACCTGGTAAATCTCCAATAGCTATAAAACATAATGCTGACATATTCTAATTTAGTCTATCTAGTATTTTTTTATTGTTCGGTTTTTCCTTGTTCAATCTTCTCCTCACTCAATTTTCTTATGATCGATTTATTTTTTATCGCCATGCATCTTACAGATACACCAGGACTGTAGAGGCGATAAAACGCGAATAAACCAGAAATTTGCAATACCAAAGAAGGCGTCAAATAACCCCCGGAAGAAGGGGGGTGTGAGGAGGGTAGAACGTCGATCTTTCCTTTGCAAAATTCATGGAAACACATAGGCGATGTATCCTCAGGCCACGTCTTCGTTATATGGTACTTCAGCGACCCTGCTCCCGTACTTTTCTAGTCCATTACCTCCCTACTGCCCTTATCTTACCGGATCTTTTTTATGTACACCTTAAACCTAACCCTATATGTGCGCCATTTCTGGTCGGGATAGGCCCGTCACCGTCATTACTTTAGAATTCCATCCGCAGTTTCTTCCAGTCCCTCATTATTTATTTTTACTCATAAGATTAGTACTTGAAAGTGACCGGTCGCACATACAGTGGCGGTCACATAATTAGAAACGGCATTGTTTTAGCATAACTTATGCACATTATGTCATTTAGTTTTTAACCCCTCCCAACAATTATATATACAATAAACATGCGTTCTAAAGCGAATCAATTCGTAACTTATTTTGTGCTCCATCCGTCTCAGTTCAACTTTTATATTTATAATTGCGATTTACCTACCATTTTTCGAAGGACACATAATTAGAAACGATATAGAAAAATGTTCATTATTCATGAAACTATGTAACATACATTAATATTTTATTGGATAGTCATGTTTCTTTATTACTTCTGTGTATCTCCTACCCATAGAGCTTATCAAAGTCTGACATAACTCTACAGTTATCGAGTACCAGGCCTCTCTAACAGCTTCATACAATTCATCAAAATTTTTAAACTGACGCTGACAAACTCGCTATTTTACTTCACCCCATAGATTTTTTATGGGGTTGAGGTCAGAGCTACAAGATGGCCAGTCAATAATAGATACGGAGTTGTTAATTAACCACTGTATTACAGATTTCGCAGTACGTCTGGGATCATTGTCTTGAACAAGCTTCCACGTAACATGCATAAACTCGCCAGCGTATGGTTGCAGAATATTTTCCAATATGTTAATATACACATACTGGTCCATGATTCCCTTTACGCGATGTATGGAGCCTACACCTCTCCAGGAAAAGCAACCCCAGATGACGACATTTCCGCCTCTGTGTTTTAACGTTATGGTTGTATAGTTCGGATTATATTCACATTTAGGCGGGCGTCGGACATACTGTTTTCACTAGGATTCGATGGAATGACGATGAGATGATTCGTTAGTATTGAGCCATTTCCTCGAAGTGCTTGAAATTTTCTAGACGAGTCTGGAGAGTGGTGGGGATCAGGTTATATAAAGCGTGCACTCATGTGCGTTAACATTATTAAATCTCGAAGCGAAACTGTAATGTGCAAAATGAAAATGAGCAAAACTTACAATAGAATAATAAAATAACAATACAAGGCCGCAATACAACCGAAGTACACCGAATGGCTCTAGTGGCCGCGTATGACGACAATGCCTTTAGTTTAGCGACATGCAAAAGATGGTTCCCACGCTTCTGATATGGCGACTACAGCATCGACGATAAACCACAATTTGGTAGGCCATCTTGACTGGATATCGAACGCTTGAGTACAATGGTCGAAGCAACCCGTATGGAACCACACGAGAGATGGCACGGAAGGAGCTCGGCTATAGCCAGGCCACGATAGTACCTGACTGGAAACGCTAGGCAAAGTTCAAAAGTTAGGCAAGTGGATACCATATTTAGGAGAAGCTAATCGCCAACAGCGGAGTATCATTTACACACAACTTCTCTCCCGCAGTCGTCATTTTGACTGGTTGAACAACCTTGTTACCGCAGATGAAAAGTGAGTTTTTATGTAAATCATAACCGTAAGCGCCAGTGACGTCCACCTGCCAAAGTTATACTACTGCACGATAATGCGCGTCCCCATATTTGACGATTCGTCAAATGATTTAGTAAATTTTGTTTTCGAAAATCTATGGAGTAGACCAATATTTTCTTTTTAAATTTATTTCACTTACACACCGTTATATGAGACATGTTTTTTGCTGTCTTTTTTTCAGCACTAATATGGGCGTACATGTGGATAGTCATTATAAAAAAATTTTTGAAAAAAATATATACGTCACTGTCCCTCTGCCATTGGGGCAGTAGGGTACGTTTTTTTTTTTTCATAAAAATATCATAGTGACTAACCCACATGCAGGCTCATGTTACTGCTGAAAAAATATATAGCTGCCAACGTCTTACATCACTGTGTGTAAGTGACAGAAATTTAAAATGAAAATATTAGTCTATTCAAGGGATTTTGGAAAAAAGTCTAAAAACCACCAGAGGAAAGTTATGCTCTCAATATGGTGGGATTATAAGGGCGTGGTATTTTTCGAGCTCCTACCGACGAACCAAACAATCGATTCCGTTGTGTACTGTCGCTGGATGATTTCAGTACATCTCTTGCGGAAAATCGGCCAGAGCTCATCAATCCCAAAAGCGTAGTGTTCCACCACAACAACGCGAGATCCCATACAAGTTTGGTGACTTGCCAAAAGTTGGTGCAGCTTGGATGGAAAGTCTTGCCTCCTCCTTCTTACTCACCGGACCTTGCCCCATCAGATTACCATTTGTTTCTTTTCTTGCAGAACGACTTGAATGGTAGATCGTTCGATTCTGATGAGGCCATCAAAGAGCATCTCACCCAGTTCTTCGCTGGAAAAGAGCGATCCTTCTACGAGCGCGAACTCATGCAGCTATCAGAAAGTTGGCAAAAGACCATCGATCAAAACTAGCAAACATCATTGATTCAACTTTGTTCTATTATTAATAAATGAACCTTGAAAATCACCCAAAAAATGCGTCATGACTTTTCCGACAACCTAATAGATCCCTATATAGGAAAATCTAATTTAATTTAAATCATTTCATTTCATAAGTTTCTAAACTACATTAGTTTCTAGCTCCTGGATGCCTACGGCGATACGGATTAGTACGCGTATTTTCTATTTAGAGGCAATTATGTAGGTAAATTAGATCGGAATGGCGTTTTCTGTCGCCAAGAAGGATCTCGCTAACAATTTATTTCGCTCCCAGAGCGAAATCGCTCCGCTTCGAGGGCGCTAACCGCGTTTCGAGGAAGTTTCCGCATATAATTTAGAGGACTCGAAATTTTAGCCCGATGTATCCCACACTCATCAAACTAATTGTTAATTGTGTCACCGCAGTTCACAACTTGGTAATACGTCGTCAATGTAGACAGGGATGCCTTGCAGTAATCGATAGCGACTAACTACATTCAAATGGGGATTTAACTTATTTATCTAGGAAATACACAGTAGAAGTTGTATGTTGTATCGGAATACCCTTTGATAGATTCACCCAAATTCTGTAATGACTCAATCTTACACACATTATGCCTGACGATGCATTTTTCGTTCTTCTTACAATTATTCTAATCCAAGTATTATAGAGGGGAAAATTAAGACAGACAGAAAAAAAAGATTAAGACAAAAATTGCCCTAACAATTTTTAATAAGTTAACAAAAGATGATCGCTTTAAAAAAGCTTAACTCATGTTATTTTTGAATGGAACAATCAATATATTGTCACATTATTGAAATCAACGTAATTTCCACATGCCAAAAATATATAATATGTCTATGTTTGGACCAGCCGTTTTTGAGTTATTTCACTTTATATAAATCCGTCTAGTTAGCCGTGCCTGACGATTCGAAATAAAAATGTGACGTTTTATCGCAGTGGTTATGGATTACTATGGAAACAATTACTTTTATTTAATGAAATAACCCCAAAACTTTTTTATGTCGAATGGCCCATGCACGGCAAGCTAGACGGAATTATTTAAAGTTAAATAACTCAAAAACGGCCGGTCCAAACATAAACATATTATATATTTTTGGAATGTGTAAATTAGGTCGATTTCAACAATATGACAATATACCTATATTATTGTGGCCCAAAAATATTTTATATATTTTTTTTCTTGTCTCGTGTAAAAATATATTAATTTATCAGAGTTAGAAACGCCCCCTTAAAAAAATCAGCTCAAAAAAAATTTTTAGAGGTCGCTCAAAATTTTTAAAAATTTTCAAAATCGTCAAAAATTGAATTTTTTGATTTATCTATTTTTTTCCTCGTCATGTTATTATTTTTTTAAGTTGAAAAACATGTCGATTCTGAAAATATGAAATATTTTAATTTCTAAAGGTCACTCATATTTTTTTTACTTTTCAAAGTAGTGTCCCTAAAATATTTTCGAGCAATCTAAATATAAATATTAACGAACAATTTTTTTTTTAATTTGACGTACAACAAATTGTAAATGAAACACGAGACACTTAAAAAATTTCTCGAGACAAAATTGACTACTACATTGTAAGTACCAACTTTTACTTTTATCTTTTTTTCTATGTCAATAAATAAAGTCTTTTAAGGGGTAGCATATTATAAAGAAAACCCCTGTACATCTGAGATGTTAGGGCATAGTCAAGCTTTGTCATAAATTAGCGAAATTAAAATTTGGTGTGTATCAATGATTAAACCATCGGTGAAACCATTTAACTACCATTTGAAGCAAGATATATTCTGAAAAATGTAAATTGAAAAAGTTGAAATTTAAAAAACATATAATGTAGGTCAGAACAAGAAAACAAAATTTTAAACCAAATTATAATTATGTTTTATTGCACTAATCTTATATTGTAATGTAGGATTAGTGACCTGTCTGTATATAACTATAGTTGACTAGTGGAATAAGGTCATAAATACTTCAAAAAAAAAAACTATTTTTCACTATAGTCGACGTTTCGCAAAATTTATTTGTATCCTCAGGACTAATTGAATAAGCCTTTTGATGTCATTGGTATAAAAAAAATTACTGAAACATTCATATATGCATAAAAACAATAAACTACAACGTACTGGAACCTGAAGTGCATCGGGTATACAGATTAGGAAATTGCACCTTTACATATTGGCGATACATGTGTAGAAGAGAATACGTTAAAAGATACCAGTAAGGACAGACAAAGACAGTTAGATACCACAGTGTTTCACGTTCGTACAAGTATCGGAAAATTATAGGAAGTATAGGAAGTACACCAATGACATCAAAACAAACTCTTAAACTCCTGTCATAGAAATTCTGTGGAAACTCAAGTTTTAAAGTATCTTTATGTCAAAACACTTAGCCAACTTTATTAATTTATTGTGGTGAAACTTGCAATACAAAAAAAGATAAAGGGTTCCACTAAAGATTATAATTCTTAAAATAGTTCTGTGAACTGACAAAGTTTGAAGACCTCTGATTTATAGCAACGACTTCTAAACTAATTAAGTTTAATTAGTTTCAAGATCATTAGTCTGTGTCAACTATAAGTTTGATACGTACCTACATCTAAGACGTTATAAGGCACAATTGAGTCTTCTATTAAATATTTTACAGATAGTGTCCTGTAAATAATGAAGTTTTGATAGAACATTTATGAAAATTCGCTTTTTATCTGGCGGTGAATCTGTTTTAAATCATTTAGGAAACCAAATTAAAAATCATGTAGTGTCGGCATGAGCTATGAAAAACGTGCAATTTACGCTTTTTGGAACAGTAGTTCCAAATTGTAGTTCATCTAGACATTGCGTATCGAAGAAACATAAAATTTCTAACTTTCAGATTCGACCTTGAAAAATTATAAATTTGAATTGCGCCATATTTCTCATAAGCATTAATTTGCAATCCCTCATTTTTTTAGCACGAGCCACCACTGAGCCGCGTAATAAAACATATTTGTTTAAAACTAACTCTCATCTCAAAAATTCTCTAGCAACTAAATGTTTAAAGTACTTTTATGTCAAAAAAAATCACAAAAAACGAGAGTATTGATCAAATTTATGATTTCATGGTGGTGAAACTTAATTTAAATGCTTTAGTATTTATTTGCATTTGGTGGGTAACAGAAACATTAACATCTCACAGTCTAATTTAGTTTGTTATAATAAATAGTTATACTTTTCTGTGTTATGATATATTTTCAATATTTTCAACTTGTCCAGCAGGATTATGATTTACTTTTTTCCCCATTTGGAAACCTCTATTGTAAACCTAATAACGGAATAACGACAAAAAAATAAAATCCATTCAGTTAATCGTCTATTAAGCTATGGACGAGTTGGGGAATTCAATGGCAGCTTTCTAAAGAATGGAACTACTGAAATATAAACGTATTAAAGACTTACTGACCCATTCACTTGGCTTATATCCAACTATCTACTCGCCTTTCATTCTGTAAAAGCCTTTCCTGCCGTATTATCAACAAAAGGGCATAACCTATTTTACTGAAATGTAAAACTTTTATCGAGGGTCCGAGATTTTACTGTCACATAATAAAATGTCGACTTATTTTATTATGTAAATAAAAAAAATCGAGATGAAGAATCCACTTAAAATAACTGAATTCTACACGGTGTTAATTTGAAAACGAACAGCATTTAATATTGCCTAAACTAATGACAGTATCAAAATTTGGCGAAACACAACAATTTACATATTAAGGGGGACAATTTTTGAGGTATTTGTTGTCGTATTACTTTCAAATGGAATTTTTTTAACAACTTTTTGGATTTTCCAATCTAAAAAGCTTTGCTTATAAAAATTTGAAAAAACTCCAGTGCATTCTTTGAGTGATTTTAAGAACTTTTTATTCTTGACTCTTTTTTTGTAAAAGTGCATCATTTTTAAATAAAAAATTCAGAATTAAAATATATTCCACACACTCATAAGGTTAACTCCAAATTTTTGACAAAAATTTTGACAAAAAGGAAATATGGGACTTATCTAGAATTGTACAAGAAACTCAAAAATGGCAAAAGAAATAGGGGTTGCCATTTAAAATTGTAGGGGTAGGTGCCCTAGGGGTTAGGGGGTTGAAAGTAATACGACAACAAATACCTCAAAAGTTGTCCCCTTTGATATGTAAATTGATGTGTTTCGCCAAATTTTGATACTGTCATTAGTTTAGGCAATATTAAATGCTGTTCGTTTTCAAATTGACACCGTGTTATTTATGAATATATATATATATTTAGAGGGTATACTCGTATTTATTGGAGTACTGAGGTGTTTTCGCTGACTTCATTTATTTTATTTTAATACGCTAATACGCTAACGAATATTTCCTTTTTTCATTTTGAAATGAAACTCCTTGGACAACATTATAATATTCGTGGTTAACGTAAATACATAACATATGTATGTATACTTAAATTTGGAAAAATACTAAAAACATCATCAATGTCCAATTTTCAGGTCACGAGTTCATCAAAAAAGTCCAATACCCTACCTTAATTGCAACCTTAATCGATCTTTTATTTGTATTTTTAAAAAGGGTCAAGAGTTATCATGTACATAAAAATATTAACAGACAAAGTCAAGTAGATAAGCAGTTACTTTTTTTTGCTCAACATCAATACCTTTCCAATTAAATTGCAACGCAATTTATTTGAAATTTTCACATAAGATATACTTCGATATAACAAAGAAATTATTAAGTTTTCAATAAGAAATAAACAGTTAAACAATATTCAACAATGAGTTGCACCACCGTGATTTACTCGGTGACGGACACTCTGAATCAAATGTCACCTTGGGGCGTATCATTCCAAACATCCTATATTTGAAGCCGAAGATCGTTGAGATTGACTGGGGGATAGAATAAATGACCCAGTCTGCTACCGAGACATGTTCCTCAAACATGTCTCAGTTTATCCCAGATATGTTCGATCGGTGAGGGATCGGAGGAACATGCGGGCCATGAAAGCACATATACGTAAGCTTGTTCCAAAAACTGTGCTGCATCTCTTGTCGTGTGAGGGCCGGCGTTATCTTGTTGAAAAATTGGTGCAATCAATCCCCGGAGGTGTGGCACTGCGACAGGTTCTATAACATCTGCTATGTAACTGTCTGCATTCAAACTGCCAAAAAAAGAAAACCAAAGGTAACCTACTAGCAAAACAGGATGCACCCAAACCATCACTCTACGTATAAGGGCAGTGTGGCGTTCAACAGCTAGTTGTAAATACCTCCGTTCTTCACGGAAATGTCTCTCCTTTCTGCGTCCATTATGCGCTCACAAAAACGAGAGTTGCTAAAGACCACATAATGTCATTGCATGTGGATTTGTTCATTGCATCATTCCAGCCTGCAAGTATTGGAGTAAGGGGTAGGCATAGAAAGGCTTGGTAAGCACCATAGGATCTTATTCGACGGTATACGGACGCCATAGACACTTTTTGTTCTGCAGTTTCCCTCCAAAAATTTCCCACAGCTTGTGTTGTGGAAAATCTGCCTCTTACCGCCAGCTTTCTCAGATGACGTTCTTCACGATCCTATTCCTAAACGTTTTGATTAAACGAAATTAAAAGAACTTTATCATGAAGATCCAAGAGAATATAAGTATTTTTTAAAAAGTCTTCGGAATGCTTCCAGACTTTACTTAATTTTACTTTACTTTAATGCGCGATGCTATACCAGGACGAATAAAACTTGAAATAACATTATCATATTAACTACAGGAGTTTGCAACATTTTTTTTTGCAACAAAGCAACAAACTTGCATGTGGTGGTATGATTCCATTTTGGAGGTGGCATTTTCCAGGCCAATATGAAATTCTTTTAATCAAATACAAATAAACGGTAACCCATATACCATCCACGTGCTCTACTTGACGATAATAACACGACATCCTGTCCCAGCCATGCCAATATGAAGGCAGGTAAACGAATTTGATGGAGGGGGAAAGCTGTACTGGCTCAAAAATAAAACCACTCTCTACTCACTTGACTGTTCACTTTACTTGACGGGCAAGTAGAGCTGGACTTGCCTAGCATGATATAAGTAGCAAGTAAGGCGTTTCCACGGGGAAAGTAACTTCGGACAGTCAACTTGACTACTTGCCTGTACGTTTTACTTGACTAATGTAAACGGGTCTTAAGAGAAAGTTCGGTCTCCCTCATACTAACAATCCGGCCACGTCCAAAATCACTTAGTTGACGATGATTTTGAATTTGTTGAACATGCACTCACATGAAAATCACAACAAATACAAAGAAATCGTTAAATGTTTTTGTTGAAACTTTCATAATTTCTATGTTATACTTTATGTGAAAATTTCAAATAAATGTCTTTACTAATACTGGATGTTGCGATTTTTATTCAGTCAATAATGTTATGTTCGTACTTCTGCCATATCTATACTTTGCTCTGCTCTTTACGTTGCTGTTTCCTTTTTGTTTGTTTTTTTTTTTTTTTTTGGGGGACAGCTCAATTTTTTTTCGTGACGCGAATTACTTCGCATTGGCATTCGGAAGATTAATGCCATCGTTGTAGGCCTGCGGCTAAATAAACCTGGTGATGCCATAAGATTATCATGTATGAAAGATAAGGAGCAGTTTATTATATCTGCGCCATTTTTTAGTGCCGGCGCTCGTCTCGTCCCCATCAGCATAACAATAAAGTGGGCCCCATTAATCTTACTCGAGAGCGTTATTAAACCAAACAAAACCCACCCCCGAATCCCGAGGCCGGCAAAAACGCGCGTAAACCGAATTTACCCCGAGAAAACTCGCGGTAATATAACAAACGTTGTGTGACCAATCTAAATAGAGTGACACGAGAGATTGACCACGGAAGCCGAACGACGCGGAAGATAGGGGAAATAAAAATAATTCATGTCGAGGTCGAATTTTATCAGCTTAAAAATTAGATAGTAGAATGCAGGCTTTCACGACTGATGTCCAATGGTTTGCCGCGGTCGTCTAAATTGACTTGAAGTTTCGCTGATCACGCTGTCAGCTTCTTCAGAAGGTTTCGAAAGACGTTTCAGTTTCTAAAGGCTGAAAAGTCTTTAGAAACCTTCTGAAGAAGCTGACAGCATGATCAGCGAAACGTCAAGTCCATTTAGACGCCCGCAAAATCCGCAAGAAATAACTTCACCATTAAAAAGGTATCAAATAGGAAGGTATCAAATCCGTGTAACATGTCTCATCTTAGGCCGATCAGCATACTACCGATGTTATCGAAAGTTATGGAAAAAATAATGTATGAACAAATTAGTAAATTTATATTTCAACATAAAATAATACCTGACGTTCAGTCTGGATTTAGAGACGGACATAGCACTACCACTGCACTTACAGCTATAGTTGACGACCTACTGCGAGCCACGGACGATAAAAAATTAAGCTATCTAGTTCTGTTGGACTTTAGCATGGCGTTTGATACGATGGATCCGGAAATATTCTGTGACAAAATAAGGTACTATGGTTTTGATGCAGACTCTGTTGAGTTGGTCAAAAACTATCTTTCTGGCAGAACTCAACGAGTCTTGTATAACTCGGAGTCCTCCTATGCTTTACCAATAAAATATGGAGTACTACAGGGCTCCATACTTGGACCACTACTGTTCTCACTATATATCTGATTTTCATGGTTCCATACATTGCAATATCCATCATTACGCGGACGACACGCAAATATACTATTCTTTCTACATCGCCAGTAATTATACTATTAATAGAATCAATGATGATTTAAAATCCTTGCTTAACATCTCAGTAGCTCATAATTTACAGCTTAATGCCAGTAAGTCGTCAGCTATACTTTTTGGGCCTAAGACGAAGCGTGGAAATGCCAAGGAAATGATTCACATTAATATCAGTGGTGAAAACATACCTTTTAAAGAAGAAACTAAGAACTTAGGACTTTGGTTTGACTCTGAACTCCGCTTTACCAAACATGTGAATCAGTTGTGTCAGAGTTCATACAATATATTAAGACAACTTTATCCTCATAGAGACGTTATGAGTTCACATCTCAAATTACAATTATGTGAATCACTAATAATTTCAAAAATATCCTACTGTGATTGTGTGTATGGTCCTGCTCTACTAGCATATGACAAATTGAGGCTACAAAAGATACAAAATTTTTGTTATCGGTTTGCCTTTGGAATTCGAAAATATGACCATGTTAGTCATAAAATACACAAAACGTGAAGATTTAAATTAGAAGACTTACGCAAAGTGCACTTATTAATTTTAACACATAAAGTTTTGACTAATTGTAAGTCAACTTTGTACCTAAATACAAAGTTAGTAAGATTTTGGGATGTCAATAATTTGTCGACTCTATCTGTCGCCGTAATCTCTGAGAATATTTACTTTGGCCATGGAAAAGAACCTGAAATTTTACTGAAAAGTGTGGGTATGTATATTACTGCATATTAGGTATAGTAGGTAAATATGTTTATTATAATGTTGTAAATATAATAAGTCGGTATATATATATTTGTTTAACTACTAATCAAGAGTAGTTATTATGTTGTTATGTTATTATTTTTCATGCACACAGTGTTATCCAGTATTGTTATGTCAATATGTTGTGATTATTTTTTTTTTCGGTTAAGTTTAAAAGCGCCCGACAAGGGTGATACTTCGCCTTTTCGTCTAAATTATTTGCATATAGTACACTGTATTGTTTCTATTGTATTATGATTTGTTAGATGAATAAAGACGTATTATTATTATTATTATTAAAAATTAGATGTTCGCGGGTAAAATGATCGAAATCTACAGAGACAGTTGAGAGCCGTTACTAGCCCTATGAAATTACAAAACAACGTCAGGGACAGTAAAGGAATATAAGCTCTTACATACAACTTGTCTGTTTGCTGGGTGGAAGGCCATGTGCAACAAGGAAGCTGATAAGTTGGCTCGGAAAGCATCCGGCTGGAGTATTTTCAGCCCGAGCCCTCCTAGTTCGCTACTTATTACAGCAATAACTCAACAAATTGCGTGTATACATTACAAGAATTCACGCATGTGATATTTAATGAACTATGGGATGAAACAGGCAGCTGCCAAATTACTAGGGAACTTTTAAGGTATTTAAAATATCTCACAACAATAAATCAGACTCAAAATATTCTAACGATTCGAAACATATTATAGCATTGTTTGATAGACAATGTATAACAACGAAATTGTGTGTGATGTGTTTGAATAGTTCCTCTATCCAGAGGAAATAAAGCATCAACGCCTAGAACAAACCCTCTAGACATTGAGGCGTCTGAACTTATATAATGTCTGAACTTAAATAAATCGTCATGAATCAGCATAGAGACGACAATGATGTATGTCTGGCAGTGACCAAGAAGATTCTTCGTTTTGTAACAGGCGTTCTCACTGGACGTTGTTAGCTAAGAAAACACCTCTATAACTTGAAGCTAAATGAAACCCCCCGTTTGAAGAGTATATTAGCAAGAAGAGGTAGTCCAGACGGCGTAGATTATTTTTTTAAAATAAATAGTTGCGGCACTTTCTCAACGTGATAATTAGGAGAGAAATCGTACGAATCGAATGAAAATGTTTTGGACAAAATCCGATTGTAGGATCATTGCGAAAAAATTGCAAAAACGTTTTTAGGCACAAAAAAAAATGTTGAGTAAAAAAACAAAAAATATCGCGTTATAGCGCCTGAAAAGACGAAATACATGGTTTTTGTATCATTAAAATCGGTTGATAACTTTTTGCACAAAAAAATAAAAACCGCGAAAATAAGCGATATTTCGATGTTCAATTACTCGGTCTGTAATTATCCTAGGAATGTCTTCCAGGGCTCAAATTTTTGTCAAAAAATATTCATAAGTTTTCGTGCAAACTGCGAAAAAGTAAAAACAGGTACTTTAGTAAAACGGCCCCTATTTCCACAATAATTGTCGTAGAGCAATTTTGCAAAAAGCTACGTGTTCTTGAATATTTCCTCGCCCGGAAAGCGATCGCGCGCTTACAAATTCGACCGAAGAAAGCCGAAAATAATTGAGTTTTCTCGGGAACTACTGAACGAAAATTGATTTCTTTTTGCAATAATCCTACAATCGGATTTTGTCCAAAACATTTTCATTCGATTCGTACGATTTTTCTCCTAATTATCACGTTGAGAAAGTGCCGCAACTAATTATTTTAAAAAATCACTTGTTTTTTTCTACCTCACCTGGACTCAGGAGACTGTAAAATTTTGTAAAATTTTGTTTTGTAATATTTTTAAAATACCCATGCAAATAGTTGTTTTTTCCAAATGGTCTTTTAGAGCAACGTCCAACACAGCACTATAGTTAAGTGTAAACAACATGACTACAAATATCAAGCGCGAAATTTAAAATTCAATAAAACGTTCCAGTACAGATTTATATTCAATAGAATTGAGTGGTGGTATCACTGCACACATCTAGTAGCGTCATCGGTTACGTGCATCTGTTTACGACTATTTTGTGAAGAATGTATGTATCTTATTATGGCTGAAATTTTAAAATTGAATCAGCTTTTTTTATGATTGAAGCCGGCACTGATTCTCATATGATATCAAGCTAGTTGTATCTGAATCAACTGTCTATATTTAATCACATAACAATATAAATACCTAATCTCACAAATTTCTAAAAATCGCGAAAACTGGCCTATCAAGCTAATATACGAGGTGTGTAAATTAAGTAATGAGACTGACAAGGTAGCGTCCGATCTAGCAAAACTGCGGAGACGGGATTTGGAAGGGTGGTAGGTTAACATGCAATGCACCTTCAGTACAAGTTTGAACTTGTTAGAGTCATTTGTTCTTTATGACTTTCTTCGTAAATCGGTTTTGATGAGTGACATTAATTTTGAGCAATGCTATCAGGTTTTGCTTCAGACTTGGACACATCGCAATGGATACTTTTGCAAAATTTCAACACGCCTACGGAGACAGTGGTTTTTCAAGAGCTCAGGTTTTTCGGTGGTTTAAGGCATTCTCAGAAGGAAGAGAGTCGATTTTGAGATGAATCACGCAGTTTGCCTCCAAGCCAAATACTAAATCAACACTTTTACAAAGAATTTCTTGAAAAACTTCGAAAAAGGGTCATGCGTGTGAGACCAAACCTCAAGAACAATGGATGTTGCATCACGACAATGCGCGTTGTCACACAGCCATTTCAGTAAACGAGTTTTTAGCCAGTAAAAACATTCCTGTGACGCATCACCTCCTTATTCGCCTGACTAGAGTCCTTGTGACTTTTTTCTCTTACAGAGATTGAAAAATCACCTCAAGGGACGTAATTTTGGGACCATAGAAAACATTCAAACTGCTGTAACCAACCAGCTGATGGCTATTCCAGTATACCTATGAGTTCCAGCACTGCTATGAGGAATTAAAAAAACCGCCTCCAGCACTGTGTCCCTTCCAGGGCTTCCCAGGGAAATTATTTTGAAGGACACAATACTGAATTGTAATTCTATTCGATTAAAAAAATAAAAAAAAAACTCATTAGTTAATTTATATACCTCGTATGAAACTAACTGTAAATGCAAAAGTTGTAGAAAAAATTAAATCCACCTATCTCGGCGTTTTTTTTAAATTAGCAATAATGGACAACCTTCTAAGTGCATCGAACACGACCCTCCATTTTGTTAATTGAAAGACATTTGCTCGAGCTCCACTAACGCTGCTTGTAAATGCCCATTTTATGATTGTTTGATTTGCATGCGGAAAAGCTCGCCTTTTACGAACTAACTGAAAGCGATATATGCTCGAAAAACGTAAAAAACCTCTCATGTTATGTGAACGAGCGTTTCATCTTTGTTCGCTTTTTTTGGCTCCCTGTTTTTGCTGTCGCTCTCAGAATATACCTACACATAATTAAACCGTATAATTAGAGTAAAAGAGCTTAATTGCGGGAAGTTTAATTTAAATAGAGAAAGTTGGCAGGACAAATTCGCGGATTTGAAAGGCTCTACATGAGTGGAAAATAAATATGCGTACAGATAAGCCTTGAATAGCGTATTAATATCCTAGTAAAGCCTTTGATAAGATAAATCACGATTTATTGTTAGCAAAATTGAAATTTTATGGCTTTTCTGAAGAGTCCTTAATTCTAATGAAATCCTATTTTTCAAACAGGAAATAATGTGTTCTTTTGAATGGTCATTACTCAGAGTATCAATCATTAGATGCTGGTGTTCCACAGGGTTCCATATTGGGCCCACTTATTTTCATAGTGTGTACACCGCAGATCTTTCTAATGCTATAAAAAGTTGTTGTTTTCCACAGCTACGCAGATGACACACAGTAGTGCCTAACTTTCAATCCGGGGAATTTAATTCTATCGACTACTAACATCAATAGTGACATTGAATCTGTTGTTAAATATTCTCAACAAAATGGGCTTAAGATTAATGCTCAAAAATCATCTGCCATAGTTTTTGGCACTGAAAAAATTGTAAAGATAATAGAAAGTAATGCAGAAATTTTTGTACAAGGACAAAAATTAACTCAAAAGTCTGTCAAAAAATCTCGGCATGTTAATGGATCAGAAATTAAATTATCGTTTGCACATAAATAACGTGTTTAAGAAAACTTACTGTTCACTAAAGCGTATCTATCAGAGTCGCAATATTTTGAATTTGCGCTTAAAAGTCTTGCTTAGTGAATCCTTAGTTTTAACGCACTAATGGACCATGCATTGATAAGTTATACTCCAATAAAATTCAAAAAGTGCAAAATATATGTTTAAGATTTATATTTAACCTTAAACGATATGATCATGTGTCAAACAAATTGAGAATATTGGACTGGCTAGATATGTCTAAGAGAAGAAAATATAATTTAGCATGTTTTACTCATAAAGTCCTTCTACATCCAATCCTCCCTACCTTAAAGAATGTTTTAAGGTAGGGAGTGCTTTTAAGGGAGGGGGAATGCTTTAAACACCTAGACGTTTTTTACATAGCCGAAATCTTAGACATATTGATAATCTACATATACCAAAACATAATCTATCTTTTTTAAAAAAATGTTTCACTTATGCAGCTGCATCCACCTATAATTCCATCCCCCAACATCTTAAATTTCTATCTGTAAGTTCTTTTAAAAAGCATTATAAAAAAATATTACTGTCATTGTAGGAGTAGGTAATTTTTTAAATTACATGTATACTCCTTTATGAATATTTTCTTCTTGACATATGTATGTATTTTTGTTCTCTTTAGGCAAGTAACAATATCATTTTAGTTGTGTAGGTGGTAGGGAAGTGTTATTTTTTGCGACTATTTAAATTTCAAGTTATCGTTTCTTTTATTTTTTAGGTTTCGTGATATTGGGATCATTGTTACCAGGTAAAATTATTGTATTAATACTTTTAAATAATTAAGATAAGTGTTTATATATGTGTACATGTACATATTTCTGTAATTTAAATTTGTATGTTATGGGCGTTGTTATATAATTTATATGTCTAAATGTAATTATCACTGGTTGAGTGTCAGAGCAATCTTCGGATTGAACTCCGCCTAAATAAAGACAATATCATTATTATTATACAGGGTGTACCATAATTATGTTAACACTTTTAAAGGGTGTATTCTAAGCAGAGGCACACACCAAATCTCAAGTTCTTATGTTATTCCGTTATTGAGATAAAAAAATTAAAAATGTATTTTTTGGCTCGCCTTATATCCGCGAATAATTTTGCATGGAAGGCTCTTATCGAAAAAGTTCATATGAAAAACTCCCTTTAAAATAACCTGTACAACACACCTTTTAAAAGTCTTAATATAATTATCGGACACCCTGTATAAAGTAATTACGAAACAGCAAACCAATTATTTTCGATTAACATAACTTATTTTATATTAATCAAGATTAATTTTCGACTCTGGGAAAAACTCAAGACACTTTTTCAACCAACACCGAAATTCTAGACTGCACTTCTAGGCGAGGGTTTCGTCAGTCATATAGGCATCATCGGGAAATCAACACTAGATAAATTAAATCTTTATATAAAAAGTATTTACCCTTTTCTACTACTTCCCGCTGTGGTTCGATTGTGTGGATTTTTGTTACTATACATCCAAAAGTTCTAAATAAAAAAAGTCAGCAGGACTTAAGGAGGCTAAGGAGCCACAGGAATGTTTTTACTGGCTAAAAACCTGTTTACTGAAATGGCTATGTGACAAGGCGCATTGTTGTGATGCAACATCCAGTTGTTCTTGATGTTTATACACGTATGATCCATTTTCGAAGTTTTTCAAGAACCTATCTGTAAAAGTGTTGATTTACTGTTTGGCCTAGAGGCACAAACTCTTTGTGGACAATTCCCTAGCTATCAAAAAAGAAAACCAGCCCGCATTTGATGTTCGACTTGTTCATTCTTGCTTTTTTGGGTATTGGAGAGCTTGAAGTGTTCCATGCTTTGCCGCTCATTGAAAGATGGGGATCATTTTCAATAGATTCCAAAGAGTCAAGACACCTTTCTCTCCTGATGTCCTTTTGTTCCTGCGAAAGGTTTTTTGGAACTATTTTTGCGCAGATTTTTTTAATCCCCTATTAGTTTTTCAAAATCTAATGAACAGCGGTGTGATTCAAATTTAACTCTTCCCCGATCACTCGTGTCGTCAACCGACGATCTGAACGGTTGTTGGATGAAAGCCTTCTGCTACGTGGTTCATCTTCAATCGACTCTCTTCCATCTGATAATGCCTTAAACCACCGAAAAACCTGGACTCTTGAAAAAACACTGTTTCCGTAGGCGTGTTGAAGTTTTGCAAAAGTATCCGTTGCGCTGTGTCCAAGTGTGAAGGAAAACCTGATAGCACACCGTTGCTCAAAATTAATGTCACTCATTTTTAAAACGCACTAGAAAACGTGTACTGAAGGTGTTTCAGTACAAGTTTCAGAACATTACATGTTAACCTACCGTCCTTCCAAGTCCCGTCTCCGCAGTGTTGCTAGATCTGGCGCGACGTTGTCAGTGGTATTACTTAATTTACACACCTCGTAAAAACACATGTAGTTATTTTGCACCCGAGACAATTTACATATGTATTTTTCAAATAAAAGTTTCTCAATGTCATGTTATCTCAAACGTATACATTGTAAATATTGCTCCCATTAGCTGTTTTCAAAATGCAAACCAATGAAATCATTATTATGAGATTTGTGTACAGTTTTTCATAATGGGCTTTGCGTAAAACAATCGAAAGGGCTTTCAAACTCCATTTTTGTTAAGCTTTCTTGTGGTGTGTCGACGATGTGACGGTTTTTTATAAATTAACAAACATATATTATATAACCCACGAAATAAATATTGGTATTACACTGACACGGTGTACATTACACTCTTTCTGGTGTTGAAAAATGCACAGTTGCTAGTTATATTGGTTAGAAATTTTGTCCAAATTTTTTATATCAGATTCCTATTAGGTTTTCCGTTTTCTTACAACTTTTCATAGTTTCTATTAAAATTAAGAAAAAACTCTCTAACCGTAACAGTAAAGCAAGATGCAAATCACCGGTAATTTCCTAACTAAATGAAATATAATTTCTTTTTGCAATTGAGTCTTCTTGGGGAATTAAAAATAAACCCGCTTGGGGAGCGTGTAATCTTATTAATCGTAGCGTTTAACTGGATCTCCTGGAAATTGGGTCGCTGCATTCAGCGTTGTTGTCCGCCTGCTTAGTGAAAAAATTCAATTTTTAATCCAGACAAACAACGAGAGATTTCAGTAATATTACTTTAATCAGTCTTGGCGGCTGGTTTTTTTTTAAGTGAGTTTATTGTAATAAGGCACTTTGTCCGCATTAATGTATGTTATATAAGAATATAACACCCAGTATAATCAAATAAGCAACAATGTTGCATAAGATAACATTCGAGGTTGAGATAAGCTTATATTTCCCTTATCTTGAAACTTAATACAAGTTTAGCTACACGTCTTATCTCAACGCTGAAACAAAGGCCCTTTGTCTGTTAATGCAAGAACTGCCAACCTGTAAGATTACGATAAACGTCTCCAAGAAATCTATTGAAAAGATCAGCATCTAGGAAGTTATAAAAAGGCTTAAGCTTGCATCAACAAACGCCTGTACTGATAGTTAAGTTCTGAAGTCAGACCAGTTTAGAAAAGTCGTGAGACGCGTTCGTTCGTTAGCCAGTTAGTGCTATTCGGCAACGGCTCACTCTCGGTCAAAATTAAACAACTGTAATTTGAATAAAAAATTGTAACTCCAAAATAAAAAAAAGTGAAACAAGAAAAAAATTGTTTTTAAAAAATCATTATATCGAAAATCGATATAACAAATTGGCGCAGTCGTGCGGATTTCACGCGTTATTAGAACACGGACATTGCCTAACTAGTGACGTGGGATTCCAATCCTTCAGTGAGAAGAAAGAACCTGCGGGAAGAAGAAACAAATTTCAAGAAAGAAACCCCAAAGAAAAAGAAGAAACAAATTTTCAAGAAAGAAACCCCAAAGAAAAGGGAAGAAGAAAGAATTTTCAAGAAAGAAAATCCAAGAAAAATTTCCAAGAAAGAAATTTCAAGAAAGAAACAGGAGTAAATCACAAGTAGAACACGGCACCGGTCCTCACTATTTGCGGTTCTCTTGAGACGAAAGCAGAGCATCCAAACCTTCGATCTTCGAGCATCAAAGCCTTCGATCTTCGAGCATCAAAACCTTCGATCTTCGAGCATCCTAGTCCCTCTAGAACAAGGAGCTGCCTAACTAGTTCGCCTAGAGAAGCCGAGACGGATGGAAAAAGCTTGGTAAGTCAAAGAATTGTCTCGCTTGCATTGTCACGCTTTACCTAGTTTTAAGTTGAAAGAAAAACAGGATACAAACCATTCTGTTTACCCCTTTTACCAATTAGTAACCATTCTAGTCAGTAACAATCAAAACGAAAACATTTTAGGCAAGTTTTGTGAAACAAATTTTAAAATCCAAAAAAAAAATTCTCTTTTACCTAGATATTTTTGTTAATCACACTTAATTTGTTTAAATAAAATCAAAATCAAAATGGAACACGAAACTGAAGACATTCCGGTAGAACCCTACAAGTTAGCCGAAATATTTTCAATCGTTCCTGAATTTGATGGAAATCAGATTTTCTTACAAACATTCATAAATGCTGTAAGATGTGCGTTTGATATGGCAGTAGATAACCAACGAATACTTTTAACTCTCCATGTCAAAAATAAATTGCGCGGAAAAGCAGCGGAACTTGTAAATTCACGAAACCCATCCACCTGGGATGAAATAAAAAATCTATTAGAAACTCATTTTGGAGATTCAAGAGATCTCACCTCTCTAATACAAGACCTCCAACGAATTAGTCAACATTCGAATGAGTCAGCTTTAAATTTTGTATCAAGATTGCAAACACACAACGCAAAAATGCACGCCGCAATTCAGAAACAACACTTAACACCAGAACAAAAAACCGCACAATCAAACTTAATAGAAACAATGACACTAAACACCTTACTAACAGGTTTAGATCCAAAATTAGCCCCTATCATCAGAGCAAGTAACCCTCGAGATATGTTACAAGCTATTGGCAGAATAAAACGTGAATTACAACTATCTTATTTCGAATCACAAAAATTACAAAGAAACAAACAGGTAACAAACCAAAATAATTCTTTTAGGCCCAACCTACAAAAAATCAAACATCCAAAAATCATGTTCACACTGTAAACGATTAGGTCACACAATAAACGAATGTCGGATGAGACAAAACAATTATCAGTATTCACCATTTCAAAATTTTTCGAATAATTACAATCAAAATCAAGCATCAGCACAAAATTTTTCTAGACCACAATTTAACCAAAATTTTTCTAAGCCCCAATTTAACCAAAATAGGCCAACAAACCTGCCAAATTACCAACAAAATAGACCTTTAGCGATAAGGCCTAACCCAAATTTCAACAATCAACAAAGACCACCAATAATTAGACAAAATCCAAATTACCAATCGCCCAAAACTCATCATTTTAACACCGAAAATCTATATTACGATTACAACTATGGTACTCCGATTCATGAGTATAACAACGAATACTACTTTGATGATACCGCTCATCAAAATCAATTCGAAACAAATTATAACACATTTGATGATACCGCTCATCAAAATCAAATCGAAACAAACTTCAGCACATTTGATGATACCGCTCATCAAAACCAATACGAACATCATAATACATTTGATGATACAGCTCATCAATACTACGACGAAAATTTCCAACACGAGTATACAAACAATCACTACGAAAACCAGGATTTTCACAAGCGTTTATCAATCGAAAACCAACCGCCAGATTTAACACCGAACTTAACCGAAATTCAATCCCAAATGCAAACACTACACTTGAACAAACAGGCAGACGAACAGATCTTCCTTTAGAAATCAAATCGGAAAAATCACTTTTAACCGTTAGCTCAAAAAAATCTTTATTACATAAAAGACGCTACCGATAAATTCAAAATCTTAATAGACTCAGGAGCCGGACTTTCTATTTTCAAAGCAGAAACATGCAAAAATTACTCTCAACGTTCCCCAGAAAATTTAGTAATACAAGGTATTACAGATCAAAAAAGTTCTAATACAAGAATCAGTTTTAATCCCATTTACATCAGGAAACCCTCACAAAGTGTACATTCATAATCTCGATATCGATTTCGACGGACTTTTAGGAGCAGATTTTCTCGAACATTATAATTGTGTCATAGACATAAAAAACAAACAACTAATCACAAATTTCAAAACTATTCCTTTATTTAAAGTAGAAGAAACCTCGGAAAAACAGGAAAACCCTCAAAACAAAAAAGTTCCAAAATTTCAAACAAAATTTGAAAACAACATTTCAATTCCACCTCGTACCGAACAAATATTTAAATTTAATTGCAACCTAACCAACACAGAAGCTATACTGGTAGCTCAAGAAAAAGAAAAAGTTAGATTACCAAATGCAATTGTCAAAATTAACAACAAAGGAGAATTTTATTCAACAGTCCTCAACGCAAATGCTATTCCAAAATCAATAAATTTTTCGGACATCGAACTCGAACCAATCCAAAATATTTCAATAAATTGCCAAAATTTTGATGAACCTCCCGATTCATCATTCCCTATTGACAGAAATTCAGAAATTCAAAATCAATTGAGACTCGAACATTTAAACGACGAAGAAAGAAATTTAATAACCGAACTTTGTTTAAATTTCTCAGATATCTTCTATCTGGAAGGAGATAATTTAACTTTTACCAACGAAATTAAACATTCAATAGACACAGAAAACGCAAAACCTATTTTCACTAAATCGTACCGTTACCCTCAAATTCACAAAGATGAAGTAAAGCAACAAATTTCAAAAATGTTACAACAAGGTATAATAAGACCATCTCTTTCACCATGGTCGTCCCCTGTATGGGTTGTCCCAAAAAAAATGGACGCCTCCGGAAAACAAAAATGGCGCGTAGTCGTTGATTACCGTAAGCTAAATGAAGTTACCGTAGGAGATAAATACCCTCTTCCAAATATTTCAGATTTACTTGATCAATTAGGAAAATGCCAATACTTCACTACTTTAGACCTAGCATCAGGCTTTCACCAAATCGAAATTGACCCAAAAGATATTCCAAAAACAGCTTTTTCAGTAGAGAACGGACATTTCGAATTTTTACGTGTTGCGTTCGGATTAAAAAATGCACCAGCTACATTTCAAAGAGTTATGGATAATATTTTATTAGGTATTCAAAACGAAAGATGTCTCGTATACATGGATGACATCATAGTCTATTCACCAACCATTCACGAACACATTGCTAGATTATCAGAAGTATTTAAACGTTTACGAAAAGCAAATTTAAAAATTCAACCTGACAAATGCGAATTTTTACGTAAAGAAGTTGCATATTTAGGTCACATTATCACACCCGACGGAGTAAAACCAAACCCCGAAAAAAATTAATTGTGTCACAAATTTCCCAGAACCAAAAAATCAAAAGGACATAAAATCATTTTTAGGACTATCAGGATATTACAGACGATTCATTCCTCAATTTGCAAAATTAGCTAAACCATTGACAAAATTACTTCAAAAAGATATTACATTTAATTTCGATTCTGAGTGTCAAAAATCATTTAATCAATTGAAAGAATTATTAACCTCTTCACCAATTTTAATTTATCCAAATTTTGATGAACCATTTATTTTAACAACTGACGCAAGTTCATACGCAATAGGAGCCGTTTTATCACAAGGCCCAATAGGAAAAGATCTTCCAATTGCTTATGCCTCACGAACCTTATGTCATGCCGAAACCAGATATTCAACTATCGAAAGAGAACTTCTCGCCATAGTATGGTCAGTCAAACATTTCAGACCCTATCTTTTCGGACGAAAATTCAAATTGATTACGGATCACAGACCATTAACTTGGTTATTTTCAATAAAAAGACCCAGGAAGTCGCCTTGCTCGCTGGCGTTTAAAATTAGAAGAGTACGATTACGAAATTGAATACAAACCCGGTAAAATTAACAAAAATGCAGATGCCCTTTCAAGAATTAAAATCAATCATTTCCAAAAATGTTCGGAATTACAAAACAAAATTTTCACCTCGAACTCAGATAACGAATCTAACACCTCAGATTTAACTGAAATCTCACCAGAAACCATTTTACAAGAACTCGATACTTTTGTAAACTTATATAAAACTCAATCATTAATTGACTACTCGAAAATCAATTTTACAAATGATCAATTATTAGACAAATCACATAAAGAAATAATAACATTTTTCCAAAAAGACAAATTACAAGATTTACATTACAAAATAATCGAAGATATTTTTTGAGGAAAATCCAAATTTTTGTCATAACAAAATAAATGTCGTCACAAGTAAAACAATCAAAAATAGAAAATACTACATCGTCTTATTACCATTTGACCCAGACGAAGTAATCGAAACCATGTTCATAACACTCTACAGAGAGAAAGATATTTTCGATCACTCAAAAACATATTATGTCGAAAACAATTTAGACCTACCCATTCTAGAAATGCTTTCATTTATTTTTTCTGAAAAAAGAATTAAAATTAACTATTTGCCAAAACTTAATTCAAATTCCCGATCAAGATCAAATTCCAATAATCTTAGAACAATATCATGTAGGAAAAGCAAACCTCCACCGCGGAATAAATGAAACAATAAGAAGAATCAAAAGCAAATACAATTGGCAAGGTTTAACTAAAGACGTAGGGAAATTCATCCAAAATTGTGAAATTTGTCAAAAATCCAAAATTTTAAGAAAAAATCTAAGCAACCCTCTTGTAATAACGGAAACACCAAAAACACCTTTCGAAAGAATCAATATAGACATTTTAGAAATTCCAACTAGAAATTACGTCCTAACAATAAGAGACGAATTAACAAAATTCACCCAAGCATATCCACTTCAAGACAAATCAGCTAAATCGACAGTAAACACTCTTTTACTCTATTTCCAACATTATGGTACACCTCTTCGCATACACTGTGATTGCGGAAAAGAATTTGATAACACACTTCTAAAAGATTTATGTTCCCTTTACAACATCAAATTAACATTTTCAAGCGTTAACCATCCTCAAAGTAATGGATCAGTCGAAAGATTCCATGCTACACTGTTAGAAATGATTAGAGTGAACTTATTAGAAAATCCAAATGAACATCCATTAACAGTCATACCATATGCTGTTATATGCTATAACAATTCAGTAAACAAAACTCACGGTTTCACACCATACGAACTAATTTTCGGACATACGTCTAGTCGTCCTCCTGAAACACTATACAACCAAAAAGAATTAATTTCGAAATACGTACGCGATTTAAATAACAAAATTTCATATTACTACAAAATCGCTCGAACAAAAACAAATTTACAAAAAGAAAAAGCTAAAACCAGATTTGACAAACACATATCAGAAAATATTCCACAATACAAAATCGGAGATAAAGTCTACATAAAAGAATCTCAAATTAAGGACAAATTGAAAAACAAATTTAACGGTCCTTTCGAAATTATCGAAACCTTTCAAAATTCAGCAATTCTTTTAAATCCCGAAACAAATCAAAAAACTAAAGTAAACTTCGATAGAATGAAACCCTATTTTGAAAGCTAAATTTACTTTCAGGATACTCCTGCTGATCGGAACAGCAATTTCACAATACACCATTTCACCTATCAACAATACCATCGGAATATATTACCATCAAGACAGTCAAATCACGATTACAAACAAAAAATGGGCACTGCTAGTACACAAAAATGTATCTGCACTACAACTCGCATTCGAACACAATGAAAAAAATATTAGAAAATTTAATAAAAACAATCGAACCAAATTTTGAAAACATGAATTTATTCAAGGGACAAGTAAAAATACACGTTAGCTTACTAACACAAATTTCGAGATCAATCGAAGAAAAATTACAAGAAATCAATTTTGATACGAAACGTTACAAACGTGGAATTCTAAATGGCATCGGAACAATATTCAAATCAATAACAGGAAATTTAGATTCAGAAGATGGCGAATATTATGCAAATTGCATTAACAAATTAACAAATGATGAACACCAACTAGAAAACTTATTGAAAAATCAAATATCGGTAACCACAAGTGTTATCAAAAACTTTAACACAACCATACAAAAATTACAAATCGATGAGGTCACATTTAACAATGACATTAAAATAATCTCAGATTCAATCTACAAAACGGCAGATAAAATAAAAATAATTGAAGCCAAACTTAAATTTTTAGAAAAATGCGAACTGCTCATGGAAAGTTATCTGTATATCGAAGATCAGTTAAATAATGTTTTGAATTCAATAACATTTGCGCGACTAAAAATAATACATTCTTCAATCATTAATCCTGAAAACCTGATAACTTCACTTCAGGAAATTTCTCAAAATTTACATCGAAACAATTTACCTCTTATTATCAAATTATCTAATGTAGCAAAATATCTAGATATAATTGAATTAGAAGCATTCCAAACAAATTCAAATTTAGTATTTGTATTAAAAATACCCCTAATCGACCAACAACGCTACACCTTATTCAGAATTTTCCCAATTCCTATCTTAAACAACAGAACTGGTTTATATCATGTACTGTCAACTTCTCAAAAATATATCGCGCGTGATGACGATTCTTTGATGTACATTGCTATGTCGGATTTAAACACATGCAAACCATTATTTCCCGGCACAAGGATTTGTTCAAATTTATTCGGATATCCAATTGATGACAACGCCATATGCGAAGCTCAAATACTCAAAAACCTAAGGACTCTTCCAGAAAACTGTCAAACGTCTGTTATTTTCGCAAAAGGATACAAAGTCCAACAGCTAACTTCAACCACCTGGCTTATTATAAATCCAGAACCTCTTCAAGTCACAGTCAACTGCAGAAGCATAAATTCAAGAACCGAATTAATCTTCAAAAATTCCATCCTGAAGCTACAACCTGGATGTACCGCATTCATCGGAGCAACAAAAGTTCAAGCCGATTCCAATGACGTCACCGTCGCTAACTACGACCCTCATCAGATTCTAATCCCTTTTGATTGTTGTGAAGATATCCCAGACAACATTCAAATCCCCAAATTACAACCTCTAAAACTAAACGACCTCAACGTTGAAGACCTCAATATTGCCAAGCACAAATTAGACGAATATTCCAAAACCCTCGACGACCTAATCAACGAACCTTTTGTCACCAAACACATTTCATGGTTTACCTATTTTACCATCATTCTAATAATTACTCTTATTATCCTTTACATTTTTTGTAAATGCCAAAGAAAAAGGAGACTAGCCATCGCCCTTTCAAATTCTCCACCACCTCCACCAGGACCCTCAAGATTCAGCAAGCTGCGTTTCTCTTCAATACTACCCAGAAGGAGACCATCCATTCGTCCCGAAGACATCGCTGTCCCAGAAGAAGAAGACATCGAATTTAATTAAAAAATCAGTTTAGTTCAGTGCCAGTGTACTAAAACCAAGTGAAAAGAAATTTTAAGACTTTGATTTAATCAATAATCAATTTAACCTTTTACTAATTATGTTCAACATATTAATTTTACAATTTTAAATGTTTCATATCCTACTTTTAATGTTGTATTTTCATATTTAAAAATATTTCGCTTTGTTAAAAGTTGCTGTACATATAACACCAACTTTTAATAATAGGGGGAGTTGTTATATAAGAATATAACACCCAGTATAATCAAATAAGCAACAATGTTGCATAAGATAACATTCGAGGTTGAGATAAGCTTATATTTCCCTTATCTTGAAACTTAATACAAGTTTAGCTACACGTCTTATCTCAACGCTGAAACAAAGGCCCTTTGTCTGTTAATGCAAGAACTGCCAACCTGTAAGATTACGATAAACGTCTCCAAGAAATCTATTGAAAAGATCAGCATCTAGGAAGTTATAAAAAAGGCTTAAGCTTGCATCAACAAACGCCTGTACTGATAGTTAAGTTCTGAAGTCAGACCAGTTTAGAAAAGTCGTGAGACGCGTTCGTTCGTTAGCCAGTTAGTGCTATTCGGCAACGGCTCACTCTCGGTCAAAATTAAACAACTGTAATTTGAATAAAAAATTGTAACTCCAAAATAAAAAAAAGTGAAACAAGAAAAAAATTGTTTTTAAAAAAATCATTATATCGAAAATCGATATAACATGTATGTTCTAGGTTGTCAAAAACAAAACGTTAGCAAAACAAACGTATTTGACCTTCCGTATTTTAAGTACACAATATGTTACTCAGACCTAATTAAAATTAATCTCATTGATTGACCAATACACTTTCAATATTTACAGTTTCTTTGATTGTTTCTTTTTTTACAGTTTCTTTGGTACAGTTCAATTCGCTCTTGTTAAGTGGTCACTAGTCAGTGCGTTCTCCGGACTTAAAAGTCGTTGGCAACGTCTAGGTAATTTTAGTTCTTCTAGTGTACAAGGATAATTGTCAATTTCGTCCCACTGAATCGTCTTGTTCTTGTGATTCGACACGAAAAAGCTGCTACTGATTTCTAACAACATGTTTTTGCTAATTTTTGTTATTTAATTACAGGTTTTGCAACTATTTCCAAACCGACTCTAAATTTTGCATAGAAGCTAGTACTCGTAGTTTAAGTAAGTTACACTACTAAAGCAAGTAATCTAGCAAAAAAAAACGCAAACTGTATGGGCAAAGCGGCAAAAATTGGGGGTGGGTTTCTAATTTTGTAGAGCAGTGTATTTGTAATCCGAATGAAATGGGGAACCTAAATTTATCAAAAAATTACTTTTTTATACCACCTGTATACCAAGGAGCTTTAGTAAAACCATTATTATATCTGAATTCTACATAAAAAACTGTTTGATTCATGTAATCACTTTTTTTTAAATCGATCAAAAAATAAAAAAAAATAAAGGGATATTAATTAACAAAACGAACCCTATATGTTATTATACATATGAACAAAAATATTTTTGTTTATATACTTCTCATACTAACACTAGGTAAATCACAGCCTACTTTATATGAGAATATATTTTAAGGTACGTACTGCCGAAAAAAACTTCATTTAAAGTCTTTAAAAACTTTTCTAATCCGAGGATTTCTTACTTTTTCAGTACATTTTAGCGAGTCAAGGGTGAGTAGTGGAAAGGGATTTCTCGGAGAGAAAAGGAAATAATACGTCGGAGTGAAACAATACGTTTTCTCCCTTGAATGGAGGTTTCGCCAAGTTGATGTAAAGTTACGTCCACACTAGAGCAACATATACCCCAATATAATGCTACAGCAATTCATTTCCACACAATTCAATAAAAGTATGTCGAGCGAATCCGGTTTTAGCAGTAAACATCAAAGGATAATATGAAACAAAATGAAACCTTTGTAAATATTGATTTCGATATCGACGGAATGTTGTGAGTTGAGCTTGTTGTATTTTGCATTTCATACAGAGGCTTGCTTTTTTTTTCAAAGTAAAAAATGGCTAGATATGTGCAAAAACATTGTAAAGCCACCATCGGTTCGAAGTTATAATTAGAATTCGTGGAGCGCGGAGTGTAACAGGACCGTAGTCAGTTAACGAATGAAAATATTAATATGTTTACATAAATTATGTAGCAACGTAGTACTATTTTTACCAAATAGTACGGTTAAGTCAAGGATAAAATACCTATATAAATTAAGATAACACGTAACAATGGCAACATTTGCCCGACAAATGTCAGTGTTGAGACAAGGTTCCCATAGCAGGTTGGCGGTAGTTAAAACATATTATTATGTGCTTTTCTAAGTGTTCTTTAGTGAAACGGCGACGTTTATCACAAATTAGCTACTGAACGCCCGCAAGCATCGGTAGCTTCGTCAATAATAAAATACACGAAATTGTCCGCAATGTCTTCGCGTATTGATGTCACTACATTGTTGTTAACCCGATCGACATATGCAAGTCTTAACTTACTTTCATGAGGAATTTTTTCGGTCCATATATTTTTCTAAATACATATGTAACTTGGAGTTCTCTAGTTTGTTTAATGGAATATTGTTTGCAACAAAGGCTTCTGCAAGTTCATAGAAAAATACGGAGTCGTCGGCGCTGGACGAGGCATGGCTTTTCAGATGTCTTGTTACTTTAGTTTTATCTGAAAAATTTATAATGCGTTCACACACAGTACAGAACAGGTCATTTCCTTGAATACGTATGTCCCTAAAACCCTCGGGACACTGTCAAACCACGTTTGAAATACTTCCCGTCTATTTATTTTCACCTTTGGCATGTCACCTCACTTTATTCACTTCTCCCCTCAACTAATAATTGTTAATATTTATAAAGTTATTTAAACACACGGCGAATACGTAAAAACGAAACGTATCAACGCGATGCAATACCGGCGACTGTCTGTTACAGCGTGCCATAAAAAACTAAAATTGCTAACGCAGTTTTCGTAATGCAAGTCAGCTGTGAGCTGTGAAAGCCAACGAGTCAAGGGTCAACATGCACAGTGTCGGCCCTGTGACATTTGCGCTTGGTAATAAGTAATAATATTTAATTATGTACTATGATGCAACATAGTTTCTGTTAACATATTAACATTTTCATTCGTAAACTGACTACGGTCCTGTTACACTCCGCGCTGCACGAACTCTAGTTATAATGCAATGTCATATTTTTTTAAATCCAATAATAATCCCCTTCCGTCACATTTTTCTCTTTTCTTTAAACTTAGATGAACATTTACACTCAATTTACACTAGAACTAAAAAACAGACAAAATGTTGCATTTAACAGAAGTGCAAACGTTCTTTAAATAATGTCGACCAGTGTGGACAATTTGTTGATTTAAAAAGTTTAATCAACCATAAACTTCCTCGATAACTTCTGACTACATAATTTGCGACAAGTTGCTGAATATTGCTCCAGTGTGGACGCACCTTAAGAATGCCACCTTTACGAGTCGTATTACCTCAGCAAACCTATTTATTCCACACCTACGGAAACGGAAAAAGACATAATTCCGGGAAAGTATATACGATATAGGGATAATATCACAATGCATAAACGTTTTTGCGAGAAAAGTTCACATTGTATTTTTAACAGCGTTTCTTTGCTTTATAACCGAGACGCCGCCACGCGAAAGGACCAGCGTACAATCGTACTTAATATTTTATATTTCCAAGGAAGAATGTATCTTTTATTTTGTGTTCGCTCTTCTGGAATATTAGTTTTTGCCGAGTTTGATAGCGTTCTCTGACAAATATGCGTTTTATGTAATTTAAAATTTTAGAGTGAATTTTTGGAACTGTTGTACAGTGAGAGCCAAAATAATTTGTCCAGTTTTAAAAAGCCATCAAAAACTACTATAATTAATTTTCAGACGAAATGAATTTTGTCTTTAGTTTTGTTTTGAATATTACGAAATGAATTTTGGTCGTGGAACATAATGTCATTTTTCCTTTACAATATGACGTCAGGCCCCATAGGTCACATGGGTCATAGAGGTCACGTAAGTGATGTATACATATCATCCAGGTTATAAAGATCATATAGGCAATAAAGGTCATGGATTTCTTAAAACCTTTAAGTCATATGCAGTTCACACAGGTCATAAAGATCACAAAGTTCGTACAATTTATATACATATGTCACATTAGTCATAAACGCCGTAGGTGTATAAAGATTCAGGCCATATAGATCAGAAAGACCACAAAGGTCATGAATTTCATAAAGACCATAAGGGTTATATCAAAATCTCTTATTTTTAAAAATATAAACTTGTGTTTTTAGAGATTTAGTCTAATTAATTATGGAAACATTGGATGCTGAAGTAGTGTTTCCTTTGGCTGAACTTTTCCAGTGTTTCCTTTTTATATATATTTTACATATAAAGGTTGTTGATTTCATAAGATTTAATATCAGTAAATATTTCGTTATTGAGTGCTAAAAGCTGATTTTATTAATACCAAACATGCGATGTATCTTGAGCTTCCGTAAGTTTACATACATAAATGAATCATCGTTATTTTGCTGGAATAAATGTTACTAGAATGAAAGGAGACGGCATTATATATTACAATTCTTACATACATATTCCAATGTCATGAATCTATTTATTTTAACCGTAGAAGAGTTTGTAACAAGTAGGTACATTTTTGGCGTTTTTTTTTCCTGTTTTTGAAATTTACTGCCCATTAAGAAAAAAATGCTCTTCTATTATTGGTGACGCCAGGGATAATATAATGGACTGTTTCTTTGTACCAAATAAACTATCATAAAAAATAGCTAAAGTGACTTACCAATCCGTATTGCATTGATGATATTTGTTGAATCGTGTAGTTCAGTACGGGATGGGAAATGGATAAAGTGGGAACGAAGGAATTGCGGGATTGAACTAATTCACTATCACTATGTATTCAAAGTCTAATGAATTATCCGAATTGACTATTATATCAAAAAGAAGGAAACAACTGCACTTTACTAATTCACCAAAATAAAAATGCTTGAGATTTAACCAACTATATGCATGAAAAAAACTTTATCTATATATATAAATTGGAATGTCTGCTCCAAGCGACCAAAAAAAGCACGTAAAAAAATCAAAACAAAAAACTTTCTATTTTAATCAGACATATGTATATCCCAGTGGCGTAACCAATTATTTAAATCGCTTGGAGTATAACAATTATTATTTAAGAAGTAAAAGACGCAGCGAAATTGAAATGAGGTGTTTATGATTTGAGAATTCTCGAGTTCCTAAGAACAATTGTTACCACAATTTCCAAACTCCATATTCAGGAAGGGAACGCCAACTATAGCAATATGTAAAATTTGTAAGCTTAGAAGAATCCCAGAGGTTATTAATTAGAGACAAAAGCCTCTTCAGCGACCTTATTAACGCGGAAATATCCTTGAGGTCAGGGTTAACTTTAGCCATCACATCCCCTAGAAAATTGATATAAATGTCGCTCCAGCCTCTACAATAAGATACTGCTTTACCTTTAATAAAGCACCACATATATTTTATTCAGCAATTCTTGTAAACAATAGTATCAGTTATGAAGAAAACATGTTTTGCTGACCTTATGTCAATAAACAGAATCAAGTTCTCTTATTCAAATATGGTTTTGGCAACCTTTTGGAAACACCTACCATTTTGAAGTCAATGGCATTGAGTGAAACTCTTGTTTGTATACTTTCTTGGGTAGTAACGTGCTGTCAAATTGAATTTGTAAAAATGTGTTCCAATTCACTACTTATAAAATATTCATAACTAAATACCCATAATAGATAACAAAGAACCAAAGATACCTTCTCGAAGAGTAATTAAAAAAAAAACTATTAACTATTAACTATTAACTATAAAAAAATATTAAATATTATTATAAAATAATAGATTAAATTAAATTATATAAAACGTTCCAAGAAGACTATTCTTGAAGCGTTTTATATAATTTTGATTATTACTAATGGAGGACTAATGGAAGTATTAGTATCAGGTTTTTCCGTCTCTGTGTTTCTGCTCTCTCTCTCTAAGAACGATCCCAATTTTCGCCACCCTCAAAAGACTAAGCAAAAATACTAAATTTAATCCACCATATCTCGAGAATTCCCCTCAACTTGAAACTTTCTAAATAGTAATGTCTCATCATTAGAGTATGGAAATCCCACCTTACCGCATGTAAAACTGCATTTACCTATCTAGTGCTCCCGCATGGGATCGACGTATTACCGCGTAGACGTGAGTCCCGGGACATGGAAAGGATCGGTCAGTGGCGTGGGTATGCAGGAGTAACAACACGCGTATATAATTTACAAGGCGCTTAAAAATACGGTTTACAATGTAGACAGATTAAAGTTTTATAGTATCGCGCCCCCCTTGCGTTGTAGCACAAATTTCCGGACTTTACTCATCATAAACTATTATATAGCACACATTTCAAGCCAAGAAATTTCGAGGGTCTCCAAACAGGGGGAAAAATTACCTGTTTTTGGGGTCGTTCTTTGCCGCCCCTTCCAACTTGCCGCTGAAGCCGGCCCTGTTTAATATTTTATTCTAATAAATACACGTCATCCACGTGCACCGTAATGTATCCTTCCGTAAAATATTTTGTAATAACTGTCTAAGCTTCCATACGCTGGCGTTCGGGGTAGAGAATCATGTTAACTGCATTGTTGTAAATTCCGGTAATAGCACGGTCTGAGAGGATAAATATTTATGGGAGCAATTAGTTGCTTTAAAATTTAATCTCTCACAAATCCTCCTGCCCGTTCCGACAATATTTCACGCTGGCTTTTTTTCGCTGGAAGTTTTTTAGGATAATGTTTTGAAATTTTTGTAGATATAGTAATGTTCATATACAGGGTATTTTATTAATATTGTGAAAAAAATCAGGATGAGATTATTTGCATGAAGATATGGAAAAAAAATTGTAGATTCAAATATTTTAAAAATGTTCAACACACTGTATCTCGGAAAAAAGCGTTTCCGGAAGCTAGTAAACATGATATTTTTTTCTTATTGCAATGCAAGGAGCTTCATCCTGATTTTTTTTCGCAATATTGATGAAACACCCTATATACAGGATGATTCATAATTGGTGACTAAAAATGCGACCTAATGTTGCTTGGTGAATTTTAATAACATCTTTCACATAATTTTTGTATCTATGACACTTCATTAAAAAGTTACAGTGTTATTTTTTTAAACATTGTATTTTTTTTATATATTTAAAACTAGTGAATGCAATAATTTTAATAATTTGAAATTTGGTACAGGGATTGGTACTTTTCCTAAAATTAAGATACCTCAGTGAGCTAGACACAGGGTATTGTATTGCTTTGTTACAACAATAACTATTTTCGAATGTTTCTTTCATCTTGCTTCAAATTAATACTATTTTCTGTTTTACAGTTTGCTACAAATTAAGAATTTTTTTCTGTTCTGTTACTTAAAAGTATTAAATAATTATAATTACTCATTATTTGTGTATTAAAATTTTTGCTACTAAAGCAAATACTCAATACTACATGCTAAAAGCTATTTAAAAATTTCAGAGTTGCAATTTTTCTGTAGTCGTAGGTATGTATTTCAAGAAATTGTTCGTTAAATAAAATAAATCATATCCCCGGTATGTATAAAGATAACTATACAAAACTATATAGATATCTGCACATTCAGGAGGACGAATGAAATAAAAAAATGCACAATATATAGAGTGACTCAAAAAACGGTTAAGATTTAACATTCTGAAAATAAATAACTAAATAATAAAAAAACTTTGATACGTTTTGTTATTCTCGTAATAGTTTTAGTAACTATTACTAAAACACGACTTCGATAGCTTAGCACAAGTCAGTTTTTTGGAAATATAGTTTGAAGAACACCCTGTATAAAAATCCTAAGGCCGAATTAAAATTTCTTGGAAAATTCTTGAGGTGCCCAAGTCAGGCGAATGAGGAGGCTGAGGAGTCACAGGAATGTTTTTACTGGCTAAAAACTCGTTTACTGAAATGGCTGTGTGAAAGGGCGTATTGTCGTGATGCAACATACAGTTGTTCTTCATGTTTGGTCTCACACGCATGACCCTTTTTCGACGTTTTTCAAGAACATCTCTGTAAAAGTGTTAATCTACTGTTTGGCCTGGACACGCACCCTTTTTTGTGGACAATTTTCTGGCTATCAAAAAAGCAAATCAGCATGCATTTGATCTTCAACTTGCTCATTCTTGCTTTTTTGGGTCTTGGAGAGCTTGAAATGTGCCATTCTATGCTTTGGCGCTTGGTTTCCGGGTGGTACTCAAACGTCTCCAGTAATGGCACGTTCCATAAAATGGGGATCATTTTCAATCGACTCCAAAAAGCCAAGACACCTTTCTCTCCTGATGTCCTTTTATTCCTGCGAAAGGTTTTTTGGAACCGTTTTGCGCAGATTTTTCTCAGCCCCAATTCGTTACCTAGTCAAAATCTGATGAACAGTGGTGTGAATCTTCAACTCTTCCTCGATCATTCTTGTCGTCAGTCGACGATCTGAACGCACAAGATCTCGTATTCTAGCGACATTTTCATCGGTTCTTGAAGATGAAGATCTTCCGCCGCGTAGTTCATCTTCAATCGACTCTCTTCCTTCTGAGAATGCCTTAAACCACCGCACTGTGTCCAAGTCTGAAGCAAAACCTGATAGCACACCGTTGCTCAAAATTAATGTCACTAATTTTAAAAACGCACTAGAACAAAACGGTTTACGAAAACAGTCACAAAGAACAAACAAATGACTCTAACAAGTTCAAACTTGCACTGAAGGTGCATTACATGTTAACGTACCGCCCTTCCTTATTACTTAATTTACACACCTCGTATATATCATTAGAGCTTTGCAATAGCCTAATTCCAAATTCGATACTAAAATCTCATGTATCAAAATATTTGGAGGAAATTCGCTTTTTTTGGAACTTTGACCACAAATTATGTAGATGTCTTATTTTCAATTCAATCCTAACGGCATGGCATTACAACATCCTTATCGTTTTTTTTTCTATACAATTGTAGATCCAATACGGAACGTCGCTTCAAAGTAAAATCCGCGGAAATTTTATTCCTTCGCAACAATGGAAACCTAATCAAATAATGGATACTCCGGAGGTATTGACACAAAGTTCCGAATCACCCCGCGATCTCCAGAGAATCGGCGCACCTCCCGAATAAGAGATTTCGCAAAGTTACGACTAAATTTAAATGTATTTTCACGCACAATTTGCCTGCGAAAGGCTCATTCGTTAGCGGAAAGAGTTCCTATCCCTCCCCATCCCCGAGGAGGGATGATTAAACAGTATATCTTGAGTACCTTTAATTAAATACTTCGTAAAACAAATAATTGCATAGTGATAAATTCGAAATTATACCAGATGAAAATGAGACTGCTGGATGAAGTGAAGCGTCGAAGGCATTGATATACAGGGTGGTTAGTTATACAGAATGTCCATTGTAACCTTAACAGATAGAAAACTAGAGAGTAAACCACTTGTCATGGGATAGATGGAGAACGAAAGTTTTGGTAAAAGAAGAAATATATAAAAGGAATGACGACTGTCAGAAGTGGGCGTGACCTGACTGGCCGAGCAAAGGGCGGCTCCAAACCAGATTCTGACGAGCCGCAACAGAGTGGGACTCAGATCACAATTGTTAGAAAGCGATAGTTCACAGAATATGAATCGTGATGCAATAATGAACACTCGAATGAATATACTAGTGGACAAGCAAAAATGCTCCTTCCAAAAATGATTTTCTTGGCATCATTGGAGAAGTAGACGTGTTGTACACTCAGAAGTCGCAACAATTGACGTCGTGACGGAAGGCCAAAATCGAACAATCCTCAAATTCCAAGGTACTATACAAGTTCAGTTCTGTCGCGGCTCGTAAGAATCTCTGAATCTGTGTAACGTCGGTAAGGTCTGCGACTGTTCAACTCTACACTGCCAAACCCTTACAAGTTCCAGAAGGAGGGTGTCACACAAACCACTAATCAATCAGATTATCATTAGTCATAATACCTAGGAAGATATGTATTATGTCTTTGGCAAACTTCACAAGACTGCAAAAAATGTCTCAATAACAGGTCGTGAAATTTGATATTTGGATTTTAAAGCAAAAATCATTTTATCTCTGGAACCATGCCCCACTCCAATATGTGTGGAATACAATATTTCAAACATGTCTTCGTACGGCGTAACATAAATAATGTTATCATTATCTTCCAGCCTTTTTTTAATGACTATATGTTTATTTCCTACCTCCATCGTTTCATACAGGGACAATAAATGATACTGCCTACGAGTTTTCTTGCCACTACTATTTTTGGCAAGTAAAATATCTTTTGCAACCTAAAATGTAAGATCTATAACTTACTATTTATTATTTTTAGGTTAGAATTTTCTTACCTCCTTCATTTCTTCATAATTCCACGGTTTTTTAGCATCTCTGTTTGCCAAATAATATTCATTTATCTTCTGATAAAATAAAGTCTTGTGGTTATCCATATTTGTTAAAAAAGTACAATAAAGGCCTTACACGACAGCACAACACACGATAGCGCAACACAACGCCACGCATTCAACAAATGACTAAACAAGTGTCCGTCAAACACTGTAACGTGTAATCGTTTTACATTTTACTTTGTTTGGCGAGAATAAAACAGGCAATCCCCGAAATGAATTTTCAGTCAAACAAGGGAATATTCATTTGATAACGGCCTTTGCCGGCAATACAAGCAATACAAGCAATACTAGGCTTTCCCTGAAATGACGCAGTACGCCCGATGACTACGACATATATACCTGACAGCAAATGACGAAAAATGAGCGTATTGGCTACATCCTGACCAGGAGAGCATATGGTTCATCATTATCGGCGGCAACTTGTCTTGTAGGTTTATGTGGATTATCTTGAATATCTAACAATATATCCAATTTCTGTTCATCGTCTAAAAGGCGTTTCCTACCAGATTTAGGAATATCTGTGACATTTCCAATTTCACTAAATTTGTTTTCTATTCTACTAACTGTATACTAGGAAATGTGGCGGTCAGGATACTTAGTATTGAATATTTCGCATACCTGCTTCTGCGGTCTTGTTTTATCACCTAGGATGTGGTGATAATATCAAAATTTCAATTCTTTGGGTATCCGAAAGACTCATTGTTAAAATAATGATCAACTTGACGATCAGCGATAAATAACATAATAGAATAATAAGTTTTCACAGATGTAGCAAATAAAGAAATTTAAATGTATATTTTTTTTCTGATATGTAAAAAGAAACCCTTTTTACTTCTTTCTTTTTTGTTGGGTATTTTGCGCAGCGTGTCAGAGAAACCGATACATTTAAGTTGAATGTTGACACAAAATTAACTAAAAACGTCAGATTTGACAGATATTTGGTACATAGGCACTTGATTGTATACATTTCATAATAATAATAATTTTGAAATTATCAAATTTAATGTTCTTGATGAAAAATATACAAAATTCAAAAAACCTTAAGTATATTGCTGAATAGATAATTAAGAACCCTTTCAAATGAGCTATCAGACGCACCCTTGTTCCATTTAAAATTTTTAAAGGAATAGCTGTCACTTCAAGGGGGTTGGAGGGGGAGGTATAAAATAATGCTCAAAAAATGTCATTCTAGAATTAAAACGTGTTTCAGGATTTTACTCATAAATTGTAAATTATCTAATAAGGGATAATTAATTTATCCGTTACTTATGGACCTCACTGTATAACAGTGGCGGTGCGTGATATTTCAGTTAGCCATATCTTGAAAACGACGCATGGGACTCACTTCACTTTTTAGGTGATGACTATACACCCCTTACAGAAAGGATTTATAGTGAAAAAACCGTCAGCAAAGTTTGCGAAAAAAATTTCAAAAACACTGGAGCACTCCCTGGGTTCACAGTAACGCTCTGTGGAATATTTGCAGTATATATATTTTTTTCATAATCTAGAAACAAATATAGGGAGACGTTTTTCGATTTGTTACAAAATATTTTTGTTTCAAAAAGTTATGGCCATTTTAATTTTGGGAAACAAAATGTTCCTATAAAATTAAAATTAAAATGGCCATAACTTTTTGAAAAAAAATATATTTTGCAACAAATCGAAAAACGTCTCCTTATATTTGTTTCTAGATTATGAAAAAAAATATACTGCAAATATCCCACAGAGCGTTACTGAGAACCCAGGGAGTGCTCCAGTGTTTTTGAAAAAATTTTTCGCAAATTTGCTGACGATTTTTTCACTATAAATCCTTTCTGTAAGATGTGTATAGTCATCACCTAAAAAGTGAAGTGGGTCCCATGCGTCGTTTTCAAGATATGGCTAACTGAAATATCACGCACCGCCACTGGAATATCGTATAATTCTTTGTAAATTTTATAGCAGACATACATTAAAAAAACAAAACCTTGTTACAACTTTATCGGGCATTTTGTTTGCGGTACGGCACGGGAAAAATATGAAAAATTGCGTGGTTTTCAACTATAACGACGTACTTTTGACGCAGCGCGAGACCAGCATGCTAACAGCCCGCTTTGCCAGGCGCTAAACTATTATTTATGGGATGGGGTGTATTTAAAAACCGCGATTTATGGAAGTCGTTTGCGCTGAACATTGTCGGCTCGAACTCCGTATCTTGCCGAACACAAAGGCACTTAGGGGACTTTTGTGCCGGGCGAAGAAGTCGAAGTACACCGCGAATAATTGCCGCCGTTTGATATTTCGCTTAAAATCGTGCGTCGTTAAAGACGAGGTATAATTTGAGGGAAAATTGTCTCTTGATGGGGCGTCTTTTCGATGCCGTACTTAAAATCTCTCTTCTCTCCGATGGCAGCAAAACTTCTAAAAGGGATTATCCAACTGATGGAAGTGAATTAGTCGTATTTTTGGTTATTTCGTATTAAACTGGGTTAATTATAATAGAAGTTGGAAATGCCAAGGGGTTCTTTATAATCAAGAGATTGTTACTAGAGTATTTAATTTAAAAGTCATTTAGTCTTGTTTAACGCCCGACTTCGTTGACATTGAACGACATTGACGTTGACATTAGAATGACATTGTTAAAAAAGTCTAATAACTTGGCATAGTTGAAGTAATAGAAAAATGGTAACCATTGAAGTAAAATCCGCATTCATTCGTTTCTCTAAACAATAAATTATTTAGTGTCTGTTATCACGTAGAACAATGTAAACGGTTTACCTTTTTCACAGTATTTTTATACACATCGGACACTATCCACCAGTATCCACCCTACCTTTCCAGCAAATAAAAGAAATCTGTTATTTTACAGTTCAATCCTGCCATAGGTGCAACTATTAAAGAGGACCAGATCAAATTTCAAGATGTGTCCGTTGAAATAACTTTAAAAATTATTCAAAGTAACTGTAAAGATTTGTATGACGCCATACAAAAGTTACAGAACAGTGCGTTGTCATTAGTGGAGGTTACTACAAATAGTGGACGAAGTAAATTCGTTGCTACAGTCGACGCAATAAATGGGCCAGTTAAAAATAAGTTCGAAAGTGTATTAAAGAGACTTATCTGATAATACAAAGTTTTTACGAACCTTCTCCAAGTACTGTTGACTAAGCTAGGAAGATAAACCTTTAAATCAAACAACACCATAAGGCATGAAAAAATGTAACATTTTGATGTCTTGCGTTTTTAATGCAACTAACTATACTCGAGAAAATCGCTGGTGAAAGAAGAGTGAACAAACCAATTTAGTGTAAAAATGGTAAGCTCCTTCAACCCTCCCCCCAACCCCCTACAATCAGATTTACGCTCTTTTTGAGGCAAAAATGAATAGAGCGCCTAAAGGAACATAGGCTTCCAAATTTTCAAGGCATTTAATGCGTAACTGTAGGCACAGTTCAAAATTTCTGCTTGCGCAATTAGGTACGAAGGTGTAGGTAAGAAGGTCTTACTTTAGCCAGTACTTTTTCGCAGTTATGGATGTGTACATCGACTTAGCTGTATGAAACGAAATTCTTACGTAATTCTGACTTTTACAATTATCCCATACACTTAAAAGAAGTGTACGAACATAATTGTATTTATTTTCAAATATTTGTATTCCTTAACTAACCGGTCTGCAAGAAAATAAAATTGAAGTTCTATAAAAATTAAAAAATAAAAATATAAATCAACCCGGTTATAAGACGAAAGAAAGAAAAAATGCCCATTGAATAAGCGGTTCAAAAATGTCGCCCCTTTGTGCTTCGCAAAAACCTAGTCTATCGTAAAACTCAGTTCTTACACATTCTAATTAGTGTTGTAAATATTCGGATGATTTTAATATTCGGATAATACGTAATAGTACTAAAAGAGTATTCGGATGAATTCACTAACACGTATTAATTTTCACGTCCATAAAGTTAGCATTACCATTTCGCAATTTTGCAATGACAATACATGGATTAATTAAATTCACGACAAATTATTATCATACTCTGAACGCTTTCTCCCACGAATTCAGCTGGTTTAGGAATGAGGTAATGCTAACTTGACAGTAAAGTTGGCATTACCATGGGTTTTTTTTTAATAAAGAGCGACAAATTTTATCATTTCACGACAAATTTACGACAAAAAAAACGACAATTAATCCATGTATTGTCATTGCAAAATTGCGAAATGGTAATGCTAACTTTATGGACGTTTAATTTTCATACGTGCTTTCATTTTCTTGGCTTACGGAATACGGATAGGACCTTCTATACGCAATGTCACGGCAAACGGCACTGCATCGCATCATAATCCGTAATAATTCCGTATTCCCTCGGACCTCGTTCGTGTTCGTATCATCGTACTATTACGTATTATTACGTATTATGTTTATTTCGTCCGAGACTTCATCGGATATGATATCTACGCTATCTTCCGTCATTTGACAGCGTTCGTAATAATTTCGATTCCGTATTGCGGTTGGCAACTATTCGGATTAATACGTAATAGTTTGATATTCGGATTGAACGGAATTTTTAATGCGTATTCTTACAACACTAGTTCTAACACTTCAGGGGAAATATTATTTAGGACTTGGACAATTCTGGCCCGTAAATCATTTAAATTTAGTGGTCTTTGATGTTCACGTCCGTAAACATTTATTTGTTAAATATTTGTTAGCATTTACGGAACCGTTTATAAAAAATGGCCCAACGATGGAATCGCCTAAAATACCAACCCAAACATTTAACTTCTCGGGATACTGCGTACGCACAGGAATACTCAAGTGCTTATTTTCCATAGACCAATAACGATATAATAATTCAATTCACACGTGCGCATTATAATTTATGGGCGGGGCGTCCCGCCTACATATTTTATTGCTACCCTATCCCGAAAGACAGAGAATAACGCTCATAAAAGTTTTAAAATTACATATCAATCTGGCAACTATGGATATAATATTCCTCTGTCAGTTCCCGAAGAGTTTATTCTTTTCTATCTTTTAATGCTCGGCTTTGAAATCTTGGACTTTCCAACCTTGTATGTACGTATGTTGAAATATTTTGTAAGATAAGGAAGTAGCGTTTGCTGTTGAATAAATACATATTTCCTCAAATTATACAAATACTGTATACAACATCGAAGAAACAAACACTAATTTTATGTTTTCAAAGCGGCTAAATACATTTGTTTAAATACAGTTGTTTAAACGATTGTTTCTTTAAAAATGTATAGAATTTTGTTTTATGTTCCAAGGCACATATTTTATTGACTACGTTGAAAGAAGAAATTCCTTGGGACCGAAGTATATTCCTTTTCTGAACGAACTATTTTCTCTACGTAATACCTTCAATCAAAACTTTCAACCCAACAGAAATAAAATGGAATAAAACTCACCGGCGCTTCCGTACTCCGCTACATAAAACAGTAGGAGAAAGACGGGAATCGTCGTCGAAGGCGTGTAATAATCTTCGTGTCCAGCGCATAGCTCATGCCTCATTTTGCGCGTGTTTATGTTGTCGCCGCTGTCCACGAAGTTGGTTCAAGGGTGGTCGCCTGCCTGCTGTGCATCTGGGGAACGTGCGGATCTCAGTCGCCGAACGAAAATCTGTAACCAAGATGGAAATTTAAATTCTGGAAAAGTGTGAGGATATAAATTTAAAATGTACGAGGTGTGGCTATTTAATAACCGAACTGATGCTGCTACCATCGTGCCGCGAACGTGTCGTGGCAAGTTGAACCCGTTTCGGCGCAGAATGTCCCTCGCGGTACACTGCTCTTTGGAAAAAAAATTGAAAAAAGACATATTCTCAAAGTTCAAGGCAAGCTCTTTCCGATCGTGTACACCAAATTTGCAAAAAATGTTATTAACCGTAAGAAAATGGGGATTTTGTATAAAAAAGCATGATTTTTTTCGCACTCTTTTTTTTTGGAAATCGAGTTTTTAAAAGCTTTTCGGCGTGCCATCAACCTAGAACCCCTCTAACCGGTGGAGTAAATATCTGAATTTCAAGGATATACCGTTCGAAGTTTGATTTTTCACCTTGGTGTTTCCAAAATGGCGCCCGAACTGCAAAATTTTCACGAAAACGCTTATGAATTTTTATCTCAGACAATATGAATATATGGATAAAATTACCAAGAATAAAAAGTGCTTAAAATTACTCAGTAAATGTAACAGAATTTTTTCAAAATTTTTCGAGGAACTTTTTTGATTTTGCACTCGATAAAATTTTGATATTTCGGAATTTTTTCTTGAAAACGTTGAACTTACGGAGAAAATTACCAAGAACAAAAAGTTCTTATAATCACCCATAGAATACGTATGAATTTTTCCGGAGTAATTTGACCAATTTTTTGGTTTTGCAAAAATTTTGCTACTGCAAAATCAAAAAAGTTCCTCGAAAAATTTTGAAAAAATTCAGATGCATTTATTGAGTAATTTTAAGCACTTTTTATTTTTGGTAATTTTATCCATACATTCATATTGTCTGAGATAAGAATTCATAAGCGTTTTCGTGAAAATTTTGCAGTTCAGGCGCCATTTTGAAAACAACCAAGGTGAAAAATAAAACTTCGAAATGTATATCCTTGAAATTCAGATATTTACTCCACCGGTTAGAAGAGCTCTATGTCGATGGAATGCCAGAAAGCTTTTGAAAACTCAATTTTCAAAAAAAAATTGTACGAAAAATTCATCCTTTTTTTATAAGAAATCCCCAGTTTCTTATAGTTTATAACATTTTTAACAAATTCGGTGTACACGATCGGAAAGAGCTTGCCTTAAACTTTAAGAATATGTCTCTTTCAATTTTTTTGAGTCGCTAATGCGTAAGTTATAAGCCTCCAAAGAGCAATGTACCGCGAAGGGCATTCTGGGCCGAAACGGGTTAAACAAAACTGTGTCTGGTGATAATTTCCTCACCCTGAGCTCGCTGGACAAATCAATGGGTCGCTCAGTTTGACTGTAGCAGTCGTTTGAATTAGTCTACGCACCAGTGATGCCTCGAAAAAATGTTAAGTGTTCAGATGGAGCACAGGTTAATCTCAAGTTTCTTTTTAAACTGGAGAAAACTTTTACAGAAGCTTATGCAATGTTACGAATGAGAGTGAAGTGTACGGGAATGAATGTTTATCCCGCACACAAGTTTTGAATGGTTTAAACGGTTTAAAGAGGGAGGTGAAACTGGCTGAAGACGATTCAGGATGAATCGTTCAACATGCGCAAAGTTGATGCCAAATCGTTCAACATGCGCAAAAATGGTGCCAAAACTCATCACTCCCGAGCAAAAGGAATCAAGAATGGACATTTGCGCTGACATTCTAAACAACACTGGCACTGATCCAGGCTTGTTAGACACGGTGATTCCTTGTGATGACAAGATTCGAAAGTGTGAAAAGCGGTTAGAGCAAAAGGAAAGGAATGTATGGAGCGGTATAGAGATCGCCAAGGGGAGTACATTGAAGGCGAAAAAGTTGCTACTGTAATTGGTAACGAATAAAAAGTGTGATGACAGCAGTTCGGTTAATTAATAGCCACACCTCGTATATTGAACTAGACACTCACGTGAAACTATGTGTCTACGATTTACGATTTACGAAAATTTTAAGAGTTCGATATGTTCGAAAAAATGTTTCTTGAAGGTGCGTAACGAGAACGTAATTAAAAACACGATTTTTATGTAGTATGGAGCACATTTACTGACAAGGGAAAGACTTGTTAATTGCTGTTTTTCAAGTTCCTGTTATAAGCAGACATTCTTCATGGCCAAAATGCATGGCCACCAAGATCTACTGATCTGAACCCAGCGGATTTTTGACTTTGGAGTTATTTAAAACGTTTTGTGTTTTTAGAATACGACCAACAACGCTGGTAAAATTAAAAGATAGTAGTCGGGTGCAAGTTGTTGCAATTCAAGCAGAAATGTTGTATAATGCTGCGTATAATTTGGAGGAAAGTTTGGTGCTTTTACACCACCAAAGCCATATTGAACGGTTGCAGTAATCAGTAACCTAAGAAATTCTATTATTCAACTAACTGATTTATGTTACAGCAGGGAGCAGTAAGTAATATAAACATAGATTTAGGCACCCAATAGCCTAATATTTGATTGAGGAATAGATTATATTGGCGATAGAATGAATGGCAAAATATGGCGGAGGTGCTGGGTTACTGGCAGGCGAACATCGTTTTTCAGGATGAATTATAGTATTTCTATTTCATCGTGTTAAAACTATGAAGCAATGTTAGGCTTTTACGACTCAAACAAAATTGGAGTTAATTAATTCATTAATTGTGGTTTTTGTGAACATACAGTGTGTCTCATTAAGAACAGATGCACATCTGTGTTTTTTAGTTATTATCCCATTTGAACGACTTTGAAGTCAGCATGTAGAACACGAAAAACAACATTTTTTTAAAGGTGTGACACATTTATCTTCTAATTCAAGGCCTACATTAAATACATAAATACTTATACCTAAATAAAATTTAATGGCATGCATATTAAAAAAAATCGTCTCTTAGAACACTTCTTAGAGAATTATAAAAATTCTTCATATATTCTTCTAGTAATGTTTGGTTACAGAGTCGATTTACAATGTCGGTTTAATTATCTAATTGCAAAAAAAAAAGGAAGAAAAATCAGCAATTTACCAAAGTCAAGAATTTATTATTACACCCACTCCGTTGATGTACCGTTTAATATATCCTTAAATTAATTACTCACTAGCCAATCCATCAGTGTTGATGCCGCACCACTGTCACAACATATTATCCATAATCACATTTGTAAACGTGTGATTATAGTCGCAGCACGCATTTTGCATCTATGACCGATTTTATTATAATTTAAAAGGGTTTAATATGTTCAGATACGTATCGCGGCAGTCAAACACATTACTACATTAAATTATACTTTGTCATTATCAACTGAGTTATGTTTTACAGAAAATTGTGCACGTTTTTATTGTTAGCATTTAATAACAATATTCAGGACCGTATTAAATCATATTATTATTTCCACATCGACGAAATGGAGTGAAAAATGATCACTTTCACAGTTGAACATTTCACTTGGCATAGATATACTTTTTGCGCCCAAGGCGCGCGTTTTGACAACCATATTGTCATCATCAGGCGTTGATTAAATGTAATTTTCTATTCTATTCATACTAAACTACTATATTTTAAGGGGTTACCTGAAGTCACGAGCTTACTCTGGACCTTATTTTTGACATTTTTGTTCTCTGAAAGTATGCAGTAGATTAAAACAACAATTAGTACGTTTAAATACTTTGTTCTTAAACTTTATTTGCGAATTTTTATGAACACGTACATATAGTAAAAAATGGCGATGTGGCCTGTCGTCGGGAGGACGTTTTCACGGTAGGGATGTGCGGTGGACACGATTCCTCGGCAACCGGTAATCAGAAACAAACAGGCAAAGTTGCGCTTTATTCTACATCGAATCGGCTAGTGATTGAACGTTGGAAATTAATTTACTGGTGATTCTACGCAAAATGGTGACCGTTTGAAGGTTTTTTGGCCTAAAATTCAACCATTTTAACCTAAAAAAATATATTAATCTTGATCAGAAATTAAAATCCTACGATCAATCACGAGCCAATGTTATCGCCAACAATTCCAAAAAATTTCATTAAAATCCGTTGAGAAGTTTGTCTGTAATCCTGGCCACCGATTTGGAAGTCATTTCGAGAAAAACGCGTTTAAAGTTCTTTAAAAATTCTTTATAGTTCTTCTTCTTTAAATATTTTTTAAAATGATTTCAGATGGCGCCACGATGATACATAATACGTTTTTGACATTTTAAACAGGCCAGCAGGCTAGCACGAATAATAAGGGACAGAGCACCTGTTGGGCTGGCAGCGAGCGCCGCGCGCTTGTGTGCAGCGTTCGCTTTGGCGATTGAAAAAAATAGGTTTCTATTCTCGTACCGACCCTAAACTTTGGAATTGAATAGTCAAAAGACCATACTTTCGCACTGTGACATTTTTCAAAAATCGATTTTTCAAATGTTATGACTACAGGGTAACCTCTCACTTAAGGGTAACCCCTTAAGTGAGCTACATGTTCTTTGAATCTAGTCCAAATTGATTATTGTTGTCTGCCCAATCTACTTTTGTTCACAGTCGACACAACTTATTTCGTAAACTCACTGCTTTTTGTTGCTATTTGTTTTATTTTTAAGGGTTGCCTTAAAGTCCTCGTAATTATTTTTTTGAGGTGTTTACTAAACAAAGTCATGTCAATGTTTTTAAGGATTTTTTCGAATCTGCGGGTAAATTTTGGTTTGTAAGGAAAACACAACAAATTTTGAATTTAAGAGATAATGAATAAAATAAAATTGAAATTATTGTTTAATTATACTTTAGTTTTAGTCATCTCTTGAGGATGCCAACATGGTTGGCGAAATACATCTGTTTTGTATGTTCATGAATCTGTTTCTACCAGGAACGTACCAACTTTTCTCCAGTATAGTATCGGTGTTTCCAAACGAAGTAGCAAAAATATAATAATCAAACTGGAGGTCAAAATAAGTCAATTAAACTTAACATACTTCAGTCCAATGTTGCACCACAGGAGAGCAATGAGACTTGGGTGTTTGAGTACGACCCGGAAACCAAGCGCCAAAGCATGGAATGGCACACTTCAAGCTCTCCAAGATCCAAAAAAAGCAAGAATGAACAAGTTGAAGATCAAATGCATGCTGATTTTTTTGCATGCTGATTTGATTGACGTCATTTTGGGACCATATAAAACATTCAAAAGGCTGTAACCGACCAGCTGAAGGCTATTCCAGTATATGAGTTCCAGCACTGATATGAGGAATGAAAGAACCGTCTCCAGCTCTATGTGGCTTTCCAAGGAAGTTATTTTGAAGGAGACAATACTGAATTGTAATTCTATTCGAATAAAAAAAATTTAAAAAACCAGTCTCATTACTTAATTTGCACACCTCGTATAAATACGAGAAATGTTGCGAAACAATATCATTTTGTTATTTAATTCTCTTTTAAATTTCTACGCCTACTTGATGCAAAAAAAAAAACTAAAACTTTTAACCGTTTTGTCTATATAGTCCAGTCTGTGAGCTGGGAGACTAACTCAGTTTAGTGCAGCTACTCGAATTCCAAAATTTTTTTTTGCATCATGTTCTATGAACCTCTAAGGTTATTCGTGACTATCAACCAACTTGGCAAACCCCCTCAGACCATCCCTATACTATAAAACACACCCCATTCTCACCCTCATTTTTAGTGGTATTTAATTTTTCAAAAAATGACAATTAAGCATCGAATGTGGGTTCTAGGAGGTTTTTTTGGGTCGCTGATAATGAATCCGATGTCATTTTCCCGGAAAATTCATGCCACGGCCAGGAAATCTGGAAAATTGGGTCACTTTTGCGAAAATTGAATCATTGTTCATGCGATTTGGGTTTTTTACTTCATAAAGATATCCAGCAGCGTATAATCATAACGCATAACAAAAACCATGTAAATTTTCTGAAGAAAGAAACACACACACACGCACACGCACACGCACGCGCACGCACACGCACACGCACACGCACACGCGCGCGCACACACACACACACACACACACACACACGAACCTTCTTCACTGTCTAAAATTAAATACCACTGTAAAAATGAGGGTGAGAATGGCTTGTGTTTTATAGTACAGGGGTAGTCTGAGGGTGTTTGCCAAGTTGGTTGATAGTCACGAATGACCTTAGAGGTTCATAGAACATGATGCAAAAAATTTTTTTTGAATTCGAGTAGCTACACCAAACTTATTTATTTGGCCTAATTCCCCGGCTCACAGACTGGATTAATACAATCATTTGAATACTAATCTGAACACCATAAAACTAATCACATGGCAACTTCCCAACGCACGATATTTGCATGCCATCAACGTGAAGTCGAGAGGCAGGCGATATTATAAAAGTGAAAGTATAAATCAAAACGATACACAGACGTCTAACGAGAAAAGAGGAGGGATATTAGGGGATGCAAATTTATTTTCTTTCACAGTATTTCGCCGCCGAACGAAACGGGAACATACACTCACGTTATGATATATGGAGATTACATAATCCAAGAAAAATGCATGTCCATAAACACGCACACGGCTTTGCGAACGCCTAAGCGGAAATTGGAAAGAGGAGGGAAGCTTTTATCGTAATGATTTATATCAAGGGGGGAGGTGTTAAAAATTAACGCCGTTTTAAAAAATTCTTGTGCATTCGAGAGATAAGGCCGTTCGTGAGATATGTTTTAAAAAGAACTCGAATTAGAAATCGGAGGTAATTCGAAACGGAATGATTTGAAAAGAATAGATCAGAACGAATTCTGAAAATGCCTACAGTCTGTCAGAAAGTGAGTGAACTAAATCCAGTGTAACAAAACACTGTGATTTTAAAAATTAAGGAACATATATAGTATGTTCCATGTGTACTGAATAATGTCTGAATTAATAAAAAATGTTATTAAACAAAATGTGAAAAATTCACTAAAATAGTCAATTTCCCCTCTTTTGTTCTAAACAACTCCAAGACTTCTTTTACAGACAAACTGAAGAAAGGACAGTTTTGTTAAATTAAAAAATCAGTTTCTTCCTGATTTTTTTACCATTTAAATTATACATACCACCCAAAGATCATGGCTCAGAAAACTTGCTGGTCGATAAAACAACTTACAACATTTCATCCAAATCGGCCTAATAATTTTTACACAAACAATTTGTAATCCAGCCCTTTGTGAACTAAAAACGGGAAGCAAAAGCGCGATCCTTAAAAAACCTTGAGCAACCTTAATTGTTTTCTTGCAAAGCAAATCTTAAAAGGATTCCATTCATTAGGATAACCTTTGGAATCTTTTAAAATTATAGACATTGTTTTGGCTCACCAACGCTCTGCGAATTTTCCATTAAATTAAATCTAAAAAACATAGCGTAAAAGTACTCGCATAGACGGTTCATTAAAAAAAAAAAAAGTTAAATTTCGTTCATTTGTTGACAAGATTACAATCCGTTGCAAGTTGACGCCGTCGCACAGTGGGCTGAGAAAATTGGACAAAAAATCGACATTCGTGTGAATTTTAAAGTCATATGAACGTTCTTAGGCTTAATATAATCCTGAAGTAATTTCCTAAAAGATAACCCACCGCTTTAAAAAAAAAGATGACGTCACTGGGCCGAAGTTGATCGTTTTTATAAAAGTTTCGATAAATCAGCCAAGTTATGAAAATCAATTTATAATTAAAGCAACGTTGGTATAATTTTCAAGGTGTTATGGGTCGCAGATTCTATATTTGATATTATATTTACAAAATTACACCCCCCGTCATCCCCTATAGTCCACCCCCGAGGGTAAAAAAATAATATTTCACTTTTTATGAAGTTACATATTGTTTTCGAGGTTTTTTAGGTCGTTTATCTCATATTTGACATCAAGTTCACAATGCAAGGATGATGGGGTGCAGTTTTATAAATTTAATATCAAATACGAAATCAGCGACCTAAAAAACCTCGAAAACAATATGTACCTTCATAAAAAGTGAAATTTTAGTTTTTTTTACCCTCGGAGGTGGACCATAGGGGATGATGAGGGTATAATTTTGTAAATATAAGATCAAATATGGAACCAGCGACCCAACAAACATTGAAAATGATACCAAAGTTGCTTTAATTATATTTTGATTTTCATAACTTGGCTAGTTTATCGAAATTTTATAAAAACGACCAACTTCGGCTCATTGCCATAGTGACGTCATCATTTTTTAAAGCGGCGGGTTTCTTTTAGGAAATTACTTCAGTATTATATTAAGCCTAAGAACGTCCATATGACTTTAAAATTGACTCTATTGTTGAATGTCGATTTTTGTCCAATTTTCAATTTTCTCAGCTCACTGTGCGTCGTGCCGCTTCAATATAAAAAAGCGACCAAATACACATTACTTATTGAGGATGTCATAGTGTATGCCAGGATATAATTTTTACCCGACAGCGTCCTTCTTAGTCTATCCGGTAAGTATCTGAATTGCCGTCAAAATTCATATTCCGAAATGGGGTTGGTTTTTGGGGTGTGGACGGCAAATAGTTTAAGTCACGTTGGGACATTAAAACGAACCCTATAGGCTACCGATAATTAAAACCCGCAAAAGTCTAACTCGAATAGATCGCTCTAAACGGCTTTAATCTAAAAAAGCGTTACGCTAATTTTGACGAAAAGTTTGTTTATAACTTCGTAAAAAAACTCAAAACAGTCTTCTCTTGTATATCTCGTGTAATGGTTTTTGTGCCTGTAACACAGCGGCAAGAAAATATTTTTGCCAAGTGTTGTATGTGGACGCTTCATTTACTTTACATTTGCAATAATACATATGCAATACGAATGACCACCGGTTCTTGCGACTGAAAATCTAATTAACATTAAAACACGAACCTCTTGTTTTGCTTGTTAATAATCCCATAGCATGAAATAAACAACACCGTCTCCACGTAACGTTCATCAACGAAGCATGGATTCTCGTTAATCTCTGTGTTCCCTTAATCCCAATTCCTTTTGAAACAAGAAAGAGACGGCTACATTTTAATGTGTTTTAAGCCCTCTACCTAATCTACTTACGGACGCAAAAGTAACTAAAACCTTACATTTGAATGAAAATTTAATTAAGTCGTATAATATGTTGAAATGGCCCGCCGTGGCGCATTTCCTCCCCATTTGAATTGATAATCCAAGGAGCTACAAACATCAGGTCCGTTACAGAGAAACACTAATCTCTTAACGGGTAGTTAAAATTTAAAAGAGGAAAGGTTTACTGAAAATGGTTGCCAAAATGCTATTTGAAGAAAGCTTGATCCAAACGAAAATAAAATATGTATGAGACAAGAAAATGTAATTTTTATTCGCGTTGTCATAATTTATCTAGTCATAACATAAGCAAAGTACCAAATATGATTAATTGGAATTTTTTCTCGAACTCAACCACAGTGAGTAAACCAATCATTGTAAAAAGCTCGAAATTGAGCCTGGCCAACATTATGTCACAGAAGCCACTTTCCGATAAGATTATCGCTAACCAGAACCACATATGTGCATTACTTTTGCTAATACTGAGTATATAGTTCGCTGCATAAATTCACAAATTTCAAATGAATTCTATAAAATTTAGATTGCTGGTGTCTTTGGAACAAGACAACAAACGAAATTTCATGATTTTCGAAAAAAGGTTAGATATTTCAGCTTTTGTCCTCATAATTTCCATGTCCCATCCTGGGGTTATGGGGTTAGAAGGTGTCTTGGCTCTATTGTCCCCCCGATGATGTGGTTATTGCGAATCTGTGAGATTTATGCGATTACGAGGTTATGGGGTTTTCTATTCAGGAATAACGGGGTCATACAATATTATATTCTTCTTGCTCTCGACTATTATACGAAAATCAATTTCACAAAAACAATACCAATAAAATAATATTCGGTAATACGAGGTGTGTAAATTAAGTAATGAGACTGGCAAAGTAGCGCCCGATCTAGCAACACTGCGGAGACGGGCCTTGGGTGGTAGGTTAACATGTAATGCACCAATACAAGTTTGAACTTCTTAGAGTCATTTGTTTGTTCTTTGTGACCCGTTCCGTTTTCGTAAACCGTTTTTTTTTTTCTAATGCGTTTTAAAAATGAGTGACATTAATTTTGAGCAACGGTGTGCTATCAGGTTTTGCTTCAGACACAGTGCAACGGATACTTTCAGAAAACTTCAGCACGCCTACGAAGACAGTGTTTTTTTCAAGAGCCCAGGTTTTTCGGCATTAAGTTTAAGGCATTCTTTGAAGGAAGAGAGTCAGTTGAAGATGAACCACGCAGCGGAAGGGTTGTATATTTAAGAACCGATAAAAATATCGATAGAATACGGGATCTTGTGCGTTCAGTTCGTTGGTTGACGACCAGAATGATCGGGGAAGAGTCAAATTTGAATCATACCACTGTTAACCGGATTTTGACGAATTGGGGACGAGATAAATCTATGCAAAAATGGTTCCAAAAAAATTTTCGCAAGGACAAAAGCACATCAGGAGAGAAAGTGTCTTGACTTTTTTGAAATCAATTGAAAATGATCCCTATTTTATAGAACGTGTTATTACTGGTCATAAACTTGGGTGTTTGAGTGCGACCCGGAAACCAAGCACTAAAGCATGGAATGGCACACTTCAAGCCCTCCAAGACCCAAAAAATCCAGAAAAAGCAAGTCGAATATGAAATGCATGCTGATTTGCTTTTTTTATAGCCAGGGAATTGTCCACAAAGAGTTTGTGCCTCTAGGTCAAACAGGAAATCAACAGAGAAGTTCTTGACAAACTTCGAAGAAGGGTCATGCGTGTGAAACCAAACAACAAGAACAACTGGATGTTGCATCACGACAATGCGCCTTGTCACACAGCCGTTTCAGGAAACGAGTTTTTAGCCAGTAAAAACATTCATGTGGCTCCTCAGCCTCCTTGTTCGCCTGACTTGAGTCCTTGTGGCTTTTTTCTCTTCCCGAGATTGAAAAATCACCTCAAGGGAAGTTATTTTGGGACCATAGAAAACATTCAAATGGCTGTAACCGATCAGCTGAAGGAGATAATACTGAATTGTAATTCTATTCGACTAAAAAAAAATTAAAAAATAAGTCTCATTAGTTAATTTACACGCCTGGTAAATGAGGGATAGTAATAATGAAAATGCAAGTCTCTTGATCTCAAAGTAAGGTACATAACTGCAGTTATATACTCTAAAGTACGTAACTTGTTATAAAATAAAATCTACAAATAAAGTCAAGTTTCGTAGATGCCTTACCAGATGCCAAACATAACATCAAGATTAGCAGAGACTAATCTTGACGCACTGTGTCGCATGTTAACCGTAAGCAAATGGAAATGTTAAAACTTTACACTCCGTATTCTCGCATATAGCTCGGTTTCCCTCTTCATCAGCCGGAATTTGTTTTATGAACTACCTGGATGGCAGTCGTAAAAGGAATCGACACCCGTCCAATTTGCTACGCAGGGAGAAGTGCAATTTTCTATCCCCTCTTCCCATTTTCCTGTAAGGCACGTGCGGGAAGGGACGCAACAAACAAACGTAGCATAATTACGACTGTAACACGGCGGAGGCTGAGGAAAATTATTACGAAATTGTTAGCGGGAAGCGGCGCACACCTTCACTGAAAAATATGAGGCGTATCGGAAGAATAATAACGAACAGTTAAAAGGAAGAACAGGTAACTTTTAATTAGCTACTTTTTAATTGGCAGCGGAAGTTTACGACCGAAGTTAGAACGGCACTCCGTCTTGGCAGGCTACGAATACTTATCTGAGTGAGTACCGTTTAATCCGACTCTTATTAGGCAGCTAATAAATTTAAAACGTAAACTTTTTTGGCGATACCTAGAACTGATACAGGAGTTGGAATTTTGAAAATTATGACACGCCATGATTCGTTAACTGCCAAATATCAAATTACAGTCGTAACTATGGAACATGGGAAAACATATATGTGTCTACAACGTTGAAATTTCGACATATTACAAAATAAACTGCTCCTCAACGCCACCATGACACACATTAAGACCTTCTCAACAAGTCCTGAGCGTTTGGTCGTTCTCCCAACCCTTTAACTCTTTTCCAGGCCCAGTAAGCCACCCCTCTGCATTTTCTCTGAGTTTTGCATGATTTGACTATTAGACAATTCCAATGATCCTAATGTTGTGAAATAAATTGGTGTGAGGTGCCACAACTCACTTTCTCCCTTTGACAACTGAAGCACCCCTCAAGGCCACCCCTACACAAACTACCTAACCACCCCATCTGGTTCTGCCCTTGTTGGAGGCTGAATGTAATGTCGTTTTGTTTCAAATTCCTATCACTTGAAGGCACTGCAAGTTGATGGCACCAACTGCGGACGGCCGATTGAGTGCTAAAAATGAAATTCCATCTCCGACCTAGCTCCTGAAAATATGCCGCACTGAGGGGTTGTAAGCAGGTCTTAATGTGTGAGGTGAAAGTATTCCTGAGGATACTCGAACCCTTTTTGGCCCAAACTGAATCGTTCGTCCCCTTCAAAAAGTATTCTTGTGATAGTCGGTATTTTTTGTATAAATGGATTTTTCATTGAAATTCTGAAGTGCCAGGAAAACGCGTGACCTTGAAAATTTTCAAAATTTTCGCCTGCGGCGCCAATATAGGCTCTCGCGGCTCATATGTTACTTTATCAATAAAATTCTCCCGCCCCTCCTGAGAAGCTTGCTGGATCCACCTATGACTTTGACTCACTTCAAAAAATTTTTAGATGGGTGAAAATTCCTGAACAAGGGCTCGTTCGGTAGACGTAACCTTCCTTTACGCTTGGGTGAATCGAGAATCGCAAAATTCGTGAGAGATTCTTGGTACACGCGGCAAGTATTCACTGTGATTTGGGCTCATCAACTCTCGACTGAGCTAGCGCCTGCAAAGTGGGCCACCCAAACATGCTTTAATTCGTAAAAGTAGTGACAACAGGTGTTGTTTGGGTGGTCTACCTTGCAGGCGCTAGCCTTTTCATATCAAACATTTTTTGAGAGAGCCAAAAAAAACCGACCGTGAATCAAACGACCTTGAAATTAGAAATTGCTCTTAATTTTAGAGATTTAATGAAAAGAGGGTTTATTTGTTTTTATGGATTTTGTTTTTCTAATAAAAAGTAAAATCCTTGTTTCGTTTTTGCTTGTTTATTTTTTAGTAATATTAAATCCTTAATGCATTTCTCTGTGTCTGAAACGTGCCCGTGTCCAGTTGCATCCATTATCTGCTTCCTTTGTTTAATTCATTTTGATAAGTACTCCGTCTCGGCAAAACAAATAGCAATCGGGATAAGTAATGGCGGCGATGACAGGAAGTGGTCAACGACCTGAATTTAAAACCCCAGCGTATATCTAAGGCTACCCGATCGAAGCAGCCCTCCTGGCCCCGCGCTGGGAATGAGAAATGCTCCTCAAGGATATACGCGGCCTCATGCAACTTCATATAACAAAGGGCCGAGTGGATTGCTCGGTTCTCGCCGAGCTTTGTAAATATTTAAAGAAAACTACTCAGGTATACTCGGCAGCAACTATATTTCACCTCAGCGCGAGGGGTTTTTGCTTTTGTTGCGCGCACAGACGTTAAAATGTCTGCAGAAGCCCCGCAGATGCGAGCGGAAAGGTTGAAAAAGTCGAGATTTTGTTTTCGTTCCGTAAAAATGGAATTTCAGCGTTGCTCGTATCTCTCAATACTTTTGCCTGACTTTTTATATGTAGGTAAGTAGGATATATGTAAAGGGCCACGCAGATCCAAGTGGAAAGGTTAAAAAAAAACGAGATTTGTTTTCGTTTCGTAAATGTGTTATGTTATTATTATAGATTGTTATGTTGACCAACCTTATTTTTCAAACGACAACCCGTTTTCTCTCAATATCTGAAAGAGTAGCTTTTTTCTCTTTATTGTACACTAAAAATTTAATATGGTGACTAGGGTGATTCGTTTTGAACGACTATTTTTGTTTTTTTTTGCTCCCAGCAAAATATTGTTCTACATACCGAAAAAAAAAATTCCCTGAAACTTTGAGCCCTTAATTTTACTTCTAAGTACTTTTTTTTTAATTCTAAAGATTTCCCATTTAAAATACATAGAAATTTTTATTTTCAATTTCCTACAACTTGGTGGCATTTAACGTTACTGCAATGAACTTAGGTGAGATTTAAAGGTAATTAGTTCCTCTTTTAAAGTACTTACAGCATTTTTACCTTACCTCATATACCTATTTTGATATGTACAGCTCACTAAAGTCATATTAGCATTGGAAAATCGTATTTTTCGCATTTTTTCGGCGAAACCGTCAAAGTTACAGAAAAACTGCAAAGGAGTTTTTTGTAGGAAATTTAATTCCCTACAAAAAGTTCCAATGCATTATAGTGGTAAAATGCATAGTTTAGAAAATATAGAGTATTTTATAAATTAACCTACGGAATAATAATGAAAAAGTCAGTTTTACGTTCTTAAAACTACGGAAAAAACGATATTATCTGAAGTAAAAATAATTTTCTTGTTCAAAAATTATTTCTTTATACTAGATGTATTATATTAATTATTAAGTTCAATTAAACTTTGCCTTAAATAATACAAACAATTAAAAATATTTTTCTGTTTAATATTTTTCAAAAAATATTTTTAATTGTTTGTATTATTTAAAGCAAAGTTTAATTGAACTTAATCATTAATATAATACATCTAATGATAAAGAAATAATTTTTTAACAAGAAAATTATTTTTACTTCAATATTGTTTTTTCTGTAGTTTTAAGAAAGTAAAACCGACTTTTTCATTAATATTCGGTAAGTTAATTTATAAAATACCCTATATCTTCTAAACCCTGCATTTTATCATTATAATACATATGACCTTTTTTGTAGGGAATTAAATTTCCTACAAAAAACTCCTTTACAGTTTTTCTGTAACTTTGACGGTTTGATTTAATAAATACAAAACTGATTTGCCAAAATAATTCGAACGCATTTTTTGTAAAATTACCATAGACATTTTTAACAGTGTAAATAGTACACAAACTTGGTCCTGGGATCTCTGTATCTCTCTAGACCTCCTCATTATTAAAGATTCAGTTAGTTGTTTCTCACTCAAGCGAGTGAGAAACACTCACTTATTTACTTGTAAATCGGAGAAGCGAAAAGAAATAAGAAATAAGAAAGAAAGAAAAGGTATTCAAATCATTTGAATACCTCATTGAAAAGGATTTTTTTAAAAGGAATCGAGTTTTTTTTTTCTACATTTTCCTATAAATATATTTGGACATGTGAATCGCCATATGAAATCGTCTAATTGAAGAAGCTGACCCATTTTAGATTTTACTGTAACTTTGAGGGACTCTTCTTTAGGGTCCCAAAGAACAAAATGTATGCCAATTTAATTTTTACAAACGCTCGGTTCCGCCTATTCGAATTAAAACTTTTAAAATTCGTCATATTTACGCTTTATCAAATTTAGCTCTAAAATTTTTTCCTTTTTAAGATATCTACCCGCTTGAGGCGGCATTTTGAAGGGGATAATGGCAGTTTTAGTGTAAGTATCAAAAATTAGATCAGTCAATAATACCTCCGAATAATGGCCGCGTGTTAAAATTACGCGTTTTTTACTTATTTTTTTGTGAATTTTAATCGACTCTAGTTTCTTGACTGTTTAGAGTAAGCAGCTTAGGTTACTCAGGAATTAAGTGTACTTATCATAGACGAAATACAGCCACGAGTGTACCCAAGCAGTTCACTCCTTATAAAAAATACTTTGCTTGAAATTTCGAATTTTTTTAAAATCGTATTATTCAGGTTATGAAAAGAACGTGTTGACTGCGAGATAAAAATATGAAACTTACAGAATCTATAGTTGTTACCTTTAACTTCAAGTGATTGCACCGCTCGTTTTATTATTTTCATGTTTAGTGAATGTGCAAGTGTTTTTTTTTATAGCGAAAATTGACCTAATTTTTCTATTTTCTAATCTTGTAATTTCAGTTGTACTTGAGTGTACCTGAGTTGTACTACAGTGAGCGGCTCGGGTCGACTCGTGGCTGTATTTCGTCTATGATATGTACACTTAATTCCTGAGTAACATAAGCTGCTTATTCTAAACAGTCAAGAAACTAGAGTCGATTAAAATTCACAAGAAATAAGTAAAAAAACACGTAATTTTAACACGCTTCCATTATTCGAAGGTAATGACTGATCGAATTTTTTATGCTTACACTAAAACTGCCATCTTTCCTCTTCAAAATGCCTTCTCAAGCGGGTAGATATCTTAAAAAAGGAAAAATTTTAGAGCTAAATTTGATAAAGCATAAAAACGGCGAATTTTAAAAAGTTTTAATTCGAATAGGCGGAAACGACCGTTTGTAAAAATTAAATTTGCGTAGATTTTGTTCTTTGGGACGCTCAGACTTTGGGAGTTCCTCAAAGTTACAGTAAAATCTAAAATGGGTCGGCAACGATTTTTTTATTTTCAGACGATTTTATATGGAATGACCCATGTCTGAGTATTTAAAAACTACTCTACACTAAATTATTTCATTGATTTTCCGCCACGTTCAGCTAGTAAATTCAGGCAATAATAAGTACATTATTCAAAGTAACTTTTCCGGACTTCCCGTGGAAACACAAATGATGCGATCCGGATGATGCATATGATTCCTCAAAATCGAATCCAATCCTCTTCCTATAACGTTCGCCGATTTGACTGAATGGTAGCAGACCTGAAACGGATTTATGGAACGTAATAAAGATCGACTTTTAAAGTTTTGAGATTCCTGAAAATTAAATGCACTCGAAGAATTTACAGTCTCCGGGCGATTCTATTGTGAGGGAAGAACGCGGGAGATTTTCGCGCCACTTCACTCTATAATAGAAGGTAAATTACCACGAATCCTTTAAATTATCCTCAACTTCAGCAATATGTGCCTTTCAGCCGTTGTCAAGTTTGTTCACTCACTCTACTTGAGATAAAATTAAATTAAGCGAATACGAATTTTATTCCTCGTCATTTTCAGGACGTAACTTGAAAGTAGTTCAGTCAGCTTGGTGTTATTGTATTACTTGACGAATAGACACTTCAGCGAAGAGTGAAATGTTTCCAGATATATGTTCAAACACAAAGGTTCAGTTTGTGGAGTCTTCTCCTCCGAATATTTCTTTCTCCGTCAAATTGAGACATTTTACCTCAATTAGCTGCTTAATAAAGAAGACACAGGGAAGTTTAAAGTTGTTTGAAATTTATTGAGTGGAAGAACATATAAGTACTAATGTAACAGGCGTTTTTGAATAAGCGAAAAGTGTTAGCTCTTTAGTTAGCCCTTTAAATAATATTATATGGCATCTTGTTTCCAAAACTGCAAGGAGCTAATACTACCTGTTTGTACCGTCGACAGTAAATTCAAGGAATGCTGTAAAGACAGATACCAATCGGTATCTGTTTTGGGTTGGACTTTTTCCACATCATTCCTAATTTTTATTGGAATGCCTTTGGAATAAAAAAAATGATAATGTCGATATGCACTAATTGACAAACTTGTGGAAAATTTGTTATTAAACAAAAAGTAAATAAGTCGTTAAATATGCGTTTTTCCGTCTTCTAGATAACTCAGGTATTACTCATTTGAGCTAATAGTTGTTCTGTCAAATTTATAATAAGATAGAACTTGGAGATTATGATGGCTCGGAAAACTTTTTGATAACGATAAAATAACATGCCAAATTCTTGACTCTTTCTCCTGGAGTGGGTACTGGAACCTTCGGCGTAGAGACAAAAAAACTGTACGTTTTCCACGAAACGCCGAACTTTAATCTTCTCCTGAAGATGCCAACTTAGTTGGCGAAACGCGCGTCGAGAAAAGTATAGTAGTTCGTTGTTTCGTGGAAAACGTCCAGTTTTTCTTGACCCTTTGTCAAAAAAATGCTGAACAACCTGAAAAAATATTTTACCTATAAAACATCATTCAATCTGTCGAGCCTTTTTTTGAAAATTTAAAATCTGTTCATTAGGAAATTAAAAATTTCCAAGGATCCTTGGGAATCTTTTAAGGTTAAAATTTTGTGTTGGCTTACACAACATGTTTGTGTGTTTTCGATCAAATTAAATCTACAATATAGCATCAAAGTATTCATAGACTTCATTAAAAAAAATAGTTAAAGTCCATTCATTGGTTCTCGAGATATAACCCGTTAAAGTTGACGCAGTCTCGCCGCTTCAAAATAGATTTGTTCAAAACAGTGACACTTTCATTATGTTTATTAGTGTCATTATGTTTACAGCTTTAAAAGATTTTCTAGGCTCTCCTAATGAACGGATTTCAAATTTTCAAAAAAAGTTAGAAAGTTTGAACACTCTTTTATACATAAAAAATTCACGTTGCCCAAGGTTTTTTAACGGCTCTATAAAGTTTGGAAAAAATCGAGTTTTTTTCACAAGGGTTTTTGCAAAATTATTAGCAAAAAACTATTAGACCGATTTTTATTAAATTTGGTGTGTTCTCGTATCAAGTTAAAGTTGTCTGATCATGTATAATCTAAGTGGTTGAAAGGTATTCACGAAATAGCTTGTTTTTCTTCATTTCTCGTGTACAATGCTTATTACACGGATTATCTAGAAGAAAAGGAAAAAAACATGGGTATTTTAGAGGATTTCTTACATTTTGTCTTGTAATAAATTTTCCAAAATTTTTTATTACAATTATCATTTCTTATGATATTCCAGAGGCATTTCAATAAAAATTACATGGAAAAAGTCCAAAAAACTACCTCATCTGGAAACATATATCGCCTAAACTTCTTACTCCAAAATACATTTTTTTCGCTGATACATTCTATTGAAAAATTACCTCATAAATACAAAAAACTACCTCATCTGGAAACATATATCGCCTAAACTTCTTACACCAAAATCCATTTTTTTCGCTGATACATTCTATTGAAAAATTACCTCATAAATACAAAAAACTACCTCATCTGGAAACATATATCGCCTAAACTTCTTACTCCATAATCCATTTTTTTCGCTGATACATTCTATTGATGGGACATACATTTTATTTGCCATTTCGTTGATTTAAACGTACAAAGGACTATAACTTTTTAATGAAACTCGCGTGGAAACCCATCTAATCTGCGATTTCGCCCATTTCAATGAAAAAAGTAAAATTGCAACTCTCCTGCAATATTATTGAACACGAGCGATTTTCCTAAACGACCGAGTCGTAATCCAGTTAGTTCGAATTCATTTCATGTAATTACGGCGGCATTCGGAATAGTCCTCGATTCCCGCTAGATCGAATCCGAAGCCGTGCAATCGCTGATAGGGAGAGTACGGCTACAAGGAGGGTCAAAACAAGTTACCCTATTGTTTTTCAGTTTCATCTGATCTTTTTTTAAAGGGCATTGGATACTTACAAATCACGCAATTTAAAATTTAGTTTAGATACACACGCATCTTGAATGTTTTAGAAAAAATAATTCAAGTTCTTTACAGGATTCAAACCCAAATAAGCTACAGGTTCATATATTAAGACGACACAATTAACAGTAATATTACATTCTAAGACTAATATTGAATTTCCTCACTCATAATATACAGGATGTCACGAAAAAAGCAAGACTAGATGTCTTGCATCAAAATAGTGCGATGTAGCCAAATTTACCTTAATCAATTTGTGGATAATAAATAAGTTACAGGGTGTTATTCAAGTTGGAGTTTAAAATTCTTAAAATTTCTAGCAAGTTTTCAAAGATTTACTTTAAAAATTTAGATTCTGCGGTTTTCTGGGATGAGAAAAACGAATCCGTACTTAATTTTGCTGTATAAGGTAGAGGGCGCTACAAAATTTACTCTTGGTTGATAAAAATTGGTCATAACTTCTTTCTCAGTGCCTGTACGAAAGTTTTAATAGAAAAATATTATTCTCTTCCGATTTATTCGTGTTCGATATATTTATTGTTTTTCCATTGAATGCAAATTAATTTTCAATTTTCAATTCAAGTTTGTAATTATTCCCTTGTAATTTTAAATATGTCCTCAGGTTTTATTAGAATACACATTTTAAACTTTTTTTATCACGATACCTAATAAATATATTTACATTTACAATTTAAATACAGCGTTAATTTAAGGTTTCAAAGAATTACTTTAAAAATTTAGATTCTGCGGTTTTCTGGGATGAGAAAAACGAATCCGTACTTAATTTTGCTGTATAAGCTAGAGGGCGCTACAAAATTTACTCTTGGTTGATAAAAATTGGTCGTAACTTCTTTCTCAGTGCCTGTACGAAAGTTTTAATAGAAAAATATTATTCTCTTCCGATTTATTCGTGTTCGATATATTTATTGTTTTTCCATTGAATGCAATTTAATTTTCAATTTTCAATTCAAGTTTGTAATTATTCTCTTGTAATTTTAAATATGTCCTCAGGTTTTATTAGAATACACATTTTAAACTTTTTTTATCACGATACCTAATAAATATATTTACATTTACAATTTACAATACAGCGTTAATTTAAGTTTTCAAAGAATTACTTTAAAAATTTAGATTCTGCGGTTTTCTGGGATGAGAAAATCGAATCCGTACTTAATTTTGTTGTATAAGCTAGAGGGCGCTACAAAATTTACTCTTGGTTGATACAAATTGGTCATAACTTCTTTCTCAGTGCCTGTACGAAAGTTTTAATAGAAAAATATTATTCTCTTCCGATTTATTCGTGTTCGATATATTTATTGTTTTTCCATTGAATGCAATTTAATTTTCAATTTGCAATTCAAGTTTGTAATTATTCTCTTATGTTTAAATATGTCCTCAGGTTTTATGACAATACACATTTTAAACTTTTTTATCACGATACCTAATAAGTAATAATAAATAATAATATTTACATTTACAATTTGCAATACAGCGTTAATTTAAGATGAAATAAAATAATTGTTATTGTCATGGAAAGTACAGCTAAATATTATTATTATTAACAAATTAAACTAATTACATTCAACTGTTTACACTAAATTCTCAACATGGCCCCGTTTACATTAATGAATATTCTTATTCGTTTGATAAACGATTGTCTAATATTAAACAGTGTTTCTTTATTTCTTATTAAATTGCTAGCATTAATGCAATTGCTTGTGGCAATTGCTTGCCACCAGCTCACCCGTGTGTTTATAGGGTCATTGCAAACAATTGATCTTAGAATACCCCAAATTTAGAAATCCAGTGGATATAAATCTGGGCTCCATGTGGGCCATGTAGACGTGCTGCCACGACCTATCCACCGTTGGGGAAATTGTGCGTTAGGATTGTTTGCCAACTCAAAAATTTTTAGGAATTTTGAATTAATTTGAATTAACTTTAACGCCCTGTAACTTTTTTTATTATCCACAGATGGACTAAGGTAAATTTGGCTTTATCGCATTATTTTCATGTAAGGAATCTAATCTTGCTCTGTGTCCCATTAATTTCGGGACACTGTGTATAATGTACATCCTCACTTATACCTGATGCATGTTTGTTAAAGTGAGATTAACTTTCCCTACGTCAGGTTCCGCTTTAAATCAAGTCCACTGAGCAGTGTTGCCAGATCGACAGTAACTCCAACAACCAAAGAACTAGCACAAGCAGGATAAACATAATAACCGATAGTCAGGAAGCCCTTTTTTTAAATCCTTGTCTAAAACAGACAAGAATTGTACAGTATATCTTTACAGTAACCTTAAAATACTAAAATGTATTTCGATAAAAATAGTCACCCTCAGCAAAACGAAGAAAACAGAGGACAGACTCTCATGTATTTCATGTCCAGCGAGGTACACAACAGTACGTATTCATTAAAAAAGGAGTATTTTAATTTTTGTGTGTTGTCCCATTAGGACAACACACAAATCGAAACCAACATTTCAATAAACAATTTCAATAAAAAAAAAATAATTAAACCTGTGCTCGCTGGACAAGAAAGTGGGTCGGTCATTTTGATTGTTCAGATGGAGCAACGGGTTAATCTCAAGTTTCTTGTTAAACTGGGGAAAACTTTTACAGAAGCTTATGCAATGTTAAAAGAAGTATACGGGAATGAATGTTTATCCCGCACACAAGTTTTTGAATGGTTTAATGAGGGACGTGAAACAACCGAGGACAATCCGTGCCCCGGACGGCCTTCAACGTCAAAAACGAACGAAAACATTGAAAAAAGTGGTAAATCCGTGAAAAAATCCGCGAAGATCGTCGTCTAAGCATCTAGAGATATCGAGCTATCTGAAGTAACAGGAATCGACAAAGAATGTGTTCGATTGATTTTGTATGAATCACTCCCGAGCAAAAGGAATCAAGAATGAACATTTGCGCTGACATTCTAAACAACATTGGCACTGATCCAGGCTTGTTAGACACGGTGATTACTTGTGATGAATCGTGGTTTTTTACATACGACCCCGAAACAAAGCGTCAATCCATGCATTGGTAGAGCTCCGAACTCGCCAAGGCAAAAAAAGCCAGGATGAGCAAATCCAAATTCAAAGCGATGATGATCGTCTTTTTTAACATTCGAGGCATTGTTTACGTTCACTGGGTCCCTGAGGATTAGACGGTCACTCAACGACGAAGACCCGATTTGTGGAAGACCAAATCATGGAAGATTCACTAAGACAATGCACCGGCTCATTCTGCTTTATCTGCGAAGGCATTTTTTGCAAAATACGGCATTACTATGTTAGAACATCCACCATACTCGCCCGACCTTGCCCCCCTATGACTTTTTTTATTTCCCAAAGTTAAATCGGCGCTGAAGGGAACAAGATTCGAAAGTGTGGAAGCGGTTAAAGCAAAAGCGACGAAGGTTCTGAACCAGCTGACAGAAGCGGACTTCCAGCACTGTTTTCAACAATGGAAAAGTCGTATGGAGTGGTGTAGAGCTGGCCAAGGGGAGTACATTGAAGGCGAAAAAGTAGCTACTGTAATTGGTAACGAATGAAAAGTGTTACCTATATGACAGCAGTTCTGTTATTTAATAGCCACACATCGTATTATTTACATTAGTAGGTTGGGATAATTACGATCATTAGTGCGCGCTTTGATGCGGTAACGGACGTCCACACATTCGCCTGTTTCTGCATCCAGCGTGAGTCTAGGCTTAGACTTGCAACGTTTTGCATTCGGATAAGAATGATGTCCACCAGATGAACTGGCGCAACTCGAGTTTCTCGAACTCGCGGGGAGTCTGTCGTAGGGGAGGGTGCAGCGAATCCTCGAATTGCCATGGCCATTTTAATTTTGGGAAACAAAATGTTCCTATAAAATTAAAATTAAAAATAGCCATAACTTTTTGAAAAAAAAATATTTTTGCAACAAATCGAAAAACGTCTCCTTATATTTGTTTCTAGATTATGAAAAAAAATATACTGCAAATATCCCACAGAGCGTTACTGAGAACCCAGGGAGTGCTCCAGTATTTTTTGAAAATCTTTTCGCAAACTTTGCTGACGATTTTTTCACTATAAATCCTTTCTGTAAGAGGTGTATAGTCATCACCTAAAAAGTGAAGTGGGTCCCATGCGTCGTTTTCAAGATATGGCTAACTGAAATATCACGCACCGCCACTGCTTATACCTGATGCATGTATGTCAAAGTGAGATAACTTTCCCTACGTCAGGTTCCGCTTTAAAGCAACTCCACCGAGCAGTATTGCCAGATCGACAGTATCTCCAACAACCAAAGAACTTGCACAAGTAGGATAAACATAATAACCGATAGTCAGCCGCCCTTTTTTTAATTCTTGTCTAAAACAGACAAGAATTGTACAGTATGTCTTTTCAGTAAATTTATTTCGATAAAAATAGTCACCCTCAGCAAAACGAAGAAAACAGAGGACAGACTCTCATGTATTTACTAACTGTCATGCCTATCTTAAGTTTTATGTTTAATATCTAAGTCTTGCGTCTATTTACATGTTCCTTTTCACAAAAGGTATTCACCACGGAAACTTTTTGTTGTTTTGATGTTTTCTTTCGTCAAGAAATATACGATATGTTAAAAAGGGGTCCCTTTAATCCGGGGGGAACAGCGAGGTACACAACAATACTTATTCATTAAAAAAGGAGTATTTTAATTTTTGTGTGTTGTGTGTTGTCCTGATGGGACAACACACAAATCGAAACCAACTGACATTTCAATAAACAATTTCAATAAAAAAGAAATTCAACCTGTGCTCGCTGGACAAGAAAGTGGGTCGGTCATTTTGATTGTAGCAGTCGTTTGAAGTAGTCTATGCACTAGTGACGCATCGATAAATTGTTACGTGTTCAGATGGAGCAACGGGTTAATCTCAAGTTTCTTGTTAAACTGGGGAAAACTTTTACAGAAGCTTATGCAATGTTAAAAGAAGTATACGGGAATGAATGTTTATCCCGCACACAAGTTTTTGAATGGTTTAAACGGTTTAATGAGGGGCGTGAAATGACCGAGGACAATCCGCGCCCCGGACGGCCTTCAACGTCAAAAACGGACGAAAACATTGAAAAAAGTGGTAAATTAATCCACTAAGATTGTCGTCTAAGCATCTAGAGCTATCGAGCTATCTGAAGTAACAGGAATCGACAAAGAATGTGTTCGATTTTGTATGAATCGTTCAACAAGCGCAAAGTTTGCGCAAAAATGGTGCCAAAACTCCTCACTCCCGGGCAAAAAGGAATCAAAAATGAATATTTGCGCTGACATTCTAAACAATATTGACACTGGTCCAGTCTTGTTAGACCCCAAAACAAAGTGTCAACACATGCATTGGAAGAGCTCGAACTCGCCAAGGCAAAAAAAGCCAGGATGAGCAAATCCAAATTCAAAGCGAGGATGCTCGTCTATTTTGACATTCGAGGCATTGTTTACTATCACTGAGTCCCTGAGGATTAGACTGTCACTCAACATTACTACATCGAGGTTCTGAGGGGCCTTCGTGAACGTGTGAGAAGACGAAGACCCGATTTGTCGAAGATCAAATCATGAAATATTCACCAAGACAATGCACCGGTTAATTCTGCGTTGTCTGTGGTGGAATGGAACATCCACTATACTCCCCTACCTTGCCTCTTGTAACTTTTTTTTATTTCCCAAGGCCAAATCGGCGCTGAAGTGATTTGAAGATTCGAAAGTGTGGAAGCGGTTAAAGCAAAAACGACGTAGATTCTAAATCAGCTGATAGAAGCGGACTTCCAGCACTGCTTTCGACAATGGAAAAGTCGTAAGGAGCGGTGTAGAGCTCGCCAAGGGAGGCGAAAAAGAGTAGCTACTGTAATTGGTAACGAATGAAAAGTGTTATATGACAGCAGTTCTGTTATTTAATAGCCACACATCGTATTATTCACATTAGTAGGTTGGGATAATTACGATCATTAGTGCCGCTTTGATGCGGTAACGGACGTCCACACATTCGCCTGTTTCTGCATCCAGCGTGAGTCTAGGCTTAGACTTGCAACGTTTTGCATTCGGATAAGAATGATGTCCACCAGATGAACTGGCGCAACTCGAGTTTCTCGAACTCGCGGGGAGTCAGTCGTAGGGGAGGGTGCAGCGAATCCTCGAATTGCCATGGGGGCCGTTCCGGCCAAAGCGGCAAAGCGAAAGCGGAAAGGTAAGGAGGACGCGAGATGAAGCCATAAAACCTGCAATTTGCCGGCCACGTAATAGAGATTGGGGCGCGCCGTGGGGCAAGGGTTCGGGGAACGCCGCCGGCGATCGGCTTAGGGGCCGTCTAACTGCCGGTGCCGACGTCGACGTCGGTCCCGCGCCTACCGGTCTGGTGTCAATGTCTCGCCCCGGCAGTCATCAAAGGTGAATCAATGTTTACTGCACTTTTCGCGCCGCACAGGTCGATATTCTCGGACGGAGAGGAACATTTTATACAAACAGATAAGTTTAGAGAGTATTCCTAGATTAAACTGGCTCACGTAGCATTTTACCTTAAAATTTTAAAAGAACAAAATTATTTACTAGGATCTGTTAGTGTGCTTATGAATGTAATCACTAGAGTTCGTGAGAGCGCGGTGTGTAACAGGACCGTAGTCAGTTTACGAATGAAAATGTTCACAGAAACTATGTTGCATCATTGTACATTATTAAATATTTTTACTTATTACCAAGCGCGAATGTCACAGCGCCGATACTGTGCATGTCCTGCCATTGACTTGTTGGCCTTCACAGCTCACAGCTGACTTGCATTACAAAAAACTGCGCTAGCAATTTTATTTATTTATGGCACGCTGTAACAGACAGTCGTCGGTATTGCATTGCGTTTATACGTTTCGTTTTTAAGTATTCGTCGTGTGTTGTATTCGCCGTGTGTTTAAATAACTTTATAATATTATTAATAATTATTAATAATTATTAGTTGAGGGAGAAGTGAATAAAGTGAGGTACCATGCCAACAGTGAAAAGAAATAGACGGGAAGTATTTTAAACGTGGTTTGACAGTGATTCCGGGGGGTTTTAGGGACATACGTATTCAAGGAAATGACCTTTTTTGTACCGTGTGTGAACGCATTATAAATTCTTCAGATAAAACTAAAGTAACAAAACATCTGAAAAGCCATGCCTCGTCCAATGCCGACGACTCCGTATTTTTCTATGTACTTACAGAAGCCTTTGTTGCAAGCAATATTCCATTAAACAAACTAGAGAACCCCAAGTTACGTACGTTTTTAGAAAAATATATAGACCGAAAAAAATTCACATGAAAGTACGTTAAGACTTGCATATGTCGATCGGGTTTACAACAATGTAGTTACATCAACACGCGAAGACATTGCGGACAATTTCGTGTATTTTATTATAGACGAAGCTACCGATGCTTGCGGGCCTTCAGTAGCTAATTTTTTAATTGGTGCATTAAAAAGTGGCACTGCCACCCCAACCTGCCATGGGAACCTTGTCTCAACACTGACGTTTGTCGGGTAAGTGTTGCCATTGTTACGTGTTATATTAATTAGTATGGATATTTTATCCTTGACTTAACCGTACTATTTGGTAAAAATAGTATTATGTTGCTACATAATTTATGTAAACATATTAATATTTTCATTTGTTAACTGACGGTCCTGTTACACTCCGCGCTCGCACGAACTCTAGTAATCACAGGCCCACAAAATAAAAGTTACGAGTACATCAAGTGTGACCCCATATTTCCATGTATTTTTTGCCGCTGAAACCGAATCTGAACTTAAAATTAGTTTAGATCCCGCACGTCAGGATTTTTCGTTAAAATCGGAAAACACCTTATAAAAGCCATAACCATACCATCCATCGTTTGGGTTGCTTGATGAATTTCAAGATACACTTTCTCCATTCGCATTTAGATTACTTCCCAGAAATTACAGCGAAGAACAAGGAGAAAAATTTCATTAAGCTATCAAGACAATGGAATGACGATATCAAGGTAGATGAATATAAATATGATAGCAGACTTCTGTTGAGGGTTTAAGAGAAACAGTCCGAAGAGGCGAAAGCGAAACCCGCTTCATAGAACATTTGAAGATAAAAGGATGAGGAAACACGATCACAAGACGATCATGAGCTTCAACGATCATCATTTACCAAATCGAACATTAGGCGTCCACTATTGTCCTCTGGGTTATGTGGCTTCGCCTATCTGTTGTCAACAGTTTCCCAGGTCGTGTGGTTATTATATTATGGTTTAGTATGAATAAGAGTCCTTTGGGTTGCATGGTTATTGTAAAAAATATCACGAGGCTAGAAAAAGACGAGATTTTCCGAATCAAGCTTTGTTACTGATAGAGATCCCAATACGATTCCTCCAAAGTTGTTTTTACTCTTGTGTTATAGTGTTATACCGGTTATTTGCTCACAGCACTTACTCATATTTCGTTTTCTTATGTTAGCGTTAGCACAAAAATGTTATAAAATCATAAATTTATAATAAATCATTTGAGCTCAAAATTTTTACGTTCCATAGTGAATTCTACAAATATATGGCCTTTATAGTGTTTTCCAATTTTGGCGAAAAATCCTGACGTGCTGGACCTAAACTAAATATATGTTCAGACTCGGTTTCAGTGGCAAAAATACATGGAAATACGGTGTCACACTTGATGGACTAGTAACTTTTTTTTTTTATTTTGTGGACTTGTGTAATTTTAAATTCTACTTCACCTCTACAATACCGTTACCGTTGCAAAGAGTCACTACTCCCACATACATATTTCCACATTTAGACTAAATCGCTAAAACCATGTATGTTCTTATACGATATGACCTACATAAGTGATATGCCAATATAACATTTATGATCAATGTATATGACCAAGGTACATGACCTTTATGACCTAGTTTGGAAATAGATATGGAAGTAGAAATGAGAGTAGATATCTACTTAATAATGTGATATTTGAATTAGTCTACCTCAAAAACCTATAAAACACCTCATATGAATACTTTCATTAATTCAGATTAAACTTAGGAAGATCAAAATTTATTTTTCGCAAGTTTGCAACAAGAATGACACCTATATTAATGAAAACTTATACACAATGTTTTGTATTTTCTAAGTCCTGGGAAACAGTTGAGAGCAAATTATGTAATTATTGATTATGCCGTCCCACAAGTTATTATTTTAAAAACAGTGTTTGTTTTTTTAAGGTTTGTTGAAATATCATTTTTTAAGATCTAGCAGAAAAGAAAATTTGTGGATACTTTTTATCCCCCCTCAAACATAATTTCGTACACAATTTGTTCCGTGAGTATAAAAGAATTTTGCCATATTTTTGGCCACAGTGTTTTTCATAGTGAAGGTATTTTACCAAAATCGTGTCAATAAAGATACGTATTAAATGTACAGGGCCAAACAAAACTGATTATTTTTGATGAATACCCTTTAAGAGATCTTTAATTTAATTTTATTTATTTTAAGATATCTTTTGAAGTATTATATATTATCAAAAAAAAAATAATTAAAAACCGTTAACCCCTCTAAAAAAGAAGGTGGTTCTATTTCAAAGGGCACACACTGTATGTGACGAAAACCAAATCTTGAATTTAGATTTGTTATTTATTTTGGCTGATAGTATTTTTGTTGTACACAGGGGGAGGTAACGGTAAGACCATGAGAAGACCAACAAAAAAATAATGCCTACTAGTCAAACCAACTTTTTCACACTCAATAGCCAATTAGAAAAGGCCTCGAGGACGATCAAATTTTAAAATTATTTATATCGTCGGTTAGGAAGAAAAGGGTTACATCCCAAAAAATGTATGTTTTCTTGTTTTTTAAATATATTATATTTACAAACTTTTTAAATATATTATATTTAAAAAGTTTGGAGTACTGTATTATATAAAAAAAAAAGAAAATCGGTCAACCTCTTCCACTCTCTATCCACTGCATTGTGTGATTACTAATGTATGTTAAAACATTTTATTTCGCTTATTTTAATACTTTCCGTCTTCAGGATCTTTAATCCCTCCCCCTAATAAGCTAAAAACATTTACATTTGCAGACTCTGTTATGCTGTACATATGCCTTAATTTATAAGTGCATATCTTCAATCGTTTGCGAATTACATACCCATAAACAAAGAAAAAGTGTATTCCTGTTGCATCGTTTACCCCCAACCCTTTAATCGATCAAATTCAAAATCTAATCTACACTAGACATCGTCATGCTATATGAGTGTTCCAAATTTCAAGTTGATATTTTTTCTCGTTTTTGACTTATCACAGACAGACAGAAAATTTGTTTTGCCTAAACTTGAAATCTCGATGTATCAGAACATGTTAGGCCTATTTAGTAAAAAAAAAAAACATTTCTTGAATACTATACGAGTAGGTACTTTCACTCCACTACATGGATGTAGAACTAATAAGGGTGTTATTTCACAAAATTCTCTTAGAATGCAATAAACACCTTCCATCAACATTATTTCAACCAAATGTTCACAATATATGAATATGTGTTCGCTCTACTGTATTTATTAAGTAGTGTATTTTAATAATCGTGTATTAAAAAAGATTTTGTTAATTTTAACCCATATTTATCAGTTACGTATAATTAAATTCGAATACAAATTATATTTTAAGCAACATTTTAAATTATCTCTATACGTATCTTGGAAAACTTTATAAGCCCTTCCTTTATTAAAATTATTTATTATAAAGCGAATTAATTTATATTACATTTAATTAATTGAAAACGTTTCCCTTGTGATTTTATTTATTGAAAATGAAATTGGTTATTGATCAGACATTGCAATTACTGAACAACTCTCCAACCCTTTCCGAGCTATCCCTAACCTTGCTTCAGCAAAATATAACGTTCCAATTAGACGAAGCAAGGCTACCAAATTCCAACTAAGGGCAAAAAACATTTTAAATACATTATTAGTAAAAATATTATAGCTGTTATTATGTCAGATTTCCATTTTGACATCAGGTTCTTGATCAGCGACCCCAATAACACAAAGAAATCGTAACTTTTGTTGAAAATTGCCCCCTTAGAAGGGTTAACGGGGGGTTGTGGAGAAAAACAGATGTCAGAATTGTTTTATCATGAAATTCGGTTGTAGCAGATCAAAATACATTACATTGGAATAATTGGGTCTGCACTCTACAGAAAGAATAAAATGAATGTTTTTTTAAATTTCTTGTAGACCTACGAGGTATGTAAATTAAGTAATGAGACTGGCAACGTAGCGCATGATGTAGCAACACTGCGGGAGACGGGACTTGAAAAGAGTGGTAGGTTAACATGTAATGCACTCTCCAAGTTTGAACTTTTGAGCAACGGTATGCTGTCAGACTTTGCTCCAGACTTGGACACAAGACAAGACTTCAGACAAGGCCTTCATCTTAAGAACCGATGAAAATGCCGATAGAATACGGAATCTTGTGCCTTCAGATCGTCGGTTGACGACAAGAATTATCGGGGAAGAGTTAAATTTGAATCACACCACTGTTCATCAGATTTTGAATTGGGGATGAGAAAAATCTGCGCAAAAATTGTTCCAAAAAAAACTTTCGCAGGAACAAAAGAACATGAGAGAAAGGTGTCTTGCCTTTTTTGGCGATCGATTGAAAATGATCCCCATTTTATGGATCGCGTCATTGCTGGTGATGAGACTTGGGTGTTTGAGTACGACCCGGAAACCAAGCGCCAAAGCCTGGAATGGCACACTTCAAGCTCTCCAAGTCGAAGATCAAATGCATGCCGATTTGCTTTTTTTGATAGCCAGGGAATTCCAGGATGGAAGAAAGAGTTTGTGCCTTCGGGCCAAACAGTAAATCAACACTTATACAGAGCGATTCTTGAAAAACTTCAAAAAAGGGTTATGCGTGTGAGACCAAACATCAAGAACAACCGGATCACGAAAATGCGCCTTGTCACATAGCCATTTCAGTAAACGAGTTTTTAGCTAGTACAAACATTCCTGTGGCTCCTCAGCCTCCTTATTCGCCTGACTTGAGTCCTAGTGACTTTTTCTCTTCCCGAGATTAAAAAATCACCTCAAGGGACGTCATTTTGGGACCATACAAAACATTCAAACAGCTGTAACCGAACAGCTGAAGGCTATTCCAGTATATGAGTTCCAGCACAGCTACGAGGAATAGAAAAACCGTCTCCAGCACTATGTGGCATCCCAAGAAAGTTATTTTGAAGGAGACAATACTGAATTGTAATTCTACTCGAATAAAAAAATTTCAAAAAGTTAGTTTCATTACTTAATTTACACACCTCGTATGTTAAACATAGGTAAACAATAAATTATGCTTGATAATAATTTCTAGTGCGTGGGTTGATTGACTTTGATTTTAGAGGATCGCATATGACGTGTTTTATTTCCTTTTTTTGTTATGCATTCTATTTTCAAACATCCTTAAACTAAAATCCTTTCAAATAACTACAATAAAAAATGTAGCAAAGTGCCATGTTACAGCAAAATGGCGTGGAAGAGATACATCCAGAAAATGAATCACTGTGTGAAAGCTTACTTAAATAAAAGTTGACCCGCGTCCCAACAAATGACACAATACCTCGTTTACCGCAACTTGACAGTAATTCGACGGGCAAAAGAACGCTTCGCCGCTGCTATTCAAAGCTGTGGATGCCCGTGTTCAGTGCAGCGTCTCATTTTAACGAGGACACATAAAGCTGTCAGTAATTACACAGCTGATAATAAAAGCACCGTGGTGTTAGGGAAAGTTTTTAGCGGGAATCAATGGACAAATTATCAGTAGCGGTTCTTCAAGTTTTTTTTCATAGATTACGCCGCAGCATCACAAAAAGGGTAGTGATCTGCTGATTCAGAATCAGAATTCCCTAGATTGGCTCCCAATCTAACCTAAACCTCACAAAACACCTCTAGACAACGATTTTAAACATTTTCAGCTCAATGAAGTAGTTGCGACATGAATACAAATTATATAGTGGCCCAAACTAGAGTACCCTACAGTATTTAGATCTGCTGAATTCGAATCTGAAGTCAGAATTCCCAGATATTACACTTAGGTCAGAATATGAAGTATTCTTAACTTTAAAGAATACCTCTAAACATGATTTTCGACATTTAAAATTAACCACGATAGTCTATGATTGAAAAAACTTTGATATTCATGATTTAATTGCACTATAACTACATAATACTATAAACCCATAAGCCTGTTAGTCCAAAACTCTATAAACAAGAATGTAGAACCAAGAAGCAAGTCAATCAAACATCAGAAGTCTGAAAACATGACTGTAGGTTGGCAGGCTTTCATAACTCTATAAAACTCAATAACTCCTAACGGTTTAAGTTTCTGAAAGAATTAGGTAATATGTATTAGAAAAAATTGGACTTAATTAGAGAAAACAAATTACCGAACGGGTATTCTTCAAACGCTCAGGTCAATTAATCGAGTTTACATTGATTTTACAAACGCACATGCGCCATACGGTGACGTCATGTTGCAATTTCAGAAATCTGGTGACAGATTCATAATTACCGACCCCAAAAACCCCCTTATATTAAATTTGGTAATGCCAAATTGATTATCTATTGATTATTTTATAATCTCGTCCACCATGTTGGATTCGCCATGTTAAATTTTGAAAATCTGACTTCAGATTCATGATCTGTGACCTCAAAAACACCCCCAATGCCAAACATTACATAAATTTATTCATTTTTTTTACAAATCTTGATTTCTGAATGTTTTTTTTTTGAGGTTAGAAAAAATAAGACCCGCTATCTTAATTCTGACGGTGGATTCGGATTCAACGAGTCAAAATACACCACAACCAAAATACACTTAGAGTATGTTGGTCTGGTCAAAAAAATGTATGTTTTTTATTTATTTTTTAGCAATTATTGTGAAAAAAGTGGTATTTTTTCTCCGACATCTTGATAAGAACCGCCATTTTGAGGTTATGTTTGATATTTTTGCAAAACAGCAGACAGCAACAACCACAGTTCAAACGAACATTTTAATACGGAAAAAGTATTTCTCTGGAAATACTTTTCACACATATACTATATTTAATCCATCGTGTTAAACTAGATAGAATAGAAACTTGAATTGAATGGAATACATTAACGAAAAATTAACTTTTTGTTGCATCATCGAGAGAACTGATGAGCTGAGAAACTTTAACGTTTAATTAAGTTAACTGTCTAAAATTGTGTTAAGAGCTGCCTAAAACTGACTAAATTTTCTGCAGAATAAACCAACCGAAATAATAAAAAACTCATTTAAAAAATCCAGCCCTGGGCAGGCCCAACTCCTTGTGCCCCTCGGAAAGTGCGCCACTGCATTACGCCTGCCGCTACAGACACGTGACATAGAATAAACCGCCCCTATTACGAAAACTCACTCGCCTTTGTTCAGCGATTAAGTATGAACGTCATTTTCCGGTGTTCCGGGCGGGTGAGATGAAAAAAAGTATGCAAATTTTTTCACATTAGCCTAATCGTTTCAGCGACGCTTTCACTTTAAAAGTGAAGGGTTGTGAATATCCAAATATGTTTCGACATACAGGGCGTCCCAGGATTTAACGGCACTAACTCGAGAACGTATAGTGGGTGAAAAATAAAATCTCATTTTTTTCCTAGACCTCGCGTTTCTGACTTACTGGACCTTAGAATTTCAGGAATTTTATAAATAACACAGGCCCACAAAAAAATGATGACATATCCGTTCGGATATGACCTTGAAATGACCTTGATCCTGACGTGCTACAGTTAAACGGACACCGGATTTGGATTCGGCGACCCTAGACACATAAACATACATGGGTTTATTTTCTTTTAAGCCTTTATTTCGCGATTGCATGAAATGACCTTGATCCTGACGTGCTACGGTTAAACGGACACCGGATTTGGATGCAGCCTCAAAAAATATAGGGAAAACCTCTGTTCTTATCCATAGTCAAAAAAAAAATTTGTGGGCCTGTGTAATCCTGGTACGACAAATTCGAATTTAAATAAATTTTAAGGGTTACCATGTCGATTGATACGAAAAAGTGTCAATTTTTGGACTAATAAGACGGGAAAGGACGAATCCTAATTTGTACCACCTCAAAATTTTCAAAAAAAAGCTGTGCGATTCTAAAAGTAATTGGGTTTCACAAACACTTTCCTTACAAACATAGACAGTGTATCAACAGTAGCTTTACCCTTGGCCGCAGTAGACAAAACATGAAACAGTGCTAATTTCTTTTGTAGCTGCAGCCAAAACGCTTCATTCTTACACCACTTTCCCCTTTTCAGGAAGCTGACTAATTTAATAACCCTTCTTTAACTGTACAATTCCATAGTAAATAGGGATAAACATAAAATAAACATAGAAACTGAACTAAATTTTCATAACCCTCTCTTATCAAGCTTTAAAGTCAAAGTCACAACTGTAATATCAACCAAAATTGCAATGCAACTGAAACACTCGCCATACTTTGTAGAATAAGACGGATCGTTACTTCTGAATTTATGAATACATTTGCCTTGCTGATGAATACGTTAAATCGGTAAATTGAAAACATCTTCGGTAAACGACGTTAAGCGCCGACAAAGATAAGGAATCGCTTAATACAATGGAGGGTTCCTCGAAAATCATAATAATCTATATTCCCAGAAATCAGGAGGTTGAAAGTATAAATATTTATGAGAGCTTAGAATGAGGTTTCTTTGGTAAACGAATGTCGAACGAAGAAGACAAAAATAATTTTTTAAATGATTACTTTTTGAGTCAACTATAGTGAGGTCCATAAGTAACGGATAAATTCATTATCTACGTAATTTACCATTTATGAGTAAAATCCAGAAACACGTCAATTTTTAATTCTAGAATGAAATTTTTTTGAGCATAATTTTATACCTCCCCCTCCAACCCCCTTGGAGTAACAGCTACCCATTTAAAATTTTTAAATGGAACTAGGATGCGTGTGATAACTCATTTGAAAGGGTTTTTAATTCTCCATCCAGCAACATAATTTTTTTTTATTTCTATAATTTTTTTATTGAAAAATATTACATGTTTAATGTTACTAAGTAAAGAAAAGAACATGAAACAGAACAGAGAACAGTTTAAATCAAATGTTCAAACTGGGCGCCCGTTGATTCTTGACAATAATGGAGGCGTTGCTGAAATTCTTCTAAAACATTTTGTATTTTTTCCGGGGTGATTTGATTAATTTCTTGCCTTATCTGTCTTTTAAATGTTCTACGTTATTTGGTCTGTTGAAGTAGACTTTCGATTTTAAGTAACCCCTTAAAAAAAATAGTCAAGCGGGTCAATTCGGGAGAACGAGCAGGCCACTCAATTTCACCGCGTCTACCGATCCATCTATTGGGAAAAACTTGATTAAGATAGGCTCTTACTTCCAATGAAAAATGTGGTGTAGCTCCATCCTGCTAAAACCCAATGTTTCTATAAATTTCATTGGGGTTGTCATCATCTGGGAAAAGCATTCTTAACTCTGGAACTAAGAAATTTTGCAAGAAATCCAAGTAACACGCGCCAGTTAATGTGCCATCAAAAATATGGTCCGATAATTTGAGAATTTATAATTGTTGTGAGTATTGGCCTCCATCATCCAATGTGGATTTTCTGTACTCCAGTATCTGCAGTTCTGTTTGTTGACTGTTCCATTTAAGACGAATGTTGCTTCATCAGAAAAAATAATGTTTTTTATAAATAAAGGATTATCTTGGCATCTATTTGCCATGATTTCGCAAAATTACAATCGGCGATCAGGGTCATCGTCGTTAAGTTCTTGAACCAAATGAATTTTATATGGGCAGTATTTTTCGTTTTTTAGAAGACGCAATATGGACGTTTTACTAACATCATTATCGGCGGCAACTTATCTTGTAGGTTTATGTGGATTATCTTAATATCTAACAATATATCCAATTTCTGTTCATCGTCTAAAATGCAAAAAAAGAAATTTAAATGTATAATTTTTTCTGATATGTAAAAAGAAACCCTTTTTTACTTCTTTATTTTTGTTGAGTATTTTGCGCAGCGTATCAGGGAAACCGATACATTTAAGTTGAATGTTGACACAAAATTAACTAAAAACGTCAGATTTGACAGATATTTGGTAGGCACTTGTATGTATACATTTCATAATAATAATAATTTTGAAATTATCAAATTTAATTTTCTTGATGAAAAATATACAAAATTCAAAAAACCTTATATTGCTGAATACATAATTAAAAACCCGTTGAAATGAGCTATCACACGCACCTTCGTTCCATTTAAAATTTTTAAAGGGGTAGCTGTCACTCCAAGGGGGTTGGAGGGGGAAGTAAAAAATTATGCTCAAAAATGTCATTTTAGAATTAAAAATTGACGTGTTTCAGGATTTTACTCATATACCTCACTGTATATAATTCCGCTGATATATCTATTCATAACACTGTTTGACCTGGTACATGACATAATTAATTTAATTTAATTAATTAATTTAATAATGTAGAATACGCATATCGATAATCTGAAATTTATTAATTGTAGTGATATAAATTTATAGAATATTTTATTAAATCCAGTTGGATTGGATTTGTTGAATTTCAATGTCATTCCTATTTGGATGCAAACGAAATGAAAATGTATTCAAAGCAATGTAGTTACCCAGCAAAGAGAAATGTATCAGTTAAATTCATTTAAAGTTGATTCATTGCTTCAGACCATGTTTTTTTTAAGTATTTCAAACTCAGAACCCAGGTAATTATAAAGTACAGAATACACTTTAATTATTTTTGCGTTATATAGGCGTTGAATATGATTATGTTGAGTTAAACAAAAAGTTTTAGACAATGACGTGTGTCTTTATTCTCCAGAATAGAATCAGCTCTCTCGTTTTCATAAAACAAAGTTGAATAATTTTGTATATGTATTCAGCAAGTTTATTAAAAAATAATCGTGCATTCAGAAAAGAAGTGACAAATTCTATAGGTAATAACCTACAGGCCTAAGCTGCTTAAAGAGTCAGTACTTCCACAACCAATTCTTCCATTATTAATTAGACTAAATCTCTAAAAACAGCAATGCTTTATTTTTTTAAGTGTGAGATTTGGATTTTGCCTTTATTGATATTTATGTCTGGTATGACCTTTGTGACCTTTATGATGATTGGTCTTGACATTTATGGTTTCAGTGCACTTTTATGACCCAAATGACCTGTATGGCCCTTCCAGTTTTTATGACTTTTACTTTATAAATACTACTTGACTGATCTACCTGACCTTTGTAACCTATATGAGATAGGTTATGACCTATTTGATATAGATCATTCCACTGGAAATGTATACAGTATGAAAAATGGAAGTAAAGGCTTATTAAATATGATATTTGAATTCTTCTATCTTAGAAACCTATAAAACGACATCATCAGAGGAATGAAAATAAATTCAGGATTTGCATACATTTTATTTTCATTAGCCTTATACTCCTTGAGGGGGATAGATATTTGACCTATTTTGAATACATATCCCCTTCAACCCCCCTCAACACCCACCCTATTAAGCTAAAAACTCTTGTATATCTTTGTCATACATATATATCTTTGAAGTGCATCTTGTGTCTTTTGCAGGTTATATGTAGACAAAATATATTAACCCCATTTATCCCCCAATACCCTAACCTATTAAGCTCAAAATCTAGTCAGCTCCAGATCTCGTCGTGATACATTAGTGTTTAAAATTTCAAGACGTTGTGAGGAATTCTTATACTCAAAAAAAGGCTGACAAATACAGACAGAAAATTTGTTTTCGCTTAAACTAAAAATCTTTGGCAAGAACACAGATGCTATATGGTCCAGTTTTATAATTGGGAAATAAAAGTTTAATTAAGTGAATAGTTGTAACATTATAATTTGTGACTCAAGTTTATTTGCGTTTTAGGCCCGAGTTTTTTTATGGGTAAATTCTTTTAAGTATTATTTTTCATCACATTGATGTTACCATTATTGTATTATGATTATTGTATTATGTATGATTAATTCATTATTGTATTATGATGTATTTTCTGTGAACTGTCGCTTTGTAATGATAGTGACCTGAGTCCGACTCTGTTGCGACTCGTCGGAATCCTGGGTCTACTTACAGTCAGCGACGGGAAGTATTCAAACCCCAACTTTTTTTAAGGTTTTTAATTAAATTCTGATAATTTTTGTATCACACTTTGCGTCTGATAAGATTCCAGCTTGTGAAATTTTGGATCTAACAAGCCCATGTTGCAGATGATGCACAGTGGGGTAAACTGGATATTTAGGAGTGCAAATTATGTCCGTTCATAACGATAGATCATTTTGTATTACATGAGTTGTATATGTATTAAGTAAGTGTAAAGAACGTTATTAAAGTTGTTTAAAATTACTGAGATAGTTTCAATTAAAAAAAGGGGAGTCAATATAATTTAGACAAAATGTGCATCTTTAGATTTTTTTTATATTTAGATACATTTATTTTACATTATTTTTATATGTAATTCTGTTCAATAGAAACATAATTAAATTACAAGATATATGTAAAGATATTAAAAAACGCGATTGGCTCCCAAATAAATTGTCAATTTGAAGCCGCTGATTTTCAACTTTAATTTTCTGAATCTTACGTAGACTCTATTCTAAACTGAGCTGAACTGAAAGTTTTCATTTCCTCTTCAACGTCATCATCTTCGAAAATCGGTATTGTTGTGTTTCTGAAACTTTTTTTAATACACATGCTTGTGGAAATGAATGGATCCAATGTGAATAGTAAATTGTGAACATATTTTCGCCGCCATTCTTAGTTTATCGCAATTATTCTCTGCAGAGAACTGTTCCAAAAAAAATCAAAGAACTTTTTCAGCTGCATATGGCTGCACTCATATTTGGTAAAAACAAAAACTGTGCTCCTCATTCTTAATATCTGTGAAAAAATTGACGTGAATACATGCGAATTTCGTAAGTATTTCATTAAAAAAAATAAACATAGGAAAGCAATTTACACAAAACCCTCTTGAAATAAATATTTTAAAATTTCAGAAAAATATATCTTTTAAATATTATATTTTTATACGTTATATGGATACAGTTATCACAAATGGAATCTCATATTAATCTTTTAAATGTTAAATAGGAAATGAAAAAACGCCCTATTTTGACGTTATGCTCAACCTAATAGTTTCCGTCGGTTGCCTATAAAATATTCAATTTCAAAAGTAAAAATGTAGGTTTCAGATCCTTTGAACATTCTTAGCCTCATATTAAAATGCAATCTTCAGAGTATCCACCTGACTAACTGAGCTATTTTGAAAAATCATTTCTTAGAGATGAAAAATATCTAAAGTTAAAATTAAAAATATCTAAACCCAAAATGTCATAAAAAATTCAAAACTCTATCATCCTTACTTTATTTTTTTCTAAAAAAGTCTCATCGGGTTCTAGAGGGACATTAATCCGTAAATTTTTGAGAGTTATGTGTGCCGTACAGAGTTTTTTTTAATTTTCAGATTTTACATCGCAATGTTACTTTTTTGCGATATATTTTCACACAAAGGGCATACCACCTTCATCTTGGGCTTATTAGAGGCAGAATTTCACAAGATGTAATCTTCTCAAAATGAAATCAATACTGCAATACAGGAATTATCAGAATTTAAGCAACCTTCAAAGAGTGATTTTGATACTTTCGTCGCCGTATATTATTAGTAGGTATATATTTAAATAGAGCTGTTAAACATCATGTATCATTTACATAGACTGACGGAAAACAAATCGAACCGACATGTACCTAACTGAAGAATTTAAGTAGCCGAGTGGCTGGCGTTTACGTCCTTTTAGAAGGCGATGATTGAAACGGGGGCGGGTTCATTTTTCACGCGCCCCGGGGCTTTTTGCCGCGCCGCGAAACGCGACTCGGCTGGCGCCTATTTATTTTTTTCGGCATCAGCTATTTATAAAAGTTATTATTCGTTGAAATGGCGTTTACTCTTAAAATTTCCCTTCGCCGGAAAAGCGGAGAAAAACGTAGCGGCATTATGCGGGGTTGACGTCGCGAACGCGGGCTTTAGAATTTTCCGGACAGGTAACATCTTTCAGTAGTTTTTTTTTGCGGTATTTTTTTCAATACGACGTGGATGAAATACGAGGTTTCAAACGAGTACGTTTTTTTACGGAACACATGTTAGTATTGCTTTTACCCATTTAGCAATGATTCTTTATCAACACCACCAAAAGCCACTTCAAATTTGACCGTATTTTTTAGAGTATCAGGTTCCGTTCCCTAATACTGTAGTGGAATTGGAATCTTCAGCTTAGAAAGAAGCATAAACTTAACATTGTTTTAAGAAATCAAAATATGTTTTAGCTGTTTGATGAAGTTTTAGGCATAATTAAAAACTATTTAAGGAATGATAAAAAGTTTCCAATGCCTTCTGATTATGTCAACATGACTGGTGAAATGTGCGCATTGATCATAGATCATATCAGATCTATATGGATTTAGAATTTTCCGGACAGGTAACATCTTTCAGTAGTTTTTTTTGCGTTTTTTTTTTCAACACGACGTGGATGAAATACTAGTTTTCAAACGAGTATGTTTTTTTACGAAACACATTAGTTAGTATTGCTTTTTTCCATTTAGAAATGATTCTTTATCAACACCACCAAAAGCCACCTCAGATTTGACCGTATTTTTAGAGCATCAGATTCCGTTCCCCTATACTGGAGTGGAATTGGAACCTTCAGCTTAGAAAGAAGCACAAACTTAACACTGTTTTAAGTTTTAAGAATTCAAATGTTTTGGCTATTTGATGAAGTTTTAGGCATAATTAAAAACTATTTAAGGAATGATAAAAAAGTTTCAAATGCCTTCTGATTATGTCAACATGATTGGTGAAATGTGCGCATTGATCATAGATCATATCATATCTATATGAATTAGTATTGATTTTTTAAAACTACATATAGTAAGGAATGAAGCAAACTCTGACGTTACTATTTTTTTAATTAACCACTTATTTCGTTGTATCTTCGTCTGTCCTCAGAACCTAAGCTAGAAACGAAAAAAAAAACGTTTAGACAAAAAGTTGGAGGGGGCAGAGGGGACTACGCACTGGTGCTAATGACTTTGACCTTGAACCTGATTTTCAAGGTTATTCCAAGATCAAAGTGGTTTGACCTTGACGTTAAACCCAGTTTTTAAGGTCATTTGAAGGTGAAAGTGATTTATCATCACCTTGACAGAAACATCATTTTCCACGAATTTCTCTTGCATTTTTTCAAATCAGAGGTCAAAGGCAGGATTTCACGCTTGATAAATTACTTTGACCTTGAAATAAAAACTACTTTGACCTTAAAAAACCGGCTTTAACGTCAAGGTCAATGGTATCAGGAAGTAACCTTATTCGACCCTGACAACTTTAATCAGAAAAAAAATACTGTTTCCAATCTCTATCCCGAGCTAGCCCTCGTTATTTAGCAATTTTCGAAAATTTTACCTTCACTCGACCTTGCCATGACCTTGTTGACAAGTACCATTTTGGACGTGAAGTTTCCTGCTCTTTTCAAATCCGAGGTCAAAAGTAGGTGTTCCCATTTAAAAAACCACTTTGACTGAAAATCAGGCCCCCTCCCTCCAACTTTTGTCTAAATGTTTTTTTCGTATCTAACTTAGCTGCTGAGAAATTCCGATGGTGAGATTAAAATGGCCCACCCGTATAACTACAAATATGGCGGTTGTAATTTGAAACTTCATTTTCATTGCAATTTTTGGGGCTGAATCCCCAAAATTGTTCAGAGACATTTGGAATTAAATGTGCTCGATAATGTGTTTTTGATGAAACTTGTAGCCTCATTTCAGAGAACCATGTTTTCTTTACTTTCCCTTCGTTATCTACGACTAGTAGCTTTTAAAGTAAAGATAGATTAAATAAAATGAATACATTAAATTACAGAGTAAATCGATAAAATATAACAATACATTTACGACAGAGGTGTGATATAAAACAAAACTGGATGTGGAAGCATAACTTCCTACTCTTGAGATCGAACAACTTCATAAATTGAATTTACGAGTATATTGTTTGCTTAATTACATTTATTTTTCTTAAGAGTTTAACCCACACCTATTGTTAAGACTGGCTTTTTAGAAGTCTGACACTGATACAAGAGTCCTTTTAAATGTCAAAATTGAACAAATCTAGAAATCCAATATAAAACTTCAGACTTGGGGCTTTAGTAGCTCTGACATGTTGCTGCAACGCAACGCTTAAGGTTTAAATCTGCGAAAGTCGATGGATATTTGAAATCGCGACAAATCCCCAATTGTTACATTTCTAACGACGAGATAATGGCTAGACCTACATCATCAACCGCAGACCTCTATCAAACAACCCTATTTGATGCGGCTTAACCTGAATGTCTCTATTCCCAGGAATCGAAATTCCGATAAACCGTTAGTAACATGTTTCATTCCTAAACAACGACGATATAAATATATTGTAATTTTGTTTTCAAGTAATTATTATTAAGATATTTCCCCGGATATTTCAAAATTACACCATCAAGACAGAAATAAAAACTTATATTAAAATTCACAACATTAACTTGTTAAATATGATTGTCTTAGTTACTCTTGCTTTTCATCTTTTTAGAGATTTATTTTCGAATTCAAATAAAACCTCAACAAGCAAGTATTCGCAAAAAATTCTAAATAGGTCAAACTTTAATTACAAAAATGCAACCACCTTCCTATCGTCAACTGTTTTTTCAATTTTATCAAATGGCTTTCTGATATTAATTTTGGTAAACCTAGTATTTAACCCTTTCAGGGGCACATTTTTCCTTAACACTTATTATTAAAATAAGGGTGACTACCAGAGTTTTTGGGGTCGCTGATTACGAATCCGAAGTCAGATTTTCAAAATTCAAAATGGCGGATCCAATATGGCGGACAAAATTTTCGAAAAATAATGGATCAGGACCAAACTTGGTTTACATAGGTTTTTGGGGTGGCTGATTACGAATCTGAAGTCACATTTTAAAAATTCAAAACGGTTGTTTCAATATACACATGCTTTAGGCTAATTTTACATTTTTTGAAGTATATAAAATGTATGTTTGAAAGTTCATAAAGTATTTTTTTTAAAAGTTTATAATAACTATAAATGAATAATAAAAAATTTTAAAAAAAATACAAAAATTCGAAAATTGAGATTTTTTGCAATTTTAGGATTTTTTTTTAAATAACTGAGCAACGAAAAATTTTGAAAATTTTTCGATGTCTGTTTTGCTCCATCACCCACCAGTTTTCCACAAAACCTCAATTTTGGGTCAAAATTGCCCAAGAAAATACCAAAGTCTATTTTTGTACCGTTTACTCCAGATATATCATTTCCGGAGTATTATTAACCAGAGCACCGGATTCCGTAGTCCAAATTTACTTGTGACACTTCAGAAACCCAAAAAAGCCCAACTTTGGGTCAAAATGGCCAAAAAAAATTCCAAAGTACTTTACCTTTATATTTTGGTTACTAATGGCTTTTGACTCAAAATTACCCCCTATGAAATCTAAGGACATCTTTTAAATATAGTTAAAAAGCTAAAGTTGACTGCAGACCGGTTTACGCGATATGTTGAAATTATTTCCCACTGAGAACACTGATGTCAAGTTAAGTTCAAATCTCGATTTAAATAGCCAGCACAAAATTGAACTTTGAAAAAACCATCTTTAAAACATGACTATAAAAAAGAAATAAAACACAAGAAAAAATTAAAAAACAGAATCTTCATTACATGCAAAGTAATTTTGAAAAGAAAAAGTTATTTTGAAAGATGAAACACACTTATTCATTTGCTGCATGAATTTCCAAAGATTAACAAGTTACTGAATTGGAGAACTTTAAGATTTCTTAGAAACAAAAAAAATAAAACCCTGGTTGTTCCGGTTTGGTAAAGAAGTCATCCACTAAGAACTTATCTTATAAAACTACTCTTCTATAACGTACCCAAATAAACAATGTATTCCACTTTTACTTTGAAAATTATATGTCGTAAAGAAATTGTAAATAGAATAGATTTAAAAGTCTTGTTTGCCAAATTATATCCCGAAATTGGGGTTTTGTAGGAAATTGAATAATGAGGAGTAAACTTGGACAACGGAATCCTTCACTTTTGGTCAAAATTGGACTGTTTTGGGTTAATGAACGATCAGAAGTAAATTTGGACGACTGCGGAATCCTTTTCAGCGGTTAAAAATACTCCGAAAACGATGTAGCTGGAGTAAACGGAGCAAATACTAAACTTTAGTATTTTCTTGGGCAATTTTGACCCAAAATTGGGGTTTTGTGGAAAATACATACGAATTGACATGTCAGACCGATTTTTTTTGTGTGCCGGTGAAATATTCTTCAAATTCTAACAATGCGCCGCCTTCAGAAACCCTAATATTGTTCAAATCGACAATCCTTGCCTTGAGGCTTGGTGTAGGTCAGTGATCCTTAAACAATGCATATCCTTATACGACACTGTCCAAAAACAGCGACCAAGACCATGTCACGGACGTAATATTAACCTTGTCGACCATTTAGCGAACTCAAATATCTATATAAATAACGTTAGCTACGTTGACGGGAACTTCAAAAAAAAATCGCCATTGCCGCAGGGTGTCGTAGAGTCAGCGACCGAATTATTGCCGACAACAATTAGAAACATGAAGCTGGGGCTCGTACTAATTCTGTGTGTATCCTGGGCGTCGTGCGAGGATTCCTCTCCAATTTACAGTCGCAGTTATGCAAATGTTTATCGCCAAGGGGCCGCGAAGGGCGCGCTTAGATCTAGCGCGAAATTTAATTTACCTGCACAGGAGCAACAGGAAGGTATGATTTTATATTAAATTTTTATTCGCAGCGCGGCAATTCCGCGCCTCGAGGAGAGTAATTTTATTTAAGATGCGCCGTCGCGTTCCTAATTCCTTCTTGCAATGAGTCAAGGAGATATATTATTAAATTTTATTGTCGTAGGTTAAGGCGTTTTCAGTGACGTTTTATGGAGGAAATATTTTTAATTTTAAAAAAGTATTCGGTCCAGTGTTTCGCTTGAAACTGTTGACCTCAGAAAATTTCTTGACGAGGAAATTTAGCATTCCACCTCCAAAATTTCCGCATTGAATAAAAATATTTTCTCATATCATGTACTATCTTTCCATTCTAAATTGAAAATAGGTAGAAAAAAGCAAGGTTGTCAGATTTATTTTCTAAAATTGCTAAGCTCACTATACAAGTATACTTCATACTTCAGTAAACTGTTAGTTCGTGACGTTCTCAGAAAGCTAGTTTGGAAATATTTTTTAAAAAAAATACATACATAGATATAAATTTATTAGTTAGCATTAAAATAAAGCTTTAAAAATTGCTGGAAAAAATAATTATAAATTAAAACAACTTTATGTATATTACTATACTCAAGAAAATATTAAAGAGCCGGCAACGCGCTGGCCGGCCAACTGCTGGCGGCTGGTGGCACAACGTAAACCACTGTCGGTAAACCACTTTGCATATAATACATTGCTAATATTTGTTCGGTCCACTGTGCCATAAAATTTTTACGACGTCGTTAAAATGATTTACGACTTTAGGAATTAGAAACTTAAACTACTTGTTTAAGACGCCAGTGACGTGTATTTCAGCTAGGTTTATTAACACAGACAATTTTTTGAGATTGTCTGACTAAATAAGCATTATTTACAGCAAATTATATTACAAATATTAAGAGTTTTGTATGAAGGCTAATTTTAATCTCCTACATTGATTTAAATGAAAAAAATTATTTCACAATTTTCGAATTTATAAAAAGATATATGCACGTCCATGGAATCATAAAGTTGCACCGCTTTTTTTGTTCCCCAGGCGTATTTATCATTTTCAATTAAAAATAGAAGGACTATACCTTGAAGGGTTTAGAAGCTGATCCTATTACATTACTCCATTCTTGTGGTATAAATACTTGCGGACATTTCTTTTTACATTTCTCTATTAGTCCAAATGACCACACTCCATATACATATGTATGTGTGGCCCGGCTCCAAAAATGTATGGTGTATTTCTTCGAGTTGAGTAACTTTTTTTTAAATTTAGCGTTCATCAGATTTTGTTGGTATTTATTATAACATAATAATATATATGACACAGCAAGTTACCTCCTGGCTTTTAGGCCTACCTGGTCAATCTGCTGCATCAATTCTTCCAGAAAATTCATTCAACCTGGTGTTTATTAGTTTTTGGGCAAATTTCCTGATGTCGCCTTTCTCTTGTCCTTTCTTTTCGCTCCCTTTGTTGTCGTATTCATTATGCCTCTTCACTGTTCTTCTGTCGTAACTTTTTCTTTGGCCTTTCTGCCTCTTCATGGTCCTCTTACTGTCGTCACTCGTCTTCTTGTCGCCCATGTAAAAATTTTAATATTCCACTCACGTCCATGGTCGCCATTTTCTCATTGTATTTTGTAGATCGCGTATTCACCATATACAATTTTTCCTCTTCAAAATCTCCAATGTTGTCACCAAAATGTTATGTATTTCGCCTTTAATAATTCGCTTCTATCAAAACACTTTTAATAATACTTTGCTACTCATCGATTACTATATTGTTATTAATAATAGAAAATATACCTATACAAATTAGTAATTAATATTAGAGGCATCTTTATTTTAATTAGGGACAGTTTATATTTCAGTTTATTTAAAGTATACAGCGTGGCAAAAAGTCGTGCATAATGCATGTGTTTTTTAATAATTTTGTATATGAAAAAATGTGAATAAAAGTTTTTCATCAGTTTATTTGCCATATTCACGTCGACATGAAATAATTTAGTATTTGCAAGTTTGGTGTTATGGAGACCAAGTTTGTTTTTAATGACAATCCATATGTTTTCTCTCAATATCTGAAAGAGCAGCCTTTTGTCTCTACTATACATTAAAAAATTGATATGGTTATATAAAGAAATTTTCGCAAAAACCGCGTTTAAAGTTAATTTTTGTAAATGAATGTAAACTATTTCCTTTCTTAACAGAGACAACTACGAGCCAGTACAAGTTCAAATGCGGCGAAGTCAACCCCAATTCAGACGCAGACACCACGACCGAGCCAGAATCGGAACAGGTATTCCCCAAGGTAGCGCCACCGTCCCAAATGAAGTACAGTCGAGAGATAGAATTAACGGAGGAGTTTAGACCATCTGAGGAAACGGAACAAGTGGAGGAGCCTGTTGTGAGCCAACAGGGAGTTTACTATATCTACCATCCCAACGGCCTCCTGCAGCAAGTCCTCTTTGAGACGAAGGATAATCTTCAGAATATGGAATATTTTACACGGATTAATTATCAAAATGTACCCCCGGTTGTAGAGCCAATTTATACTTACGATCCTGACAGTCTAGTTTTTCAAAAATTGCAGTAGATTAGGGTGAATTATTGTAAAAGTGAGAAGCCAAAGATGTAAATAGTTTGTAAAACATATATTGTTAATATGCAGGTTCAATGTTATTTAAAACATAGTTGTATGTTAAGAGGTATAACTGTTAATCAGAGATTTATAGAAAATTACTTCTTATGAGACTGCTGTTCTTTTGAAGCTGTAAGGTCACTAAACTACATAACGTTAATCAGATTTAAAATTTGTCAGTAATATTTTTGTATACGTAATGTAATCAGTCACTAAGCTGATCTATAGTACCAAGTGCAAAATGTTATTTATTTATTCGAAAAGGTAGAAAAAATACAGGATCTTTAAATCATACACGAAACTGCCTTAGTTACCTCATGCATCAAGACCTGCTTACAACCCCTTAAGGCGGTAAATTTTCAGGGGGTGGTTCGGAGTTGGGACCCATATCATATTTTAGGGTATGATTACTAAACCTAAGTAGAAGACTATAATAGCAAAAAAACCTCAAATGAAACTTGCGAAAAAAAAATTTCATAAGGTGCCTGCCTTCCCAGAAGATACTGGAAGCGGTTTGCAAAAATATTTTTTTTTGCACAATTTACAAGTGAATACAAAAACTTGTTATTCTTGTGGTTTTTGCAAAATTTTCATTTTGCTGCAAGATGCAACTATTGTAAAATCTCAATGACGAAATAATCACATTGCCATAAATTTTACAAAGCTCGAAATTTCGAGAAAATCCTAAGTATAAGACTCTGCATCTACTCGGTGACTATAAAAAAAATATTCCCCTCGTCAAGATCTTGTGCGGAGACAGCCATTAATGGAAAAAATATCGCAAAATTTTAAGCTTTTTTTGCTATTATAGTCTTCTGTTTAGGTCTAGGAACAACCCTCCACAATATGGTGTGGGTCCCATGCTTCGTTACAAAAATACCCGTATGTCAAATTACACCGGCCGCCACTGGTTCAACCAAACATGGGTCAACAAATTAACGTTGGTACTTGAAATGTGCAGATACGCTAACAAAAACGAATCTCAAAACTCCTTATATACATTTGACTGCAAAAAAATCGTAAAAGTAATATGAAAATCAATCCTCTACATGGGTCATTCTTTTACAAACCGCACACCGAATGACACTTGACATTTTAAAATCGTTCAAAATTTTTTTTATAATATCTATACGTAATATTAATCGATACGTATTTCAGGATTTTGCCCAAAAAAAAAAATTATTTCGGAAATATGAATGTATGAAGTTTCGATAATTTGCTACGTGTCGATTTTTTTTCATTCGCTATTTTTTTACCTACACTTTCAGGGAATATAAGAGATTTTTTTTCTAAACAAAAAAAAGTTAATAATAATTTAATTGTTTAAATTGTTTTTTCATACCCGCCCCTCAAGTTAAATGAATTGCAAAAAATACTATTATCTTCTCCATACTCTTGTCTACAAATAACGTTAAAATGAAGATAGTGTTATTTTTAGATCGCCAGTTATTAAATAATTGTGAACGCAAGTCACATTGCGCGCTATGAAGTGCAGCGTTCGGAAGCGCCCAAGCGCAAGCTCAAGCGACAACAAGCTTGAAGCTCTGACCGAATGCACTGTTAATAACAAATGCTGTCATTCCGTTGTTCGGAAACGTAGCGAACACGTGCTGTTATTATAATCATATTATTTTATTCAAAGTGACAAACTTCTAGTTTTTTGAAATGTCAAAATCTTCGAAATCATTTAGTGGTTCGAATATTCGAACATACCATTTTTATTGGTAAAAATACGCAGAAGTACTTTAATAATAGAAAGTACAATTTCAATTGGTAACCAGTACTATTTAATTAGTACTAATTACTATTTATGTGGTACTGATTACCATTTAAAATGGGACTCTACAAATTAATCACTTCTGTGTTTTTTTTACCATGAACAATGATAGTTTTTACTCTTATTTTTTCTCAGTGTGTAATACTAAGCCTACAATTTCCTACAGTCAAAGGAATAAATTGTAATACTACATTCTTACTGAACTATGTACGTATTATATTGTTTTTAGAATGAAGAGAACAATGATGAAATATTGTAATCCCTTAGTTTCAAAGTTTGACATAAAACTTCAAGAGTTTCAAAAAAAAACTTGAAAGTTTCAAATAAAACTGCTTTAATTTGCATTAAACTCATTAAATTGTATCCTTAAATATAATTAACTTTCAAACTGCAATGCAAAACATAATTATAAGAGAAAAACCGGCGAGATCGTCTTAATTCTCTGCCGCCAGCGGAGCGCGCTGAAACACTTGCGCTCAAAAATATTTAATAACAATGGTTTGAAAAATAACACTACCTTTATTTTTACAGTATTTGTAGATAATATTATGGAGAAGATAATAGTATTTTTGCAATTCATTTAACTTGGGGGGGGTGGGTATGAAAAAACATTTTAAACAATTAAATTATTATAATTTTTTTTTTTTAGAAAAAAAAAATCTCATATTCCCTGAAAGTGTAGGTAAAAAATTAGCGAATAAAAATAATCCGACACGAATCCGATTACAACTGTAGATAATAAATTTCAAACCGGAAGAGATTTAGGAAAATGTAGCAAATTATCGAAACTTCATACATTCATATTTCCGAAACAAAATTTTGTGAGCTAAATTCTGAAATACTTGTCGATTAATACAACATACACATGTCACATTACATACACAAAATTTTTTATCTTATTTTAAGAAGTCAATTTTTTTTTGTTCCGAAATCCGTGCGATTTGTAAAAGAATGACCCACATTAGAATCCCCTCCATAAATCTATTTATAACTAGCGACCCACCCCGGCTTCACCCGGTTTACGACATCACATTAGAAACCTCTAAAATTATCAGTGTTTCTCTACTATATTATGTATGTTTTATACATGTAAACCTTCCTCTTGAATCACTCTATCTATTAAAAAAAACCGCATCAAAATCCGTTGCGTAGTTTTAAAGATCTAAGCATACATAGGTAGTATATAGATAGGTAGGGACAGACAGCGGGAAGCGACTTTGTTTTATACTATGTTATGATACAACATGAGTTCTGCAAATGAGACTCCAATAAAATTGAGGTTTTCCACTAAAGACGTGGTTTCAAATACGAATATCTGTTCCAAATACGAATATTTCGAGACAATACGATTTCCCAGTTGTGCACTTCACGTGTGATACAACCGCATACAAATCAATTTCTTGGTTTTCATTCACGAACAATAAGACGACTCCGAACACCGCATCGCGGCATCGCAGGAAATCCAGACTGCATAAATAGCGACACCGCTGTCTGTCTGTACCTACTGTCTGATTTATAGGCTGACGCATCCTTGAGGACATTTCAGCGGAAGATCGGTTGTTTAGTGCACTGAGGCAACTGAATAAATAACGTCGAGCACAATAGAGAGCATTCCGTACTTTGCTGGGACCCTCGTACCCGTTTGAGGGCTCCCAAAAGAAATCAACGATTACCTTGAGAAAACTGGAAGTTCCTCGTTGTCGCGTTCCGGAGAAGCTTAAAAACTAGTTTATCATATTTTCCGGAGCGAAATAAAGCGGACCTTAAGATTAATTGCTGAAATAAACAAGGCTTTGTTGTTTTTGGGTAAACGGAATATAATGCGAAGTAAGTCTATGAGTTAAGAGGAAGTCAGATTGAAATTAAGCTGGTATTTACAATATAAAGTACTGTAAAACTAGCTATTTACAAAATGTCTTTGCAGAAATCTTTGTCTACTAGACTAACAGAATTAACATTTTCCGTATGGGAGTGGTCGATATATCGACCACCAAAAAAAATTAAATTTGTTATATTTTAGGGGGAAATTAAGAGCTGAACACAGTAGAAATAGAAAAAAAAATCTGGGTGACATCTTTGACCGTGAAAATGAACATTTCAATGTCAAATAGGCTTTTTAGTAGTTTTACGGTAAAATTGGTGTATTATGGTGTACTATGTATTTTGATCAGTGGCGGTGCGTGACATTTCAGTAGGCCATATCTTGAAAACGACACATGGGACCCACTTCAGTTTTTAGGTGATGACTATACACCTCTTACAGAAAGGATTTATAGTGAAAAAATCGTCAGCAAAGTTTGCGAAAAAATTTTCAAAAACACTGGAGCACTGGGTTCTCAGTAACGCTCTGTGGGATATTTGCAAAATATTTTTTTTTTCAAAACGTTATGGCCATTTTAATTTTAATTTTATAGGAACATTTTGTTTCCCAAAATTAAAATGGCCATAACTTTTTGAAACAAAAATATTTTGCAACAAATCGAAAAACGTCTCCTTATATTTGTTTCTAGATTATGAAAAAAAATATACTGCAAATATCCCACAGAGCGTTACTGAGAACCCAGGGAGTGCTCCAGTGTTTTTGAAAATTTGTTCGCAAACTTTGCTGACGATTTTTTTCACTATAAATCCTTTCTTTAATATAGTATATAAATATATCCTTTCTTTAGTATAGTCATCACCTAAAAAGTGAAGTGGGTCCCATGCGTCGTTTTCAAGATATGGCTAACTGAAATATCACGCACCGCCACTGATTTTGATGTTTTGAAAACAGATAACAAAATAAATCCTGGTAACATTCTCGATTTCATAAATCACTTGAAATTATTGAATTTTTAGAAACTGGCTGATTTATGTATATTCAAGAAAACAATTCGGAAAAAAGAAGTTTTGTACAGAATTTTGATTTTTGTTGCATATTTGGATTCTAGGATTAAAAATAAGAAACTTTTGTCCCAACAATTTTTTTTCTTGTTGTCCTCCATGGCGCTCCAATTGCGGAAAATCAAATTTTCGTAGTCAAATATCTTTCTCGCGTTAGCACACGTGTCCAGGGTGTTCAAGAATATTTCTGACCTACTTTTCCTGTGAAATAAACCATGTTCTAAAAGAAGTAGGCACAAACCTTTTCGAGCATCTTGGACACGTGTACTGCCGTGGGGAAAGGGTTATTTTGATTTTTTGCGATTGGAGTGTCATCTATGCCGACTGGAAAAAAAATTTTGGAACAAAGGTTCTTATTTTTATCCCTAGGATCGGAATCTGCTAAACATTTTGAGGGTGTCCATTTGAAATTCTAAACTTACCCCCACCCCTATTTGTGGGTTGGTTTCTGGGGATTAATTTTTTTTCATTCGATAGTTTTTGCAAAATCATGAAACCCATGTTTTTTTTGCGGTTCCGGACTTTTTGTTGCCCTCTGTGTGCGATTATATGTATATACATGCGGTAATGTTGAGCGTTTTCAGCGATTTAACCCTTTATTATGCCATTTATCGTTTAAAATTCGTTGTTTATGCACCCAATTATTTGGTTTGGGCATCTTGAAAGGTAAATCCACCAGTCTAGCTTAGTTTTGTACAAAATTTGATTTTTCCGGGATTTTTAAAAATTTTTACATTGTACTTTCCGTTGCGTCCGGGAGTGGTCGATGTATCGACCACCCCCGAAGTCGGGGATGCCAAACATCAAATTCATTGATTTTTTATATATTTTTCATATTAATTGAAAGGTCGATTTGTACTGATTTTTTTCCCGTACGGAAAAGTTTCAACGACTGGAGGCTTTCACTCAACTTTGAACATAATAAACTCTCTTCAAAATCAGCGTAACACTTTTTTGATTAGCGCCATTTGCGTTCTCTTCGAGTTAAATACCACCCAAACATGCTTTCGGTGTAGATGCGACCTGAAGAGGTGCTTGAGTTGTCAAAGGGTGAAAGCGAGTTGTGGCACCTCCCACCAATTTATTTGGCAGGCTTAAGAGCCAATGGATTCGTCCAACAGAGGTCAGACCACGCAAAGCCCAGCGTAAATGTAAAGCGGTGGCTTACGAGGTCTGGAAAGGGTTGAAGAGAGGGGATGGCGACCAAATGCAAAGTTATTGAGGAGGTCTTAATGTGTGCCGGGATGGAGTTAGGCCAGTCAATAGAGCTTTTTGACATGACACGATTGATACCTGAAATCCGACTACGGGATACTTTTAAGTTCAGTCCTTATATGAAAAGAGTTTTTTCAGTTTTTTGCTTATAGAAGAAAAGCTATTGAAGCAATCACATCACATCCAATAAGAAGAAGAAGAGAATTCAAAAACGTTTAAAATGAAAAAAAAATCAAGTCAATCGGTATATTTTTTCGCTGAGAAAACTCGGAAAAAACACAAAAAATGACCCTTTCTCAATAAATTCGTAATTCGAGTATTTTTTGAATTAGAAGAGTCAATCTTGTGGGAAAATGTAGGTAATAGCACGAAGAATGAGTGTGCAAAAACTGGATTATGTCCAATGAATAGTTTTGGCACAATAGTCGAATAAAGTTTTTTACATCGTATTTTGAATATTCCATAACACGTCGAGCGATAGATTAAATAACATTTTCTCGACGGATTCGGAAACTTCAGAGTGTAAACTACAATTCGTCTTTCAATGAAACTACTTTGTTTCATTGAAATGCCATTAAATTGGTGTAAAACTCCTCTGAACACCGCGCGAAATTTGCTGGCCGCTGCCGCTGCTTCCCCTCGCTCCCCCGCCACCTATACCACGCTCGGCTGTCAGCGCGCCGCCGAACATTTTGCGCGGTGTTCAGAGGCGTTTTACACCAATTTAATGGCATTTAAATGAAACAAACTAAATGGACGAATTGTAGTTTCTGAATCCGTTTACACTCTGTAGTTTCTGAATCCGTCGAGAAAATGTTACTTAAGCTATCGCTCGACGTGTTATGGAATATTAAAAATACGATGTAAAAATCTTTGTTCGATTATTGTGCAAAAAACTATTCATCCGACATAATCCAGATTTTGCGCATTCATTCTTCGTGATATTACCTACATTTTCCCCACAAGATTGACTCTTCTAATGCAAAAATACTCGAATTACGAATTTATTAAGAAAATGTTATTTTTTGCGATTTTTCCGAGTTTTCTCAGCGACCAATGTACCGTTTGACTTGATTTTTTTTTTCATTCTAAACGTTTTTGAATTCTCTACAACTTTCCTATTTGATGCGATGTAAATGCTTCAATAGCTTTTCTTCTATAAGCAAATAACTGAAAACACATTTTTTCACTGATTTATTTAAAAAAAAGTGCAACTAATTTCTAGTCCAAATCATATACGTTTTCATCTAAGGACTGAACTTAAAAGTATCCCCGTAGTCGGATTTCAGGTATCACTCGTGTCATAAACTTACCCCTTTTCGAGCTCTATTGATTGGCGTATTAACTGACATCGTCCTTCTTAGTCCATCTCTGAATTGCGGTCAAAATCTTGTGAATTCATATTTCGACATGGGGTTTATTTTTGGGGATGTCAAATAGAACGCTAATGATGCTAATCTAAAAAGTGTTACCCTAATTTTGACAAGCAATTTATAATGATTATTATAATAATTCTTACATAGAAAAGTCAATTAACTCTCCTTACAGATTTGAAAAGTCCTACTTTGTGTATCCAACTATAAAGATATCGTCTGGTTATACAGAGATGATAATGGCCATGCATTTAATAATAATATAAACATATAATAATGCATTATGCACATAATATATGGGTACTACCATGATTTTAAAAACTATCAAGATAACACAAGTGTTAAAGATCGAACTCTTCCAAAGTACGTTTCTGTTTTCGAAATATACTCAGACATTTCAAATTATACACTAGTCTGAAAAGTTTAAACTATTTTACTACGGCGACAGACAGATATATTACAGAAACAGTTTTTTAAGATCATTTATTTTGGACAATTTTAAAAACTATAAATAAATATTTAGATAAAAACGACCTATGTTACTAGAGCATTACTTATTAATCCTTTGGAAGTCATAAGTAACTGGATCGTACGTATAGATTGGCCCATTTATAGGTTCAACATTCTGGTACCGTAACTGGGCACTATAAACCATGTTTTTCGCGTCGTCTTTAGTAGCATAGACCACCCTCTGAAGGACCCCGTTAGGATGATAAATATAATAAGCTCCCTTTTCGGTTAAGTCCTCCTTTTCCAATTTTCCCGAGCGCGTATTGTTAACCGCGGTGCTGTTGTCAGGAATTTCCGTCGTAGTTGGGTACTCTGTTGTTGTCGACAAATCTGCTTCTGTAGTAGTAGTCAGTTCTGGTGGTGGACCATAAACTGGCTTAGGAGGACCATAAACTGGCTTTGGTGGTCCATATTCCTGCTGCGGCGTACCATATTCCTGCTGTGGAGGTCCGTATTCCTGCTTAGGTGGTCCATACTCCTGCTTAGGTGGTCCATATTCCTGCTGGGGCGGTCCATATTCCTGCTGGGGCGGTCCATATTCCTGCTGAGGCGTGTCTGCATCTCCCTGCCAAGGCACCTCTATCACCTCCACCTGCTGAATTATGACATCCGGATCGTTATTTTGCAGACTCTGCGCGTAGACCGCTGGTTCTGCTTTTGCCACCGCAAGAGTCAGTAAACAGGCAAATATTAATTTCATGTTGTTCACAATGTTCGCTCGACTGCGAATAATTAACGAATGATATTTATCGCTTATTAGTCTAATTATTTATATCGCTGGAATTTACCGTCTAACATCCAAAATTGGTGCAAAGTGTGGCATTGGAAATTAGCTGTGTCCTGATAAATATTCATTGAAACCATCGTCCTCTGTGTCGGGTGGAAAGTTTGGTCACGTAAAGGACGGGCCAACCGGTGAATTGTAAATGAGGCTATAAATATTATTAAATCCATTGTGTAAATGGTCACCGGTACAATTAAATAATCTGAGACAAGTTGACGTTTTGGGCTAGTTAACACAACTTTAGAATAATTATGTAGAGCACTTAGAACACTGCTAACTCTACGTAAACAATTGTATACTTCAATTATTGTGTGTATTTTTATACTTAAGTATGAAATAATATCAAAGTTTTATTATTGGATTTCTCAAATTATTTTTTGAGTCGTTATAGACTATAGATGTTTCTTTTAATATGAATTTCAAGTTTAATACTCTAACATTATTCAATTATTCGTGTTTAAAGAAAATATATCTTCGCCATTGATCTCTGCAATAATTTCAATCAAGAAAGAGCCAAATACCCAAATTGACAACTCCGCTAACATGTCATGTTATATCGCCACGAAACAATTTTTTTAAAGCATAGAAAAACGTCATACAGAAAAAATTCTTTGCAAAATATCAATTACATGCATTTTTTTTTGCATTTTTGTATTCCAGTTGTGCTCATGGAGTATATTTTGATGTTATTAATATTCATATAAACCTTTGTTGTTAACATAAAATGCTCTTTATTTTTGGGAAAAAATTGCATATTACTCGATACAATAATTTGGAAGGAAAATCTGTAGAATAATAATTATTTTTAAAATTTCAATTTATTGCTGTTAAATATTCAAGTCATATGGGGGTAAATTATAAGACGAATATTGACAGTATGTAATTTTTAGATAAAAAGAAATGGAAAAATAGTCAGATAATATATATGTTTTTAAATTTAGGTCTTAAAATAAAGCAGAACATCACCTAAGTATACATGGAGCTTTTAATTTGTTAATTTTTATGGAATATAGCACATATTCAACAATTCATATACTTTTTCATGGAACGTTTTTGAGATTGTAACTGGTGGATTATATTTTTATACTTTTCACCAAATGGCAGCTGAATATTTCACAGCATTTGATTCACAGCAATGGAAATTTAAAAATAATCAAATACCATTCTACAGATTTTCGTTGCAAATGACTACATGACAAATGACGTTTTCTCCTGAAAATGAAGCAGTATTTTGTTTTGGTAAATAGAAAATTGAAACTGGAAATGCAAAAACATGCAAACAAATTGTCAAGTGCTATTTCTCAGAAAAAAAAACAAGAAACAAACAAAAGTCCGAATTTGCATCTAATTTCGCATTTAACATTAATGTGAATACAAAAAACATTTTTCCGTATGACAATTTTCTATGCTTTAAAAAATAACAGTATAAAGATTCGTAATCATAAAACACTAAAAAATTGATGGTTTTAAAAAATAATAAACATGTTCGTTTCTTTCTTGAAAAAAGAAACGTGCATACATTTTGGCGAACACTATATGAGGAAAAATAACAAACTTTTATTATTGATATTCTTTTCTTTCTTTAACTATTAAAAAAATTTATTTACGAGAAATTGGGCCTAAAAGAACAATATACAATCAATTATATGTAAACAATATCAATATCAATAAATTAGATAAAAACAATATCATAATATTTTATTATACATATGTACAAATGCTTAGGTTTTAAAATTGTACCCCTAAAATATCTAATCTAATATTTGGAACTACCAAATTTATTTATATACAAAAATAAATTCTACAATTTTAATAAAATGTATTACAAATAACTTCACAATTTAAACTGACTTCGGAACTTTAAACCACATGGAAAAATTTTGTTTAAATAGGATAAATAATATTCAGATGGAATTTTTAAAGTTCACTATGTAATTTCTATTTATGTTAAAATTAATATGTTATGTTATTTTGATCTACTTTGAATACCTACCCATTCAACCACTTCCCCCCCCCCTAATTAAGCGGAAAACCTTTACACTTCAAAATTCTGTCATGTTATACATATGTCTAAAAGAAGTGCTTATTATTGTCTTGGATCGTTTGCGAATTACCTATAAACAAGGAAAATGTGTATCCCCCAACCCCCTCAACTGATTAAGTTTAAAATCTAAACTGTTCCAGACCTCGCCATGGTACATACTTGCAAGTGTTCCAAATTTCAAGTTGATATAGTGTACATAAAAAGGGTTACAGCAGGCAGACAGACAGACCGACAACCAGAGTTTTTTTTTCGCTTAAATTTAAAATATCGACGTTTCAGAATACTTTATGTAACCTAGCAAATAAAAATTTGTAAAAAAATGTTATATCGGTACTAGACTGCCAGTTAATTTTGAAGAAACGAGTCTCACCCCTGAATGTCTTCGTTTTTATGCAAAATGAAAGGTGAGGTGGTTTGGAGCGAAAAAAAATGTTTTAACCGGCCCTGTACGAGGATTTGAGTGTTTTTATGATTTTCCGGCACCGGATTTGTCGAAAACGACTTTCCTCGATATTATTGACACATAGCCGAAAAAAATTCTGAGAAAACCTATACCCGATGTAAAATTTTCCGGGAAACAAGATCCCGCCAGTAGTTTTGCAATATTTCATCAAGTTTTCCTGTACATAAAAACTGTATTTTTCCGAAAATACTCATATCGCTATACTATACACATAAAAACCTCGTATTTCGACAGAATACTCTTCGATATTTGTACTTTGACCTGATATCAGTTAGAAATGTGTACTCCTCAATCAGAACCGAATTTCACTGGAAAATAAAGTTAAAACTGCTGAATTTCTGCATGAAGATCTAGCTTACTTTATTTCTCAAAAATAGTTAGTTTATCAGGTGCATGCAGTGATAATATAAAGCCTTAGAAATCCGGCGACACTGAGCGAGAGGTGAATCAAATAATAAAACGGCAACCAATATGAAATTATTGTACATAAACTTTTGGTAATTTTTATTCGGACAAACTATCAGTAATCAATACAGATCAGTAACTAGTGATGCTTTATCAGCTGTCGGGAATATTCTACGGTATTCTTTGACCACCTGGAGAATATATTGCCTCTGCTCGTCATTTGTCAATATATTATTGTAGTCACTCATCAATTTTATAGCCCTTTCTGCAATATCGTTGACCACCTTCAAGTTCTTGACTAGATCTAAATCTTTCTTATAACCGTCATCTTTTGATCATAAACTAAGATCTATTTTCAGGAACTCCGTGTCAATATTGAATCATTTGATTGGAATCTGTCGTTAGTTTGCCTGTGCACGCTCGTATACCCTAAACACTTAACACACCTTCATTTCACTATATTTTCATTAGTACACGGTGCGAACAATGAAAAATTGCAGGTTGAGAGGTGACTCATTATTGGCAATCTCTCGATGCACGTGAAAATTTGAGGTTAGAAACTGCGTATGTCGACGGCGGTTCGCGAAGAGTATACACTTCTACACTCAACATCCACATATCCGAACTCCAAATTTCCGAACTCACGATATTTCCGAACTTTTTCTCACGATATTTCCGAACTTGTACTTCCACATAACCGAACTTGTCGTTGATTGGTTGACGACAAAAAACCGCGAAATTTGAAATGAGAAAAAAAATGTAAACACAATAATGCGATTGTTATCAAACATTTCGATTGTCACAGAATTCAGCAAAGAGGAAATCGCCCTCCCTCAGCAGCACACCTGAGACAAGAGTTCTTCTTTGTACAAACCAGTGAAAAACACTTCTTTCAAATGGCGTATCATAAGTACCGGTGCACTTTATTGTGTCAATCCGTCCACACAATTTTCGTCTTTTTTTTTCAGTTTTTTCAAAGTAAATTTCTTTTTTTCCAAGAATTTCTGCCACTGACGATTTACAAATATTGTACATCTTACATTGATCAACATTTTTAACACCATTTTTTGCGTGATTTATCAGATCCAGCTTTTGCTCCAAGGTTAGCCTCTTAGCAGGCTCTTTTCTCTGCAAATAAACAGTACAATAATGTTTGTTTTGTATCACGATTTTCTTAAAAATACATATTTTCTCATAAATTTTCATTTCAGTTTGAAATTATTATAGGTTACGTCAACAAAATGTTCAATACAACAAACCTCATAATTACCTGCATCACTCTCTCCTTTGCACCTGACATTTTTTTGTTTAGAAAAACGTTCTTTTATTAACATGTATGTATGTATGTATGTATTACCTTTGCATAAAAACCTCGAAAAACAAAGAAAAGTACTAGAATGAACCAGAAAAACCATTTGCGCATGCGCCAGCAGTTCGGTAATCCCGAGGTGACGAGAGTTCGGAAATGTGGAAGTCTTCGGAACGTAAAAGTTCGGAAATGTGGATGTTGAGTGTATTTCCTCCTCCATGCTAGCGAGTAATAAGCGCGCTTATTTCAAACTTGCATTACGGTTAATTTTAATTTTCTTTTCTAGTGAAATTCGGTTCTGATTGAGGAGTACCTACACATTTATAACTGATATCAGGTCAAAGTACATATATCGAAAAGTACTCTGTCGAAATTCGAAAGGTTTTTATGCGTATAGTATAGATATATGTTTTTTCGTAAAAATCGGTTTTCCGAATTTTCCGGGAAATCTTGATGAAATATTGCAAAACTACTGGCGGGATCTTGTTTCCCGGAAAATTTTACATCGGATATTGGTTTTCTCGGCATTTTTTTCGGCTATGTGTCAATAATATCGAGGAAAGACGTTTTTGACAAATCCGATGCCGGAAAAATCATTAAAACACTCAAATCCTTGTACAGGGCCGGTTTAAACATTTTTTTTCGCTCCAAACCACCTCACCTTTCATTTTGCATAAAAACGAAGACATTCAGGGGGTGAGACTCGTTTCTTCAAAATTAACTGCCAGTCTAATCGGTACTCTATTTCCACTCCGTGGATGTGGACGCAGTTTGGTGATACAGACTGTATAACACTCTACAATATTGTTCTTGCTATTCGTATAGTCCTGCAAATAATCTCTAACGTCAATAATATTACCTTATAATTCTACAGCGTGCGCTAACAACTCTTTTGCAACGGACATTTTTTCAGGACAAACGTACAATCCTTGTCCTACAAAACATGATTTGAATAAATCGTATAATAATCACTACGATATTCCATTGACACGCAGCAATTAATTATTGCCGACACGACGCTGATAGTATATAAAGAATGGCAAAGAAAAAATTGCCAGTTCAGTAGACTCCCGCTTCAAAATGTTCACATACGCAATCTTTTCTGCTCTGCTCGCGGCAGCAGCGGTTGCGGACCCGCCGAGACTCAACTCGCGATTTTCCAGGCAGTTTCAGCAGCCGGAAAACGCGCCCGTCCAACCTCTGGATCAGAAGGTGTTTCAAGGACAAATCGGTCAATTTTTCCTCTTGTCGCGGCTGCAGAATGTACCCCAGTCCGCTGGTGAACAACCGAGTCAACAAGGGGAGGTTAACCCTCGAGATGGGGATGCACAGATCCAGCCTGGAATCTCCACCAAGGTGGCTGAAAAGAATGTGACGGACGTGGAAGTGGAACAACGAGATTCGACCGAAAACGATCAGAGAAACGAAAAACTAACTGAGGGGCGAAAGGAGGCCCAAGGTGTTTATTATATCTACCACCCTGACGGTCTCCTCCAAAAAAGTCATATATGCCACGAATGATGACGTCCAGAATATGGCTTTCAGTGCCCGACTAAGGTACCAGAATGTTGAACCTGTCCAGGGTCCTATTTATACATACGATCCCGAAACACTTGTTTTTAAGAGACTATAAGAATGTTAGAGTTAAGTCACCGATGTTGTTGTTACGTTGAAAAAAGAAATTATTGTTTATTAAAAATGTATATGGTTGACGATATCTCAATACTTATTCAATAGTACCTAGATCCTCTCCACCTATTATTACCTATTTTTGAAAACAAAATGAATATTCAAAATATAAGCCTTTGCGTTTACAGGGATAAGTTTAGGCGAAAACCACTCTATCTGCCTGAAACTAAGCTTGACACCTTCATATATTTCCTTCAAATTTTGTAAATTCCTTATTCATTTTAAAAATATTGTAATACAAGATTTTCTGGAAATATTTTAGAAAGAAACACTACCTTTCACTAACTTTCTCATAGTGTTTGTTTGAAACCCTAATGGATGATGTAACCAATTTATGCAAAAAGAAAGGATATGGCAACATCATTTTTAAGGTCGCCTATCGTCTTTTAAACAAATTAAACACAGAGAAAAGTATTGGTCTAAAAATTTAAATACAGAATAAATCATGAAATAAGAACCAACGAATACAACAAACAACATTATTCCGCCTCCTATTAAATGAAAATAAAACCAAAATAAAACTGAAACAATGTGTTCGTTTCAAAACTTACCACCCCCTATAATTTGAGAACAGCAAAATGTTTTAGATTTTGCCGAAACACGTCGATTTTTATTCTCGGGGGGACTTTTTTGGTACTCAAGTCATCTTAATATATTCATCCCTGTACCCTCAACCCCAACTTTAAAATCTTAAATGGGTTTAACATCTTAAACTAGCCCACTTGTGATATATCGTTTGAGAGCCCTTTTCGTTGTGAATATATCAAGTGTCGTTTTTTTGGAATCGGTTCAGGTTTGACAAATTTTTTGGCAAGAAACGACAGAGTTAATAAAAACTTATTTATTGCCCTTTTTATTTCAAAAAAACAAACTGACGCCTTTTTGAAAGCTAACATTAACATAAACCTGAACATGATTTTATTTTATTAATTGTTCAAAATGTTCACTAGGTATACAGCAATAAATACGGTGTTCAAATTCCTCGCGAAGTTTTTGAAAAGATTACCTCCTGATAGTCCTACACGCAACTGTTATACGATTTTGTGGATCTTCGATGTTTAGTGGAACTGTTTTATAAACTAATGATTTCAGATAACTCCATAAGAAGAAGTCATTGAGACTCAGATCAGGGGATCTTGCAGGCCATTCTATCGGTCCTCTTCTTCATATTTATCTGTCAGGAAATATGACATTCAATCCTATACAGGTCCGGCGTAGCGTTTTTTCTATTTTATTTAATTTATGTACGATATGTATGTAGGAATATATTAATATCAATTATTATTTTTTCTAGATGCTCTAAAGTATCTAATTTATATAGAAAACGTATCTAGATATAATAAAACATTTATATACAATATAAATACAAAAAAAAAACATTTTATCCCTGATTTAAATAAATACAGATTGTTTACATTTTCTCTATACATACTATTATAATTTTACGTGAATCCTGTTAGGAACTTTTCACGTAGATAGTTATCAACACGTTTTATGGACGACTTGATGATCTAATCAGCAATGACCTGTAATTACCTTGCTTATTATCCATAATAAAACACAACACGTAATGTATTCTTTGAATACAAATTTAGTACCATGTTATGTCTGTGTAAACAGTCTATTCAACTGCACTTTATGAATCATAAAATAGGAAAATATCGAACAGTTCTATTTTTAATATCAACTTACTAATTCCACATTCATCCCTGTCTGGTATACATATCTATAGTCTGTTTTCTAATTAGGTAGAGCAGTCGCAAGAGATCCATTGCCACAGTGCACAATTTTCTCCCGATTTTTAAGCGGTAAATTTTAAGATTTGTGACAGAACCGATTTTAAGCATTTTTCAATGTTTTATATTTTTCATAACTTTACTGAACTATTTTAGACAGAATTACTGTTTTCAATAAATACACAACTCACAAAAATTAAGGGAAGAAAAAAATTTTTCTTATCGCGAAAAAAAATGATCGTATCGCGAATTTAAAAAAAGCGTTTTGACACTCCGAAACTCTAGTTTTCGGATCTGTAGGCCAACATTTTTTTAGAAGCCACGGTTTTAACGCAATCCGAAGAAATAGTGTTTCTAATTTTTTTTTTGTATAGTGTTTCTAAATTGTTTCAAAAAAAAAGTTTCTAAATTTTTAGCCTGCTTTTTTCTCGCTACACGGGCTCGGAAGAAAATTTTTTGTTAAAATATTATCACAACAGGAATATATGACAGCTCTTCAAATTAAAAATGTCAGAATTTCTATAACACTTTATAAAAAATACTATGCCAGATGTAAGAATGTCATTCAAAATTCTCTACCCCAAAAAAGACAGACTTAGAAACAAGTTATTTTGTTACTGTATTTTTTTAATCGTAGTTTTTAAAACCTTCTAAAGCTTCTCTGGACTCAAAAAAATATACAGAAAAGATAGTACCTACTTAATTTCTTGTACCGAGAATCTAGATAATATGCAAAAAAAAATTATTAACTTTCTATTCCACTGTCAGAGAAAATTATTATAATCTTCATATTAAAGATCCATATCTCGTCCCCTTAGAGCAGAACTATTTTATGTCCAAAAATGTCGATTTTCGGTTTTTCCGTTCTATGTATACTTTAGGGGCCACTTTATTTGCTGCAGAAGTATACCATGTCCACGCCAACGGAAACGCCCGAAAATTTACGATTTAAAAATAAGCCCATGTGTTCGGATCGATTTCCTATACCTACGTATTTTTTATTTTAGTGTTTATATTATATAGTATGTAAAATAATAAAATATTATTAAAAAGGAAAAGCTTTGCTTTAATTAACTGAAGCAGAAAAAGTCTATGTCCAAATAGAAATAAATATCAAAATTCTACCTTTGGACATGGGATATGTGGCAATCATCCAGGTTCTATGTCCACATTCTTTGAATAACGTGATATTTGCCAAATACTAATAGACTAGGGTAAAAGTAGACAAAAAATGTGATATATTTTGCTATTTTTGCAGGCAAAATAGTATTGATATTTTTAAAAACTAAAAAAACATTCTCCTGTAAAATTTGCTTTTTGTGACTTAGAATAGTTCTGCTCTAAGGGGACGATCTATTGAAACATCGATTTATGAAAAAAGCGTCTGCCAATATTCAGCGATCGATTCCACAACAATAGGTCTACTATCGCATTAAAATTCATAGAACGAGAAACCTTGTGGTCTCGATACTAACAATATTTTGTCGGCGTGCCAGATATTTTAGGTCAGTGTTAAAGCAGTATAAAACCAATAATCAATGCACAAATAAAGTATATAAACCAAACAAAACGATTTAGCAATCAGTATCGAGAAGAGACGAATATGTACAGATTTTCCACGTTGCTCTTAATCACGGTGGCGACCGCTGCAAATTCGGGGCCCTACGAATCGTCCGGTTGGAGGCCTTCTGGACCCCAATTTCTCATCCCACTACCCCAGACGGCGTACGGACCTCCATTTCAAGAGTACGGCCCTCCTCAGGAACCCACGACCACTGAGTCTACCACTGCTGAGCCAGAGAGTTCCACGACAGAAGAGTCGACGACCACAGAGGAAGTTACCGAACCTGAAGATTTTAACTCCGTTGGGAGTGAGGAACAGTACCAAAAGCTAACTGAGCAGGAGAACGGGGGTGAAGAGAGAGGGGATTTATTACATTTACCACCCAAGTGGACTCCTACAGAAAGTTTCTTACACAACCAAAGACGATGACCAAAATATGGAGTACAGCGCGAGGTTGAAGTACGAAAATGTCGAACCTATTTTTGCACCTCTTTATACGTACAATCCGGATACTTTACAGTTGCAGAAAATTAATTAGAATTGTTGATGAACTATATCTGTTAAATAATTTATTTCAGTGATAAGTATAATAAAAAAGTGGAGCAACTATTTCCAATCAAAATTTAGGCGTTTGATAGTTCCTTTGAATATAATATATACAACTGATTCATCAATCTAAAGATTATATAGAGACAACCAAAAAAACGTCATCAAAGTTGGCCGAGAAAAAAAAAGCCGTATTTCTATTCTTAATCGAATTTATAACCTTATTTACTTGTCAAGGCTGTCACATTATATGACAGCCATTGTTTATTTTACAAATTGTGACAGTCACTTGTCAAAAGTTTGACATAACCGAAAAGCTTAGACATGACCGCTATTTCCATCTCTCTCGTTCATAGCCAGAGTTGATGACGGTTTTTTGGATGTCTCTATAATATCAGTGTTTTAATTTTTTGTCATGTTCGCATCATTTTTATTATATGTTGTCTATTTGGCACATACATTTTATGGCATTTATGACAGTACACAAGAGATTGACGAAACACAAACTTAATCAAATCAAATTAATTTTGTTTGTTAATAATAAGTTGATCATCAAACATTTGTTTATCTTCCAAAGTCTTCTGCTACCAAGAAAGTACCAAATCTTCTCATTGATTTTATATTAATTATTTTATTTATTTGGATACTGTAGTAAAACGTGTTTCAAGCAGACGTTATTTGAATTGTTTTTTTTGTTAAACAATGCTGCAATAAAAATATAGATTTCCATTTCTAAAAAAAAAAAACAATGTTGCAAAAAACCATTCATTGCCATTTTATACCAATTTTTTTTACGTCATAATAAAAAATGTGTGTGGCCCTCAAAACAGATTAATTACAAGGTTATACTTGACTTTTTTAAATGAAACACCCTATATCTCACTAGAAAATAGAAATCCTCACGTTTTTCTAAATTCAGCAATATGGGGTTTTATATATCTAGCTCTTATAGTTTTGTTGATATTACACAAAATATTCAGTTCGCAAAAGAACAGAAAGTTAAGTTGGCATCATTGAAAACAATTAGATATCAACGGAAACAAAATATTTAATAGAAAAAAGAATAAAAATCATAACAACTGTTCTATGTGACGACCATAATTATTTACACTCGAGATAATTCTGCAAGTGTTTCTGGACACAATTTCCAAGATACTACTTGTATTGATATTATCAATTACTTTGATTTTAATCCATCAATTTTAACTAACTTTTCTTTATACACTTAATTTTTCATATAGCTCCATACAAAATTCAAAAGGAATGCGGTCAGGACTTCTAGGCGGTCATCTTATACGTCCATTTTTACTCATCTTTGACATATATATTTATATAATATCTTATTGTTTTCAGTGCCTACTTACCATTTTGCGTTCAGTTTGTATTTAATACATTTTTGGTACTATCACCAAAACTAGCCTAGGAAAGATAGCCAAAATAGGTTCAATTTTTCAAAAAATTCCTCAAGCGTTAAAAAAAAATTGATAATTAGGTAAAAAATAATGCAGTTTCAGTGCATTAGTTTTGGATCAAATCATTTTGTAGGAACATAACCAAAAAATTCATAAACGCGAGAAAAACCGGTTTTTTCACTTTTTTAAGGTTTTTTGGTCCTTTGTATGATTGTAGAGTACCTCTTCACGAACCAAACGCACTTTGGAAAATTACAGTAGGTCTGTTATTGACAATTGCCTAAATTGCTAAAATACATTTTTTTACATTTTTTCGAATTGCGCCAAAAGTTATGAAAATTTGTTGATAACATTCTTACTGTAAATAGCCGAAAATAGCTACAATTTGGTCACTCGCTGAAGTCCCTACGACTTTCGTAGGCCGAGTAATTAGATAGGGCAATAGAAGATAATAGAAAGGGCAATTTTCGAAGGTTTTCATTATTTTTTTGCTAAAAAGTTGTGAACCGATTTTAATTTTTAAAAACTGATTTTCTTCGTCTTTAAACGCTATAACGTGCAATTTTTTGTTTTTCTGAAATAATTTTTTTTGGTACTTAAAAAGTTAAAAAACCTGTTTTTCACACGTTTATGAATTTTTTTGGTTATGTCCCTACCGATTAAACCGATTTGATTCAAAACTAGTGCACTCAAATTGCACTATTTTTTACCTAATTTTCAAATTTTTTTTCCTAGGCTAACAGGAGATATGTATCTATATATATTATGAAACCTCATATTGCTGAAATCAGAAAACATGAGGATTTTGATTTTCCACTGATATATAGGGTGTTTCGTTTAAAAAAAGTGTAACCTTGCATACACGTGTAACCTTGTAATTTGTTTAATTCGATTTTATTATGACGCGAAGAATCTTGCTAGAAAACTTTTTTTAATTTTCTAATCAGTCCAGAAATAGTTTCTACAATGTGAGAAGTTATTGCGAGTTTATTATTGAAAATAGAAAAAAGACAAAAGTTACAGATTTTTACATACATTTTTATAATATGCTACGAGAAAAAAACAATTGAACATCAGTAATCATGAAACTGAACCAGTTTTTTTTTTTTAAATGGAACACCCTCGAAGGTTTCATGGTTTCTGATGTACATTTGTTTTTTTTCTCTTAGCATATTATAAAAACTTTGTAAGTAATGCAAAAATCTACTTTGAACCAAGACATACCGGAAGTACAGCAACCCTGGCTAAAGCGTGTTTCTTATAATCCTTCTAAAGTGAATGTCAAGAGATAGATTTTTAATTGCTTTGATGGCTAACGCCGCCTAATGGCTTGCATATATCTTTTATAAATTCGAAAATTGTGAAATAATTTTTTTCATTCAAATCAATATAGGAGATTAAAATTAGCCTGCATACAAAACTCTTAATATTTGTAATATAACTTGCTATAAATAATGCTCATTTAGCCAGACAATCTGAAAAAATGGTCTGTTTTTAAATCAAACACACGAAATCAAACACAAACACTTCACTGGCGGAAACAAGAGGGAATTACTAATGTCGTAAATCATTTTAACGACACAGTGGACCGCATGAATAGCTAACCAACGTATTCGATGCTATGCAAAATACTCTAACTGGGTCACTGTAGCTCGTTGGTCGTTGTTAGCTGTTGGGTCGTTGTTGCCGGCTCTTCAAAATTTTCTTAAGTATAGTAATATACATAAAGTTGTTTTAATTAAATATTTTATCCAGCAATTTGAAACGCCTTATTTTAATGCCAACTAATAAATTTATATACTATATGTATTTTGTTTTAAATATTTCCAAACTAGCTTTCTAAGAACGTCACGAACTAACAATTTACTGAAGTATGAATATAACATTTGTATAGTGAGCTTTGCAATTTTAGAAAATATATTTGAGACCTTGCTTTTTCTTCATGTCCTCACATTCACATTAGAAATACTATACACAAGACAAAGCAACCGCCAACAATACTACTCGATCAGCCGCCCCCTAACACGCTTGTCCGCCAGTTCAACCGCCGACCAGCCACCTGGCCCGCTCCCACGGTTCTTTCTGGTGCCAGCATTTATTTCGTTATATCTGAGTGGAAAATCAATTCGAATTAAAGAATCCGAGGAAGATACGTACATGTAAAAACGAAACTTCATTTCGGGCTGGCGTTTTCATCGCTACAGTATTATTTACGTTTTCCAGTTAGAGCCGATCCGTATTTTGCATTAAAACTTTCCGGTGATTGATATGGCGGCGCACCGTTTGTGAGGATTTCGGAGTCAGAGCCGAAGCAAATATCAAAATAAGCTGCTTATGTATCAAAGGTACCGACTTGATTTCAAAGCGGGCTTTCCGATGTATTCGTCGTTTTTCAGAGGCTTTGCCAAAATTTAGATAATGTCACTGGCATGTGTAAGAATTTAAAAAATCACATCACTGAATTATATAAATAATATTTTAGAAAGCTAGTTAGTTAGAATTGTTAGACCAAAAGGGAAAACTTTTGTTGTAAACTTGACTATTGACTTTGTTGCAACCAAAAAAAAAAAACAAAAATGATTTGTTAGATGTGTTCCAATATTGGTTTATATTTTGGAACATTTAAATTTTGGATTTGAAATGAGTGAAACGTTTTTTTTTTTTTTGAACGATACTCTGATCTCACTCAGTTTCTTGCAAATTTAACACATTTTCCAACATATTTTTTGAAAATGTTAACTTAAACTAAACATAATTACAACTTTCGGTATAGACTTTTGAGTGATAAAAACTGACTGTACTAAGTTCCATTCTGTAGCATATGTTTTCTGGAATTCACGAAAAGCTGAATTGTCCACTAAAGGAAACTAATTAATGTAATAATAGGTACATTAAAAATGCATAGAATTACACATAAATCAAAAACAAACTCATTTTACATCGACATATTATGTATATACACATACCTTGCTTTTTATATGTCTTATCTATAGAGACATCCAAAAAAAACGTCATCAAAGTTGGCCAAGAAAAAAAAAAGTATTTCTATTCTTAATCGAATGTATAACCTTATATATTTGTCAATGCTATCACATCATATGACACCCATTGTTTATTTTACAAATTGAGACAGTCACTTTTCAAAAGTTTGACATAACTGAAAAGCTTAGACATGACCGCTATTTCCATCTCTCTCGTTCATAGCCAGAGTTGATGACTTTTTTTTTTTTTGGATTTCTATACAAACTGTGGTTTATGTCATATACGCAAATATTTTTCGCAGACCGTAGAATGTACCATAACGGGTCATATAACAGTACCGTAAGAAATGGATCGTTTTACGCTTGAACCACGTTGGGAAATATTGAAAAAATTAGTTCCAAAGTGTTGCATAAACAGTGAGAAAATTGAGAACAATTTTTGGTCGAAATGAAGCTCCGTCAGCACCTGGTGTTTTCTTAAGAACTCTTAAGGAAAATTCGTGAAACTGGCATGCTTATGGATAACAGAAGTCATCAGTTGCTGTTGTTTCCCAAAGTGTGCGTGAAAACCCAAGAACCTCAACTTGTCACAGAGCACAACTTAATGTTAGTCGCACTTCTTTTGAGGAGAATATTGCATAAAGACATCGGATTATTTGCTTAGTCAAGAGGTAAAGGAAAATGACCATCCACTTCGTTATCGCTTCTCCGTGTGGGCTTTAAATGAGTTTGAAATTGACGCCGATTTCAATCGAAAAATCGTTTTTTCGATTTTTTGTGGCTGCGATTGGACGATTTGGACTTGGACGAGCTTTGGTTCCAGCAGGATGGAGCAACGTATCACACAATCCGTGAAACAATCGATCTTTTGCACACTAAATTCGGTAACCGTGTTATCAGCCGTTTTGGAGACATTAATTGGCCATCGCGCAGCTGCGATTTGACACCGTTGGACTATTTTTGATGGGGACATGTTAAGGACCGTTGTTACTCCAACGATCCACAAACAATTGACGCACGGAAGGAAAACATGAATCGAGTTATTCGTGCAATAGAGCCACAAATAATCGAAAATGTACTGCAAAATTAGGTGAAAAGAATGAACTACTGCCAAGCCAGCCGCGGCGGCCATTTAGCTGAAATTATTTTTCAACAATCATTTAAAAATATTCAACGATGTAGTTTTAATAGCAATTCTAAAAAAGAAACCATGTGATGGCCCACCCTTTACAACGGTCAATTTTATGTAATTTATCTACAAACGATATACGAGTATCAACCTATTTTAAATCTTCGGTCAGTAATATTATATATTCAGTTTAAATAGTCATTCTAAAGTAGAAACAGTATTGTCTAGAATGTTTTATATATTAACATCTAATAACACAGCCCCACAAAAAAAATTGGTCAAACCCAGAAGGTAGACCCCTCAACACCCATGTATTTTGATGCGCTGAAACCGATGATGACATTAAAAATTGATTTTAACCATTGAATTTTCCGCTAGCACCCCCTTACGACCCCTTGACATTAAAATTATTTTTTAATGTCATATTCGGTTTTAGAACGCTAAAGTACATAAGAATACACATAATTATTTAATTCTTATAAAAACTTCAATCTCAACCCCTCAGGAAGGTAGTAAAGGGGTGCTAATGGAAAATGGTACAACTAAAATAATTTTTTATTGTCATATTTGGTTTTAGAACGCCAAAATACATAATAATACACATAAATTTGAAATTTTTCTAAAAACTTAAATTTTAACCCCTAGGGGCTGTGAGCCCCACATTGGTCAAACCCAGAAGGTAGACCCCTCTATCCTCTATTTTGATGCGCTGAAACCGATTATGTTATTAAAAATTGATTGTAACTATGGAATTTTCCGTTAGCACCCCCTTACGACCCCACTGGGGTTAAGTTTTTTATAAAAATTTCAAATTAATGTGTATTCTTATGTAGTTTGGCGTTCTAAAACCAAATATGACATTAAAAAAATGATTTTAGTTTTACCATTTTCCATTAGCACCCCTTTACGACCTTCCTGAGGGGTTATAATTGAAGTTTTTATAAAAATTAAAAATTTAGCGTTCTAAAACCGAATATGACATTAAAAATGATTTTAATGGCAGGGGGGTCATAAAAGGGTGCTAGCGGAAAATTCAATGTTAAAATTAATTTTTAATATCATAATCGTGACGCCAATTTGTTATATCGTGCGTTCAAAAAAAACGTCAACGTTCAAAAAAAGTCAAGTGGTTTATGAAAATTTGAAGGCATGCTGTTTCTTATCATATCTTATAAAGAAAATAGTATATTGAAACAGTATTTTTATTTCCGAAAGTAATCTTCATCATGATGTGTAAAATCCACTTTTATACCCAATTTTCAAGAGCTACCGATTGGAACTCCGTTCTCAGTTTAAAGGCTAAGAATTTCGAGGTTTGATTGGCCATCTTAAACTTTGACTAGCGTTTACTAAACATCAGACTGCCTCGAGATCCCCTTTAAAGAGAATCCCAACTTATACAATTTAAAACTAATACCAACATTCCGAATTATAACGCTTGAGATATTTTCAGCGAATAATAATTCCCTCACAGACAAGAGAAACAATAGAGGAGATTAAAGTGGTCTTTCTTCAATTAATTTCGGGATATTATCTCGACACCGAGACCAGAACAGAATTTACATAAATTCGGTTATGTAGATATCTCCACTATCAAATAATAATTTTGAATTGCGTCTTAAAATGTAATAAACTTGGAGTAGGCGTAATAGTAAAACAGAAGAGAATCATAGAGCGTCAAGAGATGTTTCTCCTCATCAATACTAATTTAAAACACATTCATCTACTTAGATAATCTGAACATCTAGGCAAAGCCTTCTGGTTTATCTTGTAGTGACCACTTCATTGGTTCCTTGCGATTTAACTGTGCCCTTGCTTCTTAGAGATTTGTCCCTTACCAGAAGATAAATTGTTGTTATTCAATTAGGCCACTGCTTTGGTAAACTGATGAGTTGGCAGTCCCTCTTGAAGGGGTAACACCCTTAGACAAATAGCCGGTAGCTTAAAGTACCTAATCAAGGAAATGCTTGATGGTAAACATTTTTTTAACTCTTCGACACACATTTAGAAACATCTAATATTAATGTTGTTGACTTTAACCCTTTAACGTCAAAACTACAGTTTTTGTATATCCTCTCTTTAGCAACGTGCCAAGTACAAGAAACGATGAAAAAAAATCTGGAAATGCCTTTCCGAGTATTTTTGGGGTGCTCTTTCGAATGGCACCAAAAAAATTCACAAAAGTTGAACCTTAGCCCTGTTTTTGGCCATTTAAGTTGAAAAGAGCACGATTTTTCAGGTCAATTTTTTTTGTAATATGATTTTTGACTGGAAGAAGATTTTTCTTTCGACAGAAAACTACGGGAAAAGTGCACTCGAGAGTTGTACTGAAAATTTATGTACTTAGAAAAAATTAATTCCAACGTGGGGTGTCCAATATCTCGGCCAAAAAGGACACATTGGACGGGGAAACTTTCATAATTTTTTTACTCAAACCTGGAGAACTTTGGGCAAAAGCTTAGAGAACAAAAAGTGTTCAGATTCATCCAAAGAAGACGCCTGATTTTTTTCAGAGTTTTTGATCACGTTTTGGCCATTTTCAATTTGGCCATTTTTCCAAAAATCCGAAAATGGCTTGATGAAAAATTCTGAAAAAAAAATTACACACCTCGCTTGAAGAGTTCTAAACAAATTTCTCGACAAAAAAATTGGCCCAGTTTGGCTATTTTCCGGTTAGAAGGTTTCAAAAATTGGTATTTCCTAAAATTTCACAATCGTTTTCAAATATCTGGGAAAAAATACACGTGTTCTTGGCTCATACTCAATAGAGTCTGCGCCAAAATGGCTGTCAAAATTGACAATTTTTTACAGTTTGACCAAAAAAAGAACAAATCGGATATAGTCGCCTTAGAGCTTGTATTCGGAAAAAAAAACATTCAAAATCATCCTTTTTGGTACGATTATATTTTATTAAGTATACATAATTCAAGACACTCATTACTTCAGAATTTTTGAAGACGATTTGGCAATTTTACCGATTAGCCATTTTTTGAACCCCCCAAACCAAATAACGTCAACAGGTTCAAGAATTTTTTGTGCAAAACCTCTTGGACATGATTTAAGGGAGACTTTAAGGGAGTGCGAATTTTTCCAGAATTTTCGGTCTTTCCTGCAATTTTGGGTTTGGGCCAATTTTTGGAACATTGAAATGAAAAAATTGGACAATTTGGGGTCAGCCATTTTGGAGCAGACTTTATTGAGTATGAGCCAAGAACACGTGTATTTTTCCCAGATGTCTGAAAACGATTGTGAAATTTTAGGAAAGACTATTTTTTGAAACTTTCTAACGGAAAAATGGCCAAACTGGGCCAAATTTTTTGTTGATAAATTTGTTTAGGACTCGTCAATCGAGGTGTGTAATTTTTTTCAGAAATTTTGGAGCTATTTTCGGATTTTTGAAAAAATGGCCAAATTGAACATGATCAAAACGTGACCAAAAATTCTGAAAAAAAAATCAGGTGTGCTCCTTAGATGAATCTGAACACTTTTTGTTCCCTAAACTTTTGCCCCAAAGTTCTCCAGGTTTGAGTAAAAAAATTATGAAAGTGTCCCCTGACAATGTGTCCTTTTGCCCGAGATATTGGACACCCCATGTTGGAATTAATATTTTCTAAGTACATAACGTTTCAGTACAACTCTCGAATGCACTGTTTCCGTAGTTTTCTATCGAAAGAATTTTTTTTTTCCAGTCAAAAATCATGTTACACAAAAAATTGACCTGAAAAATCGTGCTCTTTTCAATTTAAATGGCCAAAAAACAGGGGTAAGCTTCAACTATTATGATTTTTTTTTATGCCAATCGAAAGAGTACCCCTAAAAATACTCGGAAAGGCATTTCCCGATTTTTTTCATCGTTTCTTGTACTTGGCACGTTGCTAAAGAGAGGACATACAAAAAATGTAGTTTTGACGTTAAAGGGTTAATTGATTACCTGGCCAATACAAGTTTTAGACACATGCTACAACATATTCATAGCATATTGGACATCATTAATTATGTGGATTTTTTTGACGTATTAAGTAATTAATAATACGCCTTCGAAGCTCAATACACGACATCGTCAACACCCGACGCTATGGCCGTAAAATTATTAGTCAAAAGCGAAAAACAAGATGTAAAATAAAATAAGGGTTATCAGAAAGATAATACAGTTTGGTTGCAGGATCGGTTTTCATGTCGTCAATACAACCAAATGATTAATTAATCGAGTCACTTCAATCTGGACATCTTTAAAAAAATCCAGTTTTTGTTCCACTTACTGCAAACCGTCCAATTAAAATCCTGCACAAAGGAAATACAGGCATATATTTAGTTGTCAGTACTTGAATGGATCTCATGAGTACATACGTGTACGAATGAAAAGAAAAGTTGGTATGAGTGTGCAATCGATTTCACTGATTTACACTACAATAGGTTCGTATACATAGAGGCCAATGTGTATTTTAATTGACTATATTTTAATTGATTGCTGCGCGTTTTTCGATTTGAGGGATATAAATAGAACATAAGTACATACACAAATGTGGGGGTCAGTGGAAAGGTAGAACAAATGATGAAGTTATGCTTTGGAATAAATTAATGTCAAAGTATATTATTTGTAGTAAAGTCATTACATTAGTAGGAGGAATATTAATTGACTGTAGTTACTAAAATAAAGCTGATAATATTGGACAATGTATTATTAAAATATTTTGTATGTTATATAATATTAAAAAATTCGAGAAGTTTTTCGCACTTGTACCATTTTCCACCAAAAGAATAGTTAGATTAAAACTGGTACAAGCGTTCTTAAACTTTTATTTAAAAATAACGACAGATACACTATTCATGTACAATTTATACTTCTTATAAATTCTCATCAGTCATCATCATCGGACTCTATAAAAATCTACCACCATCTTCAAGAATTTCTTCGATATCATCCACATCCTCGTTATTATTTTCCACTTCCATGACAACTAACGACAGGCATGTTTTTTTTTACAGCGTTTTTGATTTTTTTTGTTTCGCACTGTATTTTCACCCATTGTATACTGAGGCATCAAAAATTAAATATTTGAAATGGAAAAATTTACAAGAACTATTAGAGTTTGTACCTCCTGTTTACCATAGTTTTATACAGAGTTACCCCATGCAGATGCAGCGAAACGAATCTGCATCTGCATGGAGTAGTAGGTCCCAATTTCCCAACTCCCAAAAACTTTCAATGCATCTGCTTCCTCAATTTCACTACACCTATACCGACAACTATGGAGTAAATAAACTACTAAATAAACTTTTTTCTCCTCTTTAGGTTGATTCTTAAATAATAAGTAGGCCTTTCCACTGTTTCTCTTTCTTACTTTCTTGCTTTCTTACTTCTTTTCTATATGTATCAGGTTTTCTTATCCTCTTTTTTTCCTTTAACTATATTAACTTCAACATTCTCTTTATTAGAAACGTCACTTTCAGTTTCACTAGTGCTTTCATCGGGAAAATATGTTTTATCTAGGTCTGAGTCTTCAAAATAAGAGAATTCTGAAAAAATTAGATTATTTTAAAATAAACGTAAACAAAATACAAAAATCCAAATAAATTTTAAAATTGTATTTACCTTCCTCCATTTTATTTGAATTAATAGAAATGTTTTCACTTTAAAATCTGTTCTTGTAGGCCTTATTGTAATTTGTATAAACACACGTATCGTGTACACAAATAAATAGAATGGTGTTCACTCTCTTAATAGAAAAATGGTACAAGTGCACTTGTACCACTTTTTCTTCTATTAAGAACATCACATTTTCGAAGAGCTTTTGCTACTATGTAATAGATGTCGCTAAAATGTAAATTTACCACTTATAACATTTTTCCTCTAAACAGATATTTACTTTAACCATCCCTTTTTACAGTTAACTCAAATAATCCAAAATTGTCACTTGTACCACTTTTCCACTGACCTCCTCACATGTGTTATTAACAGGGAATTAAATAGATGATGGACGCCAATTTTTTTAATATTTTATAAATTATTGATTGGTTGGTGGTTAAATATAGACAAGAAGATTTAATATTTATGGAAATGTCAAGGACTGGAGATATTCTTGTAAATTAACGCAATATTGGAAATTGTAATTCTAAGGTAAGTACAACATTTACTTTTATTAAGGCGCCTTACTCAATTTCGTTCAGTGCTGCGGATGAATAGTACACCCAGAATAGCTTTGCCCGCCAACGAGGTAGTAAGACCACATCCGAGGAGATATAAGAGATACTCACAAACATATTTATCAGACTGCGTTCATGACTGTAACTACAAAATAAATGAGCACAATTTCAGGTTTTATCTACTGCGGACAAAGGCAAAGCTACTTTTGGTGCACTGTAAAAAACAAAACTTATAAAACTTAATTTTCAGATCATAGGCATATCAACAACCTTTGACCCGCTCAGATTATTCTGGACATAACGAATACGACATTAATTAGGGTAAAAAGTATATTTTGATATACGACGTATACACCTCGTATATCAAAATATACTATGTTATATTAAGTAATGAATGATGAATGATTTTATTTTTAATTTTTTTTATTCGAATAGAATTACAATTCAGTATTGTCTTCTTCAAAATATGTAACTTCCTTGGGAAGCCACACAGCGCTGGAGACGGTTCTTCTATTCCTCATAGCGGTGCTGGAACTCATACATATACTGGAATAGCCTTCAGCTGGTCGGTTACAGCCGTTTGAATGTTTTTTATGGTCCCAAAATTACGTCCCTTGAGGTGATTTTTCAATCTCGGGAAGAAAAAAAACCCACATTAATGTTTTTACTGGCTAAAAACTCGTTTACTGAAATGGCCGTGTGACAAGGCGCATTATAGTGACGCAACGTCTAGTTGTTCTTGATGTTAGGCATCACACGCATGACCCTTTTTCGAAATTTTTCAAGAACCTCTCCGTAAAAGTGTTGATTTACTGTTTGGCCTGGAGGCACAAACTCTTTGTGGACAATTCTCTGGCTATCAAAAAAAGTCATCATCTTCAAGGATCATCTTCAATCGCCTCTCTGCCTGCTGAGAATGCCTTAAACCACCGGAAAACCTGGTCTCTTGAAAAAACACTGTCTCCGTAGGCGTGTTGAAGTTTTGCAAAAGTATTCATTGCGCTGTGTCCAAGTCTGAAGCAAAACCTGATAGCACACCGTTGCTCAAAATTAATGTCACTCATTTTTAAAACACAATAGAAAAACAGTCACAAAGAACAAACAAATGACTAACAAGTTCAAACTTGTACTGAAGATGCATTACATGTTAACCTACCGCCCTTTTAAGTCCCGTCTCCGCAGTGTTGCTGGATTGGGCGCTACGTTGCTAGTCTCATTACTTAATTTACACACAATAGTAGCCCTGTTTGAAACTGCATGTTTTACATAACTGTGTCTATGTCGGATAGTTAAAAATAATTGTTTTATTTCACATAGTCAGTGCAGAGGACGCAGAAAGTATAATTTTTTCACTACATCCTGCAAATTATAAAAACATTTGAGGGTAGTAGTAGATAATTCTGCTAAAGTATCATTTATTTATTAAGGCAGTTCCGGCTGATTAGAGTATATTACAAAAACGACTAACCTATAACGGTAGCATGAGGTGTGGGACTGGTTAACAAAAACTCACCCCAGGTTAGAATTTATCGAAATTCAGTTCTTGGATAGCAGGTCGACCCCCATATATTACACATAGTGTTACACGAATGTAAGTTGTCATCCACACATTTCACATAAGGATAACCCTTACGTAGGCACTTTTGGGCACATATAACCCTTTTTGCGAAGAATAAATTAATATTTTACAAATTGTGGATATACCAAAGATATATGTAAATTCAGACTGTAACGTTTTTATACCTTTCTTACGAAATTATATTTAAAGAACATTTGATACATTTTACTTTCAAAAAAATATTTTTGAGGCAAAAAAATAGTTTAACCTCTCCAACGATTGGTCAAAATTTTATAAATTTAACAAACCATTGAGCTTTAAATATCTAAGAAATCTGATTTATCAATTTCTTAAGGAAATGTTTGTGTCAAATATTGACGGGGCATTAAACTATGATTGGTTATTATTGACGTCCTGTTTCTTTATTTCTACACAATAAATTATAAATAAATGTTATATTTACTACCTACTTACGTAAATAACCAAAAGAAGAATTTCTAAAAAGAAAACAATATATTTTCATGTGTCATGTCCAACTACAATTGGGGTCCAAAATTTTACAATAAAAACGTTAACAAGATATTCAATATTTCCTAATTATATTTAGATCCTGGAGTGGGTACTGGAACCCTCAGCGTAGAAACGAAAAACTGGACGTTTTCCACGAAACACCGAACGACACTTTTCTCGACGCGCGTTTCGCCAACTAATTGGCATCCTCAGGAGAAGATTAAAACTAAATTCTAACCTACACACTTGCTCTATTACTCAACCGTAATATCTCTCTTTGTTTATCAGGGCAAACAGTGGACTGTTGGGTATTGGACCATTGTCCTTATTCATACTACTGGTACATCTAATGATTTCTAAACTTTCAAAAGCATCCAACTGTCTCCTGCCTGTTACATTTTGATTAATTTTAAATTATTTATGTCTATCTTATGCTTTTGACAACAACCAACACTAGACAGTTGGATGCTTTTGAAAGTTTAAAACAAAGACAGTTAAAACAAAGACAGATGTTACGTTTGAGTAAACCGTGACGGCAGATTAAGATTAAATAGAGCATGTGTGTAAGTTAGAATTTAGTTTTAATCTCCCTCCTGAGGATGTTTGAGTACTTAGTTGGCGAAACGCGCGTCATGAAAATTATAGTCCGGTGTTTCGTGGAAACGTCCAGTATTTTAATTAGACAGTGCGTGTCAAAAGTTCCGGGACGGCAGGATAACTCGAGAAATATGCCTCCTAAAGAAAAATTACCTTCAGAAAAATTGTAGGATTTTTCCCTGGCTATTCAACTGTGATCTTGAATTTGACCTTGACCATCACCTTGAAGGTTATGTCAGGATCAAATCCATTTTATCAAATAGGACCCGCTATTTTTGACACCGGAAATTAAAAGAGCGGAAAATTTTACAATCGAGTAGGTATCACCTTGACCAACTCTTGGGATTTAACCTTCAAGGCTATTATTATTTAAAAGATCAAATACAAAACGAATGCGATGTACATACTAGACGAATGCGATGTCATCCCAGCTGAGTATTTCATGAATGCAATCAACAGTTTTTATAATCGATTGGCTTACTGCCAAGAGGTTAACAGAGCACAGTTTGATCACTTATTGTAATAATTAAGACTGTTTATACGAGTCTTGCGTTAACTGGCTGGAAAGTAAAGAGTCTTGCCTTAGATGGCTAGATAAGTCTTTATCTTAATCAAATTTTTTCCCATGATGCGTATTTATTAAGCTTCAATGCCTCAACCTTGGAAGCATTTAGTAACCTTGGAAGAGCCTTGAAGGTCAAATCCCAGGAGTTGGTCAAGGTCATAATCGATTGTAACATTTTGCGCTCTTTTTCATTTCCCGTGTCAGAAATAGGGGGTCTTATTTGATAAAACGGACTTGACCTTGACATAATCTTCAAGGTCATGGTCAAGGTCAAATTCAAGGTCACAATTTAATTGCCAGTGTAAAATCGTACAACTTTTATGAAGGTCATTTTTCTCTAGAAGGCGTATTTCTCGAGTTATCCAGCCCTCCAGAAACTTTTGACACGCACTGTGTATATATTTAGATCTGAAATTTTCTTACCGAATCTCTCACGTGCTTGAATTCGTCACCGTAAATTTCTTCTCGATCTCGATGTTGTAGGAAACTTATTAATTTCCATACATTATTAACACTGGAGACCTCGCAAAAATGTTCGGTAATAATTCACACTATACAGCGTGTCTCAGCTCTTAGTTTACAGACTTTATTTGCTCACCCAGGATAGTTAGCAAAAAAATGTATATACAAAAGTTACTTGAATTCATGAGGTCTATAAAATGACATATTCCGTTTGACATGTGCTAGTGCCCTTGAGGTTATGTCAGTGTCAATATAAGTTTGTTAAATACAACACCCTGTATTTTTCGACATTTTTTGGATTTACCGAACAATTCTACACATATTTCATGTAACATACTCACTATCACATGTCAAACGGAATATGTCATTTTATAGGCCTCATGAATTCAAGTAACTTTTATATATAAAGTTTTTTTGCTAATTATCCTGGGTGAGCAGATAAAGTCTGTAAACTAAAAGCTGAGACACCCAGTATAGGGAGATTACTAATGAAAATTGTATAGAAAAATCTATATTTTTGTAGAATACAGAACAACTAAGCATCAAGAAACTATCGTACTATGAAGATCTAAAAGTATTTCAATTCTTTGTTACGTTAGCTTTGAATATCAGGATATTACTAAAACAAAGGGTAAAACGGTGACGGTGTTACAGTTTCAAGATTATCGTATACTTTTAAAAATACTACTTTGAAACACGCCTCAAGAACTACATTTCCCAATTCTTTTTTTTTGCTGTCATTTAAAATCAACAATCTGAACTAAAAGAGTTCCCAAGTAAGTGCCGCGGCGAACCGAGTTTTCCCAGAAAACACCACATCAGAGATTAATTGTATTCCGAGTAGGAAACTGTTTTCCCTTTCAATCACCTCTTCGTCGGAATCTATTAGAGAAGGTATAAACCGCAGGCGGCAGACTTAATTCACCTTAATTCCCTCGACTGATTTTTTGTTCCGTCGCTTTTTGAAATAATGGGGTCTACTCGAGGTCGATTTGCTACCGGAAATAGAGGAAACAGAAAAATTCCCGTGGAACGCCTGCACGGAATGTAATTGTTTCTTTGGGAAATATTCTCTCAATATCCGTCAAACGTGGGGCAAAGATTCAGTGTAAATACCCACTTGTTTTTCTTCTTCCACTCTACTAGATGGATGTGGAAATCAGAAAAATATTTGAAAGTATCAACAGAACTGAGATTCTTCGAGTAGATATTATGTTTAGGGTCTGGAAAGTGTGCCAGAACGCAGAGTCGGTACTATATAACTCTATGATAATTGAGGGGGTCAATGGAAAAGTAGTACAAGTGATGAAGTTATGCTTTGGAATAAATTAACGTCAAAGTATATTATTTGTAGTAAACTCAGTATATTAGTAGGATGAAAATTAATTGACTGTAGTTACTAAAATAAAGCTGATAATATTGGACAATGTATTATTAAAATATTTTGTATGTTATATAATATAAAAAAATGACTTCGCACTTGTACCATTTTCCCCCAAAAGAATAGTTAGATTCAAACTGGTACAAACTTTTATTAAAAAATAACAACAGGTACATTATTCATGTACAATTTATACTTCTTATAAATTCTCATCAGTCATCATCATCGGACTCTATAAAAAATCTACCACCATCTTCCGGAATGTCTTCGATATCATCCACATCATCGTTATTATTTTCCACTTCCATGACAACTGACGACAGGCGTGTTTTTTTTACAGCACTTTTTGATTTTTTTTTGTTTCGCACTGTATTTTCACCCATTGTATACTGAGGCACCAAAAATTAAATATTTGAAATGGAAAAATTTACAAGAACTATTAGAGTTTGTTTACCATAGTTTTTATACAGAGTTACCCCATGCAGATGCAGCGAAACGAAGCTGCAACTGCATGGGGTAATAGGTCCCAATTTCCCAACTCCCAAAAACTTTCAATGCATCTGCTCCCTCAATTTCACTACACCTATACCGACAACTATGGAGTAAATAAACTAGTAAATAAACTTTTTCTCTTCTTTAGGTTGATTCTTAAATCCTAAGTATGCCTTTCCACTGTTTCTCTTTCTTACTTGCTTTCTTACTTATTTTCTATATGTATCAGGTTTTCTTATCCTCCTTTTTCCTTTAACTATATTAACTTCAACATTCTCTTTATTAGAAAAGTCACTTTCAGTTTCATTGGTGCTTTCATCGAGAAAATATGTTTTATCTAGGTCTGATTCTTCAAAATCAGAGAATTCTGAAAAAAGTGAGGTTATTTTAAAATAAACGTAAACAAAATACAAGACTCCAAATAAATTTTAAAATTGTATTTACCTTCCTCCATTTTATTTAAATTATAAATTAATAGAAATGTTTTCACTTTAAAATATGTTCTAGTAGTTATTGTAATTATACCACACACGTATCGTGTACGCAAATAAATAGAATGGTGTTCACTCTCTTAATACAAAAATGGTACAAGTGCACTTATACGACTTTTCTTCTATAAAGAACATCACATTTTCGAGGAGCTTTTGCTACTATGTAATAGATGTCGCTAAAATTTAAATTTACCACATACCATTTTTTCCTCTAAACAGATTTTTCCTTTAACTATCCCTTTTTTACAGTTAACTCAAATAATCCAAAATTGTCACTTGTACCACTTTTCCACTGACCCTCTCAATTATAAACCGTATATTTTATGTATAAAATATAAACTGTATTTTTTAAGAGCATTGTAAACTATATACGCGTGTATTTCTTGCCCGTGCATACGTGCGCCACTGACCGTATCTAGTAACGCGCACTGGGACTCTAGTACCCCACTTCTTTGCGGGTACTCGGGACACTTTAAAGCATTTTAAACACGCCAAGTGGGCCGATTCCGTAGTGTTTTATATTAGCTCGATGAGCGGATGGACAACAGAATGCCGAGTTCAAAACTGATGTTGGTGACAACAAACAACTGTTAGTGATACAAACAACTGTGCGTAATTCGTGAAAATAATCTGCGTGGTGTGTCGTCCTCTGTCCATGTGAACTATTTTGAATTTGCACCTTTAACATCAATAGAAGTGGAACGATCATTTTTCTTCTACAATCATATGTACAGGTCAAATTGCTCAAGTTTAACGAGAAGAAATGCTAATATGGAATTTTTATGTCATATTTGGTTTTTGCTTATTAATAATTTTAAAAAATGTTGTCGAGATCATTCAATTTAACCCGTTTCGGCCCAGAATGTCTCTCGCGGTACATCGCTCTTTGGAGGCTTATAACTTACGCTATTTGCGACTGAAAAAAATTGAAAAAGGCATATTCTTAAAGTTTAAGGCAAGCTCTTTCCGATCGTGTACACCAAATTTGCTAAAAATGTTATTAACTATAAGAAAATGGGGATTTTTTTTATATAAAAAGGCATGATTTTTTTCGCACTATTTTTTTTGGAAATCGAGTTTTCAAAAGCTTTCCGGCATGCCATAGACCTAGAACCCCTCTAATCGGTGGAGTAAATATCTGAATTTCAAGGATATACAGTTCGAAGTTTGATTTTTCACTTTGCTGTTTTCAAAATGGCGCCCGAACTGCAAAATTTTCACGAAAACGCTTATGAATTTTTATCTGAGACAATATGAATGTATGGATAAAATTACCAAGAATAAAAAGTGCTTAAAATTAGTCAATGCATTTTTTCAAAAATTTTCGAGGAACTTTTTTGATTTTGCAGTTTTTGCAAAATCAAAAAATCGTTCAAATTACTCCGGAAAAATTCATACGTATTCTATGGGTAATTCTAATATCTTTTTTGTTCTTGGTAATTTTCTCCGTACGTTCAACGTTTTCAAGAAAAAAATTCCGAAATATCAAAATTTTATCGAGTCATCTAAATGTCCGATGTACCCATGCATCGATTGTTTGTCCGCCGCAAACAAAGGTTACATGCAAACTGCAAAATTAAAAAAGTTCCTCGAAAAATTTTGAAAAAATTCTGATGCATTTATTGAGTAATTTTAAGCACTTTTTATTCTTGGTAATTTTATCCATACATTCATTTTGTCTGAGAAAAAAAATAAGCGTTTTCATGAAAATGTTGCAGTTCGGGCGCCATTTTGAAAACACCAAGGTGAAAAATCAAACTTCGAACTGTGTATCCTTGAAATTCAGATATTTACTCCACCGGCTAGAGGGGTTCCAGGTCGATGGCATGCCGAAGAGCTTTTAAAAACTCGATTTCCAAAATAAAAATAGTGCGAAAACATCATGCTTTTTTATAAAAAAATCCCCATTTTCTTATAGTTAATAACATTTTTAGCAAATTTGGTGTACACGATCGGAAAGAGCTTGCCTTGAACTTTGAGAATATGTCTTTTTGAATTTTTTTGAGTCGCAAATTGCGTAAGTTATAAGCTTCCAAAGAGCGATGTACCGCGAGAGACATTCTGGGCCGAAACGGGTTAAGAAAGTTGAAAAACCTGCAGAACAAAAAATACTCCCGCAGTGGTAAAATTTCGCTATGGTTAATTTAGTTATGACGATTAACATGAATAGCTAATAATCCCTACACCCCAAACAAAATTTCTGCATGCCACTGATTACAACCAAAATTAAAATAGATTTATCATTCAATAGTATGAATGATTTTTAGTCAATAAAAGAGGCCAAAATTAAGAACTAAAATTGGGAACAACGTTTGTTTGACAACAATGTTTCTAACTGGAAAATCGAAGCTAAACCTGTATCTCACTCTTCAAATTAAAAAAAATGTAATCAGAGATACCTGACCGACTACAGTTTTAATTAAATGTCTAGAATTAAAATCGACATGCAAGGCAACGCGCGCTTCCACTAAAATATCGGTAAACATGGGCTGCATGCCCATATAGTACAGAGGATGCAACCAATGCAGTGTAAACATGCTGTTAAATGCATGTCTGCGTGTTGGGATGCCGATAATAAATATTGCCTAGACGGCTAGACTGAAGTGGAAACGTTCTCTACATATTTTACGGCGTTATGCAACATTCATTTCAAGCGTTGCAACAGATAAAGCAGGCGAAGGCAATGCATATTAATGCGATCTTAAGGATATGGTCTCTTTTATCTTAAGGATATGGGTGGAGCTTCATTCCGCGAAGAGCTCCAATATTTTTTAAGTTCTAAGGTCGCACAAGTCACATAATACTCATATGGAGACATAAAAAAAGTCATCAACTCTGGCTATGAACGAGAGAGATAGAAATAGCAGTCATCTCTAAGCTTTTCGGTTAAACTTTTGACAAGTGACTGTCACAATTTGTAAAATAAACAATAACTGTCATATGATGTGACAGTTTTGACAAGTAAATAAGGTTACAAATTCGAATAAGAATAGAAATACGTCTTTTTTTCTTGGCCAACTTTGATGACGTTTTTTTTTGATTGTCTATATTATAAATAATTTAACCACAGTCAAATTAATGCACAGACAATTAATCACAGTCAGTGGCGGATTTACAAATTTGCCGCCAGTAGGCTATTCAATTTTTGCCACCCCTACTGACCTCTAAAATTCGATACCCTAGTTCGCAATCATATTAATTACATTTATTATGTCAATGAAATTGCAACTTTATGATTTGTGCTCTATCGTCTTCATTTCATCAGCTTTTTCCCGTTATTAGCATGATTGTAACTAGGGGATGGTTGTGTCAGTCTAGATTATTTTACAACGATTTACTTCACGATATAGTGAAGATTACACGAGAAATAGTTTTTGGGTATACTTCTCAGTTAAAAAACCGCTCAATCATGTATAGTCCTTCTAATTTTAATTGAAAATGATAAATACGCCTGGGGAACAAAAAAAGCGGTGCAACTTTATGATTCCATGGGCGTGCATATATCTTTTATAAATTCGAAAATTGTGAAATAATTTTTTTTCATTCAAATCAATATAGGAGATTAAAATTAGCCTGCATACAAAACTCTTAATATTTGTAATTTGCTGTAAATAATGCTCATTTAGCCAGACAATCTCAAAAAAGTGTCTGTGTTAATAAACCTAGCTGAAATACACGTCACTGGCGTCTTAAACAAGTTGAGTGCCTAAAGTCGTAAATCATTTTAACGACGTCGTAAAAATTTTATGGCACAGTGGACCGAAGAAGTATTAGCAATGTATTAAATGCAAAGTAGTCTAATAATCTCGTTGACCGGTGTTACCGCCAGTGGTTTTACTCTGTGCGGCCAGCCGCCTGAGCCGCCGTTGCCGGCTCTTCAAAATTTTCTTCAGTATAGTAATATACATAAAGTTGTTTGAATTTATAATAATTTTTTCCAGCAATTTTAAACGCTTTATTTTAATGCTAACTTATAAATTTATATCTATGTATTTTTTTTTTAATATTTCCAAACTAGCTTTCTAAGAACGTCACGAACTAACAGTTTACTGAAGTAGGAATAATCTACTGCCCAGTCCAGGCTGAGTAGGCTCCAGCCTACTCAGCCTGCTGGTAAATCCACCACTGATCACAGTTGTTTCATCTAAAGTTGGTTTTCTGTGATGATGTGGCGTGTTCAAAAATAAATATTTAAAGTAGAAAAATACCCAGTAGGTAAATGTAGTAGATATCCTAGGCAATGTCATAATAGAAACCATAATAGAAAACCATAATAAAAACTAGAAAAGAAACCATACTAGAAACCATAATGTTTGCGCAATAGAAACTAATATACAGTGAAGGCGTAAAGTCGCGCATAAATTTGATAATAATTAAATGATTTTTTTAGAAAAACGCTCGGACTCGTCAATTACATTTTTCATTTGCCGATATTTTGATGTACTTCACTTGTTCTTTTAGTGACAGCTGTCAAATATATGACGTCATCAATATTTTTTTAAATGACAACATATGGCTTGTGATAAATCATTCGAAAGCTCTTATTTCAGGCAGTATGCTTCTAAATTTTGGCGCGATTCTATCAAACCATTTTAAAATGGCGGCCGAAATTTCATAAAAACCGAAGGAAAGTTTATTTAAAAAATCACTCGAATACAAGAGGTTATACAGCTATTTGCTCAACTATTTGAGATAACACACTCACAACAGTTCTGATCCAAAATTGCAGAAATTGTGAATAAATAATATAAAGCGCGTTCTTAATTATTTAAATTATTATTTAAAGGAAGTATTTCCGAGTCAATGAATTGGGCAAACCTAACCCCATGGATTTCTTTTTGTGAGGTTAGTAAAACATAGCGTGTATGTTTTGAGCTTTTTTTAATAAATAGTTTGAATAAAAATATTTAAGAATGCGCTTTATATTTTTTATTTTCAATTTCTGGAATTCTGGATAACTCTTGAGAGTGTGTTATGTCAAATAGCCGAGTCAAATAACTGTATTAAAAGGTAAAATTATCGCGGTTATTGTTGAAGATAGAAAGATGAAAGAAGAAGATGTTAGAGGATTTTATGATCTTTACGACTTCCTTTTCAAATTCGATTTATCTGTAATCATCGAGACAATTCCAAAAAAAAAACAGAAAAGATACTTTTTAGGGAAGGTCACAAATCTTTTGAATTACTAGACTTTGTGATATTTTAACAAGTACATGGTAAGACACTTTTTAAAGATATTTATTCCCCGTTTAACCAGTTTTCCATCTCTAACAATAGTCAGGATACTAATGCATATATAATCAATTTTGGACAGTCTGTATAGCCTAGTTAGGTGAATTTATGGTAATTTCAAATTCTTCTAGCTGATATTATGGAGATAAAAGAGAACAGAAACATATACAGGGTTGGAAAGTACAAGATTTCAAAGCCGAGCATTAAAAGAGAAAAGAAGAAGAAAAAGCAAGAAAAGAATAAACTCTGACAGATAGAGGTGGATAGGAACTGACAGAGAAACATTATATCCATAGTCGCCAGACTGACATGTCATTTTAAAACTTTTATGCGCGTTATTCTCTGTCTTTCGTGACAGGGTAGCAATAAAATATGTAGGCGGGACGCCCCGCCCATAAATTATAATGCGCACGTGTCAATTGAATTATTATATCGTTATTGGTCTACGGAAAATAAGCACTTGAGTATTCCTGTGCGTACGCAGTATACCGAGAAGTTAAATGTTTGGGTTGGTATTTTAGGCGATTCCATCGTTGGGCCATTTTTTATAAACGGTTCCTTAAATGCCAACAAATATTTAACAAATAAAACAAACTGTTTACGAACATGAACATGAAAGACCACGAAATTTAAATGATTTACGGGCTAGAATTGTACAAGTCCTAAATAATATTTCCCCTGAAGTGTTAGAACTAGTGTTGTAAGAATACGTATTAAAAATCCGAATATCAAACTATTACGTATTAATCCAAATAGTTGCCAACCGCAATACGGAATCTAAATTATTACGAACGCTGTCAAATGCCGGAAGATAGTGTGTATAGACAAATTTTCGGTCAAATGCGAGCGTTTTACTGAAAACTATGAATGCCCCTGCATTGATACCGTGCAGGCAAGTGAATTCGGTCCGAATGAGGTGATCTACAGCCATACGTTCGTTAAATAAACGATAGGACGAACGGGGTAGTCAACTTTCGCTAAAAATTTTAATAGACAAATTTTCGATCTAATGCGAGCGTTTTACTGAAAACTATGAATTCCCCCCGCATTGATACCGTGCAGTCAAGTGAATACGGCCCGAATGAGGTAATCTACAGCCATAAGTTCGTTAAAGAAACGATAGGACGAACGGGGTAGTCGACTTTCGCTAAAAATTTTAATAGAGAGACTTCGTCGGATACGATCGACGAAGTTTCGGACGAAGTAAACATAATACGTAATAATACGTAATAGTACGATGATACGAACACGAACAAGGTCCGAGGAAATACGGAATACGGAATTATTACGGATTATGATGCGATGCCGTGCCGTTTGCCGAGACATTGCGTATAGAAGGTCCTATCCGTATTCCGTAAGCCAAGAAAAGCAAAGCACGTAAGAAAATTAATACGTATTAGTGAATTCATCCGAATACTCTTTTAGTCCTATTACGTATTATCCGAATATTAAAATCATCCGAATATTTACAACACTAGTTAGAACGCGTAAGAACTGATTTTTACGATAGACTAGGTTTTTGAGAAGAAGAAAGGGGCGACATTTTTGAACCACTCATTCAATGGGCATTTTTTTCTTTCTTTCGTCTTATAACCGGGTTGATTTATATTTTTATATTTTTATTTTTTATAGAACTTCAATTTTATCTTCTTGCAGACCGGTTAGTTAAGGAATACAAAAATTTGACAATGAATACAATTATGTTCGTACACTTCTTTTAAGTGTATGGGATAATTGTAAAAGTCAGAATTACGTAAGAATTTCATTTCATACAGCTAAGTCGATGTACACATCCATAGCTGCGTAAAAGTACTGAGTTCCACTCATATTGTGGCATCTAACTGTCTTTGTCTGTCCTTACTGGTGTCTTTTAAATTATTCTCTTCTACACATGTATCGCCAATATGTAAAGGTGCAATTTCCTAGGGTGTATGTCCAAAAACAGAGAAATAAAAAAAAGACGCGCTACCAACGAAACACCGTCGCCGTTTCATCGGCTCCTAAAAATTCCACAAAAGCCGCTTGTAAATCCTTCCGCTGTTATCGCCTACAGCGGCCATTAATTTGTTTATAATTATGGCTGCTCAACGTATACATAATTAAGTGTATATTCGAGTGCAGCATGGCAGAGCGATAAATCCACGGGGAAGAGTGTTCCAGACGGAGAAGCGGCGCGCAAGGGCCTCCGATGCAAACGTGGCGCTTTTCCCGGCGACGGGGGCGAATAAGGAAATTCGAAGAGGACACGGCCGCAGGTTAATTCCACCTAGTTTATTTCTTGGTTCGAGTAAAGAATCGAGGAGTAAAGAAGATGAAGTTAAATGATTCGTAATTCTCTGATTCGTCGGACTCTGTCGGTAGGCGTGGCTACGTGACGTAGGCATCGGCCAAAAAAATTCCTCATATTTGAAGAGTTTCTTTTTTATTTTCTAATCAACTCAGTGACAAATAACGGTAGAAAGTTAAAATCCAATAACAACATAGTAATAAACAACAGTTAGATGAAGCGAAAAAGGTTCGTTCCGCGTTGTGACTTTTCATTTAAAAAAGTTAAGTATGACCTTGTAATTCGTTTGTTTTGAGGGTCATACATTTTTTATTATCACGTAAAAATTCTTGGTAGACAATGATTATGTTTTTTTTTTTGTTTTAGAATCGTCCAGAAATTACTAAGTTACAGAGGAGGGCACATGTATGGTGAATCATCCTGTACCTTTGCACAAAAATAACACCGGTCAACAAGTAGAGTTAACTAAAACATATTGATAAGTAATGCAAGCATTACAGGGACGTCCCATTAGGTGGTGTACAGATCAATACATCAGTTGGCAATAGCGAAAATATCATATTTTTTCGTTATTCACCCCCCCCCCCCTTGGCATGGCACAATCCTTTTGTTAATTAATTGTGCCCGGTGATGTCACGGCGCTCCCCTCTACCGGCATCCGCTCAGCCGCGTGAAACGCGCTGTCTTCAACTAATGTTTTCTCAGTCAAATATTGGTCCAATCGATCCAAAAAAAATCAGCGTCTAAAGTAAGCCTTCTACTTTACAACGAGCCCTTGTTTATTAAAACATATTAATTAGAACGGCCAAACTATCATTTAAAAAAAAAAAAGTTATCTCGGCTCCTATTAGTCGGATCGGGACGTTTTTTTTTTTAAATTCTTGTTTTTTCAAGCACTATTCGATGCAATTGGTTTGCAATCTGTATATAAAAAAAAAACCCCGAGATAAGGCCCTTAGTTCCCGCATTTTTTCGTTTTTTTGTTAATAACTTTTTTTATTTTGCAATTTAAAAATCTGAAATTTGCAGAGTCGCGCGATATTGCGATTACCTATCGATCTTTTTTTTACCGCATCTTGATGCCTTACGTTTTGCGGAAGTTATACGCGCTCGCGTTTTCAACTTTATAATTTTGCAATAGGCCGCCATTTTGAAATTGCGCGTCCGGATTGCGGGCGTTTGTTGAGCACCCCAACAGCTATCTTTTCCTGTAGTCTCATCCATTTGAAGTGAAATCTGTTTGTTTTATTTGATATTGAAGATTTTGCACTTTTTCTTCAACGCTAATTTTGCAATGAAAAAAAATTACGTACCAGCGGAAAAGCCTATCCCAATGGCAAATTTCCTCAGGAACAAAATCGACAAGTATACCTCAAGTCGATTAGATGCATATTTTCGGAGATACAAGCATACCTCTCTATTAACATTTTCGAAGCTACGGCGATTTGAAAATTCCAACCCCCGTTTTTCATCCCTTGTGTATGACTTACAGTAATGCCGAGCTTCGAGGCACAACTAGAACCCGAACGGAACCCACGTACCGAATTTCATAATTTTTGGACAACGTTAACTGGCAGTCATGGCTACGGCGCAGCGGAAGAATGTATTTTTTTTATTGCAGAATCGTATTCTACGTCTCTTGAAACGTACATCAAATTTTGAGGAGGGGGGGTGTTAATTTTTGTTTCCTGGTCGATTCCAAAGGTTTATTATTGAAAAGAATAAACCAATAAGTGTTTTTAGTATTCAGTCATGATTAATAATTGTTAGTCATACTTATGATTGATGATGATTGAGGTTAGTCATGATTAATGATTAAACTTCAGTCATGACTAACCGTCAATCATTGGTATGACTAACAACTAATCATGACTAAACCGTAATCGTGACTAAATCCTATGATTAATTTAGTCATGACTAAAGTTCAATCATTTTACTTTAGTCATTAGTCATTTAGTCATATGCTGCCCAAATCTGCCTGGCGGTATGTCTAATTTACTAATGTCCCCTATCTCTGACTTCCTCGGAGCGCGAGCAGTTCGTTACGGCCGCTATGCAGAGTCAACGGAAGCCTCATTTATACACACCCTCATTATTAATTATTGTCGAACGGCGGGCCGGTTGGACCCTCCGCACCTACGCGAGAATTCGACACAAAAGAGATTAACCATGCGCCGAGGCGTCTCATTACGCCTCATTATTACGCGTGATGAACCGAGATTTCGTTTTTCGGGCGCCACGGGTGCCCCAGAGACACAGTCATTGAGCCTCCCTAATTGAGATATTGCCCCAGCATCTGGCAGCAAACGTCGCAATTATGCTTCGTTTGTAAGAGACGAAGAGTGTAGAGTGCGTTCGGAATAAATGTATTCCCGGTTCATCTCAGGTAAAATTATTTTTCAATTCAGATTCATGTTTTACTGAATACTTAGGTCACTGTAAATATTCGGTTGCTTTTTGAAATACAAAAATTCTATAGGCGCCGCTGACTCGTCAAAGTACTAAAAACCGTCATGCTAACTAAACATAGTGTGAAGTAAACATATGGTTCTATAAATAGTCCACATTTGGACCAAATATTTTTTTCTTTTACGAAGTTATGAATATCCTGGAGTGAGTACTGGAACCTTCGGCGTAGAAACAAAAAACTGGACATTTTCCACGAAACACCAAACTACTATACTTTTCTCGACGCGCGTTTCGCCAACCAAGTACATCTACAGGAGAAGATTAAAACTAAATTCTAACCTACACACTTGCACTATTTATGCTTAATTTGTTACCACGGTTCAGTGAACCGTAACATCTGTCTTTGTTTTTCAGAGCAAACAGTGGACTGGTGGGTATCGGTCCATTGTCCTTATTCATACTACTGTTGCACTTAATGATTTCTAAACTTTCAAAAGCATCCAACTGTCTACTGTTTGTTACATTTCTAATTAATTTTAAATTATTTGTGTTATATCCTATGGTTGTTGTCAAAATCGTGTTGGGCAACACAAGATTTTTCCGTTCTGCCATATTTCAAATGAGCCATGCGTTCTTTAAATCTAGTCAAAACAGATCTTTTTGTTTGTCCAATGTACTTTTTGTGGAAAATGTCCAGTTTTTCTTTGTTATGAGTAGTTAAATTTTTGAAGTACTGACAAATAACGGAAAAAATAGGACATTTTCGAACATATCTCATAATTCGACAAAGGGATAAAATATAGAGTTGAAATTTGGACATATTATTAGGTGCCTAAGCAAAAGGTTCTATTCTTTTTTTGGTTTTTCATTTTTTTTAAATTTCCATTATAATTAATACATAATTAATACTGTTCTTGAATTAAATATTGACAGATAGTTAAGGGGTGGAGGACTACATATGGCAGTTTTTTTTCAACGTTTTATTGATCTTTTTTCAAGGTTAAAATTAATGTAAAAGCATGAGTTTCTATAAAGTTTCTAAACGAATACACTTTATGTAAAAAAACACATTCGTGAAAATTAAAAACAAAAAGTAACAAATTATTACAAAATACAAATTATTAACATAAACATACATATGTCACTAACATAAAATACAAAAACTTGACTAACACTACACTACACTACAAAACACTACACTACAAAAACTTGACAAACAACCAACCATCTTTACTTCTGCAACCTTAAGCCAAAACTTTTGTTCTCTCTTTTATTTGCATACCTAGATATGCAAATATTGTATACACTGAATTGTATACACTTGTGTATACAATTTAGTCTTTGAAGCTGTACTCAGGATTCAAAACTGTTTTAATAACAAATTGACATTAAAAATAATAGTTAAAAATATAAGTAACAGTATGAAATACGTAGATGTTTTCTGTAACATTTCTTTTGTGAAGTCTTTAACGACATTGGCAATATTATTATATTACACCTCTATTCTTCATAATTTCCACTATGTTGTTCTGATTGCTGAAACATTGCCTAACAGTTATTAAGGACATATGTAGATATCTACTTACATCAGACTGATGAGATAATTAGATAAATGTTAGTGTGAAATGTGGTTTCTGATGGTTAATGACGATGTACGGGGAATTATTATTCTCGCTTTAAATGTTATTCATTTTCACCCATTTTTTATTGGTTTAAAGTTGACAGTTTTTAATTCACTAAGCAACATATTTACTCAAAATCTAAGAAATGAACTCATAAATACTTTTATTAATAACTATTTACACAGTTTAGAAAATATGTGATACAATACTAAAAAATATCAGTCATTTGTAAATATTCCTCTTCATTTACAATTATAATCTCTGTTTCTTTATTTCTCTTTTAATTAAATGTCTTAATTGTAAAATTGACTTATTTTCTGACAGCCTGTATATAATTCAGAGAAAATGTACTAAAATTGTATTAATACCTCTACGATACTTATAATTCATAAATAATACGAGTTATAAAATTAGAAACAAAGGCATGCCATGAATGTTAAATTATTGTATAAAATAAATGTTATGTAAAAAATTATTATAATGTCGAGAAAGGTCATACTAGATATTTTTTCGTCTACCCTTTTCAATAGTATACACATTTAAAAAAAAATGTCCACTGATTTTTGAGTTATGACATTATGTACATGTTTTTTTTTAAATAATAAACCCTACTTTTCGAACAGAAAATAGAAAGTACAAAAATCACAAATAAAAAATCGAGCTGTCTCAGTATGTGGTCCCCAAATCAGGTATAATGAAATTTTATGTATTTTTTACTGTATATTATGGTGTGTACACCTCTTTCTTACCAACCGAAAACAAGCCTTCACCTTGAATCACGTAACTTGAATACTAATTTTATCAAATTCTTCGGCTGATTGCTACACGATATTCATCACATCCCGACTTGTCATCGTATAAAAGCCAATGTATCAACAAAAACAATACCAGTCCACACAATATAACAGGCAAATATGTTTAAGGTAACCACCGTTTTAATGTTGACCTTTATTACAACAATAGTTGCTCAACCACAAAGGTTTCAAGGAGCTACATCATCAGAGTTAGGAACCTCCAGATCTTCAATACCGCACTTAATATATGGACCGCCTCCGCCTTTAAGCAACGGACCACCGTCTCGAGGATATGGACAGCCACCCTCAGAGTATGGGCCTCCTAGAGAAGGTACGACCAAGAAGTATCCGACTACCACCACAGAAGAGACTTACAGAAATTCCAGATCTAGAAGGAGATGAATTAGATTCGGGAGATACAGACTACGGAGCAGAGGAGTTTGAGGACGATGAGGAAGGAGCTTTTTATGTTTACCGTCCCAATGGGATTTTACAAAGGGTGGTGTACACTACTAAAGTGAAAAATATGGAATTATCAACGAAAATGAAAGATACAAAAACTCCTTCGATAGAAAGGTCAATTTTTACATATTATCCACAGACTTCAGCCTTGAAAGGAGCGTAAAGATGTACAACTTTTGGAGAAAATGAAAGAAGACGTGAAAGTATAATTTATATTACATTATAAGTTATTATATAATATACTTGCAAATTTATATATTTTGTAAATTGTGAATGTGTGATGGAGACATATGTACATAGAACATACATACATTATATCTATGTATATTGATAACAGAATAAAGTATTTTTAACGTTTTGCTGTTTTTGTAATGTATATACTCATTATTTGTTAAGTTGGTACAATAGCAAAAAAGTTAGTAAACGACTAATTATTATAGTTTCCACTTCATATTGTAATTTGAAGAATGGTGCTAGAAATTGGGTCCCTATCAGAGTCGTATTAAGGGGAAGTAGGTAGCAGTGCGTAAGAAAACATGGGATCTACATCATGTTTTAGGAAGGACTTACTAAATATAATGCTATGATAGCAAAAACTTCAAACGAAACTTTCAAAAGAGTCTGTCTCACCAGAAAATCTTGGATATGGCTTGTAAAATTTTTGCAAAATATTTTTGTTCTTAATCACCATGTAAATGAAAGTATTTTTATTATGAGAATTCTAATATTTAAGTTATAATAAGTTTTTACACTTCACTTTTCAATATTTTCCAAACTGTTCACAAGATTTCTGTTGAGCAAGCCATTTTTCGATTTTTTTGTTACAGGTTTCAGTTGAAGTTTTTTGCTTTACCAAGAGCCTTCTATTTGGGAGTAATAATCACTCCTTAATACGGTTCTGTTAGGATCCGCAATTTCTCGACAAAATTACATAAATACATATGTAATTTTTTTAGTTGAGACACCTTCACACAAAAACACAGTATTAGAATAACCCAACGATAACCATGTCTCTCGATATGCCTGATGAGAATATTAATAAGATCGAAACGAAACAATACGGTCATTGCTACGATTACAGGCATCTACATTGTTTTTGCGATTTCTTAATGAGAGAGGCGCTGAATCCCTGAAAATTACGATGAATAATTTATAAGCCAATTTAAAATCTTCAGACAATTTGTATTACTTTTTATCAATAGAAAAAAATAATTTGTCCAAGTTTAGTGAAATGTCCACTTCATTCAATATTATCTTAAATAAATGAATCCCATATTTAATTAAATTATTTATAAAATCACAAAATTAAAACAAAAGTGTGGCAAAACCAATTACTTTTAACAAAATTAACTTCATAAAAAAAATATTTACTTTTTTTTCTGGAAAACTCCGGAAAACCTGTAAAGACAATTTTTTAATTTTATGAAAATGATCGTGTTATAAGTCGCTATAGGGGTTTCTTGGGGCGCTGATCATGAATCCGATGTCACTTTCTCGGAAAATTCAAGCCACGACTGGGAAAACTAGAAAATTTGGTCACTTTTGTGAAAAGTGAATCATTGTTCACGTGATTTGCGTTTTTTACGTCATAAAGATGTCCAGCAGCGTATAATGATAACGCATAACGAAAAACCATGTAAATTTTCTGGAAAACTATGAAAATTTTCCGGAAAACCTGGAACCACAATTTTTCAATTTTATCGAAATGATAAATATGGTTCTTTTGGGGCGTTGATTGAGAATGTTATATCATAAATTGCTGAAATTAACATTTAATTAATGATATAATGAAGGTATTTCAAAAAAGTTTAAGATTTTCTTTTATTTATAAAAATTTGTTACTGTTTAATTAAAGGTACCATATTACAGTGTTTTGTTTAAAATATATTTCGTTTAAAATAAATCTTATAAATATGTGATTATATATAATTTATTTACAATTTAATCATTTTCATCATCGGTATCATTGTCAAGTATTGGATTAGTAGGTTCAATTCTGGCAGCAACTTCGTCGTCATCTACATCTCCAGGTTTTAAGGAAAATTTTCATAGTTTTCCAGAAAATATACGTGATTTTTCTTTATTCGTTATCATTATACGCTGCTGGATATCTTTATGATGTAAAAAACGCAAATCGCGTGAACAATGATTAAATTTCCGCAAAGGTGACCCAATTTTCCCGTTTTCCCGGCATAAGGCAAAGGTGGCATGAATTTTTCGAGAAAATGACATCGGATTCATGATCAGCGACCCAAAGAACCTCCTAGAACCCACCTTTGATGCTTAATTGTCATTTTTTCAAAAATTAAATACCACTCTAAAAATTCGAGAGTTAGGAATGTTCTTATTTTCATAGCCACCTAAATACATTAAAGGCAAGCCCTATTTTGTGGCTTATAATATTTCCAGGTAATCTGATGTTTGCGTTTTTTGTCGAGAACTCGAGAGTATTGGAGTGGATACCACCAAAGTGTTAGTAAAGAAAACAAAGTTTTAATAATCATAGGAGACATAGTGTTCCCGTTTGAAAAAAATTGAGAATACATGAAAAAACTACCTTCGCTGTCTTTAAACGCTTTAAAAATGAAAACTGTCAACAAAAACAAGATAAATTATTGTTTCTACGTTTACTTGACTCAAACTGAAATAGTTTAATAAACTCTAAGCACTGTGGATCAAAAGATCTATACTGCATTGTATTAAATATTGCTTTTTTAAATAATTATCAGAAGTAAGTAAAAAAAAATTGGTGATGTATCAAAAAGTGACAAGGGTATCACTGTCGTCACAATTACATTAAAAATTCGGAAGTTGGAGACATTTCCGGTTAAACTGAAACAAAAAAGTTATGGGGCTGAACTTTCAGAATAACCCAGTACAAATGCACTAATCGCAACGAAATTAAAATTCATTAACTTTATTCTGCTATTCAGTGCATTTTAATAGGCTACTCTGGAAGCACTGTTAATTGTATAGTTTGAATTTATTCGGGCCCAAAGACCTCAAATTAACTGCGATATCGAACAGTGGAAAGTTACGTTTCGCTGATTTATCCGGATCTGATTACAGTTCCCATTATCTGGATTTTCAGAAGGAAAAGCCTCTTTATCGGCATGATAGATGTTAGATATTTTTTCTTTGAAAAAATCTACCTGACTGCCTGTAACTTTTTACTCTGACTCAGAGTGTCAGGGAACAAGCGACCAGATGGGTATTATCCTCGGGAGGGACATCAATTCCTTCCCCCATCCAGTCCTTGACAAAAATTCATTTTCCAAGTCATTATTAAAACAAACACGAAAGCCAAACCTTAAATTCTATCCGTCGTATTACAATACAAACTTGAGCGGTTTTTTTTACGTTTTATCTCGACAAAAGGGGCAGTGCAATGACGAAATTAATAAAACAATAAAGGCTTATTCTTCGGAAACAACTGGGGACGGAAAAACTCGGTTTCCTCGCTTCGGTACTACTTAATAAAATTCATTATTTCGAGTGAAAAATAATAACCGTCAAGAGGCAGCGATTAATTAGCTTAAAAAGTTAAATGGCCGTACTAAAGCAGTTTTAATTTGATAACGCTAACAAATTGACCATTTACAAGTTCTTAAAATGCTTGTAACTTCGTACTTAAGAAATTCAAAGTTTTCGGTTGCGCGGATTCAACGTCCCGCAACAAAGTGAGTTATACGACCGGCGAAGATAAAAGCAAAATGATTTTAAGATAAAATATAAATAAATGGTCAGTAAAACTAAACGGCTTATAGAACCAAGTGCGAGCAGCATCGCAAGAATGAATTTAATGCACTGTTCATAAAAAATATCTACTGTTTTAGATCAGGCGATATACGAGGTGTGTAAATTAAGTAAGGAAACTGCCAACGTATCACCTGATGTAGCAACACTGCGGACTTGGAAGGGCGGTAGGTTAACATGTAATACAGCTTCAGTACAGAGTGGCATTAATTTTGAGCAACGGTGTGCTATCAGGTTTTGCTTCAGACTTGTACAGCGCAACGGATACTTTTGCAAAACGTTAACCCGCCTACGGAGACAGTGTTTTTTGAAGAGCCCAGGTTTTTCTGTTGTTTAAGGCATTCTCAGAAGGAAGAGAGTCGAATGAAGATGAACCACGCAGCGGAACGCCTTCATCTTCAAGAACCGATGAAAATGTCGATAGAATACTGGATCTTGTGCGTTCAGATCGTCCGTTGACGACAAGAATGATCGGGGAAGAGTTAAATGTGAATCACACCACTGTTCATGAGAATTTAACGAATTGGGGATACATGTTTAAACGTGTGTCACGTTTTTGGAACGTGTGTCACGTGCGTTCCATAAACGTGACAGTTTATGGAACGTGTCATTACTGGTGATGATATTTGGGTGTTTGAGTACGACCCGGAAACCAAGCGCCAAAGAAATGAGTGTGGGACCAAACATCAAGAACAACTGGTTGTATCACGACATGCGCCTTGTCACACAGCCATTTCAGTAAACGAGCTTTTAACCAGTAAAAACATTCCTGTGGTTCCTCAGCCTCCTTATTCGCCTCACTTGAGTCCTTGTGACTTTTTCCTCTTCCCGAGATTGAAAAATCACCTCAAGGGACGTCATTTTGGGACCATAGAAAGTATTCAAACGGCTGTAACCGACTAGCTATTCCACTGTATGAGTTCCAGCACTGCTATGAGGAATGGAAGAACCGTCTCCAGCGCTGTGTGGCTTCCCAAGGAAATTATTTTGAAGGAGACAATACTGAATTGTAATTCTATTCGAATAAAATAAATAAAAAATCGATCTCATTACTTAATTTACACACCTCGTATGTTTTGAAGTGATTCTCATTTATTTCAACTGTTTCCATATGATCTCAATTTTTTATTGAAATGCTTCTGGAATTTCATAAGAAACAACATTTTCCACATGCGCAAATTGAAAAAGTTGTGGAAAATGTATTCTATTCTATTTCTAATTTATACTATTCATTTTCGAAAAAAAGTTGAGAAGGGAAAAAGTTTTGTTATTAAATTTTATATAGGGTATATATTATGATAGATTATAGACTAAAAAAAACGCTATTATTTTTGCAAAATAGTAGGTAATATTTGGAAAATATTTAAAAAAAGTAATATTTTTTCATGAATTTTTTTCGACCACTTAGATTATACATACGACGTTCAGATCGCGGCTCAGAAAACTTATTGATAAGGTAAAACAACACACCAAATTTCATTCAAATCTGTCTGACAATTTTTGCACAATAATTCTGCAGTCCAGGCCTTTGCGAAAAAAATGCGATATTTCAAAACTTTATAGACCCATAAAAAAAAGTATTGTGTAACCTGAATTTTTTTACGTATAAAAAAGCGTTCAAGCTTTCAAACCTTTACTGAAAATTAAAATTCATTAATTAGGAGAGCCTAGCGAATATTTTAAAATTATAAACAATTTAATTTCTTCTCAATCTAATATCTCTACACCTTTTCGATCAAATGAAGTTTAGAAAAAAATTGCTCAAAAAACGCTTCGTTCTTTTAAGTTAAACTTCATTCATTGGTTCTCGAGATATTATCCGTCAAAGTTGACGCAGTCTTGCTGCAAAATATAACTGATGAGTTCAAAACAACGATGCTATATGAGTACATTTGAATTTTAATGCTGAAAGAATATATTTTGAACGACAATGAAAAGAGGTAAAACATAATGCATTATTTGTGTTTCTTTCTTATTACATTTTTTGTTCTTTGTTATCAGTAAATGCTGTAAATAATATTGTCAAAGCCTACTTGCTTCTTTTAAGTCTCTTTTTCACAAACCTTGGAATAGATTCGATTTAACGAAGTTGCGTTGCGGTCACATGAAACGGAGTACCCTGCATATTTAGAAATATTTTACAAATATGCACCACATCATTTGGCACAACTTTTATTTGAAACATTTTTTTCTCGAATTTACAATAACAGTTATGCAAGAAACCGTCTTAGGTGGAACACCCTGTATTACTTTTTTGCAGATTACAATATTCTTCTGTCATTTACGAATTTATTGGGGTGGTCAAGATAAAACACCGTCACCGTGTAAGTATATATACGAATATACATTTTTTACTGTTTTACTATTCTGTCCAACGCCGACTCCTACTATCGTACCAAAACTTTTCTCATTAATAATGCGTTAAATTGCTTGAGATAAACACGTCATTTAGGCCTGAATAATGTCGAAAAAACGTGTATATTATACTGAAAGGAAGTTGATAACTACCTTTTTTATCCACGTCAAATTATTCATTAACTTCCATTCGCTCACACGAGTTATTTTGGTTGTAAATTAAAATACTCTTTCAATAAGACGATAAGTGGATGACAGCCTAGAAAAAATTTTAATACAATTATCAACATATTTTTGCTGGAACCTTCGGCGTAGAAACAAAAAACGACGTTTTACACGAAACACCGAACTACTATACTTTTCTTGATGCGCGTTTCGCCAACTAAGTTGGCATGTTCAGGAGAAGATTAAAACTCTCTTTACAACAGTTTTATTCTTCTCCTGAAGAATATTCTCTATTACGTAACATTCACGCACATGAAAGAGCATTCTGTACCTGAATTTGGCACCTTTGCTCTGATTCGCTGTACTATCTGAAATAACCGATCAGGCAGCCCTAGGTGCGAAAACATATGGGGCATTTCACGCCAACTAAGTGAGGTCAAAAAAAAAATTATGTTTGAAACATATTACAATCGATAGTACTTGCTAAAAAAACTAACTTCCCTAAAATTTTAGATTTTTTTGAGTCACAAGGAGAGGGATGGTGAGGGTGAGAAAATACAAATTTTCGTTTCGACTCAAAATTTCAATCTTTCTCAATAAAAAAAACGAAAAAAATTAAAAAAGAAGGTTGCAATGGTTTTGGCTGTGTTTTTTTACGTAGAATACGATGAAAATATTTTCAAAATTATTGGGGATAGTTTTCACCCTTATTTTGAGGATCGAAATTTCGAAAAGTATGACACGATTTTTTTTTTTCAATTTTATTTAATTTCTTTCTTTTTTTTTTTTGTACTTTCAATTAATTTTTAATTCATAATGGGCGTCGACCAAGAACTGGCCCAAAAAACGACCCAAAAGGTGAATAAACGTGGTTTTAGCGTATTTTCTCATCCTGTGGGATAGTAAATGGCAAGTGAATAATATATCCCAAGGTTTTTGGGGTCGCTGATTACGAATCTAACGTAGAAAATTTCCCGTAGAATACGATGGTATTTTTTAAATTTCAAAATTTAGCCATCTTTTAAAAGTTGATTACCATACTGGATCCGCCATTTTGTTTTTTGAAAATCTGACGTTCTAGGCCTCTTTCCATTTGAAATGGGTCACACTGTATGTTATAAGTTGTAAAACGAGGAGAAATAAACGTGTTCTTGGCCTAATACAGTTTTTAACATAAATCTTAGAATGTAGACAGAGAAAGCCCTAAAAACAGATTTAGTACGCTTTTGCGAAAAAAGGTAATACATTTAAAGCAGTAAAGCGAAAAATAAAATTATGTACGTCTGCTGTACCGAGAAACCTGCTTGCATTGCATTACTAAATCAGTTAGTTATTGCAGTACTAAATCAGTATATATTTCACATGCACGGAGTCCACAGAAAAATCAATAATGTAAAAAACTGCAATTTATATTCACGCTACGCTTGTGCCCTTCATGAACAGAATAGCCTTTTTATTATAATGTTTCGTTACATAAAGACAAGCGACGCCAGCCTTAACCTCCCCAAAAGTCGATAAGAAGTGATCCAATTTGAAAGATTTTGATCTATCAATATTTACATTTTTAAAAATCAATTATTACAAATTAAAAATCCATACGTATTTGTAAATTTGATAAACACAAATTTAATTCATTTATCTTTTCCAACTTTACTTGGAGAAGGTGCAGGAGAATTTCAAAGAAAGGAAACAAAATAGAACGAAGTCTACTTTTTGAATACCAAGTAAGATAAATATATGTCTTTCACTAACACTGAAACACTAGAGTTTTACACAACGCACGCGTTTCGCCAATCATATTGAAATCATCAGATGACTAAAACTGATTACAACCGACAAAATTATAAATACACGCCAAGCTCCCCCGTAACGGTTGTTGTTTCAGTGGCTCGTATTTTTGTATCGACGAAATAATCAAGCAAAGAGAAAAGCATTCAGTTCCTAACGTGAATCGACAGGGTAATTACCTGGAAGTAATACCGGACTAATAGATATTAATATATCTCTATCGATCTAGAGAATTGTAACAAAAGGTGAAAATCCTTCCAGGCAGCAGGGTGCGGCGCCGGTACCCAGTGGCGCCTCGTTGCGTACCTCTTTAGAAGACAAAAAACAAATCTAAATTTATGCAAGTATTATAAATTATAAGGACATGTACGAGGTGTGTAAAATAAGTAATGAGACAGGCAACGTAGCGTCCGATCTAGCAACACTGCGGAAGGGCGGTAGGTTACCATGTATTGCATTTTCAGTACACGTTTGAACTTGTTATTCATTTGTTTTTTATTTGTGACGTGCGTTTTAAAAATGAGCGGCATAATGATAATTTAAAGCAACGATGTGCTATCAGGTTTTGCTTCAGACTTGGATACAACGCAACGGATACTTTTGCAAAACTTCAACACGCCTACGGAGACAGTGTTTGTTCAAGCGCCCAGGTCTTTCGGTGATTTAAAGCGTTCTCAGAAGGAAGATATTCGATTGAAGACGAATCCTGTGCGTTCAGATGGTCCGTTGACGACAAGAATGATCGGGGAAGAGTTAAATTTGAATCACACCACTGTTCATTAGATTTTGACTAACGAACACTTTTTTTACACGCAACCAGCGTTTCGCCATCCATATTTGCATCATCAGATGACGATGATTAAAACAAAATTTTAATGCCAACATGGTTGGCGAATTGCGAAGTTAAAAGTGTTCAAAAGCGAATTTAAAATGAATACATATGAAATTCGTTCCCTTTGAAGACGAGATTCGGCTCCCCCTTTTGACTCCTATGCTACGCCACTGGCGGCGGCATCCGGCACGGCTGCCGTCGGCGTCGCTGGGCTATTAGCGTGACCGCATACAATTTTATCCACTCCCCCATTTGTCTGGCCCGAACTGGTAAAGAGACATGCCACCCCGACGTTGTTGTGTTATGAAATTCGGAATGTCTGGAAAATTTATTTGTTTTTTCTTACTTGGGCGGTGCAAACGTCCTTTCCGGCGGAGATAATTAATAAAAATGTTTGCCGAAGTCGAGGGGGGGATTGGAGTCCATTAGGGCTTTTCGATAATTAGAGTGGCCCTTTCTGATAAATGGACAGATAGAGAAATCGATACTAAATTCGCCATGAAGTTATACGAAATGTATGGCAAAGTCTGAAATTATTATGCAGTTGTCGCTGATGCCAAGGTTTGCAGGTTGTGCATTCTTAACCATCAAACCGCACACTGGTGCGAATTCGCACCAGTAAAATTTTCAACTAGCATTTCTCAGTCAAGCTCCTAAATGATATACCCCCACTACGACAAATATGTATCCCCACCCCCGTAGTCCGTGCCGGTGTTGACATACTAATTCGTGCTACAACTGCCGAATGAGCGACAATACTAATACTCGAATTGGTGCATATTCGCACCTGTGTGCGGCTTACGTCTGCGGAATTATGGTCAACACAGATTGTCCAAATTCATGATTTATGCTGTGGACAGTGTATTTTTGTATTTGTATTTCTCAACAAATAGTTGAGTTTTTAATAAAAATGTATTTCTTCTTGTATAAACTATTACTTTCTCTCAAGACTACGACCTGGAAATGTGCTAAAACCAATAATAAATTGATGAAATTTTAGATTTAGATCAGATTTAAGAAGCAGGTCAATATTTATTTAAAATTATAAACTTTATACTCATAAAAACATGCGGTTTCTTGTTTTTTTTTTTGGATGAAATCTCTTATTCAAAAGTATGACACATTGAAAAAATACTCATTCTTACTATACTATATTCATGTACCATAATCATTATTTTTTCAGTCTATCAAATAGACTGATCCTCGTACATACCTAATATATTCACACTTTACTATTTACACGTCCACTACGTGGATATACTATGTATGCACATATGTAATCATCGAACAATATGTACGCCACTGTATAAGTGAAAAAGTTAATTTTAAACATTTATGTTTAAGTAATTCTAAGAAGAAAGAATTACAAAACATTTTTATGTAGTAATTTTAGACAGAATCTTAATTATGCATCCATATTCACTGTGAAAGTTAGGTATATGGCCGTTTTTTTTTTTGTTTATTTTGTTCCATTTATAATAATAATAATAATATACTTAAAATGTTACGAAACGCCTAAATTTCTAAATATGAGCGAAAAACTCTAAATAGGTATGTATAAAAATAAAAATAAAAATAAAATAACAATTAAAATAACATAACGAAGTCTGAAGCTGAATCGATTTTGAGCTGAATTACATAGATATGAGATTGGAGAACAAACGGCCTTAATAAAATGTAACTTCCAAACGCTTTAAGATATTAACTTGAAATTTGGTACGCATATACACCATAATAAAGTCTGCAAGTCGTTGAACATTTAGTTTTATCGGTTGGAAAGTTGAAAGGGGGACAAATTTGGTGCAAACACGAATTAAATTTTGAGTATAAAGTTTAGTGTACTAATATAATCAGTTTAATATTTTAATGTAAATTTTTATTGTTTTTTGTTAAGATACAAATATATTTATGGAAAATATATAAAGGATAGATAAGTAAAAACATTATCATTTCATTAAGTTAAGGCAAGACTTAGAAGTTGCGGTATTACGTATATAGGTTTATATTAAATACTGAAATTTTAAATAACATATAACCAGCCATAAAAAGAAAGTCATCAAATCATCAACGCCTTGACAATTAAATAAGGTTATCAACTTAAGATTAAGAATAGAAATACGTCTTTTTTGCTCTGCCAATTTTGATTTGAAGTTTTTTTTTTTTGGATTTCTCGTTATTTTCCCTAAAACAGATTCTCATGCTTTTCAAACTATCTCAACTATTGTGGAAGGACGTACCGTCCATATCTGATGAACATGTGATTGCGAATACCTTTATCGATCTGTAGCTTCTGTGAAATGACTAGTTGCACTATAGATAACTTTATTTCTAATATACATTTATTTTGTCAATATCGATGTCTGTTTCTTCGATATTTTTTATGACACTGGTAGTCAATTTCTATTATAACCCTTTGGATTTTGAATTTGGAACTAACGGAATGCGACTGAGAGAGTTACAGCACTGTCTCCTCTTCCTATTCACACCTTCTGCAAAGAGGAATTTCACTTCCTCATATTGTATAAGTACTTCCATAGCTGACAATGTCCTTATCATAGCTATATATGTCTTTGCGACGTCCTCGCTGGGATATTGTGTAAATTCCCTAGCAAACCCACAGCTGGTTGTTTGATACTTTGATACTACACTTTCCTGAATTTCTCGTGCGTGTTTCCTTTGATCATTTGTATCATTGCTGCATACGTCAAGGTAGTATTGGAAGCTGGTCCAAAAATACTTAGACTTGCCGCCTTCAAGCCAATTTGTCAGTAGTATTAACTTCCATCCTATTCACAGATATACTGTTTAAGTTGGTTGGATCCACCACTCCCCTCTTAAACCCCCCTCTGATTGTCATTATTTGTTAATTGAACTGTATACTGTGTTGCTTATATAATTAAAAGCCAACCAAGAAAAAGGGAAGGAAGTAATACCTAATTGAAAGATAGAACAAGACAGATGTAATTGTCACACGAGAGTTATATATTGCATTTATGATGTCACCACCAATGTTTTTTTGATGACACTGACTGTCACTTTCTATATTCACATCAACGTCAACGCCAGTGTTTTAAAAAGCTTTTCTAGTCTCTAGCCAGTTCCAACTTTATCCGTAATCAATCTGTTGTAAGCAACAGAAGACGTTACCCTGCACGATCCTGATTCGGTCCATTTATAAAATAGAAATAAAGACAACGACGGGTCCGCACGAAGTTAGTAAACTAGTTTAGATTATCTACAACTTTGCTTCTCACTTTATTACACCTAGTGGAAGCAGCGGCGGGACATGAGTCTGTAATTTTCCGCATTACCATTCGAGCTAACCGCGCTCTCCATTATTGTATACAATAACGATAAATTCCTAGCCGGGCGTCTAATCTTAGAAATCGCCGTTTCGGTACCTCATCGAACGCCGCTCCCCAATAGTTGCGCTTTGTCTCTAGTACGGTTATTGCGGCGAACAGATATACTTAATAGTCGGTTTCGAATAGGTGGAGGAAATTTTAATAACTGTTAGCGTTACTGTTATGATCGTTTTCATAATTCCGTACGGATTACGGGAAGTTTCGAATAGTTTGAGGCGGAAAATGTGAGAGTTTAAACTCGAATTAAAGTTTGCGCAATTTCGTTTTTTTGTATTTATTTTACATGCAGTCATTATACAGTACGCGTCACCCTAATGCGTACATAGCAGATTTCCCTTTTCAAAAAATTATAACAAAACCATGTGTAAAGTTAGAATATATTTTTTTAAATAAATATGAAAGCAGACATATGCGGATTTACTTTTTTAAAAGAATATTGTTCATATGCTGACCATCTTGCGCGAGGCACTCCTCTATACAGGTGCGTATATGTTGGAACACAGGCTGGCATAAAACAACTGGAATATTGGTGATTTTATCTCGAATTCGTTATTTCAACTCTGCGATGCTGGCAGGGAAATTACCGTAAACGCGACTTTTAAGGTACCGCCACAAGAAGAAATCCATAGGAGTAAGATCAGACGATCGAGGAGGCCAGTCAAGTTAGAGTTACAAGTAATTTCGTACACAACATTCGATTTATCTACATAATTTAGAAGTTTTTGATTTTAATTTGGAGTAACATTGTGCAACTGTATTTGAATTATTATATGCTACAACTATTTTATCTGTGGTGAGAATTCGTGACAAGTTTTCGGACAATGTATGTATATAGGATAACTTGAAATATATCTTTTTGTTGTTTTTAATAACATCTTTTTTTATTGTCTCTCTTATTTATTGCTATTTTGTTCATCACTTCACATTGCACACTTCTTTTCTTTTTTTTATTTTTGTGTCCTCTTGATCAAATTTTTTATCTTGAAAAATGAGGATTTTATGAATTTGTACATAAATAAGACATCCTGTATACTATCAAGTATTACTAATAGTAATAAGAATAAGTAGACATCAAGTATTACTAATTGTTCGTGTAAAAGTTCAACTAGTATTTTTACCTACAATACTTTGTTGCTAATAACGCTGGCTTAATGTGGTTGTTCATTCAGTCACAGTTTCACATTCAGTTTTTAAGGCATTTATCAAAGTTTTTTTTTCGCGTAGAAAATGTAGAAATACGGTTCAACAAAAGCCAAACCGTTAAGGCAATCAAAAGCCCAAGAGCTGCGGACCCCTAAAAAAGGGTAAGAATATTGTGGCGTCAATAAAAAGGCGTGTTCATGTAGATCCATAAAAATATGAGACAATTTCGCTGATAATAACTCCCTGGTACCCCACTGCGCAAAGCCCTTAAAATTAAATTACTTGCCATAATACGGCCTAAACTGCTGCAGCATAAATCAGATGCGACGAAAATATTTCCTCAGTCGGTGTATAAACAGAAATGGGGGGGACCAAAATATATTATGAGCTATCAGAATTAATTTCAGAAGGGGGCACTTTCTAAAGGCTCCGACGATTCGTGTAAAATGAACTCGAAAGTCAGACTATGTGGTGGAGAGAAAATATTATTATAAACCAACAAATAACAAATTAAAATGATCCATAACTAAAGTAACAAATTTTAGTTAACTAAATTAAAGTCCATAGGCGTCGCTTATATTAAAATAAAACAACCTGAACGTACTCTATACACTAGGCGCAAAAATAAAGGGATATAAAAAAATCACAAATTTTCAGGTGGTTTTCAAAGAGCTATAACTTGGGGGAAAATGGTCGTAGAGAAAAAAAGAAAAAGGAAATTGATGCTCCAGGTTTCTAGTTTTTGGATCTTCAGTTTAAATTTTTTAGCGTCAGCAGTTATTGAGTATTTATAACAAAACCATCGGATTTTTTTTTTTTTCGAAATTTTTGCTTGTCTCTTAAAATGTCCACAGACTTCAATTATGTTCTTTCGATGATTTCATCATAAAGCTCCTTAACCCATTAACGCCCAAACGGACACAATTTTTCGTCCTTTTTGGAGCTTCAATCTCGAAGAGAAATTAATGAATTCACTCAATAAAAACCACTTATCCTAATGTTTTCAGATGTGATATTTCGATTCCCGGGAATCAGAATTGTGATTAAATGCTCTAGAAAAAAAATATGGCTGACTGTATGGAGAAAAGTACTGAAAATTCGAGGATTTTTTTTTAATATTTTTTTTTAGTCCAAAAAGTCCTCTAACCTACTCCGGATTGTGGAGAGGTGGAGGCAATAGTTGGAGTTGATGATAGGATTTTTTTTGCCGACCTCAACTGACATCTTTTCAAAATGGCGGACATTGCATAAAAACTCATGAAACATGAATTTTTCTCTAGTATTAACGAGATAATAATGTCATTGAGAGTTTTTCTTGATCCACAGTCATTTTCCTTAATCAAAGCAATACTACAGAATATATTTGACTAAATTTTCAATTTTCAACGATGGCGGATTCAAAATGGCGGCCGGATTTCTCAAGAAATGGCGCGTTTTTCATTATAAAAAGTAAATAGGAGTTTGTAATTATACTTTTCCTATGTCATTTCATGTTTTAGTAATATTTTGAGTTATTCCTGGTGAAAAAAGTCTGAAATCCAAGATGGCGGAGTCAATATGGTGGATATCATTCTTGAAAATTTGAGAACGGAGAAATGACAGTCATATTTTACGTAGAAGTCTGATGGAAAATGTCCTCTCAATCTTTTTCATAAAAATGCGTTCTATCTGAGTAAAAAATTATTTGTTATTCTAACCTCAAAACGAGGTTTTTTTCCGGTGTTGAGGTTCTCATGATGAGTCTTTCGGATATCCAAAGAATTGAAATTTTGATATTAGGATGTGGTGATAAAACAAGAACGCAGAAGCAGGTATGCGAAGTATTCAATACTAAGTATCCTGACCGCCGCACTTCCCAGTATACGGTTAATAGGTAGAATAGAAAACAAATTTCGTGTTTTTGAAATGTCACAGATATTCCTAAATCTGGTAGGAAACGCATTTTAGACGATGAACAGAAATTGGATATAGTTAGATATTCAAGATAATCCACATAAACCTACAAGACAAGTTGCCGCCGATAATGATGTTACTAAAACAGCCATATTGCGTCTTTTAAAAATACCGCCCATATAAAATTCATTTGGTTCAAGAACTTAAAGACAATGACCCTGATCGCCGATTGGAATTTTGCGAAATCATGGCAAATAGATGCCAAGATAATCCTCTATTTATAAAAATCATTATTTTTTTCTGATGAAGCAATATTCGTCTTAAATGGAACAGTCAACAAAGAGAACTGTAGATACTGGAGTACAGAAAATCCACATTGGATGATGGAGGCCAATACTCAATATCCTGAGAAGATGAACGTTTGGGCTGGAAGTTTTTCCCAATAGATGGATCGCTAGAGGCGGTGAAATTGAGTGGCCTGCTCGTTCTCCCAATTTGACCCCGCTTTACTATTTTTTTATGGGGTTACTTAAAATCGAAAGTCTACTTCAACAGACCAAATAACGTAGAAGATTTAAAAGACAGAATAAGGCAAGAAATTAATCAAATCACCCCGGAAACAATACAAAACGTTTTAGAAGAATTTCAGCAACGCCTCCATTATTGTCAAGAAGCAACGGGCCCCAGTTTGAACATTTGATTTACTGTTCTATTTCATGTTCTTTTCTTTACTTTGTAACATTAAAAATGTAATATTTTTCAATAAAAAAATTATAGATATTAAAAAAATCTTATGTTGCTGGATGGAGAATTAAAAACCCTTTCAAATGAGCTCAAATCACAGGCACCCTCGTTCCATTTAAAAATTTTAAAGGGGTAGCTGTCACTCCAAGGGGGTTGGAGGGGGAAGTATAAAATTATGCTCAAAAAAATGTCATTCTAGAATTAAGAATTGACGTGTTTCAGGATTTTACTCATAAATTGTAAATTACGTAAATAATGAATTTATCCGTTACTTATGGACCTCACTGTATATTTTCAAATAACGGAGATATCTCCTGTTAACGTCATTTTAGCCATTCTGGAACACTTGGTATAAACCAATTTTGACTGGTTTCTCTAAAGAATATCGTGACGAAAATTGTATGCGCCGTCGCGTGTGCCATATGATTACAGATCGGTTTTGCCTCCAGAAGGAAGTACAAACAAAAATTTCTAATATCGTATCCGACATTAACTGGTATCGGCCGCGGCAAATGACCCGTCGCAACCCCAAATTTTAAACCCTTCCGGCCGACTTCCCTATCAAGACGATAAGAAGCCGCACAAAATAGGATCTCCCCGAATCAAGAAATTTATAGCGCCGTGTTAATTGATTTCGAAGTCAAGGCCGGCCCTAATGGAAATGCGAGGATGATGTATTGACAAAACCGGCTCCTCGACAGGACGTAATTCGTTGAGGAGGACGAACAATGCAAAATCGGACGGTTTGACCCTGGCCTTTAAAATAATGAATGAAGGGGGGATGATTGGAAGGAAACTAGTTTTTATTTTTACTTATTTTGTGTGGGGCTTTCCACATTGAAGTGGGGTTTGTCAAATTAGTTTTGTGAATTCAACGATAGGGTTATTTCACATTTTTCTGTTTAATGTCTACTTCACGCTGTTCTAAACTACGGAAATATCTTGTCTGAAAGGAATTGATTCAGCAATTCAGACAACTTAAAATTGGGATTGACATTGGACTTTGAGTTTTTGAAATTATAATAAATTTGTTTTGGTGTCACTGCTTCATGTGCCTAAGTTTTAGGTTATGTTTGGTTTATACACATAGATTTATACCTAATTTTTTTTGGAAAACTTTTGTTTCTCCAGGGAAGAAAAACACGGGCTTCCATTAATTTTTCAGTGCAACATATATACTGTAGTTCGTAATATGTTTTTTTCTCATCTAGAACTCGACAGGAGCAATACAACAAATGTAGAACCCCGATTTTGTACACCTATTGCAAGACACTTGAGGTAAATGATTATTAACCCTTTAACGCCCAAGTGCACTGTCAAGAGACATGAACTTAGAGGCTCATATTACTGATAGAAAAAATAAAGAAAAAAATAACTAAAACCATGTATTCGAATGTTTTCGAGGTAGCTCTTTCGAATGGAATCGTTAAAATTTGCAAAAAAAATTAATGTAACCTTCAATTTTTAACAAAAACTATTAAAAAACGCGATTTTTTCAAGATTCTTTCTTTTTTTTAATCGCAATTTCAGCTATGTTATCGTCCTTTATACCACTCACAAACAAATAGAAACGTGCACTCGAGACGGTACTTGAAGTAAACGCAATGAGAACAATTTAATTTTCTCATTTTTGGGGTTAGAATAACTATGGCAAATTTCAAAGGGTGATATTTTTCGTTTTTTACCAGTTGCGGGATCATTGACGCAAAAGAAGAATTTGGAAAAATTAGTACTTTGGGGGTTTTTGGGGTCGCTGATCACTATCCTGAAGTCAGAATTTTAAAATTCAAGATGGCGGGTCCAATATGACCACCATCCCAAATCAAATTTCTTCAATTTTTTTGATTATTTTGCCTCAAACTTTGTAAACCAGGGGCTTCGGGGTCGCTAATCACGATCCCGATGTCAGAATTTCAAAATTCAGATTGGGGATGGTGGTCATATTGGATCCGCCATCTTGAATTTTAAAATTCTGACATCAGGATAGTGATCAGCTACCCCAAAAAACCCCAAAGTACTAATTTTTCCAAATTCTTCTTTTGCGTCAATGATCCCGCAACTGGTAAAAAACGAGAAATATCACCCTTTGAAATTTGCCATATCTAGTTATTCTCACCCCAAAAATGAGAAAATTAAATTGTTCTCATTGCGTTTCCTTCAAGTTCACGTCTAGAGTGCACGTTTCTATTTGTTTTTGAGTGGTATAAAGGGCGATAACATATCTGAAATTGCAATGTATAACAAAAAAATAACCCTTTGTGTTCGGAACAGCCGAATATTGTCGAATACTTTTACAGAGTAGGTCACAGGAAATAGAGAAGAAATTTCCTTCTTATATCGTTACAAAGTTCCACTGCAGTTTTAACCAGCACATTTCTGCCAAATTGACCTTAATATCATAGTACAATAAAACGAGATATTTTCAATTAATACCTCGAATCTAATGATTGTGTTGAATACACCTATGTATTTATGATTTATTGTATTATATTTTACTCTTAAATATAAATATGAATATTTCCAAATATATAGTCTACTTTACTGAATAAGTTTAGCTATGTACGTGAAACTGTGAATTCTAAGTTGAAGCAATTTTCTTTTTTGTGATGCACTAGAAACCTTTAAATTATCTCTTAAGTTGTATATTCAAAAATAAAATTAACCGCCCATATTATAGCGTTTTATGAACTTAAATAATCCATATTCTTGTCGCAAAATTCCTTAATCGTTATATACTTCAATTCAGGCAATAAATCAAATTGTGGAGATTTTGGTAAAATTTTACGTCATAGTGTCAAAATTGTTACAAACTGTCAAATGTCAATTTATTAATAAAATAACAATTTATTAACAAATTTGTTTAAATACAACTCCCAGCAATATATTTTTGTTGCTAGAATAGAACTTTTTATTATTAGAAAAAATTCAGTTATATTAATTACTTTGACATTTGATAGCTTATAAAATTTATACTGCGGTATAAAATTTTACAAAAGTTGATTTTTCGCTGAATTTTCTAGCTCTAAAATAACATTTCTACAGCCGTTTAAAACTGAGATACAATAGAATGAACACAGTGTACATCCATGTACATATATACAACGTCCGCCATAAAGACAGTGCAATGTCAGATCAATCAGTCTTAACAAATATCTTGAAAAGTGGTTGAATATATTCTGTTATATACAGTGTCCGCCATAAAGTTGGAACCATATGGGATTTTTTTTAATATTGGAGTTTGGTAAAAACTTTTTGTTGACAATTACTTCTGCTTTGCAATGCATACTGTGCTAATAATATTCGTAGGTATCGTTGGTTTTGAAGATTATTGATATTCTTGATTTGATATTGATATTATTGATGTCTTACGATTATTTTCCAAGTTACAAAAAAATCACTCATTGTTTTTCTACGGTTTGTTATCAAACTTTATTTTGTTAGTACAAAGATGATTTTAATTACAATTTGACTATCTTAACCCGAAACTACTACTTAAAAATAACAAACAATAAATAAATTACTTTATAAAAGAACTTAATATGCAAAAAAATCAGAAATACCCATAATAATAAAAGCCGAAAATATAATTTATTTTTCGGATATCAAAATGTTTTGCTCAAAAATAGGCGTAACATGTCATTAGGAACATAATTTCTTCGTGACATTTTTCGAAATATTAACAATTTAGGTCATTTTATAAAGGTTTATTTAGAAAATCACAAATTTGACAGTTGCCAGATGTTAGTTGTCAACTTTGAATTGGTGCATTTTAAGTTATTTTGGAAGTAGAAGTGATTGTCAGCAAAAGTTTTTATCAAACCCTAATACCAAAAAAAAAACCCATATGATTTCAACTTTATGGCGAACACTTTATTTAACCGAATATATTCAACTACTTTCCAAGATATTCGTTAAGATTGATTGACCTAACATTGCACTGTCTTTATGTTTTTTTTATGCATTTTTGTTTTCCTTGTTTATTGTAAAATGTGTGCATTTCAAACTGTATTGGTGAAATAACAAAAAACAATAACTGTTTGCAAGTTTGCATTGCTCCTTGATATTCAAATAATCGAATGTATTTATAATATTTTTTTATACAGACTTGTAGCCAAAATCTGTTACTTTTATTACATATGTATAATAACAATAAACGCGTGAGAGATAAACTACAACGACACTTGTCTATAGTTATATACTTGTTAAAATATGTATACCTAGGTATGTTATTATGAAACTAATTTGTGTCCAGAGGTGCTCAAAAAGTTCCGTAATATCAATAAGCTGGAGGTTGACGGAGTCAACCTGGATGAAAATTAACTTCGCTTTCGGTTTCATTAAACGAGTAAACTCCGGTAACTGAGAAAAGTTGTGTGTACGTCGCCGTAGGTAAACGAACGTGTGTGTTTGAGCATTTTATTTATCCCCGCCCACACATAGGAAATTGATATTTCCGCTTGGGTAGAATGGAATTTTCAATATGCTTGGCGGAGTGATCGCAGAAAATGGCGAATGTGCCGGTTACATACAATATTCAATGCCCATACCCGGAAAATACAACTTTAGTTAGAATTTGGTAATTCACTTGAACGCTTTTCCATTTAACACCGAAGCACTATTATTTTGCATTCAACATGCGCTTTCGCTAACCAAATTGACATCATCAGGATATCACTAAAACTTTTAATAATGTTTGACGTAATCAGTCATAATCATCAACATTTTCTTTTAGCGTTTTATTTTCCACCTAACAACAAAACATTATTTCGACCCTGATTCATACTTGCTTAGAAGACAAATTTCTGATCGATATTCGTGCTAACTGAACACCTAAAAAAAACAGTAAATCTGATCGTGTAACCTCCACGTGGTACGCTTTGGGTAATGCTAATACCGACGGTAGTGAAAAATCAATTTTTTTTTAAGTTTTGGAAGACTCAAAAATTTTTTTTTTTCAATTTTCGAAAAAAATTTATTTTTTGAAACTTTTTTTTGTAAATTTCAACGGTATTTGCAAAAAAAAACTGTGAATACGCTCGAAATTTTTTTTTCACTTTAGCCATGATTAGGACATGTTTAAGCTCAAAAAACGTGACCCTTCATTTTTTTCAAAAGTTTGACCGTTTGCAACAAGAAAACGGTTCGTTACATCGTAATGTAACTTTGCATGGTTTTTGGGGGTATATTTAACTGTAAAAGACACACGCAACATTAGTCATTTCATGAAGATTTGAATTTCAGCCGCTGATGTTCTGAAAACCCATAAATTACCCGTTTCTTCCTGTGTTTTCAAATGCATGTCATGGATAAAAAAAAATTATCCTCAAAAATCACAGCAGAACCTTGTAGGGGGTTTATTCCTGTTTTCAGAACTGCCCTTAGATTTTCGGTGCTACCGTTGGTTGCTGAGATATCGTCGACCAAAGACAAAAGGGTCCTTTTTGATTTAAAGTTCGATATCTCAGCAACAAATGGTCGTATCGAGATTTAAAAAAAGAGCAAATTGAAGCTGAATAAACAAGCTATCCGGTCCATACCATGGCTAAGTTAGAAAAATTTTTTTCAAGCTCGTGGACTTCAAAAAAAAGCAAAAAAAATTCGCAAAATTTTTCTTCTCAAACTACTTCCTAGAATTGCGCGAAACATGTAGCTCCAAAAAATGTTTTGCCGAAATATCTCAAAACTAGAAACTTGGAGCTTCCAAATACTTTTTTTAGACCTCGATAAGAACATTTTTCACTGAGATACAGCATTTTGAAAAATCACTAAAAATTCGGAAACATTTGTTGGTCCTTTAATTTTTTCCATTAGTGTAACAAAACATAAAACACCAAAACACCACAGTGTATTCGACGAGCATATTTCGCCATTTTCGCATTATCAAGAGATAGAGGAGAAGGTGCAAAAATGGAATATGCTTATAATATGGAATACCATGGTTTTGACTAACCTAAGTGCCGCCCTCTGTCGAAAAATGGCTAAACTTGTGAATGTTTGCGATCTTAATTAAAGCGGTCTGCCACGCGCCGTTTTAGTATGGTTTCAGTTTACCATGTGTGTACTTGTGAATTTCGCATGCTGATAATTTTAACAGGTAAGTGAATATGCAAGCCTAATTTTGTTATTTGCATGCTTTTATTTAAATATTTGTGACGATGCCACTATATATAAACTAAAGTTTAAGATGACGTTGTACTTTTTTAGTGTTTTGTTACGATAGGCTAGATTTAACCTCAAATATTGCTAGCATGGGTAGTCGGTAATATGGAATACTAGTATTCCATATTTGCACCACGTTTTTTTATCATATTTCTTAGATACCTACAAAGAACTTTTATCTTTTTTAAGATGCCACGAAAGACTGAACGTCGGCCTTGCAATAATAAACGAAAGCAATACAAGGAAGAAGACATGGCTAGGGCCATCAAGGCAGTGAGAGAAAAAACAATGGGATATCTGAAGGCATCCAAAACCTTTAGTTCCCCGTACAACGCTCTTTCGTCTGAGTCTCATTAACACAGTGCCACCAGATAAGGCTGCAGCAACCAAGCTTGGAAGAAAATGTGTTTTGGGACCAGAGCTAGAGAAGCTACTAGTTGATTACATTTTAAAAATGGAGTCCAAATTTTACGGGCTTAAAATGAGAGATCTGAGGCGCATGGCTTATCAGTTAGCCATAAAGAATAAAATCAAACACCCGTTTTCTTCATCCGGATTAGCTGGCAGAGCCTGGATTGATTTGTTTTTAAAGCGACATCCAACATTGTCAATAAGGAAGCCAACGGGGACATCACTTGCAAGAGCTGCAGGTTTTTGTAAATAAAGAGTTGACGGCGTTTTTGACCTCCTAGAAAAACAAATGCCCTATTCCCCAAACAACCTTTATAATGTAGAAGAACAGGCTTAACAATTGTCCAAACTAAAGTACCGTCAGTTATAGGGCTTAAAGGCAAACGTCAAGTTGCTTCATTAACATCAGCAGAGAGGGGCTTTTATTACAGTTATTTTTTATATGAGTGCGGCTGGAAACTTTGTCCCTCCCTTAGTTATTTTCCCTAGAAAAAATATGAACATTCAGCTTATGAAGGGAGCTCCTCCTGGGTCCGTAGGAGTTGCTCATCCATCTGGTTGGGTACAGTCCCATATTTTACCCAGTGGTTTCGTCACTTTATCCAGTATACTAAACCAACTCAAGAAAACCCTCTCCTGTTAATCCTTGCCGGCCATTACAGCCACACTCGCAATATCGACGTTATCGACCTTGCAAGGGAAAACCATGTTACCATTTTATGTTTGCCTCCTCACTCGACGCACAAGCTCCAGCCTTTGGATAAGTCATTTATGGGGCCATTCAAAGTTTATTATAGTGAAGAAATTCGTATTTGGATTCGTCAGAACCAACGGGCTCTTAGTCCTTTCGATATAATGGAATTATTTGGTAGAGCTTACGAAAAAGTTCAGACATACACAATAACTGCTAATGGTTTTCGCACCACTGGTATTTATCCTTTTAACAGGAATGTTTTTTCCGAAGCTGACTTCATTGCTGCGGAACAAGAAGGAGCGAAAAGAGGAATTACCGTTAGCATTCAAGAAGTCAAAACAACAAAAACTTCTACTACCCCTGTCGACAAACCCTCCTGCTCTAAATCTTCGATTGCCTCTGTGAATAAACCTTCATGCTCTAAAACGTCATGCGAAGACAATTCACCTGTGAGAATTCACCATTCGAAATATCTCCAGTCCCAAACACAATCCGCAAAAAAACCAACAGAGGACGCAAGACAATTGGATCTACTGTGATTACCTCATCACCTTACAAAGACGAACTAAATAAGTCAGTAAATAAAAAAACTGAAAAGGAGGCAAAAGCGCGTGGCATTAAAAGAAACTTATCTTCAGGAAAATCCTTGAAACAAAAAAAAAAGGTTGTCAAAAACAGGAGAAGTCAAAGTACAAAACAACGCCCAAACGCTCAAACGCCCAAAGAATGCAGAGTCGTCTGATGAATCTGAGGATTCAAGCGAAGATGTAAAACTTGACGATTCAGACAACGATTTGGAAAATATGCCGGGACAATTGGAACCGTATGAGGACGATGCTCAATGCATGTTTTGCGAGAATGCGTTTTCTGCTGATCAGAGGGGATAATTATGGGTCCAATGTTTAATGTGCTCAATGTGGGCTCATAATGAGTGTGCAGGCGCCGAGAAAGACGAGTATATTTGCGACTGGTGCAAATAAAGCATAAGTTACTTCATTATTTCTAAGATATTTAAGTGTTCCATATTTGCACCACTTTTTCTTAGGTGGGCATTTTGTAGTTTTTTTTCAAACTTTCTTTGTTTGTAAAAATGTTTCAGATAATTACACATTTGCTTTTACATTTTGGTGTCTAATTGTCTAAAGTACCATTTTCCTAAATTTGGCTTAATTCTATTCATAAAAAAAAATCTTTATATACCAAACAAAATGGTATTCCATATTTGCACCTTCTCCTCTAAATAAAACTGAACTAAACCGATCCTAAACTAAACTGAACAGTTTTAAACACTGTTTTGATAAACTTGAAATATTTTATTCTCCATTTAAACGATTAGTAATAGCCAATTTAACAGCCGGCCATAGAGAACCGCAATGCAGTACACAAACTCTGGTTATATATGCCTCAAGAAAGTAGCACATAAAGTACATACATTTTCTCCGCATCTACATAAATCCCCATCCATGATAAATAAATTACAGGGTCCTCAAAACATCAAAGTAACGCAGTTTAGAGGGACTCATTTGTAACGCGGTATCTTCTCTCAACCCTCTTGATAAACTTTTCGAGATGCCATATAAATTTTCCGGACTCCTCCCGAAACAGAAGCCCGCGCGACAGAATTCCTTCCCCGACGAAATTACATACTGGCATTTGAATTTCCTAATAAGTAAGGCAATTACGCGGAGAGAAAAAACCGCAGGAGCGGCAACAGCTGCTTCTAACAGCATCCTGGCGATGCCGCTTCCTCATGGCTGATGACATTCGATTTTGGTCGATAACCGTGCGGTCTTATAGGTGTGTGTGTGCTTGTACAACGTTCCGGTAGTAATTTGATGGTGGGAAGGGAGAGGGGGGAGGGTTTAATCGCCGGTGAAGCCAAAAGTGCACGCCTGGCTAATGGCTTCGCCTACGGATTTTAGTTATGGGCATCGACGTGTGGGCTGATTAATTTTGAGGGTTTTAAAACCAAAGTGCGAGACAAAAGTCACCTACCCCCCTTTTTGAACGGTTATGAACTACTGCAAACAATTAAGGGAGCAAAAAAATATTGAATTTTTTTTAGTGATTTTTGAAGGGCTGTATTTGTGTGAAAAATGGTCGTATCGAGATGATAAAAAAAAGCATTTTGAAGCTCCAAGATTCTAGTTTTCAGATCCCTTTGCCGAAAACTTTTAGGAGCGACAGTTATCGAGCAATTCTAAGGAATAACACGAAAAAAAAATTGCAAATTTTTTGCGTTTTCTTTCTCGGTCCACGGGCTTGGAAACATTGTTCACAGTAAAACCATGGTATAGACCTGATAGCCTGTGTATTCAGCTTCAATTCCCCTTTTTAAATTTTTCTCTACGTTAATTTGTCCCGGAGATATCCGACTTTGAATGCAAAAGGATCCTTTTGGCTTTAACCATCGATATCTCAGCAACTAGTTATCGGACAGAAAACTGAATGGCAGTTTCAGAATCTGGAATAAATTTCCTACAAGGCTATGTAATATCTTTGTGAAAAAATATTTTATTTTCATCCTCAATATTAACCTGAAAAAAGTGACAAAAAGTGACTTTTTCACTTGTTTTGCTAAGTCGACCGCATCTTTACGAATATTGATGGGGAGTCTAATGTTTGTACGAATTTTTATACCTCAATGTACCCCCAATAGTCCTGCAAATCGGCAGATCAATCTATCGAATAGTTTCCCCAGACCGTTTGATCAAAATTTCAGAAAACAATAAAGGAGCAAAATTTCTGAGTTTCTGAGCAGCCTATAACTGGCGTAAAAATATAAAATTCAAATTTTTTCCACTTTTTTCACAATTGGGCATCTTTAACCCATTGAATTTGAAAAGAAAAAAAATTTCAATTTTTGAAAAAAAAGTAAATTTTGAAAAAAAAATTTTTTGTTCAAATTTTGATTCTTATTCATTAACCGCCGGCATTTGCGTCACCTAAAGCGTACTACGTGGAGATTGCACGGTCGGATTTACGCTTCTTTTGTGCTCACGCAGGTGTGTGTGTGTGAGATTCTTTAGAAATTCTTTTCTTAATTTGTTAAAAATTGAAAAAAAAGTAAATTTTCCATAATTTTTAAAAAATTTAAAAAAATTAAAAACTGAAAAAAAAAATGTTTTTTCTTTTTCAAATTCAATGGGTAAAAGATGCCCAATTGTGAAAAAAGTGGAAAAAAAATGAATTTTCTATTTTTACGTCAGAAATTTTGACAAACGGTCTGGGGAAACCATTATATAGATCGATCTGCCGATTTCCAGGACTATTGGGGGTACATTGAGGGTACAAAATCCGTACAAACATTAGACTCCCCTATCAATATTCGCAAAGATGCGGTCGAGCAAAACAAATGAAAAAAGTCACTTTTGTTCACTTCTTTCAGGTTAATATTGAGGATGAAAAAAATTTTTTTTTCAAAAAGACATGACATAGCCTTGTAGGAAATTTATGCGATGGATAAAGCCAAAAGTATCATTTTGCATTCAAAGTCCGATATCTCCGGGACAAATTAACGTAGAGAAACATTTTAAAAAGTGAATTGAAGCTGAATAAACAGGATATCCGGTCTATGCCATATTTTCACTGTAAAAAAAAATCCAAGCCCGTGGACCGAGAAAGAAAACGCAAAAAAGTTGCAATTTTTTTTTACTACCCTACATTCTTCAACAAATCGTTTTAAGACGGCAACACTGTCAGGTTCTGTAGCGTAAACCGTAAATTTTAAGATACTTTCACAGAGCCACACTGGCGTCCGAACTAGCCATTCTATCGGACCTCGTAGTCCAATTCATCTACCATGATATTCCTCATTCAAATAACGTCTCACTGCACCATAATAATCTGCAGGAGCACCATCTTTTTGGAACGTAATTTCCAAGTTACCAAATTCCTCTGGATTTTCGTACAAAATATCAAGAATTAACGGCTCAATTGCGTTTTGAAACATCTCCAGATACACTTCAGCGGTTAAAATTCAAAATTCAAAAATACAGGCCCAACTATGTGATTTCCCAGAATAACTGCCCAGTCATTTATTTTTGCTGCAAGTGTGTATGTTTTTCACGAAACATGTGAGGATTTGTGTCACTCATTTGTACCTCACATTTTGAGAGTTAACCTTTCCATTGAGGTAGAAAGTACTTTCGTCACTAAAACAAATTGTTTTCACATAATCTGGTTGTTGGTCAATTTTATTCAAGGGTGTAGCCAAAATGGTCAAGTAGAAACCAAAATAGTCGGTGATTGCGAGGTCCAAGTGCCGAAAATATATATAGAATATTTTGACCCGTCATATACTGCGATAAAGATATATACCCAGGGCTACACATATTGTTAAGAATTCTTGTGACCATATACTACGTATATATATTACGTACAGAAAATAAATTTGACCTATAATACATTTGAATCTGAATGAAAAACACCTTGCCCTTGCCTTCAATGACCTTTCTTTTTGCTTTTTTGTTTAACCTGCATTGGACGCCCCCCCCTCCCCCCCCAAAGAAAAATACTGGTTACGCCCTTGATTTTATTGGACATATTTTCACAGAATTCTAGTCTTCGGTCGGGATCGTCAAGTTGATGCACCATTTTTAATTTGTATGGGTGAAATTTGTTTTTTTGTCAACACCCTGTGTACTGTACATTGACTGACTTCACAGGTAGGTGCAACTTGGGCTGTGGTGTGGGTTTATTACTTAATTTTTATCTTCAGAAATTTTTGGTAGGCCAGATCATTTGACATCATTAACACTACCTGTTGTTTCAAATTCACGAAGAAACTCCTTCGTCTCCTTCCAAATATGTCTTCGATATAGGGCGATAAGGATATTTCTCATTAAAAATGCGTTCCGCTACATGCAAATTTTTTTCCACTTTCACCAGGTACTAAAATAGCTACTACTTTATCAGCTAGAGCTCGTACTATTTTGCTTATTTAGACGCTTTAATGTATCATTAAACAATAATTAAACTCAAAATTCAAAGTATTATAAAAAAAAACGAGCAAAGTAAACCAAGTTGGAGACTTAAAAGAACATCATTTTTTTTTTGACAATTATCCAGAAGTGGCCTTTTGAATCTGTATTCGTTGAACGCTCAATTGAAATTTTACTGTTTATATTTATTTAATCCATCAAAATTACCCTAAACCCAAACAGAATTAGAATGACTGAATAGGTCTTATTAATACCTTTCAAACGAGGTGTCACAGTTGCAAAAAAGGGCGGAACACTTTTGAGCCGCGCTGTACATTATATTCATAACCTAGTTGACAAGATTGAATTGATACATACCTGATAAAACGTCGGTCAACGTTTGTTGTTAACAATTTTCTGTCGAACCACACCATTGCGTTTTCAAAGTTTCCTTGGGCTTTTCCGGAGCCTCATAGGCCAGTATCTGTAAACTAAAAAATACAGTAAAAACTCTAAGAAAATCCAGAAATGTTAGGTATTAATTTTAAAGTAACTAAACAACTAAACAATGTTATGTATTTACTTAAGTGTGGTCTCCACCACCCAAAAGTAAACTGGTTTCGATTAATTGAAGAATCAACTATTGCTACAATAATGATTAATATGATGACCTTACATGTGACTCTTGATAGAATTCAAGGTACAATTTGCTCTCTCCAACATTTCTAAGAATTTGTTTTCATCGCCATTTTTATTTAATAACATACGGGCTGTGTAAATTAAGCAATGAGACTGGCAACGTAGCACCCGATCTAGCAACACTGCGGAGATGAGACTTGGAAGGGCGGTAGGTTAACATGTAAAGCACCTTCAGTACAAATTTGAATTTGTTATTCAGTCATTTCATTCATCATTATTGAGTCATTTATTTTTTTCTTTGTGACTGTTTTCGTAAACCGTTTTTTCTAGTGCGTTTTAAAAATGAGTGACATTAATTTTGAGCAACGGTATGCTCAGGTTTTGCTTCAGACTTGGACACAGCGCAACGTATACTTTTTGCAAAACTTCAACACGTCTACGGAGACAATGTATTTTCAAGAGCCCATGTTTTTTCGGTGATTTAAGGCATTCTCAGAAGGAAGAAAGTCGATTGAAGATGAACCAAGCGGAACCAAGGTGTTCATCTTCAAGAACCGATGAAAATGTCGATAGAATACGGGATCTTGTGCGTTCAGATCGTCGGTTGACGACGAGAATGATCGGGGAAGAGTTAAATTTGAATCACACCACTGTTCATCAGATTTGAATCAGACTAACAAATTGGGGATGAGAAAAATCTGCTCAATAATTCCGTTCCAAAAAAAACCTTTTACAGGAACAAAAGGACATCAGGAGAGAACGGTGTCTTGACTTTTTGGAATCGATTGAAAATGATCCCCATTTTATGTAACGTGTGATCACTGTGTGTCACTGGTGATGAGACTTGGGTGTTTGAGTACGACCCGGAAACGAAGCGCCAAAGCATAGAATGGCACACTTCAAGTCTCCAAGACCCAAAAGGTAAGAATGAGCATGTCGAGGATCAAATGCATACTGATTTGTTTTTTTGATAGTTAGAGAATTCCACAAAAAGTCTGTGCCTCCAGGCCAAACTGTAAATGAACACTCTTACAGAGAGGTAAACTTCGAGAAAGTCTAATGCGTGTGAGATCAAACATCAAGAACAACTAGATGTTGTATCACGACAACATCCTTCTCACACAGCCATTTCGAGTTTTTAGCCAGTAAAAACATTCATGTGGCTCCTCGGCCTCCTTATTTGCCTGACTTGAATCCTTGTGAATTTTTTCTCTTCCCGAGATTGAAAAAATCACCTCAAGAGATGCCATTTTGGGACCATAGAAAACATTCAAATGACTGTAACCGACCAGCTGAAGGCTATTCCAGTATATGAGTTCCAGCACTGCTATGAGAAATGGAAGAACAGTCTCCAGTGCTGTGTGGCTTCCCAAGGAAGCATTTTTGAAGAAGACAATACTGAATTGTAATTATATTCGAATAATTTTTTTTAAATCAGTCTCATTACTTAATTTACACACCTCGTATCATAGGTCTAATTAGCAAATAACATAAGTATCCAGCAGTATTTCAAATGACAAACCTGATATATGTTCACACACACTACCTCTACTATAAATCTTCCAAATATTACAAATGATTTTACTGATTGCAGAATAACATTTTTACTTATATACATATACAACTTTTCCATTCCACTCAAGGAGTCGATAAACAAATTTGTCGCATTTAGAACGATGCAAGCGAAGTTTACACTCTACTCTATTCGCAGTTTTCCCATTGGTTACTCTCTCTGACCCTTCAGACCTCGCCTGAAGACACAAAAAGGACGCGACAAACTCGACGTTAGATCGTGTAAATTGCCTCTCGAGTTTAGATTCGTAGCTGTTAAAGATTAATGCGGATAGGTTGTCGAGAGAAACCGATCGAATCATGTTTCACAGTTCAATCGTTCTATTCAAATTCGATGGGTCTTATTGTTTCTAATTTAGGGCTACTGCCTGAAATCCCGCATATCCACGTCGTATGATTAATATTGGGATTGAAGCGGTCATAAGAAAAACAAAATCTATCTAGGTACGTCTTTATATTTTAGTTTGCAGAGCGTAAAATTACGTGAATAATGGAGTAACGACTAAGGGGAATAGTGTGGATGGAGAAAGGTAAAGATTTCACGATATAACATGTTTCCATTACTTCCGGTTTTCAATTAGTAGTAATCTCTATAGGGAATTCAATATAAGTATTACACCACCTGGTGGTCACTCAACAAATTAATTTGGTTTCTGATTGTGTGTTGTACCAAATTAAAATATTCCTTTTATAATGAATCAGTACTGTTGCGTACCTCGATATACGTCGTGGATTAAATGGAGCTCCCATTTAACATTTCATATAGGTATGTCCTGAAGAAAGAAAACATCGAGTTTCCGTGGTGCATAAATTTGGTGAAGAGGAACGCATATATAGACGCAAGACTATTGAAAATTAAAACTGAAGATAGTACAGCCAGTTATTAAATATACGAGAGTATGTTCTCTGTTTTCTTCATTTTGCTGAGGGTGACTATTTTGAAGATTGAGGATACTCGGTTTGATTGTGACATTCTACTTAAACTATTCCATTTTTGCCAACGTTTCGGAGCTTTATTTCTCCCTCATCAGGGCTCAATTAATGTTGTTATTTCTGCCATGTAAGGTGGTAAATTACGAACACTGGCGGTACTATCTATATACGTGTACAAAGCAAATGTACCAAGATAAAAACAAAACACTATTTTCAGGACAACACACTTTAAAAATTACTATAGTAATGAAAATTTTTTAGAGAATCTAACCTGTCGTACGACAGGTTAGATTCATTCAAAAGGTCAAGAGGTCAATCTCTCCAAAGGTTTTTATTTATAGTTTGTTACTTATTCCTGGATCTAATCCAACTAACCAAAAAACTAACAGCGAAGAAGGTCGCCAAATTCCCCACAGATATTCTACTTAAAAATAGATTTAATATGTCAAACAATTTTGTAAAAAAAAAAACAAATATGCTGCTAAAATGATGTTACTTTTTATGGCGTTATTTCTAAAATAAACCTATTTAATCTAAAAACGTATCTTATTTATTCCTATCTTATTTCTACCAAAATTAAAAATCAAAAGAAAACTAATTATGCCAACAACTTCTAAACGATAAACCTTGATATACATATATTATCACAGTGCCGTGCCTTAAGGTAAAAAAAATAAAATGCTAGACGAAAATTAAAAAATGATTTGAACATAAGCACTTTAGACACGACGTAACAACAGAGAAGTAATGGTACAATAACTAGTTCCAAAATTTTCCGCAGTGGCGTTGGCTTCTTAAATTCTAATGCCTATAGAGTTGGAACCCATGGTTGCCAAATCTATCTCTTTTATTCGAGAAAGGGAGCAAAAGACATTTTTCCCATTACCCACTGACAAATAAATATTGGTTCACCGTGAAGGGCGTAATGTTAGTGGACTATAGCCTTTCCTTCTAACCCATTAATTACTTACATCAACTTAGAGACGGAAGATCTATACAGGTATTTGCCAACAGTGTATGTAACCGGGTATTGTTGGAAAGAGAGCTTGTAAATGGACGCTGGCGCTGACCTGAGCGATGAACCGAATTTACCAATATGGCGGCTGATTTAACTATATATTTTGAAATAAGCTCTGTAGGTGTGTTTCTACACAATTTTCTGACAGTTTAGGGACTATCAAAAGTAGTTCCTTTGTTTTATTGTTGTCAACTCGCAACGAGTCCCGACTATACTTAATAACACAGCCACACAAAAAAACCCTAAAACCCGGTAAAAAAAAGTTTCCTAAAACCCCAGAAATATTATTTAAACATTTATTATAAAGAAATTATGATTTAATAAACAAATTCAATAATTATTTTAAAAAAAACAGCAAAATTATTATTCACGCACCATAAATAAAGTTTAAAATAAAAGTTGTGTGATTATGGCTGGATTTTGTTAAAATGCTATCAGAAGTACAGTAGTGTCCAGATATCAGGGGGTATAAAAAATAAATAGTTTTTGTGTATATTAAATGTATATTATTCAATTTTTGGAATGATCCTTTTTGTCCTGATTTCGAAAATATACCATATGTTACCCCTATCTTATATCGTTTTTGAGTTATTAAATGTCGAATATCTTAGTTAAACTAATTACTGTAAATATGGAAAAATTACGATTATTAAAGTAAGCTATGAAACTGACAACTATTATGTTTGATAAGTAACATTTCTTTAATGAAATAATCAAAATGGTTTACAGTGAGGAAGAGAAAGTCCAAATATTTATACAAAATATATAACAAAGATTTATTTAGGAAATTTAAATATAAATAAATGATAAGATAGGGTATGATAGGTTGTAACATATGGTATATTTTTGGAATTAGGAAAAATGATCATTCCAAAAATTTAATAATATACAGGGTATCCCATTAAAAAACACATTTATTTTTTTGTATCCTCTGAAGTTTAATTGAGATATTCGACGTTTAATAACTCAAAAACGGTATATGATAGGGGTAACATATGGTATATTTTTTGGAACCAGAAAAAGAGGATGATTTCAAAAATTTATTAATATAGAGGGAATCTCTTTAAATAAAAAAACATGTATGTTTTTGTATCCCTTGAAATCTACATGCTACTGTCCTTATAGCATTTTAACAAAATTCATAACCACTAATATATTAAACTTCCCAACTTTTATTCTTTAAACTTTTTTTATAGACAATAATAACGATGATAAAGGGTGGGTAATTTATAACGAATACCATAACGTACTCTCGAGTTCGACGTTAAATCTGACTCACCCTGTATTATTTTAATTTGGCGAGTTATAAAATATTTGACTGAAGATTAATTTATCAACAGAATTAGGAACAAATCAGCTTTAATCTGTCTTGGGGTGTTTAAGCATGTTTGACCAGGTTTTCAAACACGTTTGAAAGCGAATGAGGCGCTTTATACTATCTTAATTTTCGCGTCATAAACGTCCCACGCTTCGAGCCAAAACACCTCGAGACTAATAATGGACTTCTGGCAACTCGGCCGTCGTCGGTAATATTATTTGCAAACAAGCAGGTACGGAAGTCCGTAATAGGGGTCCTGAGTGATTTACCGCTCCCACATCAGTCCTAAAATATAATTTCCCAACAGTGCGGCCCTGCGAATCGCACCTAATATCGTTTGTATATCCGCCGACGACTTGCTCAGCATCCGTGGCCGATGATGAAATAAGTGGACGTCAGCCCGCAGTGTAGGAAGAACCCTTCCGCATTGTGTTACCTTGGTTACAGACTAGCGGGACTCCGAGAAATGGATTCATAGAGGAATAATCGGGGATTAAGTGCCGTCGAGGACCGTAAAGTTGTAATACGACAAATTAGTAATTCAAACATGCCATCTAGATCTTGCATTTTGCTGCTGTACTGCTGTTGTAATTGACTTATAGGTATTACTTTTTTAACAACCCTTTCTTTACTAATTGTAAGTTATTGGCTCGTACACCTATAAATCGGAAAACTTTTAATTTTTTTTTTGTCGTATAGAACTGAATAACACGTCATTTGAATAAACTTTATTTATAACATTTTATGCTGTGGTTCCAGCCACGATACTTACAGGGTTTGTCCGGAAAGTAATGTCAGTGAGCTTTGAAAAATGGTTTTTATTGGTTCTATGTGTACAAATCTTTAGAAACTTTCAAAATTCATTCCTCCTGCGTCCACACATCGGTTCCAGCGGGTCTTCCACGCATCAAAAGCCGCACGGTAGTCGTTTTCCGGAATCGCCTTTAAAGCGTCGGTGCAAGCCTTCTGAATGTTTTTCACCGACCCAAAATGCTATCCTTTCATTGGGGTTTTGAGGCGCGGAAACAGAAAAAAGTCTGGGGGGGCCACATCGGGGCTGTAGGGAGGCTGGGGAACAACGGTGATGCCTGCCTTGACGAGGTAATCGGCCACGACGAAGCAGGTGTGCGAAGGCGCATTGTCGTGGTGAAGCTTCCAGGATTTTGATATGTCTGGGCGGACGCGATTCACCCTGCGTTTCAGCCGCTTCAGCACCTCGACGTAAAACTGTCCGGTTACGGTTGTCCCCTGCGGAACGAACTCATGATGGACCAATCCTCGGCAATCAAAAAAGACAATCAGCATTGTCTTGATCTTTAACCTGGACATCCTGGCCTTCTTGGGGCGAGGGAGTTCGACGTGTGCCATTCCGCACTTTGCCTCTTCGTCTCCGGATCGTATTCAAAGACCCAACTTTCCTCCCCGGTAATGACGTCATCAAGGAAAGCGAGGTTGTCTTCGCAGGTGTCCAAAAAATTCTTGGCAGGTTTCGACGCGCCTCGCTTTTTTGATCGTCCGTTAGCACTTTTGGCACGAGCTTCGCGCACACCTTCCTCATTCCTAAAGACTCCGACACAATTTCGTGAACAATGGTTTTCGTAATGTCTAATGTTTCGGAAATTAAACGGACACTTAGACGACGATCAGTGTTCAACAAGTCACGCACACGTTTCACATTGTCGTCGGAACTGGAGGTTGATGTCCGTCCAGCGCTGTTCTCGTCGTTGACATCTTCCCGACCTTCTGCGAAGGCCTTGTGCCACCGGAAAATTTGCCTGTCCGAAAAACAATCGACGCCGAAAGCCTTCTTCAACATTGGAATGGTTTCCGCAGCACTCTTCTCCAGTTTCACACAAAACTTGATCGCCATCCGTTGCTCAAGCGGACGTTGCATTTTTTCTTGCACCGGGTCACTGTAACGACTCTCAAAGAACGAGTGATGCGACCGCTACAACGACCGGTAGCCAACTGACGCTTGTTGGATCTTGTTGCCAGATCCCCCACAACAATCCCAGCACGTAAAGCGCGGGCTGGCGCGTACAGTCTCGGGAAAAAAATTCACTGACATTACTTTCCGGACAAACCCTGTATAATAAAAAAAATTGAAATTAATTTTTTAAGATTTTGGTTATATTCGCCCAATTTGAGTATAAAAAAATGTACTACATTGAGTTTACAAATAATGTCCACAAAGGTTGGCACATTTAATACAGATTCCAAAATGGTAATAAAAATAGTAGCTTTAATTGAAAACAAATCGTCGGCACTATATTACTGTCGTCGACAATATTCTCAAACCTCGTAAATCGATTTTTTTGCAAATTGTTTTTTTTTTGCATCAAACCATTCTTCGTATGTTTCTACGTTATATTAACAAACCTCGTATGAAATAAAAATGAGTTTGACCCTGAAAATCTACAGAAACCAAACCTCGTAACTATTGTTGTCTTATAATGACAGTCTAAACCTCGTATCACCGTATCACAGTTTAGATACAAACTTATATCTAAACTGTGACCGTATGGACGCATGGAACAATTTGGTGCGCGTTACAGACGGTATTGGAAAAAGGTAAAGGAGATAATTTTGAATGACGGTTGCACATGCACATACCAAAATAGAAACTATATTTTGTCGAACGCTCTACTGCAATGTTCAGCATTAAAAAATGTGTGTATTATTCAAAAGATTTTAGAGAAAGGGCACACTCAAATGAGTTGTGATTCCGTGCATAGTGTGATAGAACGGAAAATAAAGAATAGGATTATAAGCGTTCCAGCTGATTATGTAAATATAATTGAAACTGCACGAAAAAATCCAATGCCTTAAACAGTGGCGGTTGGTGATATTTCAGTTAGACATATCTTGAAAACCACGAATAGGACCCCTTCACTTTCTAGGTGATGACTATACACCTCTTACACAAAGGATTTATAGTGGAAAAAACCGTCAGCAAAGTTTGCGAATATTTTTCAAAAAAAACTGCAGAACACCCTGGAATCTCAGTAACGCTCTGTGGAATATTTGCAGTATATTTATTTTCATAATCTAGAAACAAATACAAGGTTTTTCGATTTGTTACAAAATATTTTTTTTTTTCAAAAAGTTATGTTTTTTTACATTTTGTTTCCCAAATTAAAATGGCCATAACTTTTTGAAAAATATATATTTTGTATAAAATCGAAAAAATCTCTCTTTATATTTGTTTCTAAATTATGAAAAAAAATATACTGCAAATATTCCACAGAGCGTTACTGAGATCCCAGGGTGTTATGCAGTTTTTTTTGAAATTTTTTTCGCAAACTTAATGCGAAAAAAACAAACCCGATAAATACTCAATTAACATATATTATCTGACAAAGTATTTAAAAAATGACATACATTTCGATACGCCTCTATAAATAAACGAGATGTGGCATGGTTCAAATCCATAACCCTGTTCATAGAGTTCGAATAAGGTAATGTAACATTTACAAAACTTATATGTCCTAATTACTTCTAGTAATAACTCTTTAAAGTATGTCATGAAGTTCCATACCATTTTATCAAAGATATTGAACTATTTTCAAACCTCTTCTTCTATCTTGTTCTAGTGTAAAACGCGTTTTCGATCTCTTGACCCAAAATTCCAATCGTTAGCTGCTGTCCTTAAGATTTTTTTCAGCCCGATGCACAAGACAGGATTAGGGCGCCCTATAAAAACTTATGTTTTACTTGAAAATCTGAAAAAAAGGGCTCTTAAAGAACCCTTCTAAGAGTTCCTTTAGAAAATTACAACACGTCTTCATCGAATTAAATTTATTAAAAGGAAGCGCGATGCGATGTCAACATCATCGTAATTTATTAGATCTTTTACAATCTCCATGAAGAGAACGTTCACAGTACGTTTAGCCAGAGGCAACTAATCAAAAGGGGTATAAGAAACAAATCCACCCTCTCTGTTTGATCTTTGGAAAGTAAAAACCAAATTCAGTATACAAAATTGTACTATTGTTGTATTCAAAACTAGAACAACTTGTAACATTTCACTACTATGATATGTCGATCATTACTAGAGAAAAGAAATTCAGGGACCCTAACATAATCATATTTAGAGTACCGGAAAGCCAGTATAATGGCGCAAAAAAAGCGAGAATTTGTTAAGGATTGGTTTCATTATTATCATTCAACTACTCCTTTCTTTCAAACTTAATTTTAATCTCTGCCGGATGTCTGTCGATTTTCTTTAATAAAAAAACACATATGTGAGGGAACGTCTATTTTCAAATGTCATTTGTTTTTGAGTAATGACGTCATCTATCTATTTTTCGAATGGCAACCCCCATTTTTTTAATTTTGTCGATTTAACGGTATAACAATGTTGCCACCTTACATAACAACATTTTTGAGTAAATGACAATTGAATGTTACAAAATGAAAAATATATTTTTCACAACAAATAAACGAAAATTTCTGAAAAAACTGAACACAAATAAAACATAGCAAAAAAGTACGGCGCTAAGCAAAAAAATTATCAGATTAAGTTTTTTACGTATCCATGGTTTTTACTGTCAGTTAATCAGAAGATTTGTAATTAAATTGTGCGAAAAGTTAATATAACGTGTTAGTATTTATAAAAGTTCCAATTTTGATATGGCACATTTAACTGTGACACAAAGAATTGAAATTTTGATTTTCATCGGATGTGGAAATAAGACCAGAACTCAGCAGGAGGTATGCAAATTATTTAATGTAAAATATCCAGATAACCCTATCACTCAATCCACAGCTAGTAAGATTGAGTCCAAGTTTAGAGAAACTGGTGATGTTAAAGATCTACCAAAATCAAGACGTCCAAAAATTACCCCAGATAAAAAGATTGACATTGTGTTAAGTATGGAAGAGAACCCTCAGAGTACCTCTACACTAGTTGCCTCAGAAAATGAAGTTAGTCAGACGACAGTTCTACGTATCTTGAGGAAAGAAAACTATCATCCCTACAAATTTCAGCTTGTGCAAGAACTCAACGAAGACGACCACGACCGCGACCGGCGACTGCAATTCTATGAACCTACTATGAATCTTTGTCAAACTAATCCAAATTTACACCAGCAAATACTTTTTTCCGATGAAGCCACGTTTCGTCTAAACGGCACAGTGAACCGTCAAAATTGCAGGTATTCGAATCGGACGAATCCTCATTGGATCATCATGAACATCCACACACATCCACTCACATACTGAACATCCGCAGAAATTAAATGTGTGGACCGGAATAGTCGCAAACAGAATAATTGGGCCTTTCTTCTTTGAAGAAACTCTCACAGGAGAAATATCTCTGGAGTTCTTGAAAAATGATCTAGATCCAGCGCTTGCAGTAATTTTCCCAAACGAGAATGATCCTGACATTCCAGATAACACACTCTGGTTTCAGCTGAAGGAGCACCCCCGCATTATGCGCTCAGTTCATGAATATTTAAACGTCATTTTTTCCCTCAGAGGTGGATTGGCAGACCAGGACCGATAGAATGGCTCGCGAGATCTTACACCATTTGATTATTTTTTATGGGGTTATTTAAAATCAAAAGGTTACTGCAGAAGACCACACAATTTAGCCGAACTACGAGATTGCATTAGAGATGAAATGGAATCCATTACCCCGGAAGTCGTTCAGAATGTACAAGAAGAATTTGTACACAGGCTTGCATATTGCCAAGAAGTTGATGGACGGCATTTCGAACACGTAATTTACAATTGTATTTGCTTAGATATTAAAGAAATTTTCGTTTGTTTGGGGGGTTACCATTTTGAAAAATAAATTGACGTCATTACTCAAAAAACAAATGACATCTGAAAATAGACGTTCCCTCAAAAATGTGTGTTTTTATTAAACAAAACCGACCTGTTCGAGGATTTTTTCCAAAAATGTTTTGTTTCACATTTACTGAATTTATTCCATACTTTAGGCGCGCACTGTACATAGTGCAGTACTTGTGAACTCTGAAATTTTTCTTGCTCCCAGGAGAAAAAAGTCACGTTCCGCCGCTGCTCTCGTCGCCGAATAATGGCATCGCTTAAGCATTAATCACGTCCGCAGCAGCAACTACTGCATTATATCGGCCGAACGCAAAACATTTCCTTGCTTCTACTTCGCCCAAGTTTCGTCCAGAACGGAACGGGAACCCAATAAATAGGGCCGTATCTCGTTAAAAGTTGCAACTAGGACTTATCTCTTCTCTTGGCCGCCTGAGATAATGAACATTCGAGAAGGGACTTAGGAGTTCTTCTATTAATTAACGTTCTAGGATTGATACTCCGTTAATTTCGTTAATTGAAATTCCCAAAAGATTAAAAAACGAACGGTTATTAAAATTTCAGATGACGCGCTGCAGAAATTAAGTTTAATGCTATGGTGAAGGACTTTCTATAGAGGGTGACCCATAATTATATTGAAACGTTTAAAAGGTGTCTTTTTACATGTGATTTTAAAAGGGTTCTCTCAAAAGTTTTTCAATTAGAGCCTTCCCTGTAAGACGAGCAAAAAATACAAATTTTTAAGTTTATATTTCAGTAACGGGAACGTAGGAAATTAAAATTTGGTGTGTGTCTTTTACAAGTAGAACATCTTGGCGATAACATTTTTTATTTTCCTTCTACACCGGTATTAGTCCAGTCTGTGAGCTGGGGAATTAGGCCAACTAAATAAGTTTGGTGCAGCTACTCGAATTCAAAAAATTGTTTTTGCATCATGTTCTATGAACCTCTAAGGTCATTCGTGACTCTCAATCAACTTGGCTAGCCCCCTCAGACCACCCCTATACAAGTAAAACACATCCCTAATTCGCACCCTCATTTTTAGAGTGGTATTTAATTTTTTGAAAAAATGACAATTAAGCATCGAAAATGGGTTCTAGGAGGTTTTTTGGGTCGCTGATCATGAATCCGATGTCATTTTCCCGGAAAATTCATGCCACGGCCGGGAAAACTGGAAAATTGTGTCACTTTTCGCGGAAATTGAATCATTGTTCACGCGATTTGCGTTTTTTACGTCATAAAGATATCCAGCAGCGTATAATGATAACGCATAACGAAAAACCATATAAATTTTCTGGAAAACTATGAAAAATTTCCGGAAAACCTGGAGACAAGTTTTCAATTTTATAAAAATGATCGTGTGATAAGTCGCAATAGGGGTTTTCTGGGGCGTTGATCATGAATCCGATGTCACTGTCCCAGAAAATTCATGCCACGGCCGGGAAAACTGGAAAATTGGGTCACTTTTGCGGAAATTTAAATATAATGATTAAGATATTAATTATTATAATGATTAAGGTATTAATGGTATTGAGGTATACCGTGTGTCCGCGAGGTTTTTCGGTTTTCCCATTTGCATGAATTTTCCGGATTCATGATCAGCGACTCAAAAAACCCCCTAGAACCCACCTTCGATGCTTAATTGTCATTTTTTCAAAAATTAAATAACTTACTAAAAATGAGGGTCAGAATGGGATGTTTTTTAATAGTATAGGGGTGGTCTGAGGGGCTAGCCAAGTTGGTTGAGAGTCACGAATGACCTTAGAAGTTCATAGAACATGATGCAAAAAAATTTTTTTTAATTCGAGTAGCTACACCAAACTTAGTTGTCTTCCAGCTCACAGACTGGACTATACGGAGTTGAAACAAGCTACCCGTATTCATTTTGTATCATAACCAACTCTTTGGTACCTCTTTCTATTCTCTTATTCGAATATTCAACGATTATCAAATAAAAAAAATAAATTCGTTTTATTGTCATATTTAAACTGTGAACATAAATTGGTAAAAACGCTTAGTGGGCAGTTTATTTAATGTTTCTTTTAATTGCACTTTACAAAGTATTTGGCATTTGTCCAGTGTAAGTTAGTAAGTTAGTTCTGTGTAGTTCAATTTATTTTTCTGTGCTGTTGCAAAACTTTTTAACGAAAATTAATAACGTGTTTAGTAATCATGATTTCGCAGACGTACATTTAACATAAGGACAATATCAACGAAATGCACGAGCGCTCAAAGTATGTGGTGAGGTTTACTCTCCTGTACAATACAAAGAAATGTCCGCGAGTCCGAACCATTTGACAACTGACAGAGGAAAATCATTAATACTCGTATACTTAGAAAGAATATATACGCGTAAATTACAGCCTATAATTGAGAATAACACGATATTTTAAATCGTCAAACCAAGGCCTATTGATGATGATATTGATTTTCTCAGCAATAAGCTCACAAACGGTTCATTTAAATGAAAAATACAGTTTTTGTAAGTAGGTCGTGGAGTTTGCTAAAGAAATCAAAAGTGTTTGTTTGGAGTTGTCAAATTTGTATTAGCTGTTTGTAGTATTTCAAAAAGTATTGTTAAAGAACACCTGTGTGTTATTTTGTGTGATATATTTATTGTGCTATTTTCATAGTGATATATTTTTTAAATGCTTAGAAAATACCAAATTCAACAAAATAAAAATATACAGGGTGTTTCATTAAAAAAAAACGTATGTTTGCTATATTCTGAGAAAATGGACGGGGGGCAAGAACTGACTAGCCACTGGATTCTACATAAAAAATTGTATGGAAATCCGTTTTTATATTTCCAATAAGATGAAAGAATAGTTAGAGGGGGTGTCCAAAAAGTGCAAATTTTCAGTTTCTCCGTGTATCTCAAAAACTAAAAGGGCTATGAAAATTATGTTTACAGCTGTCAAGTTAACGTGAATATCTGTTCATCGGATGTAAACCTTGTTTTATTAGTGACACTTTTCTAACCAAGTGTATACTTGGATATAATATTCTTAGTTCTTTCAGATAAAGGATATCCCTTAATATTCTAAACTTAGGCACTACCATCAGAAGTTTTTTTTTGACGTAATCTATATGTTTATTCTTAGAGTAATCTCTAAAGTCAGCAATTATTTTTATGTTATTAAAGTTGGGAAGTAAGGACTGATTAGGTATACCTGTATCCTACGAGCAAATAATATATTTTGTTAAAATATATAGTTATTCATAGTTAAAATTCATAACAATAACAGACTGTACTTCTCCGAATCGTTCACAGCTGCAACTACAAAAGGAATGAGCACTATTTCAGGTTTTGTCTACTACGGCCAAGGGCAAAGTTACTGTTGCTACACTGTGTATACGAGTATGTATTGTATATTTGTGAATTACAATTTGAACTATGAGCATAGGAATTTTATGCAGAATTACTTCTTGTTTTTTTTTACAAACGATTTGCCTTACATTGTGTTAATTTATTTATTCATGTTTTGTCAGAAAGGAATCTATTTATAGAGATTTCGATATTTTGAATTTTTAGGTTTAAGATCCCGAATGAGAAATAAATGTAGAGAATTAAGAAATATTAGAAGAAAAATTTATATAATACTATCAATTTAACAGACACAAAAAAGCAATATACAGGTTTATCGATCTAACGGGGGCCAAAAAACAATTTGCTGGATTCCAATGTCGGGACTGCCGTACAAATTAACGGTTAATGACATTAAATGGGCTTAGAAAAAATCGACACCGACGTTAATTGTGTTTCCCTTTGACGTGAAAAAAAGCCCTCCCCTGTTTTGCACAATCCGATTTCGTGAAATTGGACAGACGCTTGAAGTTTTCTGTTTATTTTGTGTAAGGGATTCACCATAGTATAGCAAAACGTTTAGAAATCTATGTTGTTTTTAGTAAAATACCTCGATATACTAAAAAATATAGAATGAACTATTTCTCGGTAATCATAGGTTTTGGATGATTGCCGGCCAAAGTTCTATCTTCAAATTATACAGGGTTGAAATCTGCGTGCAAAAGAAACACCGTCATGTTTAGAAGATATAAAGAAAGAAAGAAATATACATCAGAATTTAAGAAGCCAGCGCCACTGCGGGAAATTTTGGAACTATTTACTGAGCCATTACTTCTCTGTTGTTACGTCGTGTTTAATGTGATAATGTTCATTCCGTTGATTCATTTTATGATCTTGTGTAACATTTTATTGTTTTTCACCTTAATACACCATTTGTATATATACAGTGACCGCTATAAAGTTGGAACCATATGGGATTTTTTTTAGTATTAGGGTTTGATAAAAACTTTTGGTGACAATCACTTCTGCCTCCAAAATAACTTAAAAATACACAAATTCAAAGTTGCCAGCAAACATCTGGCAACTGTCAAATTAATTACTTTATATAAATTAAAATTAAAATATAAATTAAAAGTTTATGGGGGACACTGTATATAAGTATGTGTATCAAGGTTTATCGTTTATTAGTTGTGGCATACTTTTATTGGTTTTCTTTTGATTTTTAGTTTGGATAGAAATAAGATAAGAACAAATAAGGTCGGTACGTCTTTAGGTTGGATATACACTCGAACCCCTCTTAATTCACCTTCGCTTAATTCACATCCTCTCTTATTTCACCACGTTTCCCCCTATTATGTCACGAAACCGTCCCTCTTAAGTCGCCGCCTGTAAAAGTTTTAGATCTACGTTTGGAAATTGGATTCTCGCATGAATATGTACAATTTTTATTGAAAAAAAATGATTGTGTAATACATTAAATATAGACACCTAACCTTTAAAATAGGTGTCTTTTAAAATATTTAACCATCAAAATATTCACTGAAGCGGAATGAAAACAATTATTTTGGTTTCTTGTTTTACTATTTGCATATATTATAGGAGTATATCCACTCTCAATAGCAATAAAACTATTATTATTAATTTACAAAATATTTATTTTTAATTGCACCATCTTCTCGATCAAACTGTCAAGACTACGATTTTCTTCGACTGTGACTATTTTGTTTCCACGACTCCAACGGCGAATCTGCAAAATCGATGGAAATACTTCATCTAGCGATGGAGGAGGTAAGTTCGGTGACTCTTCATCTGAATCCTTATTGTTATTGGAATTCAGTAATTCTTCTTCGGAGTCACTTTCTTCTATCCCCCCTTTGGCAATTTCAATCAATTGCGAATCATTAAAAACTTTATACGGCGGTTCATATTGGTCTTTATCTATCCAATTCTCGACTTCCTTGAGAGACATTTCACCGCAGCCGGGAATACGTCGTATCACTTCAAGTAATCCTGCGACGGTTTGCGTTTGTGCAGAACCATCAAGATGAAGCTGTAGTAGATTTTTCCACGAATTCTTGAGAGTATCTATTGTAACACTGTCCCAGACATTTTGTAACAAATGGAAACAGTCTCGGAGATTCCATTTTTTGATGAATTCGTCTACACTTCCTTTCTCTTCAAATTCCTTGGCTAAGAGTTCATTTAAAAACATGGTCTTGTAGCGTCGTTTTAAAGCCGAAATTACGCCCTGATCCATCGGCTAAATAAGTGACGTCACATTAGGTGCTAAGTATACGACGGGATCGATTTCGTTCAACTCTGTAGGCGAAGGATGTGCTGGTGCATTGTCTAAGATTAAGATGAATCTAAAAAAAGAGCAAACATGTCAAAATTTTTCAACTTTCTTTGTTTCTAACGTATTTAATAGTACATTACATTGACATATTATGTATTTTATATTGTATATACACTAATATAACTGATAACGCGACACTCGTAGAAAATTGTTTTTCTCCCTTGTAATGTACAATATTTTTCATTATTTTTGTACGGTTTAAAACCTTCCCATGCACATATGATGAAAATAAAGCTGTGTACTTACTTTGCTTCGGGGTCATGATTTATTTTCTTTACGCTGAGTATGAGCACATTCTTGTACCAATCAGTGAAAACGTTGCGATCCATCCAACTTTTTTTTGTGCCCTGTACACAATTGACGTGGACACATTTTTCAAACATCGAGGGCGTTCTGACTTCCCATGACGGTCAATGGAATTTTATGTGTGCCCGATGCATTCGAACAAACTTGTATGGTAACACGATCTTTGGAAGCTTTTCGACCTGGTGCTTCAGTTTCGTTTCGACACACAAAAGTTTTGGTGGGGAAAATGTTTACAAAATAACGAGTCTCGTCGACGTTGTATATGTTATCGAGCTTATATCCATGGTTTTCAAGGAAAGCCTTTAACCCATCTCGAAACGCATTGGGGTCGTTTTCATTTGCTGAAAGTTTTTCTCCTTCGATATTTAAACATCTTATCCCGTGACGTTTCTTAAATCTGGCAAGCCAGCCATTACTCGCCGAAAAATTGGAGTCCACGTTAAGACTTGCATGAAATTGCTTGGCTTTTGCTTGTAGAACAGGTCCAGTCACAGGTTCGCCGAGTGCTCTCTTATGACAGAACCACAAAAATGTACACTTCTCAAAAAGACTATCGTGAACTGATGAATATCTGAGTACATTTTTATTTGCGCCGTATTTTTCCATAGTTTCCTTGTGTTGTAGTATTTTGTCTTTGTTGTGAATGATTTTTGAGATGGCCGAGTGGTGCACTTTGTACTATTCTGACATATCCTTGTTTTTCATCCCATTTTTAAAATATCCGATGACCTGTAATTTCTCTGCAAATGATTATCTCACTACGCAACGGACTCAAGGAAAAAAGATTGAATCAACAAAAAAACAATCAAATTGAACTTTGTCACGCACGACTAGGTATACGTCCGTTGACTGTTTCGTTCAGTTGGCTCATTTTTCGTTATAACAAGTGCTGTGGTATATCTCTAAATATTTCTTTTTACAGCTAAAACACGAAAAAGTTGACGTTTATGCACCACGGGAACTTGATGCTTTCTTTCTTCAGGAAATACATGAAATGTTGAATGGGAGCTTCTTTTAATCCAGGACGAACAGCGACGTACACAACTATACCGATTCGTTATAAAAGGATTATTTTATTTTTAATGATACAATACAAATAGAAACCAACGGACATTTACACTAAACAAATACACGGACATTTACACACAAGACATTTAGTAAACAATGGCTCAGTAATCAGTTTGTTGAGCAACCACCAGGTGGTGGTATTTCGAATTCCCAGTATTATTGCGCCCAGGATATACAGACTTCTTAGTAAATATATAAAGCCACCAGAAGGCACAATATATGTATTCACAAGATTAACAATTCTGACCAATGAGATTCCTTAAGAGTGATCTATGTTTTAGAATACCTTGTACAGCTAAGGACATATAAAAAGAAAAAAAAACGTTTCCATTAATGGACTCAAGATTCATTAATTGGCATACAATACATTAGTGGCACAGTATGGCACAATACAGAATACAGTTCCTTTGTTACATCCTAAAATGGGAACCTGATATTTTTAGAACAAAGTGAAAAATATCTCGTCAATTTCTTATTTTATGCGAACAAAAAAACCCAATTATTAACCCTTTCAGGGAAAATCACAAATTAATAAATGTTCACCTATATCACCTCTACGTCTGCAATTTTTTTTAAACATAAAAACTGTTGCTGAACTCTAAATGGAATGACGCAAATCGTTTCTTCGAATGTGCCCCATTTTTTTATCTACGATATCTTGGTGCACAATGGAAAGGGAGTGCGTCAATCACTTTTAAATTTCCTAAAAAAATCTCTAACGCTCAGGGTCGAATAATGTTTCACCTTACATATAAAAGCTCGGTTATATCGAGTGACGCATGTCGCATTTTCGATGACGCTCAGCTTACTAAAATGGAATTTAGTTTTCGATGAAAAATGAGTGGATAGTTTGGTTCACTTTAAAAAATTGCATGCACGTTCGTTTTCTTTTCTTGATATTCGCTTCTTCTACAGAACTTGAAATACGGTAAATTACACCCCGAATTATCCATAATTATATTAAATATTTATAATCCTATTGAACATTTTTTTGGTTTTACAGAAGACAATATAATATTGATTTTTTATTAAGGCAAAAAAAGTTTATAGCAAGATTTGTATCAATTACACAGGCCCACAAAAAAAATTGACTATGGATAAGAACATAGTTTTTCCCTGTATTTTTTGACGCTGAATCCAAATCCGGTGTCCGTTTAACCGTAGCACGTCAGTATCAATGTCATTTCAAGGTCAAATAGCGAAATAAATACTTAATATGGAATAAACCCATATATCTTTCTGGGATCGCTGAATTAGAATCTGCTATTATTCTTACCATATCACGTGACTTCGAAGAGCACTCCAAGGTCAAATCACCAAAAAACACATTAATGAGGCAAAAGTTTGGATCTTTATGTTTTTGAAGTTGTGGAATCCAAATCTGAAACCCATGATAGAATACCGTAAATGGTTTCATTTTCATCATGTAGGTACCTTAGTCTGTATTAGGGAAATGTGGTTAACGATTTTCGGTTTCGTGAATGTATTGCTATTATTTGTTAAGGTAAAAGATATGTAGTCCGTGTATCCATGTACATTAGATGAGTTGATACCGATTATTCTCGTAGCCACCTTACTGAATAGAGTTGACTTTGTCCTCGTCAAAGTCGGAAAATCCTCATACTTATGGTGGGTTCATGCAGAAATTTTTAGTAATAAGAATAAGAATAGTAATAAGCATAAAAGTTAAACCTTCGTTTTATAATGACCCAGTTCATGCAGTAAACATAATTTTTAGTAATAATTTTAAAAATAAGGATAAGGAACAGATCCCTGTAAAATTAAAGCGAATTGTAATTTGATTAAATTAATTGAATTTCAAAAGGCAAGGCCTGCAATCGACTTCCCGAGGTCAGGAAGATGTCCAGAATTTGCAGAAGTTCTTCAGGAAAAGCAAAACAGGCGATACTAATCTGCTAGCAATCAGTAGTGTTCATGCAATATCAAAACAGTTCCGGTAATATTCAACAGTTACGGTATTTTACAGTTACGGTACAGTCATATTTAACAGTTACGGCGACCAGTGTTGGACATAAGAAAGCTTATTACTCAGGGAATTCAGTTTCTATTGATTTTTGTTATTGGCTTAATTTGTCGAAATTGTATGGTAAGTTGAAATATAATAAACTGTTCGTCAAACTTAGCTAATTAAACTAATTAATTCAGTATGACGTAAAATCAATACTAATGGTCAAAATACACGTGTTTTTATTGAGCTCGTGGCAATTTGAATGAAACTTTAATTGACACATTAGAATTAATTAATTTTAAGTCTACCCATGTCAGTGGTTAAAATATACAGGTCCTTATTATAAACCGATGACAATTGTAATTCTTTAATTTGCACTTCGTTAACGTACAATTATAATTCAATTAATTAATTCATGGCTATGTATGCAAGAAATAGACATTTAGAAACTCTGTGAAACTAATATGTTACAGGTAAATTGACAATGTCTGTAGCGTCATTTATATTTGTTTTTTATTTTCACAATTTCCAAAGGGAGGGAGACAAAATTGTGGATTAAACTGATTAATTCAGTATGATGTAAAATCAATATTAATAGTTAAAATACATGGTGTTTTATTGAGCTTGTGTCAATTTGAATGAAAGTTTCGCTTACGTATACATTAACACTTTCGAATTAACTCATTTAAGGCTAGTCATGTCAGTGGTTAAAATATACTGGCCCTTATTACACTTTGTGAAAATTTTACTTCATTAAATTTGAACTTCGCCAACGTATAAGTTAACACAATATAATTGAATTAATTAACTCATGGCTATGTGACGTCACACATTAATTAAATAGATAAAGAAATAAACCGACATTTTGAAACTCTATGTAACGAATACGAGGGGGTACCCAAAAAATAACCGGAACAGCGTTGCCGTGGGCGGAGCTTGTGTATAGCGCAACTCATTTCCAGTTCAGTGCCGCCTGTGTTGTCGACCTGGCTTGTTCTGTTCATCTGCAGTGATTGTTTTTGCTAACGCTGTTTTGTTCTTGTTTCGTTTTTTATGATGGCAAGTTTAAGTGAACAACGTGCAGCTGTGAAATTTTGTTTTCTACTCGGTAAAAATTCTGCTGAAACTATTTTAATGTTGAAAACAGCTTACAAAGATGACGCTATGGGAAAAACTCAAGTGTACGAGTGGTTTGTTAAGCTTTCTAAGCTTTCAAAATACCGCATAGACATGATCAAAAATATAAAAATAAAAACATTTTTTCATCGAAACAATTTGATATTTTTTTTGTTAAAAAAAAAATGTTTAGAATTATTAGTCAGTTTTATTTTTTTTAAATAATTAAATAGTTTGAAAAAATATTTTTAAGCAAAAAACAATTTATAATCATGATTTTAACTTGGATTTAGATATAATTAATGTAGAAAAGAAAATTATAGATAAGAAATATCAAGTTTGTTAATAAAAATTAATATTTAAAATGTTCATATCAAAGAAAAGCGTCTAAATCAAGGATTTTTGGACAAAACTACCGATCAAATGGACTGAGGATACTCTCACAATTTCAAAAAGACTCTGAAAAAGATAATTTAAGGTAAAAATTTTGCAATTATTTTGATAGATTCACCAAAAAAGTGAAAATACCTCAAAAATGTTGGTGAGTCCAACTTTAACCTTAAACAACTTTTGAAAGACTAGATTTATCAAAAAATTATAAGAGACGTTTTTTGTAGTGCGTTCAATTCCCTACAAGAATATGTTGCTTGAAAAAAATGGGAAATGGAAAATCGCGATGAGTCACCTCTTAATATTAAAATTAAGAGCTGATATTTTCACAGGCTCATTTTTTCGACATCCTGAACAATATATTCAGAGTAATTTTTGAAAAAGAAAATAGTCGATTTTTTTGATACAGTCTAACCTGCACACACACAGCCATCTCTGTTCGACGGTTTTTGACTAAAAATGGCATGGTTCCGCTGCCCCAAGCACCTTACTCGCCTTACCTGGCTCCGTGCGACTTTTTCTTATTTCCACGCATGAAAAGGGGCATGAAAGGACACCGATTTGACAACATTGAAGAAGTCAAGAAAAAAAACAGGAAGGAGCTGCCAGCCATTTCTAAAGATGACTACAAAAAAATGTTTCGAACAGTGGAAGCACCGGTGGGACAAATGTATTAGTTGTAATGGAGAGTATTTTGGAGGGGATAAGGTTGTTTCGTAAAAAATTTGAAAATATATAGCTTTTAAAAAAAAAATCCGGTTATTTTTGGGTACCCCCTCGAATGTTACAGGTAAATCGACAATTTCTGTAGCGCCATTTAAACTAGTTTTTTATTTTTCACAATTTCCAAGGAGAGGGAGACAAAGTTGAGGAGGGACAGACGACGATTGGCGGCATTCAGATTCTTGACTGATTTCTCGACGCCTATTCTCCAATTCGAATTCCGGCACCCTCCAACCCCGAACGCCCCCAGGTCGGCATATCTCCATTGTCCGCTAAACAAGATACTAATCAAGCAAATAAAGATTAATGTCCCCGTTCGTACCGCCTAAACCTGTACATCATTTCTCGGAGTACCCGTCCGGCGAATAGATAAGCGGACAATATACCGCGCTCACCCAACAATGGCGCCCCGGTAAATTTAATGGGGCGCTTCGCGCGCAAAACATCGGGATTTATTTCGAATTAGGGCCGAAATTCGGGGATTAAATTTACGGCGGCGTTGCAGCGCCTTTCGCGGACGATATTTGGAAAATGCCGAATGGAAAATTAGAAGACTGCCGGCGGGATTAGTCGTTATAGGCTGTTTATATTCGGTCGTAATTAAATCGAAACGCGCCATTGGAAAATTGATTTTGATCGAGTGTTGACCAGAGGCGTAACTATAGTTGGGTTAAATATACTAAAGTTTATAAACTGCTCGTCATAATTAGCGTAACACTTAATCATTTCACGCCCAAGTGCACTGTCAAGAGCAAGAAGACTAGAACTAAGGAGATCGAACTGTGGCTTTTCGCTGTATAACGCGACGGGCTCGAATATGTCCGCCTCCAGAGGCGCTGTAAACAGTTGTGTACCCTGGTTGCTACGGTATATAAACAGATATCTATACGTATACCGTGGTTCTGTACTAATATGTGTGCGTTAGAGGTTAGAGTCCGTGTGAATGTCCGTGGTGCGAATACATTTGACAGACGCTCGATATTTTTCGTTAATTTGTTGTTATTGAATATTATATTGAATCTGCACAAGTAATGTCTTTGCAATTACAAATTTTCGCAATGATCAATATGAAAATGTATTCGAAACATTTCATGTTACGTGCTTCAACGTTAACAATACAACAAAGAAACATATTTCGTTTCATACATACATCAGTAATTTGAAATAATGTCCGGTTATTCAGACCGCTTCTTATATCACACAATGCAACACAGCACTTTTGAACCATATTTATTTTTGTGTGTATTTTTGTTAAAGCCAAACAGCATGTAAGCACCCGCTTTGACAGCTTAATGATAAACGTCATATAAAACCATAGCATGGTTTTCTATGATAAACATTCACATGTGGACCGCTGCTCATTACGTGACATCGAGTACATTACTGTTTACAGCGCCTCTTGGAGGCGGACAGATTTGATCCCTAGATACCGAACGAGTTCGGTCTCCTTAGTTCTAGACTTCTTGGTCAAGAGACATCATATTACTGATAGAAAGAAAAAATAACTAAAACCACGTATTCCTACGTTTTCGAGGTCGCTCTTTCGAATGGAATCGTTAAAATTTGCAAAAAAATTGATGTAACCTTCAATTTTTAACAAAAACTATTAAAAAAATGCGATCTTTTTCAAGATGTTTTTTTAATCGCAATTTCAGCTATGTTATCATCCTTTATACCACTCAAAAACAGGTAGAAACGTGCACTCGAGACGTGTACTTGAAGGAAACGCAATGAAGACAATATAATTTTCTCATTTTTGAGTTTAGAATAACTCGCTATGGCAAAATTCAGAGGGCGATATTTCTCGTTTTTACCAGTTGCGGGATCATTGACGCAAAAGAAGAATTTTTATACTTATTAAGTAATTATATTTCGATAAATTATGACACTAAAGGAGAGGGCAGTCTCACACTCGCCCGTGTTCTGTTTTTCTTTGTGAGTAGCCATCCGGTTGCGGAGATTAAACGAAAAGAAATGCGGAGAATGGACTCAACGACCTACTCTAAGGGAAGCTAACTTTTGTCTTAACCCCAGAACACAACACCAACGAAATACTCTCCTATCCTACTACGTACCACATCGAGGGGGTAGATAAAACCCTTAAACTTGACGCGGAGTTCGGAGAGAGAAAATTCAATGAAATGTGTAACGTGAGATCAACTCGATATTCTCCGTGGTCCCTGAGCATGTTCAACGAAATCGAGAGGGCTTGTTAAACTGTGTGATTTGATAACTTTGTAAGGTGGAATTTATTTCTCACTTTTAACGCAGCTCTCACCTTATACACTCGATTCCCTCTTAAGTCACCAAATCCGTGCATCATCTTCTCGCTTAAGTCGCGAAATTTATTCTCTCTTAAGTCGCAATCGTAACCTCAACTTTTTCGTGTTTTTAGTTGCAAAAACAAATATTTAGAGATATACCCGAGAATATACGGTGGTGTATTATTCTCGGGATATACCACATCACTTGTTATAATGAATAATGAGCCAGCTGAATGAAAAAAATCAACGTAAGTATAACCAGTCGTGCGTGACAAAGTTCAATTTTCCACTTGAATGAATATTTTAAAGGTTAAATATTTTAAAAGACACCTAACCTATTTTAAAGTTTAGGTGTCTATATAAAGGTTGTATAGGTGTCTATATGTAATGTATTACACAATCATTTTTTTCAATAAAAATAGTACATATTCATGCGAGAATCCAATTTCCAAACGTAGTTCTAAAACTTTTACAGGCGGCGACTTAAGACGGAACGTTTCGTGACATAATAGGGAAACACGTGGTGAAATAAGAGGTAATGTGAATTAAGCGAAAGTGACTTAAGAGGGAATCGAGTGTAAATGCTTCTATTTTTTACGAGGTGTGTAAATTAAGTAATGAGTAGGGCATCCAATCCCGGGATCCCGAACATTTTCAATATCGAAATTCCCGAGAAATGAAGACTTCAATCCCGGGATTTTCGGGATTCATTTACAAAGCAGTTTTTTATATTTTACGTTCCACTAGCCTGTTACCGACACCACGTGGGTTCACACTTTTTGAAAAAGGGGGCAATCGTGGAAGTTACCTTCAAATGGTTTATGAGTTTCTTTTAACAATTAAGCCCACAAGTGTCGAATCTCTTAGCTGTAATTTTGTTTGTATTTATCGCACATATTAATACGACATAAGAATAAATTACTTATTAATAGTAATAATAAATGGTACTACGGTACCAAAATGGTTCCATTTGAAAAAATTGAGTTCTGCTCCAAAAACAATTTTGATGAACTTAATTTGCTCATAAATCACATAATTTAGTATTTTTGACGGGATTTTGTTTTTTGTAGCATTACATGGTCATTTATACTAAATCGGAACCGTCATGGCCCACTTAAATGGAAAACTAAAAATTATAATTGTAAAAAACATTGACGTTTTAAATGTCACTTATTTGGTATCGTTGGATTCAAAAAATTATGCAGAATTCATAAATGCAATAATATAAAGGTTATTCTATTTAAAAATCGAAAGTTAGTGTCACTTCCGGCAAAACCGGAAGTGGAAAAAAAAATCACTTGTATGTCAGATAGCGTCGCTTATTATGTATATAGGATATCCCAAATTTCAATCAATTATCTTGAAAACTAAAGGAGAAAAGTGGGGTGTACCATGATCCTGTTACACCCGGTATAATTGCGTAACTCGTCGCGTATAATTTGTATACTTTGTGAGCGGGCCTGCGTCCCATTGCAACGTCCATGAAAATCGGCCAAACTGCACATCTCTTGTAATTAATTATCACGGGCTATAATTAAAAAATTGAACGGTTTCGCGAGCATAAACCAAATTAACTCTCAACCGAAAAACGGCAAAAAACGCTTTTTATCGCTGACAGTTTGTTAATAAATTCTCCGTTGGCCATCTATTACTGAACCAATGATCAGGAATTAATTATCTATACACACCGGTTTAATTAATACTAAACTATTTGAGCTTAAGCGATATATTTCCACGTCGCAATTCGCTTGTACGCCTTAAAACGTTTTGCTGGCGCTAATGAAAATGCTGTCCGAAATATTTTTAAATGCTAAAGTATTACGTAGACATTTTGCAGAGTAAACAAATCGCTGGATTTGCAAAACATTTGCCAAATTAAAATATTTTCGCGGTGAAAAAATAAAATTATAGGAACAGTTTTATAACTTTCAGAGTAAAAACAAATTATTTATGAGACTACGGAGTGCTCTAGTGATTTTATCTCCATTCAATGTGCACTTTTTTATGTTCCGAAACATCCAGTTTTTTTAGAATACAAAAAGGTTTCATGACGAAATAAATAACTAATAAAATATTTAATTGAAACAATTTAAAGGTTGGGTTTTCAGTTAATAATAATCTTCAACCTACTAAAGATAACTGCGTGACACAAATTCAAAAACTTTAAACGGAATAACGTATGTCCTAAAAGTTCTGGCACAAAATATTTATAGCAGTTTTTTTTTTAATGAACAGATTTATTGAAACATCAATTATTTATCATAAACTACATCTTAATGCTTAACTAAACTATACTATCAAATTATGTGAAGCGGCCCATACTCCTCTACCAGACGGAACTTTCTTCGGATGTCTCTCATGAAGCCCTGGACGGAATTCAAATCAATTTCTCTCAATTTTTCAAAAATTCGACGTCTTAGTTGCTGTTCGTTTTGGGCTTCCCAGCCTCTGTCATAAACTTTCCGCGACAATAAAGCCCAAAAATCCTCTATTGGGCGAGCCTGAGGCAAGTTAGGAGGATTAGCGTTTTTAGGAACAAAAGGTATGCGGTGTTGACGAAGCCAGTTTTGGGTATCTCTAGAGTAATGACACGATGCTAAGTCTGGCCAAAACATGATATCATCCTCGGCATGATGTTCTTGGACAAACTGGAGCAATTTGGAAAGACAGTTCTCAATATACCCCTGACTGTTCAAAGCTTCGCCTATCACTCTTCCAACAAAAGGTCGAGATATGCCCCTGTTAGAAATTGCGCACCAGACAAGGATTTTATCGGCAAATTTTGCTTTAGTCTTAAACTTTACATTGTCAGGGCATTCCTCTAGGTTATTTGTATAAAACCCATCATTTCCTTTCATTTCGGAGTTAGCCAAAGTGAAATACTTTTCGTCGTCTAAAATAATGCTCTTGCCATCGGCACAGTAGACCCGTCTCGGTTGACGGCAGCATCTTGGTATACGTAGAAGCTACCCTTGAGTGTATTTGGGGCACTTATGTCTTTTTCGATATTTCAGACCATTCCTCTTCAATTTCAACGATACCGTACTCTTAGAAGTGTCATATTGACGAGCCAGTCTCCTTGATGACATCCCAACTTGGTTTCTTGCTCTTCTTACCAACCGCTCTTCCCTCTGTACAGTAAATACTGGTGGTCTTCCACTTTTTGGAAGGTTCAAACAAGGTATTCCTGCTCACACTCCGCTATTGTTAAAAAATTTTGTTACAAAATTTCCTCTATAAGAGTTTATGGGGGTTATATGGGGGTGGAGAGAAAAAATGATGCGGTAGAAATTTTTTTTGCCAAATTTGGTTTCAGTGCATCAAAATACATAGGAAATGATGGGTCTGATCGCAAAGACAGAACTTTTTTTTGTAGACCTGTGTAATTACTTACGTAAGTAATATAGTACACTTTCAATAATTATTATTTCCCTCCTATACCACTCAAAGCACTCAATAAACCCGGCAAGAATAACGGTAATTTTCAACGAAAATTTCGAAAACACGGAACAATAAAAGATAAATATTACATTTTGTAGGTTAGATTGTAGGTTCATGAAATCAAATAACTCGCTTTCTGCGCTGTCACGTGTGAGAGATGGGAAGTGGGCATGTTTGCCTCCGCTATGCAGTTTTTTAAATGACCTTTAATGCCACTGAAGTTAAGGGTTAAATTTGTTAACTGACGCAGGTGTTTGCGAAGCGCTATCCCGTATTAGTACATATGTGAAAACATTGGCATCGGAGGCTTGCCACCACGGCGATAGACTAGGCGCTGGATCGTTTATGAGGGCCAATATGTTGCAAATAATAGAGCAGGAACTCCTTTGACATATTTATGTTTATTAATATTTTATTTTCAGAAATCATTTTTTTACGCAACATATGAGTTTTAAAATGAGAGTATTATATGTAGGTAGGTTTATATAAAAAAAAAAACTTCTTTGGAATTTTCACAAGGGAGGCACTGCATCCTCTACCTCCCCTGACGAGCCACCACTGCGACGTAGCTTGGTTAACCAGTAACACGAACTGGAGAAAATTCGTAAAAACTTAATACAGTATCAGATAAGTTTTTATAGTTGTAGAATCTTGTTCGTCGTATTTTTTTGTTATGAAAATCATTTTATTTATAGCGTATTACCAACGCAATTTTTGATATCTTCTGTAAGGTATACAAAATTCGTGTTTCGGTGAGCTACGTTCTCGTAATCCATCATTTGTTTATAACAAACCTGATGTACGCACAACGCCCTGTTTGCTTTAAATGGAAAATTGAACTGGGCAAGCTTATGCCAAAATGATTGAAGACAAACATAAACGGAAGTATAAAGCAATCTGTTTGATGCGTTTTAATTAAAAAAATCTCAAACAGTCTCCCTTGTCCTCGTAGTCCTCTTGCGTACCTACATTATTTTTAATTGGCCAAAATGTAATCGCGTATTTTTTCTTTTCCGGTCGTCTTCTGTTTAATATGAACGGTTTATTTTCGTTTCAATTAAGTTCATGATTTTCATTTTAGACGAGAAAAATACAGGTACACTCGGTTTTGTAACTGTTCATTTTGTTTTGTTCTACTTTTAAATTGCTATAAAAATGTTATTATTTGTAAATTAAATGTAATTATCATTAGTCATATTTAGATCACAGAGGTCTATCAGATCACAAAGGTCATAAAATCTATAAAGGTTATATCAAAATTTACTTTTAAAAACACATACAAATATATTTAGAGACTTAGTCTGATTAAATATAGAAAAATCTTATGTGGAAATAGTGATTGCTTAGGCAACCGTTTTCATAAAATGATTATACTAACACTACGCCCATTTCTGATAATGGATAATATCGTTACGATGCCACGATGCTCTCTTCACGATTACATACTCTCATCTCTGTCTTACTAATCAACGATTAATCGATTAGGTACATTTTTACTTACGCGTGCAGACCTCTATATATATATATTATATTGTAGGAACTATTTTACATAAATACCTGTACTTTTTCTGCTACCATGAATTTTTTTGTATGCAGTTTCATACCTCCAAGTTATCAACTGAACTTATAACCTTTTCCATTATTTCTAGACAATATGCCGTATACGATGTAACTAAAATTGATAAAAAACTGTTAAATACAATTGTTGTTACTAAATATTAGTGATATTACCCTTTTACAAAACGTTTTTACAGAACGTTTGTAATTAGTAGATACTCTACCGCTACGTAATTTCACATTAAATTAATAACTGTCACTGCGATTTGGAAATAAAACAAAAGTCAATGTTGTACAAAACATTTGTACAACAGACTTACTTTAAAACATATACAACAGACCACTTATTACAGAAAATCGAAAAAATTGTTTAGTTCAATTCTGTAAGTTACATACATACATACGTACGTATGTATGTATGTATTTTTCCACTTTATTTTACTAAACAACGTCAGAACTACGCTGTATGTTAATAAACAAATTTAAGTAAATTTTTAAGTAAAAATACACCGTGATATTTATGTTATTGTAACTTAAAACCGTATAATTTTTTTTACTTCTTACCAGTAATTTTAAGTGCATTAAAATCGAACTGAGAAACATTGGGCTTATGTCAATATTGTAATACTGGTTGCCTATATTTTATGGTCATATTCCTAACAATAAATGCAATCATAGATATCTACTAATATTTTTTCTCTAGTAAGATGTATATGATCAATTGATCACAATTAAGTAATGTACATGTACTGCAATATACTCTTTTGCGGAAATTCACACAAAGGGGGTAAAATAAAATATAAATACGTTTTTCAATAACTTTTTAAATTGTAAGATTTCAAATGCTGGGATAAAAGCTGTTTCCTATAATCAGGTCCCTTGTGAGATTTTGATACAATTTTTAATAGAAATTCGTATCTACCAGTGGCAGCTGTTGGAATTTTAAATTGTCATAGCTTCCTAATGGAGCATGGGACCCATATCAAATTTTGAGGAGTTATCACTAAACTTAAGTAGGATGTAATAACAAAAAACTTTAAACCAAAGTTGGAGGTCTACTAAAATTGTGAAAATTTTTATTTTTATTTTATACCGACATTTCGTTTATAACAATAAATAAAGTTTAAAAATTAATAACAATAATGAAACAGTATCTATAAGAAAAATAAATAATATTACACAAGGCGAAAAAATAAAAGGCTTTTATTTTCACTGAGTAATTAACGTAATTATGAAAACAAATATTTCGTAAAAATTCATCTCCATGGTGTCTCCATTTCCAAAGTCTTCTGGTGAGACCAATACGTTTATTTGCAAGTTTCGTTTGATTTTTTTTTTGTTATTGTAACCTTCTATGTAGGCACTAATATCCACCCGCTAAAATATAATGTGGGCCCCATGCTTCCTTAACAAAAATACGATGATTTTTTTAAAATCCCACCAGCTGCCAATGAAATCCACGTATCCATTTCCTCAGATCCGATTATAAAAACAGGAAAAAAGGAAAATTACACAGCTAAACCTCTTTATATAATATGTATATCCGTTGCCTCAAATTAAGTACGCATATACATACATAAAACCCCACAAATGTGCGGTATCAAAGGGAAGCTTGATACAACTTTTCACTATTCATTAACCTATACATCCACGGTTCAAAGGAAGTTAGCCGCTAGCCTTTGACCCTTCAAACGCCGTCACGTCCATAGCTAAATAACATATTCAAATTATAAGTAATACATACAGAAAGTAAAACGCTGCTTAAGGAATCAGTACTTCCACGTCAAAGTTTTCCATGTTTAATAAGACTGAATTACTAAAAATATTAGTTTGTGTTTTTTAACCTTTATGGCTTTCATGACCGTTTTAGTGTTTATGTAATATACAACCTGTATGACTCATCTATAGACACTATATGGTTTATGACCTTTATGACCAATATGATATTTATGACCGATATGACTTTTATGATCCATATGACCTTTACGACCAATATGACCTTCATATCCAATGTAACGTTTATAACCTGCAGCACATTTATAATTCACACGAACTTTATGACTTTTATGACATGTATGACTTTTATCACCCATATGACTTTTATAACTTATGTAAATATAATTATTAAATAATATAATAGTATAGGTCATAATTAATGTATTGGAAATGGGCAAAGTAGTAAAAACTAGAGTAGAGGCTTGTTAATCTGATATTTGAATCCATCTAACTGAAAACCCCATGAAACGACACGTCACATATTTCTTAGTTCATATTAAAATACAACCTCCCTGGCCCCTATCCTTTCCGTGGGACAACAAATAACATCATCAGCCACCACGAATAAATGTAGCTTGGCTATACATTTACGTATTCACAAATTTTTAATAATTCCCTTATATTTTGTTTTAGTTACCACCGTACCCCCGACAAAGAGGGTCGAGTACGAGTAGAACATTCTTAGAGTTCCTTTTACTGTTTAATTACTAAAATTAATGCCATTTAACCCCTAACACCTCAACCGATTAATAAATAATGTCGTGGTACATAAGTGTTCCAAATTTGAAGTTGATATCTTAATGTGTTCTCGAGTTATCGTGTATACACAAAAAGGTAAGCAGACAGACGGACGGACAGACAGACAGTTTTTTCCGATTAACTAAATATCTCGACGTTTCGGAACATTTTAAGCCTGAATCTGAGATTTTTATTTTCTAAATCCCAATAAAAATTAAAAAAAGTCGTGAACACCATAATTCCACTCTACTACGTGGAGGTGAAAGTAAAATTATACCATGAACTGTATTTTTTTAATGGAGCATATTTGAATAAAAAAAAAGTCAATAATCTATTTTTACTTTCATCATTAAGAACATAAGTGAAGTTAGGTTTAAAGTTTTTGTTTATAATAAATAACTTTTAGTTTAGACCCATAACTACAATAAACAAAGTGGCTACAAATACCTTTTAATTAAATTGAAAATCATGTATCCTATAGAGCAAATCTCGAAATATTACCATATTTATTATTATGTATATATCATATTTCTGAAATATACAAAGGGAATTTCTGTTATCTTGTGGATTAACTTTCCAGCATGAATTATACTTACAATTAATATTAAATAATACGAACATATGCATTATTCGCATGGTAACTCTTTATTTTATAAATATTTAATAGCTGAAACATACATATATGATTTAAAATGCCTGCACCTCCCATTGGTTCTCAATTTAAAAACGGTTCATAAAAGCTTTACTATCCCATTAGGGTAAAATAACCACTACTATATGCAATTTTTCTGTTCTAAAAACGATATTAAAATGAATATTTTAAAGCAGAACCTCGTTGGAATTTTATTTGCGCTTCAACGATTTTAGTTTTACGTACTTTAATTAAGCGAACCGTACATATTTAATTAAATTATTTGAGTTTTATTCGAAACATAAAGTTTATAAATCATATTGTTACGAGATTCTAACAAAAACAATGTGTATGGATAGCAGGACGCAGTATATTTTCAGTATAGGTAGGTACATATGTAAATGAGAACAGTAAAGAACTATACCGTTTGTATTCTTAAATTAGTAGCGGACCAAGAAAACGGAAAGGATCGCCTAAGGGAAGGATAGAATAAGATAGATATAACTGCCACACTTAACAGGCACATCCCACTCAGCGGGCGGGTCAGTGATGACGTAGTAGGCCGATTCGCATTTGTTGCCGATTTTGTACCCTCCCTATTTCAATGAGAATCAAGCCCCCGCACTGCTGAAGCTAAGGACTGGAGTGGGAGCAGTTCTCTCTGATTTGTGTAACACCACGGCAACGTCTGCATCTATCTCAGTTAATGAAACACTCTTCACATTTAGAGAATATAATTTAGTCCACATACGGTATATCCTTATTCCTCTGTTGTGTATTCTTATGTTTCTTTCAAGTGTTTCATCTTACGAGAAAATTGTATCGATTTTTAGCCACACTGTCAACTTTAAGGAATTCAACAGGCGCAGACTGATAACATTGAATATCGGAAAGGAAAAAAAAGCCACAAAAATAGGAAACAAATCCAAATCCTAGAAAGGTAGCTATGGGTATTTATGGGTCGCAATGGGCATATAGGCTATGATTCTTCTAATAAAGAGTTATTAGAATTGTTTGAGATAATCGAGAACAAAAAGATGAAACTTATTTGATTGGTATTGTTCGCCAGTAATTGTATCAAAGATTAGAGAGGAGGAAAATTGGAAGAACAGCGAATATTTCTCAAGTGGTTTCATCTACAAAAGTAATATTAATGGCTTAAAAGAAGTTAATAAAATTCTAGTTAGTATGTAATATACGAGGTGTGGCTATTAAATAACCGAACTGATGCTGCTACTAGCGCGCTGCGAGCGTGTCGCGACAAGTTTGAACTGAACTGTGTCTGGTGACACTTTCCCCACCCTGAGCTCGATGGACAAGGCAGTGGGTAGCTCAGTTTGCCTGTAGTAGTCGTTTGAATTAGTCTACGCACCAGTGACGCGTCGAAAAAAATGTTAACTGTTCAGATGGAGCAACGGGTTGATCTCAAGTTTGTTGTTAAACTGGGGAAAACTTTTACAAAAACGTGCAATGTTAAAAGAAGTGTACGGGAGTGAATGTTTATCCCACACTCAAGTTTTTGAATGGTTTAAACGGTTTAAAGTTAAACGTGACACGACCGAAGACGGTTCGAGCCCCGGACGGCCCTCAACGTCAAAAACGGACATAAACATTGAAAAAAATTGGTAAATTAATCCCCGAAGATCGTCGTCTAAGCATCCGAGGGTTTACTGAAATAACAGGACTCGACAAAGAATGTGTTCGCCAGATTTTGCATTTTGAATTGTTCAAGATGTGCAAAGTTTGCGCAAAAATGGTGCCAAAACTTCTCAATCCCGAGCAAAAGGAATCAAGAACATCTGCGCTGACATTCTAAATAACATTAACACTGATCCAGGCTTGTTAAACACGGTGACATTGAAGAGGACAAGAATCGAAAGTGTGGAAGCTGTTAAAGCAAAAGCGACGGAGGTTCTGAACCAGCTGACAGAAGCGGACTTCCAGTACTGCTTTCAACAATGGAAAAGTCATATGGAGCAGTGTAGAGATCTCCAAGGGGAGTACGTTGAAGGCGAAAAAGTTGCTACTCTAATTGGTAACAAATAAAAAGTGTTATGACAGCAGCTCGGTTATTTAATAGCCACACCTCGTAGGTATGCCAATTTTTAAAGTACTTTAGGTAATTAAGTGTTTATATTTATTTTACTGTTTGTATATAGCGTCCATGTTTTACATGTTCTTGGGTTTGGAATGGCATATTACACATTCGCGAACTGTAAAACTACAAAGTTTTCACTTGTGTGAATCATTTATCTGAACAATTCCATATTTGTAGAATATATTAATAAACTATCAGCAAAACAATAATTTGTAATGTCTTATTGTTTTTTGATACAGTAACATAATAATATTTGCAAGGCTTTTTTTTTGAACAGCTAACCTGAAGAACACAATAGCAAATTTTAATTGAACATACCCTCTCGCCCCCCTCATAAAGACGGCCACGAAAGCCTATGTGGAGCATGTAATTCTATCCACGTGTGGGAACATGCCGCTATTTTCCGTAATTATGTATTTTGAGCGCTTGGCAAGCTACGATACACCCGCCAAGATCCGTTTACTTAACTCTTCGTGGGTACACGGAGCATAGTCGAGTCGGATCGGTTGGTTAAAGAGCAATTTGAGCGTGCACAGCACGACGCAAATACTCATCAAAGTCGAGGAGATCGCCGCGCCGCCGCTCCCGGCCCAATCGCGCGGTCTGTCATCGGCAGTGGGCGGCCCCAAAGGACCTCGCGGGAGCTCTTCTCGGCGGAGCGCTTGGCTGTGTGCACATTTGCAGCGGAGCATCGAGAAGCTTTGGGGCGGGTGGCGAATGCCAATTTATCTTCCAGGCGTAACCGGTGGCGGTTTTACTCTACGAGGCGGATGAAAGAAAGCCCAATTACCCTTCCAGTCACAGCTTTATTAATCCAACTCACACAGTTTAAGGAACAAGAGCAAAGTGGATCAGAAACATACATCGCCCTTCACTGCCTATTAAAGAGTTAGAAATAATATTGTAACGTTTTGTTCAAATTCGGGTTCGTTTTAGTGTGAAAAATGGCACTTTTAAAACACAATATATTTTACGAAAACACAATAACGAATTAACTACTGACTAACACTGATACTAATTTATATGCAACAATTTTTGTTCGAATTTATAAGGGCGTACGTTTCACAAAACACAACCCGCACGCATTTATTTTAAAGACTGACTCTTCGCTGCTCCGGCATGCTTTTGTACCACCCGTTAACCGTTACCCGAACATTCAGGTGGAACTTGCGAAGCTTCAATAATAAGCGGGTATCTTCTAGATGGGCCGGCTACTGGAAAAATCGAGTCGAGAGGCTTTCATCTGATTTTCTTCTCATTTCTTTATTAAGGGGTTACACCTATTTGATTTGTCTAAAATTAAACTTTTTTTGGAATTTTTTTTAATGATTCAATTGAACAATCAAAATAGAACTTTCAGGGTTTATTAAACATATCAAAAGGTGCATAAAACAATTTTTTATTTAATTTTTTCTTCCAAAATGACGACAGTACAGACGTCTGAAGCAGCACATCTTTTTTTTAGAAGGTCTGCGGCCTTGCGAATAAAACTTTTCCATTTGCACCTAGAACAATTTTTTTCATAGTCTATATTAAATTTAGAAGAGCAGTACACACAATTATGAAAACAAAATCATTTCTTGCAAATTTACGTGAATTTGAATTTTTGTTTTGTTTTTTTTTGTAATACAAAATTGACATTTAAACGTTTATAAAAAACGTAATTAACCCCATTGAAAATAGTCAAGCGGGGTCAAATCGGGAGAACGAGCAGGCCACCACTCAAATTTCACCGCGTCTACCGATCCATCTATTGGGAAAAACTTAATTCAGATAGGCTCTTACTTCCAATAAAAAAATGTTGTGTAGCTCCGTCCTGCTGAAATCAAATATTTCTATCAATTTCATTGAGGTTGTCATCATCTGGGAAAAGCATTATTAACTCTGGAACTAAGAAATTTTTATAAGAAATCCAAGTAACTCGCTCCAGTTAATGTGCCATCAAAGAAATATGGCCCGATAATTTGAGAATTTATAATTCCAGCCCAAACGTTCACCTTCTCGGAATATTGAGTATTGGCCTCCATCATCCAATGTGGATTTTCTGTACTCCAGTATCTACAGTTCTGTTTGTTGACTGTTCCATTTAAGACGAATGTTGCTTCATCAGAAAAAAGAATGTTTTTTATAAATAAAGGATTATCTTGGCATCTATTTGCCATGATTTCGCAAAATTCCAATCGGCGATCAGGGTCAACGTCGTTAAGTTCTTGAACCAAATGAATTTTATATGGACAGTATATTTCGTTTTTTAGAAGACGCAATATGGACGAAATATACAAAATTCACAAAACCTTATATTTCTGTATAGATAATTAAGAACTCTTTCAAATGAGCTATCACACGCACCCTCGTTCCGTTTAAAAATTTTAAAGTGGTAGCTGTCTCTCCAAGGGGGTTGAAGGGGGAGGTATACAATTATGCTCAAAAAATGTCATTCTAGAATTAAAAAGTGACGTGTTTCAGGATTTTACTCATAAATTGTAAATTACGTAGATAATGAATTTATCCGTTACTTATGGACCTCACTGTAGAATGAGGACAATGAACCAGAAACAGAACAGGACTTCGGGATGAATCGATCTGATCGAGGATTGGAAAGCTACAGTGTTAAGTAGAGCTTAAAAAAACTGTTTTTGATTGTTTTATGCCTGACGGTTTGCAAAAAAGAAACTGAAAAATGTAGCAAGTATAAAACATTTTGACTACTTCGTATAAACATAAATTCAAGACCCAGACAAAAACTACAGTGACCGCTACTAAACGTAATGTTGGTGAACCATAGCGACTTGGAAGGATTGGCCGCAAAGACATTTTATAAAATATATAAGAAAGTTTCGGAGCTTACGCGTTCCATGGCAGGTCGACATCGGATTGAACTTTATACTTAAACTTTTGGGAGCTTAATGGGTCATTAATAATTGAAAGGGCTCAGCAAAAATGGACGGGCACAACTTTGGGACTTTGTCGCGGCCGAGAAAACTTGGGGCATATACACTAGGAACGCGTCTTTTTGTGAAACTGTTGATATCCAATGTGTGACGGATGTAGTCAAACTACTTCACTATATTGCACAGTGACATTTTTAAAATCACTGAATTGAACTAAAATAAGGTCCAACGCTGCATTCCTGATAAGATAAGTCCTAAGATAATATACATTTTCATTAAAAAAATTAATAATGCAAAGTTGAATTACGTTCATATTTGGTATGGATACTATTGTGTAATATAAGTATTTTTAGGTGGAAAAGGGCATAGTTGACGATGAGTATGGCCATTTTTTCGAAAACTTTATTATAATTTCCTTTCGAATCCTATTTAGAGAACTTGAACTGCATTATTTATACCTCTATTTTTTTATTTTAATTCACGGTTTTCGAGAGGTCAAAATTAGTGGACCACTACCATTCCCTTTATTTCAAACAATAAGCTAAGTATGATTTAAGTAGATGAACGCGAAATATGAACGAAACGAGAAATTAAACTTCTAAAAAAAAAACACGCTATTTCGGTATATTTACCACACCACAAACTATTTATAACAAAATATCGATTTACTTTTAGAATTTTTCTTAGGAAAACTCTTTGGAATTGCAACAAATAGACCCGTTTCTATCGATTCCAGTTTTTATTATTATTAGATACTTTTTCTGGATAGATTAGATTTGTGTATACCGAATATGAGTAAAGTTCGGAAATTTGTGCCACAACGCACTATAAAACTCTATGGTAATGAAAGTATAAACCGTATTTTTAAGCGCCCCGTAAATTATATACGCATGTATTTCTTACCCCTGCATACCCACGCCACTGACCGATCCTTCCCGATGTCCCCAGACTCACGTTTGCGCGGTAATACGCCGATCTCATGCGGGAACGCGGTAAGCCGGGATTCCCGAACTCAAAAGATGAGTTCAACTGGGACGAAAAAAATTAAAAAACGAAACAAATTTTTACTACATAAAATGGACCAAATAAATTAATTTTACGGTCTTCGCACGTAATTCAGATGTGATCAAATTTTTAATTAATGTTCGGCATGTGTCTCGCAATCGTGATGAACGCATGTGGGCGTCGAAGTCGACTGTTCGGATGCGACGTCCCGAAACGATTATCGTGAAATTCGTGAAATAAATAGCGGCCCTCGTGACACATAATTATATATTTGTGAACATCTGCTGTATAGAAATTGACCTTTCCATAATGAAAACGAACCGCGGGAGACGCATTATTCTTTGCGCAGTCTGTGAATACGAAGTGCGCCCTAACCTGTACAATGCGACACCCTTCATTGACGGATGCAATCGATATGACGTAATCGAAAAGTATTTATGAATAAGAGCCGGTGATGGAAAACTAAAGTGTGAATAAGTCTAGTTTTCTTACTGTTGAAAATTGGTTTCAATATTATGTTGTGTCGAATTATTTATTAATTATTATAAACCATAATTAATTGCGCTAAAAACGTTCAAAACTCACTTTGCAAAAAAGAAAAAACGGTGTCAATATTTTGCACTTGCAGAGGTCAATTGATTTCAGTTGGCTAAAGGCATTAAGTCATGTATTATCATTTACCGCCATATTTCCAGAGCTTGGCTTAGTAATGCCAGCGCCCATCATTATACGAGGGTAGTCCCAGAAGTACCCGATCTAAGAAAGAAAACACAAAAGATTGGGAAAAAAATCTTTATTTCTCGACATACTCTCCTTTTTAGTTCGATACCCTTTTCCCAGCGATGTTCAATAGCTTCGATAATGAGAATCGTCGAGCTCCTCAAAATAGACATCAACTGCAGACTCCACCTCTTCATTGTTGGCAAATCTTTTACCACCGAGCCAATTTTTTCAATTTGGAAACAGAAAATAATCCGAAGGAGCTAAATCTGGCAAATAGGGTGCGTGAGGAAGCAACTCGAACTTTAACTCATTGATTTTGGCCATCGCGATAACGGATGTGTGATTGTCTTGATGAAACAAAACTTTCTTCCTCGCCAAATGCGGCAGTTTTTTCTTGATTTCAACACTTAAACACTATGATAAGTTCACATAATACTCGCCGTTGATTGTTTTTCCTTTTTGAAGATAAACAATGAAAATTATCCCACGCACATCCCAAAATACTGACGCCATGACCTTGCCTGCAAATGGAACTGTCTTCGCCTTCTTTGGAGTCGATTCTCCCCTTTCAGTTTGTTTGTTGTTTGTTTTGACTATTGGTTAGTCTCAAGTGTAAAGTGATAGATCCATGTTTCATCCATGGTGGATTTTTTATCCACCATCGTAATAGCCATATTTCCCTCTTTTTTATCTCTTGCGGTAATTACTGATTTTAAAAAATCATCCTACCAGCAGATCGTTTTTTTTTAAATTGAATGGTGAAATTTACTTTGTGGTAATCAGACATTCGAAAGATCAATATTTGTAAATACTTTTTTTAGATTCTGGTCATAGGTTCCCAAATGTAATTAAAAAGGTAGAACTAAATTTATTTGAATCCGTAAGTAGGTAGTCCGTAGGTCTGATCTTTCTCGCATTCGTCTATTTGGCACTTTGAATTGTAACGCAGTCAAATATTTCTTAAAATTACATGTATACGTAAACATTGTTATCACTGCTTTTACTCTCATTCCTCGTGAACCAAAGTGTGTCATTTTCAAACTTTGAACTTAAAATAACTACTAATCTCAGAGCTCCAATTCTGCAAGTTTCAAAGTCAGTGTTCGCTGTTGGTAATAGTAGAACTGTTCACTTAAAAATATGTGGAAATAAACTAAGGCAAGTTTGGCCCAACTTGGCCTTCTTTTTGAAATAACAAAATTCATTATTTAGAATTTATTAACTTCCTACTTTGACTTACAATCGACCATTCGACCCAGATTCTAAACTTAGCTCAACCTTTAGGAAATATCAATATCAAGACATGCCTAAAAAAAATTGTAACCTGTCTGAAGGTTGTAGGTGAATATGTCTGCGTGAATTTACCTTACTTTAAAAGAGTTAAAAAAATTGTCACAAGATTTGCGGGGGCCACAGTGGTCGGTTTATTTTGGGAATCGATACGTAGGATAAAAATAAACGCAGGACCATGGCCCAACTAATAGATCACGCACCCCGACAAAGCGTGAGGCTGTAGCTCCCTCTAGGGCAGGTGTAAATATTTCAGTAGGGGTGCTAAAATTTACCGGCCTTTCCATTATGTATGGTCTGTGGAATAGATACTAGAGTTAACAACGTGTTACTTAATTTTATAAAAAAAAACTCCACTTGACCCAAAAACAATTTGGTCACCAAAATAATTCTATTAGAACAAAATAATAATGATTAAATTGTTGACGTTGACATTTCAAAACTTTTATAAAAAAAAAACAGGGATGATAGATATTTATAGTATAAAAAATGTTATTTTATAAATAATAGGTTAATGGGTCTAGCCCTTCCTTATCTAGCGATTGCTCTCCAATAGAAACCCATAACATGCACCATGTGACTAGGTGAAGGAACTAGAATTCAGATGATAGATACTTACGGGGTGTGTTAATTAAGTAATGAGACTGGCAACGTAGCGCCCGATCTAGCAAGACTGCGGAAACGGGACGCGGAAGGGCGGTAGGTTAACATGTAATGCGTTAATAATAACGTTTTTTTCTAGTGCGTTTTGAAAGAGAGTGACATTAATTTTTTGCAACAGATACTTTTTCAAAAAACATGCCTACGGAGACAGTGTTTTTTCAAGAGCCCAGGTTTTTCGGTGATTTAAGTCATTCTTAGAGCGGAGTCGATTGAAGATGAATCACGCAGCAGAAGGCCTTCATCTTCAATCGATAAAAATGTCGATAAAATACGGGATCTTGTACGTTCAGATCGTCGGTTGATGACAAGAATGGTCGGAGAAAAGTTAAATTTGAATCACACCATTGTTCATCAGATTTTGACCAACGAATTGAGGCTGAGAAAAATCTGCGTAAAAATGGTTCCAAAAAACCTTTCGCAGGAACAAAAGAACATCAGGAGAGAAAGGTGTCTTGACCTTTTTGGAATTGCTTGAAGATGATCCCCATTTTATGGAAAGTGTCATTACTGGTGATGAGAAAAAAAGACCCAAAAAAGCAAGAATGAGCAAGTCGAAGATCAAATGCATGCTGATTTGCTTTATTGATAACCAGGGAATTGTCCACAAAGAGTTTGTGCCTCCAGGCCAAATGGTAAATCAACACTTTTAAAGAGAGGTTCTTAAAAAAAGGGTCATGCGTGTGAGACCAAACATCAAGAACAACTGAATGTTGCATCACGACAATGCGTCTTGTCACACAGCCATTTCAGTAAATGAGTTTTTAGCCAGTAAAAATATTCCTGGTTCGTCAGCCTCCTTATTCGTCTGACTTGAGTCCTTGTGACTTTTTTCTCTTCCGGAGATAGAAAAACCATCTCAAGGGACGTCATTTTGGGACCATAGAAAACATTCAAAAGGCTGTAACCGACCAATTGAAGGCTATTCCAGTATATGAGTTCCAGCACTGCTATTCGAATAAACAAATTTAAAAAAAAACCGTCTCATTACTTAATTCACACCTGTATACTTGGTCCTTTGTGGCTAACGTTAGGTTTTGCATATTTCTTTCTGTGTACTCCACTAAACCTCTAAATCGCGCCGTGCCTTTGTCCCTTTGTAAAGTCAAACCAAAAATACCATCTCTATTTGTTCGAATCGCCTCGTGATAAAACATGCAACTCCATCATTTTCTTTTGCCGCAGCGACCTCCCTTATCGCCTTGCATTTTTCAATCGCATTTCGGTCCTTTGTACCGGGTGGGCAAATTTCGATGTTTTTATAGGGTATCTCGGTAACTGTAAGGGCTATGGAAAAATGAACCCACCTTTCCCGACCTCTTTTTTCGAGATAAATTCATTGGTGAAAACCAGAATTTGCTATATCTTTTCGTTTTCGAGTTGTAAACGAAAATTGATTTTTTTGAGTTTTCGATTGGTGTCGATAACTCGGTTGTTTGTAAAATTAGAAGAAATCTGTTTGCACGTTCTACAGGCACTTTTTTAAGTAGAATAGGATTTCCTTAACAGATTTTTTATATCTTGTGTAGTTTTCGAGTTATGGCATAAACTTCTATTTTTTTAAATGGAAACCATAGTTGGCTATGATTTAGCTAAAAAGAGGATTTTTTTCTCTTTACAACGATATATAGTTTGTGGGGTCTATGATGAGTGTTTATGCGGAAACAGTTAAAAATTTTAATTTTTTGTATAGGTATACTTACTTTGTTTTTTCTTTGCAGGAAGAGTAAGTTTCTATAGTAACACATTGTTACAACAATGTTTTAATAATAATAACTGTTGCTATGGAAATTTACTCCTGCGAAAAGTAACATAAATACATAGTAACAGTCGTATATAATGAATGGTATATTAAACTTAAATAACTAATTATGACATATTAGTGACTAATTAATAATTAATTATAACATATTCATAACAAGAAAGTTTAACACACTTAACAATCAAATTTGTAACAAATAATGTATGTAAAAAATACGATACAATATATTTTACAAAAACAAAACTAGACAGATTAAAAAAAAATACGAGCATGATTATTTACCTAAAGTTTTCAAATTGTTGTCCGTTGTTTGCGATGCACAGTTCACATCGCTTTGAAACACTTTTTGTTGCATTATAGATGTGAATATTTGAAACGGAATTCAGACAGTCAGATCTAACGGTGAGAGATCTGGCGACCGAGGAGGCCACTTTACTGGCCCATTGTTCCCTATCCATTTCTCCCCAAAATTAGTATTTAATAATTCCGAGATTAAATTAGTATTATGGGGTGGTGCCCCGTCTTGTTGAAAAAATACATGTCGTCTTTCGTTAAGTGGCAAGTTGTCTAAAAAATTCTTCTACTATGTGGTAGTTTATCATATTGTAATACCGTTGACCATTTAAATTGTCATCATAAAGTTGGTAAGCTAAAATGCGGTTATTATATAGGGCACACCATACACTAAAACCGAAACGTCCTTGATTTTGAACATCAACAGTCTGATGAGGATTATCTTCAGACCAATAATGTTTGTTGTGTCGGTTGAAAATTCCGGCACTACTTACGTAACTTTCATCTGTCCAAATGATATTTTTAAAAAAATAATTGGTCTTGCTCAATTTGTTGTAGGTACCAATTGCAGAAATCCAGTCGGCGTTCAGGATCAGTTGGAAGGAGCTGTTGTTGTTTCCTTATTGTATAAGGTCTAAATTTGTGTTTTTTTAAAACTGAAAGTGCTCTTCGTCGCGATATACCAGACTCTGCTTCAATTTGCCTACTTGAAATTGAAGGATTTACGACTACCATACCAACAACATTTATGGCAACTTCCTCAGCATCTTGAATACGATAATTTTTTTGGTCTTGGTTTATTAAATCCTCCGTATTCAACGAGGTTTTCTTTTAGTCTACCAAAGATGGACATATTAGGTTGTCTCCTTTCAGGGTAGCGATTAAAATATGCTTCCGATGCAGCTTCAGAATTATATCCATTTTGAATAAAACACTCTAGCATATTAAACTTTTCGTAATTTTGATACGCCATCGCGCCTTGTCAATTTCTTTAATCGAAACTTTAAAACTATAATGCAAGCAAAAACCAAACATAAACAATTAATCAAACAGTAATGTGTAACTGTGTATTTACATCCCAATATCCAACTGTTCTGTTTTCAAAATGACAGGCGCCTACTGTGCAAAATCATTGAAATTACTATACTGTCCTTTATTAGAAAACATATGTTTTTAACTGTTTCCGCATAAACACTCATCATAGACCCCACAAACTATATATCGTTGTAAAGAGAAAAAAATCCTCTTTTTTAGCTAAATCATAGCCAACTATGGTTTCCATTTAAAAAAATAGAAGTTTATGCCATAACTCGAAAACTACACAAGATATAAAAAATCTGTTAAGGAAATCCTATTCTACTTAAAAAAGTGCCTGTAGAACGTGCAAACAGATTTCTTCTAATTATACAAACAACCGAGTTATCGACACCAATCGAAAACTCAAAAAAAATCAATTTTCGTTTACAACTCGAAAACGAAAAGATATAGCAAATTCTGGTTTTCACCAATGAATTTATCTCGAAAAAAGAGGTCGGGAAAGGTGGGTTCATTTTTCCATAGCCCTTACAGTTACCGAGATACCCTATAAAACATCGAAATTTGCCCACCCGGTACAGCAACACGATTTCCGCCTTATTGTAGGCGAGTTCTTATTTATGTTTCATGGGAACCCGCCTATCTGTTTTTGAAGGTCCGCAACATTACCGAACAACAAGAAAAGCAATCATTCGATTCGATCTAGTAGTCTGGGGTATCGCACGCGAGGCCTCTGCACGCCATTCGCTCTAACATCGCGGCTAAAATTCATGGTAATGAACTTGGTGGATATCAGAGCGAAGACTTTTACGGTCGCCGGCGTACAGGCAAGTAATGCCCTTTGGTGTTCACGGCTCTTAATGGCGATAATTAAATTGTCAGGCTTACGGCGGCACTGTAAAGTATGGCGGGTGGTTTCCTATAAAAAAGGAACGTAATCCAGGGATTCGTTTCATGTGATACGCCTTGCCCAGTGGCATATTGATTATTGATTTGGATTTGTGTGGGATTATTTATTGGAGGTCCTCTTTAAACTGTGATATCGTAGGTTCCGGATCTTTAAAGACAAACTATTAACCAGAACAGTTGACTGTTAGGTATCGGTCCTTTTTCTTTTGATTCAAATTTTTTTCTATACCTTCGAATGCATCTAACAGCCTACTGCCTATTACATTTCTAATTAGTTTTAAGCCACTAACATATATCTTATGATTATTGTCTAAAGCATGTTGGGCTACACAATATTGTTTTTATTTTAAGTGAGCTACAGTCTAGTTAAAATTAATCACCTTGTTTGCCCAATATACATTTTTCACAATTTTTACAACGTATTTCATAAATTCCCGACTTTTCGTTGGTGTTTGTTTTATCTTTTGGTTTACCTAAAAGTTTTTACAATCCATTTTCTGAGGTATTTACAAAAGTCTTGTCGAGGTTTTAGAAGATTTTACCTTATACGCGGGTGATTTTGTTTCGTATGGTAAACCAACAAATGTTGAATTTTGGGCGTCTCTCCGAAAAGTCGTGGAGTTGTACACGTTTTTCTTACACGTACTTATGTGTCTTATCAACATTTCTACTAGTATTTTTCGGTAACCGTTACTCATTATATCCTTAATCAATTTTTTCTCACATTCGAACCTCTATTTACTAAGAGGGAAGCTTAATAAACAGTATAATAAGAAATAGTAATTTTCTAATTTATGTTGAAAAGAATTATGTGAATCACTAGGAATATATCTATGAGTAGCAGTGTACATCAAATTCTACTTATTTTCAGTATTTCTAATTACCAACACTAAAAATTTTAATTGTCCATTGTTTTCAACTTCATATGAAAAAATGGTTGGGAAACGACCATTTAATTTTGAAACAAAATTATCTAAATTATCTTTCTTTCTATCAAAAATTACGATTGTATCCCTAAACCAAATTCTGGGGAAAGACTCGATTTTTATTTTGTTTCGGATCAAATTTGCTCATAAAAAGATCTTCAAGGAATGGCGACAAGGAATTGCTTATTTCATTATGATATCTATTAAAAAAATATATAAAACCATCAAAAAAGAACGTCATCAAATCTATGAACGAAAGAGGTGGAAATACTGGTTATGTCGAAGGTCAAAGTGAATCTTTGTTGTTGTCAATCTTTTGACAAGTGATTGCCACAATTTTATTGTAAAATAAATAATGGCTGTCACATAATGGAACAGCCTTAACAATTAAATAATGTTATAAATTTAAGGTAGAATAGAAATACGTATTTTTTTTACTGGGTCAACTTTGATGACGTTTTTTAGATGGCTTGTTATTCCGCAGGAAAAAATATTGTCCCATAGTGTCAGCACTACCGTTACTCAGCAACTGTCTTTTGTTACTATCGGCAAAAAAAAAAAACTGGAAACTGACATTTTGCAGCGATAACGCTTCCCAGAAAAATGTTGATTTTTTAACGATCGATAACACAGGTCTACAAAATAAAAAAAAAAAGTTCTGTAATTGCAGTCAGACCCATCATTTCCTATGTATTTTGATGCACTGAAATCAAATTTGGCAAAAAACATTTTTCTACCGCATCAATTTTTCTCTGCACCCCCCATATAAGTCCCATAAACTCTTATAGAGGAAATTTTTTTGAAAAAAATTTCTTTAATTATTTTTTATGACCGTTACATTGGTTTTTTTGTCGCTGATCACGAATCTGAAGTCAAGAATAAATTTCGACTTAATGACAGCCGTCAAGCTGTCAAATTTCACTAAAAAGTAAAAAGTTGAAATTAAATGCATATTTTTTTTGTTTTTTTGGGTTGCTGGTTACGATTCTGAAGACAAAAATGAATTTTGACTTAATGACAGCTGTCAAAATTTCTAAAAAAAAATAAAGAGATGATGGATGAGATTGGAAACAGTAAAATGTTTCCGATTAAAGTTGTCAGGGTCGAATAAAGTCACTTCCTGATACCAGTGACCTTGACGTTAAACATTTCAAATCAGAGGTCAAAAGTAGGGTTTCACGCTTGATAAATCACTTTGACCTTGAAATAACCTTAAAAACCGAAAAATCCAATTCCAATCTCAATCCAAATGTTTCCAATCTCTATCCCGAGCTAGCCCTCGTTATTTAACAATTTTCGAAAATTTGACCTTCGTTCGACCTTGCCTTGACCTTGTTGAGAAGTACCAGTTTGGACGTAAAATTTCCCGGCCTTTTCAAATCCGGCGTCAAAACTAGTTGTTTCCATTTGAAAAAGTTGTTTTGACCCTCAAATAACCCTCAAGGTCAAAGTCGAGGTAAAATTTAAGGTTATGGTCGTACGTCCCCATCCTTTCCCAACAACTTTTGTATAAAACTTTTTTATTTTTTCGCTTACCGGCCGAGTTATTTCCTATTAAAGGTTAAAATGGTCCACCCTGTATAAAAACATGTACTAAACATCATCTCTTTACCTTTTTTTAGAAATTTTGACAGCTTGCTGACGCTGTCATTAGGTCAAAATTCATTTTTGACTTCATAATCGTAATCAGAATATCAACTTTTTACTTTTTAATGAAATTTGACAGCTTGTTGACAGCTGTTATTAAGTCGAAATGTATTCTTGACTTCAGATTCGTGATCAGCGACAAAAAAAAAACAATATAAAGGTCTTAAAAAATAAATAAAGAAATGTTTTCAAAAAATTTCCTCTATAAGAGTTTATGGGGGTTATATGGGGCTGGAGAGAAAAATTGATGCGGTAGGAAAATTTTTTTTGCCAAATTTGGTTTCAGTCCATCAAAATACATCTTAGGTCTGATTGCAAAGACAGGGCTTTTTTTTATTTTGTAGACTTGTGTAATTGTAAGCCGTTTCCGAGGTTTTTTGAGGAAGCACCCCTTTTAAATTTATTGTTTTTTTTTTAATTTGACCAAATATTCATGCAAATTAAAAATTGGTAATTTTTTTACATTATAAAAAAATCATTTTCCATAAATAAGATAGATATTATATTCCTAATTATCATAAGGTAAAATACATGACAATTTAACGCCATGGATATGAATTTATCACCTTAGGAGCACGATAATACGAACTATTGTCCCGTAACCTCATACATCTATTCCAGTTCTCGATTTTGGTCATTCACCTTTTTTCAAAGGACGCAACCGACCGATTACAGCTAGCAAGAAAACGGATCAACCGTAAAAACCCTGAACGTATTGAATGAATTTCGGTAAAATATGCATGACTAGAGAATTTTCTCCGGCAGAAATTTATAACCTCATGAAGAACTCTTGGCAAAATGCGAGTCCCCTTCCTAAAATTATTTACGAGTTGTATTTTAGTCGAAGTTAACTCGCCCGAATAATTACTTATCATTCGATCCTGGAATTCATTATTACGGAAATATTGGATCCGGTAAACCTCGTTGCAGCTCAATAATGCAGAAGACATTTAAGTATTGTCGCGGGCTGATCGACGCGTCTTATTTTAGAATGCTCATTAATTTTCCGCTGGGTAATTTCCGCGTCTGTCCCATAAACTGCCATAGTAGAGTAGAATTAGTCGATTTGTACCCCTAAACGAAAAGTAACTGACACTTCACCAAAAAAAATTGCTTTTTGTTGAGGAGGCTGAAAATATTAAATATCGTTTTTTGGCAACAATTTAAAATACATACATTGTTTAAATAATTCGCAAAGGAGCGAAAATCAGTTTTTTTTTAATAAAAAGAGAACCGTAAACTATACAAAAAAAATGTTTCAGATAAAAAATGTAACTAGTAAAAAAACCCTACAAAACCCATCAAGAAATTTGCAAATCGGTTAATTTGTTTATCTGCAAAATTGAAAAAACCGTCAAAATGGCCCCTTATTTCAATTGTTTATAACTAATTATAAAGTAACTCTTGTGACTTTAAAAGTGTTGGAAAATGTAGGTATCGGTTTACTTAAAAAACGCTGAAAATTTCAAATCGATATATTTTTAAGTTTTTGCAAAAAGTAAAATGTTTATTAAAAAGGTGTTTTCGTAAAACAGCCCTTAATTTTTTTGTAAACATCATAGAGTAACTTTTCAAAATGGATTATCTTCTTGATGAGTTGGACTATCAAATACATCGAAAAATTAATTGAATTTCACAAATTTAATTGTTTAATGGTAATGGTAATGACAATCGTTAAATAATACTATTATATATAAAATAAGTCGCTTGGACTAATTTGATTAAGGTTGTGAGTATTCCCAAAGTCATTCTTTTCACGAGCTACCCCGAATTAAAAAAGAAATTATCATTTTACTATGTATAGTTTCGGAGATAATCCGATTTTTTTTTCGTGCGCTGTGATTTTGAAGCGACCGAAAGAAAATCTGCGCGCAGGAGAACCACACCGCTGCCGCTGCCGTGCCGTCATTCTTACATAATACAGAGCAAGATTTGATCTTATTACTGTGTTAATTTCAAAAAAAAAATCAAAAAATTGAACAAGTTATGAGTGGAAGAAAAGAAAAAAAATCGGCTCCCAAGTTACTTGGAGCATTCGTTTTTTTTTATTCGCAGAAAAAATCGTAGCTGTAAAATGATTCTAGTCTCAACATTGTACGATAAAAAACGAACGAGTTATTTAATTTGTTTATAACTTTAAAACGGACGTACTTTTCAATGTGAATTTTAAACAATTAAATTTTTGAAATTCAATTAATTTTTCGATGTACTTGATAGTCCAACTCATCAAGAAGAGAATCCATTACTCTATGAATCGTTACTCTATGATGTTTATAAAAAAATTAAGGGCTGTTTTACGAAAGCACCTTTTTAATAAACAATTTACTTTTTGCAAAAACTTAAAAATATATCGATTTGAAATTTTCAGCGTTTTTTTAAGTACACCGATACTTACATTTTCCAATACTTTTAAAGTCACAAGGCTTACTTTATAATTAGTTATAAATAATTGAAATAAGGGGCCATTTTGAGGGTTTTTTTCAATTTTGCAGATCCAACCAATTTTTTTTGTATAGTTTACGGTTCTCCTTTTATTTAAAAAAAAAAACCTGATTTTCGCACCTTTGCGAATTATTTAAACAATGTAGCAATAATTTTAAATTGTTGCCTAAAAACGATATTTGATATTTTCAGCCTCCTCTACAAAAAAGCAATTTTTTTGGTGAAGTGTGTTACTTTTCGGCTAAATCCTAATTCTACTATACTACCATGAATAAATTGCTTGCGCTGCAAGGAAATATTTTAGGCATAAGTACACTAATATGTGCTAGAATCTGTTGTATTTGTATCCGCTATGGAATGTGGTTCACATATTACGACCTATTACAGAATTACAGCAGGAATGTAAGCTAGCTAGGTATTTCAATTTCGTCATGTGTTCTTGTTAAGGCCTTATGTCATAAAATTTGTGTTAGCAGTTTTTAGGTATAGCGAAGCTTGGAGAATTTTTAAAATAGTAAGACAAGCCTATATTCGAACCTACAAATAATTATTTCATACTTTTAACTGGACCCATCAACTGATTATATTAAAGTCCTTATACACTACCGTTCAAAAGTTTGGAAGCACACACAGAAATTGTTCAATAAAAATGACAATAAGTAACGTTTTAAATGTTTTATTGTAATCGCGAATTAGCCTCATCAAAATACCACCTTTGTTTTTAATAATTTCCGAACAAATAATGGGCATCCTCTTGATTAATTTTTAAAAATATTCTTCATTTAGCGTTTTCAACTCCGCCTGATGATATTGCCATAGTTGTGTAGCACTAGTTGGTAGACGATTCTTTACTCTCCTGTCTTATTCATCCCACACTAGTTCAATCGGAAAGATATCTGGCGATTGCGAGCGCCATTGCAAATAAAACCATTGTTGAACACCTTCATAATGATGATTCATGCCATTAAGGATTTCTGAGAAATGCAAGTAGATAACAAACTATTTCTTATAATCCACTCACAAAAATTAAGGGAGCAAAAAAAAATTAAATTTTTCCCCGATTTTTAACGGGCTGTATCTTAGTGAAAAATAATCGTATCGCTAATTTGAAAAAAAAAGTTTTGAAGCTCCAAGACTCTAGTTTTCGGAACTGTAAACTACGGTTTTAACGCAATCCCAACTAGCGCGAAAAAAAATTCCAAATTTTTAACCTACACAGGCTCGGAAAAAATTTTTTCGGTTAAAACACCATATGGACCAGATATCCTGTTTATTCAGCTTCAATTTTCTTTTTTTAATCGTTTGCTACGTCCATTTGTCGCGGAGATACCCGAAATTGTACGAAAAAGGACCATTTTTTCTTCAACCATCGATATCTCATCAACCACTGATCGTACAGGAAATTGAAGAGCAGTTTGGGAAACTGGAACAAACCTCTTATAACATCCTGTCAAGGCATTTAAAATATTTTTTTCCACCATCAATATCACTTGAAAAAAGTTGAAAAAAAGTGACTTTTCCCCTTGTTTTGGTAAATCAACTGCATCTTAGCAAATATTGATGGGGAGGCTAGGACTTTTGAGAATTTTCACACCTCAGTGTATCCCCAACTGCAGATCGATCCATCATCGAGCGGTTTTTCCGGGCCAACTATTCAGGTTTGAAAAAATTAAAGGAGTAAGATTTTTATTCATAAACATTGTGTAATCTTCATAAAAATGGAGAAATCAATTTTATTCCACTTTTTTCTCAATTCTGCATCGGTCACTTGGTAACGAAAACTAGGGTCTTGGAGCTTCAGCCCGTCAAAAATTGGGGAAAAACTTTGATTTTTTTTGCTCCCTTAATTTTTGTGAGTAGTGTAGATGGTGTAGAAATTTTTATTACAGACGGTATATTGGACTATACTTAGAATAAATATTCTGTTAAACTCAAAAGTGTGTGCATGCTTCCAAATTTTTATATATGTATATACATATGTCATGGAAATCATAAGGGTCGCATGGGTCATAAATATCTTATACGCTTTAAGGGTCATATACATTTACGTGTAGGTCATCATTGTCATCAATCTAGTCATAAAGACCACAAATGTCATAAATGTCACAAAAGTTATAAACAAACTTTACACTTAAAAATATAAAGTCTAAACTAATGTGTTTAGAGATTTAGTCTAATTTTATTATGGAAAAAATTGACGTAGAAGTAGTGATTTCTAAGATAGCGGTGTTTTATAACCAGTACGTTTAAATTAGGCTCCTATAATGTTTCAAATGTGTCACTTATTTTATAGCTGTAACACTAAATATCCAAATTATAATACTCCCAAATCTCTATTGTTTAAGTACTCGAAGAAATATTGTTTATAATCTACAAGTAGGCATGGCATTAATCGTTTTCTTTCGTGCTACACAACCGATTGCAATCGGTAAACACCCAGTTATATCAAAGTATTTTTTTGAAATCTTGATATATCGTCGCCTACTGATTTGATTTCTTATTATTTGACACGAAGGACTAGCTGAATTTATTTGAAAAACTAAGTACTTAGCACAAAATCAAATTAACCGATATTTCGTCTCCACGACATAGATGTGGAGTGGCTGTCACGGCTCCAAAACAAATGAAGAAATAAAAAAATTAAGACTGCCAGATCATACACAAAATAAGTGAAACCACTTTTATTTAAAAAATTTGCTATAAAATAAATGATTCAGATATACATAGGCATTATTCAAGAGTTTTGCCAGACCCTGTATCATAAATAATAAATAATAGTTTTTAAAATATGACAATAGTACAATGTTAATTTTGAAACGGTAATTTCATCACTATTTCAACAATTCTCATAAAGCCCTGCTAATTTCAGCTCGACCATCCCAACTAAAAACATTTGAACGTTGATGCACCTCTTTTGTTACGGCTCTTTGTTTGAATATCTTCTGGAGCGACTCTAAGCTCGTTATTAATTTCATTGTCTGAAAGAATTTAACTTTAATACATTCAGCGCAAAACGGTTGAACTAACGAGACTCCACGAACTTCCTTATCGGTCGAAATTTAAATAACTACAATATTCAGCAAGACTTGAATAACTAAAAATTGGTTTAATTTGTATTAAATCATAGCCTTGGAAGACAATAGATACCCAAAATAGATCGGTAGAGTACCGGGTGGGCAAATTTCGATGTTTTTATAAGGTATCTCGGTAACTGTAAGGGCTATGGAAAAATGAACCCACCTTTCCCGACCTCTTTTTTCGAGATAAATTCATTGGTGAAAACCAGAATTTGCTATATCTTTTCGTTTTCGAGTTGTAAACGAAAATTGATTTTTTTGAGTTTTCGATTGGTGTCGATAACTCGGTTGTTTGTAAAATTAGAAGAAATCTCTTTGCACGTTCTACAGGCACTTTTTTAAGTAGAATAGGATTTCCTTAACAGATTTTTTATATCTTGTGTAGTTTTCGAGTTATGGCATAAACTTCTATTTTTTTTAAATGGAAACCATAGTTGGCTATGATTTAGCTAAAAAGAGGATTTTTTCTCTTTACAACGATATATAGTTTGTGGGGTCTATGATGAGTGTTTATGCGGAAACAGTTAAAAACATATGTTTTCTAATAAAGGACAGTATAGTAATTTCAATGATTTTGCACAGTAGGCGCCTGTCATTTTGAAAACAGAACAGTTGGATATTGGGATGTAAATACACAGTTACACATTACTGTTTGATTAATTGTTTATGTTTGGTTTTTGCTTGCATTATAGTTTTAAAGTTTCGATTAAAGAAATTGACAAGGCGCGATGGCGTATCAAAATTACGAAAAGTTTAATATGCTAGAGTGTTTTATTCAAAATGGATATAATTCTGAAGCTGCATCGGAAGCATATTTTAATCGCTACCCTGAAAGGAGACAACCTAATATGTCCATCTTTGGTAGACTAAAAGAAAACCTCGTTGAATACGGAGGATTTAATAAACCAAGACCAAAAAATTATCGTATTCAAGATGCTGAGGATGTTGCCATAAATGTTGTTGGTATGGTAGTCGTAAATCCTTCAATTTCAAGTAGGCAAATTGAAGCAGAGTCTGGTATATCGCGACGAAGAGCACTTTCAGTTTTAAAAAAACACAAATTTAGACCTTATACAATAAGGAAACAACAACAGCTCCTTCCAACTGATCCTGAACGCCGACTGGATTTCTGCAATTGGTACCTACAACAAATTGAGCAAGACCAATTATTTTTTAAAAATATCATTTGGACAGATGAAAGTTACGTAAGTAGTGCCGGAATTTTCAACCGACACAACAAACATTATTGGTCTGAAGATAATCCTCATCAGACTGTTGATGTTCAAAATCAAGGACGTTTCGGTTTTAGTGTATGGTGTGCCCTATATAATAACCGCATTTTAGCTTACCAACTTTATGATGACAATTTAAATGGTCAACGGTATTACAATATGATAAACTACCACATAGTAGAAGAATTTTTAGACAACTTGCCACTTAACGAAAGACGACATGTATTTTTTCAACAAGACGGGGCACCACCCCATAATACTAATTTAATCTCGGAATTATTAAATACTAATTTTGGGGAGAAATGGATAGGGAACAATGGGCCAGTAAAGTGGCCTCCTCGGTCGCCAGATCTCTCACCGTTAGATTTCTTTTTTTGGGGAACCATTAAAGACAATTTATACAAAAAGACAAATAATACACTGGTTCAACTGAGAGAAAATCTTATAGACTGTCTGAATTCCGTTTCAAATATTCACATCTATAATGCAACAAAAAGTGTTTCAAAGCGATGTGAACTGTGCATCGCAAACAACGGACGACAATTTGAAAACTTTAGGTAAATAATCATGCTCGTATTTTTTTTTAATCTGTCTAGTTTTGTTTTTGTAAAATATATTGTATCGTATTTTTTACATACATTATTTGTTACAAATTTGATTGTGAAGTGTGTTAAACTTTCTTGTTATGAATATGTTATAATTAATTATTAATTAGTCACTAATATGTCATAATTAGTTATTTAAGTTTAATATACCATTCATTATATACGACTGTTACTATGTATTTATGTTACTTTTCGCAGGAGTAAATTTCCATAGCAACAGTTATTATTATTAAAACATTGTTGTAACAATGTGTTACTATAGAAACTTACTCTTCCTGCAAAGAAAAAACAAAGTAAGTATACCTATACAAAAAATTAAAATTTTTAACTGTTTCCGCATAAACACTCATCATAGACCCCACAAACTATATATCGTTGTAAAGAGAAAAAAATCCTCTTTTTTAGCTAAATCATAGCCAACTATGGTTTCCATTTAAAAAAATAGAAGTTTATGCCATAACTCGAAAACTACACAAGATATAAAAAATCTGTTAAGGAAATCCTATTCTACTTAAAAAAAGTGCCTGTAGAACGTGCAAACAGATTTCTTCTAATTATACAAACAACCGAGTTATCGACACCAATCGAAAACTCAAAAAAAATCAATTTTCGTTTACAACTCGAAAACGAAAAGATATAGCAAATTCTGGTTTTCACCAATGAATTTATCTCGAAAAAAAGAGGTCGGGAAAGGTGGGTTCATTTTTCCATAGCCCTTACAGTTACCGAGATACCCTATAAAAACATCGAAATTTGCCCACCCGGTACAATGAAATGAAAACATGGTAGCATTCCTAGCTAGCTAAAAATCCTAAAGATTTTTACATTATTACCTACAATTTTTTACCTACATTATCATAGGTACTCAAATTATTGAATAAATAGTAATTATGTTTTGTAGGTAAGGTACTTATGGCCCTTGTATCTTTATACCTATTAAATCTACTTTTTTCTAAATTAATTAAGTACAATTATTTTATAGGTATGTTTACTATTTTTTTGTTGTTGTTTTGGTACATACATTGTACGGAGTGAGTTCCTGAGAATTCCCACCCTTTTTTTTGTCTGTTATTTTTAGAGCAACGAAAAAAATTGTAGGTACTTATTTTTTCCGAATTTTCAGAATACGCTGTGAACAAAACAGTAAACAAAGTAGCAGCTGTTTAAAAAACAATGTTTTCAATGAAACGCCCTAAGTAGGTATATATTTTTTTAATTCGTTGATTTCCGCTCGTTCTTCTGATTGCAACGGTAACATACATATGTATGTATATCATACCTTCTTGCACTGGTTTTTGAAATATGATGTAATTCGTAACAAGCCATGGATCTTTGGCTTGTTACGAACTCTTGTCAAAAATTGCACAAAAATCGCTGTCTTCGTTCCTTTGTTACATATAAAGAGCCATCCAAATGTCAACAATATGAAATCAAAACTGGCTACGAACGAGACAAATGGATATAGCAAAAAAACTGTCGAAGCTCAAAGCAAAACTTTGTTGTTGTCACACTTTTGACAAGTGGACGTCACAATTGTAAAATCAATAACGGCTGTTACATAATTAAATACGATTATTTTAGGAATAGAAACAAGTATTTTTTGCTCGGCCAACTTTGATGACGTTTTTTTTTTTTTGGATGGCTCGTTATTAGTGAATCACCCGTTTTGAGGGCTATTAATATGCTTAACATATATTGTAAACAAGTATTATTTGAATCAAAATACCTCAATTGATTATTTAAGGTAGCTACGAAAGAGAATATTTAAATAAATCGTAACTTCTAGGTTCATTTTTTAACCACTCATAACATTTTACATCAACATGAGTATCCACGGCCTATACATGAGTATAAATTACGTCATATTCCCGAGTATATTATTTTATATCGGGTGTTGAAAAAAGGTCGGTACCCCGGAATAACTGTTGCAACGCACCGCAGCGGAAAATGTCAAAGGGAAAAGTTGTTTGGTTTCAAAAGGGGAATAGTTTTCAATTTAAACCACCCCCACCCCTCCACCCCCTCTGTGGGGGTGGGGGTAAGTTCAGTTTTTTAAATGGAAACCAATATTTTGTATTCGGGGATGGTGTTCTCCGATAAAAAATGAACATCTTTTGTTCGAAATATTTTTTTTGTCCAAGTTCATTCTTGCCTAATATTTGCCATAAACAGCCAAAATAAAAACTGTGCGCAAATTAACTTTCCCTCCGGGAAACCCTCTGTTTTTCTCTTTTGCACCGAAAAGTTGCGAGAGAAAAAGTTGTTTTTATTCGAGGAGGAAAACGTTTGTACATCAAACCACCTCCACCCTCCAACCCCTCAGCGGGGGTGCGGGGTGAGTTTGAATTTTCAAATGAAAACCCCTATTTTTTATTAGCGCATCATGTTGTTAGCTGGAAAGCGAACATCGGGTGTCTCTTTTTTCTTGTTCAGGCCCATCCTTTACTAATAATCCCCATGAGATAGCCGAAATCAAAACCTAAATAACTAAATTGTTCTGTTCACGGTGATTTTTGAGAAGAGACCTCGATCGATTCGGAAAATGTGATTGAACAGATCTCGTACTTGGTTGCAAGATCGCTGCTGATTTCCCCAAACTCGTATCATCAAGAATCAAGAGAGATCTGCTCTCCTCTTCGGCTGCTTATGGCAAATATTGGGCAAGAATGAACTTGGACAAAAAACATTTTCGAACAAAAGATCATTTTTTACTGAACTTACCCCCACCCCCGCAGAGGGGGTGGAGGGGTGGGGGGTGGTTTTAATTGCAAACTATTCCCCTTTTGAAACCAAACAACTTTTCCCTTTGACATTTTCCGCTGCGATGCATTGCAATAGAGTTATTCCGGGGTACCGACCTTTTTTCAACACCGTGTATATTAATACGAAATGTTTCAAAATACAGGGCGTGCTATTAAAAAAAAGTCATGCCAATTAAATAGAAATCATTTTCCTTTCAATTGTTTTTCTGACAGCACATTCTGAAATTGCAGGAAAAATAAGTCATCCGTGTAATTTTTTTTCATAGCTGAAAATAACGAAGAAAAGATGAGAGAGAATGCTCACAAACTCACCCTGTACATAGTTATACCAACGAGCAATTAATTTTCTGAGCAAAATTTTCCTAAAATATATATTGTTAGAATATTTTTAATTTGAATATATTTTATTCTTATTCGTCAATTTCTGTGAAATAAAAAATGATTAGGTATTTTTCTTTTTAAAAAGTTTAAACAATTTTGTTTAACGATTGATACGTTTTCAGTATTAGCGAAAAAACAATGATACTTATATTTGTAATATTAAGTAATAAAATATCTCTTGACTGGTACTTGGTTGAGGCAGAGTAATAAGTTCTGTACGATGTTCTGTGATTAAATAGAAAGATTTAGTATGAGGCAGCGTGGCCGAGCGGTCTAAGGCGCTGGTTTTAGGCACCAGTCCGAAAGGGCGTGGGTTCGAATCCCACCGCTGTCAGCTTTTTTTTTAATGAATTTTTATCATTAATAAAAATAACATATTTAAAATAAATTTTAATATTTCTGACCACAGTTACACCACAATAGCACGTAATGTATGTATATTTATTGTTGGGAATTTGTATTCAATTTGCGTTTCTTGCAAGTCTTACATAAAAAAATCAGTTTGCTAAAGGCCTTTTTGACGGTTCTATAAAGTTTGGACAAATTAAGTTTTTTCACAAAGTATGGTCCAGAAATTATTGACCGATTTGGATGAAATTTGATGTGTTGTGTCATCATATCAAAAAGTTTTCTGAGCCACGATCTGAAGGTCGTATGTATAATACTTAAAGTAATCTTTAAATCGCTTAGATTAGACTTTGTTTACAGTCATGAAAAAACTTTGTTTTTCAAATGTGCTATTTTTGACACAATTCATCGATTTTTCATTTTTAGCCTAACACACCTTGTATAAAATTTAATATCAAAACATTTTTTTCTTCAACTTTTGTCTATAACGAATAGCTTATGAGTTATCTAGAAGAAAAGGAAAAACCAGGATATCTAAGAGGTTTTTTTTTAGATTTTATTTAATAACAAATTTTCCACAACTTTTTCAACTGACGCAAAATTCGAAATTATCATTTCTCATGATATTGAAGAAGCATTTCAATAAAAGTTATGGATCATACGGTAAAAGTCTAAACTACCTCTTTGGAAACAGATAGCGCCGATATTTGGATTTGGATTTTATTTGTTACACCCTTTGTCTATTTAATCGGCAAAGGAGTTCGTAACAACTCTTCCCATCAAATTATTTACAACGGTTTCATTCCACTGCAATTACTGTAGCATGCATGTATTTGCCTGTAAATCTGCGGTCTGATTGCAGCGATACGCTGTATTGTTCTTGGTGTTTAATTTACTGCGGAACCAATAGCGCTCGTGCGGACTCTATTGGAAACGTGTGTATTTATTTATGCGAACGGCTAAGTAATATGAATAATTCTGTAAAATTTATGCAACAATTACTGGATCGTATAATTAAACGTCAGTTCATTTGAGCATTGACGGGGCTCTATATTTTCATCGCTGTAGCGCAAACTACGGACATGTAAACGAAATTTATGTGAAGCTGTACAAACTGGGGTGAGTGAATCCGACACGAGGGGAGGCATTTACCCCCGCTGTACGGTGCCCATCGGCTTCGAAGACAAGCCACCCTCCATTGATAAGCTCCCGGAGATTAGAGGAAACTTAAATATAAACTATTTAAATAGTTATTTGGTTTTCTGATAAAAAGGGGAGGTTATTTTTTTAGTGTAGATGTTGCGGACCCTGAGATCTGTTTACACTGAGAAAGAATATTTTCCGGTTAACTAAATGATTTATTTTGAATAGCATCAAGGTAAAAGGTTTGTCCGTTTGAGAGATATTTTTTTGTCTACATTACTTCATTTCGTTGAGAAATTTAAAATGCAGCTAGGCCTATAATTGAAGTTTTTTAGGCCACTTTCGAAAATATGGAAACACAACTAATGTCGAGCGTAGTTTTCTTCTCATATTTTGGTATTACGTGAATAATGACTACCAGTCTGTTTTTTTTTATAGAGTAGCCTACTGGCTTCCGAAGCATTTTTACCTATTGCAAAATGTTGACGGTTTAGTTAATGAAAAAATAATTTCAAATATTACTATATTATTTGGTCACTACCTACATGCACACCCCTGATAGTGCTTGGAAAAAACAGCCAAAACATTTAACATGCCTTATAGCACAGGACAGCAATTTAAAAAGAAAATCTTGATCTACTCCGGAGATTTAAAAAACTAAATAAAATAAAACTTTAACGCTCTGTATTTCAAAAACTAAGCCACTTAGGAAATAACTTTATATAACTTTTTATTCATGAAATAATTTGAGGAAGGTTCTCCCAGTTTTTCATATTTCTAGGAAACACCCTGTATATTTTACAGATGTATCTTTCCGTTTTTTAAATTTTGAATAAGGAATCGCAAAATTATTCTTCGACGATTTTTTTCGAAAAATTTTGTAAATTTTTTCATTTTTCTTTTTGGTCCACGGACCAAATTTTTAATGCAATCATTGCCTGGACCGGATGTCTTGTTTATTTTCTGTTTAAGTCAATTTGTCGCTGATATGTCTGACTTTCAATGAAAAAAAGATCCTTTTTGTCTTTGATCATCGCTATCTCAACAACCAATGACCACACAGAGAACGTACGGGCAGTTTCGAAAACTGGAAAAATTATACTACAAGGTACTTTTACGATTTTTTTGAAAAAAAAAGTTTTCACCCTCAACATTTATTTAAAGAATTGAGAAAAAAAGTATTTTCGTTGTTTTAGTAAATCCACCGTATATTCACAAATATTGATAAGGAGATTTATGTCTCCAGGTTTTTTTACAGATTAATATACCCCCAATAACCCTGTCCATTTTTAAATAGATCCATCGAACCGTTTTCTTGAACCGATTAATGAGTTTTACAAAAGAATTAAAGGAACAAGTGTATCGTTTCTGAGCATTGCGTAATCTTCATCAAAATGAAAAAAAAAAACATTTTTTTCCAGCTTTTTTTACCATTTTGCATTAGTTACGTGTTATATTTGAAAAAAAAAACGAAAAAACAAAAAAACTGAAGAAAAGTCCGTTGACCAAAAAGAAAAAAATTACATTTTTTTCTCGCGCTAGAAGCCTCAAGCTTCACGCTTTTTTTTATCTAAATAGATGCGACCATTTTTCACTGAGGTACAGTCTCTCAAAAATCACCAAGAATTTTAGGTTTTTATTTGCTTCCTTTTTTGGAGTACTAATGTATGTCCAAAATTGACATTCATTATAAATATAAGGTGATATTTTGAATTTTTTGTTTCAACAAATAACGAAAAAATAAGGGTATAGGCGTCAGAAATCAAGGGGGCGTTCAAGTATTACGTAACGCAATTTGGGGGAGGGAGGGTCTTGTAAAACGTTACGATACGTTACAGAGGCGGGAGGGGGTTCGAAGAACGCGTTACGATACAGGTTTTTTTTTTATTTAAATAAAAAACTAGGGAATTGAAATCTCCCAAGTTGGCAACCCTTTTCGTTTATGTTTTACGGGGAATCCCTGGATTGTATCCGTTTCTAATTACATTGCCAAACGTTAAAATAAATATGTTATTTTATTTTAAGAGTTTATTAGTAAAAAAAAGCTAAAATATGAGAATGGATGAGAAGAACAATGGTGGATGAAGCCAAAAATGTATGTAAGGACTAAGGACAGGGCCAAATCAGGAAAACTCGTAATTAAATGTAAGATTAGTAGTAAAAGTTTATTAGGACAAATTTTAGCCCATTTTAAAATATTTTAAACTTAAGCAAAGGTTTATTACATTATGTGTGATTTTTATTAAATAACAATATGAATAAATAAAATAAACAACATACGCATGCATTGCCAGTTAGAAATCTCTTGTTTTATTTATTATTACCGCAAATGCGATACTTTGCGCAACATAATTGTGACGTTGTTTAAATTGTGACTTTTAGGTAAAAATGGTCACTTGGTTGTTACGTAACGTTTAGGGAGGGGGAGGGGGGTACAGAAAAACGTTACGGCGCGTTACATGGGGGGGAGGGAGGGTCAATAATATTCAGAAATTGCGTTACGTAATACTTGAACGCCCCCTAAGATGCCAGCGCCAGTGCGGAAAAATTGCGAACTAATCATTGGGCCATTAGCCGTTTGTTTTTACATTGCTTTTAATGGGTTTTATATTCAAGTTGCCGCTTTAATTTATTATCTATGCATAGTATTTGATTAATTACTGCCTAAAAACATCTTTTGTGATCAAAGTTTACTATTTACAAGTTGCTGGCATAATTGTAGTGGTTTTCTTTTAATTTTTAGACTGATAGAAGATACCTATGGAACATTTTTAGGTTGGATCGGTCTATTTTGAAAAGTTTTAATAAATACTTCAAGGTATACATGTATTTTTTTTTTCAAAATTGTTAAAATTTTAATTAAAAACATTTTTAAGTAGAATGACAGACGTTAGATTGAATATCTTGAAATATATGGAATATTTAGATGGCACTGTAATTTCAGTATCTTCCGCTTTTTTGAATCCTTAACTGAAACAAACATTAATAATTATAAACAACTTTACATTAACCTTAAAATACTAAAAATTCGAGCTCGTCGCGCTATACAGCGAAAAACCGCAGTTCTGTCTCCTTAGTTCTAGCCTAGTTATAGTATTCTTGCTTTTACCTATACCATATCCGGTGTCACCTGATATATTTGTTTTTGCACAACGAAACTTCGTATATGTAGGATATGTAGAGCACCGACGTCGGCGGCATTTTTCTTTTAAATTTAAACGCATAAAACAACGAGGTAATTCTGTTTACTCCTCGTTCGACTTCCCGATATCCGCGGAACGATTCGAGAAAATGAAATATAGTGCGCCGAACGGCGAAGAAATCGAATGAATAAAGGGCGCGTAAAACACAAGTCCCCACAAAAAGCGGGCGATCTAGTCGAGAGACGGGCATCGTTGCATCGCGCGCGCCCTCACCAGCGTTTTTCACCGTCGCCGGATAGCCGAGTGTGAATAATGAATCGGTTTTTTTCCGAAATTCGGGAGATCGTTTTTCCTCTTCTTGCTGCCCCTGTTCCCTACAAATCATCGGCTCGTTCACGCAATCGTCGGGAATCGGTAGATAGGATTGCAAATAAGATGCCAACATTGTTTGAATATTCGTCGTTAACAATGTTGGTAAAACCGGGATATTTCAGTTTTAATTTATTTAAAAGCTTTTTTTATACAGTGTGTCCACGTAAAGGACTTACCACCCTTGTAAAATCTTTATTTTTCGACCGATTTTGATGTACTTTTTTTTATTAGGTAGATATTCAAAATGCGCATTCACCAAGTGGGCAACTTTATTCTTGGTCTGTAATCATGCAAACTACTACCACTTTTATGGGCTCAAATGTCTAAAACTACTATTAAGGAATTAAAAAAAAACTGATGACGAATTCTTCATTACTCAAAACATAGCTGTACCGATTTTCATTGCTCTTAAATACAAGGTGTCCGAGGAACAGAATTTCGTAGTTTGAAAAAATTTCCCCTTTCAACCCCCATTTTCACCCCCTTTCCTTTGGGGCATTTTGCTCAAAAATAATTCAAACCTTTCCCCTGTCGAGTTTATTGCGTTTACCAAATTTGAAGACAATAGCTCAACGCGTTCGGAAGTTATCAATGTTTAGTTTCTTGCTGTTTGATAAAAAAGGGGTGTGCTGTGAAACAAACAAAGTTATCTTAGTTACCAGCTGTCAGATACTAATAGTTCTTACTGTTCTAAAGAAGCAAAAAGCATAAAAATGTCTTCTTCTTTACAAGAAAAAGTAGAAATAATTAGTTGGCGACGAAGCACGTACTTTTCGTGAAGCAGCTAATGAGTTTAATCGACGACATCCAGAACGCACTATTAACCACGTAACAGTTTCAAATATTAACAAATCATTTGACCAACATGGTACAGTTGAGAGATTTCCTAACCAGCAAAAGGCGAAGAGGAAACCAAATGATTCTTGATTATTTTAATGACAACTCACATTCAAACCTTAGAGATCTGGTAGAAATTTAAATATTTCCAAAAAGCAAAATCTGGACGTGTTTGAAAAAAAGCGGTAAGAAACCAAAATTTTAAGCCAAAATTTCTTCATACACTTGAAGCTGGAGATACTGAGGCAAGAAAGGCATTTTGTTTATGGCTACAATGTATGTACCTAGAGAACCCTGATTTTTTTTACAAAATATTTTATACACGGATGAAGCTACATTCACGACAAACGGTATTGTATCGTCACAAAATATCAGAATGTGGAGTGAAAATAATCCACATTGGGTAATTGAGCGTAAGGGACAATACTCCTCGAAGGTAAATGTTTTCTGTGACATTTTAAATGAAAAGATTATTGGGCCATACTTTTTTTATGAAAATTTGAATTCTTCCAGTTTTCTCAGATTTTTACAAACAGAGTTTACCGACGCACTTGATGACCTTCCTCTTGATTATCGCTACAGTTTACATTTACAACTGGAGCACCCATCCATAATGCTGTCATAGTGAGAAATTTGTTGAATGAGAATTTTCCTAATTGCTGGATCGGAAGAAGTAGTCCTCTTATTCGTTGGCCGCCGAGATCCCCAGACATTACGCATCTTGATTTCTTTCTTTGGGGGACAATAAAAACTTAAGTGTATGTTACAAGGCCCCAGACCCAAGAAGAACTTTCTGATCGCATTAGAGAAGCATGTCAGAGTATAACTCGACAACAGTTACGAAATGTAATGAGGAATAATCGTCGACGTAGTGGAAAATGTAAAAGGAAATCGGGTGAATTTATCGAAATGACTACGATTTAACTTTTTTACAGGCTTCCCTTTTGTTGTATTCTGATTTCTTAATTTTGTAAAAAAAATTGTAAATATTTAGTAATACAATTTAAAAAAAGGAATCCGTTTTTTTTCTCGGACACCTTATATTTTAGAACAATGAAAATCGGTACAGCTATGTTTCAAGTAATGATAAAGAAGAATTCGTCATCAGTTTTTTTTTTCTAAAAAAATCCCTAGTTTTTGACATTTGACTCCATAAAAGTGGTCGTAGTTGGCCATTATTAAAGACCAAGAATAAAGTTACCCACTCGGTGAATGCGCATTTTGAATATCTACCTAATTAAAAAAAAGTTCATCAAAATCGGTACAAAAATAAAGATTTTACAAGGGTGGTAAGTCCTTAACGTGGACATACTGTAGGTACAAGGTCCTCATTTCCATTCTAAATTGAAAATAGGTAGAAAAAAGCAAGGTTGTCAGCTCAGTATACAAGTATACTTCACACTCCAGTAAACTGTTAGTAACGTCGTAACGTTCTTAGAAAGCTAGTTTGGAAATATTTAAAAAAAAATACATAGATATAAAATAAAGCGTTTAAAATTGCTGTAAAAAATAATTATAAATTAAAACAACTTTATGTATGTAACTATACTTAAGAAAATTTTGAAGAGCCGGCAACGCGATGCCAGCAACACCGATGCCGGCAACCAGCAAATGCCGACCAGTATACTATAGGATTGCTTTATATGTAATACATCCAAATACTTATTCGGTCCACTGTGCCATACAATTTTTACGACGTCGTTAAAATGATTTACGACTTTAGAAATTCTAGGTGTTTAAGGCGCCAGTGACGTGTATTTCAGCTAGGTTTATTAACACACACAATTTTTTGAGATTTTCTGGCTAAATGAGCATTATTTACAGCAAATTATATTACAAATATTAAGAGTTTTGTATGCAGGCTAATTTTAAACTCCTATATTGATTTGAATGAAAAAAATTCTTTCACAATTTTCGAATTTATAAAAGATATATGCACGCCCATGGAATCATAAAGTTGCACGGTTTTTTTGTTCCCCAGGCGTATTTATCATTTTCAATTAAAATTAGAAGGACTATACCTACTTAACTTATTGAAAATACTGTTATTAGTTATTTAACAACTAATTTTGGTGACAAAGTGTGACCTTCATAAAATCACTTGACGTTCACTTGAAGTTTCTCCCTCAGTTTTTCAGTTTTTCAGATTACTTACGAAATACCCTGTAGACCATAATTAAGAATTAGTATCACTGTTATTAGTATAAAAAATATTTATGTACATTTTGCACATTGCTAAATCCGTTTCGTATTTGGTAAATGTTATCCATAGTTATTTTAGTTTCCAATTTTCAACAATATCCAAAGTTTTGAAATTTATAACAATTGTAAAAAAAAATAACAGACCTACGACGAAAAGACCGGCAGATATTTCTTTCTATTAAAACTAAAATGTTTCGTTTTATTTAAGCGTATTTAGCAGCTTCCATTTCATTTACGCTGATAAGATTCTTTCACTGCACTAAGTGACTAAAAATAAACATGTTTTTTTTTATTTTTAAGGTTCTTTCTTTATTTTAAAACTGAAGTATATATTCATTTTCAGTACTTTTGCAGAAATTACAGTGTTCGTAATTACTGCTGCCATATTATCATCTCTAATATACCTTACTGATTAAACCCAAGTATAAGCGAAACTGCTTTGCACTTTTTTTCTGCTTATATCCTTCTGAATACGGAAACGCTTTATTCATTCATTGCGCTTATTAACATATTTGTTTCGCATATATCGTTCAACATGCAAATCCTCGATAAGAGCTCATTAAAATCTAACAACAGTTTGAATTTTCCATACGTTCGCGTTCTGGCGAGTGAGATGGTTGGAGAAATTTCTGTTCTATGTATTCTCAACTAGATTACACAAACTATGCTGTTCCATGTTACATGTCTACCGAGATTCAAGGGAATTAGTTGTTCCTTATTAATATCATAAATAATGGACGGTTTATTATCCACGGGCAGCTTAAATGCGAGAGAAAACAAGAGAGGTGGTCATTATACAAATTGGGCAAAATTCACAAGGAACATCAAACATCGGCATGACAAACAAGCTAAATTATTGCTACGGTAACAAGGCGAGGCGACCCAATTGTTTAGGTAAATAGACGGTTTCTTTGCAGGGTTCTTTAAATAATAAGGACATTGTTACCATATTAAACGAAAAATGGAAATAATGACAGAAAAAGAAAACAGTGTTTGCTTGCGTCCATACGACATTCACTTAATAATAATTTAAGGATAATTACAGGGAATTTTCCAATCAAAAATTTTCAGAACGAATTAAGTTATTTTTACCTTGTTTACAAATCACAAGTAGATGGACATAATAGATAAAGTTAGCAGAAATAGGTAGAAAGTTGTTTTGGTGTGTAGTAAAGAGATATTCAAAATGTAGAGAATACTCGACAGATCTTATGAATTCTAATAATGAACGAAGTGAAAGAAAACATTTTCCTGGAACGTTAATAGAATGATAATAACTAACATACAGTGAATCACAAAATTATTATTACTCTTCCAAAGAATAAAGTTGACGTAAAAATCGTAATGATAAAAAATAGGAAGAACTAACATTTTTAAACCATAAATATTTTAAGTCTTAAAGAATGGAACATACAAATTTGGAAGTAACTGAACAAGAAAAATAAAAAATATTTTGCTGAAAGAAGTATGGAGACATCCAAAAAAAAACGTCATCAAAGTTGGCCGAGGAAAAAAAGACGTATTTCTATTCTTGATCGAATTTATAACCTTATTTACTTGTCAAGACTGTCACATCATATGACAGCCATTGTTTATTTTACAAATTGTGACAGTCACTTGTCAAACGTTTGACATAACCGAAAAGCTTAGACATGACCGCTATTTCCATCTCTCTCGTTCATAGCCAGAGTTGATGACGTTTTTTTTGGATGTCTCTATGCAATAATTGGGTCACAACATTTTGGCTTCTATTTCCATTACTTTAAACTAAATATTAATGGAAATAAAAGCTTTGGGATGGCATGTGGAGCTGCACCAGTCATTGTTCAATAACTGGCTCGATGTTTCAGGTCTGTATCAAGTTGAAAATAATAGTTTCGTTGTAGCTCTAATTTTGCATCGTTAGGTGCGAGATTTTTATGTAGAACAGTGGCGGTGCGTGATCCTAAGATTGGGGGTGCACCATACATAAAAATAACGATAATCTAGTCTAGTTCACTTTTTAAACACTCCGCCAATGACTCTGCATCATGTCCTACTGGTTTTAAAAAACTCCAGAATCTTTCTACAGGCTTTCCACCCACCATGTAACGATATATTAAAGCCAACTGAAAAATTGTAGAAATGTCTGTAGTTTCGTCTGCTATTATAGCAACAAAAGTGGATGGATTTTAATTTCAATGGTTATTTCATCGTGACAAACTTCAAGCATGCACTGAAGTAGCTCGTTTTGTATAGTATTAGAAGTTCCTTTAAAAGCCGCCGCGTTTTGTAAATGATACTTCATAGTCTCGTCTAATTCGACACTGAAATCAATCAACCCACGAAAAATGCCTGTATTGGATGATGTTTCCGATTCATCGTGTCCTCTTAGGGCCAGTTCAAATTTTCCACAAAAACGAATACAGTTAATAATAATGTTTAAAACATACCTGTTTTTTGAAACCGCTTCATTGTGTGCTGCCACTGCTCGTCGATGAGCAGAATCGAGCATTGTCGCAATATTTGCAGTGTCTAGCATGGCTAAATTCAAAACATTATTCATGTGTCCAGCAGAATTTTCATGTTTTTTTATTTTCTCGTTTATGTGATTTAAATCCGTTACTCCAGTTTTGGTCCAAGGTGTTTCTCCGCCAAACAAAACACACGGAAAACAAAACACTGCGTTCAATACATCGCATCCACTTAACCACAAATGTTTTTTAAATAAGTCATTATTAAATGTTCTTACAAATTGTTTATTTTTTCCTTTCCTCACGGCTAATTTTAAATTAATTTGTGGAGTGGACCTAATTAGAGTTTTAATTTGCACTTTTTCCTCCAAACTCAAGCTAGAGAATGGAGTTTTTAATAAGTTTTGAATAGAATTCATTATTCCAAACTAGATTCCAACCGAAAACCCGAGTTTATATTTATAAAACGTGAGCGATAAAACAGCTGTGTATGAAAACAATTCATAAACTAATCGATCACTCTCGTGCGCTCTTAAACTCCGCACATCATATCTATAGGATTCGCCCACTCCTTTTCGTAATTGTGGACGGGCAAGCAGTAACAATACGCGTTCGCTTTTTCGTATTGCACGGAAGCACGATGGTCGTCCCGCTTTTTCGTATTGCGCGTGTCGATTCCCGTGCCGCGATCGGAAACCAGTGGCCTTGGAGATAGAGACCTAGCGTCTAGTGGATTCGTAACGCTGCTGCCAAATAATATTGAGATGGTATTAACGCTAGGGATGCGGCAAGGCGATAAATTAAGAATGCATCCATTAATTACTAAATAAAATTATTAATGCTAAATTGTCGGTAGTGCGCGCGCACCAGCGCACCTTATAGCCCACCGCCACTGATGTAGAATGTTTAAGGGGTTCACACCACTTTAGAATTTTCGAAATTTCGTTTTTTTTTTGGCTTAAAATGTACTTTAGGATCATAAAAATCATATGCAATTGGTCTTATAACGAAAAAAAAATTTAAAGATTTCATTCTCGATTTTGCCGCAGCACCTCTGAGCGCGCGTCGAGCGCGATGCGACTGTGTTCGGATTTGTTGCTTTTATACTGCTTTAACCTTTCAAAATAATAAGTGGCCCAATTACCAACAGAGTAAAAGGTCTTTCGGATTACTCAGAAGTCAACCAGTCCGTATAGACATGTCTGTGTAAATTATTTTAAACTTTAAACATCATTATTTCAAAATGACTTTTTTCGAACTGGGCGGACACATTGCTCAAAAACCGTTCCATCGATCGATTTCAAATTTTAACAGTAGCTTATCAATTATATTCTCCATAAAAGTACGTAGCCGTTTTTTGACAGAATGTAATTTTTTTCTTATATAAACAATTTATTGTTGGATTTTTTAGAGCGAAAATCGATTTTTTTTTCGTTAGTGCACAGTTTCTACAAAAAAATCCCTACGTACTTCTCTAGCCAATAATGTGTATATTAGGAATTTTTTTGGTTTTTTGTCCCATGTCTACACCTTTTCGAGAAATTTGTCCGCCCGTGGAGGGCTTTTTTATAAAGGTGTTTTTAAACATACGCTGTATCACCACCATTTTGTATGAAAATAGAATTAGATTTAATAAATATTTTTTTATAGTTCAATACATGTTCAATTAACCCTTCAAAAAGAAAAATTATTCCTCTTGTCATTGCCCCACAATAAATTATCAAAATTGTGTACCATCTTGTCCATAAATTCATCAATGAAAACATATTTCCGACACCATACCCTTGCCATACAAGCCCAAGTCAGTTGAGAATTGACTAAGTTCATCAATAACATCTGGCATCGGAACCGAAAACCTAAATTATTATAATCTCGGACGACGAAAAAGATTACCTTTTTCGGTTCCGATCGAACTTTACATTAAAAACTTAAAAACAACTCTCAAATACGCTGGCAATTCGTTGAGGACTTCGATTTCTGTGGCAAGGTATGGTGTCGGAAACCTATTTTCGTTGATTAATTTATGGACAAGATGATACATTTTAACATTTTACATAAAAATATCGCACAAAGCGCCGGAACATTAGAGCTACAAGGAAACTATTATTTTCAACCTGAAACAGACCCGAAACATCGAGCCAGTTATTGAACAATAGCTATTGTATAACGTGCACCTCTAATTTATATGATTGTATTCCAAAAAATCAGCTAGCAAACCGGTAAATTGGATAAATCCAATATGTTTTAATATTGAGCGTTTGAAAGTACTGATATATCAAATTAAATTATTTATGTATACAGTTTGGAACAACCAAATGGAATAAATTCAGTAGCTCGATTATTATGCATTTTTTTAGAAAATTCTGAGACACGTCAATTTCTAATTCTAAAATGACATCTTGCGACGTAAAAATGTCATCCCTAAATTCAACCCCCTTCAGGTGACAGCTACAACCCCTAAATTTTCAAATTGGAAGTAGTGGCTTGTGATACTTTATTTGAAAGGTCTTTTATATAGTTTTAAATTTTATTGCGGAAATTAACAAGAAAAAAAATTTCTCCAGCGCAGGAAATTCGTTACATTAAAATAAAAAACAAATCATTATTAATGCAGCAGATGTTCAAAATGCATGCCTCCAGCATCATGGCAGCATCCTAGACGTAAATATAATGTCTTAGAAGACATTATATTAAGGTTAAAAACGTTAGAACGTTAGTTAACATCTGCGGGGTAATCGACCTAATTGCAAGTGTTGTCAGCTAAATCGTCGAGTTTTGTTTTGTAGACCATACTTTTTACATATCCACATAGGAAGAAGTCTAACGGCGTGAGATCAGGTGATCGTGCAGGCCATTCTACAGAACCACGTCTCCCTATCCAGCGATTTGGAAAGATTGTGTGGAGATATTGCCGGACATTGACTTCGTTGGTGTACCATCCTGCTGGAACCATATTGCATTACCTGGAAGTTGTGGGTTTTCTTCAGCTGGATACAAGTTTGCCATCGTCGGTACAACATTATTTTCGAGCAGCGCTAAATGAGTTTCTTCATTCAAATTGCCGTCAATGAAGAAGGGACCATTTTCTCCAATTATTCCTGTCCAAACATTAACTTTCTCAGGGTTTTGCGTATGTAGTTCCTCATCCAGTGAGGATTTTTTTGTCGACTAGTAACGATAGTTTTGGGGATTAAGATGGCCGTGAAGTGTAAACGTAGATTCATCCGAAAATAAAACATTTTCTATTTGTAAAGTATTGTCATCTATCATTTGCATCATTTGTTCACAAAAGAAAATTCGTCTATCAAAACCGTCTTCCGCGAGCTCATTAGTTGGTAGCAGTTTATATGGGTGCATCTGATTTTCTGTCAATACTCAGAGAATCGAGGAATGGCTAATATTTAATGATGAAGCTGTTTGACGACTCGACGTATGTTGATTCTCTTCAAGCATAAGCTTACATCCAATTTGTAAGTTCACATCAACAAGCATCAACAAATCTTTATGACATCGTACCATAGAAAAATTATAACCAAAAGATAAATTATACCTAGCAAACACATAATATCGTATCCTGGTGATATTATGAGGATGCCTTTCAGACTTGGATGAAGAATGACCTTTTCCTCATTGATTTTTTTGAACTTTCCTCACCTTTTATTTTCAGCCTGACATTAAATTAGATGACCTTAATGTGACACGTAACAAACCTAATAGATAAGACGGCGATTTACGAGGTATTCCGTACAGATAGTTCATATGAACTTTTTTGCCTAATGGCCATTTATACTGGAACTCAAAATTATGTTGGTAATTATTAATACTAGCGTCTGAAGACTTGTTCAGTCAACGATATTACCCACAATTTAATTATTATTTTGTTTGTAAGACTTTATTCACAATTTCCACCATGTAACACACACTTCTTTACACTTAACGCGTGTTTCGCCAACCATGTTGGCATCATCAGGAGATGATTAAACCTCAGTTTTAATCATCCTCTATAATCTTCTACCAGGATGATGATTAAAACTCAGTTTTAATCATCCTCTGTCATCCTGCACCAGGATGCTTAAAATTGAGTTTTAATCATCTCCTGATGATGCCAAGATAGTTGGCGAAAGGCGCGTTGTGCAAAGAAGTGTTTCGGTGTTAAGTGGTGGAAAGTGTTGAAGTGAATTAGTTTCTACACCTAAGGTTCTAATCCCCTCCTGTTATAAGACTTTAAAAAATGTTCATACATAGCCTGTATTTTTTTATGGCATCGACTACCATCGTCATTAGTGTAAAGTTGGCATACGGCGACGCGACACCTAGGCAACTTGCATATAATGTAATGGGTATTACCCCACTTTGATGTTATTGCAGTAGTCCCGTGTCAGCTGGTATTGTTGTATAATCTCCGCTGTATGCAATACATTGAATAATGTGATATAATTTCATAATAAAATATGGCAAACATGTGAAAGGCTACACTAGTTTTAGAAAAGCTACTAGCTACTTTTGTCTATTATATTAACGTTTCTTATCCATTAGTAACGTTAATGTCTTTGATTTATGTTTTGGTTTATATTTTTTTAAAATGCCAACGTTTCGACGTTTTATTGACGTATTTTTCAAGGCTATTTAAAAGACGTCAATACAACGACGAAACGTTGGCATTTTAAAAAATATATAAACCTGTCTACTTTATGCTGTCCTCCCCAACAATAATTATCTACCAAAAAATTAACGTTTCTGCCAACTTTAGTCTAAGAGTATAATAACTCCTATGAAACTAATATTTATATTAGTCATAGTGCAGAAGTTGTAAGCGACTTCATAAACAAGCGTATTTACTTTGGGTATCACATTTCATGTATTTAGAATTTTGTAACAATACGTATAAGCTGCGTCTGGTTCCTAAAGCTTATCTTCAACATATTGTCTGGTTCTCTTTTCAGTAATATATAAATAAAGTATAGTCCTTCTAATTTTAATTGGAAATGATAAATACGCCTGGGGAACAAAAAAGCGGTGCAACTTTATGATTCCATGGGCGTGCATATATCTTTTATAAATTCGAAAACTGTGAAATAATTTTTTTTCATTCAAATCAATATAGGAGATTAAAATTAGCCTGCATACAAAACTCTTATAATTTGCTGTAAATAATGCTCATTTAGCCAGACAATCTCAAAAAATTGTCTGTGTTAATGAACCTAGCTGAAATACACGTCACTGGCGTCTTAAACAAGTAGAGTGCCTAAAGTCGTAAATCATTTTAACGTCGTAAAAATTTTATGGCACAGTGGACCGAAGAAGTATTAGCAATGTATTAAATGCAAAGTAGTCTAATAGTCTCGTTGACCGGTGTTACCGCCAGTGGTTTACTCTGTGCCGCCAGCCGCCTGAGCCGCCGTTGCCGGCTCTTCAAAATTTTCTTAAGTATAGTAATATACATAAAGTTGTTTGAATGTATAATTATTTTTTCCAGCAATTTTAAACGCTTTATTTTAATGCTAACTAATACATTTATATCTATGTATTTTTTTTAAATATTTCCAAACTAGCTTTCTAAGAACGTCACGAATTAACAGTTTACTGAAGTATGAAGTATACTTGTATAGTGAGCTTAGCAATTTTAGAAAATATATCTGACAACCTTGCTTTTTTTCTACCTATTTTCAATTTAGAATGGAAATAGAGTATATGTACATGTTTTTTGGTAATGATGCAAATATTGTTATTAGTTTGTTTTTTTCTCGTTGTAAAAACGCAGATATAACAATCTACCTTTTCCACCCAATTAATTTTCTCTCAAGCACTTCCTCCTCGTTCCAGCAAAACGTAGCAAAGAACCGTTAGCGTTATTACAAATTATTTCATCCGTGATGCCGAGGACATCAATTGTCCTTCTCTCTCGCGCGTGCTCATACTTATATCAAGTTCCGCTATTTACCTTATGCAGATTTCTGTTAAATATCTCGACTACCTCACCCGAGAGAGATATACTTACATATTTTGCAAGATGGTTTTTATACAGGCGTAATATATAACAAGAATAATTTTAGTCTTCGTATTCCTAAGAAACATAGCTGATAGCTGCTAATAGTCATCGTCATTCTATAGGCTACTTAATATCATCCAGATACGTCCCCGTTCACTGTTATTCGTCGTTAGAAATCACAGATCTGGATTTTGACCTTATTGGGTCTCATCAAAACTATATATATGACGACGAATGACCTACACTAAACAACGTTCACTGATCAAGTTAAGGTACATGCACTTGTTATTAAGAATCATATTACCCTCGACTTTACTTAAGAGTTTATTTGAAAAAAGGTATTGGCATACTTTTATTTGCAATTATAGGGGCAACTTCCAATATCCCTACATAACGATGAATTTAAGAAATCCTACCCTACGTTCCGATTTTAAGAAAATATACCTACAAATAGGGAAAAATTACTTCATCTGGAAACACTGCGATCAACAATGAACGAAAATCTCGGCTTATTTTCTCGACAGGAGAAGACAGCGGTGACAGAGAGGGACTGCCTAATCATCTAGTCAATTATTTCCCATTCTATTTCCAATTACTTTCGCTTACCGTTAGTGGCGTGCTATCGGGAACGACATCTAGTGGTTGCTGACCTTGTCAGACCCACCGGAATACGAGACCCATGTAGGCACACCAGAGGGCAGTCCTTCTGTCACCGCTATAGTAGTTAATTCAAAAAATTACTCACTCCAAAACCATTTTGCTACTGTTTCGCGAAACTGTTATATATAACTGAATTGAACTAAACTTGTGTTATTGCTTCGTCACCTCCTTTACATATTAAGAAATGACTGAAATTAATCGTTCCTGTTTTGAAACATGCATCTGATAATTGAACAGTGGTAGAAAATGTTGACATTTCCCCATGATGCATATAAAATAAGTACATAAAGCTGAAGTTGATTAGTAATACAAGTAAATCAATAATATCACATATTACACATGTAGATAAATATGTAATCCTTGGAATTCCAAATTACATTGAGATCAATCAGCAAATGAGAAGTGGGCAATAATTATCCCAGTTCTGCTCCAAAAGATTAACATTCGAAAAAGAGTTTACATTCAACTACTCATAAAATTTACCGTCAGTAATTTTTTAAATGTAATAGCAAACACGAATTGCACCATTTACACTGGTCTTAATCGTCTTAATGGTTATCGATTTCGAGGCTATAAACCTAGAATGGGATACTAAATTTTTCATCATTCTAACTTGGAAACACTCAATTTTGGTGAGTTGCTTGGCATACGCTTCATCGTAACTCCACGAGCAATTAGCTATGTAGGTTAACATTTTTCATATTTTATTTGGATCGGTACGAATGCGGAACAGTTTTAGAATAGGTTCGCCTTTTTATGGTGGCATGTTTAAGCATTAGTTCGCTGCAACAGATGCAATAGAATTATGCACCGAGCGCGCGTATACCTACATAACATTTTGTTCGCTTTGTTTTGAAACAACCCGTTCCCCAACATCAATATCTAACAGATTCTGTACTGTAAAATGAATGCAACATACCGAAATAAAAATCTCGAAATCAGAAGCGGCTGTTGGAATTGAAATTACTGTCATATCTTCATAAAGTAATGCTGGACCCACCTCATATTTTTTTAGGGGTGAGGGTGAGTTTTAGACCTGAATACGAGGTTATTATAGGTTTGTTTTTGCAGCACTTTCTGATAGTTTTCAAACCATCAGAAAGTGCTCCAAAAAACAAACCCTATAGCAAAACAAATTCGTTTGCTTTTTAAGATCATCATGAAATTTTAAAAAATAGAATAAGTGATGGTATGAAATAAAACGTAAAAATGTTCAATTCAAACTTTATCAGCAATGGAAAAAAGTCACAAGTATAAAATAAACTAGTGTTCACTAGCGACAATTAAAAAATATATACGCAAATAGTTTTCATGCTGTTTCTGAACTCTTCTTAAAGAAATCCCGTTTTTTAGATCATTTTTATAAGTTTCGTTTGTTATAATAAACTTCTACTAGGATCTACTAATCTCCTCCAAACGTATGTTACGAGCCGTATGCTTCATTCTGAGAATTCGATGTTTTCCTAATAAATTCCATCAGTCGCCATCGGTTTGGGACATACGGTATATTAGATTTCTAAGATCTAAGAATTCCCAAACTGTTGCTTGAGTAATAGTTTAAAACTAGCGTTCACTTGATAAAAAAATATACGCAAATATTTTGTATGCTGTTTCTGAACTCTTCTGAAGAACATCCTATTTTTTTTATCATTTTTGTAAGATTCGTTTGTTACAATAACTTTCTATTTGGATCTAATAGTTTCCTCCAAAAATATGTTGCGAGCCCTCTGCTTCATTCTGAGGATTCGATGCTTTCCTAATAAATTCCATCGGTTTGGGACATTCGGTATATTCGATTTCTAAGATATAAGAATTCCCAAACTGTTGCTTAAGTAATAGGTTAATAACTACTAACGAGATCTTAATTAACTCATTTTTTTGCGAATTAACCTTGTGATAGTGCGCATAATATCTGGTATAATACGAATGTTTGTATAGTATATTCGTAAACATTTTTTTCTTAACTTCCTGTTACCTAGAAAAGTCGATTTTTGAATAAATTATAGTGAGTGGAATTTTATATTTATTTTAAAATAAATTTAAATAAGTTTAAATTTAAATAATACATATATAGTATGCCCTATTTATGCAGTTTTAAATCTGTTTGAAAATGTTTAAATAATTTCATAGTTGGAATGTTTTGTGAATTTCAAAAACAAGAAAGGACTGGAAAGCACTAGCAATAAAACTCAAAGTCCACTAATATTTGTCATTTTTTACATTCATATACCTACATAATGCGACGCATGTTTTTAACGTATTTTTTCCCGTAGAATCCGGGAAAAATATCTGTTTTTTTTTTTTTAAACTAAAAGAGATCACGAAAAAATACCGAAAACTGAAACACTTTTTCAACAATTTGAAAACAATTTGAGCGATTGAGTTTGAGCGATGTTACAGCACATACACGATATTCTAGCACTATTGGGGGAAACGGATCCTGAAAATATAGTCCAAGACGAACAAAACAATGTTTTTACTTTTTTTATTATTTTTTGACTCTGAATCACTGTGCAGCGTCCTGGAAATTGTCCATTTAAATTAAATACTTCCTGATATTTGCCGCAAAATATGGTGGTGCCCCATCCTATTGGAACCATAGTTATTAATGTAAATGGAAAATAATTGAAATAATGGAAAATCATGTTATTACACAGTGGCGGCTCGTGGCTGTGTTACATGGGTGGGCACAGGGTGTATCAGTAGGATTACTCATTAGCTACCAATCGCGCCGCGTTTTCATGGTCATGCGTTTTACTGACACTATAATTTCAATGAAAAAATTTTTTATACAAAAATATAGACTTTCGCAAGAATATTTTTTGGGTTTTGGTAGCTTTTTGAAATAATATTTAGTTAGTGATCAGCTGAACGGGTCATACTTGTTGAGAGACCTTTTTTAGTAACTATTTATTTTCTTCGCTGAGAAGTGTGTTTTTACTGTTTTTGATTGTGAAACGTTTCAAAATGAATTCGGTGGACTTTTTATTGACTAATAAAGATTACACACGAGATCCGAACGGAAATTAAACGGTTAGGAAGGCCGATACCCGATTTGATTATTTCCAAAACAGACGTAGGAAAATCGCGAAATTATTCACGAAATTTTAATAGTAGTATCTACGACAGATTTAAGTGGTTATGTGGGTGTCCTAAAAGAAACAAACTGTTTTGTTTTATTTGTTTAGTGATGGTTTAGTGAAAGGTAGACATAAGGCAACAGCTTGATAGTGCTTATCGTGAAAATATAAGACGTCACAATGAAAATGTGGATAAAAACAGACATATTTTAAACCAAATAATTAATTGTATTAAATTTTGTGAAACAAATCCGGGACTTTAATGAAAAGGCGATTAACATCGATTAACATTTTTGTGAACAATAAGGCCAAAGGCGTAGCCAGGGGGGAGCGATGGGGGCGATCGGCCCCATCGGGGGGGCATGCGGGTAATGCGATCGGGGGGGAATGCGGTTTCCGTTGCCTGTAGTGACCTTTTTTTGGCTTTTTTTGTTTTATCTGCAGCGATCAGACCCCCCCCCCCCCCCAAAGGGTCAAGTAAACACCAAAATACTCGGGGGCTTTCGGTTGCCGTTGCCTGTACTGACCTTTTTTTTTTTTTTGGTTTTTTTGTTTCATCTGCATTGAGCGCCCCCCCCCCATAGATAACTACTGGCTGAATACCTATTTCAAATTTTTTTCACATGTTGCCACCCATTATTTTGATATATTTAAGCCCTCAATATTCGTGACTAAATATGATTTCAAAAATCTACCAAATCCCAAAAATTATTCTTGTGAAAGTCTTTATTTTTGTGTAAAAGAATTTTTCATTGAAATTCTGAAGTGTCAGTAAAACGCATGACCTTGAAAATTTTAAAAGTTTTCGCCTTCAGTGTCATTGGTAGCTAATGAGTAATCCTACTGACACACCCTGTGCCCACCCATGTAACACAGCCACGAGCCGCCACTGACTTCATACACCCTCATTCTTAAAATTTCAATTCTTTGCCGATCCATTATTTATTTATGAATCGTAAAAATGCAAATGAAATAAGAAATTATTGAACACAAATACGGAAAACCAAAAATTACGTCTGATGAGAACATCAGGAACTTTATCTTTTTTTTATTAGTTCCAGAGTTAACTTTAAAAGCGTTTTTTTGCGAAAATTTCATTATGTAACAATATCAAAATTTTAGTGTACAGTAAAGAAAAAAGGCTGCTCTTTCAGATATTGAGAGAAAACCAACCGGTTGTCATTTAAAAAAATAAAGTTGGTCTTCATAACAACCAGACTCGAAAAGACAAAATTATTTCATGTTGACATAAACATGACGGCAAATAAACTGATGAAAAAGTTTTATTCAGGACATTTTTCATATACAAAGTTATTTGCCGCGGCGATAGCTCAGTGGGTAAAGCACCAGGTGAGAAGATGGCGATTACTCCGAGAGCTATTATCCGCGCGGGTTCGAATCCCGCCTGTGGCAATTGGCACCTGTCACAGGGTTTGGTTGTGTGCCCTACGTATTTTCCATGCGTATTTTCCCTCTGCACTATCGTAATGACTCTTAGAGGGAGAATGTCAATTTCTGTGGTGCGATTTATTTATTTGTGATTAAAAAGTTACAGGAATATGTATGTATGTATGTACCGGGTGGGCAAATTTCGATGTTTTTATAGGGTATCTCGGTAACTGTAAGGGCTATGGAAAAATGAACCCACCTTTCCCGACCTCTTTTTTCGAGATAAATTCATTGGTGAAAACCAGAATTTGCTATATCTTTTCGTTTTCGAGTTGTAAACGAAAATTGATTTTTTTTTAGTTTTCGATTGGTGTCGATAACTCGGTTGTTTGTAAAATTAGAAGAAATCTGTTTGCACGTTCTACAGGCACTTTTTTAAGTAGAATAGGATTTCCTTAACAGATTTTTTATATCTTGTGTAGTTTTCGAGTTATGGCATACATTTCTATTTTTTTAAATAGAAACCATAGTTGGCTATGATTTAGCTAAAAAGAGGATTTTTTTCTCTTTACAACGATATATAGTTTGTGGGGTCTATGATGAGTGTTTATGCGGAAACAGTTAAAAACATATGTTTTCTAATAAAGGACAGTATAGTAATTTCAATGATTTTGCACAGTAGGCGCCTGTCATTTTGAAAACAGAACAGTTGGATATTGGGATGTAAATACACAGTTACACATTACTGTTTGATTAATTGTTTATGTTTGGTTTTTGCTTGCATTATAGTTTTAAAGTTTCGATTAAAGAAATTGACAAGGCGCGATGGCGTATCAAAATTACGAAAAGTTTAATATGCTAGAGTGTTTTATTCAAAATTGATATAATTGTGAAGCTGCATCGGAAGCATATTTTAATCGCTACCCTGAAAGGAGACAACCTAATATGTCCATCTTTGGTAGACTAAAAGAAAACCTCGTTGAATACGGAGGATTTAATAAACCAAGACCAAAAAATTATCGTATTCAAGATGCTGAGGATGTTGCCATAAATGTTGTTGGTATGGTAGTCGTAAATCCTTCAATTTCAAGTAGGCAAATTGAAGCAGAGTCTGGTATATCGCGACGAAGAGCACTTTCAGTTTTAAAAAAACACAAATTTAGACCTTATACAATAAGGAAACAACAACAGCTCCTTCCAACTGATCCTGAACGCCGACTGGATTTCTGCAATTGGTACCTACAACAAATTGAGCAAGACCAATTATTTTTTAAAAATATCATTTGGACAGATGAAAGTTACGTAAGTAGTGCCGGAATTTTCAACCGACACAACAAACATTATTGGTCTGAAGATAATCCTCATCAGACTGTTGATGTTCAAAATCAAGGACGTTTCGGTTTTAGTGTATGGTGTGCCCTATATAATAACCGCATTTTAGCTTACCAACTTTATGATGACAATTTAAATGGTCAACGGTATTACAATATGATAAACTACCACATAGTAGAAGAATTTTTAGACAACTTGCCACTTAACGAAAGACGACATGTATTTTTTCAACAAGACGGGGCACCACCCCATAATACTAATTTAATCTCGGAATTATTAAATACTAATTTTGGGGAGAAATGGATAGGGAACAATGGGCCAGTAAAGTGGCCTCCTCGGTCGCCAGATCTCTCACCGTTAGATTTCTTTTTTTGGGGAACCATTAAAGACAATTTATACAAAAAGACAAATAATACACTGGTTCAACTGAGAGAAAATCTTATAGACTGTCTGAATTCCGTTTCAAATATTCACATCTATAATGCAACAAAAAGTGTTTCAAAGCGATGTGAACTGTGCATCGCAAACAACGGACGACAATTTGAAAACTTTAGGTAAATAATCATGCTCGTTTTTTTTTTTAATCTGTCTAGTTTTGTTTTTGTAAAATATATTGTATCGTATTTTTTACATACATTATTTGTTACAAATTTGATTGTTAAGTGTGTTAAACTTTCTTGTTATGAATATGTTATAATTAATTATTAATTAGTCACTAATATGTCATAATTAGTTATTTAAGTTTAATATACCATTCATTATATACGACTGTTACTATGTATTTATGTTACTTTTCGCAGGAGTAAATTTCCATAGCAACAGTTATTATTATTAAAACATTGTTGTAACAATGTGTTACTATAGAAACTTACTCTTCCTGCAAAGAAAAACAAAGTAAGTATACCTATACAAAAAATTAAAATTTTTAACTGTTTCCGCATAAACACTCATCATAGACCCCACAAACTATATATCGTTGTAAAGAGAAAAAAAATCCTCTTTTTAGCTAAATCATAGCCAACTACGGTTTCCATTTAAAAAAATAACAGTTTATGCCATAACTCTAAAACTACACAAGATATAAAAAATCTGTTAAGGAAATCCTATTCTACTTAAAAAAGTGCCTGTAGAACGTGCAAACAGATTTCTTCTAATTTTACAAACAACCGAGTTATCGACACCAATCGAAAACTCAAAAAAAATCAATTTTCGTTTACAACTCGAAAACGAAAAGATATAGCAAATTCTGGTTTTCACCAATGAATTTATCTCGAAAAAAGAGGTCGGGAAAGGTGGGTACATTTTTCCATAGCCCTTACAGTTACCGAGATACCCTATAAAAACATCGAAATTTGCCCACCCGGTACATTAGGGTGATTCAAAAAAAAACATTTTTTTATTTTATTTTTTTGCAAACAGGTTTAAATGTTCCGTTTTGGTGTAACATTACGCCAGTTAAAATTTGAGCCCTTAATATTAATATTAAGATAGTCCGCATCGCACTTTTCTATTTTCCATAAGAATAACATGGGAACATTTTTTTTGGCACTTTCTGATTTTTATTGCTTGCTAATAGTGTACTATATGGAAAATTTTTTACATATTTTTAACATATTTTTGTCCAGAATTGAACACTATAAAAAACGTCTCTTATGATTTTTCGCTAAGTCTACTGGTTCAAAAGTTATTCGAGGCCAAAGTTGAATTCACCGAAAATTTGACCGTTTAATTGTTCAACTTTAGTTTTGAAATTTAAAAATAACAAAGATAATTTTTAAAACATGTACTCATAGTACGGAAAAAAATGGAGAAAAAGCAAATGCAATATTTTACTTAACGCAATTTCCTTTCAAAAATATAAAAATTTTAATAATTTCAACTGAAAACATTTTTTTGTGATTTTTCTTTTCATAGCGAAAAATTGTTAACTAACATTTTCTAAAAGACCAAATTTAAAATTTACATAAAATTTTGGCTACATATTTTCGATAAAACCATTAATTTTGTTGTAATACACTAAAAACGGTCAAATTTGCGGTGAATTCAACTTTGGCCTCGAATAACTTTTGAACCAGTAGACAGCCAAAAATCACAAGAGACCTTTTTTTATAGAGCGTTCAATTCTCGACTCGACTCGAAATATGTTAAAAAAATTTCCGTATAACACACTATTAGCTAGCAATAAAAATCAGGTGCAAAAAAAAATTCCCATGTTATTCTTATGGAAAATAGAAAAGTGCGATGCGGACTATCTTAATATTGATATTAAGAGCTCAAATTTTAACTGGCGTATTTTTACACCAAAACTGAACTTTTAAGCCTGTTTGCAAAAAAAATTAATTTTTTTTTTTTTTTAATCACCCTAATGTACATGCATATTTCACTGGACAGACTGTACCTGTCCAAAATTTGTGTCGTTGGTCACGGGTCATTGTGTACCCACGATATGCATCGTGTGTACCAACTCTTTTTACATAATTGTTATCAGACAGATACCAGATGCCGGTTTTTGTCGTACAATGGTTTTTTGTTTTATCAGCCTTGTCATCGTATTTTTTTATTATATGTAAGTGAACGTCAAGCTTTATTACTAGTACTACCAATCATACTCATATGAATGAGACCGTCGACTAATAATAATGGGTAAACAAACAAAAAGTGAAACTTGAGAAAAAAAAATCAAAAAACTTATTTTTCATAATTACCAAGTGAATATAAACTTTTATTCCTATGTTTTTTTTTTAAATTTCATTTGATATTAAAGTTAGCTATAGCTATTAGATATTATAAAATTACTAGGTAATTAAGAAAATTTGGCAAATATTTTGCAAGCCGTTTCCAAGATCTTCTAGAGACATTTTTTGAAAATGTTTCTCGCAAGTTTCATTAGAAGTTTTTTTGCTAATATATCCTTTGTTCAGGTTTTGTACCCCCCAAATTCTGACATGGGTCTCATACTTCGTTATAAAAATGTAGGGATTTCGAATTTCAAAATGCTCGTATTTTCGCAAGGAGGCATGGGACCCACACCATAATTTAAGGGGTGGTTATTAGTCCTAAGTAGAAGGTTATAATGGCAAAAACTTTCAGGGAAAACTTGCGAATATTATTTTCCAAAAATGGTTGCCTCCGGGTAGATCTTGGAAATGGCATGCAAAATATTTGCGAAATATTTTTTTTTCATAATCACCACCGAGTAAATATAATTTTTTTTATACTTGTAGTGTTTTCTTGACATTTTGAGATCTGTAAAAGTTATGGTAAGTTGAATTTTTATTTCATCCCAACATTTCGTCTGTGAGATTTTACAATAGTTGTATCTTTTTTGGAAAAAAATTCGCAAGTTTTCCCTGAAGAGTTTTTGCCATTATAACCTTCTACTTAGGACTAATAACCCCCTTAAAATATGGTGTGGGTCCCATGCCTCCTTATGGAAATACGAGCATGTCAATTTCCACCGGCCGCCACTGATACAGGGTGATTCCTAGTTGAGTCATATTCTTTAACAGCGTATAAAGCTATTCAAAACAAACGTTTTGAATAGCTTTTTTTCAAATAACAATTTTTTTTTCAAATAACATTTTTCAAATATCTCAAAAATAAAAAAGTTACATTATTATTAAATTGGAAAATCGTACCTACTTATCCGGTCCTACTTTAAATTTAAGGAAAAGGTAATTAAGGTAAAGTTAAAGAAACATTGGCGAAATTATTTAGCAACAGTTACGATACAAACCCGCATTAGAATTACACACATTTAAGGATAAGAAAATACCTTTTCTTATTTTACCTATTCTTATATTTCTTAAAGTTTTTTGAAAAATGGTATACCGAAAAAAATGTTTGTTTTCAATAGTTCCACACGCTGCACAGTGGGGCCGATTCCCGGAAAACTGGCCAAAAGTCGAAAAATTAAGACATTTACTTGAAACTTGGTATATACTATATAGGGGTTTTTGGGGTCGTTGATAACGAATTTCAAATCAAAATTAAAATATAAAACAAACAAAAAGGCGGCTATAAAATAAAATACTAAAAAGCATATCTATAAATCGTAATGTGTATTGATTTTATGTTTAATTTTGTACACATACGTTTTCAAAGTCGCTGGTTAGTAATCTGAAGTCAAAATAAAACAAACAAAAAAACATAATGGCGGCTACGAAATCCTAAAAAAGCCTATAAACCGTTATTTTTATTTTATTTATGTGAAACGTGGAATTTATAGGTTTTCGGAGACGCAAATAACAAATCTGGAAACAAAATAAATGGCAGCTGTAAAATGACGAATACAAAATTTCTAAAATCCATAATTTTTATTTATTTTATGAAAAAACGTGACAAATAACTTAAGAACATTGCGTACATTAAGTACGTTAAAAACAAAATAGCTAGTGGCAGCTAATTTTTACAAATTTTGTTACATAATAATATAAACTTTAATTTAAAATGTGTTTCACTGCGGAAATCCGTGGGACTTTTAACTTTTCTCTATTTTTCGGAAAAGATTGCACACAAATTTTCATTATTTTACACTTCAAACATTGCGTCACTGTTAATTTATATTTATTTGTTATAATTTTTGACAAATACGATAATAAACTACATTTTTCCATTTAAAACATCCATTTTGTAGGATTAAAAAAGATCAACTACGATTTTATACGAATTTTTGAATATGACGCTTGAACATGAGCTCGGACGCTCGAGCTGTCACTCGTGCGAAGGTCCTTTTTGTACTGGCTTATACCTGCCATGTATACTTAATTAACCCTTATAAAGGGCCGTTACATGTTTTTTAAACTTTACTCTATACATCTTTGTACTATACTAAATCCCATAAATTAAAACTTCATTTTCCGACTTTTGGCTTAAATTCGCTGGCCGCTGGCTTCGCCCTGTATAAATAGGCACATCTACAGACTTTTCTAAACGTATGAATTACTAGAGAAACGTACCTGGAGCAGCCACCGAATGATATCTGTCCCCCAACATCGATGACGAACCTCCCCTTGATTACTTTTCAGATTGTCCGACAGGTGTATATAATTCAAAACAGCGAAACAAAAACCAAAACAACGGATAGCGTCACACCACGAGACGGCTGAATAACATCTGAGATTGTTGTTTCGTCCACCCTCCGTCCAATTAGGACAAAGTCAACTCCGCCGTCGGCTACCAAAACGCACTCTCTCAGCGACAAATGAAGCACCTCTCGAAACTCCGGGAATTAGAAGTTTAAAGAGCGCGTGTTGGGCGCGAACTGCGTGGCGGCGGCGTCGCGAGTGGGGACGCTCACCCTCCATTGTAGAGCGCCGTCAGCCCTCCCCTTCCCTCGCGTTATCCTCGTCGCGACCGCCGTCCCGACGCATCCACAAATGCCCGTAACTAAATGTGTACGACAAAAAAAAAGTTGGGTGGACTAGACGTGCTGAGATTACATGCATAAAAGTTGTTTTTTGATAGTGGTATTTAGAAATGTTTGCATTTTCAGTCACGAAATTTGAGCCACGAAAAGTAGAACTTTTTCAGACACAATTAAAAATATACGTTTCATTTGAAGGGTACAAGGGAAAAAAGGTGAATGTTCAAAAAAGTCAGTTTTGAGATAAAGGTGCGAAAATATTAGAAAATGCCGTTAGAACCTCATGGAATAATAAAACCGGACAAAAACAATGAGAGTCGCAAGATACAGCCAATTTAGATTATGCCGTACTGGGGAAGAAAGATGAACGTCCCAGCGACCTGGGCAACAAGGATGAATGTCCATAAATAATATGCCAATCGCGCATGGTTTGTTTTGCTATTGCGCTGTCTGACTTTAGAACTAAATAATAGATTTGGCATTTCTTGACCGTTGATCAATTAACTTGATAAACTTGTGGGATTGTCGGTCAGTTTATAAAAACAAAAGTTTTTGTTTTTTCCTAACGTTTCGGCTTTATTCAGTCATCATCAGAGCTACAATTATAAGAACAAAACATTTTTGTTCTCATAATTGTATTGTTCTTTGAAAACTTGCTTTATAGCCAAACTGCTACAGATAAAGACTTGTAGTTTTAAGTTAACTTTTTTGAAACGCCCGGTATGTTTTTTTATTATATTTTCATATTACATAATATAGTAAGTAATATGCTGTATCTAAAATTGGTTGCCTGTTTCATTTCATTAAAAAAAAACTTATTTAGTACATTTTACAATTTATAGTAGTTAATAAAGATCTTAAACCCAGTTAAAAAGAATAATTTAAACCTTTAATAGTAAATACGGTATTACCAACATTTCAACTTTATGAATTTGTTCTTGATAAAAAAGTTTTTTAACCAAGGTTTTTGGCTCTTGACAAAAATTCGTCACATACATTTTCGACTTAAAATTTCCCGTAGAATACGATGGTATTTTTCAAATTTCAAAATTTAGCCATTTTTTAAAAGTTGACTGCCATACTGGATCCGCCATTTTGTTTTTTGAAAATCTGACGTTAGATTCGTAATCAGCGACCCCAAAAAACCTTGGAATATATTATTCACTTGCCATTTACTATCCCACAGGATGAGAAAATACGATAAAACCACGTTTTTTCACCTTTGGGCCGTTTTTTGGGCCAGTTCCTGGTCGACGCCCATTATGAATTAAAAAGTAATCGAAAGTACAAACACAAAGAAAGAAATTAAATAAAAAAATTGAAAAAAATATCGTGTCATAGTTTTCGAAATTTCGATTTTAAACTTTCAATCCTCAGAATAAGGGTGAAAACTATCCCCGATAATTTTGAAAATATTTTTATCGTATTCTACGCAAAAAAACACATCGAAAACCATTGCAACCTTTTTTTAATGTTTTTCATTTGTTACCGAGAACAATTGAAAGTTTAGAGTCGAAACGAAAATTTGTGTTTTCTCACCCTCACTATCCCTCTCCTTGTGGCTCAAAAAAATCTAAAATTTTGGGGAAGTTGGTTTCTTAGCAAGTACTATCGATTCTGATATGTTTCAAACACAACTTTTTTTTGACCTCACTTAGTTGGCGTGAAATGCCCCATATACAGTTTGTGTAAAGCTGACATCGGCCAGTTGTGAGGGACAAATGATACACTTCTCGTTCAACAACAAGCACAGGTGGTGAGAGGGCCGATAGAATTTGGTATCTAAAAATGAAAGAAAACTGCAAGACGCCAGACGTCGCGAAGCTTCGAACATTTTTTTTCCACAAACATGTCAATTGTTTTAGATTGGAGACTTTTCCAACGTCGTTGGAAAGGTCTCCTGAGTTTATTTTCCAAATGCCGTGTTTTAATATGTTAATTTCTTAAAAATATATTGCCCAATATGTGTGATTTATCCTTATGTTGCACCTTGAACACCCGTATATTATTGCATTTTCTGATTCCTCGACCTTTCCCTTTTCAAAAATATAATGTCTATTTTCGCTTCATGTCACGTCATATTTCATTTAAAAGTAGATAAACAACGTCAAACTGTTTCACAAATTATGCTTGTTTTAAACAATTTGTGATAAAAATAAATTAATGAAATATAACTCAGTAGTTTTTAAATTACATTTCTGCTAACGTTCTTGTTTTTTTCGACGTCCGGTCGTCTATGCGATCCTTTATCTCTAACTAGTTTTTCAATAATACCTATTTTTAAATGAAATATGTCGCGTCCTGTTGAAGCAAACATAGATATATGTGTATATATACTTAAAAAAAAAAGGAAAACGAGTAATCAGAATATGCAAGAGTATACAGGTTGTTCTATTAAAACAAAACACACACAACTTTGGTTCACTTTCATTGTTTATGATGTTCACCTGTTTTTGCTCATAGCATATTATAAAAACTTATACAAAACCAAAAAAAATCGAAATATTTTACAGACCTCCTTCCTATTGAACTAAAAAAAAATCAATTTCTGATTCCTTGGACATTTTACTAACGAAAAGGTATTCTTCATTTTTAAGATAGTTCAACTTTAATTTGAACTTCATCATTGTATTTCACATTCACCTACAGTTGTGGACAGGGCCGTAGCCAGGTGGGGGCGGATCAGGGCGGTGCCCTGGCAGACCGAAATTTCGCCCTGACAGAAGAGTTCTAAAAATAGAGACGAAAATCTAATAAATATTTACTGTTTTTTGTAAAACTAGATAGAATTATTAAAACATTCCATTGTTCCATTCCATTTATTTATTTTTCGAAAAATATAAAAAAACATATTTTAAAATTTAGAAAATTTTCGCCTGCGGCGCCAGTGTTATCATTTTTTATAAACACAATCACCTTAACTTTCTCGGTGAGCCCCCGGCCATGGTTTATATTATTTTTATGGCCGGATCAAAGTTCAAAAATTATTCTTGGGAGTCTATATTTTTGCATAAATGATTTTTTTCATTGAAATTCTGAAATGCCATGAAAACGCGTGACCTTGAAATTTTGAAAAATTTTCGCCTGCCGTCACACCTTTATTTTTTCCAGGTGCCCCCTTGTCCCAGTCGCAAAATTTTAAGACATGCCCTGGCTATAAAAAAGTAAGGCCCTGACAGCAGTAGCGACCTAGCTACGGCCCTGGTTGTGGATTGATTATAATGTAAAAAATATCTTAGTTTTTCATAGTTAGAAATGGCTCTAAATTTTGACCCTTTTAACATTTTTCACGTTTTCCCATAACAAACTAGATTTGTTTGTCAACTAAATCGCTCTAAATAAGAGGGTATCAAAATAATTAATTTTTCAAAATACCAGTTTTTATTTTTAAATCTAGAATTCTGTGGATGACGTAAAAAAAAACAGAGTATTTTTACGGAGTTTTTAATAAAACAGATTTTCATTAGGTAATATTAAAATTAGAAGCAATTTTTAATTTCGAGGCCATTTAATTCACTTTTTCAAATGGAAATATCCCGGAAAAATTATGTTTTTAAAAACTTTGACAATTTCTCTTTTCAATTATACTAAACTTAGTAAAGTTATTAATTTTACACAAATTATATTTTTCGAGCACAAGTACGTAGGTATGATACTTTTAAGATTTAAAAGCAAAAACTGAAATTTTGAAAAATAAAATGTGGTAAAAGTTGGTAAAACTTAATTGTTTTGATGCCTTTTTTACCCAGAAATACTTTTATTCAAGACTTAGAAATTGAAATTAAGTAAAAAATATACATTTGCAACTAAATATTCCGATATAATTGGCTATGGATAAACATGAAAAAGCTAAAAGATTTCTTTCACACTATTTACAAAACGTATTACAAAAGTACAAACTAAAAAAAAATAGTCGTTTTCCACGAAACACAGGACTTCTATACTTTTCTCTTTCTTTTCTATATTTACTCTTCTTGAGAAGAGTATAGAAGCTCGGTGTTTCGTGGAAAATGTCCAGTTTTTTGTTTCTACGCTGAAGATTCCAGTACCCACTCCAGGAAACTACAAACTATTTACTGAAAACCCAAAACGCGTATAACTCTCCGTTCAAAAGTTATCAACTACACCCTTTCTTCGTAGATGACTGGTATAATATATACAAAAAAATGTATACAAAAAATAAAAATGAAAGAGCCTTCTCATACCCCATGGAAAAAGTGACGTGCCTACCACGGTAGTTCATTTGTTAGTTGTTAGTAGACATTGAATAATTTTCGTACGGCCCTTGGAAAAATAATCGGACGTAGCTACTACGGTAGTTTATTTGTCCATTACCCTTTAGGTAATGTTAGTTTAATGACTTTTCAGTGTACCAATTACGGATATATGCCTTTATTAAGTACATTCATATTTATTATATCTCATTTTCGAAATACTCCAAGGATATCATAAAAACTCTATTTTTCTCGTTCAACTTAAACCAATTTGAAAATAGAATAACTTCCTAACAACCCTTCTGATCGTGTTATGTACATATGTATTTCGAAAACGTGGCAACCTCGCTCCCTGTGCTTCTGCTGTCAAAACAGTTGTCATTTTCCTTCGTTGTGGGTCGCAGTAAATGGCTGCAAGTGGGTTGTAGTTGTAAAAATTGTGTAGCATTTTCAGTAAATATGAATTAGTGAACCGTCTTCATAAAAACCATATAAAAACGAACAGGAATGGCGGCGTCCATAGAAATCCCTCTCCGGGATACGGACGAGGTGAGAAAATGTCTAAAAAAATAATGTAAATTACTACTAATACCTTCTGTCGTTAGGTTATCGAGTTGTATTCGGACCAGTTACCAGATGGGGATGAAGTCCTTGGTATATTACGCCAAGAAAATACACAACTGGTCATTTGGGTTAACCTTGCTGTAAGTATTAAGGTACTCGTATGTTTTATATTTTAATTTTTTTCTCGTCAACAGCTAGAGTACTATAAACAAGATAAGATAGAAGACTTCATTAAAATATTGGAAGCTTCCCGTGTAGATGCGAACATTGACTACAGAGACTATGAGAAGGATCAAATGCGAGCCCTCGACATGCTTGCTGCATATTACGTGCAGGAGGCAAATAGGGAGAAAAATAAGGACAAGAAACGTGAACTTTTCACCAAAGCCACCCTCTTGTATACCACTGCAGATAAGATCATTATGTATGACCAAGTGAGTTAACCGTAACTTTATATTTGCCTTTTTTTCATTCTAATATTTTTAATTACAGAACCATCTGTTGGGTAGGGCATACTTCTGCCTACTCGAAGGTGATAAAATGGATCAAGCAGACGCCCAATTTAACTTTGTCCTTAATCAGTCTCCCAACAATATACCATCTTTGTTGGGAAAAGCATGCATTGCTTATAATAAGAAAGATTTTCGCGGTGCCTTGGCCTTTTATAAGAAAGCCCTGAGAACCAATCCCAATTGCCCTGCAGCCGTAAGGTTGGGTATGGGGCACTGCTTTATGAAATTAAGTAATCAAGACAAGGCTAGACTGGCCTTTGAGAGGGCTTTACAGCTAGACCCCAAATGTGTGGGGGCTCTTGTGGGCTTGGCGATATTAAAGTTGAATCTGCAGCAACCTGAATCGATCCGGACTGGGGTCCAAATGTTGTCTAAAGCCTACACGATAGACTCGTCAAATCCGATGGTTCTGAATCATTTAGCTAATCATTTTTTCTTCAAGAAGGTCTGTCTTAAAAGTAAATATTAACAAAAATGGTGAAACATAAATTTGTTTTCAGGATTACAATAAAGTTCAGCATTTAGCTCTGCATGCATTTCATAATACTGAAAACGAGGCAATGAGGGCAGAAAGTTGTTATCAGCTAGCGAGAGCTTTTCACGTCCAAAGGGATTATGACCAAGCTTTTCAATATTATTACCAGGCTACCCAGTTCGCTCCCGCTGCGTTCGTTTTGCCACATTTTGGTCTTGGACAGATGTACATATACAGGGGTGATACGGAGAACGTAAGTCAAACTATTTCTATTTAAGTGTGTTTATTGTATTTAATTTTTGCATGAATAGGTGTGTAGGTTTTGTCTCTTTCTGTAACATTTGCATTACAAAGCATTTATTTCTGTTGATCTATTAAAACATTTTGATAAAAGTCATATTCTTTGATTTTTGTAAAAAAAATAATGATTAATTCATGACGAAGAATATCAATTCAATCAATTTTATCATTATTGTCATTAATTGGACCGGCGAGACATTTAGAGAGGTGACATGATATAATAGAACTTAATACAACATTCAAATTAACCCTTTGCGGCATGATGGCACCGCACGGTGCCACCTTTTTTAAAACATTTTTTTGCGATTTTGAAGTAGTTTATATTCGATTTAACCGATATTTTTTGTATTTTTGTGATCGTGGGATGTTATAGAATTAAAATTCAGGTACAAAGGTATGAATTTGTTTGTAACCCAGTACCCACTCCAGGATGAATTTGTTTGTTAATTTATTTATTTTGATTAATAAATTTAAAAAAACAACCCTTTTTTTTAACAAAAATTCATTATTGGAGAAATTTTTTAGCATCATCGTGCGGAAAAAATTACACAGAGGTTTTCGGGGTCGCTGATTACGAATCTGCCGTCAGAATTTAGAAATTCAAAATGGCGGATCCAAGATGGTGAACAAAAATTTCAAATATCACCGGATTTCATAAAAAATTATTATCAAATGGTTTTTGGGGTCGCTGATTACGAATCTGACTTCAGATTTTGAAAATTCAAAATGGTGGATCCAATATGGCGGACAAAATTTCCAAATATCACTGGATTTCATCAAAAAATTATACAATGGTTTTTGGAGTGGCTGATTACGAATCTGATGTCAGAATTTAGAAATTCAAAATGGTGTATCCAAGATGGCGGAAAAAAAGTTCAAACAGCACCGGATTTTATTAAAAATTATCATATTTGAAATTTTTACTCGCCATTTTGGCTCCGCCATTTTGATTTTCTAAATTCTGAGGTCATATTCGTAATCAGCGACCCTGAAAACCCCTGTATACCAATTTTTATGAGAAACCGATTATATAAAAAATGTATGTCGCAAAGGGTTAATGACACAAAGTACAGCATGTCTTCTTTTCACCTTAGGCAGCACAGTGTTTTGAAAAAGTGCTCAAAGCCCAACCAGGCAACTATGAAACTATGAAGATCCTAGGATCTCTTTATGCAAATTCTTCCTCGCAGTCCAAAAGGGACATAGCTAAAAACCACCTGAAAAAGGTCACGGAACAATTTCCCGATGATATCGAGGCTTGGATTGAGTTGGCACAAATTTTGGAGCAGTCCGATTTGCAAGGCTCTCTAAATGCGTACGGTACAGCAATTCAGATCCTAAAGAAAGACGTCCAGGCTGAAATACCCACTGAGATCCTTAATAATGTGGGCTCCCTGCATTACAGGTAAAAATATACTAAAAAAAAATGTTTTGAACATTTAATTATTTGTTTCAAAAAGAATTTATTGTAAATTTATTATGTCAAAAACTTATCTAGATTAAACAACCTCGAAGAAGCAAAGAAGAACCTAGAGGAGGCCTTGGGAAGGGCCAAAGTAGAAGCGGAACACGATCCCCAGTATTACAATTCGATATCGGTGACCATAACCTATAATTTAGCTCGCCTAAACGAGGCTTTGTGCCTGTTTGACAAATCCGAGAAGCTATACAAAGATATCCTGAAGGAGCACCCCAACTACGTGGATTGCTACTTGAGACTGGGCTGCATGGCGAGAGACAAGGGGCACATCTACGAGGCATCCGATTGGTTCAAGGAAGCCCTAAGGATCAACACGGAGCACCCCGACGCGTGGTCTCTTCTAGGGAACCTCCATTTGGCCAAGGCTGAATGGGGACCAGGGCAAAAGAAATATGAACGAATTTTGAAGGTAATATAGAAAGTACATATACAGGGTGTCCAAAAAGTACCGAGACAGTCGATTATCTCAAAACCAATGCGAGAAAACGAAAAAAATGATCTCAACAAAAGTTGTTTGATGGAAAAAAACGAGTTTAATGGTCACCTTGACCTTGGCCGAGACCTTGATGGTTTTTTCAAGGTCAACTTGAAAATGTCAAATAGAACCCCATATTTTTGACCCCAGATTGAACATGACCTCTACAGGTCATTTTGAGATCAAATACATTTTTAGCAGCAGCAGTTTTTCTAGCACAACCTGGAAATCGTATTTTTAATGAATGAAAAGTTTAAACAATAGTTATTTGATCAATAAAGCGAGTCTAGTGACCTTGACCTTGGCCGGGGTATAAATGGGGCCTAAAAATCTATCCGGCTACATCCTCGCCGTAGGCCCTTGGACATTGAAGATGAACCGATGACTAAATGCGGGTAGAAGCAAATATACTAATTTTTATAATCTGTCCACGAATTCCTGTAATACTTTTCTGAGCACCCTCCAACATTAACTTGTCTCTTGAATTTATTGAGAGCCAGGATATCAATGCTTACAAAAATACTGAATTTCGCATTTTGAAAAACGGAGGTTAGAATTGTGGGCTTCAATTTAAAAATTCCGAATCGACCTTGAAAACCCCTCAAGGTCACGTCCAAGGACAAGGTCACCATTAGATTCGCTTTATTGATCCAACAACTTTTATTGAGGTCATTTTTCATTAAAAACACGATTTCCAGGCTGTGCTGGACTAAAAATGTATTTGACCTCAAAATGACCTTTAGAGGTCATGTTGTCATATAAGACATGGATACACATCTGAACACAGAATTTCGCGCTCCGTAAGAATCTGGGGTCAAAAATATGGGGTTCTATTCGACTTTTTCGTTGACCTTGAAAAAAACCTCAAGGTCATGGTCAAGGTGACCATTAAACTCGTTTTTTCAATCAAACAACTTTTGTTGAGGTCATTTTTTTCGTTTTCTCGCATTGGTTTTGAGATAATCGACCGTCCCGGTACTTTTTGGACACCCTGTATAAAAAAGTAGTAATATAAATTATACTTCCTCTGCCGATTGTTTCTGCTAGAAACCTGTCTGGATTAGTTTTGAAGTAAATAGTTTTGAAAAAGATGAGATAAAAAAAAATAATTTATGAAATTCAGAATTTTAATAACAAGCATTGTGAAAAATGTAGCTCTTGTCTTCAGAATCCTGCAACCTCCCAGGATTCCTACTCCCTGATCGCGCTGGGCAACGTCTGGCTGCAGACCCTACACCAACCCACTAAGGATAAGGAACGCGAGAAGCGGCACCAAGAGCGCGCCCTCTCCATGTTCAAGCAGGTGCTGAAGATTGACCCGAAAAATATCTGGGCCGCGAATGGGATCGGGGCCGTCCTGGCCCACAAGGGGGCCGTCAACGAGGCTAGAGACATATTTGCCCAAGTACGCGAGGCCACCGCAGACTTCTGTGACGTGTGGTTGAACATCGCGCACATCTACGTCGAGCAGAAGCAATTCGTGAGTGCCATTCAGATGGTGAGTTTTGAAAAAAATAGTTCTATGAAACACTGACAGTTTGAAACACTATGAAACACTAACAACTATTTTTTATCATGGATTTGGAAAGAGGTCATCGCTGAAATAAAAGCTTATTTTGAGGGCCTTGAGGAATCATATTATTTAGAAGGAATAAAAAAAATAGAAACACGTTGGACTAAATGTATTGAGCTAAAAGATTATGTAGAAAAAAAAAATGATTTTTTTTTTGTGACTAAAAGTCACGGACTTATCAAACCACCCCCGTATTACACTGAAGAATAAATAAAAAATGTTTGTGAAGTCATTTTTTTTTAATACTTTAGTGATTATAAAATAAAGAAATGTTTTTTTTTGCCACACTTTTGCAATTTACAACAGTGAAGGACAATGACACTTTTTTTTTTTTGAAACAGGATATATAAAAATTTTAGTGTTTTAGCACAGATTTTTTTCCTGAGACAACACAAATTTAATACCAGGTATAGCACTAAAAAATGTTGTCATTATTGATTCTTAAAAATGGTTTAAATTTCAGGAAAAAAATTAAATTTGCTATTTTTCCTGAAATTGGAGTCTTGAAAGAAAAAGCAAAAAACAATTTATGCCAAATAAAATGAATATTGCTCTGATGAATAGAAACCCTTTTTTTTTTTTTACTTTTTTTTAGTCTAGTTTTTTAAGACCTGCACTTGTGATTGTGTCCTTATTTTATCTACATTTCCAAAATATGCTCTGTGGCAGAAAATAATTATTTATAATATAACTAGCAACCCGCCCCGGCTTCGCACGGTTTACGACATCACATTAGAAACCTCTAAAATTATCAGTGTTTCTCTACTATATTGTGCATGCATTATACATATAAACCTTCCTCTTGAATCACTCTATCTATTAAAAAAACCGCATCAAAATCCGTTGCGTAGTTTTAAAGATGTAAACATACATAGGGACAGACAGCGGGAAGCGACTTTGTTTATACTATGGTATGATTAATTATAAATTAATTATATTATAAGAAGGGAAAATGTTTGTTTTTTTTCTCACCAGAGAAAAACCAACTTTTGGAAAAACTCCACAGGGTAAAAATTGTGGCCAGCACTATTGATGTAATCTTTTTTTTTAATACATCCAACACATCTAAATCTAATTTTCCTCCATGTAATGCTAATATCATTTATATTCGTTATTTACGTCTCTCTTTGATTAGTATTAATTTTATAATACGTATTGATATAAAGTGGACAAATTTTGCGAGAAATAATATTTGTGGCTAGATTGATGAATTTTTCTTATTGAATTGAATCTTCAAGTATTAAAAACATGCCTTAAAAAAATCTTTTTTGTAGTATGAGAATTGTCTAAGAAAATTTTATAAATACAACAACGTAGAAGTTCTGCAATACCTGGCCAGAGCTTATTACAAGGCGGGCAAACTGAAAGAGGCAAAAATGGTCCTCCTCAAGGCACGTCGCGTTGCCCCACAAGACACCGTCCTACTATACAACATCGCTCTAGTCCTCCAAAGACTCGCCACATTCATATTGAAAGATGAAAAATCCACGCTGCAGACTGTATTGCAGGCTGTCCACGAACTGGGTTTGTCATTAAAGTAAGTAAAAGGAATATGAGTATCAGTGTCTTTATAGCTGAGTGATTAGCGAGTATAGTCCTACTAAAGTGAATGTGAAGAGATAGATTTTTAATTCCTTTGATGGCTAACGCCGCCCAATGACGTGCATATATCTTTTATAAAATCGAAAATCGTGAAATAATTTTTTTTCATTCAAATCAATGTAGGAGATTAAAATTAGCCTGCATACAAAACTCATAATATTTGTAATATAATTTTCTGCAAATAATGCTCATTTAGCCAGACAATCTGAAAAAATTGTCTGCCCAGCAAGAACCACCTGGAGGTAGGAGCTTTTCTTGCCAGGAAAAAGGATTGGGTCGGGCATGTTAGCAAGAATATGAATTTAGTTGTTTTTTTATTTTTTTTGCATTCTTTTTGTAATTTTTTTTGCTTCTTTATTAATTTTTTTTTTTTATTTATTTTTTTATTGGCTTTGTAAAATACGTAACAGTGCCTAATTTAATTACTTTATAAATTGTTGTTAACCCGATTTTGGTTAATTCATGAATTCTCGCAATAACCGCATTATCAGACATTTCAGATTTCCGTTTTTCAAACACGCGTACGTATTTAAAACAACGCGCTGACACTGAACATGTAAATCTTTGTTTTTAAATTCGGCCTTATCATCAGTATCATTTATTGCCAATTCATTTGACTGTGGCACCAAATTATTAGATTCCCGCTAGATCATCTCGAACTGTCGTTTCAAACGGTCTCCAAAACGCCATACTAATTAATTACTAATAAATTATATTTATAAAACTTACGCGGTATTCAGAAAAGTTTTAATAAACCTAGCCGAAATCAAACACAAACACCTCACTGACGGAAACAAGAGGGAATTACTAATGTCGTTAAATCATTTTAACGACACAGTGGATCGCATGAATAGCTAACCAACGTATTCGATGCAATGCAAAATACTCTAATTAGGTCACTGTAGCTCACTTGTGGTTGTAGCGTGAAATGTTGCCGGCTCTTCAAAATTTTCTTAAGTAAAGTAATATACATAAAGTTGTTTTGATGAATTATTTTTTTCCGGCAATTTTAAACGCCTTATTTTAATGCTAACTATTAAATTTATATCTATGTATTTTTTTTTTAAATATTTCCAAACTAGCTTTCTAAGAATGTCACGAAAAAACAGTTTACTGAAGTATGAAGTAACATTTGTATAGTGAGCTTAGCAATTTTAGAAAATATATCTGACAACCTTACTTTTTTTATGTCTTCACATTCACATTAGAAATAGTATACAGTCAAATGTCAATTCAATTTCTCCAAATGAATGTATATTCTACTGAATTTTCCAAATCCCTTCAGTAACAAACTCAGAAATATAGCTTCACTAATTTGTCCGCAGGTATTTCAATTATCTGTCAGAATTCGGAGACAAGATGCGGTACGACGTGACCTTAGCCAGCATGGAGGCCAGGCAGTGCAAGGACTTGCTGTCTCAAGCTCAGTACCACGTCGCAAGAGCGAGACGTGTCGACGAAGAAGAACGGTTGCTCAGGAGGAAACAAGACGAGGAACGTACGGCCTTCAAGATGCGACAACTGGAAGAAATGGTGAGTCAGCATTGCATTGATAATCCAAATTGTGAAAAAAACAAATAAACCCCAGTTTAAAGATATTGGGTTATTATTAGGCATGTGCGAGATTTCGAATTTTCGAGACGAGACGAGATTCTCAGTCAGTCGATATTTCTCGAAATCCCGAGATTTCTCGAGATCGCGAGATTTCACGAGATACCGGGATTTCTGGAGATTTCGAGATACCGAGATTTCTTCAAAAAGGTGAAATAATGTATTAATACTTACAGTTGTTTAAATTTAAAAGTTCAGCTAGCAAAACACATTAAATTAAAGAAAACTTATTACACTGATTTAACATGCTGGTTCGATTTTAATTTGTATCGAAAATAACGTTACTAGACGTAACAGTTCCTAATTGAAAGATTGTCTCCGATATTTTCTTTAAGTTTCATATTTTGAATTGTTCGGGAAATTTCAAATAGTAAATGAATTTTGGGATTCGAGTAATCTCGGTATTTTTAAAAATCTTAAGATTTCAACAAATGCCGGAATCTAAAAAATATTTGGATCTCAAGAAATCTCGGAATCTCGGGATCTCAAGTAATCTCGAGATTTCAAGAAGTCTCGGCATCTCGAGAAATCTCGACTGACCGAGAGTCTCGTCTCGTCTCGTCTCGACTTTTTTTTCTCGTCTCGAGGATCGAGATCTCGCACATGCCTAGTTATTATTAATATCTACAATTTTTAAGTTTATTCGTTTTTTAAGTATCTCTTGCCACTATACTTTATTCACACCTGAAGTTTTTCACTTAGCACCTAAACCCTTTCTGGTACTCAATGCTTGAATTTCGTCATGTTGGACATCATCAGGAGATGATTGAATTAAGATTAAATATAATTATTTGTCCTATTTATAGTACAATTCTCGTTGAGATTCACGGACACACGCAAGTTGCGGTTCGATGAACCACAATTTTTGTCCTTGCTTATTAACCAGAATAGTGGACTGTTAGATATCAGCCCATTATTTTTAATCATGCTATGCTGAATATGTTTTGAAAATATCAGGTTTGTTTGATAGTTCAGAGCGTTTTAATTTTTGGCTGCTAATTCCATTTCCACAAATCTACACAATATAATTTTATTCCCTCAGAAAAAATTGGAGGAGGAGAAAAGGCTGTCCCACGAGCAAATGCTGCAGAAGCGTCAAGAATACAAGGAGAAAACCAGAAACGCCGTCCTCTTTCTGGAGGCCCCGCCGGAGAAGAAGGGCAAAGCGAAGGGTCGCAAAGAGGTCCAGTACCTTTCCGACTCGGGCAGCGAGCCCGAGCGGCCCGAGGGCGAGGTCCGGGATAGGAGGGAGAAGAGCAGGAAGAGGAGGAGGAGCAGCGAGCGCAAGAAGAGGTCCTCCGGCGGGCGCAAGCGCAGGGAGAGGAGCGAGTCGGGCAAGAAGAAGAAGAAGGGCAAGGAGCAGAAGCAGAAGGCCGACGACGGCCTCAGCGCCAAGCAGAAGAGCAGGATCGTCTCCAAGGCGACGATATCGACGAGTGAAGATGACAGCGATGATGGCAAGCTCAAGATCGCGAGCGGAGACGAGAGCGACGGAGGACGTCGCGGTAAGAAGAGGAGGATCTCTTCTGGTTCGGACTCGAGCAGGTCGCGGAGTCGTTCCCGGTCCAGGTCGAAGAGCAAGTCGAGGTCCAGGAGCAGGTCCAGGTCAAAATCTAGGTGAGTTTCAATTATGTATACTATTTCTAATGTGAATGTGAAGTCATAAAAAAAGTAAGTTACTTCATACTTCAGTAAACTGTTAGTTCGTGACATGCTTAGAAAGCTAGTTTGGAAATATTTAAAAAAAAATACATAGATATAAATTTATTAGTTAGCATTAAAATAAGGCGTTTAAAATTGCTGGAAAAAATAATTGTAAATTGAAACAACTTTATGTATATTACGATACATAAGAAAATTTTGAAGAGCCGATAACAGCGACCCAACAGCTAACAACGATCAACTAGTTACAGTGACCCAATTAGAGTATTTTTCATTGCATCGAATACGTTAGTTAGCTATTTATGTGGTCCACTGTGTCGTTAAAATGATTTACGACATTAGTAATTCCCTTTTGTTTCCGCCAGTGACGTGTTTGTGTTTTATTTCAGCTAAGTTTATTAAAACAGAATTCTTTCAGATTGTCTGGCTAAATGAGCATTATTTACAGAAAATTGTATTACAAATATTATGAGTTTTGTATGCAGGCTAATTTTAATCTCCTATATTGATTTGAATGAAAAAATTTATGTCACGATTTTCGCATTTTTAAAAGATTGCACGCCATTGGGCGGCGTTAACCATCAAAGGAATTAAAAATGTATCTCTTCACATTGAGTTTAGAAGGACTATTATACCTTGTTATTGATTATAGTTATACACCAAAGGTATATTCTCAAAGAAAAATCATTACGTAATTTGGTATTTGTTGGTTTTTCATAATTCCTATTTTCATTTAGTAAATCTCAATTATACATTGTATTTCAAAAGTCTCAATACACTGTTTCATAATATAGAGTAGTGATTTTAAAACATTCAGTTGTAAATTAAAAAATGCCACAAAATTAACGAATACTACAGAAGTGAAGGATTAATAATAACTGAAGAGAACACAACGACACGAAACATAATATTTTTGCCAAATCCATATGAGGATGAACGAATTCATAAATAAAAGTTAACTATAAAACTGAACCATGAATATACTTTTTAGGTCTAAATCCAGAAGCAGATCAAGATCAAAAAGCGGATCTAGATCCAGATCCAGGTAAGGATCATCTTGCAATTTCTGTGAAAATATTTTTTCAACCCATCTTATTTAATTAGGTCAAAGTCAAAATCAAGAAGCAGATCCAAATCAAGATCAAGATCTCACAGCAGATCGAAGTCAAAATCGAGGTCACGAAGCAGATCCAAATCAAAGTCTAAAAGTAGATCGAGATCTCACAGCAGATCAAAGTCAAAATCGAGGTCTAGAAGCGGATCAAAATCGAGGAGTAGATCGAGGTCTAAATCTCGATCTAAGAGCAGGTCGAAGTCTAAAAGCAGATCTAGGAGCAAATCGAAGTCTAGATCGAGGAGTAGATCAAAGTCTAAGTCAAGATCTAGGAGTAGATCTAAGTCGAAATCGAAGAGCAGGTCGAGGTCTAAATCGGGAAGTGAAAAGGGTTCAAGAGCGAATTCCCCAGAAAAGAATGACGATGAGAGCAATTAAGTTTATTTTATTTGTTTTGAAGTATACTTTATTTTCTTTATATAACTATAAAGTCTGGTTTTTATTTATAGAGGATTCATATATATATGTTTAAATATGTATTATTTTATGTTTTGTTTTAACTACTTCATCATGAAAAGTAGTTATAACTCCAGTTGTTATTAACTTTTGATTTCCAGGAATGTATATTTAAGAGGAAAAATAAAAAACTATAACCGTTGTTAATATTTATTTAACCCTTTGCGGCATACATTTTTTATATAATCGGTTTCTCATAAAAATTAGAATACAGGGGTTTTCGGGGTCGCTGATTACGAATCTGACCTCAGAATTTAGAAATTCAAAATGGCGGATCCAAGATGGCGAACAAAAATTTCAAATATCACTGGATTTCATTAAAAAATATATTGCGTTTTTCAGTGTCGCTGATTACGAATCTGACTTCAGATTTTAAAAATTCAAAATGGCAGATCCAAGAGGGCAGACAGAAATTTCAAATATTACCGGATTTCATTGAAAATTGATACACAGAGAATTTAGAGCTCGTAGATTACCAACCTGAACTTAGATTTTAAAAATTCCGAATGGCGGATCCGATATGATGACTAAATATTTGAAATATTACTGAATTCCACCAAAAATTGCATATAGGAAGTTTTTCAAAAACGGTAGCCCAAAATTGAAATTTACTACTGGATTCATTCCAATGTTTACATATGGAGCTGTCGGAGTTAGTAATCTCGAATTGGTTATGGTGCCCATTTATATGTAATTACCGATTTTATTCCTACATTTTTCATTTTCAAAATTTGAGGTCAGATCCGTAACCAGCAACTCTGTAAACCCCTACATAGTAATTTTCAATGAAATCTGATTGTATTTCAAATTTTCGTCCGCCACCTTGGCCCCGCCATTTTGAATTTTCAAAATTTGAAGTCAGATTCGTAATCAGCGACCCCGAAAACCATTGTATGATAATTTTTCATGAAATCCGGTGATGTTTGAAATTTTTTTCCGCCATCTTGGATATACCATTTTAAATTTCTAAATTCTGACATCAGATTCGTAATCAGCCACTCCAAAAGCCATTGTATTATAGTTTTTATGAAATTCAGTGATATTTGGAATTTTTGTTCGCCATCTGATCCGCCATTTTGAATTTTCAAAATCTGAAGTCAAATTCGTAATCAGCGACCCCAAAAACCGTTGAATAAAATTTTTTTATGAAATCCGGTGATATTTGAAATTTTTGTTCGACATCTTGGATCGGCCATTTTAAATTTCTAAATTCTGACGGCAGATTCGTAATCAGCGACCCCGAAAACCTCTGTATCATTTTTTCCGCACGATGCTAAAAAATTTCTCCAATAATGAATTTTTGTTAAAAAAAGGGTTTTTTTAAACATTAATTAATATGAATAAATTAACAAACAAATTCATACCTTTGTCCATGAATTTGAATTCTGTAACATCCCACGATCGTAAAAATACAAAAAATATCGGTTAAATCGAATATAAACTACTTCAAAATCGCAAAAAAACTGTTTTAAAAAAGGTGGCACCGTACGGGGTGCCACCTTTTAAAAGTAAAGGGTAAAGGGTTAAACATTGACGTGTCTAAGTTCTGTTCATGTCTGCTCTTTTTTAAGAGAGGACATTGTCATTAAAGATAGTCGTGGTTAGTGCTAAAGTTTGCAGGCTTGAACCTCCAAAAAATCATCAGAAATATGTCGCATTCATTTTTAAATCACAGGCATTTTAAAAGTATGTGACAAATGAACAATGTTTAATACAATTGAAATTTAAAAATAAGAATGGTGTTTTTTTTTATATAGTTTTGATATTGCAAAACCTATAAAATTCCAATGAGGCAAAACTGTAAAATTAGTAATAGTGATAAAATAATTTGAGATTAATGGTGGGTTCATGCAGAAATTTTTAGTAATAAGAATAAGAATAGTAATAAGCATAAAAGTTAAACCTTCGTTTTATAATGACCCAGTTCATGCAGTAAACATAATTTTTAGTAATAATTTTAAAAATAAGGATTTGCTGCATGAACTGGGTCATTATAAAACGAAGGTTTAACTTTTATGCTTATTACTATTCTTATTCTTATTACTAAAAAATTTCTGCATGAACCCACCATAAGAGCACATAGTAAAAAAAATCATCATCGATATAAGTGGCACATGTATTACTTTAGAATGCTTATTGCTTTTTTTCGTCATTTTCAAAGAAGGAACATAGAACATTACCATTATATTCATGAAATCATGAAATACTGGTCCTCACTTATGTTGATGCCTACTGGTCGATTGAACTACTGTGGTAGGCACGTGTCTTATGTCAAAAGTAATAATTTTTTATTTTTAAAGTAGTTAATAAAAGTCAAGGCAAAAATCATTACTCCATTTTATATAAAATTTAATTATGTCCATGTATTCTTCTTTTTTTCTCCATGGTAAATTTTTTATTGGTGTAAGACATACACATTTATTTATATACGTAGTTTTCATACAACATAAAATTTGCTTACATAGGGACTTGCGACCGGCCCAGAATAGTCATCGCGTGAATGTTTTGGTTTAGATATGAGCGTGGACCATTTGAGACGCTATGATTTTATAAACATCGCGGGCTCAGGTTTAAAAGACCCCAGTCTACTAATTATTAATGTGGTGACTTTCTGTATGTGTTGAGGTTCTTGTGTGTGCAAGCCAGCTATTTTAAATAAGACAATAATAAGGTGAGTTTACTCACGGGTAATCATTTTACTTACTGTACGCATATTTAGGTATATTTTCTGTATAGCCTGATCTCATAAGCGCAGTACTGATGCTATCAATTAGTTTGTAATGCACTCTTAAAGCATCATTGTTAGTTTACGTTCATCTGAGCTACCACAGCACTGTCGCGTGATTCTGCCCCTCAGTGTCTGTTAACTGTTCGTAGATGAGTACTTCGCGAGATTCTGCCCTTAGTACTCATGGCACATCTGGAACAGGTGCTTCGCGTGATTCTGCCCTTAGCACTATTTACTGCTTAGTGGACAGCTAGCAAATGATGCACACATACAAAGGAAACTATAAATTCTCATAATTCATAAATTACTGTTTAGGCATAATTAATTCAGAATGTTTATACAAACGGTACTTAAGTGAATTGGTTACTCAGACTTTCGTTCTCTTTCTTTACAGATGTGTCACCTCGCCCCAACCGCCTGCATTAAACATTAATTTAATCGTATTACCTTACACAAATAATAATGATATTGTAAGTAACATTAAAAATTTTGTTTTACATTATTAATATAGCTTTCTCTCTCTCTTTCGTTTATTTGTTTCTCATACAGAAATAAAGCTCACAAAATTTTTCAGAAGTGGGATTCGAACCCACGCCCACAGAGTGGACCAGAAAAGTTGACGAGTTAAGAGCAGTTTATAAATGGTCTGAAGAAGCAACCATCTACTTTGCCATGTCCAAATTGCGTGGATTAGCTGAAGTATGGTATAAGGGTCTACCAAGCGTCAACTTCACTTGGACAGAATGGAAAGAAAAGTTGGAATTAGGGTTTCCTTCGAAACGAAACTACCATGCTGATTTACAAGCTATGATGAACCGAACAAAACGTTCTGAAGAATCTTATGCCAAATATTATTACGAGAAAATGGCCCTATTAAATCGTTGTAAGATACAAGGTACAGATGCTGTCTCTTGTATTATAGGGGGCATATACGACAATGTAGTAAAAACAGGGGCGAGTGCTGGAAACCATCAGACTCCCGAATCATTATACGGGTACCTTACAAGCCTGACTACGGAAAAAAAATCGCGAGTCGTCAGCGAAGGTTTCTGGTAAAAACAAATTTGGTAATTTCAGGAATAACAAAAGTGTTGAAACAACTGGAAGAACAATATGTGAAGAACAGGGGAAAAGGGATACCACCAAGAGAACAGAAAGACGTTGCAACTTCTGCCGCCGTAACGGCCATCTCGAGGAGGAATGTTTCCTAAAGAAAAAGTCATTAAAGTCGAAACCGACTATATGACTATTGACTGCTAAACCCAACCAAAAGTTTTACAAAACCATTCATCTGAACGGGATATCATCTTTAGCATACATCGACTTGGGTAGTTCCTGCAGTACCATTCAACTAAGTGAAGTCAGGCGACTTAATCTGCCATATAACGCAGACATCAGGACCCAGCTTCAAGGTTATGGTAATGGACAAACGTCCACTTTGGGAAGTACTACTTTTACAGTAAGTCTAGACGAAGTGGAGTCCTCTATTACTGCGCATGTGGTACCTGATTCAGCTCAAGAAGTGCCAATCCTGTTGGGCAGAAATTTTACAGAACTCCCCGAAGTATTGATTGTTAAGGACGATAATACCCTAAATTTTTTCAAAAACCAAAACAAAGATTTAAAAGAACCAATCCTACCGAACACAAAAGTTATTCTTCGAGTGGCTGAAAATGTAACACTCTTACCAAACCATTGGGGACATATAAATATTTACAGTGACAACTATCAGGGTGATGTTTACATCGAAGCAAGCATGAGATGCAAAGAGGGTCAAGAACATTGTATTCCTCATACAGTGATATCTCTCCAAAAAGGAAAATGGTCGACAGTCCCTTGTATCAACCTAGCCAATGAAGAGAAACAAGACTTGTTCAAACTATTAAATCAATACCGTGACTGTTTTGCTTTGACTATCAGCGAATTGGGGTGTTCGAAAACAACAAAAATGAAAATCAACCTCCATGAGGAAAAACCATTTACTTATCGCCCTTATCGCATGTCACGTATGGAACAAAATACAGTAAAAGATATCGTTGACGAGTTGCTGTCAACTGGTATTATACGAGAGTCCGAATCCGAATATTCATCGCCTGTTGTGCTCATTCGCAAGAAGAATGGAGAGGCGAGACTGTGTATCAACTACAGAGTATGAAAAGTCCATCTATAAAAACTACTGTCTTCGAGAAAATCGTGTGTACCGAATAACAGCTCGAGGGATTCTCTGGGTAGTACCCAGAGGAATGAGGCAACGTGTGGTAAAGGCGGCCCATGATGATTTTGGTCATTTTGGAGTTGATAAGACACTATACAGATTATGTGAAAGTTACTGGTTTCCCCGCATGAGGAAATATGTGGAACAGTATATCTCCTGCTGTATACCATGCTTGTATGCGAAGAGAACTCACGGCAAAAAGGAAGGATTTTTACATCCCATTCCTAAAGGTGTCCAACCTTTAAATATCTTCCATGTAGATCACCTGGGACCGTTTCCAAAATCAAAAAGGAATAACACACACCTTATTGTTGGTATAGATGCGTTTACAAAATTTGTATTTCTACGTGCAGCCAGAAGTACTAAAACTAAATATGTCATTGACTACTTTAAAGATATTTTTGCCACCTATGGAGTGCCAAAAATCATAGTATCTGATCAAGGAAGCAGTTTCACGTCCAAAAAGTTTCAGTCGTTTTGCAAACAAAATAATGTTCGTCATGTTGTGAATGCCGTAGCAACCCCTAGAGCCAATGGACAGGTGGAGAGATTAAACAGCACCATTCTTGGGGTGTTGTTACCGTCAGTTCCAGAGGAAGAATTATGGGACGAACAAGTCCGATCTGTTCAATTTGCAATAAACAACGTGGTGAACAAATCCACAGGTAAAACGCCTAGCCAGCTGATGTTTGGATTTGAACCACGTAGTGGTACCGATGCATTATTACGAGATGAAATTAGAGACATATCATTCTTATTGGACAATTTGGTCACTGCTAGACAAGAAGCTTCAGAAAGAATTAAGTCAGCACAAGCGAAACAGAAGCATTACTTTGACAAGAAACGAAAGAAACCTCGTTCCTATAAGGAAGGTGATCTGGTTGTCATTATGAAACAAGTTCCAGCAACCAATACCAGCCGGAAACTTACATGTCCATACAGTGGTCCTATGGTAGTTAAGACTGTATTACCCAATGACAGATATATCGTTAAAGATATGACAGGTAGCCACCGTACCCTCAGATCATCAAAGTATGAGAAAACAATTGCCGTTGATCGAATGCGTCCATGGTGTCCTCCCGGTGGTGTTTCCGATGAGACTGATAGCGAGAGTGGAGAAGATGGGGTGGTTCTTTCTTCTGATGAGGATAGCCAGCAGGACTAGTAGATATTATCTCGAGGCGAGATAACTGCAGGATGGCCGAATGTAAGACATACACATTTATTTATATACGTAGTTTTCATACAACATAAAATTTGCTTACATAGGGACTTGCGACCGGCCCAGAATAGTCATCGCGTGAATGTTTTGGTTTAGATATGAGCGTGGACCATTTGAGACGCTATGATTTTATAAACATCGCGGGCTCAGGTTTAAAAGACCCCAGTCTACTAATTATTAATGTGGTGACTTTCTGTATGTGTTGAGGTTCTTGTGTGTGCAAGCCAGCTATTTTAAATAAGACAATAATAAGGTGAGTTTACTCACGGGTAATCATTTTACTTACTGTACGCATATTTAGGTATATTTTCTGTATAGCCTGATCTCATAAGCGCAGTACTGATGCTATCAATTAGTTTGTAATGCACTCTTAAAGCATCATTGTTAGTTTACGTTCATCTGAGCTACCACAGCACTGTCGCGTGATTCTGCCCCTCAGTGTCTGTTAACTGTTCGTAGATGAGTACTTCGCGAGATTCTGCCCTTAGTACTCATGGCACATCTGGAACAGGTGCTTCGCGTGATTCTGCCCTTAGCACTATTTACTGCTTAGTGGACAGCTAGCAAATGATGCACACATACAAAGGAAACTATAAATTCTCATAATTCATAAATTACTGTTTAGGCATAATTAATTCAGAATGTTTATACAAACGGTACTTAAGTGAATTGGTTACTCAGACTTTCGTTCTCTTTCTTTACAGATGTGTCACCTCGCCCCAACCGCCTGCATTAAACATTAATTTAATCGTATTACCTTACACAAATAATAATGATATTGTAAGTAACATTAAAAATTTTGTTTTACATTATTAATATAGCTTTCTCTCTCTCTTTCGTTTATTTGTTTCTCATACAGAAATAAAGCTCACATTGGTATTTTTTTTTAATTTTGGTCAAAGAAAGTCTGTATATTAACCATAAACTACCTGTTACATTTAAAAACTGTTTTCAAGGCAGTATCAAATACATATACAAAAGTTATCATTAAGTAAGAGGCTAAAAAATTGCATTTACTTATTAAAAGAGGCAGATTTTTTTATACGTGAACGAACACAAAAAACAATGTCATGCAAAAAAATACAAACAACCAATGTGTATTTACAATTTTATATTAAGTCTTAGTGTAAAATATTATAATGTAACAGTATTCATTACTTGTGACTAATAAAAAATTTGAAAACTACAAAAGTTATTGCGCTTTCCATCTTTAAGAAAAAAATATGAAGGTAGAAAAGGTGTTCGTTGCAGTAAATTCGTAGGCCTTAATATACAGTCACGATCCATATAAATGTATAGTTAAAAAAAACAGGACAACAAATATATAAGGTTGAAATTATCACACTCGACTATATTACTCGGAAAAATTTATAACGTCCAGCATAGAAGTTTTCCAATAAGCCTAAATATCGTGCAATATTTACGTTCTTATATATTTGTTGTTTCTTTGTGCCTTATAATAATTACGTTTACATGTCGTATGGGAAAAATATTATGCGCTAGTGGTTTGGCTATTAATTATATCGTGGCTACCATAGAATGAAGTGAACGTCGTGTTTGTACTGTGACTCAAGGGAAAAGTGTCGTTACTGTTCAGTGTCCCAAAGGCTGATAAAATCTCGTTATTTAAACGCTCGGGGCTGTCAGTTATCATGTGCTCAGGCAACTGACATTCGGACCTGTAAAACACAGAATTTTAAGTTGAAAATTTATTAAACCGTTTGATTAATAAATGTTCGATAATATGTTGGAAGTATTCATCTCTTGAGAATCATAAATTATGTCTCTCACTACTGTGAAATATATGAACGTACCCTCTCGAATTATTCATTTCGCTGGTACGATTCGAAGGCAAATTTTGCGTGGCTACTGGCGTCTGTTTTATAGCATAGATGTAGACACCGGTCATTGAAAGTGTATAAGATAGAAAATATAAGGCATGGAACTAGAAGAAAAGACAATAAAGTGCAATTAATAATACAACAGAAATAAAAAAATACTACCTTATAACTAAACAATAGTATTCCTACAATTAGTGTATAAAAGTTCCCGAAAGTAGGGACAAGTGTAAGGCTGTTGTACCCATGTTCAATAGAAATACAGACGAGAAAGTACAAAACATGAATTGACACGCCGAGAACGATGACAATAGGGCACTTGAACTACTCCACGTTGATGTAATTAATGCCTGCTTCTCCAGAATCAACCTTAAAAAAAATAGATTTTATAGGTTCTAAGGAATTTCAAATTAATAAAAGAGAATTTTTTAGGTCCTCACATTTGTATTCCACTGACAATGCTACCAAAAAGTCCCAGTAAACCTAAATACTCAATAATATCTGTATTCTTAACAGACAGTTCTTGTAGAACAGTAACAATCGCAAACAGAACTGCACCACCGAGACAGAGCATATCACCTACTAATTGATTTTTTCCTGAAATAAAATGAAAATTTAAATAACATCACTATACATGTTTCAAAACACTATTGTTATACATAGTCATACTTATTGTGAGGTACACGCAAAACAATAAAATGTTTGAAAACGATATTTTAAGGGCTTATTCCCGGCTTATTTTTTTGTTTTTTGTCCATTTTTTTTTATTGGCTTAAATCATGCCAAAACATCCCTAGAATCAAAATCTACAACGTCCAAGTACCAATTTAGATTCAAAATTTCTTAAAATCAATTTCCGAAGCAATTTTGATGCTTCAAAATTACAATTTTTGCCCATTTTCGCGACGCTCGCTTTTTTGAAGAGGAAAGAGCAGCATTACATCGGCAAAAAAAGATGAGGAAGAGCAAAATAAGGCCCTAGAAGGAAAATTTTATGGGATAGCAGACTGAAGGTAAAAAAATTATTATGGACCATATTTTTACGATACTTAAGATTTATAGCATTTTGAAACTTTAAACGCGTTTTTCTCGAAATCGTGTTTTCAAAATCGGCCGGAAGTAGAACTAGAAAAGTTTTCATCCGATTGTGTTGAAATTTGAACTGTAGCTTCATCGTTTGATTATCTACTGAAGTACACACGATTTTAGCGAGTGTTTAACAGGAAAAAAAGTTATAATCAATTTAGGTCAATTTTTTTGGTCAAAAAAAACGACTTTTTGTTAAAACAATCGCCATTTCGCAAAAAAAATTCTAAAAACATAATCGTGTAGGTACTTCAGCAACGAAACTCATGTAGATAATAAAAAAAAAATTATTCTAGGTTGAGTTGGACTAGAGTTCTACTGCCGGCCGCGGAAGGCCTTTTTTAAATAGTGGTCTACGTTAACTACGTACTTTACAGCCGCTATTTTGTAACAAATGCCTATAAAAAAAATTTTCTGTACGTCAAGAGTTGCTTAATCCAATTATATATTATTTGTATTCCATTCATCTCAAATACATATCTGTGCAAAAAAATTTAAAAAAAGCCTTTTTTTGGGGCATAAGCCGGGAATAAGCCCTTAAGAGTGGTGCATTTTGCCATACACACCAGCTGGTGGAATTTGAAGTTCTCATATTTTCATAAGGAAGCACGGGACCCACACCAGATTTAAGGGAGTTTCGGACTTTATATAATAGCTGTAGCTCTAAGAAAAATGAAAATATTTTTCCCTCGCATGGAGGGTGCTGCAGATTTTTGAAAAAAATTGTTTTGTAAGTTTCATTTTTAGTTTTTGTGCTATTCTACTTTCCATTTGGCTCTAGTGTCAACCCCCTAAAAATCTGGTGTGGGTTCCATGCTTCCATACAAAAATACGAGAGTCACATTCCACCAAACGCCACTGCCGTACACCTATTCCAAAAAACAACGTAAACTATATTTTAAAGTTTAATTTCTATCAATTGTATTACCAATAAATTGTTTCTATAAAATACGAGTACTACTTTAATTAAATGAAATACTACCATCAATTTTTGTGTCTTCGATGTTGGCCCAGACAAGGCATCCCACCCCCATGAGGCAGACAGAAACAGCGATAATATGCACCATGCGGTAGCGTACACCAAGCACCAGGCAGCTTAACGCCAACGCTACAGGGATGGCCACACAACCGAGCAGCTGAAAGCCATCAAAAATAGAGAACGGTGTATTTACATTAATTACAAGCAAGCTCTAACCTGTATACTGGTAAGAGTCGTGAACTGGTGAGCAGTACTCAGCAGGGTATTAGCTTGTACATCTATTAAGCAAAGTAAAAGGTAACGCCAACCCCTGGCCTTGATTATGGATATCAGGCCCTTATCGCCTCGTCGAAACGCTAACCAACTGGTATATATGGCACACAGAAACATGTAATGCGGAAATGACTGTCCTGTCGGCAACACGCTACTAGTGGATGAGTTAATGTAATGCGATAAAGTGTTTAGTGCACATAAAATTAGGGAAAGGAACTGACCCAATATTATGTTTTGCCAGACTCGCCTGAAAAAAAAAGAAATTCACCATAATGCTACAAATACTGGAAAGAACCACCACCATTTTCCCAGCTCTGATAAATTATCTCCTACTTTGTCACAAAAATCGAGGGCATCTCCCATGGTTTTGCCCACACTTCATTAAAATCTCTGAATTTTACATCATCTATATTGACATAAAGAAGGGCGGGGCACCCTCCATAACTACCCCATATTTAAAATAACCGCGCAAGCGTTAAACCTTTTGTCAATACAAATATCTGTTTTATCCACATTCTGATATTGGGTGATGCATTTGGGTGATTTCAGAATTGATTACAGAAACAAAGTATGTGTTAATATTTAGAATATCATAATAAGAATTATATATTAGCTATTCCTATTATGCACATATAAACATTTAATACGCCCATGTCACACCACCTTTTGGAAGTTAGACGTATTAAATGCTTTGATCATCTTTTAGTTACAGTTTTTATATTTATCTTTTTATTAAGTACATACATACTTCAAAAGATGTCGCTAACTAAACAGAAATACATGCATACATAAAAAATTATAGAAATCTACTAAATTTTCATCATCAAACTTTAAATACTAATTGTAATTGTGTTTATAAATAACTATTCTGTTTGCACGCATGAACTAATAGATATATAATTATTATTTAATGAGAACGTGAAATTACTTTAGCTGCATTCATATTTAATTGTAGAAGAAAGCAGTTTTATTAGTATATGACAGGTTTCTACATTCAACATATGTATGTACATATTTTATGTGAAGTTTGTGACCATAGATAAAAGAAGAGTTTGTGACTAAAATAAACACTTGTCATCTGTCACTGCTGTCATTTTATCTGAGTGTCAATAACAAAAAATATCTCAAAAATAAAGTCGTATTAAAACAAGGTGAAACCAGACAAGGTTCCCTGGGTAATGTTTTAAAATGGTAGAACCTATTTTCGACTACCAATTTCGGCTAATTTTAATAGGTGACAGTACTGTGGGAAAAAGTTCTTTGTTAAAATATTTCACTGATGGAAAATTCGCTGAGGTAATAATTAGTCATACTGTTTTATTTATAAAGCAAAGCCATTTATAACCAGGTAATCTTTTTTTTTTCAGCTTTCCGATCCTACTGTTGGAGTGGACTTTTTCGCTAGATTAATAGAAGTCAAAGATGGCACTCGGATAAAACTACAGCTGTGGGATACGGCAGGGCAAGAAAGATTTAGATCTATAACAAAGTCATACTACAGAAATTCGGTGGGCGCACTACTAGTTTATGATATTTGTAATCGAGCTAGTTTTGAACACATTCCTTTGTGGATGTCGGAGGCGCGCAGACATATTGAACCTCATCGACCTGTCTTTGCTCTCGTAGGTTGTAAAGCAGATCTCGTAAGCAATGGAGGCCAAAGGGAAGTGTCAAGAGAAGAAGCAAAAGCATTTGCCGATCAGCACGGATTGTTTCATGTAGAAACGTCAGCCAAAAACGGTATGAACGTAGAAGAAGCTTTTAGGTCTGTTACACAAGAGGTATATAATAGGATTCAGACAGGTGAATATAAAGTAGAAGATGGCTGGGACGGGATTAAAACAGGGTTTGCTAGGCCTAATGGTTTAGATTTTAATTTGGTTGAGGCAGAACCTGCAAAATCGTCCTGTTGTTAGGTTAGGTTAGTGATCTGGAAAGATATTAATTATGTACATATATTATGTATAAGACATTGAGATGGTAATTTGATGAAAGTAGATTTCACTTTTATATTGTGAATAAGTACTGATTCTTTTAGAGATTATTTAATAGAAGTTGATGGATTAGATAGGTATGTACGTTTATGGATATAATCGATATCTCTGAAATATGAAGTTCTATGAATTAACGAAATTAATATTAATATTTAGTACAAACAGAGATTCAGCCTTGGACACCTCCTAAATCCATTTTTTAGCTTAAATTTTGTATAACGTTGATAACGCGTTGGTAACGTGTAATTTGTTTTATATATCATATAAAAAGAGAAATACAATTCAGCACTGCTTATAATCAAAATTACTGAAGATAATGTTTATTAGGATTGTATTATATTTTTAACTATATATTTGGAGTACCGTATGAAGAATATTTGATATCTTGGCTCTAGTAAATTTATCAATTTTATAATTAAAATTTTAAGTAGTTGATAACATTTTATATGGTTTGGTACTTATTTTGTGAAATACTCTATTGTGCGTTTGTATATATTGAAATTACCAACCTGTCAAATATGTATCAATCATTTTTAATTCTTTTTATTTTATTTTTAAATAAAGAAAATTTTGTTGTGGGATTTCTCACATAAGTAGCCAATATTTATTTTAATAAAAAATGACAATAGAGAACTACTAATCTGTTCATTATTTAGTTTGTCAAGTTCGTTTCACTGAAAAGTGTATTTTGGGGTTTACAAACTATTTGAAACACCAATATTTGGATATTGTAATGTAGATATAGTTTTTTCTCTAGTCTTGGAATGTTCCAGTAAGTTACAGTTGTTTTTAAGATCTAATTTTATATTGGATAATGTATGCAGCACTGATATGTTAATAAAAATGTAAACGAACTGTGTCATTTAAATAATTGTACCCATATTAAGAAAGTAACACATTTTATTCCAATTCAAATATCATGTTTTATACAGTAAATACAGCCTCTTATCCAGATCAATCGGGACCAAGGGTAGTCTGGATATCAGAAAATCCAGATGTTAGAAATGACTGGAAACTCCAGAATGTAAAAAATTATTATACACTATATGTTACTTATACAGTTTGTGTAAAGCCAACATCGGCCAGTTGTGAAAATGGACAAATGCTACACTCCTCGTTCTAACAACAAACACAGGTGGTGAGAGCGCCGTTCTTATACGCTTCCCAAGTAACGCCCGAAGCGCCACCTCACGGCGTCAATGTGCATACTACAGCTGGTAAACAAATTCTGTCCTATTTGACACCCAGCTACTAAAAGAATAAAAAACTGGTCATTTACAAAAATTAATTTGGTAAAACGTTAAAATATGAACATAGGACCAGTCCCAGTTGTGTCCCAGGCTGCGAAAATCGCGAAAATAAAGATTGGTAATTGCATTTTTACTCGTTTCCCAATAGGCTATGGCAGTTGAAAAGGAGTAAAATCTGGATATCTTCTGTGCGTCGTAAAAGGTATGTGATGAAAGTTTATGCACATATTTAGAGAATTTAAGAAGGTACATTTACAAATTGTAACTTTTAACGACTAATAGCGAAAAATTAACGTCACTTGTCAATTTTCATGAGGTTAGGATACTCATGTAGGTACGATATTTTTTCTGCAGTTTTACCAAAACTCCCTGGGAACCTACGAAGAATACCCGTATTTGCAGTGCACATTTCAAGGGAAAAGAACCAATTCTGCAACCTTTGTGATATTAATTTAACTGTGACTGAGGATGGCGATTCCAAATGATCGGTTGATCTGTTTTTGAGCATGTGTTTTCGACGTTCACAAAAAACACAAATAACTGCAGCATGATTGCAAAAACCTTGTTGTTATATCTATATGACAAAGTGTTTCTTCGCATAAACTCCTCCCGTAAAGCTTCACCTGTGCCAAACCATATGCGGCATGCGTAATCCGTGTTCAAGGAGTCGGTAGCGGACCATCTTCCCATTGGAGGTGGAAGGTGGTGTGACCCATTGCACACCACCTTCTCTTCCATATAATTTTTTTTTGCTGGTAATATTTGCTATACCTAAAACACATGGAACAGCTCAGTATATGTAATATGTATCAAAGTGTCCATATGTGGAAAAAAAAGGCTAATAGAGGTCAGTATAAGGCATTGGTTCCGAACCTGGTGATAATTACGTCTAAAGGGCCAAAATGAACTTTTGAACACATGGAACAGCTCAGTATATGTATTATGTATCATGGTTCCGAACTTGGTGATAATTACGTCTAAAGGGGTAAAATTAACTTTTGTTGGGGGTAATCAAGGGGTGATAATGGGGTTAACAAGGGTTAAGGTTTCTTCATATGTCCTAGCGGCGGCTAATACTGATGAGAGAGCACAGTACCACTGGTTGTCTAGTTTTTCATTTTTGAAGGGGTTACAATGCAAATCTCGAAAAGTCAAGTGGGTAACGGGATGAAAAAGGTTAAGGGGCCATCCATAAATTACGTCACACGTTATTTGGGGGCGAGGGGGTCAACGAAATGTGACATTGTGTGACAAGGGACAGGGGGGAGTCAAAAGCTTTGTGACATCATGTCAAAATCTAAAATACTACAATGCGAAATTTATATGTAAACAAAATACTTAAAAATATTACTAACTCGATCTATATTTATGATGACTGTTTTGAGCGCACCTTACATGGTCAATATTATTGAAGCAATATTATTGAGGCAATATATGGTAAAAAAACTGTAGGCCTCACACGATTCAATAATATTAATCAATAAAGCGTCAGTTTCAATGCTGCGGTCAGGGAGGATGGATGTACCGCTTCTAAACGCGTCTGCTTTGATCATCAAGAAGAGGAAAAGAAGGAGGCAAAGAACAGTGTTGACAAAAAGCTGGTTAAATAGACGTACGAGTCGTGGATATAGGGAATTGCTTCGAGGACTTAGCAGTGAGCCAGATGACTACAACATTTTTTAAAGAATGGATGAACAACTGTTTCAACACCTAGTTGCATTGGTTTCACCATTTATAATAAAGCAGGATACGAATATGAAGAGGGTCATTTCACAGGCGGATCGACTTTCAGTTACATTAAGATTTTTAGCAACAGGCAACAGCTTTGAAGATTTGAAATTTGAAATTACGAAATAACCACTTTTATTGTTATGTATTATTTATTTTCTCAATACAAATACAATCCCTACCTCTATGCATCTTAAAATGAATTGTCTCTCTTCTTTGTCTTGCGACTTCTTTCGCTTTTCGCCAACTGCCCTTTTATCAGTTTCCATCTCAGAAGGATAAAAAAAGCCAATTAACAACTCGAGCGTCTTGAGAAAGACTGACGTTTGATTGCACAATATGTCAACATACCTCTCACACGTGTCAATAATATTGCCGCCGCTTCAATATATTGATGGGCCTTCAATTAAAATCGAACTGATTTGATTTTCTTCAATACTATTGCCATCAATGTTATTGTTTCAATATAATCCTTACACGTTCAATATATTGATCAATATCGATATTCCTTCAATAATATTGACCGTGTAAGGTTCATTTTACACACATCAATTTTTCTCACAATAAATTGTACAAGTTGACCTTCAATTTATTGGAATATGTACGTGTAAGTGTAAAACAGAAATTGTGCCCGATTTATTGACCACAATAAATTGTAGAATTTAGAACTTGCTCTACACTGGACATCCACATATTCGAACTCCATATTTCCGAACTCACGATATTTCCGAACTTGTACTTCCACACAACCGAACTTGTCGCTGTCGAATGAGCCAGAAAAACCCTTTGCGCATGCGCCAGCGTTCAGTTCAGTTCGATTATCCCGAGGTGAAGAAAGTTCGGAAATGTGGAATTTTGCGGAACGAAAAAGTTCGGATATGTGAATGTAAAGTGTAATTTCTTGGCCAATTTTAGGGATATTTAGTAACTTTTTACATTTATTTCATTATACCAACCTTATAATGAGATAAGTGATTTCACTTGACAAACCTATCATAACTCTTAGGTTTTAGTCATTGAGTTGGCAGTGTAAACAGTTACTAAAATTGGACAATTTATTGAAAAATAAACTGTACAATTTATTGTGCAATAAATTGGTATGTGTAAAACAGTTAAGGTTTTGTCCATTATCTGAAATATTTGACTTAAATTTTATTTTAATTTTATTTAATTTAATTAAAGTTTATTTTTAATGTAAATAAAACAAAATTGGAAAAACTGCTGTTTTAATTTAATTACTTCTAAATATAAAATTAAAAACATAAAATTTGTATGACGTAATTTATGGATGGAGGGGATTTTTGCTGTATATCTAACCAACTGGTATTACCATTCCTCTTGTACATACAATAAAATTAAACACGTTTAGATTTTTTAAAATTATATTTTGCTACAGAAATAAACTAATAAAAAAATACAAATAAATAGTGTAGATTTATTCTAAAATAAAATTTATAATTCATAACAAATTTCCATAAAAACATTCTCTCATCATAACACTTATTTTGTTGGCCATTATACATTTGAGTATGCAAAATGAATTTTATGAGTTTAATAATTTATATTAAATATACCAATTTGGATGCAGATTACAACTTTGGGAATGAATATATACTGGGGAGTGCCGATTGGTAGTTAGTGTTATACATTTGTGCCCTAACAAATTCCTCTTTATCTTTTGGTTCGGGATAAACAGAAACATTACCTGAAAATAAAAAATACACGTATTTGCATTACACTTCAATCACAAAATCATTTTAATGGTTTACCTTTCTTATAGGAGTAGGAAATAATTTTGGTTGCAATTTTTACGGAGCATTCGGTAATTGTAGAAAGAGGCGGATATATGCTGCCCTTTTGCAGATCCTCTTCATTTACTAGGTTGGCCAATGCCTGTAAAATCAAATGGTGTATAAATTTTTGATTGACTGACCTCATGTCTGCTCAGTTTAGTTTAACCCTTTGCGGCACGGTGGACTGTACGGTGCCACCTTTTTTAAAACAGTTTTTTACGAATCTGATGTCAGAATTTAGAAATTCAAAATGGCGTATCCAAGATGGCGGAAAAAAATTTCAAACCTCACTGGATTTCATTAAAAATTATCATATGATGGTTTTCGGGGTTGCTGATAACGTATCTAACTTCAAATTTTGAAAATTCAAAATGGCGGGTCCAAGATCGCAGACGAAAATTTGAAATACAATAAGATTTTAATGAAAATTATTTATTGGGGTTTACAGAGTTGGTGGTTACGGCTCTGACCTCAAATTTTGAAAATTAAAAATGGCGGATCCATCACACCCAAATATTTGAAATAATACCGGATTAAAAAAACTTGCAATATACAAGTATTCGGACTTGCTGGTTACGAATCTGAACTCAGATTTTAGTGAAGAGATTTAGAATCGTCAGAAATTCGGGACAGTAGAATCAAAAAAGAGAGCCGCTCTCAGCCTAACCCAAAGATACGAACGAGGACATGGCGGTTATCATGTCCATTTTAGGCTACCGTTTTTGAAAAACTTCCTATTCGCTAGGTGCACGACTGTAGCGCCAGAATATGTATGAACTAAAGGAGGCTGTTAGATAGAGGTTTATTATTGCTATCCATACCCGTCACGCGTTGCTGTGCCGTTTACTAAATTTAAAGAAATACTAATATCATTACAACAATATTCAATTTATTTTGGATCATTGCGTAACACCGAAAACATACGAACTGCCGCTAAACAATATGAAATTCACACATTTCAGTGAAACGACGCGCGCGCCATCTATGGGAACATAGTTTTACTAACTCAGATAAGTACAATTTAGTGACAATTACTGAAATTAAGGTTACGGTACAACTTACTTCTGCCTTCTTATTGCAGCTATCCACTCATTTCTTTGGTTTATTTTCCATTTCGCAACCAGAAATTTATAAAATTTGCATTCATTTTTTCTATTAGTATTTCTATAGTTTACAACTCAGCAACTCCGGTGACTCATTTTATTTTTATTTTTAACATTAAAACGAAATTAAAATGTCACGATTGTCACGTGTATTTGCCCACTTGAAATTTATAAATAGCCTCCTTTAACGCCTATATTATCCACTGCGAACGCTGGCGTCGATTTGGCTCTCCCTACCATGACTTCGCACCTAGCAAATATGCAATATTTGGTGAAATTCAGTAATATTTCAAATATTTAGTTCCGCCGCAGTTAGTATCATATTAGATCCGCCATCGGAATTTTTAAAATCTAAGTTCAGGTTGGTAATCAGCGAGCTCTAAATTCTCTGTGTATCAATTTTCAATGAAATCCGGTAATATTTGAAATTTTTGTCCGCCATATTGGATCTGCCATTTTGAAATTTTAAAATCTGAAGTCAGATTCGTGGTCAGCGACCCCGAAAACCATGATATAATATTTTTTAATGAAATCCAGTGATATTTGAAATTTTTGTTCGCCATCTTGGATCCGCCATGTTGAATTTCTAAATTCTGAGGTCAGATTCGTAATCAGCGACCACGAAAACCTCTGCTTACCAATTTTTACGAGAAACCGATTATATAAAAAATGTATGCCGCAAAGGGTTAACCATCAGAAATCCATCCAGAACTTGTTAAAAATTATTTGAAGAATGAACTGTGTTAATATGAAAATATGTATGATGGTTGTGTAGGTTAGGTATCATAGGAATTTCTCACCTCTGCAGCAATCAAAAAGTGATCCTCTCCGATGGTACGAATTCCAGCACAAACTGCCGCCAGTCCCACACCTGGGAAAATGTACGAGTTGTTGCCCTGGCCTGGATGGAAGGTTTTTCCATTAATTGTTACAGGGTCGAAGGGACTTCCACTCGCAAAAATGGCTGTACCCTAATAATACAGTATTAGTATTAGAACTTTTTAAAGATTCCTAGATTTCTTTGCACTAAAAAGAAAGATGGACTAAATTTAATAGAAGAATCAGGATATAGTGAAAAAAAAAATGGACTTTTAGTCTCAATCAAATGATTAATCAAAATATAGATTAAAAAAAATGTTCAATAACTCCTCAATCGAAAAGGGTGAGATCCCAAGTTATTTGTGTTTTGAGCTCTTATTCACAGAAGTCCAAAAATAAAGTCTAGGAACCCCAACATAACTTTGTTAACAGCTCACTTTAAAAAACGATTTCCATTATGCAATTAGTTGGCGTAATTTTGAAAAGTTGCAGCAATTTTCATTGAATGCGATAAAAGCTTCCGTTTCAGTTTACACCATGCAGTTTTCAATAGGAGAATCAGGTACTAGAAATTTGATCAGTGATTTCATCTCATTAGGTACCTATTATCAGCGGGAAAAAAGGGTTTTTGTGTTTTCATTATCACACAAGTAAAGTCTGGTAAACTTGAAACTAACAACTAGTGCGTCTAATGTACAGAGTGTCCAGTAATTGAGTGTACAACATAATACTAGAGATTCCTTGACCTAAAAGAAAACGATTTAGGCTAACCTAAGTTGCTTCGTTTAAGCACCAGAGGGCATCGACATTAGGAAAAATTTAGTTTTCCTTTAATAACTCTAAAACTATCAATTTTGACCATTTTTGGGCTACGACTTTAGGCCTACAATTGACGTTTTTTAGTGATATACAGAGGGCCTTCGAAAATACCGAAACACCTCATATTTAATGTCTAACGTAGTTTTCTACTCATATTTCGTTTTTGCGTGAATAATCGCTACCCATTTGTTTTTTATTGAATAGCCTACTTAGAGTGCAGCAAATTTGTCTCTGCCCCTGTTCGAGGAATGCTCAGTGGACGAGACCGGAAATTGTGCCTGGAGCTCGTTTATGTTGTAGCTGCAGCTGTAAACGCTTCAAGAAGTACAATATGGAGAACAATTATTATTTGTTTGTGGCAGTGGCGGCTCGTGAAATTTTTATATTCTTATAACGGAGCTTGGGACTTACATCATATTTTAGTAATTATTAGATTATTACTAGACCTAAATGGAAGGAAATGAAATTTAGAATTACTATAAAAAAAAGCAAACGAAGCAACTTAGGTTATGTGCAAGTTGGCCTTAATCATTTTCTTTTAGGTTAAGGAATCTCTGGTGTTACGTTGTACATTCAGTTCCCGGACACCCTGTATATTGGTACCCAATTACTAACTACTAACTGTATCCTATTTTCATTCAATTCGGCGTCGTGCGCAATTGCATAGTCAAAAAATGTAGGTAAGACCTGGTTTATCTTAATCTTTTCGAAAACCTCTTACATTTGTAGCGGTATACGCTTGTTCGGCAGTGCACTCCGCCTTGCTGGTGGGGTTGCTCAGCGCGAATATAATCGGACGCTTGTTGTTCTTGGCCATCTCCTGCAGGATCTCCGTGGTGAAGGCGCCGCCGATGGCCGCAGCGCCTATCAGGATAGACGGCTTGACGGTCTTCACGACGTCCGCCAGGGCCTTGATGGGTTCGTGCTCGTGCGCATAGTGTACCTTGTCGCCCGAGACGCCACCCTCGGGTCTGTCCTTGACGATCAGCCCGCGGGAGTCCACCATCCAGATCTTCTTCCTGGCCTCCTCCTGGGGGTGCCCTCCGCTTCCATGGCCATCACGCACAGCTGAGCGATGCCGAGGTTCGCCTCTCCGGCGCCTTGGAACACCAGCACGTGATCGGAGAGCTTGTTGTTGGTAATCCTGAGGACGGAGACGTCGATTATTATAAAACGACATTAATACACTAGTAACAAAAATTAAAGGATATTAAAAAAATTCCAAATTTTTGGGTGATTTTCAACAAGGGATAACTCGGAGAAAAATTGTCGTACAGAAAATAAAAAAAAGGAAATTGTAGCCTCGAGTGTCTAGTTTTCAGATCTGGACTTGAGATTTTTTGCCGGGCGGGAGCGGTCTCACGTAATCATCCGAAAACCAACAAAAATTTTTTTTTCCAAAGTTTTGCTCGTCTTTAAAATGGTCTGTGGACTTCATCATGCGTTCACCATAAAGCTCTTTTAGACAATTTAATCAGCTTTAATTTGACCTCTTGACGAGCTCCGTACGATGGTTTGCCGCGGAGTTATCGTTCGATCAAAGCAAAAAAGTCCTTTTCAATTTTGACAATCAATTACTTGGGATCTACTGATCGTACAGAAAATGGAGGTAGGGTTTTGGAAACTGCAAAACATTTTCTATAAGACATAATCGGGGGAGATTGATAAAAAAAATTTCGATTTCGCCGGCTCCTGGAAAGTCAGACTGACTTTCGACGGCTCGTAACTCGCTTGGAGTTGATTTTTGGACCTTGGTGCCATGGAAACTTTTGTTCAGGGGGAGATTCAAAGTACAACATATTTCAACCCCAGAAAAATTGGCAGGGAACCAAAATCCATATGATTGGTGCGGGGTCCTTTATCATTTCGGACAAAAATTACCGTAACAAGCAATTTTCCGGTTTTTATGCATTTTTTTCAACCAGTGATTTTGGCCTTTTTTTCGAAAAAAAAAAAAAATTTTAAAAGACCTTTTTTTCGATTTTTTCCATCGAGTAATGTTTTTGAGCAAAAAAATATGGATTGTTTCCAAAAAAAATCATATTAAAGTTGAAAAAAATTTTAATATCTTTAATTTTTGTTACTAGTGTAGAAGTAACTTTTAGGTGAGGGGTGCAAAAATCTCGTTTTTAGAATAGTCAGCTTTGACTTTTAAGTCGTACATTAAGTTTTTTGGCGTACCACTCTGTTGGTGGCCATTTGAACAAAAGTAAATATAATATGGGAGGAGCTTTAGTCTAGCTATATGGTGACGTTGGTAAAACGCGGTAGGGATTGAGTAAGGAGTGCAAAAGCGCTTAATAGTGTATGTGTGTGTGTGTGTGGTCGTAGTGGTCTTATTTGCAATATCTTCTGAGGCATAGTAATGTGTAAAAACGCAGTTTGGATAATTCTTTTTATGCAGATATTTTTGTGTATGAAGATTACTGAATTTAATTTTATAATTCGGGTTAACAGAAGTAGTGGCGATGACTAAGATGAATAGTGAAATTTTAGCCAATCTTCAGTATTACTGGAAATTAAGACTGTTAACAATGAACTGATGAATTACAAGCCCAATATTCAATGCAAAATTAATATTTTCTTCACTATTTGAATCACACCACTGTTCATAAGATTTTGATTAACGAATTGGGGAGGAGAAAAATCTGCGCAAAAACGGTTCCAAAAAACCTTTAACAGGAACAAACGGACATCAGGAAAGAAAGATATCTTGACTTTTTGGAATGGATTGAAAATGATCCCCATTTTATGGAACGTGTCATTATTGGTGATGAGACTTGGATGTTTGAGTATGACCCGGAAACCAAACGCCAAAGCAGGGAATGGCACACTTCAAGCTCTCCAAGACCCAAAAAGCAAGAATGAGCAAGTCGAAGATCAAATGCATGCTGATTTGCTTTTTTGATAGTCAGGGAATTGTCAATAAAGAGTTTATGCCTCCAGGCCAAACAGTAAATCAACACTTTTACAGAGAGGTTCTTGAATAATTTCGAAAAAGGGTCATGCATGTGAGACCAAACGTCAAGAACAACTGGATGTTGCATCATGACAATGTGCCTTGTCACACAGCCATTTCAGTAAACGAGTTTTTACCCAGCAAAAACATTCCTGTGCCTCCTCAGCCTCCTTACTCGCCTGACTTGAGTCCTTGTGGCTTTTTTTCTCTTCCCGAGATTGAAAAATCACCTCAAGGGAAGTTATTTTGGGACCATAGAAAACATTCAAATGGCTGTAACGGATCAGCTGAAGGATATTTCAGTATATGAGTTCCAGCACTGCTATGAGGAATGGAAGAACCGTCTCCAGCGCTGTATGGCTTCCCAAGGAAGTTATTTTGAAGCAGACAATACTGAATTGTAATTCTATTCGAATAAAAAAAAATTAAAAAAACCAGTCTCATTACTTAATTTACACACCTCGTATAATATGTTCTCTCTTTCTGAGACGTATATAATTAATATTAAGATTTTTTTAATATTATGATTAAAACTATGGAATTTTAAGCAAAGAGCAAAGTTGCTTGCCTTCAATAATAATTTTAAAATCGTTGGCGCTCTTAAAAAGCCTGAATAATTAGTTATTACAGCAGAATTCCATCCAAGCTATGTACAAACGTATAAGTTATTGTGATTGTTGATAAAAGCATAACGCCACAAAATATTTGTACGCCAGTAGTGAGATATTTGTGGTAAAATAACTCCAACCATTTGCGATAGCCGTGTAACACCTAGCTAGTACTATCACCTTCGTGATAAAATTATTTTTACACACGTTGAAAAATGGTGTTTTCAACATGTTAGTGAATTTATTATTTATCAGCCTATTCTTTACACCTTGTTGGGGAACAATACGGTATTACTAAGTACCTACATAAATATAGGTTTTTTAAAAATAATAAAAGATTTTTTAAAATCAGTTTACAATGTGTTAGGTATTGATAAAGCATAAGGTTCTGTAAATGTATTTAAGACGACGCACAAGGGGCAAGTAGCCAGCAAATGTGGCATTAAATAAATTTTAATTCATACAAAAAGAACTTGTTAAATAATCATTTATAGGTACACCATAAAGTTGGCTGCATATGGGGAAAATTTGTACTGATATTTTTATAAAAATCTTTTAGTTTTTTAAAAAAAATTGGAGGTTTGTATTTGCATGTCCGACAACCAAAAAATCTATTTTGACACGTCATATGAAGACCGATTCGGCGGTTAATTTTAAAAAGTTGACGATGGTACCGAAAAAATGGGTCAAATTGGCAAGATATCGAAAAATTTGATCTTGTTCTCAAATTGTCATTCTCTTTAACCATAAGTCATTGAAATAGTGACATCTTATGACAGTCTGGATAAGCTCTTTTTATCATTTGTTGATAAGTTGTCTTTTAAAGTAATATAGACAGTTCTAAACAGAATTTCATTTTTTATTTTATGCATGCTTCAGAAGTTTTCTGTCACACTGTGCGACATCCCCATAACCGCATGGCAAATATAAAAAAAGCATCATGTTTTTAGTTTACTATTTATTTTTAAAATTTTATTTTTATCTCATATTTACTTAAAAAAAAATAGAAGTTGGAAATGCGTGTCGTAGGTCGAAAAATAATGTTCGAGATGTTTGCACTGATTGTGAGTAGATAATAATAGTGGTACGTTATAGAATACATACATATATTAAGGTTTTTGTAATGAGGCTTATGCACAAGGGTTTAAAGAAAAAGTTACAAAAATTATATGTTTTTTAATATTGCTATACATCGGAACACAGTCCAAAACACACGGGACCTCGGTTCAAAAAACCCTTATGCATTATGTATTATTTACATAAATTGGCGTATTTACAAAGGAAAAATATTTGAGCTGTTTATTTGTTTACTTGGAAATTATTTTCAAGGCATTTCAGGGTCTTTGTTTTTCGACTGGACACCCATATTTCTATTTTATACTAATTAAAGGATAAAGAAAGTTTTGTAGCAGACATTTTTTACATGTCACTTTCAATTTACTATGATATTTATAAATAGTAAAGACCACTGTGTGTGTGCTATAAATAGATAATATATAATAGATAAGACATATGCGAGTTATAAATATATAGATTATAGACAATCATAGCTACAAAAACTGAAACTATCCATTGGACCAAACCCAATGTCTGGTGTTTGAAATACTTTTTAGTAAACAAATTCGTCGAAAAAAAATGCACAAAACTCGTCGAATATTAGAAAGGACGATAAAACAAGTGCATCTGAGAAAAGAGGACACAAATTCAAAAAGGAGGTTTGTCTTACGATACAGAAAAATCCTATATAAAAAAGGTTTTCTGTGTTTTCGGCATCTACGAGTTTAGTTGGGGGTGGGGAACAGGTCTAGATACTGTGTAGGCACAGTATCTGGACCTGCTAATATGCTAACTACCTAACACTTCACTAACAAGTGTTAGGTTCATGTACTTTATTGAGAGATAATACTGTTTCGCTTTGAAGAAATAGACTTACTAGACTTACAGTAGAACATAGAACTTTTTATAGAATCCTCTTATACCAAACTTGTTAGAAGTATTGTTATGCGCATGGTCGCTGACCCCCTGCGCAGTATTCAATTCGTCCATGATTTTCATTCAAATATGGATCTATTTATTAGTAGATACGTATTAGTCCAGGCGAGGTAGCAAAAAACAAGTGACTTTTTTTAAATAATTAGTTGCGGCACTTTCTCAACGTGATAATTAGGATAAAAATCGTACGAATCGAATGAAAATGTTTTAGACAAAATCCGATTGTAGGATCATTGCGAAAAAATTGCAAAAAGATGCGAAAAAAAAGTCAAAAAACATCGAAAAATCGCTGATTTTGGTTGTTTTTATTTTTTTGTGCAAAAAGTTATCAACCGATTATAATGATCCAAAAACCATTTTATTAGCCTTTTCAAGCGCTATAACGTGATATTTTTCGTTTTTTAATCAACATTTATTTTTGTGCCTAAAAAAACTATTTTTTTTGCAACTTTTTGCAACGTTTTTGCTATGTTCCTGCAATATTTCGCTGTCCAAAACATGTGCATTTGATACAAACGATGTTTTTCCTTATAAAACCGTTGAGAAAGTGCCGCAACTAATTATTTTAAAAAATAATCTACGCCACCTGGACTACTCTCGACTCCCTCTTAAGTCACCTTCGCTTAATTCACATTTCCTCTTATGTCACCACGTTTCTCCCTTTTATGTCACGAAACTCTCCCTCTTAAGTCGCCGCCTGTAAATGTTTTTTGGAACTACGTTTGGAAATTGGATTCTCGCATGAATACAATTTTTATTGAAAAAAATGATTGTGTAATACATTAAATATAGACACCTAACCTTTAAAATAGGTTAGGTGTCTTTTAAAAATATTTAACCTTTAAAATATTCACTCAAGTGGAAAATTGAACTTTGTCACGCACGACTGGGTATACTTACGTTGATTTTTTCGTTCAGCTGGCTCATTTTTCATTATAACAAGTGCTGTGGTACATCTCTAAATATTTCTTTTTGCAACTAAAAACACGAAAAAAGTTGAGGTTATGATTGCTTTTAAACGTGACTTAAGAGAGAATAAATTTCGTGTCTTAAGCGAGAAGATGATGCACGGATTCGGTGACTTGAGAGGGAGTCGATAGTTTTTTAGTATATAGAGTTAACTGAGTCAACACTCCAAAGGACTCACACTATACAGTATCATTAACATCTACAGTAATACGGTGGGTGCTTACCTAAGAGTCGCCAACAGTCCTGCCACGGCCACGCTGGCGGTGCCCTGGATGTCGTCGTTGAACGTGCAGTAGCCGTTGCGGTACTTCTCCAGAAGGCGGAAGGCGTTCGAGTTGCCGAAGTCCTCGAATTGGATCAGGGTGTTCTGGCCGAACCTCTGCACCACCGCCGTCATGAACTCCTCGATGAGGTCGTCGTACTCTTGACCGCGCACGCGGTTCTGCCTGAGGCCGATGTACAGGGGGTCCTTCAGGTGGCTCTCGTTGTTGGTGCCCACGTCGATGGTGATCGGCAGGCACTGGTGCGGCTTGATGCCGGCCAGGGCGGTGTAAAGGGACAGCTTGCCGATGGGGATGCCCATGCCGCAGGCGCCCTGGTCACCCAGACCCAGAATGCGCTCGCCGTCGGTGACGACTATGACGCGGACGTCGGTCTCCGGCCTGTAACACGTCGGAAATTCTATGAGCATATAGGGAGCCAGCGACAGATTTTCATGACCAAGTCCCTCTCAAGCGATAATTAGTGGAATGCATCAGAGAGTTGTATCATAAAGCCTCGTGAACGTCAGCTGCGGTTCCGTGGGTGGGATGAGCGGCGGTAGCCTCCTACGCACGGAGAAAAAATATTTTTAGTCATTTCCTCCTGACTAAAAATGTGTCAAACTATAGCTAATCCAATATCTTGAGAAAAAAAAAGTCAGCTGACTATAACATAGTGAATTATACGTCAGCTGGTCGCTTGAAAAAAAAAAAGTACGAGGCGCGTTCATAAACTAAGGGCCGTTTGCTTATATATAAATATTGGCGCTTCGAAGCACAGTTTTACTACTGCAGCACCATCTACTGACTCATTGCGAAGCTACAGCGTCATTTGTTTTGATTCTGAAGTCGTATTGTTGTCCGTGAATGCAAAGAACAATGGCCGCGAAAATCGTTGATCCCGCAAACTGTGAAGTGCGTTCTGTGATTCGTTTCTTATGTGCAAAAGGATCGTCGGCTGCTGAAATTCATCGGGAGTTATGCCTGGTTTACGGACCTACAGTTATGAGTGAAGGAAAGGTTAGACAATGGTGCCGTGATTTTAAAAATGGCCGAACAAATGTCCATGACGAAGAACGGAGTGGCAGGCCCAGTATCCAGACCGATGAAATCGTTTCACAAGTGGACCAAACACTGCGATCTAATCGTCGATTGACGATTAGTGGCCTGGCTAACAAATTTCTTCAACTTGGACGCACTACTGTTTACAATATTGTCACAGAAAACCTCGCATACCGCAAATTGTGTGCAAGGTGGGTACCAAAAATGCTCACCGACCACCACAAAGAGCAAAGAATGTCTAGTGGACGAAAGTTTTTGGCCCGTTATCAACAAGATGGAGATGATTTGTTTTCTCACATTGCTACTGGAGACGAGACGTGGGTATCCTACGCCAACCCAGAAACAAAACTGCAATCGATGCAGTGGCGACACTCATCTTCACCAAAACCGAAAAAAGTTTAAGCAAACCCAGTACACAAGTCGAAAATTGATGGCTACAGTTTTTTGGGACAAAGACGGTGTTCTTTTGGTTGATTTCTTGGAACGTGGGACAACAATTACAGCTGACATGTACTGCGAAACGCTCAAAAAATTTAGACGTGCGATCCAAAACAAACGCCGCGGGAAACTGTCATCTGGCATAATCCTCCTCCACGATAAGGCGCGTCCTCACACTGCTGCCAAAACCAATGAGAAAATTCAAGATTTTCGTTGGGAACTTTTGACCACCCACCGTACAGTCCCGACCTTGCACCTAGCGACTACTTCCTCTTCTTGCATTTTAAACAGTGGCTCGGTGGACAACGTTTTGAAACCGAAGAGGGACTCAAAAACGCCGTTGTCAACTGGTTCAACTCTCAGGCGGCAAGCTTCTATGCAGAGGGGTTAAAGAAGCTGGTGCAGCGGTACGAAAAATGCTTAGAAGTGAACGGCGATTATGTAGAGAAGTAAAGTAAGATTGTACCTAACTAAATATGACAATAAAATTTGTTTCTTATCAGTACATTTTTTTCTGTGACCAAACGGCCCTTACTTTATGAACGCGCCTCGTATATTCAATGATTTCCTCTCAACTAAAAATTTACCTGATGATAGCTTATATGCTACTGTGAATGAATATAAATGTCAGCTGGCTGTACCTCGGTGGAAAGATCGTCAGCTGATACCTTGAAAGTTGTAACGCAGAAGTTAGGCGGGAGCATCTATCGCCTATTTAAATGCACCAGCTGACGAGTTTTCCCTCGACTTACCGCTAGCTGATTTTTTTTTATAAATTACAGAAGTATATTTACAATCAGGTTACAAATTTTTATCCGGGAGGAAATGATGTATATTAAATTATTCTCGTTATTTCTAAAGATTGAAGCAATACTCAATCACTTTTTTTAAAATGAATGTTATTCATCGAACAGTTAAGTTACAATAAACTATAAATTGATTAATTTACTTATCTAAATATTTCTTCAGTTATTCAATTATATACTTATTAGTTTTAAAGTATCTATACAGAATATTGATTTAATTGGAACACTCATATCGAAGCGTAATGCCGAATTCCTCCCGGATAAACATTTGTAACCTGATTGTTAATATACTTCTGTAATTAATAAAAACCATCAGCAAGCAGTGAGTCGAGGGAAAACTCGTCAGCTGGTGCATTTAAATAACTTATGTGTTACAACTTTCAAGATATCAGCTGACGATCTTTCCACCGAGGTACAGCCAGCTGACATTTATATTCATTCACAGTAGAATATAAGCTATCATTAGGTAAATTTTTAATCGAGAGGAAATCATTGAATGTACCTATAATTTTTTTCATGTTCAAGCGACCAGCTGACGTATAATTCACCATGTTATAGTCAGCTGACTTTTTTTTCTTCAAGATATTGGATTAGTTATAGTTTGACAAATTTTTAGTCTGGAGGAAATTACTAAAAATATTTTTTTCTTCATGCGTGGGAGGCTACCGCCCCCTCATCCCACCCACGGAACCGCAGCTGACGTTCACGAGGCATTGTGATACAACTCCCTGATGCGTCTCACTAATTATCGTTCGAGAAGAAATAATAGACCAAATTTTGACCTGGCTCCTGGACTAATAGGTATTCCTATATCGCGAATTTGATTATCTGCCAGTTCATTGCCGAGGAAGTCAAACACTATGTTTTCTCTGGAAGGAGTGTATTTGGCTAGGGAAAATAGGAATAAATCAAAATGTTACTAAAACATGAAATGACATAGGAAAAGTATAATTACAAACTCCTATTTACTTTTTTATAATGAAAAATGCGCCATTTCTTGAGAAATCCGGCCGCAATAATTCTGAATCCGCCATCATTGAAAATTGAAAATTTAGTCAAATCTATTCTGTAGTATTGTTTTGATTGCGGAAAATGACTGTGGATCAAGAAAAACTCACAATAACATTATTTTCTCGTTAATACTAGAGAAAAATTCATATTTCATGAGATTTTATGCAATGGCCGCCGTTTTGAAAATATTAGAGTCAATTGAGGTCGGCAAAAAAAATCCTATCATCATCTCCAACTATTGCCTCCACCTCCCTCCACAATCCGGAGTAGGTTAGAGTACTTTTTGGACTAAAAAAAAAATATATAAAAAAAAATGTCAATACTTTTCTCCATAAAGTCAGCCATATTTTTTTTCTAGAGCATTTAATCACAATTCTGACTCGGAAATCGAAAGATCACATCCGAAAACATTAGGATAAGTGGTTTTTATTGAGTGAATTCATTAATTTCCCTTCGAGATTGACGCTCCAAAAAGGACGAAAAATTGTGTCCGTTTGGGCGTTAATAGGTTAAGAAACAGTATTTTTCTACCATTGCGGGCACCATGCTGAACGAAAAAGTATGTTTTCTATTTGATGTTAATCAGTGAATAATCATGTATTTAGAAAAAAAAAACAGTATCCCGTTTCTAGAAAACTAGCCACGTTGCCATAACCTGTTCCTTGGATCTAAGTTATCTACTAATAATGGAATAATACATTAGGTCCATTTCAATACATGGGCTAGCAAAATTGTGCCCTCAAGAAATTGCTCTTGTGTACAGTATCTCTCTAGAAAAAGTAACCCGACTGACAGAACTATTTGTCTTTAAACTTATCCTTGGTCCTAAGTGACGTAACCGATTAATAGAAATGAAAGAAGACCAAAAAACAAAATGGAACATTAAATAAAACATATGTTTCATTAATTCATTCAATTTGCCTTTGAAATATTCTTCATATGTTATGGCTATACCACAGCATTAGTGTCTTCCTTATGCTGTGGCTATACAGTGTCCTTCATAAAGTGCGCATCATATGGGAAAACTTTTTATTAACGACTTTTTTTGAAATCTAGTGTTGCGGTTGTTTAAGCATAGTTAGCTCAAAATATTAAAAAAAAAAACGTTAAAAATATAATATCCTATAACTAAAAAAAAAACATTTAACTATAACCCATTAACTATATTTAACGAAAACTACATAAGTATGTATTTCACACTTACCAATTCTTTAAAACTTCATAAACATGCCCCTTGTCGTGAATTGTAATGAAGATACCTCTTGGCCGCCTATATATCAGTCCAAAATTTTGACACGCCAATCCTACTACAGGTGTATAAACCAAAGGCATGATTTGTTCAACATACTTCCGTACCACAGAATAAAACAGTTTTTCATTGCGATCCTAAAATAAATGTTTTATGTTTTTACTTTTACAAAAACAAAAATTTGCCCACATCACCATAAGAGTAAGCATTTCTGTTCAAAAAAGAAAAAAGAAATATATGTATATTTTAGAACCACTTACGAGAAGACCCATCAAGTATAGGTATTTATTGAGATCATCGTCAAGTCTGTCCAAGCATGTTTTGCAGTGCGTAACCTGTTCCTCTTGCGTTTTAATTCTAGGAGGAAGAAGGCCATGGATTCCAAGCGCTTGGCGTTCTTCAATTGTAAATGCTAGGCCCTGTAAGAAAATAATTATTGTAAAGCAAAAAAACGGTACATGTAATAAAAACACTCATTTAATAATAGTAGAAAGGGATTGTTTACCTAATTGTTAAGTATAATTAGAACGTCAAAGAACAATGGTTTTAAATATTTACACGACAATTTTTAATGGCAGACTTAACGCTGCTTATTTTTAAGTGAGTTTATATTCACAGCGTTTAAGTAGAATAAATATACATATTAATTCCAGGATTTAACGTCATTTCAAAATTGTATTCCTAGAAATACTGTTGTACTGTGAAGGTACTAAATATTTGAAATATTATATAGAGTATTATGTTAGTAATTCATATGTTTGTCTAGAATTATGTATATACCATATCCTATAAGATATTATTAACCGCAAAGGATACAGTGTAAACGTATCTACATATGGGGCATTTCACGCCAACTAAGTGAGGTTAAAAAAAATTCTGTTTGAAACATATCACAATCGATAGTACTTGCTAAAAAACTAACTTCCCTAAAATTTTAGATTTTTTGAGCCCCAAGGAGAGGGATGAGAAAATACAAATTTTCGTTTCGACTCTAAAATTTCAATCTTTCTCGGTAAGAAAATGAAAAAAATTAAAAAAGGTTGAAATGGTTTTCGATGTGTTTTTTTGTTCTTTTTTTTTGCCCTTATTTTGAGGATTGAAAGTTTAAATCGAAATTTCGAAAAGTATGACGATTTTTTTTTCAATTTTTTTTTAATCTTTCTTTTTTTTTTGTACTTTCGATTGATTTTTAATTCATAATAGGCGTAGACCAGGATGTGGTCCAAAAAAACGGCCCAGAAGTCAAAAAACGTGGTTTTAGCGTATTTTCTCATTCTGTGAGATAGTAAATGGCAAGTGAATAATACATATATTCCAAGGTTTTTTGGGGTCGCTGATTACGAATCTAACGTCAGATTTTCAAAAAAAATGGCGGATCCAGTATGGTAGTCAACTTTTAAAAAAATGGCTAAATCATGAGATTTAAAAAATACCATAATATTCTACGGGAAATTTTCTACGTTAGATTCGTAATCAGCGACCCCAAAAACCTTGGAATATATTATTCACTTGCCAGTTACTATCTCACAGGATGAGAAAATATGCTAAAACCACGTTTTTTTCACCCTTGGGCCGTTTTTTGGGCCAGTTCCTGGTCGACGCCCATTATGAATTAAAAATCAATTGGAAGTACAAAAAAAAAGAAATAAAAAAAAATTGAAAAAAAAATCGTCATACTTTTCGAAATTTCGATTTTAAACTCAATCCTCAAAATAAGGGTGAAAACTACCCCCCAATAATTTTTATCGTATTCTACGCAAAAAAATTTTAGTCGAAATGAAAATTTGTATTTTCTTACCCTCACCATCCCTCTCCTTGTGTTCAAAAAATCTAAAATTTTAGGGAAGTTAGTTTTTTAGCAAGTACTATCGATTGTGATATGTTTCAAACAGATTTTTTTTTGACCTCACTTGGCGTGAAATGCCCCATATACATATGTATGTATATGTAAATATTATTTTCAAATGTATATAGTTAAGTAGAATTAGAGATAAATTAGACGAAATTTTTCGCGTACGGTCACAATAATGAAAATTAATTTTCACTAATCTATTTAATCTTCGTTAGTGAGAAAAACAATAAATTTTGGACACACAGACATAAAGACAGATACATATGTATGTATGTACAGAGGGTTGGTTTTATAAATTAACACCACCTTTATTTTTTAAATTTCTGTTGAATTTTAAAAATGTAACGATTCGTTTTTACATTTTTACAAAAAAAAATTAATTTATTTTTACAAATAAAGTTTAAACATTTTTAAAAATACAAAAGTTTAATCCATTATTTTGAAAAATGAGGATTTTATGGATTTGTACATAAATATAAGGACACCCTGTAAGTATAGTTGTTTCTTATTAAGCTGTATGTAGGCGACAGTCTCCATTATTAGGTTTCTTTCGATCAAATGACTTCAAACACGCACTTAGACGAGTATAGAAATATTTATACAATATTTACAGTTAAGCCTTTTATTGAGCCCGAATGCGCCGCCACTGTAATTCTCATGCTTCGTTCTTATGCACATGCATCGTCGTATGACAGATAACGTGGGTATTCAGAAAATGTCAGGACAGCTCCAACAGAGGTTGTTCTAAGGACGAAAGTACGGTGCTACGCGCATAAGCTTACTTATCTGTCTATAATTACATTTTTATCACATAATCAACAAACCGGCGCGGCGGTATCGTTTCGCTTTTACTCCATTCAGCTTGGATACCTAGGTTTTTTCCTTTCGAAACAAAGTATCCTTGGAGATAATTTTTACGCTCTTCCGTTTTGTTTAATCACCTCGTTGCTATTATAATGTGCAATTATCAAACCTTGAACATAAAAAATATATACAGGGTGGCCCAGTATTGAAACGAACATATAGATTTTAATATTTTATTAATATCGTTGCAACGAAAAAAGATATTAACTTTATTAAAAAATTTGGCACACATATTTAGGAGATCAAGGTAAAGGATAAAAAATCACCGTGTACAATTATGCAACAATATCTCAATATCTGACATCATGTGGAAACTGTACGAATATCTCGAAAACGGTTCGAGATATCGAAAATTAAAAAAAGAGCAGAAACCTTGCAAAAGCGTTAAGGTTTTAGAAAAATGTATGGGTAAAACGCATGTGAAGTTTGTCCATTTAAAACTGAGACATCCAGTATAATCGTGGTGAAATTCTTGATTCACAAGACGGGAAATTAGACGGAAGTGGTGTAACAAATTGAAATTAAAATTTTTCTCGATGTAATAACCATTATTAATTCTGGCAGACCTTTTATATGACCTCAATGTCAAGGCTGTCGATGTGTATAATTATTTTTTTTTGTATGTGAATAGTGATTGTAATTTTGTCCGATGATTGTTCCATTTTATTATGATGAATGAATTCACATCAATTAAGAAATCATACGAGTAATCAGCACAGGTATCTACTAAAAGTTTCTCTCCAAGAAATTAAAAAAAAAAAGTTTTTTTTTTTCTACGCCGAATGTTCCAGTATCCACTCCAGGAACAAGAAATTAATGCTATATATTCGTCCAGAATTTTGGTGGCTATGGTAAAATCTTTATTAGAAGGTCATCCCGAAAAAAAAGCTAATTATTCTATTAGTATCATTTAGGGTACAGTTCTGTTAACTGTTTGAATAGGAACAAACATATATCATAAGTACTAATGCTCTCCGTCAGCAATGTGTTTCTAAAATATATCGTAGCTACTGTCCAAATGCTAATATTACGAAAATAGAAAACATTTTCTTTCATAAAAACAGATTTTTCTAATACAGGGTGCTTTTAACAAAATTTAACGGGGTTTAATTATACAAAAAATATAATATAAATAAATTATAAAAAAATATATTTATAAAAAATAAAATTGTATAATAAATTATACAAATACAGTCGTTTTTATGCGACAGCACCGTTTCCTCACTTTTTAGCAGCCCTGTATACATTGACGCTTATCATGGTGTAGTTACAGCGGATATAATTATTTCACTTGTCTAGCAATTTCCCCATACAACTTATGATAGAATAATGTCACTTATCATGTACATGTATAATAATAATTTAGCTAATTTTCGCTTAATGGCGTCACAAACATGAAACAAGTTTTAATCGCAACTCAAAAACAATAAAAATGTATATATTTCTATGTTCTCTACATTAGTAATACGATGAAATTAGTAGGTATGACAAAAATTGTGTAATATTTAAACTTACTAACCCGTTATCCATAAAACAGTGTATTCTAAGAAGGTGTACCGCTTTTGGAAAAATCAATGTCAAAATTAATGCACAGTTTTTGTAATACGACAATGAATCAACAATAAAAGTTAGCACACACTTAATAACACTGTTTTATGAGTTCTTTTTATACACAGAAAATGACAAAACCTACAGAGATATACAATACCTACAGGTATATGTAAATGTTTCTAGAAAAGTTCAAGGTACCCTTTTGAGGCGTGATATATCGACTAGAGGAGAAAAAAATAAATGAAAAAAATTACTTTCCCTGTATGCTCCTAGAATGTTGTCGAATACTTACACCTTGTCCTAATAGTTGTTCTGTCTGATTTTGTGGCCAATCTAGAACTCGATAGTTCCAACAAAAATATTATACTTAAATTATTTGCAAACTGTTGATGGAAATATCAATGTCCTTACACATTTTTGTCTTTTGTTGGGTCATGTTTATTTTTTTTCTTTTACTCATATGCTTTGACCAGCATATTCTTCTTTCAAGACGAAAGTAGGTATTTTCGTAACATGCCATTTTGTTTGAATGTTATTCCTTTTGTGTTATTAATTGTGTTGTTGTATTATCATATTTTATATACATTATCTTCCATTTTACCTTATGTGTCACTTATTGTTAATATTCTAGTCCACGTACAGATTTTTCTTTTGTGGACTACTTTCTGTTTATTTGTTCAAAAAATATATCTGATTTGATGTATCACATTTTGTAATTTGTCATTGTAATGAATAATAAACATTTATTATTATTATTTCTGAAGGGAAATCTTGATATTGAAGATTAAATGTTTATTTCATATCGTAACTGTCGACTAACCTCAAAACTCTTGTAAGGCATTGCCACACTTCTTTAGTATTTTTCTTTTATTATCTACTTATTCAGCTAATAGAAATTTTAACTATAGCCTCGGTAGAAGCTGCAACTGAATTTTACATTTTTGGCGTTTCAGCAATTTAAACATTGTTCGAATTACAAGTACAAGTGTCTAAGTGTAGTACAAGTGTCTAAGAATATGTGGTACTTAAATTTCCTGGAACTTTGGAGTAATATTGGTAAAAAAATCTGGTAGGTGTTGCCCTGTAGGAATATATTTCATTAATATAGAACATCCAAAAAAAAAACGTCATCAACTCTGGCTATGAACGAGAGAGATATAAATAGCGGTCATGTCTAAGCTTTTCGGTTATGTCAAACTTTTGACAAGTGACTGTCACAATTTGTAAAATAAACAATGGCTGTCATATGATGTGACAGTTTTGACAAGTAAATAAGGTTATAAATTCGATTAAGAATAGAAATACGTCTTTTTTTTCTCGGCCATCTTTGATGACGTTTTTTTTTGGATGTCTATATTAATTGCTTTTCTATTTGTTCTCTAGTAAAAATTTTATTCAATTGGAGGAATACGGCTGTTAGATTATTGACGGACTTACCCGTTATTACAGGCATACCCTTATTCGCCTTTTAAGTCCTGCGGTGGGGAATGAGACACCGAAGTACCTAATATTAGTTTTTCGAATTTTAATACTTTTACAATTTTTACCTTCTTCACTAAGTTCTAATTCGAACTACGAGCTGTGTGAATTGAGTAATGAGACTGGCAACGTAGCGACCGATCTAGCAACACTGCGAAGACGGGACTTGGAAGGGCGGTAGGTTAACATGTAATGCACCTTCAATACAAGTTTGAAGTTGTTAGAGTCATTTGCTTATTCTTTGTGACTGTTTTCGTAAACTGTTTTTTTCTAGTGTTTTGTACACAGCGCAACGGACACTTTTGCAAAACTTCAACACGCCTACGGAGACAGTGTTTTTTTTAAGAGCCCAGGTTTTTCGGTGGTATAAGGCATTCTCAGAAGGAAGAGAGTCGATTGAAGATGAACCGCGCAGCGGAAAGCCTTCATCTTCAAGAACTGATGAAAATGTCGATAGAATACGGGATTTTGTGTGAGATCGTCGGTTGACGACAAGAATTATCGGGGAAGATATAAATTTGAGTCACGCCATTGCTCCTCAGATTTTGACTAACGAATTGGGAATTAGAGAAATCTGCGCAAACATGGTTCCAAAAAAACCTTTCGCAGGAACAAAAGGACAACAGGAGAAAGGTGTCTTGACTTTTTGGAATCGATTGAAAATGATCCTCATTTTATGGAACGTGTCATTACTGGTGATGAGACTTGGGTGTTTGAGTACGACCCTGAAACTAAGCGCCAAAGCATGAGATGGCTCACTTCAAGCTCTTCAAGACCCAAAAAAGCAAAAATGAGCAAGTCGAATATCAAATGCATGCTGATTTGCTTTTTTGTCCACAAAGAGTTTGTGCCTCCAGGACAAACAGTAAATCAACACTTTTACAGAGGGGTTCTGGATAAACTTCGAAAAAGGGTCATTCGTGTGAGATGAGACATCAAGGACAACTGGATGTTGCATCACGACAATGCGCTTTGTCACATAGCCATTTCAGTAAACGAGTTTTTAGCCAGTAAAAACATTTCTGTCTCCAGCACTGTGTAGCTTCTCAAGGAAGTTATTTTGAAGGAGACAGTAATGAATCGTAATTCTATTCGAATAAGAAAATTTAAAAAATAATTCTCATTACTTAATTTACACACATCGTATGTGATTCCATTCTGCTCTTTATAAAGTGAGGACGTTTTAATAAACAACATAAAATACACTTCCGTTATGTATTAGTACTACCCTTTTTTTCTATTTCAACTGTTAATTTTTATGAGGTTAAAAGACAATACAGAACATTTACGAAAACTCTTCGTCTCGTATAATAAAACCTGTAGGTGTCAATATTTATACGAAAAACTTGCACGTAATTCCGAGAACTCCTGTATAAGCGCGAAGAAAGGAAAATGGGAATGCTATTATTGCCTTAACGAGCAGATTTAAAAAAATGTTTATATAACGTAAGTATTGTAATTATGTATATACATCACACATCTGTGGAAAACCCGCTGACATCCACATCATTAAAATAGACAAAATCGGTGGTCATTAAATGCTGAAGAGAAGCGCATCCGAAGTCGAAGAAAGGAAAGCCTCGTGTCTAATTATTGGCCGTTCACCATCGTAATCGCAGTATAATAACTCAGGAAGAGGTTTATGCGGGCTAACAATAAATGTAGGAACAGGAAATAACCTAAATTACCGTTTCTCCTTGCGCAGAGAGAAGTATCTCGAATTCTCGCATTTCTCTGACCTGAGTCAACGGAGTTTTTTTACCACGATATATTCAAACTAGGGTCAACCAAGGTCTTGTTTATACAAGGACTGCCAGCTCAATCAATATTATTTTACAGCGCTGGCGCTGTTCATATTTATTTCCACAGCAAATTTGAAAACAGTGATAGAAAATTGTCGCTCTGTAATTTTCAAATGTAACCATTGACCATAGAAAACCCATGATTTTCTATGCCATTGACACTTGACACAAAATAAAACTTTGTGTCGAATAAAGTAATAGGGAACCAACGAGATTTAGAAAAGACTAGAGGGAATTCATTACATTTGCTCTATGCGTGAAAAATGGTATAAACAAAGTGATACCAATATGGCGACTTCGCGCGAAACTTGAAATTAGCCCTGAAACATTTCATTACACAGGCCATGGTCTTCTGTATGTGTGCTTCTGTACTTCTTGTATTCAGTCATTATACAGGTGATTCAATTTATACTTGGTCCAATATTATGAGTTGGTGTTATCCAGTTGATATTTGGTCCAATAATATGGGACCAAAAAATGAATAGTATACTATAACAAAAATTAGCTGAACCGTATTTTTTTGTTTTGTTCTGACGTGGTTCGATTAATTTTGATTCGATGAGTCGGTTTATTTCTTATTAAACTTCCGAACTTGGAATGAAACTATTTATTTAGAAACTTAAAATAAATGGATACACGGTACACACCGTCGTTTCTCTCGTAAACTCTTAACAACTTCTCTTCTAACTCATATTGCCAACTTATATTATATACAGAATTGCCAACTTAAGCACATATATCAACATTTCTGACCTAGTCATCAATTTTTAGCCCAATCTTTTTGAATCACATTGTATAATACCTAATAATAAGCAATGGTTTGATAACAATTTGAAACTAAATAAAAGTATTAAATTATCAAATGTCAAATTTTCTGCAAAATGTCAATCCCGGGATATTTTGGGATAACGCTTATCACTTAATATAGACATCCAAAAAAAAAAACGTCATCAAAGTTGGCCGAGAAAAAAAAGACGTATTTCTATTCTTAATCGAATTTATAACCTTATTTACTTGTCAAGACTGTCACATCATATGACAGCCATTGTTTATTTTACAAATTGTGACAGTCACTTGTCAAAAGTTTGACATGACCGAAAAGCTTCGACATGACCGCTATTTCCATCTCTCTCGTTCATAGCCAGAGTTGATGACGTTTTTTTTTTTGGATGTCTATATTATATAATAGTATTTAGGCTTTTGAAAAGACATAACCACTACAATCAAACGCTAATTTTAATACGGAACCAAATAAAAAAATACTTTGCTTCATTAACGGTTACGCCAATATGGCCGATTGACATTAGGTGTGCCAATATGATAGCAATGTACATTTCCTCTAGTCTATTCTAACTCTCGATGTAGATAACTGATCGAAAGGAACTCATTTAAACTATGAAGATTTTAATATTCTCTAATTCAACAAATTAGTTATGTGACAAAAGGAAAATCTGAACATAAATTCTGCAACATACAGTGGATTGATCTCTCACAGTTAATTTAAATTATGTTGTTTTTTAATGCATACAACATATAGCTTATTTTTTAAAGGCTTATTTTTGACATACCAATTAAGATATGGATGACTATGGATGACAAATAATACATATGTATGGCTTGATTGTTTTGGCTCTTTTTGAATAAATCGGTGTAATACAAGTTTTAGTGCTTTTATTGCTATTTGAATGTTTTTTAAAGACTACACTTTACTAAAATGTAAAATGTAATGCATTATTTGCAAAGAAACAATTCGAAAACAAACTTACCTACATAGTGCTAAAGGTTAAACTGTTAAATGTTGTATTACAAGTGGATCGCTGTTGAAAAACGAGTCAAAGGTGAGTAATAACGGTTAATATAATGGAAATTGTATGTTAGGTATGACAATGGCAATATTGTAAACAATTTGAATGTTTAGAATATGCATTCAAAACTTTTCCTTACTGCTTTCTGTTTTGTTTTACGTGAAGTTCAAAAATTTCATTTTTAAGTTAACATCTGTTTGTTGCATTGTAAAAAAATAGTTGATTTAAAGCTTTCAGTTTTTTTATATCAACTGTATATCTGGTTTTATTATAAATATTATTGCATTATCTTTCATTTAAGATAAAAATAAAAATGTATATGTAAGTAAATAAAAACAAGGGCATAACCCAAATGAGGGCATAAACCTAAATAACGGCATAAATATTGTTTCCTGCAATATTATAAAACTGTTCATAGTTACTAGGGTAGTAACCGAAAATTGATTTAAGCAAGAATGATATGATTTTATAGGTAACTATTTTAGGGAAATTATCTTACATATACAGACTGCGACCGTTGATGTTAAGAGATAGTAAATAGTGAGTAGGTATGAAAATGGTCTTATTGGATAGTGGTTCTTGGATGGAGTGTCGACCACTCCCACTTTCTCGAAAATGGGCGTGGCCTTACGAAAGAAACAATCCAAAAAGACCACAATCAATTTACCAACAAATTTTCATCAATATATTTTTCGTGTGAAATTTTAAAAAGTTTTAAATTAAACCTCGATTTATTTTTAGCAAATATTCGTTAAAATAAAGAAATAGTATTACACATCAATTAATAAAATGAATTTGAAACTGCTTTACCAATAAATAATAAACATTAAATAATAAAACGAACTTGAAATAGCTTTATAGATTTAAAATTATTTAAGTAATTTTCGCAAACGTAATATAAAGCAACAACAACTCTGACAATCGAGTTGCGATTATTTTTAATCATTTAATCCTGTTACACATATAATCCATCCATAAGTAGAAATCAGATTAAAACAAACATTATCGACAATAACTACTAAGAGATCCTATAAAGAAAGATACAAATCACGATGATACTATGATAATACAAAGAAAAAAAATAATTCAAACAAAACATTAGTAAGATTACCAATTAGGTATTTTATCATGCATTACAGATAGAAATGACTAAAACAAAAAAATAAATTGATTAATACATCTTCTTTCAAGTAAGCTTTACAAGTTAAGATTCTTAATCAAATTACCCTGCCCAACAGGTCCGGTAAATTGTCTGGGATCGAAGGTGTCCTCGCATGAAACGGTGTTAAACACCACCAGTCCTTTTCCATACTTTTTACGTCCTTTGGTGAAATAACACCCCGACTGCACTGCAACTTTTACGTGTTGTACTACTTCCAGGTAGGGTTATGTCATTGAATTATCAAGAAGTAAAGTTTACCGAACCGTCTTTTGTTCTACTTTCGCGAGCAGCGTGCGGCGACCTTCTGCCGATGCACCGTTTCGTCAAGGATGATTAGATTACATTAAATTCGTGCTAGGACGCCGTGACACCCTTACCGGGTCTCCTCAAACAGCCTTCAGCTGTTTGTCGATATACCCCGAAGAAATAGATTTGCGTCGTGCACGGAATAAAATTTCCATTTTTTAATTGATGAAAGCAAATATATTATATATTTGACCTCTTACAATAATTTAAAACACCTACTTTTCAAATTTTGACATTTGTTTTAATGAAACAAAAGTTTTAGGTCAATAATGTAATGTAACTTTTGATCTTATGTACTCTGGCAAGGGCGTAGCCAGGGGGGGCGATGGGGGTTATCGCCCCCCCCCCCCAAAGGGTCAAGTAAAAACCAAAATACTCGGGGGAATGCGGTTGCCGTTGACTCTACTGACCTTTTTTTTTTGGCTTTTTTGTTTAATTTGCATTGGGCCCCCCCCCCTAAAGATAAATACTGGCTACGCCCTTTTACTCTGGTGGTCTTTATTGGGACCGAAATCAATATTTCGGTGACATTGCACGACAGACCTACAATATGCGATAAAAATAAATCTTTTGTGTTCGTATATATTGTATGAGCAGTGTTCCTAACCAACAGGCCTTCAAAAAATTAATGCAACCAGAAAAAAATTAATTCATTAATTGGTTCAGTTTCCTTTGTAGGGTATTATGACATAATATTCACTATAACCAAGTTTAATACATTTTATTTTAAGTTGTGACGAAGTTCTAATTTTCACTATTTTTATACAGGGTGTCTAGAAAAAACTTGGGGTGATTCCTTGGGTAAAGATAAAAAATGCCTATAGATATGTCCGGAATCACTTTCCAAGGGAGATAGAGCCCCCCTAAAATGTGGTGATGAAGAAAATGACATTTTCTACTTTTTGAAAAAAGTGGATAATCAAAACAACTCAAAAAAATTGAAAATTAGCTTGACAGATCAGATCAGATCAGATCAGACAGATTTCTGATGAAAATTGATGCACGGTTTAGGAAAACCCCGTTTTTCTCGGTGCATCACACGAAAATAACACAAGACATGTTTTAAAAAAACATGGATGAGAAAAATCTGAATCTTCATAAAAAAAATTAAAAACCCACTTCCAAATTAAAATATTACTAATAAGTTGACTACAGTACGTCCCCTCTCCCTAATTAAGGTGCATAGTTTTCTTTTTATTGCACGGATGCAAATTTTAGTTTGTTTGTCTTATCGGCTGCTGAAATAATTGAAAAACGGTTACTGAAATTTTTGGACGTCACCTTCAGACGATTTCTAAAGTTGGGGGTACTTCCGGGACTGTATTGTCTCTCTAAATTCCAGTTTTACATTCCAAGAATTGTAGCAATTGTAACTTGTCTAATAATGTCATTGACATCAAGAATAGTGGTATAAAACTTAGAATATTATTTGTTTCTGAAGAAATTAATTACCACAAAGTCACAGATGTGCTGATCAATTTTGTAAAACATTTAATAACTTCTAGCCTCTTTAGGAAGCATTTCCGGACACATGTCCATAGAAACTTTTTTTTTATTTACGTAAGGAAACATCCCCCGATATTTAAATATGTCCAGGTCCAGGTATGATTCCTTAATTATCCTTAAATATCGGGTACATTTTTTTGCATAAGGTAAGTTTTTGCATACCCTATGCAAAAAAGCAATGGAAATACATACATATGTACATTGTACATGCATTACAAACGTATTTCTGCCTGAAAACACCCAAACATTTCCACAACTATGAGACGGAAATACCAGTCAGATTTCGATACTTCGGTGATTTCAATTCTTGATTTCATACCGTTGTTGATGCGTTACTGAGAAACAGAAACACTTTATCTACTGGAGTACTAGAGAAACGATAGTCGAGTGGATGTACGTGCGTATTCAAGTGTCATATATATTTTTTCCAATAATTATCCAGATAATCGTTGAATATTATGATTAAAAAAATTATTTTATTGTCAATGTTTGACGGATATATGTATTTATTCATAAATTCTATTAAAAACTCAGTTTTAACTAATACAATGCCAATCTTATATACATAGTTTTCAAAAATGTTTTAGTTAAATGATGAAAATTTTGAACAGAAAAATATAAAATTATTTATGAGAAGGAATAGACATACATATGTATGTATCATTTTTATAAAATGCTTAATTTTAGAGAACATTTAAATTGTTAATAGATATGTTTATTTTGGGGCAATTTAACGAATTTATAAAAAAAGTCAATTGTAAAATCATAAATTAGGGATAACATCGTTATTTTATGAAAAAAGCAAAATGTTTTTGCATTTTAGAAGCCGGTTTTTGTATTTTAAATTTTTGATTAAAATAAAACTTATATTATGTCGGTGACCGTCAAAAATGTCTTAATCTGAAATCTTACTTTATAAATAAGCATTGGAAAAAGGAGAATTCAACAGTTATCAATCTTGGAAGCTATAGATAAACTCTGGCGTTATAGTTCAAGTTCCAAAATCCATTTACTTTTTGCAAATTAATTTTGTCTCTTAACTGCTCTATACCTACATACATACAGTGTGTTCCGATTTATAGGGGTACAAGCCAATAATTTGGTAGTGAAAAAACAAATGAAAATCTAATATTTTTTTCTGATTACTCTACGAGGGGCATGTCTGTAGCCTATAACTTTCGCCAAGTTATAAATGCATAGCCTGCTATGATTTTTTGGACGATTTTCTAAGAAATTATATTAGCATTTATTTTTTTAGCGAAAATATAAACACAGGGATGCACGGGATCCCTCGAAATGCCTTCGTACCAATTTTGATTACAAAATATTTTTTATTAATATTTTTATTCATGTCTCATATTTGTAAGATTTTTTGTAATAAAAAAAAATAACTTAGTCGTGTATGTCTGATAAATTGGAAATAAATGACGGTTTCAATTGACAACAATTTATTAATGCAAAAAATATTAGTTATTCATTTTTTTTCGTTACCAAGTCATTGGCTTACGTACAGCTATAAATCGGAACATACTGTACGTATATACATATGTATGATCTGTTCCGTTGTTCGGAAAACAAAATTAGAAATGCCATGTTTACTTTCTGGAGTAACATGATTTACGTACATGTGTGATTGTGAACAGAGGTTAGGTCAATACATTGCAGATTCTAAAATTAAAATCGGATGTAGACAAAAAAATAGGAATTAATTCCAAAGCAAGGTTACATTAATACACATCCAGGATAAAGTTCAAAAGTTTCAAACTTTGTTCTTGTTGTTGTAGTTCCCATACATACATATGTATGTATATAATTAAAAAACGGATTCACCAGTGTGATTAAACCATAAAGACAAATAAAGTGACGTCAGACATAGGTACCTGTAATTATATATTTTTTTTATTAAATGAATGGTGAGAAACTTTATAAAACTTATTTTAGATCTGACATAAAATGATATTATCGAAATGTTCCCATAATTAAAATACCTGTTTATATTTCGGTTTCTATAACTTTGAGGGTAACATGGAAAATTTATAAAATTACTTTTGCTTTAGCACGAACCTTTGGACAAAGGTAGACGAAGCAAGACTTGAAAATAAATCATTTCAAAACTCACACTGAGAGTGGAAATATATATGTTTTCATTATTCATGGTAAAATTGCTTTTTTGGAGTTTAATTTCTACACTGAGAAAAGAGTTTCTTTTAAATCTAATAAATATTCTTGCCAAAATAATTGCTCGTAATGGTAGTATGTAATTTTTATGAGGCTTAAATTTTATATTAAATAAAGATATACCAGTTGCGTCGATATACCGTATTTTTGGTACCCATTCGTGAATAGTAAGCCACGTTTGTATACCTATTATTTGTATATAGTAAAATTTATATTATTTGTTATGTTTATAAAATTTGTATATTGTAAAACCCACTATATCTAGTGGGTTTTAAATTTAATTCTGAATCTTGGAAAACAACAAACAGTAAAAAAGTAATAAACATTAAATGCGTACTCATAAAAGTATTTGTTAGCAGAAAAATATCCCACGATTTATATTATATAGGTATTGATTTTAGATATGTAGGTATATGTAGTTTAAATTTTATTTATTATCTATCTATTACTATCTATTTTTTAAAACATAATCCGTGTGATCCTTAAGCAACAAAACAGCCTTAAACAATTGGTTTCATCAAATCATTCACGAAACATTTAAACAATAAAATTGCCTGGGTATATATATATATCATGATGACAATAACCGTGATTCAGCAACATTTATACACACACCGCGATAATTATGCAGTTGCTTAATAACGCATAATTAAAGCATTTAAATAATAGATTATCGTAGTTATTAGCAACTGCTAAGGCCGGAAAATTACGAGCGTACAAATTGAACTAATAGCAGCGGAAAAGTTCCAAGCCACCTCCCCGTTTTCCTACCTTGTTCAAGCCGGGATGTCGGAGCCTGTCCAGTCCGCTGACCGATCCAGGAATAACGTTGTCTCCATTACCACGCATTCCTATGCGATCCCTTTCTAGCCTGTCCATTTTTTGTTTACTTTCACTGACACAGTTAGTTCCGCCGGTAGATCGGTATTCGCTAGAACCAAAGCAATGTGTGTATTATATGAGCCGGTTAGTTATTGAATTATGGAGGACGCTTGCGCGTGAAAATGGTGCGAGCGTCCAACAGCTGACGACGCAAGGCGTCGCGTTCTTACGTCAGACGTATAGAAAGCTTCAGGAGAATGCGTACCTAGCCGCTTCGTGGAAATTCTGAATGCGCTACCGTTGGGAATCCACCAAATTTAGTCAGTGTGCCCACAGACAAAATCAGATGTGATACTAAATTTTAACGAGTGGTTACTCCAGCACACAGCATGAGGAAGTTCTTCCTATGCTGTGCTCCAGCACATTTTCTATAAAGACTAAAGAAAAGGCGACATCTGTTTTGGGTTGGACTTTGCCAAATGATCCCTTACTTTTATTGAAATACTTCTGGAATATCATAAGAAATGGTAATTTCTTATTCCTCTTTTATTCTAGATAACTTGAGAGCCATGCCGTTTAGAGAAAAGTTGGAGAATGAAAAAAGTCTTGTTAAGTTTTAAATAGGGCGTGATAAGTTGTAAATTGTGCTAGTATTGTTGCAAAATAGCATTGCAAACATTTTTTTCTTAAAAATTCTTTTTCGACCAATTAGATTATACATACCTTTAGATCATATCTTATAGTTCAGAAAACTTTTTGATGTGATAAAAGAACACACCAATTTTCACCCAAATCAATAGTAGTCTGCACCACAATTTTTAATTCCAGCCCTTTGTGAATAAAAAAATTCAAAACTTTAAAGATAAAGCCGCAAAAAAAGCCTTGAGCAATCTGCTTTTTTTTATGTATAAAAGAGCGTTCTAGCTTTCGAACCAGTTTTGAAAACGTAAAATCCATTCATTAGGAGAACCTTGGATATCTTTAAAGTTATAAACATCGTGATGGCTTATAAACAATCTAAATAGGTATATAGCTCTACGAATTTTCGATCAAAGGAAAAATATGTAGCTTAAAAGTACTCGGATAAATGCTTCTTTCAAAAATAAATCAATTTCGATCAGGTTCTCGAAAGTTTAAATGCTCTTTTTTAGATAAGAAAACTCAGGTTGCTTAAGGCTTTTTCGACGGCTCTATAAAGTTTGTAAAAATCGCGTTTTCTTTTTCACGCCAAGAATTGCAAAATTATTGTGAAAAAACTATCAGACCGATTTAGATGAAATTTGGTGTATTGTTTTATCATATAAAAAAAGTTCTCTGAGCCACGATCTGAAGGTCGTATGTATAATCTAACTAGTCGAAAAAAAAATCATGAAAAAACATTTTTTGTATTTTTTTTAAGAATTACTATTTTTCAACAATACAATTTTTTTATTTACACTTCTTGTAGAAAATTTATAAACAAAAATGTGTTCTCTTCAACTCTTCTCTACAATGAATAAACAGTTCATGAGTTATCTAGAAGAAAATCATGAAAAAACATTTTTTGTATTTTTTTTTAAGAATTACTATTTTTCAACAATACAATTTTTTTATTTACACTTCTTGTAGAAAATTTATAAACAAAAATGTGTTCTCTTCAACTCTTCTCTACAATGAATAAACAGTTCATGAGTTATCTAGAAGAAAATGAGAAAAACAGGTATTTTTCAGTTTCTTTTTTTACATTTTGTTTAATAACTTTTCCATAACTTTTTTAACTGGTGCATATAGAAATTATCATTTCTTATCATATTCCAGAGGCATTTCAATAAAAATTAGGGGTCATATGGAAAAAGTCCAACTACCTGAAAACAGATACCGCCTGGTCTAATTTTACACGGTATTATATTCTTCTTATAATACTACACAGTACATATTTCATTAACTGTGTCATGGAAGAAATTGCATAGTGTATATCCAAAAATATGGTATCAAAGAGTAGCTGCATCAAATTGCAGCAACGAATTGCAGAAGTGGAATTCCGCCTTAGCGAAATATGTGAGTGAGCACTATGTTTCCAAATCCAAACGTTTGCTTTCTGCACAACACTCGTCATGATTCATGACACTGGTTCGGCTCCACCCCTAGTTTCTTTGACCTCACCAGAAAATGAACATTTTATGTTATATCACAGCATACTTCTTATGCTGTGGTTATATACGCTAATTTTGCTGAACCTATACAAAGCAAAAGCACTATACTCTACTTAGATTAATCTCCTACGAGCTTTGCTCATACACCTTGGTGGGCTGATCAATATGCGTAAATTCGACTATCAAATTTGAAGAACCCTTTATTAAGTTCGGTCTACCACTAATGCATTTTTGAAAGTGGGTACTCAATGATAGGAGCGGACCCTGTCGTTCATGCATCCGAAAATCGAGTCACTACTCACGAAACGAGTACACACAAGTTTGAACTTCTACTCACATTTTTATGCATATAAAATTGAGTGGCTACTGTAAAACTGTGAGTAAAAAGTTGACATTCAACTTTACGAATGTTTCTCGAACTTCATTCGTGCTTGCACCCCAGTTTTTAATATTAGTTCAAATGAAGTCTGTTTCCTTCAAGGTCCTTCCACAAGGTTTTGTTGTCACAGGAGAAAATTAGAACACTGAACGTTACTATTTTACTATGCTCTAAAAATATCTTTATCACTAGCAAATGTTTACCTGTAATTTGTTTATGGATTAAAATAGCAAACGGCAATCTTCTTGGAAGAGATAAATATAAAAAAAGATTCCAGATAAGATTTGGTTTGGGATCCAGTTTGTTGTTTTTTTTTATATATGAAGATCGGAACAAATTGAAATCTGATGGCGTAAGATATGAGGAGTAGGGTGGATGTGAAACAATCTCCTAGCGACGCCGGCATGAAAATGGTTTTTTTGAATAGTTGACAACTTTTGCAAGGTAACTTTGGTGTCTTATTCACAAGTCACTTGCTTTCATATTTCAGAACGAAAAAAAATCCACTCCTAGGTACTTCACAATTTGTGAAGTACCTTCAGAATGTGACACCACCACATTACTCCTTATCTATCCCGTTTTTTTTTTCGTGAAATATTTTACCTAACAGTAAATACTAAAGCAATATAGTGGCTATAATAATCATCAGAACTTACTCCATTAGATTCGTTTGTTTGTATTTATTGAAATATAAATTGGTCTGGACAAATTGAATAATCGATATTAGAATAAAGAATGGAATTATTTCGTATCTTCAAATTATTGATTTCAGAATGAAATGTTTCTATTTTTGTGTAACGCTTTTTCAGTATAAATCCATAAGTATGTAATATTTAACGATTCTGATTTGAAAGCAAGTAATGAGATATTTTCATTTCCTACAAAATTAAGAACAACAACATACAAAAATGGAGGACCTAATTTTAGAAAACGAATAACGTCTATTTTAAATTATATTGGGCACATTTTGCAAAAATGTAAAATGCAATTATTTAAAATTAAAATACAAGGTGTTTCACAATTTCTTTACTATGAGTTTACGAGCGTATTTTTGAGGTCAAACTAAGAGTTTTTCCTATAAACATGTATCCTAACATGCACCTCCTCCAAGCGACAGTCACCCTGTTTCGAGAAAAAAATATTGTTTGTTCACTGTGACAACAAATCTGAAAATGTTAAGCCCCTGTTTCTTTAGGCGCTCTATTCATTTTTGCCTCAATAATGGCGTAAACCCTATTTGGATGGACGAAATTTTATGTTTCTGCTAAGATTAAATGTACCATCCCACATGGAAAAACAACATTTTGATCTTTTGCATTTTTTTTTTGTATAACTAACCGTTTCCGAAAAGATTACTAGTGAATGACAGGGGTGAAGAAACGATTTTATTGTAAAAACTATAGACCCCCTAATTCACCCTAAATTTAGGTTTACCCTATTTTTGAGGTAAAAATGAATAGAGCGCTTAAAAGAATAGAGGCTTGCAAAATTTCAGATTTAATTTCAGTATAAGTAATTCTTTTTGCGCAAATTAGGTACGATGACTGTAGGGGTGTATTCGGAGGGGTGCATTTTAGGACACACGTTTGTACGAACACAAAATCTTATTTCGACCTCAAAAATAAAAATCACATTACAGGAAATTTGGAAAAACCCTATATATTTGTCACATCGTAGGAAACACTGTTCTACATAATTACATATATTTTTTCCCACTTTTCACTCTTTCTGTTTTGTAAAAGGTTAATTAAATTACATTTGGAAACGTATCGCTTCAGGCAATTAAACTTATTACGAATAACTGTAGTAACCCTGTAAAGTTACAGGGTTACAACGACGACTACAAATTAGTAAATCTTCAAGTCAAGTCTTTAAATTTTCAAGACGTTGAATCATAAAACAGGAAATTGCTATTAGCATGGAATGGTGAATTATAAATCTCAAATAGATATGTAATAATTAACATGTTGATAACAACTAAAAAAATTTAATTGTATGTATTTGGAGACCAGCTTGAGAACCGCTTGAGTTTTCCTTATCTTATCTGAATCAAAAGAAAATCAAGACTTTCAGGTCACTCTAGAATTTGACTGATTTGTTTCCAAATAAATATTTGGCAGTACCTAAGGTGTTTTTGTTATTTCACGTTAATGTAGGTTAACAACTTTATTATGATATTTTTAAAAGGAAGTGGGTGACGTGTGAGGTAAAGAGAAAAGAAATATTTGCCAGCCAGCCAGATTATACCCAATATAATTTCTGAAAAGGACAAACCGAAGTAGGAAAAATAAGTGCGGTTGGCATTTAGTCATAAACCGGAAGAACTCAAGGTTCCACGAGCCACGAGGTAAGAAGCGTGCAATCGTCACATTATACGACTTGTGGCTTGTGGAGTAATATAAAAAATAACTGATTATTCGTATTGTGAACTAGTATGAATCGAATTCGCCAATTTCAAATACGCAAAATGGAAAATTATAATAAGTTATAAAAACAGGCAACACAAACACCTATAAATATTAAAATAAAAATCAATTTTGATATACATGGTGCTATTCAATACTAAACAGAAATGAAATACAGAAAAGGTAGTCTTGCACTTGTGTATATTTTTTATATCAATTTAAGAATTTGGTAATACGTTGAATGTCGCAATTATTAAAAAAAAACAATGGTCCTCGGAAATACGATATGATGTAAACAACATTTTAATTAAGAGATTTTTGTTTAGAAAAAAAAACAGTAGCGTAACATTTTTTTCGTTTTAAAATTGTTTTAATGGTATGCCAGTGATTAAATAATCTAAAAAAATTTAGTTTAGTATGTCAAAACGTGTTAGCAAAAGCCGAAAAAGAAAATAAACCTAACACCCTGTAGATTGAAGAGCAAATAGTTTGTATGAATTATGAATAAACGATATAAAATTACTACAGGAATATATTACATAACACCCTATATAATGTAGCTAGAACAGAAAACGTCTATATTTACTTTTAAATGTTAATTTAATTTTCATTTTTTGTTTTATTTGCGATTTTATTTCAAGATTCTATTTATAAATACACGTAAACGTAAATAATAAACAAGAAAGGTCGTTCCACTGAACTTCGTTACTGTAAATTTAAGAAAAAATTCAAATTTTATTTGTGTTACGTTTTTACTACGTTTTGTGTTCGTTGTTGTCAGTAAATGCGTCAAAGCCTACTTGATTCTTTTAAACCTCTTTTTTCACAAAATTTGGAAAATAATTGATTGTTTCTCGAAAACTGATAGATACATAGATATGGATAAGTTTACATCAATTAATAACTTATTTTTCGATAAAAAATAAAAATTAAGAAAAAATGCATAAAATTTCATTTTAAGCGCTTACGAAAAAGAGCTAAAATATCAACAAATCAGAATTTTTTTCTTTATAGCACGCCTATGAAATTTGATTATGCAACTTTTGCTTTTGTAATAGCTTCAATTAAAGAAAAATAACAGTTCAACAATAAAAATAGTGGAATCATTTCTCTAGGGAAATTTTCAGAGCAGTAAATAAGAAAAAAATATTTCGAACTATATTGTTCCCTGTTGCAGTTATATAAATATAGGACTGAAGCAGTTGTCAATAATGTTATGGTTTCAATACAATCCAAGAAAAGTGAGATTTAGAGTTTTTATTCAATTTTATTATCCCTCAACGAAACCATCGAATAAATTAAAATTCAAAATGTATTCTCCAAATAAAAATTATATTTAGTTATATTCATTTTCGTAAGTAAAATTTTGAATTACTTCAAGCAGCTTAGGGGGCGCGCGCCCCCCTGCTCCCTTTGTCTACGCCCATATGTATGGTTAACAAAATCGACCTAAAATTTAGTGGGGTATCCAAAAATGTACAAACGTATAAGGCGTTCAATTTAAAATAACCAGTTTGTGTAGATGTTACATAAAATTAAGCACCCTTAGAAATATTTTACGAATACAGTAAAACTTCGTTAAGACGCTCTTCAAGGGACAGGCGCAAAAGAGCGTCTTAAGCGGGAAAGCGTCTTATCCGGGAAAGTAAAAAAAATCTCGAGATGCTCGAAAAAAAGAAAATGATTGCAAAATTTGAACGGAAAAGCGTATCCCCCCATTAGTATGGTGAAATGCCCCCTTTTTTCTTAGGGCTAATTATGAAAGGTAGACCGAATTTTAGGTCCAAAAAATTTAAAAAGAAAGCTAGGTATGGAAAAAACCCTGTTTTTTACGTTTTATTTTTTTCTCGGTTTTTAACTGTCGAAAAAATCTGAAAAAAAATCATGAGTACAGAAAATATGACTAATTTTATGTAAAAATTTTTTCCAAGCCCATTCAAGATCATTATGACCTCTAAAAAAATTATTCAAACTTTAAAAATCCCATATATTTTAACCAAAAAAAGCTTCAGGCTCATATTTTTAATATGTTATATTTTTAACTGTTTTTTACTACCTCAAATCATTTTCAGATATTTTTGAGTGGTGGGTCATGCCTAAGAGTGCGAAAAATCAATTTTTTTGTCCGTGAAACGACTTAAAACGGCTTAAAATCATCATTTTATAGTGTCCTGATTTTTTTCTTGCACTAAAAGGACTCAAATGACTTCAAACATTTAAAAAAAATAAAAACTACTAGTTTCGATAAGTGGCATTTTTTTCCCTACTATTTTTAGTGAACATATTTTTTAATTGTTTGAAGTCATTTGAGTCCTTTTAGTGCAAGAAAAAAATCAGGACACTATAAAATGATGATTTTAAGCCGTTTTTAGTTGTTTCACGGACAAAAAATTGATTTTTCGCACTTTTGGACATGACCCACCACTCAAAAAAATCAGAAAAAATTTGAGGTAGTAAAAAAACAGTTAAAAATATAACGTATTAAAATTTTTTTTTGGTTAAAAGATATGGGGGGATACCCTTTATTAAAATGCATAATACTCGTACAGGAATGTGATAAATACTCACATGAATAATATGTAGGTACTTATGTACACTGCTTACTCACTGACCTGTCCTGAGAGAAACCTGTCAAGGGTACTTTATTTGAGGTTCTTGGTAGCGTGTGTGTAGAGGAAGTTGTCAATTCTGTTAATATAAATTACCATGTCCTCTGCATTTTCCAGGGTGGAAATAACTTTTCTGAGCTCGCCCACGTTTTGCAAGCGAGCAGAAACTGTAGGTCTTGGGGAATGATCGTCCTCTTCTTCAGAGTCACTTTCTTCTCTCCCACTCCCCACAGGGCGAATAGTGCGAGTGTTGCTAGTTACAAGGGCGTCATCCACTGTCGCATAATCGGGGAAATTTTGGAGAATTTCATCAGTTTTTGTTGGTGTGCTAGTGGTATCTGTCTCGTCTGAAAATCCGAATGTCGCCTTCCGAAACAAATGTAAACAAATACCCAACGCGAACACAACACTTATCGGTAAACGTTTCACCTTTTAGGCTATTTGTTTGCCATTCATCGATCAACCTTTGAACTTTTTTCTTATCAGGTAGAAGTTTTGACTGTCTAAAACCTATATTCACCGTCTATCTGCGGCGAAAAAAGAGCGTCTTATCCAACAAAACAGAACGTCTTACCGAGTACTCTTACTGTATTAGCATAAGAAAAATCAAGGGATCGACGAAAAAGAGCGTATTATGCGGGAAAGCATCTTAAATGGGAGCGTCTTAACGAAGTTTTACTGTACATACCATATCATTTGGGCAACTTTTATTTGAAACATTTTTTTCCTTAAATTTGCAATAATGGAGTTATGGAAGAACCCTTAAGTGGAACACCTTGTATAAAGAAAAAAATCAGAATTAGAAAACAGTTACTAATTGCTAATTGGGAATATGATGTTTTGACCTCATGCACAACATTAAATAGATAAGAAGTGTACTGATATCGTTGTAATAACATATACCGTGCGTAGACTGGGTAAATACATATTGTTTAGTCTGCTATTGTGTCGATAATTAAATTAAATACGTGTAATGCGAGAAAATCAAAACAATATACTCACGAGCACCAATTAATAGAATGCAAACAAACAGTCAATACAAGGTAAAAACAAATTTGTCTCAAATAATTGTTACATTTCAGCACGTACAAAATAAATGTACAAAATTGTACAAATATGTACAAAATAAAGGTTTTAGTACCCACTCCAGCATTTTATATTTATATATAAAAAACTACACTGCACTGTTTGTAACCGAATGGTGTGTCAAAAATCTTTAATATTTTTATATGTTTTAAAAATTTCAAAACTTCCATGTACCTTTTGCTATTAGTTTTTCTTTCAATTAAAGAAAAACATGTTCATAAATTTTTACCACTAACTTTTCCTGCTCTTTTTTGTACTTGTATATTTATGCACCAACCAATGTCTTTTAAAATACATAAATATTTAAAATGATTTCTTTTTTTAATGCTAAAAAAAGTTATTTAACAATAAACAAAAAGAATCCATTCACACATGATTTTTCATCCATACATTAAGTCGGTTTTTGTTTTGTATGAATGTTTATTTTACTAGTCTAGATCTACTAAATTGTTTTTGCTCATCGTTTGCGGTAACAAATAAACGCAAATAGAGGATGGTATTTTGTTTTTGAATTATCCTTAACCTTATTAAAACTTTAGTCCAATATTGAAATGCATTACAGAAGCAGGATAAATTAGATGCAAGGTTCTATTCAGAATCCTTACCCGCTTTTTAGTTTTTCTTGACTTAATTACATCAGTTACAAATTTTTATACACCACATTGTATTCAAAATATTTCGGCTGAAGCAATGGCGCTTCATAGTCCGGTCAAGTTAGCCCTAAAAATAGGGGTACCCTTGCATAAATTCCCAATAGCTGCCCATCGATCCCGTGTGTGCAAAAAATTTTATGCGAGGTCAAAGTTCGCAAAAATGGGTTTGTTGCATTTTTTAGCGAAACGGTTAGTTTTATGATAATTGAAAATAGGTAGAAAAAAGCAAGGTTGTCGGATATATTTTCTAAAATTGCTAAGCTCACTATACGAGTATACTTCATACTTCAGTAAACTGTTAGTTCGTGACATGCTTAGAAAGCTAGTTTGGAAATATTTAAAAAAAAATACATGGATATAAATTTATTAGTTAGCATTAAAATAAAGCGTTTAAAATTGCTGAAAAAAATAATTATAAATTAAAACAACTTTATGTATATTACTATACTTAAGAAAATTTTGAAGAGCCGGCAACGCTGCTGGCAGCAGCGAATGCAGCAGCGAATGCCGATCCATTATACTATTGGATTGCTTTGTATCTAATACATTCCTTAGATACTTATTCGGTCCACTGTGCCATAAATTTTTTTACGACGTCGTTAAAATGATTTACGACATTAGGAATTATACTTGTTTAAGACGCCGGTGACGTGTATTTCAGCTAGGTTTATTAACACAGACAATTTTTTGAGATTGTCTGGCTAAATGAGCATTATTTACAGCAAATTATATTACAAATATTAAGAGTTTTGTATGCAGGCTAATTTTAATCACCTATATTGATTTGAATGAAAAAAATTATTTCACAATTTTCGAATTTATAAAAAGATATATGCACGCCCATGGAATCATAAAGTTGCACCGCTTTTTTTGTTCCCCAGGCGTATTTATCATTTTCAATTAAAAATAGAAGGACTTATACATGACTTTACTTTGTGTCGAATTATCGGAGATAATAATCAGGTTAGGACGTTAGGAGGAGCTCATATGCTGAGAAACGTGCATATTACGGAGAATATAACTTTAGAATGGCTTTTTCTCAGAAATGGTGAATCTTAGGAAAAAAAGTGTAAGGACCATTTTTGTAGAGAATTGAAGATCCACAAGCTATTTTTATCATAAATCTAACCGTTTCGCTAAAAAATCCAAAAACAAACATTTTTGCGAACTTTGACCTTGCATAACATTTTTTGCACACACGGGATCGATGGCGACTTTTCACAGCTTCATTATAATGGTATCCCTAACGTTCATGTCAATTTTCAGCTTCTTGGGAATTTATGCAAGGGTGAATATCTATTTAGACCGGAGCATCAAAATTCACCAAAAATATTCTTCCATCAAACACTATTCGTAAGTAGGCACCTACTCATATTTCAGTATTTTTTAATTCTTATTAAAAGTAATAAAATAACTATACAATATGTATACAAAAAAAAGGGATATTTCTTGTGATATAAAACACAAATACAAATAACTGGACGTTTTCCACGAAACACCGAACTACTACACTTTTCTCGACGCGCGTTTCGCCAACCAAGTTGGCATCTTCAGGAGAAGATTAAAACTGTTTTAAATTTAAAGTTTTAATCTTCTCCTGAAGATGCCAACTTGGTTGGCGAAACGCGCGTCGAGAAAAGTGTAGTAGTTCGGTGTTTCGTGGAAAACGTCCAGTTTTTTGTTTCTACGCCAAAGGTTCCAGTACCCACTCCAGGAACAAATACAAATATTAATGACGTATAGAATGCATAATTGTCATTTGAAGAAAGAAAAAAAGAAAATATTTTTCCTTAGTATCAAGTTTAAAAGATGGGGCTGAATTTTTTGTATCTACATTGCAATATTTCGTGGTCTAGAATCATGTGATGTTTACATATGTAATTAATCGATAAATGTACTTCATATTTTAATGACAACACAAATAAAAATTAATATAACAATAATTACTAACACTAAAGTTAGAATTTGCCTTTAACGTACCTTATCATAATTGATGGCGATAGTAAAGTTATTTTCTGCTTTCGTCTGACACTGTCAGTAAATATTGTTTAGAAAAAATTGAACATTATAAAATTACGGAAGCTACAAAAAAGAGAATATGACCATGTATTTTGGCAAAATTGGCAGATGTAACTGTTTTTTATTATTAAAACAAGCAATAGAAAGCGAAGAACTATATATTAGTTGAAAGCCATAAACAAACATGTACCTGAAAAAACTCCTTATACAGGTACGTTGACGAATATATCTAAACAACGCCTTCTGACCACTCTTGTCTCTTTGTAACAAAATTTCCGCGAGGTTCATTTAATACAAGATACTTGAAATTATTGTGGGACATGAATAAATTTTAGCAAAAAAAATATTCCAACTTGACATTTGTTCAAACAGATATTAAAAATCTTCTGGACATTTTGACGTAATTTGTAACCTCTATCATTTTTTTAAAGACGGCATTGACACTTTTGTCACATAAAAATTACCATAATCAGGTTTATTGAAATTCCGAAATAAGGTAGGTGAACGGAAAGATGACAGTGTTGGAGTAATTGACACATTAGAAACAATTTGAAATATAAGAGTTTGGAGCGTTTTATCGAATTCAAATTTCGCAGGTAAATAGTTTGCAATCTCTTGAACGACGTGTGATAGCATCAGTGATGTGGCAGGAAACAAGGGTTAGTTAGTGAAAGGTTATCTCTGGAGTGTCATGTAGGTATGTACATACATATACATTAGACTGTATCAAAAAATCGACAATTTTTTTTCAAAAATTACTCTGATAATATTGTTCAGGATGTCGAAAAAATGAGCCTGTGAAAATATCAGCTCTTAATTTTAATATTAAGAGGTGACTCATCGCGATTTTCCATTTCCCATTTAATTAACATGGGAAACATTTTTTTTCAAGCTTTGGAATTTTGTAACTTTTCAACCGATTATCAGACTGATGAACAACAATGATGAAGAACAATGACATGTCCTTGTAGGGAATTGAACGCACTACAAAAAACGTCTCTTATAATTTTTTGATAAATCTAGTCTTTCAAAAGTTATTTAAGGTTAAAGTTGAACTCACCAGAATTTTTGAGGTATTTTCACTTTTTTTGGTGAATCTATCAAACTAATTGCAAAATATCTGCTTCAAATTATCTTTTTTAGAGTCTTTTTGAAATTCTGAGAGTATCCTCAGTCCATTTGATCGGTAGTTTTGTCCAAAAATCCTTGATTTAGATGCTTTTCTTTGATATGAACATTTTAAATATTAATTTTTATTAGCAAACATTTTCTTATCTATAATTTTCTTTTCTACATTAATTATATCTAAATCTAAGTTAAACTCATAATTATAAATTGTTTTTGCTTAAAAAATATTTTTTTAAACTATTTAATTATTGATATACAATCTCACCAAAATTGATTACTCATAATATTCAGTATGGATACAAAAGCGTCTAAATCAAGGATTTTTGGACAAAACTACCGATCAAATGGACTGAGGATACTCTCAGAATTTCAAAAGACTCTGAAAAAGATAATTTAAGGCAAAAATTTTGCAATTAGTTTGATAGATTCACCAAAAAAGTTAAAACACCTCAAAAATTCTGGTGAGTCCAACTTTAACCTTAAATAACTTTTGAAAGACTAGATTTATCAAAAAACTATAAGAGACGTTTTTGTAGTGCGTCCAATTCCCTACAAGAATATGTTTTCTTCTTATCAGTCTGATAATCGGTTGAAGAGTTACAAAATTCCAAAGCTTGAAAAAAAAATGTGTGGGAAATGGAAAAATCGCGATGAGTCACCTCTTAATATTAAAATTAAGAGCTGATATTTTCATAGGCTAATTTTTTCGACATCCTGAACAATATTTTCAGAGTAATTTTTGAAAAAAAATAGTCGATTTTTTTATACAGTCTACAGTCATACTATGTGATTTTCGACCCCATCTTGTAAATTTCTCTAAGAAAGTGGTACGCTGAAAACGTTTAATTTTGCTTTCGGTTTATCAAATAAGTTTTATACATTGCATATACTTGTCATATACGTTTACAACTCACTGTGGAGTTGTTGTAAGGGCTAACTGTGGGGTGTCATCTATACCAAAAACATACGATTTTTGTAAGTTTGACAGGGGTGTCAATTACCCCAGAAGCACATGTTTATCACAGGAAGATTAATTTGAATGAATCAAGACTAACAGATACGTATCTGAATCATGGGAATATGACATTCAGAAGCAGTAGTTGAAAAGAAAGAAAAAACACTGGAGCTCAAGCGATCAAGAAGAAAAAGCGAAATAAAGAGAAGAAAATGGAGAAGAAAAGAAAATAGAAAAAAAAAGAAATGCAAAAGAGATAGTGGCGTCTGTGAGTTGGAAAAACCCTGAAAAAATGATCTGGATTTACCCGGATCGAGAGTACCCTCCCTCCCCCGTTTTCGAGGTCTCTTTGAGATTGCGCAACCCCCCAAAACGGCCAAAAACCACCCCGCTACATAATTTTCTTGTAAAAAACCGTCTTTCCCCCGTTTTCGCGGATGCAGAGCACGGTGGTGGTGTTGAAGATAGCTTCCGACCCTCACCAACCCCTCCAGCGGTTAAAACTCACCCCCAGAAGGGGCGGTTTTTTATTTTTCTTATATCAGCGACAAAACGTCTGTCCCCCCGTTTTCGAGGATGCTGAACATGGTGGTGGTGTTGAATATCCCTTGCGACCCCCCACCAACCCCTGCACCAGCCAAAACTCACCCCTGAAAGGGGTATTTTTTTTATATCAGCGGCAAAATGTCTGTCCCCCCGTTTTCGAGGATGCTGAGCACGGTGGTGGTGTTGAAGATTATTTCCGAACCCCCACCAACCCCTCCACGGGTCAAAACTCACACCCGAAAGGGTTTTTTTTATATCAGCAGCATAACGTCTGTTCTCCCCGCTTTCGAGGATGCTGAACACGATGGTGGTGGACGATTTTTTTTTCAAATCCCTTCAATCCCCAAATCAATAAATATATCACCCCTCTCGAGGGTGAGTTTTGGCTGGTAGAGGGGTTGGTGGGCGTTTGCAAGGGATATTGAACACCACCACCATGTTCAGCATCCTCGAAAACGGGGGGACAGACGTTTTGTCGCTGATATAAAAAAAATAAAAAACCAACCCTTTCGGGGTGAGTTTTGACCGGTGGAGGGGTTGGTGAGGGTTGGAAGTCATCTTCAACACCACTACCGTGCTTAGCATCCTCGAAAACGGGGAAAAGACATTTTTTACAAGGAAATGATGTAGGGAGGTGGTTTTTGGCCGTTTTGGGGGGTTGCGCAATCCCAAAGAGACATTCTGACACCGGGTAAATCGAGATCAATGTTCGTCCGACTCACAGACGCCTCTAAGAAGATGGGGGAGAAAAGATGATGCATGAAAGAGAAAAAAAAGTAAAAAAGCAATTCAGAAAGTAGTAGTAGAAACACATTTAGTTAACTAATAAATTAAAGTTTTTTTTTAACAATAATCAGGTACACATAATTTCATTACGTACTGTTCTACTTTTTTTTTGTTATTCCTAAAGTTTGTTTTATTTTGTTAAATACCTACTACAGTTTGCTTTATACTATGTTTTGCTTATAGTCCAGGAGGCAGTGAATTTTTTTTGCACTTATTTTCCCAGTCGGTGATTATGAAATACCTTGTACGGATGGTGTCACAAAACGACAATTTGTGAGTCTGGCTAAAATTTTCGGATGGGTTCACTAGATAAAAAAAATCCAAATAAGTCCACTTATTTTCCCAGTCATAAATATTTAACATTAATTAAAGTGAATCATTTTATTAATGGAAATAATAGTCTGGCACATCCCAAGTGAAGGAAAGTCAGTCTGGCTGCAAATTTGCGGATGCAAAAATTTGATCGATTTTTGAAATTCGTAACTCTTATTTTCCCATGCTTGAAATTTAACGTATCATTTGATACTTTCATAAACTATAATCAAAAGTAAGTCTGGCTGATTTACGAAATTGGCAAATAAGTCTGGCGGCATCTTGAAAATCGGTAAAATTACAAAATTTTTGCTCTTATTTTCCCGGATTTGAAAATTTGTCACATGATAAATAATACTATAATTTCATAGAAAATACACGTCTGGCTTTTATTTACAATCACGAAAGCTTCGCCAGATTCACAACTCAGATAGTTCAATGAGGAGAGGAAGCGGCAGGTTTGTATTGTCACGACGCTGGAATGCGATTTGACCTGGGAACAGCTGCCTAGGCCCATAGTATTTTAAATTTTGTACAATTTTATTTTTTTATGATTTCATAAATAAATATTTTTCAATCTGCTCAATAACAATTCTGTACTCTAGAAGTGATATTTCTCGTGTTTTAGCGAAATGTCTACCCGCTCATTCACTATATCTCAGAAACTAAACGAAATACACAAAAATGTCATGAGATCGATTTTGTAGAGAATTAATTGTCCTGCAGAAAACAACTATACAACTTTGTCGTATCTCTCATAGTTACAAAGTATTCGCGAATAAAGTTTTTTGATGACGGACGGACGGACCGACATTTCGCTAAAACCATGTTTTTTGAAATCCTGAGGTCATAAAACGTCGAGAAATGCTATTTTGAGCAATAGTAAAATTTAGCCCTAAACCAATACTTTTCTTATCATAAATTATGAAAAGTAAAAACATATAGAGATGACAACAATCACCTGTATAATTGAACATGCCGAATTTAGCGCGCCGGACAAGCGTTGGACGAATCTGGCAAGGCTTTCGGGGTGTTCCACATTAGCCAGACTATATTTGCAGCTGTAATTATAATATAAACTATCATCTGACACATTTTTAGGACTGCGAAAATAAGGGATTTTTTTTTTTATAATTTTTTACCTGCCAGACATACTACCCATACTCACAGATTAGCCAGACTATTTTTTTTCTTAACTTCACTATATCTCTCACTAATAGAACTATTTTTATCACTGGAAAAAAAAGTGCAGCATATTTGTACTTTCTAACGCATTTTCCGCCTCAACCCATCGGAAAACCCCCCTACATATATATGAATTTTGATTAGAATAACAAACCGAATAATTGTATCGGTGTTTGCTGACTGGGAAAATAAGTACCGAAAATTGTCACTGCCTCCTGGACTATTATTTAATACTTGTTTAAGCTTGTTTAATACTTGTTAACGTTTATTTATAAAATCTATACTTGTATTTTATTTGATTAATAAACTTCTGTGGTTGTTTTCACATTCTAGAGGGTGTCGAATACTACAGGACAATACTACAGGACAATTTTACTAACTACCGCATTTTTTGAGTATCAACTATTGCTGCATTTGTTATGTAAATACAATACTATATAAATGAGTTTGTTCTAAAATTTCGTCAACAAAAAATTCAATAAGGTCTTGAGGACACTAAAACAATTGACCAGCCCTCCAGACCACGAAAATAAAAAGATATTTTGGTCTTAATTTTAACACTGTCAACTAATCCTTCACTTTGCGAAACAAAAATTATAATACATGTGAAACCAATAGGTAATTAATGGTGGGTTCATGCAGACATTTTTAGTAATAAGAATAAGAATAGTAATAAGCATAAAAGTTAAACCTTCGTTTTATAATGACCCAGTTCATGCAGTAAACATAATTTTTAGTAATCATTTTAAAAATAAGGATTTGCTGCATGAACTGGGTCATTATAAAACGAAGGTTTAACTTTTATGCTTATTACTATTCTTATTCTTATTACTAAAAATTTCTGCATGAACCCACCATAAATCTGTACGAATATTTCAGATAATTATGCAATAAATGAAAGTGATGAGTAGTACTGAACACGCACATTTTCTCGAATGACATTGAATAAATAAGGTGCCCTCAACCTTGCGAGGCCGCTGAGACTCAAGATGAAAATTAACTTAACATACAACGATCCTAACTAGGTTAATTGCCAGACATTCAGTCTGTTTTAGACTTCTTCTCAATTCAATGAAATAAACGAATCGAAATATTTTGACAAATTGATACTGTAATAATAACAAAATAATAATTAATAATACGCTATTTAATATATCTAAGTAGTTTATCATACTATTGAGTGACAGAGCCCAATGTTGTTAGCAATTAAAAAAATACTCACTTTGATGGCGAGTAGTCGTTGACCAAATTTGTCAAATAGTTGAAAATTTTAGATCCCATTGCAGCGATATCGTTCACTTCGCACCGTTTTATGGACTAGAGTGTAATTTTAACAACATCTCATATTTATACGAAACCGCTGATCATGTCTCTCCAGATGCTAGATAATACAAATGTAAATAATATAAAAAAGCGTATTTTTACTTTGCGCTAATAATCGCTTATAGACAGAATATCTGCTATGAATGATCATTAGAAATTAGGAATTAAAAATCAATTTCAATAATTAGATTGGTATGTAATCACTTCTTTCTTTATTGTTCTCCTTCCGTTGCTTTTTTTATTAGCTTCAAGGCGTTTCACTACAAATAAACATACACTTCTGTACAAAGTGTTATTGGTTGTAGGTCAAGAAATACATGATAAACGTTAAAAAAAAATTAACTAACGAATTTCAACGTGCATTGCATAAACGTGATTAGGGAATGTTAAATAATTTAGGTTAACGCTGGGATAACTATATAATAAAATCTGTAAATACTTCTATTTGCAGCTCAATAGTTAAAGGGACAGGCCGTGGGGAGTTGGTGGGTGGTTCGGGGTGCCTAAGTTTGGAAAATAGAGTTAACGTTTGGTATATAGTACAGGATGTCCCATTTTCGATGTTTTTCTAAGGTATCTCAGTTATTACAGAAGATAGAAAGATGATTTTCGCAAACTCCAGCTACATTTAGAGGGAAATTCATAGAGCTAACTAGATTTTTGACACCATTTCTAGTTTTTTAGTTACAAAGGGTTTTCCAAAAAACAGCCATTTCTAACTGTTTTTGTAGTGGCCACAATTTAAATACATAACTTGAATGTTTTTTTTTGTGTGTAGAATACAGTGACATAACTATTTTTTTGGCGTGTTTAACGGATTTTAATTACGGAAACGTGAATTTCCTCTGTGAGCATCTTTCAAAAAGTAGCTAAGGTTCCGAGAAAACGGTATCTCTCTATCTCCTGTAATAACAGATATAACTTAAACTAGCATCGAAAATGAGACACCTTGTACACAATGGCTTTAAAAAAATTAATCCTCCTGTATAAGAAGTATGTGGGTAACTAAAATAGAAAACTCATGTGAATCCAAAAACAAGTACATAAGGAATTACGAATTACAAGTTTTATATTCTTTTGTCTTGTCTCGCTGACAGTAGGTACTTGGTACTCCATTCTTCTGATATGTATTAATTATTTCCAACTCTCTTGTGAAAAGGGACGAATGTTTTCAAGATTTTCTTTTAAAATTTCAGAACAAACTTTCGAAAAATTGAAAAATATTCTACACACTACAGACAGACAAGAATATCTACAGAAACAATTAAGTTTCACTACGTTTCCCAACTAAAATGTAAAAATGTTGCTTATCTTAAACTCGGCACTTGTTGCTTAATTTGATGTCAATTTATGTTACATGCTGTATTAGTCTAGCTATCTAGCAGTGAATAATTATAAAGAAAAATGTGTTTTTTGAATATAATCTCAATAGGTACATCCATTAACCTTTAGACTGCCGGCTGGCTCATATATGGGACAGTAATAAAATAATAGTTTTAGTGATGAATACAGATATTATAGTGAATTTTTCCCATTTAAAAGGCTCTCTGATCTCTAAAAGATACAACTGAAATTCTTTCTAGTCGATCGAGGTACCCAAACTACCACTAGCGAGGGGGTGAAATATTTAAAAACTCGTTATTGAACTTGTATTCGTTATTGAACTTTTTACTGAATTTTTTTAGTAAATAGCCTGTAAAATCTGTAAAATGTATCCTAAAATTTTCCGCAATTGATTTAGATGCCGAAACCACCCCTAGCGAGAGGGGTGATATTTTCAAAATTCTTTATTGAACGGTTATTGACTTTTTTATCGGTTATTTCAAATTAAATTTTTTTTACATAGAATAATTATTAGTTTTTTACTTGAATTACTGTATTTAGGATAAATAATTTTTTTTAGCGATACTTGAATATAATGTGTTCGATTGAATTCGAATGTAAAACATTGAATTTCTACCTATAACTATATAAATATATAAGTATAAAAATATATACGTATGAAAATATAATAATATATGAAAAGTCTAGGGATTAAGAAAAAAAAATTTATTTCAGTGTAACTGATCGCTTTTTTCACGTTTTATTGGTGACTAAATATATTTTAGAGTGTTTTTGGTAGCTTATTACATTATAATATCAAGCATATTCGATTAAAAATAAATATATAGTAATTTACACAATCTGAAAATTTTTAACATTGGCCCGACCGTTGCCAGCCGGCCTGGCTCATATATGAGCCACCCGTGACCTCGGCAACTACTCTAGATCTATTAGATGTTTATACATCTAAATATATATAAACTTTGCCCTTCAACAATATCCATTTATAAGGGAAAATGCCGGCAGTCTAAAGGTTAATAAACATTCATTATTTATTTAAAATTTTCTGCTGGTACTGAATAGGTACTGAGCGAATTGGAACAAAAACTGAACAAGGAACATATTCTAATAGGCGATGGCATTGGAACAATTTCACTGTAACGCCTTACCTTGTATTGTGATTTTTCGTCACTTTCATATCCTCAAAATCGCCGCAACAGAGTTTCGTTACACTAGCGGTACTTCCCATTTTGCCAAGCCTAGCAGGTACCGAACACTAAATATACCACACACAATCACTGAAACACAATATTTGTTCCATGCAGGTTGTTCTTCGGTTAATAAATAATTTCAAGGCGTATCACTCCTTTCTGGCTGCGATTAATTAGTTATTTTACAAGGGAAACTTAACAGAGCGCGCTCAAAGAATACGGATATTGTTTAATAAATAAATAATGGGTTGTAATAATTAGTTGAAATTTTCACTTTAGAAAATACTCTTGTTCGTTTTGGTAGAAGGGGCGTCATTGTTTTATGAGAAATCGAAATTTTAAACATGTATGTATGTGTAAGTGGCTTCCAAATGTTGTACTGATAGAAATGTCCAGTTCGATAAAAACAGCTTAGGTTTAATCAATATATCGATGTGTCCTCGTTTTTTACTTTGTTGTGACTGTCACTTTCCTTGGTAGGATACAGTGGCATGTTTAGTAGACATATTATATTTCCCGCTTCATAAATCAACGAGTTCTCGATATATTTAAAATTTTCAAAAATCATGTTGGTACAATGAAACATACTGGGTATCCTAGGTAGTAAAAAACTTCAAACACTAGAATTAATAAATCTACAGTGCAGTGGCGGCCAGTGGAATTTGACTTGACATGCTCATATTTCCGTAAGGACGCATGGGACCTACACCATATGTTACGGGGTGCTTACTAGATCTAAGTAGAAGGCTATAATGGCAAAAAATCTTCAAATTTGAGAATTTATTTTCCAAAAATGGCTGCCTCCGGGCAGATCTTGGAAACGGCTTGCAAAATATGAGAAATATTTTTTTTTTCATAATCACCGAGTAAATACAATTTTTTTTACTTGTGATTTTTGCAAAATTCTTATTTTGCGTAAAGATACAACTATTGTAAAATCTCATAGACGAAATGTTGAGATAAAATAAAAATTCAAACCTAACTATTACAGATTTCATATCACAAGTATAAAAAGACTTTGTATTTACTCGGTGATTATGAAAAAAAAATATTGCCGTATCCAAGATCTGCCTGGAGGCAGCCATTTTTGGAAAAAAGTTTTCCCTGAAGATTTTTTGCCATTACTTTCCCTTCTACTTTTTTCTTCCACTGCCATTACTTTGCCTTCTACTTAGGTCTAGTAACCACCCCCTAAATTATGGTGTGGGTCCCATGCCTCCTTACGAAAATACGAGCATGTCAAATTCCACCGACCGCCACTGCTACAGTGTTTGGTATTTTTGAAATCAGAAAAATTGGTAAAATTTTAATCTTCATTTATTTTATTACAAAGCGTTCTCTTAAAATACGTATGTGGTTATTTTACGTTTATTTTTTATAAAATAAAAATTATGAATAGTGACTGAGGATAACCAGAATATAATTTTTGAAAATTTTGAATGTTTCAAAAAACTTTTGAGTTATGAGGCAGGATTTATAACTTGGACATACTGTATATCAGATATTAATCCTTGTGTACATTGATATGGAGGGTACTTGGTACCACGGTGAGTGGTCCATTAAATATTGCGGAAGAACTATAAATAATATAGAGGTGCAACTTTGTCTTGGTTTTAAGGGATGCTCTACACATCTAAAATAATGAATAGTGTGATATTCTGGCATTTTGTGGCATTGGATATACAGGAAGTGAATACCAGTTTCGTTATTTTAAACAGTTATTTCAATTTAAAACATGTTTAAAAAAAGTAGTTTTGAATTTGTGAGTAGTTTTGAAGTTTGTAACATTTTTTGTCTATTTTAACATTTGCTGAATCAATAACGTTTCATAAATATACAGATTAATTATTGTACGAGTATAATGTGTTGCAGAAACCATCAAATTATGTGAAGTGATTCATCATTCACCACAATTTTTCCATAGTTTTACTGATTTTCAGAAAAATTGGTCCATTTTTGTTCAGTGTATACGCATTCTGAAATGTCCAAATTATGAAATTATTTTCAACCAAACTTATAGTTTGGTTACCTACCAAAATCGAAGCTTATGGCGGCATTAGGTGTTCTCAAAAGTGATTTTTGAAACCTGTCAAAAATACCTCTGCCTCATCCAGCACAAATAAATTTGGCTAGAAAAAATGGCGACCGTTAAGTGGATCGCTAGTCTAGCGGTGTGGAAAAATTTACCGCTTACCTTAGCGTTAGCCCAACCCCTACACGGTTGAATGCGCCCAGTATTAAGTCTGGTTGCCCTAAAACTACATAGCAGTCTTAATATTTTTAGAACAAAAATTTCTAAATTCGTGTATGACAGTACCAGCTTAAAAAATTAAGCAAGTACACGTAAAAACAAAAATGTGCATTTTGATGTTGACTTTTGATTTGTGGACTAATTTTCGATGTGAATAGACTATAAGATATTCGTTTACTTTTGATGAAAACATATTGCAGCTTTCTGTATTTCTTTATAACTACGTCTTTCTCTTTATCAGATTCAAGAAGATTCAGTTTTAAGAAAGGCTGACTGCCTTTGGCATTCCGAGATAAATAAAACAACACGTTCATTGCAAAGTTTATAAAATACTATATGTGCACAACCTACACTACTTTTAATTCGTTAAACTAGAAACTATGCGACTATTAGTATAAATTATGTATAAAATAGGAGAAATATTAAATTTTAATTAGAAACTTAGGTCTGCCCTTGGGGAATTTTCTTAATCGCCATAAAAAAATATCTTGCTCGGTTATGAGAAGCAGACGTTAGGTAAATGCAGTTCTGGCAGAATTAGATCACGTTTTTTGGTATACGCGTTAGTATTCGTCTCCCTCGTCGGCCTCGGCCTCGACGGAGTCGACGGCGACTTCTTCGTAGTCTTTCTCTAGGGCGGCCAAGTCCTCTCGCGCCTCGGAGAACTCGCCCTCTTCCATCCCTTCGCCCACGTACCAGTGCACGAAAGCCCTCTTGGCGTACATGAGGTCGAATTTGTGGTCCAGCCGGGCCCAAGCCTCGGCGATGGCCGTGGTGTTGGACAGCATGCAGACAGCGCGCTGGACCTTGGCTAAATCGCCACCCGGAACAACCGTGGGGGTTGGTAGTTGATGCCGACCTTGAACCCGGTGGGACACCAGTCCACGAACTGGATGGTGCGCTTCGTCTTGATGGTGGCAATGGCGGCGTTCACGTCCTTTGGCACCACGTCTCCTCTGCAACAATTAAAAAATGATTACCAAAAAAGACCACTGTTACTGAAAAAGTGTCCATAGCCATTAAGGCTTTAAGGCGCAGCCTACCCTGTTTATTTTAGATTGTAGACGCCTTTTTTCTTTATTGCTGTCCACCAGATTGCCTAATATTTATATTTCCATTTAAGCCGAAGCGCCGGCAACCAGTAGTGCATCTGCGCTTTGTGGGTAGTCGGCATGTCCTTTTTTGCAATATTTCGGCACAGCTTAGGCTATCGGTTCAACGAAATAAAGACTAGAAGGAGCTTGGTGTGTGTACTAATACTACAGAACACCAAAACGGGGTGATCAACTCATTAGATTTCTCTGTTTGGCACATATAAATAAAGACCATTCATTCTAGTTAAAGAACGAAGGAAGAACATCCACTTACAGGCAATAGACGTTATTTTGCCAAGAATGTATCCGATTTTCCATTGCCTAGTTGCCATATATTGCGTAAAACATATTTACATGACATATCAATGTGTCATGGGAAATATCAAAGAAGATATGCAATAAGTCTCTGTGGCTGACAGTGGACGAAACAACATATTTTTGCGGTAATAAGGTTGTTAATGTCGCTCACGTTTAACGAGAATGAATGCACAAGACTACTGGTTGTGGCAACGTACATTCAAGTTATGAAGACAGTTGGTGTTTCTGAATGCCACACGCGATAGATATGTACATTATTAACACATTTTTACTCCTGCCTTTTTGGTCTCTCCTTCCAATGTCAATGCCAATGTCAATGTCCTTCCGTCAATGACAATTACGAGTCCGACCCTGCGGACATTTATGTCCGACCCTGCGTTACCCTACATTTATGCATTACAAATGGCGTTTCAGATTAATAATCGATACACATTTTTTGCACTATATTCACTATCAACATTACGTGCATATCCGGATCATTCGACCGGCTAACACTGTAGCAGTAATTTACATTGCAAATGGATATTAACGAATGTGTTCTACTTGAATGCATTAACGACACGCGAAGACAACAAATGTCCGTCTTCTCCGTTTATAGAGTTATAGACTCAGACAGATCGATACTAGGGGTCACATCATATAATCTCAGTGATATTACAAACTACAGCCATGAAAGACTAAGGAATTGGATACACAAAAAAATTCAAACATAGTGTAGATTACGTGATTAAAGAAGTGAAGCAGAGCAGCTACGTTACCTCATTTATTCCAGATGGAGAGAGTACAAAAGAGATATTCTAAAGATCGCAAATCTAGGTAAACACAAAAAGTGCATTGTTTAACACAAGTTTAAATCATCAAGGAGAGCAGGAAATATATACGATAGCACTGATAGCAGTCTACTTCAACCATTTAGCCACAATGCTGATTTCGAAAGTACAACTAATTGGCCCAGGTTTATTGAAAAGTAAATATCGGCTGTAGTAATGAATGGTCGAAAGACAAAGAAGCAATAACAATATGAAAAGCAACAGACGTCTTCAACAAGTACTCAACCAAATTCTTGTTCAGAGAAAATATAGTCAGAGAAACGTGGAAACAGAAGGCAACAATGTCATATTCCTGAAAAGGTTTCTTCCAGCCATTCCAAATACCTGAGTGCCTGTTCCTAGTTCTTTGGTATTTTTCACCAGAAGCCCAATAACTCACCTGTACAACATGCAACACGCCATATACTTTCCATGTCTCGGATCGCATTTGACCAGCTGATTGGCTGGCTCGAAGCAGGCGTTGGTGATTTCGGCGACGGTCAGTTGTTCGTGATAAGCCTTCTCGGCGGAAATGACAGGAGCGTACGTGGCCAGCGGGAAGTGTATCCTGGGGTAGGGAACAAGGTTAGTTTGGAATTCGGTGAGGTCGACGTTCAGGGCTCCATCGAATCGGAGGGAAGCCGTTATGGAGGAGACGATCTGAAAACGAATTTAGATACTATAAACGTGTACCTAAGTAGTACCTATTAACAAAAGAAACATAACTTAAGCCTACTTATGCCCTGAACAGTTTTACAGGGTCGCTGATATGTATGGAAACGGTCGATTATCTCCTAAAGTAAGGTAGCTAGCGAAAAATGTTAAGACACAAACGTTTTAGGGTTTTTTAAAATCTATCACAATAAAGAAAAATTAAGTATACAAGATCAGTCAAAAAGTCATGACGAAACAAAGTTGCTTTTTATTGAATGGAACACCCTGTATATTATTCCATATTTCAATTCTTCTCAAAATTATAAACAAAATTCATATAGCACATCGAATACCTAAATTTAACTGTTTTCGAGATATCGTATTTTGAAAATCATTTTCTTATAAAGTATACAAAAATATTTTAGTTTATTAAGTTTATAGTCCATTAAGTTACCTTTGAAGGTTTCTAGCTCCATAACAACGCCGCTTCGTTCTTTTGTCTTACAGTGATGATCTTGACAACACATGTCAAAAATACATTTAGTGTAAATTATTTTCGCCCAAAAATGGCACGTTTAAGTGAAATCGAGCGTATTGAAATTTTAATGATCATAGGATATGGTGATAGAAGACGAAGTTTTGACCAAGTAGTGGTTATTTTTAATGAATTGCATCCCGATCGGGAACCTCTTTCTAAATCAACCGTTTCAAAAACATTGCAGCGTTTTCATGAAACTGGAGGTGTCAAAGATCGACCAAAAAGTGGAAGACCAGTAAGCGTTACAAACGAAGAAAATTCTTTGAATGTCATGTTAGATGTGGTGGAAAATCCAATAAATTCGACGCAACAGAGGGCTGTAAATCATAACATGAGTCGATATTCCATTCAAAAAATTTGCAAACGTGAAAAATTCCATCCATATAAAATTCATATGTTACAAGAGTTGAGTGAAGACGATTTTGACCGTAGAATCGAGTTCTGCGAAGTTATTATGGATAAATTAAACGAAAATGTCAACTTTGTCAACCACATATTGTTTTCTGACGAATCTACATTTTGTTTAAGCGGGCACATAAACCGACACAACTGTAGGTATTGGTCAGACCAAAATCCACATTGGATGGAGGAAGTTCACACCCAACGACCACAAAAAGTAAATGTTTGGTGTGGCATTATTGGTGGACACGTCATAGGACCCTATTTTATAAACGGAAATTTGACCTCTGAACGATATTTATTACTTTTGCAAGAGCGTATTATTCCAGAGCTTAGACGATTATTCCCGAACAATAACAATCCCAATTTACCGGCAGAACAAATATGGTTTCAACAAGATGGGGCTCCTCCACATTTTGGACGTTTGGTACGGGTATATCTAGATGAAACCTTTCCTGATAAATGGATTGGACGCAGGGGGGCAATTGAATGGCCAGCTAGGTCTCCCGATATGACCCCACTTGACTTTTTTCTGTGGGGTCACATAAAAAATGTAGTCTACAAAAATAGGCCGCAACTCAATAGGTCATTCCTCCCAACACACTTTTAGATTCACTACAAAATTTTGTTCAACGAATTCATTACTGTCAGGAGGTAAATGGTGAACACTTTGAGCACCTTATAATAAAATAGAATTCCAAAAAAAATTATTTGTTGTTTATTAAAACTTGTTTTCTCTCTTTTTTTTTCTGGCATAACTATTGTTTTCATAAAATTTGAAATATCCAGGACATTCATTAAAAAATACATTTTTTCGTTTCATGCATTTTTATCAACCCTGAACAATTATGCTTTTTTATTTTCTGTAAAAAAATAATAATTAAAATTTAATCATCCATATCTTCCACCTTGTGTAATTTTCATAATAAATATCCATCATTTCGGGCTTTTCCTTTAATAAATTTGAGAATAGTAAAAAGTTATTTTCAAAATTCGATATCTCGAAAACGGTTAAATTTAGGTAACGATGTGCCATATGAATTTTGTTTAGAATTTCGAGAATAATTGAAATGTGGAATAATATACAGAGTGTTCCATTAAGGAAAAAGCAACTTTGTTTCGTCATGACTTTTTGACTGATCCTGTATACTTAATTTTTCTTTATTGTGATAGATTTTAAAAAACCCTAAAACTTTTGTGTCTTAATATTTTCCGCTAGCTATCTTAATTTAGGAGATAATCGACCGTTTCCATATATATCAGCGACCCTGTATACAGATCAGGGAAAGAACCATATTAAAATATTAATATAAAAAACTACACGTTACAATTAGCGTTTACAATTAACACTTTTTGGATGAACGCCATTTGAGTTCTGTTCGAGATAAATGCGGAGAGAGACTTGCGGTTACCATACCAATTTATTAGGCAGCATTAGGATCAATAGAATCACCAGACAACTGAACAAGAGAGATCAATAGAATCAGAACAAGAGGTCTGATCATGTAAAACCCAGCGTAATTGGGCTGAAAAAGAGATGCAGGGATGGTACAACGACAAAACGTTCAGAACTTATTGGGAAGGTCTTACTGTATACCTCCCAGCGTTCTTCTCAGCCCATCTTGTAGGTCTTTTGAATTGCCGCTAGAATTCTGTGAAAACTTAAAAAAACTCATATCTCTAGCTTGAACATAACGCAAATGCGGCTCATCTAAAAAGTGGTACGTTAATTTTGAATTTTGACAAGTAGTTTATTTTCCAAAAAAAGTTTAAATACTATGTATGTATATCATACAGTTTTATGATTCAAGTTGATATCATTTGCAGTGATTTGTTGATATCACTTGCTGGTATATCTGACAAAGTCGACAACTATCAGATATCTTTGTCGAAATAACACTAGCAATAAAACTAATTTACCTTAATGAATCAAGGAGGATTTCTCGCTCATCGTCAGTTGCCATTTAGAAGTGACAGCTCCGGATTTCGATCTTATTAGATTTTTTCTAATGGCGAATGACAAAGTTGCCGAGTGTTGTTACCGGTTGTTACCGTGTTAATAAGATCGAAATCAATATCTGTGATTTCTAAACGGCGAATGACGATGAGCGGGAAATTGGGAACCACATCTGGTAGTTGCCAACTTTGTTGGACCTATCAAAATATGTCTAGTCCCGTCTAATGTACACTAGAGGGTGATACCTCCTAGATAACAACACCGCAACCTTCCTGGGCAGGATAAAAGCCAACTTGCTCGTTCTTTATCATTCGCTATTAGACATGTCACACTGATGAGATCTAATAAAATCTAAATCCGGATCTGCATTTTAATTTATAGATAGTTTGTTGAAAGTAGAGTATGGTAATGATTTAAATGTGTGTGTGTGTGCAAGGTGGAATAAACAGTGACGTACCTGGCCAATAAGTCTGTTCAAATTGGTGTACGTTGGTCTCTCTATGTCCAGGTTTCTTCTGCAGATATCGTATATTGCCTCGTTGTCGACCATAAAGGCGCAATCTGAATGCTCTAAGGTAGTGTGCGTGGTTAAGATGGAATTGTATGGTTCAACTACAGCCGTGGAAACCTGAAAATCGTTTTAGAACGTCAGTTACGTTATCTAAAGTTCGTGCGAGCGCGGAGTGTAACAGGACCGTAGTCAGTTTACGAATGAAAATGTTAATATGTTCACAGAAACTATGTTGCATCATAGTACATTATTAAATATTATTACTTATTACCAAGCGCGAATGTCACAGGGCCGACACTGTGCATATCCTGCCCTTGACTCGTTGGCCTTCACAGCTCATAGCTGACTTGCATTACGAAAACTGCGCTAGCAATTTTAGTTATTTATGGCACGCTGTAACAGACAGTCGCCGGTATTGCATCGCGTTGATACGTTGCGTTGTTACGTATTCGCCGTGTGTTTAAATAATTTCATAAATATTAATAATTATTAGTTGAGCGGAGAAGTGAATAAAGTGAGGTACAATGCCAAATGTGAAAAGAAATAGACGGGAAGTATTTCAAACGTGGTTTAACAGTGATCCCGGGGGTTTTAGGGACATACGTATTCAAGGAAATGACCTTTTTTTGTACTGCATGTGAACGCATTATAAAATTATTCAGATAATATGCTTCGTCCAGCGCCGACGACTCCGTATTTTTCTATGAATTTACAGAAGCCTTTGTTGCAAGCAATACGACGCCAATAATATACGCCCAGTCAGTAATACAATAAAAGAAAAAATGCAAAGCGTGTTAAAAAAATCCAGGATATTTCATTTTGGAAAACATATGTAAAGTTTTGGTTGGTATATATCAGGAGTTACCAGAAAATATATTATTATATAGTTCATGCCTCAACAATTTCTCATATTGTCCATTGTCAACAGTAGACGTTGAACGGTCCTTTTCCATATACAAGTTAATATTAAGTGATAAACGTCGCCGTTTCACTCCAGAACACTTAGAAAAGAACATAGTAATATGTTTTAACCACCGTCAACCTGCCATAGAAACCTTGTCTCGACACTGACGTTTGTCAGGTAAGAGTTGCCATTGTTACGTGTTATCTTAATTTATATAGGTTTAGGGTATTTTATCCTTGACTTAACCGTACTATTTGGTAAAAATAGTACTATGTTGCTACATAATTTATGTAAACATATTAATATTTTCATTTGTTAACTGACTACGGTCCTGTTACACTCCGCGCTCACACGAACTCTAGTTATTACCACTTATTGCATCGTCATTTTTAAGTCACTTCTAAATCATAGGAGTAAATAATCTTAGACATTAGATAGGTTTCCAACACGAAATGGGAAAAACAAACAAAAAACAATGATAAAATATAATGTTTATTTTACAGTGCAATGAGGAAACAAGGACGCAAAAATAATCTTTTTTTTTTCTAAATTTTAGATTGGACACGTCTTTTGGTACCTCGGTTTAAAAGAAATAACTAATTGAACACATAACTACTTGCCTGTGGTGCTGGATAGATTGAAAATTCCAATTTTGACTTCTTTCCGTAATCCACGCTAAGCCTTTCCATCAACAAACTCGTAAATCCAGAACCAGTGCCACCTCCAAATGAGTGGAAGACTAAGAATCCCTACAAAACGTGTAAATATAACATTATAATAACGAACGAGTCAATCAAAAAAACGTCAGCAGACTTGGCCAAACAAAAAAGACGTATTTCTATTCTTGATCTTAAGTTTATATTGAATTGTCAAGGCTTTCATATTATGTGATGGATACTTTTACCGGGCACATAACAGAAATAAAAAACTTTATTAAAACGAAACTATATTTTCAAACAAATAAGACAATTAAAAAAAATGAGGACGACTCATATTTTATCCACACTTGAGCTCTTGTTTTGAATTGCCAATAACGTGCTGCAGCATCCATGGTGTTCCATTAATTTATTCGATTTTATTGATAATGCGTTGCTGAAGGTCTTCTATATCGCCAACGGGAGTTTCAAAAATTGAATTTTTTTGGTAAGGACAGAGAAAAAAATCAGGGGGTCAAATCGCAAAATCTAGGGGGGAATATAGTTTGCGTGTTCCAACTAACTATCTTCGAAAAATTCTCCTATATAAATTGTTTCTCTAGTAGATGCCCACGAACTCCATATATAACCTTGCAATTAGTCATGTAACATTTGTACAAAAAGTGTTACGATTTGTAAACGGTACTTCTCTGTGTTCAGTGTTCAGTTAAAAAAAATCAGATCCTTCTTCTGTTCACCGCTGCTCACTCTCAATTTTCTGTGGGTGTAGTGAAGATTCAATATAAAAGTGAGGATTGTCTGCACTTCAAAATCTCATATCCTGAGAATTAACACAGCCCAAAAGATGGAACCAAGCCTCATCAGTAAAAAACTTTTTCGAAGACGGCATCCTTATTGTTAAAATGGTTAATTAGTAGTCTTAGAGGTTCCTCTGCTTTGAGAATTTCATGTGTGAATTGCAGATCATCTTTGCAGATCAAGATTTATTGACATATAGGGCAGATTCACTTTTTGGCTCAGATGGCTAATTGATGTTCAATTCAATTTCAACGTTTTCTTCTGTCCTTACTCTGGGTCTGCCACTTCCTTTTTTCTGATTGATGCTTGCCGTTTGCCGATCCAATTTAGAAAAGGTTTTACTACTGACCAGCTAAAATGATCAAAATGAATAACTGCGTCTGGAAAAACTTCCATATTCAGCTCTCATCATATGTATATACCCATCCAGTTTTCGTTGGTTCTACTGACATTTTTTAAAATAAATTTCAAGCGAAACACGCCTTTGTGCTTCGTAAATTTGAATTTCATTATTTATTTTACCATTGTGACAGTCACTTCAAAAGTTTATAATTAGGTATACAGTGTAATTAAAGAAAAGACAATCATCACAAGAAACAAAGAACATCGTGAAGTGGTAATTATTTCATTTTGCAAACCAAGAAAAAATTTTTCCTTAATTTTTGAAAATCACAGTCACGGCTAAGAGAGAAAAATGCAGGAAATTAATGAAAAGTCATTTTACTATTTGTGTATTTTTACTCTCAGGTTCAAAAAGTTTCGAAATAATTTTCACATTATTCTGAGCTGAAGTTTACATACAAATATGTATGTACGTACTCTGTGCTGAGGAATACCCACTTAATGAAAGTATAGACATTTCAGTATGTGACTTACTTGTACAAATCTACGTCTAAAGTGTCAAGATAAGGAATATATGTCAAAAAAAAAGTTTTGACAACGTAACTTTGTAGAATGACCTTGCCGAAAGCTGCCAATATCGCAGATACCAGTCATATATAGAGACATCCAAAAAAAAAACGTCATCAAAGTTGGCCGAGAAAAAAAATACGTATTTCTATTCTTAATCGAATTTATAACCTTATTTACTTGTCAAAACTGTCACATCATATGACAGCCATTGTTTATTTTATAAATTGTGACAGTTACTTGTCAAAAGTTTGACACAACCGAAAAGCTTAGACATGACCGCTATTTCCATCTCTCTCGTTCATAGCCAGAGTTGATGACGTTTTTTTTGGATGTCTCTATGTATTATTTTAATTGTAAGGTTACATGATGAAAACAACACAATGTCTCTGCGTTACTCAAAATATCGAAGATGTAAATTAAATATCGAAATCATAGATATTGAATATATTTGTAATTTCAACCACTACAGCGAGAGCCAACAGAAAAATATCAATAATCAGAGTAGTGGGCACTTATCGTTTTTGATATCTATTCAGTGGCGTCTTCTTCCGGCACAGAATAAATGCCAGATGGAATAAATGCCATTATCAATAATTTAATAAAATGTTGATGAATGTTTAAATTAAACATTTTTACAAATAGGTCGCATAGACAGAATTAGGTTATTGTATCAATGTCAAAACATTATATGAAAAAAAATAGATGTAATCTGTAATTGCTATAGAGAAAACAAGAAAATAAAATGCAAATCAGGCTATAACTTTCAAAATCCCAGATCTATTCGGTATTTGAGGAAGTAAACAAAGCCATTGTGTCGACGAAACTACTCCAACTTTTTAAGAACGTTGTTAAAACCAACCACCAACTCATCCAAATCCCTATAAATTTTGTTTGCTTGACAATTTTTCAGTGAGCGATTAACAGATCGGTATTGGATTTTTCGCGGTCCTTTCATCTGGATTGCAGCATGAAGGGAAGGCGGTCAAGTTGAGCCAGGTAGACGTCGCCGTTGATATTCGACCAGCATTCGAGTTGTCATACTTTCGTTCTCTCCACGGCTGCTAGAAGTGTCAGATCGTCGAAATCGATGGTCGACCTCTTCCTGGATGATCCTCCAAACTGGTATCACCTGATTTGAAGCGGGCAAACCATTCCCGACATTGTCTTTAGCTGGTTGTTACTTCGCCAAAAAGTTCGTTGAGATCGCGAGTTGACTGTGTTGCCATTCCATCCTTTCTCGAAGTAGTAAAGCCATAAGTGATGAATATGAATATGATTTTCGACATACATTTTTATCAATTAAACGCAGAAGAGTATTTGAATGAACAAAAAGTAAACTAAACGCCAAATTTCACTAACACAAGCCGGGCGAATAAAAATGACTGATAATTATGAACAACCCAATAATTACAGATAAAAGATTATTTTACATGAATGAAGTGCACTGGAAAGATAGTTTTCCATCCTTACATGCCCTTTCCACCCTTAACTCATAAAACAGTTGAAAAGACTATGAGAATATGCATCTTTTCACTCACCTGAAGTCCGGTACATTGGTCAGCGAGCTTGCGAATTCTGTCCAAAACGATGTCGACTATTTCCTTACCGATGGTGTAATGGCCGCGAGCATAATTATTAGCAGCGTCCTCCTTTCCTGTGATGAGCTGTTCCGGATGAAATAGTTGCCTGTAAGTACCTGTTCGTACCTCATCTGCAAATTATAACAGTAGATACGTTAATCGTCAGTAAGACGTACGGAAATACGCAGGAAGTGGAAGATTCAAGAGCGACAAAAACACGACGATAGGAGATGAAAGATATTTTTCAAATTTTCCTTCCATCCTTTCATTAAATTATCATTTTCTTTCTCAGAAATCACTTTGTTCGAAACAGGATACATCAAAATAATTTTTGAAACGATTTTCGAAAGATATTGCGCTTGTAAAATAACAAAAATACAATTTTTGAAATGCACATATTGATGTAGAATTTCACATTTGTGGTGCACAAAATAATAGCTAGTAACGTCTTCTAAATGTTTTATTCCCATTCTTAGAGTCAAAGAAAAAATAAAAGAGTCATATGTGAACCCAAAATGTCGAAGTATAGCATATTCTTTTGCGAAGGCTATCCGAAGTGTTCTAAATTATTCTAGAAAAAACTGTGCTTAATGATTTCCTATTTCACATCTAAATGTTTCACCTATTTGTAGCCTAAATTTATAAATTTCATTAGCATCGATTTAAGAGTGTGATATTTTATTTGTTTTAATACAGAAACACATAAAACCATAGATCACAAGCATATTTTATTCTGTTTTAGAAGATAACCCCGCCCCTTAATATAAATCAAAATAAATCCTTACTTTATTTGTAACATTATTTATTTTACTATAATTTCAATAGAAAGACTAAACATTATTTTAGCTTTATTTTTCAAAATCACTTGAATATTCATAACAGACAGACTGTTAGGTACATCCCTGCTACACCCAGGGTACACCGACAGGCAAACAGGCAGATGGAAAGAGAGTTTTCAAACTTAAAATTAATTGATTAATTGATTTCAATTTTTGTTATTACAAAACTGATACGCACAGTCTGTTCTGGAATTAATAAAAGAAAATCGGAAACAAAAACTTTCTGCAGTTTACTACATGACTTACAGAACGCAATCTTTACGGCTATTTCTAGACGGTAGGTTTGTTCCAGCAGGCTGTGGGAAATGTTCATCAGTTACCAATATCAAGATGATGTTTCGCAAGTGTTTACTGTTGCAGTAAATGTTACTTATCATTTCTGATTTGTTTGAAAACTTTGCGAATTGTTTTCTAACATTTATGACACTTCCCATTTAACATCACTTATTCCTGAGAAAGAAGAAAACTTCAACTTTAGACTGTCATTTTCAGTGATGGTGGTGGAATTTGAGATTCTGGGGCATAGAACCCACATCATATTATTGGGGGTAATTATTAAACTTAAGTAGAAGGCTGTCATAGCAAAAAAAATTTTAAATGAAATTTTCGAAAAAAATATTTAAAATACCCGCCACATCAAATTATCTTCGACATGGGTTGTAAAATATTTAGGATTTTTTTTCATAATCACTAAGTAAAATACAATGTTTAGTATTTTGTCCAATACTTCTGTAAAACTGTATTTGAAATTTCAAAATATTGTACTTTTATCTTTGGTATCATTGAACCTCTTTTATTATTGTATCTTTAAACAACATGATACTTTTGCAAAAAATAACACACGAATAGCTTTTATATTCACCTCATAATTCTGAAAAAACTAATCGCAAATATTTTGCTAGCCGTTTCTAAGATCTTCTGGTGAGAAAGATGTTTTATGATTTTTTTTTTCGCAAGTTTCATTTGAAGTTTTTTTGCTATTATAGCCTTCTACTTAGGTTTAGAAATCATCCCCTAAAGTACAAATAAAATACGAGAATCTCAAATTTTACCAGCGGCCACTGGTCGTTTTCCGTTCCAGCAGAAAAATTTTGACATTTCAGACACGGTTGGGAAGAATTACGTCGGTTACAAAGTGTTTTTAAAATTATACACATTTTCGTCGATACTTTTCAATCGACTGAAAGTACAAACATGTAGGTATATTGTGTAAATTTTACCAGTGTTTAATTATTAATGGAACACGTGCACTTCTCAGTCTGCGTGTCGCTAAGACGGGTTAAAATTACAGGAAAAAACGGCCATGCAACTTTATATTTCCCAGCAACAGTAGACGCGGTGTCGTCACGCAGTAAGGGTGAATCGGTAACTTCACCCTTGCAGAGTTAATTAATCATGGCACGATAGCGGATAGAGGAAATGATAACTTAAAAGGCACTATCGAGCACATGATGGACAGGATGTGCTACTAATGTTACGCAGATATCGTGAGCAAGAATAACTCTATTATCGGTCAGTTTGGAGATTAAGTTACATACATTTTCTATGTTCGGCATGTGTTTTAAAATGTATCTGCCGTATATAGGCAATCCTACATATCCATATTTATCGATTTAATGCTCTAAGCTAGTCTGTCTTTTCGATTTTTGCTTTATTTTTCATGTGACTCATGATGTACGAAGTCTTAACTCGATATATGATTTATGCTAGCTGATTCACGCACGAATAATGAGGTTGGATTTATACTTTTGATGATAAAAGGATTAATTAGGTACAAAATACGTCGCAATCTACTATAATTGTGAATATCAGTTATACAGGGTGATTCATAGTCACAATACATAGTTCAACAGCCGATTCAAAGACAGGCAAATATAATGCTGTAGCTGAGGGGTAAACAATCGTATGTCCATAAAAGTAAATTTTCAGTAATGAGCAAAACAATTGGAAACGCTAATGGATTTTAAAATATGAGATAAATGGAGATACTACATCTTCTAACCTAAACATATTGGCAATCAACAATACGTGACTTTTTTGCTTTTGCTTATACGGGATTTTTTGCCACAATAACAAAAACGAGTATAGTTTAAAGATGATCTTAACTCCATACTAGCAAAAGTTGGAGTTACGACTGTTCACCTCTCAGCTACAGAATGTGAATTAGTTAAATTTTTCCAACTACATTTGTTGATGATAACCAAGATACAGAGTCACGGTTTTAATTTTATTTTCGATTTTTTCATATACATTTTGAATAAATTGAGATAATGGCCTTAAGAAATTGGAGCGTCCAATATTTTTTGAGGTGAGAAATTTAAATCACTAGTAAGGGTGCGGCCTCAAAAAAATTTCCGAACCTCTAGTTTTGTGCTATTTTGCAAAAGCAAAAGCAAAATTAAAACTTTGACACCCTGTAACTTGGTGATCTCAATAATTTGACATTACTTTTATAAATCATCCTGTACAAATGTTATTATCCTCAGTTCATTTAAATTTGTGGCTTAAAAGCATAAGCAACATGTAAATACATTTTTATCAGGAACTATTTTTCTTAGCGTACTCGTGGATTATCAATCTCGATTATCCAGATATAGATGTGATAAAACAGTAAATAGTTTGACTTTATCGTTAGGATACTAATCCCGTTGGCAAAAATAGAAAAATGATAAAATTGTTCTGATTTCTTGGCCAAAAACTATGAAGCTGCTAAGAATATTGATGTCTAGAAATCAGTTTAATTAAGTTCTAACTTTAACATATAAATGTTTGCTAAATTTAAAATTTTAGACAAAACCTCGTCGCTTTATGAGCGGATTTGTGTTTCTATAATAATATACAGTACAGAGGGCATTTTTCTGATGAAAATACCTCTACGAGTACTTGTAGAGAATTTGTTGTACATAATTGCTATGCGTATGGAAGTCACCAATGTAGTTAACCTACCAGCAGAGCCTCAATTTTACTACAGTTCATAGTCTAAACTAAACATACCTACCATGAAACAATGCGGTAAAGAGGACATGAAATAATTGAAAATTTACCAGACTAGTATCAAACCAAATAAATTGTAAAATGAAGTTGAATAGCATTTGCCTATGACAAAAGATGAATTTAATTTTATTGGACTAGACAAATAGCTAGACTTGATATTTCTCTGATATCCATGGATATAAGAGAAATAAACATTTTTTACAAATAACTTTGGAAACAACCGATGATTCGGAAAAACACATTATTTGAAATTAGAATACCATAATTTCCAACGGATAAAGTATCTAGAAGACACACATGCTCTTTTTTATAATAAAATCAATTGTTGGACAAACATGATCCTATGACAAACAAACAATAATCGTGATATGAAAAGTTTTAAAATTAACTATGCTTGCCATGTTTACTAATACAATTAACATGATTCAACAAGCTGCTATAACTTTTAAATTAATCGATGGCCTAAACATAGTACAGCCACAGAAAAAATCTCAAAATTTATCTATAATCAAATTATAAGAAATAATAATAATAATAATAAAGCGAGAAAGATGTCCTCGCTCTTTGTTACTCATATGTCAACAGTCACATATCCGGATTTCGATCTTATTGGATCTCGTCAGTGCGGCGTCTGCCAAGCTCAGGTGAAACGAGAAAGAAGAAAGTAACTACCAGAGAAAGAAGAAAGAAACTAACTACCAAACGTTCTTCCTTTTGTCTGAGTTTGGCCGTTTCACCGTCGCAGTGATTTTGCGATGGACATTTGATAGTTGCCAACTCTGTCGGACAGGCAAAATATGTCTGGTCCTATTAAAATGCACTAGAGGGCGACACCATGAAGGTAACGCCACAGTATGTTCTCTTGGTCAGGATATAGGCGACACGCTCGTTCTTCGTTACGAACACAGACTAAGGTCTTCAGATTAAGGTACTTAGTCTGTGGTTACGTGCACTTGGGAAGGACATTTGGTAGTAGACTTGACAACCAAAATATGCCTGCTCCCATTGAATTGAACTAGAGGACGATACCATGAATGTAACGCCACAATATATGAATGTCACTTACTATGTGAATAGTCACTTACCGACTACAGTAGGTTCCAAATCGACGAAAACTGCGCGTGGCACGTGCTTTCCTGCTCCGGTTTCGCTAAAGAACGTATTAAACGAATCGTCGCCACCCCCGATGGTTTTATCAGAGGGCATCTGCCCGTCAGGTTGGATTCCATGCTCCAGACAGTATAATTCCCAACACGCGTTGCCAATTTGTACGCCGGCTTGGCCAATGTGCACTGAAATGCATTCCCTCTGAAAAAAAAATCGAATATTTATGTATTAAAATAGCAAAAATAATAATTCTTGAGTGGAACCTTTAGACTTGAAATGAAAACCTGAACATGTTTATCGATGATTAAAACAGTTTTACGAGGCCTCCTGATGATGTCGACGTTGTTGGCGAAAGGCGTGTGTTGAGTGCAATATAGCGTTACAGTGTTGTAGACATGTGTCCAGGTTTTCAAAAATAATAATGAAAAATTAATTCATTTAATAAAATTATATGTAGCAATGATGTATAAATAATTAATAATTTTACGTCCATGTGTCTACAATGGTTCAACAATCCACCAGCAATTTTAAACTTCAACTTTATTTACAGTTAAGATTTAACAAGTAAAATAGCTTATTTAGCTTAGTATAGAACTTTTGACCATTGTAAAGTAGGAATGTGAAAAAGAAAACATAAAATATAATACATAAAAGATATAAAAATTGAGAAAGCAAGAATTGGTAAACATTAAAAAATAGACAAATAGTGAAACCCAATCACAAAAAAAATACTATATTTTTATACATATATAACCTAATTTAATCCTGTTTGTAGAACGTATTTTATGCATAATTACTAAAGCAGTCTATTAGAGCAGCTTTTGTAGAAGGTGAACTCACATACAAACCGAAATGAATTAACCAAAATTTAATAGAAATCCAGCATATAAAGTATCCTGTTCAAATGTAATATAAAAGAAATATAACAAACTGAAAACCAGCTACTAAACAAATATAAAGAATAGAAAGATAAGAATGAATGAGTTAAGGAAAATAAAGAAATAATCAATAAAAAATGTCAAAGTCAAAACAATCCCTTGGTATTTATATAATTTAATTTCATTTTGTTTGTTGCATGTATTTTATAATCACAATACCGTGTGTATTGTTTAACTAGACATATATCACGAAAACATATAGAATCCAGTTTTTCTGTAGATTCATAACAAATAAATATTAGGTAATAAAATACAGTAAAAAAATAAAGTTGACCTTCAAATGACCTAGAAAACGTTGTCAGGCCAAAAACTCGTATGTATAGTTTCTTCTCTAAAACCAACAGTTTTTATTAGAAACATTTTGTTCAAAACATTTTGTCTCAAGTTAAATGACGCACCTGCTATAATACAATTACATTGAAAAAAATTAAATAAACAGATATAATACATCAAATGATGAATGTTGTTATGGATGAATGAATGTTGTTACATACTCATATTAACAAACTTGAAAAACATTGGTTTAATGAGAGAAAATCACAAAATTTGTTGGTATAGACTGTCTATATTTGTACATACATTCAAGTGTATATATGTATGCAGCTTTTACACTACACACATATAAGCAATCAATAAAGCATTTTCCGCATCGCATTTTCTGTTAAACTGTTCCTTCATTCTGAACCTATCTAACATACATAAATGTAACAATGATAAAGTAATTGATTTAATTATAAGGTCGACCGTAAAACACAACATCCATTCGCGACGAAGGGTCAAAGAACCTTTTTTGTTTGTATTTATGGAAAGGCGCACATTCTGATCCAGACTCGGCGGAATTCGTAATTTCTTATATTTGCCATTGATTTAATAATATCACGGTGACTGGGAGACTGGTACAAACGGGACACAAAAGATATAGGACGAGGCACCGATAAGAACGATGATACAAGAGTTTAGCGCAGTCATAAGTAAATTTAATTTGGTCTATTAAAAGTCCTTTTATATATTTAATATTAATTTAGGGCGCTTCCAAGAAAATATATGGGTTTTACCGTGGCCCATTATACCATGGGGTGGTTTTCTATAGAGACGGTATATATGATGTGAGTGAAAGAGGGTCTAAATTGAGGGCAGTTTTATAAATGTATTTTTAAATAGGAAATTAAATGGCATCGAAGGGACGTTATATCGGTTATTATTTATTTTGATTGGATTTCGGCGTGAAATTAAAAAAAAAAACAAATTCTTATTCAATTTAGTTTTTAATTATCTACTAAGCAATATTTTACTGTGTGACTATGAATGTATTGTTTACACAGCAGTTTCAACTTTATGTTTTTTCTAATGACGCCCTCTATATTTGTTCAACTTCAAAACTGATTTCTACCTAATCTAGAATTTTTCAGATCATAGTATCACGTGGTACATTTAGTGGAGAAAATAATTACATTGAATAATTATAAATCCAGGCTTGTCCCAATAAATTAACGATTTTAAATACAGATGGAGTAGCTGAAATATAGCATTATGTTGTTATGGTGATATTAGTCGACTGGAATTATTGGACCAACTTATAGTTAAACATGTGGGTGGAGTAAATTTGACGAAAGTGGAAAGAAAATGGAATTATTTGACTAAATGGAAGTAATTGGATCCAAACTACCTTCAAATGGGTAAGTTATAGAGTTCTATTTTATAATCTCCGTGAAATCAATTTATATTTATTTTCTATTACGATCTAGTGCCTATTTAGTCATTTAAGAGGTAAAAGTTTTCTAGGAGAAAGCTTTACCAATGATGAAAATTCCAACATGGCGTAGAAGAATTAGAATGAGGTCTTCTTGCAGAAGCATATCTGATGGTTTCCAACCCTTAGAAATATAGGACAAGTTGCGTTTGACTTTTTAACATGCACAAAAATATGCATTTCATATATACACTTTTTTATTTTTAAAATTACTCAAATGTGTTTTCACATATGACTATGGACATTTGCTAGAGAAAATAAGAAACTATTATTATGTTTTTATCACAATAATTTTACATTGCAGTAAAGTATTTAACAGTCTAAATATTTTAGTGTATTTATCCACATACGTTATACTATTTTTTTTTTATTTCTATATTGATAATGGTAGAAAGGAAAGACTCTTCTTCGAGTAGAAACCTTGCAAATGAATAATTATTAGCTTATTCATATAATCTTTCTATTCTATTGGATGCATTGGAGATTTCTCAGAGTAGGAAGGACAGCCAATGTATTTAGATTGGAAATAATTATATGCAGTTACCATTAGCTAGATCCCCAAAGTATTACACAAGTATTATTTGAACATCACTTAGGTATGCTTTAAACACAGCGCAAGACTTTTATTGTGACTGATATCAACTGTCACATATACATATTTAATCACTGTGTAGAAGAGTCCAACACAGTTTTGATAACAACCACTCAGAAAGCATACACTGATCACGTATTTTTATTCTAGATCTGAGCAAAGTAAATAGGCAAAATTACTAAGGATTACCAAACATTAAAAACATCATGTCATATGAAATCTACACAAATAAAATTGGGGGTATTTTACTATTATTAATTATTAACATTTACACATAAAACTCCAAAGAACGTTTTTTGGTATTCTGTATTTGGTGAAATTTACTTGGACGTAGTAAACAATTCTTTAAACTGTGTTCCTCTACTTCCTCTCGAACAACTGCTACCGACTCTCTACCTTCACCTACATATGTAATTCTAAGAAACAACGTTCCAAATTATACACGTTAAATCTACTAGATATCTAAGCGATTGTCTTTTGTTGCTAAAAACAAATTCGCCAAAGCGTGCTAAAAGACACAATAAAACCTATTTGAAGATTACCTACTTTTATCGTCAATGCTGCAACACGTAACACTGTCCTTATTGGTAGTTGCAAGGTTACATGAGTAATAAATGCATGTCTGCATGAAGGTATTCATAGTCAGCGTCCGATAAAAAAATTCAATTACCGATAAACGAGGTGTAAATGGTAAAAAAAACAACAAGATTTAAAGGCCACTGTACGAATTGCGGAAATAACTTCTTTTTATGATAACCCATAAGAAGTGGATGATAGTATTGATGGTCACTCATTTTATATGAGTACGTCTTAAATGTCGGACATTTGCAATAAATAATATTGCACTGGCGTAGCAAGTAATAAGAATAATCAGGATAGTTAAGTAATAAAAAATAATCAGGTCAAGAAGGAATTGTTGATTTTTTAAGAGATACAGTGAGACTCGCTTAATATTGACCTATTTAAGATCATCCTCATAACACGTCTGTATATCCGTTGACCAGTGGCGTGGAAATAATAGAGGCAAAACTGCTACTATCTTTCCATTCTAAATTGAAAATAGGTAGAAAAAAGCAAGGTTGCCAGATTTATTTTCTAAAATTGCTAAGCTCACTATACAAGTGTACTTCATACTTCAGTAAACTGTTAGTTCGTGACATTCTTAGAAAGCTAGTTTGGAAATATTTTTAAAAAAATACATAGATATAAATTTTTTAGTTAGCATTAAAATAAAGCTTTAAAAATGCTGGAAAAAATAATTATAAATTAAAAACACTTTATGTATATTACTATTCTCAAGAAAATTTTAAAGAGCCGGCAACGCGCTAGCTGGCCAACCAGCCGGCCACTGGTGGCGCAACGGAAACCACTGTAGATAAACCACTTTGCATATAATACATTGCTAATATTTGTTCGGTCCACTGTGCCATAAAATTTTAACGATGTCGTTAAAATTATTTACGACTTTATGAATTAGGAACTTAAACTACTTGTCTAAGACGCCAGTGACGTGTATTTCAGCTAGGTTTATTAACACAGACAATTTTTTTGAGATTGTCTGGCTAAATGAGCATTATTTACAGCAAATTATATTACAAATAATAAGAGTTTTATATGCAGCCTAATTTTAATCTCCTATATTGATTTAAATGAAAAAAAAAATCACAATTTTCGAATTTATAAAAAGATATATGCACGCCCATGGAATCATAAAGTTGCACCGCTTTTTTTGTTCCCCAGGCGTATTTATCATTTTCAATTAAAATTAGAACCACTATACCTTAGAACATCATAAGGAGCGAAAATAATAATACTTGTCGTTTAAATTACATATAGATATATGGAGGTATAGTCCTTCTATTTTTAATTGAAAATGATAAATACGCCTGGGGAACAAAAAAAAGCGGTGTAACTTTATGATTCCATGGGCGTGCATATATCTTTTATAAATTCGAAAATTGTGAAATAATTTTTTTCATTCAAATCAATATAGGAGATTAAAATTAGCCTGCATAAAAAACTCTGTATGTAATGTTGTAAATAATGCTCATTTAGCCAGACAATCTCAAAAAATTGTCTGTTTTAATAAACCTAGCTGAAATACACGTCACTGGCGTCTTAAACAAGTCAGAATTCCAAATGTCGTAAATCATTTTAACGACGTCGTAAAAATTGTATGGCACAGTGGACCGAATAAGTATTTAAGCAATGTATTAGATACAAAGCACAATAATAGTCTAATGGATCGTTGCCGGTGATACGGCCAGCAGCGTTGCCGGCTCTTCAAAATTTTCTTAAGTATAGTAATATACATAAAGTTGTTTTAATTTATAATTATTTTTTCAAGCAATTTTAAACGCTTTATTTTAATGTTAACTAATAAATTTATATATATGTATTTTTTTTTTTAATATTTCAACTAGCTTTCTAAGAACGCCACGAACTAACAGTTTACTGAAGTTTGAAGTATACTTGTATAGTGAGCTTAGTAATTTTAGAAAATAAATCTGACAACCTTGCTTTTTTCTATCTATTTTCAATTTAGAATGGAAATGGTATACTTTCGCAGATTTTTAAAACTTTTTTTTGAGGGTACTTTATAACAGAAAACAAATCCGGATGACGTAATCGCAATAAATAAAATAGAATTTGCAACGAAAAATTGTCCCAGCATGCTAGAAAGAAATAGCACAATGCAATAAGGGATACCTATAGCATACGCGATACCGTCGATTGACATGGTCTGTCGTAAACAAATAAGTTGTTACAACAATTAGTTGTATGTGATGAAATACAACTGAAGAAGATACTTCATACGTGTTAAAAATTCTGAAGGATGATGGATAATCCTTTTTGGACATCGGCTTATGTATCTAATCTTCAAGAAACCACCTACGTTACGCCCAGTTACGCGTTTTGACCCACTTAAACGGCATCGCTTGACAAATTCGAAAGATGAGAGCACCCAATTATTTTTTAATGGAAGAAAAAAAAGGGCGCGTCGGCCATTGAAACAATTGGCTATTAGACAGTAATTACTTTTGAGTTTATTTTTTAATTTGTTCAATAAAACTGCGCTGCCAAGGTTAAGAATGTAATTTAACAATATAACCACAGTTAACTGTTGTGAATTATCTCGCGTCTTATGGTGAATTGAATTACCATTTACTATTTTAAGATGTAATTACAGCTTTTGCTTGGGTCAATTAACACTGCATATAAATATCTTTCGAGGCTGAAAGCACAATTTATTTTTAAGTAGTATTCAACAAAAAATTATGTTGGATGCAAACAAGAAAGTGTGTATACATACTTAAGAATTATAGAATTGTTTTTTTAAGATTTAAATCAATCCTCTCAAAAGTTTTTTTTCATCTGATATCCATACATATGTATGTATACTAAAAATAGCATGTGAAATATTGTTAAATGTATAAAAAAATATTATGTAAAGGTACTTTGCTTAAAAAAATATTATACAAAAAATTGTGAAACCTTTGGTGTAATAATTATGATTTGCATATAAATATAAACACCATGATTGTATTTTTAAAATAATACTTGGATACTTATTTACGTGGAATAGTACCAGAATATTGGTCAATTTTATTAGGTATGGAGGTGCATTCAATAGTAGGTACCCTAAAATAAAAGGTAGCTCCAATGTTTCAGAATTCGTATTAAACAATCTTCACAAAAGGGCTTGGTGAATATGGAGAGGTGGTTATGATACTTGATTCAGCATGCCTTCAAAATCTTATAATAACTCGAATACAAGTTGTAAAGGAATGAACGTCGCAAAATAGTAATTTTCGAATTATAAAAAAATAAAACACGATTATTTATTCTTTGAAGATACATTTTTTACACAAAAAGGTTTTTAATTATAATTACGATGTTTTTTTTATATTTTTTTTGCTAGTTTTTTTTTTAACTTTTAAATAGCTTGAAATAACTTGATATTTAAAAAATCTTTCTTTTTATAACAAATATGTTATATGTTAATGCTTACAAATAAATGAGTCTTCAGAAAATAAATAATTATTGTGTTTGGCATTAATTTTTATGATTGAAAAAATAAAATTTTGCACGTCAAATTCTTTTAAGCCTTAGATTGGATTGTTATAAAAAAATTAAGGCATGCTGATTCATATTATTGTTTAATCTTGTTTTGAAATGCATAATATTACTTCTGAAGAATTTTTTCCCGATTTTAAAATAAAATTTTATTCTTTTAATTGTTTTCCGTTATCGATCTCGAAACTGTTTTTCGAATATCGATCTGGTTAAGATATAGAAGAATGTCTGAGTTGCAGAGGATGAGAGATTAAAGATGAGACACGTTGTATATAGAGGCTATAGTAGAGATACAGACGATGTAACTGTTTTACTTTATTTGTGTTTAAAATTGGTTGCAAACTATTTAAGGAAATTCCAGAAGTGTTCTTAACAATTTATTTATAGCGATAGTTCGTTCACCGGCAGTATTAATGTACAAACGCTTGTGCTGGCTTACCATTAGAATTAGAAGATGTCTCTACAATGTAAATTTAACTATATGTACACATATGGTACATGAGCGTTACAAAGTGCGCACGTTTAGAACTGTTTCAGATGAAACCAATCATAATAACCAAATTTGAATTTAAAAATAGTCTGATTATTCCTTTTTGAAGTTTCGGCAAAAATATTTTTTTGCCGAAATAAAACAACAACAATTTGGGTAGAACTGTTGATAAAAATACACTAATGGAAAAAATTAAAGAGTCTTATCGAGGTCTAAAAAAAGCATTTTGAAGCTTAAAGTTTCTAATTTTGAGATATTTCGGCAAAAAAAATTTTTAGAGCTACATGTTTCGCGCAATTTTAGGAAGTAGTGAGAGAAGAAATTTTAGCGAATTCTTTTGCTTCCTTTTTCAAGTCCACGAGCTTGTAAAAAATGTTTCTAACTTAGCCATGGTATGGACCGTATAGCTTGTTTATTCAGCTTCAATTTGCTTTTTTTTAAATCTCGATACGACCATTTGCTGCTGAGATATCGAACTTTAAATCAAAAAGGACTCTTTTGTCTTTGATCGACGATATCTCAGCAACCAACGGTAGCACAGAAAATCTAAGGGCAGTTCTGAAAATTGGAATAAACCCCCTACAAGGTTCTGCTGCGATTTTTGAGAACATTTTTTTTATCCTTGATGAATTTGAAAAACAGGAAAAAACGGGTAATTGATGGGTTTTCAGGATATCAACGGCTGAAATTCAAATCTTTATGAGATGATCTAATGTTGCGTGTGCCTTTTACAGTTGAATATACGCCCCAAAAACCATGCAAAGTTACATTACGATCTAACGAACCGTTTTTTTTGTTGCAAACGGTCAAACTTTTAAAAAAATTAAAGGGTCACGTTTTTTGAGCTTAATCATGAAAGTGAAAAAAAAAATTGTTTCGAGCTTACCCACAATTTTTTCCGCAAATACCGTTGAAATTTACAGAAATAAAAGAAATAAAAAAATTTTTTTTTTCGAAAATTGAAAAAAAAAATTTAAGGGCTGCCAAATCTTGAAATTTTTTTTATTTTCACTACCGTTGGCATTAGCATTACCCAAAGCGTACCATGTGGAGGCTGCACGATCAGATTTACTGTTTTTTTTAGGTGTTCAGTTAGCACGAAAATCGATAAGAAATTTGTCTCCACGTGGTACTCTTTGGGTAAGGAAGCCCTTTAAAAAAAAATTTTAGTTTTCAATTTTCGAAAAAAAAAAACGAACATTTTTTTTGTAAATTTCAACGGTATTTGCGAAAAAAATTGTGAATACGCTCGAAAAAAATTTACTTTAGCCATGATTAGGACATGTTTAAGCTCAAAAAACGTGACCCTTTATTTTTTTTCAAAAGTTTGACCGTTTGCAACAAGAAAACGGTTAGTTAGATCCTAATGTAACTTTGCATGTTTTTTGGGGGTATATTCAACTGTAAAAGGCACACGCAACATTAGTCATTATTTCATGAAGATTTGAATTTCAGCCGTTGATGTTCTGAAAAACCATCAATTACACGTTTTTTCCTGTTTTTCAAATTCATGTCAAGGATAATAGAAGAATTTTTTGATCGTTTAATTCTTTCCATTAGTGTATATACACTGTACGGGAACATAGTGGATGTCCCATTATTAAGTGGGCACAGTGACACTACAGATTCTTTGGGTAAAAATATTACGATTTGACCAAACTTATTATAATTTCTTCAAAAACATAAAACATATATGTATATATATATATTTTTTCAAAATAGTGATTGTTTTTTTTTTTGGGGGGGGGGGAGAGATATTTTAATTTGATGTAAATTGTGGAGGGCGCTTTTTGCATCATTGAGAATACAAAATAATGTACTATTTATGTTTTTATTCTTAATATCGATTGTTTCCATAATTTATTGACAGAAAAGGTATATCCTTTAAACGTCGCTCCGATCGATTGATCGTTTTAGAGATATTTCCATTTAAAGTATTCAGTTCAACAACAAAGTTGTGATTTGATTTACAAAAAAAAAATATCAGAGTAAGAAAACCATCATAAGTCGAGTTAATTAAATAACAACAACAGTACAGGTTTACAATAGCAGTACATTGTAAATTATAAAATTATACAAAAATTTCTCAGTTAGGTAAGTACGGAAAAGTGTTAGTTTTCAAAATTAGAGCCATTTGCAACAGTGAAAACCCGAAACGTGTATTTCTTTCCATTTAAAAGTTAATGAATGTACTTTATCTTCGTAGACACCCTGTATAAGAATAAATTTTCAAAATGTGATAACAAAAGTGGAGCAAGTTTTTATAAGCAAAAAGCAACTTTTTTAAAGCAATTTTTTAAATTACAGGAACTTGTAATAATCGTGAAACCATGTCTGAAATATTGACACTAAATCTAAATATTCTAACATCTAACATCTAATAAAATATTTTACTATTACTTTTTTTTAAAGGAAATTTATCTTAAATTTATATTTTTATAAGTATAAAATAAAATTTATTTAAAAAATATAATTTGTTTGCAATAAGGTGAATTTGTTTATTAAAAAGTAACTGTCCTTAGGATTGCATTTTCACAGGAAAATAATTTACTTTTGACAGCATAAGTGTAGCTGCAAGGATATTACTTCAATTAAGTATTTGAATACAATTTCAGTTACTTTGATTTATTTTTAACCAAGCTAGTCATCTCAAAAAGAATTTACAAACATAGAAGCATCTACATACATGGAGGTACTTACATGGACCGTACATGTTTCTCTGCAAATAAGGTAAATACTTTACAAATGAGATGACTGTCGGGGCACAGATAACTTAATATCTGGGACTTTGGTACAACAAATTTTTATTCAACTTCATTTTGCCACAATAACTTTTTTTTCAATTTTTATTTGCTTTCTCTCTCATGTATTTTGAGGCGGATGCTCTATTGTTAAAATATGACCTGATAAGTCATTTTTAGAAACTGTGTTGTCTGTAAATGTAAAGATACAAAGGTTTCTGCTAGCTCGGGAGGTAAAAATAAATGGAAAACTATTACCGCAAAAAAATTTCAATATCAATTACAGAATTAAAAATACAAACCAGGGTGTGTTATGGAATATAAATGGTTTGCAAGAGATTTAAATTCCGCTAGATGTCACCGCTTGCAGTACTATTTTGAAAATTCATAGTCGCAAATCATTCATAGAACGCACAAATTCAACATTTTTCAGGTGCTTTCAGCCTTGATACAGTACTTTTATTTGTAATAAATTAATTTGGTTTTACCGTAAAATAAGTAGGATTTACTAAATTATCCGAATGAAATTAAAAAGAAATATTTTATAGCCAGGTTTTACTATTACTTTTATAAATAATTAAAAAACAATAATTAAAATTATTAATTTTAGTATGCTATTTTTGTTTTTTGAATAAAAAATATATTAATTTTTCTACTTTCTTTAATATTTTAAAGTGCATTTAAAATCAATATTTAAGTACAACGAATATTAGGATGAATTTACTATTTACGGGATTTTTTTTTAAATAACTAATGTGTACAGATGATTTTGCTTATCTAATCGACTTCAAAAGCCTCCAACAAAAATAAAAATTAACCAAAACCAAATTGTTTCACTCAGTTTTTCGTGGGGTAGAAGCATTAGAAAAATAAATAAAACAATTAGCAAATAGTGCACGAAAAATGATAAAAATCGGAACTCACCATCTTTAATTAGTCTGATGGATTCGATTCGCAGCACGTAGAAGTCACTCGATGTCAGCAATGCGACACCCGTGAGTCAGAATAAAGTCCGAAAAGTTCGAAAGCTCTTAAAGAGCGGCCGTCTTGGATACGCGCATGCCTTTCGCCGCGAATCAAGCAGCCGCCACTACCTACTTTTTGTTATAATTACGGTCATTGTTGTCGGCCCTATATGTTATAAATTACGCGTACGAATTATTTAATTAAATTTCGAGATTATCTCATAGCCAAGGAGGGTGTGCCGTAATGGCTGGGGATGGGTTGCTCTATTAAATAATTTAATTCCTGTGGTCCTGTCAGGCATTCAGTAGGTACATGTTGTAATTTTGTATCGTCTTTTTAACCCATTAACGCCCAAACGGACATAATTTTTCGTCCGTTTTGGAGCGTCAATCTCGAAGGGAAATTAATGAATTCACTCAATAGAAACCACTTATCCTAATGTTTTCGGATGTGATCTTTCGATTTCCGGGGTCAGAGTTGTGATTAAATGCTCTAGAAAAAAATTATTCTTTTTCTTATGGCCTTATGGCTGACTTTATGGAGAAAAGTACTGAATTGGGGATTTTTTTTATATATTTTTTTTTAGTCCAAAAAGTACTATAACCTACTCCGGATTGTGGAGGGAGGTGGAGGCAATAGTTGGAGTTGATGATAGGATTTTTTTTGCCGACCTCAACTGACTCTAATCTTTTCAGAATGGCGGATATTGCATAAAATCTCATGAAATATGAATTTTTCTCTAGTATTAACGAGAAAATAATGTTATTGTGTTTTTCTTGATTCACAGTCATTTTCCTCAATCAAAACAATACTACAGAATATATGTGACCAAATTTTCAATTTTCAATGATGGCGGACTCAAAATGGCGGCCGGATTTCTCAAGAAATGGCGCGTTTCTCATTATAAAAAGTAAATAGGAGTTTGTAATTATACTTTTCCTATGTCATTTCATGTTTTAGTAATATTTTGAGTTATTCCTGGTGAAAAAAGTCTGAAATCCAAGATGGCGGATTCAATATGGCGGACATCATTGTTGAAAATTCAAAATTTGAAAACGGAAAAATTACAGTCATAGTTTACGTAGAATTCTGATGGAAAATGTCCTCTCAATCTTTTTCATAAAAATGCGTTCTATCTGAGTAAAAAATTATTTGTCATTCTAACCTCAAAAGGAGGTTTTTTCCGGTGTTGAATTTCTCATGATGAAATCATGAGAATTATATATTATGCACTTAAGGATGCTCGGGCGCAAACTACTCGCCGGAAGTACACAGCCTACTTGTTTATCGTGGTGCATATACGATTTTTTCTCACACCCACCAGAAAGTACGTTCTACGTACTATTCTTTGAATAAATATGCGAGGAAGTTCTGGAAAAAAAATTCTTCAATGCGCCTACATCTGCTGATGCATGCTGATTTGCTTTTTTTTATAGCCAGGGAATTTTCCACAAAGAGTTTGTGCCTCCAGGCGAAACAGTAAATCAACACTGTTACAGAGAGGTTCTTGAAAACCCTCGAAAAAGGGTCATGCTTGTGAGACCAAACATCAAGAACAACTGGCAGCACGACAAACGCCTTTTCACACAGCCATTTCAGTAAACAAGTTTTTAGCCAGTAAAAACATTTCTGTGGCTTTTCAGCCTCCTTATTCGCCTGACTTGAGTCCTTGCGACTTTTTTCTCTTCCCGATATTGAAAATTCACCTCAAGGGATGTCATTCTATGACCATAGAAAACATTGAAAAGGCTGTAACCAACCAGCTGAAGGCTATTCCAGTATATGAGTTCCAGCACTGCTATGAGGAATGGAAGAACCGTCTGCAACGCTGTGTGGCTTCCCAAGGAAGTTATTTTGAAAGAGACGATACTGAATTGTAATTCTATTCGAATAAAAACATTTTAAAAAATCGATCTCTTTACTTAATTTACACACCTCGTATGTCAAAAATGGATGCAAAGTTGCTGGAATTTTGTCTTTATTTAGGTTTTTCATTGAGTAGCTAGTAGATACATAAACCGATTTAAAAAAATCCCAATGAAAAATCTTTGATTGACATTTTACTGTACTTTTTTAACGAAACAATCAATAATTATCAAGTTAAGGTTTTATTCTTCAAAACGTGCAGTAAAAATCAAATTAAAGACTATTCATTGGGACTGCTTTAATTCGGTTCATGTATCTAGCTAGTTAGTAAAAAACCTAGGCACACGTTAAGTTATTTGGTCAACGGTTATTTGGTACAAGGGTAGAAAATAAAAAAAAAAACGATCAACTTTTTCCTTTGTCAATTTTCAAAATGTTTAAAAATAGTGTTGTTTTTAAATTTTTTGAGACAAATGTTAAATTTGACAGTTATAAAAAATCACGTAGCTACTCATGTACATTCATCATTTTTTAGGGAAAAACTAATAACAAAATCAAAATTTTCCTTAACCGGTTAGGGAAAAAAATTTCCCATATGATGCGGACTTTACGTGTGACACTGTCGAATGTATTTTCTTGTTTTTTTGTTGTTTTTTTTTTGTAACTATGACATTTTTTTTGCAAGTTTTTGCATTCCAACTGAGTTCGTGAAGTATGTTTTGTGCAACCAATATAAAATAATGTTTTATTACATATTTACAAGAAACAAGGGTGTAGCCGGGGGGCGATGGGGGCGATCCCCCCCCCCCATGGTCAAGTAAAAACCAAAATAGTCGGGGGATTGCGCTTGCCGTTGCCTCCAATGCTCTTTTTTTTACTTTTTTTGTTTAATCTGCATTGGACCGCCCCCTTCAAAGAAAAATACTGGCTACGCCCTTGACAAGAAAACAAATTTTACGCGTTTAAGGAAAATTTGTAGAGCAATCTTGGGCTAGTTTTGCAACTTATAGTTTGCGACTTGTAGAAAGAATGAATAGAAAATAAACTAAATGATTTTAATTGTAAATTTAAGTATTGCTTTTAATTGTAAATTTAGCATACTCGTATATTCAACAAGACCTATTTATTTTTTTCATAGAACAGTTCTAACATTATAACTGGAGGATTACCTATATTTTTAGACTTACCGCCAAATTGCAATTAAATATTTCACAGCAAAAATTCGGAACTGTAAAAATAATCCATAGTTGTCCTACAACATTTTCTTGCAAATAACATTTCGTTTTTTTTTCTCAAAATAAATAAATATTTTATATTGGTAATAAAAACATACTCCAGCACTCAATTGAATTACAAGAACAAGCATAAAGAAATAAAGTAATATTTTTCGAAGAAACGGAAAAACAAAATCGTCACCTAATTTTTGCATGAAACCATATTGAATATCTTGATGTGAATACAAACAATTTTTCTAAATGGCATTTTTGTGTTATAAAAAATAATGGTGTTTTTTGGTAGCAATTTGTTAAAACCGAAGTGTTTCTTTCCTTTTTTAATTAACATTATAGCAGAGATTAATGGCACAGACAGTTTTTGAAAAAACAAGGCATTATAAAGAAATTCCCATATTGTGCAAACTGTTTCTGCGGATTTAGTGGTATGATTTTTTTTATAGGTACCTAGTTTTTTTCACATTTAACACTCATACCCAAACGCTACACCTCTATTCAACACGCGCGTTTCGACAGGCATGTTGGCATTATTAATCTTACAAAAATATACATAAATACATTTTCAAATATTATTAATGCCTACACCTAATGTTAATAACATTGTTGTATTTTTGAAGTATGATATAAAAATTAGCTAAACCTATGTGTCTGTCCTTTAAGATTTTTTTTGTACACATGATAATTCTTAAACGCTTTAAGACAGCGTCTCCTCTGCATTACTTTTGAAGTGTTTATTTATTATTTGCAATAAGTAAAAAAACAATGGTCAAAATATATTTTCAAAATAAAATATATGAGATACCATTGTATATATCACAATTATTTAAATTGCGGCCTCTATAGACATGGTTAGTAGCTAGTTTTTCAAAAATCCTCTGTAACTCAAAAAACTAGAAATGGTAAATAGAAAAATTTTGTTGGCTCTGTGAATTTACCCAAAAAAGTAGCGAAGGTTCACGAAAACGGCATCTTTCGATCTCTTATGTTAACCAAGATACCTTCATAATATTTCGACTGAGGAATTATCTCTTATTATGGCAAATATGAAAAAAGGTTTCAAATAAAAAATGCAAGGTTGCGCTTAATTTTTTTATGCTATGTACATATATACCACAGTTCTGTATACAGGGTGCGTTCAATAGAAAAATATTTTATTTTTTTTTAATTAAAACTATTCGAAACCTGTTCCACGTTTGTCATATTAAAAGAGATAATGTCGCAGATAATGAGACCTACTGTACCTATGTTTGTTAGGGCTTAAATTTCTTAAAATACCCCAGTATTTTTTATTATATATTATATATTAACCCGAATATACACACATAGTTTAAACCTATATTTTTTAATACTTGTTCAGGTTATAGAATTGATACTATATGAAAGTGAAAGGGGCACGGGTAGCCGAGTGGGTTAAAGCACCGTCTTTCCAGTCGCGATACCTCTGTGCGCGTTGTTCGAGTCTTGGCCGAGGTAGAGGATTTTTAATTGTCTCGCTTTCTCTGTCAGGACTTGATATGCAACCACTAGTACACACTAGTATAGGTGTGGATGCATATATGCCAATCCAACTGCACATGCCCTAGATTTGGTAATGTTCTGAGTTTTCTGGGTCTCCTCAGAACTGTAAAGCAAATGCGTTACCTAAATAATCTTAAGTCGCTCCCAGTGCACCGTGGCAAATAATAATAATAGCCAACCCTTCCCCGCACAGATCCCTGAGAGGACCTCTGGGGTTACTCTTCGGAGTAATTATAGGGTGAGTATTATTATTATTATTTATATAATATGGGAGGAGCTTTTGTCTAGCGATGTGGTGACATTAGCCCGTAAACGCGGTAGCGATTGAGGAAGGAGTGCAAAACCACTTAGAGATGGTCTTTTATGCAATTTCTTCTGAGACATACCGCATATTTCTAAATAGTATTTTGGCCTTTACATATGGAAATTATAAAAGCAAACATTTCTTGAAACACCTTTTTGCCGTCTACATATGGTGCAATAAAATACATTCTGTCATAAATCGTCCTTAACAATGTGAGAACGAACTAAATTTAACAAATCAGTTACTATATATGTATATTTTATAATCAGGGTCCGGAAAGTGTGTACAAAGCAGGCACTATACAACTCTATGAAAATTAAAGTATAAACCGTATGTTTTAAGCGCCTTGTAAATTATGTGCGCGTGTATTTCTTGCCCATACATACGTACGCCACTGACCGTGCCTGGTAACTGCACTAGGACTCTCCCGCGGCAGGTTCCAGGAAAGGGTATATGCAATTTACCGCGGACGGACGAACGATAGAATACCGAATTTAAAATAATTGTAGGTGTCGTGAGTGATTTCACTAATAAATATTTGTACATGGGTATTTTGCACCGTGTAGTTATTTTTTTGAGACTTCGTGTAGTCTATTTATATATTATCTGATTATGTGTGGTTTTGCAATAGTCGTTACCAATTGTGAATAAACTGAAAAAACTGTCCATCTATTTATAAGAAGCTTAACTACAGAAATTATTGTAGCAGATATTTACAGTTGCTCATCTACATTTACTTTGATATAGGCACATGCTTATAGTTCAAGCATTCAACGCTAGATGTCCATAAGAGCAAAAAGATCTAAATGATTTGAATAAAGTCAAGATGGAAAATTAAAAAACACATACATTTCAAATGCTTATAAATATGTAGATATAAGAATTTACGCCTCAGCGCGTGCCGTTTCTAATCTAATCACAATTTATATTTCTTGCTTCAAAAGTAAAGAAAGTGACGCAAAAACTTTTAAAACGTATTGTTGTACTTAACCGATTTCTTCAAAGTTTTGAACAAAAAATGTTGGCAGTATATAATATATAGATGTGAATAAAGAAAATGAAAGAGATATAGTAAGGAAAACTTGGTATAGGATTTTCGAATTTATTTGAATTGCCGAATATGGAGTATATTATGTTTTTTTTACGCCATGCCAAAAATAAAATGGTTGCCTAATCATAAAGAAGTTATGACGGCTTTTCCATACTCTAATATAAAATACTTATATCAATTTAAAAAAAAGTCAAATATTTCCAAAACGACTATGTTATGATTACATCTTTTCGACTCAATATTGTATGATCTTTTCAAAGTAAAAGTATATAGGGTGTTCCATTTAAAATAAGGAAGTTGGTCGATGCCCAGAAGTATATGGACACCCTGTAGATTTAGCAATATTTTAAAAAGGCGGCAAAAAAAAAGATGCACACCAACTTATATAATATATTTTAGTATATTTTATGAAACAACGTTTCTATAGACCAAATGTGCAATAAAAACTCACCCTGTGTATTGAAAGTAGAAAATCAATATAATATAAATTACACAATTTAATTAATTACTTCAGATTTCAGGCAACCTGCGTTCTAAGAACAACCCACGTTTCCTTCTAAACATCCATTTCGGTATAACTGATTATTTATTATTCATAGGATGCTTTCTCGACATAAACATATAATCTATGAATAATCGCGAAAGAGTCATACACAGCAGTGATTCTATTTGCTTTTAAATTTATGTGTTTTCAAAAATACCACATGCAACGTGGACCTGGAACCATTGACGTAGTTTGGTTCCAAGAAATTCCAAGTGGAATGTCACTGTGATTGATTTTTGGTTTTGAAAATATTATTCTCATATCTTTAGTCGACCATAGTTATTATGACCTTATAATTTTTTGTATCGCGCTTCAATTCCATCTCTTCCATAGTTTTATTGTCAACTACTTCTTGGTCATACACATATTACTTTTATGGCTAGCTCAGTGGATGAAGCGCTGTGAAGCTCAGTGGGAGATGGCGATTACTCCAAGACCTATTATCTGCGCGGGTTCGAATCCCGTGTACTGGGGTTTGGTTGTGTGTCCTACGTCTTTTCCATGTGTACTCCACCTCTAACATAATCGTTATGATTCATAGAGGGACAATGTCAATTTCTGTTATGTGGTGTGATTGTAATAATTGAATCGCTGATTAGAAAAGGGGAATAATTCAAAATTATGTAGGTTTAGGAGGATTAGAAAAGAGTGTAGAGGTTTTACATTTGTTTTTTTTATAGAAAAATATACAATGGGAAAGTTTTATATAAAATTTAGGTGATGTAGGTACTATGTTCAGATTTTTGTTTTGTTTTTTTTTTTTGTTTGGACCTAATGTTGCATAAATAATCTTTGTAAATATATTTAAACATTAAATAGCACTTGGCTCTGCTAGGATAACATTCGGAATTGTAAAACTGTGAATTGAGAATGACGCAAGGTGAAATCTGTAAAAGTTTAAATAAAGATACTAAGTATCAAGAAAAAATTTTTGTGTGTTGAACAAACATTTTTATTACTAAAAAAGTACATACATTTGATACCCAAATATTCAGTCTGCTTCCTCGTTCTTTATTTTGTTAATTGTCCATGCTAATACCCCAGGGTAAGATACTTTTCCTTCATCGGATGGAAGGAACTTGTCCAATGCCAGTTTTCTCTTTTGTACAAACTACTTCACCTTTTACTAGTCGAAAGGAAAATTTCGCAAATCTTCTAATGACGATACTAAATTATCGTGAAGTGACCCTACATTATTTGAAATCTTTTTTAAAAAAAATCAATTCAAGAAACGCGTGTAATAAAACAAATAAAATGACTATATTATGTTAAATTCCCATAAAATTGGAATTATTCCCTTTTTAATTCAGCGATTCAATTACGCATGGGCCTTTTGCAAATTTGTTAGTATGAATATGCATTATACCTACGTAATATTATAAAAATCTATAATTAGTTATTTGCATTGCACATAACACAAAACAACAAAACTTTGAACCTTGAGTATGGATAATAGTGTGTAAATAAAATTAGTCTGAAAATTGAACAGATCCCTGTTACAACTAACGTTATGTTGTGTATGCCGTTTCCTATAGTACGCTACACAATAATGCCCACAATGACGCCTATATTTATCGTTCAAATTAGAAAAAAATTACATTTTAATGTTCCGGGAATATTTAATGGGTGAACCTTCCTAGAGGCCTCCACTTCCGCGGTTATCCCCACAGAAAAGTCCCTCGTTTGTTCACGAAAGCCCATCCGGTGTAGTAGCCAAGTTTATAAGTAAAATCGGGTGGGCCCATTTGCAATCGTCATTCTGACGGAACAATGGCAACTAAAAGAATACTAGTTTCCTTAATTTGTTTCTTCGCAATCGAAAATGGTGCAGCACAACAGAAAGCTCAACAAAGTAAAAAAATATACAAATTATGTGGTCTAAATTTTTGTTAATAATAATTATTGTGTTTCAGAATGTTCACAATTTGTGTTTGGGCCTACATTGACGGTTCCACGACGTAATATTGTTGGAGGAAGCCTGACTTCTCAAAATGAATTCCCACACATGGTAAGTACGATCTCGTTTAACCAAGGAATTTAATTCAGTTATATTTTTGATGGGTTATGTCAGTAACAGTCTCCATATTTTATATTAAATTTCAAATAAATATTCCTTGTATTGAATATTTCAAAAAAAGTTTAAGATAATGCTATCACAGGTTCCTAAAGTTTCGGGACACAACGCCCTGTATGCCTGATTTAAGAAATATACAAGGTGTTTCTAAAACGGTTGGTCAAAATATAGACGACATATAGAACAAGCCAAATAATATCGAAATACTTATTTATTTATTTATTTATTTATTTATTTATTTATTTATTTATTTTTTGTTGTAAAATGCTAATTAAGCGAGTTACACGTCATTAGAAGTGTGCCACTGAAATTTTATTTAAAAGGGTTTTCCTAAATATCTTGAAGGCTATTAAACATAAAATCACGAAATTTAGTACACTCGATTCCCTCTTAAGTCACCTTCGCTTAATTCACATTTCCTCTTATTTCACCACGTTTTTCCCTATTATGTCACGAAACTGTCCCTCTTAAGTTGCCGCCTGCAAAAGTTTTAGACCTACGTTTGGAAATTGTATTCTCGCATGAATATGTAAAATTTTTATTGAAAAAAAAATGATGTGTCTTTTAAAAATATTTAACCTTTAAAATATTACGTACGTAGTAGTAGACTGACGTTGATTTTTTCGTTCAGCTGGCTCATTTTTTCATTATAACAAGTGCTGTGGTATATCTCTAAATATTTCTTTTTGCAAAATCACGAAAAAGTTGAGGTTATGATTGCGACTTAAGAGAGAATAAATTTCGCGATTTAAGCGAGAAGATGATGCACGGATTTAGTGACTTAAGAGGGAATCGAGTGTAGTTACATAAAACTTTTGATGCTTCATGTAAGAAGATAATACAAAAAAAAAATCATTACATTACACAACACTAAAATACAAAGCTACGATTCCATAATAAATAGGCAGCGTTTATGTATTTGTTAGATATACCGGGTGGGCCAACAAAATCGAAAAGGTCGATTTTTGGTTAATTAAAATAGAAATTTGGAAGAACGCTCGAGTACGTCAAATTTATTCTTGACATCTTTTTGCAATAGTTTTTTCAAATATTTTTTCACCCCCTTAGCACTATGGGCACAACCCTTATACACTGAATAACATACTAAATGTATTTTTGGTGATTGACACTTTATAAAAGTATTTAATTTTTTCTTAGCGAAACAAAAATTTATACCTGAATTTAGAAAAAAAAAAAACTGATGCGTTACAAAAACACATAAAATTTGTGTAGCTATCGACAGCCGTATGCTGTTAACAAAATTATTCTCTTGGTCCATTTTAACTGATTTATGAATTTTGTGCAATTAAATCGTTTTCGTCTTCGTTGACCCATCCGGTATAAAAGTGAGGTGATATATAAAAGTGTGGTGACTTCATAGAAATGGAAAATTGTAGCGAAAATCTACAATGCTTTTCTTCGCATGTCCCTAAGGAAATATCAGCAGTAGAATAATATATCAAACACCCTGTATATAATCACAATAAACCGCCAATTCTAAAAATTTATAACTCTCGTGTGTCAAAATTTATTTTTTTTGTGAGTTGCTTTTCAGTTGAATCTGATTCAAAAACGCATCACTTAGAATACAAGTAAAATTGGCTATTACTGGCGAATCCAAAAATAGATTGATCACGTCATATACAAAAAAAATGGCGTTACCACTTTTTTATATATGACGTCAGTGCTACTTCTAATTATAGTGTCCAAGAATTTTTCCAAAATATTTATAGTTTGGAAAATATAGAGTTTATGTAAATATTTACGTCCTTACTGTATAATAATGATTATGCAGGTATCTTATGGTGGGTTCATGCAGACATTTTTAGTAATAAGAATAAGAATAGTAATAAGCATAAAGTTAAACCTTCGTTTTATAATGACCCAGTTCATGCAGTAAACATAATTTTTAGTAATAATTTTAAAAATAAGGATTTGCTGCATGAACTGGGTCATTATAAAACGAAGGTTTAACTTTTATGCTTATTACTATTCTTATTCTTATTACTAAAAATTTCTGCATGAACCCACCATTAAATAGTAGAATATTTAAAAATAAAATGTGTTTTACTAATACTTTGTTTTCCAAAACAAATGTTACAGGTTTTCAAAAAATGTAACCAAAGTAAATGCAGGGTCTTAAAAATTAATCAAAAGCCATATGGTGTCCTTATTCGTTTATATGTATGTACAATTTTTTTAGGCTGCGTTAGGCTATGGAAGCACAAAAAATCCAGAATGGTTATGTGGAGGTACCTTAATAAGTGACCAATTTGTTTTGACTGCAGCACACTGTTCAAGCGCAAGAAACCTGTAAGTACAAACATTTTTAATGAGATTTTAATTATGTTTTTTAATGGAAAATCAATAAATCATTAGAAATTATTCAAGTGGCAAAACTTTCAACAAATAGTTACCTTCAATTGTTAGGCAAAATTATGATTGTCATTAAATTTTAATCAGCCGCGATTTCAAAAGCAAATGGGTTTTCCACATGACAGTGTTCTAACACGACATTATAAATTCGACATATGTATCTAATGACTGTTTTACACACACCAATTTTTCTCACAATAAATTGTACAAGTTGACCTTCAATTTATTGGAATATGTGTAAAACGCCAAAGAAATTGCGACCAATTTATTGTCCACAATAAATTGTATAATATTATAGAATTTAGAACTTGCTCTAATTGTTTGGCCACTTTTAGGGATATTTAGTAACTTTTTTACATTTATTTCATTGTACCAACCTAATACTGATGTACACTCACATCCACATATCCGAACTCCAAATTTCCGAACTCACGATATTTCCGAACTTTTTTCTCACGATATTTCCGAACTTGTACTTCCACATAACCGAACTTGTCGGTGATTGGTTGACGACAAAAAACCGCGAAATTTGAAATGAGAAAAAAAATGTAAACACAATAATGCGATTGTTATCAAACATTTCGATTGTCACAGAATTCAGCAAAGAGGAAATCGCCCTCCCTCAGCAGCACACCCAAGAGTTCTTCTTTGTACAAACCAGTGAAAAACACTTCTTTCAAATGGCGTATCATAAGTACCGGTGCACTTTATTGTGTCAATCCGTCCACTCAATTTTCGTCTTTTTTTTCAGTTTTTTTCAAAGTAAATTTCTTTTTTCCAAGAATTTCTGCCACTGACGATTTACAAATATTGTACATCTTACATAGATCAACATTTTTAACACAATTTTTTGCGTGATTTATCAAATCCAGCTTTTGCTCCAAGGTTAGCCTCTTAGCAGGCTATTTTCTCTGCAAATAAACAGTACAATAATGTTTGTTTTGTATCACGGTTTTCTTAAAAATACATATTTTCTCATAATTTTTCATTTCAGTTTGAAATTATTATAGGCTACGTCAACAAAATGTTCAATAAAACAAACCTTTAATTTGAATTACAAAATAATTACCTGTATCACTCTCCTTTGCACCTGATATTTTTTGTTTAGAAAAACGTTCTTTTATTAACATGTACACATGTATGTATTACATTTGCATAAAAACCTTGAAAAACAAAGAAAAGTACTAGAATGAGCCAGAAAAACCCTTTGCGCATGCGCCAGCAGTTCGGTAATCCCGAGGTGACGAGAGTTCGGAAATGTGGAAGTCTGCTGAACGTAAAAGTTCGGAAATGTGGATGTTGAGTGTACGCGGTTTCTTTTAGGGACAAACCTATGATAACTCTTAGGTTTTAATCATCGAGAGTTGGCAGTGTTGAAATTGGTCAATATATTGTTACAAATATTGCAAAGTGCAGTTACTAAAACTGGACAATTCATTGAAAAATAAATTCTTCAACAATTTATTGTGCAATACATTGATATGCGTAAAACAATCTTAAAATAATTGTCAAATTAATAATTCAGAAACAAAATGCAAAATTAGAGAATGATTGTATGAACATTTTCTTTCGCATGAAATTTTTTGATTACGTTCCTGAACTAATTTTCTGAACAAGGTCGAGACATACCGGATATTAAAAAAGCATAATATTTACACAAAATATATATAAAAAATTAATGTTGAAAAAAGTTGTATTGATGAATAATGAATAAGTGTTGTTTTTCTTTAAAAAAAAAATCTAGCCAAGTATTTATACTCAAGAAATAACAGTTTTTTACAGACAAATAATGATAAACGGTGGATCAGCTTTCTTGATCGACTACCTCGGTAAGCCGTAGTATTTTTTATTTTGCAGGTGGCGATACTGTGCACTTATTTAGATATTCTGCACACACCACTTTTAGAATAAGTTATATTCGCACAGAGTATTTTAAATAAAAATAAAAATCAATTGTTGTTACATAATTCAGATACTTATAATTTTTTTTCAAAATATGTAAGGACCGGTACTATACAGGGTGTCCTCTAATTAATGGTACACATCAAAACCACATATTTCTAATGTCAAAATATTAGTAATTAACCAAACATACCTTAGTCCAAAAGTTCATAATAACCAAGATACAGGGTGTCATAGTTTAAATTTGGTTTTCCTTTTTTTCAATAAATACTGAATAAATAGGAATAATGGCACGAAACTAGAGATTCGAGGGTTTTTTGAGGCGAGAAAGTCAAATTCGTTCATACATTTGACGTCACTAATAGAGGGCGCCACCTATAGCACATCGAGCTTGTTTCAAAGGACACAACTATTTTACGGTTCACTGTATCGCTTTGACTATTAAAAACATCGATTCTTCTACATTTTTTTACGTAAAAAATGTCCACTTTGTTGGAGTCGCTAGGATTAACCGTTTTCGAGATGTTTGCATCTCAATTCATCTGTGCGCTTATTAAAAACGGTTATTCCTAGCGACTCAAACAAAGTGGACCTTTTTTACGTAAAAAATATAGAAGAATCGATGTATTTAATAGTCAAAGCGATACAGTGAACCGTAAAATAGTTGTGTCTTTTGAAACAAGCTCGATGTGCTTAGGTGGCGCCCTCTATTAGTGACGTCAAATGTATGAACTAATTTGACTTTCTCGCCTCAAAAAACCTCAAATCTCTAATTTCGTGCCATTATTCCTATTTATTCAGAATGTATTGAAAAAAAGGAAAACCAAATTTCAAATTTGACACCCTGTATCTTGGTTATTATCAACTTTTGGACTAAGGTATGTTTGGTTAATTACTAATATTTTGACATGAGAAATATGTGGTTATTTTTACAAATACATACATATTAATAAGTTGTATAAATTACCAAACGTCTAATATATGTTTAAGTTGCCAAAATTTTAAATATATGCAAAAATAACTTTTGATTATAATTGATGTATCAGCCGAATTGTCCGAATGTGCCGTTGACCATAGGCGTACGCATCGTAATATAATACATGTAATAAAGTCACTAATATTAAATATGGTAACAAACGCAACACATATACACTTTAAAACCATTTATGTATGTAAAACTTACCCTCTCAATTAGCTTGACGACGTAACTTGGTTAACAGTGTTATCACATATTGGGAAAGATTCATAAAAACTTTGTAGCATCAGATAACTTTCTATAGTTGTCTCCGAGAGTCATCGTTGTGGTGAAAATAATAATAATAATACTCACCCTATAATTACTCCGAAGAGTAACCCCTTAGGTCCTCTCAGGGACCTGTGCGGATATTATTTGCCATGACGCACTGGGAGCGACTTAAGATTATTTCGGTAACGCATTTGCTTTACAGTTCTGAGGAAACCCAGAAAACTCAGAACATTACCAAATCTAGGGCATGTGCGGTTGGATTGGCATCTATGCATCCACACCTATACACTAGTGTATTAGTGGTTGCATATCAAGCCCTGACGGAGAAAGCGAGACAATTAAAAATCGCTACCCCGGCTGGGACTTGAACAACGCGCACAGAGGTATCGCGACTGGAAAGACGGTGCTTTAACCCACTCGACTACCCGTGCCCCCCCCGTTCTCAAAATATAAACATATATTTTGAGAACGGGGGCACCCATCGATATCTACCGATGTAATACATAATTAAAATACCTTTTGCACTCACTTAATGGATCTGTAGATGCATCATAAATTTGTCTTAATTTGGTAAAACCGGTGTCTTCCTTTAACACACTTTCGAACTTATTTTGAATTCATTTTCTCACTTTTAAACGTATGTACTCATGTATTGCGTCACCTATAGCTTGCATCAGCGAATTGACTTAGTCCTCTATTTGTAGCGACTCCGCTAACAAGGCACTGTTCTGTAATTTTTGTATGGCGTCATATAAACCTTTATAGTAATTATAATTAGTTTTTAAAACAGATGCAACGGGCACATCTTGAAATTTGGTCTGACACTCCTTAATAGCTGCAGCTTCGGTAGGATTGAATTGTAAAATAACAGATTTTATTTGCTGGAGATGTCTCGTCAATATATAACTACAGACGTATTATAATACAATATAAAACAAATTTAATTTGTATGCCAAAAATTGTCTTATGAAATGTGTGACAAATTAGAAAAAGAAGAGTGAGTGAATTAAAACTGAAACAGTTCCATCCATTCTTCATAGACATGGGCTGTATTCCACCAATATTTTTTAGTAGAAAAGATACCCTTTAATAATATCAGCATGTTGATTATCTCCTTTCCACTGATTGATTTTGGGGAATTACATAATTTGTAAAACCGAAACCATTTCAGGGGGACAGTCAAAGTGGTCCGCCTAGGCACAAGAAGCCTATCGCCCCGTCTACAATCCGATCACCAAGACATAGAGGTGGATCGGGTCATCCAGAACCCGAACTACAATTCTCCTTCTTCCTACAACGACATAGCTCTGGTAAGGCTGCGAAGGAGAGTCCAGTTTTCCGCAAGCGTCTTGCCGGCCTGCCTAAACACCGCTTCCAACGTGAATCTCGCCACCAACACCTTCATCGCTCTGGGTTGGGGCAAGACGGATTTTGCGGGTCCCACGTCCGACGACCTGTTGAAGGTCGACCTGAGGATGGTGAATCGCAACGACTGCAGCAAAAGCTACAAGACTGAGGAGAAGCTGTCCGATGGAATTAGAGACGCGATACAGCTGTGTGCTGGCGGAGAACTGCAGAAGGACACTTGCCAGGTAGAACCCAATTTATAGTTGTGATTTTTTGCTGCATAGGTCGGCTCCATACATAGGGGCCAACGTTTAGACGAGGAAATTTAGCATTCCACCTCCAAAATTTCCGCAGTAAGATGGATTTTGACGTAATTAGGCTCGTTGAATTCCTTGTAAAATTTTGAAAAATCGTTACCTATTTTTGTCATATACAAATAAGAAACTGCATTACTGCACCTAAAAAAATGCATTTTTGGGGTGCAATTTTTCCAGCCAATTAAAGAAAAAATCATAATTCGAGAATACACTGTCGAAACGGGCTGAATTTGGTTACTCGGGGGTTTTTGGGTTTTTTGGGGTCCAAGGAATCCAACAAGCCTAATTACGTCAAAATCCATCTTACTGCGGAAGTTTTGGAGATTTGGCTCTTTTTTGTGCAAAATTTCCTCGTCTAGTTGGCGCCAATGGAAATCATGCATTGTGTGTGGTGGCATCCATAGAGAATCTACAAAGTCTACGATTGCATTCACACATTGGAGCCAAGCTCAGACCATTACCGTAAGAGCCAAAATTAACGTGTCTGACATGGAAGGTTCTAGTTAATACAGCTCCAAAAATTCCAGTACATTTTCATTATCCATAATGTCTGCTGATCACACATTTTGCTCTGAAGTCAACCAAAGTTGAATCAAGAACCATTTGAATCATAAACCAGCCATTTAAGAAAAAACAATTAATTTACCTCAAAAATCTAAGCTATATCTACAGTTGATTACATTTGACTGAAAACTGGCGATATAAAAATGAAGATGAAGTCAATAACAACCATCGTACAACAATTATTCATGACTTTATCTATATTTTAGGGAGATTCTGGAGGACCTTTGGAATATAAAAACGGAAAGTTTCATTACATCGTTGGTGTAACATCATTCGGAAAAGCTTGCGGAATTACCAAGACCCCTGGTGTTTACACAAGGGTTTCGGCATTTATACCCTGGATTGAATCCGTAGTATGGCCCTAGGCAAGTAATGTGATATATACATATGCTGGAATCATCTTTGATAAGTTACTAGTCACTTTTTCACTTTTGTATTATTTAAATAAATATATTTTTCTCTAAAGGCGTATTTATTCCACCCGCAACGTTACACGACATCTCCTTATACAGTGAGGTCCATAAGTAACGGATAAATTCATTATCTACGTAATTTACAATTTATGAGTAAAATCCTGAAACACATCAATTTTTAATTCTAGAGTGACATTTTTTGAGCATAATTTTATACCTCCTCCTCCAACCCCCTTGAAGTGACAGCTACCCCTTTAAAAATTTTAAATGGGACGAGGATGAGTGTGATACCTCATTTGAAAGGGTTTTTTAATTCTCCATCCAGCAACATAAGATTTTTTTTTAATTTCTATAATTTTTCCAAGTAACGCTCGCCAGTTAATATGCCATCAAAGAAATATGGTCCGATAATTTGAGAATCTATAATTCCAGACCAAACGTTCACCTGCTCATGATATTGAGTATTGGCCTCCATCATCCAATGTGGATTTTCTGTACTCCAGTATCTACAGTTCTGCTTGTTGACTATTCCATTTAAAAGGATTGTTGCTTCATCAGAAAAAATAATGTTTTTTTTTTTATAAATAAAGAATTACCTTGGCATCTATTTGCCATGATTTCGCAAAATTCCAATCGGCCATCAGGGTCATCGTCGTTAAGTTCTTGAACCAAATGAATTTTATATGGGCGGTATTTTTCTTTTTTTAGAAGACGCAATATGGACGTTTTACTAACATCATTATCGGCGGCAACTTGTCTTGTAGGTTTGTATGGATTATTTTGAATATCTAACAGTATATCCAATTTCTGTTCATCGTCTAAAATGCGTTTCCTACCAGATTTAGGAATATCTGTGACATTTCCAAATCACGAAATTTGTTTTCTATTCTACTAACCGTAGACTGGGAAATGCGGCGGTCAGGATACTTAGTATTGAATATTTCGCATACCTGCTTCTGCGTTCTTGTTTTATCACCACATCCTAATAATATCAAAACTTCAACGTATACTATAATATAGAGACATCCAAAAAAAACGTCATCAACTCTGGCTATGAACGAGAGAGATAGAAATAGCGGTCACGTCTAAGCTTTTCGGTTATGTTAAACTTTTGACAAGTGACTGTCACAATTTGTAAAATAAACAATAGCTGTCATATGATGTGACAGTTTAGACAAGTAAATAAGGTTATAAATTCGACTAAGAATAGAAATACGTCTTTTTTTTTCTTGGCCAACTTTGATGACGTTTTTTTTTTGGATGTATATAATAAATCGTATAATATATAATAATAACGTATAATAAGTAAATTCCGTAAATACTACCGTAAATTTACGTATTTACGTAAATAACGTAAAATAACGCATAATAAATAATAAAGTATAATGTAATAAAAATATTAAATTCTGTCGCAAAGTATGGAATTATAAAAAAACTAAAGATACAGCAGCAACAAGCCTGTTCATCCAAGCTTAAGTAAATCCACCAAAAGTTACCAGAAATTACTTCTTTTTATAATAGCAACTTATTAACAGGTACATTTTATTATAGATACTCAAGAATTAATATACCTTTTATTCGCTTCCATTACACAGGGTGTGCCATAATTATGTTAATTTTAAAGGGTGCACTGCAACATCACTCCTCAACTGTTACCGAAATAGTTCAACTGTATTAACAGTTGAACTATAATAAAAATTACAGCAACAATAAACTGTAATTCAAGAAATTCAATGGCCACTAAAATAATAAAATATGCAATGAACGCTATGAGCATTTAATCTACGAATATATATGATATTGCAGTTTACGTGATTCTCGACCTTTAGGTGGGATTTCCCGAGTAACAAGAAGTTGTTTTGTAAACAGAAATATAAATTATATATAAATACCATATTACAGATTACGAGAACTCTCAGTTTTGTGCTCACTGCGGGGATATAGGAAACATGATGTTATTAAACTTGTTTGTGTATAACATCGTCTTCATCTATACTGGAATTTTATTTATTGAAGGTAAGAATTAATTACATTATTGTGTTTTCGTTACTTCCACGCACAAGTGGTGAAAATATTCCAGAAAAAAATGTATCGGTAGTAATAATTTCAGTTTGAGCTTAAAAAAAACCCGTAGGGGAAGGTGGGGGAATATCGCCCAGAGGGTAAAATCGTGCATCGCTGTTGCAAAAAAACTTGTAATAATTAACCACATTTAATCAGTGCTGTCGTCTAGCGGACTAAGCTAAAACTACGGAAAATACATCTATAAACCCATTCTTTCTGTGGTTGTCTTGTCATGTCGATGTAGATACACTCAACATCCACATTTCCGAACTTTTACGTTCCGCAGACTTCCACATTTCCGAACTCGCGTCACCACGGGATTACCGAACTGCTGGCTCACGCGCAAAGGGTTTTTCTGGCTCATTCTAGTACTTTTCTTTGCTTTTCGAGATTTTTATGCAAATGTAATACATACATACATACATGTGTACATGTTAATAAAGGAACGTTTTTCTAAACAAAAAAAAAGTCAGGTGCAAAGGAGAGAGTGATACAGGTAATTATTTTGTAATTCAAAGTAAAGGTTTGTTTTATTGAACATTTTGTTGACGTAACCTATAATAATTTAAAACTGAAATGAAAAATGATGAGAAAATATGTATTTTTAAGAAAACCGTGATACAAAACAAACATTATTGTACTGTTTATTTGTAGAGAAAAGAGCCTGTGAAGAGGCTAACCTTGGAGCAAAAGCTGGAATTGATAAATCACGCAAAAAATGGTGTTAAAAATGTTGATCTATGCAAGATGTACAATATTTGTAAATCGTCAGTGGCAGAAATTCTTAGAAAAAAAGAAATTTACTTTGAAAAAACTGAAAAAAGACGAAAATTGAGTGGACGGATTGACACAATAAAGTGCACCGGTACTTATGATACGCCATGTGAAAGAAATGTTTTTCACTGGTTTGTACAAAAGAAGAACTCTTGTCTCAGGTGTTTTGTTTGCTGAATTCTGTGACAATCGAAATGTTTGATAACAATCGCATTATTGTGTTTACATTTTTTTTCTCATTTCAAATTTCGCGGTTTTTTGTCGTCAACCAATTAGCGACAAGTTCGGTTATGTGGAAGTACAAGTTCGGAAATATCGTGAGAAAAAGTTCGGAAATATCGTGAGTTCGGAAATTTGGAGTTCGGATATGTGGATGTTGAGTGTAAACGGTACCGTTTTCTTATTAATTTGTTTAGTGCTAAGAAGTGAAGCTACATTTACTGAAATTAAATTAAACAGTTTTCCCCAGTGACAGTAATTTGTGAATTGGTCTTTTTAGAGCATGTGTAAATGCAATTTGCCTTCTTGCTTTACTTTTCCAGATTATAATATATTTTGTGTTGTGATGTAGCAGTTATTTGGCGCATTAATTACAAGTATCTCTTATGTGCCGTTTTCTGAACAATCATCTATTCCAAAACATCGTGTACAAAACATTCTAAGGTATTAACAAAAACGTCATTAAAAATTACTCTGGAAGAAAAGAAAAGACATAACAAACTTCAAATTAGTCGAAAAAGCAAAAAAAAAAATTAAGTCCAGAAGAAACTGAGGAATCAGATATTGAATACGAAAATCTCTGTGATGACGATGAACTTGACGATATAGTGGGTAGTACCGATGATGCATGCATTGAATGTGAAGGATTCGGACATGACGGTGAATTATGGTATAAGTGTATAAGTTGTGGCTTATGGTCCCAGTCAGAGTGTAGTGTATGGGACAGTGTAGATAATAATTATCATTGTGATATGTGTTTAAAACAAGAGAAGTTACTAAGAGACTATTATTTAACGAAAATAATATTGATAATAATAATTTTGTAACCATTTTCCACATGTAGTATATATGTTCAGTTATGTTTAACCTTCATTTAATAAAGATATTGTTCAGTTTTCTTTATTAAACTAATATTTCTAATTCTTTATTAAATTAATTGTGCGCAGTTTTTACCCTATCCCCTACGCAGAATTCCCCCACAGGTTGGGTAAAATCGCGCATATTACACTATTTCTATAATGTCACATTGCACAGAATTAAGGATATATTATACTATATTTGTCTAGTGCTTTTACAGTATACTGTTTGATAAATCATTTGTCATGTTTGTAGAGTCTAACGACAATAAATTAGTAAAACAACTTAATGTCTACGTTAGGTGCGCGATATTCCCCCACCTTCCCCTATATGTTATGTGTGTTAACTATTTTTGTTGTATACACGGTAACTCGAAAGTGCTACAACCTTGAATCAACAATTGACGCTCTTGAACCAACATTGTGCCAAATCATATTTGCGATGTCGATGGTTAGCCAGACGTTTTTTTTTTTATACACTATATATTTATTAAATGACCTGCTATTTTATTTTGCCTAGAACAGTACGAATACAGCTTTCACGGCTGTTATCTCATGACTCGGTGGTTTCCGGGTATTGCCGTGTATGATGGATTTCCATTCTTGACGTTACGTCGATCATATTATCGGCTTTAGTTACTTATCGGCGGAAGTTACTTTGAACACTCTTGTTGTCTTGCTCTGCTCCTCGTTATATAGCCCAATCAACTGGGAGAAAACCGGTCACTAATTGTTATCAGCAAACAAAAAATATGGTTGTATAGAGATAAGAATTCTAAGAAAGATAGCGTTTTTTGCTACTCGAGTTTTAATGGCGAACATAACCAAAAAATTCGCAAAAGTCAAAAAAAAACGTTTTTTTTGCAAATAAAAAAAAGCTTCAAGTCCTACACAACAAAGTTAAATTAGAAAGTTATAGGTCTTAAAAATGCGCGTCGAATGAGATTTGAACGAAAAAAATCGATTCAAAAACATTTGAGAAAAATTAAAAAAAAAAGTCAAAAATCGCGTTTTCGTATTTTTCCTGTACAAAATCCAATTTTGTTTGAACAGACTTCTTGTTAACTACAAATATAGCCCAAGACAAGCGGAAAATGATCCTTTTCCGCTTGTGTGAAATGAACAGCTACATTTAGCTCGACATAGAGAAGACAAGGATTCAGCTACAACCTAGGCATGTTTACCATAGTAGAATGCAGGCTTTCACGGTTGTTGTCCAATGGTGGTTATTTATTACGGGTTTTGCCGTGGTCGTCTAAATTGACTTGACATTTCGCTGATCATGCGGTCAGCTTCTTCAGAAGCTTTCTAAAGACTATTGTTGTCGGCTTTTGTCCTCATTATATACCTTGGCTCTGTTATATTTGGCTGCACGCGTATATAATATACAAAGCGCTTAAAAAATACAGTTTATACTTTAATTTAAAATCTCTCAATTGGCTCTGGTTTTCGAGATATCCTAACCTAAAATACGTCGCGTCAAAAAAGGTAGTCGAGTAGAAAACGTCATAAAATTGGCCCAAATTAATATTTTTAAAGATTTCAAAAAGTCTCGCAAGAGATTTATGATTTTTCTAGCCCAACCCGGTCAATATCGTATAATAAACAAAGAAATGGCGTCATTGTCAATTAAGGCTTTCAAAAAAATCGATCGTTAATTACTCGAAAAGTTATTAACGGATCGAGCTGAATTTTTTTTGTAACTTCATAATATAGCAGTCCCTCCGAGAAATTTCATGGTCATAGTGGCCCTACTTTCGAAGTAAAAAAATAGTGAAAAAAAAACACTTTTTCAACTTCAGCAGTTATTTGCAAGTTAACAATAGCACTTATAAACTTCGGGTTGGGCTTAAAATTTAGGAAATTCAATAGGCTACAACTTCTTATATACATAAGCTATCTAAAATATGCCAAAGAACGGAGATATAAGCGGAAATGTGAAAAAATATCTTTTTTTTTCACAAATTGTAGATTTAAAAAAATAGCGGACGGTTTCAGCTCTACGAACCTCGCGCATTGTGTTCTACGCAAAAAAATACATTAGTAAACTGTTAAAACTAGCCCTATATCTTTCAAGAACACATAAAAATCTCTGCCTACTGGACTATTGGGCCCTGGTTTACGTTTACTCACTTCAAGATAATGTGTTTATTGCAACTTAACACTGCATTTTTTTGCTACAGGTAGTACAGAAGCTGGACAACTGAGTAAAACTAGTGAGTATTTCATTATTACGTTCATCAGTTAATTAACAAAGCGTTTTCTTCTTACAGTGCTGTCTAGTTTACTACATTAGTCTTTAAATAAAATCTTGTTTCATTCTAGAATGCCAGGAATATTCTCGATATGCAACTGAATCAAACAAATGTGACGTAGATCGATTAGGGTTAGGGACTATGGCAGAAGAGGGAACTTTTCCGCATATGGTAAGTATTTATTATAGTAGTACAGTACGTGGCAAAATTACGGAATAAATTCAATAAAATTTTATGATTTATTTTGGCCAAAATGCCGAAACAGGTCGATTTCGTTTAATCAAGACATACACTTTAGATTCACATTCAATTCTTGATAGTCGTTTTTTTTCTGAATTATCTTTTTTTAAGGGCAAATTCCAGTTGTTTTATGTTCATGTAATTGTCAAATTGACGTCATCACTGAAACGTCACATACCAAAAATTTCGGATTTCGAGTATTTAGGAACTGAGACGTACATACATATGTATTTATTTTCTTACAATAAGTAACACAAAGGCAAACTAGTGTACAGAATATAATGTTACAAAAAAGTTATTTATAATGCATAAAAACAACAGATAAGTTTCTATAAATCAAGTGACCTAGGAAGATGAGTGGCGTGAGAGGCCAAGCTCATCGATCGTCTTAGTGATGCATATCTACATATATATGTAGTAATAGCATATTAATCTTTAGACAAAAGAAATAAATACATTTTCCCTTAATTTAACAATTTGTTTTTAGGTCATTCTTGGTGAGAAAAATAACGAAAACATTTTGTGGCTATGTACAGGATCCTTGATCAGTGAAGAGTTCGTCATCGTTCCTGCTCATTGTTTAATAAATATCGCGTAAGTAGACTATACCAGAATTCCAGAAACAGAAACTCAATTCAAAATATCTTTGTGACAAATGAAAAATTCCAAGTCTTTTCGGAACTAAGATTTTTTACCGGTATTACTATTAACGGTCATAATTTATAAACCATATACACTGAAAAAACATGTGCATTATTTTAGATTTGTTCCAAAAGAACAAACAGTACAAAATTGCGAAAAAATTCGAATCGGGTCACCACGTCATCACTCATCACAGACCCGCTCGTTGAGTGAAGTATGCCTGTTAGCTATGGCAATTGTATTAGTCTTATTCTATCTTTCATTTAGTTCTTACTTCCGTTCCTTTTTCTCAGCTGGCTACGGATTTAAGAATACATACGATATATAAAGTCATTTTTTATAGTTTTCGGGATCACTGATCGCGAATTTGACCTAATGACAGCCGTCAACAAGCTATCATGATTCCTAAAAAGGGTAAAAAGTAGACATTCGCTGCGTATTATTAAGTTTTCGGGGTCAAAATACGTATACGCCAGTCAATAGAGCTCGAAAAGGGGTGAGTTTATGACACGATTGATACATGAAATCCGACTACTGGATACTTTTAAGTTCAGTTCTTGGATGAAAACGTATATGAATTGGACTAGGAAATAGTTGCACTTTTTTTTAATAACGAATTATTAAAAAAAAGTTTTTCAGTGTTTTTTTCAGTTTTTTGCTTATAGAAGAAAAGTTATTGAAGCAATTACATCGCATCCAATAGGAAAGTTGTAGAGAATTCAAAAACCTTAAAAAAAAATCAAGTCAATCGGTACATTTTTCGCTGAGAAAACTCGGAAAAAACGCAAGAAATTACCTTTTCTTAATAAATTCGTAATTCGAGTATTTTTGCATTAGAAGAGTCAATCTTGTGGGAAAATGTAGGTAATATCACGAAGAATGAGTGTGCAAAAACTGGATTATGTCCGATGAATAGTTTTTGCACAATAGTCGAATAAAGTTTTTTACATCGTATTTTGAATATTCCATAACACGTCGAGCGATAGATTAAATAACATTTTCTCGACGGATTCGGAAACTACAGAGTGTAAACTACAATTCGTCCATTCACTTTGTTTCATTTAAATGCCACTAAATTGGTGTAAACGCCTCTGAACACAACTTTGTGTTACAATTTTTGCAAAGTAACACACTTTTTGCAAAGTAACATTGAGTACGAGTGCAATGTTGTAGGTATAAATCCGATATGCTTGAAGTGAATTCGTTCTTTACTTTTAGAACACTCCAATAGCAAACTCAAGTCCTAAAGATAATCAAGTTATAGCCTACTATTAAAATTACGTTTTTTCTTAGCTTTTCAATAAACATAAAAATGTTATATTTAGAGTGCTTTTAGTATTTTGTGTTCAGAGATCAAAGGCGAGCAAGCTAGATTTTCTAAAACTAATGTTGTAAGTTCTAAGGCAAAAACTTGCAAAACAATAGACTTGTATACAGAGCCAACTCTTAGAATACTTACTTTACTCTAACGAGTATTTGTTTGAAACAAGAAGACTAACTAGAACTAAGGAGACAGAGCTGCGGCTTTTCGCTGTATAACGCGACGGGTTCGAATATGTCCGCCTCCAGAGGCGCTGTAAGTAGTTGTGTACCACGGTATATAAATATATATCTATACGTATACCGTTGTTCTGTACTGATCTGTGTGCGTTAGAGGTTAGAGTCCGTGTGAATGTCCGTGGTGCGAATACATTTGACAGACGCTCGATATTTTTCGTTAATTTGTTGTTATCTTTGCAATTACAAATTTTCGTAATTATCATTATGAAAATGTACTCAAAATATTTCATGTTACGTGCTTCAACGTTAACAATACAACAAAGGAAAATATTTCATTTCATAAATATGTATGTACATCAGTAATTTGAAATAATGTCAGGTTATTCTGACGCTTCGGAATGTTTCTTGTATCACACAATGCATCACAGCACTTTCGAACCATATTTATTTAACATTCGAATTGTATTTTTATTAAAGCCAAACGGCATGTAAGCATACTGTGACATTTGTGAAGTGTCATTAGTTACAGCTGACAGTTATTAAGTTTTATAGTTTACATTCTTAAAGCCGCTTTAGAGTTCGCAATTTTTATTGCCGGCAATAAAAATTGCTGCAATTTTACACTACACAATACACTAGCTGCTAAAGAATTGTATGGAATGACATATTAAATATTCATTACGCAACTTCGAATACAGCACTGCTTACAGCGTCTTCTGGAGGCGGACAGATAATGAGCAGATATGATATACCGAACGAGTTCGGTCTCCTTAGTCCTAGTCTTCTTAGTTTGAAAGTTATAGCCTAGAACTCGTTTATACCACCTACTGCAGTATTTACCCTTTTTCAATTTAGCGCTACCCCTACATTTGTTCGACTTGGAACATCCAACTTAGCCCAAACGGGACACATCCAGGATCTTCAAATTAAAGAGAAAATCGTACATCCCCAATTTAAGATACCCAAAGTCTACAACGACATCGGACTTGTCAGATTAGAAAAAAAGTGGAATTCAACAAATTCGTTCGGCCAGCTTGTCTCTACAGAGAGAAAGATATCCCGACGGGGCTATTTGGCAGCGGTTGGGGAACCCTCGGTTTCTTGGGTTCACTCGACGATAGGTTGCATAGCGCTCGATTGGAAGTTTATGACCTGACCCGGTGTAACGAAACCATCTCATCCTACTCTGGTGTACGAAGAAGATTGCCAAATGGTGTTACAGCGGAGACTATGGTGTGCATCAATGCCAAGGAAGATTTGGTAAGTAGAGGAAAGCAAATAAGGACTGGTGTGTCGCTACCTAGTGGGTAGACAAAGTTTTTTGCATCTCTTAATCTGCTACAATAATAAGTTTTTATAGAGTATCTCATAGCATACAGGCTATTGATTCCTAGACCAATTACAAGTCGAAAAGTTAATATAAACGTATGAGGTGTGTAAATTAAGTAATGAGATTTATAGAGACTATGAGATTTAATTTTTTTTTCGAATCAAAATTACAAATCAGTATTGCCTCCTTCAAAATATCTTCCTTGGGAAGCCACACAGTGCTGGAGACGGTTCTTCCATTTCTCATAGCAGTGATAGAACTCATATACTGCAATAGCCTTCAGCTGGTCGGTTACAGCCCTTTGAATGTCTTCTATGATCCCAAAATGACATCCCTTGAGGTGATTTTTCAATCTCGGGAAGAAAAAAGTCACAAGGAGTCAGGCGAATAAGAAGGTTGAGGAGCTACAGGAATGTTTTTACTGGTTAAAAACTCGTTTACTGAAATGGCTGTGTGACAAGGCACATTGTCGTGATGCAACATCTAGTTGTTCTAGATGTTAGGTCTCACACGCATGGCCCTTTTTCCAAGTTTTTCAAGAACATCTCTGTAAAAAGTGTTGATTTACTGTTTGGCCCGGAGGCACAGACTCTTTGTGGACAATTCCCTGACTATCAAAAAAGCAAATCAGCATGCATTTGATCTTCGACTTGCTCATTCTTGCTTTTTTGGGTCTTGGAGAGCTTGAAGTGTGCCATTCCATGCTTTGGCGCTTGGTTTCCTAATCGTACTCAAATACCCAAGTCTCATCACTAGTAATGACACGTTCCATAAAATGGGGAACGTTTTCAATCTATTCCAAAAAGTCAAGACACCTTTCTCTCCTGATGTCCTTTTTTTCCCGCGAAAGATTTTTTTGGAACCATTATTGCGCAGATTTTTCTCATTCCCAATTCGTCAGTCAAAATCTGATGAACAGTGGTGTGATTCAAATTTAACTCTTCCCCGACCATTTTTGTCGTCAGCCGACGATCTGAACGCACAAGATCCCGTATTCTAGCGACAATTCATCAGTTCTTGAAGATGAAGGCCTTCCGCTGAGTGGTTCATCGTCAATCGACTCTCTTCCTTCTGAAAATGCCTTAAACTACCGAAAAAACTGGGCTCTTGAGAAAACACTGTTTCCGTAGGCGTGTTGAAATTTTGCACTGTGTCCAAGTCTGAAGCAAAACCGGATAGCACTAACATCTGTTACACAACTTAATATCCGGTAATAAGTATCAAATGTTAAATAAAGTTAACATACATAAAACGATAATTAGTGTGATTTAATAAATTTTGCTTTTATTTATTAGACCAGAAGCGTCCCTCTCGAAATATTGGATAAGCAGTATCCTTGCATGTTTGACATCGTAGCCATAGGATCCTTCGGAAAACTTATACCAAATACGCCCGACGTATACATCAAGGTGGCACCATATATATCATGGATTGAAGAAACAGTTTGGGGTGGTCCCTAATAATATATGATTTAATTTTTAATAAATAGTTTTGATGTAGACATACCTATCTAAAATCAGCATACTGTTTTTAATAAAAGTTTTTTTTCATATTTATTATATTTTTACTATTTTCTAGTTTTAACCACAATTATAGGTTACTTCTACTTCCAAATTTAGAGATGGCCCAGCAGGAGAGACAGACCACTCGTGATTTTCCGTAAAATATTGCAATAATGCATGCTTTGGTTAGCTACAATCGTGCATTTGCGTTAGTTCATTCTGCGAAATGCGTCGGTAAGGTGAGTGTTTTCGCTACAGTAAGTTATTTTCAAATGTAATTTTGGATACCCTCATAAATTATTCGTGTGTTTGTACTCTGTCGAGTCAATCGAGTACACGTAAATTGTATTTACAATTTTATGTATGCCTTTGCCTCGTTATATGTTTGAAGTAAATATAACCTAAAAAGTAACAGTTTTCCTTGTTTTATTCCGCGGTAATTCTTCATTCCGTCTCTCCTCCCGTTTCAGGAGAGATGAACCAGCTTTGTGGAGGAGAGATGGACCTATATTTTAGGTAGATATAATTGCTCAACGAAGGTCTAAAACTGTGCCTTCCATCAGTCCCAGCGAGGAAGGTGAGACTATATATTTAAAAGAAAAAATATGAAAGCCGAATTGTGTGACGGAATGTCCCCAGCATCAGGAATACGCATGTCAGAAAAATCGGCTTATGTGATCTTTGAAATATTTAGAATTTGAATAGACATACATTAGACTTACATACATAGACATACATTCAAGGAAAATGAATGTTAAATCTAAATATCAGCCAAGGAACAAAATATGCCCAAAGAAGCCCAGGCGTAAGTCTTCCTCTTCTTTTTTGCTCGGATAATATAGTTTTACACGATTCCTCGTGTGGAGGTGAACATATTAGAGACTGTGTCGGATGCGGCGAAGATTATCGTCGCACTTCCAAGAAAGAAGACCGGATACTGTGCTTATTATGTTCCCGGTGGTTGCATGAAGGTTGCACACCTTATAATAATGTGTGTCAAATGTGTGGCGTTGCTGCGACAAAAAAGAAAACAAAAAAATATGTAGGTCCATCTCTCCTACCTCAGGTGGGCCATCTCTCCCATACTGGGTAGGAGAGTTGGATCAACGCAACGTTTCAGATTGTATTTTTTTTTATTTTATGACGAGTTCCTCTGTTCTTTAAACTTATACTTGCCTTGTTTGCCAGCTCAATTTGAAAATTTATTAAACTAATTGCTTATAATTACTGAAATATCCCATTGATCTGATTAAAATTACTTTTAACAATGCCTCTCAATTGTTTCAAAACTGACAAGGCAAACTGAAAATTCTTTGTATTGTGAAATAATAGCTGTTTGACTTTGAAAATCTCGAAAACGCTTGAAGATAGGTATAGGGTAGGTATGTTACATGAAATATGTGTAGAATTGTTCGGTAAATACAAAAATGTCGAAAAATACAGGGTGTTGTATGTAAAAAACTTATATTGACACTGACATAACCTCAAGGTCACTAACACATGTCAAACGGAATATGTCATTTTATAGGCCTCATGAATTCAAGTAAATTTTATATATAAAGTTTTTTGCTAATTATCCTGGGTGAGCAGATAAAGTCTGTAAACTAAAAGCTGAGACACCCAGTATATCGATGAATGACTTTTTTAAAAAATTATCTGAAACTAAATGAAACTAAACTTAAAATCCAAAAGCTTTTAAGTTTGGTAAAAAATCTCCCTGGCAGTATGTCTGTCTGTCTGTTAACTTTTTTTATGTACACGATAACTCGAGAACCCGTTAAGATATCAACTTGTAATTTGTAACACTTACGTACTGTGATGAAATCTGGCGAGTAATCTGTTATGGAATTGAGGAATTGCAGGAGATCTCGTATTATTATCTCGAATACATATTACAGGAGATACTCGTAGAAAGACGCCTTCTCCGCAACCCTGGCTACTTTTTTGAAGGAAATTCACAGAGTTAACTAGATTTTTTTCAGTTATAGCGGATTTAAAAAAAAAAAAAACAGCCATTTCTAATCATATCTGTAGCGGACACAGTTTGAAAGAAATATATATATATAGATTATAGAGAGGAGAACGTTATAAAACCGATAACGTTCTCCGACGTCTTCCGATACCCAGTCTCCATTCGGTACGGTCATTCCACTGGTCTTCTTCTAGCCCTCTTTCTTGCATCTCTTTATTAATGCCTTCTAGCCAACTCTTCCTTGGTCTACCTCTTTTCCTTCTTCCTTCGGGCGTCCATTCCAGTATTTGTTTTGGGAGTCTCTCCTCCGTCATTCTCTGGACGTGTCCATACCATTTTAGTTGTTTCACTCTTATTTCTTCGACTATGGTTTGTTTCATACCCATAACTTCACGGATTCTTTCATTCCTTATTCTTTCTAGCCTAGATCTGCCGGCTGCCCGTCTCCAGTAATCCATTTCTGTGGCCTCTAGAGATTTAATGGATTTTTCTTTTAACTGCCATACTTCACTACCATAGGTAATAATGCTTTTAACTATTGTGTTATATATCCGGTGCTTGTTCTATTTGCTGATTTTCTGATCCCATAGAATATTATTTAGGGATGTAATAGCTTTTCTGCCCTGGATATTTTTTTCTTTAATGGCGTCGTCTAGAGTTCCGTTGTTGGTAATATTTAGACCTAAGTATTTATAGCCACTGCACGATTTTAGATTATGTGAAAGAAATCATGTTATTAAAATGATATCCCATAGATTTTTTCTGTTGAATTCAGTGGTTCATTTTTGCTGTGATTAACGTTTAATGAATTATGGACCAAACTACACTTTTTTTAAATGGAAACCATAGTTGGCCATTACATTCTTGAAAAAGGTGTTTTTTTAAACTTTTCAAAGATATGTTATTTGATATATCTATATATTTTGACAAATAACAAACGTATAGCAATTTAAAATAAAAAATATAAAAACAAAATTATACATAGATGGCCGTAAAACAAAACGTTTTTATTTATTTATTTATTTAAGTACCTATTAAAATATACTTTAATAGCTTAAGCGTCACAATATACACTGAAGAAAGAGGTGTAAAAGACAAATAACTTTCGAAATTGAACCTTGAAATTGAACATTTTGAGATCTAATCCCGCATAATTAAAAAGTAATTTTTAGCGTAAGTTCATTATCGAAAAATCAAGTAGATCTCAGAAGCAATCCATCTATTTTTTTGGATATATAACTTTGGTACTTTAAAAATGATAAAAAACGATGTACTGGAATGGGGTCGTGTGACTTTCGGTATCTGTCAAATTTGACATTTTCAAAAAAAAAATCGCTCGATATAGGCTTATTTGGTACAATTTCAAGTAAACAAAAGTTGTTTCTTTCCAAATTCTACATAAGTATGCCAAATCTGAACGCTCCGTCGAAATATTCTGCAAATTTTTAATATCTGTAAAACTATCCAAAAAAATTACACTTACACAAAAAAACAAACATTTTATTAAGTTACATTTACCACATCACTAAACTTGGTATTACAAAAACACTTTTTTATGAAAAAATAAAATAACGCTTCTAAATGCTGTTATGTGTAATGCAAAGTTGACAAATCGTCCAGAATTTAGGATATACGAGGTGTGTAAATTAAGTAATGAGACTGTTTTTTTATCCGAATAGAATTACAATTCCGTATTGTTTTTAGTACCTACTACGTATAAAAAAAAAATTTAGTAGTACATGGTAACAAGGATTAGCAAAAAAAAACTGGTTGATTCAGATGCCAGGTTACCTTTTTCTATTAAATACAGGTTTAACATGTCAAAGCAGCACTGTTTTAAGAAGTAAATAATTTAAAATCATTCATACATTTAATTAAATGCAGATTTCGCATACACCAGTTTTTTTGTATCCTCCCTCCACATCGTGTGATGATAATCAGGTTGTAAGGAACCAGAATTGTATACTAAACCTTGAAGCGCGTTATGTAAATCCCATTTTGATACAAAACCATATGAAAACACAATCATCCACTAGTTTCCAGTAATACTCGTATACTTAACGATTACCATGATTACCTCAAAAGTCACAGTTGGAATAGTAATCATTTCCATTATATTTAAGTGCAACTTTGCCGAGGATTTGAATCAAGGTAATTGTTTTATTTTATGGTTTATTATATTTTTTGGATTATATCTCAACAAGAGTCGGTAGGATGTAATGAAATTTGACTTTCTATTACATACTTGCACATTTCCAATTATTTAGTTCGATATTTGCGATCAATAGTTTGTGAAATTAAAAACGGCACTAAGTAATACTTATATGTAGGTACTTGTACATGGTTTTCTTTATATTTTGACAGCAACCTCCAGTATACAGGGTTTATTATACGACATAGAAAAAATCGTCTTATTCAATGTGAATTTTTATTGAGTATTTGGTCTATAAAATCGTTGCTTTATAAAAAAATATCTAAAACGGAATATGTGAGGTTGTTTGTTTTAAAATATTGACGAATCTACAAATTTCGGAGGTATTTTCGTTTTTATTCACTGCTATTTTAATACATAAAGACTTACATAATAAGTTTAATTAGTTTCTTAAACAGAAAGCAGATTACCTCCACTATCTTAATCGAAAATCAACCATAATTACATATTTAGTAATAATAATAACTTAGCTATGGTGCTACTTATCGGATCTTAGCATAGCTATGAACCATCGTTTCACCAGTTCAGACATATGTATATTGTATATATTGTAGGAATATAACCTCAATAGGTCAAGTTGTTCAAAAGTTACATGATCACTAACAGACGCACACAATTTTTATACAGGGTGGGCCATTTTAATCTCCCTGCCGGAATTTCTCAGAACCTAAGCTAGAGACGAAAAAAACGTTGAGACAAAAGTTGGAGGAGGCAGATTGGGCCATGCACTGGTGTTCCCATTTAAAAAAAAACATTTTTACTTTGAAATAACCTTGAAAATCAGGTTCAAGGTCAAAGTCATTGGCACCAGCCTCCTCCAACTTTTGTCTAAACGTTTTTTTTTTCGTATCTAGCTTAGGTTCTGAGAAATTCTATGAAGAATGTCAAAATAATTTTGTCAAAACTGGAAATAAATGTTTTCCTTAATAAGGAAAGATACTATATATTTATGACTAATAAACAAATACTAACTATTTATAAATAAAAATAAACCTTTTTCTTATATTCTAAAAAGAAAAACATTATAAATAAATAAAATGGATTTAAAAATTGCCACAGTAAGAACTGATCGACAATTTTTTCAATTGAACTTTTGTTCTTAGCATTCTTGTAATAAAAATCAGTGAACTATAGTTAATTACATTTTTTAAGTTTGCTGTTTATATGCTATATGGTTGTTTCATATAACTTTAAACCCCATAATGTGCATATGAAGAAAAAGAGAACTGAAAGTTAGACAGGGTGTTCCATTTCAACTAAACAATATAAACTTATCTCGATTTGAAATTAACAAAATGTAAACCAATAAATTGAACACTTAGTATAGCATTCTCGAATCTATTTTATTTACAAAGTAAGGAGAAGTTCTTACGCCGTGCGAAAAATAAAATAGAAAGCTAGTACCAAAAAAGTTATGATGGTTTTTCCAAACCCTAACATTTGTCAATTGTTTTAAAACAACAAATATCTCCTAAACGGCTGGGTTTCGATATAGGTTATGGTAACATAGTTTCGATTCAAAATTATATATGCTCTTTCCAAATTTGTAAAAATATATGAGGTGTTCTATTTAAAATAACGAAATTAGTCGACACCCAGAAGGATATGAACATCCTGTAGGTTCGGCAATAATTTAAAAAGGTGGAAAAAAAAAAAAAGAGTGCAAACATCTTTACATATCCCATTTTCGCATTTTTTTATGAAACAACGATTCTATAGACCAAGCACTAACACTAAAAACTCACCCACTATAAGAGTTTTACCAACTTTAAACAATTCGCAGTCTTTTGATAGAAACTACTTTTACAGCGGGAAGAATTCTTACAGCACAGGACGTTCCTTTTAAAAGATGATTGAAAAAAAAAGTTTGTTTCGTTTTGTGAAGTTTCCATGTTCGATTATTAAGCTTGATAATCTCAAAGATAATACAAAAAAAATTACTAAAACCCTCATATGAAAGTTGTTTTTTATCTTGTATAATACCGTGTAGATGTATAAAAAACAATAGACAGAAACCCTGTACATCAGAAAAAAAAGAAAATGATACAATTGGTTTAATAAAATACAAGTATACCACATGCTTATGGTATATTTTATAAATATTCGTATGTACATATGTATTTGCCTCTCGAAAAAAGTTTTTCATTTACCTGTATACATAAATGATATTTGTCTATCACCAAAACCGATGAAAAGATAAGTATTTTCTTGTTAATACGTATTGCTGCTCAATATATTCGTAATTTCCCTTCTTAATTGCGATTACATTAAAAGGTAATATAAAAACAATTAACGTAAAATAAATTAATAACAATTACACTTTATTAGTCGATGATATGATAACTTTGTAATGATGATAACGTTTATAGCTTCTTACAGTATAAACATATGTTTCCAATGTTTTTTTCACAATGCTTTAAAATAGTCAGTTCTGTATCTGAAAACTACCATAGTGTACCTATTTGTAATTTTCCATTTCCACTATATTTTTGAGCGATACTGTTTTTAGTTATTACATTCTTTAATTTTATGTAGATACAACGAAGCCAGGAGATATTGCAAGAAAAAGTAAGTACTTATAAGATTAATGCATACATTTTGCTAACACATAATATAGACATCCAAAAAAAACGTCATCAACTCTGGCTATGAACGAGAGAGATGGAAATAGCGGTCATGTCTAAGCTTTCGGTTATGTCAAACTTTTGACAAGTAACTGTCACAATTTATAAAATAAATAATGGCTGTCATATGATGTGACAGTTTTGACAAGTAAATAGGGTTATAAATTCAATTAAGAATAGAAATACGTTTTTTTTTTCGGCCAACTTTGATGACGTTTTTTTTGGATGTCTCTATAGTTTAGATTATAGTAAATGTTATGCTTAACGAGAGAGGGTATTTCAATTTAAAAAGGAACACACGTACAAAATTTTGAAAATGAAAAATACATATGATTGGGTATACAGTCTGTGGAAAGCCGACATCGTCCAGTTATGAAAAAGGCCAAACAGAAGTGAGACGACAGATGAAGCAACCGCATACGCATCGAAGGTAGTGAGGGAATAAGGCCAGCCCCTCTCACACGTGCGCTAGGCGTTAGAATAAGAAGTGCAGCATTTGTCCTTTTTCACAACCGGCCGATGTTGTCTTTACACAAACTGTATACTTCGACAAAGCCAATGGGGATTTCACCGAATCTGAATACATACCACAACAGCGGCATGGACCGAGTTTGCCGCGTAAAAACATTATTTTTTCAAAAATTTTCAGTCAGAGGGTCCCCTAAATCTGCGAACCCTTGTTCTGCGGAACTCACGGCACCCCGGTTGCTACGGCACTGACTGTATCAGCTGTTTTTTTTATGAAACATCCTATTAGTTTTTTATGAAACATCCTTTTCTTATGAAACATCCTATTTTTTAATTTGTTGAATTCCGCTGATTCTTCTGATGTTATACGAGGGGGTACCCAAAAATAACCGGAATTATTTTTTAAAAGCTATATATTTTCAATTTTGTTTACAAAACAACCTTATCCCCTAAAAATTCTCTCCATTACAACTAATATGTCCCACCGGTGTTTCCACTGTTTGAAACATGTTTTGTAGTCATCTTTAGAAATGGCTGACTGCCCCTCCCTGGTTTTTTCTTGACCTCTTCAATGTTGTCAAATCGGTGTCCTTTCATGTCCCTTGTCATGCGCGGAAATAAGAAAAAAGTCGCACGGAGCCAGGTCAGGCGAGTAAGGTGAGTGGGGCAGCGGAACCATGCCATTTTTAGTCAAAAACTGGCGAACAGAGATGGCTGTGTGTGCAGGTGCATTGTCGTGGTGGAAGAACCAGGCTCCTGTCTGCAACAAATCGGGTCTCTTTTGACGAACACTGTTGCGCAATCTTCTTAAAACTTCCAAATAAAAGGTTTGATTGACGGTCTGACCTGGGGGAACAAACTCTGAATGAACTACGCCCTTGACATCAGAAAAGCAAATCAGCATTGTTTTGATGTTTGATTTGACTTGACGACATTTTCTTGGACGGGGTGACAATGGCCTTTTCCATTGGCTTGACTGTTGCTTTGTTTCTATAACACCATGACTCATCACCAGTAACCTTTGACAGAAAATCTGGATCAGTTTCAAGCTGTTGTTTCAAAGCACGACATGTTTCAACTCGACATTCTTTTTGATTGTCGGTTAAAATTCGCTGAACCGAGCACCAGAACCCACTAATCTCTAACAGTTGATCAATTGTCTGTCGACGATCTGTGAGCACAAGCTCTCGAATTTTTTCTACATTTTCGTCGTTTCGGGCAGTTGATGGACGTCCATAATGAGGTTTGTCATCAATCGACATGTCGCCATTCTTAACCCGAGTAAACCACTTGTACACTCGAGTTTTTCCCATCGCGTCATCTTTGTAAGCTATTTTCAATATTAAAACAGTTTCAGCAGCATTTTTACCGAGTAGAAAACAACATTTCACAGCTGCACGTTGTTCACTTAAACTTGCCATCATAAAAAACGAAACATGAACAAAACATCGCTAGCAAAAACAATCACTGCAGATGAACAGAACAAGCCAGGTCGACAACACAGGCGGCACTGAACTGGCAATGAGTTGCGCTATACACGCCTAGCGGCAGAAATGCGTACTACACGAGCTCCGCCCACGGCAATGCTGTTCCGGTTATTTTTGGGTACCCCCTCGTATCGATGACATATACATGTTACCAGTATAACATAGGGATGTGTCATACATATGTATATATACGAGTATACATATGCTCTTGTAATCAGAAGAACAAGCGGAATTCAACAAATAAAAAGAAAAACGAGGGGTGTTCTATTAAAAAATACCTCAATTAAACTGCTGCTACAAAATTTGTTTCAATTGTTTGTCTGATAGTATATTTTGAAAATTTATTAAATATTCGTTACCCCTGTAAAAAAATCGTAATTCTAAATATGACGGAGAAAGAGAGGGTGGCACTACTCACGAATTCACCCTGTACATATACTCGTATATGTATAATTTCCAATATTTTATGTGATTTACAAACATTCAACGGCTTTACTAATGTACAACTGCTCGACAACGTATATTTCCAGAATAATGGAACATTCCTTTCAATAAAAAAAAGATGATTAACATTATGGGACCTGATCGTCGGCATATCGACTTGAGGGTCGTTTTGTTTACACATCAGCATGTAGTCGAGCTTTTTTTAAATAAAGTTACATTCAAAAAGAACACAATAAACTTATATTACTATTACCGGAAGGTCGAAAGCAATTTAAAAATAGATCCTTAAGTCTTAAGACGTACATATCAGATACAGTGTGAAACAGCAAATTGGAATAAATTCAGTATCTCAATTATTGTGCATATTTATAAAAATCACGTCAGTTTTAGATTCTAAAGTGACATCATGCAACATAAAAATGTCATTCCTAAATTCAACCCTCTTCGAGTGACAGTTTTTAACTTGGTAGGAATTTATGATGCATCAAAAAGGTCTTTTAAGGTCTTAAGTCTTTAAAGGTCTTTTCATTATCCATTCTTTAGTATCCTTGTTTTATTTTCAATTTATTTCCCTAAGAGTTTAAACTTTATTGCAAAAACTAACAGTAAAAGAATCATCTGACTGACTAAATTCGCTGTAATAAACTAAAAACTTAAGGTTTCATGTTTGATAATATAATATAATAAAAAAACAAATGAATCTCAATGTAGCATCCTAATTATTAATAAAAATGTCTTCTAACATTAATCGACATCGGCCACGCCTTAGAAGACGTAATCACCTATTGTTCTCGTTATTTTTAATCCTGTTATTGATCTTAAGTCAGCTAGATCGTTGGTTTAGTTTTATATACCATACTTTTTACATATCCCCATAAGAAAACATATAATGGCGTAAGATCAGGCGTTCGTACTGGTCATTCTAGCGATCCTTGGCTTCTTTACCACAAATTTGGAAATGATAAGCCGGATATAGATAATGTGGTAGTGTTCTATCCTGCTGAAATCATATCACATTAGCTGGATCTTGTGGGTTTTCTAACCTTTTCAGACTTGCTTATGTAATTTTCTCATCCAGTAAAGAATTTCTTCAGGCTAGTTTCGACAGTTCTGACGATTAATATGACTGTGTATTCTGTACAATTGTTATTATGCATTTCTTTACAATACTGAGTGATAACTATTTAAGACTCTCACAATGACAAAGCAAACTGTTACTGTGTCCGGCATTTTTAACAAGACTAGCAATGCTCAACTATGTTAGAATATAAGAATGGTAATACATTTTTATATCTTATTTTTAGTTGATACCGTCGAAAATGGTCACTGAAATTGTTTCTGCTTGTCTTCTGGGTATCAAGAACGAAACGATCCTGGTTATTAAGTTTTTAGTCTGTTGTTGCGAATTTCGTAAATCCAGTGAATTCATTTTTTTGTCCTGTTAATTGTTGCGATAAGGTTTAAAATCACAGTATAATTGACGTACTGAATTTAGTCCATTTGGTTGTTCCACACTGTGTTAATAAAAAATACACAGAGTTCTAAGCAAGAGTTAATTTGTGCAACTTAGTGACATCACCAGATAAGATAGACTTCCCGGATTTGCGTGAATGTCGCAGTATTTTGATGACGTAATCAGAGACTTGCGACATTGCAGACATTGTATGTAACGTAACTAAATTTTCACATCAGTATTCGAGTATTTACCGAGATCATCTAGCAAAATATTACACTGTTACACAAATTAAATTAGTTGGGACTCTAAGCTAAACATAGACATACACATATACAAAAAAAGAGACAAGAGATATACAGAACTGGCAAAGCAACTTATTCCGTGAGCATGATCGTCAAATATGTCTCATTTATTGGAAAAAGGATGCAAAAAACATTACCCACTCACAAATGTAGGACGTATATAAATTAAGTAATGAGATTGATGAGCAACGTAGCGCGCGATTTGGAAGAGGTTAACATATAATGCACCTTCAGTACAAGTTTGAACTTCTTAGAGTCACTTGATTGTTCTTTGTGACGTTTTCGTAAACCGTTTATTTCTACCAGCATGCCTACGGAAACAGTGTTTCATCAAAAGCCCAGGTTTTTCGGTGGTTTAAGGCATTCTCAGAAGGAAGAGAGTCGATTGAAGAATCGATCGCTGCGAACCACGCAGCGGAAGGCCTTAATCTTCAAGAACCGACGAAAATGTCGATAGAATACGGATCTTGTACGTTCAGATCGTCGGTTGATGACAAGAATGGTCGGCGAAGAGTTGAATTTGAATCACACCACTGTTCATCAGATTTTGACTAACGAATTGGGGATGAGAAAAATCTGCGCAAAAATGGCTCATTTCACGGAACAAAAGGAGAGAAAGGTGTCTTGACTTTTTGGAATCGATTGAAAATGATCCCCATTTTATGCAACTGATGATGAAACTTGAGTGTTTGAGTACGACCAGGAAACCAAGCGCCAAAGCATGGAATGGCACACTTCAAGCTCTCCAAGACCCAAAAAATTATTTACAGCAACTCACAGACGGAAGATGTGACTTTGCCAACATTGTATATGGATAAAGGAACATAAATATTTTCAGTCACTTATTTGGCTTTAGGAAATGGAATTATATTATACAAACAAAACTATTTCTTTACATCATATGTCTAGTACCGATAGTACTCTATGTATTAGTGAACATTTATTTTACATAAAACCAATACTGTAATTAGCTGCCACTGTTTAGCTGCCACAATTTTTTTATCAATATTTCTAGAATGCAAAGAATACGCTGCATATGTACCTACATCGTATGAATGTCCATTTGGCAGCTATGATGAACAACCACTTGGGAGATCTTTCGCCACTCTAGAGGAATTTCCTCATACGGTAAGTTACACAAGTAAATACGAGTGGTTACTGTAGTTCACTGACAATATATGTGTATATGTATATTAGGGTGGTCCAAAAAAATTTGTTCTTCCGGCCCTAGGCTTAAATCATAGTATTTGATTAGTTATTACTAATTCCAGAAGATTAGCTCATTTAATTAAGTTTTAGAGGTCGCTCATTGGTGTTTTATTTTCCCATTCAAATTACATGGTAAATGCGTCATTATTTTGTCCGTGGTGCCGTTTCGCGAACAATTAAAGAAATTTATGGCAGCTCATATTATTTTCTGGTAGTCGGGATCATATAAAACATTTTCAGTGTCGGTAATTTAGGTCTCTTTGTATTCTATTGGAATTTTTTATCCTAATGGCAGTGTTGAACACACCAGTAGCGCAAATCTCGGGACGACAGTGTACTGAAGCTCTTAACGTTCAAATTTTATTGTTTTGGAAAAAATTTTGAATCAAATAAGTAACTACAAAGTTTTTCCGTAGGTGTTTATTCAATTTTTTCCAAAACAATAAAATTTGAACGTTAAGAGCTTCAGTACACTGTCGTCCCGAGATTTGCGCTACTGGTGTGTTCAACGCTGCCATTAGGATAAAAAATTCAATAGAATACAAAGAGACCTACATTACCGACACTGAAAAACGAGCTAAGAAACTAGCTACAATGAAAAACGTTTACATAACATCTTAGATTTTAGTGTGTTGGGAAAGGTAGACATAAGGCAACAGCTTGATAGTGCTTATCGTGAAAATATAAGACGCCACAATGAAAATGTGAATAAAGACAGACATATTTTAAACCAAATAATTAATTGTATTAAACTTTGTGAAACAAATCCGGGACTAATGAAAAGGCGATTAACATTTTTGTGAACAATAAGAACAGGCGAGCTGATGTCCTCTGCAAATAACGGTAAGATACCTATATCAATTTTTTTCACATGATGCCACCCATTATTTTAATATATTTAAGCCCTCAATATTCGTGACTAAATATTATTTCAATAAGCTACCAAATCCCAAAAATTATTCTTGTGAAAGTCTATATTTTTGTATAAATGAATTTTTCATTGAAATTCTCAGTAAAACTGGTGAAACTGGTAGAAGTGTCAGTAAAACGCATGACCTTGAAAATTTTAAAAATTTTCGCCTCCGGCGCCATTGGTAGCTAATGAGTAATCCTACTGACGCATCCTGTGCCCACCCATGTAACACACCCACGAGCCGCCACTGCTTTAGAGTTCTTAAGAAAAAATGCAATGAAACTTCAAATACCCGGAGATATCAACACAAACTAGGGATTGATTTTAATGCACCAATATCAGGTGACTTGTTTGAAAACAAAACCTTGCTGCCTCAACACATATGAATATTGCCTGATCAATAGCAACACTGTCTAAAATACAGCTATCAGTTTTAATACATACTCAAAATTGTTTTATTTCCACGTACTTAAATCTGACAAAATAATATTAGCCAGGACGTCAACAATCTGAATATCTGGCGTCAAACTGCTTCGGAATTCTTTCTTAAATTCTTCATAAAATAAGAGCATGTCAATTTGCTCATTTCTGAGATGTCTCTGCATATTTCAACAATTCAGGACATGAAAGAGAACAACGGAAATAAAACAACTTTGATTATGTATTAAAATTGAAAGTTTGTTTACGGTGTTCGAGAGTCAACAATATTTTTGTTTTCAAAGCCACCTAATATTTGTGCATAAAAATCAAGCCCCATTTTTTGTTCATATTTCCAGGTATTTGACGTTTGATTACGTTTTTTTCTCTAAAATTCTTAACCAGTTATTTAAGTGTATGTCATCAAGTATTCAAATGTTGATAACAAAAGTTCCACAATCTTATGAGTCATATTGTTCCTATTTGAAACACTTGAGAAAATATTAAAAAAATATTTTCACCATATTTGAACGCTTAAGAAATAAAAACTATCAACAAAAAAAAAACAAATTTTCTATGTCTACTTGACTCGAGCTCAAACGTTGTAATGAGCTCTAAGCGCTCTAGATCAAAATATGTAAATAAAAAAATAAATGGCATTGTTTATAAATGATAAAACGATTCAAATACACTCGAACCCCTCTTAAGTCGCCAAATCCGTGCATCATTACCTCGCTTAAGTCGCGAAATTTAGCCTCTCTTAAGTCGCGATCATAACTCAACTTTTTCGTGTTTTAGCTGCAAAAAGAAATATTTAGAGATATACCACAGCACTTGTTATAACGAAAACTGAGCCAACTGAACGAAAAATCAATGTACGTATACCCAGTCGTGCGTGACAAAGTTCAATTTTCCACTTGAATGAATATTTTAAAGATTAAATATCTTTAAAAGACACCTAACCTATTTTAAATCAATAAATGTGTTACACAATCATTTTTTTTCAATAAAAATTGTACATATTCATGCGAGAATCCAATTTCCAAACGTAGTTCTAAAACTTTTACAGGCGGCGACTTAACCGGGACGGTTTCGCGACCTAATAGGGGGAAACGTGGTGAAATAACAGAGGATGTGAATTAAGCGAAGGTGAAATAAGAGGGGTTCGAGTGTACACCATATTATTTGAATACCTGAATACGCCATTTTAAATGAATTTAGTGGGAGCAGCGGTACATTTACGTCTTGAATCATACTTATTTCTTTTTATCTTTGTCTTAGGCTATCTTGGGTAGAAAAAAGAAGATGAAGACACGTTCTGGTTATGTACCGGTTCTCTCATCAGTGAAAAACATGTAGTAATCGCGGCGCATTGTTTGAGAAATGCTAGAAATATTAGGTAAGAATTAATTATGAGTTGACATTTGTTGACAGTTTGAAATAAACTTGCCATGTTGAAAATTAAACTTGATATGTTGAAAGAACAACAACATATGGTAATTCGTCTGAACGCTAAACTCCGATAATTCGATTGCAGAAACGCTCGCTCGGGTTGCATGTTGAATGGGTGACCATATCTGCTCTGTGAAAGTTTGTCGGGCAGAGACATCTGGTGGATGGTACCAGAGGTGGCAGTATGAGCCATCTGCTGAACCTCTGTCAGTGGGTTCGAGTCCCGCCTAATAGACTTGGCAACTCTATTAGGACAAGGGTGTTACTGTGTGAGTGTATCGGGGGTTAGGTGGAAGGAAGGCACAAAAAAAAATTATCAGAACCTTACATTGGCTTTAAAGCGATTTGTGTCTTTTTTAAGCTTCAAACTTTCATCTTGCATTGAAAAACTGTTATTTTCAGAACAATTAAAGTGTCAAAGTGTTATAGTTGTCAGACTTCCGTTTGAGAAATGCCACCTTTAACAGGTCGACAGTTTCTAGAAGTCTGCTATAAACGATCGGTTTGTCAACACAAGAAATAAATCTGAATTCGTTAAATCCGGACTCCGTGGAGACCACATGGATTGTGTATCCAGCTCTAGGTTATTGTATAAAACAATTATGCATGAATCAAAAAAATCAAAATCAAATTATTCACAAATTGGGATTTAGACAAGACTTCTAATTATAAGCAACTTTTCATAATAACTTTTTTCACAATTAATTAAAATAAAGGCAGTTTACCCCATGCCATTTTACGATTATCGATTTTATAAACACCCGTAGTGGGGTCAGTCCATCAAAGCTGATAATAAAACTAGAAACAGCAGATTTTAAAGTTATCGATGTTGAATCTCATTCTAAAACAAGCACAACTTTTTGCGTAGGAATAACGTAATACTTCGTTTTATTTACATTGTCGATTGTACCCGAACCTGTCTGTACATGTTATGTACATATGTACCTATTATCATTATCGACTGCAGCGATCTTAATTTTGTGATTATGCACGTAGTGATCCAAATATTTACGAGGTGTGTAGTTTAAGTAATTAGAGTGTAGTTTGAATAATGGTTTTTTAATTTTTTTATTCGAATAGAATTACAATTCAGTATTGTTTCCTCCAAAATAACTTCCTTGTGAAGCCATACAGCACTGGAGATGGTTCTTCCATTTTTCATAGCAGTGCTGGAATTCATATACTGGAATAGCCTTCAGCTAGTCGGTTACAGCCGTTTGAATGTTTTCTATGGTCTCAAAACGTCCCTTGAGATGATTTTTCAATCTCAGGAAGAGAAAAAAGTCACAAGGACTCAAGTCAGGCGAACAAGGAGGCTGAGAAGCCACATGAATGTTTTTACTGGCTACAAACTCATTTACTGAAATGGCTGTGTGACAAGGCGCATTGTTGTGATGCAACATCCAGTTGTTCTTGATGTTTGGTCTCACACGCATGACCCTTTTTCGAAGTTTTTCAAGAACCTCTCTGTAAAAGTGTTGATTAACTGTTTGCCCTGGAGGCACAAACTCTTTGTGGACAATTCCCTGGCTATCAATAAAGCAAATCAGCATGCATTTGATCTTCGACTTGCTCATTCTTGCTTTTGTGGGTCTTGGAGAGCTTGAAGTGTGCCATTCCATGCTTTGGTTCTTGGTTTCAGGATCGTACTCAAACACCCAAGTCTCATCACCAGTTCCACCATGACACGTTCCATAAAATGGGGATCATTTTCAATCGACTCCAGAAAGTCAATACATCTTTCTCTCCTGATGTCCTTTTGTTCCTGCGAAAGAAAGTTCATCCCCAATGCGTTAGTCAAAATCTGATGAACAGTGATGTGATTCATATTTAACTCTTCCCCGATAATTCTTGTCGTCAACTGACGATCTGAACGCACAAGATCCCGTATTCTATCGACACTTTCATCCGTTGTTGAAGATGAAGGCCTTCCGCTTCGTGGTTCATCTTCAATCGACTCTCTTCCTTCTGAGAATGCCTTAAACCACCAAAAAAAACTGGGCTCTTGAAAAAACACTCCGTAGGCGTGTTGAAGTTTTGCAAAACTATCCGTTGCGCTGTGTTCAAGTGTGAAGCAAAACCTGAGAGCACACCGTTGCTTTAAATTAATGCCACTCATTTTTAAAACGCGCCAGAAAAAACCAACAACAAACAAATGACAAACAAATGACTAACAAGTTCAAACTTGTATTGAATATTGAAGAATTGCTAGATCGGGCGTTACGTTGCCAGTCTCATTACTTAATTTACACACCTCGTATATATTTCAAAAGAATAGGCGTGTGGCCCAAACTACATAGATATCGGGACATAGTTCTTTCTGTACTTAAATCTTTTCCTATCTCTGATTTCCTGAACGCGGGAGTCTAGCTAATACTGGCGTTAATTTCAGTCCATCCGACCAGGTAATAAGGTTAGGAACAGCAAATTTTAACATGACGGAGCACGTGCAGGACCACGAAATCAAAGAAATACTAATTCATCCGGACTACAACCAATATTCTTCGGTAAACAATATAGCCCTGATCGAACTAAAGAGGGCAGCCGAAATCAACCAGTACGTGCGGCCTCCTTGTCTTTTTACCGGAAAAGAATTCGATTTCGAGCAGGCGGTGGCCAGCGGCTGGACCACCTCCGATTCGATCTTCGCCGATGACGACGATGGCTCATACGAAGCACTGCAGAAAGCCGTCTTGGAGATCTACACTGAGGAGAGATGTAAGGAGATCTACTTTCCCGCTACCAGAAGGAGCAAGGACAAAAAAGTCATATCGTACGAAACTATGGTGTGCGCAGGGACGAAATTCATCGTCACGAGAACGGTAGTCATATGAGAATTACTAATGTTTTTAGAAAGTAAAAAAAAACTGGACGTTTTCCACGAAACACCGAACTACTATACTTTTCTCGACGCGCGTTTCGCCAACTAAGTTGGCATCTTCAGGAGAAGATTAAAACTAAATTCTAACCTACACACTTGCACTGTTTATACTAAATTTGTTGCCACGGTTCACTGAACCGTAACTGTCTTTGTTTATCAGAGCAAACAGTGGACTGATGGGTATCGGACCATTGTGCTTATTCATACTACTGTTACACTTAATGATTTCTAAATTTTCAAAAGCATCCAACTGTCTACTGTTTGTTACATTTCTAATTAATTGTAAATTATTTATGTCTATCTTATGGTTGTTGTCAAAAGCGTGTTTGGCAACACAAGATTTTTCTGTTCTGCCATGTTTCAAATGAACCATGTGTTCTTTAAATCTAGTCAAAATAGATATTTTTGTTTGTCCAATATACTTTTGATCACAATCTTTACAACTTATTTCATATATTCCTGACTTTTCGTTATTGTCGATTTTGTCTTTGGGGTTACCCAAAAGCGTCTGTAGTTTATTTTTAGAATTATAAACCAAATTGATATTAACGAAGCAAATTTCGAATTGTCAGTATCTCTACGAAAAGTCATGGAATTGTACAGGGTTCTCTTAAATTTATGCTTCCTTATTAACTTATCTATTAAATGGATTGAGTAACCGTTATTCTTAGCCATATTCTTAATTAATTGTTTCTCATGTTCAAACCTCTCTTTACTGAGGGGGAAATTTAACAAACGGTGAATTAGAAAATTAAAACTTGCCATTTTATGTTGAAAAGGGTGGTGTGAATCGTTGGGAATGTATCTAAGAGTCGCGGTTTCTTTCCTATATACATCAAACAGTTATGGTTCAGTGAACCGTGGTAACAAATTTAGTATAAATAGTGCAAGTGTGTAGGTTAGAATTTAGTTTAAATCTCCTCCCGAAGATGCCAACTTAGTTGGCGAAACGCGCGTCGAAAAAAGTATAGTAGTTCGGTGTTTCGTGGAAAACGTCCAGTTTTTTGTTTCTACGCCGAAAGTTTCTTTTTTTTATTTCCTACCTAGGTATTTACCAGTTTTCAAATGTTTAGTATAAACTTAATTTTTTTTTGTACTAACCATTCCGGGTATTTCAAATTTTACTAAATCAGTACAAAATTACTCCTTTATACTACACTTATCTTTTCATTGTATTTTTATTTCCAATTGTTGTTCTAAATACTGTTTTTTTTTTAATAAAAAACGCCAACAAAAACGTGATGAAAAAAGTCAAAACGTCAAAAGTCAAAGTTGATATAATTTGTACAAATAACTAGACATTTGACTTTATTTAGGTTTTTTATTATACTCTGTTTTTTTTTAGGAAGAGTAGTGGCAAGAGACGCGTTTACACAATGCAAAACATTCTTACATTTTTGAAGCGGTAAATTTAAAATTTTGAGTTATGAGATAACAGACTTTTAACCATTTTTCAGTTTTTTATATTTGTTATAGCATTACTAAATAATCCAACAAACAAGACCAATAAATTCATGGAAACACAAAATACTATCACAACAGGAATATGTGACAGCTTTTCAAATTAAAAGCGTCAGAATTTCCATAGATGTGCATGTGTAACAATGACTTTCAGCCAATAAACTAGCAGGCTTTCAGCGCGCAATTTTTGAATCAACCTTCCTAATTGAAAAACAGACTATAAGTAGCTAGATAGATAAACTGGATTCAAAAACAATACCAATGGAATACTTTTAATTTACGTTGAACAAAACAATAATTATCGAAACTTGGTTTATATATTCAAAAAGTGCAGCGAAAATTAAATCAAAGATTATTCATTGGAGTAGTTTTTTTTTATTCGGTTTAAGGATCTAATGTTGGTAATAAAATCTTAATTAGCTACTTCGTAAAAAACCTAAATAAAGTAAAATGTATAGTTATTTGTATAAACTATGTCAACTTTTGTCATAGTTTTTACTGGTGTTTTTTATTTTTCTAATAAAAAGGTATTTATAACAAGAACTGGTGATAAAAATTCATTCAAAAGATAAATTTGTTATTAAGGAATAATTTTGTAATGATTTTGTAAAATTTGAAGAAATGCATAATACAAAAAAAATGGAAAAATGAAATTTGTACTAGACACATGAAAATTGGTAGATAGATGACAAATTAACTTGACTTTTTCCTTTGACATTATTCAAGATTATAAAAAATAATGTATTTTGTAATTTTTTGAGAAAAATGTGAAATTTAACAGTTAAAAAAAGTCATTTATGCGTGTCATTTGGCATCATTTTTTTTAACAAAAAACTAACAGCAAAATCAAAATTTTCCTTAATCCATTAGGAAAAATTTCCATTTTATGCGGATTTGGAGTGATGTTGTACATATATGTCACCTATAATTAGACCACCTATTTTAGAATTTTTCCTGTATGTTTTTATTTAAATTTTATTTTGAGTTGTTATAAAACGTCATTCACAGAAAGAGGAGGTAATAGAAACAAAAAAAATAATATTTAAAAAAGGACAAAAAATATTTATTATTAGAGAAAATAAAATTGGTAAGACAAAATATTTTGTTTTAGCCCGAAACAGGAGGTCCACTTCAGGTATATCACAAGGGAGATGACATTAAATGCATGCATGACATAATTGCATTGGCTTCCTTTGGACACCTGGGCAATGCTTTTAAAAAAGATGTCCCTGATGTTTACACTAAGATTTCACCCTACGTCGCTTGGATAGAGGCAAATGTCTGGAAATGAAGTATTTAACTACTTTCTTATAAACATATTTCGTTTTGTAAAGAAAATAAAAATAAAATTTGTTAGGCATCCCTTATATTTGAAGTTGTAAATTTGAATAATTTTTTTAAATTTGAATAAATACATCCTTAAAGAATAGTATAAAGTCTATAACATTGAGAATTAACATTTTTTCTGATAAAAATTCATTTTCCATCCACAAAATGGCTATCCCAGTCAATCAGCGGGGTTAGATACCAATGAGATAGACACATTGTTAGAAGAGAGAACATGTAATTATAATTTAAATTTCAATATTATACATATATAAAATATTTTACTTGGACCTTATAGCTATGCCGTATTTTACTTTGAAAAAACTTTACTTCAAATGAACTAAGAAAGAGTTTTTCTCAACATACGTAGGTAAATACGAGGTGTGTAAATTAAATAATGAGACTGATTTTTTTAAATCTATTTTAATCGAATAGAATTACAATTCAGTACTGTCTCCTTCAAAATAACTTCCTTGGGAAGCCACACAGCGCTGGAGACGGTTCTTCCACTTCTCGTAGCAGTGCTGGAACTCATATACTGGAATAGCCGTCAGCTGGTCAGTTATAGCCGTTTGAATGTTTTCTCTGGTCCCAAAATGACGTCCTTTGAGGTGATTTTTCAATCTCGGGAAGAGAAAAAAGTTACAAGGACTCAAATCAGGCGAATAAGGAGGCTGAGGAGCCACAGGAATATTTTTACTGGCTAAAAACTCGTTTACTAAAATGGCTGTGTAACAAGGCGCATTGTCGTGATGCAACATCCAGTTGTTCTTGATGTTTCGTACATACATGACCCTTTTTCGAAGTTTTTCAAAAATCTCTCTGTAAAGGTGTTGATTTACTATTTGGCCTGGAAGCACAAAGTCTTTGTGGACAATACCCTGGCTATCAGAAGAGAAAATCATCATGCATTTGATCTTCTACTTGCTCATTCTTGCTTTTTTGGATCTTGGAGAGCTTTAAGTGTGCCATTCCATGCATTGGGGCTTAGTTTCCGATTCGTACTCAAACACCCAAGTCTCATCACTAGTAATGACATGTTACATAAAACGGAAATCATTTTCAATCGATGCTAAAAAGTCAAAACATATTTCTCTCCTGATGCCCTTTTGCTCCTGCGAAAGGTTTTTTGGAACTATTTTTGCGCAGATTTTTCTCATCCCCAATTCGTTAACCAAAAAGCTGATGAACAGTAATACGGTTCAAATTTAACTCTTCCCTGATCATTCTTTTCGTCAACCAACGATCTGAAACGCACATGATCCCGTATTCTATCGACATTTTCATCGATTCTTGAAGGTGAAGGCCTTCCGCTGCGTGGTTAATCTTCAATCGTCTCTCATCCGTCTGAGACTGCCTTAAACCACCGAAAAATCTGGGCTCTGGAAAAAACACCGTCTCCGTAGGCGTCTTGTTGTTTTGCAAAAGGATTTGTTGCGCTATGTCCAAGGCTGAAGCAAAACCTGATAGCACACTGTTGCTCAAAATTAATATCATTTTTAAAACGCACTAGAAAAAATCGGTTTACGAAAACGGTCACAAAGAACAAACAAATGTCTCTAACAAATTCAGACTTGTACTGAAGGAGCATTATATGTTAACCTACCGCCCTTCCAAGTCCCATCTCTGCAGTATTGATAGATCGGGAGCTACGTTGCCTTTCATTACTTAATTTACACACCTCATAATGTAGGTATTTATATCTTATAAACATAATGTATTTTACTTTATTATATGTAATTTATGTATTCTACTCTGTATAAGATTGAGTTGATCAACAAGACCAGTGTACCAAAAAAGAAAACGGCGGGCTTATAGATGGATTCATCGACATCCGGTATGTACAGACATACATACGTATGTGCATATACTACGTATCACAGAGATATTAATAAATGTCTCATTTGTGGTAATGCTGTCATCAAAGTTGCAATCAGTAGTAAGTGAGCATTTAAGAAGACAAGTCCCTTAACTCTCGACACTGTTCTTAAATAGGACTTGTTTACAACCATGTCTGTTACTTTCAGTTTAAGTGTTATGTTCTCGTTAATTATATTTATCAATGTTCTCCTCGCTCAAGGTCTAGAGGAAGGTCAGTATCAAATATATGAAAATGATATACTTATGTTACCAGTATAACTGCAAATAATTAATATAACTATAAGTGCAGATAACTACACGTTTTCAAATTGTAAATATGTTAATAGAAGTACGTGTGTTTGTAGGTCTACTTGTTCTTAACTACCTCTAATTTTTTAAGCTAATTTTTAAAATTCTTCGATAATATCAAATACAACACACAGCAGGTTGATCAATAAATAAATTAGAATTTAAATAGAAAAGGATAGGTTTAAGACTTGATGGCATTTATAGCTTGAAACATATTTCTATGAAAAGCGACTACAGATGAATTGTTTGGCAAAGAACGTCAGTTGCTACAGTTATGTGTGTATCTTCCGTTGCTTTCGTTAATTTGTCATTAGCTGTATGAAGGTCCCTTCAGTCGCATTTGGTATAGACTAAAGATGTTTGGTTCAGGATTTGTGATAAATTTCTTATGTAGTCATGGGGAAATCATTATATTTGGAGATATATACCTAAATTGATAGCATAATATGCAAGAGGAAGCCATCATATAGATAGCTGGAATTTTATATATGATCTAATCATTCCTGCAGGTTTATTCTACTCTTCAGACCAATAAAATTGTCGAACTACTTTACACCTGTACAAATGCACAATTATTAATAATTAATTTCAATTATTAATAACATAATTAATTAATTTCACACAACCCGTTGTTTATTTATAATAAGTGTTCTAAATTATTTTTATTAGATATCTCTGATCTGCAACTTGATTGATGCGGAGACTTTTGCGAATTTTATGAATATAGGAGGTTCCATTTGCTAGCATAGTAGACAATGCGACTTTAAGTTACAATCTTCTCTGTGTGAGAACCCAACTCTATTGAGAAACAACTATTAAATTGCGACGTGATTCATGAGGCCAAATAGGTAATCATCAAACGGTTTTTTTTATTTACAATCGTATATGAAATGTTGACATTTCTGACTTTTAAAAAGTTTGATAGTGTCACTTTGAAAGTGTCACTTTTTTTCACTTTGACTTTCGATCCACGAATGAAAAATTTACTTTCCACCCGTCAGCTGAAATTAAATTAAATTGTCAAAAAAAATATATAAAACCATTGAGAAGTCTTACTTTTAGTGGAAAAAAAATCACGGGGTGCAATTTGCAGAAAATCCTTAACGTTTTTTTCTTGAAAAAGTATTGGATTTTGTTCGTCTGTCCAACGTTTTTCCTCTCCAGAAACGTGAGAAGATTTCCACAAGTTTGAAATATCAACTCTTTCCCTTAACATGGTTTTGATCATGTTATGACTTGATGATATGTATTTTAGTATTTTGTGTAACCAGTGACACTTGTCACTTGTAATAAAATGTCATGATTGACTCAATTTTTTTAAACCTCAAACACCAATTTTGTAATAGAATTAAAAATGGAGATCTTCGGTAAAATATTATTTTCCTGTCTCGAGACAAAGTTACTCTCGACGAGAATGAAACATTTTCCACCTCGATATGTAATATACTATTACTTGCATCTACTTTACTGTTACAGCCGTCACCTCTCTTGGTCAATTGGAGTGTGTGCCCCCAGTCTGACTTCATCAGCTATCAGATGTGTATCTTTCGCACGTGCTCTGTCGGCAGAAATTAAACTCAAATCGAATTATTAAACTATTCGAATATGATTTCTTTGTCTTTAATTGCCAGGTAACCCATGCACCGTCAATGACGACTCACAAGGAGTCTGCAAGTTCCTCACGGAGTGTCCGGCCGCGCTAGAAATGCTGGAGCAGGGGGTGTTTCCGGAAAATATTTGCGGCTTCAGAGGAACGGAGTCCGTAGTGTGCTGCCACGCCGTTGGGGCGTTGTCTCCGCCAACCACTAGAATGACTCGACCAATGGGTCGACCAGCAATAAAACCGACGCCAAAACTAACACCCAAACCAACACCAAAACCAACGACAACATTATTGGCTACCAGATCCTCAGGGGATAGGAGCAATGAAAGTAAGTTAATAAGTAAAACCAGGTAATCCAAAAATACACCTATTATACAGGGTGAGCCAGAAAGAATGGGCCAATACTAAACTGGAGATACTAGACACCAAAATATTATGATTGAGCTCAACATGTCTTATACTAATGTAGCTGGTTTAAGAGATACAGCGTGGTCAAAGTTTAAATTTTATTCTGAAATTTCTCAATAATTGAGAAAGTTTTGATAGTATTGATCTGAAAATTGGTGGTTTTATGTTAATTGATGTGAAAATTACGAATTTTAAGCTTATTTTAACGTTTATCCTAGAGGGTGCTAGTTTCAGCTTATTATTTAGGTAAATTAAAACATTTTTTTTATCTGTTGAGCCATGCGTAAAACAAGTCGATAATCTAAAAAAAATGCTCAGTTCTACAGAGAAAAGGGCAAAGGGCCATAAGGGAAAATTTTTAACATTGTGACTCCGATTTCCAAAATGGTATTTTTCTTCGATGGCCCATGATGACCTGCCACTAGCCCTAGAATATTATGGAAATCGATGAGTACAATTTTTTATAAAAAAATTAAAATGTCAGATTCTTGATGACCACGTGGCTCATCGATACTGGACATGAAACTTTCAGGGCCGAAAGATATTGTCATAAGACATATTTTGGAAAGGCGGCAAGTTGTAACTAATTTTTTTGTGGCGGCTAGGGGGCGTCAAAGTTTTTGTTACTTTTTGTTAAAATTCCGCCAAAAATGGGTTTCAATCGATGCATTGGGACGAAAATCATCGAAATTAATAGTAATAATGATTTGCAAGAAGATGGGGCCTAATATATTTTTTTCCAATTTTAAAAACTAAAATTAGTGCATCATTTCATCAATTATAAGCAGGGCTTACGATTAAATCCTGAGCGAGTTGCTCTTAAGTTTAACTGCTTGATCAGAACATATTTTACTCTATGAGCGAGCACGAGATGTCCGAGTAGCGAGGCAAACGCTCCTCAACGATTGAATCCATGTACTGAGTCGAAACCTTTAACTATTATATAGTTTAACGCCTTTGAGCGAGCGACTACATGAGGATCTAAACCTCACGCAGCTCTTGTTGTTTCACTCGCTAAAGGAGTAAAACCCGAAAAGCAGCAAGAGCGATGAGGTTTAACTCCTTGCTCGAGTTTAACTCTCTTATCGGCACCAAACATAAACTAGTTTATGTTCGGTGTTATCGGTAATTATAATATCGGAAATTGGAATATCGAAAAGGATTGACTAATCACAAAAAATTAAAGAAAAAATTGGAAATGAAATAAAGTGTAAAGAACGAAGTTGTAAAAAAACTACGAATTGAAAAATACGAAAAAAATTATAAAAAACCAAAATAGTTTATTAAACTTAAAAAATTAAAAAATAAGTATTAAAAAAGTAGAGTTAACTAAGTAATGCAAGCATTACAGGGACGTCCCATTAGGTGGTGTACAGATCAATACCGTAAGGTGGGGTGAAATTGATTTTACGGGGTGACTTTGATATTTCGCATAAGCTAGATATTTATAAACCATCTTTGGTTGATATTTAATTCAAATTACGCGCTTTAACTTTATCCAAGTAAATCACATCCATCCCAAAACCTTCTGTGGTATTTCTGGCGTAGTTTGCTTGTTAAGAGAACAAGGTAATATTTTCTTATGATATTTTTTAATCACGCTGCATATTAACACCAACATTGTTGTTATTTTTACTCCGTTATATTTGCTTTTTATTAAGTTCATTTATAAACCATCTTTGGTTGATATTTGATATAAATGTTATGTATAGTGTAGACATAATCTCAAATGATGAAACATTGTTTGGCAATAGCGAATGGCAATCAGTTGGCAATAGCGAAAATATATTTTTTCGTTATTCACCCCCACCCCGAGCGCCACAATAACCTCAACTCTTCTTGGGTTTTGCGTACAAGAGGGTCTAAAGGTTGAGGTTATGGGGTTATGGGGGTTCGACAGTTTGTGTTATGGGGTCACTATTCGCCCACTGTAACTTTAAAATCGATGTAAGTGGAAAGAGCAACGGCCACTGAATTACTAGAAACTTGTGAAGCATACTTGACTTTAATTTTTTGGAAATTATTCGGGTTGTCCGAAATTAACCCATGAACACCTAGTTCGTCGGTTAATTTCGGACAAGCCGGTATTCTTTAAGTTTGTCATTATTGTAAAAAGTGACTAGGTAATCTTTTCTAAGGTAGAACACGTCATTTTACTAACTAGTAGTTTAAAGCACAAGTCACAAACTGTCAATAAATAACCAATAAAAAAAATATGTCCTCTCAAGCACAATAGTGTCTTTAAATATCCACTTATGAAGTCAGATATTTTATTAAATAATCATAATTCATAAATTGTGAACCATAAGCCACATAAATATCAATAAATATAGGATCCGTACGGAATAGCGAACTGCCCCCCGGCTCTCGAATGAACTTCAGCGTTACGCTGAGACAGACGGTATGAGCGCGGCCGCCGACAACCGCTGAGGCCCGGGACGGTGCAAGGAGAGTGCATCAGTGGGTGGAGCTTAGAGTGGACCTTCTGGTTTTTTTATGTTCGGTGCCCACAGTAAACACGCAGTAGCCACGCTTATAAATGCGTAAATAACATGAGGAGTTAAACCCTGCCGCTCTGCTCGAGGTTTAACTCCTGGAAGGATTTAATCGTACGTATGACAATATCTTTCGGCCCTGAAAGTTTCATGTCCAATATCGATGAGCCACGTGGTCATCAAGAATCTGACATTTTAATTTTTTATAAAAAATTGTACGCGTCGATTTCCATAATATTCTAGGGCTAGTGGTAGGTCATCATGGGTCATCGAAGAAAAATACCATTTTGGAAATCGGAGTGTGACTCTCCGGAGAGTGATGTTAATAATTTTCCCTTATGGCCCTTTGCTCTTTACGACTATTTAGGTCGTCTAATCTATCGGTTTTAAGTTATTTGAATTACAAAGGTTCATTGTATTTTGTTATGATTTTTTTCATTATTAACAGATGAAAACGTACGGAGAAGCAATTAAAGCAACAGTAAATAACAATAACAATTATTGGTAATAGTGATAATGACAAAATTCAAATAAATTGTTGAAAGTGTCGACCACCTACCTCAATACATTTTGAAATACACCTTCCCAAATGTCCCTGAATATTGTGAATCTAAAATATAATATTTATATTTTAGAACAAAAGTAGGGACATGTTTTTTCCGAGTTATACCGTGTGTTTTTTATTAATTCATTTGACTGAACATAACATTACATAAGTAATTTTGGTTGTTTGCAATTTTATTAGAATGCAAGGAATACGCCAAATACCCTTTCGACTTGGATCCATCGCCGATATTGACAGTCGAACCCCAATACGCGCACACGCTGGTGTGTCCTTTTGAGAAAATTCCGCTCATTGTCGGTGGAACGTTAGCAAGTAGACAAGAATTTCCTCACATGGTAAGCACATTTTTTCCTGTTAAGTAGATGACAATATGTTTGTTCTAATAATATTCTGTCACGTTCTAGTAATTATTATACAAAATTCGTTAGAATTTCTGGATCAACTGTCAGTACTTGGTTAAAAAGTTTCTTCTTTTGTAAAATATTCAGTTGTCACTGAAATTCGTTAAAAATGTATACAAATTTTAAGTAAAATATAAAAAGCCGACTAAACTCATCAACTAAAAACTTTACGTTAGAGTGAACATAAAAAATACATGTCAATTTTAAAGTTATTGAGTTACCGTGTATCTACACATATCATATTTTAGGTGGTGTTTGCTGGACCTAACCAGAAGGTAGGATAGCAAACGAAACCTTGAAAAAAAAAATTCAAAAAATCGTCTGCCTCACCAGATTATCTTCTGAACAATATTTGCGAGATATATTTTTTTCTCAGAATTAGCTGCGGTTTTCGAAATAAATGCATTATTATGCATTGCAAATGCATTATTATTAGAGCACGTTTCCCTCATTTGAGGCGATAAACTTGATATGTTTGAAATATCACAGGATGTTGTGGAATTACTATCAACAATAAAAAGTTACATAATCCAAAGCCTTGGTGCCAAATAAGAATTCAATATGATTTTGTATTCTTGATTTATTGAAAGAAAATATACATACAGTGAGATCCATAAGTAATGGATAAATTCATTATTTACGTAATGAGTAAAATCCTGAAACACGTCAATTTTTAATTCTAGAATGACATTTTTTGAGCATAATTTTATACCTCCCCTCCAACCCCCCTTGGAGTGACAGCTACCCCTTTAAAATTTTTAAATGGAACGGTGGTGCGTGTGATAGCTCATTTGAAAGGGTTCTTAATTATCTATTCAGCAATATAAGGTTTTTTGAATTTTGTATATTTTTCATCAAGATAATTAAATGTGATAATTTCAAAATTATTATTATTATGAAATGTATACAATCAAGTGCCTATGTACCAAATATTTGTTAAATCTGACGTTTTTAGTTAATTTTGTGTCAACATTCAACTAAAATGTATCGGTTTCCCTGATACGCTGCGCAAAATACACAACAAAAAGAAAGAGGTTTCTTTTTACGTATCAGAAAAAAATTATACATTTAAATTTCTTTATTTGTTACATCTGTGAAAACTTATTATTCTATTATGTTATTTATCGCTGATCGTCAAGTTGATCATTATTTTAACAATGATTCTTTCTTGGAGTACAGAAAATCCACATTGGATGATGGAGGCCAATACTCAATATCCTGAGAAGGTGAACGTTTGGGCTGGAATTATAAATTCTCAAATTATCGGACCATATTTCTTTGATGGTACATTAACTGGCGCGCGTTACTTGGATTTCTTGCAAAATTTCTTAGTTCCAGAGTTAGAATGCTTTTCCCAGCTGATGACAACCCCAATGAAATGGATAGAAATATTTGGTTTCAGCAGGATGGAGATACACCACATTTTTCATTGGAAGTAAGAGCCTATCTGAATCAAGTTTTTCCCAATAGATGGATCGGTAGACGCGGTGAAATTGAGTGGCCTGCTCGTTCTCGTGATTTGACCCCGCTTGACTATTTTTTATGGGGTTACTTTAAATAGAAAGTCTACTTCAACAGACCAAATAATGTAGATTTAAAAGACAGAATAAGGCAAGAAATTAATCAAATCACCCCGGAAACAATACAAAATGTTTTAGAAGAATTTCAGCAACGCTCCATTATTGTCAAGAAGCAACGGGCGTCCAGTTTGAACATTTCATTTAAACTGTTCTTCTGTTCTGTTTCATGTTCTCTTTTCTTTACTTAGAAACATTAAAAATGTAATATTTTTCAACAAAAAAAATTATAGAAATAAAAAAAAATCTTATGTTGCGGGATGGAGAATTAAAAATCCTTTCAAATGAGCTTCGCATCACACGCACCTTCGTTCCATTTGAAAATTTTAAAGGGGTAGCTGTCACTCCAAGGGGATTGGAGGGGTAGGTATAAAATTATGCTCAAAAAATGTCATTCTAGAATTAAAAATTGACGTGTTTCAGGATTTTACTCATAAATTGTAAATTACGTATATAATGAATTTATCCGTTACTTATGGACCTCACGGTATATGTTGGCTTGAAAATCTTGATGGGTTTTGTATTTCAATAGGGGTGCAACCAGGCATACAATAGGGGTACAACGGTAGATTTATAGTGGTTCTAATTTTAATTGAAAATGATAAATACACCTGGGGAACAAAAAAAGCGGTGCAACTTTATGATTCCATGGGCGTGCATATATCTTTTATAAATTCGAAAATTGTGAAATATTTTTTTTTCATTTAAATCAATATAGGAGATTAAAATTAGCCTGAATATAAAACTCTTAATATTTGTAATATAATTTGCCGTAAATAATGCTCATTTAGCCAGACAATCTCAAAAAATTGTCTGTGTTAATAAACCTAGCTGAAATACATGTCAATGGCGTCTTAGACAAGTAGTTGAAGTTCCTAATTCATAAAGTCGTAAATCATTTTAACGACGTCGTTAAAATTTTATGGCACAGTGGACCAAACAAATATTAGCAATGTATTATATGCAAAGTGGTTTACCGACAGTGCTTTACGTTGCGCCACCAGCGGCCGGCTGGTTGGCCGGCCAGCGCGTTGCCGGCTCTTTAAAATTTTCTTGAGTACAGTAATATACATAAAGTTGTTTTAATTTATAATTATTTTTTCCAGCATTTTTAAAGCTTTATTTTAATGCTAACTAATAAATTTATATCTATGTATTTTTTTAAAAATATTTCCAAACTAGCTTTCTAAGAACGTCACGAACTAACAGTTTACTGAAGTATGAAGTATACTTGTATAGTGAGCTTAGCAATTTTAGAAAATAAATCTGACAACCTTGCTACCTATTTTCTACCTACTATTCTATCTATTGCTTTTCTACCTATTTTCAATTTAGAATGGAAAGATAGTACTTCAATTGACTTATATTTACCTCTTGATTCACTGGGGTCATTTCACGACCCCATACATATGGAAAAAATAACCATATACTCATTAAGACACACTCTGTATAAGTTTGGATCGATCACATATATTTTACAGGCTCTGCTCGGCTCCAAGTCCGGAAGTACTGAAGAATGGTGGTGCGGAGGCTCTCTGATAAGTGAGCGCTATATTCTAACTGCAGCTCACTGCCTAATACATCTTGAATTGTAAGTCCTCTTTACTTCTCAACTTTTTAAAATTAATCCATCAAAACTGTATACCAAAATGAATAAATCGGGGATCTTGGAAAATATACTGGTACTTGTATTCGGCGAAGAAGTCGGCCATCTTGGATTTTTCCGTCACTTCGTCGGAAATTAATTCTAGTATAAACTTCCCGATATTCAAAAAAATCCGTTAATTAGTTTCAAGACATAATTTTAGCCCGACCTCCTGAGCCACCCGGTATAACACCGATATTTTTATGAATTGTTAGAACGCAAAAAAAATAATTTAACCTCCAGAGTGTATCTTTTATGTTATAAAAAGAGGATCTGATATCCATGTCAAAGCAAAGCTGCAGATGACGAAGGTATTTTAATGCTTACCACTTTGACCACGAGATGTAGTATCAGCCAATGTCAGATCTCAAAACGTATTTTCTTCAATACTTCAATACAGTAATTGGGTGAAAGAAAGGAAATATCCTGACGATAATCGCACTGTTCCCAACCGCACAATTTCTTTTTCAGCGAACATTTCAAAAAAAAAAACTCAAAAGAGAATATATCTCCTTTATTTTTCAGCGGCGTAGTTAAGCACGTCCGATTGGGAATGATGAACCTATCCGATACCAATCACATGCAAGAGATCGTCGTCAGTGACGTAATACCCCATCCCCAATACACACGTCAGTCATATCACGACATAGGGTTGCTAAGGTTAGAAAGAGACGTAGAACTGAACACCTATGTTCGCCCAGCTTGCCTCCAAACCCAGAAGCACATCCCGACCACGAGGGCCATCGTCTCCGGTTGGGGCAAGCTCAAATTTTTGGGGAAACCCAGCAAGGATCTGTTGAAAGTGGTCCTGGACTTCTTTTCCGCCGAAAAGTGCAACGCGACTTACACTGGTAGCATAAAAACTCCAGGTTCAGTCCTAAAGACTGGAATCGTGGAGGATTTGATGATATGCGCGGGGTCACATAAAATGGAAGAGGATACCTGTCAGGTAAATCTGGTAAATGACTAAAATCCAAATTAGGTCAAATTAGATAAGATAAATATGTTAAAAAAACTGGATGTTTTCCACGAAACACCGAACTATTACATTTTTCTCGACGCGCGTTTCGCCAACCAAGTTGGCATCTTCAGGAGAAGATTAAAACTAAATTCTAGCCTACACACTTGCACTATTTATACTAAAGTTGTTGCCACGGTTCACTGAACCGTAACTGTCTTTGTTTATCAGAGCAAACAGTGGACTGGTGGGTATCGGACCATTGTCCTTATTCATACTACTATTACACTTAATGATTTCTAAACTTTCAAAAGCATCCAACTGTCTACTGTTTGTTACATTTCTAAATAATTTTATATTATTTATGTCTATCCTATGGTTGTTGTCAAAAGCGTGTTGGGCAACACAAGATATTTCTGTTCTGCCATATTTCAAATGAGGCATGTGTTCTTCAAATCTAGTCAAAATAGATCTAGTCAAAATAGATCGTATATTCCTGCCTTTTCGTTATTGTCGATTTTGTCTTTGGGGTTACCCAAAAGCGTCTGTAGTTAATTTTTAGAATTATAAACCAAATTGATATTAATATTTTTAAAAAATTTTATCTAGTCCGCGGGTGAATTTAGGTTCGTATGGTACAGAAGCAAATTTCGAATTGTCAGTATCTCTACGAAAAGTCGTGGAATTGTATAGGGTTCTCTTAAATGTATGCTTCCTTATTAACTTATCTATTAAATGGACTGAGTAACCGTTACTCTTAGCTATATCCTTAATTATGTAATTGTTTCTCATTTTCAAACCTCTCTTTACTGAGGGGGAAATTTAACAAACGGTGAATTAGAAAATTAAAACTTGCCATTTTATGTTGCAAAGGGTGGTGTGAATCGTTGGGAATATATCTAAGAGTTGCGGTTTCTTTCCTGTATACATCAATCTCTAACTTATTTTCATTATTCTAATAACTAATACATTTAAAAATGGTAGCTGTTCATTGTGTTAGGGAAACAAAACTTTGTTGTGTTAGGGAAACAAAAAAACTAACTTTTAGATTAGGTAATATAGAATACGAGCAATGGTGCGAGTTTCAGAGGAAAATGTTTGTAGTTGTAGAAACAAAATTTATTAAAAATATGTCTTCATTAAATAAAAAATTATGCTTTAAAAGAACAAAAAAACATACTCCTCAGAAAGTCGTTAACATTGTAGAAAACTTACCCTCGCAAGTGTTTGACAAAGAAGAACTTAAACTCCTAAATAAAGGATTAAAATTCGGCCTCCCTGCCTCTGGAGGAAGTCGTGGGGGGTGTTGAATGTGCAATAAGCACCTGCCCGATTCTTCCAGGGGGTTTGTCACAGAAGCAGTTAGAAAACAAATTAGTTCGAACATTGTTAAAAATAAAAATAATATCAAAAATGTCAAGAAAGACAAAAACAGTGTCAAACAATTACGAGAGAAGGATTGTTTTTATTTAAAAGCTGCCAAGGGAAATAAGGTTGTTATCTTAGACAAAAATGATTATTTTGAAAGAGTCGACAATTTAATTAATAGTGGTCCTTACAATAAATTGTCAAAAAATCCTTTGCCAAAAATGACAACGGAAGTTAAAAAAATCTTTAAAAGAATGTAACAACCTTATTGCTCCTTCACTGAGACAAAAATTACAATTTTCAAATCCAGTAATACCTAAATTATAACCAGGAAAATCTGTAAGACCAATTGTCTCAGCGATGGGATCCCCAACTTATAATTTGTCAAAATGGTTAACGAACGAGTTTAAAAATTTGCCTACTGCACAAACAAGTTTTTCAGTTAAAAATTCTAGTGAGTTCATTGACAATATCAAAAATATCCAATTGCAAGAAGGTGAAATTTTGGTCTCGTTTGATGTATGCTCATTGTTTCCAAGTGTTCATGTCCTTTTCTTTACTTAGTAACATTAAAAATGTAATATTTTTCAATATAAAAATTATAGAAATTAAAAAAATCGTATGTTGCTGGATGGAGAATTAAAAACCCTTTCAAATGAGCTATCACACACACCCTCATTCCATTTAAAAAATTTTAAAGGGGTATCTGTCACTCTAAGGGGGTTGGAGGGGAGGTATAAAATTATGCTCAAAAAATGTCATTCTGAATTAAAAATTGACGTGTTTCAGGATTTTACTCATAAATTGTAAATTACGTAGATAATGAATGTATCCGTTAACACTCTGCAGTAGATTTAACAAAAATAAATTAACCCGAATAATTTGACCTCGGTATTTTCCCATATTTTAAACTCAAATATTAACAGAAAAAAAGAGGGGGGCTTCTTAATGAATCACACAGTACACAGAAAAAAAATTCACAGCCAACTATTCAACACGTTCGAATACAATTTAAAAAGGTTAAAGTTTACTTTTAGCATCATCGATTTTGGGGGTGATCTATACAGGGTGTCCCTGAAGTGACTGTGCAACCAACCATTAACCACAAATTCTTTAGGAAAAAATACAAGATTTTACAAAAGTGTCCTAATTTTCAAAAATATATTCCAAACTTTCGATTTCTTCAATTTTACCCTATCCACAATGTACTCGATATATATAGTTTTTGTAATACTAATCTAAAGTAGTAATTTATTAGTTGTTTTTCCGTTAGAATTTTGTGGCGATATTAAATTAATATCTAAAATAATGAATTCTCAAAATTTTTATAACTGATAAATGCAAAAATCAAGAAATCGAAACAACGGCAACTTTGGATTATACCTTTCTAAACTAACACACATGCATAAAATTGCGGGAGTAAATTGGAGATCTTAATAACTTTTTCCAATTTAATTATTGGAACTTTGATTTTTTTTGTTCAAATTGTCCATCAAATTCACCATACAAGCAATATTGGGCCGTAACCCCTTTTGAACAAAACAAAATCCTTAAAACATTAAACAACACATCTCAAAATCAGATTATCAAAAAAACTCTTTCCTATATTATGCCAACTTTCGAGGACCCCCTGTAGATACGTGGTCTGCTCCAGTGTCATTCGATTCAGCTCATCGAGTAGGGCACGAATAGTTCACCCCCAAAATCGATGGTGTGTAAAGTAAACGTCACCGAAAAACACTTATATTTCAGGGAGATTCTGGAGGTCCACTACAAGGGTATCATGAAGAGACCGACGATACCAAATGTATGTATGATATCATCGGTATTACTTCTGCCGGGAAACACTGTGGGTTGGTTGCAAACCGACCAGGAATTTACACTCGAGTATCAGCATACATAAAGTGGATAGAGGACACAGTCTGGCCATGAGCAAAACAGATACAAATTACGTAGTTTTAAGTGTCCAATTGTGATATACAAAGAGCCGTAAACATACTAAATAAATAAATAGATTCGCAAAATAAACAGACGCAGATCAAGAATGAATATTTTGACTGCCGTATCCTTTCGATCGTCAACTGTTTTCGAGAGTTGACGTCAACCTCAATTTTGTCAAATGTCAGTTTTGATGTCGGTTTTGGTAACTCTAGTAAGTATAATTTAAAACGACTCCATATAAATTTTACAACCGAAAATTCGAAATGCAAATTATAAGACAAATTTTGAAATTTTATTATTACAAAAAATGTACTGTTACACTAAAAATAACAAGCCATCAAAAGAAACGTCATAAACCTGGCTATGAACGAGAGAGTTGGAAATTCCATGTCCAAGCGAAACTTTGTTGTTATCAAACAAAAGTGCCTGTCACAATTTTAAACTAAATAACGGCTGTCACATAATGTAACGGCCTTGACAATTAAATACTGTTATAAATTTTCTTTTCTTGCTCGGCCAACTTTGACGACTTTTTTTGGAGGGTTCGGATTAAAAATGATTCGGTTTGGATTAAAATGCAAAATCCAGTCCTTAAATTGTCAACCAAATTGACATATTGACAATAGGCAAATCTGTCTACAAATTCACCAAGTACATTGTAAATGATTTCTTCCACAATTTGTCTAATTTCGTACGATATTATTTTTCTGAATGCGAAACTCCATCCAATGAGGATGATTTGTACAGATAAAACTATAGGTATTAGAGTACATACAAACAGTCCTCATTGGATGAAGGAGGTTCACTCTTAATATCTACAAAAGCTAAAATTTGGGAAGGAATAATCGACGATAAGATAAGGCCCTTTCTTTTTTGCAAGAAACCCTTACAGGAGAAAAATATGTCTTCAATATAAATTAATGTCTGCATTCATAGAACTTTTTACAGGTGAAAATGAACACGATTTACCAAACACTGCTGTATAGTTTTTGTAAGTCGGCGCACTTCAACCTTGAGATTACTTAAGTGAAATTTTTCTTGGGCGCTGGATTGGTGGAAGAGTCTAATAGAGTGGCCTCTGAAATCTCCAGATCTTATGCCACTGGACTATTTGAAGGCTAAAGTTTGTACCACCAGACCACAAAATTTAGAGGATTTAAAGAACAGAATACGGTACGAAACAGACAAATTACGGAAGAAGTCGTTCACTATGTACTCTTGTGAATTTGTAGATAGTTTTGGCTACGGTCAACGGTTGGGAATTTGAGAACCAGTTGGCCTGATTATGCATTTTTTATACGCATTTTAATAACCGCATTTATATTATACATTTTAATAACCGCGTCTAAAATTGTCTAATGAAAGGTGGTAACGGAAAGGTTTTTATGCAATCGTTTTAAATAATACCATTTTTTACCACAACCAACACCAAAAATAGAGAAATTACATTTGAAAAAAATGGAGGTTGACCTAATTTATCGAAAACAGTTGACGACCGAAAGGTGATATGGTAGACAAAATATGTATGCATATTTGCAATTAAAATGTGACCTATTTTGGGTTTTTTGTTAAAACTTGCTTATTTCAGTTTTATTGAATTTATGCAGTACTTTTGCCGCTCTCTGTACAGTGTGACCCATTTATACCCTGGACGCCTTTCTGAAAAAAATTAAATAAATTTTTAACAAATTACGCTGTACACTCTCTTACTTAACTGACTGTATAATAACCTTGTATATGAAAAAATGTCCTGAATAAAACTTTTTCATCAGTATATTTGTCATGTTAATGTGAACTCTAAATAATTTTCGGGCTCAAGCTGGTAACGAAACACTTTAATTAATTTACTAGGAAATCTTCAGCAATGGCCCGGGTTCATTTGAAATCTTCTGTTTCAAGTCTTCAACGTTATCTGGCTGATTAACATAAACTTTACATTTTAAATACCCCACAGAAAAAAATCTAAGGTATTTAGATTCGGAGAGCGCGCTGGCCATACAATTTTACCTCTTCTGCTTATCAAGCGTCCTGGAAATTGTGCATTTAAATACTCCCTTATGTTTGCCGCAAGATGTAGTGGCATCTCTTCAAAATGGAATAATGTAATTTCTTAGCAGATCTAAATATTTTTCAGAATTCAAATTTCCATCTAGGCAGAAAGGTCCAGCAATACGTCCTTCAACAATGCCTGCCCAAACACGAACTTTTTGAGGATTTTGGGTATACGCTTTTTGGAACCAATGATGGTTTTGACTTAATCAGTAACGGTTGTCATATTGATTAACAACGCCGTTTATGAGTTGTTGCTTCAACAAGCGAATGTTCTTTCATCTGAAAAAGGGATATTTCTTGCGAATTTAATATTGTTATCGCAACTTTCCGTGGTGAGAAACATCAAAAGTAGTTGGTAAGATCCTGGAAGATTAGATTGTATTTTCTCGCACTGAGATCAAGAAATCCAACGCTTTATCTCCTCTGGTTGTAGTTCTAATTCTTAACGCTTCAGATAATCAGTTACTTGAAATTTCTTTACCAATGGGCTTAACTATTGGTTTTTTTGGAAACCTGTTGAGATACAATTCATTACACAATACAAAAATTTGGGCTTGCGATCTCTGCATGTCTTCATACCCCCTCTTTATTAAAATTTAAATTATTTGCTTCTCAGTCAAGCGATCAATTATTTATTTATAAATCGTAAAAACCAAAAGAAATAAGAAATTATGGAACACAAATACTGACAATCAAAAATGACGTCAGTTATGACGTCATGAGAACTTCACAGGTAGTTTGATCTTTTTTATTAGCTTCAAGAGTTAAACGTGTTTTTTCTAAACATTTGTTTATGTAACCATATCAAAGTTGTAGTGTACATAAATAAAAAAGGCTGATCTTTCAGATATTGAGAGAAAACCTACGGATTGTCATTAAAACAAAATAAACAACCCAACTCGAAAACACAAAAGTATCTCATGTTGACATAAACATGGCAAATAAACCGATGTAAAACTTTTATTCAGAACATTTATATGTAGATAAGGTTATTTATATTAAAAGTTACAAGCATTTCTACAATTTTTTGCCACACTGTATGTGTGCAAACGTGTATTCTATTTCACATTAATGACATTTATATTGTCACTGGAATATTTGGACGTGGAAAATTTCCACTGGACGTGGAAAACGTCCAGTTTTTTGTTTCTACGCCGAAGGTTCCAGTACCCACTCCAGGACTGGAATATTTACTGAAACTGGGAAATTTATAAATTAGAACTACATATTATAGAAATAATTACCAGGTCAACCCAGCGTCAATATGAAATTAACAGTTATTTGAATCGATATCATCTGTTTACCTCGTTTAGAACAAAATTCTTACAAACAGTTAGTTATCCTATTTCTGCATAAATTCATAAGTAGAATGCCAAACGTTAGCCGCAGGACTGGTTTAACTGCATCTTACAAACCCGTTTATAAAAGTTGCCACACAGTTTATTTTTATACAAGTCACATATTCTGCTTTTGTAGATGTTCTTGTTATTAATCAATATGCATAGTTCTGGTTATACAAAAAAAAAGTAATAGTGAATATTCTGCCTCTGCAACGATCGTCTTGTGAACTATTCAGACGTTTAGGTCAATTGTAATTTTAGTAAAAAAAAAAAAAATTAGTTACATGAAAAAAAATACATACATACAAGAAATGTTATGACTTTTGGAAGTTTATGCGAATCATGCTTCTAGTAATAAAGTTATAAATAGAATTACATTTTTTGGTTCGGTTTTTTTTTTTTTGTTAGACCCATAGATAATATCAATTGATTTTATATGTACAGGGTTTTTAATTATACAGGGTGAGTCACTTTTTTGTAGCAGGACTTTAACATTCGATAGAGTACGATATTTTGAGAAAAAAAGTTCCTATAAACATATGGTCTATTAGCTTCATAAAGGAGATACAGGGTGTTAAGGTTTCAGTTTTTTTAAAGTTTTTTTACAATATTTTCTGAACGGAATGGTATTTTTGCTTAATATTTTACACACGCTTTAACCTCAATAGGAGCAACAATTTATATTGATTTTGTCGAAAACACTATACTGGAAGTTGCTTTTCTCGGGTGCCTAGGTTATTTAGATTAACAGAACTTTTGTATCATACGCCATTGACCTTAATGACCATACGCCATTGACATTTATAAAAGAATGATGTTTTAGCTACAATTTTGATATCTTGCAATTTTGCGTTAACTGTGACAGTTTTCGAGATATTGGTCATTTTTAGTCTGATGGTGCATCTCCTTACATGGCAACGAAAAATAAAAAGCGACAGTATGAAAATCGCCACTCCTAGGGGTACTCTATACGGCCCAATTATGACATTGATTGGAGCAAGGGTGTGTAGATGAAAAGTGAAAAACACTGTATAGATATTTGTAATCAGAATAAAATGGAGAACCTAAAATTCTCAAAATATACATGATGTACAATTAAAAAAAATATTTCTAATATATCCTGTATATATAAAGAACTTTAGTGAGTAATAAAGAACTTTAGTTCTTACTTTTTTAAATCAATAAAACAAAAATAAAGGGAGGTATTGATTTATTAAACTAACCCTGTACAATATTACTTAATTTTTTTTTGGTTCTCATTTATTCCCCATTATTTACCTATTGACGTTAGAGCAATAGGTGCATAGGTATTTCCTTGATGATGTTCATATCAATACGCGGTTCCAGGTATTTACACATGTCATTTTGGAAATACATTATGTATATATACAAGCAATTTTCCCTTTTTATTATAAATAACTTATTACTCAAGTGGAATTTTGAAACAAGGAATAATTTTAAACATACTAAAAAAAAAAAAATAAAAAAAAAACGCTGTTGAGTTTTCGTTGAAAATCCTAATGTTAATACAAAAACATAAAATGTCGCTACCTTTCAATAAGCAAAAATTACTTGCCAAATCATATTTTTTTCTCGAACTGGTCAATAAACAAATTACAATATAATGAGGATTTTTTTCGGTATTACTGCGTGCATTACTGGGTATCCATAATGGATGACCGTTAGCCATCCTTGGCCAACGTAATGGAGATCCCCTAAGCAATGTCGTCACCTTTTTTAAAACATTAGGACGGCTGAAGACTTAGGTAGGTTGAACTCCCAAAAAAGAAAGCACAAATGGCCCAATGGGGCCCAAGTGCTGCGATATTTTGAATGTCGCCCTAACACGTTTCCAGAATCATAAAATACACTGAAACTAAAAATTATATAATTGAACAAAAAAGCAAGTACCTAAGACACACCCAGTAGCAGTAAATAAATAAAACAGTATACATTAGATCATAAAAAAAAACAACATTTGAAGAAAAAGGCCAACTAGCTTATTTGAACGAATATTTTGTATTTTCTTGATAAACCCACGCATTGTTTTGTCATCGCATGTTTTATACCTAGGTTATTCACAACCTTCTGGTAACTGCTTCTACATATAATAATATGTAGAAGCAACTCCAAGTAAAAATCCAACTCGCCCAATAGAGTTGGATTTTTTTCTTGGCTCGTTATTTTGGATGTTTTTACCTGTACCCTCTATACCTCTAAGAATTTCATTATTCAATCAAATAAACAATAAACCTACTTATATATTTGCTATATATGTATGTACCCAAACACATCGTAAGATTAAAAGAAAAGTCCTCTAAATATACCATGGAATCGATCCAGCATGTCTTGAATGATAACTCTTAGAACTATTAAGGTATGAACTTTTTAATAGTAAGAAAATTACATTACTACCATTGTCATCACATAATACATAAGTAATTTAAAAATCCTAAAAGGCGTCCCGTTCTGTCGTGATTAGGTACCATATTTAATTTTCTTGCTCTTAAAAGCTTCAGAACTTGATAGGGTTAAGAGTAATAATTCAAACACGCAGGATCGATCCAGGGCATCCTACTTTGAGGACGTTTTTTTATATTCATTTTTCATATAATTAATTTATGGTGATGTGTAATAAGGAAGGTAAATATTTTTTATGCAATAATTTAAGTAAATATAAATTTTGTATGTTCGACTTTTATTTTTTTTTGCCTAGAAAAATTGAAGCATTAGTCGTGTTTGAAATCAGTGCCAATGCCAGAAACGGTTTTAGGTAAAGTATACCATATTATATCTTCTGTATTTGATGTTGCCTATCTTTTCTTCAAGTAATATGCTTTACGGCAAGTTTACAAAGTACAGTATGTATTGCTTTGGATTGACACCGATAATTAGTATACAACGATAATGAACATATGTATACATATACACGTATCACTGGCCCCACAAAGAATTCTCCATGGTCGTGGGGTCATTGGAGATACGATCAGTCACAAAGTGAACATTTAATAAGACGGGTCCCTTAACTCTTGACGCCGTTCTTCAATAAGACTTGTTTACAATACCATGTCTGTTCGATTCAGTTTAAGTGTTTTATTTTCGTTAGTTATTCTCAACAATGTTTTCTTCACTCAAGGATTAGAGGAAGGTCAGTATCTATTATTGTTATTAACTTGATTACTTTTACATTTCAAATTTACTTAACACAATATGTTTGTGCTTGTTTTCAAATTATTTCATGGAAATACTTAATAATTAGGTCTACAATTTCCAGTAAATATTTGTGTCTTAAGGGTGGTTTGGAATTCAATAAATTTCATATCGCTGCTGTTAATGATATGAGTTTGCAGGATTCTAAAATATACACTGAAAAGTGAGATGAGAAATCTATATTTTACAATTTACAATAAACTATCTTTTATACTTTTAGGAAATCCCATCTTAGGAATTTTTTTTAAACCCCTTTTAGGAAATAAGTAGCATGTGCTTCTAAATATCTCAGTAGTGATGTTTCACTCATCCGCTTGTAATATATGGACAATACTTATGTAGTAAGTAACATCTTGATTAAACATAATAGTTAAATATGCATGAGGATACAACGTAAATACTTGATATTCTTTTACATACATATATCCTATTATTCCTTTTTTTTCTCAGTAAGAAAACACATTCAGGCAGAATGCATTGTATTTTTTTTCAATGTAAAAAAAAACACAATATATTTAAACCAAAACACCGTTCAATTTAGTTTGTTTAATTAATCATTAATTTGTTTTACAAAGTTTAATTTACATCCTTAAATTTATTTGTCTGTATAAATTATGTCCTGCGCTTATAAGATGAAAAACAATGTAGTGTTTAGTGTTTAGTACATATAAAAAGTGATATTTTGTAGATAAATAATGCATGTTCTGCATACGCCTACCATGTTTATAGATAGGAAAGTAATAGTCAATATCATCCGGGACCCTGTTTGAGACTTACATAATTAAAATATTGCCTTCATTATGCAGTAAATAAATAATACTATTGTCATTACATACAGACAGCAGTGTACTTTGCCGGTTACTTATCATAATTTTGTTTTAACTGTGGTTGGACTTTCCAAATTTATATTTATGACTTTATGACGTATGTACTGTATTATCGTAATTATTATAAATTTTCTACAAAAAGATTAGAATATGAAAACAACTCTCTTAACTCTTAAATACATCAAAATATGTAAAAATACATTTTTTACAATTTTATTACAGCATAACGATAAGATGTGTATCATGTGAAAAGAAATGAATATGTGTATAACTTAATAATATATATTACATAATTTATTTTACAATTTTGTCATTTGTCAAAAGTTTGACATGACCGAAAAGCTTCCACATGACCGCTATTTCTATCTCTCTCATTCATAGCCAGATTTGATGCCGTTTTTTGGATGTCTCTTTATATCAATTATAAAGGTTATTTAAAAAAACCCAATTTTATGAAAAATATTTTTAAATGATAAGTTATTGGTAACCAACATACGTTGTATGTTGGTTGTATCAAAGTCATAATCTTATTTTCAGTTTCCGTAAATAACTTTAAACACAAATATCTCTGAAACAGTCATTCGGAGCGACATTTAAAGGGCATACCTTTTCTGTCAATAAATGCTGGAAAAAGAAATTTCAATAAAAAAAGAAATATACTAAGTTGCAAAAAACTTACAGCATATTTTATGTATTGAGAGAACGATGCAGATGACGCCCTCTACAACTTGCAACGAAATAAAAAATATTCCTTTAAAAAAAATTGCGAAAACATGTTGTTTTTTAAAGAAGTTATTTACGGAGATCGAAGATAAGATTATAACTTTGACACCCTGTATGTTGATTACCAATAACTAACAGTAAGGTTAGTTAAATGGTAATATTTTTACCCTATATATATGTAGGTAATTAATGTATTAACATATTAATCATCGTATGTGTTTTTGTGTGTTTTATGTATTTATAGCAAAATATGGTTGTGTTATAAAATTCCGTGTCCTTGTTTTATTAAAACTGTTCGCAGAAATTTGACTTGGAAAATTTTATAAGTACCTATTAATCAGGTTTTAATAATGACAACGCTTTACCTTTTTCGACATTAAATATAATATGTTGAAAAATAAAGCAAAACGGGCTAATAATAGTTAAAGTGGTTTAAAGCAATACCACATTATGTATGTTTAGGAAAACATATACAGTCCAGTAGTCAAAGATTTTTATGTGTTCTGGAAAGATATAGGGCCACTTTTGACGGTTTCCCATGTATTTTTTTGCGTAGAACACAATGCGCGGGGTCCGTAGATCTGAAACCGTCCGCTAGTTTTTTTAATGAACAATTTGTGAAAAAAAAAAACTTTTTTTCACATTTTCGCTTATATCTCCGTTCCTTGGCATATTTTATGTAGCATATGTATATAAGAAGTTGTAACCTATTGAATTTCCTAAATTTTAAGCCTAACCCGAAGTCTCCAAGTGCTATTGTTAACTTGCAAATGACTGAAGTTGAAAAAGTGAAAAGATAGTGAAAGAAAAAATAGTGAAAAAAGTGTTTTTTTTCACAAGTTACAAAAAAATTTCAGCTCGATCCGTTAATAACTTTTCGAGTAATTGACGATCGCATTTTTTTTTGCCTTAAGTGACAATGACGTCATTTCTTTGCTTATTGTACGATATTGACGGGGTTGGGCTAGAAAAATCATAAAGTTTGCGAGACTTTTTGAGATTTTGAAAAATATTAATTTGAGCCAGCTTTATAACGTTTTCTACGCGATTACCTTTTTTGACGCGACGTATCTATACTAGGTGTGTGGTAACAACAGCCGTATAAAGCACTTTTTTAACTCATCTGAATATGTGGGTATACATTTTTACAAAACTTAGGATGTGTATGTATCATAGGATACATTTTCTCTAGAATATTTTTCTGAAAAAAAAAAACATAATAACAACACGATCCTTGTTCAAACCGTCTAGCAGCGAAGAATTTTAACCGACAATACAATAACAATTGATTAATTGTGCAATAGAAAAAAAAGTTAACGAAGATCCTGATTTTATTACATAAGACATATTATGTTATTCTGTCCCACTCAATGAAATGACTGTTCAACGTTTTTTAAGCAGAAAATAAAATCTCCGTGTATTTGTGTACAAGCGGAAGTTGAGTATAAATTAGAATAAATCTATCGGCCAAAAACGGATGCGTAAAAACAGTTTCACAGGGTGATTGATCGATAATTTCCCCCTCCCTCTATGTTTACGATAATTTGCGGAACAAATGATGCTATTACGTGTTTTATATATTTTGTAAACATATCATTAGTTGTACAGTGTGATAAAAATCACGTGACAGTGGCAACTGATCTGATTTTTTTTAGTGGAACATCCTGCACGTTTTTCCAAAAACTGTGTCTCCCATTTTTTCAGAATGCAGTAAAACTTTCAGACAAATCTCTTTGTTGGAAGTTACATATAATGCAAGCTGTTGTATTACTGTAACAGTTTTTTGTTGTCAACTTTAGTACATGCACGTGTTACATACTATTATTTCTATACTTTTAGCCGCTGTTTGCAAAACCCGTTTATTAACTGCCAATATCGGGGGGCATTAACGACCTTTTTACCACAAAATCTGTTGTTTCGTCCACTGTCAGCCATAGAAATTTATTACGTAGGTATGTCTTCTTTGAGATTTCCCATGATACGTTATGTCTTCCGTAAATATTTTTTACGCAATGTATGGCTACTAGGCAATGGAAAATCGGTTAAATATTTGGCAAAATAAAAAACGTCTAAAGTCGAACCAAAATTTGTCATTTTTAACCGTACAAGGAATATTTTTTTTGCTGGATATTCGAATATAAATGTCTTCATTTATTCAGATGGTTCTCTCTGTAATACGAGATGGCGATAGTTATGAAAAATATTTATGTGATGCTTGTTCATATCTCTATCATTTTCTCTTTTATAGCTGTAGACAAAGATAATATTAAAACTATTAAAATCAGTTGGTCCATTCTATTGCTATTAACTTTTTGTACACGAATTTTCATGAATCCAGTACACTTATTGGAGCATTTCAATCTGAAGGACAAATTCGTCCAATCAGAATTAAATACAAGAGCTTCTACATTGCACTGATCAGAATAAAATCTAAGGATGAGATCTCAAAATCTAAGGATTCAATCATAATTCAAAAATTTTTTTTTAATTTTCGTCTATTAATGCATAAACTATTGTGCTTACCTTAGCCATTAGTCATTATACTCATTATATTTAAACAATATTAACAATAACTACTCTTATTTAAAATTTACATTATATTTTTAATTAATAAAAAATATTATACTAATAAAAATTTAAGCACTTAGCACTCAATATTTTTTGTAACTCATGCAGATAAATAAATAAGAGGTTATGACTTGCTGAAAGCAGATAGGTACCTAAAAAATTGTCCGGCAGATACAGATCTGTGGCTTTGATTAACACAACACGAGGAATTTCGGTGAACACTTGAGTAAAAATATAATCACTTTACCGCAGTCTCCATTCCATATTACATATGTACTTGTTTCAAAACATTTTTACTTCGGAGCCAACACAAAACCTGATTTCTGTAGAATACTCTGCTTCGGCCAAAAACAGAAAGCATGTATGTGCCCGAGTGGCCGAAGATAGCTCAAAACAACAAAAGGAGTGCAAGTATACCATTCGTAGGAACTGGTAATACTTCCCGTTGTTTGTTCTTTAACACATTTTAAAATAGTTACTCACTGTAAACTTTAATAAATAGAGATCTAATTTCACGCATTGGCAGATGGTAGCTCACCATGCAAGAATTTGACTTCGACATAGAGTATGGACCGAGGACAAAAATGACTTACATAGCTGCTCTTACAGAATTATTTATTTCCATTTCGTTTTTGTAACACAGAATAATCCTTGCTTTTTCAAATACAAAAATTAAATTTCTGTCGCCGTTGACCTTGTCATCAAAAATCAATATTTAAAGTTGAAAGTCCAACAATCCGCAAAAAAAAAACTAAAACTCGCATAAAAATATCTATGAAGTTGTACTTTGTCTCTAAAATATCGAAGTAATTTTATAGAAGTGAATGGTATCGCCATCTATCCACATTTGTGACACTAAAGCGATGAAGCTTGTTTCTGTCCATAAGAGTGGCGCATGTGTACATACATATATTATATAATAAATGATGTCTTCTTTTACACACTCAATCATCTTTCTCAGTCTATTAACAAATGGTAACGACTGTGCCATATAATATATAAATACAGTACACAAACGAGTTAGTCACTCGCGACAAAAAATTGTTTTCAATGCGGCGGTCGACTCGTTTATACCATCGGCAGGTGGAAAATTTCCATAGACACCCGAGTCGACATCTCTGGCGGTTTATACTTTAATTATCATATAGTTGTATAGTGCCGCTCATATAGTTGTATAGTGCGCTCTTCATCATACTTTTTTACTAATAAATAATGTCATAATTACAATGAAGAAGACACACAACTAAATAATTATAACATAAGTGCAGTGGCGGTGCGTGATCCTAAGATTGGGGGTGCACCATACATAAAAATAACGATAATCATAAGAATAATAAGAATATCCCTAATATGAGATAAATATTTATCTCATTTTAAGGTTATTCTTATTAACTCTATTAATTTGAAAACTTACCTAATTTTCTATGTAAATGAGCTCAATTCTGCGATTTTTACATTGTGCAAATTTTTCAATTACTTTGTTGTTAAAATTTTCGATATTTGTAATAGTCTTTTTCAATGGAGAGCATAGCCAAAGCCGACAGTCTTTCCTGGCACATGGTGTTGCGCAAAAATGTCTTTATTCGTTTTAAATAGAAATTTTCCACAAAAACGAATACAGTTAATAATAATGTTTAAAACATACCTGTTTTTTGAAACCGCTTCATTGTATGCTGCCACTGCTCGTCGATGAGCAGAATCGAGCATTGTCGCAATATTTGCAGTGCCTAGCATGGCTAAATTCAAAACATTATTCATGTGTCCAGCAGAATTTGCATATTTTTTTTATTTTATTTTCTCGTTTATGTGATTTAAATCCGTTACTCCAGTTTTGGTCCAAGGTGTTTCTCCGCCAAACAAAACACTGCGTTCAATACATCGCATCCACTTAACCACAAAGGTTTTTTAAATAAGTTATTATTAAATGTTCTTACAAATTGTTTACTTTTTCCTTTCACGGCTAATTTTAAATTAATTTGTGGAGTGGGCTACCTAGAGTTTTAATTTGCACTTTTTCCTCCAAACTCAAGTTAGAGAATGGAGTTTTTAATAAGTTTTGAATATAATTCATTATTCCAAACTAGATTGTAACCGAGTTTATATTTATAAAACGTGAGCGATAAAACAGCAATCGCAATGTACGAAAACAATTCACAAACTAACCGATCGATCACTCTCGTGCGCTCTTAAACTCTGCACATCATATCTATAGGATTCGCCCACTACGCGTCTTAATTGTGGAGGGGCAAGCAGTAACAATACGCGTTCGCTTTTTCGTATTGCGCGTGTCGACTCCCGCGCCGCGATCGGAAACCAGTGGCGTTGGAGATAGAGACCTAGCGTCTAGTGGATTCGTAACGCTGCGGCCAAATAATATTCAGATGGTATTAACGCTAGGGATGGGGCAAGGCGATAAATTAAGAATGCATCCATTAATTACTAAATAAAATTATTAATGCTAAATTGTTGGTAGTGCGCGCGCACCAGCGCACCTTATAGCCCACCGCCACTGCATAAGTGTATTAAGAATGAGTTAAGTATTTAAGTATACACCTAAAAAGTAATACCTGTTAGGAATAAAGAAACATATTTAGGATAATTAAATATTACATGAAATTAAAGGAAAATGTATAAATAATATGTAATAAAATATAAAAATAAGATTTGCGTAAAAAATCCAGCGACTTATAATTTAATAATTTAAGTACGTATATCTGTATGTTTTTGTTAATCAATAGGTATGGATATCCCTAGTTTATGCTCTAACTACTGTTACTGTTATTTATACATATACAGTCCGTTTGTAAAGTAGTGGAAAAAATGGATAAAATTGACAGGGATTTTTTTCGGAAAAATCGACACGTCAAAAAATGTACATGAATTGCTGTTCTTGAATTCTTCTGGTTACTTTATACTATCTACTTTATCTTCTGGTTATTAAAACCCTCATTTTTGGTTCTCGACTAGAAAGAGCACCTTTTTAAGTAAATATTAATGTAGGTCACACGAGGAATTTTTTAAGAAAATCAGTTTTAAATGTTAAAATTTTATTAGAAATGAAAGAAAATTAAGACAAATAACAAATTTCAATCTTCAGGCTGTGTACCATTGTCATCCCGAAGAGAACGCTCAAGAAACTGCTGTAGAACAATATCAATTTAAATGAACAAAAATATTTACATTCTCAAATACGGCGAATGCGCTAGTGATGATAAGCAATATTTTACTATGAAATTATATGACACTATTCAGTGCATTGCATACAACGGAGGTACTACAACAGAACCAGTTGACACGGGAGTACTGCAATAAAATTAAATTGAGGCAACCCCCATCACATTGCGCACGAGTTGCCTATGTGTCGCGTCGCCGTAAGCCAAAGTTAGCCATCACTATGGTCCGGAAATGTGTGCTATAATCGTCGGTACCATACAACTCTATGATAATTAAAGTATAAACCGTATTTTTTAAGCGCCTTGTAAATTATACAGAGTGTCCCAATATTCCCGTGTACAACGAGCTACCACATGCTCCTGACGTCAAAATAAGTCGATTTAACCAAACTTACCTATATACCAAGTTGTCTCGTTTAGCCGCTAGAGGCTATAAGTTCAGGAGCATGTGGTAGCTCGTTGTTCTCGGAATATTGGGACACGTGTATTTTCTGCCCGTGCATACGTACGGCACTGACCGATCCGGCTAACGCGCCGGGACCCTCGTGTGCGCGGTAGTACGCCGGCCCCGCTGCAGTTTACCATGCGTAATAATTGAAATTGGTAGATCCTAAATAAATTATTGTCCGAAGTCTCTCGCGATATAGCGAAAAAAAAAATGCTACCAACTTTTGGATTAACCTAAGCTTCTAAATTGTCGTTTCTGAATATTTTTTTCTATTTCTGATTCAGGCGAGTCTTGCTCTTTCAACGATGGCTCGAAAGGAGTCTGCAAGTTCCTCACGGATTGTTCGGCCGCGCTGACCCTGCTGGAGCAAGGGAAGTTCCCGGAAAAGATTTGCGGCTTCAAGGGCACGGAGTCCATAGTGTGCTGCAACGCCGGCGGAGAGTCGCCAACGCCAACGCAACGCCCTACAGCCACCACAACAACCACTCGACGGACACCAAAACCGACGCCGAAACCAACACCGAAGCCCACGTCGGTAACTTTGAATAGCAGGTCGCCGGGCGATAAAAGCAATGAAAGTAAGTTTCCAGAGTTGCCAGATCGATTTTTACAATTCCCCCAACCAAAGTTAGAAATACCCCCAAAAATGACACTTTTCAAATAAAATCCCCCCAAATCATTTGAAATGTATTATATTATTATAGATTTATATAATATATTATTATTATTATATTACTGTTTCTGAAAATATTTCTGCAACGTCTTCATCCTCAATATTAGAACAGTGGTAGTGAAAGGTGCTATGTGGTTGATCAAAAACAAATCAAATTTGTTATATTTTACCTTTTTAAGCTGGGCATTAAAAGAAATCATTCATGTAAATAAGCTCTTTCAGTCAGAGAATGTGGGTACACTAAAATTGTTTACCGCATAAATAAACGATTTATATGTCATTGTTTACACAGCATACTAACGGAAAAATAAGGTTATGCTTCAGAATGGACCTCAAAGTTGCCAAATGTTGAAATAAGGTAAACATTGCATTGTATTGCAGTAGGTATTCGTTCACTAATAAGGACAAGCAATCCTTATTTGCGGATCAAACTGCGCATGCGTAGATGTCAATATAACGCCTACTATAATACTGCTTGTCCTTATTTTGCGTCCACTCTCTGTTATCCCTCAAAAAATACTCCCAAGATACAATTTACCCCAAAAATTCCCCCAAACAAAGTTTACCCCCAAAAAATCCTCCAGGCATAGTAAAATACCCCAATTTTGGGGGAAAAACCCCCAATCTGGCAACACTGTAAGTTTCTCCGAAATCAGGCGATCGGCGAAAGGGTGGCCCATCTATTGGTTTATTTTTAAACTGAGTGCAATTTCTACATTGCTGACACTGACGCGCTTGACATTTGACATATACCAGGTGATACAAAAGTATGAAATAATGGCGTTAACTTTGTTATTTGCAAAGTTAATAAAAAAGTTCAATACAAAAGTTGTTTTGTTCATTACCATGTATGTTTTAAGTTTTTTAGTTCGTTGATATCTTCTTGTGTTTTGTTCCCATGACAACCAATTTTTTTTTTAAATGGCACCCGTACTTTTTTTTTCGTTATGAAAAAAGCATATTTTTCTCTATTCAGTCACAAAATTTTGCGATTTTTGAAAAAAATAAGCGAGAAAAAAATTATTTATTGCTATTTACTCACAATTTATTAATTAATTTCGCAAAACTAAAATTTAGAACAAACTAAATTTAAAGAGTAACAAAGGGCGACTAAATATTAAAAAAAAAAAACAGCAACTGAGCTCCGTTGACGGCCAAGCAATGACCTAAACCGTATTTAAACTCTACTGTAGTAGCTCTGTGTAACACCTCTACAGGTATTCTGCGCATTTCAGCAGTTATTCGCACCTTTAAGTCCTCCGAATTACGAGGCTTTGTTTAAACACACTATTTTTAACATGACCCCACAGAAAAAATCTAAGGGCCTCAAATCCGGAGATCTGGCAGGCCACTCAATAGATTCTCTTCTGCCGATCCGCCTGTTTCGGAAACCATGATTTAAGTACTCTCTAACATGTACCGCAAAATGTGGAGGAGCTCCATCTTGTTGGAAGAAAATTATATTGTCAATACCTCCATTTTGACCCGGGAATAAGGCTGTGATCGCAGGCATGACCTTGCACCCAGTGTGGGTTCGCTCTCGCCCAATACCGACAATTATGTCGATTTAATGTGCCGTTTAGCATAAAGGTTGCTTCATCTGAGAATACAATATTTGAAGCAAAATTCTCATCTGCATTACATCGTTCCATCGTGTACTCACAGAAATCCATCCGTCTATCAAAATCATTTTCATTCAATTCATGTATTAATTGAAGTTTATAAGGATGAATTTTTCTTTTTTTAAAACTCTAAGCACAGAAACATGGCTAATTTCTAAATTGTCTGCGACTTCCCTCGTTGACACTTGTGGCGTTTCTTCAATTGTCAACAGAATATTTAACGCTTTTTCCTCATTTGTTGCCGATTTTGGTCTTCCAGTTCGTTTCACGTCTTTAACGTTACCAGTTTCTCGAAATTTTTTAATTAGTTGACACTGTTCCTTGAGATACAGGAGTATCTGGGTAAATTCCGTTGAATACAGTACACACTTCGCTTTGAGTCCTCTTCCAATTTCCATACCCATAAATCATTAATATTTCAATAAGTTGTCTCTCACTCAAATGTGCCATGTCTTCAAATTTAATAATTTGCAAGAATGTCAAACAAAAACTTTGCTTTAAACCGACAATAATTATTATTCTTTGTTTGTATTAATTTAAATGTCAAATTTACATGGCATTCTTTAGCAAAACTAATGTTTCTATTTTAAAACTGCATGACTTTTTCCCTTATTAGAGGTGACGAGTGAATCTTAACAAATATATTTTTTTCTGGTTTATTTTTTTTTTCAAAAATTGCAAAATTTTGTGACTGAATAGAGAATAATATGCTTTTTTCATAACGAAAAAAAGTATGGGTGCCATTTAAAAAAAATAGGTTGCCATAGGAACAAAACAAAAGAAGATATCAACAAACCCAAAAATTTAAAACATACATGGTAATGAACAAAATAACTTTTATATTGAACTTTTTTTTAACTTTGCAAATAACAAAGTTAAAGCCATTATTTGATACTTTTGTACCACCATGTATGTGGTGTCTAACCTCCGCTGTAAGAAATGGATCGTTTTACGCTTGAACAACGTTGGGAAATATTGAAAATTATTTCCAAAGTGAATGTGTTGCAGAAACAGTAAGAAAATCGAGAACAATTTTTGGTCGAAATGAAGCTCCGTCAGCGCCTGGTGTAAGAAAGTTCTTAAGGAAATTTCGTGAAACTGGCATGCTTGTGGATAACAGAAGTCATCCACGTACTCGTCCGGTGCGCACAGCTGAAAGAATTGCTGCTGTTGCCCAAAGTGTGCGTGAAAACCCAAGAACCTCAACTCGTCACAGAGCACAACAACTTAATGTCAGTCGCACTTCTCTAAGAAGAATATTGCATAAAGACCTTGGATTATTATTTGCTTAGAAGTTGCAACTTACTCAAGAGGTAAAGGAACATGACCATCCACTTCGTTATCGCTTCTCCGTGTGGGCTTTAAATGAGTTTGAAAATGCCGCCAATTTTAATCGAGAAATCATTTTTCGGACGAAGCTCCTTTGCATCTTGGAGGATGTTAATAACCTGTAGGATTTGGGGTTCCGAAAATCCACACGTAGTCATAGAGAAGCCAATGCATCCTGCAAGTGACTATTTGGTGTGTTTTGGAGTGGTGGCATCATTGGTCCGTACTGCTTTCAAAATGAAGATGATAACAGCCTTAAGTAGTATAGTATGATAACAGTAAAATGGAATGCGTTACAGAGACATGTTAACTGATTTTTTGGACGCGATTGGACGATTTGGACGCTTTTGGACGAGCTTTGGTTCCGGCAGGATGGAGCAACGTGTCACACAAGCCGTGAAACAATCGATCTTTTGCACACTAAATTCGGTAACCGTGTTATCCGGTAACGATCCACAAACAATTGACGCACTGAAGGAAAACAGCAATCGAGTTATTCGTGCAATAGAACCACAAATAATCGAAAATGTACTGCAAAATTGGATGGAAAGAATGAACTGCTGAATGAATAAAATAGTGTGCTTGCTTTGGATTTGAATTATAAAGTTGCTAAGATACACTTTCAAGATATGCATGTTTGAGATCTCTGTCAAAAAGAATAGTTACTTGGTTAACGGTGATTTACAAATATTTTGTAGAGAGTCAAATAATAGAAAAATTGGCATGTTAAATAAATTACAAGGAAATATGTATAGGACACTAATTTTATTTTTACAAGAACGTGACTTACGAATATCTAATTGACACAATAACCATGAGCACCAGAAATTATGCTAAAGAAAATGTTCAGTGTTGTCCATTTGATTCAACGCAACATTCGGCTCGATGCAAAAGTTCACGAGTGGTAACACTTCTTAATAACTGGACATTAAGAGCTTCATATTCATTTATAATTCTATTCATTTCTAAGTCTTCTAAATCTGTAAGAGTTGATCGATTTAGTTTCGATCATTATTTAAAATCTTTAAAATTCCGGTTAAACCGGAAGTGGCAGATTATTAATATTAGGCTCTATGTAAAGAACTTTAGGTGTTTAGATGCCTCAAATTTCAAATTTATATCTTATTAACTAATGGAGATATGCCATTGGAACAATACAATTGAGACACCCGGTATATTCCAAAATTATATTTAATTTTGATCCCTCTGCCAAATTTTTTCCACCAATTTCTTTCAACCAAATATAAATATCCTTTACAATATAATGTGTTCGTAGGTTATTATGAAAAACAAATATTATAGAAAGTGTATGTCCGTTATTCTTTCGTTGTGGTTACTCGTTGTGGTTTGATTAATTTCAGTTATATAATCTTGGTTGTTTGCAGAATGCAAGGAATACGCCATATACGCTTACAACTTGGAACCATCTCCGATATTTACAGTCGAACCCCAATATGCGCACACGCTAGAGTGCCCTTTCGACAAATTAGAGCTTATTGTCGGTGGAACGTTAGCAAGCAGACAAGAATTTCCTCACATGGTAAGTAAACTTTCCTTGCATGTAACTACAATTTCCCTGTATCTTCTTATCATTATAAATTCGCTATCTTTCTAATGTTTAATAATACACTAATGGAAAAAATTAAAGGGTCAAAAACATTTTCCGAATTTTTAGTGATTTTTCAGAACGCTGTATCTCAGTGAAAAATGGTCTTATCGAGATCTAAAAAAAAGCATTTTGAAGCTTCAAGTTTCTAGTTTTGAGATATTTCGGCAAGAAAATTTTTAGAGCTACATGTTTAGGAAGTAGGGTGAGAAAAAAATTTTGCGAATTTTTTTGCTTTTCTTTTGACGTGCTTGAAAAAAAATGTTTCTAACCTAGCCATGATATGGACCGGATATCTTGTTTATTCAGCTTCAATTTTCTTTTTTTTAAATCTCGATACGACCATTTGTTGCTGAGAACTTTAAATCAAAAAGCACCCTTTTCTCTTTGATCGACGATATCTCAGCAACCAACGGTAGCACAAAAAAATCTAAGGGCAGTTCTGAAAACTGGAATAAACACCCTACAAGGTTCTGCTGCGATTATTGAGGATACATTTTTTTTTATCCTTGACGTGAATTTGAAAAAACGGGAAAAAAACGGGTAATTGATGGTTTTTCAGAACATCAACGGCTGAAATTCAAATCTTAATGAAACGACTAATGTTGCGTGTGCCTTTTACAGTTGAATATACCCCCAAAAACCATGCAACGTTACATTACGATCTAACGAATCGTTTTCTTGTTGCAAAAGGGTCACGTTTTATGAACTTAAACATGTCCAAATCATGGCTAAAGTGGAAAAAATTTTTTTTTCGAGCTCTCCCATAATTTTTTCCGCAAATACCGTTGAAATTTACAAAAAAAAAATCAAAAAAACTTTTTTTTTCGAAAATTGAAATTTCTTTTTTTTAAAGGCTTCCAAAACTTTTTTGGAAGCCTCCTTTTTGTGTGCGATATGTCTCCTAATTTAAATTAAATAAAAAAATTGATGGTCAAAAACATCAGATAAACAGACCCAAACACACATATACACAGACGTGTGTGTAAGAAGCATAAATCCGATCGTGCAACCTCTACATGGTACGCTTTGGATAATGGTAATGCCGACGGTAGTGAAAATCTAATTTTTTTCTAAGTTTTGGAAGCCTTTAAAAAATTTATTTCATTTTTCGAAAAAAAAAATTGTTAATTTTTTTTTGTAAATTTCAACGGTATTTGAGGACAAAATTGTGGTGAAGCTCGAAAAAACATTTTTTTCCCTATAGCCATGATTAGAACATGTCTAAGCTCAAAAATAATGTAACTTTGCATGGTTTTTGGGGGTATATTCAACTGTAAAAGACACACGCAACATTTGTAATTTCATGAAGATTTGAATTCCAGCCGTTGATGTTCTGAAAAACCATCAATTACCCGTTTTTTCCTGTTTTTTTCAAATTCATGCCAAAAATCGCAGCAGAACTTGTAGGGCTTTTATTCCAGTTTTCAGAACTGCCCTTAGATTTTTTGTGCTACCGTTGGTTGCTGAGATATCGTCGATCAAAGACAAAATGGTCCTTTTTGGTTTAAAGTTCGATATCTCAGCAACAAATAGCCGTATCGAGACTTAAGAAAAAGAAAATCGAAGCTGAATAAACAAGCTATCCGGTCCATACAATGGCTAAGTTAGAAAAATTGTTTTCGAGCTCGTGGACTTGAAAAGAAAACGAAAAAAATTCGCAAATTTTTTTATCGCACTACTTCCTAAAATTGCGCGAAACACGGAGCTCTAAACATTTTTTTTGCCGAAATATCTCAAAACTAGAAACTTGAAGCTTCAAAATGCTTTTTTTTAGACCTCGATAAGACCATTTTTCACTGAGATATAGCATTCTGAAAAATCACTAAAAATTCGGAAAATTTTTTTGATCCTTTAATTTTTTCCATTAGTGTATTTATGTCATATTATGATTTCTTATGAATGGAATGTCCGCGAGTCCCAATTCCGGCGAGCCACAACAGATTCGGACTCAGGTCGCTATTATAATAAAGCGATAGTTCACAGATTTTTGACAGGTTTACAAAAAAAAGTTGTCTGGATCTGGGATCAGACCATCCGTTTCTTATGTATTTTTCGAAGCTGAATTCGAATCTATTTTTAGTTTTTCTTTATCACTTCAGGATTTTGAGATATCCTAACCTAAAAGTGCAAAAACACGGTTTTGTGATATATTTGAGGTTATGTAGCTATGCGAACTTTTTTCTCGAAAAACCATATGGGATCTTTAAGTACAAATGTTCCTCTTTAAAGTTCCGTCGAGTTTGCTCAAATATCTTTTTTTGCCGAGATTTTTGAAAATTTTCTCTTCATATCATATCTTTCCCAATACATTTAATTAGTACGGAAACCTTATGGTCATTATTAAAATTGCAATATACCGGCGAAAAAAAGATATTTCAGTAAACTCGACGGCATTTTAAAGATGAAGATTTATACTTTAATATCCCACACATGATTTTTTTGAGAAAAAATTCTCGAAGCTAGATAACCTCAAATATGTCAAATATGAGCGAAACTAAAAAATAGATTCGAATTTAGCGTCGGAAAATACATAAGAAAAAGTTTTACAATTTCTATTGTAACTTTAATAATCGTAGGATGATTACGATTAATACAAAAACTATAGAAATTGTAATACCTAAAGAATAAAAACAAATATTAAAAGCATATTAATCAGTTTTGGTACTTGGATGAAAGGCAAGCATAAACGTATTCTGAAAAAAAAAATTGTAAAATACAACAGTACAATTATTATAATTAAATTAAATCACAAACATTAAGTTTTTATAGTAGCTTCTTCTTAATACTCAAAGTTCTCTGCAAACAAGTCTTTGCCTTGGTATTTTTACAAACTGATGCGAAATATTACATAACTGGGGTTTTGTATACATTGTCATAATAAACGTTATTAAAATGAAACAATAAAATATGATAGAATCAATGACATCGAGTCAATAAAAGAACGTTTATCGGATTCAAACGAATGCTTCAACTACAAGTGGATTTTTTGGGCATCAGGCTTTTTTGTAATTCCTTTAAGCCTCACATGTTTAATTTTATATATTTAAACACGACTTTATTTTTTTGTGAACATCACTAGTATATAATATACCGTATGCGTAAAGCCGACATCGGCCAGTTATGAAAAAGGACAAACAGAAGTGAGACGACAGATAAGAAACAACCGCATATGCATCAAAGGTAGTGAGGGAATAAGACCGGTCCTCTCATCACCTGCGTTAGGCGTTAGAACGAGAAGTGTAGCATTTGTCCTTTTTCACAACCGGCCGATGTTAGCTTTACACAAACTGTATATTCTGTGACCTATCGCTTTATAATAATAATTAGAGTTCGTGCAGCGCGGAGTGTAATATGACCATAGTCAGTTTACTTATTAAATATTATAGTTATTATTAAATATTATTACTTATTACCAAGCGCGAATGTCACAGGGCCTACACTGTGCATGTCCTGCCCTTGACTCGTTGGCCTTCACAGCTCACAGCTGACTTGCATTACGAAAACTGCGCTAGCAATTTTAGTTATTTATGGCACGCTGTAACAGACAGCGGTATTGCATCGCGTTGATACGTTTCGTTTTTACGTATTCGCCGTGTGTTTAAATAACTTTATAAATATTAATAATTATTAGTTGAGGGGAAAAGTGAAGGTACCATGCCAAATGTGAAAAGGAATAGACGGGAAGTATTTCAAACGTGTTTGACAGTGATCCCGAGGGTTTTAGGGACATACGTATTCAAGGAAATGACCTTTTTTGTACTGTGTGTGAACGCATTATAAATTCTTAATAAATAATAACTGATAAAACTAAAGTAACAAGACATCTGAAAAGCCATGCCTCGTCCAGCGCCGACGACTCCGTATTTTTCTATGAACTTACAGAAGCCTTTGTTGCAAGCAATATTCCATTAAACAAACTAGAGAACCCCAAGTTGCGTACGTTTTTAGAAAAATATATGGACCGAAAAATTCGTCATGAAAGTACTTTAAGACTTGCATATGTCGGGTTTTCAACGATGTAGTGACATCAATACGCGAAGACATTGCGGACAATTTCGTGTATTTTATTATAGACGAAGCTACCGATGCTTGCGGGTGTTCAGTAGCTAATTTGTGATAAACGTCGCCGTTTCACACAACACTTAGAAAAGCACATAATAATATGTTTTAATCACCCCCAACCTGCCATGGGAACCTTGTCTCAATACTGACATTTGTCGGGTAAGTGTTGCCATTGTTACGTGTCATCTTAATTTATATAGGTATTTTATCCTTCACTTACCTTGGTAAAAATAGTACTATGTTGCTACATAATTTATGTAAACATATTAATATTTTCATTCGTTAATTGACTACGGTCCTGTTACACCCCGCGCTCGCACGAACTCTAATAATAATAGTGACCTAAGTCCGATACAGTTGCGGCTCGTCGGAATCCGGGCTCTACCTACAGATTCCCTTGATCTTAACAAATGTAAAGCAGTGACTGAACCAACTGTCATGGGAATTCTCGAAAGTGGGCGTGGTCGAACGTACACGTCACGAACATTACGTCACATTATGTTACCTATAAGATTACTGCTAACCCTATCCAATAAGATTACTGCTAACCATAAGCACTCCTACTTACTATCTGCTAAGATCAAGGGACGCGGTTTGTGTATACATATACATACATATGTTGTTTAACTCACTATGAACTTTGGTATTCAATGTAATAATTTTGTGATAATATTTAAAATTGTCATTAATATTGACCACTATGATTGTTATTTATGTGTATAAATCATCAAAAAGTTAGGTTAATACTAACAAGTTTTTTTGTTTGCAACGGACTACTTTTTAATTGGGGACATATAGTTTGGAGAAATAATACACATAACCACTGTGATAATCTTGATCGAGTCGAATAAAGTTAATATTTATCGTAAACAATTTTAAACGCAAATCAGTGAAATCTCATATCTCTAATTACAATGAGAATAACTAATGAAAATTAACGCAGAATATGTGGTTTTAAGTTAGTAATAACATGAATAAGTAGTATTTAATAATAGTAATATGTATAATAAAACCAGTTTTATTTACTTGAAGAACGATTCCATTAAATGCAATTTAATAGGGAGGAACACATCATTTGTAATCCACATTATCAACGAATATATGGAATATATTATTATGTAATGTATCATGCATGACCACTACAACAAAACATATGCAACGTTTTTCACGAAATTTTTTCATTGATTTTTTTTTAAAGTTTGATACCTACTTTAAAACTGTATGTGAGAAATATTCTGCATATTTTTGTGTAGGTATGGTAATTCGTTTTACAAAATTTATTATTTTCTTAGGATATTTAATTACGAAGCATAAAAAAGTAGGAGTAGTAGCATTTCAATTGTTTTCTGGTTATCATACATACATATAGCGAAGCCAATCTTTTTATGTCTTTTCAGTGAAGTAATTATAATGTGTAAAAGTATATGTAAATAAGACACACCTTGTTACTACATTACCATATTATTTGACTGTGTTTTAAGGCACGTCGTGAATTGTTTTACAATTACTAATTACAACACTAATTAAAAAAATAAATATTTCTTACACGAATTTCTTAGAGACAGTGTTATCTCATATTTTCATATTATTTTGTGACCGTATACAGGTATGATACCGGTAGGTTGAGTTTATTTTTGCAATATTTCTACCATTTTAGAGCTAAGTAATTATTTACCAAGTTTGATGACAGATTGTTCTTATACAAGTTGTAGTCAACTCTTTTTGATATACCGGGTGTCTACTTTTATTTTTGTAGAAATCCATAAAATCCTCATTTTTCAAGATAATCCATGAAACTTTTTTTTTTATTTAACGAGCATCGAAAACTTTTAAGATTCATCCCTATGAGATGAATTATAAGATTTATAAGCTCTATAAATCTTATAATTAAGATAATATAATAAATCTTAATTAGAAGATATAAAAGAATTATAAGCTATAAGATTTTTTTATACCCCCAAAATTTAATATAACCATTTAGCTATTTTTTTATTTAAAATCTGAATCCATAGCATTAATCAGGACTCCTCAAAAACCCTCATATTCAAAATTTGAACAAAAAATATACAAGGTGTTTCTGGTTATACAATCTCAAGGTTGGGCAAAATATCGAATTTGAGAGCGGCTAGACAAGTCAAATGTGCTAGCTATGGAATTATATCAAGACAGTTGAATGTTACCTGGAATCACTTAAACTTAATTTTGTTCTAACTGTAGTAGACACAAATATTTTTTTGTCTATGACAGCTAGTTAAACAAAATTAAATAATCCTAGGAAATACTCAACCGTCTTGACATAATTTCATAGCACACTTGACTCGTCTATATGCTCTCAAACTACATATTTCGCTCTACTTTAAGACTGTAGAGAAAGAAACACTTTGTATATTTTTTTGCTCAAATTTCGCATATGGCGGTTTGAGGAGTCCTGATTAATGCTATGGATTCAGATTTTTAAATAAAAAAATTGTTAAATGGTTAAAAAAATCGTTATATTTAATTTTGGGGGTATAAAAAATCAGGCCATGGGGATGAATCTTAAAAGCAACGGTAGGGTTAGAAGAACCAGTTTTCGATGCTCTTTAAATAAAAAAAGTTTAATAGACTATCTTGAAAAATGAGTTTTTTTTATGATTTGTAAATAAAAAAGTAGATACCCTGTATATATAAATCTTCATGTACTAATTTCTCAGTAATTATTGTCAACAATTACCTTCACGGATTATTATAGACAGAAAGGAGCTGGCATAGGCATCCCAATTACCAATGTACTTTGCTAGTTTATCTAAGCTTTGATTTTCACAAATATTTTACAGGCTTTGCTCGGCTACAAGTCCGGAAGTACCGTGCAGTGGTTGTGCGGAGGTTCTCTGATAAGTGAACGCTATATTCTAACCGCAGGTCACTGTCTAAAACATCGTCAGCTGTAAGTTATCTTTTCTCATTACTTTTTTGAAAAAAACTATATCTAAATCTAAACTATAATCTAAATCTATGTCTAAACTGATATCTAAACCTAAACTGATCTGATGCTCTGACTTCCGATTCAACAATCATTTTTAATAAACCTGAAAAGTGCTATTATACTGGGTGTCGGAAAATTTTGGAAATGGTCACATACCTCGAGAAATACACTTTTAATAGAAAAATAAAAAATACGTATTCAATGTTTTTAAAAAAACTTCAGTGATACCAAAGTTACCCCTTGAAGTGGAGTGGGGGTAACTTTAAAATGTCAAACGGGAACCCCCATTTTTATTGCAGATTTGGATTCTTCAGAAAAAATTTCACGGGTCTGACCTAGAATTAGGTAGGTATCTTATTTTTTCACAGATGGCGCTACAATTGATAAAAATCAAAGATAGAACTTGATAAATGGTTCCTATTTGAGATTTGAAAGTTAATTAACCCCCACACACCCGCAGAGCATAGGGGAGGGGGAGGGGGTATTTATTTGGGGTATTATTTAGTACCTTTTCTAAAAATATCGACGTATTTTTTTCACTTTTTGAAATATATTTCTCTATATATTCGATCGTTTCCAAATGTCCACACCTGTCTTCGATGTTTATCGATTGTAGCGCCATCTGTGAAAAAAATTACATTAATTCTAGGTCAAACCTGCGTTTTTTTGTGGAATCCAAATATGTATAAATTCGTTGATATGTGTTCCGCAAATATGTTTTACGAAGTATATAGCTACTAGGCAATGGAAAATTGGATACATATTTTGCAAAAAAAACGCCTAAAGTAAATATCGTCGAACACTTTCCACGCGAGTAAACATTATGCACAGATCAAACAAAAAATTCCTCTTTTGTAACAGTACCAGTAATATTTTGTTGATGGATATTCAAAATAAATATCTTTCACAGTCTCGGCGTTTACGAAATATATATTGACAATTGCAAGGAATACATAAAATATGTTATGACGGATAGTCTATTGTAAAATCGTTGTAATTTTCAATCAACTGTTTCAGTCTATTCACAAATGGTAACGACTGTGCAATTATTGCAAAAATCCACACAAAACCAGATAATATGTGAATACAGTACACGAACTTACGAGTTAGTTACTAACGACACAAAATTATTTTGAAGTCGGTGTTGCACCGCCCATCCGCTCACATCGAGCTAACGTAAAACACTACGGAATCGGCGGTGGCTCTCGGCGTGAATGAAGTGCATTAAGGTGGACCTCTACCTTGAGATGTCATTTTTTAGTCATTTTTGTATTATTTTTTCGTGGGGGAAGTAATTAACATTAACAAATGCTGTTTTTTGCGAATTATAATTCAATAATTTTTACATGAAAAAACATCGCAAATTGAAGGCCGCGAATATTCCGTCTAAACGGCTGACATTGTAGCACCCTCTGTGTTGATTTGAAACAGAAATACAAAATATTTTCTTAATCAGTTCTGTTTTGGTCAGGGAACAACGAGATATTTTTTAGATTACTGCAAAATTACAAAAATGGCGGTAAATAAAAAAAAATTGTGTTAATTTTACAAAAAATTTAATCAAAATTTTTTAAATGTTTTTATCGAAAAAACCAGCTCGTCAGACCCTGGAGAAATGTTTTTTTACGCATTCGTGCAAAATTTCAAGTCGATAGCTTAATTACAGTGGGCGCTAGAATGTCAGACATTTTTAAAAACGTGATTCTGAGAAAAACGCGTTTAAAGTTTAAAATGTGAATTATTCAAAGGGGCTTATATTTACCGTCAGTCTGCAATGCCTGGTCCGTAAAGACATCCCTCTCCTGACACACAAAAAAGGAAACTACCCGCACGGGTAGTCGCATAGTAGAGTCACAGTGTGCGTTATTAAGCACGGTCAGTGGCGTACGTATGTACGGGCAAGAAATACACGTGAATAATTTACAAGGCGCCTAAAAAATACGGCTTACACTTTAATTATCATGCGTTGTGGCACACTTTCCTGATCCTAATTCCCACCTCACCCCTAGGGCCTGGGGGCAGGATACAACTTTAGCATCACTGGATAGCTTTTTTTAAAATATTGATCACGTATTTTCTTTATTTTTTTATCTAAAGTGTATTTCACGAGATATTCGACCGTTTCCACTTCGGACATTTCGGACACCCGGTATATCTTCCATTACTAACCGATTGGATCTTTCAGAGGCGCTGTCAAGTACGTGAGAGTAGGAATGACGAATCAGTCGGACACCAACCACATGCAAGAGATCGCCGTCAGTGACGTGATACGTTATCCCGAGTACACAAATCAAAGATACCACGACATCGGCCTGCTGAGATTAGAGCAGGACGCCGAGTTGAACATCTATGTCCGACCGGCTTGCCTCCAGACGCAGAAGAACATCCCGACCAAGAAGGCCATCGCGTCCGGATGGGGCAACATCGAATTTTCGGGGAGAAGCAGCAACGACCTGCTGAAGGTGGTCCTGGAGTTCTTCTCCACCGACAAGTGCAACGCGACCTACACCAGGGACATACAGGCTCCTGGTTCCTCTCTGAAGAATGGGATCCTGGAGGATACGATGATATGCGCAGGATCGCACCAGGATTTTAAGGATACCTGCCAGGTAAACCAGTAAACTTCAAGTAGCTTTCCCACCATTCTAAATAACAAATGAAAGTAGACGTGCGATGACTCTTGGAAACCATAGATAAGTTAATGTTTGGATCATAATGATTCTTCCGACTGCCACCAAATTACTCTTATGTTGGTTCATTAAATCTAGAGGTTCGTAAAAAAAAGACTCCTTGCATGGTGGAACACTGAAGAAATGTTCCCGTTGCCATATCGTTATATCAGGATTATACACTCTATACAGTGCGCGCCTAAAGTATGGAATAAATTAAGTAAATGTAAAACAATATTTTTTTGGAAAAAATTTAACTTGAATTATACTTTTTTAATTTAATTTGAAAGACCCTTTCATTGTCTATTTAACGGTATAAAAATGTTGCCACCTTTTATATAACAAAATTGTTGAGTAAACGACAATTGAATGTTACAAAATGAAAAATATATTTTTCACAATAAATAAACGAAAATTTATTTAATAAGCAAATACAATTTTAAATTAAGTGTTCCAAATGCCGTTCATCAACTTCTTGGCAATATGCAAGCCTGTGTACAAATTCTTCTTGTACATTCTGAATGACTTCTGGGGTAATGGATCCCATTTCATATCTAATGCGATCTCGTAGTTGGGCTAAATTGTGTGGTCTTCTGCAGTAAACTTTTGATTTTAAATAACCCCATGAACAATAATCAAGTGGTGTAAGATCTGGGGATCTCGCGGGCCATTCTATTGGTCCTCGTCCGCCAATCCACCTCTCGGAAAGATGACGTCTAAATATTCACGAACTGAGCGCGTTTAATGCGGAGGTGCTCCGTCTTGCTGAAACCAGAGTGTGTTATCTGGAATGTCAAAATCATTCTCGTTTGGGAAAATTACTGCAAGCGCTGGAACTAGATCATTTTGCAAGAACTCCAGATATCTTTCTCCTGTGAGAGTTTCTTCAAAGAAGAAAGGCCCTATTATTCTGTTTGCGACTATTCCGGCCCACACATTTAATTTCTGCGGATGTTGAGTATGTGCTTCGATGATCCAATGAGGATTCGTCCAATCCACTCCACTCCAATACCTGCAATTTTGACGGTTCACAGTGCCGTTTAGATAAAGCGTGGCTTCATCGGAAAAAAGTGTTTGCTGGTGTAAATTTGGATTTGTTTGACAAAGATTCATCATAGTTTCATAGAATTGCAGTCTCCAGTCGGGGTCGTCTTCGTTGAGTTCTTGCACAAGCTGAAATTTGTAGGGATGATAGTTTTCTTTCCTCAGGATACGTAGAACTGTCGTCTGAATAACTTCATTTTCTGAGGCAACTAGTGTGGAGGTACTCTGAGGATTCTCTTCCATACTTAACACAATGTCAATATTTTTATCTTGGGTAATTTTTGGCAGTCCTGATTTTGGCAGATCTTTAACATCACCAGTTTCTCTAAATTTGGAGTCAATCTTACTAACTGTGGATTGGGTGATAGATTAATCTGGATATTTTGCATTAAATAAATCGCATACCTCGTGCTGAGTTCTGGTCTTATTTCCACATCCGATGAAAATCTAAATTCTTTGTGTCACAGTTAAATGTGCCATATTAAAATTGGAATTTTTATAAATACTAACACTGTACATTAACTTTTCGCACTATTTAATGGCAAATCTTCTGATTAACTGACAGTAAAAACCATGGATACGTCAAAAAACTTAATCCGATAATTTTTTTTGCTTAGCAACGTACTTTTTTGCTATGTTTTATTTGTGTTCAGTTTTTTCATAAATTTTCGTTTATTTATTGTGAAAAATATATATTTCATTTTGTAACATTCAATTGTAATTTACTCAAAAATTTTGTTATGTAAGGTGGCAACATTTTTATACTGTTACATCGACAATGAAAGGGTATCTACAATTAAATTAAAAAAATGGGGGTTGCCATTTGAAAAATAAGTTGATGATGATTGAAAAATATAACATTTTTAATGTTACTAAGTAAAGAAAAGAACATGAAATAGAACAGAAGAACAGTTTAAATCAAATGTTCAAACTGGGCGCCCGTTGCTTCTTGACAATAATGGAGGCGTTGCTGAAATTCTTCTAAAACCTTTTGTATTGTTTCCGGGGTGATTTGATTAATTTCTTGCCTTACTTTGTCTTTTAAATATTCTACGTTATTTGGTCTGTTGAAGTAGACTCTCGATTTTAAGTAACCCCATAAAAAATAGTCAAGCGGGGTCAAATCGGGAGAACGAGCAAGCCACTCAATTTCACCGCGTCTACCGATCCATCTATTGGGAAAAATTAGACGCGGTGAAACTGAGTGGCCTGCTCGTTCTCCCGATTTGAGCCCGCTTGACTATTTGTTATGGGGTTATTTAAAACGCCTCCATTATTATCAAGGAGCAACGGGCGCCCAGTTTGAACATTTGATTTAAACCGTTCTTCTGTTCTGTTTCATGTTATTTTCTTTACTTATTAACATTAAAAATGAAATATGTTTCAATAAAAAAATGATAGAAATTAAAAAAATCTTATGTTGCTGAATGGAGAATTAAAAACCCTTACAAACTAGCTATCACACGCACCCTCGTTCCATTTAAAAATTTTAAAGGGGTAGCTGTCACTCCAAGGGGGTTGTAGGGGGAGGTATAAAATTATGCTCAAAAAATGTCATTCTAGAATTAAAAATTGACGTGTTTCAGGATTTTACTCATAAATTGTAAATTACGTAGATAATGAATTTATCCGTTACTTATGGACCTCACTGTATATTTCGATTAATGTTATGTTTCAGGGAGATTCTGGTGGGCCGCTGCAAATATATCATGAAGAGACCAAGGACATCAAATGTATGTACGATATCATCGGTGTAACATCTTTTGGAAAATCCTGCGGTCTGGCCAAAAACGTACCGGGCGTTTACACTCGAGTATCGGCGTATCTAAAGTGGATAGAGGACACAGTCTGGCCATGAAAAGAAGAGTGATATTATCTAGTTTAAGTACACAATTACATTGTGATATTATATGTACCTATCTATTAAATATTTTTTTTACAAAACGAGTTTTAAAATTTTTGTATCAAATGAAGAGTTTACTAATATACTTCAAGTGAGTTAGGAGAGCGGTCTAATTTCTTAGATTGAATAAACATAATTTAACTCAAGAGACGTATACAATGTTTTATTCAATTTTGACATTATGCACATAAAAAAATGGTCACAAATTGGCTAACCAAGTGGTCTGTACAATTTATATTGACACAGGTTGTTAGGCGTTGCTGCTAGGATACATGTTGACAGGATGTTGACAGACGCCGCACGGTGATCGATTTTCATCAAAAATTGGACAAAAATCTACAATCAAGCCAATTTTAAAGCAAAATGGACTTTTTTGGGCTCAAATTGTTCTTTGAGCAATTGTCTACAAAATGTGATACCGCTTTTTTCGATTAAAATAATTGGCCGACCTTTTTTTTATAAACCAAACATGAAAATGGATTTATCAGATTTCCCAGGATATATCAGGCTGTCGAGTTACATATATCAAGTTACATAATGTATATTAGGCTAATCAGAGAATAAAAAAAAATACTAGTGAACAAAAAAACTTTATTTGTTATTAGTGTTATGAAGTGGGAAGTGGGGGTGAAGTTATGAATATTCGAATTGGATAAGACAAGGAAATTGGATGTAATGAGATTATTGCAGGTGATTCATTAAAAATATAATGAGTCAAATGAAGTGTGGCGATGAGTCATAAGAGGTACAATAATGAGTCAAATGGAGTTGATATGATAAAAATAGAAAATTTAAATCACTTTTTTAGTTTAGAAAATTTAGCTTTACATTAAGCCAGTCAAAATTTGTTTCTTTTAGTGGCGTATGACCCAAATAAATTGTCTAAATAAAATAATGTATCTGCAGATACCTACTAAATAAAAATATTTCCATTCCAGCGCTATAAAAAATGTTATATGGTCACTTACTGTAAGATAAATTATTAACTTACAGTAAGTGAAACAGTGACAGAGATATACGAGGTGTGGCTATTAAATAACCGAACTGATGCTGCTACCAGCGCGCTGCGAGAGTGTTGCGACAAGGTTGAACAGAACTGTGTCTGGTGATACTTTCCCCGCCCTGAGCTCGCTGGACAAGCCAGTGGGTCACTCTGTTTGACTATAGCAATCGTTTGAATTAGTGTACGCACTAATTTGAATTACTGTAGCTTATGCAATGTTAAAAGAAGTGTATGGGAATGAATGATTATCCCGCACACAAGTTTTTGAATGATTTAAACAAACGGTTTAAAGAGGGACGTGAAACGACCGAAGATAATCCGCGCGTCGGACGGCGCTCAACGTCAAAAACAGACGAAAACATTGAAAAAATTGGAAAATGAATCCGCGAAGATCGTCGTCTAAGCATCCGAGGGCTTTGTGAAATAACAAGAATCGATAAAGAATGTTTTCGCCAAATTTTGCATGAATCGTTCAACATGTGCAAAGTTTGCGCAAACAGAGTGCCAAAATTCTTCACTCCCGAGCAAACGGAATCAAGAATGAACATTTGCGCTGACATTCTAAACAACGCTGACATTGATACAGGCTTATTAGATGGTGACATTGAAGGGGACAAGATTCGAAGCGGTTAAAGCAACAATAACGGGGGTTCTGAACCAAAGCTAACAGAAGCGAACTTCCAGCACTGCTTTCAAGAATGGAAAAGTCGTATGGAGCGGTGTGGAGATCGCCAAGGAGAGTACATTGAAGGCGAAAAAGTTGCTACTGTAATTGGTACCGAATAAAAAGTGTTATGACAGCAGTTCGGTTATTTTATAGCCACAACTCCTATACAGAGCGTCTATTTTTATTTATGTACAATTCCATAAATCCTCATTTTTAAAGACAATCGATTAAACTTTTTTTATTTAAATCACATCGAAAACTGCTCCTTCTGACCCTACCATCGTTTTTAAGATTCATCCTAAATATAATAACTATTTTTTGTCTACTATAGTTTTTTTTTTCTTGTAGATGCATATTATTAGGTACTGATCAACACCTATCTACACATAGTAGACCAAACATATTTTTTTCTGTCTACGAGAGTTAGGTCAAAATTAAGTTTAAGTGAATATAGATAACTTTGCCCTTTACATCTTTGCGCTATAGTCGTACTACATCGTACAACGTTCATTGTGCGCAATTGTACTGTAATTGAAGGTACGCCGAAAGAAAAGTTCAGTATTTATATTTGAAAATATGTTCAGAATGAAACATTTCACGTTTTGTGCACAAAAATAAATCATCTGTTGTTAACTGTCGATCAGACTATCAGACTATGTATACCTAACCATTTTTTGAGCATGAAACTCTTTTAAACTATTTTAAAGAGACCAGACGTCAGTCATTAGGACGGACAGTCCGTCATTCAGAAAGCTTGTCCGTCTTCAAGAGCAGTCCGTCAGACTGTCCGTCATTGAAATTTTTTTATTAAAATGTCCGTAATTACGTCTTCTAGGTTAATCTGAAGACGTATCGACGTATCGTATCGATCGTGATTAAATATTAGTATTTCAAAAAGGCATCAAATACCAAAAAGTATCCTTGTGAAAATTTATATTTTTATGAAATGTATTTTTCATTGAAATTCTGAAGTGCCAGGAAAACGCGTGACCTTGAAAGTTTTAAAAATTTTCGCCTACGGCGCTATTTGGCTCGCACCTCACGGCGCGAAAAATTAACTCTAGCTTCGTCAATGTGGACCAGCTGAACATATCCGTCTTTGGCAAGATCAAAATCTGGTCACTTTAAACTATTTCAAATTTGACAGATTCGCTGTAGCGAGATTAAAACTAATTTTTAATTAATGATCAAGTGAAAGATTGGAACAGAAGAGGTTGATTTTTAATCTAGACAGAAACTGACAGATGATGGAATATAAAATTCTCGTACTTGCATAGTGGAGGATGGCAGCAGTATCACATTTTAGAGGGTGATTAGTGAGGTCCGGAAATGTGTGCAATAACGCAGGGTCGGCACTATACAACTCTATGATAGTTAAAGTATAAACCACATTTTTACGCGCCATGTATATTATATACGCGCGTATTTCTTGCCCGTGCATACGTACGGCATTGACGGTGCCTGGCAACGCGCTAGAACTCGCGTGTGCGCGGTAGTACGCCGGTCCCGTTGCGGAAGTTCTGGACAGTTAAACGCAGTTTACCATGCGTGATAGCAAACTTTCCGGACCCTAGTGATTAGGTACTAGATCTTATTGTGGCAAAATAACTTCAGAGTAAACTTGCGAAACTTGAAACAGATGGCTACTATAACAAAAAAAAATTGAACAATAGTTACTTGTGAAAATAGATATAACAAATACCTAGTAACTAGAATAACCAAATTCTGCAGAAACGGATACGAATTTATAAATTATGGCTATAACGATCTTTTTTAGAGCTAGTTGTTTTCTTTAAATAATAGAAAGGATGGAACTTGTTAAACTTGTATTGATTCTCATAAAAAAAAATAAAGAAAAATGACACAATACTAGAAACAAGGTGTAGGAACTGGTTACTAAATTTTATGAAAATATTTGATTTACAAAGCTATTGCATATTACTAATAATTACTAATACATGATATTCCAAGAAGCCAATCGAGTATCTCATTTTTTCTTTGAAGGTTAGCGAAGTAGCCGATGGCCATCTCATGATAGCATTCACAAACAGGCGACAGTCAGTCGGGTTCTCCAGCGTCAGCAGATGAGCCATGTTCATCACGTTCCGTCTTAATTCGATAGCGTGTTGTTTGTTTATTATTCTATGTCACCTGCGATGTAGTGCCAGTTCGAATGTCGGTAAGTAAATGGTGGTCGTAGTAGATGTGTAAATTCCTAGCGTAGGGCTGTCAGATTTTCAAAAATTGAAATTGGGAGGATAGCTTATTTGCCCTAAAATGGCGCCGCAGGCGAAAATTTTGAAAATTTTCAAGGTCACGCGTTTTCCTGGCACTTCAGAATTTCAATGAAAAAATCCATTTATACAAAGATATAGACTTTTTATAGATTTACACAAAAATAAGTTTTGCATTTTATTTATTTTTATACAATTTTCAAGGCAATTTCTTTATGAATAAGAAATTGAGGATTGGTTATTTGCCGCCCCTCTCAGTTTGCCGCCATGGGCTGACGCCCACTTTGCCCACCGCCCCACCGTGTTAAGTGGCGCCTGAGACTCAAAAGTCAACACTGATCTTCAAAAGTAAAAAGCGGAATGTTCAATTTATATTTCTATTTATAGATTACTATACTTATACATACACGGTGGATATTTTAACTGGAATATATTCGCTAGCGGGGTGGTGAATGATTTTTCAAAAAATTCCAGAGAAACGTCAACTTTTAAATGTATTTACCTACATTTTGCAAGTAATATGAAAAATATAGCCCTTCAGGGGTGGCTGCAACCACCCTCGACATGATTTTTTCAAATGCAACCCTATGGCTTCTGACCCCTCATTGTAAAGCTGGTGGAAAGAGGAATCCAACGCACTGATCAACTTTTAATTGTTAGTATGTTTGTAGGGTTGCATACAATTAAAACAATTTAAAAATTAAATTTATTTTCAACGTAACAATTGTTCAAAATGTGCACCATTCACTTGTTGGCAGCATCCCAGTCTGTGGTAGGTTTTGTCCCTTACATTATGCAACATTTGCGGTGTTATTTTTCCGATTTCCTCTCTTATCCTTTCCTGCAGATCTGCTATGTTGTTGGGTTTCTGAATGTAAACCCTACTTTTAAGATGTCCCCACAAAAAGAAATCCAGTGGTGTAAGGTCTGGAGACGTAAGGTCAATAATACCTCGCCTCACAATCCACCTACCGGGAAAAATTCTGTCCAGATACTGACGAACAATGGCAGCATAGTGTGTTGGGGCCCCATCTTGCTGAAACCATAACCTCTCGTCGGTCAAGTTAGGGTTTAAGGGGGTTGGAAATAAATGACATAGCACTGGCATTAGTTCGTGCTGGAGTAAACGCAAGTATCTTGCTCCATTAAGAGTGTCATCAAAGAAAAATGGTCCTACAATTATATCTTGTATTATTCCGGCCCACACATTAGTTTTCTGTGGGCGCTGAGTTTGAAGTTCCCTCATCCACATCCACAATTTTGGCGATTTACGTGCCCATTTAATGTAAAAGTAGCCTCGTCAGATAAAACTATCCACTCTAAAGATAACTGGTTTTGATCAATACAAGTCATCAATAAATCGCAAAATTCCACTCGTCGATCTGGATCATCTTCAAGTAGCTCTTGAACAGCTTGCATTTTATATGGGCGTTTTTTCTCATATTTAAGTATTTTTAAAACTGTTTTGTGATTAAGATTACTATCACGGGCCAGTTGACGGGCTGGAGTGATTGGATTTTCTTCTAGAGCAAGCAACAAATTCAACTTCGTGTCGTCATCAACAACAGCCTGCCTCTTACTCGGTACTTTCCTGACATAACCCATCTCTCGATATTGTGCCTCAATTTTACTAATGGTACCTTGATTTAGTAGTGGTGGCAAGTCAGGATGCGTTTCTCGAAACAAGCGAACAACTTCGCATTGAGTTCGCGCCCTATCACCATATCCAATCATCATCAAAATTTTGATTTTTAGTGATTCAGTTAAATAAGACATTTTCACCAATTTGAAATAACACTTCGTTTCAAACTCTGAATACAGCATACAAACTAAATTACTCTTTGCGGCCGTGTAAAAACACTAGCAAAAAATAACAAATATCAGTTGTGGCAAAAAATTGCTTGGAATTTTTTGTGGGGACATATGAAAAGTAAGGTTTACATTCCAAAACTAAACAACACACATTTTGAGTACGAAATTGTTGCGTTAAAAATAAATTAAACTATAAAATTACGTTTTAATTGTATGCAACCCTACAAACATACTAAAAATTAAAATTTGATCAGTGCGTTGGATTCCTCTTTGCACCAGCTTTACAATGAGGGGTCACAATCCATAGGGTTGCATTTGAAAAAATCATGTCGAGGGTGGTTTCAGCCACCCCTGAAGGGCTATATTTTTCACATTACTTGCAAAATGTAGGTAAATACATTTAAAAGTTGACGTGTCTCGGGAATTTTTTGAAAAATCATTCACCACCCCGCTAGAGAATATATTCCAGTTATAAGTCTCCACCGTGTATTATTCTATGTGTTTAAAGATTGGTACCATATTTTATATAGGATGGGCATTTTGCGATTCTTGCTCATCCTATATAAAATCATCGGTCATCTTGACCGAGCGACAGCAGCGAGAGCGACACCTATCATTCGCGTTCGTACAGGCATCTTACATTTTTTATACCTATCTGAATAATTTGGATATATGAATTCGGAAAATCGGAAGTATTCGGGAGCTTTAAATGGAAATAGGGAGTATTTTGGCTTAGTTTAAAAAGCAGGAGGGACAGTAAGAAATCGGTAGGCTCCCGCCCAAATCGGGAGCTCTGGCAGCCCTACTTAAGAGCATTGTTAATAGCGAAATAATTTTTTGTTTTTGTGTGTATATTGAAATATTCGAATATACAGGGTGTTTATCGATGAGTGTGGTATAATAAACGAGTATATCGGAAGTGAACACGGAAGTTTTTATTTTAGATAGCAGGCTATTTTATGCCGTATTTAATTTATATTTACAAAGAGTTTATTTGCCCTTGACCGCAGAAGACAATACCAGATATTGTGCTCATTGTGCTCAACAGTGAATTTTTCAAGAAATACGCATTGATTGTATTACGTTCGTGCGCAATTTGCGGGCAAAGCTATTCTTAATGTACTTTAATAAGCATTATTTATCTTCAAAATTCTAAAAAAAAATTATCTTCTTTTAGTATATGCTTCTATTCTAAACCTATTCTATGTATAGAGTAAATGCAAGTATGAAATGAAATAGGAAGAAGATGAAAAATGTATGCCAAACCTATCATAAAGTATAATACGTTATATCTAAATTAGCGACTTAGAAGCCAAAGTTGTTCAAATTTGACCCTCTATTTTGATCATCGCGTACATATTGCCGTTTATCTGGTAAACTCGACAGTAAGTTTAACTTTTCATACACGCTTATAAAACTTTGTAATTGCGAATGTTTTGTTTATTGGAATATCTCGAAAACCGTTCATTTCAGAGATATATCGAATGGTTATTAAAATGGTATAAAATGGTGAGGGTTCACTACCATTGGTGACAGAAAATAGCCCTTTTAAATGAGTAAAGATATACTCAGGAAAATCCTCTGAACCAAAATTTCTTCTCTATATTATTTCTAGTTCTCTCAAAACATTTAATAGACCACTTAGTGTGAAGTACCCTGTATTTAACGTATAAAAATAGTAATATCAGTAAAAAAGTTCAGAATTTGGGTTTTCCCTTATACGTACAATGTAAAAGTTCTGGGTTTTTTTCTTAATAAAAACATTCAAATCACAATCAGTACTTTTGTACTGATCAGCAGTCAATTGACAAGCAAACATTAATTATTGCAGCGAATATTTTGTGCAGGAAATAAAACAATGAACATGAATTTAGTAAATATATGTTTTAGCTTGCTTTTGTACAAATGGGAATTAATAAAAACAATTAACAACATCATTATATTACATTAGTCAAAAATTTAAAGAATAAAAAGAGTTCTCTTTGAGAGGGTGTCTGAGAAAAATATGTCACGGAGATCACAATGTTCTGGTTTTATTCGAATTTCGTTGAATGAATGAGTATCTAGTTCTTGACCGAGTAATTTTTTGAAGTACTCATTTGAGACACAATTAATAGCGGCCAGCCTAAATTGAAGTTTGGATTTTTTTTTATAATTCAACTGAATTGTTTTTATTAAGAAAACAGACAAAGAGCATCTCTGAAAACCCGCCAATCGAGAATTTATTTCCAAAACAAGTCCATACAACTTGTAAAATATAGTTTTCGAAATATATAGGTACTTTAGTTCCTGATTATGAACATGAACATTCAATTAAAAAACACGCGTTGACTGTTCATCCTGTCCTTTCTAGAACAGTTTGTATCTTGTTTTTAATATTCACATTATCAGAAGAACGACAACTTAAACACATAGCCATAATATAGCAATATCCCAAGAAAGTCCTCCTTGAGGTTTTCTTATCTGAAAAAAAAAATCGGTCTTTGATTCCCTTTCCTTATTCAAAGTTTATATCAATAGCAACATACGATCACATTTAGGTTTTATCTTTGTTTTATGTCAGTTAACCAAATGAGAGATCGAGGTTAAAACCTTCTCTCCGTTAAAAATTACTTTCTGTGATTTAGGTGACAAAGATAAGGAAATATCTAACAAATCTTCGTCATCCACAAACACTTTAAAGACTACCGCTGGGACTAGTACCGCCAAGGCAGTAACATCTACGCAAACTGGACCACCAGGAGAAATAAGTAAAAAAAGTAAGTTTGAATGTTAAAGAACTATTAACATAATACGTACATGAATGATAACTAGAACATGTTAAAGAACTATTAACATAATACGTACAGTACAAATTAGGGTTACGGACATCACGGGGATATTTATGCTTCACTTAATATAGAGACATCCAAAAAAAACGTCATCAAAGTTGGCCAAGAAAAAAAGACGTATTTCTATTCTTATTCGAATTTATAACCTTATTTACTTGTCAAAATTGTCACATCATATGACAGTTATTGTTTATTTTACAAATTGTGACAGTCACTTGTCAAAAGTTTGACATAACCGAAAAGCTTAGACATGACTGCTATTTCTATCTCTCTCGTTCATAGCCAGAGTTGATGACGTTTTTTTTGGATGTCTCCATATATAATTGACATACACGGTGTCAATTTGAAAACGAACAGCATTTTGGCAGTGTCAAAATTTGGCGAAACACGTCAATTTATATATCAAGGGGGACAACTTTTCAGACATTTGTTGTCGTACTACTTTCAACCCCCTGACCCCTAAGGCACCTACCCCTAAATTTTAAATGGCAACCCCTATTTCTATTGCCATTTTTGAGTTTCTTGTACAATTTTAGATAAGTCCCATATTTCTTTTTTTGTCAAAATTGAGGCAGTTAACCTCATGAATGTGTGAAATGTATTTAATTTCTAAATAGAATTAATGCAACAAGTATGATAATGAAATACTCAAATTCTTACCTTTATAATTACTTTATTAATTGTTCAAAATGGGTTCCATTGTTTTCTAAGCACAAGTACAGCCGATATTCAAACTGTTCGCGGACGTGTTAAAGAGTTTTAGGAAAAATAGCCCTACATTCTTGTACAATTCTTTGCTGCCGTTGTTCAATTGAATCTGGTTGAGTTTTGAATACGACTGATTTCAAGTGACCCCATAAGAAGAAATCGTGAGGTGTCAGATCTGGTGACCTAGGTGGCCATTCAATGGGTCCTCTCCTACCAATCCACTGCTCTGGATAATGATTATGCAACCACTCTCTTACTGGGCGTACATAATGAGGAGGCGCTCCATCCTGTTGGAAGTTCACCAAATGTTCATTTAGAGCAAGATTTCCATTGGCGTCTGTTTGATTTTCCACCTCATGAATTATAAGAGCCTCTATAGCTCTGTCTAACATTTCGGCATAAATTTCACCATTTAGTTCACCACGGTTCGAAGACGGCCAAAAAATTTAAATTTTTTCGTGTTTTGTAGCGGTGAAATGTAAATAAACGAAAGAATTTGGTACCTAGTTTTTCAACAAATATTTTTAAATGAATGGATGTGACTGACATGACGGGTCAGTGAATGTAACCCCTTTTAAAAGTTGCGTTATGTGTATTTAGAAATTAAATACATTTCACCCATTCATGAGGTTAAGTACTTCAATTTAAAAAAAAATAATGGAATTTATCTGGAATTGTACAAGAAACTTAAACATGGCAAAAGAAATAGGGGTTGTCATTTAAAATTTTAGGGGTAGGTGCCTTAGGGATCAGGGGGGTTGAAAGTAGTACGACAACAAATGCCTCAAAAGTTGTCCCCTTTGATATGTAAATTGTGTGTTTCGCCAAATTTTGATACTGTCATTAGTTTAGGCAATATTAAATGCTGTTCGTTTTCAAATTGACACCGTGTATAACCCACCACTGCCTACTACACTTCAAAGGGAATATATTTTTCATTAGCTAAAAAATAAACTGCTTGTCAAAATTAGAGTAACACTTTTTAGATTGGTGCCATTTGAGTTCTATTCGAGTTAGAGACTTGCGGTTTTTAAATATATCGAATTCGATGTGCTGTGACTGTGACATACCCCAAAAAACATCCCCATGTCGAAATATGAATTTACAAGATTTTGACGGCAATACAGAGACTTACGGGATAAACTAAGACGGACACTGTCGGGTAAAAATCTCGTCACGGTACACACCAAGACCTCCTCAATAAGTTCTGTGCATTTCGTAGTTGTCTCATCTCTTCAACCCATTTTCAGACCTCGTAAGCCACCCCTGATCATCGAATTCATTGATCCTAATGCTGCCAAACAAATTGGAGTGGAGCGATACAACGTACTTTCACCCTTTGACAAATCAAGCACCCCTCCACTCCCTACATCGACCCCCCATCCACCCTCTCTGGTTCTACCGCTGTAAGAGGTTGCGTAGGATGTCGTTTTGTCTGGAATTCGTTTAATGGAATTACTTAAAGGCTCTCGAAGTTGACGGAACCCGCTGCGAATTGAGCGCCAAACGTGATATTCCACATCCAACCCACCCCTAAAAATTTACCGTGCCGAGGGGTTGTAAGATAATTGTAATCTTGGTGCGTGGGGTGACTCAGAAAGCCTTGAAGATACTCGAACCCTTTTCGGCACACCCTGAGTCGTCCGTCTCCTTTTGCGTCGCAACACCACCTTTTTCTTGACCCCCTCCAAAAGTTTTTTGAGTGGGTGAAAATTCCTGAAGGAGAGCTCGTTGAGTAAGCGAATCTTCCTTTGTAATTGTGTGAATATTTTCTCGATCTTCATGAGAGATTCCTTGATTCTATGGTATTCTTTGTATCCTAACGAATACGGTTAGTGTCCGAGAAGTAAAAACTAAAACGAGTTTTTACATTTTGGGACTGAGGCTTACTTGATTAGACTGGCTATTATTGACAAGAGCAATTTAATTATCTGCTATTTATATAAACTGCTTTGCCTCACCCGGATGTCAAAAATGTTTGTGAAGAAAAGAAAAGTTGAAAATTAAAAAGTACTCTAAATTTCAAAATGATCAACCAAACCGATGTTTAGTTTTGTCTGGATAATCCAATATTAATTCTTAATTTATAATTATGGATTAAAAATTAATTAGTCAATTCATGTTAATGAAAATATGTATGTGTATTTAAACATGCGACAGCTGAAATGAACCTCAGAGATTACTTGTTTGTTGATGACCTTTTAATAATATAATTGTTTTAAGTTAAAACCAAGCGTTATATACACAATACACCAAGGTCAGTTCTGTTCTCCTCAATACTGGCACGAGTAATAATTTCTTACTTCTAAATAAATATCAGGTTTTTTAATGGCTCCTACAGAACAGATTTCTTCTGCAGAAGACTCCCAAACAAGACAATTAAATTCAACGAAAAATAATATAAAAGCAGGCAGACCGACAAATAAGCAGAATTTTAACTCTCTCACTTAAAATTTCGATTCAAACGACGTTTTTGATCTATTTCATCACGAGTATTAAATGTCCACTCTACTTATTTTCATTGTAAGTTACTATATGTTTAAGTTAGAAGTAATAATGGATAGCAATAATGAGGATATACTAGTCTAACTCTCATTAAATGTAATATTATATGTATGACCATGAATAAAATTAAACTTTTAGAATGTCAAGACTATGCACAATATGCCTACGATGATAGCGAAGCACCTACTTTGTTGGTTCAACCTAACTACGTGCATACTTTAGACTGTGCTTTTGAGAAACTCCCCTCATCGTCGGAGGCACTTTAGCAACCAGACAGGAGTTTCCCCACATGGTAAGTAAAACAAAGTGGATGCGTAGTCCTGCACTCAGAAAAGGTGCAGGCAATTGTAGTCAACAGTGTTTGATGGTAAATTAATAGAAACTACCATAAAATGGTCGAGTGAAATGTACTCTCATATGGGATTCCACGCACCTCATCTCAGTCAAAATCATCACAACGAAATAAAAAATTGACCACAAAATGTTGAAATCAATCATAAAACAGCTTTTGCATTCTTCAGAGTACAACTCATATTCGCTATACTGCTAAAGTTCCTGTAGAATATTGTGATATTGCGTATTTCTTATGGTTCAAACTGGTTTACATAATTAGGTATAATTAGTGAATATTTATTGGAATATGTAATGAAATTTCAAAAAAAATATTCAAATGACGATTTTATTATTTATTTTCACTTATGCATATAAATGTTGGATACTGGTTTCATTTCAAATCAGAAAGAAGAAAAAGAATTCGCGGTAAAATTCCTGTTGACTAAATCGCGCACAAAGAATTGGCAATTGTATTAATGAGATACATTTTATTATACCTAAATAAAAGAGGTTTCTATGCAATCACCAAAGTTATTAACTATTATGAAAAGCTGTGACGTGATGAGTAGAGCAGAAAGTTTTAATTCACTTCCATAGGCGTCGACTATATTAAATAGAAATAAAGTAACAGACATATATTGAATAAATAAAACACGTACATATATTCGAAACGAACGGCTAAAACTACCTGCGGGTACAACAGGCAAAACTCTTGAGCGCGTTATTCGAGTGCATGGTTATTCGCGATAGATGACGAGCGAGCTAGGCGACGCCGCTGGAAGTGCCCAATACGTCGTTGATTTGTAGCATGTGATTTAAATATCATTGTTTGATTGTAGAGTATTACACTATATACCATTTTTACACCTAGTGCTTCGAAACCAAACTTTCATTATTTTGGTATTTAAAAAAATGTTCTGTGGGATCAAAGAAATTCTCAGCCTTATAATGAAAGTAAAGAGCCACAAAAAAAAACGTCATCAAATCTGGCTATGAACGAGAGAGATGGAAACAGCGGTTATGTCGAAGCTCAAAACGACAAGTGACTGTCACAATTGTTAAATAAGTAAAGAAATACGTCTTTTTTGCTCGGACAACTTTGATGACATTTTTTTATGGCTTGTTGTTTTGAACAAATTATGAAATAAAGTGGCACCAGGGACGGATACAACAAATAATTGCATCGCAAATTGCGTTGCAAATCCAGAAAGAAGATATGAATAAAAGTGATATGAGCCGTTATAAAGTTCAAATAAGCGAGTGCATCTACTTTTACTTAAACTGCGTACACTACATTTTCGAACATCTTTTTTTTTTGTAGCAAGTACCAAATTTTTAATGAAGAGTTTTTTACTGTAAAATATGCATCTCATTTACTTTTAACACACTTTTTATAGTTTCAAACGGGTAATACCTTATGACTCTCTTCATTCTTTTATTCAAGTACATAAATTCAACTATACTCTGCTCTCTCTATTTATCACCTCCTCACAGTCCTCACTATGTATTTCCAAATCTTTCATTAACGCTGTGCTCTTTTTGTGCTTTGCTCTCCGTTCCACTAAGAAGTTTCAAGCGGAATGTTATCTTGTGCACAAGATTCAGTGAAGTATTTAGGACATATAATAACAAATAATACAATTAGTCCATTGAAAGATAGTTTAATTGTTATAAAAGATTTCCCTACTCCGAGAACTCAAAAGAATGTCGGCCAGTTTTTGGGAAAGATACATTTTTATGGAAAATATATACCCTATATAGTAATTATATTAGATCCATTACATAATTTGTTAAGAAAAGGACAACAATTTGTTTGGTCCGACAAACTTCAAGAATCCTTTGAGACAATAAAAAGTTTGCTTTGTGTGGCTCCTATTTTAGCAATCTTTGATCCAAAAACTCAAACTTCGGGTGATTTCATCAAACTAGTTCGTCAAGTATCCTGGTATAAATTCAAAAGATTTTAAACAATTTTTTGATAAGGAAAATATACCCGTTATCTTCACTGCAGTAAATGCGCCATTCTCAAACGGTCTAAATGAAAGGCTCAACCAAACACTAGTTAATAAAATTAGATGTAAGGTAAATGAAAAGAAGGGACCATTAGCCTGGACGACCATAGCACATCAATGCATTCGGAGATACAATGAAACTGAACATACAGTGACGGGATTTTCGCCAATATATTTATTGGAGGGAAAAACGGCTGGAATTTTACCGGGCCAATTGAAACAGGAAAAAAACCCACAATGGGTTACTTCAAGATAGAAAACTCGCTTTGGAAAATACCATAAAATTACACAATTTCAATAAACAAAAATTCGACAAACACAGAAGACACTGTGAATTGGAAGTTGGAGACTCGGTATATGTATGTTAAAAACGGAAATCGATTGAATAGAAAAAAGTTGGATGAACTCAAAATTGGACCATATAAAGTTGTCGAAAAGTTTTCAAACTCGATTTATTGAAGAGATACAGGGCACAAGAAATCATTTTCCATATCACGAAACTGGTTCCTGTTACCAATTATGTTGTCAATACAGCATAATATCTTCTAATCAGTCTGTATAAAATTTCTATATTCGCCTGTATATAATTGTACATTTGCCTGCATCTTTGCCTAAGGGGGGAGATGTAAGAGAGAGTTGACATCACCTATTAGGATCGTCAAACTCCTTTTGTTTTCCATTCACATTATTCACAAGAGTGACAGTTGACAATTAACTAATATTAAACCAACATATTGTGAAATAATAACTTTAATGTCGTTTCTTTGTTACTGCAGAGCAACTCAATAAGTTTTTATTTCACGCCGACGGCACCTATTCCGTATTTATACGAGAAAGAACTAATACATTATACGTATTTAATTCATATAATTATATTCATTACATAAAATGTGTTTATCATATTACATTTTATAGAATAACTCGTTTTTCAGGCTATAGTCGGTTATGGGTCTGGTAATAACATCGTGTGGGACTGTGGAGGATCTCTAATAAGTAAAAGGTTCATCCTAACGGCTGCCCACTGCATTTGGCACCGTGAAAGGTAAATATCTAATAAATGTTTATAACAGAAATATATCATTTAATTGTGTCAACCTGCCCGTGTACAGCATTATCTAACTACTTTTAAATCAAATTATAACATTCAGGTCTTCCCTAGTATTTTAATAAAATCTTTTTTTTTAATATCAGAGATGTGTAATCTATTCTGTACTACTATTTATCCTACGGGGACAAGGAACAATTGACGATCGATGATGAACTTTTAGAATTTCATTTCCGTATTGAGAGTCCTTGAAAAAATTGGTACAGTTAATCATCCTTTCGATACGGCACTCCACTCTCCAACTTTTAAGGCACTCCAACTCTCTGAGAATATAGAGGCTCCTGAAGAACGTGAATTTTCAGAGCTCCACATTCTCATTTGGTCAGAATCAACATAATCAGAGAGGTGAAACTACAGCTCGTCAGTAAAAAATGTTTTTCCGAAGCCATTTTCATTATTATGCAATAAATCACATTGTAAACTGCAATCCCGGGAGTTCGTTGTTTGGTAAAAATTCTTGGACTGAGTTTAGACGTTTTTACTGCAGGTTTCGTAGGATACGTTTACTTGCTGGCTAAAACGAATAGGGGTTTTTGGGTGTTCTTTAACAATTTGCCTCACTTCTTCAACAATTTGTGCAGTGCGAACTTTAGGTTTCCCACTGCCTTCCTAATGTTTGGGAATTCCGCGTTGAATAAACACACTGGGCATCAACCCTTCTATCATTTCTAAAGAAGTTTTCGATCATAAAAGCCGTGGTTACCATAGTTTCTTGATACTAAAAACGTTAGAACTATCAAGTTCTAAGAGCAGGATCGATTCCACGACATACTTTGAGGGCGCTTTTTTTATCTTACGATATTTTCAGTACTAAAAAATAAGCAATATTAATATTTTTCAGTGGTCCGGCGACTGTAGTGAAACTCGGCATTACCAACATAACGGATTCCAACCACCTGCAAGAATACAACATTAACGAGATAATACCACATCCAAAATATACCAACAAGTCGAGGTATAACGACATCGCCCTGTTTAAGTTGTCGAAAAATGTCAAATTGAATCCCTATGTTCGGCCGGCGTGTCTGAACACGGAAAAAGACATTAAGTACTCGAACGCGATTGCCTCAGGCTGGGGCAACATTGCCTTCATCGGCTCAGGAAGCAACGACCTACTGAAAGTAATTTTGGAGATATTTCCCACCGCAAAATGCAACGATACTTACAAAAGGGATATCATGAAGAAAAAAAGTACCGTGAAGCAGGGTATATTAGAAGATTTAATGATATGTGCCGGATCCTCTGAAGATATAAAGAATACGTGCCAGGTGAGTATTATTGAAACGGATGCTTGTCAAGATAAGTGATAAGTAAAGGACGATCGACTCAGAGGGACATGACGTCAATACCAGGAACGGATCATGAAATTTTTTCACGCGCTAGTCAAAATATGTACGAGGCACGTTCATAAAGTAAGGGCCGTTTGGTCACAGAAAAAAATGTACTCATAAGAAACAAATTTTATTGTCATATTTAGTTAGGTACAATCTTACTTTACTTCTCTACATAATCGCCGTTCACTTCTAAGCATTTTTCGTACCGCTGCATCATCTTCTTTAACCCCTCTGCACAGAAGCTTGCCGCCTGAGAGTTGAACCAGTTGACAACGGCGTTTTTGAGTCCCTCTTCGGTTTCAAAACGTTGTCCACCGAGCCACTGTTTAAAATTCAAGAAGAGGAAGTAGTCGCTAGGTGCAAGGTCGGGACTGTACGGTGGGTGGTCAAAAAGTTCCCAACGAAAATCTTGAATTTTCTCATTGGTTTTGGCGGCAGTGTGAGGACGCGCGTTATCGTGGAGGAGGATTATGCCAGATGGCAGTTTCCCGCGGCGTTTGTTTTGGATCGCACGTCTCAATTTTTTTGAGCGTTTCGCAGTACACGTCAGCTGTAATTGTTGTCCCACGTTCCATGAAATCAACCAAAAGAACACCGTCTTTGTCCCAAAAAACTGTAGCCATCAATTTTCGACTTGTGTAATGAGTTTGCTTAAACTTTTTCGGTTTTGTTGAAGATGAGTGTCGCCACTGTATCGATTGCAGTTTTGTTTCTGGGTTGGCGTAGGATACCCACGTCTCGTCCCCAGTAACAATGTGAGAAAACAAATCATCTCCATCTTGTTGATAACGGGCCAAAAACTTTCGTCCACTAGACATTATTTGCTCTTTGTGGTGGTCGGTGAGCATTTTTGGTACCCACCTTGCACACAATTTGCGGTATGCGAGGTTTTCTGTGACAATATTGTAAACAGTAGTGCGTCCAAGTTGAGGGGAATTTGTTAGCCAGGCCACTAATCGTCAATCGACGATTAGATCGCAGTGTTTGGTCCACTTGTGAAACGATTTCATCGGTCTGGATGCTGGGCCTGCCACTCCGCTCTTCGTCATGGACATTTGTTCGGCCATTTTTAAAATCACGGCACCATTGTCTAACCTTTCCTTCACTCATAACTGTAGGTCCCTAAACCAGGCATAACTCCCGATGAATTTCAGCAGCCGACGATCCTTTTGCACATAAGAAACGAATCACAGACCGCACTTCACAGTTGGCGGGATCAACGATTTTCACGGCCATTGTTCTTTGCATTCACGGACAACAATACGACTTCAGAATCAAAACAAATGACGCTGTAGCTTCGCAATGAGTCAGTAGATGGCGCTGCAGTAGTAAAACTGTGCTTCGAAGCGCCAATATTTATATATAAGCAAAAGGCCCTTAGTTTATGAACGCGCCTCGTATAAAGAAACAAGAACTAACCAAGTAACAGTAAATACACACCTTATCCGGAAGAAATAATGCAGGGTTTATAAAACGTATCGTACATCTGGACTCTTTACATTGAGAATTAAAATGAAAGTGGCTCACTAATTGTTATTGTTCCATATGATCAGGTGTTAACGTTTGACGCCTGTCACTCAAAACCCATTCATTCATTGAAAACGACCCTTCAACATCTACTGACGTAATAGGAGCATATTTAAAACACGTGCAATGTATTAGTGATGGGACATTTATCCTAGGTTCAAAAAAATCTACTTTATTAATAAACAAGTCAACAATTCGGCGTACAGTAGGAAATCCTGAATTGTTACATACAACTATTTCAAATTTCCGTTTCACATTAACATACATACATATGTATGTACATAACATATAACAGGCCGCCCAAAAAAAAGTCATCAAAGTTGGCTGAGCAAAAAAAGATATATTTCTATTCTTAATCTTAAATTTATAACCTTATTTAATTGTCAACGCTGTTACATTATATGATACCCATTATTTATTTTACAGTTGTGACAGCCACTTGTCAAAAGTTTGACAACAACAGAGTTTGGCTCACAAATTACAGAAAATTACTTGTTTCTGTAATTTTTGGTTTGGCTTCGATATGAATGCCTATTTGAGTATCACTTTCACTTTTATTATTTTCGTTAAAAAATACTGTTAACGACTAATAATTTCCCTAGTATTTACATATAGCAAAAGATTGCTTTTACCGTTTTTGCATAATATGTAGCACATATTGGTATTTAGCAAATTTTATTTTTAAAACTAATTAGAACTTAAAAATCTAAAGCATTTTAAGTAAAAGCTTAGGACTTTTCCCAGCTCTGCCTCAAAGTTTTTAGAGCCTTTTCTCCTCTTTTAAAATCCTCTTGTCCATTGAGTTTTTGTAAAAAGTTTTATTGTGGAAAACTGAGATGTGTGCGACCTGTAAGCTTTTGCTATTAAGGGACCATTTACTATTTCTGAAACATGACGGAAATTCCGACAACTATATTAAACCACTATAAAATTGGTAACCGCGTTAATATGATGACAGTAAAATTTAGTAGATACTTAAAAAGTAGACCTTGAGGCTATACCACTTAAAAAGTTAAGACTTAAACAACAGAATCATGCACCAACGAATTCTAGTTCAAGGAAATGTTTTGTCCATCTATACACTAATGGAAAAAATTAAAGCGTCAAAGAAATGTCCGAATTTTTAGTGATTTTTCAGAATGTATCTCAGTGAAAAATGGTCTTATCGAGGTTTAAAAAAACACTTTGAAGCTTCAAGTTTCTAGTTTTGAGATATTTCGGCAAAAAAAATTTTTAGAGCTACATGTTTCGCGCAATTTTAGGAAGTAGTGTGAGAAAAAAATTTTTTTTGTTTTTTTTTTCAAGCCCACGAGCTTGAAAAAAAAGGTTTCTAACTTACTAGCCATGGTATGTACCGGATAGCTCGTTTATTCAGCTTCAATTTGTTTTTTTTTTTAATCTCGATACGACCATTTGTTGCTGAGATATCGAACTTTAAATCAAAAAGGACCCTTTTGTCTTTGATCGACGATATCTCAGCAACCAATGGTAGCATAGAAAATCTAAGGGCAGTTCTGAAAACTGGAATAAAACACCTACAAGGTTCTGCTGAGATTTTTGAGAATTTTTTTTATCTTTGACATAAATTTGAAAAAAACAGGAAAAAAACGGGTACCTAATTGATGGTTTTTCAGAACATCAATGGCTGAAATTCAAATCTTCATGAAATGACTAATGTTTCGTATGCCTTTTGCAGTTGAATATACCCCCAAAAACCATGCAAGCGGTGTTCTTCTCGCAAGCGGTCAAACTTTTGAAAAAATGAAAGGGTCAGGTTTTATGAGCAACATGTCCTGATCCTGGCTAAAGTCAAAAAACAATTTTTTTTGAGTTTACCCACAATTTTTTCCGCAAATACCGTTGAAATTTACAAAAAAAAATTTTTCAAAAAAATTTCAGAATGCTGTTTTTTCGAAAATTGAATAAAAAAATTTTTTAGGCTTCCAAAACTTGAAATAATTTTGATTTTCACTACCGTCGGCATTAGCATTACCAAAAAATTCTGGGTAAGCTCGAAAAATTTTTTTTTCACTTTAGCCTTGATTAGGACATGTTTAAGCTCAAAAAACCTGACCCTTTTCAAAAGTTTCACCGTTTGCAACAAGAAAACGGTTCGTTAGATCGTAATGTAACTTTGCATGGTTTTTGGGGGTATATTCAACTGTAAAAATTACACGCCACATTAGTTATTTCATGAAGATTTGAATTTCAGCCGTTGATGTTCTGAAAAACCATCAATTACCCGTTTTTTTCCTGTTTTTTCAAATTCATTTCAAGGATAAAAAAAATGTTCTCCTCAAAAATCGCAGCAGAACCTTTTAGGGGTTTTATTCCAGTTTTCATAACTGCCCTAAGATTTTCTGTGCTACCGTTGGTTGCTGAGATATCATCGATCAAAGACAAAAGGGTCCTTTTTGATTTAAAGTTCGATATCTCAGCAACAAATGGTCGTATCGAGATTTAAAAAAAAAGCAAATTGAATCTGAATAAACAAGCTATCCGGTCCATACCATGGCTAAGTTAGAAAAATTTTTTCAAGCTCGTGGACTTCAAAAAAAAAGCAAAAAAATTCGCAAAATTTTCTTCTCAAACTACTTCCTAGAATTGCGCGAAACATGTAGCTCCAAAAATGTTTTGCCGAAATATCTCAAAACTAGAAACTTGAAGCTTCAAAATGCTTTTTTTTTAGACCTCGATAAGACCATTTTTCACTGAGATACAGCATTCTGAAAAATGACTAAAAATTCGGAAAATTTTTTTGACCTTTTAATTTTTTCCATTAGTGTATTAGTTGATGGTGGGTTTGAAACACAGTAATATTTTCATTTCTTTTGCAGGGAGATTCCGGTGGTCCTTTGCAGGTATACCACGAAGAAACCGAGGACGTTAGATGCATGTATGACGTAGTAGGCATAACTTCTTTCGGAAAATCCTGCGGTTTAGAGAAAGACTTGCCGGGAGTATACACTCGCGTCTCAGGTTACATCGAATGGATAGAAGGTATCGTTTGGCCTGACGAAGAAGACGAAGAAGAAGGAGGAGACGAAGAATACGCGTTTAGTTTTTAAGTTCGATAAAAATTGCATTTTAACTTTACTGATACTGACTTACGTACCAAAATGTGTGTTGCCATATGAACCTCAATTGTTTTTGTCAATAAAGATATAAACATGTCGCCTTACTACACTATTTTTATTATGTATACAAGGTGATTCACAAGCAACGATCCGTAGTACATAATAGATGCATAGCAGAGCGTACACAGTGTGTGCTTGAAGGTGGAAAAATTATGATGAAAATGAGTCCAAGGCCTGCAGTTTGCGCAGGCTGATTCTAGATTAAAAGTAGATTCAAAATTTATAAAATTTAAAATCGTAGCTGATCCCTTCGCGTTTTATCCACATTTTTGGATTTTAACCCTTTGCAATACAGTAAGTCGTATACATCAACTTTTTCTTCGAGCACTTAGCACTTTTAGAAATAAAACTATCGTAAATAAGTTTATTATATCTTGTACATACAGTTCTTAAATTAAAAAAAACTTACTCGACATTATTCCATTACTAAAAATTTAAATGCATTTGTTATAAAACACTTATATGCTGAAATTCAGGAGAGTACTGGAAAGAATATTAGTACTGAGACAAAAGCGCTACCACGGCCGAGTTGCCCGAAGGAAACCCTGGATGAGTAAGGCCAATAGACAAAAAAAGACACGTTTGCTGACCAGTATGTGAATGAGCCTGAAACTATCTGGGAACAAATTATCTTTAGCGACGAATGTAAATTTGAGATATTTGATTCGTCCAGATGACAAATTGTATGGAGAAAACCTGGTACATCGTTAAATAAGGAAAACTTAAAACCTACCGTAAAACACGAGGGTGGATAGCTTATGGTGTGGGGCTGTATGGTGGCTGCGGGAGTGGTTAACCTTAATTTTATTGAAGGAATATTGAAGGAATATTGAACCAATATTGTTATATTAATATATTGAAGCATCATTTACAGGCCAGCGCCGAAAAATTGGGATTGGGCGATCATTACATCTTTCAACAAGATAATGACCCCAAGCACTGTGCCCGTAAAACGCAGGAATGGCTGCTATACCATTTACCGATAATTGAAAACACCGCCGCAATCGCCCAGTACTAACCCTATCGAGCACTTATGGTCACATCTAAAACGATCTCTGCAAAATAAACGAATTACCAATAAAGAAGAGTTAAAAAATCATCTCTCAACAGAATGGAGTAATGTGACCACGGAAGTGACCTGTAAACTGGTGCATTCAATGCCAAATAGGCGGAAAGCTGTTCTGAATTCTAAAGGATACCCGACAAGATATTAGATGTGCCGTTTTAAATTCTTTGTACCTTTCCTATTTTATTTTTCTTTTGGTGGCCGAATAATTTTGTGTCATATAAATTGGACATTATCGTGTTTTGTCGGCAGTTTTTAAATTGTGTCTGTTTTGATTACTTTTTTTATGTGGCATAATAAAGCATACTTTTTATATATAATTGTGTTAATTTCTCATGTTTGCCAGTCAGTGATAACGATTTCTTGTATGTTAATTTATTAGCAATTTCTAGGGTGGCCGAATACTTTTATGAGTATCTGTATGTACTCGTATATTATCACGCGCTGTCAATTCAAATTGCAGTTTTTCGTCGATAAAAGTTGTAAGTGCATTATCATGTCGCGTAAACTAATTTGTATGTCAAATTAACGTTCTTGTAATAATACATGTGATGCGTTACCTAAAACTTAAGATTTGTAGATAAAGCAGATTGAAAAATTATTTAAGTGCGGGAGACGGCCGAATCCGCATTGGCTATATAAAATCACAACTACTAAAACGTGGTTACTTGTGGGAACCTTACGCAGCCGCGCGAGGTTTTCGGCACGCACACTGTATTTTCATACTAAGGTGCGTATTGATTTGCAACAGAATGCTCCGAACGAACCAAACGCGCCGCGCGCGCTGTAACAAACATTTGCGCGGACAATTCGGGCTGTTTGGAGTGTTTGCGGTGTTCGCTGCGTTCCCACCAGTAATCAGTGTTGTTTGTGTGTTCGTCGACATGGATGCTGATGATGTGATTGTAGCCGCTGGTGCTTTTTTAATTATAAATGCGTTAACGAGCGTTAAAAAGAAGAGAAAAGAAAGAAAAATGTGGGCAATACGCCTTTTTTTTGCGACGTAAAAATATGGCCTTACTCAGTGACCTGGATTATATGCATTTGAAAAATTTTACGAGGATGGCTGCAGAAGACTTTGAGAATCTAATATGTCTAGTAGGTCCTAGAATAGCCAAGACTTTCCATTTTTTTTTGACATCATTTGGGGCGCATCTCATATTTTTGGCAATTACCGCCCACGCATCATGCTTTATAATTTTATTAAAATACAAGCCGTTTGTAGGATCCCATAATACAGGTTGCCTTTCAAACTGATCAATCAGCTCAAGGCATTTTTCCCTGCTCCAGTCCATTTTCTTCGATAAATTACTTGTCCGCCAAGAACGGAACGCGACAAACACAGCAAACACAGCGAACACAGCAAACGCACCAAACGTCCGTATCCACTGAGCACCAGCGAACGAATGCCTTTGCGCAAATCGCGTTTACCGACAAACCTCGGAAAATGTTCGGCGCATTCTGTTCTGTTTGGCGCAACGTACTGACTAGACAAATTTGTTACAGCGCGCGCGGCGCGTTTGGTTCGTTCGGAGCATTCTGTTGCAAATGAATACGCACCTTTAGAATCAGATGCCGCAGTGAAAGGGCTAATGCTTGGCCCAGTTCCTGTGGCGAAGCTGTTCATCGCAAATTTTTAAAAACCTGGGGATCCTATTAAATAAATAATGTTCATGATGAGTCCTATGGACCAAGATTGCAAAAAGCAGTTACTGAATTTTCGTCTTTACACCTCTAATTTAATTTATTATTGTCTCATTACTTATTTGAACGTGTAATATATTTTAATACTTAAAAAATACAAAATATAAAAAAAAAAAACAAAAAAACACTAAAAACACAAAAAATCCAAAAAAAATATACAAAGAATACAAAAAAAAACATGGGGTTATATCACCACTACGTCCTCTTCGTTAACCCTGGGGTAAGCTAAAAGTAGTTTGAAATATTCAATATTTTCAAATTAAAATAATTTATGATATTAAAATTACATTTTTCCGACTAAATTCAAAGCGAGATTTATTATGAGATTTTATACTTTCTTAAAAAATAAGTTGAAAATTTATGTTTGTACGGGAAAACACAATTTTTGGATTTTGATAATTTCCAAGTGTTTTAAAACAAATGAATTTTTATTTTTATTTGGAATATTGTCGAGTAAGTTTTTTAATTAAAGAACTGTATTTACAAGATATAATAAACTTATTTACGATAGTTTTATTTCTAAAAGTGCTAAGTGCTTGAAGAAAAAGTTGATACTTTTTTGTATTGCAAAAAAAGTTGACTTACTGTATTGCAAAGGGTTAAAATCCAAAAAATGTGGATAAAACGCGAAAAGGGATCAGCTACGATTTTAAATTTTATAAATTTTGAATCTACTTTTAATCTAGAATCAGCCTGCGCAAACCGATTTTGTACTCATTGTCATGATAATTTTCCCACCTTCCAGCACACTGTGCCTCATTAGTTTATGTTTTCACTTCTGTGTACCGTCCCACGACCTATGCGACAACATTATTTTTTGGTTATTCGACTTCGATTAACTATAATTTGATGGCTGCTGTTTTTAACGAATGACGTTTTTTTGCAAATTACTACTTTTTTGCTCTATCAACAAAAAGCAAAAGTCACATTTAGAGATCTTCAAGGTTATCAATCATGTTTTCTCTTTAACAACACTCATTTAGATATCAATTATAAGAGAATATGATAAACGTGCAAAAATTGGTAACTGGTTATTTCTTTCAAGGTTACTCAAAACTGCGTCTTTTCGTCTTTTTGTCGTTGACTTATGGTACAGTCAGGTTTTCGTCCTGTTCGCCTCAGGATTACCTAATCTTATTTTAGAGAAGATTTCTTAAAACCTTTTAGTTTCAGTGCCGACATCACCCAGCTATGTTAAGCTTGGTGTTTATTTTACTTGTTGGAGTTGTTACCGTCGAACCCTTGAATGAAGGTAAGACACCAGTTGAGTTGACATACAGCGTAAACCAAAGTCTACACCGTAAGGGATTTTTTCTTATTTTGGATTTTGTTCGAAAACTGTGCCATTAATCTTGCTGCTTTAATTTCAACAACAATAAACAAAACATTTTAGTTTCATATTTATGTTATCTTATTGGGTGTCAGTTTATACCCGGTGTTTCTAGAAAGTGGCTCACCCCCGTTGCTTGTTTGTTTTTAGAGATAAAATAATTAAACTGTAAAATTGGATATTGGACAATAAATCTGAATTTATTGATGAAGTCAGCAGCATTTATTCACTTCCAGTGTAACGTAAATGGCCCCAACTTCCTAATTTTTAAGTGGCACGTCAAATTTATTTTCATTTCTTTTGAATCCCATTCTGAGCACGCTGATACGTCATTTATCCCTTTTTGATACATCCTGTCATTTATTTTTGTTTAATTACATTCTTTGATCTAGAGTGTTTAGAGTTACTTCAAACGTTTCAGCTTGAGTCAAGTAGATGTAGAAAAATTGTTTTATTTTGTTTTTGTTGATAGTTGAGCAAGATCACCTCAAGTGGTCCCCCTATTTCCCACTTGATCATGAAATTCAAGTACAACTATTTTATTGTGAAGTATTCACTACCAATAATTAGACTCTGGAACAGTTTTTCAAAATTTTCATTTTGACAACATGAAAATTTCGAGGACTTTTAGATTCCGAACCAACCGAGAGAGATACATGAATGAAATTTTCAGGAGTTATTGTTAAATATCTATATTTTGTTAAAATACTCAAAACTAATAATTATTTATTTATTATCATATTGTTAATTAACTTTTAAATAAACAACTGAAAATGTCGATGGCTTCTCCCTCAAACATTGAATTCGCGCATTTTCATGTTTACATGAAACTTCGTTCGAATCTTAACGCAATTACAATTTTTCGAAATGACATTTCTCCGCAGTTTAAAAATAAAGATATTTTATCAGACACCAATGGCGAAGACAATTTTTGGAAAAATGTTCAAAAAAATTCCAAACATTGGTACAAACGTTTTGGTGTTATACATCGGTATTAATTTTGGATGTGGCTAACCACAAATTTACCCAATATGTCATCATGTTAAATATTTGCTTTATGAGGTTACTGATTTCGAATACCTACTGAGCAGTGGCGGTGCGTGATATTTCAGTTAGCCATATCTTGAAAACGACGCATGGGACCCTCTTCACTTTTTAGGTGATGACTATACACCTCTTACAGAAAGGATTTATAGTGAAAAAAAACCGTCAGCAAAGTTTGCGAAAAAAATTTCAAAAAACACTGGAGCACTCCCTGGGTTCTCAGTAACGCTCTGTGGAATATTTGCAGTATATTTTTTTTCATAATCTAGAAACAAATATAAAGAGATGTTTTTCGATTTGTTACAAAATATTTTTGTTTCAAAAAGTTATGGCCATTTTAATTTTGGGAAATAAAATGTTCCTATAAAATTAAAATTAAAATGGCCATAACTTTTTGAAAAAAAAAATTTTGCAACAAATCGAAAAACGTCTCCTTATATTTGTTTCTAGATTATAAAAAAAATATATATTGCTCTTGGCTATCAAGATGACGCAAATGGTACCAGTAGTTGGGACTGTGGAGGATCTATTATAAGCGAAAATTTTGTCTTAACGGCTGCCCATTGCATTAAAAGGCAAGTAAATAATCTGGCATTAACTTAGTCTTTAGATATGGACACAATTTTATCATCAGAACCATCAATTTTAAAACTTTTTCATATCAAAAATATGTCTATACATAAATGTCCCTAGCTCATACAGAAGTATAGTAAAATATATACTAGTCAAAAATATATATACTAATACCATATATACTAATCAAAAACAATGTCGAGTTGAAACATGTCGTGCTTTGCAACAAAAGCTTTGCAACTTTGCACCCCATCCAAAAAAAGTCAAGTCAAATCAAACATGAAAACAATGCTTATTTGCTTTTTTGATGCCAAGGGCGTAGTTCTCTCAGAGTTTGTTCTCCCAGGTCGGACCGTCAATCAAACCTTTTATTTGGAAGTTTTAAGAAGATTGCGCAACAGTGTTCGTCAAAAAAGACCCGATTTGTGGCAGAGAGGAGCCTGGTTCTTCCACCACGACAATGCACCTGCACACACAGCCATCTTTGTTCGCCATTTTTTTATTAAAAATGGCATGGTTCCGCTGCCCCACACACCTCACTCGCCTGACCTGGCTCCGTGCGACTTTTTCTTATTTCCCGGCATGAAAAGGGGCATGAAAGGACGCCGATTTGACAATATTGAAGAGGTCAAGAAAAAAACAGTGAGGAGCTCTCAGCCATTTCTAAATATGACTACAAAAAATGTTTCGAACAGTGGAAGCACCGGTGGGACAAATGTATTAGTTGTAATGAAGAGTATTTTTGATTTTGGGGATAAGGCTGTTTTGTAAAAAAATTGAATATATATAGCTTTTAAAAAATAATTCCGGTTATTTTTGGGTACCCCCTCGTATAACTATTGGATACGTAAATGAGTGAAATTAGACTAGAGGACGCTTTAGGCCATCTGCTGAGAATAAGCCTTGCATTATATTATCCTCAAGAATATAAAAAATTGAGGGATATTAAAAAGGTTTATAGATGTGGTGTGTTTCCTTGGGGAGCATGAACTTGGTTTAAAGGTCACGATGAATCTGGAATTAAAAAAAAATTAATTTATATGGACTTGATTGCAATATTATATCATGAAACATTAAAATTCCGTTTAGTCCGTTTTGAAAATTACACATATTTTAAAACTTTCAATCTCATACAAAATGATTTAATATCACGCATAGCCGATTTCTTCTTGAATTTAAAGTGGATTTTTGATGGCTACTGATTCCCTGTCTATAAAACTCACGACACGCCCCTGCATGCATGGTAGAGGGCAATACTTACATGTTATAGTCTTTCTAAACTCAATGTGAAGACGTATATTTTTAAATCCTTTGAGGGCTAACGCCGCCCAATGACGTGCATATATCATTTATAAATTTGATAATTGTGAAATAATTTTTTTCATTCAAATCATATAGGAGATTAAAATTAGCCTGCATACAAAACTATTAATATTTGTAATATAATTTTCTGTAAATAATGCTTCATTTAACCAGACAATCTGAAAAAATTGTCTGTGTTAATAAACCTATCTGAAATGCACGTCACTGGCGGAAATAAGTAAGTATTCCAAAAGTCATAAATCATTTTAACGACGTCCTAAAACATTTTACGACACAATGGACCACATAAATCTAACGCATTGGATTGGATGCATTGGATGCAATACTCTAATGGGTTACTGCAAATGGATCTACCTGACCAACGGCTGGCTAGCTAAACGGAAGCCGTTGCCAGCTCTTCGCCGGCAGCAAAGCGTTGCCGACGAAGCATTGCCGGATAATTATTTTTTCCAGCAATTTTAAACGCCTTATTTTATTGCTAACTAATAAATTTATATCTATGAATTTTTTTTAAATATTACCAAACTAGCTTTCTAAGAACGTCACGAACTAACAGTTTACTGAAGTATGAAGTATAATTGTATAGTGAGCTTAGCAATTTTAGAAAATATATCTGACAACCTTGCTTTTCTTTTTATGTCTTCACATTTACATTAGAAATAGTTTTTTTTTTTATTCAGCCATATAAATTCTAGACATAGTAGACACAGAAATTTAGGAAAAATATTATTTTCTCATTAACTTCAAAAGGGTTGTTCGTATACCAAATGTTTTGAATGTTGTAGGAGGCCTCCGAAATATGTAAAGGCAGGTGGTATACAACTATCGAGCCAAGATGGGGAACAAATAAAGATTAAAAAATTAATACCTTATCCAACATATAAAAGTAGTTCAAAATATCACGATATCGGCCTGGTAAGATTGGAATCCAATGTCAAGTTCAACTATGACCTGTATCCCGCCTGCCTCTATACGGAGAAAAATATTCCGCACAAGAGTGCCAGCGCGACGGGGTGGGGAGACGTCGACTTTGGTGGTCCCAGCAGTAATCAGCTGTTGAAGGTGGAAATATACTTTTTTACCGCAGAGGTGTGCAACGAAACGTACAATGAAATGATAAACAAAAAAAAAGAACCAGATGCCGCACGGAATTTTGGACGATTCGATGATCTGCGCCGGATCGATTAACGACGCAATAGGTCAATATAGGGGAGTTCACATTTAGAAAAATCTCTGTAGTATACATAGAAACACAAAAAAAAGATAAAAGCATTTAGTCGCGTCAATGAATACATAAAACAGGCAATCTTCGGAAGTCTTCAAGAACAGCTCCGATTTTGATGATTTTTTTTTAAATTGAGTTTTTTTATATTATTTAAAATCAGAAACCTTTTGGAGCGGGGATGGAATTATTTATATTGTTTAAACAATATCTATGATATTTATGTAAAAAACAATTTTTTTATCCATTAAAAACTTGGAAAAAAAGAGATACTTATGTTATTTTTTTATATTGCTATTGTAAATAGTTTTAAGTTATATGTATTAGCTTTTACTTTAAAAAGTTTATAAAATGATATTCAGAAATTCACAAAATAACATTTATTTTACAATTATCCACCCAACCACCACACCGAGCTACACGTGATACATACAGATTCATATATAGACCCTGACTGAACTAAAAAATAGTCGTCTAGCTAAGCTTAACAATATTTGTTTACAAGATATCGTAATTTATGGGGTTGAATGACACAAGCTGAACGGTTCGAGCGGCCGCGGCACGACCGCAATGTCAACAAACGTCTAACACGGCCTCCCTGACGTAGGGTCGTCCTCGAACCTATAAAGCTACTGAAGACAAAAGAAAAACAAAACAACAAAATAATAACAGTGGTATGCGGTTAATTTTTGTTAGTAGGTACATCTGTTGAAGGATGGCATGATAAAAATTGTAAAATGAGCTCAGAAAAATGAGAGTCAGAGCTCTCGTCCCGCCATGCCTAGGTTCATGGGGGAGACCTAGCCTAGCATGGTATCACCATGCTAGGGACCTTAGAAAGCCCAAATTTCATTTGGGGACCTTAAGCCTGAAGTTACATTCAGGGACCTTTAATAGCCTGATCATATCAGGGACCTTTGAAAATAGCTAGTTCTGTGCCATATGGTACTAGCCTAAAAAGTCTCTAAAAAAAGTAACATTGAAACAATACAAAACATACCTTACTGAGGCCATGTGCGTAACTGTTCATGAGCAGCTACTGTTGTTCTACGACCTCCTCCCATACGGCGCAATGCGTACCTTTCGTTGTCTAAACAATTTTTTTTACCTCAAAAGGGCCCTGAAACTTTGGTTTGAGCTTGCCTCCCGTAGCCAGTTGGGTATTTTGTATAGCCACCCTGTCACCTACAGCGTACGGCACCGCCGGGACTCTCTTCTCATTGAACCTTGTTGTTGCCTGCTGAGTGATACATTCCAGACGTTGAACGACCTTGTCTCGTGCTGACTGAGCATTAATGATTTCGGGTTGGGTTGGAATATCGGTCAATAGGTATTCGGTAGCTCTCAAGTGTCGGGTTTCACCAAACATTAGTGCAGTAGGAGAATATCCAGTTGTTTTATTAACAGTCACGTTAAAATCATTTTCAATAGCAGGTAACACTTGAGTCCATTTCTTTTCGTCCTTTTCGTTAAGTACTGCTCGCATGGCATTAAATAGTGAGCGCATTACACGTTCTACCTGTCCATTTCCACGCGGCACTCCCGTTGCAATCAAATGTAGGTCGATTGATTGTTCGAACAAAAATTGTTTAAATTTTGTTGCTTGAAAGGCGGTCCCTCGATCGGCAATAATACGGCGTGGTGTACCTAATTCCTTAAATACTGTACTAAGGGCTTTTATGGTGCAATCTGTAGTTTTCTGTTGAATTGGACAGAATCGTACGTACTTTGTAAATGCATCTATAATTACCAATATTTGTGTGTACCTATTTGACTTCACCAATGGTCCAGCGTGGTCGATATGCCAAGTATCCATTTTTGTTGTTGGTTTGGCAATTTGTTGGCAAAGCCCTCGCTTCTTACCAGTATGAGACTTTCCCAAAATGCAGGAGCGGCAGTTTGTGACATATTTACGAACTGACTTGCCCATACGAGGCCAGATTAAATCTTCGCGAAGTTTTGCTAACGTCTTGTCAACGCCGATATGTGAAGATTCATCGTGGTATAACCGCATCACGTTTAATCGCGCCTGCACAGGAACAAAACAGCGATATTTCCCGTCACAAGGGCTTTGCACATATACGAGTCCGTCTTTCACAATATAATTAGGTTCACTACATGTCTTGTTTAATACACTCTGACAAAATGGATCCTCGGCTTGATAATCACAAATTGTTTTACGTGATTTATTAGCGGTACATGTTCTTGCTACCAACATTCTTTTGGGTGGAACGTTGCGACTAAGATAGTCAACATGTGCCATCTTTGTCCCTGGTCTATAACAAATATCGAAATTAAAATCCTGTAATTTTATCCACCACCGTGCTACGCGAGGGTGTAACTCCTTCTTTAGCGCCGTCGCACGTACGGAATTACAGTCTGTGTAAATTGTAAATTTAACACCATACAGATAGACACGAAAATACTGGGTAGCTTCCACGATTGCTAATGTCTCTAAATCATAGGAGTGATAACGTGATTCGCACTCAGTTGTACGTCGACTGAAATAAGCTACAGGGTGTAGTAAATTGTCCGGACCTTTTTGTATTAACATTGCACCAAGGCCGACCGCACTAGCATCGGTATGTAACTCAGTCTCTAGGTCAGGGTTAAAAATGTTTAGGATAGGATATTGTGTCAGTTTCTGCACTAATTCTAAACGAATTCGCTCACATTTGTCTGTCCACACGAATGGCTGTCCTTTTCTTAACAATGCAGATATCGGAGCGGTTAAACACGCAAAGTTTCTTATAAAGCGACGAAAATAACCAGCTAATCCTAAAAATTGTCTCACACCTTTAACATCACTAGGGGCAACCACATTTACAAGTGCCTCGACTTTTCGAGGGCTTGGTTTCACAGTACCGCACTCGATAACTACACCTAAGTGTTCAATTGATGTTTTGAAAAACTTACACTTTGATAAGTTTAATACAAAGCCGGCTTTTGCTAAAGTGTTTATTACCAACCGTAGACTTTCAAGGCCTTCTTCAATAGTTTTCGCAGGACAAAGCACATCGTCAATATAAACAAAAGCAATGTTATCTTTTAGTGGTCCAAGAGCTTTATCAATGGCACGCTGATAACATGACGGTGAGTTTACAAAGCCGAATGGGACTCGGTTGTATTCGTATAACCCATCAGGGGTCACAAAAGCAGTGATATGCTTGGACTCCTCCTCAATTTCGACCTGATAGAATCCTGACTTCATATCTAGTGTACAGAAGTATACAGCCTTCGCAAGGTGGTCAATTTGGTCTTGGATTCGTGGAAGGGGATAATGGTCACGCAGCACACATTTGTTTACTTGTCTAAAATCCACGCACATTCTAGTGTCACCGTTTCGTTTTTTGACAAGCACTATTGGACTTGCGTAAGATGATTCACTTTCACGAATGATCCCATCTTGTAATTGTTCTTCAATTATGCGTTTCACTTGTAAACGTTCGGTGTATGCAAGATGGCGTGGGCGGCATGCTACAGGTTGAGGATCACGTAACTGTATTTTCATCTTGCCGGTGGTTACAGCTGGTGGTGTTTGTTGTATGGAGATTCGAAGAATTTCCATCAATTCGGCCTTTACTCGCTCGTCCAATCCTGACATGTCCAATTCACTTTCATTGAGTTTCTGCACATGTAGGACGCGAGGAAGACTAAGCGGGTCGTGAACTATATCCGCCCCGTGCGCTCCTATTTCCACCTTAATTCCTGGTCGTTTTAATACGTCTAGTCCAACTAGAACATCGATGTCGCCCCCAGGGATGGATCCATCCGGAACGACAATAAAGTCTACATCAAGTGTCATAGAAGGCGTAAATAAAACTGCGGTACACTCTCCGATGGATTTAGTTGTGTCATTTCCTAGTCCAGTTAAAATTTGACTGCATGGTCTAATTTCCAAATTTAAGTTTCGTGCTACTTTTTCGTGAATAATTGTCACATCAGCACCGGTGTCAACTAAATATGGGACTGACACAACTGCTTTATTGTCTTTTGTCATGGTGGCTGTTGGAACAGAATGTCAGAAACGAGTCTTTCGAGTTAACATCACTTGTTTGGCATTCCCCTGCTTTCGGTAGCAAACATCTTCGGTATGCCCCACCTTTTTGCAAAATGTGCACATTTTACTTGAGGAAGGTTTTCTTGGGGCTGTAAAAGTGTCTTGTCGTGTTGAGGTCACAGGTGGAGGGCGGTCAGTTTGGGTCTTCGGCACGTATAGTGCTTTACAGTCCGTTTGTTTGTGCCCATAACGATCACATTTTCTACATTTACCGGGAAACTCTGGAAGTCTGTCCGTTCTGTCACGCACGTCTCGAGTGGGTGAACTTCGTCGTCGTTTTCGAAATTTTTCACTAATTTCACGACCTTTGGAGAACACATCTTTGTTGATACTTTTTCGAGCATCACAAGTCGCTAATAGTTTTAATAAACTTGCCTCACATGTCGGTTCTTGCATGCAAATCCTGTTTTTTACCTCTACGTCCTGCACACCATCTTCAAGGAGACTCACCGTTATTTCCCAAGGAAAATTGGGATAAAATCGTTTGATTGCAGCAAGTTTGACATTACCATATTCGACCAAGGTATCAAAGTTAGTACTTTCAACAGCGATGCAAGCACGAATTCTAGTAGCAGGAGTACCTTGTGTAGGAAAAGCAACTTCAAAATCCCTGCGGAATGAGGCCCAGTCACGTATAAGTGGTTTCCATTGTTTGTAAAAGCGCGAAGCACGTCCACGAAGAGCGTCACCGGCTTTTAATACTATCAACGTATCAGATATCCCGATTTCCTGCTGAATACGGGTTACGTCATCCATCCATTCCGTCACTGAAAAAGGTGTGTCATCAGGATCAAATGATGATAAGCGAATATGTGCCAACGCGGATCTGACGTCAAGCGCAGGCGTAGATGGTACTGATTGAGTAGTAGCGACCGGGTGGACGGAAGTATGCTGGGCGGCCATTGTGGATAACAGTGCCATCATTTGTTGTTGGAGTTGTGTATTACTTTCTTGTTGCAGCTTCCACATTTTCAACATTTGATCACTCACAGTACTATCGTGTTCAATTATCTCTGGTTCACTTTCAACTCTGTCACTTATGTTATGCACTTGTTCTTCGGAGTCCGCCATATTGTTTCTTTGTTTATCCGACACTTTTTACGTTTAATTTAGGTCCTTTCTCCCTAATATCAAAACAAGGGAGGTATCCCACTTCTGATATTAGCTTTTACTTTAAAAGTTTATAAAATGATATTCAGAAATTCACAAAATAACATTTATTTTACAATTATCCACCCAACCACCACACCGAGCTACACGTGATACATACAGATTCATATATAGACCCTGACTGAACTAAAAAATAGTCGTCTAGCTAAGCTTAACAATATTTGTTTACAAGATATCGTAATTTATGGGGTTGAATGACACAAGCTGAACGGTTCGAGCGGCCGCGGCACGACCGCAATGTCAACAAACGTCTAACATATGTCATTATATTAAAGAATGTTATAAACAATTACCTATAAGTATTTTCTATGTAATAATGACATGGAATTAATTTGTGGACCAAAATATGAAATTTTTATTAACTGTAAGAAATTATTTTATATACATAGGACAAAAAAAGGAAATTTAATTTTCATTTCTATTTTGCGTTTCGGAGACTTCGTCTTCTTCAAGTGGTGGGTGGTTATTGCAGTCATTTCCACTGCAAACAATGCAGGCTGGTGAGCAATGAAGACCACTTTTTCTGCAGCCACACGCTGAACCGCATCCTGTTTTGCAAGAGCAAAATAGGATTTTTAAAACGTTGTTAGGTGCTACTGGTTGTGTCATTTTGATTGGTTTTAAATAATGCATTTTTTGCCAACCCCATTTTTCAGTGGGAATTGAAAAATTATTTTTCCATTGCTGAACTTGTAGGTAGACCCTCTTAATACGTTGTTGTACGCTTTTATTTTTTGAGGCTAATGCTATGAAACGTTTATATCGCAGTTCATTCAGGTTTTTGGCAGTTTTAGCACCATACATTGTGATAATACAATTAATACCGTCATTAAAAAGCACTTCTTCACTTTGCTCTTCAACCATAAAAAAATTCAGCTGCTGAACGTTGATTATCATACAAAAAAAATTAATATAACTATTTTTACCTTTGTTATAGAAAGCGGATGTAGTATCACATCCAGTGAATGCATGAATAAAAAACAGATGCTCTTTTTTAATATTTCAATATTTCTCTGATATTCTTTTTGTTGAATAAACTCGTTGCAAGGCATTATTTTTTAGTGGTTTTAAAAAAAACATTTCTTTATCATCAGGTGCTAAAGCCATCAATAATACTCTATCCTCTGCTACAACAACTACATGAAGAAAGGAACAATCTATAGCTGATTGCACAATCAAACGATCAGCCTCACTTTCGGCTTGACTCCACTCAATATTATTTTCGACCAGTTTTTTGCAGAGAAGATTAACAAACCTATTTTTATTTTTGCTGTTTCCTAAAAATTTTTCTTTAGTTGTATTTAGAGGCATGTCTTCTATACCTCACAAAACTTTCTAATATAACGTAAAATATTATATATATATGTATATATGTATGTGTAAGCAAAAACAAATATATGTAATGTATATCGAATTGAAAATTGAAAATATTGTATATCGAATGACCTTAAAAAAGATATTACGTCTTTAATTTCTAAGCTTAGAGGCAAATGACATTCAGCTAATCGAATAGAAAGATTTTTGGAAAAAAATGAAGAATAGTTAAATTGCCGCCTTGAAATTTTCCGCCGTATCGGACTCGCCATAGGAATTTTCCAATTCCGATACCGAATTCGTAATCAGCGACACTGAAAACCCCCCGAGTAAAAAAATTCAGAGCAGTTGCTTGACTTTCTGTTGATTTCCCATGTGCGCACGCGCGGTATCTCTCCGCCATTTTGAGATTTTGTAAATCTGATAACCGATTTGTAATGAGTGGCCTCAAAAACCCCCCCAAGTAAAGATTTTCAGATCGATTCATACGCTTTTTGACTTTGACCAGGTTTTAAGGATTTGGCCCCACTGTGCGGAGGGCAGTGGCGGTGCGTGATATTTCAGTTAGCCATATCTTGAAAACGACGCATGGGACCCACTTCACTTTTTAGGTGATGACTATACACCTTTTACAGAAAGGATTTATAGTGAAAAAATCGTCAGCAAAGTTTGCGAAAAAAAATTTCAAAAACACTGGAGCCCTCCCTGGGTTCTCAGTAACGCTCTGTGGGATATTTTCAGTATAATTTTTTTTCGTAATCTAGAAACAAGTATAAGGAGACGTTTTTCGATTTGTTGCAAAATATTTTTTTTTTCAAAAAGTTATGGCCATTTTAATTTTAATTTTATAGGAACATTTTGTTTCCCAAAATTAAAATGGCAATCGCAAACTTTGCTGACGATTTTTTCACTATAAATCCTTTCTGTAAGAGGTGAATAGTCATCACCTAAAAAGTGAAGTGGGTCCCATGCGTCGTTTTCAAGATATGGCTAACTGAAATATCACGCACCGCCACTGGCGGAGGGAGTAATTAAGAAATAGTTATAATGTGATTTCAATATACGACAGGTTTTAAAAAATGTATGACAAAACGTCCCCATTTCTTTCAAGGCCGGTGAGATGGCGATTTACATACGTATGTATATCTTCATAAACACGTTACTGTGTCAAAACAATTGAGTTAGTTAATAGCGCAGGAAGACTTTAAGTACGGGTCGTCTTAATAGTTTCACTGAATGTGGCGTACTCGCATATTATTTATTTTCATTCTTACTGGTGCTGATTGCTTTGGACGCAATGGTAAGCTTTTTACGTTTTTATTGCGTTCAAAGGTATGAACTTTGATTATCGTTTCATAATTTATAGGTAACTGCTTCAAACGAAAACTATGACAAGCGCTAATCATTAATTTAATCTACTTTAAAAGTTCTATAAGAAAGCAGTTATTACAAATTTGCTGCAGTCATTACCAATTTGCGCTTAAAAAAATTGTACAAGTATATTTTCTAACAGATAAATAAATACAGCTACAAATAATTGAAATGTACATTTTACTCTCTCGTTTTTAGTTCTTTTTAACATAACACAACTCTTTCCACTAAATATTCCATTCAATGAGGGTACGACATCAAAGTCTGTGATCGCAGTAGACACAGAAACAACAGCTGTAATTAGAAAACCGGGCGAAATAAGTTGGCAAAGTAAGTATCCGATCTTTTTTAGTTATTTTTTTTTTTCGACTGTGTCGTCTGAAATAGACAAATGAGTTGTAGGAATATTGTTACAACAATTTTTCTTTCAAGCATCTAGTTCCAGATCTTTCATCTTCAGAATAGAATTATTTTAGTGTAACGCTTTACACAAATTCCAACAAAAGAAACGTCATTAAAAAAAACATAATCAAATCTGGCTATGAAGGAGAGAGATGGAAATAGCGGTTATGTCGAGGCTCGAAGCGAAACTTAGTTTTTTTGAAACTTTTTGAACACAATTGTAAAATAAACAATGGCTGTCACATTAAGTAACAGACTTGATAATGATGTAAGGTTATAAATTTAGGATTAAAAGTAGAAATACTACTAAAGTCTTTTTTTGCTCGGCCAACTTTGATGACGTTTTTTTTTCTGAGTAGCGCGTTTAGCGTTATTAGCTTTATTTTAATAAAAAAAAAAAACATTTCCGGTAATAAAATAAAATTTCCATTTTTAGAATGTGAAAAATATGTAGAGCAGGCGCATAGATTTCCTGTTCGCCTTGGAATTGCTGGAGGAACACCAACAACTTTTCAAGAATTTCCCCCATATGGTAAATTATCGACGAAGTGGACATATTTCAATACACAGTGAGGTCCATAAGTAACGGATAAAATCATTATCTACGTAACTTACAATTTATGAGTAAAATCCTGAAACACGTCAATTTTTAATTCTAGAATGACATTTTTGAGCATAATTTTGTACGACCCCCTCCAACCCCCTTGGAGTGACAGCTACCCCTTTAAAAATTTTAAATGGAACGAGGGTGCGTGTGATAGCTCATTTGAAAGGGTTCTTAATTATCTAATCAGCAATATAAGGTTTTTTGAATTTTGTATATTTTTCATCAAGATAATGAAATGTGATAATTTCAAAATTATTATTATTATGAAATGTATACAATCAAGTGCCTATGTACCAAATATCTGTCAAATCTGACGTTTTTAGTTAATTTTTCCCTGATACGCTGCCCAAAATACCCAACAAAAAAGCTTTTTATTTGCTTTTTTTTCTACATTTGCTTTTTTTCTTTTTTTGCTACATCTGTGAAAACGTATTATTCTATTATGTTATTTATCGCTGATCGTCAAGTTGATCATTATTTTAACAATGAGTCGTTCGGATACCCAAAGAATTGAAATTTTGATATTATTAGGATGTGGTGATAAAACAACCGCTGCATTTCCCAGTCTACGGTTAGTAGAATAGAAAACAAATTTCGTGAATTTGGAAATGTCACAGATATTCCTAAGTTTGGTAGGAAATGCATTTTAGACGATCAACAGACATTGGATATATTGTTAGATGTTAAAGATAATCCACATAAACCTACATGACAAGTTGCCGCCGATAACGATGTTAGTAAAACGTCCATATTGCGTCTTCTAAAAAACGAAATATACCGCCCATATAAAATTCATTTGGGTCAAGAACTTAACGACGATGACCCTGATCGCCGATTGGAATTTTGCGAAATCATGGCAAATAGATGCCAAGATAATCCTTTATTTATAAAAAAAAGAAAAACATTATTTTTTCTGATGAAGCAACATTCGTCTTAAATGGAACAGTCAACAAACAGAACTGTAGATACTGGAGTACAGAAAATCCATATTGGATGATGGAGGCCAATACTCAATATCCTGAGAAGGTGAACGTTTGGGCTGGAATTATAAATTCTCAAATTATCGGACCATATTTCTTTGATGGCACGCGTTACTTGGATTTCTTGCAAAATTTCTTAGTTCCAGAGTTAAGAATGCTTTCCCCAGATGATGACAACCCCGATGAAATTGATAGAAATATTTGGTTTCAGGAGGACGAAGCTACACCACATTTTTCATTGGAAGTAAGAGCATATCTGAATCAAGTTTTTCCCAATAGATGGATCGGTAGACGCTGTGAAATTGAGTGGCCTTGTTCTCCCGATTTGACCCCGCTTGACTATTTTTTTTTTGGGGTTACTTAAAATCGAAAGTCTCCTTCAACAGACCAAATAACGTAGAAGATTTAAAAGACGGAATAAGGCAAGAAATTAATCAAATCACCCCGGAAACAATACAAAATGTTTTAGAAGAATTTAGGAGATATAAACAAAAAAGTGCGAAGTTTTCCCCCCGGCTTTCGAGGTCGAAAACTTAGGTGGGGAGCCCCCTTATACCAAACAGTTCTAGAAAAAAATCATCTACCCTAATTAATGCAAGGTGGAGTGTTTTTATCGCTTGGACTACAAAGGAACCACACTATATTTATTTCTATACTATCTAAGGCTGGCTGCACACCGAAAAAGTGAAAAAACAGACACACAAAACGCGTCATTTTATACTAAAATAACTTAACACACATTAAAAAAGCAGCAACGATCTTTATACAAAACAAATCCGTTTAGCGCCACACTGACAGACCGTAGACATATGTACAAAATTAACTTAATATAGAACAAAACGTTTTCTGGAATCACATTTAAATCGCAATATGGTGCTCTTTCAAAGAAAAATTGTGTAGAGTAGGTCTTGGTTCCACCAAAGTTATTATTCGTTTAGCGTCAATATACATACATTTTAGTAAAATACTATCACGCGCGTTTTATTGACTTTGAAGGCTCCTACTATTTTTAACCTTGTCTGACGCATGTTGAAATTTTTCGTATATTTCCATTACCAGGTTTTTACATTAACCGTAAACATCGTAAATCTAATACTAAAAAGTTGAATGCAAAATATAATATGAATATAAAATCCAGATAAAAGTAAGAATGCATGATGCATTCTTTGTAGAACGTAAATCCCATATACTCTGCTATTTGCAAATTAAATACGTAAGTTGATATGCATTAGAGGACAAACTACTTACATACATATATATTATTAAGTTACATTCATGTAAATAAATAATCATTAAATAATTTGTGTGTTTTTAGGCTTTAATTGGTTATGACAGCGACAATCAGATTTCCTGGAGCTGTGGAGGATCTCTCATCAGCGAAAATTTTATTCTAACTGCCGCACATTGCATAAAGAGTAAATTGTAAGTAACTTTCGAATTTTAGAAACTCGACTTTCGATGAAAGGATAACGCTACTCACAGATATATCCAGAAGTAATTCACATCATTATTTTCAACATAAAGTAACATGTTTCCATTTTCTAATATGCCGTTTGTCAAGCTACCCTTTTATAGAGGTTTGAATGTAAGACAAAATGAACCAATGATATTGCTTTGATGAACGGTTATCCAAAAAAACTTGAATAGGAAAACTTGAAGAAAAAATTACATCCACTTAAGAAAGATCTGTACAATTCTATGACTTTTCGGATAGACGCTCAAAATTCAAAATATGTTGTTTTACCTTACAAATCAAAGCGTGCAGATTGGGCAAAGTCTGTAAAAACCTTGACATGACTGATAAATACATAAACAGAACAAATTACAACTTGTAGGAAACCCGAAAAAATAAAACAAATAGCAATGATAAGTCGGGAATTTATAAAAGAAATTGTAAAGATTGTGAACAAAAGTAAGTATTTTGGACAAACAAAAAGTTAATCGAACAATAAGACAATCTTAATTAGATTCAATGAACGTTTATCTCGCTTATAATACGGAAGAATAGAAACATTTTTTGTAGCCCAACATGGTTTTGGCAATAATCACAGCATAGACGTTCTTGTTTCGGCCTTCAGAAGGTTGCAGTACTTAGGCCTCTTTGGGTTCTTTGAGCTTTCTCCCCTGGGAATTCAGCCCATCTAAGTTGTCAACCGTCCAATTGGTTTAAAGAAGGTGACCACGTTACTTAGGGAGATCTCCTTATGTTGGTCAAGAATGAACAACGTTCAATCATTATGCATTCTCTTATTGACGAGACTTTGTTGCAGTACATGTCGCATGGTCTTCTCTTCTTGCTGACAGCATCTACAAAGGGGTATTCTTAGCTGATAATATTCAGTGAAAATGCTTGTTACGAAACAAATTCTTATGACTCGATGGTTTCCGTGTATTGCTGAGTACGATTAATTTTCATTCTTAACGTTTCGCTGATCATACTGTCGACTTCTTCAGAAGTTACTAGTCTTCTTTTTTAAGTTTTTGAATTTTTGCTGAGAGATTTCTTTGTTGCCTCTGCATTGCGCATGGTCCTCGCCGGACAAGCAGAAATGTTATTTGTGAGAGCCTTGCAGCCGCAAGTGCTTGATGACATTCTTTTTCTTACCTTGTCTACTCAAGCGTACTATAATTATTATTGAATCTATTATTTTTTAGAGGTCCACCTAAGTATGTACGACTAGGAATAACCGAAGTAAGCAACCTCACGTTTCTCCAAGAATACCAAGTCAACCACTCCATGTCGCACCCGGAATACACATCCAAGGCGAAGTACCACGACATAGGACTGATAAGATTATCCAGCGATGTGAACATGAGAAAAGAGGTGCGTCCCGCCTGTGTTCACCTGGAGAAGGACATACCACAAAAGAGCGCCATCGCCACCGGGTGGGGAAGTATAAAATTCATGGGGCCCAGCAGCAACCACTTATTGAAGGTGGATCTAGACTTTCTCACTACAAAAAAAATGCAACGAATCTTACCAGAGTCAAATAGTTCATCGCAGGAGTTCCCTGAAACGTGGAATTCTGGATGACTTGATGATCTGCGCGGGTTCCAGTACAGCAAAAAAAATACATGTCAGGTAGGTATAGGCATAAGAAAAATTACAAAATGGAAGTTCTCATTAGATGGATACTATAAATTACTATGCACAGACGCCACCATTGTCTATAACAATATTAAAATGTTCGGTAAAGGTAATCGTGATTTAGATTCTGAAAAAAATATGGTTGTGCTTTTATTTTAATCCTTTGCGTTTTGAGATGAAATTCCCATTTATGCACACGAAAGGGCGATACCTATATAATAACAGTCATCCTCTCCTGGCAAGGAAATAAACTGCTACGCCTAGTCGTTGTCTATCACCGTCAGAATCGCACAATCGCACTTCATCCAAATAAGGTCGAAATCCGAATCTGTGGTTTCTGATGGTGAACGACGTCTAGCGGACTTACTTTCGTTCCTTGAGACGTTAATGTGTAAATAAGAAGTATTTGTGAATATGAAACGTCCGCATATCTTCTGTTTTAGGCGTACTTAATATTTTCCTGTATCATTGCAGGGTGATTCTGGAGGTCCCCTACAACTTTACCATCCATCGTCTGTTCAAAATTCAACGCTGCCTTTCTATACGGTTGTAGGAATAACGTCCTTCGGCAGAGCCTGCACTGTTGATGTAGATAATCCAGGCATATACACAAGAGTTTCAGCTTACGTGCCCTGGATAGAGAGTGTTGTTTGGCCGGATGAATGAAACCCGTGATAAAAATTGTATTCCGCTCGGTTATGTTATAATAATAAAATTTCTTATTAATATTTACCTAACAATGAGTCATTTTGCGTTCTCTCTGATTGTCGAGAAAGCATGAGTTATTTGTAGCGATGGACACAGTTGGTGTGATAATACGAGTTAGAGATAGCACTGAACTATAAGAGCCAGGGCCGCACTTAGTACATATTACATCACTGAGAAATACGAAAAGATATAATGTATTTAATAACACTACCTGGCAATACTGAAAATATGTACGTGTCGTTAGGGTGCTTTTTTGGCGACTGAAAAAAAAAAACATTTCTTCCAAAATATACGAAAATACGGATTGTCCAGAAAGTTAGAATAAATAAACAAATTTCAGGAACATAACATCAAGCATAAATCAAATAAAAATTGCGATTTCGGAATAGCATGCTGTTATTGCGTTCTTTTATGTGTTATTGTTCTTAAATGATCATAACAACAATTTGATTTATGTCACCCTCTTAAATGTTTTTCACACGATATATCATGCTCCAATCCACTTTTTAATACGGTATACCCTCAAGATAAAAAAATCTTAGTCAACATAAAAAAAATACAAGTAAGTACATCACCTCACCAACGAAATCACCTGTAGCATCCTATTGTGGATGCAGTCCAACTTTTCGTAAATTGTAGAAAAAATATTTAATACAAATGGACCTACCGGGCTCGATTTACATACGAGTATATTATGCAAAAAATGTCTACCAGTTTTTTTTTACCACACCTAAATACGGCTCTGTCGTGTAATATACAGGGTGAGTCAAACTTAACGCGACAAACGAAAGGTACGGATAGGGCATGTTATTCTAAGCAAAAAGTTCTAATAAACATGTGTCCGGAAATGCTTCCTAAGAACGCTACGGACGTTTAAAGATGGCCGGCCCAAATTGGTTTTCTTGCCTTTTATTTCAAAAACTGCTTAAAATAATTGGTTTAACGTAACAAAACAAACTAAAATTTTACAAAAACTGCTCGAAATGTCCACCATCATTTTCAATGCAAAGTTGACATCTGCGAATGACTGATTAATTCACTCCGCTGCCTTATTAATTAAAAAGAGAAGCAGGCCTTGATAACAATTGAAAGTGTTTGTTTGACAGCCTTGTTTGACGTGTCGATTGAATTCAATTTGTCACTAATTTTAAGCTAGTTTATGAGTAAATTGCGGAAACATGCCAAATACCTACACTACAAGTGAATATGCGGATATTGTGTTTGTTTACGGGTACTGTGATGGTAATGCGCGCGCTGCTGTGAATGAGTACGCCCGAAGATTTCCAATGAGAAGAGTGCCCGACAAAGCGGTATTTACTAGAACATTTCAACGATTAAGAGAAACTGGGACAACTTCTTCGAAATCGCGAGCAGACGGTATTTTTGCACCCCTTCATAATAATCGAAGAACAGAAAATATCCTAGAACACTTCGATCAAATACCTTCAAGTAGCACGAGGAGATGTTCTTTGCAATTAGGCTATTCCCAGAACATTGTGAACCGAACTCTGAAAGCAGATGGTCGCCACCCCTATCATTTGCAGAAAGTTCAGAATTTGCTTCCTGAAGACCTACCTCGAAGAAGAGAATTTTCAGAGTGGTTCTTGGAACAAATAACAAACGATGCTTCTTACTATCGGAAGGTGATTTGGACGGACGAGGCAACTTTTACCCGTAGTGGTATCTTTAACCAACATAATGCGCATATTTGGGCCCATGAAAACCCGCATGCTGTAAAAGAACAACATTTTCAACATGCATTTTCGTGCAACGTTTGGATGGGGTTATGCGACGATACACTCATTGGTCCATATTTCTTGCCTCCAAGACTAAATGGTCCGGCCTTTCTTCATTTCCTGGAAAATGAATTTGAAGCAATATTAGATGACATGCCTCTAATTGATAGAGCAAACAGGTGGTTCCAGTTAGACGGTTGCCCAGCCCATTACACTCTACTAGTGCGGCAATGGCTTCACAACCATTTTTCAGGAAGATGGATTGGTCGCGGTCGAGACTGTCCCCGTCCTTGGCCTCCGCGTTCCCCGGACTTAACCACTATGGATTTTTATGTTTGGGGCAGAATGAAGAGCAAAGTTTATGCTGAGCCCGTCAACGACGAAGCTAGTCTCCGAGCGAGGATCTTGCAAGCTGCCCAAGAAATACCACTAGCGGAGTGTCGTGCAGCAGCGCAATCAGTCATTCGCAGATGTCAACTTTGCATTGAAAATGACGGTGGACATTTCGAGCAGTTTTTGAAATAAAAGGCAAGAAAATCAATTTGGACCTGCCATCTTTGAACGTCCGTAGCGCTCTTAGGAAGCATTTCCGGACACATGTTTATTAGAACTTTTTTTGCTTAGAATAACATGCCCTATCCGTACCTTTCGTTTGTCGCGTTAAGTTTGACTCACCCTGTATAGTTTGTCATCTAATGCATATCAACTTACGGCATGACACATTATATATTCGATAATTTGCAAATAGAAGATTACCACTAATAATTTTGTCATGCGGAAGAATGCAGCATGCATTATTTTGCATTCAACTATCTAGTATTAGCTTTACGAAGTTGACGGTTAATAAAAAAACTGTTAAATGGAAAGATTTCAACATACGACATACAAGGTTAAAAAAAGGATCCGTCAGTGTCTTCCTAATCTGTAAATAATCTACGATCCCTAACAACTATATGTTCGGATAAACGCATTTCTTCAAAAAAAATTATTCACTGCCATGCAAACATTTACAACCACGCTTTAAAACCCTAAAATATATAAAATTACATACATTTGCAAGATAATATTATGCTGAAAATTATTATTACCTTGGATTTGTTATGAATTTATGGCCAAAAATATAAAAATCTGCTAAAAATGCTAATTAAATGTTCGGAACATCGAGCAACCTGCCCTAAAATATGAATAAAAATTTGTTGTTGCCGCGGTAACCATTAATTTCACAATTAAATGTGTCAGTTACAGGTGATTTCCGGTAGTTTTTGGGAATATTCGTTATTTTTAAATAAAAATGGGCCGTGGACGTGCCACTGATCAAAAATTGCGGCAGCTCATTGTAAAATAATACTGCAGTGGCAAAAAAATCCGCGAATTGCGGAAGAATTGTGCCAAATCGAAGGTATCGTGGACTATAGAAGACTGGTCAAAAGTAATTTTCAGTCCCAAAACAAGTTTATCAAGTTAATTGATCAACAGTCAAGAAATTCCAAATCTATTCAAATAAAGCAAGGGTGAAAGAAGCCAAAAGAGATGACCACAACAACAGGAAGAAGTCATCCAAACCTAAAACTACACGAGAAACTACATAAGAAATTAGCAGCAGAGAAAAACCGAATTAATTTTCTGCTCTGATTATGGCTGAATAAAGCCGAAACGTTAGAAAAAAAAACAAAGACTTTTGTTTTTATAAACTGACCGATAATCCCAAAACAAGTTTATCAAGATAGTTTATCAATATAGACTATTGTCAGACGAACAATAACTGGATGCTGTCAAAAATATACCAGCTGCTAGTTCACAGGTGTGCGTGGAATTAAAATAATAAAAAATAACTTGAAAGTTAAAGTTGAAAGCCTGAAATGCATAGCCAGAGTTAACTTACATGTTAGCAAATGTTACAAGACTGTTGATGAATTAATAATGGCGACAAAAATGTTCATGAATTAATTTTGTTGAAATGCAAATAGATCTTCAAAAGAAGAGAAAAGTTAGACAATATATCGTTAAAGATGTTTGGTTAAACCAAATTTTCCATTTTTACATCCCATTGTAGTAGATAGATATTTTGTGATCGCGTGACAACTGTTCTGGGATAACATCAATACGACAAATGTAACAAAATGTAACAACTTATTTGTAACCGAAGAAGTAATTAAGAAATATTATAGTTATAACTAGCTGACCCGGCAAACGTTGTTCTGCCATATTGAAAATTTGGGTTTATAGGTATTTTTTTAATAAATAAAAAAAAAATACAAAAAAAAATTGTCAAAAAAATTGAAAAAAAAATTCTGGATAGGGACACCCTAATCACCTAGCGGTATGAAATATACTTTACGATCTATTCTCATACCTACCAAATATACATAAAAGATTTCATAAAAATCGATCGAGCCGTTTCGGAGGACACAAACACCGTGACACGAGATTTTTATATATAAAATGTGATATATTTACGACCGGTTTTAACAAATGTAGACAAAACGTCCCAATTTCTTTCAAGGCCGGTGAGATGACGATTTATATCTTGATAAACACGTTACTCTATCAAAACAATTCAGAGTTAGTTAACACACCAAGGCTTTAAAAGACCCGACGTTTTCAAATGTGGCTTATATTATTTATTTTCATTCTTGCCAGTGGCGATTGCTTTGGGCACAATGGTAAGCTTTTTACGTTTTTGCAAATAGAAATAGAATAGAAAATGTTCAATTTAAAAAAGGTCGTGAACTTGTATTTCGTTTCATAATTTCTATTTGCTTTTAAAGAAAACTATGAAAAACGACAATAGTTCATTTAATCTGGTTTTAAACTCCTATATGAAAGCAATTATAAATTTGCACTTAAAAAATATGAAACTATATTTATTTAGAGATAAATATAGAAATAAATAGAATCAATAACCAATTGAAATGTACATTTTACACTCTCGGTTTTAGTTCTCTCTAACGTAACACAACTCATTCCACTAAATATTCAGTTCAATGAGGGTACGACATCAAAGTCTATGGTTGCAGTAGAGACAGAAACAACAACTGCAATTAAAAAACCAGGTGAAATAAGTAGACAAAGTAAGTATCCGATCTTTTTTTCAAAGTTAAATTTGTCATAATTGTAGAATAAATGTCATAATTCAATGTCATAATTGTAGAATAAATAATGGATGTCACCTTAATGTAACAGCCTTGACAATTAAATAAGGTAATATACAGTAAGCGGCACCCTAATGCGTACATAGCCGAATGAAGGGCAATTGATCATTTAACGTCTTTATTGAGCAGATGTAAATATGAGGTGAGAACCAATCGCGATCTAGTCGCTAGCACAGGCGTATGAAAGGCATCGGGTCTATTGGTAGGGCTGTTTGAATTAAAATTTGAAATACCATTTTATATTTTATTCTGGTCTAGTGCCTGATTAGATTATTACGAGCGTATTGTAGAAGCACTACATACATCCATAAAAATAAAAATGGATATTAATCACATTGACGAAAAAGTTCAAATAATTAAATGGTATTTTGGTGGTCGGTCTGTAAGGGATATTAAAGCCGTTTTTAACGAAAAATTTCCCAATAGGCGAGTCCCCGAGCTCTGGCGCACTTTGAATTTGACATGCGCAGATGCTACTAACATGAATATGGTGATTATGTCAGATTTCGGCGAATCTCAACAGAGGCGGACTCGCGTCATTATTATTACAAAACGATAGTTCATAGAAAATTAAAACGTTACTGTTACAAAATGGACTATTACTAACTATTACAAAATGGAGCCATATTTAGATGTGGTAATGTTAGTGGTCCCGAAACATGGCACTTAAAAGAACTTACCGACGAAGCTCATAAAATTTCGACCTAAAATGCGAAGAAATTTGATTCACAAGTTATAAAGTTATAATGACAGTTAGATTTTTAATGACCAGTTATAAAAGTGGGGCATACAGGATCCGTGTTGTTGCCATGATAGCAGTACACTATTGCTTTCTTCGTTTCTTGATAGACAATTGCGGTTTCAATTTTTATACCTGCCAAACGAATATTTGAAACAGATCTGTCTTTGAAGGAAGACTCGTTTTTCCAGGGTATACCTGTTCCAAATTCCTTCTCCCATAATTCCTGTTTTGAGACAAGGAAGACTAATATTTCGTCAGATTAAAGGTAAAATTAATTAAGCAACACAAAATCAGCAGTAACAAAACTGCTACTGTTTAACAAAAGACGAAAAAAAGTTGCAAAAATATGCCCTGCAAAGTATTATACGCTAGTTGAAAAGTAATGTTACTTTTTATATTAAACGATTTATGAGTTTTAATGGGTAAATTCTTTTAAGTTTCATTTTTCGTGACCACTGACATTACAACAACTAAATACCGTCGTGTAATAGTACGCTTCCTAGTACGTTTATTCGAATATTCACTAATGTATTCTGATGTATTTTCTGTGTATCGCTTTGCAATAATAGTGACCTGAGCCCGACTCTGACCTGAGCTACGATTCGCCGAAATTTTATACGCCGAAGCCGACGCATTCTACGCCTTGTTTCGCTGTTGTGATATCAACATAATATTCCTATTAGATATTTTAAAATTGTTTCACAGCTGTTTAAAGTAATTTTAACTGTTTAATATTATTTCACAGAAGTTGGCTTGAAAAAAGATAACAGTAAACTTTATTATACGATACGCAACGCAGTCTTAAAATTAAATTGGCTTATATTAATTGATCATACATCAATACATTTTGTAAATATAGGGTTTTTATAAAGACTTATTATGCAGAGTTAAGAGTTACAGTTAGTTCTGGCAACGTTGCTCTTTATATTTCCGCTACAACCCCCTCTTAGGTTTATGTACAACCAAGCCCCCCGGCCCAAGTAAATTCGCCTAACTATAACATAAAAATGTATCATATAATTTGTATTTAATATCCACCTATGTACGCATTAGGCTGCCGCTTACTGTATAGTATTTAATATAAAAATACATTTTTTTTGCTCGGCCTTTGATGACCGATAATGATATTTTTTGTTTTTTTGGATGGCTCGTTATATTCTTATTTTCATGTATTCATTTAGGTCGTTAGCAGAGAAAGCATGATTCTACATCCCAGACATCTTGGAGTAGTGAAAAATGTTATCACCACAGGTCCAAAAATATGAAAAATCCATTTTACATTTATTCTAATGAAAGAAAAATATATTTTTGACAATAAAATAAACTTTCCATTTTTAGAATGTGAACAATATGTACAGCAGACGACTAGAACTCCGGCACGCAATTTAATTGATGGAGGAACACCAACAACTTTTCAAGAATTTCCCCACATGGTAAGTTAATAAATGATATTATTATTATTAAATGATGTGGATATTAATCGTATAATAAAATGAGGAACTATAACTGTATTCAGAAAAAAATTGTTTAACAAGTAGTTACAAAACAAAAAAAACATAAAAAATCCGGTTACAAAAAGCCTACGCAAAAAAAAAAATTAATTTGTTACATTGTATAAATAATTACATTCATGGAAATAATTGTTAAACAAGATATGTTTTTTAGGCTTTAATTGGTTACGTCAGTGACAATCAGACTTCCTGGAGTTGTGGAGGGTCTCTCATCAGCAAAAATTTTATTCTAACTGCCGCACATTGTATAAAAAGTCAATTGTAAGTAACTTTCGAATTTTCGAAACTCGACTTTCGTTGAAACTGCTATTCATAGAAAAAAAAAACTGGACGTTTTCCACGAAACACCGAACTACTACACTTTTCTCGACGCGCGTTTCGCCAACCAAGTTGGCATCTTCAGGAGAAGATTAAAACTAATTTCTAGCCTACACAATTGCACTATTTATACCAAATTTGTTGAACCGTAACTGTCTTTGTTTATCAGAGCAAACAGTGGACTGGTGGGTATCGGACCATTGTCCTTATTCATACTATTGTTACACTTAATGATTTCTAAACTTTCAAAAGCATCCAACTGTCTACTGTTTGTTACATTTCTAATTAATTTTAAATTATTTATATATATATTTGTTCTTTTTAAAGCCTAATTTATTATTTAATGAAGACATCTTTTTGATAAATTTTTATTTCTACAACTACAAACATTCTCCTCTGAAACTCGCACCATTGCTCGTATTCTATATTACCTAATCTAAAAGTAAGTTTTTTATACAATTCGTAAGCTTGAATTTCAAGCATACTTCGTTTGCTATATAGATGTTTGATTTCTAAATCCAGCCATTTCTGTTTAGCAAAATTTTCAACTTTTTCAGTAATAAACGATGCTTTCGGCAAATTCACCCGAATAAAATTTGGAAAAATAGATTTACGTTTGCATGTTTTTAGAAACCAAATATCTGCACCTATTAACTTAATCCTAGTAGTGTACTTACAGTAGAGATTCAGTTCCGCTGACCGTGAAGCCATCTTGATCCTGGAGTGGGTACTGGAACCTTCGGCGTAGAAACAAAAAACTTGATGTTTTCCACGAAACACCGAACTACTACACTTTTCTCGACGCGCGTTTCGCCAACCAAGTTGGCATCTTCAGGAGAAGATTAAAACTAATTTCTAGCCTACACAATTGCACTATTTATACCAAATTTGTTGCCACGGTTCACTGAACCGTAACTGTCTTTGTTTATCAGAGCAAACAGTGGACTGGTGGGTATCGGACCATTGTCCTTATTCATACTATTGTTACACTTAATGATTTCTAAACTTTCAAAAGCATCCAACTGTCTACTGTTTGTTACATTTCTAATTAATTTTAAATTATTTATATCTATCCTACGGTTGTTGTCGAAAGCATGTTGGGCAACACAAGATTTTTCAGTTCTGCCATATTTCAAATGAGCCATGTGTTCTTTAAATCTAGTCAATATAGTTCTTTTTGTTTGCCCAATATACTTTTGATCACAATCTTTACAACTTATTTCGTATATTCCTGACTTTTCGTTATTGTTGATTTTGTCTTTGGGGTTACGCGTAGTTTATTTATAGCGTCTGTAGTTTATTTTTTATTAAAGCGTCTGTAGTTTATTTTTAGAATTATTCATAGATATATCCATAGATATATCCATGCTATTCATAAATATATCCAGGAATGATTCACATCATTATTTTCAACATATAGTAACAAGTTTCCATTTTCTAATACACCGTTTGTTAATCTACCCTCTTCTAGAAGTTTGAATGTGAGAAAAAATTAATTCAAAATATTCCTTTTTAGTAAGGAAACAAATTACAACAACTTTTAGGCAACCCAAAAGATAAAACAAATATCACGAAAAGTCGGGAATTTATGAAATAAGTTGTAAAGATTGTGAACAAAAGTATATTGAGCAAACAAAAAGATCCAATAATAAGACAATCTTAACTAGAATCAAAGAACGTTTATCTCTCTTAAGGGGACTAGGGAGGGTTGAAATTTCGAAAAAAATCGATTTTCGGTGTTTTGCATATTCCGATACTGTGGTCCTTTAGGAATATCTTCCCGTTTTTTTTTTTTTTTGAAAAATTCCCAAAATTGAGGTCAAGAGAGCGTAAAACGTAGTGTGGTGTGCGGCCGGCCGAACGCAGATATTCGCGCGGTCGTTCCCGACCAAACGGTCTGAGCATTATTCTAATTTCTAATGTTCTGTATGCAATATAGAGAGTAGAAATGAGTTTTAATTTGTAACGACACACTAAAGACGACCTAATAATAATGTCGAAACGTTTCTCTTTCCGTACGACTGTTCTAACACAAATATTGTACCGAAACTTTTAATGCGATTTTCTCGAAACTACATTTTTTTTATGATTTTACCACGATATCTCGAGAACCGCGAAATATATCAACTTGAAATTTATACACGAGTTGTAAAACACTATGATGCATGAATTATACCTAAACTCAGATTGAAAAAAAAATATTGCTATAATTTTATAATAACAAATAACTCGAATTTTGCCAATTTTTTTGTTTTCTGGACGCCATTTTGTTAGTTTTATTTTTGGTTTTAATTTGTTAGGTATAATCAATAAAGGGAAGCCGAAGGAGAAGAAATATTTTTAGAATTTGCCAAAACCTTTATCCGTTCGACTGGAATCTTGGTAAAACCGTGGATTCGACAGTTTTCCTTATTACATTGGGACGCCGATATTATTGTTCTGGGAACGACGTTCAATGAATTTTCTCATTTTATAATGTTACAATTAATACCCTTAACAATAAAAAAGTTTTATATTTATTCGTGGTCTTGTTATAAACCATTAAACACGAGCCAATTTTTGCATATTCAACCCTCCCTAGTCCCCTTAAGTCGTTGAATTTTTGCTGACAAGTACCGTGACAAGGCTGAATGCTTCTCTCGCCAATCTGTCAGCTTCTTTACTGCCTATGCATTGCGCATGGCCTTCACCGGATAAGCAGAAATGTTGTATGTGAGAGCATTGCAGTCGCAAGTGCTAGATCTTTTTCTGTCTTTGTCTACATAAGCTTCGTACTATAATTATTGAATCTCTTATTTTTTAGAGGTCCACCTAAGTATGTAAGACTAGGAATAACCGAACTAAGCAACCTCACGTTACTCCAAGAATTCCACGTCAACCAGTCCATACCACATCCCGAATACAAGTTCAAGTCAAAGTACCACGACATTGGGCTGATAAAATTACCCAACGACGTGAACGTGACAAGGGAGGTGCGTCCCGCTTGTCTTCGCCTGGAAAAGGACATACCACAAAAGAGCGCCATCGCCACCGGATGGGGAAATGTAAAATTCATTGGGCCCAGCAGCAGTCACTTATTAAAGGTGGATCTAGACTTTTTTCACTACAAAAAAGTGCAACGAATCGTACCAGAGCCAAATAGTTCGTCGCAAGAGCTCCCTGAAACATGGAATTTTGGATGAACTGATGGTCTGTGCGGGTTCCAGTACAGCAAAAAAAAATACATGTCAGGTAGGTATAGGTATAAGAAAAATAAAAAATTAAAGTTCTCGCTGGATGGTAGTTTTTTTTACTACTTTTGATTGAATTCTGAATTTACTTCAACTTGGCTCTATTCCTGGAGTGGGTACTGGAACCTTCGGCGTAGAAACAATAAACTGGACGTTTTCCACGAAACACCGAACTACTATACTTTTCTCGACGCGTTTCGCCAACTAAGTTGGCATCTTCAGGAGAAGATTAAAACTAAATTCTAGCCTAAACACTTGGACTATTTATACTAAATTTGTTGCCACGGTTCACTGAACCGTGGACTGGTGGGTATCGGACCATTGTCTTTATTCATACTACTGTTACACTTAATGATTTCTAAACTTTCAAAAGCATCCAACTGTCTACTGTTTGTTACATTTCTAATTAATTTTAAATTATTTATATCTATCCTATGGTTGTCGTTAAAAGCGTGTTGGGCAACACAAGATTTTTCTGTTCTGCCATATTTCAAATGAGCCATGTGTTCTTTAAATCTAGTCAAAATAGATCTTTTTTGTTTGCTTTTATTTCTAGTCAAAATATACTTTTATTTCCTATATTCCTGACTTTTCGTTATTGTCGATTTTGTCTTTGGGGTTACCCAAAAGCGTCTGTAGTTTATTTTTAGAATTATAAACCAAATTGATATTAATATTTTTTTAAAATTCTATCTAGTCCACGGGTGAATTTAGGTTCATATGGTAACGAAGCAAATTTCGAATTGTCGGTATGTCTACGAAAAGTCGTGGAATTGTACAGGGTTCTCTTAAATGTATGCTTCCTTATTAACTCACCTATTAAATGGACTGAGTAACCGTTATTCTTAGCTATATTCTTAATTAATTGTTTCTCATGTTCAAACCTCTCTTTACTGAGGGGCAAATTTAACAAACGGTGAATTAGAAAATTAAAACTTGCCATTTTATGTTGAAAAGGGTGGTGTGAATCGTTGGGAATATATCTAAGAGTCTCGGTTTCTTTCCTATATACATCAATTCTATATACGACATTCAAATCCGATGTCAAATTGTCCAAATTGTCACTTGGCAGCTGTCAATTAGCTGTCAAAGTGCCTTAACAAAGTGCAAATTTTATTTTTATGGTGAGTTTATGCTGTTTATGTAAATCAGTTCATGTGTGATGTGAATACAATAATTCGACAATTGGCAGCTGTCAACAGGCTGTCAATTAGCAGTTATAAAACAAAAAATCTTCAATTTTTGTTTTGTTCAGTTTTTTATTTTTCGATCGTTATTTGACAGCTAGTTGACAGCTGCCAACTTTCAATTTCGTAAAATTCACATCATATTTAAATTCAGCGACCTAAAAAACATAAAGTTATAACAAAAACTGAAGATTTTTGTTTTATAACTGCTATTTGACAGCCTGTTGACAGCTGCCAATTGTCGAATTATTGTATTCACATCATGTATGAACTGAGTTACCTAAAAAAGCATAAAGTCATAAAAAAATAAGATTTGCACTTTGTTAAGGCACTTTAACAGCTAATTGACAGTTGTCAAGTGTCAATTTGGACAATTTGACATCGGATTTGAATTCATCAACCTCAAAAACATAAACCCAGACATTAAAATCGAAAAAATAAGTTATTTAAAAATCTATAAAGACTGCACGAATAAATAAATCTGTGGTGGAGCTTTGGAGCTTTCAAGCTCCGTAGCAGCCAAAGTATTGATTTTCGAGCTTTGTGCGACTTTTGCTTGGGATGACGAAACCTAAAACATATCCAAAATTCAGACGATTTGACCGAAACCCAATTTCCATAAGATTATTGCGGGGTCCGTTGCGCACTGGGTCGAACCTTCTGCGAACTGTAAACAAAAATAAAAACGGCTCAACCTGCCCATTTCGCAGTTTCGTAAAACACAGTATCACAATCTTGTGATTGTGCCAATCGCAAAGAACTTTTAAATTAGCTTTAAAAAGCAAACATTATATTGTTCTAAAAAATTACATCAAAAAAAGCTTATTACACGAGAAGAAAATGTAGCTTCTACAAAAAAAAGTTAATTTCACATTCACATTAAAGTGTCTTCTTTTCTTGGTATATCTAATATTATATTTTCATGTCTCATTGCAGGGCGATTCTGGAGGTCCTCTACAACTTCTGTCAATTAAGAATTCAAAGTTTTTGTACACGGTTGTAGGAATAACTTCCTTCGGCAGAGCCTGCACTGTTGGCGAGGATAATCCAGGCATATACACAAGGGTGTCAGCTTACGTGCCCTGGATAGAGAGTATTGTTTGGCCAGATGAACTAAACTCGTAATAAGAAAATTGTATCCTGCTCGGTTATAGTAATAAAATTTCTTGTTAATATTTACCCGACAGTGACTCATTTTGCATTCCCTGTGATCCTAAAGATAGCATATGAAAATAGTTGTGCAAGTGATGGGTACAGTTGGTGTGATAGTAATAAACTGCTCGTCAAAATTAGCGTAACACTTTTTAGATGAGCGCCATTTTTGTTCTGTTTGAGCTAGAGACTTGCGGTTTCAAAATTCCGGTAGCCTATAGGGTTGTTTTTAATGCCCTGAAGTCGCTACACTGTGACTTAAACGGTTCGCCGTCCACACCCCAAAAACCCCAACCCCATGTCGAAATTTGAATTCGCAAGATTTTGATGGCAACTTTAGAGTGCTACAAGATGGACTAAGAAGGACGCTGTCTGGTAAAAACCTATTCTGGCACACATTACGCCCTCCCTAACAAGTCCTGAGCATTTGGTCGCTGCCTCACCCTTTCAACCAACCTCAACCTTCCGCTGCGTGGTTTATACTCGACATCGACATATCCGAACTTTTCCGTTCCGCGAAATTCCACATTTCCGAACTCTCTTCACCTAACCGAACCATAACCGAACTGAACTGAACTCTGGCGCATGCGCAAAGGGTTTTTTCTGGCTCATTCTATGTACTTTTCTTTGTTTTTCGAGGTTTTTATGCAAATGTAATACAGACATGTGTACATGTTAATAAAAGAACGTTTTTTAAACAAAAAAAAAATGTTGCAAGGTGCAAAGGAGAGAGTGATGCAGGTAATTATTTTGTAATTCAAAGTAAAGGTTTGTTTTATTGAACATTTTGTTGACGTAACCTATAATAATTTAAAACTGAAATGATGAGAAAATATGCATTTTTAAGAAAACCGTGATACAAAACAAACATAATTGTACTGTTTATTTGCAGAGAAAAGAGCCTGCTAAGAGCCTAACCTTGGAGCAAAAGCTGGAACTGATAAATCACGCAAAAAATGGTGTTAAAAATGTTGAACTATATAAGATGTACAATATTTGTAAATCGTCAGTGACAGAAATTCTTGGAAAAAAAGAAATTTACTTGTCGGAATTTGAAAAAAAGACGAAAATTGAGTGAACGGATTGACACACAAAAGTTCACCGGTACTTATGATACGCCATTTGAAAGAAGTGTTTTTCACTGGTTTGTACAAAGAAGAACTCTTGGAGAACCTGTCTCAAGTGTGCTGCTAAGGGAGGGTGATTTCCTCTTTGCTGAATTCTGTGACAATCGAAATGTTTGATAACAATCGCATTATTGTGTTTACATTTTTTTTTCATTTCAAATTTCGCGGTTTTTTGTCGTCAACCAATCAGCGACAAGTTCGGTTGTGTGGAAGTACAAGGTCGGAAATATCGTGGGAAAAAGTTCGGAAATATCGTGAATTCGGAAATATGTCGATGTCGAGTGTATCTTCAATCGACTCTCTTCTTTCCGAGAATGCCATAAACCATCAAAAAAACCTGGGCTTTTGAAAAAACACTGTCTCCGTAAGCGTGTTGAAGTTTTGCAAAAGTGTCCATTGCGATGTGTCCAAGTCTGAAGCAAAACCTGATAGCATACCGTTGTTCAAAATTAATGTCACTCACTTTTAAAACGCACTAGAAAAAAACGGTTTACGAAAACAATCACAAATAACAAACAAATGACGCTAACAAGTTCAAACTTGTACTGAAGGTGCATTACATGTTAACCGACCAGCCCTTCCAAGTCACGTCTCAGCACTGTTACTAGAGCGGACGTTGCCAGTCTCATTACTTCACCTCGTTATTATCATTGTACTTAATATGTATAATATTTTGAGACGACTTTTTAAATACTATCAAAAGATTCATAATACCATAAAAAAAGCGAGTATGTTAGTTCCTGAATCACTCCAACAAAAAATTGTTATTTTTGTGTCCTCAGAATTTAGGTCATTTAATAGGTAAATGTATGCTATGCTACATGGTATTTGTCTAAGCTATTGTTCACACTTAGCAGCGTAAAATTTCATCGAAATACCATTAGATCTCATAACAAGGACACGTTAACAATAAAGGTTACCTTTTATCAACCAAAATAGGTAAATTACTCTTTACAATATCACATATGTGTGTATTATAAAATATATTTTTTATAAATATGCACTTCCGTCTAGTTTACCAACCCGTTACGTCTAACCTGCGTTTTAATTTAAATCAACTCCCTCGTTGATCTAGTCACCATGGCTAGAACTTTTACGCTTACGCTGTGTTTTGTTACTCTGGCATGGGTATTAAGTGTGACAGCAATCCGACGAAACCGTGAGTAAAGGCATAAAATGGATATGTAGATGTTAAAGATAATCGTATTTGAATGCAGTGGTGGCTGGTGCTAAGGTTTTTAAGTGGTGGCACCTTTGAAAAATCAGCAAAAACACGCCATTTTAGTTTTTAAATTTATAATATAGTCGTAACATAATATGTATATAGTTCATTATTTGTAACGCCACTGATTGTACTGTTCCACGCCCTTAGGAAACAACAGACATAAGATACGCCACGTATTTCAGCCAGTTGTCGGCCCGCCGCGGCTTGGAGAGTATCGTAAACCGAATTGAATTCGGTGTAAACTTTAATAACTGTCATTCTATAGCCGATCTTTGTCAGACAAAAATTAAACGAAAACGCTAGGAAGATCTATTCCTTACTCAAATATCATGCACCTAACGATGTTTTAGTGAAAAATTAAATCAAGTCATATTTGAAAAAGTTATGGATTTGCGGTTGTAACAGAAAAAAATTACTGTTTTCTCTCTTTAATTTTAGTAATTTTTTCTTTTCTCTCTTTAAAAAAATTACTCGTTCTATTATGTAACTCTTTTATTTTCCCTGCGTATTATTTGGTGGTGAACAATTATGGACAATAATGGGATTGACATTCGAATCAGTTAAACGAACAAATTAAAAGCATGTTGTATCATTACACAGCATATGAAAAATATTGTGCAATTTATGCTATTTGGGAGAGTAAACATTGTAGCTCAGCTTGACACCGCACGTTGAAGAGGCATTGTACTCCAGTAAATAATCCGGAAAATACTGTAAAATCTGGAAAAGTTGATAAGCAGCTCCGATTTCAAAAATGTTTGTTTGTACGTGTTCTTTAGACCCTCAGGAACATTCATCCCCACTAACATCTGCCTTGCTATGAAAAATGAAAAAAATATGGTAGTTTTCCCACCCCCAAAGCTTCCCCAATAGTATAAGTGATAAAACATTTTAAAAATTCAAAATTTCGCCTCAGAAATCGTCTCTCGGGGGTTTTCGGGGTTGCTGATTACGAATCCGCGGTCAAAGATCGAGTGAGGGTGGTTTCACTCCATTAAAACCACCCCTAGAAGTAACAGGGATAAAAAAAAATTAAATTCAAAATTTCCCCTCGGAAATGTGATAGTAGATATAAGTGAAGATGAAGAGGGACCCACCAATACTGCATCAGCAATGCTCGAACACGACTCTGATTAAGAATGATGTCAATTGTATTTGTAGATTGTAAGCTCATTTTGTGTACCCAGTTTTTTTGAAATTAAAGAAAAATTGAAAAACGATTTTATTACACTCGTAATTTATTTTTTCAATAATTTAACTACATTAAAACCAAAATTCGCGCGCATATATTATTGAGAGTTTGAATTGTTGTAATTAGACCTCGGATTCGTAATCAGCGACCTCGAAAACCTCCGAGAGACGATTTCCGAGGTGAAATTTTGAATTTAAAAATTTGGGGTGGTTTTAATGGGGTGAAACCACCCTCACTCGATTTTTGACCTTGTATTCGTAATCAGCGACCCCGAAAACCCCCGAGAGACGATTTCCGAGGTGAAATTTTGAATTTTTAAAATGTTTTATCACTTTTATTATTGGGGAAGCTTTGAGGGTGGGAAAACTACCATAATTTTTTTCATTTTTCTTAGCAAGGCAGATGTTAGTGGTGATGAATGTTCCTGAGGGTCTAAAGAACACGTACAAACAAAACTTAAGTTGATAAGAGCTGCTTATCAACTTTTCCACATTTTCCGGCTTATTAATTGGACTAATGGGCTGACAAGACTGATGGGATGACAAGACTGGACAACCAAAAAAGTGAAGCATAATCGCTATATTTTAGGTACATATTATAATTAATTGTTTGCATTTTTGTGGTGCGTTTGAATTTGAATTGATAGGATATGGCACGAAGAGTCCACGTCTTCCTTTAATTCCATTTTTTTTCGCAGACTAATTAAGTTTAGTACTGACTTTGATGTTGCTTTAAGAGACCATTGGAAAAAAACAACGTTACTCAAAATGAAATACGACATGAAACACACATTGTTGTGAATAATAAAATAACAAGCAAATTTAAATAGTACGTAAGTATATAAAAAATTTTTAGAGCCTTAAGAACTTTCATATTCGACCTTGAAGAATTAAAAAGTTTCAGTTGAGCTACGTGTGACTATTCAAAAACCGAACTGCTCTCATAATACAGCAATTACAGTAGAAACTTTTTCGGCTTCAATATATTCCCCTTGGCGATTTCTACACCACTCCATACGATTTTTCCATTGTTGAAAGCAGTGCTGGAAGTCCGCTTCTGTCAGCTGGTTCAGAACCTCCGTCGCTTTTGCTTTAACCGGCTCCACACTTTCGGGTCTTATCCCCTTCAGTATCACCGTGTCTAACAAGCCTGGATCAGTGTCAATGTTGTTTAGAATATCAGCGCAGATGTTCATTCTTGATTCCGTTTGCTCGGGAGTGAGGAATTTTGGCACCATTTTTACGCAAACTTTGCGCATGTTGAACAATTCTTGCAAAATCTGGAGAACACATTCTTTGTCGATTCCTGTTATTTCAGCAAGCCCTCGGATGCTTAGGCTACGCTCTTCATAGGTTAATTTACCAATTCTTTCAATGTGTTCATCCGTTTTTGACGTTGTGGGCCGTCCGGAGCGCGGATCGTCTTCGATCGTTTCATGTTCCTCTTTAAACCGTTTAAACCCTTCAAAAACTTATGTGCGGGATAAACATTCATTCCCGTACACTTCTTTTTAACATTGAATAAACTTCTGTAAAAGTTTTCTCCAGTTTAAAAAGAAACTTGAAATTAACCCGTTGCTCCATCTGAATACATTTTTCGGCATGTCACTGGTGAGTAGACTAATTCAAACGACTGCTACTGTCAAACTGAGCGACCCACTGGCTTGTCCAGCGAACTCAGGGTGGGGAAATATTACCAGACACAGTTTTGTTCAAATTTGTCGCGACATGCTCTCAGCGCGCTGGTAGCAGCATCAGTTCGGTTATTTAATATCCACACCTCGTACATTGCTCATAAGTATTCATTTGCAACCCCCACGTTTTTTAACACGAGCCGCCACTGTCCGTATAAGTATTATGAGACGTCACAATACAAAAACAAATAACGCCGAATTTAATAGTGAAAGATTTATACATGAAATTAATTTGTTTACGAATCAATATCTCAGCTTCTTTACTCTCAGGAAACTATATAGTCACCCCCATTGGTGGACAAACAGGAGGTACAGTCTCAAACACAACCATCGTAATGTTTCCGCCATCGACAAGTAAGTACCGAGTTCACCCAACAAATAACAGCATAAACGAAGTTCTACCTTATCCCACTGAAACCGCCACCAACTCACCTAGTGGTATACTTCCTACTTCCCCAAGTTTCGATATTCTACAATTAATGTTTTCGTGAATATAACATCCGGCAACGGTTTAGGTTCGACCACAAATGCTCCCATGGTCATACCTTTGACATCAAACGTACCAATAACTGAGAGAGTCCCAAAGCTTCACAACTCCAAGTCCCATCGAAAATGTGGGACAGCAACCTGGTCAGAGTGTCCAGAATAAAATGAAATTTGAGGAAAGTAAGTATTCAAGCGTTGATTGATGATGAAGCATTCAGGTCAATAATTCAAGTTAGAAATTAGTTTTTTTTATGTATACAGGATGAGTCTGTGAAGTGTCTCCCTTCCCTATCTCTAATTTACTAGTACCACGCAAAAATTATTTTAACGTAACAATTTAGAAAAGATATGAGAATACCATACCATGCCATATTTTAGAAGTGTTTTGGAAACTTTTGTTACTCTTAAAAACAATTATATTTCCGTTTAAAAATTTGTATACAGCTTGTGACGGTCATATGAACATTACAAATTATTTTTGATTATGTAATCTTGTAAAATTTCACCCCTGAACACTTCAGTTTTTCATTCAAAATAACTATAAATCATCATATTTTCTACGTGACTATAACAAAATCTGATATTGGTCTCAATAGAACTGAAGAAAAATTATAGGTATTTTTATTTTTAGAATGCGAAGAATACCACAGTATGGGTAATAGAACAATTAGGAAAGCGAAAGTACAACTTTTTATTGTTGGAGGCCTCAACTCATTGCCAAATGAATTTCCTCACATGGTACGTGTACATTTTGAGGAAGTATTTAGTTTAAACTTTGAATTTGATTTAACTTTTACATTGGAAGATTGAATAGTCAAAAGCTGGCATATTTTTTTCATTTTCCCATATTTAACTTGTGAGATTGATTTTTGACACATAAATTGTATTCATTAAATCAAATGATATCATAGGTAAGTTTTTATCGTTTATCACAAGTTCGTAATGTTTGAACCTGTTTTTTATGTTTGCCTGTCGTTTGAACCAATTATTATACAACCGGCCATGGCCGTAACCTAGGGAGGTTTTTAGGGTGTTTAAACACCCCCCCGAAATAAGAAGCAAACATTAAGTTGGTCATATTCGCAACCTATTAGAATGTTTAATGTTGTCATTTCTGCTGCTAAAATTTGACTGTTAGAATTGTAAAATAAATAATGGCTGTCACATGACGTAACAGCCTTGACAATTAATTGAGGTTAGAAATTTAAGAATAGAAATACGTCTGTTTTTGCTCGGTCAACTTTGATGACGATTTTTTAATTGGTTTTGGTTTTAATTGTTTTTTTTTTTTCATTTGGTCGAAAGATTTACACTTAACATAATTCTAGGCTGCTCTGGGATATGGCAAAGAATCTAAAAGAGAATGGTTATGTGGAGGCAGTCTTATAAGTGAAAACTACGTCATCACGGCTGCTCATTGTTTATCATCGAAAACATTGTAAGTTTCTTCCACCATTTTTTTAGCAGTGCTACCTTTAACATCATTTATAATTCTATAATAAAAACCAAAGTACATGGAAGAAAATGTTTGGAATATCGCATATTTAATAAGACAATGCGTGAAATATTGATTCAGATTAAAAACTACCATAAATTAAAAAAAATATATATGGTAAACATATTTGTGAGTAAGAAAAAAATAAATACATGCATCAGACCTTTGATAATATATATTAAACATTCCATGAAATAGTATAGATACTATAACGAGTATGGAAAGTAGCATATAATATACGAGTATGACGTTTCACGTACTTTCTTAGAGAGTTGTGGGAAAATAATATTTAAACAACAAAACAACAACAAAATAAAAATTGCGAGAAAATCACTTCAGCATTCAACAAAGAAACAATTATCGTCAGAGTAAACGAAAAATCCATTGAGAATATTATAATCTTTAATGAGACAAAACTGTAAAAGAAAATCCGATAGGCCTTATGAATAATATAATGATTATTTTCGACATACAGGTACACAACATTTGTTTGCACAATCTGGGGAATCTACTTTATATTAGTAAAGTACTTCGAGAATACTTCTGCCATCACTTTCACTTCCTTGAAACTCCGGAACAGTGCTTATGTTTATCTTGAAACTTTACTGGGATTATAGTTTCACCAAAAAAAATTTACCACTAAAAATCGAGATGGGCGAAAGTTTACTCTTTCCAAATAACTTTTATAAGCCTTCTCTTATCTTCTACAACTTATCATAGTTAATTATACATTCGCTCACTTCAAGGGGCAACATACAGTACGTCCGATTAGGAACCACAAACTTACAAACCGAGACCCTGGACTCGGACGACTACAACGTTATACAGAGGATAGCCCATCCGGAATACAAGATCGACGAGCAGTACAACGACATCGCCCTGCTGCAGCTGGACCGTCCGGTGAAGTTCACTGACAGCATATCGCCGATATGCCTGTACCCGTCGAGGAACGTCGCTGGGAAGAAACTGACAGCGATTGGCTGGGGGAAAACGGAACAAGCCGGAGACGTCAGTCCGGAACTGCAGAAAGTCGACCTGGAATATTTCCCCCAACGACGAGTGTCAGCTGAGCTACGCCGCTATTTCCAAATTGGAATTGCCTCGCGGCATAGTTGACGACATCCAGATATGCGCCGGTAGCAGGAATGAGGAAAAGGACACTTGCCAGGTAACTGTTTGAACTTCTTCAACCGGGTCAAATTACATCCAACCATTTAAAGTAAATCCACAGTCCCAATGATACTTATTTTGTTGTACACACATCTGCTTCGCTCATTATCGTTGGATTACACAGCCACACAAAACAAAGCAAGTTCTGTGCAGCGCACCCCAGGGTGTGGCTTCGATGTAATTTTTTACGCCTAATCCAAATTTTAAAACCCCGGGACGAATGACTGTCATTTTTTTTAATATAAACACTTTTTTTATGGTCGAAAAACCGCCACCAAGTGGTGTCCTGCTTGCAAAAACATGAAGGAGGAACATATAGAGCTTCATGTCGAGACCAACCATCTGAAATAAAACCCTCCCACAACACTTTAATGGATCATTTTTATCGAATTTACATTGAACTAAAAATGTTGTCGGAAAAGTCGGAAAGCCACTGTAGTAGCTCGACCCATGATTGACCCTTCATCTATGATCAAGTTGGTATAGTATGTTATATCATGTATAACATACTATTTTCATTCCATTTTCATACCATTTTCTTCTAGGCGTTATGAACTACAAATTCCGGTACTCTAAAGAATAAGGCGATCTCAGCTGCGGATTAGATGATTTTTCCCAGATTATTCAAGGTTCTTCATCTCCTGATCGGATCCAGCACCGAAAAATACCTGGGAATGTCATTTTTTGTGTACTCAATCATGATTTTCCTTGGAAAAGCCTGTTTATGTATATAACGTCCACAGACTAAACGGTCGGTCGTTTTTCCTATGTGGGCGGAGCTATGACGTAGAAATATACCCTCTCCATACCGCACATCAGTAGTCACATTCTGAACAGAATTTGTCCTATGACCTTTTATCCTAAAGTCAAAGATGACAAGGTTATTGATGATTTTTCAAGTTTGTCGAGGTGGCTGTGTTAGTTGTCGTAACTTTACCTTACCGTAAAGTATAAAGTAAGAGGAATATACATGATGTGAAAATAAATAGTAGATATCGTTTATTTTAAATTTTCATATTGATGGCATTTATAAAACATACGAATTCTGTTTATGAAATAACAGCCACCTCGACGAACTTGAAAAATCATCAATAACCTTGTCATCTTTGACTTTAGGATAAAAGGACATAGGACAAATTCTGTTCAGAATTAAATTTCCTATCGATTGAAAATATTGTATACTGACTGACTGTCCCATTTGAAAAAATGGGACAGTCTTTTTAACATAACTCGTAAACGCGATGTTCGATTTTTGTGTGTTCGATGTGTGTTCACCATTGTAATCAGCGGAAAAAATACTACTAGTTTGCCTATTTAACCGACTTTGTGGCTAGTATAATAACGAACTTAGCAATAGTGCCGACTTAAGTTTGAAAACCCTGTATAATAGTATTTCAGTTAATGTCATGAAGGTGCTTCATCACCTAACAAAGTCCGAAAAGAATATCTAATGAAAGCGTAGGTTCTTTTTGATCGCCTTCAGATACATTATTGAATCTATCTATTGACTAATTGTAAGACACTTTTGAAAGTCCTTTATAAGGTGACAGTTGTTTGTTTCATCCCACAATGAAATAATTTCCTGGACGGTGCCTTCTATGGTTACTTGTATTAATGATATGGTTACTTCTATGGTTACTTGTATTAGTGGTATATAATAAACTAGAAGAACTGATACACAAATTGACTTGGAAATACTCCGGTTTATACAGTTAATACATCCACATAAATTATACTTTCTTCTTTGGTCTTTCGAAAAAAAAGATTGGAAGAGAAAATTGGAAGATTTAGAATTTTGATGTAGGTAACTGTCAGTGGAACCGTGTTACATTTTAATAAAATATATCCAAACATAATATGTAATCTTCATAAGTAACTGTGTCCACCTTGCCATTATTGCAATTAATGTAAACGATTAAAAACGGAACTTAGTTTCAAAATTTGAAATGAAATAAATGGATACACACAGTCATTCAACTTAGGATTATTTTCCAATACTAATTATCTTCGTTATCATACATATATTTATCAGAATAACAAAATTGGACCTTGACATTTAAAGAAAATGCAATTATAAAAATAAAATTATTTTTGTAACCTTTGCTGAACCCATTAGATTAATGTTTTTTTAATTAGTGATTACATTAAATTTCGTCACATCAAAAAAATAATTTTACAACACAACTTTTAAAAACCAATTTGAAAATCAATGAAATCGTTTCAGGGAGATTCTGGGGGACCACTTCAGTTACAAGAAAAACGGAAGGATGTACCTGGTCGGAATAACATCTTTTGGAATAGGCTGTGGAATACCCGGAAGCCCTGGAGTATACACAAGGGTATCTCATTTCATTCCCTGGATCGAAAAAAATTACCTGGGGAAAATAACAATTTAATAAAACGAAATTCACCTTCAATATTACTTTTTTTGTAAAATAAGCGGACCTTTCTATACGTTTGCCGTTAAACGCAAACGCCAAAACGCACGTAATTTTTACCTCTCCATAATAGATCAACTTATCTGACTACTAAATTACATTAAAAAAAAAAAAAATATTATAAAAGCAGAACGTTAATGTCATTTCACTCACAGAATTTTCCCGAATTAATCATTTCTAAACAATATAAGTAATAAATAATAGAAAGAAATCCGAATGTGTTTTATTCATGCTATTTAGACTCAAATAGTAGCATTTTTATTTACAGCAACTGTATAAATATATATAAAATGTACCTAGGTATATACTGGGTGTCTACTTTTATTTATATACACCATTATAACATTAAACCAGCGATTTTTTAATTTAAAATATGAATCCATAGCGTTAATCAGGACTCCCTAAAACCCCCATTTGCGAAATTTGAACAAAAAAATATACAAAGTGTTTCATGCTTTACAAGTAGAATTCAAATATAGCATAAAAAATATAGCGTACATATGTGTAATGAGGTAACTTATGTTTTATAGGTAATAGGTAACATATTATTTACAATTTTCCCAGAACGTTTGACAGGCATCGTGAAGCAACCTGTATATTCATGTGGGAATAACGTATTACGTATCGTTCTGTGAAGAGCAGGGAAAATCCATGAACCTTGAGTTGTCTAAATAAATAACAAATAATAAACCTCTTAACGAGTCTCAGGTCTAAATCCCTGAAGCGAAATACCAGTAACTGTTGGTATGTGAGATACCGCTGAACGCCTGTGCAAGTGAGTGTTTAACAATTGCACGACTTAACTATTGCAAATGCATATATACGTCAGGTTATTTTTATGCATCCAGTTTATCCAGCTTAGTGTAAGTGAAGGTAAAACGATGTTTCAGTCGTAGCTTATTCTTAAAATAATTATTTCATCGTATTATTTTTACATATCCATTATCGTATTATTTTTACGATTCAAGATATGTAATATAGGTAAATTCATGAATTTCAATTTGAAGAAAAGTTTTGATGAAATACATACTACATGTGGTTGTGCGAAAAATAAAACGCAATCTTCTCTTTCGATTTAATTTAAATTAAACTTTCTTGTAGTAGAGTAACTTTACTTAAAGTAAAAATGTATATGAAATAAATATGATCTGTATATGAATCTATGTTGTGCAGCTATATTTAGTTAACAATTGGATGTTAGTGGAGAATCAAAAATAAAAAAAATAATACATAGGATGTTCTATTAAAAAAAGGTCTATGATGTCATCTTCAAAAAGAGTCAAATAAACGGCAAATTGTAACGAAGATCTATTAAGGAACCTTTCGTTCCTATAGTTTTCTTCTTGTTCATGTTTATGGAAATATGAGCTATGGAACCATAAATCCAATACCCTGTATATAACCACATTTAATTTATGTCACTATTTCTTTTTAGATGACGTCATCGGCCTTATATTTTAATGGAAGATCCAATACATATATTATTTATTCCACTTTTGGGTTATCCAGTAACAGCCAATTCAAAAATCTACAACACGCGTCCAAAGTTATTTTTTGTGAGTTGATTTTTAATTATCTCTAACTCACTTTGGACCATAAGTGTTACGTGAGAAATAGAGGATAATCCCTAAATTTAAAAGGACGTATTACTGATAAATACTTTATATACATTGTCTTTATTTTACAGAAGGTGACAGTTGCGATTTGAAAAATGGAGGAAAAGGAACATGCGTGAATTTACGACAATGCTCTACGGCTATAACCCTGTTGCAAGAGCAAAAGACCGTTCCTCAAATATGTGGCTTTATAGGGTTTGATGCTTTAGTTTGTTGTAACGATGAGAAGCAAAAGGCCCCTCAGAATATTAAGGAGCCTGGTGCCGTTAGTATAAAAAAGTAAGTACTAAAAAAAAAACAAAACAAAAGATAATATAGGATCAGGACAGAATATATATAAATAAAAATATACAGAAAGAACTAATTTTATTGTTCAGCAAAAACTACTACTTCTTTAAATTCTATTAAAGGCGGAGTAGATGTAACCCGGAAACCCCTCTTCTTCGGCACGTCAGTTCTCTGAACTACAATTTTCACACGTCATAACATAATTTTGTTCTGTTGGTTTTACCAGATGTGGGTGTGTAACCTCGGTGTTCGAACTTTCCTTTGGAAAATGTCCCATCGACGTTGTACGGAATTCAAATCGAGACTGAGAGGTGACCATTCCATCACCAGGTTAGCAACAGCGTTCAAGTGGTGTATGTATATTTTTTTATGGACACGTGGTGATGATCATTGTACCACAACAATAAACTATTGAGTCCCAAAACAGGAACAAGGAAGGAACAGATGGCAATATATCTACGATGTGCTCCAGAGATTAATCCGCGTTCATAGACCTGATATCTACAAGCATTAACTTTTTGCACCCATTAAAAAGATAACACAGGTCTACAAAAAAAAAGTTCTGTCTTTGTGATCAGACCCATCACTTCCTATGTATTTTGATGCACTGAAACCAAATTTGGCAAAAAAAAAATTTCTACCGCATCAATTTTTCTCTCCACCCCCCATATAACCCCCCATACTCTTATATAGAGGAAATTAAAAAAAAACAATATTTTGGTGTTTTTTGGGTCGCTGATCACGAATCTGAAGTCAAGAATAAATTTCGACTTAATGACAGCTGTCAACAAGCTGTAAAATTTCACTAAAAAGTAAAAAATTTGATATTAAATGCATGTTTTTTAAATTTTTTGGGTTGCTGATTACGATTCTGAAATCAAAAATGAATTATGTCAAAAATCATTTTTGACTACAGAATCGTAATCAGCAACCCAAAAAACTTAATAATATGCATTTAATATCAAATTTTTACTTTTTAGTGAAATTTTACAGCTTGTTGACAGCTGTCATTAAGTCGAAATTTATTCTTGACTTCAGATTCGTGATCAGCGACCCAAAAACACCAAAATATTGTTTTTTTTTTAAATTTCCTCTGTATGGGGGTTATATGGGGGGCGGAGAGAAAAATTTATGCGGTAGAAAAATTTTTTTTGCCAAATTTGGTTTCAGTGCATCAAAATACATAGGAAATGATGGGTCTGATCGCAAAGACAGAACTTTTTTTTGTAGACCTGTGTAATTTAAGAATATGATGTGTTTGGATTACAACAGTACAAATTGCAATATTTTTAATTTGTCATGCATCTAATATTACCGCAACGTATGTTTCTACCTGTATACGGTCACACTATACATGTTTCCACCAACTATTTTTCTTTGCTGACATCTTGTCCTAATTTCAGAATGCAAGGAATACTATCCTTATGCGATTTATGGCATACTAATTCCTGGTGGCGAACAATCTCTAGCAAGAGAATTTCCTCACATGGTAAATGCATATAATTATTTTTAGTCCAATCAACGAGCGAAAGCCCATATGTAAATTAGACACTAATTGTTATCAGGAAACAAAAAAATATGGTCGTATAGAGAAAAAAATCTAAGAAAGATAGCGTTTTTTGCTACTCGAGTTTTAATGGCGAACATAACCAAAAAAATTCGCAAGTCAAAAAAAAAGTTTTTTTGCAAATAAAAAAAAGCTTCAAGTCCTACACAAGAAAGTTAAATTAGAAAGTTGTAGGTCTTAAAAATGCGCGTCGAATTAAATTTGAACGAAAAAAATCGGTTCATAAACATTTGAGAAAAAATTAAAAAAAAACGTCAAAAATCGCGTTTTCGTATTTTTGCTGTATAAATTCCAATTTTGTTTTTGAACAGACTTCTTGGTAACTACAAATATAGCCCAAGACAAGCGGAAAATGATTTTTTTTTTCAATAATTCTAAAAAAGTTTTATTTTTTCAAGTTATAACGATTTAAAAAAAAAGACGTTTTCAAAAATCAGCTTTTACAGAGGCAAAAATGATCGTACAGAAACGATCATAGGCTCATTTTATTCGCGAAGACTTGAATTTTTGAAAAAATGATCATTTTCCGCTTGTATTGGGCTATATTTGTAGTTAACAAGAAGTCTGTTCAAACAAAATTGGAATTTATACAGCAAAAATACGAAAACGCTATTTTTGAAAGTTTTTTTAATTTTTCTCAAATGTTTATGAACCGATTTTTTTCGTTATAATCTCATTCGACGCGCATTTTTAAGACCTACAACTTTCTAATTTAACTTTCTTGTGTAGGGCTTGAAGCTTTTTTTTATTAGCAAAAAACCGTTGTTTTGACTTTTGCGAATTTTTTTGGTTATGTTCGCCATTAAAACTCGAGTAGCAAAGGACGCTATCTTTCTTAGAATTTTCTTCTCTATACGACCATATTTTTTGTTTGGTTGGATAACAATTAGTGACCGGTTTTCTCCCCGTTGATTGGGCTATTTGCATATATCTATGTACAGCATTTTTATTACATTTTACAGGCCGCTATTGGATTTGGAAAAACAGACGACATCCAGTGGTTGTGCGGCGGGTCACTCATTAGCCCGAATTACGTTCTAACTGCAGCTCACTGTCTAAATTCCAGTCAACTGTAAGTGGTAAGAAATGGATAACATCCACTGCTCCGGAAAATGTAATTATGTACAGTGTATCCAATTTTCGGCACTTTGCACGTCCCTTCTTATTTTTTTGTGAAACGAAAGATGCACTAAACAGAATTTTCATGGTCTTTTTAAGTTTTGAGATACAGTGTGAAACTGAAAATTTGCGCTTTTCCGACACCCTCTCTAACTCACTCTTCTTTTATCTTATTGGAAATGTAAAAACGGACTTCCATACGGTTTTTTGTTTAGAATCCAGTGGCATAGTCCAGCATTTCTTTTTTGTAGCTGCGGCCGTGAATGCCTCAAAAGGTAGATTCTGTTCTTGTTTGTTTGTGTGTATCTCTTGTATATCTCGGGTATGGTAGTTTTACCTCGTACTACGTTCGATGTGCACAATTCACGGGGAAGCAAATGCGGGTGCAGATAGCTAATATTCTATTGATTACATTCTCACTTTATTAGAGTCAACAAACCAAAGCAGATCCTTGTAGAATCTAACAAAATTAAAGATGCAGAAAAAAATGTGTACGTTTAAATACGAGGCACGTCCAGAAAGTTACAATAATCATTTTTTTATTGAAAACAACGATATATTTTTGAAATATTTATAGATTAATATAGAATATATATATATATATATATAGATATATATATATATATATATATATATATATATATATATATATATATATATATATACAGTGCGTCCATAAAGTGACGCATAAATTCATTATTAGCTAAATGAACAATATTATTGAAAATTCCCGAGACAGGTCAATTTTTTGATTGCGATTTACTATTTTGTCACATACTAATTTAATATACAGGGTGTCCCACCTTCGAGTAATGACGCCACCACCGATTTTTTTAAATGGAACACTACATTTTTTTTCAATTTTCGGATGACCCTGGCCGAGCTGAGTCCAAAAAATGTATCACAAGTTGCTTCTATCTATTACAGGGTGGACAACAGTACAAAAATTACAAATTATGTATTGCTGATTAAACGCACTAACAAAGAATTAAATTAACGTTATTGTGATACAAAAATACAACTACTTTAATAAACACCAGTTTGGACAAGACGCGCGAATGACGCGAGGCGCGATACGTGGTTCGTTATTTTTTTTGTCATTTGTTTTTGATTGTCATTGTCATTTTTTGCCATATTAAAAACGGCTATTTAGAGTTCACTTTTGTATTGTTAACGCTTCAAAGTAGGTACTTTAAGTGAAACCTAAATCTAATTTATTTAAAACGTTTTGTTGAAAATGCCTTTAAATGAAAGGGATAGGATTGAAATTCTAATGATGATTGGTGTTGGCGACAAAATGCGGACTCAACAAGAGGTGTGTAGATTATTCCATGAAATGCACCCAGATCGTGAACCTGTTTCACAATCTACAGTAAGCAGAATAGAGCGAAAATACAGAGAATTAGGACACGTGAGGGATGCACCAAGGCAAGGTAGACCTAAAATTAATGAAAATGTTCAACAAGACGTAATTTTGTCGGCACTAGAAAATCCACATTGTACAGTACGGCAAGTATCTAGGGATTTGAATATTGGAAAGTCTTCAGTATCGAATATTTTTAAAAAGGTAAAATACCATCCCTATAGAGTACGCCTCATCCATGAATTGGCTGAAGACGACTTTGACCGAAGAACTGAATTCTGCGAGTACATGATGGACCACAATAATCAAAATAACGGTTTCATTGCTAATATTTTATTTTCTGACGAGGCAACGTTTTTTTTGAACGGGCATGTTAATCGGCAAAACACCCGCTACTGGTCTCAGGAAAATCCACACTGGATGCAAGAATACCATACGCAACATCCACAAAGGTCAATGTGTGGGCTGGTATTGTGAGAAATAGAATTGTTGGTCCATACTTTTGATGAAAATTTGACAGGAGCATTGTATCTGAATTTTTTACAATATACATTAATTCCTGACTTGACCCGGCTATTTCCTGATATTGAAATAGCCAATACTTTAGACGGCAGAATTTGGTTTCAACAGGATGGTGCACCACCACATTTTGCTATAGCTGTGCGCGAGTTTTTACACAGAACCTTTCCAGATCGGTGGATAGGAAGAAGAGGATCGGTGGAATGGCCCCCTAGATCACCTGATCTTACTCCACTAGATTTCTTTTTAGTGGGGTTATTTGAAATCTAAAAGTTTATACTAATAGACCCGAGAACATCCGTGAGCTCAAAGATCGAATCAGGCAAGAAACGTTAAACATAACACCTGCTATGTTACAAAATGTCAGAAGCGAATGTATTGCCCGATTCGGTCATTGTTTAGCAGTCAACGGAGAACAATTTGAGCATTTATTGTGACTTTTCTAAAAATACAGAAACGTATAACTTTCTAATGAAATTTTTCATAAACACTTTATGTATTGTTGTCCACCCTGTAATAGATAGAAGCAACTTGTGATACATTTTTGGACTCAGCTCGGCCAGGGTCATCCGAAACTTGAAAAAAAATGTAGTATTCCATTTAAAAAAATCGGTGGTGGCGTCATTACTCGAAGGTGGGACACCCTGTATATTAAATTATTATGTGACAAAATAGTAAATCGCAATCAAAAATTGACCTGTCTCGGGAATTTTCAATAATATTGTTCATTTAGTTGTCCCACCTTCGAGTAATGACGCCACCACCGATTTTTTTAAATGGAATACTACATTTTTTTTTCAAGTTTCGGATGACCCTGGCCGAGCTGAGTCCAAAAATGTATCACAAGTTGCTTCTATCTATTACAGGGTGGACAACAATACATAAAGTGTTTATGAAAAATTTCATTAGAAAGTTATACGTTTCTGTATTTTTAGAAAAGTCACAATAAATGCTCAAATTGTTCTCCGTTGACTGCTAAACAATGACCGAATCGGGCAATACATTCGCTTCTGACATTTTGTAACATAGCAGGTGTTATGTTTAACGTTTCTTGCCTGATTCGATCTTTGAGCTCACGGATGTTCTCGGGTCTATTAGTATAAACTTTAGATTTCAAATAACCCCATAAAAAGAAATCTAGTGGAGTAAGATCAGGTGATCTAGGGGGCCATTCCACTGATCCTCTTCTTCCTATCCACCGATCTGGAAAGGTTCTGTGTAAAAACTCGCGCACAGCTATAGCAAAATGTGGTGGTGCACCATCCTGTTGAAACCAAATTCTGCCGTCTAAAGTATTGGCTATTTCAATATCAGGAAATAGCCGGGTCAAGTCAGGAATTAATGTATATTGTAAAAAATTCAGATACAATGCTCCTGTCAAATTTTCATCAAAAAAAGTATGGACCAACAATTCTATTTCTCACAATACCAGCCCACACATTGACCTTTTGTGGATGTTGCGTATGGTATTCTTGCATCCAGTGTGGATTTTCCCTGAGACCAGTAGCGGGTGTTTTTGCCGATTAACATGCCCGTTCAAAAAAAACGTTGCCTCGTCAGAAAATAAAATATTACCAATGAAACCGTTATTTTGATTATTGTGGTCCATCATGTACTCGCAGAATTCAGTTCTTCGGTCAAAGTCGTCTTCAGCCAATTCATGGATGAGGCGTACTCTATAGGGATGGTATTTTACCTTTTTAAAAATATTCGATACTGAAGACTTTCAAATATTCAAATCCCTAGATACTTGCCGTACTGTACAATGTGGATTTTCTAGTGCCGACAAAATTACGTCTTGTTGAACATTTTCATTAATTTTAGGTCTACCTTGCCTTGGTGCATCCCTCACGTGTCCTAATTCTCTGTATTTTCGCTCTATTCTGCTTACTGTAGATTGTGAAACAGGTTCACGATCTGGGTGCATTTCATGGAATAATCTACACACCTCTTGTTGAGTCCGCATTCTGTCGCCAACACCAATCATCATTAGAATTTCAATCCTATCCCTTTCATTTAAAGGCATTTTCAACAAAACGTTTTAAATAAATTAGATTTAGGTTTCACTTAAAGTACCTACTTTGAAGCGTTAACAATACAAAAGTGAACTCTAAATAGCCGTTTTTAATATGGCAAAAAATGACAATGACAATCAAAAAACAAATGACAAAAAAATAACGAACCACGTATCGCGCCTCGCGTCATTCGCGCGTCTTGTCCAAACTGGTGTTTATTAAAGTAGTTGTATTTTTGTATCACAATAACGTTAATTTAATTTTTTTTAGTGCGTTTAATCAGCAATACATAATTTGTAATTTTTGTACTGTTGTCCACCCTGTAATAGATAGAAGCAACTTGTGATACATTTTTGGACTCAGCTCGGCCAGGGTCATCCGAAAATTGAAAAAAAAATGTAGTGTTCCATTTAAAAAAATCGGTGGTGGCGTCATTACTCGAAGGTGGGACACCCTGTATATTAAATTAGTATGTGACAAAATAGTAAATCGCAATCAAAAATTGACCTGTCTCGGGAATTTTCAATAATATTGTTCATTTAGCTAATAATGAATTTATGCGTCACTTTATGGACGCACTGTATATATATATATATATATATATATATATATATATATATATATATATATCGAACAATATGTTTCGCCTTCTTTCTCAATGCATGTTATGTTACGAAGAAACTTTCTTATACCTTCGTCAAAAAAAAGTCTCCCGCCACCTCTTTGACCCATTGTTTGACAGCACTCTGGGGATCTCATCGTCGTCGGTGTGGGATCCAGGGGCGCGCGGAATTACCCACGACCCCTGGATTCCTTTTGCTACTTTCCAGATCCCGAGAGGTTTGATCTACACACCTATGATATTGTGAGTTGTCTTATTGGTTGTCCGGCGCGAAATAAAACACAGCCATGCAAAAAAAGGAATAACCCCGGTCACAAGCCTTATTCCCGACGATAACTAATTAATTCTTGAGTTTCTTTGGTCAACACAATAGCAGAAATATTCTTGAACAAATACAATATTAGTAAAATTCAAGAATTAAATAAAGCCAACACGAAAACGTAAGTATTCATCGAGCGGAGGAAAAGAACTAACTTTTTCGGGTATATTACCCTGTTTTATGAACTCGGTATATTCCTAATCCTTTACGTCTCCACCCAGTACCGGAGGAGACGTTAGACTTTTCATCGGTCCCTGACCACCCATTAACAACTTTTGTCACCCCGCGATAGACGGTGTGACCCAGGGTTTACATAACTTTATGGTTTTAGCAACCTGACCTCCCACATATCGTTTACATACCATTTTCACTGAATCATTGTCTCCGTATAACTTATCTCTACCCCCGTGAGTTTTAATTCTAGCCCGCCCCTGGCCTAGGGCTCGCTGTCCATTCGCCTAGTCCCTTATGTTTGCCAGATGTGATACAAGTATCAAACTATGGGCTATTTCCTCGAATGAACAATTTAGAAAAATTTCTAGCAAACCCATTCGTCACGGCCTAACCAACATTTCACTAAACGCGTTTAAGATTCTAAAATTGACCGGATAAACTAAATTTACGGCATACCCCGTGAGGTCTCTCTGCAACGCTTTCTCCTAAATAAAATATTCTACAAAAGAAACTACTAATGCCTTTTTCCTGAGAATTCCGTCGTTTTGTTACAACTTTTGCCATCCATAAACGACTTCAGAGAGATGAAAATATAAAAACAGGTGACAGTGACAGATAAGGACACCCTTACATTTTAGAAAGTGTAAATTTCTAAAATAGTGGTAGAAAAACACGTTACATTCTATACCTAACTAAAAACTATATTAGAATGATAGTCATTCCAATACACTCGGATACGGAATATCTTTTCTACGAGTTTTTGAGCAATCAGAAACCGTTTAGGCGCGGCATATCAAATACAGTGCAGTAACATTAGCATTGCCCTTGGTCACAGTTGCGGTTGACATTTATCAGTTCAGAACAGTTTTTTATGTGGTTTCTAAGGTCTTATTAGATAACCTATAGTCTACAACTTGTTTGGAATGGCATATTTCATAATTTGTAAAATATACTATTCTGGCACGGCCTTAGATACCCACATACGACTCTCCAAGCGTAACTTATTTTGCCTTACTTATAATCTTTATGCTGCAGCCCATCCAATATCGCTTGGTATGTATTTCAGAGGTCCGCCACGATACGTACGTCTAGGAGAGTTGGACTTCGCCACCGAGCAGGACGATGCGCAGCCGCAAGATTTTACGGTCAAAAGAGTAATTCCCCATCCAGATTTTAGACCCGTCTCCGGAAGATACCACGACATAGGCCTGATAGAACTCGACAGGAATGTGATCCCAACACATCACGTGTCATTCGCCTGTTTGGACACGGTGAGGGCACACAAAGAACCCCAAATGATCTCAACTGGCTGGGGAAGAACTGAATTTTCCGGACGAACCAGCACTCACCTTTTGAAGATCAACCTAGACACGGTTTCCATTGACGAGTGCCAAAGATTTTACCAGGGTGCGAGACGAGAGGTGCCCCGTGGAGTTGTCGACGATCTGCAATTATGTGCTGGTGGAAAGCCAGATCAGGACACGTGCCAGGTAAATTAACAGACTGCGCAGTTAGTCTACACAGAACTGATTTACAGTTTGAGTAAAGCCGACATCGGCCAGTTGTGAAAAAGGACAAATGCTACACTTCTCGTTCTAACAACAAGCACAGGTGATGAGTCCCCTCTTATCCCCTCTAATGTCTTATTCTCTCACTACCTTCGATGCGCGTGCCTTCTTATCTGTCGTCTCAATTATGTTTGTAATTTTTCATAACTGGCCGATGTCGGCTTTACACACACGGTATATATTTTATAATGCCAGTTAAAATGTACGTTCTGAATTTCCTGAAATTTACCAGTCTGTCTTACCCATTTAAATACACATACTTCAAGATAAAGAAATGATAACTTTGACCTTTATTTCATGGAAATTCTGAAAAATTACATAAAAAGTAAGTAGCATTGCAATATCGACTAAACTTTTTGTTTCAGGGAGATTCAGGAGGTCCCTTGCAATTACGATATGAAGATGTTGGAAGTGCAATATACGCTTACACCATCGTTGGCATCACATCGTTTGGAAAGGCTTGCGGTTTATCCAGAACACCCGGTATCTACACCAGAGTCTATGGCTATTTATCCTGGATAGAGGGGATCGTCTGGCCATAATTTTAATTTTTAAGGAAAATATTTTTTATACACAAATTGTATGCACACTAGAATTATAACACTGTATTTATTTATTGATGTGTTTCTTTGTTTTGATCACTTTGAACATTTTGTTTCTTTATATGTTTTTTATTCGTTTTCTGTTAAATGTCAATATCTACAAAATTTTTGTTTGAAAAAGTTGAATTTAGACATATGGTATACTACACAAAAAAAATAAATGAGTTGAAGATTCAAAACAATACTATACAGGGTGTTCTATTTAAGAAAATGACAGAGGACACTACCATATGACAACTAATGACGTCACTGACAGATTACAGGCACAGTAAAATAGAGTAATTTAAACTGTAACCAGGGCAGGGAATACCTACTAAACTGAATATTGATATGAAATTAATATTTGATAAGATACGAACGTGACGAAGAAAATATACAAATGGTATGAAAAACTGCATCTGACTGCAGTGCAAAATCCCTATTGTGCTACATTCACTTTTTTTCATGTTCGTATCTTTTCAAATAACAGTAATATCCAGTGGCGGTGCGTGATCCTAAGATTGGGGGTGCACCATACATAAAAATAACGATAATCATAAGAATAATAAGAATATCTCTAATATGAGATAAATATTTATCTCATATTAAGGTTATTCTTATTAACCCTATTAATTTGAAAACTTACCTAATTTTCTTTGTAAATGAGCTCAATTCTGCGATTTTTACATTGTGCAAATTTTTCAATTACTTTGTTGTTAAAATTTTAGATATTTGTAATAAAGTCTTTTTCAATGGAGAGCATAGCCAAAGCCGACAGTCTTTCCTGGCACATGGTGTTGCGCAAAAATATCTTTATTCGTTTTAAATAGAAATTTTCCACAATTTATTATAAATATATATAAAAAAATTAATTTGTGGAGTGGGCCTAACTAGAGTTTTAATTTGCACTTTTTTCCTCCAAACTCAAGCTAGAGAATGGAGTTTTTTAATAAGTTTTGAATATAATTCATTATTCCAAACTAGATTGTAACCGAGTTTATATTTATAAAACGTGAGCGATAAAACAGCAATCGCAATGTACGAAAACAATTCACAAACTAACCGATCGATAACTCTCGTGCGCTCTTAAACTCCGTACATCATATCTATAGGATTCGCCCACTACGCGTAATAATTGTGGAGGGGCAAGCAGTAACAATACGCGTTCGCTTTTTCGTATTGCACGGAAGCATGATCGTCGTGCCGCTTTTTTCGTATTGCGCGTGTCGACTCCCGCGCCGCGATCGGAAACCAGTGGCGTTGGAGATAGAGACCTAGCGTCTAGTGGATTCGTAACGCTGCGGCCAAATAATATTCAGATGGTATTAACGCTAGGGATGGGGCAAGGCGATAAATTAAGAATGCATCCATTAATTACTAAATAAAATTATTAATGCTAAATTGTTGGTAGTGCGCGCGCACCAGCGCACCTTATAGCCCACCGCCACTGGTAATATCGCTTGTGAACGTCATTCTGGAAAGCCTAATACACCGGACGACTCTCTATTTCCGTTCGCCTGTAATTAAGCCGGTCCGTAACATTTGCCCACCCCTGTATATGGTATGCTGCAGTTCTTTCTGCAAATGAAAAATATACAGGGCCGCGAATACCAAACTGAATCACCCGGTGTATCCAGTATTCCGGAATGAGTTAACAAACGACATCTCCGTTATTTGATAAGATACGAACGTGACCAGGAAAAAAACCTGCAAATGGTGGAAAAAACTGCATCTGACTACAGTTAACAAATCGTTTTCGTATTATTTTCAAATAACGGAGATATCGGTTGTTGAAATTCTCTATCAAATGGTAATATTAAATAACACATATGAAGACACTTAAAAAAAATGATATTCAATTTTTTTAGTGATGATAGTGATACTCTTTTACTTGTTGATTCTTATAGAAAAAATACTTCTACTTATAGCAATGTAAAGAAACTTTCACTTTCGAACTGAAAAAAAAACTGTCAATAAAACATATAAAATAAAATTCAGAAATTATTTTATGCAGTAGGCGCATTTTGGCATAAAAACATCAAATTAAATAGTCATAGAATTCATTTTATGTACAAGTATATGACACAGCAGCACAAACATGATTGTTTTCGAAGCTACTGAAATATGATACAATAAAGGTTTTTGAGTACCGTTTCAAGTTATTAAAAAAACAGTTTTTTATTAGAACAATTTAATAACCATATAAATACATAATTGTGTATATATACAGTGAGGTCCATGCAATTTATGAGTAAAATCCTGAAACACGTCATTTTTTAATTCTAGAATGACATTTTTTTCAGCATAATTGTATACCTACCCCTCCAACCCCCTTGGAGTGACAGCTACCCCTTTAAAAATTTTAAATGGAACGAGGGTGCGTGTGATAGCTCGTTTGAGAGGGTCTTTAATTATCTATTAAGCAATATAAGTTTTTTTGAATTTTGTATATTTTTCATCAATAAAATAACAAAATTAAATTTGATAATTTCAAACTTATTATTATTATGAAATGTATACAATCAAGTGCCTGTGTACCAAATATCTGTTAAATCTGACGTTTTTAGTTAATTTTGTGTCAACATTCAACTTAAGTGTATCGGTTTCCCTGATACGCTGCGCAAAATACCCAACAAAAAGAAAGAAGTAAAAAGGGGTTCTTTTTACATATCAGAAAAAATTATACATTTAAATTTCTTGATTTGCTACATCTGTGAAAACTTATTATTCTATTATGTTATTTATGTATCGCTGATCGTCAAGTTGATTATTATTTTAACAATGAGCCTTTCGCATACCCAAAGAATTGAAATTTTGATATTATTAGGATGTGGTGATAAAACAAGAACGCAGAAGCAGGTATGCTAAATATTCAATACTAAGTATACTGACCGCCACATTTTCCAGTCTACGGAAAAAAAAATTCATGAATTTGGAAATGTCACAGATATTCCTAAATCTGGTAGGAAACCCATTTTAGACGATGAACAGAAATTGGATATAATGTTAGATATTCAAGATAATCCACATAAACCTACAAGACAAGTTGCCGCCGATAATGATGTTAGTAAAACGTCCATATTGCGTCTTCTAAAAAACGAAAAATACCGCCCATAAAAAATTCATTTGGTTCAAGAACTTAACGACGATGTCCATGATCGCCGATTGGAATTTTGCGAAATCATGGCAAATAGATGCCAAGATAATCCTTTATTTATAAAAAAAACATTCTTTTTTCTGATGAAGGAACATTCGTCTTAAATGGAACAGTCAACAAACAGAACTATAGATACTGGAGTACAGAAAATCCACATTGGATGATGGAGACCAATACTCAATATCCTGAGAAGGTGAACGTTTGGGCTGGAATTATAAATTCTCAAATTATCGGACCATATTTCTTTGATGGCACATTAACTGGCGCGCGTTACTTGAATTTGTTGCAAAATTTCTTAGTTCCAGAGTTGAGAATGTTTTTCCCAGATGATGACAATCCCAATGAAATTGATAGAAATATTTGGTTTCAGCAGGACGGAGCTACACCACATTTTTCATTGGAAGTAAGAGCCTATCTGAATCAACTTTTTCCCAATAGATGGATCGGTAGACGCGGTGAAATTGAGTGGCCTGCTCGTTCTCCCGATTTGACCCCGCTTGACTATTTTTTATGGGGTTACTTAAAATCGAAAGTCTACTTCAACAGACCAAATAACGTAGAAGATTTAAAAGACAGAATAAGGCAAGAAATTAATAAAATCACCCCGGAAACAATACAAAATGTTTTAGAAGAATTTCAGCAACGCCTCCATTATTGTCAAGAAGCAACGGGCGCCCAGTTTGAACATTTGATTTAAACTGTTCTTCTGATCTGTTTCATTTTCTTTTCTTTACTTAGTAACATTAAAAATGTAATATTTTTCAAAAAAAATTATATAAATTTAAAAAATCTTATGTTGCTGGATGGAGAATTAAAAACCCTTTCAAATGAGCTATCACACGCACCCTCGTTGTATTTAAAAATTTTAAAGGGGTAGCTGTCACTCCAAAGGGGTTGGAGGGGAGGTATACAATTATGCTCAAAAAAATGTCATTCTAGAATTAAAAATTGACGTGTTTCAGGATTTTACTCAAACATTGTAAATAACATATTTCAAATAACAAAGTATATATTTCTCCTGACATGTCTAATTTTTCCATTGTGATAGCTAATAGATCAATAAATATTCTATTCTATTCTAACAATACTATTATCAGTAGCTAACTAATTTGTAATAATTTGAAACGGGGCTCTCAGCATTTCATTTGTATGCAAGAAAAAGTTCAATAGCGTATTTTTTTGCATGTCGTCATAGACGTTATTTAAAATTACTCGATAGAGATTTTCAAACAGTTAACCGTCGCCGTCGTTTAAAAAACAAATGAAGCGGCCTCGAATTCAGCGACACATTCTCGCATACGGTAAGCTACCTCGTTGCCATGGCAACCGCCATAAACAACGCCATAAACAACGCCAGCGCTGTAATTTAAACTGAACTATAATTGTTTAGAAACAATTCTAAATTATCTAGAGTTTTCCCAGTTTTCATAATCCCTTAAAAATGTTGTAAATTTGAATTTTAACAAAACAGCAAGAAAATTTATAACATTCAAAACTAAGTATTAAGCATAATAATATATTAATTATACCTAGGTACATATTATTATTGTCATATTACAGCCTGTATTTATTTCGCGTATATTTGAATATATAGACACACCCTATATATTGTTTACGTTGTGTTCGTATAGGTATGACGTGTTATATACAACGTATATAACGTTACATTCATAGAAGGGATTTCCGTGAACCTGCTTGAACTTTGCAGGTAACCTAATGATACACGATAATCCTCCAAATCTGAGGCTCTCCAAGGAAAACGCCAGTGAGTGTCAGAAAGTCAAGCATTGCTGACTGACTTTACAGCTAACTTCGCCACTTCTCACCGTCTTGTATTGTGCTGAAAACTAGGTGCCTAACAGAGACTAACTATCTAATAGAGTAACAATTTCACTGCCGTAGCAGACCTGAACAAATGCGTGTATACGCTAACCTATTTTTATTATGTATCCAGTTTCTCCAGTTTAGTGTGAGCGAAGGTAAGATGGTGGATCGGTTAAAAATTGTGAATTACCTAAAGACTGTTTTACACATACCAGTTTATTGCACAATAAATTGTAGAATTTCTTTTTCGATAAATTGCCCAATTTTAGCTATTTTTACTTAACTGTTTATACTTTGCAAAATTTTTAACAATTTAATGACCAATAAATTGTTACATTTTATGTAATTGTAAATATTATTTATTACAATAAATTGTTTGCTAATTTTTTTCTTTTACTGGTAAGTAAAAAAAATATGTTAAGTCTTCATCTTCATTTCTTCTTTTTATTGATTTTATTTTTCTCAATTTTTCCACTATGTTAATTTGTATTTCTTAGCGATACTTGTCGGCCAGAACACAGACTAAAAGATGAACTATTTCGTGTTTTTCTTCCTCTGAAAACCCCATTTATTTTAAATGTAGGGGACTGACTTAAGACCGGTTCTTAAAGCACCCGATTTTTAATTTTGATGTTTAAAAAAAATCGACTTTTTTTCATTTTTTTGAAGTACCTAAATTATATGTAGAATATATTCCCAAAACCGTTTGTTCGAATAATTTTTTTTTTTAATTTATGGAACAAAAACGAGACCCGCTTTTTTGTCAAAAATTGAAATCGAGCGGTAGTTTACATATGTAAATATTTTTGAAAAACGCGTCCACATATCCATACTATGGTAAGTAGTTACCAAAAGTACCACCAGATGTCGCATGTATGCTATGACTCCGAAAAAATTCGAAAGTACGACTCTATATACAGTATATTATTTATATGTTATCACAGAAAAAACGTTGATGAAATCTTGATTGATGAAAGACGATATATGCATAATTTTTTTACAGTACTTTAAAGAACGAAAAAACGTGACAAACTGTATGTAAAAATTCAAACGTCCGCCATTTTGATAAATGTTGACTTTCATGGATGATTCTAGTAGGAGCTCCAACTACACTTATATAGTTTTTAAAAAGTTTTCGATTATTGAATTTTGATCATTTTTGGATGTGCTAGAGTGGCCAACAGTAAAGGTACTTTACCTTTTTTGAGACGGTCACGTTACAAGGCGTGTCAAAAATTATTGTCACAATATTTTTTAATAACAATTTTTTTGTACTTTATAACATACTAAACAAGTGACAAAAAAGTTTGAGTGTCAAATTTATTTCCTTCTATTAGAAAAATATTCGAGAAAATGACGTTGTTTTGGGGCCTTTAAAAAAGTTTTTAAAAAGTTTTCGATTATTGAATTTTGATCATTTTTGGATGTGCTAGAGTGGCCAACAGTAAAGGTACTTTACCTTTTTTGAGACGGTCACGTTACAAGGCGTGTCAAAAATTATTGTCACAATATTTTTTAATAACAATTTTTTTTTGTACTTTATAACATACTAAACAAGTGACAAAAAAGTTTGAGTGTCAAATTTATTTCCCTCTATTAGAAAAATATTCGAGAAAATGACGTTGTTTTGGGGCCTCCAGATGAGAACCTCCCCTTAATAGCAATGCTTATCACAGCCAACTAGATATCAATCTCTCCCAAACTTTACAATAAAATTTCAAATTAAATATTTCAAAAAAAGGCCCTATCATCTAAAAATTTACATGGTGTTCGGTAAAAAAAATGAATCCTTGTTTTTTGGTCATATGTTTTCTTCTTTTTCTTCTGTTGTATATATAAAGAATTGTAAAACTTTCGTATTTAAAGTTTTTTATATATTTTACGACTTACCCTATAGATAGGTATCAAAATATATAAAAGGATGAGCCGTACACATACAAGTCAGCAATTAAGACTAAAAATAGTAGTCATACGATGAAACTGGAGTGTTTATGTTATTGTTATTAATATTAAATAATTATAATTATAATTATATGATAATTATACAGGGTGTCCCATATTTATATTCAAACTTTTTAAAGCGTGGATTCTATAGGCGATTTTAATGTATTTAATATAAACTTTTTCGATTAGAGCCCTACAAATTTATTCGCGATCTCAATTCTCGATATCTATTCATCTCAATAACGAAATAAAGTAATAATTTGAGATTTGGTGTGAGTCTCTTACTTGTGTGTATATAATAATTGTGGGACACCCTATATAGTGATCTTCTAGCTTAATATACGAATAATTATTGTAATCTTTAGATTGAAAAGCTTATATTGTTTATAAATATTCCGTTACTATTATTGTTATATTATAGAAGGTGATAGTTGCGATTTGGGCACTGGAGAAAGAGGGACATGCGTAAATTTGCGACAATGCCCTTGGGCTATGAGTCTGTTGCAACAGAAGATCTTTCCTCAAGTGTGCGGATTTATAGGGTTCGATTCGTTAGTTTGTTGTAAGGAAGAGAAACAAAACATTCAAGAGATCCGAAGTCATGGTAACATTAGTGCAACAAGTAAGTGCGTATTAAACAATAAAAATTTATTTTCTTTAAATTAAAAAATTAAATAATTTATAAGTGTTTGAAGTCCGTTAATTGAAGTCCTAGACAAATATTATTTATTGTAATATATAGTAAGAGTACTCAAGTACGTACTTAGTATATTGTACTCCTATCTTTAAATGTACATACATGAAGTAATTTGGCTCTTACAATTAGAAGCAAAAATGAATCATAGATACAAGATTTTATACATATGTAGATACAAATAAGGTATCTTAAATTTCAGTGTCATAAAATATACACAGTAATTTATGATACCTTAAGAACATACTTTATGTGCATACATTTGTTTATTTGTTTGTGTTTATGTATTTATTAATATTACATGAGTTGAGGTAAAATTATACATTACCTCATATATTTTATCAAATAATAAAACGTTTTAAAAAACTAAGAAACAATAAGTGGTTTTGATAATCAGGCAACTAGAAGTTTACATATTCTTTTTGCTTTACTTTTAATTTGTAACTTAAAAAGTTTTATATACAGGGTGCACCTTAATGCCATGTGCTTATTTTAAAGTATGACTGATATTTTGAATCGAAAATATTTGGTTTTCGATATACAGGATGTTAATTTTTTTTGTTTATTTATTTTGTCGAATCATTTAAGTCCTTACCGTTTTTGAGTTACCTTACCCTATTAAAATACAGAAAAGCTAGTCATCCAACTGATTTTTTATATTAATATAAAAAATTTTGTAATAACTAAATCCCACATTATTCTTATAAAAATATAGACTTCGGAAAATTGGTAGGTAATATCTAGGTAACGATTATTATTTTAAACGAGTTATACGACAAAAATGAAAGAGACTTATTTAAACAAAATTCAGTGGCGCAATATTTTGTTAAAACCGTCTTAGATTTTGATAAAGCTGCCTTGTAAACACAATTTGAATCTAAATACTTTTTTCGTATTGCTTTTTTAAAGCAAGACTATTCAGAATCTTCAAAAGTGTAATATATCTATAAAATAATGTTTTACGGTAATTGCCCTTTCTTAAAATTATCCGAACATGAATAATATTTTAACTTTTATTTTGCCTTTATTAACACTTCGTTCTATTCATTTTAGAATGTAAAGAGTATTACCCTGAGCCAGTTTTTGGAATAGCAGTGGTTGGTGGCCAAGAATCTCTTGCCAAAGAATTTCCTCACATGGTAAGAACGTCTTTTTATACAACCTTGTAAAATATTTTGTCACTATTTTGAATATCATTTTTTCAAGTTCGATAACATGCGCTCCATATATCAACTCCTTTCTAATATTTTACAGGCTGCCATTGGATTTGGAGAATCAAACAACATTCAGTGGTTGTGCGGAGGATCACTTATTAGCAGGAATTTCATTTTAACTGCTGCTCACTGCCTAGTCTCCCGAGAACTGTAAGTGGGTAGGAATAACTTATTGTTCCAGATAGCGTCCATGTATAGTATGGAAGAAGCGATCTTAAGAGATAGTAACAGAGTGAGAAAACATATAAACAAAGACAAAATATATTGCCTTATTAGGCATCATGTTTAGCGATAATCTTATTGATTAGTGGCTCCTTCTGAAACGAGTGAAGATTTGAGAGTATGTAAGTGGCACAGTCGCAGACGCTATCGACGCGTTACGCAAATGCCGGTAGAGCCGAGATTCCGACAGCCGCAACAGAGTTGGACTCAAGTCACAATTATTAGAAAGCGATAGTTCACAGAAAATACAATAACAGAGGCTCACAAAAAAAAATTTTTTTTTGACTATGGATAAGAACATAGTTTTTCTCTGTATTTTTTGACTCTGAATCCAAATCCGGTGTCCGTTTAGTGGCAGTAGTCACCATCTCCAGCATCCTCTGGGGCAACAGGCATTCTATATGCACGCACACATGCACTTATATACGCACACAAGTACACACGCATACACGCTTTTATACACACGCGTGCATCAGTGCAACCATGCAAAATGTGTGTCTGGTTGAAGGAGTCTAAACACGTTTATTCAATGATTCACTCACTGATTTTCAGTAAGATGAATACTATGTAGTTAAATGATATTCAGTAAGGTGGCTACGACAATTGGTATCAACTCATCTAATGTACATGGATACACGGACTTACATATCTTTTACCTTAACAAATAATAGCAATACATTCACGAAACCGAAAATCCTTAACCACATTTCCCTAATACATCCTAAGACAATTTAAATAAGACAATTTACGGTCTTCTATTTTATTTTTTTGCGGATTTAACCTTGGAGTGTTTACGTAAGGATGGATAGGACCCACATCATATTTTAGGTGGTGATTTCTTGATCTAACTAGCAGGCTCTACCTGTAATAGCAAAAACATAACAGAAAAATACGGCAAGTTCCGAAAAGATCTTTTTTTTTAGTCTTTTTAGATTTTTCTCGAAAATTCGTGATCTGTAAAAATGACGGTAATTTGAAATTTTATTTCATGCCAACATTTTGTTTTTTGAAATATTACAATATTTATATCTTAACAGAACAAATATTTTACAAAAAAGCCAAAGAATAAAAAAATTGTATTCACTAGCTGTGAAAAAATTATTTCGCAACTTTTTTTACAAGCCCCTTCCAACACTCGTTTTTTTTGGAAAAAAATGTATGTCATTTGAAGTTCGTTCGCTATTATAGCCTCCTACTTACATAGGTCTATTAATTGCCTCCAAAAATATTATTCTAAGTGCACTGGAAGACTTTGAAAGTATCTATATCTTGAATAAATAGGTATATGAAGTGCCAGAAGCCTCTATGAAATGATTAAATGTAACCTCAAAAGTTTTACGTCAAAATTGTTTTGGAAATGGACAGACAGTAAAATATATTTCGAAAAACCTTTTAAGAAAAACTTTCAGTGGCTTAACTCTGTATTATGTCTTTTTTGATGCCACTAGTCAATATTTTGCCCAACGTAAGAGATCAAAATCAGTCAGACCAAAAATAAGCGTGCAAATCTACATAAATTCACTCTTCACTCACTTATATTCCAATGTTGTAAGTGACATAAGTAGGCATGTGCGAGATCTCGAAAATCTCGAGATGTCGATCCTCGAGACTAGAAAAAAAAGTTGAGACGAGACGAGACGAGACCCTCGGTCAGTCGAGATTTCTCGAGATTCCGAGATTTCTTGAGATCTCGAGATTACTTGAGATCCCGAGATTTCTCGAGATTCCGACATTTCTTGAGATCTTTTTAAAAAATACCGAGATTACTCAAATTCCAAAATTTATTTACTATTTGAAATTTTCCGGAGAATATTCAAAATATGAAACTTAAGGAAAATATCGGAGACAATCTTTCAATTAGAAACATTATAAAGGATACAAATTAAAATCGACTTCAGCATTTTGAAATCGATGACCTATTTCTTAAATGCTGAGTTAAACCTAAATGTTAAACCAAAGTGTAATAAGTTTTCTTTTCTTTAATGTGTTTTGCCAACTGAACTTTTAAATTTTAACAACTGTAAAAAGTATTAATACATATATTAATATTAATTTCACCTCTTTTTCGAGAAATTTCAATACATCAATATATCTCGGAACTCGAGAAATCTCACGATCTCGAGAAATCTCGGTATCTCGAGAAATCTCGACTGACAGAATCTCGTCTCGTCTCGAAAAATGACTTCTCGTCTCGTCTCGAAAATTCGAAATCTCGCACATGCCTAGACATAAGTGTACAAAAGTAAACAGTAGTTAATTAAATCAATTTTGAAACTTCAATATTTTTGTCAAGCTAAATGTGTGATTTTTCCGTGTGTGCACCATGTTGTGGGACGCTGGCTGCTACAGTGAACTTTGCCCGTCCGGGGCACGTATTTGTAATTAATTTACAATGTATTTCAGTGGTCCAGCAAGATTCGTCCGACTAGGAGAGTTGGATTTCGCCACCGATCAAGACGATGCACAGACGCAAGACTTTACGGTAAAAAAAATTGTTCCCCACCCAGATTTTAGGCCAGTCTCCGGAAGATACCATGACATAGGCCTAATAGAACTCGACAGGGATGTAGAGAGAACACAATACGTGGACATTGCCTGTTTGGACATGATGAGGGTACAAGAAGATCCCCAAATGATCGCCACCGGCTGGGGGAAAACGGAATTTTCCGGAAAAGCCAGCACTCACCTTTTGAAGATCAACCTAAACACGGTTACCAACGACCAGTGTCAAAGATTCTACCAGAATGCGAGACGAGAGCTGCCCGGTGGAATTGTCGACGATCTGCAAATATGTGCGGGAGGAAAGGTGATGCAGGATACGTGCCAGGTAAATTTGCAGCAGACAGGGTAGTTACAGTTACTCTTATTGCTAGAACTGGTATTTTTGAACACACTATAAGTTCACAACTTGAACACTTTTAACCACTACACAAACTTTTCTATTCTACCATGTTTTAAGTGAGCCGCATGTTCTTTGAATCTAGTTACGATTGATCTTATTGTTTGCCCAATATACTTTTATTCACAATCTTTACTAACCTATTTCATAAATGCCCGACATTTCGTTACTATTGATATTTCGCAACGTTCACGCGTCAGTGAACAACACCGAGAGCTTTAGTTTAAATGGGATAAATAATTAGATTTAACTTTGGTTGTAATAATCTCCTTATGAAACCAACATGGTTGGCGAAACGCACGTTGAATACAGGAAAAATGTTATGTGGTGCTGTGTTAGGTGGTTAAAAGTGGTCAAGTGTGAATTGAGCAAACGATCCAATTCACATCCAGTAAGACCATAAGGTGAAAATATGCGTTCTCCAACTTATTGGTAGATCATATAAAAGGAGATTCAGAACCTGAAAAACATGTAGTAAGAACCAATGAGATACTGTGAAAAAAACAAAGGAAAAACATTTAGAATATAATGTGAACATTCTCTACTTGTTAATTGCTAAGGAAACAAATACATTCATACTTGTATATAAAAAAATAATTGTAAACGTTTTGAACAAATAATTTCAATAAAATTATCCACTAAATGGAATCTAAAATTGTTGAGTGAAGCAAAAACTTACGGTAAAGAATTATTTCTCAGAATATTTGAGCGTTTTGGAAAGTTATTTACTTTTTCAAAAACTGCAGAACTCTAGATGCATCACTAGCATCTTATCACTAAATTGAAATGTGTGCAATGGTCACCATTTCATGAAAAATTAAAACACAAACAATCCTCTATAAATATTACAAAGATCACAATTTTCTGAAATTCTGAAAAAAACCATAAAGATTTCTACTGCAAATATAGGGTAGATAGATACCTAAAAAAAGAATCATCCACAATTTAAAAGTGACATTTCAAGAAAAAAATTTCAAATAGATATTAGAAAAAGCTTGGGACAAGTGCAGGGTACATAAAGCTTAACAAGGTCTTAATTTATTTATTGGCCTACCCTGATTTCATGCATTTCAAAGCATGAAACTGCCCTGATTCATATATTCATATGCATATTCTTTGAAAAAATATGCGAGGAAGTTCCGGAAAAAAAATTGCGGAGAAGTTCCGAAAAAAAAATCTTAAATGCGCCTACATCTCTTTTGAAAATTTAATCAAATATATTCTGGAGTATTGTTTTGAGGAAAATGACTGTGGATCAAGAAAAACTAACAATAACATTATTTTCTCGTTAATACTAGAGAAAAATTCATATTTCATGAGATCTTATGCAATTTCCGCCATTTTGAAAAGATTAGAGTCAGTTGAGGTCGGCAAAAAAATCCTATCATCAACTCCAAGTACCTAACTAATTGCATCCACCTCCCTCCTCAATCCGGAGTAGGTTAGAGTACTTTTTGGATTAAAAAAAAAAATATATATATATAAAAAAATCCCTACATTTTCAGTACTTTTACCGGGGTACTGACCCCGGAAATCGAAAGATTACATCCGAAAACATTAGGATAAGTGGTTTTTATTGAGTGAACTCATTAATTTCCCTTCGAGATTGACGCTCCAAAAAAGGACGAAAAATTGTGTCCGTTTGGGCGTTAATGGGTTAATATGACTGTTTTATGACTTTTTATGATTACACAAAAAGTGTTAAAAAATATGAAAATATACAGAGAAGTATAAAATTTCTTGTCAGAAAAGTAAAGTTCAATGTACTTCTTTGATGTCTGATAATCCAATAGGAGGGCACCGTACGAGAAAAATTTGAAGAATTTAATTTAAATATGAAGGATTTGTTTTACTTTTATCTGCCCTGTATGCTCTTAGAATATTGCCGTATACTTACCAGACACCCTGTATATTATACTGATACGTACTTTTCTTTTTTTACATTTTTATCGATGGCATATTTTGTTTCAGGGAGATTCTGGAGGTCCCCTGCAAAGACGTAACTACGCAGTGGGAAGTATAATATACGTTTATAACATCATTGGAGTTACGTCGTTCGGAAAGGCTTGCGGCTTATCTAAAACCCCAGGTATATACACGAGAGTGTACGGGTACTTACCCTGGATAGAGAGTATCGTCTGGCCTTGAGGAAATCTGTGTTTACTAGTAAACATGTATTGTTATACACGGTGGAGACTTTAACTGGCATATATTCGCTAGCGTCGTGAATGATTTTTCAAAAAAATTCCCGAGACACGTCAACTTTTAAATGTATTTACCTACATTTTGCACGTAATATGAAAAATATAGCCCTTCAGGGGTGGCTGAAACCACCCTCGACATGACTTTTTCAAATGCAACCCTATGGCTTGTGACCCCTCATTGTAAAGCTGGTGGAAAGAGGAATCCAACGCACTGATCAAATTTTAATTTTTAGTATGTTTGTAGGGTTGCATACAATTAAAACAATTTCAAAATTAAATTTATTTTCAACGTAACAATTGTTCAAAATGTGCACCATTCACTTGTTGGCAGCATCCCTGTCTGTGGTAGGTTTCGTCCCTTACATTATGCAACATTTGCGGTGTTATTTTTCCGATTTCCTCTCTTATCCTTTCCTGCAGATCTGCTATGTTGTTGGGTTTCTGAATGTAAACCCTTCTTTTAAGATGTCCCCACAAAAAGAAATCCAGTGGTGTAAGATCTGGATATCTTGCTGGCCACTCAATATTACCTCGCCTCCCAATCCACCTACCGGGATATTCTGTCCAGATACTGACGAACAATGACATCATAGTGTGGTGGGGCCCCATCTTGCTGAAACCATAACCTCTCGTCGGTCAAGCTAGGATTTAAGGGGTTTGGAAATAAATGACATAGCACTGGCATTAGTTCGTGCTGGAGTAAACGCAAGTATCTTGCTCCATTAAGAGTGTCATCAAAGAAAAATGGTCCTACAATTCTATCTTGTATTATTCCGGCCCATACATTAGTTTTCTGTGGGCGCTGAGTATGAAGTTCCCTCATCCAATAGGGGTTCTCTTCAGCCCAGTAACGACAATTTTGGCGATTTACGTGCCCATTTAATGTAAAAGTAGCCTCGTCAGAGAAAACTATCCACTCTAAAGATAACTGGTTTTGATCAATACAAGTCATCAATAAATCGCAAAATTCCAACTGTCGATCTGGATCATCTTCAAGTAGCTCTTGAACAGCTTGAATTTTATATGGGCGTTTTTTCTCATATTTAAGTATTTTTAAAACTGTTTTGTGATTAAGATTACTACCACAGGCCAGTTGACGGGCTGGAGTGATTGGATTTTCTTCTAGAGCAAGCAACAAATTCAACTTCGTGTCGTCATCAACAACAGCCTGCCTCTTACTCGGTACTTTCCTGACATGACCCATCTCTCGATATTGTGCCTCAATTTTACTAATGATTTAGTACCTTGATTTAGTGGTGGCAAGTCAGGATGCGTTTCTCGAAACAAGCGAACAACTTCGCATTGAGTTCGCGCCCTATCACCATATCCAATCATCATCAAAATTTCGATTTTTAGTGATTCAGTTAAATAAGACATTTTCACCAATTTGAAATAACACTTCGTTTCAAACTCTGAATACAGCATACAAACTAAATTACTCTTTGCGGCCGTGTAAAAACACTAGCAAAAAAATAACAAATATCAGTTGTGGCAAAAAATTGTTTGGAATTTTTTGTGGGGACATATGAAAAGTAAGGTTTACATTCCAAAACTAAACAACACACATTTTGAGTACGAAATTGTTGCGTTAAAAATAAATTAAACTATACAATTACGTTTTAATTATATGCAACCCTACAAACATACTAAAAATTAAAATTTGATCAGTGCGTTGGATTCCTCTTTCCACCAGCTTTACAATGAGGGGTCACAAGCCATAGGGTTGCATTTGAAAAAAATCATGTCGAGGGTGGTTTCAGCCACCCCTGAAGGGCTATATTTTTCACATTACTTGCAAAATGTAGGTAAATACATTTAAAAGTTGACGTGTCTCGGAAATTTTTTGAAAAATCATTCACCACCCCGCTAGCGAATATATTCCAGTTAAAGTCTCCACCGTGTATATCATGTTACTTATTCTCTATAATATTTTTGTTAATAAACTTATACCCAAGCAGTGTAGTAGAATCTCTACAAATGTATCATTTCAAAAATATGTCATATAAATTCCTTCTCTTCGTCACAATATAGTATATCTATGAGTCATATACAGTGTATTAGAAAAAAAGGTCACAAACTTTAATGGTAGATAGTATGGCCCAAACAGTGCAGAAAAATCTTAATGAACATGGGTTCTTAAACGGACGGTCTCGAAGATCGTCAGTAGACAAAACGTTGCCAGTAAAATTGGGATCCTCTGTATGCTTGCGTAGAGAAACAAGCGGTAAAGTAAAAGTTGCGTAAAGAAAAAAGCGGTAGAGGAGCACTAATTTCTACCACCCTTGTTATTCTCTGCACATTAGTCTCCAGATTCTGCTCAACCTCGAATTGCCTGTTCTGCCTCAGGGTAGATCTTGATCTAATGGAACTTTTCCCAAATGAATCTATAGAGATCACGCAATCGTTGGTGCAGCAATGAGCTTAAGATAAAGACGTTGCGCTTCTCTGGCATTCCCATTAGCACGACAATGTGGGCTAACTCACTGTTAGAGTAAACAAGCATAGCGAGTTCTAAATATCAATTACAAACTGTGCCATTGGACCTCTGCTGACTACGATAAGAAAGTGATTTTTTTTACGAACGAAAGAAAACATTTTTTGCGCAAGAAACAAAAGGTAAGCAAAGCATTGCACAAATCACAAAAAAAGTCAGAAAAAGCTGTTTATTTGCGGACAAACCGCTGTTTACAGATGTAAGACAAACCGCCTATTCACTCAAGATTTTAAAAAAGTTTGCCAAAAGTCGATTCAGTCAGTCACTTATAAAAACTGATTCTCAATCGTGATAGGAAATGGAACCAGAATGAGTTTAGGTATAAGTTTTGTCGATAAATTGGGCCGAAATATAGTAATTGCGTGAACAGCACGTGCTATGGTTGTGTTTTACAGTGTAATACTTTTATTGTGAGTACAAGTGACAAAATCATAATGTAAACCAGCTTAGCAAAGTTTTCATAACAATAAATCATAGCAGATACAGCTCGCTGATAGTGTAATTGGACGACTCTTTCTGGTAGTCCATAAACCGTCAGAAGCCGTCAGAATTATTATAGTCATAGTCATAGTCTTAGTCATAAGTCATACCTAGTCAATGTTATTGATTAAAATGGTTAATACAACGAATTTTGTTTTGGCAAATCCAAAAATATATGTACCTAATTTTACTCAATCATAAATACTGTTGAAAATGATGGCCATTTTCTCCAATTGCTTACTCGCAAACTTTTTTATCTTCCGTTTAAAATTATTAGTGGACTAAGGCACTTTAAATTATTAGTGGACTAGTGTAAAATAAATCGTTGTTGCATTAATCACTTTAATCAGTTACATTAGCTAGGTATGATTTATAGTAATTAACTGTTAATAAACCGGGTGGTACAAAAGTATCAAATAATTTTAACTTTGTTATTTGCAGTTAAAAAAAAGTTCAATGTAAAAAGTTATTTTGTTCATTACCATGTATGTTTTAAGTTTTTTAGTTTGTTGATATCTTCTTTTGTTTTGTTCCTATGGCAACCAATTGTTTTTAAATGGTACCCATACTTTTTTTTCGTTATGAAAAAAGCATATTTTTTTCTCGCTTATTTTTTTTTCAAAAATTGCAAAATTTTGTGACTGAATAGAGAAAAATATGCTTTTTCCATAACGAAAAAAATGTATGGGTGCCATTAAAAGAAATCGATTTCCATAGGAACAAAACAAAAGAAGATATCAACAAACTAAAAAAACTTAAAACATACATGGTAATGAACAAAATAACTTATATTATTGAACTTTTTTTTAACTTTGCAAATAACAAAGTTAAAATTATTTGATACTTTTGTACCACCAAGTATAACTAATAGTAAACTATATACACTATATAAAGAGACATCAAAAGAAAAACGTCATCAAATCTGGCTATGAACGAGAGTAACAAAAATAGCGGTCGTGTCAAAGGTTTTCGGATATGTCAAACTTCACAATTGTACAATAAAATAATGGCTATCATATAAGGTGACAGCTTTGACAATTGAATAAGGTTATAAATTTAAGAAGAACAGAAATACGTATTTTTTTACTCGGCCGATTTTGATGACGTTTTTTTTCTGGATGGCACGATTTTCTTTTAATATTCCTACAAATTAAGAAAACAGACAAGGTTCCATTAAAACTTTTTTCAGACAAGGTTTCATTAAAATTTGAAAATTCTCATATTTTGAGAGTTTATAATACCTGATCAGGTGAAACTAAACTTCATCAGAGAAAAGAATTTATTAGACCACTCTTCTCGGTTCGTTCAAGTGTTTTCTTGGACGGGCACTTTCTTCTTTTCTTCCTACACTTCCTGTTTCTCGAAAAACACCAACACAACATCGGACTGCAGACTGGGAAGTGTTGTAGTAGAACATTATATCCTGAAACTCATTGCGAAACTCTTCTAAACAATCTTTCATTGAATATTTCCATTTGCCTTCTACTTTTCGCCTATTTCTGAAGTACAAATCGAACATAAAAATATTGTGTTCTTGTGAAAACATATTATTCGCGTAGGAATTATTCCTATATATAAGTATTACGTATACATTTTACTTGTACAATGTTGAAAATGATTTGCTGAGAGTCGATTTTCTTTCGACTTTCAAAGCTTATATTTAACGAAGAGAATGGTGTACAAATACGTAATAAACTTCCTTATAATAATTGAATGGATAAGCTAAAAATAATTTTGATTTAGGAATATTCTGGTGGACCTCTTCAACTTCGTAACCTAGAACAAGGTACTGGATTTTGTCTACGACATTGCGGGTGTTAATTCGTTTGGAAAGACATGTGGAATATCTCGTGGTCCATCTTGGATAGAAAATATTGTCTGGAAATCATTGAATAATTGCACACTGTATCACGAAACAGGTAATAATTGATAATAACACTTCTGAGTGACTATCGAATAGCAATCCTTATCCAAGTGTGTGAAGGCGATGTGTAGGCGTTAAAATAATTAGTCAGAAGAATACCATAGTTTTGGATTACCCCTGAAACCCCTCTCCATATCATTTATAATTTTCCCAAAACGTTTAATTGGCATCGTGAAGCAATCTGTATATTCGTGTGAGAACAACTTATTACGTATCGTTGTGTGAAGAGTACGAAAAACCATGAACCTGCTTGAACCTTGCAAACATCAAAATAAGTAACAAATAAATAAATAAACCTCTTGGCCAGTCTCAAGTCTAAATCCCTAGAGCGAAATACATACTAGTAACTGTTGCTGTGTTGGCATGTCAGACACTGCTGCGCACCTGTGGAAGTGAGTGCTTAACAATTCATGACTTAAATATTACAAATGCATATATACGTCAGCTTATTTTTATGCGTCCAGTTTTTCCAGCTTAGTGTAAGTGAGGGTAAGACGATGTTTCAGTAGTAGCTTATTATTAAAACAATTATTTCATATCCATTATCATATTATTTTTACGATTCAAGATATACCTACATGTTTATAAAAAAAGGTAAATATACAAATTTCAATTGGACGAAAAATTGTGATAAAATACATACCACATGTGATTGTGTGAAAATAAAAGGCAATCTTCTTTTTCTATTTAATTTAAAGAAAACTTTCTTATAAGCAAAAATATATGTGAAATAAATATGTTATATTACGTATATGAAATTAAACTCAATATATGTACATATGTCATCCTCTCATGTATGAAATACAATTCACAGTTTCGTTGGAATAATTTTCAAGAAATTATTAATTCCAGTGAAGACATATATGTCAGTTCAAAGTTTTCTTTTCCTCGTGTTTTATAATTCGAAAATTCTATACTTGGCTGGTTTACTTGGTTTAAATGTTACGTTGCAATTAGAAGTAGCAGTGACGTCACCACTATATTAAACATGACGTCATCAATCTTTTTTAAACAGAACACCCTGTAGGCGTCAGAATTTAAGATGCCAGCGCCAATGCGGAAAAAATGCGGACTAATGATTGGGCCATTAGCCGTTTGTTTTTACATCGCTTTTAATGTGTTTTATATTCATGTTGCCGCTTTAATTTGTTATTTACATATGTGTTGTATTGGATTATTTACTGCCTAAAAACACCTTTTGTGATCAAGGTTTACTGTTTACAAGTTGTTGGCACAATTGTGGTGGTTTTCTTTTGATTTTTAGATTGATAGAAGATACCTATGGATGATACATTTTTAGGTTGGATCATTTTTTTCGTTCGTTTTTTTAAATATTTGATTAAATGCTTCAAAGTATGCATGTGCTTTTTTCCAAAATTGTTTAATATTTTTATTGAAAACATTTTTAAGTAGAATGGCAGACATTAGATTGAATATCTTGAATATGGCAGAGATATATGGAATATTTGAATGGCACTGTAATTTCAAAGTGTGTACATGAGGGTGAACATGTTCTGAATGCAGGCCATTCATGAAATCATAAATTTGAAGGTACTGCAATTTTTTTCATTATCTTCCGCTTTTTTTGAATCCTTATATTAGCTGAAACAGACAATATCTAATAATTATAAATATCTTTAGATTAACATAAAACTTACAACGATAAAAGTAATCCTCCTCAGCAAAATGAAGAGAACAGACTTTCATAAATCTACTGACGGGCTTTCCTAACCTCAATTTTAATATCCAAGCCTTGCGTTTGTCTACACGTTGAAACTTGATGCTGTCCTTGTTCAGAAAATATATAAAAATTTAATTGGGGATCCCTCTTAATCCAGGACGAACAGCGAGGTACACAACGATAGTGATTCATTCTAATTATATTACTCACAAAATAACGCTAATATTATAATTTTTAATAAATACAGTGGCACTCAAACGGACGTTTGAATAAACGATGGCCCAGTCATTAGTTTGTTGAGCGACCACCAGGGAGCGTAACGCTTATGTTGTTTCACCTACACTCGATTCCCTCTTAAGTCACCAAATCCGTGCATCATCTTCTCGCTTAAGTCACGAAATTTATTCTCTCTCAAGTCACGTTTAAAAGCAATCATAACCTCAACTTTTTCGTGTTTTTAGTTGCAAAAAGACATTTTTAGAGATGTACCACAGCACTTGTTATAATGAAAAATGAGCCAGCTGAACAAAAAAATCAACATAAGTATACCCAGTCGTGCGTAACAAAGTTAAATTTTCCGCTTGAGAGAATATTTTAAAGGTTAAGTATTTTAAAAGACACCTAACCTATTTTAAAGGTTATGTGTCTATATTTAATGTATTACACAATCATTTTTTTCAACAAAAATTGTACATATTCATGCGAGAATCCAATTTCCAAACGTAGTTCTAAAACTTTTACAGGCGGCGACTTAAGTGGGAGAGTTTCGTGACATAATAGGGAGAAACGTGGTGAAATGTGAATTAAGCGAAGGTGACTTAAGAGGGACTCAAGAGTATACTCTTTTCTACTTTTGTATTTGCCAGTAACGACCAATTTGTATTTGTAAACAAAAAATGTATAACATTATGGTCACAAGTGGTTCATTGCGAGTTAAAGGATATTGAAAATCAACTCACAAAAAATAACCTTAAACCACAAGTAATATACATTATTGGAATTGGCTGTTAGTGTAGAATCTAAAAGTTAAAAAAACAACATGTAGGATGCTCTATTTTTATATTTAGAGGTTATTCCTATAACCTCTAAATTTAAAAGGATGTCCTATTACTTATAAATGCTTTATGTACGTTGTCTTTATTTTACAGAAGGTGACAGTAGCGATTTGAACAATGGAAGAAAAGGAACATCCGTGATACGTGAAAAAGAGAAGCAACCCGTCACTCAAGATATTCAAGAGCCTGGTGCCGTTAGTTTAAAAAGTGAGTATTTAAAAAAAAAGCCAACATAGGATCAGGAGAATATATAAGTATATGAACGAAAATATACAGAAAAAACTAATTTTTTGAAGTAAATTCCTGGACAATATTAATACACGACAATAAATTTAACACAAATATGTTTTATAAACGATGAAAAATAAAAAATAAATAAATAAAACTGATACATTCAATGTCGTCTATGCCCTCCTCTATTCTGCATCAGTAGCGTGCCCAGAAATGTTGCCTAAAGGGGTTTGATTAGTAAGGTTGATGAGTAAGGGATACAACAAAGGCTACTACTTTTTTGAATTCTAGTAAACACTTGGCCCACGACGAAAGCCTCCTCTCCTTGGGCATACCAGTGCTTTGAATTACCACATTCATACATCGTGGCACATCGAAAATGAAATTTTCAATTTTATTCTGAAGAATATTCTTTCATTCTGCAAATACATGCACGAGTTGGTTTCGCCAGATATGACTGTGTCACCTCAGAGTTCGAAATTTTCTTTGGAAAATGTCCCATAGAAGTTCTACGGAATTCAAATCGGGACTGAGAGGTGACCATTCCATCACTAGGTTAGTTAGCAACCGCGTTCAAGTAGAGTATATTTTTTTCTGGACACGTGAGGAAGAGCATTGTACCACAAGAATAAACCATTGAGTTCCAAAAATGGAATAGATGGCAATATATCTTCAACTACAATGTTATCCAGAGAATAGTACGCGTTTATAGACTTGACATCTACAAGCATTCACTTTTTGTACCCATTAAAGGAAGAATTAAGATTATGCTGTTTAGATTTTAATAGTATCAATACTAATATATTATTTTTAATTCGTCATGTTGTTTCTACCATCTATTTTTCTTTGCTGACACCTCCTAATTTCAGAATGCAGGGAGTATTATCCTTATACGATTAATGCCGTATTAATTCCTGGTGGCGAAGAATCTCTAGCAAGAGAATTTCCTCACATGGTAAAGGCATATCAATATTTTGGATATACATATGTCTATGTACAGCATTTTTTTTACATTTTGCAGGCCGCTATTGGATTTGGAGGAACAAACACCACCCAGTGGTTGTGCGGCGGGTCACTCATTAGCCCGAAATACGTTTTAACTGCAGCTCACTGTCTAATGTCCAGGCAACTGTAAGTGATAAGAAATTGATAACATCCACTGCTCCAGAAAGCGTACATCTGTACATAGCATGTGTGCACCAACAGTAGCTTTGCCCTCGGTTTGCATTAGACAAAACCTGAAATTTTGCTCATTTATTTTGTAGCTGCGGCCGCGAACGCTTCAGGAAGTACATTCTGTTGTTTATGGTTATCTCTTATATATCTCGGATGTGGTCCTTCTACCTCGTACTACGTTCGCTGTGCACAATTCGTGGGCAAAGCTATTCTGAAGACGTGAACTGAAGAAATAATACGTATACGAAATTAATGCGCATTCAGCGTTCAGTCGTAAGTCGTCGGCGGTTGTCGTATTAAGCATTAACCTTTTGATTCGAAACCACCACTTTATTCCGATTCGGACCTGAAGAAATAATACTTATTCGAAATTAATACGAATTCAGCGTTCAGTCGTCAGTCATCGGCGGCTGTCGTATTAAGCATTAACCTTTTGATTCGAAACCACAACTTGATTCGGATTCAGTCCTGAAGAAATAATACGAATTCGAAATTAATACGTAGGTATTCGGGCGCTCAGTCGTCAGTCGTCGGCGGTTGCATATTAAGCATTCGTATCCTTTCAAATCAGATGCTATGCGCAGACTGTCTATGGTCAAGACGGTTAGCAAAATTAATACGAATTCGGATTATTAATACGAATATTATTTTAATCCGTATCCGTATTATCCGAATATCAAATTAATCCGATTATTTACATCACTAGTAGGAACCTTAGTAAAAAAAATCGATAAGTGCCGAAAACCGTTTTTTTGCGTATTAAGGACCGATAAATTATTTTTTTCGTAAAACAAAAAATAGCACGTGTAGCGCTTGAAATAACAAAAAAATGAGTTTTTGGTGATCAAAATTGGTTCAGAAGTTTTTGCACAAAAAAAATAAAAACCGATGAAAAATGCCCATTTTTTGATTTCGAATTACAAGGGTTCTAATGGTCGCAGATACTTCTTTGTCGTATTCTAGCTTTTGGTGGTGCCTATCTGCAGTAAAAATTTCATGCAAAAATAATAAGAACTTTTTTGCATAAATCGAAAAAAACTGAAAAAAAGGTCTTTTCGAAAAACGGCTTGGACAAGCCGAAACATGGTCGTAGAGCATTTTTCCTGGGCTTAAATTACTCGTCATTAAATTCCCTACAAATCCATTATCGTGACTTGTGGGAGAGGTTCATTCAATCGACTGAAAAACGAATGAAGGGTAAGCGAATGAAGGGGAAGTGGACGCGTGGTGGGGGAAGCCTCTCCCGCTGCAGACTTCTGTCAGCGCATCTGCGACGGGAGAGGCTTCCCACGCCACGCGTCCACTCGCTTACCCGAGCGCTCGAAACAATGCGACGCTTGATTTTCAAACCCGTTTTTAGCCGATTGAAAGAACCCCTCCCACAAGTCGAGTTGAATGACGAGTAATTTAAGCCCAATTTAAAACTTCTGAACCGATTTTGATCACCAAAAACTCATTTTTTTTCGTTTTTTCAAGAGCTACAACGTGCTATTTTTTTTACGAAAAAAAATTATTTTTCGTCCCTTAATCCGCAAAAAACCGGTTTTCGGCACCTTTATCGATTTTTTAAGGTTCCTACATACCGATTTTATCCAAAACATACACAATCCATTTCTACTATTTTTTACCTAATCATCGCGCCGAGAAACCTTATTCGGGACTCTTTTTAAAAACTGAGCACTTTTCTGCTATATCGCCTGGTGTATAAATTCAAGGCACACATTTAACGTCCAGAAGGTTATAGTGATTATTTTTTTAATCGAAAAAATGATATATTTTTGAAAAGTATTCTTCTACATACCATATGAATGTCTTGATCTTAGCAGATGGCAAGTGGATCAGTAGGAGAAACTATATTACCAATTATAGTACTAACTTTCTTATATATTCGTCAAAAAAATCGCCCTCTTTGTTGAAAGTGTAGGTTTCTAAAATAGTAATAGAGAAACATATACATTCTATAACTAAAAGCTATATTGGAATGAATGTCATTCCAATACACTCGTGCGGAATATATTCTATATGAATTTTTTACCAATCACAAAACATTTAGGTGCATATAAGCGCGGTATATCAAGTACAATGCAGTAGTGTAGGTTTCCAAAATAGTGGTAGAGAAACATATACATTCTATAACTAAAAGCTATATTGGAATGAACGTCATTCCAATACACTCGTACGGAATATCTTCTCTACGAGTTTTTGACCAATCAGAAACTTTTTAGGCACGGTATATCAAGTACAGTGCAGTAACAGTAGCTTTGCCCTTAGCCGCAGTAAACAAAACCAGAAATTGGGTTCATTTCTTCAAAAAGTCAATACACCCTCAAAATTTTGAGATAGGGGTAAGAAATGAAAATTTGACAAATTTTGTTCCAAGAATATATTTCTGGGGGTTTTCGAGGTTGCTGATTGCAAATTTCAACATGCCAAAAGCAGGAAATGTATCGCAGAGGTGAAAATCGAGTATCAGGGGTTGAAGGGGGTATTTTGTCAAATTTTCATTACTTACCCCTATCTCAAAATTTTGAGGGTGTATTGACTTTTGTGAGGTTGGATTCGAATTCAGCACCGAAAAATACATGGGGGGTACTAAGGTCAATATCCAGGACCATGCTTTTTTTGTGTAGCTGTTATGCTTTATGCTGCAACCAATCCAATATCGCTTGGTATGTATTTCAGAGGTCCGCCACGATACGTACGTCTAGGAGAGTTGGACTTCGCCACCGAGCAGGACGATGCACAGCCGCAAGACTTTACGGTCAAAAGAGTAATTCCCCATCCAGATTTTAGACCCGTCTCCGGAAGATACCACGACATAGGCCTGATAGAACTCGACAGGAATGTGAAACCAACACGTCACGTGTCATTCGCCTGTTTGGACACGGTGAGGGCACACAAAGAGCCCCAAATGATCGCTACTGGCTGGGGAAGAACCGAATTTTCCGGACGAACCAGCACTCACCTTTTGAAGATCAACCTAGACACGGTTTCCATTGACCAGTGCCAAAGATTTTACCAAGGTGCGAGACGAGAGGTGCCCCGTGGAGTTGTCGACGATCTGCAATTGTGTGCTGGTGGAAAGCCAGATCAGGACACGTGCCAGGTAAATTAGCAGAATACGCAGTTGGTCTACAGAATATACAGGGTGATTGATCCAAACCATTCGTTAAAAGTATTACGACTTGCAGAAATGACTGATTTTTGTAAATTTTGACTTTAGCTAATAGGCTTATGGCGAACTTGAAAATAATTTCAAGATGGCTGCACTTCCGGTTATACCAGACGTCGGCATCAACTTCCTTATTTCAAATGGATTTGTACCTTCTTTTATTGCATATTTCGATTCTACACGTTATTTTAGAGTTTCCTATACCTATATTTTACCGTTGAGTTATTTTCGGTTTTTTGGAATTTTTAGCATCATTAGTGTTTCATTTCCATGACACGTTAGTGCAACATCAAAAGATTTGTTAGAAGTTGTAAACTAAATTAAATAATAGGTATAAGGAATGCTAATACAGTTGGATTCAGAATTTAATTCTACATTAAAATGTAAAATAAAATGGGCATCGTATTTAAAAAAAAGGTTTGGATAGTTTGAAGTTGGTCTAAATGGTAATTCTATTATAAACACCCTGTACATAATTGAAAAATAAAAGCATTGCGGCATAGCCTTAAGGTTCTACTAAGCACAATGCTAATATCGATACTTAGTTTTACCAAAAGTTCAGCTATCTTGAAAATATTTTCATGAAGTCCGCCATAGGCCTATTAGCTTAAGTCCAAATTGTCAAAAAGTTGTTCCCTAATCACCCTAAATTTTCAAAGCAATTCTTTGAATTTGAATTCAAAATTTTAACTTTTAACGCCCTGTAACTTTTTTTATTATCCACAAATGGACTAAGGTAAGTTTGGCAATATTGCACTATTTTGATGTAAGGAATCTAGTCCGATCAGGACATATTTATAATGTCAGTTATATACATATTTTATAATGTCAGTTAGAATGTCCTTTCTTGAATTTACAATCTGACAATCTATCTTACCCATTTAAATACTTCAGTATAATAAAATGGTTATTTTGACGTTTATTTCACGGAAATTCCGAAAAAAAAGCGTAAGAAGCAGTACTACAATATCGACTGAACTTTTTCTTTTTAGGGAGATTCAGGAGGTCCCTTGCAATTACGATATAAACGTGCTGGAAGTGCAGTATACGCTTACACCATCGTTGGAATCACGTCGCTTGGAAAGGCTTGCGGCTTATCCAGAATACCCGGTATCTACACCAGAGTTTATGGTTATTTATCCTGGATAGAAGGGATCGTCTGGCCCTCGTTTTAATTTTTTGTTTACTTAAATATGGCGGTTAATGGAGGCCAGAACAGAACTTGTCTTTTCTTTGATATTATTGCTGATTTTGCTCATTTTTAGGGTTAGAAATAAAAAATAAACACGGTAACATAAACATATTTGCAAAATAATTGTATTGTTTGTTCATTTTAAGGTTGTCTTCTTAACTGGCTCTGATTCACCCCCGTTCCCTTAATTGTAGTTAAGCCAGTCACGAAAACATATATGGGTAATTCTTTTACAAGCCGTACGGATTTTGATAAAAATTTACCGACACATCTCCGATTTGGCTGAAACTTTTTTCACGGATTCTATATCGAAAAATAAGAGATACGTGTCCGAGGATTTTTTTTGTTTTTCACATATTTTCGATAATACAAGTGATGGAAAATTTGAGAATTGCGAGTTTTTTGGCTTTGAGACTCATTTTTAAAAATTTATAACTCCGGTTCTATTTGAGCTACAAACTGCTTTTTCATTTTAAAGCTAAAGGACTGAATTTTGAGAAAAACATATTTTAAATAAAAATTATTAACAAATTCATATTGTTATTAACTATTTAATTGTTTAAATCAATTTTTAACAATGACCCCCACCTCGTAGCAAGTTTTTTTATATGTTTATCCTATTCTCCGTCAAATTTTACATAAAAAAGATGTTTTCAAAATATGGTACCTTAATTATTACTATTGTTAAAACATTAATTTATATAGCTACACGTGAAAAAAAAACGGTTTTTCGTTAATAACAAAAAAAACTATAGCTCGGATGAACAAAAGTTAAAAATAAAAGTTGTAGATAATAAAAAGATCTACAATTTTGTCTTCTGGTTTTCGTCATAACCTCAAACTTTTCAAATAAATTGAAAAAAATGTTTAAAATCGCCTTTTTTGAAATTTATTTGCCACATTTTTTGCCGTATCTTGTCGTGTTTTTTTTGTAATATAAGTAATTATTATATTTTTCTTAACAAATAATATTTATTGGCAATCAATGCCATGAAAAAAGCATAAATTAATAAATGATAGAACATTATTTTATCAGATAAAAAAATAGTATTGTGGTTTCATTACTTATTTATAGGTAAATATTTACCAATTATATTTTTTGGTAAATATATTTAACAAATAATATTTATTAGCAATCAATTCCATCAAAAAAAGCATAAATTAATAAATGATAGAACATTATTTTATCAGATAAAAAAATGTATTGTGGTTTCATTACTTATTTATTGGTAAATATTAACAATAAATAAGTAATGAAACCCCAATTAATAAATGATAGAACATTATTTTATCAGATAAAAAAATGTATTGTGGTTTCATTACTTATTTATTGGTAAATATTTACCAATAAATAAGTAATGAAACCCCAATACATTTTTTTGTATCTGATAAAATAATGTTCTATCATTTATTAATTTATGCCTTTTTCCTGGCATTGATTGCTAATAAATATTGTTTGTTAAGAAAAATATAATAATTGCTTATATTAAAAAAAGAAACGACATGAGGCAAAAAATGTGGCAAATAGATTTAAAAAAGGTGATTGTATTCATTTTTTTAAAATTTATTTGAAAAGTTTGAGGTTATGACGAAAAACAGTTAAGACAGAATTTTAGATCTTTTTATTATCTACAACTTTTATATTTAACTTTTGTTCATCTGAGCTATAGTTTTTTTTTTTATTAACGAAAAACTGTTTTTTTTTCACGTGTAGCTATAAAGGCACCATATTTTGAAAACATGTTTTTTTTTTGTAAAATTTGACGGAGAATACGATAAACATACAAAAAAAACTTGCTACGGGGTGGGGGCCATTGTTAAAAATTGATTTAAACAATTATTTTGTTAATAACAATATGAATTTGTTAATAACTTTTTATTTAAAATATTTTTTTCTCAAAATTTAGTCCTTTAAAATGAAAAAAAAGAAGTTTATAGCTCAATAAATTTTTAAAAATGAGTAAGATTTGAGTGAAAAACAAAAGAATCCTCGGACACGTAGCTCTTATTTTTCGATATAGAATCCGTGAAAAATGTTTCAGCCAAATCGGAGATGTGTCGGTCAAAAAGGTGTTCGGTTTGTAAAAGAATTACCCATATGCGTATATTTCCGCGCGTCTGAATAATCCGCACGTTTTTGCATCGAGTGTCAATCCAGGCTTAAACTGATGCCGATTCCATGTTCAAGCATTGCACAAATCACAAAAAAAAAATAAGAAAAAGCAGTAATTTGCGAACAAACCGCTGTGTATAGACGAAAGACAAACCGACTATTAAATCAAGATTTTCAAAAGTTCGCCAAACGTTCGGTCGGTTCAGTTACTTCTAAACTAATAAAACCTTATTCTTATCGTGATCGGAGTTGGAACCAGATTGAGTTTATAAGTTTAGTGTTGAGTTTATTTTGTTGATAACTCTAGCCGGTGTAACAAATATAGTAATCACGTGAACATCGCATGCTATGATTGTGTTTTACAATTTGCATAACAATCAATCAGACAGTTATCGTTATCATTAGGGTCCGGAAATGTGTGCTGCAACGCAAGGCTCGGCACTAGAAAACTCTAAGAAAATGAGAGTGTAAACCGTATTTTTTAAGTGCCTTGTAAATTATATACGCATGTATTCCTTGCCCGTCCTACGTACGGCTTTGACCCTTCCCAACAACACCCCAGGACCCGCGTCTGCGCAGTGGTACACCATCCCGAGGTGGGAGGGCAGGATAGTCTAAAGCAATATGACAGTCTAACGCATAGTCTAACGCGCGTGACAGGAAACTTTCCGAACCCTAGTTATCATATACCCGAATATTATAGCTTTAAGGACTCAAACAGTCGCCCTGTCAAATATACGTCCTGTAGTCGATACGGCTTACTGACAATGTAACCTCATCGTCCCGAAAATAGTATTTTACTCTTGATTTGATAACCTACCCCGATCTGTAATGTTTATGATTAAACCCGGCAGATCCGGGCGGCAGGCCATAACCGTACGCGTCATACTACTTACTACTCGTATGTGCAAAAACAAAATTCATGAAAACAATTAACTGTTGCAATTTATAAAGAGATGTGTTAAACTTACCCTGTTATTTACGTTGAGATGTGTGAAAACCTTGTACCATCAGGTATGTTTCTACAGTTGTGTCCAAAAGTGACGTTCGCCGAGAAGAAAAAATATGCTTATATTTTGAAAACGATCGCTCCACATCTATGGAGGTAATACAGGCATAATTAAATAAATCCCTGCACTCAGAAAATGACACCGTAGATACACCGTCATAAATTTGTCTCAATGTTATAAAATCGGGATTTGTCTTCAACACTCTGTCACACTTTTCTCTCACATTGTCATTTCTAGAGTTACTTATAGTTTGTAATAGTGTATTTATATCATTCACTATTTGCAGTGATTGCGCTAAAGGTAGGGCAGTATTTTCTAATCTTGTTATTGCAGCATGTAATCCTCCTATAATTGTCATGCATAGTTTTTAAATCTCTGTCTAATGAACTATTTTGAAATGTCATCTGACTTTCCTTAATAGCTGCGGACTCTTTAGGATTGAATTGTAGTAGCACAGATTTTATTTGTGTGAAATATTTAGCATAATAAAAAGCTGCATCTAGCCAAGTTCCCCAGCGCGTGATAATAGGCTGTGGTGGTTCAGAAACACCGGGACACTGTGTGTGAAATGCTCGAAGACGTTTAGATGATTTGAGAAACACTTTTTTGTACTTGTAATTAATGCGTCTACTTCTGGAAAACAATTTCGAATAGTTTCTGCTACAAGAGTAAAGCATGCACCTTACAGGTAACATGTAAAAAACTACAATCGTGTTCTTTAAGAGACCGGCCTACCGAAAGCATTGTTGCGGCACCATCAGTTACAAACAGTAACACTTGACTGGTTAACAGTTGAAAGTTTTCTAACGTCTCAAGTATCACAGGCGTAATTGCTTCGGCAGTACACTTTTGTAGTCTTTTGCTGGCCAGTAACAGTGGAGATGTCGGTTTAGTAGAGTCCATTACACATACTAGAACATTTACAATAGAATGTTGTATAATTCCATAATCTCTTATTTTTTAATTCAGATATGATACTCTTTATAATATCTTCACGTAAGCGTGGTACGTAGGTACGTAACGCTGTGCGACTGGGTAACTCCACTTCAGAGTATTTATTCCAGAACGTTTTGAATTATTTATTCTCGAGTATGGTAAGTGGGATATTGCAGGTAATCAACATCACAAGTAAATCGAACATGAACTGGGTTCTCGGGGATACACCACTTTTTGTAGTTATAGGTGCCACACTATTTACATGTCTTCTACAATCATATCTGTCCCAACACATTAAAGGGATGTTGCAAACATCACACCATATTTGTGATCCGTCGTAACATAAATCTGGAAAGTCACCGATAAATTTATGCACTCTATCAGCGAATAGTCGCTTTCTACCCTTCCGTCGACATTTTCGTAAAAAAAAATAGGCGATTTCAAGTAAAAGCTTAGAACGGTAAATATAAACTGACTCGCATCGCCCGCCGCGCGTTCAGCCGGCTGTGACTCATGCACAAAGCCTGCATCACGTCACTGGGCCACCGCGCTGTTAGCCAGCTTTATTTATGATAGAAAAACGAACCAAAAAACAGTAATACGTAGAATAGGATTCTTTTTTATTATTTATAGGGGCGAATAAAATGATGATAATAGCTTGGCTATTTTAACTTTTTTAGTAAATTAATTACATGGTTTTTATTACATTAAATTTGGATCCAAATAGATGTGGTCATAAAATAAATTAATACGCGATTTTTAAATGTTTTTCCAATTCAATTCTAAATCTATGAAATGAAATTTGACAGTGCTGGACAAGTTTACCTACAATAGTGCATATTGTTTTATTCATACAAATTGTGACACGTCCCTGTCCGAAAAAATGAGGAATTGCTATTAAATTAACTCTTCAATGTCACTTCGTAATATTTATTTCAAACATCCACAAATATTTTCAAACCACCAACCTTCAAGTTTACGACCTTGGTATGTAAACATTAATGCAAATGAGGTCTTCAGAAACTGGTTCAGAAACAATAATATAAAGTAGCCTAATGGACCGTAAGCTTAAAATTGATAACCGGAGGTATTTAAACCGTTGGCCATCATCTGTTTGTCGATCCAATCTCTGAACATCGCAACGTTTGCATAAACTCCTGGTACTCCTTCTTCTCCGCACCCAACTCCCCAAGCGACTATCCCAGCCTGGAAATACCTGTTCGCTTGTCCCTCTATGGGACACACCAGAGGACTTCCGCCGTCGCCCAGGCAAGTGTCCTTACCCGGTCGGCCGCCTGCGCAGACGAAACTCTCGTGCAGCTTGAACTTCTTCCCCAGGTAAGTCCTCCTCAACCTATCCTGGCACTCGTTTCTGGGCACCAGCGGAAGGTCGATTTTCTTCAGGATCGCCTGGTACGCGCCTTCCCTTTCGAACGCGGTCTTACCCCATCCGGTGGCGAAGCACGGATCGCCTATTCTGGTAATATTCTTTGGAGGCAGACAAATCACTTCTATGTTTGCCGCCGTCTTCACGGGGCTGGCCAACACCAAGAACGCAATGTCGTTGAAGAGGGCACCCGCGTAGTATTTAGGATGGATCGTGATGTTCCTCACGGCGCTCTCCTGAAACGGATACGGTTCGTTGGTGTTCTGGGTGTCCCACTCGCCCGCCCTGATGTGGAACTTCTTTTTCTTGTTGGTGACGCAGTGGGCGGCAGTTATTACCGCTTCGGGGTGGATTAGCGCCGCCCCGCACTGGTAGAGGCCGTTGCCCAAGACGGCCACCATCCAGGGGAACTCAGCGTACTGGGATTCGTGGTCCTTGTCGCCGGTGACCTTGAAATTTATCCCGTTCGGACGGCGGTAGCCGCAGCCTTGTGGCGGTTTGATGGGCGGTGGAGTGGTGGTCAGCGGTTCGGTGGTGCGGTCCCCGTTTTTGCAGCATGTTTCCATATAGTTCTTGCAACCGCCCTCGTTCTTTCTGAAACCGAACGTAAAACTTGGCTTGGCGAGAAGACATTGTAACTCAAAGTAGAAGTATCTATGGAAAAAAAAGGTTGCGGTGTGACAATTACTGACACGAGTAATTTGTTTAGCAAACAGAAAACAGGTCGTGTAATCGACCTACCGAGATTAGAAAAACCAGAGAGTAGTGATATCCAAGTTACAGAGGTTCTTCGGGAATATCAAAAACATAACCATCCGTTAGTAGTGTTATTCGAAACGACTTCAAATATTACGGTTTGGAAAATTTTACGCAAAATCCCAAAAAAGTGTTCTTATAAACTGCAGACGACAAGATACGATTTTTCTTTGCGAATGCGTTCAGATTGAAAAAGAACTCGAATGGTTATCACTTATTGAATGGACAGATAAGACTTAAGTTTCTCTTAATAGTGGAGTCAATACTCAAAACTGTCGAATACGGTTAACAGAAAATCCACCTGCAGTAATTTGGATTGATCTTGATAACAAAAATATCATTGTTTGGTCCGCACCAAAAAGTGATTATTTTTGTTATCAAGATCAATTTAATTTAATTAATTTCAAGATTAATTTCATGAAACTGCTTTCACAGCTAATTTAATCATTGAACCAATGATTAAATGTTTTTTCGACCAGACAGAGAATGACGAGGTAGCTATTGTGAATAAGATCTGAGGTACTGATCAACGATGCCAGAAAATTTTAGATTATGCAATTACACAGTTGCAAAATGAGTATGGAACTGAAAACATTATTCCATTTTTCTGAAAAATGGAGCATCCCCGCACATTTACAGACCAGTTAGACTAGTTAACTGCCATTTATCAAGGTTTTGTTGTAAGCAGGCATATTAAAAGGGCCACCAAGATCTTCTGATTTAAACCCAGAGTATTTTTGGATTCAGGATTATTAAAAAAATATATTATTTAGAATAAGACTAGCAACGATAGAAGAATTAAAAGACACTATTAGAAAGCAATGTTGTAAAATGCTGTGAGTAATTTGGATAAAAGGTTGAGGCTTTCATACCACAAATATGAAATCATATTGAACAGTTACGATAAGCAAAGTTGGACATAGTTGGACATAGTAAGTTAAAATATGCCCCTTACTTTTAAAGATATTTGTTTACAGTCTGTTATCGATTTTTCATACAAAATAATGTTTAACAACAAATAGACTAATAATTGTATACACAAATTTGTTTATTTTATAAACAAATTTGTTTTTTATTTTATAAAAAATTGTTTATTTTATAAACAAATAGACAAAATACTTTTATATGTTTTTAATTTCTCACATTTTCAAAAAAGGAATCTGAAGCCAATTGAAAAAAAAAATTGTACATTCATAACAAAAAATGTATACCTCCTTAAATCAAGGAAACCGAGGTTTTTAAACTTGTACACTCTTATATTTACCTAATGTCAATAATGCCCTCGCCATCGGTGTTAACTTTTCCATTTTTACAAAGGTAGAAAGGCACACAAGTACAATTTGCGTTGGTAGTGTTGACTCCAACATTGGGCTGCAAATCGATAATCCTTTGGGGAGATCCGTGTTTCCAATTTATGAGGAGACAAAAATATATATACCACTTGTGACACATCTTTGCCTATAAGCGAAAATAAGTCAACCTTTAGCGTAAAACTTAATAATGAGTGGACATTGAATACAGACTCATTGACAAATGTAAAAGTTTTTGAAGAAGAGGTATGTCATTTTTATTATTCTACCAAGGTTCGACCTTAATATTTCAAACATATATACGTACTCTGCATCAATTTTGTATTTTGTATTTCTATAAATACATGTAGTTTAAAAATATTATTTTCAGTTAAAAGTAATTAGCAAAACATAAAATTATCTAACTCTTCCTGGTACTTTTTCAACAAATGTGTAATAGGATTTTCAAAAAAAAAAGTCATTCAAAAAAAAAAACTCCATCAAAGTTGGTCAAGCAAAGTAAAGAGGTATTTGTGTTCTTAATATTGAATTCATAACCTTATTGATTTGTCAAGGCTGTCGCATTATGTGAAGGGTTCTTTTACCAGGTATATATATAAAAAAAAACAGAAATAAACAAACTTTAAAAAGAAACGATCGACTTTGAAACATATTTTCGAAGTCAATAACGCACTTCAGTATCCATAGTATTCCATTAATTTCTTCAATTTTATTGACAATGCGTTGCTGAAAATCTTCCATATCGCCAACGGAAGTTCCAAAAAATCCAATACTGTTTAGGTATGTACATATACACGGTGGAGACTTTAACTGGAATATATTCGCTAGCGGGGTGGTGAATGATTTTTCAAAAAATTCCCGAGACATGTCAACTTTTAAATGTATTTACCTACATTTTGCAAATAATGTGAAAAATATAGCCCTTCAGGGGTGGCTGAAACCACCCTCGACATGATTTTTTCAAATGTAACCCTATGGCTTGTGACCCCTCATTGTAAAGCTGGTGGAAAGAGGAATCCAACGCAATGATCAAATTTTAATTTTTAGTATGTTTGTAGGGTTGAATACAATTAAAACGTAATTTTATAGTTTAATTTATTTTTAACGCAACAATTTCGTACTCAAAATGTGTGTTGTTTAGTTTTGGAATGTAAACCTTACTTTTCATATGTCCCCACAAAAAATTCCAAGCAATTTTTTGCCACAACTGATATTTGTTATTTTTTGCTAGTGTTTTTACACGGCCGCAAAGAGTAATTTAGTTTGTATGCTGTATTCAAAGTTTGAAACGAAGTGTTATTTCAAATTGGTGAAAATGTCTTATTTAACTGAATCACTAAAAATCGAAATTTTGATGATGATTGGATATGGTGATAGGGCGCGAACTCAATGCGAAGTTGTTCGCTTGTTTCGAGAAACGCATCCTGACTTGCCACCACTAAATCAAGGTACCATTAGTAAAATTGAGGCACAATATCGAGAGATGGGTCATGTCAGGAAAGTACCGAGTAAGAGGCAGGCTGTTGTTGATGACGACACGAAGTTGAATTTGTTGCTTGCTCTAGAAGAAAATCCAATCACTCCAGCCCGTCAACTGGCCCGTGATAGTAATCTTAATCACAAAACAGTTTTAAAAATATTTAAATATGAGAAAAAACGCCCATATAAAATGCAAGCTGTTCAAGAGCTACTTGAAGATGATCCAGATCGACGAGTGGAATTTTGCGATTTATTGATGACTTGTATTGATCAAAACCAGTTATCTTTAGAGTGGATAGTTTTCTCTGACGCGGCTACTTTTACATTAAATGGGCACGTAAATCGGCAAAATTGTCGTTACTGGGCTGAAGAGAACCCCCATTGGATGAGGGAACTTCATACTCAGCGCACACAGAAAACTAATGTGTGGGCCGGAATAATACAAGACAGAATTGTAGGACCATTTTTCTTTGATGACACTCTTAAGATACTTGCAAGATACTTGCGTTTACTCCAGCACGAACTAATGCCAGTGCTATGTCATTTATTTCCAAACCCCTTAAACCCTAACTTGACCGACGAGAGGTTATGGTTTCAGCAAGATGGGGCCCCACCACACTATGTTGCCATTGTTCGTCAGTATCTGGACAGAATTTTTCCCGGTAGGTGGATTGGGAGGCGAGGTAATATTGAGTGGCCAGCAAGATCTCCAGATCTTACACCACTGGATTTCTTTTTGTGGGGACATCTTAAAAGTAGGGTTTACATTCAGAAACCCAACAGCATAGCAGATCTGCAGGAAAAGATAAGAGAGGAAATCGGAAAAATAACACCGCAAGTGTTGCAAAATGTAAGGGACGAAACCTACCACAGACTGGGATGCTGCCAACAAGTGAATGGTGCACATTTTGAACAATTGTTACGTTGAAAATAAATTTAATTTTTAAATTGTTTTAATTGTATGCAACCCTACAAACATACTAAAAATTAAAATTTGATCAGTGCGTTGGATTCCTCTTTCCACCAGCTTTACAATAAGGGGTCACAAGCCATAAGGTTGCATTTGAAAAAAATCATGTCGAGGGTGGTTTCAGCCACCCCTGAAGGGCTATATTTTTCATATTACTTGCAAAATGTAGGTAAATACATTTAAAAGTTGACGTGTCTCGGGAATTTTTTGAAAAATCATTCACCACCTCGCTAGCGAATATATTCCAGTTAAAGTCTCCACCGTGTATAATAGCCAAATATCACTCACTGACACATAACATAATGAAATCTCCAGAACTATAAAGCCTACAATTGTCTTGCTCTTTGCATCTTGGTGTTCATAGAGTATTACATACAGCGGAAGTTGGGCAACAACACCAATTGACAGTATGCCTGCTTTAATAATAAGACACACAACTCTCCTTTTATACAATGGCGTATGTACGTTCTTTTTAAAAGTCTGTACATTTAGATTGTCAGCCACTCAACAGATACAAGCAAAATAAATTCTTACTATAATAAGTATCCAAAATATTTTTTTTTTTGGTTTACAATTTATTTTAAAAATTGTTTACAGACAACTGTAAATATTTATGAAATATCAGACATTTATGAGAATACCCGAGACAAGATTTTACATTTCTGCAAACAGTAAAACGGGTTTTTAGTTCGATGGTAGGTTCTCTTATTTATAATGGCACTTTGTGTTTATTGCATTTTGATGGGAGCATTAAACTCAATTTTGTTTATACTTCAATGCAAAATAAAACGTTATCTTGAACTATTGTAAATTGAAGATCAGTTATTCGACCCAATTTGTAGCAGTTTTAGCTTCAATTAGTTTTTCGGTTCTGCAAACTATTTTAGACGATGTACCTGACTAAATGGGTAACTTTTGTAATACCTCTTAAAAAACCCATATTTTATTGTAGATACAACACTCTTGAGATTCTTTACTTGTTGGTACATAGTATTTTACTCGAGTACAGTACTAATTACATACTGAAAATTAACTTTTTTCTGTGCTAGAAATCAAAAACAAATAATGAATTTAAAAAAATAACTGTAAAAGTAAGTAAACGTGTTTCATGGTTTTCAAATATTTTTTAATACTATCTTTGTGTAATAATAATATATACGGTGATTAATCGAAACCATTCATTAAAAGTATTGGGACTTGGGGCTAGTAGTAGGTCTGTGGTGGACTTGATTTTCAAGATGGCTGCAAATCTGGTTATACCGGAAGTCAGCATCAACTTCCTTATTTTAAATAGAATGGCACCGTTTTTTATTCCATATTTCGATTGTACATGTTATTTTTGGTATATTTTCATGAGATTTGCTTATACCCATATTTTACCGATTTTGAGTTATTTCGTTTTTTTTTTTAATTTTATTCATTAACACCATAACATTTGAAACTATCTATAGTGATTATTTTAGAAAATTAAGTATCAGTATTAACATTGTGGTTAGTACAACCATAAAGCTATGTAGCAATGCTTTTATTATTGTTCAATTACGTACAGGATGTTTAAAATAGACTACCGGAAACTTTAGAAAAACCTGAAATAACTCAAAAACGGTAAAATATAAGGAAAAGTCATGAAAAATAAGATTCGCTTGTCCGGAAGAATAGTGACACATCTCGAAAATTAGAACTTGTCAAGAAACGCAATTGAAAGTCATTATAATCTTTCACTGACCAATAGTGTAAAGTTTTTTTTTAAATTATATCATACATAATATAATATAATACAATATAATTAAAAAAACTCACTCTATCGCTCAGTGAAAGATTATAATTAGGTACGTTCAATTGTGTTTCTTGACAAGTTCTAATTTTCGAGATGTGTCACTATTCTTCCGGACAAGCGATATATGGAAGTGTCATCTACCTGAAAATATACCTGAAATAACGTATAGAATCTAAATATGCAATAAACAAAGCCATCATTCTTTTTAAAATAAGGAAGTTGATGTCGACTTCGGGTGTAACCGGAAGTTCAGCCATATTGAAAATATTTTCATCAAGTCATCATAGGCCATTTAGCTTTTAAGTCCAGATTTTCAAAAAATCAATCATTTCTACAAGCATACTACTACAAGTAGTTTCGACTTTCGTCACCTTAACAACTACACGAAAAATTTCCTGGCGTATTATTTTGGATATTAAAAATGGGTTTATAAAGACAGTGCGGAAAAACAATCCAGTATTTAAGAAGTTATTAAAATGCAATAGTTTATTACTTCAACAAGAAACATATTTGAGAAACATAATATTATAATAAATGTTATAACCATAAATAAAAAAATCTGTAAAGAAACTAGTTTATTAGTAAGTTTTCGCAGAAATCCAAAATAAACCGAAGCTGTATGATTATACTGTTCGAGTCATTCAATATATTAAAATGTGAAGAAATAATAATGATAATAATAACAAGATTTTACCTGAATTATTACAAGTAAGAGTACGTGGACTAACACACCGCCTACACACGCCGGCGTTGAACTTGTGACCCCGCTCACAGCAGCAGATGCCAAGAACTACGTGTCGAAGAGATATGTCCTGCCCAAGAAGACTGGAACTAAGGAGACCGAACTCGTTCGGTATCATGGGATCAAATCTGTCCGCCTCCAGAAGGCGCTGTAAACAGTAGTGTACTCGACGTCACGTGATGAGCAGCGGACCACATGTGAATACTCCACAACTTGTCGATCTTAACGGTGTAAAATTCGAATCACAACTAACTCTATTCCAGCAACAACAACACTATTTATAGTTTTTAAATAAATAATTCATTTGACATCTAGAATATTTAATATGTCATTCCATACAATTCGTTACTAACAGCTAGTGTATAAACTAAATAGACTAAGTATGTAAACTATAAAACTTAATGACTGTCAGCTGTCACTAATGACATTTCACAAATGTCACAATATCCTTACATGCCGTTTGGCTTTAATAAAAATACAATTCGAATGTTAAATAAATATGGTTCGTAAGTGCTGTATTGCATTGTGTGATATAAGAAGCGTCCCGAAGCGTCAGAATAACCTGACATTATTTTAAATCACTGATGTATATATGAATTGAAATATTTTCCTTTGTTGTATTGTTAACGTTGAAGCACGTAACATGAAATATTTTGAGGGTCATTGTTCAGATAAGCCACTTTTGCAATTTTATCTTTTTTTTTTTTTTTTCGTCAGATACCCAGAAAACAATAATATACACTATGTTTGACCATAGTGTATATCTGTATATATATAGTGTTTAAAATCGTGCGCAAAGTAGTATCAGTCCCACAAGTTAACGGGAAAAGGGAGCGAATAGGTGCTGGGTGGGTAAAATAACGCGTAAATAGTGATTTTTTCATTTCGCATGTATCTGTGAAATTTCCCTTGCTCTTTTAGACACGTATCTCTGTAAAGGTTTCACAATAACATTGCATTTCCACATTTACGTACCTACAATTTGCCTTACCCTTTTATACGAGTTCAGACTATTGCGCAGTACTGACCGTGAAAATGTATTAAAACATTACGCAATGACTTTGAAAAGCTTAATTTTTGGACGATGTTGACCTTTGACATGAAAAATATCGAGCGTCTGTCAAATGTATTCGCACCACGGACACTGACACGGACTCTAACCTCTAACGCACACAGATTAGTACAGAACCGCAGTATACGTATAGATATCTGTTTATATACCGTAGCAACCAGGGTACACTACTGTTTACAGCGCCTCTGGAGGCGGACATATTCGAGCCCGTCGCGTTATACAGCGAAAAGCCGGAGTTCGGTCTCCTTAGTTCTAGTCTTCTTGGTGCTAACCAAACGTTCCTTTGTGCGATTTTAGATTTCATTTTAATTTTCTTTACTTTTACTTACTAGTACGTAAAGAATTTTACGAATTGTAACGCGTGCGTAAAGGTAGTACTTTAAGAACGGTTGTAAAAACAATTTTTTTCTAGCGTGACTCGGGCGGGCCACTTCAAGTACCGAACCTTGGAAGGACATTTTTGGTTCGAGTTCACACGATCATGGGAATTACCTCTTTCGGAAAAGCGTGTGGTTTGTCCGTGACTCCTGCTATTTACACGAGGGTGTCCCACTACGTTCCCTGGATAGAGAGCATCGTTTGGCCAAACCAATCCTAACACCGTAACAACTTGGACTATAACTTATAACCTGTATTAGAAAAAAACAAGGGTACTGATTTTATTTTCCACATTTCTCATCAATACAATGATGCTTAAGATGCATTCATTTTGTTTTACACATTTTTCTAATAAAGCGAATATTGAAATTAAACATTTTTTTTGTATTGACATTGTTCCCCATGTAAAAAATGACATATGTATGTCTAACTGATTTTAAAGTAAATTTATTAAGAAAGAGAATTATTATCCATCGTTACTATGAAAATTTTTTGAGTTCATAGAGACTTTTGATCGGTTTGTCATTTGTTTAATTTCTTACGTAGGATTGATTTCTGTATTAATGAAAATGGAGGTCATTTTGAACACCTAATTAAGTCTCAATAAATGATTATTTAAGTTTGTTTATTTCGCTTTCGTCCTAAAATCAATTTTAAAGTGAAATCAATTAAATCGTATTAGAATCGACAATGATGTAATAAAACATGAATTCAGCGAAAACGGTAAGGAATACAAAAATTTTACAAGAGAGAAAATTTGATAAAAAATTGCTTTTATCGTTATGATAAAAATTTAGATGAAGCGGTATCACCCCCACCAAAAAAAAAAAATACGAGCAGGTTACTTTAAGGGTAGGGGTAGTTTTCGCACCCTGTTAAAGAAATAACCTCAATTCAAATGTCAAAATGTGCCATCTGTCGGAACATACTACCACACCAAATTTCATTAAGTTCATACAGGGCGTTACTAAGTTATTGGCAAAAAACTAAAATTTTATGTCAACTTTGACGGCCTCTAGCGGCTAAACGAGACAACTTGGTACATACATAGGTAAGTTTAGTTAAATCGACTTATTTTGATGTCAAGAGCATGTGGTAGCTCGTTGTACACGGAAAATTGGGACACCCGGTATATATTACTCGTAAACAAAACTGAAACGTTAACTGAAATTTTCACAAACTTTTACCTTATTTACTATCTCATACCTAAAATATACTATCTCATATTTTGTTAGACTTAAAGTCTTTCACGTTTTCACATTCACTTACTGAAGAATATACATCTATTTCTACATAACAATTCTAAGAAAGGCAAATGAATCTAATTCAAGTAAATATGTGAAGGGATATACAGAAAGCCCTTTGTAATATTAGCAGATAGCAACAGAGTGAGTAGGAGTGAGAAGAAATATGAACAGAGACAGAATTTAGACGAGTTTTTAGGTGTTATAATTGGCGATTATCTTATTGGTTAATCCCCACCCGCCTTTTTCGGCCAATTTGAACAACAGCCATCTTGTAAGTTAGTTAGCAAGTCCCGTTTCGGGGGTGCGTCCGTCGTGCTTTGCACACTTCCGACAGTCGCCATTTCTCATCTACTAAAACTTTCGTACTCCGGCTATCCCATGACAACTAGTTTACTCACTGTGTTCATACCTGCTAAGATGACAACGGACACTCTGTATGTTCAGTTTTATGAAAAATGCAATTTTTGTTGAGTCAGTATGGTCAATTAAATTTATGAAACATGGCAACAGGTATGAGGTTTCATTTAACAATGCTTGAATAATATTGTCATCTAGATAGTTTCTCAATCGTAATGTGTCAAGATTTTTGTACTGGAGTGGGTACTGGAACCTTCGGCGTAGAAACAAAAAACAGGAGAAGATTAAAACTGTTTTAAAAGAGTTTTAATCTTCTTCTGAAGATGCCATCTTAGTTGGCGAAACGCGCGTCGAGAAAAGTATAGTAGTTCGGTGTTTCGTGGAAAACGTCCAGTTTTTTTTTTAAGATTGTGGTAAAAATTTTTACTTTGAAGAAAAATTAATAACCTAACATTAGTTATACTCCAAGTATAACTTTTTTAATTTTTTTCGCTTCACTTAGATATACAAAGATTTTGTTAAAAAAATGTTTAACTGTTTAAATGGACCTGAAATTATCTGAATCGATAATAGATTTTGAACTCGGTGTCTCTTAAATGAAGGTTATTTTGAGGCAATACATCTGGTTATATGCTCATCTGATTTCAGATTGTGAAAGTAATCATCTAGTCGAGAAACAAGCCTCACTCTCGATGTATGTATAAACATATGTATACTGTTGCTGGAGATGTTATCATTACTAGAATCTGATTATTTGTGACGTACAGTCAGTGTGACAGTATGAAGTTTAATAAATAATTATTTTGTATACAAATTTCCATGGCACACATGATTTTTAAAAACGGAAAATACGAGTGATTTTGGAATTTTCACCAAAATAGTTCCAAGCTGATTGACTTGCACCTAGAAAGAAAATATTCGGATTGTTAAAAAATTTCATTGAAGTGAAACTAAAGCAGTGGCGGTGCGTGCTCCTAAGATTGGGGGTGCACCATACATAAAAATAACGACAATCATAAGAATAATAAAAATATCCCTAATATGAGATAAATATTTATCTCGTATTAGGGTTATTCTATTAACTCTATTAATTTGAAAACTTACCAAATTTTCTTTGTAAATGAGCTCAATTCTGCGATTTTTACATTGTGCAAATTTTTAAATTACTTTGTTGTTAAAATTTTCGATATTTGTAATAAAGTCTTTTTCAATGGAGAGCATAGCCAAAGCCGACAGTCTTTCCTGGCACATGGTGTTGCGCAAAAATGTCTTTATTCGTTTTAAATAGAAATTTTCCACAAAAACGAATACAGTTAATAATAATGTTTAAAACATACCTGTTTTTTGAAACCGCTTCATTGTGTGCTGCCACTGCTCGTCGATGAGCAGAATCGAGCATTGTCGCAATATTTGCAGTGCCTAGCATGGGTAAATTCAAAACATTATTCATGTGTCCAGCAGAATTTGCATGTTTTTTTTATGTTCTCGTTTATGTGATTTAAATCCGTTACTCCAGTTTTGGTCCAAGGTGTTTCTCCGCCAAACAAAACACTGCGTTCAATACATCACATCCACTTAACCACAAATGTTTTTTAAATAAGTCATTATTAAATGTTCTTACAAATTGTTTACTTTTTTCCTTTCACGGCTAATTTTAAATTAATTTGTGGAGTGGGCCTACCTAGAGTTTTAATTTGCACTTTTTCCTCCAAACTCAAGCTAGAGAATGGAGTTTTTAATAAGTTTTGAATATAATTCATTATTCCAAACTAGATTGTAACCGAGTTTATATTTATAAAATGTGAGCGATAAAACAGCAATCGCAATGTACGAAAACAATTCACAAACCAACCGATCGATAACTCTCGTGCGCTCTTAAACTCCGTACATCATATCTATAGGATTCGCCCACTACGCGTAATAATTGTGGAGGGGCAAGCAGTAACAATACGCGTTCGCTTTTTCGTATTGCACCGAAGCATGATCGTCGTGCCGCTTTTTCGTATTGCGCGTGTCGACTCCCGTGCCGCGATCGGAAACCAGTGGCGTTGGAGATAGAGACGACCTAGCGTCTAGTGGATTCGTAACGCTGCGGCCAAATAATATTCAGATGGTATTAACGCTAGGGATGCGGCAAGGCGATAAATTAAGAATGCATCCATTAATTACTAAATAAAATTATTAATGCTAAATTGTTGGTAGTGCGCGCGCACCAGCGCACCTTATAGCCCACCGCCACTGAACTAAAGCAAAACTTCTACTGACAATAAAACAAGGTAATTTGATTTGGACATTTATTGGCACACAAGGAAAATATTGAGCCGAAATTCTATGACAGAATAAGGCAAGAAAAGACGGAATAAGGCAAGAAATTAATCAAATCACCCCGGAAACAATACAAAATGTTTTAGAAGAATTTCAGTAACACCTCCATTATTGTCAAAAGCAACGGGCGCCCAGTTTGAACATTTCATTTAAACTGTTTTTCTGTTCGGTTTCATGTTCTTTTCTTTACTTAGTAACATTAAAAATGTAATATTTTTCAATAAAAAAATTATAGAAATTAAAAAAATCTTACAGGTATGTTGCTGGATGGAGAATTAAAAACCCTTTCAAATGAGCTATCACACGCACCCACCCTCGTTCCATTTAAAAATTTTAAAGGGGTAGCTGTCACTCCAAGAGGGTTGGAGGGTGAGGTATAAAATTGTGCTCAAAAAAATGTCATTCAAGAACTCAAAATTGACGTGTTTCAGTATTTTACTCATAAATTGTAAATTACGTAGATAATGAATTTATCCTTTACTTATGGACCTCACTGTATAAATACAACGCGTTTTTAATGTATTCTGAATGGACATCAGTTCGTTCCGTTATTACGACTAAATACGAGGCCCAACTTGAATTGCGTGCCTCTCCCAAAATAGATCTATTAGATGGATTACTTAACGAACTTCAAACGGCGTTCATTTCGCTATCGCGCTATTTTACTACCTAATGAATAATAAAATGGCCATCTGGAAATTAGAGCATCCTTTTTTGTGCGTCTCTCGGCCGCCCGTCCCATGTGTGCCCTTGAATACGTTCATCAGCGGATTCGATTTTGCGTGCAAGCGAACACGGGATCCGCTTAATTGCACCGTCTCAATTGGGCGTCTAATCGCCAGCGGGAATAATGGTGAAGGTGGTCGAATTGCTGCTGTGCGTTTGTGTTCACCTTGCGCGTTGCGTCCCCCCAGTCCCACCAGTGCGGTGACGGATATGATTCAGGCGGAGTTCGGCACCCTGAAGAACACCATGAAAGTTTTGTCAGGTAAGTATATCCAATGATTCAGATTAATGCCCAAACGAACGCAATTTTTCGTCCTTTTTGGAGCGTCAATCTCGAAGGGATATTAATGAATTCACTCAATAAAAACCGCTTATCCTGATGTTTTCGGATGTGATCTTTCGATTTTCAGAATTGTGATTAAATGCTCTAGAAAAAAAATATGGCCGACTTTATAGAGAAAAGTACTGAAAATTTGGGGATTATTTTATTATATATATTTTTTTTTTAGTCCAAAAAGTACTCTAACCTACTCCGGATTGTGAAGGGAGGTGGAGGCAATAGTTGGAGTTGATGATAGGATTTTTTTTGCCTACCTCAACTGACTAATCTTTTCAAAATGGCGGACATTGCATAAAATCTCATAAAATATGAATTTTTCTCTAGTATTAACGAGATAATAACGTTATTGTGAGTTTTTCTTGATCCACAGTCATTTCCTTAAATCAAAACAATACTACAGAATATATTTGACTAAATTTTCAATTTTCAATGATGGCGAATTCAAAATGGCGGCCGGATTTCTCAAGAAATGCCGCGTTTTTCATTATAAAAAAGTAAACAGGAGTTTGTAATTATACTTTTCCTATGTCATTTCATGTTTTAGTAACATTATGAGTTATTCCTGGTGAAAAAAGTCTTAAATCCAAGATGACGGATTCAATAAGGTGGACATCATTCTTGAACATTCAAAATTTGAGAACGGAAAAGTTAGTCCTCTCAATCTTTTTCATAAAAATGCGTTCTATCTCAATAAAAAATTATTTGTCATTTTAACCTCAAAACGAGTTTTTTATTATATATTGTGCTCTTAGGGATGTAGGCGCATTGAAGAATGTTTTTCGGAACTTCTCCGCATATAAATAGAAAATATATATTTTAAATTCGAGCGCATTGACGATTTTTTTTCCGGAACTTCCTCGCATATTTATTCAAAGAATAGTACACAGAACGTACTTTCTGGTGGGTGTGAGAAAAAAGTCGTATATGCACTACGAGAAACAAGTAGGCTGTGTACTTCCGGCGAGTAGTTTGCGCCCGAGCATCACTACGTCCTCGTCGTTAACCCTAGGGTAAGGTAAGATAAAAGTGGTTTAAAATATTCAATTTTTTTTCAAATAATAATAATTTATGATTTTAAAATTATATTTTAAATTTGACTAAATTCAAAGCGAGATTTATTATGAGCTTTTATACTTTCTTAAAAAAATAAGTTGAAAATTTATGTTTGTACGAGAAAATACAATTTTTGGATTTTGATAATTTCCAAGTGTTTTATAACAAATGAATTTTAATTTTTAGTAATGGAATATTGTCGAGTAAGTTTTTTTAATTAAAGAACTGTATTTACAAGATATAATAAACTTATTTACGATAATTTTATTTCTAAAAGTGCTAAGTGCTCGAAGAAAAAGTTGATGTATACGACTTACTGTATTGCAAAGGGTTAAAATCCAAAAATGTGGATAAAACGCGAAGGGGATCAGCTATGATTTTAAATTCTATAAATTTTGAATCTACTTTTAATCTACCTTAGAATTAGCCTGCGCAAACCGATTTTAGACTCATTTTCATCATAATTTTTTCCACCTTCAAGCACACTGTGCTTTATAGCTCCGTTATTTTTAATCCTAGCGAAAACCTTCTTATAACCTTTTTTATTCCAAATTCCAACATCTTTCCTAAAAATAATATAATATACAGACTGTTCCATTTAAAATATATTATTTTGTCGAAAAACTCAAAAATGCGTCGTTCAATTGTTTTTTCAATTTTCTCACCTTAATCGGCGTTAAACAATACACCAGCTTGCTAATTTAATCGATCTTATCTAATAATAACGAAGTATTAACCGTATCTAATAATAACAAAGTTATCAACTGGTTACTTAAATTGGATCAGGCTGTACATGGACCCATCTCGCTTATTTATAGAGATAGAAAAACTGATAGGGACCAAATGTTCACAATTTCTGGAAAACTTTTAGAACATGCTATCGGAACATACTTTTCAAAAGCGTTTTGAAAATATCATATAATCCGTTTTTTTTTTATGAAAAAAAAGATGTGTTTTTAGTATTGATTTTAGGTGTACTAAAGGTAAAAGCTACTTGAAACGTAAATAACATTTTAAAAAATAATTTGTACAAAAAATTGTTAAAGAAAACACAAAATTAGTATTTAATACACTATTAGAATAAAGAGAAGCCTAAATACAAATGTGAAACGAAATAAAATGTATACACAAATAAATAAATACGACCTTTACAATATCAAAAACCTTGCTCTATATAACGTTCCTACTAGCTTTTGATGATTTCAGATCAATGGGAAAAATGGAATACACTTTTCATAACGTCGTTGGAACCAAGAATTACGTCCACTGCCTCAACCCTAGCAAGTATAGACAGCAACATCCACAATCTACAAGAAAGAGCTCATGTCTGGGACACTTTCCAGCTCCATGTGTCTGCTTGGAATGAACAGCTGGCATCTCTGGACCGAAAAATCGATATAATAAGCAAGTATGACTAAAACAATGTATACCATGAAACGGTAATTCTCTTCTACTTTTTTTATAGCGAACACAAAAGATGAATTCTTTTTATTCATATATGTTTAAAGTTTAATAAATAATAGCATAATTATCGCTTCCAATACATTTAATATTTCAGATTGCTGTGAATAATTCTTTTTTGTAATGTGCATGACAAAAATATTATCTAATATCCCTGGTTGCCTTATCATTCTTTTGATTTCAGGGGCCAGGAAAAAGTCATATCCCTAGAGAGTAAAATAAATGCAATGTTGAGTATGGAGTACAAATTGGACAACACGATGAAAATCCTGAACAACCTCTATGACTCCGTAACAAACTTGGACACTAGCGTTCAAGCCAAAAAAATTAACGACGCATTGTTTGGAGAGTTCGCAACTAGAGGTGTTTTAAGTTCCATTAAGATGGTAGAAAAAAATTGGACAGGCTCTTGATTACCAATCAGCAAAATATGGTCAAAACCGACGAGAAACCCAATTTAACGATAAAGTGCAATACTCCTAGAGTACTGGAAGATTTATTAAATGATATATCGTCCAAGGTCGACGTTATATTTGACAGTATTGGGAATAGCAGTAGCGACGACGAAGAAGATGGCGATTACGATAACGAATATTTAGAAGTAAAAACTGGCAGTGGAGACAACGCGGAATATAGACATCCATCTAAAAGTAAACGGTTAAGGAAAGCCGTCCGCAAAACACTCGTACCACATAATCATATAAACGCTGCCATAGAAGAATTGTTAAACAGAGCCAAAAGGATAGAGAATGCGTCACTAGTTCTGCTTGATAGCGAAAACACCATTTTAGAAAAAATATCTGAGGGATCCAAAAGGACTTCGGACTGTAAGGTGGAAGAACATCTGCACCATTATTCCAATGAATTCGTAAGAAATTCCAATCGGATCCTCGATAGCTATTTCAGGGAGCAAAGATCTCATATTGAGAGCATCTTCGGCAGGTTGAACAGAAAGTGTTACGATTTGAAGCCTACCATTGATGTTAGTAAATCGTCTACGGAAATATCTAAACCAATTTTGTCACCAGATCTTGCAAAAAACTTGTATCCTGAAGTAACCACGTCTATATCTACTACTTCTAGTAGTAACACGGAACCATCAACAATAACCAGACCGACTTTTAATTCCAATAGTTATCGACCAACGTGGAAGCCTATAATAAACCAGAACAAATCATCTTGTGAAGATCTCGACCGTGACGATGTGAGTGGAGTATACATTTTTGAAAATAACTTAGCAGGGAGAAACTCTGAACTCTTTTTCAACAAAAGGTACTGCGAAATACGAGGCGATGGGATGTGGACAGTCATTCAAAGAAGGGACAATTACACCCCCAGCACAATTTCAACGCTACATGGGAGGACTATAAATATGGGTTCGGAGATTTACACAGAGATTTTTTGGATGGGCAACGACTTTTTGTATAAAGCTTCGACGACACGAGAACTCGTTCTGAGGATAGAATTAGAGGATTTTGAAAATAACGCAGTTTGGGCAGAATATTCCATTTTTGTCGTATCACCTGAAAGTGATAATTACAGACTTACAGTCGGGGGATATACCGGGAATGCTTCTGATTCCTTTTCTGGTCATAACGGGTCTTTCTTCAGCACCTACGACAAGACGAACGACTTTGCTCCAGAATGCTGCCCGTGTTCTGTTTCTTATGGTGGTGGATGGTGGTTCAATAGGTAGGTCAAATATATGAGAAATTAATGTTTGACAAATGAAAAAAAAATAGAAAAACACTAGGATTTTTATTATTGTATATCCCTAACCAGAGCGCGAGATAACCTATATTTATATTATTTTAGGTATAAAAATTTAACCAGCAAATTACTTACATCAACTTACAGACGGAAGATGTGACTTTTAACCAATTTTACTCTGTTTAATAATAACATTGTGCGTACAATTCTAAGTACGCATTTTTAGGAATGTTTTTACCAAAATATGATAAATAAAAAAATAATTTATAAAATTACGTTTCCAGGTGCTTTGAATCCAACCTCAATGGCATATATTACAAGAGACCGCACGACAACAACTACTTCAGAGGAATAATTTGGGAGCACTGGCTGGGAAACTATTCTTTGAAGAAATCCGTAATGATGATAAAAAGCAAAGCACGTGGTTACTATGGACATCCCACGCCTCCTGAAAACTCCAACACGGATACAATACCTTATTATGAAGATCCCTAATTTGTAAAAATAAAATTTTATTTCAATAAATCCATCCATCATTATCCAATAAAATTTCCATTGTTTTACAAGATGTAAGTACACTTAAAGCTAAATTTATACAGCCGAAATTTAAACATAATTTTTTATTTGTTATATCTTGAGTTTCTTAATGTTTTCTTTAGATATAAAAATACCTGCTTTAACACAAAAAAAAATAATAAAAATCGTTGCCTCTGATTTTTACAATCCATATATCTATCTGTAGAGAAATATTGTTAACCGATGTTGGAATAATGCTGTTATAACATCGGTTATATAAAAATGGTAGTTACTGAATATTTTTATAAGCAAATACATAGGATAAGGTACATTAAATACAAATGTACATACATACGTACCTAGCAGGCAATTTTACCATCACCAAACATTTTTCAGGTAAAGATTATTTAAATATGGCGGATTTCCCGTTTATAATGTTGCCTCACTGTAACATTCATGGTGGGTCTTAAGGTAGCGTCAAATTAATTGACGCAAGCTAACTAGCGTCAACCGTTTAGTCCAATCAGCACCAAGAAAGCAATTTTTAGGGATTAATAAATTATAGTAAACTACTAATTGCCTTGATTAACTATTATATTATTATATACATTGCTACATCGGTTTAATAAAAACAGTGACGACAATTAACAGCAAAAGTACCGTTCACGGAAATTCAATTTGCACGTTGTTGATTGGTTCACATGCTTCGTCGGCAAACACTATTTAGTCATTCAAAGCCAGCTTTAGTTAGCGTGCTGTTTCGTCATATGCCATTTGCCGTCTTCCTCCTGTTGTGGTTATATCGATTTGTGCTTATTTGACCGGCTTCTTTTGTGTGCTACATTGCATTACTGTAATTTATTGTGTAAGTATATTAGCAATATTCTCTCTCATATTTATATTACAGCATCACAAAGTTATCCGATTTTAGGTAGAAATGGCGAGAGGAGGAATGCGAGGCAGAGGTGGAATGAACCGCGGCATTGGAAGGCCGCCCTACAAAGTTAAAATGTTTTTACCTAGGCATCCATTCGATTTAGCTCTGTGCGAGTCGTCTTTTCCACGTGTGAAGCCGGCGCCTGATGAAACGGCCTTCACACAGGCACTGCTTAAACGTAATGCTGATTTGTCCCCGACGCCAGCTGAGCAGACAGCAATTTTAAATTTGGTTACTAAGATTCAAACCGTCTTGGACAATTTGGTAGTAGCGCCTGGAAATTTTGATGCATGCGTAAGTAAAAAAAATAATTTAATTATAATATTTATAAATAGAAAAAGAGTCAACAGTTTCAATGTATGTATTTTTTTGTTTCAATGTATGGCTTTTATATAAGTTTGTATAGTTCATTTTTAGTAGGACTGTGTTACACACGTAATTATTTTTTCTATAATTTCAAATAACTAGGGTCCGGAAAGTGTGGAAAGGATATATGAGAGACCAAAAAGACAGGAGTAAAACTGTGTTAATAATGTACATGCCTATCACCTGTGTCATTCAGAAACACCAACTGTTTGCATTGCTTGAATGTACATTGCCACAACCAGTAGTCTTTCTGCATTTCCTCTCATTAAATGTGAGCGATTTGGCCTGTACAAGAAAAAGGCTTGTAAAAGGAAAATGATCGTTCCACATATACCGAAGTTAAAAGTGCATATTCAAAATGGTTCACATGGACGGAGGATGACACACCACACACATTATTTTTACAAATTTCGCATAGTTGTTTGTATCACTAGCTGTTTGTTGTCACTAACATCAGTACATTATTATTTTTACATCTACAGAGGACAATGCATGTGTTACTATTATTTCTATACTTTTAGCCGTTGTGTACAAACTCCATTTAGTAGCTATCAATATCGGGAGCGAAATATCTGCAACACCTAAAATTCATATCAGAACATTATAGCCTAGGAAAGATGACCAAAATAGGTCCAATTTTTAAAAAATTTCCTCAAGCTTTAAAAAATATTTGATAATTAGGTCAAAAATAGTGCAATTTTAGTGCACTAGTTTTAGATCAAATCGGTTTGTAGGAACATAACCAAAAAAAATTATTTCGGAAAAACAAAAAATAGCACGTTATAGCGTATGAAGACGAAGAAAATCAGTTTTTAAAAATTAAAATCAGTTCAAAACTTTTTTGCAAAAAAAAAAAAACCTTCGAAAATTAACCTTTTTTTACTATCTAATTACTCGGCCTACGAAAAGTCGTAGGGACTTCCGCAAGTGACCAAATTGTAACTCTTTTCGGCGGCTAGTTGCAGTAAAAATTTTATAAAAAAATATTCATCTTTTGGCGCAATTCAAAAAAATGTAAAAAAGGTGTTTTCGACAAATGGCCCGGCAATTGTTAATAACAGTCCTACGGTAATTTTTCAAAGTGCGTTTGGTTCGTGAAGATGTGCTCTACAATCATACAATGGACCAAGTTTGTCAAATTTGAGGAAGTATCTCAAACACGACATTGAAAACCGAGCTGGTTTGCGTTTCGGGCGCTCGAGCTGAAAGGGAAAGGCCGCATAGTGGGGGAACTGGTCACTCGCGGAAGTCCCTACGACTTTCGTAGGCCGAGTAATTAGATAGTAAAAAATGGTCAATTTTCGAAGGTTTTTATTATTCTTCTTTGCAAAAAGTTGTGAACCGATTTTAATTTTTTAAAAACTGATTTTCTTCGTCTTTTTAAGCGCTATAACGTGCTATTTTTTGTTTTTCTGAAATAATTTTTTTTTTTGGTACGTAAAAAAGTGAAAAAAACCGGTTTTTCACACGTTTATGAATTTTTTTTTGGTTATGTTCCTACAAACTGATTTGATCCAAAACTAGTGCACTCAAATTGCACTATTTTTTACTTAATTATCAAATTTTTTTTAACGCTTGAGGAATTTTTTGAAAAAATTTTCTATCTTTCCTAGGCTATTAATGACCTTATTATCGTAAAAATCTGTTGTTTGGTCCACTGTCAGCCACAAAAATGTATTGTGTATGTCTTTGATATATCCCACTAAACATTGATATGTCCTTTCTAAATGTTTTATGCACTAGGCAATGGAAAATCATTTGACACATATTTCGCAAAAAAAGAAAAATCTAAAGTAAATATTGTTGACCATGTTCCATAAAAGGCTACATGCACAAATCAAATCAGTATTTGATTATAATCCCTCTTTTGTAACAATATCAGTAATATTTTGTTAATGGGATATTCGAATCTAAATGTCTTTCACAGTCGGCGTCTGAAATATATATCGACAATTGCAAGAAATCGTCTAAAGTAAAACATTACGGCATCGGCACACTCGGTGTGGCTAAAATGCGCTAAAATATCCCGACCACCCGCTCGAGAGTGGGATACTAGTCCTAGTGTGCAATACTTCGCACAGTCAGAGGCGTACCTATGTATGCACGGGAAAGAAATACACGCGTATATACATACAATGCGCTTAAAAAATACGGTTTATACTTTAATTATCATAGAGTTCTATAGTGCCTATCCTACATTGTGGCACACTTTCTAGATCCTAACAATGACTTGCTCGTAACAAGTTTTATTGAAACAGTTAAATCAATGATATAAAAAAAAATAAGGTAGAAAGAGCTTATTTAAGAAAATAGACTTATTTTAAATCCCCTATTGTGTCTAATCTTCTCTTACAGCAGTTAGATGAAGTACGTCAAGTAGGTTCTTTTAAGAAGGGCACGATGGTCACTGGCCATAATGTAGCCGACATCGTGGTCATACTGAAAACTCTACCTACCAGAGAAGCCGTAGAGGCCTTAGGTAACAAGGTGAAGGAAGATCTGAAGAACTTAATGAAAAACGAGATAGTCGCAAAGGGCGAACAACTGACACATTCCACGAATGAGAGAGGAATCGAGATAAGCAACTCGTATGCCTGCGTCAGAGTTATGGTCACCACCCTTCACCATAACATCAGAAAACTGGACCCCGAGATTCACCTCGACCAGAAAATTATGCTGAGCCACCTGGCAGCGATCCGTCATAGCAGGTGGTTCGAGGAAAATGCCCATCACTCGTCCATTAAGGTCCTGATTCGATTGTTACGCGACGTTCGCAGCAGATTCGACGGATTCGACCCGCTCACTCCTTGGATGTTGGATCTGTTGGCCCACTTTGCCATAATGCACAACCCCAGCCGTCAGGCTCTGCCGCTAAACGTCGCTTTCCGCAGGGTGTTCCAGCTACTGTCTGCCGGGCTGTTCTTGCCTGGTTCTGCAGGTAAATTTTTTTTCTCAAAAGCGTTATTGAGTCATAACTAGAGTTCGTGCGAGCGAGCGAGTGTAACAGGACCGTAGTCAGTTAACGAATGAAAATATTAATATGTTTACATAAATTATGTAGCAACATAATACTATTTTTACCAAATAGTACGGTTAAGTCAAGGATAAAATACTTATATAAATTAAGATAACACATAACAATGGCAACACCTACCCGACAAACGTCAGTGTTGAGACAAAGTTCCCCGTTTTGTGATTAGTTGTATCCAGAACCTTAGAAGCTAGTAGGTGGCTATCACTAGCAGTGTCACTTTTTAACGCACCAATTAAAAAATTAGATACTGAACGCCCGCAAGCATCGGTTGCTTGGTCTATAATAAAATACACGAAATTGTCCGCAATGTTTTCGCGTATTGATGTCACTACATTGTTGTAAACCGGATCAGCATATGCAAGTCTTAACTTGGAATTCTCTAGTTTGTTTAATGGAATATTGCTTACAACAAAGGCTTCTGTAAGTTCATAGAAAAAATACGGAGTCGTCGGCGCTGGACGACGCATGGCTTTTCAGATGTCTTGTTACTTTAATTTTATCTGAAGAATTTATAATGCGTTCACACAGTACAAAAAAAGGTCATTTCCTTGCATACGTATTTCCCTAAAAATTCCCCGGGATCACTGTGAAACCACGTTTGAAATACTTCCCGTCTATTTCTATTCACCTTTGGCATGGTACCTCACTTTATTCACTTCTCCCCTCAACTAATATTTATTAATATTTATAGTTATTTAAACACGGCGAATACGTAAAAACGAAACTTATCAACGCGATGCAATATCGGCGACTGTCTGTTACAGCATGCCATAAATAACTAAAATTGCTAGCGCGGTTTTCGTAATGCAAGTCAGCAGTGAGTTGTGAAGGCCAACGAGTCAAGGGCAGGACATGCACAGTGTAGGCCCTGTGACATTCGCGCTTGGTAATAAGTAATAATATTTATTAATGTACTATGATGCAACATAGTTTCTGTGAACATATTAACATTTTCATTCGTAAACTGACTACGGTCCTGTTCCACTCCGTGCTCGCAGGAACTCTAGTCATAACGTCTAATAAATGCAAATCTCGTTTTATAACTGTAATAAATGATATACTAAATATTTTAAAAAGTATCAAGCTATTTTTAAAATGCTGAGCTGTTTTGGTAGAATTTTTAATTTCATTGACATGGAATGAAGTATTAGAACTGTTAGCGAAATACAACAGAATTTTTATTGAAATAAACAATACACAAACTCATCTCATTGTGTAAGTTTAGTAAGTAAGTAGAATAACTTTTTGATACCAACATGTTTTTGTTTTATCATTTTTTATTTGTTTTCCTTTACTCTTTATTGTTACCAGTTTCTACTTTTTTTTTCAATTATCAAATTAAAAAAAAACACAATCCATTATTTTTCATTCAACTATTGCAAAAAGTGTCGCATGCTTTTACCTGTCCATTAATACTTTATTGAATTATTCCACTTAATAGTATTTGCCTTCCCTATTTGGCCCCAAACAAACAATATTTTGCCACATTGCCAGCAATCCAAATTATATAAAATCTACAAATAAATAATGTCATAGGTATCACCGACCCCTGTGAAGGGGTGAGCCTCAGAATTCACACAGCGATGACGCTGGAACAGCAAGACGTCTGTTGCCTGACGGCGCAAACCTTACTCAGGGTGTTGGCGCATGGCGGCTACAAGCACATCCTGGGACTCGAGGGTAACAGCTCAATAGCCAAGGAGATGTCAGTGTGGGATGGCGTCGTCGTCTCTCCCCTCGACAAAGCCTACGAGAACCCTCCCGAGAAGAAGGACGGTGACGAGGAGGATGAGGACATGGAGGGAGGGGGCCGACGAGAGCATGGAAACGCAGGAGACATAAGCAGATTTTTCACTTCATCAACTTTGAGTTAATATAATCATAAAGTATTTTAATTATATTCATCTTGACGTGATGAATTAGGGACAAGGCATATGTGGCGGCCGCCACATAAAAAATTATTAATATTTTGTATATGTAATTGTGAACTACTTTTGTTGTCTTTGTGTGTATACTAGTTTTTCACGTGAGAAACGTGAAACATACAGTGTTTAATTGAAATCTTTTTTTGTAAGCATTGACCATACTACTGATTAGAAATATAATTATGTATGTCAATTTAGTTCATTTCAGAAATGAAGCATCAATTTAAATTTAATTTTCAATAAATATTAAAGAAACCCTCGTTTTTTATTTGTGACTAAAGAAAGATTGAAAAGGCAAATTATTAACCAAAATAAAGATATTGTTAAACTTCGGTAAGTAGCGGAACACAGTATGCAGTTTTATTCATAGATGTTTAGTTACCAAAATTTGTGTTAAATTATGTACATATAATTTGAAAGAAAAAAACCGTGGTCGCGTTAATCAGAGTAAAGTTTCGAAAACGCCGTGAGTTTCAGTTCTACTTGTTTATTCTATGGTGAAAATTTGGCTAAGTGTACCTTTTATCTATGAGTGTACCCCCATATACATATCTCCCATATAGACATTCGTCTATATGGGAGATAGAAAAAAAACAAATCAACGTCATCAAAGTTGGCCGAGAAAAAAAAGACGTATTTCTATTCTTAATCGAATGTATAACCTTATTTACTTGTCAAGACTGTCACATCATATGACAACCATTGTTTATTTTACAAATTGTGACAGTCACTTGTCAAAAGTTTGACATAACCGAAAAGCTTAGACATGACCGCTATTTCCATCCCTCTCGTTCATAGCCAGAGTTGATGAGGTTTTTTTTTTTTTGGATGTCTATATATACTCTATTATTATATATATGTGTACCCCTATTGTTCATTTGTTCACATGTTACAGAAAATGATAGACACACCCACAGAATAATTATTACCCTGTGACTACACTGGGTGCTTTCCATTTACCGACACGAGTCGACTCGTGTATCCGAAAGTGCTTTCCATTTGATTTGTGTCGCCGTGAGTCGACGACACAAGTCACCTCAAACAGACTCCACTAGACAGCAGAGTTCAAGCTGAGTGTGTGTAAAAGAATTAAAAACTAAACGAACGCGGCAAAGCAGAATATATAGTGGAGAGTTAATGCGAAATCTGATTGAAGAAAATGAAAGTTGGTGACAAATGTAATTATTTGCAGTAACTACTTTCAACAACTTTTGCACGAAACTTCTAGCCTAGCGAGCGTTCCATTTACCCATTTGATGAGAGTCAACACTAGTTGACACCAGTCGATATAGGAGTCGTGTAAATGGAAAGCACCCACTGTCACTCGAAAAACTGTAAAATGAATTTCTATTTCTAAATTCAGCAGTGAATAATCAATGCACTACAATATGCTCCGTGTTTCTAAATTTCCAAATGTACGAGAAGGACCATAATACATCTTTAAAATGTATCCACCTCACTACCTCTAAAGCTTAATCCTCATAACAGCGAAATTTCACGTCACCAAGGGGTGAATTCTGATTTAACGTTATGATACGATTAACTCAAAACAATAAAGATGGACCTATACAGAATGTGTCTAGTAAAAAAAGATAGATATTTAAAGTAATAGCAACATAGCAACCGACTGATCAGAATTTCCTGCAGATTTCGTAAAACATAAAATGGGTCTTCCTCACTCGAGCGATTTTCGATTTTTTGTTTACGGTTTGTCGAGTAACTTTTAAGATTACCCCTAACTAAATTAATTTTGCATTACTTTTTTTGACAATTAGAGGTTATTTAGAGTTGAAAACATTTTATAAACGAAGGAAAATGCAAAAAAAAAGTGTGCGTACAAACATGGCAATAAGAGAAAGCAGAAAAATAAAATATTCGCCGAAATTTCGCGTTATCTCAGGTTTGAAATTATCTACACCAATACCAATCACATTCATTCCGCGGTGGCTTAAAATGGAAAACACCCGTTTTGGAAAACTTAAATTTGAATTAACCTCACTTTAAATTACTTTTGATTCGGTAATAAAATTTTATTATTTCATAATGGATGTAAAGGTTGATGTGGAGTACTGGTAAAAAATAATAAAAGGCGTTTGTTTATCAGTATAATCTATAATCATAATCTATAATTATTTCCAGTAACAAATGCGGTTATCTTGACAAATTCGAGCAACTAGCAAAACATATTAAAGAAAAACATCCTTCCGTTAAAGTAAACGGCCACGAAGGACGAAGAGGTAATTACTACCGTAAATTTATTACCTGCATACTACTGATCGTATTTCAGCCTCATTGAGATCATCGTTAATGGTACATTAGTTCACTCGAAGCTCTCCACTTTAGCATATCCTGATTATGACGACCTTTCAAAAGTAATCTCCGACGTAGAAGATGGAAAACCTGTACGAACACCTTGTAAACAGCAAACTATTACAGATTGTGCAATCGTATGAAATTAATAATTGTTTCATACATGTAGTAGGTACTTGACTTCATAGATATTTTTCAACAAAAAAATTGTCCTCAAGATAAGCTGTGTTGATGGATGAAAATTTCTAATGGCTAGAAAATTCTGTACTTTGTAGGCATTAGGAATGATATGACAAGCCCTCTGATATACTTCAACAGGATCAAACATGTTTAAGATATTATGTTTATTAATTGTGTGGATCCAGAGGTTTCTTTTTTTTATTTTTTTTTTTTTCTTCATAATGTAGTATTTTTATACAGAGTTTTCGATCAGATAATCACATGTATTCATGACCGATCGCAACGAAGCACAAAAACTCACTGATAGCGGGATAGCGGTGTATGTAAACACGTCTGATTAAAAAAGCAAGAAATATAGCAAAGCATCGCCTCGCATGGCATAGCGTGCAATGGAAACGTACCCTTAATTTAAATATAAGTTTACTTCACAATGTTTAGATAATATTTCTTTGGAGACTTTCCACTAAAATAAAAAAATAGTATACTTACCATGAAGTCTTACGTTTTAGTTAAAGTACAAGGTTTTAACATTGCATACGTGTAGTTTTTTAATGTATTTTATGTATTTTTGTTGAAAATGCATTAGTTCATGGTTGAATTTGAATCATTTTTTTTTATGTATCAAATAGAGTATTAAAACACTTTGACAATGTTGATTCATTGATATTGATGATTAATTGTAAAATACATTGGGGAGCAAAAATTTGTCATTCAAATTTGTCAAAAAGTCACATGGAAATTGTAACGTTTTGTGAAATTTTCTGTTTTTAACTTGTTCTGGGGCACTTGCCCCAGGGCTTGGGGCAAGTGCCTTGAATAAACGCAATTTTCTACTCGCGAGGGTACATTTTTTTGCTACTTTAATATACTATATAATTTTAACTTTATTATACTATAATATATACACTTTAACTAGCGACCCGCCCCGGCTTCGCACGGGTGCAATGCTGATACTAAATATAAAAAATGGTTATTGTGGGTTAACCCTAAGAGATAGACATATACCATCGCGGACTTTTTTGTAGACCTTTTTTAAGGTGTACAATACTGTAGTACATTATTTTGATCTATCTCGTAGGGTTCAGCCAGCGTTTGCAATGTAAGCGGAAAAAAATGTGTTTATTTACGAGATCACATTAGAAACCTCTAAAATTATCAGTGTTTCTCTACTATATTATGCATGTATTATACATATAAACCTTCCTCTTGAATCACTCTATCTATTAAAAAAAACGCATCAAAATCCATTGCGTAGTTTTAAAGATCTAAGCATACATAGGTAATATATAGATAGATAGGGACAGACAGCGGGAAGCGACTTTGTTTTATATTATGTTATGATATTTAGATTTATTTATATTAGAAATAATATTTCTTCATTGGTGCCAACATAACATTGTGTGGTTTGCATTGAATATTGGCGGTCGTATTAAAATAATTTTCAAACAAGTTAATCGTTTTTTAGAGACTTTTATCAGAAGCGAACGCACTTGCCCCACTTCACCCTACTTGAAAATTGTAAATGATTCTACTGCATTTTGTTATTTGCTGCTATTGCTCCTAAAAAAGTGACCTCAATGTCTTGCTCGCCAATATATATCCAAATACTGTGTTTTGATGCACAAAAAAGTAAAATTAGCTCAAGTAACTTCTTGTACTTCTAATAATTGCAGTTAATTTATTATTAATTGGTATAAATTGACCAATGTATATGTAGAATTGCAATACTGGAAAGAATAGGTCAGGTACGGATGAAAATAAAAATGATCCCATACGACTGTCGATATGAATAAGTTTATTCCTATTAATGAACTATCCACACTTGTGTCCATCGATCATCCTTTGCCACCAACAACCATAGTATAACAATTTTATAGTTGTGTGAAAAATTCTTGTTCCTACAGGAGAACGAAAAAGATCAATACTGATTTATTATAATTCATATATTTATTTTGACATCCCTAGTAAGTCAAAGAATAACACACAGAAATAATTAAAGTCACTCTTTTTTTAATAGTATTTAGGCATTTAATTAGTTCAAATTACAAATATTTTCTTTAATTATAAGCTGTTCATGAAATTTATTCGTCTACTTACAAAACTTACAATTCTCAATAGGTATATGTCTGTTCTTGTATTGTTTGCATAAAACTTAATCACTATATAGGGGTGCTATAAAAATCATATCATGACAAAAAATACACCACATAAAATATCCAGATCACCTACAGCTGTAATATCGATTCAGACATAGTTCATTCAGTAAATTTGTGCTTATGTTGTGTGCCGTCTAAGTATGAACTAATCTACCAAATACAAAACAAGTTTAAGACTATGTTCATAGAAAAAAACAATCGCAATGATTACTCCAAGAGTAAAAATGTATTTATAAATTGTTGTAAAAATGAATATTATTGTTTTGAAATTATATAGATATTACAAAGCACTTTATAAAGTGGAAGCATAATGACGTTATGAATGTTAACCCTCACGGGGTACACTGGGTCTGACAGACCCGAGCGCAGTCATGTAGGTGAATATATCAAAGGAGAGGAGGGGAAGGGAATTCGTTATGGTGGGGAAAAATCCTTCTTGGTGTGCTGAATTGAGGGAGTGCTCGCGCCAGTCCAGTGCGGACTGGCCCAGACCCAGTGTACCCCCAACGGTACAAACTATATAGTGTACCCCATGAGGGTTAGATATGAAATCTTCCTATAAATACGACACTAGTCAAATTCGCGTACAAGGAAGTGTATGGAGCAGCCGGTGGAATTTGACATGCTCTTATTTCCTTAAGGAAGCATGGGACCTACACCATATTTTAGGGGGTGGTTACTAGACCTAAGTAGAAAGCTGTAATGGCAAAAAATCTTCAGGGAAAACTTGCGACATTATTTTTCCAAAAATGGCTGCCTCTGGGCAGATCTTGGAAACGGCTTGCAAAATATTTGTGAAATATTTTTTGTCATAATTACCGAGTAAATACAATTTTTTTTTACACTTGTGATTTTTGCAAAATTCTTATTTTGCGTAAAGATACAACTACTGTAAAATCTCAGACGAAATGTTGGGATGAAATAAAAATTCAAATTACCATAACTTTGCTGGTATCTAACTGATTTTTTTTAATTCTACGCAACATCTCTTAAGGTTTTATTTGATTCTAATTTGTTTCAACCTTTTATGGAGGCTTTCGTTATTAACAAAAAATAAACAAGAACAATTTTTTTATTTCCTAATTATACATCCTTAAAAAATATAAAACCTAATTTTATTCTTTGAAACGCAAAGCAATTTTTTAAAACCAATTTTATTCTTTGAAACGTTTAAAACGTCAGGTAAAAAAAATAATGCAGTGTTCTGTTGAAGCATTTTACAGAGATATCACCTGTAGCTAATGTAGACAACATGCTTACCTTTATCATATGAATTTGTGTATTTTATTATATCACAGTGTTTATCAGTTCAATCATAAAGTTGGTTTACGGCAATGCAACACATAGGAGACAACTCATGTAGCATGCAATGGAGGTTGCCTCTATTTGATTTGATTGCAGTAGTCCCCTGTCAATTGGTTCTGTTATACAACCTCCCCTATATGCAATACGTTGAATAGTGTGATATAATTTCATAATTAAATATGACACATGTGAAAGGTTAATTTAATGTATTGCATTTATGATGCTTATGCCTTTATGGTATGTCCTGTTTCTGCCAGCGTTACTCATAAAATATGATTCGGGTCTTGAGATGAAAAACATGTGTTCAACCATCCTCTAAAGGCAGGTTCATATCAATAAAAATTTGCGTTATGGGTTATATTTGACACAAATTTGCTTGTTTGCTGAAATTTTTGTGATGTCAACTGTCGATTGTCACACACAAATTATGATTTCTTGATGAACACCGCATGCTCTCCATTATGCTGTCGGTTTTCCAGACAACTTTGAAGAGATTTGTTCAGAACAGTAGTGTTTTATTTCATTTTACTAAGTAAATACCTACTTTTGTATGACTGATGATCATGTCCCATTTAAAAGAAAAATGTCCATTTTTCACATTTGTATTGGATTATCTACACTGTACAAAGAGAGTAAACAAAAGTAATTAACACGTTCGCGACGTAGCCTATATTTGACAACCTCCTGTTGGGCCGTCATTTTATTTTCGCAATTTGGTGGTCTTTTTATATTTTTCTGTGCAAAATATGTGTTTCTAAGCAACGTTGAGTGTTTTTCTTACATTTCCCCACCCCTTCTAAAAATGTACCACCGGTGGTGCACGACGGCTGTTCGTAATATTTGTCACTCACACTCACAGCCGCATGTACCACCGGTGGTCACGAGGTTGAATGAAAAAAAAAATACTGAAGTTACATTATCCTTTGTTTTCTCTATTGCCTAAGCAAATATTACTTTTATTTCATGTAAAACATGTTGTTCTTACTGAATTGTTTATTTTGCGTTCTATTTGGCTTTTATTCTCATCTTCTTTCGCGTTATTCTGAGTATAAATATATATTAGGATGATTTTTTTTTCAACATTTTTTTTTGTTTTGCAGTCCCCACTTGAAATTTTGTTGAATATGTCGAAAAAAAATCCCTGAAAGTTACAGCCCTTAATATTTATTTTAAGTACTTTCCCAAAGCGTGAAAAGATTTTCCATTTAAAATACACGTGAATCGAATTTTTTTTTTCAAATTTCTATAACTCGGTCGCATTTTATGCTATTACATTGGTCTTGGTCTCGATTTACTCAGAATAAAACACTCTACAAAAGTGCCCATTCCAGCGAAAATGTAACTTGTACTGGTGAGTTGGTACGGGTCGCTGAAGTTGATTTTTACTCAAAATTTTCGTTTTTTTTGCTGTTATCTCCGAAATTATTAATTTTACAAAAAAAAAATGTAAATGAGAAATTCGTTGTAAATTTAATTTACTACAAAAAAGGTCCTATATACCAAATTGCTGAGATTAATATTTCTTGAGATATTAGACTTTAACTTATGAGTAGTACAAAATTTTTACGGTTTATCGAAGCAAACTTTGATAAACCATTCCATTTTTTTTTTATTTTTTATTATACAAGGAGGTAGACTCGACTCAATCTGTACATTCCAAATTATTTTTTATTAAAACAACCCTTCTGAAGGGGTGAAATCATCACATTCTTTTTTTTAACAATCATTCAATTCAATCAAGAAATGTAATGAATATTGTTTTTAGTTTAATTCATACTATTTAAATGTTTCACTTTTTGGGTATTTTCAACCCCTAAATAGGGGTGATTTTCGAAATTTTTTAAAAAACTAAACATGCTCATCTTGATATTTCAGGACGAGTAATTTGGTACCTGCCAAATATTTTTAGCATTTTGCTACGATTCTCTAGCGAGGTCCAGAAAACGGGCTAAATTTGCGTTCACTCTTTAAGCTTGCACCACATAATTTTTGCTGAATTTCAAAACACCCACAATGCAAATTTTCGTTGATGTGGATCTGCCTTTATATTTACCTTCTTATGGTATAACAGTACACACAGTGAAAACTAGTTTTAAAAAAGAATTTCCAAAATTAGTGACCACTATTCTGAGATGTTTCTTTTCTTGTTGAGAGAAATAAGCAATTTTTTTCACAATAAACTCTAATGAAAAAACTTTGATAAAGAATATTCTAATGTTCATAAATAATATATATTCCTTTTAAATATTCAAATACTTTTTATTAGAAACATTTTATCTCCTCTCAAACATACGTAGATTGACAAAAAAAAAAACCTTTTTATGCACCCAACAAAACTTGGTCACAAAACTTTCAGTAGATTTGTTTGAATTATGATATGGTTATTTCAAACACCCTATATATAGAAAAACTTGTTCAACTGTCAAACATAATATAAACATTTTTGAAAAGTGACTTTAAAATTTCTGTGTGCGCCTTCGCAGATCTTTCCTTACATTCGTCTACAATTTCTGGAAGAATGAAAGACTTAAAAGAATAAAACATGTTATATTTGTAAGTGTTGTATTGTGAGGTTTGCAGTCAACGATATTACAAATTGAAACGGAAATAAACCAAACAACCGGAACAAGGAGAGACACACACAACTACCGACAAAAGAGTTGTAAAAATACACTTACACAGCTGTAAACGAGACGGAGTAAAAAAATACCGCAGTCTCGGTTTTATTTATTTTTTTTTCATTCTTTAATTACTCGTTACAATTAAAATTTTTTATTCTGACACCAATACAGAAATTGCAGTCATCCATGAAAAGAATAAGATTTAAATAAAAACCCACATACTCAGGCGCTCTTATAAAATACACCACTCGATGTAAATTAATACATATCTTCAATGGACATAATATTTATAAGTATGTTATACAATTTAAATTTATCTTCACTATACAAAATTGATCCTAATGCCGGAGGCGCTCTCCGGAGTACGAGTGTGACTCGTATGGTACGGGCCGGGGTCGGAGCGGCCTGACGGGGGCTGCGCGCTCCGCCGACCGCCTTTCAACGTTCAGGAACTTAACGCTAAATGCTAATCAATAGGAAGTATTAATAAACCGCTGTTTACGAATAAATAAAACAAAAGTCGGGGCGCCCGACCGGGCAGGGCGTCCCGTCAGGTCGTTCCGAGCCTTCGGCCGTAACTGTGTGTTTAACCCATTAACGCCCAAACGGAAACAATTTTTCGTCCTTTTTGGAGCGCCAGTCTCGAAGGGAAATTAATGAATTCACTCAATAAAAACCACTTATCCTAATGATTTCGGATGTGATCTTTCAATTTCCGGTGTTCAGAATTGTGATTAAACGCTCTAGAAAAAAAAAATATGGCTTACTTTATGGAGAAAAGTACTGAAAATTCGTTTTTTTTATATTTTTTTTTTTTAGTCCAACAAGTACTCTAACCTACTCCGGATTGTGGAGGGAGGTGGAAGCAATAGTTGGATGGATGTAAGGATTTTTTTTGCCGACCTCAACTCTCTAAAACTCCCTTCAAAATGGCGGACACTGCATAAAATCTCATGAAATATAAATTTTTCTCTAGTATTAATGAGAAAATAATGTTATTGTGAGTTTTTCTTGATCCACAGTCATTTTCCTCAATCAAAACAATACTACAGAATTTATTTGACTAAATTTTCCATTTTCAATGATGGCGGATTCAAAATGGCGGCCGGATTTCTCAAGAAATGGCGCGTTTTTTCATTATAAAAAGTAAATAGGAGTTTCCAATTATACTTTTCCTATGTCATTTCATGTTTTAGTAACATTTTCAGTTATTTCTGGTGAAAAAAGTCTGAAATCCAAGATGGCGGATTCAATATGGCGGACATCATTCTTGAAAATTCACAATTTGAAAACGGAAAAATTACAGTCATATTTTACGTAGAATTCTGATGGAAAAAGTCCTCTCAATCTTTTTCATAAAAATGCGTTCTATCTGAATAAAAAATTATTTGTCATTCTAACCTCACAACGAGCTTATTTCCCGGAGTTGAGGTTCTCATGATGAGATCATGAGAATGATATATTATGCACTTAGGGATGCTCGGCGCAAACTACTCGCAGGAAGTACACAGCCTACTTGTTTCTCATGGTGCATATACGACTTTTTCTCACACCCACCAGAAAGTACGTTCTACGTACTATTCTTTGAATAAATATGTGAGGAAGTTCCGAAAAAAAAAAATTGTCAATGCGCCCGAATTTAAAATATATATTTTCTATTTATATGCGGAGAAGTTCCGAAAAAAATTCTTCAATGCGTCTACATCCCTAAGTGCACAATATATAATTCTCATGATTTCATCATGAGAACCTCAACACCGGAAAAAAACCTCGTTTTGAGGTTAGAATGACAAATAATTTTTTACTCAGATAGAACGCATTTTTATGAAAAAGATTGAGAAGACATTTTCCATCAGAATTCTACATAAAATATGACTGTAATTTTTCAAATTTTGAATTTTCAAGAATTATGTCCGCCATATTGAATCCGCCATCTTGGATTTCAGACTTTTTTCACCAGGAATAACTCAAAATGTTACTAAAACATGCAATGACATAGGAAAAGTATAATTACAAACTCCTATTTACTTTTTATAATGAAAAACGCGCCATTTCTTGAGAAATCCGGTCGCCATTTTGAATCCGCCATCATTGAAAATTGAAAATTTAGTCAAATATTTTCTGTAGTATTGTTTTGATTGAGGAAAATGACTGTGGATCAAGAAAAACTATCAATAACATTATTTTTTCATTTCAGCCATATTTTTTTTCTAGAGCATTTAATCACAATTCTGAAGCCTGGAAATCGAAAGATCACATCCGAAAACATTAGGATAAGTGGTTTTTATTGAGTGAATTCATTAATTTCCCTTCGAGATTGACACTCCGAAAAATAATTGTGTCCGTTTGGGCGTTAATGGGTTAAATATCTGTGTTAGAAGATAAACAACAGACAGTGTGATGTTTTAAACTACTGTACAAATGAGCTGCCATTCGAAAACCTGACACATTCACTCTGTAGAGGTACCTATGGTGGGTGGTTCCAAATGGAACCATTTTCAATGATTGCACTGTTTCCGGTGCAATAGACAGGCCCAGCCTGTATTGCCGACACTAGCTAAATGTCCTCCCGGTCCCTGTTCAGTGCCGCCAATACAGCCGGCGCCCGTAACGTCACAGATTCTAGTCTTCTAATCGCTCGCATAGCACACCGCATTGTCTCACTCCCAAAGTCCTTGCACTTGTATAGTTCGTAAAACTTGTGTATAAAATTAAATAATAAAAAAAAAACAATTTAACGTCACTGGCTATCGTCGCACTTTATTGGAGAATACTGACTCGGAGAGATTCTAGCGTTTAGAAAATGAACTATCATCACTGGCTCACCGCCGGGGATTTTTTATCGGAGTCCTGGTTGGAGGGGGTGTTGCCCTGCGACGGGCCGACGCCGGGCCCCCGGTCACCCACGCCCGCCCCCCACGAGTTTGACCCCGGCATCGGGGAGTCAGCATGGAAGCCATGGTTGTCATGGTCTAGTGAATTTGCGGCGTCATACTGGGTGTTCTCTAGCCTCGTTATCAGTCGCTCGTCCTCATCGCCGAATTCTCCGCCCATCAGCGATGGCTCACCCACAACCATCACGTCCTGCGAATTTAAACCATCTTTAAACAATAGGCACTCAATGATTGACACTGAATAATATATGGAGTTTATTGATAAATTTGTGTAACTTGGAATTAAATCAATCTTACACAATTTTCTAATTAATAAGTAATAATCTTACAAATAACCCATAGGATGACACATTCAGCTCTCAGAAAAATACACGTGTGGAACTTAAATTTGGAAGCATATAAAATGCTAAGATAATACCTAAAATAATACCTTTCACAAAATATTGCCAAAGGCTCACCTATCAGAAAATACACGATCGTATTCCCCTAACGTCTAGCTCCGCCTTCGACGAAGGCAAGATTGGCTGTCGTCGGACTACCAACCTAATATAAACAAGACTAGAAGATCCACTTTAAGCTCCACCCACTAATGCACTCTCCTTGCCCCGTCTCCTATCTCAGCGGTTCTCGGCGGCCGCGCTCAGTAAACATTGTAGGGAATACATTACGTATGACGTCTGCTCCGCCCATCTTCTACTATGACCCCTACCAATATTCCATGCATTTGAAATGCATGTAATAGAATCTCCAATGCTTCCAAATAAAAATTCCAGACGTGTATAGTTAATAATGTTATGATCACATTATAGTAATGTACAAAATATTTACTTTGTACAAAATAAACACCAATGCACATCACCGATGATGCTACTAAATGTGTGCAGTGATGCCATCACTCAATTATATTGAAATAGAAACTATAATCGAATGTTTTATTGAATTTTATATTTCGCGCTTGATATTCGTTGTTATGCAGTTGGCAGCAGATCCGAAGTTGCCGTGTTGTATTGCTTGGCATTTGCTGACAGTGAAATTATCTGAACCTTACAGTGGCCTTAATAGTGGTTTGTGTTTCTTTGAGCTTCAAACTTTCATCTTGAAATCAAAAACTGTTATTTTCAGAACAATCAGTGTTTCAAAGCAAAGCCAAACATATGCTATTTTGAAAAAAGAATGAGACAATTGATATTTATGTTCAAAAAACTGCACTGCACTATTTGTAACCGAATGGTGTTTGTGAGAAAATATATGTTTTTAATATATATTTCTTAAAAATTTCAAAACTTTTGTGTGCTTTTTTCTACTAATTTTTTCTTGTATTTTTTTTCTAATTAACAATAAACAAACAAAGAATCCATCCATATGCTAGTTAAAATTATTTCTAAATACTGAATAATTTTATAACAATCTGGCTCTAAAACTTAAACATGTGTCTGATGATGTGCATCGGGTTTTTTTTTTTTGTATATTTTGCATAGAAAATAATTTAGGGTTGTCCGATTGGGTCATCCAGCTGGTCACTCAATTGGTCTCTTTTTTCTAACCAATGCATACTATGTATTTTTATAATGATGGTAACTTTGTAAAATAGATCATTATTTCTGATGGACTTTTGTATAAGTTGTATCTACTACTTTATGAAAACACTGCTTTACTTAACATACAGTACGCGCCTAAAGTATGGAATAAATTCAGTAAATGTGAAACAAACAATTTTTGGGAAAAATCCTCAACAGGTCGATTTTGTTTAATAAAAACCCACATTTTTGAGGGAACGTCTATTTTCAGATGTCATTTGTTTTTAAGTAATGACGTCATCAACTTATTTTTCAAATGGCAACCCCCCATTTTTTTAATTTAATTTGAGAGACCCTTTCATTGTCGATTTAACGGTATAAAAATGTTGCCACCTTATGTAACAAAATTTTTGAGGGAATGACAATTGAATGTTACAAAATGAAAAAATATATTTTTCGCAATAAATAAACAAAAATTTCTTTGATAAGCAAATACAATTTTAAATTAGGTGTTTGAAATGCTGTCCATCAATTTCTTGGCAATATGTAAGCCTGTGTACAAATTCTTCTTGTACATTCTGAATGACATCCGAGGTAATGGATCACATTTCATCTCTAATGCGATCTCGTAGTTCGGCTAAATTGTGTGGTCTTCTGCAGTAAACTTTTGATTTTAAATAACCCCATAAAAAATAATCAAGTGGTGTAAGATCTGGGGATCTCGCGGGCCATTCTATCGGTCCCCGTCTGCCAATCCACCGCTGAGGAAAGATGACGTCTAAATATTCACGAACTGAGCACGCATAATGCGGGGGTGCTCCGTCTTGCTGACACCAGAGTGTGTTATCTGGAATGTCAGGATCATTCTCGTTTGGGAAAATTACTGCTGGAACTAGATCATTTTGCAAGAACTCCAGATATCTTTCTCCACTCAAAGAAGAAAAGCCCTATAATTCTGTTTGCAACTATTCCGGTCCACACATTTAATTTCTGCGGATGTTGAGTAGTTCCGTGTGCAGTTCAGACAAAACATGGCAAAAAAGTATTTGCTGGTGTAAATTTGGATTTGACAAAAATTCATCATAGTTTCACAGAATTGCAGTTGCTGGTCAGGGTCGTCTTCGTTGAGTTCTTGCACAAGCTGAAATTTGTAGGGATGATAGTTTTCTTTCCTCAGGATACGTAGAACGTAAATGTACCATATTGGAATTGAAATTTTTATAAATACTAACACGTTATTAACTTTTCGCACAATTTAATAAAATCTGATTAACTGAGTAAAAACCATGGATACGTCAAAAAACTTAAATCTGATAAATTTTTTGCTTAGCAAAGTACTTTTTTGCCATGTTTTATTTGTGTTCAGTTTTTTCAGAAATTTTCGTTTATTTATTGTGAAAAATATATTTTTCATTTTGTAACATTCAATTGTCATTTACTCAATAATTTTGTTATGAAAGGTGGCAACATTTTTATACCGTTAGATCGACAATGAAAGGCTCTCTCAAATTAAATTAAAAAAATGGGGGGTTGCCATTTGAAAAATAAGTTGATGACGTCATTACTCAAAAACAAATGACATCTGAAAATAGACGTTCCCTCAAAAATGTGTGTTTTTTAATTAAACAAAATCGACCTGTTCGAGGATTTTTGTTTCACATTTACTGAATTTATTCCATACTTTAGGCCCGCACTGTATTTATTACAATACAGCCAGAATATCTTTGCCCACGAATTGTGCATAACAAATGCAGTACGACCATACCCCGAGATATGAGATACCCACAAACAAACGATAATAGACTGTACTTCTCCAGGCGTTCACGGCTGCAGCTACAAAAGAAACGTGCACAATTTTAGGTTTTGTCTACTGCGGCCAAGGGCAAATTTACTGTTACTGTTGCTGCGCAATACCATATTCTTTTTACAGTCTGAAATAAAACTAAACAACTACGAACCAACTTGTTCCTAACTTGTCAGTTAATCCTAGATTTTTTTATAGATTTACCTGCGATGCTAGAGAGAAATTAGGCCCTGGCGATCTCTTTTTGTTAGGTGCTGGCGTCACATTGTTAGCTGCTCCACCTGAATTCGAGCCTTTGCGTTTCCGCCTCTTGTTGGCCGGCCGTTGAGATTCTAAAGCCGCAACAAAGAAACGTAATCAGTAACAAGACGAACACGAAAGGAAACTTTTCACTGTCATCACCTCTCCTGGTGATTCGACAGAGTGCAATCGGAAGGTCGTCCAGGATTCTTTTCGTTTTTGCTATACTAAATGTGTTTTACTATACTAAGTAAACATATAAGTATGTAATAATTTATATATTCTTGGGGTAATTTTATAGATTTTATCAAAGTGAAATGATTCGGTGGACAGTAAAGCAAAAACGAATAATCCTATAGTGCAAAAAAATTGGTACCTCTCTTACCCGGCGGGGCAATCATCCTCTGCCATTTCTGAAACAACGTCGTTTTCAAACAGTCCCGCGGACTTAACGCGTACGCTTTGTGCCTCGACATAAGCTCCTGCATGGGCTCTAATATCACACATAACTAAAAAAAAAAAATAAATGGTTCATTTGAATTGGGGTATTTCACGGACACTTCTGTTGGGTATACTAAAAACATTTCAAGGAATAAGTGCAATTCACAGGAATGAAATTATATTTTTGTAGTGATGTCAACTTTCAATTTTCCAAAAAAATTAACATCACTACATATACTCGATTCCCTCTTAAGCCACCAAATCCGTGCATCATCTCGCTTAAGTCGCGAAATTTATTCTCTCTTAAGTCACTTTTAAAAGCAATCATAACCTCAATTTTTTCGTGCTTTCAGTTGCAAAAAGACATTTTTAGAGATGTACCACAGTACTTGTTATAATGAAAAATGAGCCAGCTGAACGAAAAAATCAACGTAAGTATACCCAGTCGTGCGTGACAAAGTTCAATTTTCCACTTGAGTGAATATTTTAAGACACCTAACCTATTTGAAAGGTTAGGTGTCTATATTTAATGTATTACACAATCATTTTTTTCAATAAAAATTGTGCATATTCATGCGGGAATCCAATTTCCAAACATAGTTCTAAAACTTTTACAGGCAGCGACTTCAGAGGGAGAGTTTCGTGACATAATAGGGAGAAACGTGGTGACATAAGAGGAAATGTGAATTAAGCGAAAGTGACTTAAGAGGGACTCAAGAGTATACCATATATAAAAATATTTATAAGTATATGACACTACATATATGTATACCATTTGTAGAGTTATATACACCCACTAAATGATAAAATCTCCCATTTGGCCAATTTTTTATCGTGTTCCATAAATATTTATTTTTATAAAAAACTGTTAATACATATTTTTAAAGTAGTTACATTTGAATATTTCGATATCTAAGAAATTAAGACAAGAAGTCATAAAAACAACCAAAAAACAATATTTTGTGAAATACATACTTATTATATTCTTTTAGAGAATCATATCCAACATTTCATTTATTTTTTTTTAAATCCATTTTTTTGCAATTTCACTTTGTTTTCCTTCAAAATAGGGAATGATTTCCTAAATAACCGAGGTATTTTAAAAAACTTAACGTTAGATATGACGTAATAAAAAACTTGAAGATAGAAAAAGTACCGTTGATAAGTGAAAAGGATGATATTGAAGGTTTTCCACAGGCATTGTATCGAGCCATCCAAAAAAAAAATACATAATTCTATTCTGCCTTAAAGGCTATAGCCGGGTAAGAGGTCAAATCGGCCCTTGAACTAATCGAGGTTCTGGTTTGGCAGGTCGGAAGTATAAATAAAAAAGACTCCTTTAGATAGATTTTTAGACCTCCAGGTCGTCTCTAGAAGCTCCTAACCTCAAAAGTGTGATTTTTCGTTTTTTTTTCTCGATTCTAGGCGCAATTTTCAACCAAATGTTTTGAAAAAAATCACAGAGTTGCATGTTTCTGTTACAAATATGATCAATTTTTTTTTTTATTCCAAATGGCGTTCAGAAAAAATTATTGAATATTTCAATCAATATTTACATTAGGACGCTTTACATTGGCCAACTTTTAAGGCCATGTTTTTTTCTTGTATTTTTTTACGCCCTTTCACGTGGTACTGCTTAAATTTAATTTTAGGTGGTGGAACATCGTGAAAAATCCAAAAAACTGTTTTTTTAGGCAGTTTTTTGCATTTATTTGGCTTGGATTAAGTTTTATCGGTTACTATTTTTTTCCGCTGAATCCGAAAAAAATAGTATGGCCTTAAAAAACATGGCCTTAAAAGTTAGCCAATGTAAAACCTCTTAATGTAAATATTGATTGAAATATTCAATAATTTTTTCTGAACGCCATTTGGAATAAAAAAATTAAAAAAAAAAAATGAGCATATTTGTAACAGAAACATGCAACTCTGTGATTTTTTTCAAAACATTTGGTTGAAAATTGCGCCCAGAATCGAGAAAAAACGAAAAATCACACTTTTGAGGTTAGGAGCTTCTAGAGACGAACTTTAAGAAAACAAAGATGAGAGGTATTAGTATACGTGTTTTTTAATTTTTTCCCAAAGCTGTAAAAGTATTATAGTCCAGGCCATGTAGCAAAAAAGAAGTGATGAAAAATAAATGAATCGAATGAAAATGTTTTGGACAAAATCCGATTATAGGATCATTTTCGCAGGTTTTAGTTTTTTGTGCAAAAAGTTATCAACCGATTTTAATGATCCAAAAACCATTTTATTCGTCTTTTCAAGCGCTATAAAGTGATATTTTTTTGTTTTCCACTCAACATTTTTTTTTCGTGCCTAAATGTCGAAAAAAAACTTTTTTTCGCACCTTTTTGCAATTTTTTCGCAATGATCCTATCATCAGATTTTGTCCAAAACATTTTCATTCGATTCGTACGATTTTTCTCGCCGCCTGGACTATTATTAAAAGGATTATGAACTGTGTTAATATTTGTATCAATTGTTTATAAATGTATGATTAAATGAAGTGTAGCTATATCCGGATGACACGTTTGACAAAAATAAAGATAAGCAATTTAAGAAATCGTTTTATCACTTCATAAAAATTCCTTGTATCCTTGACTTTGTTCCAGACTATAGACAAGGTCAAAAGTGCAAATGATAAACGTTTCCTTCTAAGGAAATATCTTTAGTCAGTTGTATGCACTATAAATCAAGTATTAACATCCTAAATCATATTTACTGCCCATTTTTTATTCATTTATGAGCCGGAGTGCATAATGGATTATAATCGTCACAATTTTTTTTTTCTCATAATGAAACATAAATCATATTTTACAAAATACAGCTGGTATTACAGTCTTTTGCAAATTGCAAAAAAAATAGTGTAATATTTAGAAAATTAATTTGTGGGTTAATGTAATTTTCAAACAATTTTGTTTACTATTAGTTAAAAAGAACTCTTTAATCGCAGTTTTCCAATTACTTCACTTTCGTTATATGTATTTGATTTTTTTCCTTAATGATATTAGCTTTTATAAAAAAATATTTTGTTAAAGTGCTGAAAAATGCAATTACATTGAGTATTACATAGGAATTAGTGTGAGATTTCTGGAAATAAGATCATGTCAATTAAAATATTTTTTTTTGTTTTTACACAAGACGATTTGTTGTGTCTGTTAATTTATGTCGTGTTATGGCTGTAATTATAAAGTTTTGGTTTATATAATTTGGAAACAAGTACAGTTGAGGTTTTTGCAACGCTTCTTTTGTGAACGTACCCTTAAGTAATTAAGCGTCGAGTTCGTGATTCCTTGCCTGGTGATGTTCTTCGACAGTTGGTCTAACATGCTCGGGTCTTGCTGAGAGTGCATCCCGACGACGGATCTGGGGATTAACTCTCGATGCGTCCTGACTGCGAAATGCCACGATTTTATCCTCATCAGGTCATCAAACGTAAATTCTAGAATTAAACGGCCTTCTGTACACACCTGAAAAAAATATGAGGTTGAGCGTTCTGAAGAAATAAAAATCTCAAATTCCCAGACTCGGAATTATAACAATAATCATTAGTATTTAATAAATAAAAAAATATGGTGAATATAATAATAATAATAAAAATACAGTCGTGCAGGAATAAGGAGACTGGCTGCTTATGGGATATAAAATCACCTAGGGGTGATATCCAAACAACACCCCTAAGTACCCCTGGTAGTAAATGCTAAAATTTCTCAAATATTAGGAAAGATATGTGGTTTTTTGAAAATTATTACATCAGTTTTTAAGGGGTTACATCACTCTTCAAAAACAATTTTTTTTTTGCTTTAAATGACGTAAAAACATCTTAAAAATCATATCCAAGAGGAATTTTTGATGGATTTAATGTATAACTATTATTTTCGACGCGATTCGTGAAACTTGTCGAATGCTCTAAAATATTCGAAAATACTGCTTCGCTGCAACTGAGCATTTTGGAGTGTAAGTCGATAAATTTTAATCATAGAAAGTGAGTTATCCTTTTGAAAATGACTAAAAGATGGCGTTACTAAAATTATTTTCAAATAAAAGAAGCCATTTTGGGCTGTAAAATTTCATTGAGTTTATGCGTTTTGAAACTTTAAACGTGTTTTTCTCAAAACCATGTTTTTCTAATTGACGGGCAGCATAACTTCGGCAATTTTTATCTTGTTTGAAATTGAAATTTTAACTGCAGCTATAACTAAATTATTTAGAGCGGTACACACGATTTTTACAATTGATTAATAATTACGGTTGTTATAAACAAATAAGGGTCGAATTTTTTTGTGTTTTCTTTTTTTTTCTTGAAACTGCCGCCATTTTGTAAAAATCCTTGTTTTGACTTGATTTGTGTACCGCTCTAGAAAAACTAATATAGATTATGGTTTTTTTTTTGTTCTAGGAGCATTTAAAAAATTGCTACATTGCCCGCCATGGGCCGATCGAAAAAAGGCATCAACGTTGCGTGCACCATCACGCCGCCATTTTGTATCTAATATTAAAAAAAAATGTACTTGAATATGTACTAAATAAACCCTCAAAACGGTTTTTCAATATTTTTATTAGTAGCTGAGAAAAAATTCCCAAAATTTACCTTGATTTTCGACCTTTACATATATTTTTTTTACTTTATTATTTTATCTAACAACTTTAATAAAAGCTTAAAAGAAGGAACTAATAATAATATGGGCTTATGTAGATAGCAAAATTTATAAAAGAAAGTGTTTTATATTTTTTCTGCAAACATTGTAACAAAAACTGTCTTTTTTTACAAAACATTTACCTATTTACCTGGGACCAATAACTATATTGTATTTGCATATAGTATTGATTGAACATTATTTATAGCTTACACATACTGCATGTACAACAAATTAGCATATCGTTGGTTTAAATGTATAACTCATTCAGTATTACCAAACCAATTATAAGAAAACAGCATTAGCAAGAGACAGAAAAAATTTGTTGCTATATGGGTCGTAGGCTAGTTAAAAGTAAGGTTACATATTTGAGACTCAAGGGCGTAGCCAGTAGTTATCTTTGGGGGGGGGATCGCTGCAGATTAAACATAAAAGCCAAAAAAACAAAACTGGCTACGCCCTTGTTGAGACTCCTTGTTCGTCCCTTGTTTTTAGAAAATCGCAGCTTTTTTAAGAATTGGCTTGATATTAGTTAATGAGTTTTACCTTTACCGTATATGCCCTAGATTTGGCAATGTTCTGAGTTTTCTGGGTTTCCGCAGAACTGTAAAGCAAATGCGTTACTGAAATAATCTTAAGACGCTCCCAGTGCGCCATGGCAAATAAGCCATAATAGCCACTCCTTCCCGCACAGATCCCTGTGAGGGACCTAAGGGGTTACTCTTCGGAGTAGTTATAGGTTGAGTACTATTATCATTTAAACAGACAATATAATCAACTATCAATTTTAATAAATATCATTCATGACTCCTGCTAATACTAGAAAAAAATAATTGTTTTCGTTAATAAGAAAAACGTCGCTTTGGTTGATTTAAGAAAAAAAAGTTACTAGAATAGATTTTTACTTTAGGCAACAAGGGCATTTTCTTTTTTGTTTAAAGGTTTTACTTTAAAATCAACGAGTTTTCAATGAAACGAATTTTGACAAACGATGAGTCAAGTTTTGACATTTTGACTGATTTTGTATTTATCGATATATAAGTAGACATCCAAAAAAAACGTCATCAAAGTTGGCCGAGAAAAAAAGACGTATTTCTATTCTCAATCGAATTTATAACCTTATTTACTTGTCAAAACTGTCACATCATATGATAGCCAATTGTGACAGCTACTTGTTAAAAGTTTCACATAACCGAAAAGCTTAGACATGACTGCTATTTCCATCTCTCTCGTTCATAGCCAGAGTTGATGACGTTTTTTTTGGATGTCTATACGTTTAATATACGTATTTCGAGCTAGTGAAAAAGCATGTTGCCTGCGGCTACAAACTAGTAATAATAATGGCGGCTAGCTAAATGCTTCACTTAAAACAGGTGCAAAATACTGCGGCCTTTATAGGTTTGATACTTTCAACGCACAGAAAATCTCTTCTTTTACTAATCAGAGGTGCAACATTAGGGTTTTAATTTTAACCAAACTATAACATATATATATAGCTCAATACTTCTTAATGTTGAGGGCAATTTTTAACAATCGTTATAATCTTACCTTAGTAAACAGAGGTTTACCATGATGTGTTATCATAGTGCACTGATCACAGTCTAGCGTAATACTAGTATTGTGGAAGGACTCTTTTGGATGCTTCATATTATAATACAGTTCAGTCACACCGCCTTCAAATATACTCCTAAAATACCTGGGAATTAACGTCCTTCCAATAGCTAAAAAAAAAAACAAGATAAATATCAGAAATTTATTAGGACAAGTTTTTAAACTAAAGTTAAAGTAAGATTCTCACAAATATTTCAGTTCCCTGATTTCTTCAGGTTTTCCAGGAAAAAAAAATAAAAAACCCTCCAACTTACTGCTTAAGTAAGTGCATCTGCGATATATTAAATTTTGTATCTCAGTCATAGATATTTTTCATTATAATTGAACAAATTAAAAAAATTCTTGATCTAGATAAAAATTCCACTTTTGGCGGTTTTATAATAAATTCTCTAATAATTTTTTTTAACGTAAAGGAAGTCAAAACTCAGCAATTATAACACGATGAAATAAATTAACTACAAAATTGTAGCTTCCATGTTCACTTTCCAAACAATTTTAGAATTCTATTTAATACTTTTTTGATTCTACAATCTGGAAATAGAATGGAAATAGTATGTTTAATCTTCTGGGAAATCAAAGACAGAAGTATGTTAAATTTATGCCTAAGAACAGAACTAATTAGATTCTGAGCATAGAGTCGGTATGTTGCATGCAACAAACCTTTACCAACGAAGGTAAAAAAGTAATTGTAATAAATTAAAAATTTTATCATGGAGAAATAGTTTTTTTTAAATGATACTCTTGATTTTTTTTATATCTTGTTTTCTTGAAATAAAATAAAATACACTAGAATAAGTAAATAAATAAATTAAATTAATTTTCAATATGTATTTGAATATCTGGTAAACAGTTTTAATGATTATTAACTTTAGTATTCAGACACTGATCAATATTTAAAAAATTCACATGCTGCTGAAGAGAATTCGAAGTTTACAAGAAGAAATAAAACTCTTAAGGCACAATTTTTTCAGTTTGTGACTTCCACTAGATCACTTTATTGCAATTTGACCCACTTTTGCAAAATGTTGAGTTAGAAAAATACACGGGCAAATTAACTTACTATATCTTTTGGGGCCATCTTCTAAACAAAAAGCAAGTGTTAGGGAGGCATCATCTTCAAAAAATTCTGTTGCAAATGCATCCCACCACAGGTTATCACTATCCTGAAATTGAAATTAGTAGATTAATTGGCAGCACAAACTAAATTTTTTACACTCATAAAAAAGGTCTATCCAGAACTGACTTGAATATGTATATGCAGTGATAACACTTATATAAAAATTATACATGTTTGCTTATTTGAAAATATGTAAACATAATAAATAAACTAACTATGTAACGTCGCATATGAATTGGACTAAAGAAATTAATAACACAAATTTATATTTCTGGGTTATTGTAAATTAATAAAGTAACAATAACTTTTAGTTGCTTTTGATAAAGTTACGAGTGTTTAAATACCAGCTCAGAAATATAACATTAGGTCAATTTTTTAGTCCAATACAGGTAAGGGAATAATTAAATTATGAAGCCAACATTTAAGAGATTCCTAGTGTTTTCAGGCCTGGTATATTCATAACAGATTCGTATTCTTAATGAATGTAAAAAAAACTGCACATTTCTTATGGAAAATGCCCTTCGGTGAAATTTTTTATATTTTGCTATCCACGACCAACCAACCAAAAGTCTCCATGGGATTATATATAAAAAAATGATTGATGAGATTCATTTTAACACTTGGACCCCATGGAGTCTTGATCAATTCAACCGATTTTACCGAAAAATTGTGCGGGGTTCTTTATTTTGATCATAGGATATCATGATTTTCTCTTAAATCAAAACTTTCCCAGAATCTCCTCGTCCATTTGTTTGTGTTATTTATAGTAACGGTACACAATTCGGGATATTGAACGAATTTAGTTTCGATTACAGCATCGTTTAACAGATGGTGCCACCATATTCTATCGTCCGTGAGATGGCGCCATTTTATATACAGATACATTTATCTCAAACGTCAGAAGAATTTAAAAAAATCATAATAATAATATCATGAATATACACTGTCATGCTAAAATACAATCATACATTGATAATTTTAATCTCATGCAACCATTCGATAAAACAATTGATAAAAAGCACCTACCCATACATACACTCAAGTGTCAACGTTTGTTTAATATGTGTACCTACTATTTTTTAATATTATGATCTTATTTTTTGGTATATCAAAATGTATTAGCAATCAAAACATTACAATTTTATAAGCTAATGTGTTGGCTTCAGAGCGATGATCTTATAAATACGATACATAATTAAGGGTGGTAAATGAGTAATTTTCAGCTTTGGTTCTGAGATAATAAATAATAAATGTATTAACTTAATATACACTACCTCCGTTCTTTGCTGCAGCCTTTTGTTGAGTTCATATATTCGATAATCTGGTTGGCCAAAATAGGGGGTGTGCCGCCTTGGAACAGGTAGAGATCTGTAAATAATATAAATAAAAATATATAAACATACGTGTAAGAAGTACAGAATAGGAATAAAAGTAAAAACCTCAATATTACTTGATTATACTCGTAATAGTGATATAATCGATAATACAAGTATCTCATTTTCGTTTGGAATTTGAAGTAATGTGACAGCACTCTTCCTTTGAATCCCCATTATATTTAATATTATTTTAGGTAGTTAAGCTGCTGGCATCTCTAGAGCTAATAATTACGTTATTGATTACTTATTCGCATTTGTTAACGCACTAGGACTCTTATGCGAATATGAATATTTTATAACTGACCAAAACTTAAAAATATAATGGTATAACGATCTTAAGATCCTTATACCATTACACAACGAAAATTAATATTAATTATCTAATGTAGTTAACCTCAGGAGTTTCCTCGCAAAAAAAGGCAAAATCAATAGGCAGGCTGGCTCTAGTATGTAGAGTTGCAGAGATGAATACGGACTAGATTCTGGGGTCAGAGCAACGGATTACAAAGAAAAACAAGGTGCAGCGGCATTGCAAGTCAAATTTACACGGATGACACGTGTAAATTCGACACAGCACACAGGGAAAAAATACAGTAAAAATTGCAGAGGACGTACAAAAAATAGAACAGTTATATGCATATTTTATGTACAATCTGTTAATTTTTTTATCCTATTTTTGCATTTTGAGGCTGAAAATTCAGATCAACTAGTACAGCTTTTTGTAAGTGGAACACCCTGTACCTGGGGATGTGTCGTATGCACGTACAATTGAAAGTCCTTAAAAAATGGGCGTATATCCGAGAGTTTTTAAATTAAACGGTGGAAGCATCAATTTCATCAAGAAGTATTTTCTTCCTCTTTGTATATTTACTGTTACAGAGAAATGAAATATGTACATCTTGGTGGAAGTGGTGGATCCACCGCTGAATTTAGAAACTCTCGGTATGTACATAAATATTTGTTGCATTCTGTTGCATTCTGTGTTAAAACCATTAACACAGAATGCAACTCATTTTTGATCACCATTTTTGTTTCTAGTCGTTCGCAACTCGAGGGGTGAAGGTAGTTCGATAATCGGCAGCAAAAAGAACGATGCTAATCTTACGTAATAGCGTTTAAGATTAATTGTTGTTCTTATGATTAATGGCAAACAATAATGAATTAGTACGTCGTCCTCGGTAGCAAAAAAAAATGTACTGCTACTACATCTTTAAGGAACCTTAATACGTATAATCAATCATCCATTAAGTTCGGATACCACCATATTTAAAGACCTAATCTGGAACATTTTTGCGGTGGGTACGCTTAAGGGCGTTATTTATTTGTTGTCTTGGTTTTAATTATGTTTTTATACATACGTTTTGGTAACGTACATGAAAGTATACAGGGTGCTTTAACTACTTAACAAACAACAGATTGTCACAATCAACATAAAATCGGACAAATTTGGACAAACATTTTGCATAATATGAAATATGAAAGTGTAACAAAAGTGTTAAATGAATGCTTTTTATAGATATTGTTTTAGTTCAGCCACAATTTGTATGTGACATATTTACAATCTCTACATTCTAAGTTATGGCATATATTTCGGGAAAATTTGAGTAACGTTGACGAAATAAAATCAGTTTAGGGTCTGAGAAACGTTAGTAAACAAAAAAACAATAAGAAGCAACAGTTTTTTACTTGTTCCTGTACCTACGGGTAGAGCAAATAAAAAAACAAGTTCGGAGGTTTCATTTTCGTTTGCTCTTCATGAAACTGTCTACAAAGGAAATTTAATTAATCCTGGATACAAAAGCAAAATTATGGCGTTATTAAAAATTCTTCAGCTCTTCTAACTATGGAGATTTTTCACGATTTGGTTATTTGTAAATAACTTTGAGACTGTTTTGCTGAAGTTATTCAAAGCTATCCAAGAGTGGGGGGGGGGGGACCCCACCAAGCCTATTTTGCTACAGTTTTTCCTTCTTTTATACTTAGAGATGATATAACAAAATATAAAACCAAACAATTTTGTATTACAGCACGAATACTCTTCGATAAGATACATATTTTGTAATGAGACTTGTCTGTTTTCTACATTTGTATTACAGCACTACGCATTATACTAAAATCGAGAGCGCGTAGGTCGATGTTTTCATCCCACAACGTATTTTTTTACATTCATCGAAACTGTTTTTATTCACTTTCTCGTTGAGAGTTGGATTTCGCCTAAGAAAGCGTATTAACGCACAATGGCTAAAATATCGCGAAGATCGGGATTTTTTTATTTCCACGTCTCAGCCGCTCTGATCTTTAATAACGCTTTCCGTGCTTGTTTGCGAATGCGTGTTTTCAACATACATAATACTGATAAACTGATAAAGGTATTTTTGTGAACAGAAACGCCGCAAAACCAAACAAAAACAGCGGTTTGTTTGGTTTTGAAGCACAGTTCTCTACCAACAGAACGCACCGTTTTACCGAATTTCCGATATATTATCTAATTTATTTATTTATTTAATATCATTTATTCTATCTTGCAGTTAATCAGTCAAGTAATTATTGGAATAAAAATATTTTTACACTTGGAAAAGACATTTTCTACATTTTTCTGCTGGGAAGGACACCATATCCTTCAAGGAAGGAAAATATCTGCTTTCTTTTAAAGGAAGGAAAGTAGGTACACTAAATTCAAGAGCGTAGCCAGGGGGGGGGGCGATCGGGGCACTCAACAAACTCACTATTTGGTTTCACTGAACGCAAAGAAATGTATGCGGATTTCAAATATGCAACAATACACATGGTGTTTACGAAGGTGAACATATGGTGTATAGTTAATAACGTTTGATGAAAGAGATATACGAGATTCGAGTTTTTACCCAAAGTCTTAAGTCTCCAAATTTTGAGTTATTTGCAAAAGTGAAATCTTGATCTATTTCTGTTCAAAAGTTATTGACTCTACCCTGTCTTTGTAGACACCCGGTATAGGGTGTTCCACTCAAGCACTTCTAGTGAAACCTAAAGGTGTATAAATCGTCGGGTTGGTATTTGTTTGTTCCATACCACATTGATGTATTTTTAAAGTGAAGCTGATTGGAGTGAAGTTGGTTGATGAACTGGTTTGGAAGTGACAACCTATTTTAACTAATGAGCCATAAAAAAAATCATTAAATCTGGGCTATGAACGAGAGAGATGGAGTCATGTCTAAACTCGAAACGAAACTTTGTTATTGTCGAACAAAAAGTGGCTGTTAGAATAGTAAAATAAAGAATGGAATTCATTTTTAATGAAGAAGCTGGTCAATAAAACGTTTCCTAAATTTCGGAATCAAGGAAGAATCGGAAACAAGGGAGTGGCAGACACAAAGTAAGGACAGAAGAAAACGTTGAAATAGGTTAAGAAGTGATATCGGACAATTCAAGAACATCAATTAACCATTTGAGCCAACAAGTGAATTTGTCCTATACAAGGTGTCAACGAATTTTGAAAAATTATTCGGAGCTCCATCTATATCGTCTGCAAACATGAAACTCTCAGAGCGGATGAATCTCTAAGACCACAGTTCTGCCATGGTTTATTAACCATATAGCAAATGAAGTATTACTAATGAAAACCTCAAAAAATCACGAAAAAACGTGTTTTTTTTTTTTACTTTCAATCAAGAATTACCACGAAATGGCTCATTGTATCAAAAACTGTCTCGAAGCCAACCTTTTAGTACCTTGTTTCCTTAATTCATTGCCGAGATATGGTTTTTTTGAAAAAATAAATGTTTGTAATATCTATGTTTTCTCACTCAAAACCTGGTTTTTGCCATACATACCATAAGTTTATTCAACTCGAACTTTTTTTAACCGTTTGACCTCATTTTCAAAATCAGCGGTAAATGTCTTCTAAGTGTGAAAATCAGCTCATCCAAGTGGTCACAATGGTTTCCGCTATCTTCTAAAATTCATTTAATCTTTTAGTTTCATTTAATCAATAATTTTTTTTTAATTACATACAATAACAATAATGAAAAAAAATTTCATTCATTCAATAAAATGTTTTTGTATCACCAGAAACTTGTTTTTTCTTTTACTACCTCATGTTGTTTCTGAACTTTAGAAGATAGCGGAAACCATTGTGACCACTTGGATGAGCTGATTTTCACAGTCTTAGAAGACATTTACCGCTGATTTTGAAAATGAGGTCAAACCGCTGATTTTGAGTGAGAAAATATCTATTTTTTCAAAAAATCATATCTCGGCAATGAATTAAGGAAACAAGCGGTTGGCGGCTACTCCAAATTTGATGTACCAAAGGGTTGGCTTCGAGACAGTTTTTGATACAATGAGCCATTTCGTGGTAATTCTTGAATGAAAGTAAAAAACACGTTTTTTTGGTTTTTTTTTGAGGTTTTCATTAGTAAGACTTCATTTGCGGACCCATGTTTATAGGAACTTTTTTTGTTCAACGTTAAATTTCCTATAAAACCCCCAAGGATTATCCTTTTTTTGGGACACCCTGTATAGGCGAATTTTTCGAAGATCGAATAAGTTTGAACACGTAGACTATATTCCACCTAGATCTAGCGATTTGACCCTCTATTTTTTTTCTCCGGCCTTATTTACAAAAAATCAGTCTTTGAAACTCCCTTGACAATATGGAGGACCTTCAGCAATGCATTTTCAATAGAATTGAACAAATTAATGGAACACCGTGGATACTGCAGCACGTTATTGGCTCAGTTAAAATAAGAGCTCAAGTGTATATAAATGTATATAAATATGGGCGGTCGTTTTTTCCTTAATAGTCTCTATTTTTTCGAAAGTATAGTTTCTTTTTGAGATGCAGTTTTTTATTTCCGTTTTTTATATACCCGCTAAAAGCACGCATCACATGTGTCAGCCTTGACAATTCAATGAGGTTATAAACGTAAGATTAAGAATAGAAATACGACATTTTTGCACAACCAACTTTAATGGCATTTTTTTGGATGCTGATGGCTTTAATTTTCCAGCTGGCGCATATTATCGTTTCTTATATCATAATCGCTGGGCAACTGAAGGCCAAACAAACTCCCAACCTCAAACGCGAATTCGGTCAATATGTACAATTAAAAGTTAAAACGCGTTTTCAATAATAGACTAGGCGGTATCTGATTTCAAATGAGGTAGTTTGACCTTTTCCCGTATGATTCATAATTTTTTTCCATATGATCCATAACTTGAAATACCTCTGGAATATAGAGGTATTTCAAGTTATGGATCATATGGAAAACAATTATGAATCATACGGGAAAAGGTCAAACTACCTCATTTGAAATCAGATACCGCCTAGTCTATTATTGAAAACGCGTTTTAACTTTTTTAATTGTACATATTGACCGAATTCGCGTTTGAGGTTGGGGAGTTTGTTTGGCCTTCAGTTGCCCAGCGAGTACACGCCATATAGTCCAATCAACGAGCGAAAGTCCCCATGTAAATTGGTCACTAATTGTTATCAGCAAACAAAAAATATGATCGTATAGAGAAAAAAATTCTAAGGAAGATAGCGTTTTTTGCTACTCGAGTTTTAATGACGAACATAATAAAAAAAAAATCGCAAAAGTAAAAAAATTCGCAGAAGTCAAAAAAACGGGTTTTTGCAAATAAAAAAAAGCTTCAAGTCCTACACAAGAAAGTTAAATTATGAAGTTGTAGGTCTTAAAAATGTGCGTCGAATGAAATTTGAACGAAAAAAATCGGTTCATAAACATTTGAGAAAAATTTAAAAAACGTCAAAAATCGCGTTTTCGTATTTTTGCTGACTGTATAAATTCCAATTTTGTTTGAACAGACTTCTTCTTAACTACAAATATAGCCCAAGACAAGCGGAAAATGATCCTTTTTTTTAAAAATTCAAAAAAAGTTTTATTTTTTTCGAGTTATAACGATTTAAGAAAAAAAAGACGTTTTCAAAAATCAGCTTTTACAGAGGCAAAAATGATCGTAGAGAAACGATCATGGGCTCATTTTATTCGCGAAGACTTGTACTTTCATGCTATTAAAAAACCAAATCGCTTCTATTTAATTTTTGCATAAAAAATGCGTTGTAAAATTGTATTATTTTTTCGGAGCGGTTTTTTACGAATAACTTTTTTAATTTTGGTTTTACATTTTTGGCCGTTGCATATTTGAAAACTGGCATTAAAAACACGCATTAAAAAAAATGAAGGGTCCACGACCTCAGGGAGCCGATATTTTTTTTTAAAATCCCTGACAGCGCTGTATAACGTCCGATTGACTTTATTTTTACACGAAATAGATCTCAGATTTTTACTTTCTTAAAAAAAAATATTTTAAATCATTTCGCATAAGTTAAGTTGACATAATTGTTTGCGAAAGAACAGCGCTGGGTGCGGAACGCGCTAGCCAGCGCACGGCGACAGAGTGGAGGGACACTCCGCTTGGGCGCATCGAAAACTAAACACGATTTCAAATCGATAGCGCTCGCAAAATTATCTTTTCCTCCGCTTAAAAAAAATTATCTCGGCTCCCTGAGGTCGTAGGACCTTCTTTTTTTTTTAATGCGTGTTTTGAATGCCAGTTTTCAAATATGCAACAGCCAAAAATGTAAAACCAAAATTAAAAAAGTTATTCGAAAACAAACGGTTCGAAAAAATGATTTTTATGCAAAAATTAAATAAAAACGATTTGGTTTTTTAATAGCATGAAAATACAAGTCTTCGCGAATAAAATAGCCCATAATCGTTTCTGTACGATCATCTTTACCTCTGTAAAAGCTGATTTTTGAAAACGTCTTTTTTTAAATCGTTATAACTCGAAAAAATAAAACTTTATAAATTTTTTGACAAAAGAATAATTTTCCGCTTGTCTTGGGCTATATTTGTAGTTAACAAGAAATCTGTTCAAACAAAATTGGAATTTATACAGCAAAAACACGAAAACGCGGTTTTTTATTTTTTTTTTAAATTTTTCTCAAATATTTATGAACCGATTTTTTTCGTTCAAATTTCATTCGACGCGCATTTTTAAGACCTACAAGTTTCTAATTTAACTTTCTTGTGTAGGACTTGAAGCTTTTTTTTATTTGCAAAAAAACGTTTTTTTGACTTTTTGTGATTTTTTTTGGTTATGTTAGCCATTAAAACTCGAGTAGCAAAGGACGCTATCTTTCTTAGAATTTTTTCTCTATACGACCATATTTTTTGTTTGCTGATAACAATTAGTGACCGGTTTTCTCCCCGTTGATTGGGATAATAATACATTGTCGCAGAACCAAACGAATGGAAGAATATCCCGACGCATTAAAGGGAACTGCTTAATTCAGTCGCGCGCCACCGCCCCGTCCCGTTTCCAGGCCGTTCTCCGCGTGCCGTTCTTCATATTTAATTAAAAAGGGACGCGGTCACGCCAAGAGGATTGACGTCCTCCGAGAGGAAGGACAAATGGACGAAGGGCGGGAAGGGGAGGGATCAACAGGTCCCCCCGACGCCGTAAGTGGGGCAGCGGCGGCGGCGGCGGCGCTCCGTGTGGTCAGCCGCTGCACTGCCGAGAGCAGGGCCGGGTCCTACCTCACAGGCCCCAATTTTCTGTACACGGTGGATTAATGCGAATTTACCCCCTCTCCCCCGTCACGTTGTCCTTTATTTTTAGAAAAATTATTTATAGGGGGACTTCTTCTAAAATTTCTGAAATCTGCTTGTTGTTCTAATTACAGCGCTATATGAGTGATACAATATATGTCTATTGTATAGACATTCAAAAAAAACGTCATCAACTCTGGCTATGAACGAGAGAGATGGAAATAGCGGTCATGTCTAAGCTTTTCGGTTATGTCAAACTTTTTGACAAGTGACTGTCACAATTTGTAAAATAAACAATGGCTGTCATATGATGTGACAGTCTTGACAAGTAAATAAGGTTATAAATTCGATCAAGAATAGAAATACGTCTATTTTTTCTCGGCCAACTTTGATGACGTTTTTTTTTGGATGTCTCCATATATTTGTACTAATACCAGAACAATATACCAAACATACCAAATACCCCAAGTTTTTGTATATCCTCTCTTTAGCAACGTGCCAAGTACAAGAAACGATGAAAAAAATCTGGAAATGCCTTTCCGAGTATTTTTGGGGGTGCTCTTTCGAATGGCAACAAAAAAAATCATAATAGTTGAAGCTTACCCCTGTTTTTGGCCATTTAAATTGAAGAGCACGATTTTTCAGGTAAATTTTTTTTGTAACATGATTTTTGATTGGAAAAAAATTTTCTTTCGACAGAAAACTACGGAAAAAGTGCATTCGAGAATTGTACTGAAAAGTTATGTTTTTAGAAAAAAATTAATTCCAACATGGGGTGTCCAATATCTCGTCCAAAAGGACACATTGTCAGGGGGAAACTTTCATAAATTTTTTACTCAAACCTGGAGAACTTTGGGGCAAAAGTTTAAAGAACAAAAAGCGTCTAATTTTTTTTCAGAATTTTTGGTCACGTTTTGGCCATTTTCAATTTGGCCATTTTTCCAAAAATCCGAAAATGACACAAAAAATTGTGAAAAAAATTACACACCTCGCTTGAAGAGTTCTAAACAAATTTATCAACAAAAAATTTGGCCCAGTTTGACCATTTTCCCGTTAGAAGGTTTCAAAAAATGGTCTTTCCTAAAATTTCACAATCATTTCCAGACATCTGGGAAAAAATACACGTGTTCTTGGCACATGCTCTATAGAGTCTGCGCCAAAATGGCTGTCCCCAATTTGTCCATTTTTTCATTTCAATGTTCCAAAAATTGGCCGAAACCCAAAATTGCAGGGAAGACCGAAAATTCTGGAAAAATTCGCACGTCTCCCTTAAATAACGTTCAAGAGGTTTTGCACAAACAATTCTTGAACCTGTTGCCGTTTTTTGGTTTGGAGGGGTTCAGAAAATGGCTAATCGGTAAAATTGCCAAATCGTCTTTAAAAAATTCTGAAATAATGAGTGTCTTGAATTATGTATACTTAACAAAGTATAATCGTACTAAAAAAGGACGATTTTGAATTTTTTTTCTGAATACAAGCTCTAAGGCGAATTGACCATTTTTTACAGTTTGACCAAAAAAAAGAAGAAATCGGAAATAGTCCGAATTATTTCAGAATTTTTGAAGACGATTTGGCAATTTTACCGATTAGCCATTTTCTCAACCCCCCCAAATCAAAAAAGTCAACAGGTTCAAGAATTGTTTGTGCAAAACCTCTTGAACGTTATTTAAGGGAGACGCGCGAATTTTTATAGAATTTTCGAGCTTTCCTGCAATTTTGGGTGTCGGCCAATTTTTGGAACATTGAAATGAAAAAATGGACAATTTGGGGACAGCCATTGTGGCGCAGACTCTGTTGAGTATGAGCCAAGAACACGTGTATTTTTTTCCCAGGTGTCTAGAAACGATTGTGAAATTTTAGGAAATACCATTTTTTGAAACCTTCTAACAGGAAAATAACCAAACTGGGCCAAATTTTTTGTTGAGAAATTTGTTTAGAACTCTTCAAGCGAGGTGTGTTATTTTTTTTCAGAATTTTTGGAGCCACTTTCGGATTTTTGAAAAAATGGCCAAATTGAAAAATGGCCAAAACGTGACCAAAAATTCTGAAAAAACAGGGGTGCTCCTTGGCTGAATCTGAACACTTTTTTGTTCTTCAAACTTTTGCCCCAAAGTTCTCCAGGTTTGAGTAAAAAAAATATGAAAGTTTCCCCTGACAATATGTCCTTTTATCCGAGATATTGGACACCCCATGTTGAATTAATTTTTTCTAAGTACATAACTTTTTCAGTACAACTCTCGAATGCACTTTTCCCGTAGTTTTCTGTCGAAAGAAACATTTTTTTCCATTTAAAAATCATGTTACAAAAGAAATTTTCCTCAAAAAATCGTGATCTTTTCAACTTAAATGGCCAAAAACAGGGGTAAAGTTCAACTTGTATGTAAAAGAGCACCCCCAAATATACGCGGAAAGGCATTTCCCGATTTTTTTTCTATCGTTTCTTGTATTTGTTAATGTGAATTTACCCCCCTCCCCCGCCATGTTGTCCTTTATTTTTAGAAAAATTATTTATAGGGCGTCTTTTTTTCTCAAATTTCTAAAATCCGCTTGTTATTCTAATTACATCTCTATATATAAAAAAACGGACGTTTTCCACGAAACACCGAACTACTATACTTTTCTCGACGCGCGTTTCGCCCACTAAGTTGGCATCTTCAGGAGAATATTAAAACCAAATTCTAACTTACACACTTGCACTATTTATACTTAATTTGAACCATATCATCTGTCTTTGTTTATCATAGCAAACAGTGGACTGGTGGATATCGAACCATTGTCCTTATTCATACTACTGTTACACAACGATTTCTAAACTTTCAAAAGCATACAACTATCTACTGTTTGTTACATTTCTAATTAATTTTAAATTATTTATGTCTATCCTATGGTTGTTATCAAAAGCGTGTTGGGCAACACAAGATTTTTCCGTTCTGCCATATTTCAAATGAGCCGTGTGTTCTTTAAATCTAGTCAAAATATGTATTTTTGTTTGCCCAATATACTTTTGATCATAGTTTTTACAACTTATTTCGTATATTCCTGACTTTTCGTTATTGTCGGTTTTGTCTTCGGGGTAGCCTAAAACCGTCTGTAGTTTATTTTTAGAATTATAAACCAAATTGATATTAATACTTTTAAAAACTATCTAGTCCGCGGGTGAATTTCGGTTCATATGGTAACGAAACAAATTTAGAATTGTCAGTATCTCTACGAAAAGTCGTGGAATTGTACAGGGTTCTCTTAAATTGATGCTTCCTTATTAACTTATCTATTAAATGGACTGAGTACCTGATATTCTTAGCTATATTCTTAATTAATTTTTTCTCATGTTCAAACCTCTCTTTACTGAGGGAAACGGTTATTTAATTTAGCAACAAAATTATCTAAACTAATTGCTTTTGTATCAAATACCGCGAAGATATCGTTCACATACCTGAACCAAACTCTAGGGAAATACTCGAATTTATCTTTTGCTTCTGTCTCAAATTTACTCATGAAAAGATTTGCAATGAAAAGCGTTCCCTCATGTTGTTGAAAGTATTCACCATTGTACTGATTTGATTCATACAAACACTAGTAAGACGAATGTATTCCTTAATAATTTTATCGTGTTATTTTTAATCGTGTTATTTTCATTTAATTCGAGTAATTCCCTGAGGTAGTCCAAAGTTTCACAACTTCTTACAAGCTAAAAAAAATTGGTTTTATAAAAAAATCACAAATAAAATTATTAACATATTTGTCTTATAAGATATTTGTTTTCGAAACGTTCGATATTAATAATACATTATATTCGTGTATAATACAACAGTTGTAATGTATTGTACCTAATTGTATTGTATTGTGTTCCAGAATATTAATAGCCGATATCTCCGTTATTTAAAAAAGACACGAACATAAACAAAAAAAACCTGCAAATAGCACGTAAAACTACATCCGAAAAACCACCCCCAAGTATTTTTTTGTTAAATAACACCCTATATAACTAAATATCTAAATTTACTCCTCACTTCATTCCAATTACAACGATATAACATACTTAGTATTTTGAAGTCATTTTATTGTTTATATCGAGTTATAATGCAAAGCAAATTACACATTTTTACGCCCTACTTAAACACAAAGTGACAGTTTTCACAAAAGCACACTTGATCAATTTATACATTTACGCAGTATTTAAATAAAAATCATTTGATTATTACTGCAACATATCTAATACTGTTGTTTACAGTCTCATATCTAATACATGTGCAATATCGAGCTCCGGTTAAAAATAAAAATAACATAAACTTTAGCGTACTTTGCTTTAAACCTATAAATATCTAAATTTAAAACTTTTTTCACCCCAAGTCTATTTTTATTAGGTTTTTAGGACAGCAATATTTCGAAAACGGCTTATCTAAATATTAACTATGCTTTTATTTTTGAAATCAAAAAAACAAATAGTTTTCAGTCGAGGTAATAATATAGAGGATGTCAACTAATAAAAAGGTCAGGTAACCTTTATGATGTTGCGTTATTAATTTTATTTTTCCAAAAGCAAATTCTTATAGCTTGTAAAGAAGTTGTACAACTTTCGTTTGAACAGTTATTTTCTATATCCAAAAATAATGGCATCAGAATGTGAACTAATTATGAGGAAAAGACCTTGTAGGTATACGAAGTGATGAAAATTTTCGAGCTCCGAACTGTACTGAACGTATAGTATAGTAGAATTAGGATTTAGCCGAAAAGTAACTGACATTTCACCAAAAAAAATTGCTTTTTGTAGAGGAGGCTGAAAATATTAAATATCGTTTTTTGGCAACAATTTAAAATTATTGCTACATACATTGTTTAAATAATTCGCAAAGGTGCGAAAATCAGTTTTTTTTTTAAATAAAAGAGAACTGTAAACTATACAAAAAAATGTTTCAGATAAAAAATGTAACCAGTAAAAAAACCCTACAAAACCCATGAAGAAATTTGCAAATCGGTTAATTTGTTTATCTGCAAAATTGAAAAAACCGTCAAAATGGCCCCTTATTTCAATTGTTAATAACTAATTATAAAGTAAGCCTTGTGACTTTAAAAGTATTGGAAAATGTAAGTATCGGTGTACTGAAAAAACGCTGAAAATTTCAAATCGATATATTTTTAAATTTTTGCAAAAAGTAAATTGTTTATTAAAAAAGGTGTTTTCATAAAACAGCCCTTAATTTTTTTGTAAACATCATAGAGTAACGATTCAAAATGGATTCTCTTCTTGATGAGTTGGACTATCAAGTACATCGAAAAATTAGTTGAATTTCACAAATTTAATTGTTTCAAATTGACATTGAAAATTACGTCCGTTTTAGTTATAAACAAATGAAATAAGTCGTTCGTTTTTTATCGTACAATGTTGAGACTAGAACATTTTACAACTACGATTTTTCTGCGAATTAAAAAAATGAATGCTCCAAGTAACTTGGGAGTCGAGTTGTTTTCTTTTCTTGCACTCATAACTTATTCAATTTTTTGATTTTGTTTTTGAAATTAACACAGTAATAAGATCAAATCTTGCCCTGTATTATGTAAGAATTTCGAAAGTATGTAGTAGTCGGTTTCGTTTACAGCATTATAATAATGAGTATCGTTATTTTAGTAATGCGCGTGGATGCATGAGTGATGACGGCACGGCAGAGGCAGCAGTGTTTTGTAGGGTTTTTTACTGGTTACATTTTTTATCTGAAACATTTTTTTTGTATAGTTTACAGTTCTCTTTTTATTAAAAAAAAAAAACTGATTTTCGCACCTTTGCGAATTATCTAAACAATGTAGCAATAATTTTAAATTGTTGACAAAAACCGATATTTAATATTTTCAGCCTCCTCAACAAAAAACAATTTTTTTTGGTGAAGTGTCAGTTACTTTTCGTTTAGGGGTACAAATCGACTAATGGGCCATTCCGCGGTGACGGGTGTCACATTTGTACGGATTCTAACTGTTATAATTCCTAAATTAGAACAAAATTGTCTGCGTTTTGAGTATATGAATTATACTCAAAATTCATTTCAATGATCTTTTAATTAAAACAAAAACGTATTAGGAATTACTCAGGCGTTTAGATGCAATAATAGGTTTAAGCCCTGTGACGGGTGTTACTTGTACTTTTGCAAAATATGCTACCTTGTTGGCTAAACATCAGAGTTCAGTTAAATTAGAAGTTTCTGTAACAAAATGAATAGCTAAGTAGAGAGATAAATGATCTTCATTTCTGATAATTGCAAGAGATCTGTGGATATATTGTTTTTTACATTTTTTTTTGCAAGCAAAACTTGTGACGGGTGTTACAAGATTTGTGACGGGTGTTACGAGTGCAAATTAAACAAAAAGCTTGTGTACACTTTGAGGCTTTATTTATTAATATAGACTATTAAAACTAGTATTATAAGATTTTAGATATTTTCTGTTCTATAATTTTTATTGTTTTTTCGGGTTTCCTTTTGCTTTTTCTGTTCTTTTCTATGTCTTGGGTTTCTCATGTGTTTATCGGCGAAAATATTGATGAATTTCTTTTGAATTATGAAAATTGAGAATATAATACCTGTTAATTTTCTATTTTAACATATATTCGCAAATTATTGTTTTTGCTCCTTGGTATCGATTACCGCGGAATGGCCCTAATTCTACTCTATTAGTACAGGAACGGTCCTGGCCGCGGCGGCATGCGTCCCCCGTCATCGCAGGAATACCAGCCGACAGATTGATCGCTGCAATCGCAGCGATGCACATTAGTCCAGGTTCTGCTCCGGGTGTCAGGGTTTCGGCAAATTGATGACCGCGCCGCGGTGCAATAGGGGTCAGACCGGCTGGAATTTGAATATATTATGTAAACGGCTCAGGGATATTGCAGAAATCTATTTGCTGATGTACTGTCACCGGGGGTGGGCAAAGTCCACCGTTTTAGTAGGCGTCGCATGGGGTAACCCTTTACATATTTGAATTCTATGCTTCAGAGTACACCCAACCCAAGTGTAAAATCTCGTTTTGGTAGTGGAAACATTTTTGATTTATGAATTTTTTTTAATATCTATTTTAAATTGTCTAAATATTCTAAATATCTACATTTTCCACATTTACTTCCAAGTTATAACGACAGCATGTACACAGAGAGCACAATTTAAAATAGGAATGGCCCACTACATAGTTCAATTTGAATTAAACGAGATTTTTTCAAAAAACAGGTAAAAAGTTGATGTGAATTAATGTTGTCTCCAATGAAAGGAAAATAGAGCATGTTTTTGAGAAGATTGTGTTTTATGGATAATACCAGATACTTTTTGAGTACTTTGAGCAGTATCGCAGTTCTTCCTCTACGATGAATGCAAAAATTCTGAAAAAAAATTGTTCCCATTACAAAAATGACATTTGACATTTGGTATGTGTATGTATGTGTAAACAACCTTAAACATTACGAGTGACCCACATGAAATATGGATTCGATGTATTTTAGTTTTCAACGCCTATTTAGAATCTGAATCACTCGTCTTTGTGATACCTCAAATACATTTCGAGATATTCGACTTTTCTGCCCAGTAATTAAGTAGATATCGAAAATTTAATTTTTCCAAAATTGCATTGTAATCTTAATATTTTTACTCGACTTTTTTGACTTTGGTCCTTATTTTAACTGTTCCACGTATGATGTTGAGAGGAGACGTTTGAACCCGGTGAACCCTCCCCTTATCTACGTTCTACATTTCATCTCGTATTATCCGCAGAAAGGACAATAACAGGCACGTGTTATTAATATTCTAAATTCGGTTACCCCGATGTTATGCATATTTTAAGATGTGGTTTGGCAAACGACGTGAGTTTTCCATTTATTTAAGATAACTTGTTGACAGGTATAATGTTACACGCGACATACAAATCTTATTCTTGTAGGAAATGTCGGGAACAGATTTGTTTTAAGATTATCTAACAGATTGCTTTTAGAAGTCTTAAGGCGTTGTCCTAAAAACAACGGCAATCTCTTAAGAGAAATCGCATTGGTTTACAAAATCCTGATTTGATTAAGCAACAATCGAATATGTATTTATTTTCAATTAAAAAAAAAAGAAATGAAAACAAAACAAAAAGGATGTGCATTTCTGTCGCCAGATCAGATATGTATCATGTTTTTTATATGTACGAGTATGTAGGTATAAAAAATCAGAATTTTCTTACGAGTTAAAGAAAAGTTTCTTTTTTAAAAATACTTATTTTTTTATTGAAGATCGTTTAATGAAATAATTACTACCAACAGACAAGAAAAGGAAATTTAATGTAATAAATCAAAAATATTCTGCAGGAAAACCGAAAGAAAGTACTTTATCTTGATGCGCTCACTTTCTCAAAACCGACGGTTAAACTTGCAAAGAGATTGTCACGTTTAATCTTTGATACAGTTAAATTACACTATGAAGTTTTACAAAGCATCCTACAATGAAGTTATTAAGGCACGAATTTTATAAGAATAGTTTTATACGTAAGACTAGTTACACAGAAAAGCTAAGGCACATTTTTCCATAGCTACAGGATAGATAATAAGTATTGGTATTGCTTCCGTTGTGCATAAAAACAAACGATATTCGACGTATTAGAAGAGCAGTTGGCACCTATGAGCAAATTACATTTTGTTTCATTTCGTTTGCATAAGTAGTTTCTTGTTTGTTTGAACATTGTTTCAATCTCTGTGACAAGTTTCCAGTGCAGAAATATCGAGCCATCCAAAAAAAAAAAACGTCATCAAAGTTGGCCGAGTAAAAAAAGACGTATTTCTATTCTATCTTAAAATAACCTTATTTAATTGTCAAAGTTGTCACCTTATATGAGTCATCATTTATTTTACAATTGTGACAGTCACTTCAAATGTGACCGTCAAAGACGGTTATGTCAAAAGTTTGACATAACCGAAAAATCTCTCGTTCATAGCCAAATTTGATGACATTTTTTCTGACATGTCTACAATGACCGTTAAACAAAACTGAAAAATAATTAATTCCCTAGTTAAAAAATCGACTGCAACATAGACGGGTCAAGCCTGAATGAAACGAGATTTTATATGTTAATGAATGCCTAAATATAATTATATGATAAATGATTGATAAACTACATGGAAATGTTGTTTCGCCATATTCGGAGAGTAAGCTCTTAGTAAATAAAACGTTTATATTCATTGACTGCAGTTAGTTTTCATTGACTGCTGATTCAGTGAATTTTACAGGGCTCATAAAAAGCGTAATTTATCAAAAACATAAATCAATAATACAGGGTGTTTGTGATTTTATTGACGTATTTTTGAGACTAAAATAAGACCCTTTTCCCTATAAACATGTGTTCTAAATAACTGTGACTTCAGTCGTTTCGCCTGACCGTCTGGCAGCACTATTATTAGTATGTTCGAGGTGTTTATGTCGTCGGCGTCGGTATTACATTAATGATAAAATGTCACACATACGTTAATAACTTTTCGAGTAATTAACGATTGCATTTTACAATGACACCATTTCTTTGTTTATTGTACGATATTGACCGGGTTGGGCTAGAAAAATCATAAATCTCCTCAAGTTTGGGAGACTTTTTGAGATTTTGAAAAATATTAATTTGGGTCAGTTTTATAACGTTTTCTACGCGACTACCTTTTTTGACGCGACGTATATATTGCTGAAATTGATAAAATTGAAACTACGCTTCAAGACACATATTTAAAAAAAAATGGGCGTCAAGATATTAGTCACAATTCCGAGAATGTCGGAGCGGCAACGCTAAAACAATATATACGTCGCGTCAAAAAAGGTAGTTGCGTAGAAAACGTTATAAAACTGGCCCAAATTAATATTTTTCAAAATCTCAAAAAAGTCTCGCAAACTTGAACTGATTTATGATTTTTCTAGCCCAACCCGGTCAACATCGTACAAGGCTTGCAAAAAAATGCGATCGTTAATTACTCGAAAAGTTATTAACGGATCGAGCCGAAATATTTTTTTTGTAACTTCATACTACAAAAAGCAGTCCCTCTAAGAAATTTCATAATCGTAGTTGCCCTACTTTCGAAGTAAAAAAAATGGTGAAAAAAAGCACTTTTTCAACTTCAGCAGTCATTTGCAAGTTAACAATAGTACTTGGAGACTTCGGGTCGGGCTTAAAATTTAGGAAATTCAATAGAAATTCCAGTTAACTTCTTATATGCATATGTTATATAAAATATGCCAAGGAACGGAGACATAAGCGGAAATGTGAAAAAAAAAAACATCACAGCGAACAAGACTTATCTGATGCTACAAAGTTTTTACAAATCATCTCCAGTTCATAACAGTACTGGTAACTAAACTATGTCGTCAAGCTAATTAAGAGCATCTCTACTCACAACAAATTATGCAAAACCCTTTAAGCCCGTGTTTGGGCAAACTGGAGATACGTGAACGGTTAAGCTGAAAAGTAAGTAGAATAATAATTTGTACTATTCATTAAACGAGCTTTTCAGTTTTTTCTAAACTAAAAAAGTTTGGTAAAAAAGCTGATTTTTCCTTTGACAAAAAATGTTAATGTTCGATATCTCGACAATTATTTTTTGGTACTTTGGATTTTTGCAGTAAACCCACGACATAGTCTTCATTTAAAAAAAAACATCAATATTCAGGATAACTTAAACGAAGTGGCCACTCACATGAGCACTTGGATTACTGCGTTTTTAATAAAATATACTCGCAAGTCTAATTTTGATTAAACTGGCTAATAATGATAATAAACTGGCTAAAGGCGAATTACATGCGGACATTATTGGCGACACCGTATAAGATTTTCAACAGAGAAACCCGAGTCTTGAACAATGCTCATAACTTTATTTTTATCTTAAGTCAACCTTAGCAAGTTCAAGGTAAACCGAACAGATTTACGGGCGTTTTGCTAATAGAAAAACCAGTTTTCTACACACACACACACACACACACATAGACTCCACGCAACCGCAGAGCTCTTACAACACGCTTTTTTTCACCGATGATTACGAAATGGTACTGTAATCAATTGATGACACTAATTAACGGTAGTATTGTTATTGAGTGAAATAGAGACGAAAATAAACGTCTTAAAAATAGTTCGAGATACAGCGTATTAAATGAATTTTAATTTTTAATTGCGGCGGGAACCTACGAGGTCTGTAAATTAAGTAATGAGACAGATTTTTTATTTTTTTCTATTCGAATAGAATTACAATTCAGTATTGCCTCCTTCAAAATAACTCCCTTGGGAAGCTACATAGCGTTGGAAACGGTTCTTCCATTCTTCATTGAAGTCCTGGAACTCATATACAGGAATAGCCTTCAGCTGGTCGGTTACAGCCGTTTGAATGTTTTCTATGGTCCCAAAATGACGTCCCTTGAGGTGATTTTTCAATCTCGGGAAGAGAAAAAAGTCACAAGGACTCAATTCAGGCCAATAAGGAAGCTGAGGAGTTTACAGGAATGTGTTTACTGGCTAAAAACACGTTTACCTACTGAAATGGATATGTGACAAGGCATATTGTCGTGATGCAACATCCAGTTGTTCTTAATGTCTTGATGTTTGGTCTCACACGCACAACCCTTTTTCGAAGTTTTTCAAGAACCTTTCTGTAAAAGAGTTGATTTACTGTTTGGTCTGGAGGCACAAACTCTTTGCGGACAATTCCCTGGCTATCAAAAAAGCAAATCAGCATGCATTTGATTTTCGACTTGCTCATTCTTGCTTTTTTAGGTCTTGGAGAGCTTGAAGTGTGCCATTCTATGATTTGGCGCTTGATTTCCGGGTCCTACTCAAACACCCAAGTCTCATCACCAATAATGGCACGTCCCATAAAATGGGGATCATTTTCAATCGATTCCAAAAAGTCAAGATACCTTTCTCTCGTGATGTCCTTTTGTTCCTGCGAAAGGTTTTTTGGAACCACTTTTGCGCAGATCTTTCTCATATCCAGTCCCCTAATAGTCAAAATCTGATGAACAGTGGTATGATTCAAATTTAACTATTCCCGATTTTTCTTGTTGTCAACCGACGATCTGAAAGCACAAGATCCCGTATTCTATCGACATTATCATCGGTTCTTGAAGATGAAGGCTTTCCGTTGCGTGGTGCATCTTCAGTCGACTCTCGTCCTTCTGAGAATGCCTTAGGCTACGGTTACTATGGATGCGACTTCTGACGACTTCTGACGAATTCGTCCGAACAAACAAATACGCGTTTTCCAATGGGACTGTTTTCTTTGGCAGCGACGGGCTCGTCAGAATACGCACGACGTCGTCAGAACTATTCCAACTTTCAAACGAGTTTGATTTTTTCGTGCGTTCTGACGACCAATTGTGAGTGTTTTGGTGTTTTCACCATGGATACAGAAAAATTGATGTCTCGTATTTGGGAATAGGTGTTGGTCGCATTCTGAAATATTCGAGAAACTTTTGCGGGCTGTCCGAAAAATCTGGAATTAGCATTTGGTACTCTCCCTTATCATCTCTTGTGGCAAATAAGGGGTTAACATGCTCCGATTTATGACCACCTATCAATAACAATTTAATCAATGGACTTTCTAGAAAATAAAACTCAAGATCGTGCATCTTGCTAGGAGGCAGAAACGTACTGACTATCAGAAAACGCTCCAGTGTAACCACCTTGTTCTGACGATGATTTCGGACGTACTCGTCAGATCAAGATTTCGTCAGAAGTTGCATCCATAATAACCGTAGCCTTAAACCACCGAAAAAACTGGGCTCTTGAAAAAGCACTGTCTCCGTAGGCGTGTTGAAGTTTTACAAAAGTATCCGTTACGCTGCTCAAAATTAATGTCACTCATTTTTAAAACGCACTAGAAAACGGTTTACGAAAACAGTCACAAAGAGCAAACAAATGACTCTAACAAGTTCGAACTTGTACTAAAGGTGCATTACATGTTCACCTACCGCCATTCCAAGTCCCGTCTCCGCAGTGTTGCTAGATCGGGCGGTACGTTGCCAGTCTCATTACTTAATTTACACACCTCGTACTTCTGAACTGCGCAAGAGTAGGGATTGATAATACACGAGAACCTTCACTTCGAAGTTTAACAGCGTTTTAATCTGGCGTCCATGGGCTTCATGTATGGTTCAGTAACTTCAGACAGGTCAGGACTAAGGCGAAATGCGCCTGGCATAAGCAAAATATGCCGGGATAAACTTCAGTGCATTCAAAATTATATATTTCATTTAGCGTTTGGAATTTAAATGAGTTTGGAAACGATGTAACATGAAGTAATTGAAATTTGTTTCCTTTTTAAGAAAGGTTCGGCTCAATAATTTTTTACGAGGTAACATCCTCAGTTATTTGATTTCTTTGCTCATGGATATAGACAATGGACGTTAATTATTCCATTTTGATAGATTGAGGAAAAACTGAGAAAATTAATAGGGTTACTTTTAGCTGTACTATCTACACTCGATATCCACATATCGGAACTTTTTCGTTCCGCAAAATTCCACATTTCCGAACTTCCTTCACCTCGGGATAACCGAACCTGGCGCATGCGCAAAGGGTTTTTCTGGCTGATCCGACAGCGATTATCGACATTCGACAGCGACAAGTTCGGTTGTGTGGAAATACAAGTTCGGAAATATCGTGAGAAAAAATTTGGAAATATGGTGAGTTCGGAAATTTGGAGTTCGGATATGTGGATATCGAGTGTATTGCAGTTTATTGTTACAAACTTGCAACACTAATTGAATAAGATCACAATGTTTCGTAACAACTGTAGCGTTATAAACAAATCATGCATGAAAATTGCTGTCCATACTGTAGAGTTTCTACAAACATTATAAAGACATAGCAGAAAAAATGTTTTAAAACTGTTAAAAACCATTTTAAATAAATTAATAAAATAATAGTTAAGTTTTAACTGACTTGCGTTTTGTTATTCTCAGAAACATTTGTTAAAATAATAATTCCATTAACACCTATTGCAGAACATCGTTATGCGTCAACCTTGAGCACTGTATGTACTACCTAAGTGTAGTATTTAATTTGACTTCGTTGAAAAACATTACAGGTATTTCTTTTGTTTCTACCCCGGAGTATTTTATTTCTTAATCTATTCCAAAATTTATTAAACGTATTCAAACCGTTAGTAACTTTTATGCGAAGATGATATTATTCCCTAGTTGTCACTATAATTTTTTTCTCATTTAGAAACATTAGGAATCGTAAGGGTCGAGTACTATATTTGAATACGACCCTGTGTGAAGTAGATTATTACTATGGATTTGGTCTCATGCTTCAGCAACGAGTTGCGGAATGAACCTTGGTAATGGCATAACCCAAATTTTATTAAATTTGAGGTCAGATGACACGGATTAAAATTCTGAAACATGAACCAAAGACAAAGAAATAAATATATAAAACTGTAAATTCGTATAAAAATATTACAATATGGTATTCAAGAACTGTGGTAGATACTACTACACTATTTAATTTGCAATGGGTTTCTATCTTTTGTAAGCATTGCTCAATAAGCCAATTTGTTAAAAAAATGAAGTGTTGAATCTCCAATTAGTATGTCGCATGATACTGCATGTATGCTGCACTGATCAAATAAAAAAATCAAAACAAAAATTAGATAATTATTATGACAAAGTATTTCCCTTTTATTTTTTTAATTGCCATTTTTTGTCCAAGAAGTTTATGTGATGCATTAATTAAAAATAAAAACAAAATATTTTACTAATAGGCAACACCGAAGCTGAAACTGTCAAAAAGGAATACAAATTTTCCTTTCGATTCTAAAATTTCAATCTCTCGGTAAGTACTATCGATTGTGATATGTTTCGAACAGAATTTTTTTGACCTCACTTAGTTGGCGTGAAATGCCCCAATACAGTAGTTTGCCTTGATTTTCCAGTATAGAAGTTTAACCTACAAAACTTGAGCAATATATTTAATATCAGTTAATTATAGAATATGGCCCATAAAAGTATATTTATGAGTCTCAGTATCGGGTGCATTATACATATGTAGATCCATATTTATAAGCACCACAATTACAAAATACTTTAAATCGTTTGAGGACCTTTCTTATGTATGACTTTCAACTTTAATATCGGCCAGGTTTCTGCTATCCAAAAATACTAAAAAACTACGAAGCAGCAGGCTAGCAGGAACACTTTGTGCATTCTAACATCGTAGATTCCTAATAATAATAATTGTTTCTTCTGTTTATATAAGCTTCATCGACGCACAACGTATTTTTAACTTTTATGTTTATAGTACGAGTATTATGTTTTGGGATAAAACTAGTGGGTTCTTCCACAAGACTTTATAGATACATATTCGATAAACACGACTATTTTTGTCAGGACATTGCATAGCATAATTTTCGAATACTCGTGTTATGTTATGATGCGGATGTAAAGAAACAAAAACATATGTATTTTTGTACATAATGGAATGTTTCATTGAATTTTAAATTTCGCACTTGATATTGGTTGCTATGCAGTTGGCACCAGATCCGAAGTTGCCGTGTTGTATTACTCGACATTTGTTGATAATTGGAAACGATCTGAACCTTAAATTGGCTTTATTCGTGGTTTGTGTCTTTTTGGAGATTCAAACTTTCATCTTACATTGAAAAACTGTTATTTTCAGAACAATCAAAGTGTTATAGTTGTCAGATTTCCGTTTGCGAAATGCCAAAACAGTTAAACAGCTGCTGCCACGAGTTAGTAATATCTCTTATACGCTATTAAAAAAAAGAACGAGACAACAATGGTCGATTGTTACCCTTAACAGCTGTTAGAAAAGTAATTTAAATATAAAATTAGCATACTAATGAAAAGTAGAGTCCAATTTATTGTTTTAGAGTTAAACTTAAATGTTTCTACGGTAAATCCTATTTCCCAAAAAAACTTTTAAAATCACCTAGAAAGCGTAATGCTACCAAGGGAGTTACAAATACTGTTACATAACATTTATAATAATTGATATTTATGTACAAAAAACTACAATGCACTATTGGTGTTTTGCAAATCTTTAACTATAAATAAACTTCAACAATGAAGAGATAGATATGTATGCGTTTCAGTTTTCATTTTCAAGATGTTCAGCCGTGTTTCAGATTCATTCTTCTGGATGGAAAATATTGGTTCCCGCTAAAAAAAATCTACATGGCCAGGAATGGCCTAGAAATGACCTTGTAAGTTTCATAGTCAAGGGCAAGTAAACAGACATGACCTTTGGGTGACATCGGGGAGCCAATTGACTTTATATCTGAAGTTGCTCGAACGTTTCATATATGGTCTCGTTAGAAGATAGTGATTTACATGTAAAAAATTAACTTGATCTTGAACTGACCTTGTAAGGTTCATGGTCATGGCCAATATAATACCTCTCAACAACTGTCTATAACTTTATTTATTGAAAGACAAAAACAGAATTTAAGCAACCTTCAAAAAGTGGGAGAATGAATAATTTCATTACAAACTCTATTTCCAACTTCCTAACCTAGACGAGGAAATTTAGCACAAAAAAATGCATTTTTTAGGTGCAGTAATGCAGTTTCTGATTTGTATATGACAAAAATGTAGTAAAAGTTTTTCTAAATTTTACAAGGAATCCAACGAGCCTAATTACGTTAAAATCTATCTTACTGCGGAAATTTTGGAGGTGGAATGCTAAATTTCCTCGTCTAACCTGACACAAAAATCGACAAGATTTGAATGTTTACTACCATTTCTATTTCCATTTCGTTTATGATACACACATGCTACATTAAATAAAATTGACAATAAATATGAGTTAGTTAGTAATTTAACGTTTGATCTACATACATATACCCCTCAATAACCCAAATAATTTTATTAGGACCTTTTATTTTAGTTTTATCATACGTTTTAGTTATTTTTCACATCGCTACTAGTTTTCCATTAGTATAATATGTGGATCGCATGAATAATGCATATCCACTAAGCGATATAAAACCCATCCGGATTATATTACTTGAAACTTACCACTTAATAAACAAAAAATAGGAAAAACGTATCTACAGGATAAAAAAATTGTAGCCGACTATTAAGCGACATCAAATTCACATATTACCCACCGGTTAGCGGCAATAAAACCAACATCTAAATTCGAACATCAGATAACGAATAATAATAATTTGTCAGTAATCCGACGCAGATGTTTATTAATCCCACTAAAAATTAGATTTACGCAGCTATTACAAGCAGTTAAAACTCTAATTTCAATAAATAATTTAAACACCTTGGCTATCGCGCAGCAGGCCATTCGAACGAAGAGAAGAGGTGCTAGAGAGAGAACGGAGATGAAACGTGAAACGGAATACGATGGAATGGGTACTAGGGTTCTAACCAAATGTTGATTTGTGCAGCTTTAATATTACCATTTACTGTATAGAGTGACAGGGAATTCCTACACCCTTTTTCTCCGTTATGTTTAAAGCTACAAAAAACGTTTTACAGGTCATTTTTTTCTCAAATTTCAAAAAAATTTTGCCAGGAAATCAATTAAAACAAAAATGTAGCAGTTGTTTAATTAACATTTTTTTTTAATTGAATACTCTATATTTTTTTATTTGTTGCATCCGCTTGTTTTTCTCATTACAACATATACAGGGTGTCCCATTATAATTAACCGGTTCACTTGTATTGTATCAGATATGATCAAATAGAATTTTTCTTAATTTCCGAGGGATTTGAACCAAACTTGGCATACAATAGTTTTTGGGGCACTGAATCTATATCTGGCATCAGAATTATGAAATTTAATATGGCGGACTATATATCTTGTCTTTAACCTCCTAGTGCGGAGCAATTTTTTTAAAATTTCATTGAATCTGGAATGGAAATTGTTTTGATTTGAAGTTTTTCGTTGTTGCTGAATCTGCAATCAGATTTTTAAATTTCAAGATGGCCGGTCCAAAATGGCGGTAGAAAATTAATATACTTTCGGAATTTTATAAAAGCTAGGGTATTTTTTAAATCACTCATTACGAATCTGGGATCAAATTGTGAAAATTCAAAATAGCGGATCTAAAATAGGGACCGAAAATTGAATAGAACGAATCTGAAAAGCTATCTGTAGGAGTTTATGAGGTCACTGATAACAAATCTGAAAACAGATTTTGAAAAAAACTCGAAATTTCACCCCAACTACTAGACGAAGAAATTTAACACATAAAAGAGCGAAACCTCCAAAATTTCGGCAGTAAGATAGATTTTGACGTAATTAGGCTCGTTGGATTCCTTATAAAGTTTAGAAAAAATGTTACCTATTTTTGTCGTATACAAATCAGAAACTGCATTACTGCACCTACAAAATGCATTTTTGGGGTGCAATTGTTCCAACCAATTAAAGAAAAAATCATAATTCGAGAATACATTGTCGAAACGGGCTGAATTTGGCTACTCGGGGGGTTTTCGGGGTCGCTGATCACGAATATAATGTCAGAACTTGACCCCGATGAACCTGGGGACCAGGAACCCTGGTCACCAGGCCCATCCCCGAGGTTTTCCCCTCGAATTCGGCCTGAAACTAAATGAAAATGGTCACTCGGGGGTCTTTGGGGTCACTGATCATGAATACGTTGTTAGTTTTGTTGGCCGTTACACCTAGAGGACCAGGAACCCTGGTCGCCAGGCCCATCCCCGAGGTTTTCCCTCGAATTCGACCTGAATGTAAACGAAAATGGTTACTCGGGGGGTTTTTGGGGTCGCTGATCATGAATACGTTGTTAGTTTTGTTGTCTGTTACACCTGGAGGACCATAAACCCTGATCGCCAGGCCCATTCGCTTCGAAATTCTCGTAATTGTGACTATAATATCTTGAAATTACGCCTCAAGACGCGAATGGGCCTGGCGACCAGGGTTCTTGGTCCTCCAGGTGTAACGGACAACAAAACTAACAACCTATTCCCGGTCAGCGACCCCAAAAACCACCGAGTAACCATTTTCGTTTAGTTTCAGGCCGAATTCGAGGGAAAACCTCGGGAATGGGCCAAGTGACCAGGGTTCCGGGTCCCCAGGTTCATCGGGGTCAATTTCTCACATCCAATCATCATATCCGTGATCAGCGGCCCAAAAAAACCCCAGAGGAACCAAATTCAGCCCGTTTCGATAATGTATTTTCGAATTATGATTTTTTCTTTAATCGGCTGGAAAATTGCACTCTGCACCTAAAAAATGTATTTTTTAGGTGCAGTAATGCAATTTCTGATTTGTATATGACAAAAAACAGGTAAAATTTTTTCTAAATTTTACAAGGAATCTAACGAGCCTAATTACGTCAAAATCCATCTTACTGCGGAAATTTTGGAGGTGAAATGCTAAATTTCCTCGTCTACACTATTTTTCACCCTTCGGGAGTGGCAGTTAAAAAAAATCATTCCTGCAATCGAATTAGAGACACAAAAAACACTTGAATACAAAATGTGTCCAAAAAAAACCTTCGTAATCGATTCAGTGACCCAAAAAAGCCCTATATCCTAAATATTATATTACATATAATTATTCTAGGGGGTACCACTTTTGGCAAGAACAGTGACAAAAACTGTACCAGTGAACCCATTAAGGAGCCATAGCGAAATAGCAGATCCTTTGGGTAAAAATATTACGATTTAACCAAACTTTGTTTAGTCCAAAAGTTATTGGTAACCAAGATACAGGGTGTCAGTTATAATTCTATTTTCGATTTTCGTAAATAACTTTTTTTAAAAACATTTGGTGAATGGGATTTTTTTGAGGAGAGAAATTTTAAGAATCTGTAATTTCGCTGTGGCTCCTTAATAATTAAACGCCCTGTATACTAGTGGCGGCTGGTGAAATTTGACATGCTCGTGATTTCGTAAGGAGGCATGGGACCCATACCAATACATATTTATATATGCAATACAATATATATTTTAAGGGGTGCTTACTAGACCTAAGTAGAAGGTTATATATAATAGCAAAAAAATCTTCGAATGAAATTTGCGATTTTTTTTCCAAAAATGGCTGCCTACCCAGAAGATTTTGGAAACGACTTGTAATTTTTTTTTCATAATCACCGAATACATTTTTATACTTGCGATTTGTGGTATTCTAAGTAAATGGTAATTTGAATTTTTATTTCATCCCAACATTTCATCTTTGAGATTTTACAATAGTTGTACCTTGCAAAGCATTTTGCTAAGCAAAATGCAAATTTTGTAAAAACCACAAGAATAAAAAGTTTTTGTATTCACTTGTTAATTGTGAAAAAATATTTCACAAATATTTTGCAAGCCGTTTTCAAGATTTTCTGGGAAGGCAGGAACAAGTTTTCAAAAACCGCTAAAATTTTTAAACAAAAATGCATCCATCTCACTTCGATTTTTTCAAACGGAAATACCTTATATTTGGTGTTAGTTGGTAAATCTAGTATTATTTATAACGATCGCATAAACATTTTACCACTTTGCATTAGAAAAGTTTAAAGATAATTCGAAATGAAAAGTTAGACACGAATTTTATTATGACTAAAACTTAACTAACATTAAAAATATAATGCAAGATCAGGTTCTAACTGGTTCTCAAATTGCCAAAAAAAAAATAAATGAAACCAATTTTTAAAAGGAAATAGTCGATAACTTTTGTATTCTGTTCACGAGGTTTATCAAAATTCTCGATATTTTCCTTACCTACTTGTATATGCTCATAATTAGAAAACATTTGCGGTAAGAATGGATTTGCCCGGACAATAGCTCACTTTCAATCTACATTTTTTTCAGAGATAGAAAAGAAACTTTGAACTTATAGAGAAATCGACGAAACAAATGCTTCATGCCTTTGTCGGTAAGCAAAAAAGTGAATGGATTTACAACCGACCGATTGCTGAATATAAAACCGAAGTAGGTTATATGCCCAGTTAGTAAGAGCCGCTGAAATATAGTTTTGCGTTTCATGATCAAATCTGTTGATCACGTGACCAACAAAAATTGTCATCAATGCTAAATAGCTTACGAGTAAATACAGTCTAAGAGTAAATACCAATAAAAAAATCATAGTATGACACATTTACGACACAAATTCGTTTTCACTTTTTCTAGAAAATTAGACGTCAGTTGATTATCATTTCCTGTTAACAGCAGATCTATTTGATTGCCCACGATTTGTCTCCTTAGAGAGCAACAGCTGTTAAACAGTTTTCAAAGTTCTTATTGGCAACCTGTTGAAACGCAAGCGGGGAAAAACTAATTTCAATAAATGCTCTGCACATCCCCAAATGTATTTTCCCAACAAACAAATTCAGTTACATAAATAGTAAAGGTACGGGGAAGAAAATTATTGCAGAACCTAAGTGGATATAAACACATTTTTAAAACGAGAAAATTGACATAAAACCTTTAAAAGTCACACGGATTTTTTGGAGGCTTGTACCGTCCCAGGCGAAATCAAATTTAACTTAAACTACTATTCTATTCAAAAGAAAGACAATTTGAGTCTATATCAAGAACCTATTGTAATTAGTGTTTATTAAGAAACTGCCAGGAGAACGGCTACTGCTACTTGGAAAAAAAATACAAATTCTTGATATACATATTTTTGACTTCATTAGATATCACTAATTGTAAATTCGAATAATGGGTTACAAACAAAATTACATATTTACGTAATCACCTATCATATAGCATTTCCTTTATTATCATAATACATATATTAGGGCGATAAGAAAATTAATAACGAATACTTGGAATACATAATTTAAAGGTAACAAGCGTTCAAATAAATTTCACCTTTGTTGAACACAAGTTGAATCTCCATCATATGGCCTGGATTCAAATCCCGGTGATTTCGCATATTTTTTGATTTCTTGCCTTTAATATGAGATGACAATGAGATAAAAATAGACATTTTATTCGAAAAAAAAAACATTTCAAAATAAAAATTGTATTACAAAAATTGTTGAAAATGACCTCCACGTTGTTATAAACTTTTTTTAATACCAATAAACTCTGCTCTACGAAAGAAAGCAAATTAAAAAATGAATTTTTTCGATATCTTACACAGATTTGAAGATATGAAATTTAAAATGTACTATATTTTTTTAATTTAATTCATTTTGAAAATTCAAATTTCCCGCCTATTCAAGTTTGGTGAATAATTAAGGCGAATTTTCATGCGATTTTTGATATTTCGAAACTACCGCCAATATTTCTTCTCATAACCGCAATGCAAACTATATTTTATTATAAAAATTTAATATATTAATTGTCATTAAACTGTAACAGTCATTTAATGTTGTTATCAATATTGTTTAGCACGATATTTTCAGTTATATATTAAAAGGTTTTTCAATAATTTTTTCAATTATTTATTGTAACTTAATGAGTGTTAAGTTAAGGGTTAACTGTGACAGTTTGAAGGTTGTCAAACGCAGGGTCGCAAAACAACAGTACATTTTATGTCACAATCTATAAAAAAAACATGCTATTTTCTAATTTGCACACCAACTTTGAGGTCGAATTTTGTCGAACGCTCCTTATAATTTAAACGTCTCGTGTATTCGTTTCCGCGGTAGGCCAATCGAATTACACAGCGGAGAACTAGAAAGAGAGGGAGAGAAAGAAATGTCTAAAACGTGAATGGACACGGCGGAGTCGCGTAACTTTTCAAACTATAAAACTGTAAGTTGGCGCGAACCTCTCTTCATGTCATCACACGTTCGCAACTTTCACTGCTGCCTCAACATAATGAAAAATCCGGACTGTCATCGATCTCTATTCGAAACGAATTAAATATTTAATATTCCCGGGCTAAATTTTATATGCTATTTGGAATTGAAGATAGCGCGTTGTTCGTCCGCGATGTTTTGCGGAGGTAACAGTAAAAACCGAGGACACAAAAGAAGACAATAAATAGCCGGAACGTCTTAAAAAGCGTAGTATCGGATTTAAGATTAATTTTTCCGTGGGAAAGCGTCTGACCTGTAGTAGGGGTTGCCGAACGGCGAGCAGTAGAAGGGGTCGTTGTGCAGATGGGGCACCATGGGGCACATGGGGCCTGCGGCGCTCAGGCGAGGGTGGTGGGAGCCCGGGGCCCCCACCAGGGGCTGACCTCCGTTGCAAATCGTGCTGTCGACAACAACCGGGCTGGCGGTACGCACAGGCATAGAGATAAGAAGATAACAATCGCCGTCGCACACACTCGCACACACGCACCGACGCTACGCGACGCACCGGCCTCACCGCGTCCTCTCTACGGCGGCGTTGGCGTGCGGCTCGCCGTCATCCTCGCCGTAACTCACCGGCGCGCGGCGGCGTGGAGTTCCTCTACGCACATGACGTCGGCACCGAGGCACCCGACCAGTATACTAAATCGAATGTCAACCACGTCCACGTGAACTATCTACGGAGCGAGCGCGGCGCGGCAGTGGTGGAGGTGGCGGGAGGCCTAGCCGCGGACGGCAGATGCGTACATGGCGGCGGCGGCGGCCAGGTTGCCTACTAGGCCAAGCTTACTACATATTTACGTGCCGAAATTAGTTACAGCACGAATATATACAGTTACTTGCAAAAGTATTCGTACCCTGAATTGATGTGTAAAGAAATTAACAGCATTTTTATTAGCTGTAAGGAAAAGTTTTAGCTTCATATTGCATTAAATCCCAACATAAAAAAAATTATTAATTTTAAGAATGGTAACATCCACGCAGCAAAAGTATTCGTACTGCGCATGACCTCAGTGTTCCAGGTATAACGGCAGTGGCGGTGCGTGATATTTCAGTTAGCCATATCTTGAAAACGACGCATGGGACCCACTTCACTTTTTAGGTGATGACTATACACCTCTTACAGAAAGGATTTATAGTGAAAAAAATCGTCAGCAAAGTTTGCGAAAAAAATTCCAAAACACTGGAGCACTCCCTGGGTTCTCAGTAACGCTCTGTGGGATATTTGCAGTATATTTTTTTCATAATCTAGAAACAAATATAAGGAGACGTTTTTCGATTTGTTGCAAAATATTTTTTTTTTCAAAAAGTTATGGCCATTTTAATTTTAATTTTATAGGAACATTTTGTTTCCCAAAATTAAAATGGCCATAACTTTTTGAAACAAAAAATATTTTGTAACAAATCGAAAAAACGTCTCCTTATATTTGTTTCTAGATTATGAAAAAAAATATACTGCAAATATTCCACAGAGCGTTACTGAGAACCCAGGGAGTGCTCCAGTGTTTTTGAAAATTTTTTCGCAAACTTTGCTGACGGTTTTTTCACTATAAATGCTTTCTGTAAGAGGTATATAGTCATCACCTAAAAAGTGAAGTGGGTCCCATGCGTCGTTTTCAAGATATGGCTAACTGAAATATCACGCACCGCCACTGTATAACGGTGAGACCCCAGTCGTTAAGACTTCAGTCACTAGGGATGGGAATCGAAAGGAAAATTATCGATATTTTGTATTGCAATATATCGAATGATGCGATAATAATTATCGATATATTGCTAAAAAATATCGATAATTAAAAATATCGATATAAATTTACTTTTTTTTTTAAATAGCAAAAAAATGGCAATAAAAATAATTAAATCCCGTGTTTTTCCATGTGCGACCACATATTACTGGTGTTTTTCGATGTCGCGACCTTTACTGAACACATTTCACCGAGCGTAATTATCGTCTTCGCGAATAAAGCGTTTCCAAACCTCACTTTTCGGTGGAGCCATTTTTCTTGGTTATATTCACATTTGTATCGCACATATAAAAATCATTCGCCGACTAATTTCTCTATATGAGCATTCCAGGAATATAACATCTTTTCCCGAACATCTTTTCATAGCATCGGATAAATATGCCACTCTTATGGGGGTTAAAACATCATTTTAAAGTGTATTAGGTTTCCAGTTTTGAAGCACTTTCTTCTCTTTCTATCTCATGTTTTAAAAGTAAGACAATACAATCGTATTTTTCCCAGTTTCCCTAGAAATGAAACACCGTTTACGGCGTTTACACTGATTTAGCGTCAACATCGATTATAAACTAGTAATTTTCATCAACAAGACAAGGAATAATTTTGATGTGGCGAAGGGCGACTAAGATGGCAATTAAGATTAAAAAAATTAATTCTTTTTTTTTTCTCTCAAATTTTAAAAAAGAATCTTTCGATAATTGTCTTTTTATCGAATAAAATATATCGATATCCGATAATATCCTAAGTTCCGATATCGATATAAAATATCGATATATCAAAACAAAATATCGATAGTTTGAAATATCGATATTATATCGCCCATCCATATCAGTCACACTTTTCAGTTATACATTCAGACGAGTGTAAACAAAAGTATGTTGTGTGAATCTGTTAAAATATTTCTAATTATAATGGGACGTAAATCAGAAACAACAGCACAGGAGAGACAAATGGCAGCATTTAGAAGGAAAATCATATAAAGAAATAGGTGATTTGTTAAAAAGAAGCAAAAGTACTATACAATATATTATAAAAAGATATAACGAAAATCAAATAGTTTCCAATATGCCTTGAAAGGGCCGTCCAAGACTATTAACTTCTCGAGAAGAGAAGGCAATAGTGCGCGAAATAAAAAATGCCCTTCTACAAGTGCCCCAAAATTGGCGGCATTAGTAAATAATCGTTTTAAAAAGCAAGTAAGTGCAGATACCTGCCGCCGGATTTTAAAAAGGCACGATCTGCATTGTAGAGTATCTAGGAAAAAACCCTTTATTAATAAAGTAAATCGTTTAAAACGATTAAAATTTGCCAAAAAGTATTTTTGCAAGGTTCACATATTTTGGGAACGAGTTTTATTCACTGATGAGAGTAAGTTCAACATTTTTCAGTCGGACGGCAGACGTTTAGTGTGGCGTAAGGTAAACGCTGAGTTTGAACCGAAAAATGTGTGTCCAACTTTTAAGCATGGTGGCGGTTCAATGATGGTGTGGCGAAGTATGAGTGGCACGGGGAATTTAGTTTTTATTGATGGCATTATGACTAAATTTATGTACTTAAACCTATTCAAAACAAATTTGCCATTAAGTGTCGCAAAATTGAAGCTAGGAAATAATTATTGGTTCCAACAAGACAACGATCCAAAACACACTGCTTACATAGTGAGGCAATGGATTGTATACAATACTCCCCATCAGTTAATTACTCCCCCTCAAAGCCATGATTTAAATGCAATTGAGCATTTATGGTCGGAAATGAAATGACAGTTACGAAATTATGAAATAAAAGATAGAAAAACTCTTAAACAGGCAATTACAAATGTATGGCAAAATATGGATCCTGATCACACAAAAATTGGTAGCAAGCATGCCTAAACGTTTGGAGGCTGTGATGGCAGCTAAAGGTGGACCAACCAAATACTAACTTGGCCAATTTCACTAAAAAAATCCTGAAGTACGAATACTTTTGCGACTCGTGATTTTGCAATAGAGAATAATTTAGTTTTTATTTTCTTAACAGTAAATGATATGAAGTTCAAGTTTAATTTATGTAATACACATGTATGTTTATAATAAAAATATTATGATTAATTATACTCACACCCATTAAAAGTAAATTGTGGTTATTTACAATTCCCTGTAAAGTACGAATACTTTTGCGAGTAACTGTACATAAAAAATCGGAAAAATTCCATAGAATTGAAGAAACTACAAAAACCCCTTTTTTTCGTTTAAAAAAAAGTATGCAACCTACGAAAAAAAAGTTTCAAATAAAAGTTGTAGAACTTATTAAAACAAACAATATAAACCTAATCCTAAATAAATAATTTTTTTATTGCAAAAAAAAACAGCTAAAAATCGCGATTTTTTTTCAATTGCTTATATCTGAAAAATATATAATATTTTTTCATGAAACTTGGGGAATGTATAGTCCTCGATAAGTAGAATAAGCTGATATTTTGAACATTGCAAAATTCCTGATAGTTTTTGCAAAAATCGCATTTTTCGCAAAAAATGTTTTTTTTTTAAACTCCAATAATTCATACACAAATGCACTCAACTGTATACGTCGAGTCGGCGTCTCTCTTTCCCATCACTACGCGCATGAACAAACATCGAGCGGAGGCAGCATTTTGTATAGGGGCCAATACCATGTAGTCAGTACAGATCAGGAAATGACATTGACTTCCATAAAATAATATTTATATGAAAGTACAAGTATTTAACTACGATCTGTGCAAAGTTCAGCCATTAATGTTAAGAAATGAGGCAGTGGCGATTTTCGAAAAAAAAAATATCTCGGCTCCAAAAGGTAGTAGGGTAGTTTTTTTTTTGAAATTTGTAAAAAAAATAGCAGCTATCGGATGGAAATAACGCTATTTCGGTATAATTAAAACTTTTTGAAAAAATTACATTTTTTCGGTAAAAAATGGCGATTTTTGCGTAGTTATTTTAGCAAATTAACAATTATATTACGATTCGCGCTTTATTTGTACACGAAAGTACAAGTCTTGCAGAAAATTTTAAGCCCTAACTGAACTGAAGTGCATTTGTGTATGAATTATTGGAGTTTAAAAAAATCATTTTTTGTGAAAAATGCGATTTTTGATATTTTTTGATTGAATGGAAAAAAAATCGCGTTTTTTAGCTGTTTTTTCGCAATGAAAAATGAATTCATTTATTTATTAAAGTCGGATTAGGCTTATCTTGTTTGTTTTAATAAGTTCTACAACTTTTATTTGAAACTTTTTTTTTGTAGGACGCATAGTTTTTTTTTAAACGAAAAAAAAGGGATTTTGGCCAACTTTTTTGGACGCCATTTTGAATATGACGCGGGGAAATTCAGCTCGGGAAAAGTAGTTTATTCAATTCTACGGAGTTTTTCCGATTTTTTTATGTATATTTTCGTGCTGTAACTAATTTTGGCAAAAAAAACGAGGTATTTTTGACAACGGGCCTGGCTTATATTTCGAGTAGCGGGCGTTTTTTGTTCATCAGCACTGCTTTATCGGAACCTCTATCGGGGTCAGGGTTGGGCCGGAGCCGATTTTCGTTGGGGAGACAAAAAAATCCTCGACTCAAGGAAACTCACCCGCGCACAGAGAAATTCTTTGGACCGAGAATCGTCGTTTCAATGGAGTCAGAAATGTCCTGATTTAAAAGTTTAGAGTTTTCAGCCAGCTTATTTTCAATGTTCTCGGTGCTGAAAAAAATTCAATCAAGTCAATTCCGACGTAAAATTTCATGTTTTTTATAGCCTTAGAATTGTTCAAAAATTGATTTTAAAAATATTAAAAAGAATATTTGGACAAAATTACGATTTACTCCACAAAAAAAGACCTGAATTTCTTTATGAAACAGGTACCTAGTCTTCGGGTTCTATACCAGAAAAAATCGCGTCCTCGCGACCCGAACTAAATGGCTTTATTTTATTTTTAAAAGTTTTTGGGAACTAAATAAAAAATGCCAGCCGATTCTTTTTCGGCCGAAGTTTTTGAGAAAACAGTTATTGATATTATACATGAATAATTTTCTTCTCGAAAATTATATTTTTTTGCAAAAATATCTCAAGAACAAAAAATGTCTTACACTTTTTTAAAGAATACTCTCAATTTTTTTTAGGGTTTTTAAAGACGATTTTTATTCCAAAAATCACGAAATCGAAATTTCCATCTGAAAATTTGAGGGTATTTTTAGGTTGATTCTAAGACATTTTTATTCTTAGAACATTTTTACCAAAGTTCGTATTTTCTGAGAAAAAAAATTATGAAATTTATACAATAATATTTTTGATTCGGCCGCCATTTTGTTTACCTAAAATTTTTTTATAACCACTATCGTATTCTTACGTATTTTGATGTGCTGAATACGTGCTGATTTTTTGCCATTTCATTTGATTTTGTTTTGGGTGTCCATTTCTTTATAATAAAGATGAATTTTGTTGTAAATACAGCTGTATCTGTATTTCAACAATTTGTTTAAGATTGCACATTTTTTATGTTATGGATGACACAGGAACATGGTATACCGTGTTTTTTCTTCTTGTAAAATAAATGTCAATTTTTGACATATTAACAACATTTAAATACCAAACTGACATCACTTATCTCGGGTGGATGTCAGGTTTAGGTACCGATTGTGCTGGAGCATCTGCGTCTACCCATTGGCGATCTATGTCTTACATAAGCACCCACATTTCATCCCCGGTAACAAGATTGTTCAACTAGTCAAAATGACGACTGCGGGAGAGAAGTTGTATGCAAATTTTACTCCGATGTGGCGATCGGTTTCGCTTAATAAACGTGGTATCCACTTGGCCAACTTTCGGACTTTGCCAAACGTTTCAAGTCCGTGAACTACCATGGACTGACTACAGCCCTCGTGTGGTTCCATACGGGTTTGCTTCGACAATCGTATAATCGTATACGCAAGTGCTCGATATCCAGTTGAGGTGGATACCTACCAGATCGTGATTTATCGTCGATGCTGTAGTCGCCAGATCGAAAGCGTGCGAACCATCTTTTGCATGTTGCTAAACTAGGGGCGTTGTCGCCATACGCGGTCATTAGATTTCGGCGTACTTCCGTTGTATTATGGCCGAAACGAAATTCATATAATAAAGCATATCGAATCTCACTTGAAGTTTAACCTCTACGCCACCACTTTGATTCAAAAAAATGAATCAACCATAGATATGCGTTTAAAGTTGAATAAATATTTCGTATCTAAAAATTGTTAAACACGGGACTGGAAACAGATTATTAAAGACTGGACGTACAAGTAGCCATTCCATAGGCAGCGGTTTTTCTGAAGGTAAACTATACCGCGAAAATTATAAATATGATTTTTTATGTGACCTTATTTGTTCAATTTGCTCATTTCTCATAGTAAATAAGTTTATGTATTCCAATTATTTGCGGAAAGTATAGAGGCATACAAATATGCTTTGCCATTGGCACTAAAGAATGAAGTAACGCAAATATATTTTTTACCAGCGGCGGGTCAGCAGAGAAGGCTAGCAAGGCGACTACTTTTAAAAAATTACTTTTAATATAATATTTCCCAAAACCATTTTTAACTATAGTTACAAATTGTATAGCAACTTGAAATATGTGTATTTTTTCAAATGTATAGGAACCTTTAAACTCCAAGTTAATGGACGTTCGTTAAATTTATGAATAACAACACGATAGCACTCTTCCCCAGTTCCGTAGCATTGAATCAAATCAATTCTTTGTTCTAGAGTCAACATTATAGCATATAAATAGTAGCAAAATGACGAAGATTCGATTTGAGGTTATACTGACTTATTAGTTGTCAGCAGTTGTCAGTGATATCTTGCAATGAAAAAATCCGCCTACTAAAATTTTTTTTAAAGAATTAAAAAAAAATCCAAGTCCAAATTATGAAGAAAAATGATATTATCTCGAGAACCGTTTGAGTTATATAAAAATTGATTATTTGAAATCAAGCAGGGCAAATCATCAAGAGTGACTTTTTCTGAGAAATCAAAAACACAGGATTTTTTCCTCTTTTAAACTCGATCCGGGGACTGATAAGACCTAATAAGATCTAAATCCGGATCTATGATTTCTGACGACGAATAACAGCAAACGAGAATTCCTCCATTTCTGTATATTATGTTATCAACTGTCTTATTCTACTTTAAAATAAAACGTTCTAGTAGAAAAATTACATTCACTCCTCATCTCAAAAGTATCTAGGACAGACTTCTAAAAAAAACTCTGCCTCGCCAATCTCTGCGTCTCTGCTAGGAGACGCCGCTGATTTAACTGCACGAATTAGACACGCAATGTGTAAAAGGAAAGGTTACACTTATATTTGTTTTTATTATTGACAGTATTAAAAAAATAAAATATCACGTGACGCAAGCCAAACGGTACTTTGGCCTTTTTTCACTGTAAGGAAACTTACAACGTACATAAAAATCTAACGGCGGCTACTTATCCTGTTTGGTACACCGCGAGATATATGAGAAGAAATGTTAGAATAATTGTAGTATGTATTTCACTTGCATAATTCACATTCGTTTACATACAGTGAGGTCCATAAGTAACGGATAAATTCGTTATCTACGTAATTTACAATTTACGAGTAAAATCCTGAAACACGTCAATTTTTAATTCTAGAATGACATTTTTTTGAGCATAATTTCATACCTCCTCTTCCAACCCCCTTGGTGTGACAGCTATCCCTTTAAAATTTTTAAACGCACCCTCGGGTGCGTGTGATAGCTTATTTGAAGGGTTCTTAATTATCCATTCAGCAATATAAGGTTTTTTGAATTTTGTATATTTTTCATCAAGAAAATTAAATTTGATAATTTCTAAATTATTATTATTATGAAATGTATACAATCAAGTGCCTATGTACCAAATATCTGTCAATCTGACGTTTTTAGTTAATTTTGTGTCAATATTCAACTTAAATGTATCGGTTTCCCTGATACGCTGCGCAAAATACCCAACAAAAAGAAAGAAGTAAAAAGAATAGAAAACAAATTTCGTGAATTTGGAAATGTCACAGATACTCCTAAATCTGGTAGGAAACGCATTTTAGACGATGAACAGAAATGGGATATAGTTAGATATTCAAGATAATCCACATAAACCTACAAGACAAGTTGCCGCCGATAATGACGTTAGTAAAACGTCCATATTGTGTCTTCTAAAAAACGAAAAATACCGCCCATATAAAATTTATTTGGTTCAAGAAGATGACCCTGATCGCCGATTGGAATTTTACGAAATCATGGCAAATAGATGCCAAGATAATCCTTTATTTATAAAAAACATTATTTTTTCTGATGAAGCAATATTCGTCTTAAATGGAATAGTCAACCAAGAGAACTGTAGATACAGGAGTTCAGAAAATCCACATTGGATGATGGAGGCCAATACTCAATATCCTGAGAAGGTGAACGTTTGAGCTGGAAATATAAATTCTCAAATTATCGAACCATATTTCTTTGATGGCACATTAACTGGCGCGCGTTACTTGGATTTCTTGCAAAATTTCTTAGTTCCAGAGTTAAGAATGCTTTTCCCAGATGATGACAACCCCAATGAAATTTATAGAAATATTTGGTTTCAGCAGGACGGAGCTACACCACATTTTTCATTGGAAGTAAGAGCCTATCTGAATCAAGTTTTTCCCAATATATGGATCGGTAGACGCGGTGAAAATGAGTGGCGTGCTCATTCTCCCGATTTGACCCCGCTTGACTATTTTTTTATAGGGTTACTTAAAATCGAAAGTCTACTTCAACCGACCAAATAACGTAGAATATTTAAAAGACAGAATAAGGCAAGAAATTAATCAAATCACCCCGGAAACAATACAAAATGCTTTAGAAGAATTTCAGCAACGCCTCCATTATTGTCAAGAAGCAACGGGCGCCTAGTTTGAACATTTGATTTAAACTGTTCTTCTGTTCTGTTTCAAGTTCTTTTCTTTACTTAGTAACATTAAAAATGTTACTAAGTAATTAACTAAGTACTAACTAAAATAAATATTTTTCAATTAAATAATAGATTTTATATAGAAACAATAGAAATTAAAAAAATCTGTTGCTGGATGGAGAATTAAAAACCCTTTCAAATGAGCTATCACACGCACCCTCGTTCCATTTAAAAATGTTAAAGGGGTAGCTGTCACTCCAAGGGGGTTGGAGGGTGAGGCATAAAATTATGCTCAAAATATGTCATTCTAGAATTAAAAATGGACGTGTTTCAGGATTTTACTCATAAATTGTAAATTACGTAGATAATGAATTTATCTGTTACTTATGGACCTCACTGTATGTATGAAAATGATAATTAAAGGCCTAAAGCTGTATCCCAAAAAATGGTCAAAACTGATAGCCGCGTTTTAGAATCAGAAAGAAAAAACAAAAATTTTTAAGGTAAGGCAACATTATTGTTAATGAAATTTGGATAATGCTATTGACCAGTTTTTAACAAGTATTTTTAGATACATGAGCTGAAATTAAATATTATTGTTTTAGCTATGTATTTAGTAAAAAAAAATATAAATCGAAAAAAGGTAGTTTTTTTTTCCTTCATCCAAAATTGGTCATTCAAAATTTATGTAAACGAAGTGCAACAGTTCTTGAAATATTTTAGTCACGATTTTCAAAATGCAGACTAGGCGGCTATGATTTCGTATTTAGGAATTACTTTTAATGCAATTACATGCATTTTTTAAAACAATTTTCAACGTTTTCACACCTACATATTTATGATTTGATTTTGATTTAAAGACGCATTTTGGGATTCTGCTCCGTAATATTTAGCTATTAATAAATGTTGCCCCACTCCCACCTTCTAGACTATTTTTCTGAATCGGTTATTCGACATCTGGACCGTCGGTATACATATGTATGTATGTACGTGAGGTTGCCGAACACAACTACTCGTACACTAAATTAGCGACAAAATACCGATTTCCGCATTCCCATAGAAAAAACGACAGAGATGAGAAACGTTTCCAAGTATAATGTTAAAAAATGCACCGATACTTTCGAAATGTGTAAAATTAGTCAAGTCACGCTCCATTTATTTCAAATGTTCCCGCTATAACTCTGTTGTCGTGGTACACATAGAAGAACACGAGATATCGAAAGTTTTAAAATTTAGATGCTTTGGCATAGGCGTAACTGGGTAGGGGACAAGAGGTTAAAATCATTAAAATGAAAATCGGCATTTTGCAAGTCTTTTACGATAAAATCAAATTTAAAGCATCTGTACAGATCTATAGATACTCCATTCTATAGAGGAAGAAAAAATAAAGTGTCACACACACAAAGTTCATAAATCACTGAGGTTAGATATTTAAAGTTCATACACAAAAATATGATTATTATTATTTAAGAATTTTATATTTTTAAATTTTTCTTTTCTTAAGAGGGTGAAATTAACGATAATTTTTCAAGAGACGTATTCACTGTGCTAGTAAAAGCTAGTATATAAACATATTTACCACTTCAAAAATGTTTATATATATTATTGCATTTAACACAATTTTATGTTTCTCATCCATTTGGTAATTATTAATTAAGCACACTTTCCAACGTTGCTAATTAGATTACTTTTGTTTGCATATGCAGTAAAAAGAGATGGTAAACAAAATTTAGAGATGAGGATACTTCAACAAAACCCTTGCCCTCAGTGGCGGTCCGTGGAATTTGACATGCTCATATTTCCGTAAGGAGGCATGGGACCCACACCATATTTTAGGGGGTGGTTACTATACCTAAGTAGAAGGCTATAAAGGCAAAAAAATCTTCAGGGAAAACTTGCGAAAAAATTTTTTCCAAAAAGGGCTGCCTCCGGGCAGATTTTGGAAACGGTTTGCAAAATATTTGCGAAGCATTTTTTTTCATAACCACCGAGTAAATACAATTTTTAATACTTGTGATTTTTGCAAAATTCTTATTTTTCTTAAAGATACGACTATTGTAAAATCTCACACACGAAATGTTGGGATGAAATAAAAATTCAAATTACCATAACTTTTACAGATCTCAAAATGTCAAAAAATCACAAGTATAAAAAAAAAATTGTATTTACTCGGTGATTATGAAAAAAAAATATTTCGCAAATATTTTGCAAGCCGTTTCCAAGATCTGCCCGGAGGCAGCCATTTTTGGAAAAAAAAATTCGTAAGTTTTCCCTGAAGATTTGTTGCCATTATAGCCTTCTACTTAGGTCTAGTAACTACCCCCTAAAATATGGTGTGGGTCCCATGCCTCCTTACGAAAATACGAGCATGTCAAATTCCACGGACCGCCACTGCTTGCCCTGGTTTTCGCCATACACGTTTCCGTTGGGATAATGTTTAGGGACGAATGTAAATTGGAAATATTTGGTTCATCCCAACGGAAACGTCTATGGTGAAAACCAGGGCAAGCTTTTAAAAAAAGAAACCCTTCAGGCAACAGTAACGTATGGTGGTGGCTCCGTAATAATTTGGGGATGCATGGTGGTGGCTGGGGTGGGAAACCTTCATAAACGGGATAATGCATAAATTCGTGTATTTAGATATCTTAAAGGATTTAGTAACCAGTGCTGAAAAATTGGGTCTCTCCAACAGCTTTCTGTTGCAACAGGATAATGACCTAAATCAGTGCGCAAAAATTGTGAAGGAATGGATTTAATGTGCCCAGACGCTTAGAAATACCACCGCAGTCGCCAGACATGAACCCCATAGAACATCTATGGACGCGTCTTAAATAGTTAGTACAGAAACACAGTATTTCAAACAAAGAGATGTCAAAGAAGTATTTGCAGCAAAAATGGGATCAAATAAGCCTCGGTTTCACAAAAAATCTAGTCTGGTCGCTGCCTCAGAGACTTCACAACATAATAAAATCAAAAGGCTATCCAACACACTACTGATTATGATTTTTTTCTTATTTACCACCAATCAAGTAAATCAATACGTTTGTATGTCTCATTGCCTACTTTGTTAAGCAATAATAAAGAGCCATCCAAAAAAAAACGTCATCAAATGACGGAGAGAGATGGAAATATCGGTTATGTCGAAGGTCAAAATGAAACTTTGTTGTTGCCAAACTTTTAACAAGTGACTATCACAATTTGTAAAATAAATAAAGGCTGTCACATGATGTAATAGCCTTGACAATTAAATAAGGTTATAAATTTAAGATACAAGAACAGAAATACGCCTTTTTTTGCTTGGCCAACTTTGACGACTTTTTTTTTACGGTTCGTTATTATGTGTGACTATGAAGTGTTTTAATTTTGAACTATGTTTTTTTTTTTACTTTTAAAACCAGATTCGTTTTCACTAAAACTGGGGGGCCCAAATAATAATCGTAAAATATTATCGTAGTTTCGTCAATGTACTTTTTATCCTAGTATTATACATATTATGTATATTATAACTGTTTTGCGATACAGTACATGTAATACATAGTATAAATACATACATGCTCTTTTTAACATCGGTCTTAGAGGAATTTTTTTACTTATATACCTCGTTTGCTAAAAATTACATTTAGGTCTATAAATGCAGTAAGGTGAATGACATTCGCAGTAACCGGCGACGTAATTCAGATTTGATTAAAAAGTAACAGTACAATTGCAACGGGAATAGTTAAGTGCGGGTGTACTGTTAAATAGGAAAAAATCTGTTACGAATTGCAAATTAACGATTTTAATTTAAAAAGACATAATGGTATAGCATAAAAGACATAATGGCATAGCATAGCTCGAAATGCAGTTCTAACATTTGTAAAATGTAATGTACATACCTGCAAAATGTGAAATTTACTTGTCATTATTAGTGAGAAGGAATATCAAAATAATGTATTTTTGTTATTTTTTTTAAACCGGTTTTTATTTTTAAATTCTGTGGATAAAGCAAAAAAATATCAAACCATTTTATTTTTGTCAGAAATATAATACATATCAATTTACATTAAGTGTAGAATTGGAAGCAGTTTATTAATTTCAAGGTCTCTTTTCAATAACATTAAGGCATAACACTTATTAAGGCATTAATTTTATATACATGAGTTTTTTCAAGCTATTTGTACAGAGTTAGTTTCTATAATTTGACAAGTTATTGCGAGTTTATTATTGAAATTAGAAAATAGTTCTTCAGACAAATAGTTATAATTTTTTTATTGAATTTTTATGACACGATATGAGAAAAAACAATTGAACATCAGAAACCATAAAAGTGAACCACTTTTTTTTATGGAACACCCTATATGTTATTGCATATTCTGATTCCTCAATTGTTTCCCTTTCAAAAATATATAGCATGTCAATGTTTGCTTCGGCAGGTCGCGACATATTTCATTTAAAAATAAATAAAAAACCTCAAACTTTCCACAATGTGGTTATTACGAATTTATTATTGAATTAGAAAAAAATTCTTCAGACAAAAGCTACAGGTTTTTGCATAAATTTTTGTTACATGATATGAGAAAAAAATCAGGAAAAAAAAGAACGTTTTGAAAAGAATTTCATTAATTTATGTTTATTATTAATTGTTTAAAAAAAGAATAATGGTTAGCGAATAAGAAAAGTTTGAAGTTGTTTATTTATTTTTAAAACAAATATGTCACGACCTGCTGAACCAAATCTAGACATGTTATAGTATATTTTTAAATAGGGAAAAATTCGAGGAATCATAATATGCAATAATATACAGATTATGGTTTTTAGTTTTAGTCTTATGGTTTCTTATGTTCAATTGTTTTTTCTCATATCATGTTATAAAAATTTGTGCAAAAATCTATTACTTTTTTCTAAGTTCAATAATAACTTGTCCAATTATGAAAACTAACCTTGTACAGTGAACACTCAAAACATGTATCTCTTTCCACTCAAAAGGTATATAAGGTTCATATTCAAATTTTCTTATTAAAAAAAATATATATCCGAAAACAGAGTATGTAAATGGTACTTCTTGGGGTACAAAAAAAAACCAGGAAACTACTATTTTCTTTAGATAGGTTTACAAATTAATTTCATACACATTATTCTCACACGTTTGTACCCTGTAAACACACATACACTTCAAAAATGTCTTATGCCATGCCATAATCAACAACGCCTTGGACAATGTGAGTGAAACAATATTTTGTGTATGAAACTGCATATGTAGGTATTTTGCGAAATGTAGCTAGGTATACATAGAATCAAAGTTAAAAAAAAATATATAAAAAAACAACCATAAAAAACACGCGCTTATTGAAAATATATCATCATAAGGCAAATCAATGAACACCCCGCTTTAATCTTTATCCAGATAAAACCAGGATTCACTACATATATATTTACTACACTATTTTATCCCTTTTAGTGCATTTAAAAGTTATTATCTTTAAGAAAAAACGTGTTTTTTAAACTTTATGTTTATTTATTTATTTATTTGTTAAAATTACATAATATTTATTTTTAGTATTAAAAAAAAGTTGGCTTGAATCTGTGCAAATTTGAACCCAAGACTCTCAGATCTAAAGAACACGTGGAATACATTGAAGCGTCTCTTTTTATTATAAATAAAATAATACTATGTTGATATTAAAATATTACATTGTCATCGAAGATTAGCAAGTGTGCAAAATTTCAAACCGATAGGACAATCAGAAGTGGGTGAAATGGGATTGAGTGCAAGATTTGTTACATATACACTAGTAACAAAAATTAAAGGATATTAAAAAAACTTCAAATTTTTGGGTGATTTTCAACAAGGGATAACTCGGAGAAAAATGGTCGTACAGAAAATAAAAAAAAAAGGAAATTGAATCGTCAAGTGCAAACCTTCGGGGCACTAAGAAAAAAAAATCGCAGCGCTTTGCAACTTAGAGGGTTTTTTTGGAGACACTTTGAGGTTAAAAAATTACCGACGATAGCCTTCGTTCATCCACTATATTCAGTTATACTAAATTTTCCAAATATCCTTAAATTCGCGCAAGTTTTTAACTTTTTTTCAGCCAATATCATCGCTTCAAAATTTTTTTTTATCAATCGCCCCCGATTGTGTCTTATAGAGAATGTTTTGCAGTTTCCAAAACCCTACCTCCATTTTATATCCGATCATTAGTTCCCGAGTAATTGATTGTCAAAGTTGAAAAGGACTTTTTTGCTTTGATTGACGATAACTCCGCGGCAAATCATCGTATGCAGCTCGTTAAGAAGTCATATTAAAGCTGATTAAATTGTCTAAAAGATTTTTATGGTCGCACGATGAAAAAAATTTTTTGAAGTCCACAGACCATTTTAAAGACGAGCAAAAAATCTGGAAAAACATTTTTTTCTTGGTTTTCGGATGATTACATGAGAACCACTCCTGCTAAAAAAAATTTTAAGTCCAGATCTGAAAACTAGACACTTGAGGCTACAATTTCTTTTTTTTTATTTTCTGTGCGACCATTTTTCTCCGAGTTATCCCTTGTTGAAAATCGCCCAAAAATTTGGAATTTTTTTAATATCCTTTAATTTTTGTTACTAGTGTATAATGCAACAAGCTAATATAAGCGTGTTAAAAAGAAAAATGTACATTGTCGTAATTTTCCGGTTCAGCAAAAGCCTTCCATGCATCGTAAAAAATTCGAGCAAGCGAGTTATTAATATCTGGCAAGATATAAGGCGCAGGACGAGGCACTCCACTGGCTGACGGCCTGCGGGGTCAGCGGGGATATCGCTCTCTAGCTGGCTGCCAACAATCGTGTGCCGGTGAACCTGTTCCTCCTGAAGGAACGTGTGCACGAGAATGATGTAGAGAACTGCTTCGAGAAGATGTACGAGTACCGTTTTCTCCTACATTCTCGACGAATTAAATAGTAGCGATATTGTTTCTCAACAAAGCTCCTTATATTTATTGCTAAACGTTGGACGTAAATTTTGAAGGTTGCTTAAATTCTAATAATTTTTGTAATACAGTATTGATTTTTTTTGGTTCTGATGATATTACATCCTGTGACATTTGTATTTTAATCCAGTCTGTGAGTCGGGAAATTAGGCCAACTAAATAAGTTTGGTGTAGCTACTCGAATTGAAAAAAAAATTTTTTGCATCATGTTCTATGAACCTCTAAGGTCATTCGTGACTATCAACCAACTTGGCAAGCCCCCTCAGACCACCCCTATACTATAAAACACACCCCATTCTCACCCTCATTTTTAGAGTGTTATTTAATTTTTTGAAAAAAATGACAATTAAGCATCGAAAGTGGGTTCTAGGAGGTTTTTTGGGTCGCTGATCATGAATCCGATGTCATTTTCCCGGAAAATTCATGTCACGGCCGGGAAAACTGGAAAATTGGGTCACTTTTGCGAGAATTGAATCATTGTTCAAGCTTTTTCCGTGGCATAAATTTTCCGGGAAGATACCCCGCGACCCAAGAAACCCCCTATAGCGACTTATCACACGACCATTTTCATCAAATTGAAAAACTATCTCTTTCCGGAAAATTTTCATAGTTTTCCAGAAAATTTACATGGTTTTTCGTTATGCGTTATGATTATACGCTGCTGGATATCTTTATGAAGTAAAAGACCCAAATCCCGTGAACAATGATTAAATTTCCGCAAAAGTGACCCAATTTTCCAGTTTTTCCGGCCGTGGCATGAATTTTCCGGGAAACTACATCGGATTCATGATTAGCGACCCAAAAAAACCCCCTAGAACCCACGTTCGATGCCTAATTGCCATTTTTTCAAAAATGAAATACCACTCTAAAAATGAGGGTGAGAATGGGGTGTGTTTTATAGTATAGGGGTAGTCTGAGGGGGTTTGCCAAGTTGGTTGATAGTCACGAATGACCTTAGAGGTTTCATAGAACATGATGCAAAAAAAAATTTTTGAATTCGAGTAGCTGCACCAAACTTAGTTAATCTCCCAGCTCACACACTATTTGACTGGACTATTTAGAGTATTTATCTGTGAGAAAATAGTGGATAAATCTTTTTCAGTTTTTAGACTCATATTAAAGGGACATATTCAGAGCATCTGACTAATTGAGTCAATTTGGAAAAAAAAATTCCTGTACATGAAAAGTTGAACCAAAAATATAATAAAAACTACCGTTATTTTATATTTTTGGTAAATATCACTGTTTTTAATAACGCAGCCTGCTCTAGAGGGATACCTGTTAATGGCTCAGCTCAAAAAGTACAGCTCAAAGATCAAAAATTGTTTAGTTAGTCAGATGGACACTAAGTTATTCACGGTTTTTCTGAAAACATTGCAGTTTTAGTTTTTTAGCGATATATCGACATATATCTCCTTCAACTTGGGTTTGTTAGTCGCAGAATTTCACAAGCTGTGATCCTATCAAATGCAAAAAAATTAACTCCTTGACTGACAAATTAACCCCTTGATTGACTGAAAAATTAACTCCTGAATCTTCGCCTCAATCTTTGAATTCCTGAATAAAATACAAACCTTGAGTCCGAACAGAAATCAAAACAGTTTTTCCATTCCAGGCATTATCTTTACCTACGTTTTAGTATCACTGATTACTATACGACCAACACATCATCTTAATCCATCGATAGTCCCTTTTTTTATTATATTTCGAATCATTATTGATTCGAAATCATTAGTGATTTGAACTTTGTTAGTTATGTGAGCACCTAGTTATGTGAGAACAACCATTAATTTCAAAATATTTCTGCTCCATCATCTATTTCCTTATCGACATATTATCTGTTATATTGGAAAGTTTTTATACTGGCCATATTTTTCATTAGAAATAGTAAATGAAGAATTTCTGAAGAAGAAATGAAATTTTTGGGGCAATTTCTAACCAATATTGGCCTATAGGAGTACTTGCCCAAAATTTTGACAACACCATAATGTTCAGCGGGTCAAAATACCTCGGAAATGACAGAGCTTGTCAAAATACCATTGTTTAAATGCGGTACATAACTTGAGTGTATGAGGACAAAGACTGTACTTGATGTACAAAGATGGTCATTTCCTTAGAGCTCTAGTTTGTTTTGGGTGCAAAATAGAACAAAATAAACCCCGGGATCATGTTCAGCATCCCCAAAAATATAGTAAAACACATGTTGAATACATTTTACATTTTATCAGGCGTTAGTAGAGCATTTACTTATTGAGCAAAGATTTGTGATTTTCCAACAGTTTGGGCCAAGTCGAAAAAAAACAGATCTCGGCGGTCAAGGGGTTAATAATGTATAAAGTTAGCTTATGGCAACGCAACACATAGGCGACTCGCGTAACATGTGATGCGGATCGCCTCAATTCGTATTTATTTCAGTAGTCTTGTGTCAGTTAGTTGTGCTGTTGTACAACCTCCGCTATATGCCTTACGTTGAGTAGTAAGGCTGTGATATAATTTCATAATAAACTGTGGCAAACGTGCGGAAGACTATTAGTTACTTTCGTGAATCATACTTATGTTGCGTTTCTGCCAAGCTTAATAATGTAGTACAAACATTATCAGAATACAAGCAACCCTAAAAAAATGGGTGTTTGATGATTTTCGTTACTGACTGAACATTTTGAGGTGTAATAATATTGGTTGGCGGTATTTTGTATTACTTCATCATAAAGTATAAAATACAACTAATACAACATATGTATTTTATTTGACCCTACGTAATTTTCTGCGCAAGTGTTATTGAAGCTACACGGAAAAATATTTACTTTAAACTCTTACATAAACAAATTAATAATGTCGTATACTCGCAATAAAATACGTAGTTAAATGAATTTAATATTTACTTTTATTATTAACATGTACCGGGTCTTTCAGAACTTAACGTCAATAATTCGATAAAAATAATGCCAGTTCTTCGAATATATTTTTAAAGGTCCTTCGTTATACAGTTACAACTCCTTGAATCTAAAGGATGGAAACAGTTTTTTTACAAATACAAACAATGCAACGAAAAATACAATTTTAACCAAATTTAATGTTCATACGGTACATAAGAATGTATTCCGATTTATAGGTGTACAAGCTAATAACTTGGTAATGAAAAAACAATTTTTTTTCTGTACCTATGTTTTTTTTGCAACGAGAAAGTATATTAGCAAGCTCGTATATACATGATACTTGTATGTACATCTTGTGATAACTGATTCAGTATATAAATGTATATCTGAGCTTCTTTAAACGTGTGTCTCAGAATAGGCGCTTTTACAAAAATTTTCATATTCCCTATAGTTCATGAGCTACAAGAAAAATGTTCCTTATTTTTTTTCTGCAATACGATTAAGCGCATGTCGTGTGCACCATATTTGGAAATATAAATCGAATCACACTGTATATGAATACGTAAATTCGTCAACAGTTTGAGGTAAAGGTGATTCTTGAACTTACACTAAGAAAACTAGATTTCCCAAATATTAGATATTCACAAACATTAAAAACATGGAAGTATACATGATTTCGATTCAGATACTGATAATTTTCGAAAAAAAAAAAGGGTTTAAATTGTCATAAAATGACAACTGATGACTACCTCATAATCTCTAATTACGGTTGCAGTTTGGTTCTTATTAATTTGTTATTCTTACCATAACATTTCTTCTACAACTATGATCCTCAGAATTCAACTTACCTGAAACAAAAACATGAATGTAAGACAAAGTAAAACAGAAAGGGAAATAGAAATAGAAAATAAATATTTTTGGTATGTTTTTAAGATATACCTAAGACTATCAAGGAATTATGTATTTTAATATTTTTGCTTTTGCAAATTTCATAGTTTAGGTATTCAAACATTGTATTTTGATGATTAAATTAACTATACAGGGTGGCTACAAAGACGGAGTACACACAATAAGTTTTGAGCAGTAAAAGATACGCGTTTCGGGTTTTCACTGGTGGAAATGGCTTGAAATTTGGAGTCTTCTAGCATTTTCACGATTTTCAATAACCAATTAGATCTGAGAAAAAATATGTATTTACCCTGTATATTTTTGTAAAATTTTAATTCACAAGTCGTTCTGAATAAGAAGGTACCAAAATAATTGTTTTTTATTAGTTTTGTAGTTAAGTTACAAAATTAGTTTTTGTAAAAGTTAGGAGCAATTTTTAATTTTAAGGTCATTTAACACAATTTTATCGAAAGGGAATGGTGAAAACAAATCAGGACCCCTGTAATTTAAAATATCTTCATCGATAGAATTATCTTGTTAATAAAAATACAAGATAATTATCAAAACTATCAGGGGACACATCTTTTAAACGAGTACGGAATTTAAATCGGCGGAGAGAACCTTTATTTGCGTATAAATACAATTAAACATTTAGCATGATTATAATATTCTGCACATTTAGATAACACGTAATGTGTTTGCATATTTTGTTGTCTAATGCGCGTTTTTTAAAATGAGATTTGCGGAATATTTTCAATTAAAACCCTGTTTTTATAAGTAATAAGGAAGAAAACAATCGAAATGTTAAGGTCACGTCAACAACTCATTCCAGAAGGATTTATGTAAAGAAACTATTATTTATGTTATCATTTTTCTGCGATGAATAATTAATGTTTAAGCTTGACTTAATATTTGGCTCAAGACTTAAAAAATACTAAATACGTGTTGGCCAAAAATTTTTTTGTAATTAATTACTTTAGATTTTGTAGATGTAGTTATACCTTGCAGCGGCGTGCGAAATAATAGGCGTAAGTACTAAATAACATTTAAAACTATTAAATACGATTTAAGACTAGAACATGAGACGTTCAAAACATTGTTCCTAAGTAGAGCGCGTTTTGAAGGTCAAACCCCCACGGTTTGACCTTCAAAACGCGCCAAGCGTCATAGCCTAGGAAAGATAGCCACAATAGGTCCAATTTTTCAAAAAATTCCTCAAGCGTTAAAAAAAAATTGATAATTAGGTAAAAAATAGTGCAATTTGAGTGCACTAGTTTTGGATCAAATCAGTTTGTAGGAACATAACCAAAAAAATTCATAAACGTGTGAAAAACCGTTTTTTTTCACTTTTTTAAGTACAAAAAAAATTCTTTCAGAAAAACAAAAAATAGCACGTTATAGCGCTTAAAAAGATGAAGAAAATAAAAAATTATCGGTTAACAACTTTTTGCAAAAAAAAAATAAAAACCTTCAAAAATTGCCCTTTTTTACTATCTAATTACTCGGCCTACAAAAGTTGTAAGGACTTCCGCAAGTGACCAAATTGTAGCTCTTTTCGGCGGCTACTTACAGTAAAACTTTTAGCAAAAAATATTTATAATTTTTGGCGCAATTCGAAAAAAATGTAACAAAAGGTGTTTTCGAAAAATGTCCTACGGTAATTTGTCAAAGTGCGTTTGGTTCGTGAAGAGGTGCTCTACAATAATACAATGGACCAAGTTTTTCTTATTTGAGGAAGTATCTTAAGAACGACATTGAAAACCGGGCTGTTTTGCATTTCGAGCACTCGGGTGCTCCAGCGAAGGGGAAAGGCTGCATGGTGGGGGGAACTCTCGACTGCTTGGCGCGACTGCTTTCGTGCGCTCGAATTGAGAGAGTTCCCCCACCATGCGGCCTTTCCCCTTCGCTCGAGCGCCCGAGCGCCCGAAATGCAAAACAGCCCGGTTTTCAATGTCGTTTTTGAGATACTTCCTCAAATTTGACAAAACTTGGTCCATTGTATGATTGTAGAGCACCTCTTCACGAACTAAACGCACTTTACCGTAGGACTGTTATTGATAATTGAGAAGCTTGCTGCAAGAACGATGCAGCTCCATTTTCAACGCATCACGAAGTTAGCTGCTTATAATTTCTATAAAAATATTAGACGTTATTTAACGCAAATTCGACGCAGCTCAGCATATGCCAGTATGTATACTCCATGCACAGAGGAATGGAATTGTGTGGAATTTGCGTTAAATAACGCCTAATAATTTTTATCGAAATTATAAGCAGCTAACTTCGCCACGCGTTGAAAATGGAGCTGCATTGTTCTTGCAGCAGGGTCCTCAATTGCCGGGTCATTTTTCGGGTCACCTTTTTTTACAGTTTTTCAAATTGCGCCTAAAATTATGAATATTTTTTGATAAAATTTTTACTGTAAGTAGCCGCCGAAAAAAGCTACAATTTGCTACTACTAGGCAACTTTCGTAGGCCTAGTAATTAGATAGTAAAGAAAAGGCAATTTTCGAAGGTTTCTATTTGTTTTTGCAAAAAGTTGTGAACCAATTTTAATTTTTAAAAACTGATTTTCTTCGTCTTTTTAAGCGCTATAACGCGCTACTTTTTATTTTTCTGAAATAATTTTTTTGGTACTTAAAAAGTGAAAAAAACGAGTTTTTCACACGTTTATGAATGCACTCAAATTGCACTATTTTTTACCTAATTATCAATTTTTTTTAACGCTTGAGGAATTTTTTGAAAAAAAATTTCTATTTTTCCTAGGCTATCAGTCGCCTGCGAGCGTTTGTTCAGGTTTGTTCCAGTTTTTAATGGACCCCTGTCGAGTGACTCGGCGCAAGCTCAAAATGCAACGAAGGATTGAACAGCGGTACATCAAATTTTGTGTTGGGCTGGGGAAATCGGGTACGGAGACGTTGGGGATGATTCGGCAAGTGTTCAAGGATGAAAACATGTCACAAACTGTAGTTTTTAAGTGGCACAAGCTCTTCAAAAATGGCCGAGAGAGTATGGAGGGCGAGCCCCACGCTGGACGACCGTCAAGAACCGGCGACAATGTGCAACGTGTGCGTGAAGTGCTGAATTCATACCGTCGCGTCGGTTAAGTGTGCGCATGATAGCAGATCGAATTGGCATTGATGACAGTGCACATCATTATCACTGAAAATTTGACGATGAGGAAGATCTGCACCAAATTCGTCGCGAAGGTCTTGACGGACGACCAAAAGCAGAGGCGAATGTCTGCTTGCGAAGACCTTCTGTAACGCGTTGAAGAAGACCCCGGCTTTTGGAGAACGTAATCACGGAAGACGAAACTTGGTTTTTTGAACACGACCAGCAAGCGAAGCGTCAAAGTTCCTCACCTCATCCAAACGCATCACCTCGTCCAAAAAAGGCTCGAATGAGCAAATCCAGAGTGAAATCCATGCTCATCGTTTTCTTCGATGCCAAGGGGGTGGTCCACTAGGAATTTGTGGCTTAGGGGCAGACAGTGAATGGTGCTTTGTATCTAAAAGTGCTAAGAAAACTAAAGAAAAAGGTCAACCGGGTGATGCCAGCCATTACTGGAAATTGCATCACGACAATGCACCCAGCCATACTTGCTCCAAGGTGACCGACTACTACCTGGTGTAAAACTGTGATGATTCCCCAACCCCCCATAGTCCCGACTGGGTCCCAGCAGACGTTTTTCTATTCCCAAAAGTAAAATCCTCCCTCAAAGAACACCACCAAGGACCCTAAGTGCCGTCAAAGAAGCATGCATGAGTATCGTTAAGGACCTTCCGGAATCCGCCTACCAGGGAGCCTTTGAGTCGTGGAAAAGCCGCTGGCAAAATGGTGTGAACGCTCAAGGATGTGCTTTGAAGAATTTTAGTTTTGTAGAAATATCTGAAATAAGTATATTTTTCCGAAACTTTTCCCAGATACTTTTTATACAAACCCTGTGTAGTCCATTTTGTGAAACGAAATCCATTTGACACATCAACAGCGATTAAAAATGAGCTACACAGCTAAATGTATACAGATATAAGACGAAGACTACTAGAATATAAGATGCCTGTGAGATCGCCCAGAAGTGTATCACTGTTAAAAAGAAGATGTGTTTGCCACTGACTAGAATTTGCCAAAGATCACATTGCATGGACGTCACAAAATTTGACAAATATCACTGGAGCGACGAATCAAAAATTAATTTATTTGGGCCTGATGAATCCTCTCGACATGTAAGACGCTGCGAAAAATCTTTGGGGAAGGAGGCGTGAAATAAAATATAATTTTGTACATCTACATGAGTACATGAGTACATTCACTTACAGAAAACCCCATCCTTCTACGTCTCTTCGTTGGCTCAAAATAAATTATCGAAAAAAACTATGAAAAACGGCCGCAAAGGTACCAAGTCCCCTTAAAAGGTTAGACCCCTCTGTAGTGCGAAAAATCAAGGCATTCTTTGGGAATCTTATTTTGCTCTACTAATAAAACTATCAAAAATTCATTTTAGGGCTTTATTAAGTACATAATGAGGTATATGCATATATTTTTTTTTTAAATAAAAAATACAAAATGTCGTCGTAAATACACATCGAACCCAGACGCTTTTTTTTTTTTGGCCATCGATGGGCAGCATAGCAATTTTTTAACAGTTACTATAAAACAATTTTTTTTCGTTTTTCTAAAGCGGTACACAAGATTATTGTAAAATATTAATTTTTCGCAAAATGCAGTCTGAAAAGAAAATCAAATTTTACAAAAAAAAAACGATTTTAATTTATTTATAAAAACCGTAATTTTTAACCGATCGAAAAAAATCGTGTGTACCACTTTAGACAACACAGCCTCACAAAAAAAAAAAGTTTCTGACCTGGGGGTCTGACTATGTGTACTGTATGTTTTTGAGGTCGCTGAATCCGAATCCGGGGTCAGTTTCATCCCAGCTCGTCTGCGTTCTGCCATAACCTCAAAAACCACCCTCAAATTTGCTATATCCTTTAAAACCACAAACACTATGGCTTCTAAACTTAAATCCTTCATTCATTAACAGATTTATTTATTTATTCAAAGATTCATATTCAAAGATTAATTTATTTACAATTTATTTATTTATTTATAGATTTCTTTATGGTGTATATTTGCTTGAGAACTGTAAAATCAGTTTCATTGTGAGAGTTTGCGTTACACGATTACAGCATCGAGTTATAGGGTTATGTAGTTATGTAGCTATGTGGTTATGTGGCTGTGGGGTTATTGGGTTATTGTATTATAGTATCATGACATGAGGATTAAGAGCCATAAGGTTTGTGGTTTTACGGATATATTAATTTGAGGGTGTTTTTTAAGGTTATGGCCGAACCCAGACGTGATGGGATGAAACTGACCCATTCAGCGATCCCAAAAACATATAGTACACATAGTGAGACCTCCAGGTCAGAAACTTTTTTGTGTGGCTGTGTAATTTATCTAAGAAGCTACAGTCAAAATTTCAAGTCGATCGGATAAAAATTGCTGTAGATACTAGGATTTTTTTAAATCCTAGATCATATAAAACATCATTGTCCACATCATCACATTGTGCCGTCTCCGATATTGTTTACGTAACCCGAAACCCTTACCCAGTAAATTATGCCCTCAAGAACCTACGACACCGACGGACGGCCGCATGGTCCCGATATGTTTATTTTTATTAGTTTAGTTTTTATGGAATAGACTTAAGTGAATATGAATGCTCGCAGATGTGAAGGAGTCAGACGATAGACCGGGGTGGAGACACCTCGATATACGGATTGTACGAAAGTCGCCTGTGGATTTACTTAATACAATATTTTTTTTCTGAGAAAGATTATTTTTTTGATCTTAAATATATTTTACATTTACATAGTAAATTTTGGTAGAAATCTCAAAAGTTCAAAAATTCATGATTTTTTTTATGACCACTCTTAAAATAACAACATAATAGGTATATGTTTGTTTTCTTTTTGAAATTTTTTTGTTGAATAATTCAAATGTTCTCTTAAATCTGTAGTAATTGTTTCTAACCGATCTACTCCTTAACGTAGGTACTGACATTTCTTCTTAATACGTCCCTGTTAAACTAACTATTTATTAGTAGACTATCAGATTTTCATTTCACTCCCAGAGGCGTCGACTAATTCACTGCTCGGCCTCGGGTCGGATCACGGACGATTTTTGCCTGTTTTACCCGCAGGTAGTTTTATCCGTTCCGATCTTCTATTCGCTCACTCTATTTATTAGGTACATTTCGTTTTGTAAATTAAAAACTTTCTCTTTAACCTTGTTCTCAAATTAAAAGGAATTTTTACAAATTATATCTTAATTCTTACGTGCCCAATTATAAAAATTTTATTGCATTGTCTTTTCTAGAATAACGGTAACCAGAAATAGTTAACAAATATCGTACCATTAATGTTTCATGTGCCGCGTCTGATTTATCGTTAGAGGCATATATTTACGTGGCACAACTAGAGTAGAAAAAGGTTTAGGTAAAAACCACATTAATTCTTAATGTCGGAGCTGAAGGGACATTTATCAAGTAGATATCCCTGGCCACGAACGATGCCAAACACATAAAAAAGTTGGCATACATTTCTATTTTATTAGGGCTATAAATTTCGCTTTATCTCGGAATGATGATTTTTCAGACGTATTAAGCAATGTACTAAAGAGCGTCTTTAATGTACAGGTGAAGTGAAAATGAACCTGAAAACGTTTTATACACGTGCCACGGTTTTAAGAAATATTTGGTAAAGATTAAAAACGTATTACCACGTAAATATTGATACGAAATTTTATACGTGAAAATTAGCGTTAGAAAACTAGTGTTTCAAAAAAAAAGTGACGTACCAAAGTATACTTCTTTTTTAAATAGAATACCCTGTAAATTTTCACATATTTCGATACTTTTTTTATGGGCTCATCTTAACGAACCAATTTACTTGGTATTTAAAGTGAATATTTTGGAAGCTACAAACAATGAAAAACGTGATTTTTAAAGTTTTCACACAAAACTCTTTGAACAAAGACTATCTAGATATCTAATTATTATTAGACTTTGCGATAGAAAATAGTTTCACTATTAACTAATTAAGCCGTGAAGAAATATGGGTACATTAGTCGCAATGTAAGCAAAAATTAATGCGCTTTCTTTGTCTAAAACCCCAAAACTGTACATCAATTAATTGTCGTTTATTGGTCCCTAAGGAATCCTCACAGAATGCAACAAGATCGAATCATAGGGCCATTTTTTTAGATGAAAATTTAACCAGACCCAGGTACTTAGAGCTTTTGAATAACTATATAAGTTCTACATTAGAGGAAAAAGGGCAACTTCCAGAAAATATTTAGTTTGATCTAGATGGTGATGGTGATGGTCACCATCATCATCCGTCACCAACATCGCTTTATACTCGTATTGTTCGCAAGAGACTTTCTCTTCACAGATGGAAGAAACTGGTGCTTAAATAGCCTGCGCGTTCCCCTGAGCTTAGTCCACTGGATTATTCCTTATGGGATTATGTAACCTGTAAGATCAAAGTTTATTTTCAGAGACGTAACATATCACCACAATTAGCTTAAGAGTATAAATGAACAAATTCAAAAAATTACACCGAACGTATAAGTAAAGATTACGTCAATTTACATAATCCTATTAGCGTACTGCCATTCTATTACTCATAGATTAATGACACTTTTGACACAACGAAAAATTTTTTTTTGTCGCAAGTATCACACTTTAAAATGTTTTTTAATTCTATTTTTTGATATTCGAAGAAGTCAGTATGAAATTGTATTGTGATTTTATTTAATAACATATATAAAAAATATATTTCTCTTTATAAAAAAAGCATATGCATAAAACAAGATTCATTTTGTTTCTTTAAAATTTGAAGTATGTATGTAGTTTGGAAAAATGCTTCTGTGAAAATTAATTTAAAGATATCATTTAGTCGAAGTTAGTGACCAAATTCGGTACAATTTTTATATAAATAATCAATCAGTATCTCCAGAAGTATATTACGTACTTATTTGCTATTTTAATACGTTATAGTGAACAGTATAAGGAATCATAGGTGAAGAAAAAGGTTCATTTAGATTACTAAAAATATTTAAAACGCATGGTAGGGACATATGAAATCAAAGAGAATGATAACTGAACATCCTTCTCAAGTCCATCATCTAAACCCAAAAAGTAATATTTAAAGAACTTTTAGAGAGAAACAAGTTTCCGTAGCTTTCCACGACTGTGAAACAAAAATATCATCTATAAATACAAATTACCATAAAAATTAATATTCACCGTCTCTACCGCGTCTTTACATTTTTTTTTTTTTTTTCGGTTATTCAAACATTGCAAATTTCCTTATTTGAATATTACGTGACATATGCAAACACCGGCAAGATTTTAAAAGATACATACGCTGAACAAATAAAAATCATGTTCCACTGTACTAACAGTTATGCAAATATAAGTATAGTACATTACAGGCGATTCGCCCGATATGTACTTCAAGGACACTAATTGCGTTTGTATCTCGATATGCGAACTTATTTTGATTACACTCGCGATTTATTTGAATTCCATTTGAGAGTAAATTTTCATAAACAGAATTCGGGAAAATGACGAGCACAATACATACTTTTTCTTGTTAGCAAATCGCCCTATTCCAAAAAACTTTTTATCGCATAATCCACGGTAGTTTAAAAGTAAATCATGATTTAGAGCATTAAAAGAGAACAGATAAGAAATTAATAAACTCTGATATTTTTAGCGAAGCGAAATCGACACAAAGCACATTGGTATTTTATCTTGAGGAATACGCCGTAAAAAAATTGCAAACTTGAGGGTCTATTGCTGATTATCTAAGGAAACAAAAGATTAATGTACCAGACTACTTTTACTGACTCAAACATATCCAATCCTTTTAACTCTGAGCCAATCTAATGAGCCTGTAGCACTTTAGTCAAATAATCTTTGTGGTTTCGAACGCATTCCTCAAGAGACAGAATATGCGATACCTGTTGTAATGGAATGATTTGAGCTCTTCAACTATAACGATAATCAAAAAGTTATCGTTTGTAAACATTTATAAAACAGAATATGTATCCTACATATATCTTGGCCCACGTATTTTCAAAGACCTGTCAGGCAGCCAGTTATACGATCAATACCTGAAAGAACAATAACTTTTTCCAGTGATTATTCTTGAATACTACAGATTTTTATTTTTACTCCATTTTAACCGATCAGTAGAAGCGTCAATCGGAAACAAGGAAGTGGCGGATCCAGAGGAAGGACAGAAAAAAACGTTGAAATGGTTACGCAAGTGATAACGGACAATCCAAGAACATCAATTAACCATATGAGCCAACAAATTAATCTGATCTACATAACGTGTCAACGAATTTTGAAAAATGATTTAGAGCTCCATCCATATACGAGGCGCGTTCATAAACTAAGGGCCGTTTGCTTATATATAAATATTGGCGCTTCGAAGCACAGTTTTACTACTGCAGCGCCATCTACTGACTCATTGCGAAGCTACAGCGTCATTTGTTTTGATTCTGAAGTCGTATTGTTGTCCGTGAATGCAAAGAACAATGGCCGCGAAAATCGTTGATCCCGCCAACTGTGAAGTGCGTTCTGTGATTCGTTTCTTATGTGCAAAAGGATCGTAGGCTGCTGAAATTCATCGGGAGTTATGCCTGGTTTACGGACCTACAGTTATGAGTGAAGGAAAGGTTAGACAATGGTGCCGTGATTTTTAAAATGGCCGAACAAATGTCCAGGACGAAGAGCGGAGTGGCAGGCCCAGTATCCAGACCGATGAAATCGTTTCACAAGTGGACCAAACACTGCGATCTGATCGTCGATTGACAAATAGTGGCCTGGCTAACAAATTTCCTCAACTCGGACGCACTACTGTTTACAATATTGTCACAGAAAACCTCGCATACCGCAAATTGTGTGCAAGGTGGGTACCAAAAATGCTCACCGACCACCACAAAGAGTAAAGAATGTCTAGTGGACGAAAGTTTTTGGCCCGTTATCAACAAGATGGAGATGATTTGTTTTCTCACATTGTTGCTGGGGACGAGACGTGGGTATTCTACGCCAACCCAGAAACAAAACTGCAATCGATGCAGTGGCGACACTCTTCTTCACCAAAACCGAAAAAAGTTTAAGCAAACTCAGTACACAAGTCGAAAATTGATGGCTACAGTTTTTTGGGACAAAGACGGTGTTCTTTTGGTTGATTTCATGGAACGTGAGACAACAATTACAGCTGACGTGTACTGCGAAACGCTCAAAAAATTGAGACGTGCGATCTAAAACAAACGCCGCGGGAAACTGTCATCTGGCATAATCCTCCTCCACGATAACGCGACGCGCGTCCTCACACTGCTGCCAAAACCAATGAGAAAACTCAAGATTTTCGTTGGGAACTTTTTGACCACCCACCGTACAGTCCCGACCTTGCACCTAGCGACTACTTCCTCTTCTTGCATTTTAAATAGTGTCTCGGTGGTCAACGTTTTGAAACCGAAGAGGGACTCAAAAACGCCGTTGTCAACTGGTTCAACTCTCAGGCGGCAAGCTTCTATGCAGAGGGGTTAAAGAAGCTGGTGCAGCGGTACGAAAAATGCTTAGAAGTGAACGGCGATTATGTAGAGAAGTAAAGTAAGATTGTACCTAACTAAATATGACAATAAAATTTGTTTCTTATGAGTACATTTTTTTTCTGTGACCAAACGGCCCTTACTTTATGAACGCGCCTCGTAATTTGCAATCCACATATTTATGATATTCTCAGAGCTAATGAACATTTAAGACTACAGTTCTGCCAATAATTTCTTAACCATTTTAACAATAACGATGCTGTCTTTTTTTACTGATGAGGCTTGTTATTTCTAGCTGTGTTAACTCAGAATACACTAATGGAAAAAATTAAAGGGTCAAAAAATGTTTCCGAATTTTTAGTGATTTTTCAGAATGCTGTATCTCAGTGAAAAATGGTCTTATCGAGGTCTAAAAAAAAAGCATTTTGAAGCCTGAAGTTTCTAGTTTTGAGATATTTCGGAAAAAAAATTTTTAGAGCTACATGTTTCGCGCAATTTTTGGAAGTAGTGTGAGAAGAAATTTTGCGAAATTTTTTGCTTTATTTTCAAGTCCACGAGCTTGAAAAACATTTTTCTAACTTAGCCATGGTATGGACCGGATAGCTTGTTTATTCAGCTTCAATTTGCTTCTTTTTTTATATCTCGATACGACCATTTGTTGCCGAGATGTCGAACTTTAAATCAAAAAGGAGCCTTTTGTCTTTCATAGACGATATCTCAGCAACCAACGGTAGCACAGAAAATCTAAGGGCAGTTCTGTAAACTAGAATATACATCCTTCAAGGTTATGCTGCGATTTTTGAGGAGAATTTTTTTTATCCTTGACATGGATTTGAAAAAACAGGAAAAAACGGGTAATTGATGGTTTTTCAGAACATCAACGGCTGAAATTCAAATCTTCATGAAATGACTAATGTTACGTGTGCCTTTTACAGTTGAATATACTCCCAAAAACCATGCAAAGTTACATTACGATCTAACGAACCGTTTTCTTGTTGCATACGGTCAAACTTTTGAAGAAATTAAAGGGTCACGTTTTTTGAGCTTAAACATGTCCTAATCATGGCTAAAGTGAAAAAAAAAATGTTTCGAGCTTACTCACATTTTTTTCCGCAAATACCGTGGAAATTTACAAAAATAAAAAAAAAGGGAAAAATCCAAATTTTTTCAAGTTTTGGAAGCCTTTAAAAAAATGTTTGTTTCAATTTTCGGAAATAAAAACTTTTTTGAAAATTCGGACCTATTTTTTTTTGTAACGGAACACTGAATGTAGAGAGGTACAATCTTAGCACCTTTTTTATAAATGTTGTATGACGACGGATTGCAAGAAGATTATATTCAACAAGATGGAACTCGTGCGCATACTACTAGGGAAACGATTAATTATACAGTGTGGAAAAAATGAAAGGAATGAATTCATTATTTCGCAAACAATGAAGTTTCGTGAAATTTGCTCGAACACGTCGATTTTGGTCTTTGAAACCCTTATATTTTTTTGCCGGATTCTTGAAGACTATGACTTTCTGAATTCAATGAGGTTATTCAACAATTTGACAATTCGATGAGGTTATAAACTTAAGATTAAAAATAGAAATACGCCTTTTTTTGCACAGCACAACACTGACGTTTTTTTTAATGGTTCAATACTATTAGTACCACGAATTCTTTTAGTCAATTGTTGCTGATTCCGTGTGTTACCCGAGTCAAGATAGTTCAAATTTTGGGTAAATCTAGACAAAAATAATATAAAGCTAATTTTTGGTACAGATCATAATTGAAGTCTAAATAGTAATGTACAAAAAGTCCTGGAGAATCCTCCTTCCGCAACCCCCTTTTTTCGCTCCCCAACCCCCCCCCCCCCCTTTAATATTTTGGTGATTTTCTCGAAAACTATCCACTTTAAGGAAAAATTTCAAATGAGCATTTTTGAAGCTGACAAAATTTCCCTTCCAACGACGTATTGCGAGCCCATATAGTACCACGTGGTACACATCAGTGGAGTATCAAAAGAAAGCTGTTCCGAGATTAATTGAAATTTCTTGAAGGACACGTCGAGTTTTTTGATTTTTACCAAAAACTAAAAGCTTGACGAAAAATATCGTTACCAAATTTTTTGTAGGTGATAAAATTGCAAATCCATTGATGTAGAGAACGACCCTAGAACACAAAATATTGAAACTGCTGTTTCATTTGTTTTTTATTTAGTTTCAAAACAACATTTTAAACATATTTCACAAGAGTAGAATCTTCTGTAACAGTTTCCATAATATTATTGCATGTTTCGCCATTGCAAGGGGAACAAAATGTGCTACACTTTTGGCCTGAGTGTCTACAAGAGCATCTACCAGCACAATTGGTTTTGCAATGGCAGTAAACCAGAGATAGAAGTGATTCGGGTGCGGGAGGTAGCGTAGTTTTGACAGGCAACAATTGTTCTTCGACTAACTTCCAGTCCCATTCAGTAGACGGTAGCCGGTTTCCCAGCCACTCTTGTACCTTAAAAAGCAATAGAAATGACACAAATAAATTTTTCTTTATCCGTTGCTCACCTGAAGGTATACCCTCAGCGAATGTTGGGCACATGCTGCTTTTGTGGGCGGCAAACTGGATAGATCTAGGAGTGCAGAAGGCGATTGTCTTGCCATTGCTTTATTATAAAGATGATGGCGAAGGTTATTGATATCTCCAAATTTTGGACCATCAGGATAAAAAGATCTGACAAACTCTTCCCCACATTGTATCACATTTTCTTGTAATTGATTAGGTACATTAAATATCTCGAAAATTGTATTCCTTAAGTTGGGATTTTTCTGTAACTGCATGTATACAATTTTTTTCCCTTTTCTGTATAAGGCAGATGTTTTATCGCAGCCAGAAACTGCATGAGCAAAGAGAATAACTTCTTTCATATCTTCTATTGCAGTTTGTACCTCAGTTATTGCATATACTTTTCCAGCCGTTCGGTTCGTGGCTGGATGAAGTACACTTATGCTATTATTTTGTGGTGCTCTAGCAATGAGCATTGCAAGAACGTCTGTATCCGTAACGCATAGGGGGCGCTACGCGCACCTGTTATTTTGCAAATTGTTAATCTTGGGGCAGACTTGGAAATTCTATATTATAGGGGTTATTACCCCGGGGTTGAAGTGACTTAATAGTTAATATTTCGCTGAGTATACATTGTATACGTAGAAAATCAAATATCAGCCCTAAAAAAGGTTTTATATTGGTAGTAAAAATGACTTTGCTCCAGATTTACGTAAAACTGAGAAGTCTCGGATAACTTTTAATTTTTTTTTGGATGAAGTAATTGCGATGAACTTCTAAAAGATTCGCAAGTAGACTATCTTTTAATGGTCGTTTTAGAGAAAAATATTTCTTCTAAAAAAAATTATACTTAGATAAAAAAAATGAGAATAAATAGCAAAAAGTATGTTTTTTAAAAGTAACCCTTCATTTGATACGCCACTGGTGGATGGCATGTGCTACTGAATATGGATTTCGATACGTCATTGGAAGGGGAATTTCATCAGTTTTAAAAATGCTCTCTTGACATTTTTCCTTAAAGTTGATAGTTTTCGAGAAAATCGCTAAAATATTAAAAGGAGGGGGGGGGCGAAAAAAGGGGGTTGCGGAAGGAGGATTCTCCAGGACTTTTAGTATGTTACAATTTAGCCCTCAGGCATGATCTCTACAAAAAATCAGCTTTATATTATTTTTGTCTAGGTCAAATGCTATCTTGACTCGGGTATGTGTATTACCTATGTCATCATGGTAATGGATAAAAAACAACTGGCCAGCTACATTGCTTATTCCATTCTTTTCAATTTGTCTAATGCAACAAATAGTCTGTTTTCACAGGTAGGCGGCTACAACTCCCACTTCCTGCGAGCAATAGACAGCATTTTTTATACATAAATTTATTATCTGTGTACAGAGTGGATTCAGTTTTCTTTTTTACAGCCCGACATGCATTCACCCATTATTTTCTGTTTTATAAAAAACTGTAAGGGCAAACCCTACGAGCCTAGACCTCGCTCTGACCTCCACTTTGCTTCATCGACTTGTCTATATGGCAGTCAACATGGTCTAGTAAACTCTAGTTGGTCTAGCTGGTATATTCAGTTCTAATCCCTAGACGACAGTCAAATCGCTTACTATGACACTGCATTGGGAAAACAAACATACCGTCAATTGTCTATCCAATTAGATGGAAAGATTTATAAGCTCTCAGTCAAAACAAATAATTATTATTAAAGCATGTAAATAATTTACAACCACCGAGAGTCTCGTATTTTGTTTAAAAGTCCCGGCCATAATTTAATGTCCGTTCTAACCCGCGCGAAAGCCGTTTTTAATCTTTTGTGCAGCTGTTCGGACGTAATTCACTTAAGTTCGGTTTGCGGTTTGTGGCTTTTTACGAGTGGCGTGATTGGTTGTTGAGTTCACGCCGTGCGGCAATAAATCTGCTAACCGGATCCTCTTCAACTTTGGGCCGTTTAGTGGGCACCGTATGATAATAAACGTTTTTCAAATAATCGTCTCGTATGCAGTGGTGGATTTACACTAGAGGCAGTCGGGGCTAGTGTCCAGGGCGGCAAAATTTGGAAAGTGGAAAACATTTTTTTTAGTGTTATCAAAAGTTCTCAATAGGGATTTTTTATTCTATGAATTAATCATTTATTATTTAAGAGATAATTCAAGAAATTCAACTCATACATTATTTGTCAAATCGAAATTTGGTAAATCATAATTTTGGCACCTTAAGTAAAAATTAATCTTCGAAATAATTTAAATAATTCATTTCCTTGAAGATTTGAAATGGTAATATTTGATTTATTCATTTTCTGGATTCAAAAAATTTAAATTTGTTTTTTTTTGGAAAAATTAAACTTTTTTATTTCTGCATTTAAAAAAAAATTTAATTGATTAATGAATTTCTTGAAAATTGAATAATTTGTTGATTATACTTATTAACTTAAATTTAACGAAAATCTTATACTTTTGAATCTAATCAACTTGCAACTGTGCATACTGCCACCTGCAGTCTGTTTTACAAATATATCTAGGTTCTATCGGTAAAGTCATTTTTAACACGCTTTTATTACATTTAACTAGTGTCAAATACAGTTACTTTTTAGTACTCAAAGTAATCGTTACTTTTATACCGCGTACTCGTTACTTTGTATTCGTTACTGAGTACAGTTACTTATGTATACGACGGTACAAATTACTCTTTAACGTTACTAGAAGTACAGTTACTTGTAACTTTGTTCGTCTGAGGAATCTTTTCATTAAAAAAAATTGGACTTTATTAACAGTGTAGGTATCATTCTAAAATATAAGATAATATAAAATGTGTATGTCAATTAAAACCATAATATTTCATTTTTCTCCTGCAGTGCACTAAAAAAAGGTAAATAAATAATTAAATTTGCAATTGCAATAATTTTGCAATAATTATTTGCAATACATTAAATACTTTAATTTTTTAAAAATAAGATATCAAATCTATATAACTGAGTGTAATTTCAGTGATAGGGCGGCATTTTTCCAGTGCCCAAGGGCGGCAGAAATTTAAATCCGGCCCTGCTCGTATGTTTAATTTATATAAGACCGGAACGGCATGAGAACGGGGCGTTTTACGCTTGTTTTTGTTTTTTTTTTAATTCAGCACTTACAGTCTAACAAGCAATTAATGAAACAAGCTCACATAAATCACACGTTACAAATTAAAAGAAAGTATCACGTGCTCATCTTGCACGGACAGCATGTCCTTCCACAATAAATGAGATGTTCAGTGGTGGCGTTGGAATCTGTTTTATGTAGGGAGAATAAAATGTGTTGTGTTGGGGATATAATACCTAATAAATACCTAATACCTAATAAATATCAATAAAACGTTCCAGTTAAACAAACCGTACCTATTTTTATAATTTAGTACTCAGCTGATGATTAACCCTTGGTAGTCACACGTTCCCAGAAAGACGTAATAGTCAGACTGGGTCCATCGGACCCAGACGTCTTTAAATTGTTATAAATAATTGAATAATGCATTTTAAATTATTTAAAAAATTCCGGGGTATAATTTGGACCATTTTAATGGAAGAAAGTCGGTTGTAAATGAAATATAAATTCTTAACAATTATTAATTATAAATTACACAAAAAAACCTAGAAAAATGACTTATTTCACAAAAATTGCAATAACTTTTGTAATTTTTAACTTAAAAAAATCGTTTTACAATGTTGAAATTATATTTTTATCTTGAAACTATAGTTTTTGTGGCCGTTTAAAAAAGTATGTATATTTATTTAGCAGGATGAAGGAGCGATTTCTACACTGCTCCATACGACTTTTCCATTGTTGAAAGCAGTGCTGAAATTCCGCTTCTGTCAGCTGGTTCAAAACTTCCGTCGTTTTAGCTTTAACCACTTCCACACTTTCGAATCTTGTACCCTTCAGTGTCACCGTGTTTAGCAAGCCTGAACAGATCGTTGGAGGCAACATTGCTTGCGTTAAGGAGTAACTTTGACTATACGTAGGTTAATTCACCCAGTAGCGTAATCAAACTTGAATGTCGAGGGGCACTCCTATAACGGGAGGGTGGGGTTATATCAGGGTATATAAAAATTATATTCAATATGAAAAAATATTTTTGTATTGTTCTATTTAGGGACTTATGGAACTGAGGATGAAGGCAGGGGGCCCTACTCCTGTTACGCTACTGGATTCACACCATTTTGATATAAAAATGCAGTATAAATATCCAATACTGATGAACTATCATTGAAAATATTAGTTGCAAACTTCAAGGTCATGATAGAAGCAAAGATACATGTACTTATGTAACATGCATAAAATCATCATAAAAGCTTATGGCTTTTATTAACTAGCAAGCATTAAGTAATTAAAGGCAAAGTGTCTGAACTTAGGCTGTAAAGGCACACTTGTTATTTTATGTAAAGGGGATAGGATGAAAGTTTTAAGTAAAAACAGCAATGATAAGAAAAAAAGTTCTGCTTAGAAAAAAAAGAGGATGCTGAACACGATGTGTCAGAATGTCTCTTTGGGATTGCGCAACCCCCCAAAACGGCCAAAAACCACCCCCTACATCATTTCCTTGTTAAGGCACGGGTTAATATGAATATTAAGGGCTTATTTGGGTCTGATATATATTTTTTTAGGTCATAAACTAAAAATTTAAGGGTCGTTTGTAAAAAAAACTAACTTGGGAAATAACGGACACCCTAATGGTAGACAGATGATGAAAATAAACAAGATGTTGCTTTTTTCTGAAAAACTAAATTGGGCCAAAAACCCGCCTTAGAGATCCTACTCCTTTACTGTGACACAAAAATACGTTACGTCTTCAAGATGCTCCCGACTGACCGAATGGGTCACTTAAATATGCATCCCCTTCATGCGCGATTTGCAAAAACAACAAGCCGCAAAAAGGTTCGCCGCCTTTCACGTTCATTCACACGCGTCACTTCTAAATTATTGATGAGGACCGTGACCCACTGGTAACGAGATTACGTCCCGCGCCGAAGTAACGACTTAATAGGGTTTCAGGCGCCTTTCCCAGTTGGTATCCGTGGAGGCTTTCGAATTCTTGCGTTATCCAGAGCGCGAAGAATGCGTAATGCCATCGTGCCCGTGCGTTATGTTAACGTCTCATTATCGGTACGCGATTTTCTGAATCTGACTAGAGAAGAAGCTAATTCGCACTTGAGGACACTTTTAACCACTTAAAACCGACACACTTTTGTTGAATTTTCGCGACGCGCATTTCGCCAACCATGTTGGGATCATCGGGAGATGATTAAAACTTAGTTTTAATAAGGTTCCAATTCTCCTCTTGTAGGGAAAAAGCTGTCAAGATTTCGCTGGAGCGAAAAAAAGATATTGATGAAACGAAAAAAAAGTTGTCTAGGTTGGGCCATTGCAGTTTAGGTTGGGCCACTAGTGAATATCGACGAAATATATACTAAAATAATTTTTAATGAACAAATATGTTAGTTTTTATTGTTTTTCATTCAATTCTACATAATTTTGATGAGAAATCTTCATGAGAACATTTGTATTGTTATTGCTATTTTGTTATTAATTGTTATTGTTATTATTATTTTTATTCTATTATTTTTATTTTGCTGTTATGATTTTTATTCTGTTGGATTTATATTGTTTTTTTAATTTATTCTTGAAATTTCATATAGACATCCAAAAAAAAAGTCATCAAAGTTGGCCGAGAAAAAAAGACGTATTTCTATTCTTAATCGAATTTATAACCTTATTTACTTGTCAAAACTGTCACATCATATGACAGCCATTGATTATTTTACAAATTGTGACAGCTACTTGTGAAAAGTTTGACATAACCGAAAAGCTTAGACATGACCGCTATTTCTATCTCTCTCGTTCATAGCCAGAGTTGATGACGTTTTTTTTTTTGATGTCTCTATAGTATTTATCATTATATTAACGATTATTTATTTTTTTATTTATAAAACATTCCTTTGATTGCGGCAATGAATTATTTTAATGTTCTACGGTGCGAAAAACTGGCTCAAGACTGTTATTTTACTTGTCGGAAAAAAAATGATGTTGCCCAACCCTGACTACACGAGTGGCCCAACATAAACGACACGCGTTTTTTTCAATCGCTAAACACTACAGGCAAACAGGTTAGGGAATAAAATTTTTCCTTTGGGAACTTGTTAATGGTTAACCCCATAATGGAAATATATAGATACATACTTTGGCGGTGACATCGTTTTTGTCCAAGTTTTGAGTCGTTTTTCACGGTAATTACAAAACTTTTTACAGACAATCTCTGTAACAAGTAATGCTCTGAAAAGTTTTCTGTCATCGAAGATAATAATTCCACGCTATAAACACAGAGGCAGCACGTGTCATATACGAGAAATAGCCGTGGCCCAACCCTGACGACATTCCCCTACAAAATTTTGGTCATACACATGTCATAATAACGCCAAAAAAGTCTTTTAGTGCGACCGCAAAAGCTGTTTGAGATCTGAAGAACGGTCCCTCATTTTTTTGCGTTGTTTCACCAGGTTAAGATATAGTCGAACCCCCCCTCCCAAATTAAATACACCTTTTTAATGGTAGTTGGAATTAAGAGTGGTAGTTGCGACCAATCGACCCCCAAAAAAAGTGTCGTACCCGCAAAAATACGTAGTTTTCTAAAAATATTCTTATGGCGAATTTTTGGGGTTCCAACTACCACCCTTAATTCGCAGATCGACATAAAAGAAGGGGTTTCGATAAGACCCTTTACCGGCCCCTCTAATTTTTTTTTATTTTAATATTGTATTAATAGGACTACACTTAAAATTTACAAATATATATATAGCATCAGTCAATATTCACTCTATTTATGTGTTTAAGGTATATGTTTGATTTACAGTTGAAGAGAATGAAGAATGAAGTGACAAAATATACTAATTAATATTATAATTGTCGTTTTTTTTTTACAAAGCAAACTTATACAAGGTGCAAAAAACATTAATATATTATGTAGAGTCCTCTTCTTCTTGATCTGACCGTCCAGCTGCAGCATCTTGAATAAAATGAATAAACTGACTGACTGATCCAACTGCATCGCTAACTCGTTAATGTACGCAGGGGGAAGGGGTTCATCGGGACGTCACGTCAGAAAGTTCCCCGATTCTCCATCGCAACCAGTGTTCCTAGACGGCACGGACAACTGACGCATGCGCAATAGCGGGGGGCGGCACCTAAGCGCGCATTGGCGGAACAGTCCGCGCGTCATTCAAACGCACAAACTCTGCTACTCAGCGCACTTAACTTAAGCGCGTTTGAACGACGCGCGAACTGTTCCACCAATGCGCGCTTAGGTGCCGCCCCCCGCTATTGCGCATGCGTTAGTTGTCCGTGCCGTCTAGGAACACTGGTTGCAACGTCTCGTCTATAAGTACTAAAAGAAAATCAAGGGCTAAGTTGAAGTTTTGGAAAGAAAATATAGTAAAATCAGTCAATCAATACAATATTAAATATTATCCGAAATCCAATTCATTTATTTTTTACCATGAGCGCAGTATAGTAACACGTCAGTATTTATGTATGTAATAGCTTATGTATTTGTGCACCATATATATGAAAATCGTTTTGTTACTCGGTTGCGCTCTATATTAAATAACTAGATAAAGATTGAAAAAACTACAAAAATGACGTATTTTTGTAAAACAATTCAAGTTAAGTGGTTCTTTTCATAAAGATCCTATTAAGTAACACAAAAAATATATGTGTTTTTGAAAACTTTATAGTTTTCACATTATAAAAAAAAATAGGAATGATCTAGATAATAAACTTTAAAAAATATGATTTAGGGGGGCTGATAAAGGGCCTTATCGAAACCCCTCCTTTGCGGATTTGATTTCAAGGGAGCACTTTATGAACTATATTTAGTCAAAAAAAAATAAAAAAAATGCTGTCCTGGCCTCAAGCATATTTTGCGATCGCCTATCGAACCGAGGACAAAACTTGACCAAAACCTTGTTAGGCAGTGTTATTCTACATAATATTTATTATTTTATGTCATGGTATTATTAGTTTTTCTGTTTTATCTAGTTTTTATTCCGAAATTCATTGGGGCTTTTAAAAAAATCGGTGAATTGTGTCGAAATCAATATTCTAATTCAGTTAAATCAGAACCTGTGAATCGATTTGACTGTGAATTATTACCAAAATTTGGATGTTCTAAGTGTTTTCAGTCGTTTTTACGTAACAAAACCGTTTCCATACTTTTTTGCAACCCTGTATAATGTTCCTCGGAAATTAACTCGTAAGCCAAACAATCTTACATAATTTTAATTAGTTAGTGTTTTTTTTTAATGGTGCGGTAAAAATATTATACCACGACATAACAATGACATACAGGATGGTGTGTGTCACTGAAGCGGTTATGTTAGAATGAAAACAAGAGGGAACATTGTAAAACCAAGGGAAAAACCGGTGATTTGTGACCTAGGAAATCAACTGCAGACAAATTTGTTTCGAGGTATTGGCCTTCAGTTACATAAAGCGCAGCATAAACAAGATCCTATGGCGTACTGTTACTGGCGACGAAAAGGACATTTATGTTGACATTAAGAAAAGAAAATAAGGCTTAATCCTAATCGGAGAAAGGTAGTGCCCAACAACCAAGGGCGTAGGCGTAGGCGGGGGGGGGGGGGGGGGGGGGATAGGGACGATCATCAGAAGATCCTAGAAGTTCCTCAGACAAAACATATATTGTTGCATATATTTTTATAATACAACAACAGTAATCATGAAACTGAATCAAAGTTGTGTTTTTTTAATGGAACACTGTACATTACGACATTCTAACTCTTTAATTTTTTTTTCCAAAGTTCCAAGTTTCCAAAATATATAACATGTCCTATGTTTGCTTTAGTAAGTCGCGACATATTTCATTTGAAAGTATTAATAAAAAGGTAGTTAGTGACACCGGATTTTATTTTACAAAAATAACAACAATCATAAATTTGAAGTTTAACAAATTTTAAGACACATTGAAACAAATTTTAAATAGATACTAAATCTAATTTTTCAAATAGCATAAATAAAAACAAGCATAAATGCTGTACTTTCGACATAGGTAACTACTTCTTATAGTCCTCGGCAATTTTAAAAATTGAATTTACTATAAAATTAGGATTAATGCACCCAAATTTGTATTAGTATCTTCATAGCCTCATAAAAAAATCTCTCCAAAGGTGTAAGGTCTGGGCTGTTTGGAGGCCACTGAGCAGTTCCGCCTTTACGGATCCACACTTATTTAAATAATTTATTACTGCTGTAATGCTCAATACTTTTTTAAAGGATATTTTCGCTAACGTATTTTGTTCCGCATCCGGTGGTCAATGGCAACAATGTGATCCGTTGTCGTTAACTACTTTTTCGATAATATATCTAAATTAAAAATGTCGTATCCTTCACACGCACGTCGCAAACATAGACATATTACATATTTTTGAAAAGAGAACACTTTGAGGAATCAGAATATGTAATAATTAGGCATAGGAAAGTTTGCCATAACGCATGTTAAACTGCATTTAACTATCCAGCGCTCCCGCAACGGAATCGGCGTACTATCGCGCGTACGCGAGTCCCGGCCCGATGCTGGGCACGGTCAGTACCGTACGTACGCACGGGTAAGAAATACACGCGTATATATTTACAAGGCACTTAAAAAATACGGTTTATACTTTAATTATTATTGAGTTTTATAGTGCCGACCCTACGTTATGGCACACATTTCCGGACCCTAGTACATAATATAGGATGTTCTATTAAAAAAAAAAAACACAACTTTGGTTCAGTTTCATGGCGTCAGTTGATTTTTCTGTTAGCAATTATAAAAACATATGTAAAACTCTACAACTTTTAATAGAGGAACTTTTTTATAATTCCAATAATAAACTCGCAATAACTTAGATTCTGGAAACTAACCCTGTACATTTATTGGCTCTCAGCTACAAATTTAAGTTTGTCAGGCATTTGCCTAATAAACTATTTAACGATCGTTGAAATAAACTGCATGATATTTGGCATATATTGAGCATTTGCCAAGTAATTACTGCAAACGTGCGACTTCATCTGTTTCTGTCAGCCTACTTTGCAATACAGCATTTAAGTAATCTGTCAAGTGGTGAACAACAGAAAAAATGTCGTGAGTTTTGACATTGGAGTCAGATTTAGAGACAGACAAGAAACAACCAACACCTATAGATACTCGTATCAAGGGATGAAATACTAAACTGCTCGTCAAAATTAGCGTAACACTTTTTAGATGAGCGCCATTTTCGTTCTGTTTGAGCTAGAGACTTGCGGTTTGAAAATTCCGGTAGCCTATAAGGTTATTTTTAATGCCCGAAGTCGCTACACTGTGACTTAAACGGTTCGCCGTCCACACCCCAAAAACCAACCCCATGTCGAAATTCGCTGAACAGGTGTTGTTAGGGGTGGCCTACCTTCCAGGAGTTGGGAAAGTCTGGCGTTCGCTTGCCTAAGCTGCAAGGAACACTTGTCGCGCTCACCGAGCGTCTCTCTCATGGATTTCACGATTATCGATTCGCACAAGTGTAAGGGAAGGTTGCACCTACACAACGACAATTTAAGAATTTTCGCCCACTCAAAAATGTTTTGCAGGGTGTTAAAAAAAGAGGGTGCTGGGAGGACACAAAGAAGGATTTGAAAGACACGAACTACTCGGAGTGGTCCCGAATGGGTTCAGGCCTATTCAGGAACTCTTTCTAAGTCACCCCATGTGTAGAGACCTGCTTACATCTCAACGTAGCAAATTTGTAAGGGGTAGCTTGAGGGGTGAAATGTTACTTTTGGCGCTAGATCGACAGTCCTCAGTGAGTCCAATCAAATTCGAGATACAGGGTTTGTCCGGAAAGTAATGTCAGTGAATTTTTTCCCGAGACTGTACGCGCCAGCCCGCGCTTTACGTGCTGGAATTGTGGTGGGGGGATCTGGCAACAAGATCCAACAAGCGTCAGTTGGCTACCGGTCGTTGTAGCGGTCGCATCACTCACTCGTTCTTTGAGAGTCGTTACAGTGACCCGGTGCAAGAAAAAATGCAACGTTCGCTTGAGCAACGGATGGCGATCAAGTTTTGTGTGAAACTGGAGAAGAGTGCTGCGGAAACCATTCCAATGTTGAAGAAGGCTTTCGGCGTCGATTGTCTTCCGGACAGGCAAATTTTCCGGTGGCACAAGGCCTTCGCAGAAGGTCGGGAAGATGTCAACGACGAGAACCGCGCTGGACGGCCATCAACCTCCAGACGACAATGTGAAACGTGTGCGTGACTTGTTGAACACTGACCGTCGTCTAAGTGTCCGTTTAATTTCCGAAACATTAGACATTACGAAAACCATTGTTCACGAAATTGTGTCGGAGTCTTTAGGAATGAGGAAGGTGTGCGCGAAGCTCGTGCCAAAAGTGCTAACGGACGATCAAAAAGCGAGGCGCGTCGAAACCTGCCAAGAACTTTTGGACACCTGCGAAGACAACAACGCTTTCCTTGATGCCGTCATTACCGGGGACGAAAGTTGGGTCTTTGAATACGATCCGGAGACGAAGAGGCAAAGTGCGGAATGGCACAAGTCGAACTCCCCTCGCCCCAAGAAGACCAGGATGTCCAGGTCAAAGATCAAGACAATGCTGATTGTCTTTTTTTGATTGCCAGGGATTGGTACATCATGAGTTCGTTCCGCAGGGGACAACCGTAACCGGAAAGTTTTACTTCGAGGTGCTGAAGCGGCTGAAACGCAGTCTCTAGCTCAAACAGAACGAAAATGGCGCTCATCAAAAAATTATTATTTTTTAAATATTTAAATTTAAATTGTTATGATAATTTTGACGTGCAGTTTATATGATGCGAGAATATGGTTGAAAAGTCATCTTCAGTGGTTTTAAAACGCAATGAAAAAAAAGTAAGGTTGTAAAGTTGTATTTACATACGAGGTGTAGCTATTAAATAACCGAACTGCTATCATAACACTTTTTATCCGTTACCAATTACAGTAGCACACCGCTCCATACGACTTTTCTTTGTTGAAAGCAGTGCTGAAAGTCCGCTTCTGTCAGCTGGTTTAGAACCTCCGTCGCTTTTGCTTTAACCGCTAAACGACTGCTACAGTCAAACTGAGCGACCCACTACCTTGTCCAGCGAGCTCAAGGTGGGGAAAGTATCACCAGACACAGTTCTGTTCAAACTTATCGCGACACGCTCGAAGCGCGCTGGTAGCAGCATCAGTTCGGTTATTTAATAGCCACACCTCGTACAAGTCGTTGAAATTCAACACCTTCGAGAAGGAAAAATAATGGTGAATTTATTTTCATATAAAAAAAACAAAAATAAAAAAAAACGATATCAATCAGAATCAAATTCAGAAAAAAAAACATTATGGAAATTTACTGTTTTTCGATATCCATTAAAAACGGATTCTATTTTTTAACAAAAAATAAGGTCTACCTCTGCATGAATTTACAGTCCATGTTACATTAATCACCTGGTACACGGTAGCCCTATTGATTACAATAGACATGGGAGGAAATGTTTCATTTATGATTTACTGTGGGGTATGATTTAAAATTTTGTTATTGATTATGTTCCGAATTTAGCCCGGAGCCTGTCGATGCTATATAGCGTTGGGCGCTGTAACATTTCATATTACGAAAACTGATATTTTGTATCCTCAACAGTCAATAAAGGCCGAACAAGTTTAAATATTTCAATTTTACCCTTGGTTGGATAGTTTGTATTGTAAAAGCCAAAGGTTACAGCCTTAAATTATTCTCGCTTGGACTGAAATTATCGTTAAGCAATTTTATTTTGCTTGACCTCTCTGCTTGTATTGGAATTGTCTGGTCAAATCCTTCAGATTTTTCTCCCACTTCTACCAAACCAAATTTCTCCCAGTTTTGTTACGTACTATATTGCCATCAACTCGATTCTATTATAATTGATTTTTTAAAGAATTATTTTTTCAAGAAGTTTTTATTTTATTAATACCAAACATTGCACACATATTTTGTTGATATTGAAGAGTTAAAAAATGTTTTTATTTTAATATTTTAAACAAAATGGCGCCTGTGTAGTGGCCCAAATATGATGCATGGAAATCAATTGTGCGGATTCTGGACGCCGTAATTTTAATCTGTAACAGACCAACCAAAAAAATATTCATAAAAAAGGATTACAGTTAGTCGATAAACTATTAATAAGTTAAAAATTTTTTTTGACAATTGGCACAACTTTTTTCGAAAAAACAAAAAAAAATCGAAAATTTTTGGTCATTCTTGCAATAATTATTGCAAAATAAGATTTATGATTTTTTAGTTTAACTAGAAGCTAATGTCATAAAGAAATCCTGAAAGTTTGAGCCAGATCGATTCAACCGTTTTTGAGTTATAATCCGCATAAACATCGAAAATGCTGTTTTGAGAAAAACGCGTTTAAAGTTTGGAGTACCTGAAAGTGATACGCCTTAATCAGCGATGCCAGGGACATACAGTAGGCCTTCAGATTCTTCATAAAACTCATTTGTACTTTACTGAAGCTCTTGGCGAGCCTATATAAATTTGTCCCAAGATATTTCAAAAGAAGACACAATAGACAAAAGGTCCCCTAGGTCGACAGCACCGAAATGCATACTACGCCCTCTCTTCGACCAAAAAAAAAAAATAGAAGGGCTTTGAATTTGATTTTAAAACATAGCATGCATATTCTACGATACATTTACTATCTTTTTATATATATATAAAAAAAAAAACAATCGATTTTTGGACCCTCTAATTGTATTTCCCCCCTTAAATCAGTTAACGAGTTCTTTTTGAGCTCATTGGATCATGATAGGCCCACTTCTATAACCATAGTCTGCGTGAAACATACAAAATGATTATTATCTCTCTTTTATTTAACCGAACCGATCGTCTATAACAATACAATATTTTATAAACTCCAGCTAAATATTTTTCAAAATGTCGGATCCAAATGGCCACCGAAAATAAATTTGCTCCGATCAGATGCTAAATCGTTTGTTTTTGCAGATCTGAATTTCGAAACGAAGTCGTCACATTCTTGAGATATTTTTAAAATAACTTACGTATTCAATTCCCAACTCAGTTAGCTTCGTATGTGTAAAAATCGGTTGTAAACATTTAAATAACACTTTTCACCGCTTAACACCGAAACACTTTCTTTTCTTCTCAACGCGTGTTTCGCCAACCATGTTGGCATCATCAGGAGATGAATAAAACTGAGCACACGATCAACTGAATTGTTTAATTCGATCACATTCTAAACTAATGCTAAACCGGTATCAAGAAGGCCAAGAATTTCGAAATTTCGCATCAGTTCAGATTTTTTATGTCTTCTTGAATTATTTTTGTCCTTTTTTAACATTGTAATTTACTAAGTTTTAAAATAACATTTATTCTCAATATTCAAATCAGTTAGCTTCATATGTGTAAAAATCGATTGTGCAAAATAAAAGAGAAAGAATTAAAGGGTTTTATTTAAATTTATCGACCATGCACTAAAAGTAAAATATACTGTTTTTTTTTGTACGCCATTAATACGACAAAAATAAACTTTGCTAACTAAACTGTGGCTTACATTAATGTCGTAAGTCGTCTATTTTTTAGATTTAATCTTGCTATAATTGATGGAATTAATTAATTCTATTAAATGAAGTAAATTGATTGAATTAATTAATTGAGTCAAATTCATCTTGTATTGAATTAATTAATTAAATCAAATAAATTATAATCGTAGTTTAAGAGGATAAATAAGCTAAACGGTTTTATTTGACTTTATCAACCATGCACTAAAAGTTAAATATACTTTTTTTTCTTGTACACAATTACAATGACTAAAATAAACTTCGCTAACTAAACTGTGGCTTATATTAATATCGCAGATCGTCTCGGAATTAACGTTGCTATAAGTAATCGAATTAATCAATTCGATTATATGAAGTACACTAACTGAATTAATTAATTAAAACAAATTCTTGTATTTCATTAATTAATTTAATCAAATAAATCATAATTTTAGTTAATACATATGTAAGTGAAGTTAAGGTTTAGTTAAGATTTGAACGCTTTTACATGTGATATGAGAGGCAGAAGAACCGATTGAATTAACTAATTCAATCAAATAAATTAAAATGGTAGTTTATAGTATGTAAGTGAAGTTAAGGCTTAGTTGACATTTGCACACCTTTGCATGTAATTAATATAAGAGGCAGAAAAAACAATTGAATTAAGTAATTCACGTGTGCCCTACGATTTTAATTTCATATAAAACCATCAATATTAAGGCACAAAAAATGTATTTTTCACCTTGTATTGCATCGTTGAATAAATAAAACGAATTCGTTCGACATATTATGACTTTTTTCCCTTTTATTTTATTTCTACAAAGGAGCATATCGTCCATACTAAAGAAAATAGCCACAGGTACCCCAGCGTACATAAAACGTACGCCTAGACGTTGTCGAGTGGTTTCCTCTGCCCACGTCGCCTGCCTCTAAAAGACGACGGTCGCGTCGTCGTCTACTAAAACACGAGGACCGACAGAACGACGGCAGATCGACTGACGGCTTTTACGCGGTGACGACCCACATAAAATCGTCGAGACAAGTCCTATACGATCACTCGATCAGAAATAGCACGGCATACGCGTGGGTAATGTGCTAGGTTTAATGAATATCATTAAGATAATTATTAGAGACCATTAGAGATAATTATTATTGGACATCATTTCAGGGAAAAAAAAAACGTAGTAAAACGTTAAATAGGCTGTAAGACTGTAAAATATACGGTACTTTTAAAGTATATATTGCAAAACAATTTGTTGATATGAAGAAAATAGGCATTTATAGATCATCAACCTTTTTAGGTTAAGTTTTAGTTTGATATCAATTTTTTTTTTACATATACATACTTATATGTATTACAAAAGTTTTTGTGTAAGTATTCGAAAGATACAATCCTGCAGCAGAAATATTAAAATATGTACAGAGTACAGAGTGATCCACCTAAGATGGTTTATTTTATAACTGTGTTATTATAAATTTTTAGAGAAAAATGTGTCAAACAAAAGTTGCTCAAAATTATTAACTTGTAATCATACAGGGTGCTCCATTTCATGTGATCGATTTTTTAGCGGGAGCGGTTCTCACGTAATCATCCGAAAACCAACAAAAAGATTTTTTTCCAAATTTTTGCTTGTCTTTAAAATAGTCTGTGGACTTCAAAAATGTTTTTTTCATCATGCGACCATAAAGCTCTTTTAGACAATTTAATCAGGTTTAATTTGACCTCTTAACGAGCTCCGTATGATGATTTGCCGTGGAGTTATCGTCGATCAAAGCAAAAAAGTCCTTTTCAACTTTGACAATCAATTACTTGGGAACTAATGATCGTACAGAAAAAGGAGGTAGGGTTTTGGAAACTGCAAAACATTCTCTATCAGACCTAATCGGGGGCGACTGATAAAAAATTTATTGAAGCAATAATATTGGCCGAAAAAAAGTTAAAAACTTGCGAATTGAAGGATATTTGGAAAATTTAGTATAACTGGATATAGTGGATGAACAAAGGATATCGTCGGTAATTTTTTTAACCTCAAAGTGCCCCAAAAAAACCTCAAAGTTGCAAAGCGCATTTTGTGCATTTTTTCAACTTCAATATGATTTTTTTGGCGACAATCCGTATTTTTTTTGCTCAAACATTACTCGTTGGAAAAAAACGAAAAAAAAACATTTTTTTTGGATTTTTTTTTTCAAAAATTATCAGAACAAAAATGTCTTAGAATTAGTCAAAGAATACCCTCGTATTTTTTCATATTTTTTAGAGATGATTTTTGATTTTTTTTAAAATGGCGAAAAATTGCAATTTTTCGTCATTTCAAAAATCATCTAAAAAATTTGGAAAAATTTGAGGGTATTCTTTGACTAATTCTAAGACATTTTTGTTATTAGATAATTTTTGCTAAGCTCGACTCCAAAAAATTCCGATTTCGACGGCCGTCAAAATTCAGATATCTGACTTTCGACGGCTCGTAACTCGCTTGGAGTTGATTTATGGACCTTGGTACCATGAAAACTTTTGTTCAGGGGGGATTCAAAGTACAACATATTCCAACCCCAGAAAAATTGGCCGGAAATCAAAATCCATATGATTGGTGCGGGCACTAAGAAAAAAAATTGAAGAGCTTTGCAACTTTGAGGGCTTTTTGGAGACACTTTGAGGTTAAAAAATTACCGACGATATCCTTCGTTAATCCACTATATACAGTTATACCAAATTTTCCAAATATCCTTAAATTTTTCAGCCATTATCGCTTCAAAAAATTTTTTTATCAATCGCCCCAGATTGTGTCTTATAGAGAATGTTTTGCAGTTTCCAAATGCCTACCTCCATTTTCTGTACGATCATTAGTTCCGGAGTAATTGATTGTCAAAGTTGAAAAGGACTTTTTTGCTTTGATCGACGATAACTCCGCGGCAAATCATCGTACGGAGCTCGCTAAAAGGTCAAATTAAAGCTGATTAAATTGTCTAAAAGAGCATTATGGTCGCATGATGAAAAAAATGTTTTGAAGTCCACAGACCATTTTAAAGACGAGCAATAATTTGGAACAATTGTTTTTTGTTGGTTTTCGGATGATTTCCTACATTTTCCTTTTTTTTTTTTTTTCTGTACGACCATTTTTCTCCGAGTTATCCCTTGTCGAAAATTACCCAAAAATTTGGAATTTTTTTAATATCCTTTAATTTTTGTTACTAGTGTATTTAGAAAAGAAAAGTTTTTGAAGAATATCACAAGATAGCACTCTAATTATTTCTAAATAACGTAAGAGGGATAGACAGTTGAACTCTTTCAAATCATTTTCATTGTTGTTCAGTGTCGCAAATACTGGTACCTATTTAAATTTCGTATATTTAGGAATCGACAACCCATTCAACCAACGTCCGCTTATATTTTTTATCCCCAGAAAGAACAGTGACCCTGTGCTAGTAACTTTCGGACAAACTCTAAATCCGAACTGGGACGATAGTGCTAGACACCGGTTAGGGGGACAAATCCCAGGGGACACATGATAGGGGGAACTGCTAGCAGTGTTGAGGATTGTAGGTCGTCCTAATGTGACCGTAAGCGCACAGACGAAAAGGAGATGCTACAGACAGGATTCCTCCACCTGGTGCTGTAGAAATTTGCTCAAACCTTCTCAGCTCTCGATTACATAGATATTTCATTCATATTTTATAGTATCCAAATTTGTTTCTAAAGATTTGTTTCTCTAGTTGATTTTAAGGAACAAATTAGACTGAAAATACTCATTATCGTGCCGGATATACTTGACATAGTTCAGAATGAATTTATTTTGAGACTACAGATGTGCTATTTCTCTTTATCGAGCAAAGAGTATTTGTTGCCATAAAAAAATGTGCCACCATTCACTCTGCAAGCATTATGCCAATGTAGGTACATAGACCTAAACTATTCAAAAAACGTTTAAAATAGTCCCGTCTTTACACGGCAGTACAGTTTAGAAGAACTCAAGTTGAAATAATGAGAATGGGAATATATAAGAAAAATATGCGAAGATCTGGTAAAAACAAAACAATAACAGATAAATAATTAAATAAAATGAGGGGTATAGATGCAAAACTCACATTATCCACTTTTTAAAAATTTTCAGGAAGAAGGAATAATTGATTTCTTACTTTTCAAGTGACTTGACGCTCTGAATTTTCTTAGGTATTTGTATTAGAACTGTACATTTGCTTCTCAATTGGTGAAATGACAGCACAACAATATTTGACTCCAAGAAAGTGAATTTTTGGGATAATGGACTCACATTCTCCTTAGGAGAATGTGAATTTTGAAACAATTCACAGATTCCACAATTTAAAGTAAATACGAAAATGTGAGTTTTATACCACTTTTAACATTTAAAATGGTGTAGTTCAACACGATGAACAAGATAGCGCCACTAACTCTATTTCGAAAAATTATGGATAATGTGAGTTTTGCATCTGTGCCCCTCAAATGTGGAACTGACTTATATTCATTTAATAAGTCAATATCCCCTTACAAAAACTGGTTATATCCTATCCTAGGTGTCCTATTATATAGGTTGTATCCTATTATTTATGTAATAAAATATCCATAATTCTACAAAAAGATCTACCTAGATTCATATGACAAACATATCTAATAGCTGTATTCAAGTTAAATAAAACAAATGAATCAACTTCAAACTCAAAATGCCAAGTACTGCAGAAATAGACCGCATATTGTATTTAAATATTGTTTTGTTAAAATACATTTTTTTTGTTAAAAAGACAGTGATTGTTTTATTTGTGATTTTATTTTAAAAGTAATATAAAGGAGGGGTTTCTATAAGACCCTTTACCGGCCCCTCTGATTTTTTTTTATTTTAATATTGTGTTAATAGGACTACACTTAAAATTTACAAATATATATAGCATCAGCCAATATTCGCTCTATTTATGCGTTTATAAGGTATATGTTTGATTTACAGTTGATGAGAATGAAGTAACAAAATATACTAATTAATATTATAATTGTCGGGTTTTTTTTTGGCAAAGCAAACTTATACTTAAAAAACATTAATATATTACGTAGAGTCCTCTTCTTCTTGATCTGACCATCCAGCTACAGCATCTTGAATACAATGAATAAGCTGACTGACGCAACTGCATCGCTAACTCGTTAATGCCCGTCAGAACGTTCCCTGACTCTCCGTCGCAACCAGTGTTCCTAGACGGCACGGACAACTGACGCATGCGCAATAGCGGGGGGCGGCACCTAAGCGCGCATTGGCGGAACATTCCGCGCGTCGTTCAAACACACAAACTCTGTTACTCAGCGCGTTTGAACGGCGCGCGGAATGTTCCGCCAATGCGCGCTTAGGTGCCACCCCCCTCCCCGCTATTGCGCACGCGTCAGTTTTCCGTGCCATCTAGGAACACTGGTTGCAACGTCTCGTCTATAAGTACTAAAAGAAAATCAAGGGCTAAGAAGTTTTGTAAAGAAAATATAGTAAAATCAGTCAATCAATACATTATTAAATATTATCCGAAATCCAATTCATTTATTTTTTACCATGAGCGCAGTATAGTAACACGTCAGTGGTTATGTATGTAATAGCTTATGTATTTGTGCACCATATATATGAAAATCGCTTTGTTACTCGGTTGCGCTCTATATGAAATAACTAGATAAAGATTGCAAAAACTACAAAAATGACGTATTTTTGTAAAACAATTCAAGTTAAGTGGTTCTTTTCATAAAGATCCTATTAAGTAACACAAAAAATATATTTGTTTTTGAAAACTTTATATTTTTCGCGTTATAAAAAAATAAGAATGATCTAGATAGTAAATTTTAAAAAATATGATTTAGGGGGATTGATAAAGGGCCTTATCGAAACCCCTCCTTTTATGTACTGCTAGTGTTATTTTCTTCACAAAAACTCCTCTCCTCACAAAAACTAAAAAAGCATGTGATTCTCGTCAGAATTAGATGCTTTCTAAGAAACCAACGTGTTTTGCACCAATTTTTTTTCTAATTTACCTTAACAAAGGTACAGTGAAAGGTGAGAAATAACGACTTAACTTACGTAACACAAAGAAATCGATAAAAAAACACTTGTTATTTACCGGCAAACGTGTTCAAGACTGGCTGTGAAGATCGAGAAAATTAAAGATCGCCCGTTTAAGTGGTGGTATGTGCTCTTAAAATGTGCTTTAGATGCAACCCATTCAGAACATGCTTCAATTACAATAAAAACATTTAATTACCCATCTTTATCCAGTTAAATTTACACAAAAAAAAAAAAGTGCATTGAGAGTCATTCTCACGTTCTCGAGAATATAGATGCTGATACATACATTATACAGTAAGCAACGAAGGTCATCATACACCCACCTTTTGAAGTTTGCTTAAATTCTGATAATTTGTGTATCAAAGCATTGATTTTTTTCTTCTGACAGGATTATAGCTTGTGATATTCTGCGTCTAATAAGCCGAAGTTGAAGGCGGTATGTCGATTGTGTGAAAAGATATCGCTAAAAAAGTAAAATTTCAATGTTTTCAAAGAAAAGTAAATAACTTCGAAAATAGTAAATCCCGTTCGAAGTTGTTGGACTCGTATTAAAGGGAAATCTTCAGTGTATCTATTTGACTAACTGAGTCATTTGGAAAAAAAAAATCCTAGACATGAATAAAATCTAAAATTGAACCAAAAATATCACGATAAATCGAAATTCTACCATCCTTAGTATCGTTTTCGTAAAAATCACTGTTCCTGAAATTTTAATAAAACTCAGAGATCTAGAAGGATATTAATCCCAAATTTTTGTTGGAGTAATGTGTGGCGTACAGGGCTTTTTTGAATTTTCGTGATATTTTTTGGTTCAACTTTAGATTTTGTTCATGTCTAGAGAAGGAAAACTTTTTTCAAAATGACTCAGTTAGTCATATAGATACACTCAAGATTTCCCTTTAATACGGGTCCAACAATTTCGAAAGGAATTTACTATTTTCGAAGTTATTTACGTTTCTTTGAAAACATTGAAATTTTACTTTCTTAGCGATATCTTTTCACACAATCGACATACCGCTTTCAACTTCGGCTTATTAGACGCAGAATATAACAAGCTATAATCCTGTCAGAAGCACAAAAAAAATCAATGCTCTAATACAAAACTTCAGAATTTAAGCAAACTTCAAAAAGTGGGTGCGTGATGACTTTCATTGCTTACTGTACATGTACAGTAGCGGTCAAAAGTTATGCAACTGTAGATACAGCATCTTTTTAATCAGTAACCAATAAAGCCACACAAAGCACAGATACACACAGACGCACAACAATAAAGCACACAGCTTATATTCAGTGAATTTTAATGAAGTTAAATATTGATACATCAAAGTGCTTGCAAAAAAACTTTTAACCACTACTGTATGTAACATACACTACTGAGCAAAGCATAACTAACATACACTACTGAGCATGTTTCGGGACAACATGTTTGTTTTAGAAAAGTAAAGCAACATAGGAACTGAAACTACTTACACATAGGTATATTAAAATAACGTGAATATTGATTTTACTACCTCGAATCACTCTGTTTAATTTTGTTATTTAAATGAAAGTATTTAAGCCACAACCGGCAACCGCATGAAAAAATAAAGAAAATGCATAAAAAAACATTTTCAATTACTAACTCAAAAAAGGCATTAAATAAATGTAGCTATGAAAAAAAATGCATCTACAGAATTTTTATAGGAAAAATTATGATAGTAAATTCCTTAATAGTAAATAGTAAATAAACACCTTTTAGTTCGCACTTAATGATATCAATATTTACATATTATGTATTAGTTTTAAAATATTCTTCTATAATCTCAATACTTAACAACTTTTGCATTTTTCATTTGATACCTCGTACTACGAGCGGTAATAGGTATTATTAATAATGAGAATTTGTGTCAGACCATTTATAATTTATACATATAATATATTTTTGCTGTATATTGTACGTAATTAAATAAAGGACCGTTATGTTGTGGTAATAACTGCCGACTGAGAAGATATGTAACATATCTATGATTAACATAGGGTTTTATTTTCTACTACTGCGTTATCTATTATTATTTATTATTATTCACAATAATTGTATTCTTTAAGCAACCAAGTAATTAAACAAAATAGATCTTTATAAAACATTAAGAATTTAATATTCAGTCATGCTATAATTTTAAAATTACAAACAAATTTCGCAATAACAGTCCCACTAAGATGCCAATAGGTTCTGTCTGATATCAATTGTCTCTATAAACTAGTAACTTCTTAATGTATAGCACACGATGACAGACTGCAGATCCTCCATTGAGTTGCTCTTTCATCTACTGTTACGTGCAACAGGTTTGTTGTTACAAATTCTCATTTCAGCAGTTACGAATGCCCTAAGATCTTATACCTTAATACTTCAAGCCTTAAGGTAGCATACACAAGTTACTAAAACGCTGCTTTTCGTCATTCGTTTTATAACAATGCTTGTAATCAATTTGTTCATGGAGTGGATGGAAATAAAGGAATGCAAAACTATTTCAGGGGACGTAATACTGGCTTATTTAGCACAAAAATCAGAAATTGTTAAACCCTGAACCCTGTGTATATAAACATAGCCACAATTTCAGTATAAATAAGTATTAATATATACAAGAATTACAATGTCTCTAATTTTGGTCCCAATTATTATTACATACTGTACAATATCAGATCAACCACAAACAGGTTATATAACATGACAGTGGTTGGAAGACATAAATCTGATCAAAAGACACTGAAATGGTTTCATTGCAAATGGAATCAGTTCTTATAAGCTAATCGATAACAAAACACATACTCTTCATTTTGGTCCAAAGATCCAGAATATAAAAGCTTTCTGTAAGATTCTTTGGCTCAAAAAATGGCCCTCGTCTAAAAGCAGAAGCTGACCTTACTGAAATGTCACTGAAGTTTTGGATAAGCCTTAAAAAAATCATCACGTAGCGCTATAAAAATTGTTGCAACTAGTACATGCAATAAACATTTCAGATGCATCAGGCTCGGCTACAGACGCAAAACACATAACGTCCAAGAGTATACATATGTATATGTATACACGGTGGGAGACTTTAACTGGAATATATTCGCTAGCGGGGTGGTGAATGATTTTTCAAAAAATTCCCGAGACACGTCAACTTTTAAATGTATTTACCTACATTTTGCAAGTAATGTGAAAAATATAGCCCTTCAGGGGTGGCTGAAACCACCCTCGACATGATTTTTTTAAATGCAACATAGGCTTGTGACCCCTCATTGTAAAGCTGGTGGAAAGAGGAATCCAACGCACTGATCAACTTTTAATTGTTAGTATGTTTGTAGGGTTGCATACAATTAAAACAATTTAAAAATTAAATTTATTTTCAACGTAACAATTGTTCAAAATGTGCACCATTCACTTGTTGGCAGCATCCCAGTCTGTGTAGGTTTGGTCCCTTACATTATGCAACATTTGCGGTGTTATTTTTCCGATTTCCTCTCTTATCCTTTCCTGAAGATCTGCTATGTTGTTGGGTTTCTGAATGTAAACCCTACTTTTAAGATGTCCCCACAAAAAGAAATCCAGTGGTGTAAGATCTGGAGATCTTGCTGGCCACTCAATATTACCTCGCCTCCCAATCCACCTACCGGGAAAAATTCTGTCCAGATACTGACGAACAATGGCAGCATAGTGTGGTGGGGCCCCATCTTGCTGAAACTATAACCTCTCGTCGGTCAAGTTAGGGTTTAAGGAGTTTGGAAATAAATGACATAGCACTGGCATTAGTTCGTGCTGGAGTAAACGCAAGTATCTTGCTCCATTAAGAGTGTCATCAAAGAAAAATGGTCCTACAATTCTATCTTGTATTATTCCGGTCCACACATTAGTTTTCTGTGGGCGCTGAGTTTGAAGTTCCCTCATCCAATGGGGGTTCTCTTCAGCCCAGTAACGACAATTTTGGCGATTTACGTGCCCATTTAATGTAAAAGTAGCCTCGTCAGAGAAAATTATCCACTCTAAAGATAACTGGTTTTGATCAATACAAGTCATCAATAAATCGCAAAATTTCAATCGTCGATCTGGATCATCTTCAAGTAGCTCTTGAACAGCTTGCATTTTATATGGGCGTTTTTTCTCATATTTAAGTATTTTTAAAACTGTTTTGTGATTAACGGGCCAATTGACAGGCTGGAGTGATTGGATTTTCTTCTAGAGCAAGCAACAAATTCAACTTCTTGTCGTCATCAACAACAGCCTGCCTCTTACTCGGTACTTTCCTGACATGACCCATCTCTCGATATTGTGCCTCAATTTTACTAATGGTACCTTGATTTAGTGGTGGCAAGTCAGGATGCGTTTCTCGAAACAAGCGAACAACTTCGCATTGAGTTCGCGCCCTATCACCATATCCAATCATCATCAAAATTTCGATTTTTAGTGATTCAGTTAAATAAGACATTTTCACCAATTTGAAATAACACTTCGTTTCAAACTCTGAATACAGCATACAAACTAAATTACTCTTTGCGGCCGTGTAAAAACACTAGCAAAAAATAACAAATATCAGTTGTGGCAAAAAAATTGCTTGGACTTTTTTTGTGGGGACATATGAAAAGTAAGGTTTACATTCCAAAACTAAACAACACACATTTTGAGTACGAAATTGTTGCGTTAAAAATAAATTAAACTATAAAATTACGTTTTAATTGTATGCAACCCTACAAACATATTAAAAATTAAAATTTGATCAGCGCGTTGGATTCTTCTTTCCACCAGCTTTACAATGAGGGGTCACAAGCCATAGGATTGCATTTGAAAAAAATCATGTCGAGGGTGGTTTCAGCCACCCTTGAAGGGCTATATTTTTTCACATTACTTGCAAAATGTAGGTAAATACATTTAAAAGTTGACGTGTCTCGGGAATTTTTTGAAAAATCATTGACCACCCCGCTAGCGAATATATTCCAGTTAAAGTCTCCACATTGTATGTTGGTGAAATGCTCATTTACGTTTTTTATGAGACGCGCGACGAAGAGCGACGAAACACAAAATGTCATCCGATGCATCTTAATTAAAATTTACTCCGGCCACGTGAGTTACGAGCGAAGTTATTCCGCTGAATGTTGTTTACATTCCATTTATTTCCATAACGAATATGCTGGGACATCACGATTCGACCTAGGTAATGAATTCCGAGAACAAACTCTTCCACAATCATTAATAATTACGATTATCCAAGGACATAAAAGTTTCGGGGTTACTGACTCGCTCTGTGAGTATCCATCCGCACAATGCGCGGGGCAGCAATGTCATCGTCCGTCAACGATCCATCCGAAGAGAACTAGAGGTTGAAACCAAGACACACAGGGCATCAACCAATTGCGAGTACAGGTTCTGGTATTTGTGAGGAATCACAGGAGTCAGTCCTGGCGTTGTAATGTACAAATAGATAGACTGGGGAAATAAAAGTCACTCAACAATACCAGAGCCACCACTAACGAATTTTTGTTTTAATCAAAAATCACTGATTTATCTACAAGTAGCGGTATCTTTCCTGTAGAGATATATCTAATGATTCACATCACACTTCCCAATATGAAATAGTAAGAGCCCATTTTCTAATTCTCCGTTCTTCTCTCGTAGTGAAGAAAGGATCTTTGTGTGTTGATTATCTTTGAGTAACAGTTGTCACATCCCACCGAATTGGGAGTCCCTAAAAAAATCTGCCCAATTAACCTTCTTTTCCGTATGGCAGCCCACACGTCAACTCTCTGAAAACGCAGAGGCTTCTCTATATGGAAATGTGGATATGCAGAGCACCACATTGTCATTTGTTGAGAATTAATATTATAACCAGAGAGCTAAAGCCATGCCTCGTCAGTAAAATAGGTTTTTTCTAAAGACGTTTCCATGTTTTATGTAAATTATCCATAAATCGCTCTGAAAATTCCATTCGTTGCGGCTGGTCGTTTGATAACAATTCTTGGACTGAGCTTAAACGATAAGAGCGCATTTACAGGTAACACACACCTTACCTTACAGGTTTACCTTCCTGTTTCTCTAAAGAAAGCCACATAGATCTAGTCAAAATTTGTTGGAAATTCTGTTTGAAAATCCTGAAAGGAGACCCGTGTCGAATAAAGCCGCCAAACACTCCACCATTTCTTAAGTAAAACCGAGATTCCTATATTTAATTTTCTTAATAATAACAACTTCAGAACTTAACAATTCTAAGAGTAATAATTTACATGCGGGATGCATTCCACGGCATACTTTGTATATCACAATACATTTAATAAAAATCTGTACAATTCCATGACCTTTTGGATATGTTCCCTAAATTCAAAATCTGTTGTTTTACCATACAAAACTAAAATCACTCGTTGATTTGATTTGATAAAATTATTAATCGTCGTCATTGACCTTGGTAAACACGTCAAAAATAATTACATAAACTAAATTTAGGTAACCCAAAAGATAAAATAACTAATATTTCAAGAATTTGTTGAATTGAAAAGATTGTACACTGCTTTTCCGTCCATCTCCTTGTAAAGTTTAAAAAGGTTCTTCCATCTTAATCCTTTTTTAATTGTTTTTAAATACATCGGATTTCACTCGCCACAACTCGGGGAACCCTTTCAACGCCATCGGAAGAAAATCCTCTCAAGTTTAAGGTTTCAATCCAAGATTGTTAAGTAAGGTATCACCTTTCGACAGATCTTACCTTCATATTCATAACTGCGATTCTCTCTGTTCCCTGTACCTATACCGAGTTACGTAACATATGTATATACACATTTTGAATCATTAGTTATGATCTCACCAATCCTATCGGCGGCCGGCAATAAAAATTGGTAATAATGAGCTTTCACGAATGGTTATTTACAAAACTAACGATAACTGCCACCATAAAAATATTTATCTATTTCACTTATGCCGCGAGAATTTTGTGCGTCTTTTAAAAAACCTTAGTTTTACGCATTAGTCTGAAGGAGACGGTTACAAAAAACCGTTACTGTTAATTTCGACGACTACTATACAGAGTGTTAGGAAGATGGATCTGATTATATAATAGGAACATATTAATAACAGGTCAAAATAAACTATTTATACATTATTTAACCCTATAACACATTTCGCAAATATTTTGCAAGACCTTCTGATGAGGCAAACGTTTTTTGATTTTTTTTTCGCAAGTTTGGTTTGAATCTTCTTTGCTATTATAGCCAGTAATTACCTCCTAAAATATATCCTCCTAAGTAATCACCTCCTAAAATATCAATGTCCACCCTACACCACTGGTTTCTATCCAGTACAGAGTCGACTTCAGCGTTTAGGATTTTTAATTTTGAAATTGGACGACAATTGGGTTTTTATACGAGGTGTGTAAATTAAGTAATGAGACTGGCAACGTAGAACGGGACAGGACCTAGAAGGGCGGTAGGTTAACATGTACTGCACCTTCAATACAAGTTTGAACTTGTTAGTTAGTCATTTGTTTGTTCTCTGTGGCTGTTTTCGTAAACCGGGTTTTCTAGTGCGTTTTAAAAATGAGTGACATTAATTTTGAGCAACGGTGTGCTATCAGGTTTTGCTTCAGACATGGACATAGCGAAACGGATACTTTTGAGATAGTGTTTTTTCAAGAGCCCAGGTTTTTCGGTGGTTTAAGGCATTCTCAGAAATAAGAGAGTCGATTGAAGATGATCTTGTGCGTTTAGATCGTCGGTTGACAAGAATGATCAGGGAAGAGTTAAATTTGACCAAACAGCAAGAACAACTGGATGTTGCATCACGACAATGCGCCTTGTCGCACAGCCATTTCAGTAAACGAGTTTTTAGTCAGTAAAAACATTCATGTGGCTCCTCAGCCTTCTTATTCGCCTGTCTTGAGGCCTTGTGACTTTTTTCTCTTCTCAAGATTGAAAAATCACCTCAAAGAACATCATTTTGGGACCATATAAAACATTCAAATGGCTGTAACCGACTAGCTGAAGGCTATTCCAGTATATGAGTTCCAGCACTACTATGAGGAATGGAAGGACCGTCTCCAGCGCTGTGTGGCTTCCCAAGGAAGTTATTTTGAAGGATACAATACTGAATTGTAATTCTATTCGAAAAAAAAATAAATAAAAACACCTCGTATGCTGGACATGTTCTTATCAAACAGACTGTACTTCAAGTATGATATCCACCCTCATAACACCCTGCACAGACGAATTAATACAACAATAGCAGAGTAAAAAGTTTTGTCTGTATATCCAATTAGCAACGTGTATTAGTTGGACTGGAATAGTGGAATAATGTATGCAGTGAAAATATTTGCTTTAGCAACGTTAGTTTGGAACGGAAACTGAGAATCAAAGCGGTGCCAGTGATTTGCTGGTTGGCAGTGCCCCTAGGTAAAGTTCTGAAATGCATAATACATTTTCGGCTACCCGTAGTAAGAGCACGGTCTCTCTTGTGCGTGTGTGGGTTGGAGACATATTTTCAAAAGTATCAGTTTTGCCTACAAAAATTTGTAATTAATAAAAATTGGAGTGGAGTGGGAATCTTCAGTGTAGTAAAAACATTAGTTTGTCTCATTTTAAAAAAAAAAGCATTTTGTACAGTGTGTTCGTGTATCCCTGGACATCCTCACTGTCTGAGGATATCCACACATAACTTTTATTCGATTAAAATAAAAAGTAACTACAAAAATCGCATGATTATTTTAAACAGAACGCCATGTATAAAATGAAAAATGAATTACTTGTTAATCTGGTATCAAAAATATGATCCATATAGGGTTAAAATTTCTAGTTTTTAAGTTATTCGAAAAAAATATATCAGATTAACTTAAAAATTACATTACCTTATAGTAGAATTAAATTCTCCATGTAATACGAATGGTTCTGGTTATGCGGTATTTCGTGTAGTTATTTTTATTATAATCAAAAACATCATGTATGACGTATGAAGATGTTCAGAATGTTTGATCTTAATACAGCTTTTTGTGTATCCCAAGCTTTTTGTGTTATAATTCCCATCATGAGATGGGAATTATAACTTTTATAATTTTTGTGGCTAAAATAAGACATTTTTGAGACCCTCCAAGCTACCTCCGTACCTAATTTGCCCAAAAATATACACATTGTATACAGTGTGGGTTATGAAATTAATAGCCAGCCAAGAAAAGGGGAAGGAAGTAAGACCTAACTGAAGGATTGAACAAGATGGATGTAATTGCCACACCTATTAGGTACACCCCCACTTAGAGGACGGGTCAATGATTTTGTAATGCGGCGATTCGCATTTGTTAGCGATTTTGTACCCTCCCTATTTTAAAGATGATATTTTGACAGCATCTACATTTTCGATAAATTGTAACGGAAGCTTTGAACATAAATACACACCTATAGATACGTTTTCATAGCATGTGTGCTATGGAAAACACAGGCGTTCTGTTATAGAGATAAATGCCTGTTGCAATATCGTCGGCACTCACAATCAGCAGAGATGTGGGATAAAATCAATATCTGATACACCGGATTTCGACCTGGATTTGCATTTATATGTGTGTGTAATCCCCCAACTACACTCTGGTATCACAAAGGCACTATTTAAAATTATCATAACATAGTATAAAACAAAGTGTCCCGCTGTCTGTCCCTATCTACTACCTATGTATGCTTAGATCTTTAAAACTACGCAACGGATTTTGATGCGGTTTTTTTTTAATAGATAGAGTGATTCAAGAGGAAGGTTTATATGTATAATACATGCATAATATAGTAGAGAAACACTGATAATTTTAGAGGTTTCTAATGTGATGACGTAAACCGTGCAAAGCCGGGGCGGGTCGCTAGTTGATAATAAATGTGGATGTTTAATGATGATGAGCCTAAATTCATTTTCAAAATTCGAAATGATTCAATATTACTAACCAAAAATGAAAGATTTTGAAAATTTGGATAATGTCCTAGATTCTATTTCTCGTCTCAAATGTTTCAGGATAATTTTCCTTAACATTCAAGACGGAGAAAAAATTTACGATGACTAATTCAAACACGTGGAAGATTTGGTAAGAAAATGTAACACCTATATATAATTAAGAAATATAGATAATTAAGAAATAAAGACGTATTGTTGACGTTTTTATTATATATAATACATGAAACAAAATTACGAAATAGGTTAGGCAGGGTGACAGAAAAGTTTTGTAATATGCGACGTTTATTGCGTATATTAATTATGACCATATTCCATTTTTTGTAGTTTAATATACAGATCATATGTAAAATATTTTTTTTGTTTTTAGAACTTGGTTATTAATAACATAAGTAAATTAGGTATCTCATCGGTTATTTACATAATGGGACATTTCATGTCAACTGGGACAGTGATCTGCCCAAAAATAAGTGCTGCGGAAAAATGTTTTTCCCCGATGTCTGGAAACGATTGTGATATTATAAGAAGGACCATTTTTTGACACCTTCTAACGGGAAAATGGCCAAACTGGGCCAAATATTTTGTTGAGAAATTTATTTAGGACTCTTCAAGCGAGGTGTGTACTTTTTTTTTCAGAACTTTTGGAGCCATTTTCGGATTTTTAAAAAATGGCCAAATTTAAAATGGCTAAAACGTGACCAAAAATTCTGAAAAAAATCAGGCGTGCTCCTTGGACGAATCTAAACACTTTTTGTTCTCTAAACTTTTGCCCCAAAGTTCTCCAGGTTTGAGTAAAAAAAATTATGAAAGTTTCCCCTGACAATGTGTCCTTTTGGCCGAGATATTGGACACCCCATGTTGGAATTAATTTTTTCTAAGTATATAACTTTTCAGTACAACTCTAGAATGCACTTTTCCCGTAGATTTCTGTCGAAAAAAAAAATTTTTTTTTTAGTCAAAAATCATGTTACAAAAAAAACAGACCTGAAAAATAGTGCTCTCTTCAATTTAAATGGCCAAAAACAGGGGTACGGTTCAACTATTATGAATTTTTTTAGTGCCATTCGAAAGAGCACCCCTAAAAATAGTCGGAAAGGCGTTTCCCGATTTTTTTTCCATCGTCTCCTGTACTTGGCACGTTGCTAAAGAGAGGATATACAAAAACTGTAGTTTTGACGTTAAAGGGTCAAGGGCGTAGCCAGTAGTTATGTTTGGGGGGGGGGGGCTCAATGCAGATTAAACATAAAAGCCAAAAAAAAGGTCACTACAGGCAACGGCAACCGCATTCCCCCGAGTATTTTGGTTTTTACGTGACCCTTTGGGGAGGTGGGGGCGATCGCTGCAGATGAAACATAAAAGCCAAAAAAAAAGGTCACTACAGCCAAGGGCAACCGCATTCCCCCGAGTATTTTGGTTTTTACTTGACCCTTTGGGGAGGTGGGGGCGATCGCTGCAGATTTAACATAAAAGCCAAAAAAAAGGTCACTACAGGCAACGGCAACCGCATTCCCCCGAGTATTTTGGTTTTTACTTGACCAAAAAGTATTTTGGTTTTTACTTGACCTGGCTACGCCCTTGTAAAGGGTTAAATGATTCAATTTGCACGGAATAAAGAGAATACATGATTATTTAACAAGTTCTTTTTGTACGAATCGAAACTGATTTAAAGTCACGTTTGCTTGCTTCTTGCCCCAGCGTGCATCGTTTCCCGCGAAACTCGAGGGCTCTCCGTCTTTTCGTAGATGGGTCGCCGTACGGTCTATAAAACAATATTGGGAGGCCAGCATTTCGTCGAGAGCCGCTGTTGGATGACGCGTGTCGCACAAAGGGAGATGTTCGCGGCACCACGCGAGGCTGCAGGGGCGGGCAGACGGCGGGGTTGCCCCCAAACCAGTTACCGGCCTCCCTCCGTCTCCTTTTCCCTCTCACTCCGTTATTCATTCGTCGACCCTATCGCGTTCTCTTTCTCTCATTCTTTCTTTCGACTGAGCGCGCCGTGTTCAGGTCAGAAAGTCTACGTCGAGGCCGGCGTTGCCAGACTTTGCGCAATCGCGCCGAATCTGTCGGTACAGGTATTATGTACTAACACAGCCACCCGGAGCCCAGAGTATGTATTTTTTTTGACGCCGAATCCAAATTTTAAAACCCCAGGACAACTGACCGTGCCAATTTTTGTTTTTATGAGCGAAAAACCATCAGAACGTGGATGTATCTTGGTAGCAAAAACATGAAGGAAGAGCATATAGACCTTCATTTCGAGACCAACCATCTGAAATTCATAGAAACAAACTTGAAATTCGTAAAAGCAAACTTAAGGTTCATCATAACATTAGTACCTCAAGATTCCTGCCGTTTCACGGTGAATTCAATCAATAACATCTCGTAGGATCGATTAGAAATTCTACTAATACGATATTTTCACATCGATCATATTTGATTTTGAAAATTCGATGTCAGATTTGGAATCAGCGATCCTATTCCTAAATTTTTTATTCAAAGTGGGAAAATTTTACGTTGGTGATACCGTTGCGGGCTAGGAATCCACTATAGTGGTTTGACCCATGACCTTTCACCTATGATCAATCCATGATATAACATACTATTTTCATATATTTTCTTCTAGGTATTACGAACTACGAATCTCGGTACCTACTCTACCATAAAGGTTAAGGAGATATCTTCTGCGGATTAGATGGTTTTCGCCAAAAGTTTCAATGTTCATCTGAGTCGGATCCAGCACTTGGGAATGTAATTTTTGGTGTACAATCATGATTCTCCTTGGAAAAGCCTTTCGCCCATAAAAAAATTGACACGGTCAATAGTCTCGGAGTTATAAAATTTGTATTGGGCGTAAAAAAAATACATTGAATTCACACTCTTCTCTTTTTTATTTTGTATGGGTGCGTAATTAGGGATGGGAAAATATCGATAGTTTCGATACTATCGAGTATAACTATCAATATTCGAATGTTCGTTTTCTTTTTTATCTTAAAGGGAAGAAAACCATTAAGTGCATACAGACAGAACGTGTGCGATATATTTTGTCGGAAATAGTATTTTGTATTTTTTTATATATAAATAATCGAACATCAATAGTGTGCAAACTGCAAACAATAGTTGAATGCAAACTAATTAATAGATGGTCCAGTCTCCGCTAGTGTTGATTATAGTTTGGCATCTTCGAGGCATTGTTTCCCCGAAATTTTCGGCGTATTGCTTCGAAAGTGACCTCCATGCTCCACCAATCTGTTGAGAGAGCTCCAAAGTCTAGATGTTCTTCTTATGAAGATGTTAACTTGTAAGCCCACACATTTTCGATAGGGTTAGCATCGGGTGACTGGGATTGCCAATCCAACGTGACTACCATTTTGTGCTTTCTACTGGCACACTTTACTAGTGTATTGAATAACTGTCCTTCTAAAGCATCCAACTGTCGGTATTAAACCAGCGTTTCGCAATAGGTAGGCATTAAACCAATTGACCAAACGATTTTGACTTCTCCATGTACTTCGCGGTTGCACGGTAAGCCATTTTAGTCCCTTGAGACTAATCTCTAAACTGTGCCTGAGATACAGAGAAACAACCTCAAAGCACAAAGAGTAAGCAGAAGTCAGTGCGATTTAATAAGATCGAAATCTAGATCTGTGACTGTTTGTATCTCGTTCTTTACTATGAGTAGTAAAGAACGAGGAACCTTTTCGCTTTTTTTTTCCTCCGATGTGTCTGGTTTGGGGTTTGTTTTGCCTCCAACACTTCAGCCTTCAGGCTTATTGTATTTCCAGTTTACATCGTTATTTCATGTGAATAGGTTTGTTACCTTTATGAGGTTTAGTAGCCCTTTCACAAGATTTTTCTTTGGAAAGGCCTCCTGGGGGTGTTTATATTTACCTTTTCTCTTCATTTAACTATTATTTAAACTAAAACTTCACTATTATTTAAATGGTGAAATATTATGGAAATAGATTCATTATTTAAATGATGAAATATTATTTAAATAAAAATATATGTAGGTATAACAAGTGCATGAAGAAAACGTTCTCACACAGATTTTGACTTTTATGTTCGCAGGATTCAAATGTTTTATGTTGTTTGTTAATTTCTTTACTTGCTGTACAAACTGTCAACTACTACTAAACAAGGAAGTAAATAAATTATATAATATTCTTTATACTCAACACATGAGTATTTAATGGCTAATATAATGCGGCATTCAATAGTAATTTTTATCCATAAATTTTTATTTTCTGCAAGCTATGTATTCTTTCAATTTATGATTATATTATTGCTAATATCGATATTTTATAATTGACTTTATAGCTTTATTTGACAATACTGACATTTTATAAATGTCACTGGATAACAAAGTTTAATCATTATTTTATATTAATAAACTAAAATTAAATATAAACCATTAGGTACATGAGAAATTCTAGTAAATTATTGCGAATAAATCTTCTGTCCTAGTAATTACAACTACTTCTTACATTAACAACATTTCTTCCATATACATCATATAATAAATTTTGTAGAAATCACCGATAGTTTCCACTGTGTATTTAGAATATATTTTATGTCCAGACAAAAAATAAATGTCTGTTAACCTTTCTGTACACAATACGTTTAGTTGTCCCAATAACTCAAGATTCGTGAGTTCGGGGGTAAACTATGTTTTTCCTTTATACTCTTTATATATACTCTTTAAGTATATTAACGTTTTATACTCTTTAAGTATATTAACCTAATGAAACCTCGAATTTTATTTATTAAAACTCTTTAGAAAATTAGATTCTGTAACAGTAAAAAAGAAATAAAAATATCTTTAGTATACTTCTGATGTTTAAAACTAGATTATCGTTGTCTCCTAATATAACCAGAACTCAATTTAACTTTGATTAGTGAAACAGAGTTGGCAACACCGCGAACGGCAACACTTCAGTTCTTTCTACGTCTTTATGTCCCTTTTCGCTCGTGTACAGCGTATACTCTACGGTAAAAGTTGAATAGAACTTTGTATAAAAATTATATTTTAAATTACCCACAATTATTAAAAAAAAAAACTCGTTCTTCCAGTTGTGGCCGAGTATGTAGTATACGAACCATTGTAGAAATTATAAGGTACGTTTATTCTTGCCAATATCGCAGCTACTGAAATTGCTGCAGCTGCTACGATGATCAGAGACTGACAAATTAAACATTTATCTATCGGAGATACAAGGAGATATCAACTGCTATCTGCCTGAACAGGTACTTGTCATTTTCAAGGTCACACGTACACTCGATCCTCTCAAATATATTTATGTAATCTAATAAGAAATAAGAAGTATATGTACGCTGTACTGTGACTTCATCTCTCCATATTTTATGACAGCTTTCAAATGCACTGGATCATGTAAAACTGAAAAAAGAAAATGTAGTAACTTTAACTTTAGCAACTTTAGTCAGCAGCAAGAGTATTCACTCATTTTTTGAAGGTTGCTTAAATTCTGATATTTGTACCAGTGGCGGCTGGTGATAAAGGGCACAGGGGCACGTGCCCAGCCCAAATTTCAATAGAAAATATTTCTTTTGTGTTAATTTACTATAAATTACTGTTACAATAATATCAATTAATTGTATACGACAAACTATTCACATTCTAATTATTATTCCTTTTATACCACAAATAATGATTTTTATCACATATATATGACAGACTATAGATCGAGCACCGAGCCACCGTAGTCTGAATTCCTCGCATTTCGCGCGTGGGCGAGGGCAGACAGTTTCCCAGCCCTCGTTTTGAATCGGGCTTTTTCGGTGACTGGTAAAGTTTGGCGACCATTGCAGACAAAACGTCGTTAAATCGTTCGAAAATCAGCTGAACGGGTCATACTTGTTGAGTGACCGCTTTTAGTTTTATTGTTTTTTTTCTTCGCTGAGAAGTGTGTTTTTACTGTTTTTAATTGTGAAACGTTTCAAAATGAATTCGGTGGAGTTTTTATTGACTAATAAAGATATTACATACGAGATCCGAACGGAAATTAAACGGTTAGGAAGGCCGATACCCGATTTCATTATTTCCAAAACAGACGTAGGAAAATCGCGAAATTATTCACGAAATTTTAATAGTAGCGTCTACGACAGATTTAAGTGGTTATGTGTCCTAAAAGAAACAAACTGTTTTGTTTTATTTGTTTAGTGATGGGTGGCAACCAAAGTGCATGGACTCAAGAAGGGGTGAGTGATTTAAAACATTTAAATGAACGAGCTAAGAAACATGCTAGCTACAATGAAAAACATTTACATAACATCTTAGATTTTAGTGTGTTGGGAAAGGTAGACATAAGGCAAGAGCTTGATAGTGCTTATCGTGAAAATATAAGACGTCACAATGAAAATGTGGATAAAAACAGACACACTCGTATTTTAAACCAAATAATTAATTGTATTAAATTTTGTGAAACAAATCCGGGACTTTAATGAAAAGGTGATTAACATTTTTGTGAACAATAAGGACAGGCGAGCTAGTCTTTTTTACTTTTTTAGACTGTTTTTTAATTTTTTTAACGATATATTTTCAAACAATCAACATATCAACTGGGTGGGGGGCTCCTAATATTGTCCTTTAGGAACATAAAATAAATCATCCGGATCATAAAGGTCATTCTGGTCATCGAGGTTATAAATGCCATAGAAATCAGTAAGTTCATATAGGTCATTGATGTTACATAGGTTAAAAAGGTTATATGGATCATATAGGTCATACGGGTCACAAAGGTCATAAATGTCATAGGAGTCGTAAGGTAATATCGGTTATACAGGCCATATTGGCCTGTATATAACATACATAAGTATGCGGTAGCCTAATGCGTACATAGCCGAATGAAGGGCAATTGATAATTTAACTTCTTTGTAAGTAGAGTAAACATGAGGTGAGAACCAATCGCGATCCAAGGCATCCAGTTTGTCAGTAGGGCTGTTTGAGTTAAAATTTGAAATACCATTTTATATTATATACTGATCTAGTGTCTGATTAGAAAAGTGCGTTATTACGAGCGTATTGTAGAAGCACTACATACATTCATAAAAATAAAAATGGATATTTATCACATTGACGAAAAAGTTCAAATAATGAAATGACAGATGGTATGAGCGCGGCCGCCGACAACCGCGGAGATACGTGACGGGGCAAGGAGAGTGCATTAGTGAGTGGAGCTTAGAGTGAACCATTGGACCGTTCGTTCTGCCTTCGTTCGCTGCGTGCGTTCGCTGTTGTCGTATCAACATAATATTCCTTAGATATTTTAAAATTGTTTCACAGCTGTTTAAAGTAATATTAACTGTTTAAAATTATTTCACAGTAGTTGGGTTGAAAAAAGATAACATTTTTTATACTTACACTTATACAACTTTATTATACGATACGCAACGCAATCTGAAAATGAAATTGGCTTATATTAATTGATCGTACATCTATGCATTTTGTAAATATAGGATTTTTATAAATACTTATTATGCAGAGTTAATAGTTACAGTTAGGTCCGGCAACGTTGCTCTTTAGATTTCCGGTAAGACCCCCTCTTAGCTTTACCAAGCCCCCCCCCGGCCCAAGTAAATTCGCCTAACTATGACATAAAAATGTATCATTTAATATGTATTTAATATCCACCGTATGTACGCATTAGGGTGCCGCTTACTGTATATGGCCTGTTCATAAGGGTCATACTGATCATAAACGCTATAAAGGCTATAAAAGTCATATTCAAATACATAATAATACACTTTTAAGAATACAACCTGATGTTTTTAGCTGTTTAGCCTAATTAAATGTGGAAAATTGGATGTGAAAGCAGGGATTCCATATGGCAATGGTTTTTTATGGTGTAGAGCTTTTACTGTGCTGGCTTACAAGTATAAGTGGCTATTATTTTAGCTATTTCAGTTTACTTACGTACATATCTATCTCCTAAATTATTTCATTGAATGAATACCTTCTCAGGTCTACTACGTCGGTAGTCTCGTTTTACCAAAGCCACCATACCGTGAAGTCGGGCACAAGAAAAAACAACAGAATTACACGTCGTAACTGTGGCAACGACAAATCTGTTGCAGTCGCGGTACACGTGAACGGAACACGGAAAACAGATAATCGGCAATACAGATAGGAGTTGCCAGCTATTTAGGTGAACCGAAATTGAAATAATACGTACATATTTCAGTTTGCATATATGCGTGATTTTAAAACATTTACTCGTATATTTTTAGTCAGAATAAAATTATTGTCATTTTTTGACAGTATAACATATACACACAGTATAACAGCCGCAAAAACTTTTTGAAAGTTGCTTGAATTCTACTAATTTTTGTACGACAGTATTTTTTTTTTTCCTTCTGATAGGATTACTGGCGAGCTCGCGAAAGCCAGTAACAAGTAAGGCGTTCTCACGACGTGTGCAAGTATTAAGGTATGTCCACACTTGCGCTCCACGAACTTGCTCCGTTCCAGCTCCTCACGCGCTCCGATCGTCGGAGGTTTGAGGATTTCAACGAAGATCCCGCGCTCCAAGGAAAACCCACGAACATTCAGTAGTCATTTTGCAGTCCGGCAGTTCCTTTGCTGGATTTCTCCTTGACCTTCTCTCTCCGATAGCCCGACAGCAATGACAACATCTTCTTTCTACAGTGCTCAGCAGACATACCAATTTCTGCTGAGATCTCTCGCTAAGCATCTTCCTTCATATTTTTTGAAGTGGTTCTTGTGACGAGGATCCCACAGCAAATTTTGCTGTCTATAGGCATTAATTAGCTGCAAAACTTTGTCTTCGGACCACTCCATTACTAATTTAACAATAAACTAGTTACAATAAACAATAAACAAAACACGACACAACACACAGTTGAACAAAGAAAATAAAGGCGCTAGTAGAGGAGCGGAGCGTGTGCGCTGAAATGCAAAGGAACTCTCAACGTGCCCGTCCAAACAGAACTGCGAACACTCAAAGGGTTCATCGAAAAGACCGACAGGAGATGGATCGCTCCGCTCGGAGCGCGCTCTGCTCTCAAACACCGTCCACATCTGCAAAAATGAAGAGCGCGAATAGAGCGGAGCAGGAGCAGAGCGCAAGTGTAGACTCACCTTTAGCCAACAAATTGGTACAATGTTGGTGGAGTGAATAGACGAGTGTTGACCATCATGGATCCGCTATCCATGATGGTCAACACTCGTCTATTCACTCCACCAACATTGTACCAATAACTTTACCCTTATCAACCAACAAGGTTGATAAGGGGAAGACTATACTGTAACCACAAAATATACATAAAACCATAACTTAACCACATTGGGTTCTAGGAACACCGTTTTGACACAAGCAAAAACCTTACGTTACTATTGAGGTAGTATAATTTATACACTAGTAACAAAAATTAAAGGATATTAAAAAAATTCCAAATTTTTGGGTAATTTTCAACAAGGGATAACTCGGAGAAAAATGGTCGTACAAAAAATAAAAAAAGGAAAGTGTAGCCTCAAGTGTCTAGTTTCCAGATCTGGACTTAAATTTTTTTACCGGGAGTGGTTTTCAAGTAATCATCCGAAAACTTACAACAAATTTTTTTCCAAATTTTTGCTCGTCTTTAAAAAGGTCTGTGGACTTCAAAAAAATGTTTTTCATCATGCGACCATGAAGCTCTTTTAGACAATTTAATCAGCTTTAATTTGACCTCTTAACGAGCTCCGTACGATGATTTGACGCGGAGTTATCGTCGATCAAAGCAAAAAAGTCCTTTTCAACTTTGACAATCAATTACTCGGGAACTAATGATCGTACAGAAAATGGAGGTAGGGTTTTGGAAACTGAAAAGCATTCTCTATAAGACACAATCAGGGGCGATTGATAAAAAAATGTTTTTGAAGCGATAATGTTGGCTGAAAAAAAGTTAAAAACTTGCGAATTTAATGATATTTGGAAAATTTGGTATAACTGGATATAGCGGATGAATGAAGGATATCGTCGGTAATTTTTTAACCACAAAGTGTCCCCAAAAAACCCTCAAAATTGCAAAGCGCTGCGATTTTTTTTCTTAGTGCTCCGAAGGTTTAAAGGACACCCCGCACCAATCATATGGATTTTAGTTCCCAGCTAATTTTACTGGGGTTGAAATATGTTGTACCTTGAATCCCCCTGAACAAAAGTTTTCATGGCACCAAGGTCCATAAATCAACTCCAAGCGAGTCACCAGCCGTCGAAAGTCAGATATCTGACTTTCGACGGCCGTTGAAATCGGAATTTTTTGGAATCTATTGAGCTTAGCAAAAATTATCGAAGAATAAAAATGTCTTTGAATTAGTCAAAGAATACCTTCAAATTTTTTCAGAATTTATAGATGATTTTTGAAATGACGAAAAATTGCAATTTTTCGCCATTTAAAAAAAAAACAAAAAATCATCTCTAAAAATTCTGAAAAAATTTGAGGGTATTTTTTGACTAATTCTTAAACATTTTTGTTCTTAGATAATTTTTGCTACTCAATTTTTGAAAAAAAAAAAGGTTTCAGTTTTTTTTTCGAGTTTTCCCAACTTAAAAGCGTAAACTATACAAAATACTACACGAAATTAAAGCGTAAACTATACAAAAAAATGTTTCAGATAAAAAATGTAACTACTAAAAAAACCCTACAAAACCCATCAAGAAATTTGCAAATCGGTTAATTTGTTTATCTGCAAAATTGAAAAAAAACCGTCAAAATGGCCCCTTATTTCAATTGTTTATAACTAATTATAACGTAAGCCTTGTGACTTTAAAAGTATTGGAAAATGTAGGTATCGGTGTACTTAAAAAAACGCTGAAAATTTCAAATCGATATGTTTTTAAGTTTTTGCAAAAAAGTAAATTGTTTATTAAAAAAGTGCTTTCGTAAAACAGCCCTTAATTTTTTTTGTAAACATCATAGAGGAACGATTCAAAATGGATTCTCTTCTTGATGAGTTGGACTATAAAATACATCGAAAAATTAATTGAATTTCACAAATTTAATTGTTTAATGGTAATGGTAATGACAATCGTTGAATAATATTATTATATATAAAATAAGTCGCTTGGACTAATTTGATTAAAGTTGTGAATATTCCCAGTCATTTTTTTCACGAGCTACCCCAAATTTAAAAAAAAATAGAGGTTTCGGAGATAATCCGATTTTTTTCGTGCGCTATGACTTTGAAGCGACCGAAAGAGGTCAGGAGCGCGCAGGAGAACCACACTGCTGCCGCTGCTGTGCCGTCATCACTCATGCATCCACGCGCGTTACTAAAATAACGATGCACATTATTACGAGGCGCGTTCATAAACTAAGGGCCGTTTGCTTATATATAAATATTGGCGCTTCGAAGCACAGTTTTACTACTACATCGCCATCTACTGACTCATTGCGAAGCTACAGCGTCATTTGTTTTGATTCTGAAGTCGTATTGTTGTCCGTGAATGCAAAGAACAATGGCCGCGAAAATCGTTGATCCCGCCAACTGTGAAGTGCGTTCTGTGATTCGTTTCTTATGTGCAAAAGGATCGTCGGCTGCTGAAATTCATCGGGAGTTATGCCTGGTTTACGGACCTACAGTTATGAGTGAAGGAAAGGTTAGACAATGGTGCCGTGATTTTAAAAATGGCCGAACAAATGTCCATGACGAAGAGCGGAGTGGCAGGCCCAGTATCCAGACCGATGAAATCGTTTCACAAGTGGACCAAACACTGCGATCTGATCGTCGATGGACGATTAGTGGCCTGGCTAACAAATTTCCTCAACTTGGACGCACTACTGATTACAATATTGTCACAGAAAACCTCGCATACCGCAAATTGTGTGTAAGGTGGGTACCAAAAATGCTCACCGACCACCACAAAGAGCAAAGAATGTCTAGTGGACGAAAGTTTTTGGCCCGTTATCAACAGGATGGAGATGATTTGTTTTCTCACATTGTTACTGGGGACGAGACGTGGGTATCCTACGCCAACCCAGAAACAAAACTGCAATCGATGCAGTGGCGACACTCATCTTCACCAAAACCGAAAAAGTTTAAGCAAACTCAGTACACAAGTCGAAAATTGATGGCTACAGTTTTTTGGGACAAAGACGGTGTTCTTTTGGTTGATTTCAATGGAACATGGGACAACAATTACAGCTGACGTGTACTGCGAAACGCTCAAAAAATTGAGACGTGCGATCCAAAACAAACGCCGCAGGAAACTGTCATCTGGCATAATCCTCCTCCACGATAACGCGCGTCCTCACACTGCTGCCAAAACCAATGAGAAAATTCAAGATTTTCGTTGGGAACTTTTTGACCACCGACCGTACAGTCCCGACCTTGCACCTAGCGACTACTTCCTCTTCTTGCATTTTAAACAGTGGCTCGGTGGACAACGTTTTGAAACCGAAGAGGGACTCAAAAACGTCGTTGTCAACTGGTTCAACTCTCAGGCGGCAAGCTTCTATGCAGAGGGGTTAAAGAAGCTGGTGCAGCGGTACGAAAAATGCTTAGAAGTGAACGGCGATTATGTAGAGAAGTAAAGTAAGATTGTACCTAACTAAATATGACAATAAAATTTGTTTCTTATGAGTACATTTTTTTCTGTGACCAAACGGCCCTTACTTTATGAACGCGCCTCGTATAATGCTGTAAACGAAACCGACTATTACATACTTTCGAAATTCTTACATAATACAGAGCCAGATTTGATCTTATTACTGTGTTAATTTAAAAAAAAAAAATAAAAAAATTGAATAAGTTATGAGTGCAAGAGAAGAAAAAAAACTCGGCTCCCAAGTTACTTGGAGCACTCATTTTTTTTAATTCGCTGAAAAATCGTAGCTGTAAAATGATTCTGGTCTCAACATTGTACGATAAAAAACGTACGAGTTATTGCATTTGTTTATAACTTTAAAACGGACGTACCTTTCAATGTCAATTTCAAACAATTAAATTTGTGAAATTCAATTAATTTTTCGATGTACTCGATAGTCCAACTCATCAAGAAGAGAATCCATTACTCTATGAATCGTTACTCTATGATGTTTATAAAAAAAATTAAGGGCTGTTTTACGAAAGCACCTTTTTAATAAACAATTTACTTTTTGAAAAAAACTTAAAAATATATCGATTTGAAAATTTCAGCGTTTTTTAAGTACACCGATACCTACATTGTCCAATACCTTTAAAATCACAAGGCTTACTTTATAATTAGTTATAAACAATTGAAATAAGGAGCCATTTTGACGGTTTTTTCAATTTTACAGATAAACAAATTAACCGATTTGCAAGTTTCTTGATGGGTATTGTAGGGTTTTTTACTAGTTACACTTTTTATCTGAAACATTTTTTTGTATAGTTTACGGTTCTCTTTTTTATTTAAAAAAAAAAAACTGATTTTCGCACCTTTGCGAATTTTTTAAACAATGTAGCAATAATTTTAAATTGTTGCCAAAAAACGATATTTAATATTTTCAGCCTCCTCTACAAAAAGCAAATTTTTTTGGTGGTGTCAGTTACTTTTCGGCGAAATCCTAATTCTACTATACTATCGAGAAACTACGAGGCGCCCGGTTAAAAGCTCCCCCCGAAAGGCAGGGGCCCCCGCAATTCGTTTCGAATCGGCGCGCCAGGTGGCGTCCTACATAAGGCCTAATTAGACGATCCGGTCCCTCGCCAACAACGCGTTTAATAACCTCATTACGGGACGCGACTTCCGAAACAGCTGATACGATTAAGATTTGACTTCTTAATTGTTGGCGAAGTGCGAGGTAGGCCCGGGAGCAAAAAGGACAGGATAAAGGCGACGATTCGACTAAAATTAGGCCCCCCACGTATCGTGCGGACTATCGGGACGGGGCTGTTTGTTGCAATACAGAGGCGCGTCTAAAATTAACCCCTTGACTGCCGAGAACAAAAATCTTGTTTTTTTTTTTTCGACTTGGCCCAAACTGCCGGAAAATCACAAATTTTTGTCCTACAAGTAAATGATTTACTAACGCATGATAAGTGTAAAATGTAATCAACATGTGTTTTTATATATTTTTTGGGATGCTGTATAGAATTTCCATTCTAAATTGAATATAGGTACTTATACGAGGTAGGATAAGGATATATCAGTTTACTAAGACTTTGTATGGAACTAAATACGCGTTTCTATACTGATCCTAACCCTTATAGACCGTATCGGACTCAACGTTGGTTTGACGAGCTCCTGTCAGTCCAGAAGTGGGCGGAATCTACAGTTCATTGGTCATTGTCGCCACCCTGGTGGGGGAAACACATCACGAGACACCACATAAAGCCGACCCAGTTGATTTACGTTGGCGGTAAAGCACGGTTTATAACCACGCTATCTTTGACCGACTCTATACAAAAAAAACGTTGTTTTTGTGAGTGATTTGATGCCTTATATTCTGTGCGCGTACAATAACAGCGAAGTGGGTTTTTAAAAGGTTTAAATTATACTATATATAAATTTGTATATTATAATATATAAGTTTATATTATTTTTAATCAATACCTGTTTCATAAACATGGCTTTCTGGAGGCCTTTCGAAACGGATGAAAATAACGTAGCTTCAGATATAACCAGCGAAAATGTCGAAACGGTCGAATACGATGAATTAAAAAATAAAGACTTACATTGTCAAAGTCAGCGTATTATTTTAAACATATATGAATGCCTAAAACGTGAAAATGAGAAAATGACTGATACTGAAATTATTAATCGAATTAATAAATTAACTAAAATTTCAATATCCACAATTTATCGCGTTGTTAATATAGTTTAATTAAAAGATGGCTTTTTTGTTTAGTTCTAACGCATTTTTTAAATATTTTTAACTTTACTTGTTTGCAAGTACAAAAAAATTAAAACATATTACTGGCCAAATGAACATTAGTATAATATACAAATAAATATAAATAATACATATATATGTATTATTTATATTGTTATGGATGGATATGGATAATACATATGTATTATCCATTATTATAGACTCACTGCTTCCAAATACGTAGGAAATAATGCCTGAAATAAATATTGGAAAACCGTAGATTGAGGAACAACAAAAAGACTTTATAATTTGGCGTGTGTCAAAAAAGTCAAATTCAAACATCACCATGATGATAAAGTAGGTCAAAATAGGTTATATGTCTGATAAAAGTAGCAAAATATCATAAATTGAACCTGACAACGCCATGATGTTCAGCGGGTCAAAATACATCGAAAATGATCAGCCTAGATAAAGTTGTCAAAGTTCGCAGTCATTTAAAGAAATTACCGTGCCAGTCAAGGGGTTAAGACTAAGACTACAGAATTTGCAGATTAGAGAGCAATATTTGTCGCCGCAGCCTTTTAAAGATCTACTGTAGCACTCTTACTCTCTTACTGGGTTTAGAGCACATTATACACCTGTTTTGTACAGCTAGTAGCCTTTGGCATTTGTTTCTCTGTAATTTGAAACCTTAGTCTCGTTAGTCTTTCACAATGACATATCACTTGTGCTTGTCAGAATGACATAGCACTTGTGAATTTATTGCTTTTGTTACTAGGTATATTTAATTTTAGTTACGTTCTTGTAAATATTACATGTATTACATTATGACGCCTATGTCCCGCGGGATATTTCGTCCACCTCTACAATCTAATATACAGTTTGTGTAAAGCCGAGATCGGCCAGTTGTGAAAAATCACTATGAAGAAATGCTACCCTTCTCGTTCTAACACCAAGCACAGGTAGTGAGAGGGCCGGTCTTATTCCCTCACTACCTTCGATACGTGTGCGTTTGCTTCTCATGTCGTCTCACTTCTGTTTGTCCTTTTTCATAATTGGCCGATGTCGGCTTTACACACACGGTATACTAAGTAGATAACATATACATATAATAGATAACTTAACTACACATATGCTTGTCGGTTTCTTGTATTGCTTATTGATGTTTATTGGTGTTTGCTAATAAATTACGGTATTTGATATTTTAAAAAACAAATAATTTTTCCTTGTTTTACTGACGCTTCCGATTTTTTTCCAAATGAATAATTATTAACCTAACACAAAATTATTTTAATAAGATAAAAACAGAATGAATATATTCGTATATTAATTCAATTATATGTAAACAACCTTAAAACAACACTTTTATGTTTATATAGGGTGGTCCAGGTTAAACGTCATTAATTTTGATATGTTAGAGAACATCAAAAAAAAAGTATACTTTCATACGAAAACTTTGTTCAGTTCACTTGTTCGTCTCATTTATTAGTCCGATTGGCAAGTCAAGGTGTACTCGATTTTTGAAATTCAGCGCAGCATAGCTGGTTCCAAATGGATATTTTGAGAACTTATTAGTGTAATTTTTTTGCCTTCCTTTTGTATCTTATCGTATTTTCTTGGTGGTTCAGTCATAAGTTTTGGCCTGCTTGCAACACTAAATTAAAATAAATATCTCAAAAACGAAGCCATAAATCGAAAATTTGCAAGAGTATTTTTTTTTTAAATTAAACAGGGAATCCAAAAATCGAATCTTCTTTGTAAAATATCCAGTGGCGCCGAAGATTGGGAGGGGAGCAGGGGTTGCCGACCCCCAATATCTACGCCACTGGAGAATTTCTTTAAATGATTTTAATCATTACTTAGAGACGTACTACATTAGTCTGTGTGGGAAATTCGATGGAAATCGATCGAGTGGTTTATAAGTTATGACGATAAAACCAGTTTTTTTTTCCACAACTTTGACACCCTGTATCTTTGTTAGGAAACATTTCTGAACAAAGTTTTCTTATGAGTCTACTTTTTTTTGATGTTCTATAACATATCAAAATTAATGACGTTTAACCTGGACCACCCTGTATGTCCCGTAACTCTTAGAAGTAGGCCACGTTGTTTTATAAAACATCTAGTCGGGTGTTTTACAAACAGCAAAAAAAATAATCGAAAAACCCACTACGTACCAAGAGAAACTCCACGGAAGACAGAAAATTAATTATACATTTTTTAGCTCTCCCGATGAGTCCCGTTCGTCCACTGCGTTTTTGCCCCAGAGGCCGCTCTCAATTAATTTCGTTAATGCCACAAATAAAGAAGTTTCTAATTATTTTACGGCCCGGCTTTACCGTACACCTTCCGAGCTCATCTATAATTGAAATGTATGGGGCACTACTCGAGTCGTCCGTCAGTGTTTTCACAAGAACCGTTACGATTCCGTTAGGTTGTTCTGCATGACCAACAAGAAAAACAATTATTCTTTCGTAAAATGTGTTCCTATTAATCTTCGAAGTATAAGGTCTGTCGTTTTTACGCGCGTACACGATCCTCGAATGGGACAACAGAAATCGACGGGTCGATCGCCAGGGCCGGACCTGGCCATTGCGTCGCCCTAGACAAGGGGCCACAATTCTTAAAAAAAAAATGGTTCAAAAAAGAGCGAGCAAATTTTCAACAATGTAGAGTGTAAAACTATGATTGCCAAAACTGTTACGCAAAACTATTTTCTCTTTTGTGGTCCAAAAATGTATAATATTCTTCCAAAAAACCTAAAAGAAACAGTACAATTTAAAATTTATAAAAAAGAAATTAAAAAATATATACAAAGTCACCCAGAAAAATTTCCATTACATTAAATTAAATATCTTATCTCTACCTTAAATTATTATTTTTTAAATACCTACGGTGAAATTTTTTAATAATCATTGGAGAATTTAAGCGTGGGTTATACTTACCAAGGCGTCGAAATGCTACCTTTATACCTTTATTCCTTTAAGTTTTTTCTGACCTGTGACCTCTCTTTATACTCTACCATTGACTGTTCTGTGAATTGTCCAACCTAATCTTGAAGTACTCCTACACTTACAACCACTATTTGCCTCAATTAGCAATATGTACGTTTCATTAAATGGCCTACTGGACCATTTTTACAAGACAGGCTTCCTAGCCTAGCGTGATTTTGGGACAGGTAGGACCATTTTCCCATTTATATACATTGCTTATATACTTAGTATTGTATTCACAAAAAAAAAATAAAATTATATGTAAAAAATAAAAAATTATTGTCTAAAAATAGAGGAAAAAATAGTTGGCCTATTCTATACATTTTCCTTCCATTAACCGGTTCACCAATTTGAACCAAACTTTTTATACAACAGTTTTTAAGAGCGCAGAATCCATATCTGACATCAGAATTATGAAATTCCATATGCCGGACTATATATTGCGTCTTTAACCCCCTAGTGAGGAGCAAAATTTTTTTAATCTTTTTGAATCTGGACCACAAATTGTTTTCATAAAGGTTTTTGAAGGTTGCCAATTACAGTTTTTGAAGATGCTGAATCTGAAATCAGATATTTAAATTTAAAGATAGCCGATCCAAAATGGCAGTCGAAAATTCAAATAATTTCGTAATTTTAGAAAAACTGCATGTAGGGGTTTATGTGGTCACTGATAACAAATCTGAAGAGATTAAAAAAAAAACTTGTAATCGAATTAAAGACACAAATAACTCCTTATACAAAATTTGGAATGGTTTGGTGATTAATTGAAAAAACTCAAAATTTCATCTCCAATCCATATTTTTCTCCCTTCGGGGGTGGTAAATCAATGAAATTACTCTTACGATTGAATTAGAGATACAAGAAACCCTAGCATAAAAAATGTCGAACGGTTTGGCAAAGAATTGAAAAACTCAAAATTTCACCTCAACCCCTATTGTCACCCTTGGGTGGTGGTAGATAAAAAATAACCTTCGAGATCGATTCAGTGACACAAAAAAACCCTTTATACTAAAGATTGTATTGTACCAGCTTGAGCTGTACCAGCTTTATTAACCCATTAACGCCCAAACGGACAATTTTTCGTCCTTTTTGGAGCGTCAATCTCGAAGGGAAATTAATGAATTCACTCAATGAAAACCACTTATCCTAATGTTTTCGGATGTGATCTTTCGATTTCCGGGGTTCCGATGATTAAATGCTCTAAAAAAAATATGGCTGACTTTATGGAGAAAAGTACTGAAAACTTTCCATCAGAATTCTACTTAAAATATGACTGTAATTTTTTTCGTTTTCAAATTTTGAATGATGTCCGCCATATTGAATCCGCCATCTTGGATTTCAGATTTTTTTTACCAGGAATAACTCAAAATGTTACTAAAACATGAAATGATGTAGGAAAAATATAATTACAAACTCCTATTTACTTTTTATAATGAAAAACGCGCCATTTCTTGAGAAATCCGGCCGCCATTTTGAATCCGCTATCATTGAAAATTTAAAATTTAGTCAAATATATTCTGTAGTATTGTTTTGATTGAGGAAAATGACTGTGTATCAAGAAAAACTCACAATAACGTTATTTTCTCGTTAATACTAGAGAAATCCATATTTCATGAGATTTTATGCAATGTCCGCCATTTTGAAAAGATTAGAGTCAGTTGAGGTCGGCAAAAAATCCTATCATCAACTCCAACTATTGCCTCCACCTCCCTCCACAATCCGGAGTAGGTTAGAGTACTTTTTTGGACTAAAAAAATATATATAAAAAAAAATCAGTACTTTTCTCCATAAAGTCAGCCATATCTTTTTTTCTAGAGCATGTAATCACAATTATGACCCCGGAAAGATCACATCCAAAAACATTAGGATAAGTGGTTTTTATTGAGTGAATTCATTAATTTCCCTTCGAGATTGACGCTACAAAAAGGACGAAAAATTGTGTCCGTTTGGGCGTTAATGTGTTAACAGGTTCGTTAATAAAAAAAATCGGTCGCGATCAGAAAATTAGTATAAAAGGTGATCAGAAAACTACGGATAATACGGATAAAAATTTTAAGTACAAAAACACAGGGCGTTTTATTTAAAAACATAGACTTAAATTTCAAAAATCACACGTGTCTCACGTTACTACTTACATACATATTTAATTGTAAACAATGATTTATCTGGGTGTAGGCGGTGGCCTCGACGGGCGCCCTCCTGGGACCGGTCCTGCCGACTGCATTTTATTCCACATTGCACGGCGACGTGCGTACACGTCGGGAATGAATCGGTGCAGTGATGTAACTGTGGCAAAAAGACAATGGCCCAACGAAAAAGGCGATGCAGTACAAATGCAACTTGAATTATTCAACTACGTACAAAAAAAGTCGCAATCGAACGCCTGATCGCCGCGAATGCAACCGATGATGATGATGTAGATGTTGACATCTACATATACATCCACACGGAGGGAGAAAATCGATCTGGTAAATGAGTAAAATACATACACAGAAGCAGAGTAAAGGGTAAATCGACATTGATATTGAGGATTCATTTGCTATTGTAGAGGAGGATCCGCACTAGAAACGACCTTCACCGATCTGTTTAATGGATGAAAAGTATTTTATATCAAATTTAAGATATTAGAAAATATATCTCGGGTGGGTTGGCTAAAAATTGAAAAATGACATTTTATTAAATATTGTACTCTCTATGAGTTTAACGAAAAAATTTAATACCAACCGAAAGTATGAAGCCTATAGAATATACAAATGTTGGGTTGTCTATTTTTTTCCTGGCGTAACTACTGGGTTGGCAGGTATAAACATGTAAATCGATACTAGTTATTTTCACCTATTCGTTTAATAAATAAATCTTATATTAAAACAAGTGCTATTTAATTGCGAACACGGTGATGTAGGGTTGTCTGTAAAAAAATCTGGCCTGAATGACGGTTGTAGAGTTTTGAAAGATGAAAATTTTATGCGAGAGGAAACTTGTGACAAAGAAGTCCGAGCTAACTATCCCGTGCGATAGAAGAGGACGCAACATTGCAGCTGCGCACGACGTGACCGCCAGATGACAGAGAGTGCGCATGCTATTTATCCATGCAACAGAGAAGGATAGCGATACATTAGTAAATACCAAACATTATTTTGGAGCAACTGTCATTAGAGTTGAGAAAACAACGATAAATATTTAATATATTTATATTAATATGATAAATATGTTATAAATATTAATATTAATTTTAATTATATTAATATGATAAATATTAATATAATATAATATCATATATGTATGTGGCATTACAATTTATCGCGTGCCTAATGCCAAAAAAGGTATATGCTATACTGGGTGTCTCAGCTTTTAGTTTACAGACTTTATCTGCTCACCCAGGATAGTTAGCAAAAAAATATATATATACAAAAGTTACTTGAATTCATGAGGCCTATAAAATGACATATTCCGTTTGACATGTGCTAGTGACCTTGAGGTTATGTCAGTGTCAATATAAGTTTTTAAATACAACACCCTGTATTTTTCGACAATTTTGTATTTACCGAACAATTCTACACATATTTCATATAACATACCCTATACCTATCTTCAACCGTTTTCGAGATTTTCAAAGTCAAACAGCTATTATTTCACAATACAAATAATTTTCAGTTTGCCTTGTCAGTTTTGAAACAATTGAGAGGTATTGTTAAAAGTAATTTTAATCAGATCAATGGGATATTTCAGTAATTAAAAGCAATTAGTTTAATAAATTTTCAAATTGAGCTGGCAAACAAGGCAAACTGAAAATTCTTTGTATTGTAAAATAATAGCTGTTTGACTGAAAATCTCGAAAACGGTTGAAGATAGGTATAGGGTATGTTACATGAAATATGTGTAGAATTGTTCGGTAAATCCAAAAATGTCGAAAAATACAGGGTGTTGTATTTAAAAAACTTATATTGACACTGACATAACCTCAAGGTCACTAGCACATGTCAAACGGAATATGTCATTTTATAGGCCTCATGAATTCAAGTAACTTTTTGTATATACATACATTTATTTGCTAACTATCCTGGGTGAGCAAATAAAGTCTGTAAACTAAAAGCTTAGACACCTTGTATATAGGTCCACTGTAAAAACCAAAAAAGCATATTAAAAATTGTTTTTGCTTAATCGCTTTGAAATCGCTTCAAATGAATATATTCTTACTATAAAAAAGAACACAAAAAAACTCTTTTTAGTCATTTTTTATTACAATATATTGTCAATAAAAAACGATACGTAGTAACACGTGTTCTCAATATTTTAGGTTATTAACCACTCCAAAATAATGTTTATTATTTACTAATGTATCGCTATCCTTCTCTGTTGCATGAATGAATAGCATAAAAAAAAACTGGACGTTTTCCACGAAACACCGAACTACTACACTTTTTCCAACTAACTTTTTTCAACAAATGTTTTCAATGGGGGAAAAGTTTGGTGAATACGGTGGATAGGGCAGAACTTCAAAACCTAACTGCAAGAATGTAAGGCGTGTCTGTTTTGGTACATGGAGCATTATCGTGCAGTAGTATAACTTTGTCCAGAGCTAGGCGGCCAAATTGAGGAGTTAAGCACAACAGACGGCGGCGGTGACAGTGATATTGTTCTCCAAGAGTTCCCAGTGATACACGCCGCGAAGGCCCCACCAAACTGACATCACCTTTCTCGGGTGGACATCAGGTTTAGGTACCGATTGTGCTGGAGCATCTGCGTCTACCCATTGGCGCTTACAGCTGTGATTTTACATAAAGCATACACTTTTCATCCCCGGTAACAAGATTGTTCAGCTAGTCAAAACGACGACTGCGGGAGAGAAGTTGTCTATCTGCGAATGTTACTGCGATGCTGGCGATCGGCTTCGCTTAATAAATGTGGTATCCACTTTTTCGAGTCCACATATTATCGTCGCCTGGCTCAGACGAGCTCTTGTACCATCTCGTGCTACACGGCATCTTGTGCCACACGGGTTTGCTGTTTGCTGTTTGCTTCGACATCATATCCAAGTGCTCGATATCCAGTTGAGGTGGCCTACCAGATCGTGGTTTATCGTCGATGCTGTAGTCACCAGATCGGAAGCCCGTGAACCATCTTTTGCATGTTGCTAAACTAGCGGGTGTTGTCGCCATGCCCATGATGCTGTCTCCACGATTACATACTCGCAGCGGAGATTAATAACACAGCCACACAAAAAAATTTCGATTTTCGGGCCCAGAGGTCAGACTATGAGTACTATACGTTTTCTGGGTCGCTGAATCCAAATCTGTGGTCCGTTTAACCCCAGCAGCTCAGGATTTTTCATAACCTCAAAAAAATCAATATTCTGAACGATTCTAACCAAGGGAAGAAATCGTAAATAATTTGTATCACTGCAAAACATCACCTAGCTGAGGACTCCTTGAAAACCCAAGTACCCAAACTTAAAAACTCCGATAACTGTACAATCCCATAACCCTGTAACACTATGGCCCCATAACCCTATAACCCCTTAATCCCCTAACCAAGGGAAGAAATCGTAAGCAATACGTATTACTGCAAAACATCACCTAGCTGAGGACTCCTTGAAAATCCGACTACTTAAACCCGAAAACTCCCATAACCCTACAACCCCACGGCCCATAACCCTATATTCGTAAAACCTCATAACCACATGACCCTATAACCGAGGGAATAAATCAGAAGCAATTTGAATTACGGGACTGGGATTCGTTCATTCCTTAAACCCTTAAAGGGATTATGGGGTTGTAGGGTTGTGGGGCCATGGGGTCACAGGGTTATGGGATTGTACAGTTATCGGAGTTTTTGAGTTTGAGTACTTGGGTTTTCAAGGAGTCCTCAGCTAGGTGATGTTTTGCAGTGATACAGATTGCGTACGATTTCTTCCCTTGGTTAAGGGGTTATGGGGTTATGGGGTTGTAGGGTTGTAGGGTTATGGGGGATTGGGTTCGTGAGCTTATTAGGTTGGAATATCATGTGGTTTAATGTTTATGTGATTTTGTTATTTGGATTTAGCGTTAGACTTTTTTAGTTTTTATCAAGTTTAGTTTTATGTACCGCATAAAATATTTTTGGAATGTCTTCAACAAAAACATTAAGATTCTGATACAAGGAACTGGGACCTTTTAAGAACCGGCAAATAGTATTACATAAAAATTCTTTTAAATCATACCACATAACTCACTTGACGAAATGAAGACGTCTCCAACAGGTAGTATACTAGTTCGGTAATGAATTTTCTCGAAACGGGTTATCGATATATATTTCAATCAGCACCGCGATCAATTAAAGGCCATATAATTCACGTCTTTACTCCTGCTTTGACTGTTAATTGCCAATTAGACACAACGCCACAATACTATGAGGCCGACCGTTTAATTGTTTTACTGAATTAAACGCGCATAAATAATGCAGACGGACGCGTAATCGTATGTAAATAAATGCAACAACATACATAAATTGATTTATTTCGTTTTTAGTAACATGCCCCCACAATTCATATAGCGAACGCGGTTGCGGTCGATATTTTATTGTTCGAATTTGTTGGGGAACTAATTTGGTGGCGCATATTTGGATGTCGATACAGGGCGAGACAAAAAAACGACACCACTCGAAATTTTATATTAGACAGTCTCATATTTTTGAGAGTGTATTCGAAGGTTGTTAGAATGTTATTCTGGTATAATATGCACTTGACTGTTTTAAGTATTAACACTTTCATATTTTCCTTCAAAATATCAATAAACGTCGAAGTATAAGAGTAACGAACAGGCTGTCAAAGTGTAGTTGTCCGTTCGTTACAGTGGGACAAAAACTAGTGTCAAATCCCTCTAGAAACCGTGAAATTAAAGATTTTCAGATGATTTTTATTTTAAAATGTTCTTTATGAATTCCTCCGTAAATTCCTCTAGCAGGATTTTTTATTTTGATTCCCAATATTTTATTATTTTAATCTAAAAACGTATTTTTATTGCGAAATATGGGTTTTTCCAATGAAAATCAGTGTTAAGGTCTCTAATGTTTAAATATTTTTGACTTTTTAATTTTAAAATTTCACTTTACAAATATCCAAATGATTTGTCAAATGATATTATCCGATTTCCATTTTTATTGTTGACAGCTACCAAATTAACTGACGAATATAATAAAATAAACATATTTCTTAAGTTATACAGAAATAAATGCACTATGTTATGGTGGCACTTCACTTGGCGTAGCGTATTCGTATATTTGTTGTATTTGCCCAAAAACGGCGATCTGTAGAGAAGCTATTCGCTATATTTGCTTTATTTGTACAAATAACGCGAATAGCGCTAACAGCAAATACGCGTTTCCGTCCACTTGTCGGTTTTCAATTACGCATCAAAGAAGTCAAATAAGGCGAATATTTGCGGTAACCGTCCACACTTGGTTCCACCAGCGCCGTGTTCGTCAGTCTTTTAGTAACTTTGTACTTATGTAGATTTAACATGTATTGGTAATAAGAAGCATTCAGGTAATAAGCTGCTGTCGCTGTCAACACGTCCGTCACTGTATTGGTTCTGAATATTCAAACACATTTGGCATGTTTGAGTGTTTTGCTGTATGTGTGGATGGCATGTTTGGAATATTTGCGAATACGTCAAATGTTTGGACAAATACAACGATACTCAAACACAAATACGCTACGCCAAGTGAAGTGCCACCATTAAAGAAAATACATATAACATGTTTTAACACTTTCTATTTACGTAATTTATACTAAAATTTAAATACGACAGCTGTCAAAATAACTGTCAAATTACTTAACTCAAATTAAGATACCATTTATTTATTATTTTCAGTACTTAAAGTGCTTAATTTTCTAAGGATTTAAGGAACACTGGGTAGCGATTGAAAATCAAATATATTACCTATGTTAGATTACAGCTATCAAAATATCTGTCAAAATCAAAAATAAGCATGTGCATCCTGCATTATTACAAAATATTCAAAGTTTCCACACACAAAAGGATATAGAACTTGATTTAATATAAATTAGTTCCGTAATTGATATTTATTTTATCTTTATACTATTGGCAGTTGTCAAATTTTCAATAAACCCAATGAAAAACTATTTATTACGAATTTTTTAAATTTCAATAGCTAAAATATTCATTTTCTATATATACAGAGGATACTTGTTAGGAAATTAATAATAAATATACTGTCAGTTGGCAGGTGTCAAAATTTTTGTCAAATGTCAAAGTAAGCATCTTAAATCATAATAAAATAATTTTATTTTTTGTTTTTTTTTTTTAAATAAAATACTAATTAGTCAATGTCAATTAATATGTCAATGGATTTTGAATATTAATGTCAAAAAGATGTTGTGTTAGCTAACAACCGTCAATTTAAAGAATATTAGTTCCTCCAAAATGCACACTTTTTTAACCATAATTATATCTTAAAAATTAGATTATATTTAAAAACCCTTTTGGTGCGGGTCTTGTATAATATAAATTGTTTTGTTGAGTAAATTGTTCAGTAAAATTTTTTCTCGAAAGTGAAATGTACTTTAAAATAAATCCTTAGAAAATGAACTATTAAGCACTTCAAGTATTGAAAATAATAAATAAATGGCATCTTAAGTAATTTGACAGTTATTTTGACAGCTGTCTACTTAAATTTTAGTATGTTACGTAAATAGAAAGTTTTAGTGTTGTATCCATTTTATTTAAAAAAAATTGTTCTGTATAACTTAAGAAATACGTTTATTTTATATTTAAAAGCAGCAGTAAAAAAAAAGATATTTGTAAAATGAAATTTTAAAATTAAATTTTCGAACTTCGACGAACGAAATTTCGACTTTTTTTTTTCGAAAAAATGAAATAAAAATGTATTCCTTGGACATATTCCCTTTACTATCAAACTTATTTTTCTTTTTACACATGTTTCTAGTGCGTCTTAAGACGATCTTGTTGAAGTTTTGATATTTTTGAAAATAAAAAACGACTGAAAAAAATCCATAAAGCCCCTGCTAAAATACGTACGCATGTCAATTCGTTACCCAGAGAAAATGCCATAACAGCTTTTATTTGCTAGAAATGTCTCATCAATACATAACCACAGACGTATATAATTATGTAACTATAGTTATGTAACTATGTTATAGTTATGTAACTTTGTAACGACTTCTCACGAAATGTTTGTTTATCGAGTACATTGGGTACATCACAGGCACAGCATTAAAAGTAAGTCGGACATAAACTGAGTTTTCAAGGGCATACCCTCTTTTTTTATTTTTATGTTTTAAAGTTTATGGTTAAAAGTAGATTCAAAATGTATAGAATTTAAAATCGTAGCTGATCCCTTTCGCGTTTTATCCACATTTTTTGATTTTAACCCTTTACAATACAGTAAGTCGCATACATCAACTTTGTCTTCGAGCACCTAGCACTTTTAGAAATAAAACTATCGTAAATCAGTTTATTATATCTTGTAAATACAGTTATTTAATTAAAAAAAAACTTAGTCGACAATACTCCATTAACAAAAATTAAAATTCGTTTGTTATAGAACACTTGGAAGTTATCAAAATCCAAAAATTGTATTTTCTTGTACAAACATAAATTTTCAACTTATTTTTTTAAGAAAGTATAAAAGCTCATAATAAATCTCGCCTTGAATTTAGTCAAATTTAGAATGTAATTTTAAAATCATAAATTACTTTTATTTGAAACCACTTTTAGCTTACCCCAGGGTTAACGACGAGCACGTAGTGGTGATATAACCCCATGTTTTTTTTTATATTCTTTGTATATTTTTAATTTTTTATATGCTTTTATTTAATTTATGTGTTTTTTTGTATGTTTTTAATTTTTTTTTGTATTCCTCGTATGTTTTTATTTTTAATTTTTTGTATTTTTTGTATTCATTGCTTTATAAACGCTTATAAAAAAGCAATGAATAAAGTTGTAGATTGTTGCTTTACTTCAGGGAAAAGGCCAAGGAACTGGGCTAAGCACTAGGAAGCATTGAAAATATTTCGGAGACTAAAAATTCATGTCATTCTTGCACATGTAAAGGAAAGTTTGCAATATATAGAAAATGGTTTCGTTTTAGGGTTTTTGGTCAGACCAAAGCGACGAAGCTGTTCATCGCAAATTTTTAAAAACCTGGGAGTCCTATAAAATAAATAATGTTCATGATGAGTCTTATGGACCAAGACTGCAAAAAGCAGTTACTGTATTTTCGTCCTTACACCTCTATTTTAATTTATTATTGTCTCATTACTTATTTGAACGTGTAATATATTTGAATACTTAAAAATACAAAACAAAAGAATACAAAAAAATTAAAAACATACATAAAATGCAAAAAAAATATATATACAAACAATACAAAAAAACATGGGGTTATATCACCACTACGTCGTCGTCGTTAACCCTTGGGGTAACGCGAAAGGGATCAAGGGATATAAATCTTGAATCTACTTTTAATCTAGAATCAGCCTGCGCAAACCGATTTTGGACTCATTTTCATCATAATTTTTCCACCTTCAAGCACACTGTGGAGTAGATACCTGAATGATTTCATATAAAAAAAGGAAGACAAGCGACGCGTTAACACCTACTTGTTTCCTGAAGTAATAAATGACACTGTTAAATTTATTTTTATCATAGTCAGATACGAATCGAAGCAATATTTTGATACCATATTCTATTATGGAAACAATTTCAATTTAAGAATTGCTTTTTCAAATCTTACAAATATTACACCAAACCTCAAAACAGAAAATAGTTAGCTGTTTCTTAATTGAAACGAACCCTGACAATAATCTTTAGATTTATTATGAGCTTTTATACTTGCTTAAAAAAATAAATTGAGAATTTATGTTTGTACGAGAAAATACAATTTTTGGATTTTGATAATTTGTTTTATAACAAATGAATTTTAATTTTTAGTAATGGAATATTGTCGAGTAAGTTTTTTAATTAAAGAACTGTATTTACAAGATATAATAAACTTATTTACGATAGTTTTATTTCTAAAAGTGCTAAGTGCTCGAAGAAAAAGTTGATGTATACGACTTACTGTATTGCAAAGGGTTAAAATCCAAAAATGTGGATAAAACGCGAAAGGGATCAGCTACGATTTTAAGTTTTATAAATTTTGAATCTACTTTTAATCTAGAGTCAGCCTGCGCAAACCGATTTTGGACTCATTTTCATTATAATTGTTCCACCTTCAAGCACACTGTGGGAATGAAATCTCAGATTAATAGTCGCAGATAACCTTCATTTGTAATTTATTATTAGATAGGTACTTCCACAAAAATTGAAAAATCCAGATAATGCTAAATCACGGCTGCAGAACTTTCCACATTTTACAGATCCGCGTCCGATCAACAGAATATCAACGCGAGGTTAAGAAACTCCGAATTGGTTATCGGGCGATTGGTTCCATCTTCTCCCACACGGGTACGCGTTCTTCCCAATCTTGTTATGACTGGACGGTATTTTTTTCCAGGCGGCTCTAATCACTCCAAAGAAGAAATTCATATTAAGGATGACGGGCACGAACTAGATTAGAATTATCTAAAACATTTTTATTCGATAAAAAAACCATTTTCAGTGGAAGTCTTCGGCCGATAACCTGGTGGCTCCATGCTAGCGAACTAACGAAGAATAATGAGACGTCTAAGGTCTATCTTATACATGGTGAATAACTTTTTATGTAAAACAATCAGCCGCCAACGGGATGCATAGTTGGGTATTTCTTTTCCCTTTCCTCGTCTTGGTGTTCGGCATTCTTTTGACGAGGTGCCTCATGAAGTGCCTTAATTTCAAATTCTAGAAATAAGGTCCATAAATACATCGGTGTGCCAAAAAATACACAAAATTAATTGCATCGGTAAAATAAAGAAGTAACATATATCACTGAAACGATGTTATCAACCCTAACGCATTGGTTACTCACAAAATCCCATATAACGTTACTTACTCTATTTCCATTTTAAATTGAAAATAGGTACCAAAAAGCAAGGTTGTCAGATATATTTTCTAAAATTGCTAAGCTCACTATCCAAGTATACTTCATACTTCAGTAAACTGTTAGTTCGTGACGTTCTTAGAAAGCTAGTTTGGAAATATTTTAAAAAATAACATAGATATAAATTTATTAGTTAGCATTAAAACAAAGCGTTTAAAATTGCTGGAAAAAATAATTATAAATTCAAACAACTTTATGTATATTACTATACTTAAGAAAATTTTGAAGAGCCGGCAAAGGCGGCTCAGGCGGCTGGCCGCACAGAGTAAAACCACTGGCGGTAACACCGGTCAACGAGATTGTTAGACTACTTTGCATTTAATACATTGCTAATACTTCTTCGGTCCATTGTGCCATAAAAATTTTACGACGTCGTTAAAATGATTTACGACTTTAGGCACTCAACTTGTTTAAGACGCCAGTGACGTGTATTTCAGCTAGGTTTATTAACACAGACAATTTTTTGAGATTGTCTGGCTAAATGAGCATTATTTACAGCAAATTATATTACAAATATTAAGTTTTGTATGCAGGCTAATTTTAATCTCCTATATTGATTTGAATGAAAAAAAATATTTCACAATTTTCGAATTTATAAAAAGATATATGCACGCCCATGGAATCATAAATTTGCACCGCTTTTTTTGTTCCCCAGGCGTATTTATCATTTTCAATTAAAATTAGAAGGACTATACAATTAGTTACATTAAATATTTCATTTTTTATTTCTTAAATAGGAACGAAGAAATGAAAGAAAAAACGAAAAACCATAGATTTCGTTGGCTTTAACTTATTTTCCTCAACAAAAAAATATGAAACAAAAAAATGAAACTTTTATATCGTTATGTTAAAAAATACTGTCCAAACCAAAAAATTAAACGTTTACGAGTATATTCTCGTGTTCAAAAAGATTGTCCAATCTATTTATAAGTACAAAGTTGCATTCCAGATATTTTCAATGTGCCATTTCCCCAGTAACAGATTTTCCTCAGCCTACGACGTTTTTTTAAATGTACATTTATATTCATAAATGGGTCTAATAAAAAAAGACTGTATCGGTCTGTCTAACATTTTTATAAACGCATTAAAAAATCTACTTATAATTTTGTATTATAAGAACTGGAAATGATCAAATTGTGAATTTAGTGCAACTTACACTAAGGAGGCGCAGTTGTGCCTTGCTATAAACCCGCGAAATTTAAATTTGGTCATTCATAACCAAGCCAATAATCCACCATCTGAAGCAACATGACGTCACATATTTGGAACATTTTTATAAATAAAAATCTGAAAATTACTGATGCAACATACGTTTTTACTGCATCATTGCCGTATATTTTTTTGTGCAGTTCGAATTAGATTATACAGTGTGTTTCAGTTCTTTTTTTTTGTAGCAGGACTTTAACACGTGATGGAACTTTTTAATAAAAAAAGCCATAAAGTGCATTAAGAGAAAAATTATGATCATTTTAATCCGTAAAGAGTACAATATATCATTATAGTAAAACGGTGTTCATACCAAAAAAACCCCCGCATACCAACTTTCAATGCAATACTTTGAAAAATGTTTACATCTGTCCGAAAAAATATGTTTTTAAAATTTACTTTGAATGCCCTGAAAACTAAACCTTTGAAGACCTGTTAACATTTTTTTTTAAACAAATGCAAAAAATAAGCTATATAACATATAGCTTATAGCTATAAGATATTTAACACCGAACGAATATAACGAAGATATATAACACCGAACTACTATACTTTTCTCGACGCGCGTTCCTCCAACTAAGTTGGCATCTTCTGGAGAAGATTGAAACTAAATTCTAACTGAACCGTAACATATGTATTTGTTTATCAGAGCAAACAGTAGACTGGTGGGTATCGGACCACTGTTCAAAAAGCACTTTCAAAAGCATCCATCTAAGCATCCAACTGTCTACTGTTTGTTACATTTCTAATTAATTTTAAACTATTTATGTCTATCCTATGGTTGTTGTCAAAAGCGTGTTGGGCAACATAAGATTTTTCCGTTCTGCCTTATTTCAAATGAGCCATGTGTTTTTTAAATCTAGTCAAAATAGATCTTTTTCGTTTGCCCAATATACTTTTGATCGCATTCTTTACAACTTATTTCGTATATTCCTGACTTTTCGTTATTGTCGATTTTGTCTTTGGGGTTACCCAAAAGCGTCCGTAGTTTATTTTTAGAATTATAAACCAAATTGATATTAATGTTTTCAAAAACTTAATCTAATCCTTCTTCTATTTTATATTAAATACAATGTATTTCATCGCGACGGTAGAAGAAAAGTGTGGCGGAAGCCGAAAACTGAACTCCCCGTTCCGAATCTCCTACAGACGGTCAAACATGGTGGCTTCATAACATAGTATAAAACAAAGTCGCTTCCCGCTGTCTGTCCCTATCTATCTACTACCTATGTATGCTTAGATCTTTAAAACTACGCAACGGATTTTGATGCGGTTTTTTTTAATAGATAGAGTGATTCAAGAGGAAGGTTTATATGTATAATACATGCACAATATAGTAGAGAAACACTGATAATTTTAGAGGTTTCTAATGTGATGTCGTAACCCGGGCGAAGCCGGGGCGGATCGCTAGTTAATTACAATTTCGTACCCAAAACAAGGTCGTACGCCGAAATGCTAGACCACAATCTTCACTATTGTTTAAACAAATGCCTTATTTCCTGTTGGAATTTAGTTCTGGCTACGACAACTTCGCGGGCCTCTCGCGGTAGCGCTGAAGCCTCCTATTCGCGCGAACGTCGACTCACCCTGTACATCACCGTCTCTTCTGCTAACGCCGCTGCCCGCCGCGGGGCCGACGAAGTTCTAGGGCACGAAACGAGTTACACCGTGCGCGCTGGCCAGAACGGTCGATCACACCGTTTTTTACATGCATTACTTACCAACGGCTCCGGCGGAGCCGCCAGCAGGCAGACCAGGGAGGACGCGTATTCCTAGGCCGCGCGTCCAAACAACACCGCGTACGTCCGGCTCGTTCGCCAGTTCTAATGCCGCGCCGGCCGGCCGGTCAATCGCCGTCGTCCCGGTCGCGTTGGGCGCGAAAAGACCGGCGACAACGAAAGACCAGACTCTGTCCGAGGTAGTGATGGGAATCGAAAGCAAAAATATCGATACTCGGTATTGCGAGTATTTTAAATTTTTCGATACCCGGGTATCGATACATCTATCAAATTTAATCGATATATTTGTAATCAAATGAATAATTTTCCAAAATTTGAACATTTAGAATAATTTAATGTGAATATAAAGTTAAACAATTATTTGATGAGCAGGAAAATAATCCAAAGTTTAACGAACGATTTATTTTTATTTTTTTGATTATTTATTAAAAAGGATAAAATAATTGCTCTGGAATAAACATTCTGAAATAAATTAAAACTTCAAATTTCTCTCAACATCAAGCGATATCAACAAAAATAAAAATACTCATTTCTTTGGTTTTGATCAAGAACATAAATTAAAAAAAATATATTTCGATTAATCGTACACATAAAAAAAGAAAAGTAAACACTATAGATAGAATGGTAAACTGACTCTCGAAAAAGATTGTTTTCATTCAATTTTTACTGTTTTAATGGCAAAAATTGAATGAAAACTCCCTCCGTCGTCATTTTACTATTACTATTTATTAATGCTTACATATCTTTTTTCTGTGCATCACAAATATTGTCCCTAATAATAAGCGTTTTCTCATTTTGATAAAAATGGAACAATTTTTTATATACAGTTTTTCAAAAACTAACACACATATAAAGTTATAATAACAGTTTTTTTGCAAATGTATTTCAGTCATTTTGAGTGAAAATTCCAAATTTCTTCAGAGATCGTTGCAAAAAAAATGCGCCGAGAAAGGTGCTCAGGAGTAAGACGATTTCCTTCATCATCCATAATTCTCCCAGCCAGTGAGAAGAGCTTTTCGGATGGTACAGAGGTACCGACAGTGGAAAGAAACATTTGCTCTTCGGAGGTGCCATTTTTATTTAAGTTTTACTGAGTTTCCTTTTAAAGAATGAAACGGTTAATTATAAATATACATTTGCATATTGAAATTCGTCCGTTTGAAATATCAAAAAATTTGAACATTAGCAGAAAAGCGTACAGAGAGTTAGGTTAAGAGATGGCCAGTGCTGTATACACAGACTATTGCCAATATTAACGCAAAGATAGAGAGTTAGGTTAGGTTAAATACTTACTTGATGTTCATCGAAGTTTTTGCAAAAAATCCCGCAACAAACAACAGAAATTCACTCTTGTACGATTGTTTTGGCAACTAATAACACAGGGCGAACATGCGTTTTTTTACCGGGTAAACATTTTCCGATACTTATTCGGTATTGCAACGAAAATATCGATATTTTAGAATATCGCTCGAGAGAATTACCGATGCCAAAAACTCGATGTATTACAAACGAAGTATCGATACTTCGATATATCGGATCGGTATCGCCCATCCCTAGTCCGAGGACTCGCTAGGTAGTACCAGTACCAGTCCAGTAGGCAGAGACTTTTATATGTTCTTGAAACATATAGGGCTAGTTATACGGTTTCCTGTGTATTTTTTTGGGTAGAACACAATGCGCGGGGTCCGTAGAGCTGTAACCGACTCCTAATTTTTTAAATTAACCCTTTCAGGGGCACATTTTTCCTTAACACTTATTATAAAAAAAAGAGTGACAACCAAGATTTTTGGGGTCGCTGATTACGAATCCGAAGTCAGATTTTCAAAATTCAAAATGGCGGATCCAATATGGCGGACAAAATTTTCAAAAAATAATGGATCAGGTCCAAACTTGGTTACATGGGTTTTTGGGGTCGCTGATTACAAATGCGAAGTCAGATTTTCAAAGTTCAAAATGGTTGTTTCAATATACACATGCTTTAGGCTAATTTAACATTTTTGTTTAAGTATGTAATAAAAAGTATGTTTGAAAGTTTATCAGACAATTTTTTAAAGGTATATAATAATTATAAATGAATAATAAAAAAATTTAAAAAAAAAAACAAAAACTCGAGATAACTATATATGGAGAATACGTAAAAAAAAAATTCAGAGCTGTAGTCATATGCGTTCCCGAGAAACGAGATTTTTCAGTGAAAAAACCTTCATCTCCGACCGAAATTGGCCAACTCGAGGCCGGAGCTCCCCTCCAGAGACTAAGTCCAAAATGAGGAGAATTGTATGAGGGCTGGAATGAGAGGGAACGAATGAGGAATTATATGAGAGTTAAATGAGGGCCGAGATGAAGGTTTAAATGAGGGATAGCTCTCATCCAGGCCCAGACCGGGGGGGGGGGGTCCGGCCGAAATTGGCCAACTCGAGGCCGGAGCTCCCCTCCAGAGACTAAAAGTTTGAAAAATACTTTTGTACCTATAGATTGGGCAAAAGGTGTCAGAAATATGAAAAAAACGAGTAAAAAATAGGTGGGACATAATATATGTATGTCCCACTGCCCCAGAAAGGGTTAACAATTTGTGGAAAAAAAACGTTTTTTTTTTTCAAATTTTCGCTTATATGTCCGTTCCTTGGCATAATAGCAGATGCATTTAAGAAGTTGTAGCCTACTGAATTTCCAAAATTTTAAGCCCAACCCAAAGTCTCCAAGTGCTATTGTTAACTTGCAAATGATTGCTGAAGTTGACAAAGTGCTTTTTTTTTCACTATTTTTTTTTTGCTTCGCAAGTAGGGCGACTATGACCACGAGATTTCTTGGAGGGGCTGCTGTTTGTAGTATGAAGTTACAAAAAAATTTTCAGCTCGATCCGTTAATAACTTTTCGAGTAATTAACGATCGATTTTTTTTGCAAGCCTTAATTAACAATGACGCCATTTCTTTGTTTATTGTACGATATTGACAGGGTTGGGCTAGAAAAATCATAAATCTCTTCAAGTTTGCGAGATTTTCTGAGATTAATTTGGGCCAGTTTCATAACGTTTTCTACGCGACTACCTTTTTTGACGCGACGTATATATTGTTTTAGCGTTGCCGCTTCCAAATTCTCGGAATTGTGACTATAATATCTTGAAAGTACGATTCAAGACGCGTATTTAAAAAAAATGGACGTCAAGATATTATGTTTCAGAAGGCACTATCAATAATATTATTGTTAATCATAACCACAACTAATCACCATGTGTATTCTGTAACTGGGTAGAATAAAATTTACCTGCTGATATTTACGAAATACATGTATCAGTAAGTATAACGAAAAACTTATAAAAAAAATGTATAATTTTTAAATTATACGCTAGTAACAAAAATTAAAGGATATTTTGGGTGATTTTCAACAAGGGATAACTCGGAGAAAAATGGCCGTACATAAAATAAAAAAAAAAGGAAATTGTAGCCTCAAGTGTCTAGTTTTCAGATCTGGACTTTAATTTTTTTTAGCGGGAGCGGTTCTCACGTAATCATCCGAAAGCCAACAAAAAAAAAATTCCAAATTTTTGCTCGTCTTTAAAATGGTCAGTGGACTTCAAAACATTTTTTTTCATCATGCAACCATAAAGCTTTTTTTAGACAATTTAATCAGCTTTAATTTGACATCCTTTGTATCCTTCATATCCCATATACCGATATCCTTTTTACACCCTCTATACACATATATCCTTTTTACACCCTCCAACCTTTGTTCACCCACTATATCCAAAGTTATACCAAATTTTTCAAATATCCTTAAATTCGCAAATTTTTAACTTTTTTTCAGCCAAGATTATCGCTTCAAAAAAAATGTTATCAATCGCCCCCGATTGTGTCTTATAGAGAATGTTTTGCAGTTTCCAAAACCCTACCTCCATTTTTTGTACGATCATTAGTTCCCGAGTAATTGATTGTCAAAGTTGAAAAGGACTTTTTTGCTTTGATCGACGATAACTCCGCGGAAATCATCGTACGGAGCTCGTTAAGATGTCAAATTAAAGCTGATTAAATCGTCTAAAAGAGTTTTATGGTTGCACGATGAAAAAAGTTCACTTCAAAATATTTTTTTTAAGTCCACAGACCATTTTAAAGACGAGCAAACATTTGGGAAACATTTTTTTGTTGGTTTCCGGATGATTACGTGAGAACCGCTCCCGCTAAAATTTTTTAAAGTCGAGATCTGAAAACTAGACACTTGATGCTACAATTTCCTTTTTATTTATTTTCTGTACGACCATTTTTCTCCGAGTTATCAATTGTTGAAAATCACCCAAAAATTTTGATTTTTTTTTATACCCTCAATTTTTGTTACTAGTGTATAATTTAAAAATTATACAAGTTTTTGGTTATACTTACTGATACATGTATTTCATAAATATCAGCAGGTAAATTTTATTCTACCCAGTTACAGAATACACATTGTGATTAGTTGTGGTTATGATTAACAATAATATTATTGATTGTGCCTTCTGTAACTTAATGTCAGGCCATGCCCACCTTCGAGATGTGATTTCTGAAAATAGGTTTTCTTGAAGCAAAAATTTTGTTTTGGAAAAAGTTGCATTTTAACACGTTCCAACCACGTAAATGCCAATTTTTGTAGTTGTCAACAACAGTTTCTTATCTAAAACCTTGAGTTACTTAGTATCTGAGGATCTCAATTTTCACAAATACTAGCTGCTAAACTAGTGAATCAGATTTTGACATCAAAAGTATTTATATACATTATTTATATACAACAAAGAATGGAGGCCTTTTTCTTTGTTGGATTTGTGAGAAAAAGGCCTCCATTCTTTTCTTCATACTATTTGAAAATCATCTAAAAATCTTTAGATATTGATTGTAAATTTGACAGCTATCAAAATCAATTTTTGGAAATAAAATATTTGTCAATTGTACAAGTAAATGTAGACCATATGGTTTATAAAAAAATTTTAAAAAATTGAGCAACAAAAGTAATAATTTAGGCCTTTTGACATATTGATAAGAGATTGGGAACTTGGCAGCTGTCAAAGTTCAAGTTGATCACATTCAGCGATCAAAAAAAATCTAACGGTTAATAGTAACATCAGCAACGTTAATGGTAACATTTGACACACTAGTGAAAACTCAAACGATTTGTATGAAGTCATAAGCCACTTTTCTAAAATCGCCACTACAGATAGTTCAAAAGGTTATTGAAACATGGCGCCAATGAACAAATAAAAAACCGCAAATTACCCAAAATAGGTAAAAGATAGGATAGATACAGGAAATCTACTACTATATTTTTAACGATGGTTTCGATCAATCACCCTGTGTGTTTCCAGTCTCAGTGAAGCTTTTTAAGTAAACTAAAAATTGACACATTATTTATGTATGTGTAATGTTTACCAAGATTTTCATAAAACAGAATGAATGGGTGTTGTTATTAGAATAGTTGGGGTATGTTTCTAAGAGTTTCAATAAACTGTGGAAAAAGAGTGTATGAAATAATAATAATGGTAATGGAAATGGTACATTTAAATTTTAAATCAAGACAGGAGAATTGATTTTTTGTACAAATAACTTGAGAGAATAAGTTTACATATTCATATGACAATATGAATCTGTATTGAACACATCGACCTTTATCACTGACATTAAATAATTATGTTTTCTTCTCAATTTCCCACCAGCAAGAATTCCTGTGCAACCAAAAAAAAGAAAATAGAACAAAAATTCGCTTCTGGGAATCTAAGTCGGCTTGCCAACTACGCTAAAAAATTGGAAACGTTTACGCAGGAACGATTGACAGACACCATCGGACAAATTACGGAAAATAATAGGTCGGTCCTTCTTTTACCTTACAAGAAATATCGCCGGGTTCTAAAAAAAAAAAAATTAACGTGACCACAACCAACCGGAACCACAGCTCTGGGTAAAAGTATCTCTCGTTTTTGTGTCGACTAAAAACTATTTACTGTTTACTACTTTACTCTTAAGTTTATCCGTAAATGTACAGTCGAGTAATAGGAATCCGAAGCTCATGGTAGTCACAATTTTTTGTGGTCTTGCCTTGAACTCGATTGAGACCGATATTTCGAAGTATCGAGTGATCTCTGGAGATTTCCAGAAATGTGTCCATTAGGAAACCAATATCTCGATATTAAAAATTCAAACTGTATTATTAGGGTATACTTTCGTGTCATGGACGATTCGAAAATTAATTTATTTGAAATACAGTGGACAACAACAAAATTCGGACACCATTATTATATTACGTTTTCATGTGTTTTTGTAAGGAAAATGTTAACAAAACAAAAAATAACAACCAGTAATAAATACTTTATAGTCTTCTAGCTATTTTATATAAAAATGAAGGGGGTTACCTCATCATACTGTTAAGAGAGTCACAAAATTATTAACTAAACCGAAAAGTAACGCAACAAAAATATTCGGACAATCATAACAAAAGACGCGAAGCGCTGCGCAGGGAAAATACTCATGTGACGCCAACTTAAAAGCTATGACATAATAACTACTTCGATAGTTCCCACGAAACTGCAGCGAAATAGCGCCAGTGTAAAGGTGAATAATTGCGAAAATGGGCCAGAAAAGTAAAAATACAAGCTTTGAGATAAGACAATTAGTAATTTATCATTATGAAAAGGGGAATACGATCCGCAACATTAATAAAATATTAAATTTGAAGAAAAGTACAGTTGGAGATATTATTAAACGTTGTAAAGACGAAGACAGGATTTTTCCAAAGGTGCAGTGGTCGCCCAAGAAACCTAATCATAATAGAAGAGATATTTATTGTAAACAAAGTACGTGAAGATCCAAAAATTAATGTCCCAAAACTCAAGCTGGAACTGTTTGATTTGTCTGGAAACAAGTATCTTCACAAACAATACGTTGATACCTGCACTCTTTTGGATATCAAGGCAGAATTGCAAGAAACAAGCCGTTTGTGAGTGAACAAAATAGGAAAAAAAGATTGGAGTTTGCACATGAATGCAAAAAAAACTGACATAAGTTTGTTTGATGCAATGGTTTTCCCTGTTTTTTTTATGATTCTCACTAGTTGAATGTTTTTTTTAACTGCTTTTTCACCGTCATAGTTGAGTGTAAATGTAACACTATATTTCGTGCATGTTGGTTAACAATGACTTATTATTAGGATCCTGTAACTATCTGTCATGAAAACTACAGAGGTAGGATTTGTTTTCTTTGCAGACGGTTCCATTGAAAAAAGGTATGCTGCACTTTCAGTAAAATATTCGAGAGAACTAAGATTTTTACCGCCACACACCTGACAGTGGTTCTCTTTTTTTGTGCTGTGAAGAGGTTTTACTCTTCTTTTATCTATGAGGTTGTCGTCTCTAGTTCGTCCCTTTAAAATAATAGAGAACGACTGACATCGAACGTTGACTCGTTGACCCGCAGGCTGGTAGATGGCGGTAAAACATACATATAAACATGTAAACCTGTGTTTACTCTACAGAAATGTAACATCAAAAGTGCGGCTTGTATCATTTTTTATTTCCCGCAAAAAAAATTTAAGTGCAATTAAAGAAAATATATGTAAATCCCCTTGGCCCGGAGAAATTTGCGTAAGGCCGGAGACCCGGAGATCGTCTCCAAGGCCCGGAGAGGTGGCAACCCTACTTACAAACGGCTTGTTTCTTGCAATTCGGCCTCGATATCCACAGGAGTGCAGGTATCAACGTATTGTTTGTGAAGATACTTGTTTCCATACAAGTCAAACAGTTCCTGCTTGAGTTTTAGGCCACTAATTTTTTCATCTTCACGTACTTTGTTTACAATAAATATCTCTTCTATTCTGATTAGGTTTCTTGGGCGACTACTCTGCACCTTTGAAACAATTCTGTCTTCGTCTTTATAACGTTTAATAATATCTCAAACTGTACTTTTCTTCAAATTTTATATGTTACTAATGTTGCGGATCGTATTCCCCTTTTCATAATGATAAATCACTAATTGTCTTATCTCGAAGCTTGTATTTTTAATTTTACGGCCCATTTTCGCAATTATTCACCTTTACACTGGCGCTATTTCGCTGCAGTTTCGTGGGAACTACCGAAGTAGTCATTATGCCATAGCTTTGAAGTTGGCGTCACATGAGTATTTTCCCGGCGCAGCGCTTCCAGTCTCTTTTGTTATGATTGTCCGAATATTTTTGTTGCGTTACTTTTCGGTTTAGTTAATAATTTTGTGACTCTCTTAACAGTATGATGAGGTAACCCTCTTCATTTTTATATAAAATAGCTAGAAGCCTATAAAGTATTTATTACTGGTTGTTATTTTTTGTTTTGTTAACATTTTCCTTACAAAAACACATGAAAACGTAATATAATAATGGTGTCCGAATATTTTTGTTGCTCACTGTATATTTGATATTTTAATATCAATAATACTATTAAAGAAAGGGAACTATAGTTTTAGAGATTTCATGATGAATGAGCGAGTGGTAATGGACTTTATTAAGTAGGTAAGAATATAAATTATTGAATGTCAATTTTTGTGACAGTTCGGAACAACTATTCCAAAAAAAATAAAAAACGTTTTCTAAATTCGTATGGAATTTCCAGATTAGTGTCTAAATCAATTAACACTTCATTCGTTAAACCACCCAAAAACTAGTTTTCTTAACGGCAAAAGATATCTTGCGGAGTGGTGTTAATAAAATCATTAATTTAAAATAAATGATCTTGGTACTTACGCTAAAAGTCGAAAGCGGAACTTACCTGTAACATAAAAACAAAAAGGATTAATAAAGGACTTAACTTTAAGCGATGGAGAATGGTTTAACATGCTCAGACTAATGAATATAAATCATTTGACGGAAATTTTAATAATTGTAAATTAACAGTTACTAACTTATTGTTTCCGACAAAGCTTCTATACAGGGTATTACAGAATTCATGTCAAATACTGAATAACGTATGTATGTACGAGGTGTGTAAATTAAGTAATGAGACTGACAACGTAGCGCCCGATCTATCAACACTGCGGAGACGGGACTTAGAAGGGCGGAAGGTTAACATGTATTGCATCTTCTGTACAAGTTTGAGCTTGTTAGAGTCATTTGTTCGTTGTTTGTGACTGTTTTCATAAACCGATTTTTCTAGTGCGTTTTAAAAATGAGAATTCTGAGTAACGGTGTGCTATCAGGTTTCGCTTCAGACTTGGACACAGCGCAAAGGATACTTTTGCAAAACTTCAACACGCCTACAGAGACAGTGTTTTTTCAAGAGCCCAGGTTTTACGGTGGTTTAAGGCATTCCCAGAAGGAATAGAGTCGATTGAAGGTGAACCACGCAGCGGAAGGCCTTCATCTTCAAAAACCTATGAAAATGGCAATAGAATACGGGATCCTGTGCGTTCAGTTCGTCGGATCAATCGGGGAAGAGTCAAAATTGAATCACACCATTGTTCATTAGATTTTGACTAACGAATTGGGCGAAAAAACCTTTCCCAGGAACAAAAGGATCAGGACAGAGTTTGTGCCTCCGGGCCAAATAGTAGATCAACACTTTTACAGAGAGGTTCTTGAAAAACTTGAAAAAAAAAGGGTCATGCGTGTGAGACCAAACATCAAGAACAAGTGGATGTTGCATCACGACAATGCATCTTGTCACACAACCATTTCAGTAAACGAGTTTTTAGCCAGTAAAAACATTCATGTGGCTCCTCAGCCTCCGTATTCGCCTGATTTGAGTCCTTGTGACTTTTTTCTCTTTCCGAGATTGAAAAATCACCTCAAGAGACGTCATTTTGGGACCATAGAAAACGTTCAAATGGCTGTAACCGACCACCTGAAGGTCATTCCAGTATATGAGTTCCAGCACCGTTACGAGGAATTGAAGAACCGTCTCCAGCGCTGTGTGGTTTCCCAAGGAAGTTATTTTGAAGGAGACACTACTGAATTGTAATTATATTCGAAAAAAAAAATAAAAAACCAGTCTCATTACTTAATTTACACACCCCGTATGTTACCAAGATGAAATTAATATTTATGTTAATAAACAACAAGTCTAAATTCAAAATATAACTGAAATTTTCATGAGCCAAAAAAAGCCATTAGTTATGCATACCCTACAAAATCTATGATTAACTAATTAATCTTTTTACAACTAATTATATATATAAAAAAAAATGTTTTTCGAGTAGATACCCATCAAACCACTCTTAGCAGAAAAACACATCAAGAGAATGGAGTGGGCAACCGAAAATATTGACCGTAACTGGGATAATGTACAGTGTTCACTGATGAGTCTTCCTTTTGGTCATGGACTCCTAGAAAGAAGGCCTGGCTAATCGTTGGCCGCTTCTGCAGTGTCAATACGCGAGGATTTGGAATATTGCGTGAATTTACCGGAAATCTTACCGCTAAAAGAATGAAACTATTGTACCAGGTGGGCCTTTTGACGTCACCAAAGAAGTGGTGTGGCAGAAACAATGATGACTAGATCCTACGAGAAGAAAATGATCCCAAGCATGGTAGTAGACTTTGCGTGCAGTGGAAAGTTGAACGCAAGGGTGTAGCCAGGGGGGGCGATGGGGGCGATCGCTGATGAAGGGTCAAGTAAAAACCAAAATACTCGGGGGAATGCGGTTTCCCTTGGCTGTAGTGACCTTTTTTTTTTTGGCTTTTTTGTTTCATCTGCATTGAGCGCCCCCCCCCCCCCCCAAAGATAACTACTGGCTACGCCCTTGGTTGAACGTGGCATCAACACATTAGCCTGGCCTTCACAATCACCAGATGCTAATCCAATACTTCGTGTAACTCGTGTATTATCGCTGACAAAGTTACCACGATAAATACGTAAGACATGGCGGCCCTTACCAAAGGAATATGCCAAAAATTTGGTGAAAATTATGCCTCAAAGTTACCAGGCAATATTAAGTAATAATGGCGACTGAACAGTTTATTAGGTAAGCGCGTCAAAGAGGTTATGACACAGTTATTGTACTAAAAAACTTAATGTAGGTGCCATAGATTGGACCATCTTCCTCTATTTATATCAGAATTGTTAACAGGTGCAGGCAAACAGAAATCGAAGTTATTGAAGCACCCAGTTTCTGATGGGTTAAGATGTTAAGAACTAAAACGGAGATGCCGTAGGGCGTAGACTACACGAAGTGATATACAGCATAGCCCCTCTTGACTGTCTTGAAACAATCACTTAGGGAGAATTTGTACAGCCAATGATTTAGTGGACACGGCGCAATTTAAAATTTCAAGAACTTATTCGCTTTACGGTTCATTTCGGATTTCTTATTTTTCAATGATTTCGCGCGGTTAGTGGGTCACGGCCGACGCGATTTAGGTGCATACTCGCAAAAATGATTATTAATATTTAATAGATTGAAATGACTATTTCGATCTATTCGAAATTAGTGGCGCATTAACTATAATACGTAATACGTTTATCATTCCCTATATCTTCTATCTTTAACCTTTGGAGCGCCGGAAAATCTTATATAAAACGCTCTCCATAGGCTATACAATCATTCTTAAATTGTAACGAAACTTACTAGTCTTTGCTTTTTTGGAGGTCGTTGTTCGCGAAAAAGAAAGGCTTTGGGGTTGACACCCCCTAAAAAAGTACCCCCGATTCTGATATCAATGTAATATTGAGTTTTGAGTAAAAATATAATTTCATTTTATATTTCATGTGTCTCTGTCACTATGAATGGTGGCAGATACCGCTGAAGGAATATCTCGTGGACGTTTCTGATAGTAAACGAATGAAAACCAATTCATGTTGCTATTTCCAGGGGTGTTTCTGAGTTAGACGATATTTGAAAATATTTTTGCAACGCGTAATAAATTACTCGTTTAGAATCAACTGAAAATAATGAACTCAAAAAAAATTCTAAAATCTAAAAGCAAACAAAATATTAAAAACTCAAAAAAAAAACAATATACTAAAAACTAAAAAAATAGTAAAAACGGGAAAAAAGAAGCCACAAAGTCTCTCTACGTCCTCGTCGTTGGCTTCGGGTAATACCGAAGGAGGAGGAACCATCAGTCACACACTGAACGGCAAAATGATTCCAAAATCACCATAAAAACCAATCCGATTTTGAATCGACGGAGGGAAAATGTGTTTACGCTTCGGATTGGCTAGTGACAGCCTACTATGTTTTTTCCAACCTATTCTTGTAAATGGTCTATTTCAGGAATAATTTTTTTTAGTTCAATTGAATTATTGACTGACCCTTGAATGGCCAATAAATATATTATAGTGAACGTCGTTTAAAATTTGATAAAATAATTTTCTTACCCAGTGAGAGAAAAAAGGAGCAATACGTACTCTCCCCTGAAAAGGGTAGAGTATTATGTATATACTTTATTGTTGTAAACAAAATTCATCTTTCCTAATTTTGGAGAATTTTCTACACTCAAAAACTTATTACAAAGTAATATTGTAGATACTTACGGCAGAATCCGAGAAAAATGATAAAATGGGTAGTTTCTAATCAGAAAGGGGTGGTTTTTGAAGGGTAACACAAAAATTACTATCATCATCGCATTCCTCATCCTCGAAAACCCCATTCAAGCATTTACTTGGAATTTTAAAAAATTAAAAATTTTCCGGTTCGCTAGCTGCCGGAACGTCTTATATAAGACGCTATTTGAAATTTGTACTGCATGGGGGTTGAATGTACCAAGTAGGACTAAATCACTAGGATTTTTTAAGGCAAAAAAAGTGCCAAAAACCCCGGCGCTCCAAAGGTTAAATGCTATTTGTTCGAAAAATATCACATATGTAAATATGTACTTTCTTCAATACTCGCAATTTTTCTGTAAATTGTTAATTTTTTAGTTGAGCGTATTAAAATTCACATAAATACACAATTATTCAAAACGCGGTCCGCTCAAATAGATTTTTACCGCGTCTGTACTATGAGTCCGGCACAAGCGTACAGTCAGCGGTAAAAGTAAATAAAACCGTATTTAATAATAGAGTTTTTTGAGTACCGGCATTAGTTCTCATATTACTACAGAATCTGCCATAAAACCTCAGTCCCGTTGATATAATAAAGAAAGTTTTAACATTCTAAACATATTGACATCTATTCTAGGACACAATCATATGCCCCGTTCGTTCATACATACATACATACATATGTACATATAAATGTATAGTCCTTCTAATTTTAATTGAAAATGATAAATACGCCTGGGGAACAAAAAAAAGCGGTGCAACTTTATGATTCCATGTGCATATATCTTTTATAAATTCAAAAATTGTGAAATAATTTTTTTCATTCAAATCAATATAGGAGATTAAAATTAGCCTGCATACAAAACTCTTAATATTTGTAATATAATTTGCTGTAAATAATGCTCATTTAGCCAGACAATCTCAAAAAATTGTCTGTGTTAATAAACCTAGCTGAAATACGTAAACCAAACTTTTTGTATGCTATCTTTATCCTGGAGTGGGTGCTGGAACCTTCGGCGTAGAAACAACGTGTCTACAGACAAAAAGTTTGGAGAAAAACTAAGCACTAAACGAAGCACTAAAATTAAAAAATTTAATGCCAACGGTTAAACATGGAGCAGGCTCAATTATGGCTTGGGGGTCTATGGCGGCGGATGGAATTGGAAAACTACATTTTATTGACCAAATTATGACAAAATACGTCTATCCGGATATATAAAAAAAAAACAAGTTTTGTGTCAAGTATTGAGAAGTTAGGGTTGACAAATTCTCAACTCAATCTTCACCGCCACAAAGTCCAGACCTAAACGTTATCGAACATTTATGGGACGAGTTAAAGAGAAGAATTGGAAAGCGACATGCTTCGAATCGAAACGAGTTAAAAAAATTGTCGTAGGTGAATGGGACAATATTCCAGCAACCTTAACAGAAAAGTTAGTTTCGTCGATGCCAGCACGCCTTCAAGCAGTTATAGAAGCAAATGGAGGGCCTACACGTTATTAATGAGTGCTGTTAAATAGTCGTATGTAGACTTTTGTTGAAGGTATTAATCAAGCTTTTGAGTACAAATTATAATATTTCATAGACAATATGCATTTTTGTTATCGTTTTGGTACTAACTATTTTCATTTATTGTTCTTTGCATTTAATAATAATAAACAACAGAGTAGAATTTGTCTCTTTTATTTTTCACAGTTTTATAGTCTCGTATGTAGACTTTTGTGACTAAGTGTAGTTATTAATTCGGAACATGCAGTAGTTATTTTGAAAATCGATTCTCTCGAAAAAGAGCTTCGACCACCAAAAACTAAAATCGGATTCGTCGTTAGCAACTGTAAAAATTAGGGGATATCCAAGTTTTCATCCAAATTTGCGAGGTTCCCATTGTTATTATATACTTATTAAGGAAAATTACACAACATTCGCCTAACCATTTTGAAGGAGAGATTGACCTCGTCTATCTCGTAGCAAAAACTACAAGAAATAAATAATTCAAAATCGGCGACGCGCTAAAACAAACTAATTTTTACCGCGTCTATACTACGAGCGTTACGCAAACGTACACTCAGCGCCGAAAATAGATTAAAACCGCGTTCGAACCCGCGTCCGCCGGCTCAGCCGCGGCGGTGGCGGCGGCGGCAGAGTAAGTCGCCGTTAAAAACTCGGACTTCCAAAACATTTTCGGTCTCGCGTTCGGGGTGTCTTCGCGGTACTCCACCGCCGGGGATAATTCCCGTTTTTCCTCCCGTCCCCGTCCGTCCGTCCATCCAGAATTGATTTTGCCCGAACGGCACATCCCCTTTAAGGCTTGTTCAGTTGGAGGTTCTCCATGGGAACACAGTATTGAGGATATGCGGCACCCGAGCGAAATTCAGCATTGTACGGAATGAATATTCGACAATATTCTCGCAATAATTCTTGCTTCGTATATATACGTACATACGTACCTAGATATATACGCCGGGGTTGTTTTTTAAGAGAGATTTTTAATGAGTAATGGGGTTTCCTCGTTAGGAAGACGCAGAAGTTTAATTAGGATATAATGCGGCGAGCAGGAACGAACATGAGGGAGACTTAACAAAATGCCACGTTAGCGGACTGGAGATTTAAGTACAAATGTTGCATACCCATGCAGGGCGGTTGATTTAAAAAAAAATAGTTTTTAAACATTTTGTTTTCATAGAAAGAATGGAGATATCGTTTTGAAAATTTGTAGGTATGTTTATTGACGTGTAAATATTATTAAAACAAAATTACGTTTTTAAACCTGCAGTGGTCGCGTGGAGTACTATTGTACTCCAGCTGTGTTTATAACATTGTCCTTCTTCGCATGTTTAACGTTTGAGGGCGTGGCCTTCCCTACCTTCCGCTTAGATGTTTAGGTACGTGTCTGGCTAAAAATAGCTTCAGTATGTCTTACACTGTTCGTATACACTTACAGGGTTTGTCCGGAAAGTAATGTCAGTGAATTTTTTTCCCGAGACTGTACGCGCCAGCCCGCGCTTTACGTGCTGGGATTGTGGTGGGGGGGATCTGGCAACAAGATCCAACAAGCGTCAGTTGGCTACTGGTCGTTGTAGCGGTCGCATCACTCGTTCTTTGAGAGTCGTTACAGTGACCCGGTGCAAGAAAAAATGCAGCGTTCGCTAGAGCAATGGATGGCGATCAAGTTTTGTGTGAAACTGGAGAAGAGTGCTGCGGAAACCATTCCAATGTTGAAGAAGGCTTTCGGCGTCGATTGTCTTTCGGACAGGCAAATTTTCCGGTGGCACAAGGCCTTCGCAGAAAGTCGGGAAGATGTCAACGACGAGAACCGCGCTGGACGGCCATCAACCTCCAGTTCCGACGACAATGTGAAACGTGTGCGTGACTTGTTGAACACTGACCGTCGTCTAAGCGTCCGTTTAATTTCCGAAACATTAGACATTACGAAAACCATTGTTCACGAAATTGTGTCGGAGTCTTTAGGAATGAGGAAGGTGTGCGCGAAGCTCGTGCCAAAAGTGCTAACGGACGATCAAAAAGCGAGGCGCGTCGAAACCTGCCAATAACTTTTGGACACCTGCGAAGACAACCCCGCTTTCCTTGATGACGTCATTACCGGGAACGAAAGTTGGGTCTTTGAATACGATCCGGAGACGAAGAGGCAAAGTGCGGAATGGCACACGTCGAACTCCCTCGCCCCAAGAAGGCCAGGATGTCCAGGTCAAAGATCAAGACAATGCTGATTGTATTTTTTTATTGCCGGGGATTGGCCCATCATGAGTTCGTTCCGCAGGGGACAACCGTAACCAGAAAGTTTTACGTTTTGGTGCTGAAGCGGCTGAAACGCAGGGTGAATCGCGTCCGCCCAGACATCACAAAATCCTGGAAGCTTCACCACGACAATGCGCCTTCGCACACCTGCTTCCTCGTGGCCGATTACCTCGTCAAGGCAGGCATCAGCGTTGTTCCCCAGCCTCACTACAGCCACGATGTGCCCCCCCCCCCAGACTTTTTTTCTGTTTCCGCGCCTCAAAACCCCAATGAAAGGACAGCACTTTGGGTCGGTGAAAAACATTCAGAATGCTTGCACCGACGCTTTAAAGGCGATTCCGGGAAACGACTACCGTGCGGCTTTTGATGCGTGTAAGACCCGCTGGAACCGATGTGTGGACGCAGGAGGAATGTATTTTGAAAGTTTCTAAAGATTTGTACACATAGAACCAATAAAAACCATTTTTCAAAGCTCACTGACATTACTTTCCGGACAAACCCTGTATGTAAATTGAGTATGTAATGATTTTTACTCTTTTTTAGCAATGTCAAGTAGGAAAAGAGTTAAGGTTGATGACCCAGGAGCTGACGAGATATTGTTGCAGTGGTTACAAGAATGTCCAGATGTAGAATAGGTAGAATTGGGTTCCGATTTGGAAAATGAAATCGATGCTGTTGAGAACAGCGACCACGATTCGGAAACGGACCAAGAAGCATCAGTCCGTAATAAAGTCCTTTAAAGAAATTAAGGCGTTAACTAACTGCTTGCACCAACATTAATATAGTTATTACTATTAACTGTCTTATAATTAAATTTATTTAATAATATGCCTAAAAAAATAAATACCGTATCTGGAGTACAATAGTGGGCCACGCGACTGCTGACGTAAATAGAAAGCACGCGACCACTGCAGGGTTAAAAATTTTATTTTTGACATACGATTAAAAAAAAACATCAAAAAATGACTGCGGGCATGATTTTGGACGACTGGATAGTCTGAAAACGAAAAAAAATGGCAAATTATTCCTTGTTGAAGTGGCTATAGCATGAACTAGAATATTTGTTTTGTATCAAATAATAATAAAATGGCGGCAATTTTTCGAAAAAACAATTTTTGAGGGTGGAAAATCGGGTGAAAATCGGAAAATTTTTTACCAATCACAACGATTCTAGTACATGCGATAGCCATAAATGTATACAATAACATATTCAAAAATCAGAGCAATTGGTCAAGTAGTTTTTCTTAAATCGTGCCCGCAAATCTAAAAAATATGTTTTCTAGAAAATCGCGTTTAAATTTTTGTTAAGATAATTAAAAAGTATACGTTGCTTATAGACTAACACATTGTGTAATAACTAGAGATCGTGCAGCGCGGAGTGTAACAGGACCGTAGTCAGTTTACGAATGAAAATTTAATATGTTCACATAAACTATGTTGCATTACTAAATATTATTAAATATTTACATTACATGTACATTATTAAATATTATTACTTATTACCAAGCGCGAATGTCACAGGGCCGACACTGTGCATGTCCTGCCCTTGACTCGTTGGCCTTCACAGCTCACAGCTGACTTGCATTACGAAAACTGCGCTAGCAATTTTAGTTATTTATATTTAGTAACAGACACTCGCCGGTATTGCATCGCGTTGATACGTTTCGTTTTTACGTATTTGTGGTGTGTTTAAACAACTATAAATATTAATAATTATTAGTTGAGGGGAGAAGTGAATAAAGTAAAGTACCATGCCAAAGGTGAAAAGAAATAGACGGGAAGTATTTCAAACGAGGTAAGACAGTGATCCCGGGGGTTTTAGGGACATACGTATTCAAGGAAATTACCTTTTTTGTACTGTGTGTGAACGCATTATAAATTCTTCAGATAGAACTAAAGTAACAAGACATCTGAAAAGCCATGCCTCGTCCAGCGCCGACGACTCCGTATTTTTCTATGAACTTACAGAAGCCTTTGTTGCAAGCAATATTCCATTAAACAAACTAGAGAACCCCAAGTTACGTACGTTTTTTAGAAAAATATATGGACCGAAAAATTCCTCATGAAAGTACGTTAAGACTTGCATATGTCGATCGGATTTACAACAATGTAGTGACATCAATACGTGAAGACATTGCGGACAATTTCGTGTATTTTATTATAGACGAAGCTACCGATGCTTGCGGGCGTTCAGTAGCTAATTTGTGATAAACGTCGCCGTTTCACTCCAGAACACTTAGAAAACTACATAATAAGTTTTAACCACCGCCAACCTGTCATGGGAACCCTGTCTCAACATTGACGTTTGTCGGGTAAGTGTTAACATTGTTACGTGTTATCTTAATTTATACCTATAGGTATTTTATCCTTGACTTAACCGTACTATTTGGTAAAACTAGTACTATGTTGCTACATAATTTATGTAAACATATTAATTCGTTAACTGACTACGGTCCTGTTACACTCCGCGCTCGCACGAACTCTAATAATAATAATCCTATCAGAATTAAAAAAAAAATCAATAATATACCAAAATTATGAGAATTTAAGCAGCTTTCAAAAAGTCGGTAAGTATACTATGCCCTTCTTTGCTAGCTGTAGGTACGTGCTGAAAATGTAAGGGTCGTTCCAAAGTAGTTTGCAATAAGTTTTCAACAACCCAAATAGACTTGTACAAAACTGAATGTTTACGTTCTTTTCCGCATTCTTTTAAGTTTCTGTTACTAAAAACTCCCCGACCACATCGATGTACGTTATTTTAAGGGTTATTTCATTAGTGATACGGCACGAAAACAAGTTTAACAAACGTTTACGAAACTTTTAAGTGAAATTAAAACGTTCCGTTTCTTCATTTTTATACGGGATACACCGGGCAATTTGTATAATTTACCTGTTGCGTCTGTGCCCACGATAATAAACCGTTTACGAGTTGCGTTCCGAACTCGGGCGAAGGGCAGAAAATGATAACCAGAACCGCATTCCTGGAATGCTCCTTCTTCGGCCGGTGTATCTTATCGGCAAAAAATAAACTAGGATTCCCCACTTTTACAAATTTATAACCGGCGGAAGGCTGATAGGCGCGTAGCCTAGCACGTAACCGGACAAGATAGCTCCCAGATAACTGCGATTTTTACGCGGAGAATTGTAAAATTAGTGGCTATTAGGCGCTCGAAACGTTACGATCAACTTTTCTCGCGTGAAACGCACTTTCACCAACTTTGAATTTGTAACTCTGCTCTTCTGTTCAAATTTAGTATACCTACAGTTGTACTGTTCGGGTCAATCGAACCCGAACCATCAAATAGAATCGACTTCTATAAATAGACGAGGAAATTTAGCACAAAAAAGAGCCAAACCTCCAAAATTTCCGCAGTAAGATGGATTTTGACGTAATTAGGTTCATTGGATTCCTTGTAAAATTTAGAAAAAAATTTTGTCATATACAAATCAGAAACTGCATTACTGCACCTAAAAAATGCATTTTTGGGGTGCAATTTTTCCAGTCAATTAAAGAAAAATAGTTATTCATAACTCGAGAATACATTGTCGAAACGGGCTGAATTTGGTTACTCGGGGTTTTTGGGGTCGCGAATTGGTGATTTGGGATCCCGAATATGATATCAGAAATTGACCCCGATGAACCTGGGGACCAGGAACCCTCGTCACCAGGCCCATCCCCGAGATTTTCCCTCGAATTCGACCTGAATGAATGGTCACTCGGGGGTTTTTGGGGTCGCTGATCATGAATACGTTGTTAGTTTTGTTGTCCGTTACACCTGGAGGACCAGGAACCCTGGTCGCCAGGCCCATTCGCTTCGAAATTCTCGGAATTGTGACTATAATATCTTGAAAGTACGCTTCAAGACGCGTATTTAAAAAAAAATGGGCATCAAGATATTATAGTCACAATTCCGAGAACATGACTATAATAAGGCTAATTTATGTATCACCAATGTCACACACGTAACAGGTGCCTTAATTACCATATGAATCACCGGTGACTCATACCAAGTTTCAAATTTAGGTTTAATTTAGGTTCGTATTTTTTTTTCAATTTAAAGTTAGATTAATGTATATATGAAATTTTGAAAGAATGTTTTCTTGCACCATCTTTAAGTGAGTACCAAAACCAACATTGAAATAAACCGTTACTATGGAAATTATGAGTTCCTGTCACAGTACTTGGTTCCTCAGACGCTATCCAGGATCTTTATTCAATTAAAATTACAAATAATGTTATGCATGAAACATATCCATACCTCTATCTATCACCGTATTAATAGAAGGTATTCTGTAATAATTATGCTGTTTTCGTCGTTATTTTTGTATTCTAATCAAAGAAAGATTCTAGGTACTGTCTGAGAATGTCCAGAACACTTCTTTTTATATAGCCCAATCAACGGGGAGAAAACCGGTCACTAATTGTTATAAGCAAACAAAAAATATAATCATATAGAGAACAAAATTCTAAGAAAGATAGCGTTTTTTGCTACTCGCGTTTTAATGGCGAACATAACCAAAAAAAATTCGCAAAAGTAAAAAAAAAACTGTTTTTTGCAAATACTTCAAGTCCTACACAAGAAAGTTAAATTAGAAAGTTGTAGGTCTTAAAAATCTGCGTCGAATGAAATTTGAACGAAAAAAATCGGTTCATAAACATTTGAGAAAAATTAAAAAACCGTCAAAATTCGCGTTTTCGTATTTTTGCTGTATAAATTCCAATTTTGTTTTGAACAGACTTCTTGTTAACTACAAATATAACCCGACAAGCAGAAAATGATCCTTTTTTCAAGAATTCAAAAAAGTTTTATTTGTTCGTTAAACGATTTAAAAAAAAAAGACGTTTTGAAAAATCAGCTTTTCAGAGGCAAAAATGATCATACAGAAACGATCATGGGCTCATTTTATTCGCAAAGAATTGGACTTTCATGCTATTAAAAAACCAAATCGCTTTTATTTAATTTTTTGCAAAAAAATTCGTTGTAAAATTGTATCATGTTTTCGAACCGGTTTTTTTTCGAATAACTTTTTTTAATTTTGGTTTTACATTTTTGGCCGTTGCAAATTTGAAAACTGGCATTCAAAACACGCATTTAAAAAAAAATGAAGGTCCTACGACCTCAGGAAGCCGAGATCATTTTTTTTAAGCGGAGGAAAATATAATTTTGCGAGCGCGATCGATTTGAAATCGTGTTTAGTTTTCGATGCGCCCAAGCGGAGCGTCCCTCCACTCTGTCGCCGTGCGCTGGCTAGCGCGTGCCGCACCCAGCGCTGTTTTTTCGCAAACAATTATGTCAACTTAATTTACGCGAAATGATTTGAAATATTTTTTTAAGAAAATAAGTCTGAGATCTATTTCGTGTAAAAATTAAGTCAATCGGATGTATAAAGCGCTGTCAGGAATTAAAAAAAATATCTCGGCTCCCTGAGGTCGTAGGACCTTCATTTTTTTTAAATGCGTGTTTTGAATGCCAGTTTTCAAATATGCAACGGCCCAAAATGTAAAACCAAAATTAAGAAAGTTATTCGAAAAAAACCGGTTCGAAAAAATGATACAATTTTACAACGCATTTTTTATGCAAACATTAAATAAAAGCGATTTGGTTTTTTAATAGCATGAAAATACAAGTCTTCGCGAATAAAATGAGCCCATGATCGTTTCTGTACGATCATTTTTGCCTCTGTAAAAGCTGATTTTTTGAAAATGTCTTTTAAAAAAAAAATCGTTATAACTCGAAAAAATAAAAGTTTTTTGAATTCTTGAAAAAAGGATCAATATCCGCTTATCTTGGGCTATATTTGTAGTTAACAAGAAGTATGTTCAAACAAAATTGGAATTTATACAGCAAAAATACGAAAACGCGATTTTTTTACGTTTTTTTAAATTTTTCTCTAATGTTTATGAACCGATTTTTTTTCGTTCAAATTTCATTCGACGCGCATTTCTAAGACCTACAACTTTTTAATTTAACTTTCTTGTGTAGGACTTGAAGCTTTTTTTTATTTGCAAAAAAACTGACTTGACTTTTTCGAATTTTTTTGGTTATGTTCGCCGTTAAAACTCGAGTAGCAAAAAACGCTATCTTTCTTAGAATTTCTTTTCTCTATACAACCATATTTTTTATTTGCTGATAACAATTAGTGACCAATTAAGATGGGGGCTTTCGCTCGTTGATTGGACTAATATGGGTTTTAAAAATTTAAGATATCAAGAGATGGTTGAAGTATGAAGTAGGAATTATAATTCGGACACGCTGTACATACAAAGGTGAGCAACGGTTTCCTATAGTTATACAAATTTCTAATTAACACCCCCAAAAATATGACCATTAGTCACAACCATTTTGTTTTTTTCCTACATACATATATGTATGTTGTTCTTGTGTGTTGGTTATGTTCCATTTGAATCATTTGCACACAAAAATGCGTGTATTTCCTTTTTGAAGACCTTCCACATTCGTGTCACTCGAACTGACACCAAAGTGTTTGTGAACGTGCAAGAGTGAAAGGCGAGGAGTTGCCTGCCGGCAAGAACTGAGCCGGAAGGAAGGAACTATTTGGTTTAGTAGTGCCAAAGTTCCTAAAAGTGTTGCATAATAGGGAGGAGGGAATGAGTTTATGGAGAGAGGGGCGCGGGCGTCTTCAATGAAACGGTCCAAACTCGGGTGCATGCATATACGACTATGCGGGACCCGACGTCGTGTATGACAAGTTAATCCAGCCGCCGCGCCGCGTCGTGTAGGATTAAATTCCGAAGATGTAATTTACGCACTATCGGCTCTTGGCGGTCGTTCGCGTTGATATTGTTAAGCGCCAAATTATCCATAAATATCAGCTGCGGACGCGTTTTGCATTCACCGCTCGCGTTATTCCGCAATGGACACAACGCTAATCGCTGAAATACTATTTTATGTATCTAGCGTAACCGGCTAAATGACCCGTAACGGCTATTTAGCGCTTTATGAATCGGATACGCCCACTTGGGGCCTTTTTCTGTATCCATTTCTATAGGGTAAAGTTGCCCAATTTGGAACACTTTTTTATTTTTTTTACTTGAATACGAAAGGAAATATTAATATCTGTTGTATTTATATTATAGTAATACTCTTACTCATTTCCTAAAAAAATATTATAAAATGAATACACATTTTTTTTTAAGAAAAACACAAGCATGCGCAAAAGTCCAATTTGGGATACCGGTTTCTCAAATTGGAGCATGCATGTCCTTATTTGGACATCTTAGAACATTATCTTAAAAAAGAACATCAAAAAGTAAAATCAACAAAATAAAACTCTGAACAGTATATTTGATTTATGTCAATCTACATTCTACAATCATTGAAAAAATATTGTTTTAAGCTTATAGGAATATTTGCACATTTAACGTGGCTCCAAGATCTACATTTCATATACACCGGATCATTTCTTCAACAATTTCCTCTTCACATATTGCACAGTACCAGCTATTTCGTATGCTAGTTTGCGAATATCCGTAATTGTCATCCCAAACATCAGTTCTTCAAAAGTTAAAATGTGTTGGACTAGCTCACTTTCAATTTCTTGTGAGAACACAGTAGACCGTCCCATAATTTTTACTTCATAATTAGCACGCTTGTTTTTGTTTTCAATGTGTCGTTTCAGAGTAGCTTTGGGAATTCCAAACTCACGGCAACACTTCATCCATAATCACCACTGCCAAAAACTGCCAGGGCATGTCCCAAATTTTCTTTACTCCACATACCATATTTTCCACGTTGGGACATCCTGCGTGACAAAAAGCAATACAAAATTAGACCGTTTCTTAAATTGGACCGGTTCAATTTGAGTGACTTATAGAAGTACAATTTAGGCAACTGAGCTCCAGACAGACAATCTGTACTAATACACTTACAACAGTGGGAATTATTTAAAGGTTATGGTATAAAGAACAACTTACATATTAAAATCGACTATGTATAAATAATAGTATAGCATTTACCCACCTTGTTAGCTTTGTAGTCCTTACGGAAAGTATTGTAAATATAGTATTAGATCACTTAAATAATAAAATAACGTGAGAACGCCGTCGCCACGTGCACAAATCTAATAACGACTGAGACTTTGTACCGTTAGAATGAGTAGTTTGCCTTACAACGGCGAGATGGCGCTAAGTGTTCTCTATCAGTATTGAAATCAAGAGCTCCAATTTAGGAGCCGGTCCAATTTATGCAACTTTACCCTACCTTTCCGGATGATGCGGTTCATTACAGATGCAAAAATTATACCGGAGTAGCTTCTAACCACTTGTTTTATATTTTTTAGTACGTCGTATGAGTTTTCTGAACTTCAAAACGAATTTATTTACATGCCCCTTCATTTGTCGGGTTTAAATCACGCAAATGAGTTTATTTTTTCAGAATAGTGAATCCAAGATCGGGTTTCAGACCAAACAGATTCCAAATAATAATAAGCCATCAAACTCGTACGCTGTCCCAGTACAAACATACAACATAATTATAGTTAAATAGTCCATTACTCATCTCGACGAACTCGACTTACCAGGAGGCTTCTGGTAATAGTAGGAGAGCGCTAGTAGACATTTTTGGGAAGGTATTTGAGGCAATGTGAAAAGTTGCTCAAAACTTCCTTTAATGATACCTAAATACACTAAACATCCACATTTCCGAACTTTTACGTTCCGCAGACTTCCACATTTCCGAACTCTCGTCACCTCGGGATTACCGAACTGCTGGCTCATGCGCAAAGTGTTTTTCTGGCTCATTCTAGTACTTTTCATTGTTTTTTCGAGGTTTTTATGCAAATGTAATACATACATACATGTGTACGTGTTAATAAAAGAACGTTTTTCTAAACAAAAAAATGTCAGGTGCAAAGGAGAGAGTGATGCAGGTAATTATTTTGTAATTCAAAGTAAAGGTTTGTTTTATTGAACATTTTGTTGACGTAACCTATAATTATTTCAAACTGAAATGAAAAATTATGAGAAAATATGTATTTTTAAGAAAACCGTGATACAAAACAAACATTATTGTACTGTTTATTTGCAGAGAAAAGAGCCTGCTAAGAGGCTAACCTTGGAGCAAAAGCTGGATTTGATAAATCACGCAAAAAATGGTGTTAAAAATGTTGATCTATATAAGATGTACAATATTTATAAATCGTCAGTGGCAGAAATTCTTGGGAAAAAAGAAATTTACTTGTCGGAAGTTGAAAAAAGACGAAAATTGAGTGGACGGATTGACAAAATAAAGTGCACCGGTACTTATGATACGCCATTTGAAAGAAGTGTTTTTCACTGGTTTGTACAAAGAAGAACTCTTGTCTCAGGTGTGCTGCTGAAGGAGGGCGATTTGCTCTTTTGCTGAATTCTGTGACAATCGAAATGTTTGATAACAATCGCATTATTGTGTTTACATTTTTTTCTCATTTCAAATTTCGCGGTTTTTTGTCGTCAACCAATCAGCGACAAGTTCGGTTATGTGGAAGTACAAGTTCGGAAATATCGTGAGAAAAAGTTCGGAAATATCGTGAGTTCGGAAATTTGGAGTTCGGATATGTGGATGTTGAGTGTACAACAATGCAGACCTGGCTGGTGGGTTAGGGGGCTTAAGCGACCATTCAATTTTTCAAGAAGCGAAATAATTTTTGAAAAAATTGTTAAAAAAAAAAAAACTGGACGTTTTCCACGAAACACCGAACTACTACACTTTTCTCGACGCGCGTTTCGCCAACCAAGTTGGCATCTTCAGGAGAAGATTAAAACTCCTTTTAAAAAAGTTTTAATCTTCTCCTGAAGATGCCAACTTGGTTGGCGAAACGCGCGTCGAAGAAAAGTGTAGTAGTTCGGTGTTTCGTGGAAAACGTCCAGTTTTTTGTTTCTACGCCGAAGGTTCCAGTACCCACTCCAGGAAAAAATTGTTCTTGAGGCACATTGAGATTTTAATATTTTAAAATTTAATATTTAAAGACTTGAAAAATCAAAAAGCCAGATCATTTAACAGGGTCAAAAAAGTTTGCCAGACGTTTGCAAAATTAATTATTTTTCAAAAAAATCAAAAAATGTACTTGAGGCACTTTGAAATTTTTATAGGGTATTATTCGTGACTAAAAATAGTTATTTACAAAAAGACAGGTCGTTTCGGTGAGACATTTTACCCGCTAGGTGAGTGAGAATGTTCAACGTGAGTGGGAGTGAGTAGTGCGGTGCGCAAGTTGAAATGGGAGAGAACGCTTATATCGGCAGCTGTCTCAAGAGGAAGCACGTTTGTAAGAATTTTGGAGTATTTAAAACGTTCTGTCGTATACTGCAACGTATTTATCTAATACGTGTTTTTATAAAAGTCCTCTTGTCGATGATTATTTGCAATGGATAGTGATAATTGTGTAAAAAAAGTGTGTGTTATTTGCACAAAAGACACTGAAAAAATAATTCTTTTTAATGAGAAGACGTTGAAAAAAAGTAATGAAGTGTTGAAAATTAGAAAAAAATTGGTCAAATATAAAGACATTATTTTACCAACCAATTCCAACTTAAAAGACGGTTATCATACCCATTGTTACAAAAATGATCTAGCTTTAATGAAAAAATATCATGACACTTCATCTAGAAATTCTGATGTGCCTCTTTCCCCACAAGGTATGGTATTATTTTGTTTTGTTTGTTGTTTTTTTTAATATACCCATAAATAATGTTAGTTATTCGTAGTCTAAAAGTTTTAAAATAACAAAATTACGAGTAAGAACGTTTTAAATACTCCAAAATTCTTACAAACGACCGCATGAATGCTCTTGATCACGTGATTTTGCGAGAGAGCCAATCACACTGCATCGTGCTTCCTCTTGAGACAGCTGCCGATATACGCGTTCTCTCCCATTTCAACTTGCTCACCCGCACTAGTCACTCCCACTCACGTTGAACATTCTCACTCACCTGGCGGGTAAAATGTCCCACCGAAACGACCTGTCTTTTTGTAAATAACTATTTTTAGTCACGAATAATACCCTACAAAAATTGTACCTCAAGTGCCTCAAGTACATTTTTTGATTTTTTTGAAAAATAATTAATTTTGCAAACGTCTGGCAAAACTTTTTGACCTGGTTAAATGATCTGGCTTTTTGATTTTTCAACTCTTTAAATATTAAATTTTAAAATGTTAAAATCTCAATGTGCCTAAACTCTCAATGTATAAATCCCAATGTGTATAAGCCCAAATTTTCAATATGGCAGAACAACGTTTGCCGGGTCAGCTAGTAACTTATGTATGTGTTTCTTCATAGAGTAATTCTGTAGAAAATTGTTTTTTCTTTTTTTAACATAATTTTTAATATAGCGTTTTGTGTTCTCTGTAGAATTTGTAATTAATTAATTAATACATTAAACATTTTCAGGAAAAATCCTACAACTTTTGTAAAATTTTCAGGAAAATCCTACAACTGTTGCATTTACCTTTTTTTTCTCTCTCTCAGGAAATAACCGTTTTAAAGGAGTGGCAAATTATAAGGAAATACCATGTAACGTATTACGAGAAATTAGAGCCTCTCAAATAAAATTATTACGAGATAGCAGTGACCAATATGGCAGTAAAAATCTGTGAGCCTTGCAGTAACGAAGTGTTGATATAATTTAAAAAATGGGAAACTCAATTACCGTTTGTTTTGTTTCGTTATTTAGATTATCTGCAAATGAATACTCGGAAAGAATGGTGCGCAGTAGTATGCCACATTCCTATGGAAACATTACGAATAATTCCACACTATACCCTTTCCCCATACAATTTCACGCGTGTCTTGCGGAACATCGATCAAAATCCAACCCTTCACCCCTCCCTGTCACGCACATTTTTAACGATTGTTTTCCCCGCACCTCTTTCATTAACCCGTAGGAGGGCAGAACACGTGTCGCTCGGCCCCATACTTATGTCCCTTCCACACAAATAATAGCGGCAATTCAATAAAATAACGGCACTACGCAGAAAGACTACGATGTATTTTTCGCAGTCAAATTAAGGGGTTACATCACTCTAGAAGGTCGAAAATCAAGGTAAATTTTGGGAATTTTTTTCTCAGCTACTAATAAAAATATTGAAAAATCGTTTTGAGGGTTTATCATAACATAGTATAAAACAAAGTCGCTTCCCGCTGTCTGTCCCTATCTTTCTACTACCTATGTATGCTTAGATCTTTAAAACTACGCAACGGATTTTGATGCGGTTTTTTTAATAAATAGAGTGATTCAAGAGGAAGGTTTATATGTATAATACATACATAATATAGTAGAGAAACACTGATAATTTTAGAGGTTTCTAATGTGATGTCGTAAACCGTGCGAAGCCGGGGCGGGTCGCTAGTTTAATACATATTAAAGTAAAAAAAAATATTTTTTTAATATTAAATACAAAATGGCGACGTGATATGCACGCAACGTTGATGCCTTTTTTTTTCGATCGGCTCATGGCGGGCAATGTACCAATTTTTTAAATGCTCCTAGAACAAAAAAAAATCCATATTCTACAGTATGTCCCCGGATAGGGTTTAAAAGAGGAAAAAAATCTGTGTTTTTGATATTAGAAAATCAAAAAAATGGTTAAAAGAAGATGATGCTGCTTCAGTTCTTGCCCCCCATTTCGTGAGAGAAGCTCCCAGATTATCACTTAGAAGAAGGCAGTGGCGGTGCGTGATATTTCAGTTAGCCATATCTTGAAAACGACGCATGGGACCCTCTTCACTTTTTAGGTGATGACTATACACCTCTTACAGAAAGGATTTATAGTGAAAAAACCGTCAGCAAAGTTTGCGAAAAAATTTCAAAAAACACTGGAGCACTCCCTGGGTTCTCAGTAACGCTCTGTGGAATATTTGCAGTATATTTTTTTTCATAATCTAGAAACAAATATAAGGAGACGTTTTTCGATTTGTTACAAAATATTTTTTGTTTCAAAAAAGTTATGGCCATTTTAATTTTGGGAAACAAAATGTTCCTATAAAATTAAAATTAAAATGGCCATAACTTTTTTGAAAAAAAAAATATTTTGCAACAAATCGAAAAACGTCTCCTTATATTTGTTTCTAGATTATGAAAAAAAATATACTGCAAATATCCCCACAGAGCGTTACTGAGAACCCAGGGAGTGATCCAGTGTTTTTGAAATTTTTTTCGCAAACTTTGCTGACGGTTTTTTCACTATAAATCCTTTCTGTAAGAGGTGTATAGTCATCACCTAAAAAGTGAAGAGGGTCCCATGCGTCGTTTTCAAGATATGGCTAACTGAAATATCACGCACCGCCACTGGAAGAAGGGTAATTGAAACTGAAATAAGTAAATCGCATTTACAGAGAATTTTCAAGCAGAACCGGATTTTACCATTTAAACCAAAATTCAGCACACCTTAGAGGAGGGTGATGAGGATGAATTTTGTTCTCCGATGAATCTACTTTTTCAACAAACGGCGTCGTTTCCTCTCAGCATTGCCGGTATTGGAGTCAAACAAATCCCCACTTTACTATTTCTTGTCGAAGACAATATTTCAAAAAAGTTAATGTGTTGTGTGCGGTTTCATATACAAATGGCATTATCGGTCCATATTTTTTCAAAGAAAATTTAAATCGTAAAACATATTTGGAGATGCTACAAAATTTTTTAACAGATAAACTTGAACTTCCTTTAAGTTTATCGAACGAGAATGTTTATTCAACAAGATGGGTGTCCTGCTCATCGTGCCGTTACTGTCCGTAATTGGGTGGCCGCGCGTGTGTGTGCGTGTGCGTGTGCGTCTGTGTGTGTGTGTGAGAGAGAGAGAGAGAGAAAATACAAATTTTCGTTGCCCTGACTCTAAAATTTCAATCTTTCTCAATAAAAAAATGAAACAAATTAAAAAAGAAGGTTTCAATGGTTTTCGATGTGTTTTTTTGCGTAGAATTTACAATACAAATATTTTCAAAATTATTGGGGGTAGTTTTCACCCTTATTTTGAGGATTGAAAGTTCCAGTTCCTGGTCGACGCCCATTATAAATTAAAAATCAATCGAAAGTACAAAAAAAAAAAGAAAGAAATAAAAAAAATTGTCATACTTTTCGAAATTTTGATTTTAAACTTTCAATCCTCAAAATAAGGGTGAAAACTATCCCCAATAATTTTGAAAATATTTTTATTGTATTCTACGTAAATAACACATCGAACACCATTGCACCATCCCTCTCCTTGTGGCTCAAAAAATCTAAAATTTTAGGGAAGTTAGTGTTTTTAGCAAGTATGTACTACCGATTGTGATATGTTTCAAACATAAGGGTGAAAACTATCCCCAATAATTTTGAAAATATTTTTATTGTATTCTACGTAAATAACACATCGAACACCATTGCACCATCCCTCTCCTTGTGGCTCAAAAAATCTAAAATTTTAGGGAAGTTAGTTTTTTAGCAAGTACTACCGATTGTGATATGTTTCAAACAGAATTTTTTTTTTGACCTCACTTAGTTGGCGTGAAATGCCCCATATGTAGTCACCATACAACTTTTTAGCCTTTCTGATTATGTTTAAAATTTAAAATATGGAGAGAACTGCATCATATTCAAAACTGATATTTTTGTATAGTTAATTCAAGTAAATAATTTTTATTCAAATCGTCTGCTTCAGGGTCCGAAATTGTCTTGTACCCTCTTATCCGGAACTGATAAATTTCCAAGTGCCCTGCATCACAAATTTATTGCTAAGAAATTCGAAAAATATGCATTTCTAAACTGTTTTATATGTTCTATTACAGCAGTACTTATTTTACCTTTATTAATAAAAGTGGTTCAAACCCATAACACAAGCTTGTTTCATTTTTACCATACATTTGCACATTTTCCCCACCTCTAGGAAGCTTTTAATTCCGTCATCAAAAAAAGAGGGTCGTATAAGCCGCCAAATGCGTAGATGCATCTGTTCAAATCTGGGCTATCTGTTGTTCGATAGAGTTCAGAAAATGTTTACCAACTTTTCAATAGTTCTGACGGTAACATGGCTTTAACGGTCGATAAACACCTACTACCTCTAAAAGCATCAACACAATTCCCATTTATATTTGACTGACCCTCGTATATTTCTCACGAATTATTCTACTCTTGATTTTTAATGTAAGTTGATGTAAGTAGTTCACCTGACCTTAAATCCTGATCACAAAAAAATTTCTTACCAAAAAGGTCAGAAATAATATTGAAAAGAATAACAACTCTATTTCAAAACGATACCAAACGAGGTACCAAATGAAAATATGTTTTGGATCCATTTAACCCTTAGAGGTCGATTTTTAGAAATATCGTTTATTTTAGTGGACAAAATAGTTTCTTTTTGTCAGGAAAGTAGAATATTAAATGAATTAAATTCAAGTTCATATACTACATAATTTAATTCACATAATTTAAGATCCAATAATTTACAGGCTGAATGAACATGTTTGTAAAAAAAAATAAAGATTTTTGTCTATTTTGAATTTGATCAATTAATGGGTTGGGGACATGATTACCTATTTCAGGTATTAAACATGAGCTGACTGCTATTAATACAAAACAGTCAAAAGCGAAATCACATCCTATTTTATACACAACTACAGGATATTAATTTTTACATGTGTAATTCACTTTATATATTTTTTGGTCGCGTGTTTAACGCGCCACTTTCGCCAACCATGTTGGCATCATCAGGAGATAAGCCTAGTTAAGTTAGACCAGAAATAGTGTTTTTGTGAGCGTTTCATATTTGTTTCTAAAATCATTATAATTCTATTCGACTTTTCCTCATCGAGATGACATTACAATTATTGTAAATGAGATCAGACACCGCCATCGTCTGGGTCAATAACGTCCAAACCATCAAAGTTACATTAAACTAACGCGTGCGACAATCTGCAAGATATATGCTGCACGTTTCAACGTTATTTATGGCAATACCTTGAAAATAAGATATAGAGCGGGTATGGGACAAAGAATATTGTACCGTAAGCCTCCGAAGGTACCGTACACTATTAACGGTGATCGTAGGCAAGATTAATGGTAGCGCCATTGTTGTACCCGTGGTAATAAAATATTAAGACTTTAATAGTTTTCAGCAATATTCGACAAATACAAAGTTATTTGATACTTTGGTAACAATAATATTCATCCTTTACCGAATGACCCCGAAAAGTAACCCCTGAGGTCCTCCCTAGAAAATCTGGACGGGGAGGGAATGGCTATTATTATAAGTTAGAAAAAATGTGGCAAACTTGGATGGGGAACTGATTCCTTAAGCAGCGGTTTTTTAAGCCTTTCTGCTTATTTAACAATTATCAGAAACAAGATTAGAACCGTAGAATGCATTTTTAGGAAAGTACTGTGAACTAGGTCTAGATTTTATATTTTTCACGAACCGTCTATAGTTCAACAAACAAATAATGAACTGAATCATCCGTTTCAGAATTAAAAAAAGACAGTATGATTAAATTTTAATTCATGAAAGATTTTATTATCCCTAAAACAAAAAAACTATTATCTCTAATTTAAAGATTAGAGATTAAAGATAATGGAGGCGTTGCTGAAATTCTTCTAAAACATTTTGTATTGTTTCCGGGGTGATTTGTTAATTTCTTGCCTTATTCTGTCTTTTAAATCTTCTACGTTATTTGGTCTGTTGAAATAGACTTTCGATTTTAAGTAACCCCATAAAAATAGTCAAGCGGGGTCAAATCGGGAGAACGAGCAGGCCGAGTTATAAAAAACATTCTTTTTTCTGATTCCATTTCCATTTAAAAATTTAAATATTTTAAAGGGGTAGCTGTCACTCCAAGGGGGTTGGAGGGGGAGGTATAAAATTATGCTCAAAAAATGACGTTTTAGAATTAAAAATTAACGTGTTTCAGGATTTTACTCATAAATTGTAAATTACGTAGATAATGAATTTATCCGTTACTTATGGACCTCACTGTATAAAGTTATGCCCAAAATCAAAAACAAAATTATCATTTTGACTATTGATCTTGATTTTGGTTACTATTAAGGTTTGAATTAAGGTAAGTTTGATTAAATCGGAATAGTTTTACCAAAAAAATATGCAGTTTTGCTGCAGAATTATGAAACACTTTGTATATTTTCTCCTTTTAACTGCCTCATTTATGCTCGAAACAAAATTATACTTCACCTTATTTACCTTGAATTCGTAATAAAAACTGATAACGCAGTAGGTTAAGTACTACAAGTACATGTAAAAAAAACGCAACCTCAAACAACACAGCACACGAAAACACTCGACGATCAGATAATTTTTATCCATCTCCCAAAATAACGAATTTATTTCCCTAGTATAATCCGTTGCGAAGACGACGAAAAATGTTTCGAGCAAGTGTTAATAATTTACGCACTTTCTCACTTCAGCGGACGGAGGCAGGTGTAAGAAAGTTTTAGCTAAGTTCCAGACAGGTAGTTCGTAAACTTCGCCTGACTTCTGCGGGGGTCTTGACCTTATGAATCTCATGATATGGCTAATTTCGTGGAAGATATTTTCGCATGCAGTTTACCTACTTACTATTATGGGCACGTGAATCAACATACATACATACTCTATTTCCATTCTAAATTGAAAATAGGTAGAAAAAAGCAAGGTTGTCAGATATATTTTCTAAAATTGCTAAGCTCACTATACAAGTATACTTCATACTTCAGTAAACTATTAGTTCGTGACGTTCTTAGAAAGCTAGTTTGGAAATATTTTAAAAAATACATAGACATAAATGTATTAGTTAGCATTAAAATAAAGCGTTTAAAATTGCTGGAAAAAATAATTATAAATTAAAACAACTTTATGTATGTTACTATACTTAAGTAAATTTTGAAGAGCCAGCAACGCGATGCCAGCAACACCGATGCCGGAAAACAGCAAATGCCGACCAGTATACTATAGGATTGCTTTATATGTAATACATCCAAATATTTATTCGGTCCACTGTGCCATAAAAATTTTACGACGTCGTTAAAATGATTTACGACTTTAGAAATTCCACGTGTTTAAGGCGCCAGTGACGTGTATTTCAGCTAGGTTTATTAACACAGACAATTTTTTGAGATTGTCTGGCTAAATGAGCATTATTTACAGCAAATTATATTACAAATATTAAGAGTTTTGTATGCAGGCTAATTTTAATCTCCTATATTGATTTGAATGAAAAAAATTATTTCACAATTTTCGAATTTATAAAAGATATATGCACGCCCATGGAATCATAAAGTTGCACCACTTTTTTTGTTCCCCCAGGCGTATTTATCATTTTCAATTAAAATTAGATGGGCTTACATACAAATATGAATCCGTAGATTATCAATTATCTCGTAAACAAACAGACTCGGCAGCGGAAGCCATCACACCCCCACTTTTTTGAAGGTTGCTTAAATTCTGAAAATGTTTGTATTACAGTATTCATTTTTTTCCTGATAGGATCACAGCTTGTGAATCTCTTCGTCTAATAGGCCCAAGTTACTACGTACTAATAGGCCCACTATACAACTTCTATTAAAGTATAAACCGTATTTTTTTAAGCGCATATTTATTACCCCTCTATATCCACGCCACTGTCCGTGCGTAGAATGTTATCCCGAACGAAGGCTTCGCGGGAACCCAGGAGCGACGCCAGAGCCCCCCAGGTATACCCGTCATTTGCGGCTTGGTACAGGTCAAAATCATGACCTAAGCCTCAAAAAAATAACGCAAAAGTTATTTCCATGTTCCGGTGTTCTAAAGGTTAAAAAGTAATTTTCAGAGTACGTATTTATCTAACTGTGCCATTTTGGAAATTTTTGCTGACATAAAATATTTTTTTGTTGTTGTTCCAAAAAAAATCATAGAAATTCAAAAAAAGCTCTGTACGCCACACATAACTCAACACAAAATTAAGGGATTAATATCCTCCAGAATTCGCAGTGTTTTACTAATAGTCCAGGCGAGGTAGCAAAAAACAAGTGATTTTTTAAAATAATTATTTGCGGCACTTTCTTAACGTGATAATTAGGAGAAAAATCGTACGAATTGAATGAAAATGTTCTGGACAAAATCCGATTGTAGGATCATTGCGAAAAAATTGCAAAAAGGTGGGAAAAAGGTTTTTTCGACTTTTTGGCACGAAAAAAATTTAAAAAAAATATTCCTTTGTCGAGCTTGAAAATATGAATAACATAGTTTTCGGATCATTAAAATCGGTTAGTAACTTTTTGCACAAAACAATAAAAAACCGAGAAAATTAGCGATTTTTCGATGTTCAATTACTCGGTCTGTAATTATCCTAGAAATGTATTCCGATAATAATAAGTACCTCAAAAGCGCGTCTGAAAACCGTGCAATTTCGATCGACTTCGAATTTGATATAGTTGTAGAGGAAGTCTTCAAGAACAAGTAGCTTTTTGCAAAATTGCTCTACGACAATTATTGTGGAAATAGGGGCCGTTTTACTAAAGTACCTGTTTTTACTTTTTCGCAATTTGCGCGAAAACATGAAAATTTTTTTGACAAAAATTTAACTGTAGATAGGTGTTGGAAAACCCTACAATTCGGAAGACATTTCTAGGATAATTACAGACCGAGTAATTGAACATCGAAAAATCGCATCTTTTTCGCGGTTTTTATTTTTTTCGTGCAAAAAAGTTATCAACCGATTTTAATGATCCAAAAATCATGTTATTCGTCTTTTCAAGCGCTATAACGTGATATTTTTTGTTTTTTACTTAACATTTATTTTTGTGCCTAAAAATAGAAAAAAACTGTTTTTTCCAACTTTTTGCAACGTTTTCGCTATGTTCCTACAATATACATCGATTCAGACGATGTTTTTCCTTAATAAAACCGTTGAGAACTGTGCCGCAACTAATTATTTTAAAAAATAATCTACGCCACCTGGACTAATAAACTTCATGAACAGTCATTTATACGAAAACTGTAGTAAGGATTGTCGAGTTTTGAGTCTTTATGATGTTTTTGGTTAATCTTCAGAAATTTTACATGACTGGGATTATTTTTTTCAAAATGGCTCAGTTAGTCCAGTTAGTCTAGTAAGCACTTTGAAAATAATAATTTAATATATTTGGAGTTGTTCACGACTTTTTGAAAGACGGCAGTGTTACTTTCTTAGCGATGTATTTTCACACAATCGACATTACCAGAATTTAAGCAACCTTCAAAATGTGGGTGTATCATGACTAGGTTTCGGAATGTTTGTCAGCCCGCGTGTAAAACGTAAGATTATCCCGCGTTCCCGCGACGGGATGGCTTACTACTGCGCATGCGCGGGCTCTGGATCATTTTCGGGAAGAGTCAATGCCGTATGTAGCACGGGCAAGAAATACACGCGTATTTAATGTACAAGGCGCTTTAAAAATACGGTTTATACTTTCATTATCATAGATTTTTATAGTTCCGAACCCTTTTTAATTTCCGTACCCTAATCATGACTTTCGCTGCTGACTGTATGTATTACACTGTTGTTCGAAATGATAACGATGTACTCGTAAGAAGTCAGGTTTGACGTGTAGCTGTATCTGGAATAAACCACATATTCATCAAACTATTAGCCTGATTTCAGTCACCATTAAACGAAGAAAATGAGGTGTGGCAATATTGTCTGTTTGTTTATTGGCAACTGTCAAATATGAACCCAGGTTGGAAATCCTGGGTTCATCGAAGGTATTATGAACCAACATGCTTATTTTCAAATATTACAATATTACTTTTAATAGAACTTTTATTTCCAACAGGACAGTGACCCAAAGCACATGGCCTATGGTCTGCAACAATGGCTACTTTTCAATGTCCCTCACTTATTACTAAAGCCGACAGATCCGGCGGCGGGCCATCTCAACGGGCCATATCTCAACGTAAATAACAGGGTGTTTAACACCTCTTTATAAATTGCAACAGTTTATTGTTTTCATGAATTTTGTTTTTGCACATACGAGTAGTAAGTAGTATGACGCGTATGGTTACGGCCCGCCGCCCGTATCTGCCTGCTTTACTTATTACGTACACCGCCTCAGTCCCCAGACTTAAACCCAATCGAGCATCTCTGGGACTGGTGAAGTTATTTCAACTAATGTTGAAGTTATTTCTTCTAATGAAGTTATTTCTTCTAATGCCATTAGAAGTCTACCAGTTGAGGAAGCCGAAGAAGTGAGACACGAAACATGCCGTATACTAAGGAAATCCAAGCCACCAAAGAGAAACATCAAGCGAGAAGAAGAAAAAAGCACTCAGAGATATACGTAACAATCAAGATATTATTGTGTTAAAAGCAGACAAAGGCAACGCCACTGTGGTTGGTCATGAAGAAGGAAGAATACCAACGGAAAATAGAGTCCTTATTAGATCCGGAACACTACAGAAAGCTGAAAAAGGACACGACACCAAAAATTGAAAGATAGACAAGGACCATCATTAAAGGGTCAAAACTAGCCGTCGAGGAACAACGCCGTCTTCTGCCAAGCAAAACAAGACCACCACGACTCGGTCTGCCTAAGATACATAAGACTGATAAAACTTTAAGAGAATTGTCAGCACACGTGGATCACCGACATACGAGTTAGCCAGATATCTTGTAGATATTCTTCAGCCCTACATCGGAAAGACCAACAGTTATGTGAAGAACTCCACCCACTTCGTAGGACTTCTAGACGAAAGTGAAATATCCAACAGTCATGGTGAGCTTCGATGTGGAGTCATTATTTACTAATGTACCAGATGAAGAGAGAGTTAACCTCATTCGTCAAGAACTTGTACCTAAAGGATTAAGTGACGACATACCTGATCTAGTCAAGTTCTGCCTGTCAACAACATATTTTCTATGGAATGGAGATTTCTACGAACAAAAGAACGGAGCCGCTATGGGATCACCGCTTTCACCTGTAATTGCAAATTTATTTATGGAAGCGTTTGAAGAAGAGGCCATTCGTGGCAGTGAGAAGAAACCAAAATGGCTACGGTATTCTATTTCCATTCTCAATTGAGAATAGGCAGAAAAAAAGCAAGGTTGTCAGATATATTTTCTAAAATTGCTAAGCTCACTATACAAGTATACTTCATACTTCAGTAAACTGTTAGTTCGTGACGTTCTTAGAAAGCTAGTTTGGAATTATTAAAAAAAATACATGGATATGAATTTATTAGTTAGCATTAAAATAAAGCGTTTAAAATTGATGGAAAAAAATAATTTTGAAGAGCCGGCAACGGCGGCTGGCGGCACAGAGTAAACCACTGGCGGTAACACCGGTCAACGAGACTATTAGCCTAGTTTGCATTTAATACATTGCTAATACTTCTTCGGTCCACTGTGCCATAAAATTTTTACGACGTCGTTAAAATGATTTACGACATTTGGAATTCTTACTTGAAGACGCCAGTGACGTGTATTTCAGCTAGGTTTATTAAAACCGACAATTTTTTGAGATTGTCTGGCTAAATGAGCATTATTTACAGCAAATTATATTACAAAATATTAAGAGTTTTGTATGCAGGCTAATTTTAATATCCTATATTAATTCACAATTTTCGAATTTATAAGAGATATATGCACGCCCATGGAATCACAGAGTTGCACCGCTTTTTTTGTTCCCCGGGCGTATTTATCATTTTCAATTAAAAATAGAAGGACTATACGTGGACTATACATTCATCATATGGCCCCATGGAATATCTTCACTGACTGTTTTCTTCGACTATCTGAATACTCTACATTCCAACATAAAGTTCACAATGGAGACTGAGAAAGACGGAGTTTTACCTTTTTTGGATGTGTTGGTAAAACGTACGAACAATAACAAGCTGGCCCATGGAGTATACAGGAAGAAAACTCACACAGATCGTTACCTGAACGCAGCATCGCATCACACATTACCAATAAAAACCAGTTAAAAGTCGCCCCTACTAAAGAATGGAGTAAAACATCCCATGAATTAATTTCATTTGAAGTTTTTTAGTATTACAGCCATTACTTAGATGTAAGTAATCACCTCCTAAAATATGATGTGGGTCCCATGCCTCCTTACGAAAATATGATAATTTCAAATTTCACTATAATGTAAAACTCCTGCAATAAAACCTGCATTTCGATTCGTTTATTTTATTCCGTTATTTTACGTCTTACACTTTCCTTTTCTGTTACGCAGACATCAGCGACTAGGGCTTATGCAATTTGAAAACCTCAGGTAAATTGGGGACGGTTTACGGGAACCGTTATCTCCTGTTTATATATTTACGATACCTCTGCACCACTTCCCACATGAAATTTTAAAGTGCTTTTGTGAATTTAGTCGCCGTTTCCCGTTTCCGGTTCAACCATGATACCTTCTTTTCAGTGCGCGTGTGAGGCAAACATCGTCATCTTTTTATTTAGCTTTTATGTTTGTTTCGTATTTTATCCGGACCTGAGGGAAACCGCAATAACTTGTCGTAATGCGGGTGTAATAGGGGTATGCTTTGCGGTACGGATTTTCACTTTTGATCTCTTTAACCATTGATACATAAATATGTACCAGTCAATAAAATTAATATACTACTGATGTTGGCGATAACGATATGTTTTGCTCTATATAATTAACTCCATAAAATTATATTTCTGAAATAGTGTTAAGGCGTTATACCACCCAGGCGCACTGAAAAATGAAGTTTTTTCTTCACAATCACAATCGGCCAAAAAAAAAACATTTCCGTGGCATATCACAGTAAAAAATTGTATAATATCGATGTTTTTGCGGTACAAAATTCTAATATCACATTTATTAAGTCTCTATTTACATTTTTACTTTCATATTCATTTACAAAAAAAAAAAAATCATATGCGTTATAAACATACCATTTATGACCACATTCCATTCCACACCTCCACCAGTCACACATACCATTTATGACCAATTCATATGGTACATAAAGGTCAATCGGTAATAAAGGTCGTATTGGTCATACGGGTCACATCGGTTTTACAGATCATAAAAGTCTACCGTCAAACAAGTCATATCGGTCATATAAGGATCATATAGGTCATAAAGGTCATATTAGACATAAATTTCATATAGGTTATAAAGATTACCATCGATAATATAGGTAATATCGGTCATAAATGTCATACGAAACAAGGTCATAAAGCTCATAAATGTCAGATAAGTCAGATAGGTCATATTCAAATATCACACTTTTAGGAAGAATACTAACGTTTGCTATAAATAACTACCTCTGCACAATCGTAATGGTTCCTGGAGGAAGAATGCCAATTTCTATGATGTGATTTTTTTTATTTTATTAAATGTGTAAATGGATTTAATAATAATATTAAATAGATCTAAAAGTAGTGTAGTACCTACCTATTCCTTAGGCAGCGTTTTTTTTTAAATAATTTAAAAGTAAACAAGTTTTCTAGAACTGTGAAGATAGGAATGAATGAGACGAGTTTTATTATCCCTAAATAAAAAATATTCCTACGCCGCCACTGAATATCTCAACTGCTATGGAAGCAGTTATGAGACCGTGGTTAATACCTAATACCTCCTCAAGTTAATAGCACGGGATGTGTGATGATCAGAGTAACAAATTTTAATTCACTTCCACAGGCGTGCACCTATATCAAATACACGAACACGTATAGTTCTTTTCTTTATTTAAGAGCCAGTTCGGCACGTTTCACCGATGCCGCCTTGCAAAAAAAGCGTTTTTATGACAGTCGGCGTCCGTCACCACGTGGGGTAGAAACAGGGCAGCCCAGGGAGCGTATTAGGAAAATTTGGAGGGCTGCTCACTAATCTAACTACAGTACCTGCTGTATTTTATAGTAATGTATTTTATGAGTACACATATAGTTTTAATCTTTGTAGTATATAGCTTTAATCTTTGAGGATTTGTGAGAAAAAAGGCCTCTCTTGTCATTTCTTTCCAAATTGATATAGTTTTAAATTTAGCGTAAAAACTTTTCTCTACTTTAAGAATGTCTTAAAAACGTCGAAGTAACTTATGAACGTACATACTTTTTAATATTCCTGTTCAGAATGTGAATGTTTTATCTGCCCCTTTTCATACTTTTTTCGACATACGGTATATTTACGATTAACAATTTGTTTTACTGTCGACCGAGAAACTTTCGTTATTTCACAGACTCATTTAATAATGCCATATTTGCTCCCTTTTCCATCGCTAAGCTTTTGGTACATATTTAAAATTATTTGTTGTGCTACCGGGGGTAAATGTAGACGAATTACATAATTCTTAGAGCTACACTCCACATTATTTTCCCTATTGTTATCATAATCCTCAACAATATTAACACCGTGATCGTTTTCGTGCGCAATATCAATGTCTTCCTGGAATGGACGCCAAACATTTAGCTCGGACTCCCCATTCTCATTGCCATCCACAAATGGTCACTACAGATTATTATTATTCATATGCTCAAAAGGACGCCAAAAAGGCATTTTCACTCACTTTACAAACTAAAGGTGTTCGATAAATATTGGAACGACCAAATATGGAGACATCCAAAAAAAACGTCATCAAACTTGGCCGAGAAAAAAAAGACGTATTTCTATTCTTGATCGAATTTATAACCTTATTTACTTGTCAAGACTGTCACATCATATGACATCCATTGTTTATTTTACAAATTGTGACAGTCACTTGTCAAAAAGTTTGACATAACCGAAAAGCTTAGACATGACCGCTATTTCCATCTCTCTCGTTCATAGCCAGAGTTGATGACGTTTTTTTTGGATGTCTCTATATAAAAGACCATAGCTAAGCGCGTCCGTCTCTGTGTATTCTCTGTTGAACTTTAGTTTCCTGGCAGTCCACGTTGACCGGACGTAAATACTGTGGTTCTCCATTCGCATTGGGCCATCTATGTTAACGCCCTAATTCTATTGGTAAGTATGACTTAAGCAGTGTCCCTTTAGGACGAATCAGATTTACTTTGCCCGGGTGTGCCAGCACTTTTCTTTCTGTTGTTTTTATGGTCTCACCAATATTTTTTATCAATGCGGTATATTCGAAGGTGCCGAATTGGCTCTTAAATAAAGAAAAGAACTATATGTACATATTTTCGAGCGAGTAAAACTATCTGCGAGCACAACAGGCAAAAACTCGCCCCTGATCCGACCCAAGGCCGAGCCGGTCATTCACGGTAGATAACACGAATGGAAATGAAAGGAAAATCTGATACTCGTTTGATGCTTCATTTCATTATTTATCGGTTAGACTATACCTATTAGGAAATATGTATTAAGTTACTACACACAAAGAGCGTTAGTAAACGCGATAATTACAGCTACATTTAACTAAAATTAGAAGCCTACTTGTCCGATGGTATCTTAATTAAACTCTGCGAACAATACCCTAATAGGGGAATTTAATTATTCCTATTGCTTTCATAAAATCGATATTTTTTTTTCGATCGACGAATGAGTTGGACGAATTCGTGACTATAATTAACATACATACGTACATTATGTATGTACGTGAGGCTCTAGTTGAAGTTTAGGGCAGACACTTCATTGGATACGTAATTTTATTGTTACGTAACATTACATAGGTATATCCTCTTACCCATTATTATTTAATTACGTATTCAAGAAATCAAAACAACGAGCTTTATATTTGCATTGAATATGATTTCCAATCTTCCTCTATTCTGGCTCTATATAAACTAACTGAAATATTGTACATATTTTACATATTGTCCCAATAAAATTACACAAACAGGAGATATTAAAATATATTTTTTTAATATCTGTGGGGAATTAACCATTATTTTAACCATTGACATTATAAAAAATAAATGGCAAATGTTACAAACTTATACCACCATTCCAGAAGAGAGTTTTGTTAACTTAATTCATTTTTGTTTGACCAGTGGATATTTTGTTTTTGAAAATAATTATTATCAACAAACATTTGGCTTAGCTATGGGTAATCCAATGTCACCAATTTGTGCAGATTTAGTCCAGCCTTCAGGAAACGTGCCTTGCGAAATTAGGGTTTCATGACAACGTTTTTCAAAAGATATGCAGACATTTTACAAACTTTCAACAGCTTTCACCAAAAAATTCAGTTCACGTTAGGAGAATGAATCTCAAGATAAAACTCTACCATTTCTAGATGTGTTACTAATCCGTAATGAAAACAACAAAATAATAACCGACTGGTACATGAAACCTACAAATTCCGAAAGGTATCTGAATTTTTACTCCAACCATAGTTTTAAACAAAAAACTTAATATCATAAAAAATTTAACTTTAAGGGCAATTAACTTGTCACATGATATGTATCACCAAAAAAATATGCAGTTAATTGTAACACTATTAAAACAAAATGGTTATCCAACAAAACTGGTTAAACAAATTAACAATGAAGTGATGAACAAAATAGCAATAAATAAGAAAGACAACAAAAAAGATGTTATTAAAAACAACAACAAAAAGATATATTTCAAGTTACCCTATATACATACATTGTCCGAAAATTTGTCACGAATTCTCACCACAGATAAAATAGCTGTAGCATATAAAAATTCAAATACAGTTGCGCAATGTTACTCCAAATTAAAATCAAAAACTTCTAAACTAGATAAATCGAATGTTGTGTACGAAATTACGTGTGACTCTAACAACTGTAATAAAGTTTACATTGGTCAAACAAAAAGATATTTAAAAGATAGAATAAAAGAACATGAATATAACATAAGAACACTAAATAAAGAAGAAAAAAGGACACATACAGCACTAGTGGAACACATAATCAATAATCCAGAACACAAATTCAACTTTGAAAACTGTAAAATATTAGGAACAGAAGCAAACCTTAAAAAACGAGTACTTTTAGAAATTGTAGAAATAAAATGAATAAAAATAGCGTTAATAAACGTAGTGATGGACGACTTAAATTCAGTTTATTACAACATTCTAGAAAAGAACAATAATTTCAAAACATAATATCTTCATTGTCTCAAATCCATTAATAATACTGCTTCCCACTCCCTAACACAAATGTGATATGCGTACGACAGGTTAGATTCTCTCAAAAACCTTCATTACTATAGTAATTTTTAAAGTGTATTGTCCTGTTAATAGTGTTTTGTCTTTATCTTTATACATTTACTATATATGTATATAGACAGTGCCGCCAATGTTTGTAACGTACCACCTTACATGACAACAATAACAACATTGATGTAAGTAAAAGTTACAATTGCTTTTCTGTAGTAATATGTAATTTTTCAAAATCTATATCTTATATCTACTTCTGTATAAAATTGTAGTGAGCCCTGATGAAGGAGAAATAAAGCTCCGAAACGTTGGCAAAAATCGAATAGTTGCTATTTACTCCTGGACCTAATCCAACCAAACAAAAAAAAAAAACTAATTTCTTTTTAAATGGACCATTTCCTTGTAAAAAAAAGTCTTTTCCCCCATTTTCGAGGACGCTGAGCACAGTGGTGGTGTTGAAGATAACCTCCGACCCTCACCAACCCCTCCACCGGTCAAAACTCACCCCCGCGAGGGGTGATTTTTTTATCAGCGACAAAACGTCTGTCCCCCCGTTTTCGAGGATGCTGAACACGGTGATGGTGTTCAATATCCCCTTGCGACCCCCACCAACATCTCCACCAGCAAAGCTCACCCCCGAAAGGGGTGATTTATTTATTGATTTGGGGATTGAAAGGATTTGAAAAAAAATCATCCACCACCATCATGTTCAGCATCCTCAAAAGCGACGTTTTGCCGCTGATATAAAAAAAACCTTATCGGGGGTGAGTTTTGACCGGTGGAGGGGTTGGTGGGGGTCGGAAATAATCTTCAACACCACCACCGTGCTCAGCATCCTCGAAAACGGGGGGACAGACGTTTTGTCGCTGATAAAAAAAAATCACCCCCTCGCGGGGGTGAGTTTTGACCGGTGGATGGGTTGGTGTGGGGTCGCAAGGGATATTGAAAATCACCACAATCCTCGAAAACGGGGGACAGACGTTTTGTCGCTGATATAAAAAAAATTATAAAAAAATCACCCCTTCCGGGATAAATCGAGATCATTTTTCGGGGTTTTTTCCAACTCACAGAACTAATGAGTTCACTACGTTGTTTCTTATACACGATTATTATATTTTGACATCATTTTACTGATGATAACAAGAGCTCGTATGTTAATAACAGATTCCAGGTCCAGTCTTAACGCGTCTGGAATACTGTTGTTATGTGTGCCATGTTAATAAAGTACGTCAATTCCTGTATATACGTACTAGAGACAGAACCAAATGTCGCTTTGTGCAACTTAACAATCACCAGATAATTGCCATAGAATATTCTTCTGGACTTGGGAATATATGGCGATCTTCTATTGTGTTATGCACCCCACTCTTACCAAGTTACGGCACGTGCTAGAGGTCGAGTCGCGAACGAGAACGTAATATACACTTTTTGTTAGTATTAGTTAAACTGCGCTGGTCGATTCATTCGTTTGCATGAAACGTCGAATTAATTTGTAAAAATGTCGTGACAGCGTCTGTCGTGTGTTACGGTGGAGCATTAGATAAACAATAAATGACACTGTTAAATATATTTTTATCATAGCCAGATACGAATCGAAGCAATATTTTGATACCATATTCTATTATGGAAACAATTTCAATTTAAGAATTGCTTTTTCAAAGCTTACGAATATTACGCCAAACCTCAAAACAGAAAATAGTTAGCTGTTACTTAATTGAAACGAACCCTGATAATATCCAATCCTTGGATTCATTGATATCCAATCTAGAACATGCTAATACAATCTAAGATAGTGAATACCATGGATATTCGTAGTCCTTGGTGCAGAAATTGTAACCTATTGTAACCTTGGTGCAGAAATTGTAATCCTACTGGAATCAATCTACAACCCACGAACAATGCCCAGGATTTTACCGGGTATCTCCGATTGAACCGACCGCTGAAGGTCACTCGGTCACAGATATAATATCTGTGACGACAAATCTAAACTGATAAATAACTGGTGTACTGATAAAACTTCTCAAAAAAAAATTCCGCCTACAAAGTTGTCTATTTCTTTAAAAACCAGATATGCATGTATTATTTTTTGGCTTAAATAAACAGGTCACTTGGAAATATTTACCAATTTCTAGTTTAAAATTATTAGTCAATAAAAACTCAATTTATTTCGTACGTACAACCCAACAGAAAAAATTCGGATCATTATTTCTTAGTATTAATGCATAACTTTTAAGCCGACATCCCTCATTCCACATATCAAGCGAGGTGTAGTGTGTACGAGGTCTGTAAATTAAGTAATGAGATTGGCAACGTAGCGCCCGATCTAGTAACACTGCGGAGACGGGACTTGGAAGGGCGGTAGGTTATACATGTAATGCACCTTGAGTACAAGTGTGAACTTGTTAGCCATTTGTTTGTTCTTTGTGACTGTTTCCGTAAACCGATTTTTTCTAGTGTGTTTTAAAAATGAGTGACATTAATTTTAAGCAACGGTGTGCTATCAGGTTTTGCAGACTTGGACACAGCGCAACGGATACTTTTGCAAAACTTCAACACGCCTACGGAGAAAGTATTTTTTCAACAGCCCAGATGTTTCGGTGGTGTACGGCATTCTCAGAAGCCTTACGTACAAAAAGTATCCGGAAATTTGGATTTAAATGAACCGCTTAAAATGAATCGGTAAAATGTTTTTTCTTCAGGTTGGTAGCCCCTTCCTTAATTACCAAGCCTGTTTAGAGGGCGATCTGTCACTTAGTGTGTTTACAGCAGCTGTTAGTAATAGACTAACTAATAGAATAGAAAAAATAGTGGAACAACGCGTTTGTTTAAAATTATGTGCCGCAAATGAAATTTCGTGTACCGATTTATTGAAAATGTTAAATAAGCCCTTTGGTGATTCGTGTGTGTCCAAAACACAGACTTATGAGTGGTATAAGGAGTTTAAAGCGGGCTGTAAAATCGTTGAAGATTTACCTCGCTCCTGTCAGCCATCGACCTCTACGACAGCCAATAACATCGACAAAATCAAAACATTAGTGCTTGAAAATCGCCACATGAGTGTTAGAGAGTTGGCTCAAGAGTGTGGCATATCGACAATGTCAGCTCATGGTATTTTGAGTGATATTTTAGGCATGAAACGCGTCGCCGCGAGACTGGTTTCGAAAGAGCTTAATGTTCTTGAAAAAGAGCATCGGAAGCAGGTTGCTCTTGACATGGTTTCCAAAGCCGATAGTGAACCAAACTTCATGAAACGCATAATAACCGGAGACGAAACATGGATCTATGAGTACAACATGCAAACAAGTCATCAATCATCAGGACAAGGGCGTAGCCAGTATTTATCTTTGGGGGGTGGGGCGCCCAATGCGGATGAAACAAAAAATCCAAAAAAAAAAAAAAGGTTAGTGGAGGCAACGGCAACCGCAATCCCCCGAGTATTTTGGTTTTTACTTGACCCTTTGGGGGGGGGACGATCGCCTCCATCGCCCCCCTCCCCTGGCTACGCCCTTGCATCAGAATGACACTATGATGATGAGACGAAACCGAAGAAACCGCGCCAAAGTCGGTCGAAAGTGAAGGTGATGCTGACGGTTTTTTTTTATTATCGAGACGTGGTACATTCCGAATTCCTTCCGGAAGGACACACGGTTAATAAGTATTATCTCGGCATTTTGAGGTGTTTGCGCGAGAGTATCCGTCGGAATTGTGGAAGGAAACTCTTGGATTTTGCACGACGACAACGCGTCATCTCACCGAGCTACGATTGTGACCGAATATAAGGCCAAAAACTCAATCAATACGATCGACCAACCACCGTATTACCGGATATGGTGAGGGGATTTTTTTTTAATTTTCAAAACTAAAATTGCCACTACGGGGTCACAGCTTCGCTGAAGGAGCTGAAGGCGATACCTTCGGCGGCGTATGGGCGGTGTATGGAGGATTGCGTGAAACGTTGGCATAGCTACAGTTACTCGCAAAAGTATTTGTACTTTACAGGGAATTGTAAATAACCACAATTTTCTTTTAATGGGTGTGAGTATAATTAATCATAATATTTTTATTATAAACGTACATGTGTAAGTATTACATAAATTAAACTTGAACTTCATATCATTCACTGTTCAGAAAATGAAAACTAAATTATTCCCTATTGCAAAATCACGGGTCGCAAAAGTATTCGTACTTCAGGATGTTTTGGTGAAATTGGCCAAGTTAGTATTTGGTTGGTCCACCTTTAGCTGCGATCACAGCCTCCAAACGTTTAGGCATGCTTGCTACCGATTTTTGTGTGATATCAGGGTCCATATTTTGCCATACATTTGTAATTGCCTGTTTAAGAGTGTTTTTATCTTTTATTTCATAATTTGGTAACTGTCATTTCATTTCCGACCATAAATGCTCAATTGCGTTTAAATTAGGGCTTTGAGGGGGTGTAATTAACTGATGGGGAGTGTTGTATACAATCCACTCACTATGTGGTTTGCAGTGTGTTTTGGATCGTTGTCTTGTTAGAACCAATAATTATTTCCTAGAATCAATTTTGCGACACTTAATGGCAAATTTGTTTTTAATAGGTTTAAGTACGTAAATTTTGTACTTATCCATCCACTTACCATCAATAAAAACTAAATTCCCCGTGCCACTCGCACTCATACTTCCCCACACCATCATTGAACCGCCACCATGCTTAAAAAAGTTGGACACACATTTTTTTGGTTCAAACTCAGCATTTACTTTACGCCACATTAAACGTCTGCCGTCCGACTGAAAAATGTTGAACTTACTCTCATCAGTAAATAAAACTCGTTCCCAAAACGTGTGATCCTTGCAAACATACTTTTTGGCAAATTTTAATCGTTTTAGACGATTTACTTCACTAATAAAAGGCTTTTTCCTAGATACTCCACCATGCAGATCGTGCCTTTTAAAACCCGGCGACAGGTATCTGCATTTACTTGCTTTTTAAAATGATTATTTACTAATGCCGCCAATTTTGGGGCACTTGTAGAAGGGCATTTTTTTATTTCATGCACTATTGCCTTCTCTTCTCGAGAAGTTAATAGTCTTGGACGGCCCTTTCAAGGCATATTGAAAACTATTTGATTTTCGTTATATCTTTTTATAATACATTGTATAGTACTTTTGCTTCCTTTTAACAAATCACCTATTTCTTTATATGACTTTCCTTCTAAATGCCACTGTAGGTACTGCCATTTGTCTCTCCTGTGCTGCTGTTTCTGATTTACGTCCCATTATAATTAGAAATATTTTAACAGATTCACACAACATACTTTTGTTTACACTCGTCTGAATGTATAACTGAAAACTGTGACTGAAGTCTTAACAACTGCGGACACTGAGGTTATGCGCAGTACGAATACTTTTGCTGCGTATATATTGCCGTTCTTTAAATTAATTATGTATGTAGTTTAATGCAATATGAAGCTGAAACTTGATTTATGCATTGCTGATATAGTGTAGGTATTTGTAAATATATCTATTACATGGAATTTTCCTTACAGCTATAAAAAATGCTGTTAATTTCTTTACAATCGATTCAGGGTACGACTACTTTTGCAAGTAACTGTATATTACACTCGATGGAGCCTACTTTGAAGAGGGACAAAATAAATTTTGATGAATGTATGTGCTTTTTTTAAAATTTCCGTGTACTTTTTGTACGTAGTAGTTAGTACTTCCTAATAGTCCGACGATTTCGCCGTATCGTATCGACAACGTGCGGATACGTCGCGGACGGCGCCGACGGACGGCCGGCTGTATCACGGGCGGCCGCGGCCGACCACGTGGCCACCGCATACACCTGTACGCCGATCGGCCGGCGACGGGCCGGCACGGCGCGAGAGTAGGTGAGAGAGCAGCCGGCGGTGTTGCTCGGGCTGCAGCTCAGCTTTGGCGCCCCGCCGAGCTATAACCATCCCCTTGCGGTCTACACTCTAGTCGGCGCGTCGGGGGCCTGCCGGTCGGCGAGGACGAGCGGCTAAACGCGGACGCGCACGATGAGATCACCTCGCCTCGCCGCCGCACGGTGGCTCCGACGACCGATTTTCTTGGCCAAAACTCAGAAAAAATTAAGTTCTTAACCAGTTTCGGCCGAAAACGCTAGTGATGGGAATCGAAAGCAAAAATATCGATACTCGGTATTGCAAGCATTTTGAATTTTTCGATACCCGGGTATCGATACATCTATCAAAATTAATCGATATATTTGTAACCAAATGAATAATTTTCCAAAATTTGAACATCATAACATAGTATAAAACAAAGTCGCTTCCCGCTGTCTGTCCCTATCTTTCTACTACCTACGTATGCTTAGATCTTTAAAACTACGCAACGGATTTTGATGCGGTTTTTTTTAATAGATAGAGTGATTCAAGAGGAAGGTTTATATGTATAATACATGCATAATATAGTAGAGAAACACTGATAATTTTAGAGGTTTCTAATGTGATGTCGTAAATATAAACACATTTTTTTTTGCGCTTACATTGCAAACGCTGGCTGAACCCTACGAGATAGATCAAAATAATGTACTACAGTATTGTACACCTTAAAAAAGGTCTACAAAAAAGTCCGCGATGGTATATGTCTATCTCTTAGGGATAACCCACAATAACCATTTTTTATATTTCCGTGCGAAGCCGGGGCGGGTCGCTAGTTTAGAATAATTGAATGTGAATATAAAGTTAAAAAATTATTTGATGAGCAGGAAAATAATCCAAAAATTTAACGAACGATTTTTTTTTATTTTTATTTATTAAAAAAGGATAAAATAATTGCTCTGGAATAAACTTTCTGAAATAAATTAAAACTTCAAATGTCTCAACATCAAGCGAGATCAACAAAAATAAAAATACCCATTTCTTTGGTTTTGATCAATAACATAAATTTAAAAAAAACATTTCGATTAAAAATACACAAAAAAAAAGAAAAGTAAACACTATAGAAAGAATGGTAAACTGACTCTCGAGAAAGATTGTTTTCATTCAATTTTTACTGTTATAATGGTAAAAATTAAATGAAAACTCCCTCCATCGTCATTTTACTATTACTATTTATTAATGCTTACATATCTTTTTTTCTGAGCATCACAAATATTGTCCCTAATAATAAGCGTTTTCTCATTTTGCTAAAAATGGAACAATTTTTTCAATAACAGACAACTTCGCTCTTCGGAGGTGCCATTTTTATTTCTGTTTCCTTTTAAAGAATGCAACGGCAAATTATAAAATATACATTTGCATATTGAAATTCGTCCATTTGAAATATCAAAAAGTTTAACATTAACAGAAAAGTGTACAGAGAGTTAGGTTAAGAGATGGCCCGTGCTGTAAACACAGACTCTTGCCAATATTAAAGCAAAGACAGAGTTAAATATGTTAAATACTTACTTGATGTTCATCGAAGTTTTTGCAAAAAATCCCGCAACAAACAACAGAAATTCACTCTCGTACGATTGTTTTGGCAACTAACAACACAGGGCGAACATGCGTTTTTTTACCGGGTGAAAATTTTCCGATACTTATTTGGTATCGAAACCAAAATATCGATATTTTAGAATATCGCTCGAGAGAATTATCGATGCCAAAAACTCGATGTATTACAAACGAAGTATCGATACTTCGATATATCGGATCGGTATCGCCCATCCCTAGAAAACGCCACTCGAAAATTGGACAAAAATCTACATTCAAGCCAATTTTAAAGCAAAATGGACGTTTTTGGACTCTACAATATGTGATACCGCTTTTTTCGGTTAAAATAATAAGCCTAGTTAATTTTTTTCTTGAAAGTGCATAAAAAAAGCTATAATTTGACTTTTTAAACATTAAAAAGTGTCACTCGGATCAAAAGTTACAGGGGTTTAAAAATAGACTGATTTTTAGCTTATATCTCGTGATCTACAAGCTCGATTTCATGATTCGAATTTTTTTAGATAGAGAAATGTTGGATAACCATTATATTCATGTGTTTTATACAGCAATTCGTCAATTATTTTTAAAAAAATGTAGTTGCATAAAGATGAAAACATGAGGAAGCCACGCGCCAAGCACTTGGTAGCGGTTTTCCAATTTACTTCAAAAGTACGTAAAATAATTGATATAAAATATATTGTAAAAATGCAAAAACATATTCTAAAGGATATCATACAAAAATATTTTCAAGTTACTTTTTTTATTTTTTGTTATTAATAAATAAACGAACCTAAAAACGAAATGAAATAGTTGTATGTATGTTTCACTACATCAACGAATGAAAAAAAAAACATCAGTTTTAAACATCTATACTGAATCCAAAACGTCGATGTTCAAAAACCATCCATGTTTTGTGCACCTCTACTCCGGGCCGAATACTTGAATATCGGATTCGATTATTCTTGTAGAAACAACAAATTGTAGCGCAGGTCAAGTAACGTGTCTTTTGTATATAATTTTCTTCGCATGTTCCATATTCAAGGAAATATCAGCTGCAGAATGATAAATCAAACACGTTGAATACAAATACCTATTCTGATGGACAAGAAGACATTTACTACAATATTTGTTATAAATAAAAATAAATATAAAAACAAATTTAGCAAATAGTGAAAAATTTGTCGACTAGAGCATTTTGTAACCTCCAAATGATCTACAAGTGTATATACATACATAACTTTATAATGCTGTTATTTAAATTGCACAATAAAATTTATCTCGTCATTTGATAAAAAAATAGTTTTTCGTATAAACCGGTATAAACCAAATACGTTTGCATTCCTGTAGATATGTAGATACCTACTGGTACCGGAAACCATGAAAATGGATAAATTGGCAATTGGCAATTTTTTTTTACAACCTACCTACCTATTATACTTACCTTTCATTTTTTGGTTTCATTAAATTTATTTAATGATAAATTTAAATTAATTAAAAAAGTAATTTCTGCAAATTAAAATATCAATAAACATAAATATGTCAAAGGAGTTCCTGCATTATTATTTGAAAAATATCAGCCCTCATAAACGACCCAGCGCCTAGTCTATCGCCGTGGTGGCAAGCCTCCGATGCCAATGTTTTCACATATGTACTAATACGGGATAGCGCTTCGCAAACACCTGCGTCAGTTAACAAATTTAACCCTTAACTTCAGTGAAAGGTCATTTAAAAAACTGCATAGCGGAGGCAAACACGCCCACCTCCCACCTCTCACACGTGACAGCGCAGAAAGCGAGTTATTTGATTTCATGAACCTAACAATCTAACCTACAACATTTAATATTTATCTTTTATTTAAATTTAAAAAAATTATAATAATATTGTCTTAAAATTACAATTTTCTTCAACACCCTATGTTCAAGTAAAAATTGGTACAGTCTATTTTACGATGGTCCTGAGTAAGAATGTTACATGTCAGTTATTTAATCGCTAATAGTACTTCTTGATTTTCGCATGAAAAAGGAACTCCTTGTTGGCCATGACTTTACTTCAAAGTGATACGTGAAGCAGTGCCAGCTTCCGTAAGTAGGACACACTGTATGTTCAACTAAAATTAATTTTACGAATACAGTTGACTATTCCAATTGAAACAGCCTAAAGTTGGCCAAAAGTATTCAAGTTTGAAGAAACTGATTGGAGGTCAAAATCAGATATACTCGTAAAACTTACCTATTGAAGGCAATTTTTCGGGTTAGAAATTCAAGATACCTATAGAATTTCCATTCTAAATTGAAAATAGGTAGGAAAAAGCAAGGTTGTCAGATATATTTTCTAAAATTGCTAAGCTCACTATACAATTATACTTCATACTTCAGTAAACTGTTAGTTCGTGACGTTCTTAGAAAGCTAGTTTGGAAATAAAGCATTTAAAATTGCTGGAAAAAATAATTATAAGTTAAAACAACTTTATGCATATTACTATACTTAAGAACATTTTGAAGAGCCGACAACGCTGCTGGCCGGTGGTAACACCGGCCAATGATCCATTAGACTATTGTGATTTGCATCTAATACATTCCTTAAATACTTATTCGGTCCACAGTGCCATAAATTTTTTACGTCGTCGTTAAAATAATTTACATTAGGAATTCTTACTTGTTTAAGACGCCAGTGACGTGTATTTCAGCTAGGTTTATTAAAACAGACAATTTTTTGAGATTGTCTGACTAAATGAGCATTATTTACAGCAAATTATATTACAAATATTAAGAGTTTTGTATGTAGGCTAATTTTAATCTCCTATATTGATTTGAATGAAAAAAATTGTTTCACAATTTTCGAATTTATAAAAGGTAATACACCCATGGAATCATAAAGTTGCACCGCTTTTTTTGTTCCCCAGGCGTATTTATCATTTTCAATTCAGAATAGAAGGACTATACATACATAAATTCGAAATAGGTTTTTTCTAATTTGCAATTTTGTTTATGGGATTCAACAAACACGAGTTGAATAGGTATGCATACGTACATATATCACTTATGCGTATGTCTACCTATATATAATAAACTACAATCGTTACTTTCTTATCGCTGGAACTAGGTCAAGATAATATCTCGCATTATAGGTTAGCGTTCACACCATTACAAAAACATTTATATTGTATGTTTGCATTTAAATACGAATAACTGAACTGATACAAAGAATAGTTATTGGAGGAAAGAAAATATGCAGACTGACGAAAAAAGAATCGTTTGGCCAGTTTGTATCTGACAAAACAGTTAGTAATAGTTAATCAGTATTCAGACTTAATATGTTATTTTGCCTGTATTCGAATGAAATATCAAAAACGAAAGAAAGGTAAACAAACAATTCAAAGGAGAATGCAAAACGTTCAGGGCTACAGCGGTTTTTGGTCTTTCCATCCGTGCTTTATCTTTGACACTAAATACCAGTTTATAGAAATTTGTTTAATAATTTTGAAGCGTACCCTTCATTAATTTGTGGCCGATTCGGATAAAGTTCATGAAAAAGGGTGCACACTTCTTGATAAGAATGATAAGCGTCCTTATCATTAAAATTTGAGTTCTCTGCCATAATAATTATATTATTATTAAGCTACAAAACTGTTGCGTTTTCCTCACTTGAACTATTTACAAAACTGACAAAATGCAAATGACAGGACAACGAACGGTGCCTGTACTTGACAGTTACAAATGTCATCAAATTATTTCCATGGCCGACTTGATTAGAATTACATTAACGAAGTCGAACCGAGAGGGGTGATTTGTAGGAGTTTTTTTCTCAATTTTATTCTTATGAAACCATATTATAATTCTGTGGTCCCGTATCCAGGAAAATATATTTTCAGAAATATAAAGAAAATCATACAATGCCATTCAAAAAAAGTAACGACGGTTGCCATAGCAACAAACTTGTTTACGTTAAGAAAAATCGAAAGTCGCCAGTACACTTTCCTAACTTTTTACTCTCTTTGTATATTTTGTGTTCAAATTTCACATATGGGGGTCAAATTTCACAATTAAGGAGTCCTAATTGAAAATATCACTAAGTGGTCATATTGAATTTCGGAGATATAAAACAAATCGTAGCGGGCCATACGGCTGCATCTTAACCCGTTTCGGCCGAAAATAACACTTGGACATACGTTGGCTAATCCTGGGCAAACGAATCGTCTCAAGGAAATACGTTTCTTCTCATTTTTTCATTGATGGAATTTTTTTTTTTTTTTTTTTTTTGAAAGGTGGGCAAATAAAACTATTCACTGGGCAAACGTGGGCAAACGAATGGTGTAGCGAAACCACGTTTGTTTTTCGTATTTTTTTTTTATTTTTTTGATTTTTCCATTTTCAGTTGGTGGGCAAAAAAATTGTCTACTGGGCAAACATTGGCATACGATGGGCAAACGATACAGATAACGAAAGTCTTTATTTCCCAATTCAGGGGTGCCAACTTCACAGAGCTGACGAAGACGACTATCCTCGCCCAAAGTAATATTTTAAAAACGCTCTATGCCCGCACTCATAAATATTTATCTTCGCCGCGTTGTTTTTCTATTTTTAACCCGGTATAACGCGGAGACGCGAACCGATGTGCTCAACTCGAAATTTATTAAGCCACGACCTGAGCATATCCAAATTGCCGCGAACGGATGTTATATACTGAGTGTTCAAAATAGCCAAAATCATACATTGTTTAACAATTCTACAAAAATGTACAGTACAACCTCGATAATCCCAACTAATTATTGCAAAACGTTGTTCGGACTATCGATTTGTTCGGATTATGAGGAAGGAATTACAGTATAACCTCGATTATCCGTGCTCGGGTTATCCGGGCTGCAGATTATCCGTGCCACGATTTCCCATTATTGAAATTGCATTTTTGAAGTTTTATCGAAATTACCGAAAATTACTCGACGGAAACGATAGACGAATTTTAACACAGACCAAAATGACAGACTTTTATTCAAAAGCATAGCTATAATTGTATAAAAAAATATACAAGGTGTTTCTTTCTATACGATATCAAATGTCATATATTTCTATACGCAAATATCGATTATGTCAAGACAGTTGAAAGTTACCTAGAATCACTTTTGAACAAACTATAGTATTCAAAAAACTATTTTTTGCCTACTACAGCTTTTTCTTGTAAGTGCATATTACTATTAATCAACACCTACACATAGTAGACCAAAAATATTTTTTTGTGTACGACAGATAGGACAAAATTAATTGGTTACAGATAACATTCAACTATCCTGACATAATTCCACGGCACACTCGACTCTCAAACACGATATTTTGCTCAACTTTGAGATAGTATAGAAAGAAACACCTTGTACATTTTTTGTTTTTAGTTTCGCGGGGTAAAAAAAAACCGTAGCAGGCCATGGGGATGAATTTCAAAAACGACAGTAGAATCAGAAGCAATTTTCGATGCCCTTTAAATAAATAAAAAAAATTTAATCCATTATCTTGAAAATTTTCATGTTTCCTTTCCCTTCAAGTTACCTGTTAAGTACTGTACTTAAAAAGGTCCATTTTGGGATGTAATAAACACATTTATTTACATAAATTTTGTTAATATATTTTTGTAAAAATATATCTTATCATTTCTGTGTACTATTTTAAAAATAGTTTTCTTTTCCATGAAAATTTGTGGACAAAGTTCAATTATGTAAATAATCTTAAATTATTCTTATGTGAAATATCCTCAGAATTAAAAAACCGTTATCAGAAGTACGTAACATATACCAGTATGTATTTAGCTATATAAACCGCTATGTAGGCAGATACATATTATATACGAGGTGTGTAAATTAAGTAATGAGACTTGGAAGGGCGGTAGGTTAACATGTAATGCTCCTTCAGTACAAGTTTGAACTTGTTAGAATCATTTGTTTGTTCTTTGTGACCCTTGTGTTTTCGTAAACCGGTTTTTTTCTAGTGCGTTTTAAAAATGAGTGACATTAATTTTGAGCAACGGTGTGCTATCAGGTTTTGCTTCAGACTTAGAGACATCGGAACGGATACTTTTGCAAAACTTCAACACGCCTACAGAGACAGTGTTTTTTCAATAGATCAGGTTTTTCGGTGGTTTAAGGCATTCTCAGAAGGAAGAGAGTCGATTGAAGATGAACCACGCAGCGGAAGGCCTTCATCTTTAAGAACCGGTGAAAATGTCGATAGAATACGAGATCTTGGCACGTTCAGATTGTCGGTTGACGACAAGAATGATCGGGGAAGGGTTAAATTTGAATCACACTACTGTTCATCAGTTTTTGACTAACGAATTGGGGATGAGAAAACTCTGCGCAAAAATGGTTCCAAAAAACCTTTCGCAGGACGCACAAAAGGACATCAGGAGAGAAAGATGTCTTGACTTTTTGGAATCGATTAATAACAATCCCCATTTAATGGAACGTGTCGTCATTACTGGTGATGAGACTTGGATGTTTAAGTAGGTCCCGGAAACCAAGCGCCAATGCATGGAATGGCACACTTCAAGCTCTCCAAGACCCAAAAAAGCAAGAATGAGCAAGTCGAAGATCAAATGCATGTTGATTTGCTTTTTTGATAGTTTGGGAATTGTCCACAGAGTTTGTGCCTCCAGACCAAACAGTAAACCCACACTTTTACACAGAGGTTCTTGACAAACTTCGAAAAAGGGTCATGCGTGTCAGACCAAACATCAAGAACAACTGGATGTTGCATCACAACAATGCGCCCTGTCACACAGACATTTCAGTAAACGAGTTTTTAGCCAGTAAAAACATTCATGTGGCTCCTCAGCCTTGCTTGAGTACTTGTCACTTTTTTATCTTCCCAATATTGAAAAATCACCTCAAGGGACGTTATTTTGGGACCACAGAAAACATTCAAACGGCTGTAACCGACCAGCTGAAGGTTATTCCAGCATATGAGTTTCAGCACTGCTATGAAGAACGGAAGAACCGTTTCCAGCGCTGTGTGGCTTCCCAAGGAAGTTATTTTGAAGGAGACAATACTGACTTGTATAATTGATAATAGACTTGTAATTCTATTCGAATAAAAAAATGTTCTACTTAATTTACACACCTCGTATATGTATACGTATGTACATTGTACATGTATTAGACATTTTTGGAAAGCTCTCGTCACAGGGAACCTAACTAAAAACCTTTTTTTACTCATATTAAAGAGAACTATTCAAAGCATACATACATCTAATTAACTGAGCCATATTAGAAAAAATTCAGACATCAAAAATCAACAAAAATGGACAAATATGATCATGATTTGAAACATAAAAAAGCCCTGTACGCCACACGTAACTCTAAAAGAATTCGGTTACAAATAGTGCAGTGTCGTTTTTTGTACATAAATATCAGTTATTATAAATGTTCCGAATAGCACTTGTATGCAATGCTACAGTATTGGTAACCCTCTTGGTAGGATTACGCTTTCTAGGTGATTTTAAAACTTTATTGTTTTCTTTTTGCTTTTTGTGAAAGTTTAGGGTCGCTGCTCCACGCTCAAACAATATATTGGACTGTAGTTTTGATTAATATTTTAATTTTATATTTGAATTACATTTCTGCTAATTATTAATTATTCTAACCTTATTAACAGCTCTTAATGGTAGCAATGAACCATTATTGTCTTTCTTTTTAAAAATACCGCATAGAATATGCTACTAAGCTTGGTAGCAGCTGATTAACTGTTTTGGCATTTCGCAAACGGAATTCTGACAACTATAACATTTTGATTGTTCTGAAAATAATAGTTTTTTAATGGAAGATAAAAGTTTGAAGCTCAAAAAATATACAAACCACTATTAAGGCCATAATTTCAAACTGTCAGCAAATGTCAAGTAACGCGGCAACTTCGGATTTGCTGCCAACTGCATAACAACGAATATCAAGCGCGAAACTTAATATTCAATAAAACATCCCATCATAGCTTTTATTTCAATATATATAATTGAGTGATATTATCACTGCGCACATTTAATAGCTGTAGTAAACTAGTGGGATGAAATCATAAATACTTCCAAAAAAAAGTATTTTTCATTTAGTCGACGTTTCGCAAAATTTGTTTGCATCCTAAGGGCTAATTTCGAGATTTGCGAAACGTCGAATAAATGAAAAACAGATTTTTTTGGAAGTATCTATGACCTCATCCCACTAGTTTACTATAATAGTTATATACAAACAGGTCACTAATCCAACATTACATTTAATAGCGTCATCGGCGGCGTGTATCGGTTTTTATTTTGTACAAAGTATATAGGAATTCAGTACAGTTACTTGCAAAACTATTCGTACCTTGAATTGATCTGTAAAGAAATTAACAGCATTTTTATAGCTGTAAGGAAAATTTCATGTAATAAATATATTTACAAACACACTATATCAGCAATGCATCAAGTTTTACTTCATATTGCATTAAATACCTACATAAAAAAATATTTAATTTTATGAATGGCAGCAAAAGTATTATTATTTAATCTTATATTTAATCTACGCAGCAAAAGTATTCGTACTGCGCATAACGTCAGTGTCCCAGGTATAATGTTGACACCCCAGTTGTTAAGACTTCAGTTATACATTCAGACGAGTGTAAACAACTGTATGTTGTGTGAATCTGTTAAAATATTTATAATCATAATAGGACGTAAATCAGACACAACAGCACAGGAGAGACAAATGGCAGTGCAGAGTACTACAGTGGCTTTTGGAAGGAAAGTCAAATAAAGAAATAGGTGATTTGTTAAAAAGAAGCAAAAGTACTATACAATATATTATAAGAAGATATAACGAAAATCAAATAGTTTCCAATATGCCTTTCCAAGACTATTAACTTCTCGAGAAGAGAAGGCAATAGTGCGTGAAATAAAAAAATGCCCTTCTACAAGTGCCCCAAAATTGGCGGCATTAGTAAATAATCGTTTTAAAAAGTAAGTAAGTGCAGATACCTGTCGCCGGGTTTTAAAAAGGCACGATCTGCATGGTAGAGTATCTAGGAAAAAAGCCCTTTATTAGTAAAGTAAATCGTCTAAAACGATTAAAATTTGTCAAAAAAGTATTTTTGCAAGGATCACACCTTTTGGGAACGAGTTTTATTTATTGATGAGAGTAAGTTCATTCAACATTTTTCAGTCGGACGGCAGACGTTTAGTGTGGCGTAAGGTAAACGCTGAGTTTGAACCGAAAAATTTGTGTCCAACTTTTAAGCATGGTGGCGGTTCAATGATGATCTGGGGAAGTATGAGTGCGAGTAGCACGGAGAATTTAGTATGGCATTATGACTAAATTTACGTACTTAAACCTATTAAAAATAAATTTGCCATTAAGTGTCGCAAAATTGAATCTAGGAAATCATTATTGGTTCCAACAAGACAACGATCCAAAACACACTGCTTACATAGTGAGGCAATGGATTGTATACAACACTCCCCATCAGTTAATTACACCCCCTCAAAGCCCTGATTTAAATGCAATTGAGTATTTATGGTCGGAAATTAAATGACACTTACGAAATTATGAAATAAAAGATAAAAACGCTCTTAAACAGGCAATTACAAATGTATAGCAAAATATGGACCCTGATATCACACAAAAATCGGTAGCAAGCATGCCTAAACGTTTGGAGGCTGTGATCGCAGCTAAAGGTGGACCAACCGAATACTAACTTGGCCAATTTCACCAAAAAATCCTGAAGTACGAATACTTTCGCGACCCGTGATTTTGCAATAGAGAATAATTTAGTTTTTATTTTCTAAACAGTAAATGATATGGAGTTCAAGTGTAATTTATGTAATACTTACACATGTACGTTTATAATAAACATATTATGATTAATTATACTCACACCCATTAAAAGAAAATCGTGGTTATTTACAATTCCCTGTAAAGTAAGAATACTTTTGCGAGTAACTGTACGTTCACTACATCGCATTCATGCGTGTCCTAAACAATAAGAAACGTAGGTTCGGCTAGCCGATATAATTAGGAACACAAATACTTAAAATATCCGTATATTCTGTACAAAAATCAATCGGCTCGACGAATCTACGCGCATATAACGAGAACGCAGAAATTAATACGGAGAACGGCGTCGGCACCCGACGCGCCGACGACGGTATAGACGTATTGAGCCAGCAGCGCTCTGTACCTCGCGAGCTGCCCACACCAACCCCCCTAACTAGGGGTGGAATGGAAAGAGTCGTACAGACGCCGACAAAAATATTTACATATCGTACACTAATGTCAATCTACGAGGTTATACGACAATAATTAACGTCGGCCCGGGGGTCCTGGCGACTTCGAGGATTTTCCTTTCGATGCGCATTTCGAAGGACAATCCCGGATTACGGGGAAAATATAGGCTATTGCGTCGTCGAGAAGCCTCAAAAATGCACGACGCTCCGGGGTAAGGCCGCGCCGAATGGGCAAAGACGTTTTTTTTCTATTTCTGTACAAACGCGCACTTGTCTGTTGAAGCGCCACATGTGGCGATTCCTAAAAATGTTTTTAAGTAGGTCACAAGTTACCGAAAGCGTCGCAGGAACAGGCAGCCTACACGTGAGTTTTATAAGGTGGTAAAACTAACATGGAACACCAACAATTTACACATACACTAAGCAAGGAAAGTTGTCACACACCCACTTTTTTGAAGTTTGCTTAAATTCTGATAATTTTTGTATTACAGCATTGTTTTTTTTTTGCTTCTGACAGGATTATAGCTTGTGATATTCTGCGTCTAATATATGTCGATTGTGTGAAAAGATATCGCTAAAAAAGTAAAATTTGAACGTTTTCAAAAGAAACGTAAATAACTTCGAAAATAGTAAATACCTTTCGAAGTTGTTGGACTCGTATTAAAGGGAAATCTTCAGTGTATCTATTTGCCTAACTGTCATTTTGATAAATTTTCCTAGATATCTAAAGTTGAACCAAAAATATCACGAAAATTCAAAAGTCCACCATCCTTAGTATCGTTTTCGTAAAAATCACTGTTCCTGAAATTTTAATAAAACAAAGAAATGTCGAGAAATATTAATCCTAAATTTTTGTTGGAGAAATGTGTGGCGTACAGGGCTTTTTTGAATTTTCGTGATATTTTTGGTTCAACTTTAGATGTCTAGGAATTTTTTTTTCAAAATGACTCAGTTAGTCAAATAGATACACTGAAGATTTCTCTTTAATACGAGTCCAACAACTTCGAAAGGGATTTACTATTTTCGAAGTTATTTACGTTTCTTTGAAAACATTGAAATTTTACTTTTTTAGCGATATATTTTCACACAATCGACATACCGCCTTCAACTTCGGCTTATTAGACGCAGAATATCACAAGCTATAATCCTGTTAGAAGCAAAAAAAAATCAAAGCTGTAATACAAAAATTTTCAGAATTTAAGCAAACTTCAAAAAAGTGGGTGTCTGATGACTTTCGTTGCTTACTGTACATATGTACATATCAATTTTTATTTTTTTTTTATTTTATCCTGTCCGAAGCAAAAAAAATCAAAGCTGTAATACAAAAATTTTCAGAATTTAAGCAAACTTCAAAAAGTGGGTGTGTGATGACTTTCGTTGCTTACTGTACATATGTACATATCAATTTATTGCACAATAAATTGTAGAATTAGAACTTGCTGCAATTTCTTGGCCAATTTTAGGGATGTTTAGTAAATTTTTACTTTTATTTCATTGTACCAACCTCGTAATTTTCAGTTACATATTGGTTTTTGATAAAAAATGTTGTCCGCAAAGTTCTTATACCCTCAACAGTGGCTTAAATTAATAACAATAACCCTTTTATTAAGTGTCTATATTATATGGCTAAAATGATAAACATGTAACAAACATTCTCTTCATAATAAAAATAAGGTTTGTGTGTTAAAAGCCGTGGTATTTTCGTTAATGTTAATTACCTCAGTGAGAATAACCAAGGGGTAAAGTCTAGGAGATGGTGGGTTCAACCATGGATTTAAAAAAGAAGCTAAACGGGAAATTTGCGCCTAGTACGCCAAGAATTCCGTAACGGATAACGACTAATTCAGTCCAGTAGGCTTTTATGTGTTCTCTTGAAACATATAGGGCTAGTTTTGACGGTCTCTTATGTATTTTTTGCGTAGAACACAATGCGCGGGGTCCATAGAGCTGAAACCGTCCGCTAATTTTACTAATTTTATAAATTAACAATTTGTGAAAAAAAGTTTTTTCAAAAATTTTAAGCCCAACCCGAAGTCTCCAAGTGCTATTGTTAACTTGCAAATGACTGCTGAAGTTTGACTCTTTGCTGAAGAAAAGTGCTTTTTTTTCACTATTTTTTTTATTTCGAAAGTATTAATTATTTTATAACAAATGGCATTTTTATAATATTTTTCTAGTTATTTTTTTATCACATGTGAATGATGATAGCAAAATTTGTTATACCGTGAGGTCCATAAGTAACAGATAAATTCATTATCTACGTAATTTACAATTTATGAGTAAAATCCTGAAACACGTCAATTTTTAATTCTAGAATGACATGTTTTGAGCGTAATTTTATACCTCCCCCTCCAACCCCCTTGGAGTGACAGCTACTCCTTTAAAATTTTTAAATGGAACGAGGGTGCGTCTGATAGCTCATTTGAACGGGTTCTTAATTATCTATTCAGCAATATAAGGTTTTTTGAATTGTGTATATTTTTCAACAAGAAAATTAAATTTGATAATTTCAAAATTATTATTATTATGAAATGTATACAATCAAGTGCCTATGTACCAAATATCTGTCAAATCTGACGTTTTTAGTTAATTTTGTGTCAACATTCAACTTAAATGTATCGGTTTCCCTGAGACGCTGCGCAAAATACCCAACAAAAAGAAAGAAGTAAAAAGATTTTTACATATCAGAAAAAATTATACATCTAAATTTCTGTATTTGCTACGTCTGTGAAAACTTATTATTCGGTTATGTTATTTATCGCTGATCGTCAAGTTGATGATTATTTTAACAATGAGTCTTTCGGATACCCAAAAAATTGAAATTTTGATATTATTAGGATGTGGTGATAAAACAAGAACGCAGGAGCAGGTATGCGAAATATTCAATACTAAGTATCCTGACCGCCGCATTTCCTAGTCTACGGTTAGTAGAATAGAAAACAAATTTCGTGAATTTGGAAATGTCACAGATCTAATAGGAAACAGACTAACTAAATCTGATAGGAAACGCATTTTAGACGATGAACAGAAATTGGATATATTGTTAGATTTTCAAGATAGTCCACATAAACCTACAAGACAAGTTGCCGCCGGTAATGATGTTAGTAAAACGTCCATATTGCGTCTTCTAAAAAACGAAAAATACCCCCCATATAAAATTCATTTGGTTCAAGAACTTAACGACGATGACCCTGATCGCCGATTAGAATTTTGCGAAATTATGGCAAATAGATGCCAAGATAATCCTTTATTTATAAAAAAACATTTTTTTTCTGATGAAGCAATATTCGTCAACAAACAGAACTGTAGATACTGGAGTACAGAAAATCCACATTGAATGATGGAGGCCAATACTCAATATCCTGAGAACGTTTGGGCTGGAATTATAAATTCTCAAATTATCGGACAATATTTCTTTGATGGCACATTAACTGGCGCGCGTTACTTGGATTTCTTGCAAAATTTCTTAGTTCCAGAGTTAACAATTCTTTTCCCAGATGATGCAACCCCAATGAAATTGATAAAAATATTTGGTTTCAGCGGGGGTAACTTAAAATGGAAAGTCTACTTCAACAGACCAAATAACGTAGAAGATTTAAAAGACATAATAAGGCAAGACATTAATCAAATCATCCCGGAAACAATACAAAATGTTTTAGAAGAATTTCAACAACGCCTCCATTATTGTCAAGAAGCAACGGGCGCCCAGTTTGAACATTTCATTTAAACTGTTCTGTTTCATGTTCTTTTATTTACTTAGTAACATTAAAAATGTAATATTTTTCAATAAAAAAATTATAGAAATTAAAAAAAATCTTATGTTGCTGGATGGAGAATAAAAAACCCTTTCAAATGAGCTATCACACGCACCCTCTTTCCACTTAAACATTTTAAAGGCGTAGCTGTCACTCCAAGGGGTTGGAGGGGGAGGTATAAAATTATGCTCAAAAAATGTCATTCTAGAATTAAAAAGGTTCATTGTTTCAGAATTTTACTCATAAATTGTAAATTACGTAGATAATGAATTTATCCGTTACTTATGGACCTCACTGTATACATAAAACATAATATAACAACATACAGGTCAAGCTAATATAAGCATGCTAAAAAGATCTACACTGTACCCGTACCCTTATCAATTCAATTTTGCTTTGCATACATATATTGTCGCATTACAATATGTCATGATATTGCCACATCGAAACAGACTTTTATATCAGTGTAGTATAACTATTACACTGGCTATATGCAAGAATTATCATAAAAATACTAAAATAACTTTGCATTAGTCACCTATTCTTGTCAGCGTATGAACTAAAGAGTTATCATGTTTGACCTTTTTTAACATTTAATTCAATTCTTAAAAATCGTCATGCAAAATAACGGCACTAATGAAACTCGTACTTATAGAATATATATTTTAAAGAAAAAATTGATAAGGTAATAAAAAATTTAAACAACGAAAGGGTAGAAGTTTTACCCTTACAGAGCCCATTAATACAACACAATACAGTAACAGAGTTATATGTAGAAGAAACCGTCTTAGGTGAAACACCATGTATGTAAAAGTGGTACCACCCTAGTTTTTTTAAGCTTTGACACAACTTATAGTAGACGTTTATAGCAATGCTTAAATGCTTTTTTTTTTGCCAAAATGACAAACGCTAAATACCTACTAGTCGCAATTAATTTATATAAAATATTCCAAGCTAACGGCAAAAGTCTGGGGCGTGGTCTAGGTGGCTACACGGAATATCAACAGGTTTTGAAAACATCTATTACATCATGGATTTTATGAGCATAACATTATTTTAGTTGGTACCTTTGCGACTATACAGGGTTTGTCCGGAAAGTAATGTCAGTGAGCTTTGAAAAATGGTTTTTATTGGTTCTATGTGTACAAATCTTTAGAAACTTTCAAAATACATTCCTCCTGCGTCCACACATCGGTTCCAGCGGGTCTTCCACGCATCAAAAGCCGCACGGTAGTCGTTTTCCGGAATCGCCTTTAAAGCGTCGGTGCAAGCCTTCTGAATGTTTTTCACCGACCCAAAATGCTGTTCTTTCATTGGGGTTTTGAGGCGCGGAAACAGAAAAAAGTCTGGGGGACCACATCGGGGCTGTAGGGAAGCTGGGGAACAACGGTGATGCCTGCCTTGACGAGGTAATCGGCCACGAGGAAGCAGGTGTGCGAAGGCGCATTGTCGTGGTGAAGCTTCCAAGATTTTGAGATGTCTGGGCGGACGCGATTCACCCTGCGTTTCAGCCGCTTCAGCACCTCGACGTAAAACTTTCCGGTTACGGTTGTCCCCTGCGGAACGAACTCATGATGGACCAATCCCCGGCAATCAAAAAAGACAATCAGCATTGTCTTGATCTTTGACCCTGAACATCCTGGCCTTCTTGGGGCGAGGGGGAGTTCGACGTGTGCCATTCCGCACTTTGCCTCTTCGTCTCCAGATCGTATTCAAAGACCCAACTTTCGTCCCCGGTAATGACGTCATCAAGGAAAGCGGGGTTGTCTTCGTAGGTGTCCAAAAGTTCTTGGCAGGTTTCGACGCGCCTCGCTTTTTGATCGTCCGTTAGCACTTTTGGCACGAGCTTCGCGCACACCTTCCTCATTCCTAAAGACTCCGACACAATTTCGTGAACAATGGTTTTCGTAATGTCTAATGTTTCGGAAATTAAACGGACACTTAGACGACGGTCAGTGTTCAACAAGTCACGCACACGTTTCACATTGTCGTCGGAACTGGAGGTTGATGGCCGTCCAGCGCGGTTCTCGTCGTTGACATCTTCCCGACCATCTGCGAAGGCCTTGTGCCACCGGAAAATGTGCCTGTCCGAAAGACAATCGACGCCGAAAGCCTTCTTCAACATTGGAATGGTTTTCGCAGCGCTCTTATCCAGTTTCACACAAAACTTGATCGCCTTCCGTTGCTCAAGCGAATGTTGCATTTTTTCTTGCACCGGGTCACTGTAACGACTCTCAAAGAACGAGTGATGCGACCGCTACAACGACCGGTAGCCAACTGACGCTTGTTGGATCTTGTTGTCAGATCCCCCCACCACAATTCCAGCACGTAAAGCGCGGGTTGGCTCGTACAGTCTCGAGAAAAAATTCACTGACATTACTTTCCCGACAAACCCTGTATGTTTACTTGTTACGTTCTAAGATAGGTAGACAAAATTAGACATGAAATTAGACAACATGTAGACCACGCAAGTCACATGATGCCGAAAGACCTAATAGTGTTTATGTGAAATGATTTCCAAGGAAGTTACACCCTGCAAAGACTGCCTCAGACATCTTGAAAACTATTAAATAAAAAAAAAACATATTTTTCTTAAATAAAGGTCTAAAAATGACTAATCATGTTCAGGCATTACTTAGGCTTTACATTCTACATAACTAAAGTTGGCAAACGGCGGCGCCGCAACACATAGGCAACTCGAGCAGCATGTGATGGGAGTTGCCGCAATTTGATTTGATTCCAGTGGTCCTGTGCCAAGAGATAATGAGACTGGCAACGTAGCGCCCGATCTAGCAACACTGCGGAGACGGGACTTTAACGGAAAGGGCGGTAGGTTAAGCCTTTAACGTCAAAACTACAGTGTTTGTGTATCCCTCTTTAGCAACGTGCCAAGTACAAGAAACGATGGAAAAAATCTGGAAATGCCTTTCCGAGTATTTTTGGGGGTGATCTTTTGAATGGCATCAAAAAAAATTCATAAAAGTTGAACCTTACCCCTGTTTTTGGCCATTTAAGTTGAAAAGAGCACTATTTTCAGGTCAATTTTTATTATAACATGATTCTTGACTGGAAACAAATTTTTCTTTCGACAGAAAACTAGGGGAAAAGTGCATTCGAGAGTTGGGCTGAAAAGTTATGTACTTTGAAAAAATTAATTCCAACATGGGGTGTCCAATATCTCGACCAAAAGGACACATTGGACGGGGAATATTTCATAATTTTTTTACTCAAACCTGGAGAACTTTGGGGCAAAAGTTTAGAGAACAAAAAGTGTTCAGATTCATCCAAAGAGCACGCCTGATTTTTTTCAGAAATTTTGGTCACGTTTTGGCCATTTTTAATTTGACCATTTATCCAAAAATCCGAAAATGACTCCAAAAAATTCTGAAAAAAAATTACACACCTCGCTTGTGCGGAAAGAGCTTGTATTATTGAAAAAAAAAATATCAAACTCGTCCTTTTTGGTACGATTATACTTTGTTAAAGTATACATAATTCAAGACACTCATTATTTCAGAATTTTTGAAGATGATTTGAAGACCCCCCAAACCAAATAACGTCAACAGATTCAGGAATTTTTTTTGCAAAACCCCTTCGACATGATTTAAGGGAAATTACAGAGTTTCCAGAATTTTCTAGAATTATGATTTCCAGAATCGGTCTTTCCTGTAATTTTGGGTTTCGGCCAATTTTTGGAACATTGAAATGAAAAAATGGACAATTTGAGGACAGCCATTTTGGCGCAGACTTTATTGAGTACGAGCCAAGAACACGTGTATTTTTCCCAGATGTCTGGAAATGAATAACGGCTCTCACATAATGTGACACAACCTTTGTCGGGTTGTGTTTAAGTGCTAATTCGGTCCTGATAAAAAGCACCGCACATATCGACGATTCAGACAGATAAGCCGCCTACAAGGGTAACAGGAGGGTAGGTAATCCCTGTACAATATACACCGATTAATATCTCATTGATACATGCTGATTATTTGTCAGCTAAAATCAAACACGTTTATATTATATGCATGTAACATTAATACTAAACTTCCCCACAGAATAACATATTACCTATTAGACTAATTTGTCGAAAATTTTGTTTTCTTCTTCAAAATCTTATGCGGAATGTACCTAATTAGATGAGATTTGTCCCATTGGAGATATTACGATTATTTTACTCTAATTTGTCATAATTAACAGCATTTAAAAATAAGAAATACGATAGGTAGCACAATTCATGAGCGTTATTTAATTTTGCCACCAAAATCTTATTGATAATCGAACGAGCGTAAGCTTTTTTCTCTTTCCTAATAATAATATCCTTAATTCGGTAACTGAATCAGTTTTAATATGTATTAGCCTCGATATTAAACCTTCGAGGTTATATATATCTCGTAAATAACAAATTGATCAAACGAAGGCAAAACGTCTACAAATTTAAATGTTCTACTGAGTAACATCAGTAATGCAGAGGGGGTGGCCAGAGCTGAACCCCGATAAAAAAATAGATGAGCCCCTGGTATAAATTCTACTCAAATTATTGAAAATTGATTTAACCCGTCAAAGTCTATGTTTTATGTAGGACGTGTTTTCTTCCCCGTTTTGATAGTTTTTTTTTCTTTTTTTATCCCAAATTTAATAATAATAAGCAAACTCCAACTTAATTGATTTCTTTACTTACGATACTGCTTACAACTTTGATTGCCAAGTTTTTTAAACCAGTATTGTTTTTATTGTGAATATTTTTAGTTTTATCAGTAAATATGCCTAATGTAAACAAAACAAATATTTCAAAGGATTATCTTTTGTTCGTAAAATGTACTTATATAATAATTTTTTACACAAAACTTTTTTATTTTGGTCGTGGTAAAAAACCATTGAGCAACGGGTAAAAAATATATACTGAACGTAGTCCAAAGTCCTTGAAATATTTAATGATTAAATTTGTACAAAAACTCCGCACTTTCAACGCCGGGGTCAAAAACTTGGAGTCCTAATATTCATGAAGGGTTAAGAGAATTGCTGCGTCTGTTCCCTAGGGATTGCGTCCCGTACGTTGGAATGTATAATGGACGAGTAATGCAGACTAAATAGTAACAGTACAAAAATATGAAATATGGGTACTAGGGGACAAACTTTTTTATTATATGCCAGGGCCGTATTTAAATTCAGCAACGTCAGTGTCAAGAAAGATAACACTCAAAAGAACCTACTCATAAAAACTCAAAAAATTGGTTACACGATAAAGTTACAATTACTTAATTAAACTTTTAATTCCCAATTCTTGAAGGGATTATATGTCTGTGATGACGGCACAAACCTATGGTACTGACTAGAAAAATTAGCAAATTTCGATTCCCTAGTAGTATGTACACATACTCACTAATCAGTAAATATACGAGTCCCAGACAGGGACTCCCAGTTACCAGAAACAGGCACTTTGGGAACAGGTATGCCCTTGGAACAGGAACACATCATACCCGTTATCGTAAAATTCGTAACTAGTGAAATAGTTCAACCACATTAACTGGCACCGCACGCATCGTATCCCGATGACCTTGAACGCATCCAGAAAGGCCACGGAAAACAGGCAGTCACGTATAAAGGCCGAGTTATATGATTTTATGCCACGGTGTAGGCCACACGCGCAGTGTGTATTATTCAACTTTTATTTAAACAATATAAATGTGACTATTTTACAATAAAAAGTTCGAATCCTAGTAGATGCAGTAGATCCCCGATTAACCGAATCTCGATTGATAGAGCCCTGGATTAACCGAGCACACTAGGAGTAGAGTTTTGCCAACCAGACTTTATAATAAAATTAATAACATCTTATTTTATTTTTGGTAAGTAAGTGTTAGGGTGATTTTTTTTCGTCTATTTTTTATTTTTTCAGTCCCCACGAAATTTTGTTGAATATGTCGAAAAAAAATTCCCTGAAAGTTACAGCCCTTAATATTAATTTTAAGTAGTTAGGTACTTTCCCAAAGCATGAAAAGATTTTCCATTTAAAATACACGTAAATCGATTTTTTTTTTTCAAATTTCTATAACAGTCGCATTTTATGCTATTACATTGGTCTTGGTCTCGATTTACTCAGAATAAAACACTACAAAAGTGCCCATTGCAGCGAAAATGTAACTTGTACTGGTGAGTAGGTACGGGTCGCTGAAGTTAATTTTTACCCAAAATTCTTGTTTTTTTGCTATTATATCCGAAATTATTAATTTTACCAAAAAAATTTATATGAAAAATTTGTTGGAAATTTAATTTACTACAAAAAAATCCTATAGACCAAATTTCTGATATTAATAATTCTTGAGATATTAGACTTTAACTTATGAGTAGTACAAAATTTTTACGGTTTATCAAAGCAAACTTTGCTTCGATGATTTTGTACTACTCATAAGTCAAAGTCTAATATCTCAAGAAATATTAATCTCACCAATTTGATCTATAGGACCTTTTTTGTAGTAAATTAAATTTCCAACAAATTTTTCATTTACATTTTTTTGATAAAATTAATGATTTCGGAGATAACAGCAAAAAAACGAGAATTTAGGGTAAAAAATCAACTTCAGCGACCCGTACCAACTCACCAGTACAAGTTACACATTTTCACTACAATGGGCACTTTTGTAGAGTGTTTTATTCTGAGTAGTTAAATCGAGACCAAGACCAATGTTATTACATGCTATTGCATAAAATGCGACTGAGTTATAGAACGGTGGTATAAAGGACGATAATATAGCTGAAATTGCGATTTAAAAAAAATAATCTTGAAAAAATCGCATTTTTTAATAGTTTTTGTTAAAAATAGAAGGTTACATCAATTTATTTGCAAATTTTAACGATTCCATTTGAAAGAGCGACCTCGAAAACATAGGAATACATGGTTTAACTTATTTTTTCTTTATTTTTTCTATCAGTAATATGAGCCTCTAAGTTCATGTCTCTTGACAGTGCACTTGGGCGTTAAAGGGTTAAGTCAAGCCCACATAAACTCGGATAATCGGGGTGCTACTTACTGTAATTGTGTAAAAAAAATAAGACTCACCCTTGCTCGACGGGAATGGGTCCTCCCATCTGGCGGGACATCATGCCGTGTCCGGGCTCCATGGGGCCGGACATGGGGTGGCCGGGGCCCGGGCCGAAGGGCGAGCCGGGGGGGCATGCCGAAGCCGGGGCCGGGCGGCGGCGGCCCGAAATGCTGGAAGTGGTTGCCGGCCGGCCCGCCCGGCCCCGGGCCGCCGACGAAGGGCGGCCCCGACGAGCCGGGCCGGCCGAAGGGCGGGCCCCCCGCCGACGGGGAGCCGAAGGGGGCCGCCGGGCCCGGGCCCGTTGTACGGCGGGCCGGCGCTGTTGGGCGGCGGCGGCGGGAAGCTGTTCTGCGGGGGCCCGGGGCCCGGTGTCGACGAGCCCGACGGCGCCGGCGACGCGGTGTACTGCGGGGTGGTGGAGCCGGGCGGCGGGCCCCCCTGGTAGGGCGGGGCGCCGGCCGGCGAGCCGGCCCCCGCCGGCGGGCCTCCTTGGAAGGGCGACGGCCCCTGAAGCCCGCCGGCGGCCCGGAAAACGAGTTGCCCGAGTTTTGAGAGAAGTTTTGGGGCTCCGAGCCGGGCGGCGGTCCCTTCCAGGTCGTGGCGGGGGTCCTCCAGGGTGACTGGCAGCGTGATGGGGGCGCTACGCGGCGGCTAAGGCCTAGAAAAAGACATCCACCGTTCATATACCTTCGTACGGGCACGCACCTACCCGGCAGGTAGGCGGGTAGGCCGGTTACACCCCCTACGTCAGATAACAATACTGCTAGGAGGTTATGTATGTGTACCACCAATTTCTAACCTATACCAGACAGAGAATATGAGAGAAAAAATAATCACATTTCGTCTTGCGCTGGGCTGCACGACCTTGTCTCATAATGCCGCTAACGCGGGGCGAGTAATATCGACAGTCTCATTAGTAAATTCTCTTCGGGCTTATCCATAGCTCTCGGGCACTTTCTTATTTTTAGTTTGGTGAATTTTATTTCGAGCACCGATACTCACGCCGCCGACAAATCGCGAGCCACGACACTATCCGCACTGTTTACAAAAAAATCGCATTTTAAATTTACCTCGGCACGTCAATTTTAATACACAAATCGCGCGTATTACATTTCAATACAACTTCTCAAGATTCACATCTAGTAAACACTACTGTTGAAGTCAAACCATGGCGCATGTTTGGCTGCCGCCATTGTTGTGTATATACAAACTACAGTCAACTGTTTTGCCGGTCGACATTCGAAAAGCGCCGCTAAATGTTTTATCAACTTTTAATTTACCAACAAATATTCACCGTTCGGTTCTAATTTGAGACATTCGACGATCGAGAAGAAATACTGTTGTGTATCAATTAATTTAGGAATGCCTGAAACGAATCATTCGCCGCTTTTAATGTGTACCCGTGGTGGTATAGGTTAGAAACAGCTTTTGTTATGCCCGTTTTCTTGAACGAAAGGTTGAAAGATTATGCTTGAGGTGGTGATATGAATAATTAGGCATGATTATTATTGTTTTGATTAACAATTCGGTTATGCGGAAGTAGGGGCACAATGGGATTTGTGATAAATAGTTTGTGTTGGATTACGTGTGGACCTTAAAAAAGCGTTAAAACGCCCACCTTTGTCGGCTCTGCCGCAAGCCTTTTCTAATAACGGAGCAATGGCAACAGCGTCAACTAAACTTCTTCTTAGGCCTTCTGCAAAAATTATCTTGCGAGAAGCCACCAAGTGCTGCCATTTTCACTGCGTGAAGCCGATAATGCGAGCTGCGGCCGAGGCGTGAACTGCCGACAGCGCTGTGTTTGAACGACACATTCCACCGGTTTCAAATTCAAACACAAAACACAAACACACTAGATATCGCTCAAAACTCCCGAAACTTCGTCAAACTCCATTAAAACCCCCGTTTTAGAGTGCGGACCGCCGGACGACGGGATCGTTAATTTTTTAAACACTCCCGTGAGTACATTTTTTTCGATTGCAAGTCTTCCATCGCGAACTCAGTCGGCGGTAGTTGACAGTGTCACCCTAAAAATCAATAGAGTTAACCACCCCTTAGCCCTTCCCCACCCTCTGCTCATTCAACAACATCACGACCATCATTACTACACTAACCGCGTCAAATGGGGTAGCGTTTTTCGACTTGGACTGGATTATCGGGGCACTTCGGTTTCTACGCTGGCGACGGCGAACCCACCTTTACGCCGGTAGCTCACTCACGGCAGGACATCACTGTCACAGAGACAGCCTTTGCCACGTCTGAAGTAAGTAGAGCAGCCGGTAGCCGTTTATCGGCATAAATACGGACTGCCGCGCTTCTACTAGCGTGACTTTACACTGTTGGTTCATTCGCATAAAAAGCAAGTCGAAGTAGAAAAGTGCGACCGACCGCACATGGGCTGACAAACAATAGAGGGGATGGTGACAATTGACAACTTTACTTCCATGCATTTTGCACTGCACTCGGCGGAAATGGCTCCTCGCCGTTCTCGAGGCGATCTTTTAAAATTCGACGCTCTCATAAAACGTAGATATGTACACGCTATACGTACATCAAGCCGCGGTATCTTTCGATACCGCTGATAGGTACATATGAAGCAATAAAATAAAATGGTGGATCTCGATAGGCGTTAATATTAACAAATTGACATTGAACAATAAAAAATGCAAATCTATAAATAATAAATCACAAATATAAGTTTCCTTGTAAAATACAGGTAATCTACATTTAGCGTAATTCAATTTTTAAGAATAAAATTATGGATAGATACTTTACAAAAAAAGAAACAATCCTCGACGAATGCTTGAAAGACGCTGCTTATGCTTATAAAACAAAAGAGCAATGTAACCTATGCCGGTTCAAGGTCGTTGTAAGTGTTAGGAGTTATTTTAATTACGTGACCTTGCAACTATGGACTCGGTTCTCTTCGTAATACAAGTGACCTGCATGATCATGTTTACGATTATTGGTATAACTACATATTGCAAGCGTTTTATAAACAAAGTTACAACAGACACATTTATTTTGTTAATATTTTGTTATATACATATAGTACATTACACATTACAAATTTTTCGATGACTTCTGGACCAAGCATAGAATTTTTTATACAGACCAACGCTTTGCAAGTCTCGTATTTTTAAAAAATGCCATTCAAGGTTTACTACGTTGACGTACCTACCGACAATCGTACCGTGAATCGCGTTACCTCTAAAGATCTATGTGAAGACCTTGAGACAAACTTAATTTAGGTAGGTACCTATTAAACGCAATAAACTCGTCCCCCCTGGTTTTTCGTTGTGTATTATTCTAGCTCGAACGACTAAATTAAAGGTTAAGACGTAAAATTAAAACTCGGATAAATAAAGGTTAAGATCTAAATCAAATAAATAAAGGTGATATTTTTCTAAACCTATTTCCTTTAGGTATGCGAGGAATATAAAAATAACTGGGATATGCTAACCCACGCCATATTTACATTACGATTATATTATAGGTACATTAGATTAGCATTTTACCTACCTTTATTTCCTTCTAACAAAAAAGCTGCTTATGAGTTTGCATTACTCATTGCGTTGTTGTATGTTGAGTTGCCTATATCTACTAAGATACACTAAAAAAAATATTTTCTTATTAGGTTATTCATGTAATGAAAATTATCGTTAAATTCTGTGAGTAATTGTAATTATTATATTCGTAGTAAATATATCAATTAATATAAACAGTCCGCTTATGTTAAACTTACAGTTTAACTTGAAATACTGCGCATGTGTCAATGCAACATAGTAAAAGACATCACATACAGTTCTAAGAACCAAAGATTAGGACATAGAGTTACCACCTCTCCGGTTTTCGGATACAATCTCCGATCTCAGGTTGTACTTCCAATTTCTCCGGCCCAACCAATCTAAACGATGATTTTAAAAATATTCACATGTATTTTAAATTTTATTTCCGACATTAACCTAAGCAAGTATCTATGTCTCATTTTAGAGCATGGGTAAAATGAAATAGAGAATGAAAATCAAAGTAACCTAATTAATTAATGTTCACAAATAACAGATGGCGTTGCTGACCAACTGTATTTTAACATACTATTCTATATTATCTTACTGTATTTTAGAAACACGTCTTTATTTAGCACCAGGGCCTTCAAATCATTTCATTTTATATTGCAACTGTCACTATCACCAAAAATACACGTGGAAAAAACAATAATTCAATGTTTGTAAACGAATATCAGGATATTTGTTTTTTACGTACTTAATTTAATTAATTAATTATGTTTTTACTAAGTTCAATTTTGACGCCCCCCCCTCATGCATTTAAAATACCGGCCAAGAGTAGGTATCGAGGTGGTAACTCTTAGGACAGCACAACATTACTGATCTGTTTATTGTTAAAACAATGATTGACAATGAGAATTCGTCAACAGAGCATTCTGATCACTCGATTATTATGAAATCGATAAGCTCTTTTTTAACCTTGTATTTTCTATATTACAAGTACATCTCTTTTGTTTAGAGCTAATTGTGAAAGTGGTTACTTGGATGATGCTCATCGGACAATACACGGTCCTATTCTAAATAGGATTGGTGTAGAAGTAGATCATGATAAGATGATAAAGTAAAAGGAACACGCCTATAATTTGCATTTCTCACAGAATGTGATTTGTATACTCTGCATAGGTCACTGATCCTCTATAGGAATTATGTAATTAATAATACTGCATACTAATTAGTATACATATTAGTGGAATAGGCAGTAGGAAAAATAGAATAGGTGGGAAACATTTTTTGAAGGCCGGCCATCTTGTACGACAGTTAGCAGATCGGTCTTCGCAGCGATCAAGAGACTAGTTCCTATGTGTTTTGTGGTCTAGTTGGTCTGTGGTGCCAAACAAACAAATGTACCTAATATACATAGTTCAAGCTCCTTCCAGTTCTGTTCCTATGATTGGTGGCAAACCTTTTATTTTGGAGCAAATGATATTAAGGGGGGAAAAGGGGTCTGCGATACAAAAAGAGCATATTTTTATGATTTTTTTTCAGAGTACCTTGTTTATTAATATTTTTATTTTTTTTACATTATTAAGCATTATTCTAAGAATATTCTGCTAAATTTTCATAAAAAAAAATATTGAAAAATAAGCCAGAGAACCGAGTCACCTCAAAAAAAAGTTTCCATGCGTTAGTCAGGATAACTCATGATTGCTTCATCCGAAATTAAAAAACCAAGAAGATTTCTTTAGTACATAAGTTTATCTTGGATTTGAACGAAGGAATTAATAAAATATTCATTTTTGAATTTTTGGTAAAATTGCAATAAAAAAACTGATTTTTGTCTAAAATTTTTTATTCAATAAAAAAAATAAGTTGTAATTGAAAAAAAAAAGAAATCCTTCGTTCAGAACCGAGTATTCAGCATGTAAAAGAAGTGTGCAAAGTTTAGGTGAAATCGGTCCAAAGGTTTTCGAGAAATTTTGACCACAGACTTTAAAACAAGTTTTGAGAAAAAACGTGATTAAAGTTTGATACATGAATAATGATGCCAAACTAACTCGGTTTAGTCTTTCAAAAAGACCCTTCTAAAATCAGGTGTATTATAATGTAAATGTAAAATTTAACAACAAATGAGTCTATTCATGCCTATAGAAATTAGAGAGAAACAGAAAAGAACAGCTGCTACAAACCACTTGCCGCGCCGAGCGTAATGATGGTCAAGGGAGACCGAGCGCCTGGAGACTCAATTGTCTATAACTCGAAAAGTTTTGCTCCTAATGACTTCAAATTTTCTGACAATATTTCTTATTAGTTGTAGTATCAGAGAAAAAAAATAAAAAATAATCGATTTTCCGACCCTTTTCCCCCTTAATATTATATATAAAATTTATTTTTATCAATTAAATGTGTACAAATTAAACCTTGTTTTTACCTTAACACTTTATTTTAAATGATCACAATATTTTGTGCCATTTTAAAGCTTCCTTTTTTCATCAGAATATATCTAATATCAAATTCCTTACGTATTCCCTTCTTTGACTGTACATTCATATAGATAAACTTATTTTTGTTCTCTCAAATAGAAAAAACAACCACATTAATCAGACACAATGCACTCTATTTCTGACTGATCGACATTTATAATAATGCCTTCGTTTTCTTCCATGCAGCTAACTTTATCTTGTAAATACGAATTTGATTCTTCCGTTTGTGTTTTAGTTTTATAGTCTTCATCATTTGACTGAGTATCAATAAGTTCTCTGTCATTATCAGTTCTTTTATTCCTTAAACTACCCTCCTCCTCTTCATCTAACTGCCTTTTTTTAGAAATTACATCTTCTTTATCCATTTTGCTTTGTATATCGCTGGTCCTAGGTTTACTTATGATTATTTGTTCGTTTATAATTATTTGTTTTGGATTCGCTGGGGTACTCATTGAATGGGAATGATCCTTACTGGTTGATGGATCATTACTTTGCTCACCTGCATTTTCTGTTCCATTATTACCCTTATTCACAGTTTCAATTTCAATACTATTCCCTTCAGACACCTTTATGCTACTGGACTCGTTTCCTACTTTTTTCTCACTAACTATTTCGCTGCCTTTTTCTTTGTATTCCAATACTTCCTCTTCAAATCCACTAACGGACTGCTTGCTACTTGACCCCTGTTCATTTTCCTCGGTTTGGCAATCAGCTATTTTTGACACATTTTTTCTTGATTCTTCATTTTCTGATTCGCTAGAAGTTATTAGAATTTCAATATTCTTTGGACTTTCAATTATAACAGCGTCCTCATTATCATCGTCACTTTCAATGGTTTTATTTTCATTTTCTTTTAATTCTGCCTTCCTCTTGCTTTCTAAAGCTAATTGAGATCTAATTGCTCTGGCTCTAGCCTGCAACTCTAATAATTCCAATACACTCATAAGATTCTTTTCGTCGCCTTTTTTCTTTGTCAGCTTTAGATTTCTTTGGGGTCTTGTCATGTTTCTCTTTCTTTATTTTCTTTTTTTGAACTCATCTTTAACTTTTACTTTAGTACCCTTCTTCTGTTTAACTTCTGAATTATCATCTGTAAAAGATGAAAAAACAATTTTAACCTGTTATGGACAAATATTAAATTTCTCGGACTTTGATATATTTTTTCTCTTTTAAATTTAAAAGATAAAAAACAGTTACACAATGCCCAAATTAACTTAATTCCTTTACATTTATCTGCAATATACAATGAGGTATAAAAACATAGATATGCAAGACTTGGCTACCTACACTTTTTTTATGGTTAGAAAAGTTTTTTACCTGAATCAAGGTTTATAACAAAATCATCATCAGTAACGTCATCCAACGATATTACATCTATGGGTTTTTGCTGTTCCTCTTCAGGATCTGTTGAACTGCTGTCATCGTCGAGTTTTTGACCATTAAATATACATTTTAATCTCTTGTTAGATATACCTAATAATTCTTCAAATAACATAGAATTAATCTCTTCTATTTCCAAATTCTATTAAAATAAAATAGGTAAGTAATTGTATATTTATGACATGGTAACTTTAACCTACCCTCATCCATTTGGGAGCCATACTTTTAATTTTTTTGGGTTTTATGATTTTTAAAACTTCTTTCATTAATTTCACCCTATCCTCGAGATAATAAGAAAGTTCATGTTCACTATCTTCACTTTCAGAACTTGATTTACTATTTTTACTAATAAGTTTCATTAACGATTTCCCTTTCTTGGGATTAGGCTTCCCTTTTAGATTAGATTTTCCTTTTGTTGTCCGTTTTTCCATGATAATAAAAATGATTACAAAACTAAATAATTCATAAACAAAATACCTAACCTAAATTTCATAAAACAGGGGAGATTTTAAATTCAACGGTAGATCAAGCTCCACAAAAGGCTGTATTCTTCCTTTTCTTTCATTTAAAATTAGACAGATAAATCCTATTTTAAAGGAAGAGATCTGTGATCGCATCACTGATCTGTATGCAACAGAGTTAAGAATAGAGAACTGGAATTATTAGGCATTCGATTATACACAATGTCCATGTTTCTTATAATTCCAGGACTGTTCCTTTCGGAAATCGAAAAGATCTAATCTAAACTAAAAAAGTACAATCTGGTAAAACCGAGATTATTTAAAAAGTCAGATCCCTATTGAATCAGATTAATAAAAGCCCTACTAGAGTAATTTTATATTAATACCCTAGTTTCTTAGGCTAATGAATTTAACTTAGTTATTTAGACCAATTATTTAGATTGAGATACTATATGAGATCCACTGATCTGAGACAATGATTCCTTTACATATCTATGTGTATGCAGATCAGTGGATCTCATATATAGACATCCAAAAAAAATGTCATCAACTCTGGCTATGAACGAGAGAGATAGAAATAGCGGTCATGTCTAAGCTTTTCAGTTATGTCAAACTTTTGACAAGTGACTGTCACAATTTGTGAAATAAACAATAGCTATCATATGATGTGAGTTTTGACAAGTAAATAAGGTTATAAATTCGAATAAGAATAGAAATACGTCTTTTTTTTCTTGGCCAACTTTGATGACGTTTTTTTTGGATGTCTATAGTATCTCAATCTAAATAATTGGTCTAAATAACTAAGTTAAATTCATTAGCCTAAGAAACTAGGGTATTAATATAAAATTACTCTAGTAGGGCTTTTATTATTCTGATTCAATCGGGATCTGACTTTTTAAATAATCTCGGTTTTACCAGATTGTACTTTTTTAGTTTAGATTGGATTTTTTCGATTTCCGAAAGGAACAGTCCTGGAATTATAAGAAACATGGACATTGTGTATAATCGAATGCCTAATAATTCCAGTTCTCTAGTCTTAACCCGAGAATAATACACCACCGAGAAGCGACAGCAAAGCTTCCCGCGTTGACCGTTTTTGTATGCGCATGCGTCAACTACGTTGTGTTGTTGTCAGTTGCCATCTTGGAATTGTATACGGGGTGGTATGATTTTCATTGTAGAAAAAAATATTTTGCCCTACCCAAGGCTTGACTTGCACGCCCTAAAAAATCGGTCCTAGCTACAGTCCTACATTATTTAAAATATTTCTAATTTTATTTTTTTCTACATTTTTTTAAACCATTTAGTGTACAGACATACGTACAGTTCTTTCAGTGTACATCTGTCAAAACAAACTTCTCTCAGAGTACTTGGTTGTGTTTACGTCATGTCGATCGAGCCATAAAACATCAAAGGGACCGCCGGCATTGTCGCTTCTCGGTGGTGTATATTCTCGGGTCTTAACTCTGTGGTTTGGACAGCGGTCGTATTTTTTTAAACATGGATATTGTGTCTAATCATCATGTAGTACAATCGAATGCCTAATAATTCCAGTTCTCTACTGGATTTTCTACGATACACACTACACAGTGGGCGCATTCAGGGACGGTCAGCGGCTGAGTAGCTAACTTAGCTACTTCCCTGAATGGACGTGGCTGTCACTTTTTTTATCTCAGCGGCTGACCAATTTACTAAGCCTAAAATATTATAGCTGAGATGCTGACTTGACAATAATTCTATCATGATTCTCTCTGTCGTTTTATCTGTGTTGTGAGCAACTGAATTTTAACCTACTTTTAAACAAAAGTTATAGAAAAGAAAATATTGCTTGTTTTTAAACAAAAGTTATGGAAAAGAAAACGAACCTTTGTGCTTTAAGTGTCTTTAAGCACAGAACACGGCAGGGAATTATGAATCCATGATTCATGAGTTATCTGTGCCATAGAACATATTACGTTTTTAGGGCCGGTTTTACAAAAGTGGCTTAAGCCATGTTTAACGTTAAACCTAGAATAAGCTCTGGAATTTAATACTTTACCGTTTTACAATACAAGCTTACACTATTGAGCTTTGCTTAAAGTAAAGCTTTGCTGAGCCCCCAATTTTGGTGGTTTAAACTTGGTTCAAGGTAAAATAAATAATTAAATATATTTTGTTTGGAGACCAGGGTGGTTTAAAGTATTTTTCTGCACCTCCGTTAGGAATAGAATAATTATATAGAATTTTAAGTGATGAGTGATGAGTAAGATATTATCGACTATCGAATAATATAAATGATCATCCTCGAGCACCGTCAATTTCGAAATAAAAAAAAAGTAAGTTCGAAAACTGAATAGGTTTCTATTGATTCTTTCGTATTCAGAATGACTTGTAAATTACAATCATTCTAAAATATACAGCGTGTTCCATTTAAAAATACATGTTCCTAATTATTTCTCAAATCTAGTGGTTATGGAAAAAAGCAAGACACGAAAAATTCTAAAATTCTAATCTCTCCGGTCAAAAGTTATTGAGTGTACACTATATTAGTAGATACCCTGTATATCTAGAAGTCGATATGATATACATATAACTTAATAATGTAAACAAATAAAATATTTAAATTTTATTTATTTATGAATGTATGTAATTTCAAAAATAAATACTGTGAAATTAAAATGTTTTCTGTAATAGTAAAATCACAAAGGACAAACAATTCTTTAGTTGATAATTAACACATATGGCCTCTTTTGGTGTGTTTATTCTTGTTTTATTATACATGCAATATATTACAAATAGCACAATCTTGAAAAATTCGGTTTGCTAAACCTTTGTCAATTATTGTAAGTGAAAAAAGTAAAATTTCTGTGGTAGATTTTCTTTCTAATATGTTGAAACTTACTACTTAGAGTCTGTGGTACGATTTATGCATATGCATGTATATCTCCAATGTGACAAAATGTAAAATTTAGAGAAGACAAATAAAACTGATTAAAAGGTATTGTAAACAAAGTTATTTATTTCGTAAATATCTTTTTATGTCTAGTATAACATACTCTTTCACCTTTTAAGTCCAGTCAATAGAAAAGAAAAAAAAGAGTCATTCAGTTTTTGTTTTCATTTTTATTTATTTATAATATTTATATATTTATGTATTATATATATTTAAATAACCTCTTCTTTTGTGGAACAATTAGATAATTAATTCATTTTCGTCCATACCTACCTATCTTATTTAATTCTTCTTTTCATTATATTATAGTTTTTTTTATGACAATGAGGTTAGATTTTTTTTTCATGAAAAACATATGTTTTTTATGGATCCTTTGGAGAGAACTAGCGTTAAACCGAACTGCGCATGTGCTAGCAGTACCAACTGTAGTTCATTAGACGCTTTTGCGGGTTCTACTAAGCTAGGGTTGTGTTTAGTTTATAAAACGCAACTGAGTTTAAGCTTGGGCTTAAATTGAGCTTTGGTTTAGTTGAACTTGCGCTAAACCCCATATTGTAAAACCGGCCCTTAGATCTTTGCGAAGGGAGTGTTAAGCCGCTGACTGTCAGAAAAGGCTAACTACTAACACATAGCGGTCAGCGGCTGAGCGTCCCTGAATGCGCCCAGTGACTCGTTGGGCACTGACCAAAGATTAGAAAAATAAAAAATATTTTACTGAAAGAAATAGGTACAATAACTAGGTCATACAATTAGTCGGACCCTACATATTTATTAATAGAAATAAAAGTTAAAAGTGTACAATTTAATATTTTGTAAGTTTATCGCGTGCAACAATTATGGCATTTAAATTTGTTGGCATACTATCTATTAAGTTTTGAGTGATGACAAGGGATATATCACTCCAAATTATTGAGAAATTTCAGAATAAAATCTAAACTTTGAACACGCTGTATCTCTTAAACCAGCGACATTGGTATAAGGCACGTCGAGCTCAATCGTAATATTTTGGTGTCTTGTATCTCCAGTTTAGTCTTGTCTCGTTCTTTATGACTCTCCCTGTATATGTACTTTTATATCCCATAACTTTTTTTTTGTAACATGCAAGCAAGCAAACGTAACGTAAAAAAATAGCCTAGGAAAGATAGCCAGAAATTTTTCAAAAAATTCCTCAAGCGTAAAAAAACAATTGGTAATTAGGTAAAAAATAGTGCATTTTGAGTGCACTAGTTTTGGATCAAATCGGTTTGTAGGAACATAACCAAAAAAATTCATAAACGTGTGAAAAACCGATTTATTTACTTTTTAAGTACCAAAAAAAAATTTATTTCAGAAAAAAAAATAGCACGTTATAGCGCTTAAAAAAGACAAAGAAAATCAGTTTTTTAAAAAATAAAATCGGTTCACAACTTTTTGCAAAAAAAAATAAAAACCTTGCCCTTTTTTACTATCTAATTACTCGGCCTACAAAAGTCGTAGGTAGGGATGTGCGATACGATCCGATACTTTCTTGTACCGGTAATTTAAGTATCGGTATTCGATATTTTGTACCCGGTATTCCCACATTCGATACGATACGATCCGATACAATTTTGGGGGATATCGTTTGTTTCGATACCCGAGAAAAAAGTTTGGGACGCAGGTTATTTGGTGTTGTGTTTCGTTAAAAAGATGATAAAATACGATTAATATAATAATTAATCGGTCTATCTACTGTGAGCGATGCGCAGTAGGCGACACGTTTACTTATGATTTTGGCTAGAGATTTTGCTGGTTCTTATGCTGTGGCAGAACAGGCGACACATATAAAAATATAAATTAAACTTAAATTTCACTAACGCAACTATAAATAATAACATTCATGTTCTCGTGTATATTGAATATTGGGTATTTGGCTATTTGGTTTTGTTTCAACAACAACAGTCAACATTCAACACATGATATTAATCGTCGGAAATTAGTAAGGAATTTTGTACCGGTACCGATGTGTTCGATACTGAAAAGTATCGGTACTTTGGCAGTCGATACGATACGATACGCTGTATTGGTACTGAAATGTGGATCGGAACATCCCTAGTCGTAGGGACTCTCTCAACTGGAGAGCACAAAAGCAATCGCGTCAAGCAGTCGAGAGTTCCCCCACCATGCGCCTTTCCCCGTCGCTCGAGCGCTTGAGCGTCCGAAACGCAAAACAGCCCGGTTCTCAATGTCGTTTTTGATACACTTTGCAAAATTACCGTAGGACTGTTATTGACAATTGCCGGGCCATTTTTTGAAAACACCTTTTTTTACAATTCTTCGAATTGCGCTAAAAGTCATGAATATTTATTGCTAAATTTTTATTGTAAGTAGCCACCCAAAAGAGCTACAATTTGGTCACTCGCGGAAGTCCCTACAACTTTCGTAGGCCAAGTAATCAGATAGTAAAAAAAGGACAATTTTCAAAGGTTTTTATTATTTTTTTTTGCAAAAAGTTGTGAACCGATTTTAATGTTTAAAAACTGATTTTCTTCGTCTTTTTAAGCGCTATAACCTGCTATTTTTTGTTTTTTCTGAAATAATTTCAAATTTTTTTTGGTACTTAAAAATGTTTCTGAATTGTTTTGGTAATGTTCCTACAAACCGATTTGATCCAAAACTAGTGCACTCAAATTGCACTATTTTTTACCTAATTACCAATTTTTTTTTAACGCTTGAGGAATTTTTTAAAAAAAATTTCTATCTTTCCTAGACTATAAGTACTTAACTGATGTCCAATCTTAAATACTGAGTGTGAAACAAGTGAGTGAAGCCTCTAAAGTTAAGAGTCATGCGAGTTACACTTGCTTCGCATGGTGGTCTATGTGTTAATTGTTGTCAAAACTCTTGACTATCTGTGGCGACCTAACTGTCGTTCCTATAAGCACATTGAGGGAGTAACCATCAAGCTCAGACGAATTGTGAGTGCACCAAAACATGTTTCTCGCTTCAAAACTTGATGATTATTCTGTACCACTGTTACAGGAACTAATTTTAATTTGACACATAATTGGCATTCAAAATGTTTTTCTTACCGTGTTTTCAAAATACAAGTATTTAGTCTCTGCTCTCTATACATTCCAAACATAAAAAATGGTGGAATAAAAGACCAAGTGTAAAGATAAAAAACTAGTGTTTCTTTTGGCAGCACTTTTCTCTTAATACAATAAAAAAAAAAGGTAAAAGTTCACAATAATGATATTAGGCTATAAATAAAAATTAAATTCATATCCTCGACAATTTTGCCTGTATGTTCCTCAACTGGTTGACTAAATAATCCGTGTTCGGTTTGCTATACAAATTCGAAAGTAAAGCGGCTACAGTGTCCTGACATAATGATGTTATTTTCCTCCTGAAATAATGAAACCACAACTTATGTAAACAGTCTTTTTCATACATGTATTTGCATACTAATACAAAGGCAGACAAAATTCACCTCAGTTCACTATATGACACAACAATGGAAAGTATTAGAAGCTCTTCTAAACTTTGTGCAAAATAAAAACAGATGCACGTCACCGATGATGCTATTAAGAGGGCATGACACCTTCAAAAATATTTTTTTGTTTTAAAATTGTTTTAAAATGCGTATAATTTTAATAAAATACAAGATATCATTTTGAAACTTTACACATATATTTTGACATGAAAAAATTGTATAAAAAAGTTTTTTTTGGGATTTTTTTATGAGATTTATGACGACTAGAATTTTTTTAGAAAAAACAGCAAAAAATCACGGCGGGCGTGATTGCGGCTCATTCGAACATCTGAAAAAAATAAATAAAAAGGGGTTTTAATCAGCATCGAAGCCCCCATGGAATGAGTTACAAGAAAAAATTTTGGTCGAAAATTAACCAAATGGCGGCATTTTTTCGAAAATGGCCAATTTTTGGGGCCAAAATCCGGCCAAAAATCAAAAACTATAATACCGATCTTTCTGTCCGTAGTTCATTCCATGCATTAATATGTGCACAACAACATATTAAAATTTCAGAAAGATCGGTCGAGTATTTCTTTTTTTATCACGCCTGCCAACTTGAAAAACGTGGTTTTGAGAAAAACGCGTTTAAAGTTTTTTAACTACAACTTTTCAAGAAAATGTTACAGTCAGTCTTCAATTCCTTCCTCCTTCTCATCTCTGCATGTAATTTTTCATCCCTACGTGCAGTTCTTGCTTCTTTTGAAGCCTCAGTGCTCCGACGATTCGCCTGCTTAATTGTGTGCAGCGTCACGAACTTTCGCATGCTGCAACGAATGTTGGCCGATGGTAATGTCCAAAACTTGCATGATTTTCAAAATGGACATGAAGAACGTACACACACTGAGATTCATTCAAAATATACATTTGGAATAAACTGTATAACTGCATGGCTTATACGAAATAAATACTCTATCATAACAATAAAACCACTTTCCAAAGTGTTTCCCCCTACTAACAAAATTAATTTATAAAGGAAATATATATAGAATTATACAGAGTATATATTTGTAAGACGCGGCAAAAAGAAAGTAAGAAAATCACCAAAAATACGGCTTTGACGCGATGTGCCTAAAACGCTCGCTATATATTTTAGAAGCCGAATTTGAGGTTTATATAATTAAAAACTAGTTTTTCAATATTTTTTTAAACAAGAAACAGTCAAAATTTGAAGGTGTCATGTCCCCTTAAATGTGTGCAGTGATACCAGCACTCGACCATATTGAAACAAAAACTATAATCGACTGTTTTATTGAATTTTAATTTTTTTTTTAAATTCAATTGTATAATTGTAAATTTTTTAAAATTCAACTGCTTGTATATCGTTGTTATGCAGTTGGCAGCGGATCCAATGTTGCCATGTTGTATTACTTGAGATTTATTGACAGTTTGAAATTACCTGAACCTTACATCGACTTTAATAGTGGTTTGTGTCTTTTTTGCTCGACAAATCTCACGATTTCGAGAAATCTCGGTATCTCGCGATCTCGAGAAATCTCGGGATTTCGAGAAATCTCGACTGACTGAGAATTTCGTCTCGTCTCGTCTAGAAAAATGACTCCTCGTCTGGTCTCAAAAATTCATACGCATCAAGCTTTACACTGACGCTCGATCGATACAAATTAAAATTGAACTCAGCATTTTGAAATCGATGACCAATTTCCTAAATGCTGGGTTAAACCAAAGTGTAATATATTTTCTTTTATTTAATGTCTTTTGCTAGCTGAACTTATAAATTTAAACAACTGTACGTATTAATACATTAATTTCACCTCTTTTCGAGAAATTTCGATATATCAAGAAATCTCGGTATCTCGAGAAATCTCACGATTTCGAGAAATCTCGGTATCTCGCGATCTCGAGAAATCTCGGGATTTCGAGAAATCTCGACTGACTGAGAATTTCGTCTCGTCTCGTCTAGAAAAATGACTCCTCGTCTGGTCTCAAAAATTCATACGCATCAAGCTTTACACTGACGCTCGATCGATACAAATTAAAATTCAACTCAGCATTTTGAAATCGATAACCAATTTCCTAAATGCTGGGTTAAACCAAAGTGTAATATATTTTCTTTTATTTAATGTCTTTTGCTAGCTGAACTTTTAAATTTAAACAACTGTACGTACTAATACCCTTCACCTCTTTTTCGAGAAATTTCAATATATCAAGAAATCTCGGTATTTTGAGAAATCTCGCGATCTCGAGAAATCTCAATATCTCGCGATCTCGAGAAATCTCGGGATTTCGAGAAATCTCGACTGACTTAGAATCTCGTCTCGTCTCGTCTCGAAAATTCGAAATCTCGCACATGCCTAGTATAAACATTGAAATTATAAGATTATGGCCAAATAAGTTACACTTACTTTTCAACACTGTTGTAACTCTCGTGGTTATTTAAGAAACAGTTGATCAATGCCGCCGTCGCTTCTGATAGATGAAACTCATTTTCCTCAACCTGCCAGAAGTGGTCATTTACGGATATCGTAATCAAACTAAAAAGAAGACATTACTTGCCGAAAATATAAAAATTCACAGAGTACGTACTTGTTGTACACAGAAATTAGCTTCTCGAATGGGATATTTATAGAGACCAGTGTCATAGGTACAAGATATTTGTCACCTTTTAATTTCGCATTCACTATTTCCAGTTCGTAAACAATGTAGCCTAAAATTAGAACAAAATTAAGTAAACTAGATAACTACTACTTTTAGGTCTTGCATAAAGAAAAGTATAAGAAAAACGTATTCTTTTATATGCTAGGTGGACTAAAATTTTGTAGATCGAAGCAAAAGTAAGGAAACAAATGACATACTCAGTGGAAAACAATGGGTTGAGTGAGCATACTGTCTCGACAAATATTTTACTTTCGTTAAGATCTGACCCATCCTGTCGTTGCCTGATCCGGTAGTCTTCTTTATTTCGTCTGACAAAATCTGTTGCCATATCGATTCGATTAAAGAAGTATCCGTGTAACCTGCACAATCTATAATCGCCAATTGACATTCTAGTAAGTTGAAGGGCTCGGCAAAGTTTTCATACAGCTGAAAAAATTAATTATTAACTGTTTCTCATGCACTACTGTTTTGTAATCAAATAACTTACTTGCGATATCTCAAATAATTCAGAATTTAGAGCAAGGATCACCTCCTGCGCATTTGGAATTTGGCTTTGTAAGTTGACGACTGCCTCCAAAATTTGCTCTTGAACTTTGGCCACTTCCATTTTGTCCTCCAAATCCCTCAAAAATATACCCAAGTGGGGCGCATAGCCGACTTTATCGCTCCTCATGCACATTATCGCCCTGGCTAAGTACGATAATCTGTCTTTTAATGGAATAGTGTTTCTAAAATAAATGCCAATTCAGATTCAAAACCAGCGAAAAAAGTAAATACAATCGTTAAAATGGAAATTATAAATATCAAGTATCAGGTAAATTTAAATCAAACTAGTTGTACTGGCAGACGTTGTCCTTCCCTTTTAATTTTAATATCGAATTTTATGAATATTATGACTATGGCGCTACTTATCGAATCTTAGCATAGCTATGAACCATTGTCTCGACAGTTCAAGTAAATACTACCTCAATCGGTCAAGTCGTTCAAAAGTTACACGATTACTGATCACCCGTATGTCACTGATTTGCAGTAGACATCAATTAAAAATTAATTTTCTGTATAATTTTTTTTTTCGTGAATCTTTCCGATATTTTAACAGTTTTTCTGCTATTCGGGGCGGAGACGAATCCAACAGATCAAATATCATAAAAATCGGTCCAGCCTTTCTTGAGTTATAAATGGTGTAACTAACACCACTTTGTTTTATATATTAAAATTTTGGCTAAGGCTATTCAACATAATTTAGTTTAATTTCAAGTCAGAATTTTATTGATTTATTTTTTTCAATATTAAAAAACGATTTTCAAAAAATAGAAGGAGAGATTTCAGAAATACGGTACCTAAATATACGAGCCCAGAATCATACCGTTTGGCCCAATGTTATTTTTGGTGAGATTTCTGAAACAAAGACTTCATACTGTGAATACGACAATTATCCTTTATTACATTATTTGTCATATTATTTATTATATTATTTATCCTACAAATTGCCAAGAAAGGATAATAGTTGTATCCATAGTATGAATTCTTTGTTTCAGAAACCTTACCAAAAAAATAGCATTGGGCCAAATGATATGATTCTGGGCGCGTATACATTAGGCATGTGCGAGATCTCGAATTTTCGAGACGAGATTCTCAGTCAGTCAAGATTTCTCGAAATCCCGAGATTTCTCGTGATCGCGAGATTTCTCGAGATCGCGAGATTTCTCGAGATCGCGAGATTTCTCGAGATACCGAGATTTCTCGAGATCGCGAGATTTCTCGAGATCGCGAGATTTCTCGAGATCGCAACATTTCTCGAGATACCGAGATTGAGACTGAAAATTTGGGAAATGGTTCATTTTGTATTCCGATCAAAAGTCTCCATGCGGTCAAAGCTTGAAGTGCCCATTTTTACGCAGTACGGCCGTTTTCATTCAAGTCTCGAGGATCGAGATCTCGAGATTTTCGAGATCCTGCACATGCAGGAAGTTATAAATTTTCAGTTGTACTATATTTCCCATAAGTATTCCTTTGCACCCCCACATTTTTTTAAGTTCCGGTCGTCACCAATAATAACACTTACCCACGCCTCGACGCGAGACTATTCAATATTTTGGCAGCCGCAGTGTGGTTGTTGTTGCTCTCGTAGAACTTCCACAGCAAGTCCATCACTGGAATATTATCGGGATGCTGGACGGCGGTACGTTTCAGGTAAGTTTCCAGGGAGGACTTGCCGATTTTTATGAGATCGCCCGTCATATTCTTCGACACCATCCACTCGTACAATGCTATATGCAAAATTTCATCAGGACAGTCCAGTATTTCGTTAATCACTTCTTGCATCTAAAACATAATGTATAATATATAATAAATATCCAACTTGCGGACTATTGAAGGAGGTAAACATTTACCACGAGGCCAACACGAGGCTCGTCAGTTCCATTTATCAAGACCGTCTGGTTGGTTAGATAATTTCTCTCTTGAACGTTGGAGCCTTGCTCTTGATTTTGTTCAGCGTATAAATTTTCCAGCATGCTTAATATCTGCTTATAAATTTCCATTCTGTATAAAAAAAACATAAATAAGTTTTAAATTGGAATGGTAACAATCTCATGAATGTGTTTGTTATGCTGATTCCAATGTGTCCGTTTTGATGATTCAGTTTCTTCAGCAGTTAAGACATCTTCACATTCAGAGTACCACAAGGTTCTAACTTAGGCCCAATATTGTTTACCCTTTAGGATTAATGATGTTTGCGGATAACTTCGATCTTTCTAAATGTAGAAAAATGGTAAATCTGGCTATCTCCTTGAAAAATTCTCTTGAATCATCTCAATAAATGTAAAAGGCGTGGGAGTTGTTTTTGATACTAAATTGATATTCTTATCTCACATATCCTATGTGATTTCAAAATGAACTCTTTTCTGTGTATGCTCCAAAATTACTATACTGTTCATTAGTAAGCTCAAATAGTGTTGAATTGTGTTGTTTGTAATTTTTATCGAAAAAATGATAAGTGATAATATCAAAAAGATTAACTCACATTTTTAATTAATAGTCCAGGCGAGGTAGCAAAACACAAGTGATTTTTGAAAATAATAAGTTGCGGCACTTTTCCAAAGTGATAATTAGGAGAAAAATCGTACGAATCGAATGGAAATGTTTTGGACAAAATTCGATTGTAGGATCATTGTGAAAAAGTTGCAAAAAGGTGTGAAAAAAGGTTTTTCCGACTTTTAGGTATGACAAAAAAATGTTTTCAAAAAAAATATTCCGTTGTAGAGCTTGAACAGACGGATAAAATAGTTTTCGGATCATTAAAATCGGTTAATAACTTCAAATCTTTGTTGTCCCTCTACAACTATATCAAATTTGAAGTCTTCAAGAACACGTAGCTTTTTGCAAAATTGCTCTACGACAATTATTGTGGAAATAGGGGCCGTTTTACTAAAGTACCTGTTTTTACTTTTTCGCAATTTGCGCGAAAACATGAATATTTTTTGACAAAAATTTAACTGTAGATAGGTGTTGGAAAACCCTACAATTTGAGCCCCGGAAGACATTTCTAGGATACTTACAGACCGAGTAATTGAACATCGATAAATCGCTAATTTTCGCGGTTTTTATTTTTTTTGTGCAAAAAGTTATCAACCGATTTTAATGATCCAAAAACCATTTTATTCGTCTTTTCAGGCGCTATAACGTGAAATTTTTTGTTTTTTACTCAACATTTATTTTTATGCCTAAAAATAGAAAAAAACTGTTTTTTTGCAACTTTTTGCAACGTTTTCATTATCTTCCTACAATATTTCGCTGTCCAAAACATGTGCATATGATTCAGACGATGTTTTTTCTTTATAAAACCGTTGAAAAAGTGTCGTAAATAATTATTTAAAAAAATAACCTACACCACCTGGACTATAAGTAGTCTGTATTAAAAGTTGTCTCTGAATCTTGAATCTCTTCATCATCATAGAATGTACACTGCACTGAATTGTTGCTTTTAGTTAATTTCAATGCAGATATTTCATGTTTTATTTCATCAGGCTGTATATAGACAACATGAAACAATAAAAAAATGCTTGGAATTCACATGTCAAAATATTTGGTTCTTTTTTACTTCAAACGCCAGATCAGAAATTTAATTTAATTCAATTACTATACTATATAGGATAAGACTACATTTTTAAACGATAAATCAAGCAATCGGCAGCGGACCATCTGCCTCATTCCACACCGTCCCTTCCACATAGAATTTTTTTAGCTGGTAATATTTGCTATACCTAAGTCAACATGGGCCAACCCTGTATATATGATAATAACATATAACGCACTCACTAACTATATGTGTAATAAAACGTATCTGAAATTACTACTGCAGCGGATGAATGACCATGAGCTGTATACTCAAATTTAATAAATTTACCTTTTCTGGAAGTAATTATAGCCTTCCTGGTCGGCCACATTGTCATCGGAATTGTAAAAGCTCTCGGCTATTTTATCAGGATCGATCTTCTTGCCGCAGTCAAAACATAATTCTATAACCGCCTTATACGCCTTTAAACTAGTGAACTCCTTACACACCTCGGCCAGATTAATGTGCGGGGAGATCGTTTTGCAAAGCTGCAAGGCAGAGTATATCAGCTCTTCCTTTTCATCTAAGTTCTGGATGGTCCTTGACGACTTCAGGATTTCGCTTGCCTAGGAAGTGAACGTAGTTTTTTCAAATAATTTGCATCACTATTTATCACGAATTTAAAAAAAAAACAGTGAAGTTTATAAACAGAAAAACTTAAACCGTAGTAAAATGCCAATTACGTGTGTTGAAATTGAATGATACACCACAATAGAGTGTCATAGTGGCGGCTGGTTGATTGTTGTTGATTCGAAGTTGAAATTTTCCGACTTTAATAAAGAAGCATGGGACACATCATATTTTAGGGTATGATTACTAGAGCTAAATGGAAGGCTATAGTAGAAAAAAAACCTTTCTATAAAATAAAATTTCCTATATATCTCGTTCATATAATTGCTCAATTGCGTCTTTTAATCAACAGATATATTTTAAAATTCACACACTCAGGAGTTACATATGAAACAGTGGTACATATTTTTGAATGTCCCATGTATAAAGAAATAAAAACCCCTGAACCCTTTACCTTTAGACTGCCGGCTGGCTCATATATGGGACAGGAATAAAATAATAGTTTTAGTGATGAATACAGATATTATAGTGAATTTTTCCCATTTAATAGGCTCTCTGATCTCTAAAGGATACAACTGAAATTCTTTCTAGTCGATCGAGGTACCCAAACTACCCCTAGAGAGGGGGTGAAATATTTAAAAACTCGTTATTGAACTTTTTACTGAATTTTTTTAGTAAATAGCCTGTAAAATCTGTAAAATGTATCCTAAAATTTTCCACAATTGATTGAGATGCCGAAACTACCCCTAGCGAGGGTGAAATTTTCAAAAATTCGTAATTAGGTGGGTATTGACTTTTTACACGATTTTTTTCGGAAGCACGCTGTAAAATGTACACTAAAATTTTCCGCAATTGAGATGCCGGGGGGTGATATTTTCAAAATTCTTTATTGAACGGTTATTGACTTTTTATCGGTTATATCACTGTATTTAGGATAAATAATAATTTTTTTTTAGCGATACTTGAATATAATGTGTTCGATTGAATTCGAATGTAAAATATTGAATTTATACCTATAACTATATAAATAATAATATGAAAAATACGTTTTTAAAATTACTAATTTTCGAATGTCAAAAAAAATCACTTATTCTAATCCAATCGCAAAATGACCTTTACAGCCTTAAAGTACAATCCTTAAGGTTTAAAAAGACCACTTATAAAATTTCTTTATCTTCACTTTTCGTACTGTGACAGCAATTTGTAAAAAAAAAACACGATTTTTTTCACAAGGTTTTCTTGTATTTCGATAGATATTTTAAAAACCTTTAGATTTGAGATAAAATAGAGTACGTATTCATCTTTTTGAGATTCTTCCAAGTTATAAGCAATTGAAAATTGCTCGGATCTCCCAGACCCAGTGTACACCCAACGGTACAAACCATATAGTGCACCCCGTGAGGGTTAATTTATATAGGTATTTTATCCTTCACTTAACCGTACTATTTGGTAAAAATAGTACTATGTTGCTACATAATTTATGTAAACATATTAATTTTTTCATTTGTTAACTGACTACAGTCCTGTTACACGCCCCGCTCGCACGAACTCTAATTATAAGTTTAAGGTCTACTGTACACAATATATCTGTTGCTTACCTTGGAGAACGCAGCGTCTTCAGTCCTGTACAAATGCGGGCACACCTCCCTCAGCTTGGCGCTTATGGAATCGACGGACGCATTGTCGCTGAGGTAGCTGTTAACCAGCGTCGTGATCAGTACCGAACAGATGTCCTGCCTGTACAAAAACAGATCCTTAAAAGTCGTGTTTTGCAGTATCTGCTGCTGGTTGTCTGGCAACGCGCCGATCAGGCTATGGAATTGATGCTCACAGAGTATCCGCCAGAGGCCCATTATCTGACAGCAGTGGCACACGAACACCTTCAATGCATCCAGGGACTGGCGCTCGTCCAGCTGAGCGTCGTGGAGGGTGTAATTCGCCCTCGTCAGGTTCATCGAGGTGTTGTTGAACATGGAATTGTGGGCAGCAGGCGCGGACCTGGGTGCGGAGAGTTGCGTGTTTCGCATCAGGAAGCTGTGCAGTGCCGTTAGGTTGTTCAAGATGTAGATGCATTCCTCGCTGCTGATTGTACTTTGGTTCTGAAAACATAAAAACATTACATTTGTATATAGTGTGGCCCATAGACACGGGATTAATCCAAAATATTACACGGAAATAATCCAAAAATATCCTGAAAGTGGTCCATTTTTACTTTGAAACTACTATTTCAATTTCCTCAAAAAGTAAATTAGAAGACGTAGAACTACTGAATGGATTTCTTGGTCTCCTGATTTGTTTCCCTTCCTTTATCTTATATGGGGCTATTTAACCCTTTCAGGACGGCTGTCACGTAAGTGTGACAAAAAAAAAATTGCCGGACAGGCGGGTGTCACATATATGTGACACTATACCATCCGTTTTTTTTAAGTAGTGACAGAACGTATAAGACACATTTTAGATTATTACTTGGCAGAGGGTCGAGTGTCACACCGTATAAGCTCATTTTTGCTTGGCAGATAACCGGCCGTCATAGCGGTGTGACGCTGTCTATCATATATGACAACCGGCAACGTGGCATCGAATGCGAGCACGTGTGGTGTATTGGCCTGGTTGTTTTTTTCTTAGTAACTCAAGTTAGTTAGTTTTGGATAAATATAGCTGTTTGCTAAGTGGTGTATATCTTTTGTTATATTTTTATTACTATTACTTTTATTACTTTCTCTGTTGCTTTCTAATACATATTTTAAAATAAACTTTGTTGTTTCAATAAATAAATCTCGAAATAAATGTTTTCTTTCTTTTCGCCTTCCAGAAAGACACATTTCTAAAGTGTCACATATATGTGACACTCGCCCGTGTGGCATGCAAAAAATACCCGCCCAGGTGGCAATAAAGTGCTGTGGGGTCGCCGTCCTGAAAGGGTTAAAATCAAATGGTAATCGACTAAATAATATCAAAGATTTAAAAAAATAGGATAACGGAAGGAATTCACAAAATAAGCCCTGAGGATTATACAAAATGTCATCCGAGAATTTAAAGATCATCTTGCATATTGCCAAGAGGTGACGGGTAATCATTTCTTTTTTATACTTCTATATCACTCAATAAGCTCGCAGGATGACTAATAAAACAACAACTTTAAGGAAAAATTCGACTTTATTCATCATCATAGTCTTCTGCAAGACTGATACCTTCATTCCAACACTTCTCCAACATATATAGAAATGTTAGAGAGGCGTAAGAAATTTATAACCCTTCAAAATACAGTTTCAGTGGTCACCTCCTCATTGGAGCCATATCTCTTTCTGGTGAGTATTTTTTTAAGATTTGCGAACAAGTAATAGTAGCTGGGGGCAAAATCTGGAGGATACGGTGGATGCAAAAGCAATTTGAAGTGCAATTTGTGTAATTTTGCCATTGTTGCGATCGACTTGTGATATGGTCTTAGTGAAAGAGCACGTTTTTCTTCTTTATTTGGGGCCGTTTGTTCGCGATTTCGTTCTTCAAATACACTATTAATGCTATGCTATTGTGATCCCTAGTTAGCCTAGTGATCCCTTTTTCCTTTTCAATATAGTCATGACGATATCAATGATACCATGAATATCATGATGATACAATGAATAACACTTGTCAAGCCATTGCTTTGCTTGAACAGTATATTTCCCATCAAAAAGCAATGCTTTGTCAACACACAAAATTAAGATTTTTCCATTGTTTTGAAAATTAGTAGCGTCACTAAAACCACTGTAATTTGTAAACTCATGGTTGGAATGTCATGTCGGTTGAAGGTTGGTACTATCTAAAAATTATATGGATGTCAATAGTGGCGCCATCTATATATCATCCGACGAACTTATTTAATGATGTAAAATAAGGTTTTTTGCGATTTTGAAGTAGTTTAAATTCGATTTTACCAATGTTTTTTGCATTTTTATGATCGTGGGATGTTACAGAAATAAAATTCATGCACAAAGGTATGAATTTGTCTGTTAATCTATTTATATTAATTAACAAATTAAAAAAAAAACAACCCTTTTTTAACAAAAATTCATTATTGGAGCAATTTTTTTTGCATCATCATGCGGAAAAAATTTCTGCGGCTTTCATAAAAAATTATTATACAACGGTTTTTTGGGGTCGCTGATTTTTTTGAGTTTTTACTTGATTTTTATTGTTTTTGTTTTTTTTCATATAAATTTAACTGACTACTTTCCATAGTTTATACTTTAAAAAAAATTTTTTATCAAACAGCAATCCATTAGGAATTTTTAAAATCCAAGTTCAGTTTGGTAATCAGCGAGAGCTCTAAATTTTCTGTGTATCAATTTTCAATGAAATCCGGTAATATTTGAAATTTTTGTCCGCCATCTTGGATCCGCCATTTTGAATGTTTAAAATCTGAATTCAGATTCGTAATCAGCGACCCCGAAAACCATGATACAATATTTTTTAATGAAATTCGGTGATATTTGAAATTTTTGTTCGCCATCTTGAATCCGCCATTTTGAATTTCTAAATACTGAGGTCAGATTCGTAATCAGCGACTCCCAAAACCCCAATGTACCAATTATTATGAGAAACCGATTATATAAAAAATGTATGCCGCAAAGGGTTGTCAGAGGGTACTGTTGAAGATAATAAAAAGCTTTTTCGAAGGTGTCACACGACCCACAATTTAACATTTTTGAGGGGGGCTGCCAATTCAGAGGGGGTCAAAGTGGTAGAAAAATATTTTTATGTTAATAAACGGCAGTTTCAAAGTATAAATTGACCTCTTTCAGAAAATTTTAGAAAATTCGATCATCATGCTCCAAAAGGATTTATTCCATACATATGGATCGCACTGTATATTCGAGATCACCGATAAAATACTTACTGTTACTGTTCTCCCATCCATACAAATATTTTCTATGCACCTCCTGTTCCATATTGGCCTCAGTATCCTACCTAAGTATAAGTAGAGCCCATTGTGCTTAGACGAAAAAGTAAACAGGGACTGGACATCGAACGACGCATGCTCAGGCGACAAAGCTTGAGATAAATTCGGGCTTTGGGGATAGAGGCTTTGCTGGAAGTGTGGAGGAGCAGGTGTCGAAATAATATTTGGCGAAAACATAGTCGTTCCTGCAACTTTAAGATGATTTTAATAAACATGTGCATATATATTTTTTTTTGTTTTAGTTGTAGGTTAAGTGAAAGAGTAGCCTTTGCTAACTGAGTAGCCTTCGCCTACTTGTACTCGTATTTTGTTTATTTTCATTTTTTTCTCAATAACGACGATAACATTATTATTATTATATAAAGAATTTTGTGGATATTCGTTAGAGAAAATCTCATATTTTTTGAAAGGAGGCATTAATATTTAATGGTGAGGAATTCACATATAGTCCAGGCGGCGTAGATTATTTTTTAAAATAATTAGTCGCGGCACTTTCTCAACGGCTTTATAAGGAAATACATCGTCTGAATCGAATGCACATGTTTTGGACAGTGAAATATTGTAGGAACATAGCGAAAACGTTGCAAAAAATTGCAAAAACCGGTTTTTTTTCTATTTTTAGGAACAAAAATAAATGTTGAGTAAAAAAACAAAAAATATCACGTTATAGCGCTTGAAAAGACTAATAAAATGGTTTTTGGATCATTAAAATCGGTTGATAAATTTTTGCACAAAAAAATAAAAACCGCCAATATTAGCGATTTTTCGAAGTTCAATTACTTGGTCTGTAATTATCCTAGAAATGTCTTCCGGGGCTCAAATTGTAGGGCGTTCCAACACCTCTCTACAGTTAAATTTTTGTTAAAAAATATTCATGTTTTCGCGCAAATTGCGAAAAAGTAAAAACAGGTAAAAAAGTTATTAACCGATTTTAATGATCCGAAAACTATTTTATTCATCTTTTCAAGCTCTACAACGGAATATTTTATTTGAATATGCTTTTTTTGAATTTTTTTTTTCGTGCCTAAAAGTCGAAAAAACCTTTTTTTCGCACCTTTTTTGCATTTTTTTCGCAATGATCCTACAATCGGATTTTGTCCAAAACGTTTTCATTCTATTCGTACGATTATTTTCTTAATTATCATGTTGACAAAGTGCCGCAATTAATTATTTTAAAAAATCACTTGTTTTTTGCTACCTCGCCTGGACTAATATACCGCACATTTGATTTACAACATTTAGCTCTATTTTGCATGAAATAGATCCACCAATTTTAGTAGTTTTTGGTGTAATACAAAATGAAAACGAAATGTAGAGAATTTTGTACTGAAAATATAGATTTGTGGTACGTATAATTTGAAATCTGTATATGTATATTCTAATTAAGAAACTAAATATTTTCAGAAGTTTTTTTATGTTTTGTATTTTTTCTTTGTACTGCTTTTTGTTTTTTTTTTCAACATTGTAAATCAGATTTGTGTATAAATTGGTGAATTGTATTGAATGTAATGCATCAAATTTATATTTATTGCAAAAAAAGTAAATGAATTAAATATTCATTGTTTTTTCTTTAAACACTGTATTTAGTTAACGAATTTCTAGGAGTAAAACTATTCATGTTAAAATAATTCTGCACTTACAGACGTTGGTGGTGTTCATCTGAGTCACTTTGGGTTCCCCACCGAACATAAAGAACACCCTTGTGGCGTATTCCGCGATCTCCATGTTGTCGTCGCTCTCTAGGGACGCCAAAATCAAACTGGTCGCGCAGCCTTGTTCGTCCTTCTGTATCATAAAGAAGGCCTTCAGGGCATCGGTATCATGCCCATGGCTCTCTTGCAAGATTTGTTTTAGTAAATCCACCGGCCTAAGTTTAATGAATACTTGTATGCCCTGAGAAGTTAGTACAACGTATTTGTGGGGAGCCTCGGAATGTTGTCTCACCACCATCGGTGGTGCTTCTACTAAACAATCGTATTGGTGGGTATTGTGTCTCATCTGAAAAAAATATATACATACATACAGGGTGAGTCAAAAATATGGAAACCATTAAGAATCTCACGAACAGTGCATTTTAGAGAAAATTTCCCTGGCTTTCCATCGGTGACCTTAGATTTGACCTTGACCTTGTTCTTGATCACAATTTTTTTAAATGGAAACCCCTCCTTTTTTTTTGGTGGATTTGGAAAGAGCGGAAAATTTTACGTCCAGATATGGTGTTGGTCATGACCTTGACTACGACCTTGAGAGTCATATCAAGGTCACTGACGTTTTTAAAAAGGGAACCTCTGTTATTTTTATCGTGGATTTTCTGCTTCATTCAAATGAAGCAGTTAATTTGACATTTAAATAAGCTGTTGATTATGGCCTTGACTATGATGTAATAAGAAGTACTACGTAAGTAATATCAAGATCTGACATAAAATTTTCCGCTCTTTCCAAATCCACAATATAAAAAAGGGGTTTCCGTTTAAAAAAATTCTAATGACCTTGATATGACCTTCAAGGACAAGGCTAAGGTCAAATCTAAGGTCACCGATGGAAATCCAGGGAAATTTCCTGAACCTTGTCTAATACATTTTTCTCTAAAATGCACTGTTCTTGAGATTCTTAAGGGTTTCCATATTTTTGACTCACCTAGTAAAATGCAAGGTTATTTCAAAAATATTAATTTACCTAATTGTTTTTTTCTTCGTAGATATTTGTCATGTTTATTAAAAGTCGTTATAATCCTCAAATATGTAAAAACGAAACGTATCAACGCGATGCAATACCGGCGACTGTCTGTTACAGCGTGCCATAAATAACTAAAATTGCTAGCGCAGTTTTCGTAATGCAAGTCAGCTGTGAGCTGTGAAGGCCAATTAGTCAAGGGCAGGACATGCACAGTGTCGGCCCTGTGACATTCGCGCTTGGTAATAAGTAATAATATTTAATAATGTACTATGATGCAACATAGTTTCTGTGAACATATTAAAATTTTCATTCGTTAACTGACTACGGTCCTGTTACACTCCGCGCTCGCACGAACTCTAGTCATAAGTAATATGTTTGTAATCTTGCAGTGTTGAATGAATAATAGAAATACAAATTAAATCATTTAATAAGTTGCTTCTATGAAATATACTGATAAAAAAACACTTCTTACAGAAAATATATGTTACAATGTTGTATGTTCATGGCACTTACAACGTTGTGTCAGAAGACTCTTCAATTATACTTTTAAAAACATTGAGAAAATTATACCTCAGCAATAGCCAGGGCTGGTCCATCCAAACTGACAGTATTATACGCCTCCATAAGAGTCTGGCTAAATGGGAACAAATCCGAACTCATGCACCACAAAACGTCTTTCTCATTAACAGTCGAAATCAACATTAAATTCCTGTCCCTGTGATGAGATATATGAACAGCCCTGGGACGAACAGTGACGTTTGCGGAATAACCCGGTGGCAGACGTACATGGACCAGGGTGAAGGTATAAGGCCTCTGGTTGGGTTGCATGTTTGAAAGGCCGACGACCGACATGTAAAACCTGACACCAGTTTGCGATACCGCCACGAGATTTATATTGCCAGACTCGTAGGCCTCCATAGCGGATATACTCACGATTGGTCTGAAGTTTTGGCTGTCCAAAGTCCTAAAATGATTCAAAATTTAAAACGATAAAAACTTTTGTACTCAATGCAAAAACAATATGAAAAAAACTGTGTAAAACCATTATGTGTCAAGAGTTCAATGGTTTTGTAATGAAATCGTCTTAAACAGAAGTGTGAAAAATGTTCTTTTTTGACGGTCAAATTCTTACACTTTGAAATGATTGGTATTTTAAAAATCTACTGAACCATAAAGGCTACTATTACTATGCTTAAATCAGAATCACAAGAAAAACTCTGTTTCATTTAATTAAACAACAAGATCGTAATAACAATAAAAAAACAAACAGTCGCACCGCGCCTGATGTGACAGATGTGTTACTGAACTATCTGTGAATAAAGGGAAAGTAACATTTTTTTTGAGTGAAAAAGAGACAACATCAGCTGGCGTCAACGTTGCTACTATTTATACGAGGGTCGGCTGATAAGTCCCGGGCCTCACACAGAGATAGCGCCACTGGGCCTGATAGACGCTAGCATCGTATAGTTTTACTCTAGGCTAGCTTGTATCTACAGTTACAGATCAGTAGCTTGGTTAGTTTTTGAACGTCAGCATTTTTAACAAGACAACTTTAGAGTTTTCACGAAAATGGAGGATTTGAAAAATTTGCGAATGAAAGTTCGAATTGCTTGAACATCCACCCTATTCGCCAGATCTAGCACTCAGTGAACACAACCTGTTCCCTAACCTCTAAAAGTTTCTTGGAGAACGAAGATTTCACAGCAACGAGGAGGTCATTGATACAGTAAACAGCTATTTTGAGGACCTTGATAAATCGCACCATAGAGATGGTTTAATTAAATTAGAACACCGATATGACAAATGTATTGGCCTTTCTGGAGATTATATTGAGAAATAAATGAAAAAAAAAAATGTTTTTAAATGTTGTTTTCATTGAGAGGCCCGGGACTTATCAGCCGACCCTCGTAAAGCATCTAACGCATGTGTTACCATGTGTCTTATGCACACCGATCTGCAATGTTATATAACAGTGATTATATTCAATGCTAAAATATACACTTTATCAATATATTTAATCTGTTAAGAATATCAATGAACACACAAGAATCAATGAGAAATAAAAAAATATTTGGACAATACTATAGAGTTCACTGGTCACAATAAAAACATCCATAAAATGTGTAAAAATTTGTTTCTTACTTAACAGTGTTCATTGCTTGAGTAACCAATGATGACTGGGATAGTTTGGTCACCCTTGAGAAGGAATTTCCTTTTTCTCCTAAATCGCAGACCTCAATAGCACCCTTTTCCGTCAACGTATACAACAGGTGGCGACTATTATCCACTGATATTTGACAAATTCCATCTTCTTCGCTAAGGGCGGCATTTAAAAATGAGGGTACTAGGAAAGACAAAGCACTCGTTGATAAATTGACTTTCTTACACCGTTTTCCGAACCACCCACTTTAGGCCTAAATATAAATTACAATTATCAGCAACACTTTTTAACGATATGAGTAAATTAAGTCATAGCTTTTATTTATTTACCTGATAACAAATTTCATACAAAGAACCCTCCTTAGTTCCTAAAAATAAACGACCCTCAGATGTTCCAGCGATGCTGGAGACCGTAACGCCATCAGTAGGCATGGTAAAAACCGGGTCCGGTATTAACTGAATTTCGTCCATGGGACCGTTTGGACCTTCAGAAAATGTTACCCCAAGCACGATAATGTCCACAGCTGTGGTTAGTACTAACAAATGTTTTATGTAAGACTGAAAAACTTTCGGTTTGGGCTTTACCAGTCCAACACACAGTATTGTTTCATTGATACCATCAAAATATGCCAAATCTGTATTTTCTTCATAGGTCCACACGTATATGTCACTATCAACAGTGAGCCATGCTCTGTTTATTTCTGCAAACAGGCCCATCATACAGTGACATTGAATATCTATGCGATAAGTTAAGGCTCATTTACAACTATTCCAACAAGACATTCTTTATTATAAATGCGCAATATATATTTCAACATTCTGATACCATGTATTTGAAAGACTTCTGTGGTAGGGAATCGCTTTTTATATCAGATAAATTACACTCATGTTACAAAAAGGATACGAGTAAAATGGTCCACTATTTCAGGAGGTAATGGTACATTGCTAACACACTTTATTTGAGTAAGATTATTGGCTGTAAGAGGCATTCCACTCAGTGTGGGATAATCCTGATCCGTAAGGCCACTTGCTGTAGATCCCGTTTGTGGGTTAACGTTCATGAGATCTATCAGTCTTGGGGCGTTGCTGTCTGAGAGTAAAGCTCTATCCACGTTTTTTTGCGGCTATCTCCATCTTCTGAATCGGAATTTGGATATCAGTAGTTTGATTAAATATCGTGGTATTCATGTTTGGCAGCTTAGAGTATAACCTACAATTAATTTTCGAATATTTTCGGTACAAAAAGAACTCATTACGTGAACTGTGGTGGAATACTCACCTAAATTTTTGTAAATTGTAAAGCTAAGAAAATGTATAGTGCATACGGAAACGCTAAATAATATAAAATATCACAAATAATACAATCATAAACACGATTACCGACACCGACCAACAGTTTTATTTTAAAATAAATTTTAGATAACCTCAAAATATTGGTATATAAATTAGAATTCTGATTTACTGTAATTCTTAAGTTGCTTACTAGATGTCTATAGTACAAAGAGATCACATTACTTCTTATTATTAATAATAGATGGCCGTACAAGTCATTGAACTACGTATGTACATACATAATACATAATACATACATACATACATATGTAAATATGTACATACATATAAACATGTACATTGACCTAGTACATATTAGGTAACTACAATTTTATTTTTTGTATTAGAGAGTGTGGCGCCACCTAACGAATAATAGCGGGTATATCATAAAATTCCATTGAGGTCTCCAAATGAGGAGTAAATCCAGTAAATCTTCAAAACGCATATGGCCATTTTGTTAAAATTTCAGGAGAGCCCATAAACTGTTTAGCTTGCTTATTTGTACTCCATGCAAAAGCTTTTTATACAATAAAAATAGGAGTTAGCCTAGCAATTTATCTCAATTACTAAAGAATGTTACATTTTGAACTCTACATGGGAAAAATAAACAGTGCATTAAAAAATGCACTTGGACTATGTTAGTATTTATTACTAGATTATTCGGTTAATTCCTACTGAACGAATAAACTACTACAGTAGGCATGCGTATTATTCACGTGTAGGAAAAATATTATTTTTAAGTTTTGTACAAAGTTGAATAATTAACTGGCACGAAGTCTTTTATTCTGGATAAATATATATATGTATATATTTTTAATGTATATATTTTATTTTATTTATAACTATACTGCTAGGTATAGAGACAAGGAGCAACTGAATAGGCATAGGGTTTTCCAATTGTTTAACGGGTAATAACTTTTCTTCTTTCTTGAATTTCCTTAGGCTGCGTAGAAGTGGCTACTAGAAAACTACGGGGACGATAAGTGGTCATCGAACCATCGCCCTCAGGGTTGTTGCATCGAACTCCATTTTTCATGGGGGAGGAGTGATGGTGCATGCGCTATTACAGCGCGATGAATGATGATACTGGCACGCGAATGATGATACTTACAAGCAGACTCAACATTGGTGCGTCAATACCATTAGGTAAACATGTCACAGTACTCTAGAGTCTACGTAAGTATACGTCAATAGTCAGACTTCACTATTGGCTCCCAGGAATGCCAGAATATAATGCAGGCATGAAACCAAAAGGTTGTACTTTGCTGGGCTCCCAATCATAGCGGCAACACGGGCAATAACGAGTTTTCTAGGGCCGGAACTGTCTCTTCAGTTTCCCAAGAGCTTTTATAAGACCACTTTCAATGAATGAACAACATTGTGTCACCACCAAGGTGGCAAATGCAAAAGGAGTTCCGTTGGTCAGGACTCTACTAAGGGGCCTGACTCTAAATGCAGCACGGAACTGCTAAGACTTTATCGTAAGAATATTCATGAGAATTTTCGTGGGACTGTTTACTGGACATGAAAAGACGTTTGAAGATCATCCGCGTCACAGCCGATGATACTTGAATGATGTGTGAAGAAGAGGAAACTTCTTTCCATATTATTGGCTTCTGCCAGGCTTGGGCTGATGTCAACCTTAAACAGGCTTCTGTCCTCCGTCAACGTGGGGTTGCTGACAATGGAGCTGCCCAGAGGTTTCAGTGAGCGGTTCTCCTTGTGAGCCCTCAGCCATATACGGTGACAAATAAACTTTAAATTCACGAGGAAATTGTATTCACCGTGGCTTAGGTTAGGCCCCATAACCTCAAAAACCCAAGAACCTTATGATTATGGGATTTCGTTCGGGTTTTTTATCAAATTATATAATTTTTAGCTTGAATTTCATGGTTTTGGGCCGGTTTTTTTGAGGTTAGGAAAAGAACCGGATCTGATGGAGCAATTTGGATTCAGCGACCCGAAAAACATATAGTATACATAGTCAGACCTCTGCAAACGAAAAAAAAAAAAAATTGTGGAGCTGTGTACTAATTTCCGCGTAAAACTCCGCGCAGAATTGCTTTCGGAACTTCCCAACAATGATCGAGCCGCGGAAGAACAGTCGATCGGGAGGCGGCGTCTCGGGCAAAAAAGCCGCGTAAAATTTTTCATCGCCCCCGCTTCGGCACCGCCGCCACCGCCGCCGCCGCCACCGCGAATCATTGTAGTTCAAATTGGCGCAATTTAGACGTCAAGAGAGCAGACACAACCACCTGACTCTGGAGTGGCCCTTCATTGCGACCGAATGCGGCCCCATAGAGCGCGACCGAGAATTTATCCACAGCAATTTGCCACGAGGACTCCTCGCGCAAATTGAAATGTAAAAGCTGTCGCCCGCTCTCTCGAAACAAAAATCGATATATCAATTAACCGAGCTGAAAAACGAATTTATCTGATCGTCAAAACACGCCGGTGTATGTTATTAAATCGTGCGGAAGTGTATTGTTTGTAACGGGAGAGTTTGTCGGGTTAATTCGTTGATTAATCGCTTGTTACCTATTTTATGAAAGTTTTGACTTTCACTAACTATAGTCCGACAAATAGGGAATGGAATGAGTAGGGTCCGGAAAGTGTGCTACAACGCAGGGTCGGCAATATACAACTCTATGATAATTAAGGTATAAACCGTAATTTTTAAGCGCCTTATGTACGCGTGTATTTCTTGCCCGTGGATACGAACGCCACCGACAGTGCCTGGTAACGCGCTGGGACTCCCCCGTAGCGGCATTCGAGGAAAGGGTATATGCAATTTATACATACAGTAAGCGGCACCCTAATGCGTACATAACCGAATGAAGGGCAATTGATTTAACTTCTTTGTTGAGTAGACATAAACATGAGGTGAGAACCAATCGCGATCCAATCGCTAGCGCAGGCGTATGAAAGAAAGTGGCGGCTCGTTGGTGTGTTACATGGGTGGGCACAGGGTGTGTCAGTAGGATTACTTACTATTTTCAAGGTCATGCGTTTTACTGACACTTCAGAATTTCAATGAAAAATTCTTTTATACAAAAATATAGACTTTCACAAGAATAATTTTTGGGATTTGGTAGCATTTTGAAATAATATTTAGTCACGAATATTGATGGCTTAAATATATTAAAATAATGGGTGGCAACATGTGAAAAAAATTGGATATAGGTATCTTACCGTTATTTGTAGAGGAAATCAGCTCGCCTGTCCTTATTGTTCACAAAAATGTTAATCGCCTTTTCATTAAAGTCCCGGATTTGTTTCACAAAATACAATTAATTATTTGGTTTAAAATATGTCTGTTTTTATCCACATTTTCATTGTGACGTCTTATATTTTCACGATAAGCACTATCAAGCTATTGCTTACCTTTCCCAGCACACTAAAATCTAAGATGTTATATAAATGTTTTAGCTAGCATGTTTCTTAGCTCGTTCATTTAAATGTTTTAAATCACTCACCCCTTCTTGAGTCCATGCACTTTGGTTGCCACCCATCACTAAACAAATAAAACAAAACAGTTTGTTTCTTGTAGGACACCCACATAACCACTTAAATCTGCCGTAGACACTAAACTATTAAAATTTCGTGAATAATTTCGCGATTTTCCTATGTCTGTTTTGGAAATAATCAAATCGGGTATCGGCCTTTCTAATCGTTTAATTTCCGTTCGGATCTCGTATGTAATATCTTTATTAGTCAATAAAAAGTCCACTGAATTCATTTTGAAACGTTTCACAATCAAAAACAGTAAAAACACACTTCTCAGCGAAGAAAATAAACAATCACTAAAAAAGGTCCCTCAACAAGTGTGACCCGTTCAGCTGATTTTCGAAAGATTTAACGACGTCTGTCTGCTGCAATCGTCTCCAGACATTACCAGTCACTGAAAAAAGCCCGATTAAAAACGAGGGCTGGGAAACTGTGTGCCCTCGCCCACGCGCGCGAAATGCGAGAATTCAGACTACGGTGGCTCGATGCTCGATCGATAGTCTGTCATATATATGTGATAAAAATCATTATTTGTGGTATAAAAGGAATAATAATTATAATATGAATAGTTTGTCGTATACAATTAATTGATATTATTGTAACAGTAATTTATAGAAAATTAACACAAAAGAAATATTTTCTATTGAAATTTGGGCTGGGCACGTGCCCCTGTGCCCTTTATCACCAGCCGCCACACGTTTGTCGGTAGGGCTGTTTGAGTTAAAATTTGAAATACCATTTTATATTTTATTTACAAATAAGCCGCCAGTATACGGCTGTACAACGGTTTACGGGGGTATTTGATAAATACGCGGACTTCCTAATTCGCGAGCGTTGTTACGGGGGACGGTAAAAATGCACTTTGGTATGTTGTGAATATGGATTTGTATTGAATTGAAATATGTGATTGGAATAAAACAATGTGAATAACATCAGAATGTTTATTAAACTGATTACATTGCAACATTGAGTAAGACTAATATAGGTAACAGATAAGTTAGAACAGACAGATAATAATTAACATTATATTCACAAATTTTTTAAAATTGTTAATTTAGGAAGTGTTTTTTGAGTTTTTTTACTTTTAATATCACGGTTTGCGAATTTTGCGTCTCCATGAACGCATTAAAGTTATTCAGATGGCAAGAATTTAATAAATCGAAAATAACATTCATAGTTTTTATAAATTTTGCAGTTATTCTTGCATCTGAGGGCAAAACTTTAAAATCGATGTAAGTGGAAAGAGCAACGGCCACTGAATGACTAAAAACTTGTGAAGCTTCATTTTTTGGAAATTATTCGGGTAATCGGTTCATCGGTTAATTTCGGACAAGTCGGTATTCAGTTTGTCATTATTGTAAAAAGTGCCTAGGTAATCTTTTCTAAGGTAGAACACGTCATTTTACTAACTAACAGTTTAAAGCACAAGTCACAAAATGACAATAAATAACACTGGGGAACAGCTGTTTTGGTGCCGAGGGTTTTTGAACTGATTCTATATCAGTTTGATGTCCTGAATTCAAATATCGTATTCATTTTTCCCTATCAGCTCCAGTTTTTAAGATATACAATTTTAGAGAAATATGAGTTCTATGATTTTAACTCAAATCTCAAGTGTAATAAACAAAAGTAGATTCGAATTTTTAATTTATTTATACCAAATACAATCTTAAGTCAAACTTACAAACAAAAAAAAACATTAAAGAAATCAAATATAGTCACTCGACACTTCTAAAACTTCTTTTCCGCGACATTCTTGAATGTTTTTTCAAACAGTCCCTCTTTAAACTCCAGCAGTAATCTGCCATCATGTGGATGTCCCATCTTCCTTGGTAGCGGTCCTCCATAATTTTAATATCTTGGTGAAATCTTTCACCTTGTTCCTCACTCATGTCTCCTAAATTTTCTGGAAACCGGTCCAAGTGGCTGTCTAGATAGTGTACTTTTATACTCATATTGCACCCTAATGATTTAAAGCTGTTCAGCATCTTGTTAACAATTTCAACATAGTTTTCAGCTTTATGTTTGCCTAGAAAATTTTCTACAACTGCAACAAATGATGTCCAAGCTTCTCGTTCAACTTCATTCATTGAATTTATGAAGGCAGGATCTTTAATTAATTGTCTTATTTGTGGGCCGTCAAATATCCCTGCTTTGAGTTTTTCTGTGCTCAACTGAGGCATTTTTACCCCTATATATTCAAAACAAGGCCCATCCTTATCAAGAGCTTTTACAAATTGCTTCATTAAGCCCAACTTTATGTGTAACGGAGGAAGAATGATTTTTTCTCTTTCAACCAAAGCGTCGTTAATGACATTCTTTTCCCCAACGTCCATGTTTTCTCTCAGAGGCCAATCTTTTCTAACCCAGTGGTGTGTTTTGTCCCTACTATCCCAAAGGCACAAGAAACACGGATATTTTGTGTAACCACTTTGCTGCCCAAGAAGAAAGTTCACCATTTTTAAGTCTACACATATCAACCATTGATGTTCGTGATACTTTATCTTCTGCAAGACTAAAGCTATTGTGTTATATTCTTCTTTCAGTTTCGTTGAGTGAGCTAACGGTATTGAACCATATTTATTCCCATTATGTAGAAGGACACATTTTAAACTTCGCTTTGAACTGTCAATAAATAGGCGCCAATCATCTGGAATATATTCAGAAAGTCCCATTTCTTTCATGAGTCCCCTAATTTCGTGACAAAAATACAAGATTGTCTTCTTGAGAAAAGAATGGTAGCAGATCTTTTTCTCTTGTACGGTAAAAGGTAATTTTGGTTCCTTGTTCCAGTAAATTTTTGTCGTTTAACCTAGAAGCCAGTACTTCAGCAGCTTTTTTCGATAAATTGAGATCCCTGGTGAGATCATTTAATTCGTTTTGATTGAAGCGTTGAGGAACTGAAGACGTCCCCTCATAGTCACTGTTAGTTTCATTAGCATCGGAAGAGCGATCAGAGGGACAATGTTCGTTATCAGAGATATCTGGTAGCTCATGAAATGTTGGAATCGGTATTTCATCTGAGTGCGGGATAGGGCGTATTGCCGAGTCTAAATTGGGATAGGTCCATTTATGGCGGTTATTTCGATTGATTCCATTAATATTTGCTAAACAGAAATAGCAATCATCGAAGTGGTTTTTTGGTTCTCTCCAAACCATTGGTACGCCGAATTTCAAACATTTTCTTTTGCCGGTAGTCCACTGCCGTAATTGCTCTGTGCAAGTTTTACATACAAGATGCGGGGCCCACGTTTTGTCCTGATCACCAAGCTTAACTCCAAAGTATGCCAAATATGCTTGCTTCACAAAGTCAGTAATAGCTCGTCTGTTTTGTTGGAACATGTATTCTCCGCATATATAACAAAACACATCAGGTTGATTGACACAACTTCTTCTTGAACTGGACGCTGAACTCATTTTAATTCTGTTCAATAACACAACACTCTTTTCTTAACAGAAAATAACACGCCGAATTCGATCTACTCTCTTTAGCAAGAAGGCACAAACTGACGAGACTTACCTGAGTTAGGGGTATAAAAGGGTCAGTTCAGGTACCTGGGAGGCAATGTTTCCACTATTTATAGATTTACCTGGAATTTACTCATTTACAGACTGACAATAAAACAATTGCACCTACATTAATGATTATAAAATAATTTTAGAACTCTCAGAAACCAATAAACTGCATAGAAACCAGATATGTAGATAAATTTATGTATCTAAAAAAGTAGAGCTGATAGAGAAAAACGGATTGCACCTATAGATTTAGCTTCCCAAATATAGTTAAAATCAGGTCTAAAATCCCAGGCACCAAAAAAAAATTTTTTTTTGTTCCCCTGTGTAATCAATAAAAAAATATGTCCTCTTAAGCACAATAGCGTCTTTAAATATTCACTTATGAAGTCACATATTTTATTAAATAATCATAATTCATAAATTGTGAACCATAAGCCACATTTCTCTGTCGAATGTCGAATGTCGCTATCAAATGATCAATGAGCCAGAAATACCCTTTGCGCATGCGCCAGCAGTTCGGTTATGCGGAGGTGAAGAGAGTTCGGAAATGTGGAATTTTGCGGAACGGAAAAGTTCGGATATGCGGATGTCGAGTGTATTTATTGCTCCTTGTAATTACATATTTATATGAAAATCTGTTGCATTAATATTGGCACTATTTAATATTGTTAAAAACATGAAGTGGATGCAATCCAATATTCATTTCCCAAAAAAAAACGAGTGAGATGAATTTTTAAAATCGTTATAAGGATTCCGTGTAGGTAATAAATTGTTTTATTAATGGAATTTCATAGTTAGCGTAATTATCTTCTCCTGGGCGAAATGTTAAAATGAAAAATTATTCGCCGACATTATTGATTGTTTTAATTGGCAGCTATTAATGTTATCAAAACCTAATGATAAAATTATAAGAGTTGCTTATGCTTATTAAGATGGGGATGGAAGATGGAAGTAGAGTAGATCGAATTTATTTTCAAATATACATAGTTAAAGTTTAATGAGAAAATAGAAATTATCCATTCTTATTGAAAGAAAAAAAGTGTTTAAAAATTTAAATGCAAAAAATATGTGCTTTTAGGAGTAAAATTAGTCTTTTGCATATCTAATCCGATGTGTCTGGATTAAATTTAGCTTACAAGAAAGAAATTTAATATTGTGCATATCTTCTGTTGATTACAGAATTGAAACAGCAATGTTCACAGTAAGCGTTCAGTACGTATGTAGATAACAGGTATTTAATTTTCTTGTTGTTAACCAACTTAGTTAGTAAAGGAAGAAAATGTGTCCTTGTACGAGAGATTCAAAACATAAACGTGTTTTTAAAAAAGTACGTATTTTTTTAAATATATATTTATAATTTCGATAAAATTTATGGTGGGTTCATGCAGAAATTTTTAGTAATAAGAATAAGAATAGTAATAAGAATAAAAGTTAAACCTTCGTTTTATAATGACCCAGTTCATGCAGTAAATATAATTTTTAGTAATAATTTTAAAAATAAGGATTTACTGCATGAACTGTATATTCTGTATCTATATTTCTGTAGTCCCGTGATTTTTTTTGGAGGTCAGCAAACCCGCAACCTCAGCACTGATGGATAACCGTCTATCCATAAAGTAATTCTACTCCCCTTGACTTTTGAACGAGTTGAGTTAGTGAATTCGGACAAAATCGAGGTGAAACTAGAGCAAGCAAAGTTTTTCGTTATGATAAATTGACTTTCGAAAATTTATAGAGGGCGCCACAAGTTTTCTGGTACCTACATTTCCAGTTGCTCTGAAGTTCTCTGAAGTAATTTCGGTATAAGGGATTATTTAACACCTTGTATTAAGTTAACGAACAGCTCCGTGGGCATTACTTTAGGAGTGATAAAAAACTTTGATGGAGAAAATTTTTTCTTCGGTGAAACGCATATAAAAAAAGTAATAATTATCAAATGTAAAAAAAAGATATATATGACCAAGGTTTAAACACTTAGATAACTAGTAAATCACTTTGTGGGACTTCACTAACGTGTCAGTAACAGCTAACAAAAGTGGAAATAGCATTGTTAAGCTTGTCAACTTGTTAGCTTTAAAAAAAATATTTTGATTTCAACAACAAATTCGCTTTTACCCCGTAACTTGAAAACAGCTGGATGGGTTTTATTCTCTTTTGTGTAAAGAATTAAAATACATTTCAAACGAGGTAGAACATGCCTCGTCTTGTTATTTAAAATTTTTGATTTGATGGTGCTTGTAGCGCCCTTTTGTGAATATGCGAAAATCAGTTTACCTTCATAAAAAAGCTTTACCATTTATCATAAAAAGTTTTTTGCCAAAATTAGTTACACTACGAAAATATACACAAATTTCGCCGCGTTATAATCAAAATGGCGTACAAAGTTGGCCAAAAACCCTTTTTTTTCGTTTAAAAAAAAACTAGGCGTCCTACAAAAAAAAGTTGCAAATAAAAGTTGTAGAACTTATTAAAACGCTCTAATAAAACGACTTTAATAATTAAATAGATAATTTTTTTATTGCAAAAAAAAAACAGATAAAAATCGCGATTTTTTTCAATATCTTTGAAAAAATATATAATATATTTTCATGAAACTTGGGGAATATATAGTCCTCGATAAGTAGAATTAGCTGATATTTTGAACATTGCAAAATTCCTGATAGTTTTTGCAAAAATCGCATTTTTCGCAAAATATGCTTTTTTTTAAACTCCAATAATTGTAAAAAAAAATGTAATTTTTTTCAAAAAGTTTAAGTTATATCGAAATGGCGTTATTGCCATCCGATAGCTGCTATTTTCTTACAAATTAAAAAAAAAAAGAACTACCCTACGACCTTCTGGAGCCGAGATAATTTTTTTTTTTCGAAAAATCGCCACAGCCTCATATCTTAACATTAAGGGCTGAAATTTTCACAGATTGTAGTTAAATACTTGTATTTTCATATAAATATGATTTTATGCAAGTCAATGTCATTTCCTGATCTGTAGACTACATGGTATTGTGGTGGTGGGAGAGAGAGAGAGAGACGCTGACTCGACATATGCAGTTAGCGAGTCGCCTGCTGCTATTTTTTTCTGTCAGATTTCCGTTTGCAAAATGCCAAAACTGCTGCCAAGAGTAAGTAGTATGCCAGAGTGAGTTCCAGAACTCAAAAAATGGTTGTTTATCGAATATATACAGGGGTACATCACAGGCACAGCGTTAAAATTAAGTCGAACATAAACTGAATTCTCAAGGGCATCTCAAGGGAATTCTCAAGGCTGTTTTTCCTTACAGACTCTACATATTACGGTCACGCCATCATACAATAAATCCTCGAAATCACCGATGAGTTTATTCACTTTGGCAGCAAATGGTAGTTTTTTTAGGCGTTTGCACGTGTGACATTTTATTATTAAGGTAAAACTGACGCCGACGACATAGATAATAATGCTACTAGAGTCTGCCAGACGCTATGGGCTTTTTGAACTAGCCACCATGAGTAAGTAGCTTTTCCATGCGGTTTTATGTACTCTATAATATACCTAGAGTACAGACACAATAATATAGAGACAGATATACACACTCTATAATATGGAGTACACAAGAAATACAGGGAAATATATCACATTTCTCTGTATTTCTTTAAAGATGCTATTCAAAATGTTTTTCACTTTAGGCATTGTTTAACTTTGAATAAGGTTTACAAAAAAAAAAAAACTCATATCGTATCGTAGTTTTTTGCATATTCATGTTGTCACATTAATAAAATATATTTTTATTTCCAATACGGTTTACCTGTGTCTGGTTGCGCCTAACGTTTATATGATTTTTTGTTTGAAAAATGGGGGCTATTCTTCGGAACGAATTAGTTGATGAGAATGAGGAGTTGATTTAATTGTGAGGCTCTTGTCTCGAATTTTCGCCAAAATATACCCGAATTGTTGACATCCTAGCTGACGTTATTTTAATAGACCAAAGTAAATGGGAATAAAGCAATTTTGAGTATGCCGAGAAAACTGGCAGATGTACGAGGTGTGTAAATTAAGTAATGAGACTGGCAACATGGCGCCCGATCTACCAACACTGCGGAGACGGGAGTTAGAAGGGCGGTAGGTTAACATGAAAGGCACTTTCAGTACAAGTTTGAACTTGTTAGTGTCATTTGTTTGTTCGTTGTGACTGTTTTCTTAAACCGTTTTTTCTAGTGCGTTTTAAAAAATGAGTGTCATTAATTTTGAGCAACGGTGTGCTATCAGTAGGCCAGTGGAATTAGAAAAAACGTGGATCTAATTAACGACAGATTTTTACATGGTTTAGTGTGTTCATTTGGAGTTCAGGAACATCGTCCTGAAATAATTCCCAATTTGGAGGTCAGTATTGATGTCAAATTGACGTTGTAATGTGCAAAAATCGTTAAAAACGGGCATATAATTGATTTGCTCTAGGACTATTACCATTAGAGGTATCGAATTTTTTCTAATGTGTAGATAATGAAAATCCGGTCAATTTTCGACTTGTCGAGTTCGATTTGGTCAATTATTTATTCAAATATTTAAAAAATACCGCTGAAATTTCCAAAATTTTGATTTATTTTTCATTTTGCGAAAAAAGCTTCTGCATACTTGAAACTTTTGGGAAATGTGTCTTTTATGATTCTCAAGACACCAAAAAATTTTCATGAAAAAATATTAATTCGTTAACGAGAAATTCCATTTGTTTATAAAAAAACACCTTAAATGTTTAATGCTATTTGACCCTATTGCCGTCGACAAAAAAGGTTCATCCAGGTCTCATTTTTTTCGTAAAGACCTACATTTTATGATACTGCAATGGACATATTAATTTTTCCATTTTAAGACCGTCAAAATGGCGTCCGAAAAATTCTCATATAAACAAAATCGCAATAATCGCAAATAAACAATAATATTGACATGCGATTTCGATATCTTGGTAGCTGGTATTTTTTTGAATTTAAAAAAAAAGTTGCTCTAGCAGATGCAGAAGCAGAGATATTTTTTTTTAAATAATTTCACCATTTGTTTATTTATAAACATTAAGGCTTCAAATTTTAACTGTGTCTAGTTCAATACTTTAATTTTGCAATTTCATTCACCATGACGTAAAAAACGCTTTTTGGAAAGGTACACGCTCATTTGAAACTAATAGTGTTTTTGGTCGTTTCTTACTCGATTTTCATGTTTATTTTTTCTTTTGGGGTAGAATGCAAATATAACAACAACTAGCATGGAGAAATTTAATAATTATTTAAGCAAATTGTTATAAATAAGTTGTTTTGAAAAAAAAATTAATATTTTTTGCAAATTATTAATATTATTACCATAATTCTTTATTTTAATTTTTTTCAAAAAAATTTGTTTATAACAATTTGTTTAAATAATTGTTAAATTTCTCCATGCTAGTTGTTGTTATATTTGCGTGCTACCCCAAAAGAAAAAAGAAACGTGAAAATCGAGTAAGAAACGACCGAGATACGAACTTTTTTTTTTCAGTCCCCGAATTTGAAATAGCAAGAAACTCTGCTTGGCTTGGATCACTGGTAACGTCATTTACTCTCTCCCAAAAATACTATTGAGTTTCAAATGAGCGTGTACCTTTCCAAAAAGCGTTTCTTACGTCATGGTGAATGAAATCGCAAAATTAAAGTATTGACCTAGACACAGTTAAAATTTGAAGCCTTAATCGGGGAAGAATTAAATTTGAGTCACACCACTGTTCATCAGATTTTGACTAACGAATTGTCGAATTTTGTAACGAAGTGATGAAAGGACATGAGTAGAGAAAGGTGTCTTGACTTTTTGGAATCGATTGGAAATGATCCCCATTTTATGGCACGTGTCATTACTGCTGATGAGACTTGGCCGTTTGAGTACGACCCGGAAACCAAGCGCTAAAGCATGGAAAGGTACACCTCAGGCTCTCCAAGACACAAAATAGCAAGAATGAGCAAGTCTAAGTTAAAATGCATTCTGATTTGCTTTTTTTGATAGTCAGGGAATCGTGCACAAAGGTTCGAGAAGTTCGAAAAACTTCGAAAAAAAGTCACGTGAGACCAAACATCAATTATAACTGGATGTTGCATCACGACAATGCGCCTTGTCACACAGCCATTTCAGTAAACGAGTTTTTAGCCAGTAAAAACGTTCCTCTGGCTCCTCAGCCTCCTTATTCACCTGACTTGAGCCTTCGCGACTTTCTTCTCCTCCCGAAATTGAGACTGAGAATGAGGGACGTCATTTTGGGACCACAGAAAACATTCAAACAGTTGTAACCGACCAGCTGAAGGCTATTCCAGTGTATGAGTTTCAGCACTGCTATGAGGAATGGAAGAACCGTCTCCAGCGCTGTGTGGCTCCCCAAGGAAGTTATTTTGAAGGAGACAATGCTAAATTGTAATTCTATTCGAATAAAAAAATTTAAAAAATCACTCACATTACTTAATTTACACACCTCGTATTTACAGAGTAAATACGAGGTGTGTAAGGTTTTGTCCTCGTAAGGTTTTGTCGGCTTTTAATTCACATTATTTTGGCCGAAGAAATCTGCTGTTGTATTATGTACCATTACTTGAGAATCACCCTGTGTATACTGCATTTTTCTATTGCAGCAGCCAACTTGGAGGGAGACCTCGGGCGATCTTCGTCGAGTGCCCGACTTGGAGGAAGTAGGGGAGTATCCGTGTGAAACGCCGAAGGGGGGAAGGGGGTTTATCCTGCACATGACCGAGTGCCGAGATCGGGGGATGATATCCGGTGTCAGCAGAAGCGGGAGCGACACGGAAAACCACTAAAAACGCTGGCCGCCCTTAAGACGAGAATGAAAAACACCCGAAATTACTTTATTGTTTTTAATTGATAGCCTTTTGCGGTGTCGCTCGGCTCATAAAGTGTACCGGCGATGTTGTGCCAGCGAAATCGTTAATCCGGATTACGTATTAGAGGAATTAGGACTGTCATTTACTAAAAACATAAGAGATACATCTCGAAAATGGAATCCCCCTGGTCGATAACAAGTTATTTCCGTCTGTGACGGCACAAGTGGAAATACGCGTTTTTGTTATTTTTTTTCGACAGTAGCAACATAGGTATATGTATTGTTGTATATGTAAAATTATATCTCAACATTGTATGGTATTATTTCTAATAAAGTCGCAAGATGCACTAATTCGAATACAGGATGTACTGTCCTTCTAATTTTAATTGAAAATGATAAATACGCCCGGGGAACAAAAAAAAGCGGTGCAACTTTATGATTCCATGGGCGTGCATATATCTTTTATAAATTCGAAAATTGTGAAATAATTTTTTTCATTCAAATCAATATAGGAGATTAAAATTAGCCTGCATACAAAACTCTTAATATTTGTAATATAATTTGCTGTAAATAATGCTCATTTAGCCAGAAAATCTCAAAAAATTGTCTGTGTTAATAAAACCTAGCTGAAATACACGTCACTGGCGTCTTAAACAAGTTGAGTGCCTAAAGTCGTAAATCATTTTAACGACGTCGTAAATTTTTTATGGCACAGTGGACCGAAGAAGTATTAGCAATGTATTAAATGCAAAGTAGTCTAATAATCTCGTTGACCGGTGTTACCGCCAGTGGTTTTACTCTGTGCGGCCAGCCGCCTGAGCCGCCGTTGCCAGCTCTTCAAAATTTTCTTAAGTATAGTAATATACAAACTTAATATATAAGTTGTTTGAATTTATAATTATTTTTTCCAGCAATTTTAAACGCTTTATTTTAATGCTAACTAATACATTTATATCTATGTATTTTTTTTTAAATATTTCCAAACTAGCTTTCTAAGAACGTCACGAACTAACAGTTTACTGAAGTATGAAGTATACTTGTATAGTGAGCTTAGCAATTTTAGAAAATATATCTGACCACCTTGCTTTTTTCTACCTATTTTCAATTTAAAATGGAAATAGACTACTGTGTAGAATGTTCCAAGGACTGTGTAGACTTGAAGGAAAAGAACAAGAGCTACGTCAAATGGTCAAAATAAAAAAAATGATTTACAAAGAATTGATAATAAGAAAATCAAAAACAAAAATTAAAAAGTTGAGACAATAATTCTATACTTAGAATGCTGATATTATCCAGTGGCGGTTAGTGGAATTTGAAATTCTAGTATTTTCCTAAGGAGGCATGGGACCCACATATTTTAGGGAGTTGTGACTAGACCTAAGTAGAAGGCCATAATAGCAAACAATCTACAAATGAAACTTGTGAAAATATTTTTCAAAAAAATGTTTGCCTCCTCAGAAGATCTTGGAAATGGTTCGCAAGTATTGGCGATTTTTTTTTTTTCATAATCACCAAGTAAAAACAAAAAAAATCGTATTTTCGTATTTGCGATTTTCTTGAAAATTCGAGATCTGTAAAAGTTGTCTATTGTAAAAAAAAAAAATGGTAGTCTGAATTTTTAGTACGGAATTTTTATTTCATTTCAACACTTCATTTTTGAGATTTTACAATAGTTTTATCATTAAGCAGAATGAAAATTTTGCAAAAAACACAGGAATAAAACGTTTTTGAATTGACTTGGTAATCGTGAAAAACACATATTTCGTAAATATTTTGCAAGCTGTTTTCAAAATCTTCTGGGGTGGCTGACGACTTTAATAGAAGTCAACGAATAAAAAAGAAGATTTTTCAGATTTTAAAAACATAATCCACCCGATGTATTTCCACTTAAAAGTCAGTTAAATAACCCTGAAATTAAAAGTTGCTTCTAATTTTACAGATTTAATGCAAATTCTGTTTTTTATATTTTTTCTCTAACAAAAATAGTATGTCCTGATTATTCATGTTTTTACTTCAACTAGGGAACTGGATTAAAAAAAAGAAATTTTTGAAAACATTCTAATAAAAACTAGTTCATTTTTCTAGTTTTTTTACTTAGACTAACAATCATACAAAAATATACAGGGTGTGCTATTTAAAAATTTCCTACTAAAATTTAATAGTCCTTACTTATTTCTCAGATCTAGAAAAATACAGACATTATATAATATACAAGAAATCTGATATTTCACAAGAAATTTTCAATTCAATTTTGTTTCATAAAACAAATAATATTGCTTATGTATATATATAGAAAAAAAGTGTAAAAATACGTAACATAACGTTGGCCACTTTTTCTTTAACTTAAAAAAAGAGTTTAAAAGGTTTTCTTCGATAGAACCTAGTATACTTCGTACAAAATAAAACCGATACTGCTATACTATACTATCGCTCAATTATATTGAAATAAAAATTATGGATATCAATTTAGAATGGAAATTCTATACAGCATCCCAAAAAATATATAAAAACACATGTTGATTACATTTTACACTTATCATGCGTTAGTAAATCATTTACTTGTAGGACAAAAATTTGTGATTTTCCGGCAGTTTGGGCCAAGTCGAAAAAAAACAAGATTTTTGTTCTCGGCAGTCAAGGGGTTAATTTTAGACGCGCCTCTGTATTGCAACAATATGCATCTAGAAGCAGATCCAAAGTTGCCGTGTTGTATTACTTGACATTTGCTGACAATTAGAAATAATCTGACCCTTACATTGGCTTTAATAGTGGTTTGTGCCGTTTTTGAGCGTCAAACTTTTATCTTGCATTGAAGAATTGTTATTTCCAGAACAATCAATGTGTTATAGTTGTCAGACTTCCGTTTGCGAAATACCTGCTGCCAAGAAACAAACAGCTACTACCAAGAGTTAGTAGCATCTTTGGTACGCTATTTTGAAAAATAACGAGACAATAATGGTCCATTGCTACCCTTAACAGCTGTAATAATAATAATAATACTATTCTTTATTTTACTAAAATGACATTTTACAAAATGTATGGCAATAGTCAAACTTAAACGTAAAAGCAACTACCTTGCTTCGTAAAAACTGTTAGAAAGGTAATTTAAATATAAAATTAAAATATTAATTAAATCTATCCAATACATTGTTTTAGCGTGTAGCAATGGCCCTAAACTTGAATGTTTCTGCGGTTAATTGAATAATGAACTTTTAAAATCACCTAGAAAGCATAATTCTACCAAAAGGGCTACAGATACTATAGCACTGAATACAAGTGATATTCATAACATTTATAATAATTAATTGATATTTATGTACAAAATACTACACTGCACTATTTGTAACAGAATGGTGTTTGTGAAAAAATAGCTAGTTTTTTATATATTTTTAATCTGTGTGCATTTTCTACTAATTTTTCCTTCCATAAAAAAACATCATTACTAACTTGTACTACCAATTTTCCTTGTTCTTTTTTTGTACTTGCATATTTATGCACCAACCAGTCTTGTAAAATATACAGAGTGTATTTAAATGAAGGGGCACAAATGATACCAGAGATACCTTAGGTGAAAATAAGTTGATTTAACCTAGCATGCCTATATCCCAAGTCGCCTAATAAAAAAGATACAGGGTGTAAGAGTGAAAAATATGTTTTCGTCAGTGAAAAAATGGTTTTACATTTTTAACATTTTCCACTGGGAGATTTTTTCAGGTTGGGGAAAAATAATAATAATAATAATCATTTTTGGCTGTCGCGTGAGGTGCTTACATAAAATCAATTAACACTTGTTAATTTCTAAAACTGATTTTTAAATTTGATAAAGGCATTAAATCCGAAATATTAATTTATAGAATCAAAAATATCTCCCCAACGGTTGACTTGAGCCATTTCCAATAAGTATATTTTTTGTGTTCAAAAAAGTCCAATATTTCATATTTTGTTACTGAAAGCTGTATACGAGAGCTGGCAAAAAGTTATTACATATTTAATGCATAACATTGCCTGTATCTTTTTTTATTATGCGACTTGGGATATAGGTATGTTAGGTGAAATCAACTTATTTTCACCTAAGGAACCTCTGGTGTCATTTGTGCCCCTTCATTTAAACACACCCTGTATAAATTTTTAAAATTAGTTCTTCTTTTAATGTTGAAAAAAATAAGTTATTCAACAATAAACAAAGAATCCGTCCATATGCTAGTCAAAATTATTTCTAAATACTGAATAATTTTATAACAATCTGGCATCAATGCGCTCTTAAATACGTGTTTGATGACGTGCATCCGTTTTTATTTTGTATGAAGTATATTTCACAATAAATAATTCGTTGCTTTTACGATTCTACGCGACATTGTAGAGAATATTGCAGCATTTATAAAATATGAAGACGACCCATGCAGAATCTGAAGAGATCTGAAATATTAGAACTATCCGGCGAACTCGATCTGCATTTCTCGGCTACAACTTTTTCCCATCGAGAAAGAATCCGTTCTATTAGCTCGTTGCTCGTTCGGGCACGGCCATCGTTATCCTTACACACTGTCGCAGCTTTTTGTGTATTAGACCTGTCGATGGTCTAACACGTACAAAAGATGAAGTTCGTAATTCTTTTCAACACCGTGCCCGGGGATTCGAGAGGGATACATTTTTTTTCAGGGTGTACAAATGTTTCAGATAGGGGCAAAAACGTGTTACTTGTTGAGAAAGTAAAAAAAATCATTATTTGTTTTATATGAATATTTTTTTTAACAAGACACCTAGACGCCAAGTTAAAAAAATCAACCTTGTGAAAAGTAGAAAAAAAAAACAGCCTCTAACACGTTTCTATTACCTTGACCTGTATGTATTATGTGTGTAAGAAATTTTGCAAAACAATTTTCACTCACTTCTGATTGATCAGTTTGAAATTTTTAACACTACAATATTTTAAAATCATCAAAATTGTATGATTTTATTTGTCAAGAAATGATTCAATGTAATACATCTCTTGTTTATAAAGCTGTCTTGGAAAGTATCACTTAACAGTCCGGATAATGACAGTCGGGCGGTAACATGTCTCTCTCGCGATCCTAGAGTACCGGGTCACTCCAGTCAATTCCGCACTGAATTAAGTCAGTTTTTTTTTAAATATACTTGGACAGAGGCGTAGATGTTTTATAAAGAAAAACTTTATAATAAACACGCTTTTTAAAAATGTATTAATTTTTACATGCACTAAAAGGGGTAAAATAAGCTTTGCCATTGCAGTGCGCGCAACGGTTTCATGTTTGAGTAATACTAATTGTTAAGATCAATTTGTACAACATGGATGCAACAACGGATTGAATTGAACTGAAGTAACTCTAGCAGAGTGTCTGTTTTCAGTATTCGTGGAATTATCTCATGTTCTTGGTTTGGACGGTTCGATTCGTCATGAATTACTCTTTCATTTTCATTGTTGCGAAATGTTATATGGAAATGTTGAAATCATTCTGTGGCGTAAATACCAATTGTCAAACATGACAATTTTCCAACAGAAATAACTTTTTTTTTCAAATGGAATGACCCACATTTACTTATACTTATGAACGCGAAGTTCAAGATAAATGAGCTTTTAATAGATATAAGGTTGTCCATATCTATCTCCATCAGTTTTCGAGGAAAAATCAGTTCATGAAAAAAGAGATTTAAGAGAAGCAAATAGACTTTGACAATATTATTTATTGTATTTACTGACAACAATGACCACAGAACGTAGTAAGAATGAGATGTAAAAGAAAATAATACGGTAATAATAAAAATAAATAATAAAAAACATGATAAATAAATATAATAAAACATATTACATACGCATAAACAAATTTACATTCAGAGCTCGAAATTTCTTGTGTTTTGATCAATACATGAGCGAACTCCATTTTTATTTCTGGAGAAACTTCTTGAAAATCTCCTTTTTCACGAACTTTGAAAAAGAACCGATTTTTTCTCGAAAACTGAAGGAGATACATATGGACAACTATATCACCGAAAAGGTAGTTTAGTTTCGCTTCGACGGTTAATATTGGTAATTCCATTTGAAAAAAAAATATTGCTGTTGAAAGATTGCCAACAACTGGTATTTGCAACATAGAATAACGTGCAACATTTTGCTACAATGAAATAGGTTGCTACAATCAAACTATACCAACAGCAGATCTCTAACTTTTTTGTTTTATACGCTATTTAGAAATATTTAGAGTGCTGTTATCGTGATATTTTTCAAAAACAGTTGAATATTTCCAAAACGGTGGGTTTTAGGTACTATATATTGTTAATAAAGTCGACCTAAAATTTAGTGGAGTATCCAAAAATGTACAAATATACAGGGTGTTCCTTTTAAAATAACGAAGTTGTGTAGTGGTTACAGGAAATGTAGCACCCTGTATGATAAGAACAATTTTACGATATGCACCACATCATTTTGGGCAACTTTTATGTGAAACATTCTTTTCCTAAATTTACAATAACAGAGTTTTTAATGAAATGGTTTAGATAAGAACTTTATATGAAAGACCACCCCTTTAAAATTCACCAAGAACACGTGTCTCATTTTTAGTAACCAGTTATGTCCAACCTGTAATATATTTAACTCTTTGTCCACTTCATCCCTAACAGGGTTCGTTAGGGAGGAAAAATCAGACACGCACTTTTAACTAACACAATTTATTAAAAGAAATATAAATACAAATTAACACACTTAACAATTAACACTAATTAATTTATTTATGTATAATTATTATTCGAATGTTTTACGAAGCTTGCGATGATTTATTTCCAAGACTACTTATCGTCGCGTCGATATGCCTCTATATATGTTCCTTCAAGATTGAGTACCATATTTTCAAAATCAAACAAAGACCATATGAGAATTTTGTACATTTTTGTACAACCAAGAATGATTTTAGTACAGCCTAAATATTTAACCGGCTCAAATCGAAATACAAAAATGGTACTCAAACTTGAGGCCCCTGTATAATTTCACCGGAAACAAATTTTAACTATACCAGTAAAAATATCGAATGTTGTACACCCAAACAAAAATTTTGTACATCCTCCCAAAAATGAAAAAAACAAGGTGTAAATTTGCTACTCAATTCTGACAATTCACCAAAAACAAATTTCAATTCACCAAAAACTGCATCAGTATAAAGAATTTTGCACATTTTCATACACACAAATTTTATACACCTTCCCAAAAAATGATAAAACCATGATTCAAAAATCAAAACAAAATGATTCAAAACTGATACCCAAACAAAATGATTATAAACAGATACTCAATTTTGACAATTTTTGAACAGTTTTAAATATTCGTATATTAATTCATATGTTAGTATGAAGAAAATTGCTTACAATGAAATTGGGGTATTTTTAATACTGTTCTGTTGAATACATTCAGTAAAATTATTATATTATTAATTAGAAATTAAAAAAAATTATTACCTTTAAAAAATGTAGTCTCATTTATGTTTATAATTATGTAGATAAATGACTAATTTGGTTATACATTCCGAATTATAAAATTACGTTATATATTATAAAACTATGTACAAAAATAATTTTATGGGTTGTATAAAAATGTACAAAAATGGCTGTATATGATGATATGAATTTTCTAAAGTTTTCAAAAATTGTCAAAATTGAGTATCAGATTTGAATGTTTTCACTTTTGAGAGGGTGTGCACATCTTTTCACTACTTGTTCAAAATTTGTTTCTGGTAAAATTGTACAGAAGCCTCAGGTTTGAGTATCACTTTTGTATCTCGATTCCGGCTGTTAAATAGGGTGTACAAAAAATAATTCCCGGTTGTACAAAAATGTACAAAAATCACTCTATACGATGACGTATAAACATATGGATTTTTCAAAGTTTCCAAAAATTGTCAGGATTGAGTACCACGTTTGGCACATGATTTTTTTCATTTTTGAAGGGTGTACAAAAATAATTTTGTATTTTGGTGGTATAATTAAAATTTGTTTAAATGTACAGAGACCTCAAGTTTGAGTACCATTTTTGTATTTCGATTTCTGCCGGTTAAATAGGGTGTATAAAAATCATTCTTGATTGTACAAAAATGTACAAAATTTGAACAAAATGTGGTCTTTGTTTGATTTCGAAAAAATGGTACTCAATCTTGAGGGAGCCCTCTGTATACACTGTTGACAGGTGCCCGTATATTCGGGCATGCTTTTGGATGAGCAGAAAATTAAAACGTACCTACTAAGGGGCTAACCATTACAAAATGGAGCCGTATTTAGGTGTGGTAATGTTGGTGGTCCCGAAACAAGGCACTTAAAAGAACTTACCCACAAAGCTCATAAAATTTCGACCTAAAATGCGAAGTTTGATTCACAAGTTATAAAGTTATAATGACAGTTAGATTTTTGATGACCAGTTATAAAAGTGGGGCATACAGAATCCGTGTTGTTGCCATAGATCACAAGTCGGTGATAACAGTACACTATTGCTTTCTTCGTCTCTTGATAGACAATTGCGGTTTCCTTACAATTGATTAGAATTTACTTCGTCAATTTTACCTTTAAACCGACAAAATATTCGAGTCTTACTTGCCAAATTTTTATACCTGCCAAACGAATATTTGGAACAGGTCTGCCTTTGAAGGAAGACTCGTTTTTCCAGGATATACCTGTTCCAAATTCCTGCTCCCATAATACCTGTTTTGAGACAAGGAAGACTAATATTTCGTCAGATTAAAGTTAAAATTAATTAAGTAACACAAACTCAGTTGTAACAAAACCGCAACTGTTTAACAAAAGACGAAATAAGTTGCAAAAATATGCCCTGCAAAATATCATACGCTAGTTAAAAAGTAATGTTACTCTTTGTATTAAACAATTTATGAGTCAACAATGAAGAAACAAAAGTCCTTTTAAGTTTCATTTTTCGTGACTACTGACATTACCACACCTAAATACCGTCGTGTAATAGTACGCTACCTAGTACGTTTATTCGAATATTCACTAAGGTAGTCTGATGTATTTTCTGCGTATCCGTTTGTTCTGCCTCGCTGTTGTCATATCAACATAATATTCCTATTAGATATTTTAAAATTGTTTCACAGCTGTTTAAAGTAATATTAACTGTTTAAAATTATTTCACAGTAGTTGGGTTGAAAAAAGATAACAGTAAACTTTATTATACGATACGCAACGCAGTTTGAAAATTAAATTGGCTTATATTAACTGATCGTACATCAATGCATTTTGTAAATATAGGGTTTTTATAAAGACTTATTATGCAGAGTTAAGAGTTACAGTAGTTCTGGCAACGTTGCTCTTTAGATTTCCGCTAAAACCCCCCTCTTAGCTTTATGTACAACCAAGCCCCCCCCGGCCCAAGTAAATTCGCCTAACTATGACATAGAAATGTATCATTTAATATGTATTTAATATCCACCTATGTACGCATTAGGCTGCCGTATGTATTTTCCTCGTATGTACATAATAAATTTTTACTATGCGTATGTGATTGCTATGCATAAAAATGTTTATCATATTGAAGAAAAGAATACAAAGTCAGTGATAAAAAGGTGATTCGAATCATTTTCTAAATTCCTCGTTTGCAGAGCTATGCGCATAATAAACGAATAAAACTTTTCCATCTCCTACGACATTCTGGACCATCTGAATATGGTAAAAACGGGAAGATACCGATCTAGCGATTAATATGCCAATATAGCGTTCATTAACGGCGAGGCAGAACTAGAGCAAGCGAGCTCGGAGGATGCAGGAAATTTTTAATTGATCCATACCGACCGAGAGCGTACCTGTCAATATACTGCAAAAGTCATTTATAGTCCGCAGATGCTTATTGCAAGCTGTACAGCTATGCGAGGAATTCCTAGACTGGAGGCGCCCGAATTCAATAAAAGCTCATCTTCCGGAGTTAAGTCGGAATACCCGTGGAGTCGCCCGCACTCCGCGCCGCGCGTCCCGAATACGCGAAAGTATTCCCTTAATAAAGTAATTTCCGTCCGTGAAATGCTGATGATGGAGATTTCATAACTATACTGGGGACGTGTCCTTTAACCACGGAGGACGATTATAATAAAACTAAAGCGTTTATTTTTAAATTATTTTATTATACATTTTTTTCACTATTAAATTCTTCTAGGTGACTTAATTTTTAATACGTAATCATAACATAGTATAAAACAAAGTCGCTTCCCGCTGTCTGTCCCTACCTATGTATGCTTAAATCTTTAAAACAACGCCGTTTTTCAAAAAACGCATCAAAATCCGTTTTTTGATGCGTTTTTTTTTTAATAGATAGAGTGATTCAAGAGGAAGGTTTATATGTATAATACATGCATAATATAGTAGAGAAACACTGATAATTTTAGAGGTTTCTAATGTGATGTCGTAAATAAATACATTTTTTTGCGCTTACATTGCAAACGCTGGCTGAACCCGACGAGATAGATCAAAATAATGTACTACAGTATTGTGCACCTTAAAAAGGTCTACAAAAAAGTCCGCGATGGTATATGTCTATCTCTTGGGGATAACCCACAATAATCATTTTTTATCCTTTACTTTTTACGAGAAATATTGGCTTATTTACGAAGCGATTTTAAGCAATACAGCATTAATCCTTATCTAATTAGGTACCTTAAATACATTGTGCATTTAATATAGATCAATATGGCCCTTTACAGCATGTAATTTAAATTAATATTTTCGAAGATATTACAGATTTAAAATACAGGGACATAGCGGCGGTACCGGCCGGCGGCGCGTGCCTATAGATAGCGCGTCGAAGGCCTGCGTTTTTTTTTTAATAGATAGAGTGATTCAAGAGGAAGGTTTATATGTATAATACATGCATAATATAGTAGAGAAACACTGATAATTTTAGAGGTTTCTAATGTGATGTCGTAAAAAGTGCGAAGCCGGGGCGGGTCGCTAGTGAATAAATAAAGTAAAAAAACAAATGCAGAATTGCGTTAGTTATTTCGCTGTTTTTAACTATATACAAGTTCTTACATATGTAACGATCCATTCAGAAAAAACGTCATCAAACTTGACCGAGTAAAAAAGAAGTATCTCTATCCTTAATCTTAAATCAAAAACAAACTATATACTACTCAAAAGAATTAAAGGATTACCAAAATTTTCTAAAATTTCCGGCGAAGTTTGAACGGCTGTATCTCCGAACCTCGTACGACAAAACCTCGTACGGCATTACGGTTCTTCGGCGGCGATTTTCACACCGAAACGAGCGAAAAAGCCAATGGCGTCGTCGGCAACATCGTGCGACTCACGGTTTTTGGTCTGGCGCCGTCGCGAGTGTCAGGTCGGCGGACAGACAGCTCTTTCCGATTTTCTCACGGACCACCATCGACACGGAAGAGGCCGTGCCGCACGTGTATAGATGCGTCTTTAAACGGGGAATCGAATGGTGGGTCGCTCGTTTTTCTACGACGACGGGCAGCGGAGATATACGCGACAGACTGGAGGGATGTTGTTTTCGCGAGTGTCGACAGAACTTCGTACGGCATTACGGTTCTTCGGCGGCGATTTTCACACCGAAACGAGCGAAAAAGCCAATGGCGTCGTCGGCAACATCGTGCGACTCACGGTTTTTGGTCTGGCGCCGTCGCGAGTGTCAGGTCGGCGGACAGACAGCTCTTTCCGATTTTCTCACGGACCACCATCGACACGGAAGAGGCCGTGCCGCACGTGTATAGATGCGTCTTTAAACGGGGAATCGAATGGTGGGTCGCTCGTTTTTCTACGACGACGGGCAGCGGAGATATACGCGACAGACTGGAGGGATGTTGTTTTCGCGAGTGTCGACAGAACCTCGTACGGCATTACGGTTCTTCGGCGGCGATTTTCACACCGAAACGAGCGAAAAAGCCAATGGCGTCGTCGGCAACATCGTGCGACTCACGGTTTTTGGTCTGGCGCCGTCGCGAGTGTCAGGTCGGCGGACAGACAGCTCTTTCCGATTTTCTCACGGACCACCATCGACACGGAAGAGGCCGTGCCGCACGTGTATAGATGCGTCTTTAAACAGGGAATCGAATGGTGGGTCGCTCGTTTTTCTACGACGACGGGCAGCGGAGATATACGCGACAGACTGGAGGGATGTTGTTTTCGCGAGTGTCGACAGAACCTCGTACGGCATTACGGTTCTTCGGCGGCGATTTTCACACCGAAACGAGCGAAAAAGCCAATGGCGTCGTCGGCCACATCGTGCGACTCACGGTTTTTGGTCTGGCGCCGTCGCGAGTGTCAGGTCGGCGGACAGACAGCTCTTTCCGATTTTCTCACGGACCGCCATCGATACGGAAGAGGCCGTGCCGCACGTGTATAGATGCGTCTTTAAACGGGGAATCGAATGGTGGGTCGCTCGTTTTTCTACGACGACGGGCAGCGGAGATATACGCGACAGACTGGAGGGATGTTGTTTTCGCGAGTGTCGACAGAACCTCGTACGGCATTACGGTTCTTCGGCGGCGATTTTCACACCGAAACGAGCGAAAAAGCCAATGGCGTCGTCGGCCACATCGTGCGACTCACGGTTTTTGGTCTGGCGCCGTCGCGAGTGTCAGGTCGGCGGACAGACAGCTCTTTCCGATTTTCTTACGGACCACCATCGACACGGAAGACGCCGTGCCGCACGTGGATAGATGCGTCTTTAAACGAGGAATCGAATGGTGGGTCGCTCGTTTTTCTACGACGACGGGCAGCGGAGATATACGCGACGGACTGGAGGGATGTTGCTTTCGCGAGTGTCGACAGAACCTCGTACGGCATTGCGGTTATTCGGCGGCGATTTTCACACCGAAGACGATCGATTTTTTCGGAAAAACGCTCGTGCCCGACCCTAAGTTTGGCGCGAAAAATCGAATGGCGTCGTCGTCAACGTCGTGCGACTCACGGTTTTCGGTCTAGCGCCGTCGAGAGTGTCATGTCGGCGGACACACAGCTCTTTGCGATTTTCCCACGGACCACCGTCGACACGGAAGACGCCGTGCCGCACGTGGATAGATGCGTCTTTAAACGAGGAATCGAATGGTAGGTCGCTCGTTTTTCTACGACGACGGGCAGCGGAGATATACGCGACGGACTGGAGGGATGTTGCTTTCGCGAGTGTCGACAAAACCTCGTACGGCATTGCGGTTATTCGGCGGCGATTTTCACACCGAAGACGATCGATTTTTCGGAAAAACGCTCGTGCCCGATCCTAAGTTTGGCGCGAAAAATCGAATGGCGTCGTCGTCAACGTCGTGCGACTCACGGTTTTCGGTCTAGCGCCGTCGAGAGTGTCATGTCGGCGGACACACAGCTCTTTCCGATTTTCTCACGGACCACCGTCGACACGGAAGACGCCGTGCCGCACGTGGATAGATGCGTCTTTAAACGAGGAATCGAATGGTGGGTCGCTCGTTTTTCTACGACGACGGGCAGCGGAGATATACGCGACGGACTGGAGGGATGTTGTTTTCGCGAGTGTCGACAGAACCTCGTACGGCATTGCGGTTATTCGGCGGCGATTTTCACACCGAAGACGATCGATTTTTCGGAAAAACGCTCGTGCCTGACCCTAAGTTTGGCGCGAAAAATCGAATGGCGTCGTCGGCCACATCGTGCGACTCACGGTTTTTGGTCTGGCGCCGTCGCGAGTGTCAGGTCGGCGGACAGACAGCACTTTCCGATTTTCTCACGGACCACCATCGACACGGAAGACGCCGTGCCGCACGTGTATAGATGCGTCTTTAAACGAGGAATCGAATGGTGGGTCGCTCGTTTTTCTACGACGACGGGCAGCGGAGATATACGCGACGGACTGGAGGGATGTTGTTTTCGCGAGTGTCGACAGAACCTCGTACGGCATTGCGGTTATTCGGCGGCGATTTTCACACCGAAGACGATCGATTTTTCGGAAAAACGCTCGTGTCCGACCCTAAGTTTGGCGCGAAAAATCGAATGGCGTCGTCGGCCACATCGTGCGACTCACGGTTTTTGGTCTGGCGCCGTCGCGAGTGTCAGGTCGGCGGACAGACAGCACTTTCCGATTTTCTCACGGACCACCATCGACACGGAAGACGCCGTGCCGCACGTGTATAGATGCGTCTTTAAACGAGGAATCGAATGGTGGGTCGCTCGTTTTTCTACGACGACGGGCAGCGGAGATATACGCGACGGACTGGAGGGATGTTGTTTTCGCGAGTGTCGACAGAACCTCGTACGGCATTGCGGTTATTCGGCGGCGATTTTCACACCGAAGACGATGTGATCGATTTTTTCGGAAAAAGGCTCGTCCCCGACCCTAAGCGCTCCGTTTTCGGTCTGGCGCCGTCGTGAGTGTCAAGTCGGCGCGTCAAATGACCATACAGCAGTTTTGAAAGATGCGTTTTAAAGCTTGAACTCTCTAGTTTTCGGATCATTTGATGAAAAGTGTTTTCATCTTCGCTATAACTACTTTTTCTTGAGATAAAGTTGTGACAGAGAATTTGAAAAAAAATTCTCTAAATTTCGAAGCTTCCACGGGGTGAAATACATTTTTTTGGCAGAATCTACTGAAAGCCTTTTTGTAGCCCAGATCTTCTTCTTCGATTTGAGTTGTTTCCCATTGCTGTAGGATCATTTTCGACCGAGTTATTCGCATTCAAAGCAAAAACCGTACCTTGGACTTTGAACGACTGTAACTCATGAAGAAATGATCGTAAAACAATTTCATGCACAGTTTTGGACAGTTGAAAACCTTCTTTTTGACAGCCTTTCATTTCTCACTGACTAGAAAATTATTCTCATCTTGTAACACACACTTTAACGCGACCTAAAAAATTGCATTTTTTCCATTCTCCACATAACGTGATGGCATTTTCAGAGAAACCATAAAATCATTAAAGTGTCCACGTTTTTTTAAAGAATAAAGTACACAAAAAAATTGTGCAAAGCCCCTGATCACTCAAAAAATTCTTTCCTAGTGTCCTGAACGTTCAAACGGACCGTACTGGTCTGAGAAATTGAAGGATCGTCTGTCTTACGACTGAAACTATTTTTTCTTGTTCCCATAATTTTTCAACGACTTTTTCATGACCCTTGCACACTTGCTCAGCCTTGTTTTTGTCAAGAAATTTTATACACTACTCAAAAAAATTAAAACTTGACAAAAACAAGGCTGAGCAAGTGTGCAAGGGTCATGAAAAAGTCGTTAAACAATTATGGGAACAAGAAAAAGTGCTTCAGTCGTAAGACAGACGATCCTTTAGTTTCTCGGACGAGTACGGTACGTTTGAACATTCAGCGTTCGAACGGCGTTTAGCGTTGAGCGTTCAGCCACAGCCGACTCAGCCGACTTTAAACAAGCTATGAAGTAAATGTGGCAACGCCGCGCGACAGCTACCTTGGAGTCCGGCAGCGATGATTTCAGCGCGCCTTTTTTTTAGTTTTTTTTTTCGATTTATGTCAAAAGTTCTGATTATTTTTTGCATGAAATTTTTACTGCAGATAGGCACAACCAGAAGCTACAATTTAAGCTACAGCAAAAGTTTCTGCGACCATTAGAACCCTTGTAATTCGATTTCAAAGAATGGGCATTTTTCATCGGTTTTTTATTTTTTTTTGTGCAAAAACTTCTGAACCGATTTTGATCACCAAAAACTAATTTTTTTGGTTTTTTTCAAGCGCTACAACATGCTATTTTTTTGTTTTACGAAAAAAATTATTTTTTCGTCCCTTAATCCGCAAAAAACCGGTTTTCGGCACTTTTATCGATTTTTTTTACTAAGGTTCCTACATACCGATTCAATCCAAATTTCTTTTCATTTTTCCTATCCGAGTACTTGTATTATTGACAGCATCCCACCAATTTTTAATAATCTCGTAATAATTAACGTTTTTCATCATTCAACAATAGCAATCATGAAAGATTTTAGTTATAATGACGATACTGCTGGTTTTTTGGAGATTATTAAAAATTGGTGGGATGTTGTCCATAATACAAGTACTCGGATAGGAGAAATGAAAAGAAATTTGGATAAAATCGGTATGTAGGAACCTTAGTAAAAAAAAATCGATAAAAGTGCCGAAAAACCGTTTTTTTGCGGATTAAGGGACAAAAAATAATTTTTTTTCGTCAAACAAAAAATAGCATGTTGTAGCGCTTGAAAAAAACGAAAACAATCAGTTTTTGGTGATCAAAATCGGTTCAGAAGTTTTTGCACAAAAAAATAAAAACCGATGAAAAAATGCCCTTTTTTTGAAATCGAATTACAAGAGTTATAATGGTCGCAGAAACTTCTGCTGCTTCGGCTTAAATTGTAGCTTCTGGTTGTGCCTATCTGCAGTAAAAAATTTCATGCAAAAATAATCAGAACTTTTGACATAAATCGAAAAAACTAAAAAAAAGGCGCGCTGAAATCGTCGCTGCCGGACTCCAAGGTAGCTGTGGCGCGGCGTTGCCACATTTACTTCATGGCTTGTTTTTAAAGTCGGCTGTGGTTCAGCATTCAGCATTTGGGCATTCGTGGTCATGCAACATTTCCATTAATTCTACTGCCATTTCTAAAATAAATTTCAGTGAAATACGCCTCTGATCTTTATTAGAAATGAACAATTACTAATAGTATAATTCGTGGGTGGTCGAGGACTTAACGTGTGAGGTCAGATAATAAAAAAAAAGAGATACAGCGAGTTCAAAATTTAAATTTTGAATTTATAATTTGAAATTTGTAATTTATAAATCTGAAAATTGGTAGTTTTATGTTTTTTGGTGCTAGAATGTTGAGCTTATTTTGACGTTGCTCCTAGAGGGCGCTAGTTTCGCCGTATTATTTAGATATATTAAAACATTTTTTTATCTGTTGTCATGCGTAAAACAAGTCGATAATCTAATAGACCTCGCAATTTTACAGACAAAGTTTTTAAGTTCGTAAAACTGCATAGCTATTAGATACGTATTTTCGGTTTAATCGACAGTTGACTTTATAATGGATGATATAATAATTGCTGCTGCTCCATTATTCTAAATACATGTAAAATATGGTTGCTTCATTACAATGGAGACGGTATAGTATGTTTACCAGACCGTCTTTTGTCAGACAGATAGATCGTCTTTTGGCGATGTTATTTCTACTACATTGTCCTAAGGATTTCGTCCATGAAGGGCCTTATTCCACGGTCTCTTTGCTTTTATCGTTGCATCATTAAATCTGAGCTCCTAAGGCTACTGTCGATGGAATTAGTATTACACAGAATTCCGAAAATAAACTTTTAATTTCCCATTTTGATTGTAATGCATTTTTTCTGACTAGGTAATTAAGTGTGCTGAATTGAAAAATAGTTTCTTTTTATATCACATCAGAATTTATTGTAACACGGGGTGTGGCCAGCTTTTTAACCATTTTTAATGAAAAATAAAAGATGATTAATGTAAAATTTAATGTTTAAAAAAATACACATTTATTCAGTTGGAAACGTGACTAAAGGATACTCATATCAGAAAGTCTTGCAATATTTCTCTCTATTCTCTTTGTAATCGACTCCTGTGTAATCATTTTTTCTTACTAGTCCAGAGAAATAAAATAGATATAAAAACAGACCAACTTCCTGGAAAGCTGGATTTTGGGATACACATTGATAATATGGTTCAAACCAAAATATCAAGTCTTCATCGATCCTAGTGCCTATACAAAATTTACTCGAGGCCAAAGATCACCAAAAACGGTTTTTCGTGAAAATCTCCTTAACGGTAATTTTTACAGAAAAAATATTGATCTTCAAATTTGTTGCTTAGGAATATTTTCTTCAAAAAAAGATACTTCGTTTCACAAAGCTGTATGTAACATTTGTTTTCCATGAAACGTGCACTCATTTCCACACCACCTTTGAGATTTTTTTACGTGCTGTACCCAGTAGGTAGCCTTTACCTAAGCCTTTAGCTAGGCTATTCAGTAGGTATCCATTTTCTTTTCTGTCAAAAAATGTCATTAATTTCAATAATATATTATTGATGTTTAGACTCTATTTCAATATGTGTCCTTTTCTTTTCATCATCTTGTTCTTTTCTTCTACTTGTTCAGACGCAGTTTAAGCTAGTAATCAGTCTGGAGTAGGTGGAAGCTGAGTTTGAAATGATTCCAAAATGTTATCCCTTAACGACTACCCCCAAGTCTTCAATAGTAAGCTCATTGCGTAGCTATACCTGAAATGGACATTAGACCCGATAGCAATGCTTAATATGCTAAAGAATAGATAATTGAACAGGTTTCTTGAGCTGTGTATATTGAGTATTCATAGAAATATCTTGTACTGACTGTACAAGAAAGACTGTACTGTACAATAAAGACATGCCTTCATAATTGATTAATTTGTTATTTTTGGATACTTAATTAATTCCCTTTTTGTAATCATACTTAATTTAGTAATTTGAAGACTTATTTAGATTTATTTATCTTAAGAGTGCATCAAACCGTTTGAAAGAAAATAATTAATCAATTATCCAGGCTTTACTAAGATAGAGTTTTCTGCAGACGTGATTCAATAGGCAGCATGCAGCAATAGTCGGCCATCATCTTAGCATTTCACCTTCTTTGATATCTGTTCTCCATAACCTTTATGTACTGGTTGAATATTTTTCCCTGTTCTTCCCTTACAAGATTTTCGGGAAAGTAGTCAATGTGAAAATGCTAAGAATTAAAATTTAAACTCATAGTGCAGCCAGATTTTTTTATATTTTTAAGCATATTGTTGACAATACTTTTATTTCCCATGACTTTCATAATTATCAAAGTATTGTCAAAAATATGCAAAAAAAATCTAAGAAAATTAGGCGAGGCGAGATTTGGTCTAGGCTATTCTACCACCGATTTCTAACACATATCGAACCCACCTTTCTGTTTTAAGGACACTTTTGAATTCTTTATTTGAGTAGTTTTTTAAAAATGTATGTCCATAATAAAGTAAGTTTCGTAAAGCCTTTAAAGAAACCCAACGCATTGTCATAATATTTTATCCTTGGTTTCAATAATGAATGTTTTATAAGTATGTAGCTTATCAGAACACATTCCGAGTGTATGTTCTGAAAATACATACATACATATTGAACTAACAAGATATATCGACATACATAAATATTTTTGCCGAAAGACGTCAGATATATGTCTGAAAAATTACGTCCTAAGAACGTCATGATGTTCAATTTTAAGAGCAGGAAATGACTTTACAGATATGTCTGAGTGATGTCGCCGTATACAAGTGTTTTGAGAAGAAAAATACAGTATACATTTCTTCAGTTACCTATAATTAACAAATTATTTGAATCAAGTACAGACAGTTAAACAAAGTTCAGTTAAACAAAAACACTTGTTTTCATTATTGAAGTGGCTTAAAAGTATCGGAGAGCTTAATTTTAGAGTAGAATTTGAACATTCCAACCAGAAGACTGATGCATGAATTTGACATACGTCAACCATAAACAATTTATACAAATAAAAAGTCAAATAAATAGAACACATACGTTCATGTATAGTGTGGTTCATTAAAAACCAGAATATCCCTCTATTTTTTTAAACGTAATATCCAGTTTGAACGACTGTGTCAAAATGGAAGATACAGAAAACTGCATTTTTTAAGAAGGTATGTTTTCAATCCAAGATCTACTGGAACACATGAGTAGGTATTTTAGTGAGTCGAAATTTGAGAAAAAGCTTTAGTATGTTTTTTTTTAGAAATAGCAACGACACTGTTTTCAGCGTCCTTCAATGTTAGTGAAGTTTAAAATATTACGGGTTATCTTTTAATTCAAGAAAAAAATGAGCTTAACCGACTTTTCACAATTATTGAGGAAACAGGATTAGAAAGTTTGGAAAACAGGAAGAAATATTTCGCGTTTTATCACAAGAAACCTGGACTTCCAAAAATTATCAGTTAGGGGAGAGAGGAGGTTAGGTTCAGGTACAATTTTAACCTTTCAACGTATGATCTAAACATACAACCTTGATGAAATACCTTTGCATAACCTTTGATGCCACACTAACCTGGAACAGGATCTGGACAGGGGATCTAAGAAAGCTTTACATCTCTTATGAGCAGTGCCGCAGAATACAATAAGAAAACTGAATTAAGGAGTTACTTAAGTTGTTAAAACTTAGCAACGTTTTGAACAAACAGCAGCGTTTCACTTATTGGCAAAAATATATTATTTGGGAGACTTGAGGATCATCTTATAATCATCATGTTGCTAGTGACCTTTTACTCCAAGCCCCAAAATGAGTTTAGAAGGTTTTTGACAACTTTATTGAGAAAATAGCTAACGAATTAGAAAGCTCTTTGTTGTTTGAGTTTGATAAGTGAGCCGTGTTGTTTGACAAGGAGCTTGGCCTTCAAAAAATAACGGTGGGGGAGAGAGGGGTTTAATCTACGGTATAATTTTAACGTTCTCACCATATACATATGTATGTATTGTGACGAAAACGCCACTAGGATGCATCGCCGACCAGCCGGGCAGCAATGAAGCTCGCCGACACATCACCGCGTTCTATTCTTTTCGGGACGTATCGCGAACGTCGTACGGGACGAGCCTGGCATGATCGAGGCGTCATCTAGAGTTTTCGGCGACACTATAAAATACTAGGCGGCGGCGGGACAATAGTCTCTATTTGTATCATCTGAACGCGGCGCGGTTTTCGTACAACGGTCTAATATAAATTGTATAAAAATAAATTAGTGTAGTTAAATAGTGTTTAGTCCGTAGTTGTATTTGTTAAAATAAATAGCGTTAGTCTAAAGTGTGAGTTTAATTTTTCACACCTCACGAACCCGAAATAAATAAAACGTTACAGTATATATCGCTGTTCTTCTACTCGCCCTTCTTCTAATTCAAAAATTAAATCACTAGGTCAAGAGAGCGTTTAGTGCAGGACCGGAGGGGTGACAGAAGATGGATGGGAGATCGGCAAAAGGGCTGTTAATGAATAAATCCGGCGTGGACGAGGAGGTACAACATACATCATTCTAACTGATATAGTGCAATTACAAGATTTATTTTATTTATGAATGTTATGTAATGACAACTAATGTGTTCAAAAAATAGAGAACTATATTAATTATAAGCGTAAACATGAAAAAATCAGGTCTTATGCACAGTTATTTCCACGTCTCGTTGTATTTAGACAATGCGCTAATTTACTCAACTTGCATGTGGCAGGAACGTGTGAAGAAGCACAAAAAAAAGTCAAAAGGCGAATCGCCCTGTCGACGTGCTTTAATTTAGTATCTACTATAGTTTTAAGGTCTACTATACTGCGGCGTTCCGAACAAAGAATACTGTTCCACATATTCGTAAAATATTAATTATTTCTTTAATATTTATATTTCTGAGTGACCTTTTAACCCAAATAAAAATAAATTTCTTCTTAAATTTATTCTTCTTTCTTTTAATCGCCCTTCTCCTAATTCAAAAATTAAATCACTAGGTCAAGAGAGCGTTTAGCGCGGGGCCGGAGGGGCTGCAGGGTGAGGAGGGGGAGGTGGTTCGGCAAAATTGCCGTTAATGAATAAATCCGGCTTGAGCGAGGAGGTGCAACATGCATATTCCAAATCACGGAATGCAATTATAACAGTTATTTTACTTATAATAGTATGTAATGATAACCAAACTGTACAAAAAACACATAACTATATTGATTATTATAAGTGTAAAACATAAAATAACCAAAATATTACACATTGTTTCTTCATCTCATATTTAGACAATGTGTGACAATTGTACTTTGCTTGAATGTGGAAGGAACGTTTGCAGAAGCGTAAAATATTTCTGGAAAAGACATTCTATGAGAGGCAGAGGGATTATATGAGAGTTAAATGAAGGTTTAAATGAGGGATAGCTCTCATCCTGGCCATCTTTACTAAGCGTGACGTGACGCAAAACCATGACGCAGCTCGCAATATTTTCCAGGGGAACCCATAATGAAGACATATAATGTCAAAATGAGCACAAAAGGCGTAACGTCCCGTCATGGTGCCATAGTTTGACACAATCTTTTCATAGGGTTTGCGTTGTGTAAACCTGACTTCACTGACCGGGTTCGGATTTGACGCGGTGCTTTGTGGTGGTTTTGTAGTATTTTTTTATATATACTATACATTTTAATTCTACTATACTTAAGGTATAGTAGAATTATTTGCAAATTATTAATTATTTCAGCTATTTTTTTCACTATCTGAAGTATACATATCTCATAATCATGCGAGTGATCTTTAACCCAAAAAGCTAAGTGGATTTGGGAAGGTTTCGACAACTTTATCGAGAAATTTTATTGAGAAAGGACTTGCGGCTTGCTTTAAAATGTCGGGTGGGGGGAGAGAGGGGTTTAATCAGTGGTATAATTTTAACCTTCCCACCATGCATGTATGTACGTCGCTCTTTTAATCGCCCTTCTCCTAATTCAAAAATTAAATCACTAGGTCAAGAGAGCGTTTAGCGCGGGGCCGGAGGGGCTGCGGGCTGAGGAGGGGGAGGTCGTTCGGCAAAAGGGCCGTTAATGAATAAATCCGGCTTGAGCGAGGAGGTGCAACATGTATATTCCAAATCACGGAATGCAATTATAACAGTTATTTTACTTATAATAGTATGTAATGATAACCAAACTGTACAAAAAACACATAGATAACTATATAGATTATTATAAGTGTAAAACATAAAATAACCAAAATATTACACACAGTTGTTTCTTAATCTCATATTTAGACAATGTGTAACAATTGTACTTTACTTGAATGTGGAAGGAACGTTTGCAGAAGCGTAAAAATATTCTGGAAAAGACATTCTATGAGAGGCAGAGGGATTATATGAGAGTTAAATGAGGGCCGAGATGAAGGTTTAAATGAGGGATAGCTCTCATCCTGGCCATCTTTACTAAGCGTGACGTGACGCAAAACCATGACGCAGATCGCAATATTTTCCAGGAACAATCCCATAATAAAGGCATAGAATGTCAAAATGAGCACTAAAGGCGTAACGTCCCGTCATGGTGCCTTAGTTTGGCACAATCTTTTCATAGAGTTTGCGTTGTGTAAATCTGACTTCACTGGCCAGGTTCGGATCTGACGCGGTGCTTTGTGGTGGTTTTGTAGTATTTTTTTATATATACTATACATTTTAATTCTACACTTAAGGTATAGTAGAATTATTTGCAAATTATTAATTATTTCAGCTATTTTTTTACTATTTGAAGTATACCTATCTCATAATCATGCGAGTGATCTTTAACCCAAAAAGATAAGTGGATTTGGGAAGGTTTTTACAACTTTATTGAGAAAATTTTATTGAGAAAGGACTGGCGGCTTGCTTTAAAATGTCGGGTGGGGGAGAGAGGTTTAATCAGTGGTATAATTTTAACCTTCCCACCATGCATGTATGTACGTCGCTATTTTAATCGCCCTTCTCCTAATTCAAAAATTAAATCACTAGGTCAAGAGAGCGTTTATTTGCGGAAAAAATTGTGACTAAGCTCGAAAAAAATTTTGTTTTCGCTTTAGCCATGATTAGGACATGTTTAAGTTCAAAAAACGTGCCCCTTTAATTTTTTCAAAAGTTTGACCGTTTGCAGCAAGAAAACGGTTCGTTAGATCGTACTGTAACTTTGCATGGTTTTTGCGGGTATATTCAACTGTAAAAGGCACACGCAACATTAGTCATTTCATGAAGATTTGAATTTCAGCCGTTGATGTTCTGAAAAACCATCAATTACCCGTTTTTTTCCTGTTTTTTCAAATTCACGTCAAGGATAAAAAAAAATTATCCTCAAAAATCGCAGCAGAACCTTGTAGGATGTTTATTCCAGTATTCAGAACTGCCTTAGATTTTATGTGGTACCGTTGGTTGTTGAGATATCGTCGATCAAAGACAAAAGCGTTCTTTTTGATTTAAAGTTCGAGATCTCAGCAAATTGAAGCTGAATAAACAAGCTATCCGGTCCATACCATGGCTAAGTTAGAAAAATGTTTTTCAAGCTCGTGGACTTTGCAACTTCGTGGACAAAAATTCGCAAAATTATTTTCTCACACTACTTCCTAAAATTGCGCGAAACATGGAGCTCTAAAAATGTTTTCGCCGAAATATCTCAAAACTAGAAACTTCAAGCTTCAAAATGCTTTTTTTTAGACCTCGATAAGTCCATTTTTCACTGAGATACAGCATTCTGAAAAATCACTAAAAATTCGGAAAATTTTTTTGACCCTTTAATTTTTTTCATTAGTGTATTTGAAATTCATCTCATAATCAAGTGGGAGATCTTAACCCAAACAAATAAGTGGGTTTGGGAAGGTTTTGAGAACTTTATTGAGAAAGGGCTTGCAGCTTGCTTTAAAATGTCGGGTGGGGGAGAGAGGGGTTTAATCAGTGGTATAATTTTAACCTTCCCACCATGCATGTATGTACGTCGCTCTTTTAATCGCCCTTCTCCTAATTCAAAAATTAAATCACTAGGTCAAGAGAGCGTTTAGCGCGGGGCCGGAGGGGCTGCGGGCTGAGGAGGGGGAGGTGGTTCGGCAAAAGGGCCGTTAATGAATAAATCCGGCGCGGGCGAGGAGGCTCCAACAAGTGGCCGGCGGCGTGCGTGCGTCGGCCAATGGCGCCCCTCCGAGTGGGCCGGCGGGGATGACATCGGCGACGGAGCGCCGCCGGCGTCAGTCGGCGCGTGGTCAGCGGGTCCTTGCGCAATCGCGAACCTCCGGCACCGCGAGGAGTACGTGAGCGTCGGTGGCGCGAGTCAGAGGCGACGGGCACGACGAGGCGGCCGGCGCCTGGCCCGCCACCGCCGCCGCCGCCGCAGCCGACGAGCTGCCGGCCTGCAGTAGCGGCCCGCCAGTCCGCCGCAACCGGGGCCTCACCAACTCTCCCCCACGTAAGTACGCGAGGCATGCTGCAGCTCTGCTCTCTCTCTGTGTGTGTCCGTGTTTGTGTGTGCACCTCGATGTCTTTCTGACTCGCGACGATTTGTCCCGATCGGACAAATAAAATTTGAATATTAAAAAAAATTATATTGTTAACTTTTTTTGGGATAAACCGAGAAGATATTTTCCGACAATTTTTTAAAACAGGTGCGCGTCATGATTGTTTTCTACAAATCCCATCCATCTAGACTAACAGTTTGTTGTCGCAATTTTTCGCAAAGGTTGATTTGGCCAGAGGAATTCTTTGATATAATTTTTTTGCACTAGGATATTTTCCTGTTAAGCTTCATTAATTGTGATTCTTTATTTTTCGAAACGTACTAGTTACTTCGCGATTCCGGTCGTTGCCCTGGGCCTTAAAACGTAAGATAATTAGGGGAGACTCTCGAACAGTGGCCACGTTTTTACAAAAATTCTAATAAAAGCTAGAATTATCCTTTTTTCTCGACCCTGATAGCACTAGGTGACGAATTCTACATGCTTCTCTACATGTTTTCATTCTAAGCCTGAAAAAATAATATTTTAACTAAAATTTAAAATAAAGTAGCCACTGTACCTACCCTGATGGTACACTGGATTTAGGATATGGTACAGTGGCCATTACTGTTTCAAAAATGGGAAACATTGCAAATGGGTGATATTTGTCAGAATAAAGATCAGTGACGGTTGGTGATATTTCAGTTAGCCATATCTTGAAAACGACGCATGGGACCTACTTCACTTTTTAGGTGATGACTATACACCTCTTACAGAAAGGATTTATAGTGAAAAAAACCGTCAACAAAGTTTGCGAAGAGATTTTCAAAAAAACTGCAGAGCACCCTGGGATCTCAGTAACGCTCTGTGGAATATTTGCAGTTTATTTTTTTTCATAATCTAGAAACAAAAATAAGGAGAGGTTTGTCGAAAACTTATGGCCATTTTAATTTTGGGAAACAAAATGTTCCTATAAAATTAAAATTAAAATGGCCATAACTTTTTGAAATAAAATATTTTGTAACAAATCGAAAAACCTCTCCTTATATTTGTTTCTAGATTATGAAAAAAATATATACTGCAAATATTCCACAGAGCGTTACTGAGATCCCAGGGATTTCTGCAGTTTTTTTGAAAATTTTTTCGCAAACTTTGACGATTTTTGCACTATAAATCCTTTCTGTAAGAGGTGTATAGTCATCACCATGAAAAGTGAAGTGGGTCCCATGCGTCGTTTTCACCAACCGCCACTGATAAAGATATATGATGTTAAAAATATATATCACAAAATTAATAATAGTAATAATGCATATTACATTTATTTAAAAAACAACTGAAATGTATACAGCAAAGTAGTTTAACGACTAAACGTTAACAAATACTATACTTGGACAAACTAGAGTAAAAAACAAGAGTATAATTTAATTTACCTGCTAGAGCCATACTAAATAGTCTTCTTTCTAATGGTGGTAGTAGTCCCTTATTAATGTGATAAAGTAGTGGCCACTGTACCTACTTTTAACCTGATCACTGTATCATCACTGTATCATTTAAAGTTAAGTTCATATAAAAAGAAGAAACTTTGAAGCTCAAGGATACTACCCGTTAATATTTTTATTAACCGACGGTTGACGGAATCAAAATTCTCGCATTTTCATGCGAAAATCCAAGAATGTGTAATATAAAAACTTATTACAACGTAGACCTGTTATGGAATATCAGAAACGAAATGCTGGTATGAAATAAAAATTAGAATTCCGATAACAGTAACAGATCACGAGATTTCGATAAACTGACAGAGTAAAAAGACTTGATATATGGATAATATAAATATATTGCAAGCCATTTGCAATATTCTCTTATGCGGCAGACACTTTTTGAAAATTTCATTTTAACTTTTATATTAAAGCTATTATAGCATTAGGTATATTTAGGTATATTAGGTTTACTAATCACTCCATAAAATATCATGGGGGTCCCCATGCCTCCTTACAAAAATACAACAATTTTTAATTCCTTCAATCGGCATTGATACCTTTTTTCCCTTAATACGGCTCTGTTAGGATCCGCAAATTTGTCGATTCTAATAATTACTGTATTTATTAATAATTCTGCACGATGTTGCAGAATTTTGGCCCGCTTGATTTATTGTTGACTGTATTTGTTAAGAACTATTGTTAAATTACATTTTATTTTTAATACATAAAATTATTTAAAACACTTCGGAAAGTAGTTATACTGTAGAAGCAATAAAAAATTCGAATTCCTCTTGTCAAAACACCCTTGGAAACATTATAAAAAAAAGATCCGATAACAGACAAGAACCAAAAGTTAAATCATCCATGAACGAAGTCCACACAAGTTTATTAACAGTTAAAATTTTGGAAATAATTTGGGTGTTTTAAGTTTTTTCTTGACATTCTCTTATTTTACATGTGAAGGACATTGCTGTTACTTGAAGTAAACAAAATGGTTTTTCAATAAAAATATTTCAAGTAACTACTATAACAAATGAGCCTGCATTTGAACTTTATTACTAACAGTTTATTAGTAGTGACATTTTTGAAGTGGAAACTTCTACAATAGGCGCGTCTGACCAGCTAGGGAACCAAAAACCGTCGGGCTAGCATAGCGGCTATAACCTATTAAAGAAACCTTCGTCTTTAAAAAAAAACATGTTTTAGACAGTAAAAATATGAAGTAAACATACATTTCTATAAATAGTTCACATTTGGTTTAAATACTTTTTATTTTAACAAGTTATGAGTAGTTCAACTACAAATTTGTACTAAAAATAATACATTTTCAAAAATAACAATTATTAACTTAACAAAGGGATAAAATGTAAAGTTTAAATTGATACAAGTTATTCATATGTGCATATGTTATTCATGTGATCTCTTTTCTTGGACATCGTCGATTTTCAAATAAGTTCATTTTGACAACATAGAGAGGCACTGGAAACTTCCATTATTAGTGCACCCATTAAAACTCCAAAAATTCTACCTTGCTAATTATTGTTAAAAAAAATGATTATTACTTATTAAAATTATTAAAAAAAATCCATTATTTTAATCGCCAAATACTCATCGGAAGCCCTTGCCAAAAAATATTCGATATGTTCGGCCTCCAAAACTGCTGATTTCTTCGGTTTACCAAATTTGGAATTATCTCTGTTTTCGCGAACTCTTATGGTAGATTTCGAACGTCGAATACTTTGTCCACATCGATAAAACCGCATAGTTTTTCTTGAGATTTAAGAAATACGAAAGTATCACTTCTTCTTTTTGTGAAAAAAGTGAATTGAAGACGGAAGAAACCGACACAATTCATGCAGAGATTATCGTGGAAGCCGAAGAAGCCACTTTGTGTTTATTACCAGCCACGCCCAAAGAACTTTATGAAAAAGAGTTCATTTATTAAATTAGGCGAACACTTTTTCAAAAACTTTATTGGACGTGGCTGGTAGTAAACGCAAAGTGGTCTCTTTAGCTTCCACGAGAATCTCTGCAGGATTTGTATCGCTTTCTTACATTTTCAATTCATTTTTTTTCAATTCGGTAAACAATAAATAAACAAATCATAGAGACCACATATAGAAGCCAACAGAGCTCACCAAGTTGAAAGGAATTTTTAAAATGCAGTTCGACGTGACATTGATGTGTCATATTATTTATAAATTAAATTCAGATAACACTTGTTCCAGTTGTAGATTGCGTTCGTGTTTAGTTGTGATAGTTACTTCTTTAGTTCCCGAGTTTAAACAAACTTTCGTGGATAACACACTTACTAAAACACTGATACAATAAATAATTATAAAAAAATGCAATAATATTTTAAATGTAAGTCATCTTGTAGATTCATTTGTCAGAGTCTTCTTAGAAACTCCGTAAAAAGAGAATATTGAAATGACCGAATTTTGGAGTAGTGCCGATCGGAACCGACGAATCAATTTCAGACAATTTCGAAATTAAGGATATTGATATGAAACTTAATTTATATCAGCAAATGAAATTGTTATCCATTTGTGAACAAAATCTTGGTGGTTGGCCGAGAAAAAAAGACGTATTTCTATTCCTAATCGAATTTATAACCTTATTTACTTGTTAAGACTGTCACATCATATGACGGCCATTGTTTATTTTACAAATTGTGGCAGTCACTTGACATAACCGAAAAGCTTAGACATGACTACTGTTTTCATCTCTCTCGTTCGTAGTCAGAGTTGATGACGTTTTTTTTTATGTCTCTACTTTTTACAGGGTCTAGAATGCTCAGTTGTCATTCTATACAGTTCTTTATTAACTGGTAGTGCATAATCTAAATTGACTTATTACCTTACAAGACTTAACAACTGTCATTAACTGTCACTAATGTCACTATAACTATCACAATATTAAAACATGAGTTTCGATAATATTACATGAAAAAATAATTTGATAACAAATATGTCACAATTTGGCTCTAAATTAGCACTGTTAAACTGGTGTTGCAAATCTATATTGGTATTAAAAGTAAGACAGAGAAATTTATGACAAACAATGGACCCCAGTAATGCTTTTTTTTACATTTTTTACTCCGTGGAATCCCTGGACCAGCAACGCCTCCCGCTATAGACTGCTGTTTTAGCCATCAGATACTTGAAATGAAGCTATTGTACTCACCATCTATTACTAAAATCAAGCGAGTCAAACGTTGCTAGCTCTCCGTCTAATCGCTTTGAACAGATATTGTTATTTTCTAAACGTAAAATTAAGGTATTAAAATCATATTTGCACAACATTTAAAAATAATTGTTAATTTAGATATATTATGTATAGTTATGTAGTTTATTAATGCATATAATGTAGTAAATTTGAGCCGCGCGGCAGTTTATGCAAAGCAGTAGCTGGAAAATAATGGGCATACTTAGAGGTCTAAGATAAGAGTCCTTTTCTTTGCCTGCCGTCGTTTCTTTTTTAATTCCTCTTTCTTAACCTGAGGTTAAATTATTTCACTGGATATCCCCGTAAAAATATTGCCAAGTAAATTTGTTTAAAACTATAAACAAATAATTCTCTCCAAGAATTTTTTAGTGGCAGGCATTTGAGTGAGGGATTTTTACATTTATCAACAAAACAGAAAAATAACATGTCTGTCTGCATGAAATCATCGTGAATTCTGAAAATCTTAGATGTTATATATAACTTTATCTGCTATGGTGCTTTGTAATAATGGGTGATGTTTTAGTCGAAGTTAAGTGAATTATTAATTTTTTTATTTTGTTTTTCATAGTGGGCAAAAACAGAAAAAAATATAGTAATATATAAATATATTATTTTACCCTTAACGATCGTTGATTAGAAATGAACGACTAAACATTTCTTGGATTATCACAATGCTTATTTGCATTATTCTTGGGTTTTATAAGTAGCCTATTGATCACCTCACCCTGTATACATACTTATATTTTATAAAGACCTTTGTTCGACATTGTAAGCCGACGATTTTATTGTAACTGAAGGCAACAGTAAATAGAAAAAGTATATTGTAAATGTCAGAAATAAAGACCAAATATGAAACGAAATCTTACTGAGTGAAAGAAAACATACAAAGGTAGTTATTCATTTCACCAGACAACAAAAATTTCAGTGAGCGAAATATTCTATATATTTCGGGTTTCAGATATCAACATTACGAGTATGTAAATAAATGGTCAAGTAAAAAAAAATTGTACCATTGTAATGTAACCACAGACATATCTATTCTGTTAAAAGAAAAACTGGTGCGACGGGTATATATATACATAGATCATATCTGGTACATCCCGCAAATGTATCTATGTATACAATTTGTCCTGTTTCTTTAGCAAATAACTCATTTTTAAAAGTTTACGGGTGAAATCTGCGTAAGAGTACCTACAATTGTAAATGCCCTTTTTAATTCATTTTTGTGAACGACATGCCTTTGCGTATTTAGCGACATTAGCGTTGACAGTTTTTTATTGTGTTTATGATGTAATGCGGAATTGTGAGTTCAATCGGTGGTATGTTCGTGATGAACAGTAATTTATTAACAGTTATAATTATTTTGATGAATATGTACGGAAGTAAAATATGGCTTTATCTTGAAAATGTATATTCAAATGACTGTAGCTTTGCTCGGGAAAAGACAATTTAAGAAAATTTTAGAAATCAAAATATTGGATGGATTTTTAAATTTTGAAATTACTCAATAAAAATGACACCAGTGATGACAATGACAAAAATAACAATGATTCCGCCAATCATTGCAATGTCGATTTTATCTTATGGTTTTTATTTACTTTCAATTTGAAAGTAACTTGATTTACTCCATTTTTTGGTTGACCTACTGCCATATTCTTTTTAAATATAACTATTCATATTTAAATATACTCGATTCAATTTATACACATTTTTTTGACGTATACACACTTTAGAATAATTTTTCCAAGTTATAAAATATTCCAAATTAAGACATATTTAAAGAAAGGAGCATCCAACTGTCAAAACAACAGCTAGATGGAATGAATGGACATTTTTAAATATATATGTTTTTTTTAATCTTACCAATTCGGCCATATGTGTTTGTACTTTGATACATTTGATTCGTAAATGATGAACATTAGTGTGTATTTATATTTTTATACCCACCGAGATTTAGAATAGACTAGAGGGAGTGCATACCATTTGCCTATACCAATATGGCGGCTTCGCCAGAAACAGTCTTGAAATTGGCCCTGAAACGTTTCATTACTCAAGATCGCTTCTGTGTTCAATCATACAATACTCAATAATAAACCATGTTTTTATAACAATTGGGAACTAAATAAAAGTTTAAAATCGTCAAATGTCAAATTATCTGAGAAATGTATGTACAATACGAGGTATGGCTATTAAATAACCGAACTGCTGTCATAACACTTTTTATTCGTTACCAATTACAGTAGTAACTTTTTCGACTTCAGTGTACTCCCCTTGGCGATCTCTACACTGCTCCATACTACTTTTCCATTGTTGAAAGCAGTGTTGGAAGTCCGCTTCTAAATGGTTCAGAACCTCTGTCGCTTTTGTTTTAATCGCTTCCATACTTTCGAATCTTATCAAGTAATCACCGCGTTTAACAAGCCTGAATCAGTGTCAGTGTTGTTTAGAATGTCAGCGCAAATGTTAATTCTCGATGCCTTTTGTTTGGGAGTGAGGAGTTTTGGCACCATTTTTGCACAAACTTAGCGAGCGAGCTCAAGGTGGGAAAAGTATCACCAGATACAGTTCTGTTCAAACTTGTAGCGCCACGCTCGCAGCGCGTTGGTAAAAGACATATAACCATTACAACTAAGCGCTAATTTTAACATACGAAACCAAATAAAATTAAAAAAAAAAAAACACTTTACTTCGTTCACGGTTATGACCGCTTGTCATTAGGTGTGTCAATACGACAATATGCGCATTCCCCTTAGTCTATTCTAAATCTTGGCGAGTGTACCATGTAAATTATTTCAGATACCACTTATGAAAAATATTTTCGTTTACGTTTTGAGTATACTAAAAATAATAATTTGGTTTGAAGTCGTCTTGGGTATATTTGATTATCTAAGAAAAAAAGGCTTATCTAAGAAATTTTTTTTAACATGCTTTGCCAGTCAGGCTACTTACTATAAAAAGCATGCGTGTAACCCAAACGTACATAATGTCAAATATCTTAGTATTCACGAAATAGCTACACAAGGAATTTTTAAATCTAACACTTTTTGAAACTAAAATAAGTAATAACGGAAGGTAATTTGTATATAATTGTTTGTTTAATAAAAATGTGTACTTGCTGAGTCTATTAATTTCTAGGGAATCTTAAAAATTAAGTTTTAATACTTCCTTTTTTTAGGCAACATTTTTAGATTTTCATTGGTCATGTAGTTTTCATCTATTAATTTCGAAGCGTCGCGTCGCGATGCTTAGCGCCGTTAATAAGCCATATGTTTTATTTTGCCTTAATTTCGAGTGAATGTGAGTAAAAGTGATTAATTAATTAAACAAAAATTAATTTCTCTCAGCCGGTTTCGAGAAGAACTCACTTCGTGTGATAAATCGATCACCCTGTACCTTTATTAAGTAGTGTATTTGATGTACCTTGCGAGTAGGGACTGAATCCATTCGGTAGACACTATTATTATATTCCGATTCTGCTATGAGCATGAGCACGCGAAAGAGGAAAAAAAAAACGCTGGTGGGCAAACCTCCGGATTAAATAGGGGCTTGAGGGAATTCCGGTCAAATCCGGAGCAGTAGGCAAATGTATGATGCGGAAATTTACAGCAGAAACAGAAAGTTCTACTTCGCTCAGGTGAGTCTTGAAGGACTCTCGGCGTGTGAAAGCTCGGAACGCAAGCTCGGAAAACTTTACGACAGGTTTTATTTTACAGGTTTACCGCCCTCTACGTGAATAATCAATTACCGCGTAACGGATTTTTTTGTGACTTCATTTCTCACCAAAACGAGGGGAGACAAATTGTAAATGACGTGACGCACCCCCTTGTTGTGTTAAAGTACTGTTAGGACTCTTTTTTCTTGCTGTACAGTTTGGTGTTTTTTTCCAAATATGTTTGCTGCTCAAGTAAACGTTTAAACAGCGGTTTCGCTGATTATATTTTTCTGATTTATTAGACAAGATCCTAATTCAGATAAATTAATAATTTAACATCATCACAAAAACACAGGTCTACAAAAAAGTCTGCCCTAGAGTGCAAATCTCATTGTTCCTATGTATTCTAGGTGCTAAAACCGAATTTTATTAAAAAAAAGTTTTTTGCAAGTGTCATTTTTTCTACACAGTTTCCTTCAACCCTCTCAGGGGTGCAATTTTCAACAGCATTGTAATATTTATTTTTTGGGACTTTCGGGGTCGCTAATTGTGAATTTGATGTCAAAATTCAATTATTACATCACGACAACTGTCAAAATTTTGAAAAAGTGTAAGTTAAGATTGCAAATACTGTATTAATAATATAGCCACACAAAAAAATCTTCTTCTTTCGGGCCCAGAGGCCAGACCATGAGTACTACGTTTTTTTGGGTCGCTGAATCCAAATACGTGGTCCTTTTAACCCCAGCAGCTCAGGATTTTTCATAACCTCAAAAAAATCGATATTCTGAACGACTAAACCATATAACCTTATGACTCAAGCTTCCAACGCTAAATCCAGTTAACAAAATCCCATAAACATTAAACCAGATGATATTCCAACCTAATAAGCTCATGAACCCAATCCCCCATATCCCTATAACCCCATAACCCCTTAACCAAGGGAAGAAATCGTAAACAATCTGTATTACAGCAAAACATCACCTAGCTGAGGACTCCTTGAAAACCCAAGTACTTAAACCCGAAAACTCCCATAACCCTACAACCCCATAACCCCATAACCCTATATATATTCGTAAAACATCATAACCACATAACCCCATAACCGAGGGAATAAATCATAATTAATTTGAATTACGGTACTGGGATTCGTTCATTTCTTAAACCCTTCATGTGTGTGTCTGCCATGACGGTATGAAAGCCGTAATCCAGGGATTCAGCTGGATAACAGGCTCACTCCGTAGCCCGCCGTCACCGCGAGGAGGTGCCCTGGATCCAGTTTCTAAATCTTCAGTAACCAGTTTGGGTATGTTTTATATTATGTTAAAGTCAACCTCACTCATACGAATTATTATCTGTGTAAGAACACTGTTAATGCGTCTGTTATTAAAATGGCTGTTTAGATCTTGAATACGCTCGTGAAAATACTCTGTGAATGAAGGTGAAATAGATGAAGCTAGTGCTAAGAAGTTCAATGAGGTGAATGTGAATGTATATTATTGGTTGTACAACTATATATTTATTCTTTGTGAAAGGCCAAGGCATACGTCCGAAGTGTTAATAATAAATTTTATTCAGCTTCTTCAACAACCAAAACAGTTCTTCCATCACCAAAATGGTCCTTCTTCTTTATTTTATCAACCAGCCCCGTGATTAACAACATCTATGCCTTTAGGAATTACAACAGTTCTTTCTAGCCATTTACCATTTTTGGCCTTTCTAAATCTCTTGTGTGTTTGCGGTTTATCATCCTGGTTAGATAAAATCTGATAAAGTATGGACATGCTTTGACAAACACCTTAAAGGCAAAATGCAAAAACTTGAAGGCAATCCTAAACATATAAACAAATAACTACAAGAAGTCGAGAATTTGCATTGAATTATAAAGATACAAGCAATAGTTTATTGGGCAAAAAAGGCCATTCTTATCTAGATTTAAAGAACGTATGACTCAAAATATGGTTGAATAAAAACATTTTTGTTGGTCCAACAATATTTTGACAATAACGATAGGAGAAACCCTAGAGGATTAAAATTAATAAGAAGTGTAAATAGTAGACAGTCAGATGCATTGGAAGGTTTAGAGATTATTAGATAGTACCATCAATAAAGATACTGGTACGATACCTACCAGTCCACTGTTTTGGTCGATACTTAGAGTTAACATCAGATATAATCATCTCCTGATACGACAATGTGCTTAGCGAACTGCGCGTTGAAGAATGTGATATTGCCATCTATAGAAAAAATAATTTAAAAATAACTTTTTTTTTTAAGTAACTTTGTTTTTTTTTTGTTGTTGCACTATGTGGTATTACAGCATTCACACTTTCGAATCCTCTAGTCCAATTTAATTAAAGAAAACTTATATTGAAAGCGAACTTTTCGAAAGAAAATTTAATACATTTCTGTGCTCCCTCAGTTAGCAATTACAAGCTCTATATACTAAATCAATAGGGCGGCCAAATTTCGTTGAAAACAATTTGTCCTAAGCAGATTATCTGTTTCTCCGTGCTTTACCGCCGAATCAAATGGCAGAGATTGACAATCAAGATAATTGCTTGATAAACTCCAGCATCTAGTCGGCTGAATTAACCCAATTGCTCGCGAGCAGCCTATGAGCTGGCTTTAATTACAATTCCGGAAATAAAATCTCGGTTCCCCTTGGTTTCGTTTAAGGAAGGAAATGCAAGTATTAAATATCGCGGAAATGCGTGGACACAGAAAAGCGTACCTAAAAATATGTATGTGTACAGGGTGTTCAGTTTTATATGTTTTTGTAAGGTATCTCAGTTATTATAAAATATAGAAAGATTCCGTTTCCGCGAACTGTTTTGAAAAATGGACCAGACCTACATTGTTTTTATAGATACCATAGTTAACCATGATATGCCATGGAGTGCTTTTTTTAATCTTTTCAAAAATATATTAGACAGCAGTAATCAAAGCCTAAAATTCAGTACTACGTTCATTGTGCGCAATTCCCGGGCAAAGCTATTCTTAGTGTACTCCACGATTTAATTGCTACAACTACTGTCTTTTGAGGAATTAACAACATAGCCTATGCGTTTATTAAAGGTAATAGAAATCATGTATAGGAGATGGGGACTATGTATTCAACATATATGTACGAGTATAAGCAAATATAATTTTTTATAAAATTAATTATTATTTTCAAATAAAATTTTTAAAATTTTCAAGGTCATGCGTTTTACTGACACTTCAGAATTTCAATGAAAAATTCTTTTATACAAAAATATAGACTTTCGCAAGAATATTTTTTGGGATTTGGTAGCTTTTTGAAATAATATTTAGTCACGAATATTGAGGGCTTAAATATATTAAAATAATGGGTGGCAACATGTGAAAAAATTTTGATATAGGTATCTTACCGTTATTTGTAGAGAAAACCAGCTCGCCTGTCCTTATTGTTCACAAAAATGTTAATCGCCTTTTCATTAAACTCCCGGATCTGTTTTACAAAATTTAATACAATTAATTATTTGGTTTAAAATATGTCTGTTTTTATCCACATTTTCATTGTGACGTCTTATATGTTCACGATAAGCACTATCAAGCTGTTGCCTTATATCTACCTTTCCCAACACACTAAAATCTAAGATGTTATGTAAATGTTTTTCATTGTAGCTAGCATGTTTCTTAGCTCGTTCATTTAAATGTTTTAAATCACTCACCCCTTCTTGAGTCCATGCACTTTGGTTGCCATCCATCACTAAGCAAATAAAACAAAACAGTTTGTTTCTTTTAGGACACCCACATAACCACTTAAATCTGTCGTAGATACTACTATTAAAATTTCGTGAATAATTTCGCAAAGGGCATATCCAGTGCTGGTCGCACCCATCCAGATTTTGTAACCATATCTTATTGGATTTCCCCTAATAAACTGTTTACATCCATGTTTTCCAAAATATGGAATCATGGATTCGTCAACACTATGTTGCTCCCAATAAGGAGCATATTCTTGAAATATCTTATTCAGCTTGTCAAATAATGGGCGAACTTTAGTAAATTTATCCGATGGGTCTAATTGGTCATTGTCACAGCAATGAAGAGTTTGCATAATGAACTCAAACCTATCTCTTGATAGAGCATCAGCTACTAAAATATTCTGCGTGTCTTTTCGTTGTTCCCAGAACATTTGTCTTCTTGGCACAGGCAGATATCCACTTAACATGAGTATGCCAATAAACGCGTACATTTCCTCATGTGTTATATTTCCCGTTCGATTTTTTTTTGTCGCATGGTTGTTGGACCAAAAAAACAAACATATTTATTACTTCTTCATTGAAAAATCGCAGAAATAGTAATTCTGTTGTCGATGGGGGTTGACTTTCAACTTTATGCATTGTTGGCCACTTGATATCTGGCAAAGATAAATCTGTTTCTGACAATTTGTAGATTTTCTTTACCGCTTGGAAAACTCAAAGGAATGTCATCTTCTTCATCCCAATGGTCTGCCGATACAATTTTTCTGGAAGCATTCAAATTAAGTCCAACCGCAGTGATGTTACCTGCATCTTCATCAACATCTGTATCTTTGGTCATAACCTCTGCTGGTGCCAAGAGCTGAGAACCGGGCAAGTTGTTTATGTTTAAGTACCTCATCTCCAGAATCTTCGTCTGTTAAATCTTCAACTGAATTTATGGGAGGCAACAAAGCAATATTTATTTCAGGAGGAAATAAGTAGTCATCTTCTTCCAAACTTTGTAAAGATCATTTATCGTGAGACCCCTGAAATAAAAATACCTCTAATGCCTACTGTCCTTTTAAAAGAACGGTAAAAAACATTGGACCGAATCAACAAGTTTTTAACATCGTAACCTCAATTTTTCAAATTAAATTAAAACTGTGAACTTTCTACCTACTAAAAACATCTATAACAATTCAATTTAGTAGGGATTACTTACCCCACTGGTCTCAAATCAATAGGCTGAGACATTTTTTAAAAACCACTATCTTTAAATGAAAATATTTTACCTAAACACAGTCAAAATAAATGCACTGGCTCTTAAAACACTTGCCTTGGAATATTTTGAAATGACTGGCAAGGTCATTTGTGATCCGGAGGCTTATAGAGGCTGTACACGCGTTTGAAATGACGCCTGTAAAATGTCCTTTCAGAAGGACATCTGGCATATGTGGGTTAAAGGCCAGATTAGAGATAGGTAGTTTTAATTGTGTTAATGTTCTGTTTTTAATAAATAGGTTAAGTAAAAATATTTAAGAATGCTTTTTATTGTTTATTTTCAATTTCTGGAATTCTGGATAACTGTTGAGAGTGTGTTATGTCAAATATCCGAGCAAATAGCAGTAGAACCTCTTTTGATCTTTTAAATAAACTTTCCTTTGTTTTTTATCGAATTTTAACTTTTGAACTGTCACCATTTTAAAATGGCTTGATAGAATCGCGCCAAAATTTAGGAACATGCTGCGCGAAATAAGAGCTTTCAAATGATATATTACAAGCAATATGTTGTCATTTAAAAAATATCGATTACGTCGTATCTTTGAGAGCTGTCAATAAAAAACAAATGAAGTACGTCAAAATATCGGCAAATGAAAACTTTAATTGACGAGTTCGAGAGTTTAAAAAAAAATCATTTAATTTTGATCGAATTTATGCGCGACTTTACGCCCTGTCTGTATATGTTTGATTCACTATTCAAAACCGTTAACCGCAGTAAAAAATTAGGAATGTCATTGACGGAGTGAAAAAAACATCAAGATTTCATAAGAAAAATGTCCAATCCTCAGTTCTTATTTACTATTACTCCCCACTGTATATTTTGAGACAGGAAAATTATTCCATTATGTCATATTTGCTCGAGACCATCCTTGTAGCAAAAAATGTTTAGATTTTATTTTCAGAATTGTGGGATATTGTTTTGATGACTACCATCAACTAGGATATTTAAAGAAAACCTATTAAGCCTACTAAGCCTATTTTTTGAAATTTTTAGTGCTGTAATGTACATAAATATTTGTAAGTAACCTTAATGAAATACAGTAATACCCCCGACTTACGTGAATTTGAAGTTACGTCATTCCTATTGTTCATCCCCTCCATCGTCCACAAAGCACGCGTCGCGTAGTTCGAGCTTGCACGAGCCGATACGGACGTGTTTTAGGTTTTGTTTATGTTCTGTTTATTCTATTTTTTTCAGATTTATTGTATTCATTAATTTGTTGAAGAGTTTAATTCCAGAATATAACTCAATGTAACCCAAAATTAGATTTCAGAAACTCTACCCCGACTTACGTAATTTTCGATTTACATTATCCTTCCCGGTCTCACCTATGACCTAACTCCGGGGTATTACTGTATAGAACCTTGCTGTATCTTATAACACATATACAACATTTTATTCTGGAAATAAATCTGTCTAAATCTAAATGGAGAGAATTGTCTGTGCCAGGAAACTTTAAATCTAATTTCACGTTCTGCATCTGCATCAATTTGTGCAACAAACGTAGAATGAGTAGCTTTAGAGCCTTTAGATATCCGGCTACATTCACAGTCTGCTGAAAAACTATCTCGCCGTCTGTTCAAAGTAAGAGCATCCGAAGAATGCTATGCAGAAATAATACATTCTGCTGTTGACCGTTGTTGTTATAGCAAGGATTAAGCAATATTTTGAATATATGAAATTTTGAAAGACACAGACAATCTGAGTGATCAGATCGTGATTTAGATATAGACAATTTGATTATGATAATTAAATTTTAAAATGCTTGGATTAAGGGGACTAGGGAGGGCTGAAAATGCAAAAATTAGCTCGTGTTTAATGGTTTATAGCAAGGCCGCGAATAAATATAAAACTATTTTATTGTTAAGGGTATTAATTATAACATTATACAATGAGAAAATTCATTGAAAGTCGTTCCCAGAACAATAATAGGTATCGGCGTCCCAATGTAATAAGGAAAACTGTCGAATCCACGATTTTACCACGATTCCAGTGGAACGGATAAAGGTTTTGGCAAATTCTAAAAATATTTCTTCTCCTTAGGCTTCCCGCTATTGATTATACCTATCAAATTAAAAACAAAAATAAAACTAACAAAATGGCGTCCAGAAAACAAAAAATTTGAAAAATTCGAGTTATTTGCTATTATAAAATTGTAGCAATATTTTTGTTCAATCTGCTTTTAGGTATAATTCATGCGTCATAGTGTTTTACAACTCCTATATAAGTTTCAAGTTGATATATTTCGCGGTTCTCGAGATATCGTGGTAAAATCATCAAAAAATGTAGTTTCGAGAAAATCGCATTCGAAGTTTCGGTACAATATTTGTGTTAGAACAGTCGTACGGAAACAGAAACGTTTCGACTTTATTATTAGGTCGTCTTTAGTGGTCGTTACAAATTAAAACTTAATTCTACTCTCTATATTGCATAGAGAACCCTAGAAATTAGAAAAATGTTCAGACCGTTCGGTCGGGACCGACCGCGCGAATATCTGCGTTCGGCCGGCCGCGCGCCACACTACGTTTTACGCTCTCTTGACCTCAATTTTGGGAATTTTTCAAAAAAACAAACGGGAAGATATTCCTAAAGGATCACAGTATCGGAATATGCAAAAAACCGAAAAACGATTTTTTCGAAATTTCAACCCTCTCTAGTCCCCTTAAATAACTTCGAATATGTTAAATCCTACTCAAAGTTCTCGGACTCATTTTAAATGGAAATTTTCAGAGTATTTATCTGACTAACTGAGCCATTTTGTATAAACATTTCACAACCAATTTCACAACCATGAACCAAAAATATCACAAACATTAAAAAAAGCCCTGTACGCCACATATAACTAAAAAAATTATCGGGTTAATATCCCTTTAGAACTGCGTTTTATTAAAATTTCATGGTCATTTTTACGAAAACTATGGTAAGGATTGTAGAGATGAATTTTTATGATGATTTTCGTTCAACTTTCATTCAATTTTGCATGGCTAGGAATAATTTTTACAAAATGGCTCAGTCAGTCAGATAGATACTCTGAAAATTTCCTCTAATATGAGTCAAAGAACTTTGAAAACAATTTATTATTTTTGGAGTTATATATGGTTTTTTGAAAAAAATCGCAATTCATCTATTTTAACGATATCTTTTCACACATTCGACATACCTTAAACTTGGGCTTATTAGATGCATAATTTCACAAGTTGTATCCTATTAGAAACAAAAAAGCATTAATACTGTAGTACAAAAATTATCAGAATTTTAGCAACCTTCAAAAGTGAGTGTTCCAAAATTATTTATACAGGGTGTATGGCACTCGTGCTACAAACAGGAATTTGGGATCGTACAGGAAATTTTACGCTGAACAAAAAAGCTCCTTTTCAACATGGTCCGATTCCTTACCGTTTTTGAGATATTTCGATTTTTCAAATTTTTCAAAATATTACGATGTATGGACGAAAAACGTTTAGAACATCATTATGTCGAACGCTACAATAAATTTGATGGCGCCATTGGATTCTACGTTAACTTTACTACGAGAAACAACCTTGCTTGATCTCAAAAAAAATTGAACTCAAGCTAGTATTATCTGTTTTTCCAAAAAATTTAAAGTTTACAAAAGTTTGTAAAAGTTTAATATCATGTACCTAAATGGCCATTTTGACACTGTTTTGTCACATTTTTGTCACTCTTGTAAATTTCGAAATTTTTGGAAATTCAGATTGCCTTCAGTTGAAGATTCAGATTGCTTTGAGTTGAAATTTTTTCGGGGATCAAGCGAGGTTTTTCTCGTAGCAAATTTAACGTAGAATCCAACGGTACCCTCAAATTTATTGTAGCGTTCGATATAATGATGTTCTAAACGTTTTTCGTCCATACGTCGTAAAATTTTGAGGAATTTGAAAAATCGAAATATCTCAAAAACGGTAAGGAATCGGACCATGTTGATTAGGACCTTTTTTTGTTCAGCGTCAAAGGACCACGCACACAATACACAGGATTCTGGATACCGGTTAAATTTTCCGGAGACGGACTATTTAGGATTTTTTTATGTCGCAGAATTTATTTTTCTGGTTTATTTGATCATATGAAGCCTGATAAGGGGGTGAACTAGGGGTTGTAGAGGGTGAAAAAAGGCATATTTAAAATGGATCAGATTTGAACATTCAAAACTATTTCTTAGAGATTTTTTATCGGTTATTCTAGTTTCGGGTTTTATTTGATCTTATGCAACTCTTTAAGCTGATGAAATCGGGATTGTATATGGTGAAAATTCAATATTTTAAAGAGAGATTGATTTAAGAGAACTTCCAAAACTGGTTCTGCGTTTTTTTTGTCATCTACACAATTTTTTGTGGTCCATTTTATCGTATGCAACCTTTTAAGGGTATAAAGTAGGTGTACATGGTTACAACGTGTTAAAAACTCGAAATTAAGACCTCGAAAAAAACCCCTCCCACAAATGAAGTCACCGACAAACACAAGATCAACTGGACCCAGAAAATAGAGTGACCTACCAGGAAAACCCACCAAGAAGTCTTGAATTTTCAAACCCGACCTTTTTTAAATATGCTATTTGCACCCTATACAACCCCTATTTCACCCCGATACAAGGGTTCATATGACCAAATAAACCAAAAAAATGATTTCTGCGACCTAAAAAAAACCCCAAAGAGTCCGTCTCCCGAAAATTTAACCAGTATCCAGAATCCTGTGTATTGTGTGCGTAGTCCTTTCCTGTACGGTTTCAAAGTTTGTAACACGAGTAGCCAAATACCCTGTATAGGCTATAACCCGTATATTAAGATATAGGGGTGCAACAAAAGCGACATCAATTTTTTTAATTCAACTTCAAAATTTTTAATCATTACAAATGCCGCCTCCGGTGAATCCGATCTGGCAGTGCCACTCCTAACTCTTTTTTTTTAAATGATACATCGTATATTTTTGCATTAACGTATTCATATGTTTCTTCTTTACAGCACAATATCTAAGTAGCATTGTGCAAGAGAAGATTGCCTCGATTTCATCAACAGTTTAATATCACAGGCACACACAATAAAAAGTCCTGATACAGAAAGGAGAAGTACCTTCTGGTACGTTTTTCGGTGTGCTAAAAACGAATCTCAGGTCAGAACTGACCCATCACCCTTAGATTTCGCCCCAGCGCACCCTCCCAAATGGTCAAATGTTCACATCATATAAAAATTCAAAATAAATATCTCATTCTACGTTTTTCGGTGTGCTAAGAACAAATCTGAGGTCAGAATTTACTCATGCCCCTAAGGTTACACTCCAGCTACCCCTAGAACCTCTCCCCCCCCAAGGATCAAAATTTTACTTTATATAAAAATTCAAAATAAATAACTCATTCTACTTTTTGGGATTATTTTCTTGAAAACTTAGGTGATTACAGTGAAGAGCAAGGGGAACGTTTTCACCAAGATTTAAAGGAGATGGAGAGGAGATACCAGAGTAGATGTAGATGGGACGTAAATATGTTAGCAGATTATTGTTGGATGCTAAAACGAGAAACTACAACAAAAGATGAAAATTACTATCGAAACCAACTTCACAGGTCATTTGAGGAAAAAAAGGACTCGTTATCACCGTAAAAAATAGAAAAGGATCCTGTACCAAAGACATATGTAAGTGATTTATGATTTTTGAATCGTTCTAAAATTTGACCATTTGGGAGGGTGCTAGGGGGTGCTGATTCATTCTTAGCACACCGAAAAACTTAGAATGAGACATTTATTTTGAATTTTTATATAAACTAACATTTTTACCTTTTGGGGGGGGGGGGGTTCTGGGGCGAAATCTAAGGGTGATGGGTAAATTATGACCTCAGATTCGTTCTTAGCACACCGAAAAACGTAGCATGATATATTTATTTTGAATTTTTATATGATGTGAAAACTTGACCATTTGGGGGGGTGCTAGGGTGTGCTGGGTCGAAATCTAAGGGTGATAGGTCAGTTCTGACTTGAGATTCGTTTTTAGCACACCGAAAAACGTACCAGGAGGTACTTCACCTTTCTGTATCAGGACTTTTTTTTGTGGTCCTGTGTATTTTTGTGTTGGCATCTAAAATTTCATCCTCATAGAATATAAATTAAAAAGGAACGATAATCTGATAAACGATATCATGCCATCGGATATAAAGTTAAGGGGTTTAGGTATAAGTAAAATAATGTTATCGAGCAAAATGACCGGCCGAGTGTGACTGCGACGAGTGAGGCACTGCCGCTGAAAGCAGGAAATTAAAAGTTCAAACGTCTGTGCGTGAAGCGAAATTCATTTTACAACATCATAAGGAGGAGATCAAAGAGGCGACAATATGAAATGCAATATGCCTTTTAAGTAAACTTGATTTTACAATACAATGAATATAATTTCGGAGCTATTTCGAATTGTGAGGCGGAGGTGAATTTTGTTGCTCGCTGAACTTCGTATTCTACGAATGAGTGTGTAACGGTTCAGCAGAATTTATCTGATCAAAAGGCTATGTTGTACTAGGAGAATTTATCTTCTCTGACGAAAGCTTAGCGGAAATAAAAGAATACTGACCGTTTGTTCAGTTGGTGTCGAGGAATTTCTTCCGTATTATACACTGTATTTCGTGAAGTTCTCTCAGGGTTCAAACAACATGTTCCTTCATATTATTTCAAATAAACAAGTTCATAATATTGTAACGTTCTTTTGATAAAAAAATAGGAGTGCTAAAGTAGTCCCTTAGTTGGGCGTTCATTTATTTTTTTTTCAACTATTTGTAGTTCCTTACATTTCTCAAAACTTGTCAAGGGTGGCCATTTTCTATGTAATGGCAAACCATACAATTAGTAGGTACAATAAAACCTTAAACAGAGCAAGATATCTAGGTATATAGGCTACGAGGTAAATTAAGTAATTGGACTGGCAACGTAGCGCCCGATCTAGCAACACTGCGAAGACGGGACGGAAGGGCGGTAGGTTAACATGTAATGCACCTTCAGTGCAAGTTTGAACTTGTTAGAGTCATTCGTTTGTTCTTTGCATCTGTTTTCGTAAACCGTCTGTTTTTCTAGTGCGTTTCAAAAATGAGTGACATTAATTTTAAGCAACAGTGTGCTATCAAGTTTTGCTTCAGACTTCAAACAGTTCAACAGACAGAAAACAAAGTGTTTTTTCTAGAGCCCAGGTTTTTCGGTGGTTTAAGGCATTCTCAGAAGGAAGAGAGTCGATTGAAGATGAACCACGTAGTGGAAAGACTTCATCTTCAAGAACCGATGAAAATGTCGATAGAATACGGGATCTTGTGCGTTCAGATCGTTGGTTGACGACAGGAATGATTGGGGAAGAGTGAAATTTGAATCACACCACTGTTCATCAGATTCTGACTAATGAACTGAGGATGAGAAAAATTTGTGCAAAAATGGTTCCGAAAAAACCTTTCACAGGAACAAAAGGACATCAGGAGAGAAAGATGTCCTGACTTTTTGGAATCGATTGAGAATTATCCCCATTTTATGGAACGTGTCATTACTGGTAATGAGACTTGAGTGTTTGAGTACGACCCGGAAACCAAGCGCCAAAGCATGGAATGGCACATTTCAAGCTCTCCAAGACCCAAAGAGCAAGAATGAGTAAGTCGAAAATCAATTGCATACTGATCAATTGTGGACTGAATAGAGTCTGTGCCTTCAGGCCAAACAGTAAATCAACAATTTTACAGAGAGGTTCTTGAAAAACTTCGAAAAAGGGTCATGCGTGTGAGACCAAACATGAACAACAGGATGAGACAACGACAATGCGTCTTGTCACACAGCCATTTCAGTAAACGAGTTTTTAACCAGTAAAAACATTCCTGTGGCTTCTCTACCTCCTTATTCGTCTGACTTGAGTCATTTTGGGACCATAGAAAACATTCAAACGGCTGTAATCGACCAGCTGAAGGGTATTCCTGTATATGAGTTCCAGCACTGCTATGAGGAGTGGAAGAATCTTCTCCAGCGCTATGTGGCTTCCCAAGGAAGTTATTTTGAAGGAGACAATACGGAATTGTAATTCTATTCGAATAAAAAAAATTAAAAAACCAGTCGTGGTTTTTCACCACTGGGTGTTCCATTTAAAACACCAAAGTTGTGTAGAGGTTACAGGAAATGGAGCGCTCTGTATGATTATAAATATTTTACAAATATGCACCACACCGTTTTGGGCCACTTTTATTTGAAACATTTTTTTTCCTTAAATTTTTAATAACAGAGTTATGGAACACCCTATATAAGTATATATAAAAATACTGTAACACTTTTTACTTGCTAAAAGCGTTTATTGTTGAATTAATTTGAACACAACTATCCACTTAAAATCACACTCAAAATATCGCTACTAAATATCGCGGTCTAAATATCACCCGGTATATCACTTTGATCTTCACTGGACTACGTTCCAATTCAAACTGACTCTTTGGGGCTTGCTGTCGTGCTTATATATACCATTCGAATTCTCTGGCAAAATCTTCTAACTTCCATCGAATCGCCGCGAACTTTCCCGTTTATTCCCGTAGTCCATCTTGCTGGCTTCCAATATTTTGACTGTAATAGTCTCGTATAGGCAACCAACAATTCACCGATGTTTTTTCTGGTAGAATATGTCACAAACCTTTAAAAAATATGAATGTTAGAGACAAGTTTTTTTGGAAATTCTAATTCTTCTCGGAATGTGACGGCTCCAATTCTAAAAAATAAACTAATTCTGATATAGTTATTATTCTGTCGCTAAAATCATAAATCGAACTGAAAGCTCACATGGCATGACCGAGGCACATTAAATCCCAGGAGACCTAACGGCTACACGCACCTGCATTACTTGCTAAATTACACATTAAATAAAATTAATCGGGACAGCAGTGAATCTTAATTGACTCGATCTATTAAATTGTGAAGTTGTATTTTTTTTTATAAAAATATTTTATATACCGAGTGTTTATGAAGATATGGTACACTCAATAACTATTAAACGTAAAAAAAGGTACACGTTTGGTGTTTTCACTGTTGCAAATGGCTCAAAATGTGGAGTTTTAACATGTTTCACGTTTTTCCATAGCCTACTAGATCTAAGAAAAAATAGTAACATTGGATTTTTAAGTGAAATATCCTGTATATTTTTTTTATATTGATATTTTTAAGCGACTGCTTTCGTGCCCTCGAATTAAGAGAGTTCCCCCACCATGCGGCCTTTCCCCTTCGCTCGAGCGCCCGAGCGCCCGAAACGCAAAACAGCCCACTTTTCAATGTCGTTTTTGAGATAGTTCCTCAAATTTGACAGACTTGGTCCATTGTATGATTGTAGAGCACCTCTTCACGAACCAAACGCACTTTGATAAATTACCGTAGGACTGTTATTGACAATTGCCGGGCCATTTTTTGAAAATACCTTTTTTTTTTACATTTTTTCGAATTGTGCCAAAAGTTATGAATATTTTTTGATACAATTTTTACTGTAAGTAGCCGCCGATAAAAGCTACAATTTGGTACAACTCAGTACCTCAGTACGGAAGTACCTACGACTTTCGTAGGCCGAGTAATTAGTAAAAAAAAGGGCTATTTTCCAAGGTTTTTATTTTTTTTTTTTGCAAAAAAGTTGTGAACCAATTTTAATTTTTAAAAACTGATTTTCTTCGTCTTTATAAGCGCTATAACGTGCTATTTTTTGTTTTTCTGAAATAATTTTTTTTTGGTTCTTAAAAAGTGAAAAAAAAAAACGGTTTTTCACACGTTTATGAATTTTTTTTGGTTATGTTCCTACAAACCGATTTGATCCAAAACTAGTGCACTCAAATTGCACTATTTTTTACCTAATTACCAAATTTTTTTTAACGCTTGAGGAATTTTTTGAAAAAATGTTCTCCTCTATCTCCTAGGCTATCAGAAGCCTAGTAATATCTATTGGCTATTCTGGGTGTACTGCATTTGTGATAACTTATTTTATTATTTGTTTGTTAAACTGAACTCGGGCTCTTAAAAAACCGCACCGCCACCGATGGACACGATTCAAGGCGAGATATAGCCCGGCGTAATGCGGCCTTATCGCGTTCACGTCACATTGATTTCGTTTAATTTTCCCTGCGCCTTCGCCACTTTTTAGAAATGAGTCGTTCGTCGTCGACGACTAATGTTTACGGTTACCGGTAACGTATTATATCTGCGCATTTTCTCTACTGCTGCTTTCGCGTTGTATATCAGCGCTAAGTTAAGCTCCTGCGAAAGTAGTCAATTTGGTAATTTAATATTCATTGAAAGCATCGCCTTTTTCGGTTAAATATAAGTGGGTACCAAACATTTTACTGGATTCTAAGTTATTTTCCCAGAAATCCAGGTATACAGAGAAAAATCTAAAGTAGACGTCAAACATAACACAGTTCTGCAATCTGGGGGATCATGAAATCTGCTTGACAACTTGTATATGGGTCATTCCACGCCAGATTTACAATCAAAATTGTTTTTTTGTTCGAAATATTTTTTTTCTTGTTCTAAAAGCTAAAAAAACAGATACGTGTTTCGGGGTTTTGCAATTTCTTTGCTAATTTTGGATTTATGATTTTTTAAAATTTGAGCCTCTGAAAAATTCATCGATTTTCAAACACTTGCAATTCGGTAAGTATTTGGTGAAAAAAAAATGTGGTCGAAAGTTAAAGTTGGCATTTTTTCCGTACTATTCGATCATGTATTACAAATATTTTTTCAAGTATTGTTTATGCACGAATTTTGCAAATTTAATGAACACTTATTTTTTCCCAAATTTGGGTACCTTAAAATGTTGTTTTTTATTTTTTTCTCATGTTCTTTAATCTGCCTGGAAGAAGCAGTATAAAATTCAGAGTGGGACACAACATAGTTATATTGTTATGAGTTTCTTTAACCTAGCGTTCCGAACTGACTGAGCGTGGCCTGCTCGAGCTGAAGCGCGCGGACGTCACTACACCCGTCTGAACTTGATGCAGTGTTAAATATGGCTAAATGTATGGCAGTTAAAATGTTTTTCGAATTTATCGTTACACCATTACTAAATTTTTTATTTACATAAGACAATTATTTATTGCTAAGTGGAAATTAAATCAACAGAACATATACATACGTCGTAGTATCATAAAAGGCCATTAAAGCTGGTGAATTTTAATGTATAAAATGAAGTCGGTAAAAAAAATAGCACTACTTATCACACTATCGAATTACAGCTTTCGTTTAGCTGCGCGTTTGCTTCCCTGCTCATTTTTTGAAATGTTTACTATTTCGAATTTTTCCGAAGCAGAATAGAACTTCACCTTTAATTTGCAATCTTCAGCTGGTTCAACGCAGTGCAATTTTTTGTGTGCCCGGTACACTATTAGGTACACTTTTCAAAACTTTTCGATAAATTTGTTTGCAGTTTCGTAGTCATTTGTATTTCTCGAAATTTGTTTTGAAAAGTGTAAAGCTGTACCAGGCACACACAAATTAAACATTTTAAAAAATGAGCAGGGAACCACGCGCAGCTAAACGAAAGTTGTAATGCGATAGTGGGATAAGTGGTGCTATTTCTTTTACCGACTTCATTTTATACATTAAAATTCACCAGCTTTAATGGCCTTTTATGACACTACGACATATATGTTCTGTTAATTTAATTTCCGCTTAGCAATAAATAATTGTCTTATATAAATAAAAACATTAGTAATGGTGTAACGATAAATTATAAATAATAACGATAAAACAAAAAACCCTCAAAGTTGCAAAGCGCTGCGATTTTTTTTTTCTTAGTGCCCCGAAGGATTAAATTTATCGTTTCGGCCAAAAATCACCGTGACAAGCAATTTTTCGGTTTTTCGACTTTTATGCATTTTTTTCAACTTCAATATGATTTTTTTTGGCGACAATCTATATTTTTTTCCTCAAAAACATTACTCCTTGGAACAAATCGAAAAAAAACTTTCGCCCATTTTTTCTGGAGTTGAAATATGTTGTACCTTGAATCCCCCTGAACAAAAGTTATCATGGCACCAAGGTCCAAAAATCAACTCCAAGCGAGTTACGAGCCGTCGAAAGTCAGATATCTGACTTTCCACGAACCGTCGAAAACGGAATTTTTTCGGTTTAGCAAAAATTATCTAAGAACAAAAATGTCTTAGAATTAGTCAAAGAATATCCTCAAGAATCCCTTTCAGGATTTTTAGAGATGTTTTGTGGTTTATTAAAAATGGCGAAAAATTGCAATTTTTTGTCATTTCAAAAATCATCTCTAAATATTCTGAAAAATTTGAATTTGAGGGTATTCTTTGACTAATTCTAAGACATTTTTGTTCTTAGATAATTTTTGCTAAACCCAATACATTCCAAAAAAATTCCGATTTCGACGGCTCGTGGAAAGTCAGATATCTGACATTCGACGGCTCGTAACTCGCTTGGAGTTGATTTTTGGACCTTGGTGCCATGAAAACTTTTGTTCAGGGGGATTCAAGGTACAACATATTTCAACCCCAGAACAATTGGCCGGGAACCAAAATACATATGATTTAATTTTTGTTACTAGTGTATTTCGCGTATCGTCCCCTAAAACATTTAACAAACTTCAGTTATCGTGAAGCACCCTGTATTCAGAATAACCGTTTACGATAGAACAAACCAGCGGCTGTAACCAGCGTTCTGTTCCGGCCTCCGTGGGGTGGCGCGAGTTCCAGAAAAATCCTGAAACTGACTTATTAGGATTTATAGCTGGATTTAATAATTCGGAACGGCGGAGGGACGCGGGGGCGGCAAAATAGCCTCCGGACTAGTTTTGCTTTTTTAGGGGTTATGATCAACGGGGATCAATAACGCACTCAACAATGACAAACCGGCGTGCACCGAACCGTAATGTTCGGCAAAACGCAATTATTATTTCGCAGGGATCTTATAACTTTCACGCGCGGTATCCGTTTTTTGCTCCATCACGGTTTCGCCGTATTATTCTGAGGCTAGGGTTGTGCCCTTCTACTAACGTTGCTGGCTGCTGGTATATTTCATTATTGTAATGAAGAAAACACGGAATCTCTGTAAAAAAAAGGGATATAAAAAAGGCCCAAATTTTTAGGCGATTTTCAGACAGCCGTAACTTGGGGAATATGTTCGTAGAGAAAAGAAAAAAGTGTCTAGTTCCAAGTTTCTAGTTTTTGGATCTTGAGTTTATTTTTTTTTGGCGTCAACAGATTTTGAGTAATCATAAGAACACCATCGAAAACTTTTCCAAAATTTTTCCTCATCGTTTCGAAATTTCAATATTTTTTTTTTATTCTTTGAATCGATAGTTTCATCATAATGTTCTTTTAGATAATTTAATTCTCTTTAACCCTTTAACGCCCAAGTGCACTGTCAAGAGACATGAACTTAGAGACTCATATTACTGATAGAAAAAAATAAAGAAAAAGTAACTAAAACCATGTATTCCTATGTTTTCGAGGTCGATCTATTCAATGGAATCGTTAAAATTTGCAAAAAAATTGATGTAACCTTCAATTTTTAACAAAAACTATTAAAAAAACGCATTTTTTTCAAGATTATTTGTTTTAAAATCGCAATTTCAGCTATGTTATCGTCCTTTATACCACTCAAAAACAAATAGAAACGTGCACTCGAGACGTGTACTTGAAGGAAACGCAATGAGAATAATTTAATTTTCTTATTTTTGACCTTAGAATAACTAGATATGGCAAAATTCAAAGTGATATTTCTCGTTTTCACCAGTTGCGGGATCATTGACGCAAAAGAAGAATTTTTGAAAAATCTTTGGGTTTTTGGGGTAGCTGATCACGGTTCTGATGTCAGAATTTCAAAATTCAAGATGGCGGATCCAATATGACCACCATCCCGAACCAAATTTCAACTTTTTCAATTATTTTGCCTCAAACTTTGTAAACCAGGGGTTTTCGGGGTTGCTAATCACGATCCCGATGTCAGAATTTCAAAATGCAGGATGGTAGATATAACATGGCGACCATTTTGAAGCAAATTTTGAAATTCTGACATCGAGATCGTGATTAGCGACCCCGAAAACCCCCAGTTTACAAAGTTTGATGCAAAATAATCCAAAAATTTGAAATTTGGTTCGGGATGGTGGCCATATTGGATCCGCCATCTTGAATTTTGAAATTCTGACATCAGGATCGTGATCAGCGACCCCAAAACCCCCCGAAAGTCCTAATAATTTTTCAAAATTCTTTTTTTTGCGTCAATGATCCCGCAACTGGTAAAAACGAGAAATATCACTCTTTGAATTTTGCCATATCTAGTTATTCTAAGGTCAAAAATGAGAAAATTAAATTATTCTCATTGCGTTTCCTTCAGGTACACGTCTCGTGCACGTTTATATTTGTTTTTTGAGCGGTATAAAGGACGATAACATAGCTGAAATTGCGATTTTAAAACAAATATTCTTGAAAAAAATCGCGTTTTTTTATAGTTTTTGTTAAAAATTGAAGGTTACATCAATTTTTTTTGCAAATTTTAACAATTCCATTCGAAAGAGGGACCTCAAAAACACGGGAATACATGGTTTCAGTTATTTGTTCTTTATTTTTTCTATCAGTAATATGAGCCTCTAAGTTCATGTCTCTTGACAGTGCACTTAGGCGTTAAAGGGTTAATTTGACTTGTTTTCGAGAGCTGTACCATGATTTTTCGTTAAGGTATAGCCTTTCAAAGCAAAAAAAGTCATTTTTAATTACTCGGAAAATAACGTACAGAAAATTAAAGTAGGGTTTTGAAAACAGCAAAGTATCCTTTACAAGTTGTACTGATTGGTTATTGCGAAAACATTTTTTTCTAAGCGAAATTGTTGATTCAAATGAGGTAAAAAATTGCATAATTAGGAATATTTGCAGAACTTCTAGACATAACTTTTAATAGTTATTAGCAAATAATAGATGAAATAAGGATATTGAGTGCAACTTTTCAACCTTAAAGTACCTAAAAAAACCTGATAGTTTCAAAGCGCTGCGGTTTTTCTTTCATAGTGCCCGGAATGGATAAAATTCGTCGTTCATGCTAGAAATCAATATAAGGATCGATTTTTAAGTTAACAATGTTTTTTTAAAAAAATGTTAATTATTATTGTCTTAATTTCTGTGCCTAGTATAATTCACACTTGAACACTTTTCAACACCGAAACACTTTTTTATACTCAAAACGCGTTTCGCCAACCAGATGATTCAAACAGTTTTTGGCCGACATATCTGTTGTTTCATCCTCTATAACAACAATAAATAACGCCGCAGTTTCTTTATTAATTTTTTTCATAGTATACATTTGATATGCAGCTTAAAACGTTCGCCGCTGAAGACGCAGATGACCGTCCTTGAATATGTTGTGCTACGGACGCATTTGTGCGTTCTGTTTATACCTGGGCTTTCTGCCTCATTCACAGTGTTAGCATGCAACATACAGGTTAGGAAATTGCATCTTTACATATTGGAGATACATTTGTAGAAGAGAATAAGTTAAAAGACACCAGTAAGGACATACAAAGACAGTTAGATGCCACAGTGTTTCACGCTCGTACACGTATAAGAAACGTATGAGACCTGCGCGTGATAGAATGTGAAGAGAGGGGTAGTTGACACGGACCATCACCGACCGCCTATTGCCGAATTGGTTATTGTTCTCTAGGTATCCTCCACAAACCAGGGGCCCCCTCAAATCGAATAACCCATTTTTTTGTCTCCTACATTTTATACACATATACATTGATCATTCAAATAATAAAACTTCTTCGAGAGAATATAATATTTAATAATCGATATATAATTAGATAATAAAAAAATGATTTTCTTAAAAGGGGGCCCCCACAGAATTTGATTTTCTTACAAGGGGACCCCCACACCATTCGTGCCCAAGGGCCCGTTAAGTATAAATCCGGCGCTGACGATGACGACAGAGCCCCAACAATAACTCCGTAGCAAACGTAACTTTCTAACCGATGAGCGGCTACTCTTTAGCAGGCTGTAGTTCAAAAACTATTTGAGATACGCACGTGAAATTTTAGTATGTTATTTTTAAAGGTCTAGACTATCGAAATATGCAAAAACAAAAAAATCTATTTTTTTCAAAGTTTCACACTAGGTGTGCCCCTTAATGCTCGGCTTTGAAATCTTGGATTTTCCACCCCTGTATGTATATGTATTTTTTGAAGTTAGCACATATAAAAAAAGGTGAATCAACAAATGTATGTGTCAGTTCCGAAAACCGTCATATTTTCATTTGTTTTCAGTCACGTGGCCTAAAAGAAAGGACGTTCCACGGATGTTTTATTTTAATGTTAATTTTATTTTTTCTTCATAAATATGCGTTACTTTAACTTTTTTTATGCTATAGAACTGAAATGTAATCGAATCGGTTCTGTCTGAACTGCAGAACCGAAATAGACGTTAAGATAAACGTTTCTTGTGACATATTATTTGACGTTGATTGGCTAATGAGCCATTAAGTTCACAGTTTGGGACACAGACCTCCCACATTAGAGTAGACTGTAATCACCGAGATTTAGAGTTCTAATGGTGGGTTCATGCAGAAATTTTTAGTAATAAGAATAAGCATAGTAATAAGCATAAAAGTTAAACCTTCGTTTTATAATGTCCCAGTTCATGCAGCAAATCCTTATTTTTAAAATTATTACTAAAAATTATGTTTACTGCATGAACTGGGTCATTATAAAACGAAGGTTTAACTTTTATGCTTATTACTATTCTTATTCTTATTACTAAAAATTTCTGCATGAACCCACCATAAATCTCCATGACTATAATACAGTTAAGCTTGACCACACGACATACACCTTAACGTAATGCGGGTTGCGAGAATATTAGGGACCCATTGTAGAAATCTTAAGTATAGAATTATTCTTAAATAATTTAAAAATAATGTGTTATACCTAATAACATGAATGAAACACGGCTGTTTTCTCTAAAAAGTGCCGGTTATGGTGCTTACTGATTTACTCAAAATAAATATATATTTTATTCTTCTCTTTTTGCACGTGATTAAGTGTAAAATACAAATTTAGTTGAGTATCCTGGAGTCATTACTGGAACATTCGGCGTAGAAACAAAAAAACTGGACCCTTTCCACGAAATACCGAACTACTATACTTTTCTCGACGCGCGTTTCGCCAACTAAGTTGGCATCTTTAGGAGAAGATTAAGACTCAGTTTCTAATCTTAATTGGCGAAACGCGCGTCGAGAAGAAAATAGTTCGGTTCGGTGTTTCGTGGAAAACGTCCAGTTTTTTTTTTAGTTGAGTATACCTAAAAAATATTAGATCATTTAGGCGTTTGTTATTTAAACGTATCAAATTATTGTTTACTAGTCAAAACATCGTATATACACAATTAAAACTCTTCTGCCAACTTGGAACGGGGCTGTCCACAAAAAAAAATACAGCTTCATGGAACACGACCAAAGATTTTACGTAGATAAGATTATTTTTGAGATTAAATTTTACTTAGGATCATTGGCTAATTAAAAAGTGAGTAAGGAGAGTCCCGATCCTTTCAAAGCTAATAACAGCATTGTCAGAGGTTATTATTTCATGGAGCATAATCTTCTTACGAGCAGAGAATAAGAATTAGAAGTTTAAAACTCGCCTCAAGCAGGAATATTGAAATGAAGTTTGCTGTCTTATTAATTTCCTATGCTGTGGATTACTTTTCTGTGGTATGTCACTTAAGATTTTAAAGTCCATTTTATTTTATTCAAGGATATCTTGCAGAATTTTGATTCTATTTTCATTTATTGCCTAGTTGATCGCAAGTGCTAGTTTATTGTGTACTCCATCGAGAGTTGGTCACCGTCGCGCTGTATTGTAAACAGGGATGTTGCGTCAACGTGGTTTCTTCAACATTTTCTCGAGTTATCATGTGACTGAGCAGCAATAAAATGCAATGTGTGTAGGGTACAGATCGACAGTTTTAACTTTTAAGTCGTAGACGCTATATGAAAATCAAGCAGCATATGTGTAGATCTAGACATCGTAAGATTCAATAGTAAGAATTCCAACCCCCCGTTAATTTTAGAGCTATGAAAAAATTTCTTTAATTTTTTCTGAAATGTCAGACTATGCTATATGAAAAGCAATTGAAAGAAAAATGTAGCAGCTAATTAAATAGCTGCCTTTTTTTTAAATGGAACGCCCTGTATTAATTGTATTTGTTGAATTACGCTTGTTCTGATTACAACAAGTTCTTGAAATATTATGCATGGAATATACAGTGTATCTACTTAAGTTCTCTACATATGGGAAACTTTTTTATTGTTAATTTTACGAAAAAAAGTTACTCTACAAAAGTTCTGCTTCCTTAAGAAAATAATATTAGGCTTACAAAACTTGAGATAACATGTACAGAGTACTCAAAAAATGATCAGTCATAATTGACCCTTATTGAGTCACTATAAATTACGTCATATTCCCAAATTTATTATATTTATATCTAATGCATAATATTTCATAAACCTGTGGATGAAAGTATGACATATGCTATATCATTGTAATCAGAAGGACAAGCGGAATTCAACAAATAAAAATGAGTGTTCCATTAAAAAAATGTTTATTAAAGAGCTGCTACCTTTTTGTTTCAATTGTTTTTCTGACAGCATATTCTGAAATTTCAGAAGAAAAGGGTTACCCCTGTAAAAAATGGTTCCGTAGTTCTAAAAATAACGAAGTCAGTGGGGGTGGAAATTCTCGCTAACTCGCAGACACGTTGCCTAACCGTCTACTGTTCAGGTTAATAAACAAGGACAAAATTACGGTTCAGCGAACCGCAACGTGAACTTTCAATATAAATAGGGCATATAGTTCGGTTTATCGTTCGATCTTAACCCTAGTAGCATAGCGCTCTCAGTAGGGTGCTTAAAGATAGGTGCTTAACCTTAAATAATGTTTCATAAGGCTGAAAATTGACCCGGAGAAAACAATAAAAGGCAATCAATGAGGATAGACGCAAAGTTGCGAAAGACCAATTCGAAGGCAATATTTTATAATAAAGTAGAGAGTTATACTATCCCTGTAAAGTCCGCGCGACGAAATTACATTCATTTTATTTGTATTATTGGATTTGGCTCGGTGAATACGAGCCAGATGGTTTCTTGAAGTTTCTTATGGCAAACTGCGATCGCTCTCGCATTCATAGTTGTCACGTGGAAATTGAGCAAATGCGACATATTCCGGATTTAACAAAGTTAATGTAAACTAATTGCTTTTCTATTAGGAGCGATCTCCGAGAAGAGACGGGGAGAAGTTTAATTGACATTAGCTGGAAACAGAGTCATAACAACTAGTTTTAAACTTAATAATTGCCTGGTACATGCATCCGCAGTATTTTTTTCTTAAACGTAGACCTCTGGTAGGACACCATTCGTAAGTACCAAATAGTCGGATTACTCGTAAATGTGTAGAATAAATCAGTACCTAATATAACAAAATTATACAGAGCAAATCTAAAGCCCCCTCCCCTCCCACATAAAAAACATAAATCAATAAATTTATGGGGAATTGAAGCAAGGTACACATACAATTTTTTAAAGAGTAATATTTTTAAAAACGACTGAGGGGCGTCATTTTGAGTTAATCTCAAACAGAACAATATTTCAAGAAATGGTACCTCATTTGAAAGCTCGTTCCAAGTTCTTTTGAACGACCCTAACATGAGATATTTTGATTTATTAACCCAAAAATATTATAATTTTGACTCGACAAAAAGAAATCTAGCGGTGTCATATCAGGGGAACGAGCAGGTCACTATCAACTCCATCGTCCAATCCACCTACGAGGATACTGTTCATTTCAATATCGTCTTATAAGAAGAGACGATAGAATTATAGTAATTTGAAAAATATCTTCACCTTTGATTATTTTTATTGAAAAAAAATGTCCTTACTTATGATTGGATTAATCTCTGTGATGATAAGTCCGTAAAAGTGAGGAGGAGCACCATCCTGGAAACTATTTGGTAATCTCGAGATTACCGTTTGTTTCTTAACAAAACGCAGGACGACTCATCAAAGACCAACATCCTCGACAAAAAAGGCTTTGTTAGTGGAATATGTGCTTTGCTTTTTCCACATGCTGAGTTAGTTCTTCAAGATTGGCAATTTCTAAAACTTACATTAAATTATTTAAGTGCCCCCATATGAAGTAATAAAAAGTTGTTACTTCATAGTGTCGTCCGAAAATACACTAGGGAGAGAGAGGTACATTGATACACGAGGAGCATTGATACACATTTAAAATTTCGCGGCAGAAGAAGTCCATTTGTTTCAACCTATTACCTCAAAGATGGCACTAGTGTGGGCTACTTGTCATAAACATTTAGTAACGGAAAAACGAGTGAGAGTAAAGTTACATGTGTTTAGTTTATTTTGGCGCGAGAAAGTGATTTTTAATGCCTTTTTACATGTGTGTGTTTTTACCAACGTGGTAGCAATAGAGTGCTGCTTGTGTCACCATTCCTAAACGTAAGTATTATTTAAACATTGTTTGCAACCAAGTGTATGCACTGTAAAGTTAAATATGTCACCAGTGATTATTTCTGTCAGAGTGCATTTGGGGTACATTTGATACATATGTATGAGAGGTACATTGATGCAGTGTATCTGTATGTGCCTCTACAGTGTATCAATGTACCTCTGCAATTTACAAATGATCTATTTTATTCGTATAAATAAGATTCAGTAAGTTATACGAGGACAGGTTACTTGTTTCAGATTAATGAAAATGGTACGTACTTATCACAAAGAGCATTCATTGACGAAGGAGCTATAAAGACTGCAATAACCGATGTTATTAAAAATCACAAATCAATTGGAGTTTCAGCTACTGATCATGGTTTAAAACCCTCTACACTTCAACATAGAATCGATAAGTATAGAACAAATCATAAAAATGAGAATCCAGAGGTTTCAATCAGAATATATCACTCTAAATATACAAGTTATACAAACAACTAGACAGAGGCGAGAAAGTCTCGTATTTACACCACAACACCAGAAAAAGCACGATTAGAGGACATCGCTATGAAAAGAAATATGAAAAAAATTAAGAAGTAACCAAGAAGGTGAAATTTAATATTACAGAAACGGTCCGAAATGTTCCAAGTTCATCCGAAAGTGACAGTGAAGTGGAATTGAGCTTATCTGATTAAATTAACGATGTCAGTGATGAAGAACTACCATTGTTGTGTGATGATGAATTAAATGTAGGCGATTTTGTTGTCGTCAAGTTTTTAACAAGGAAAACAGCCGTACACTTTGTTGGACAAATTGTCACGATTTGTAATGACCATGAAATAGAGGTCAATTGGTTACGGAAAAGAAAAACTGGCATAAGACTTTTGTCTTTCCCAACGTTCAGGACATCAGTTTAGTGCTTCGAGGAGATGTCGTATTCAAACTGCCCAAATCCATTGCTGCTGGTGGTACACTTCGCCAAAATAGATCTTTTTATTTTCCAACAGTTCTTAATTTATAATTCAGTAAATATTGTACTACAATATTACTTTTTTCTCTAGTGTATTGTATGTGCATCAATGTTCCCCAGCACTGTATCAATTTACCCCACCAGAGAGGTAGTTTGATGTACATATTGCACATGTAGACATTAAAAAAAGTTGCAAAAACTCCAAACTTGTTTTTATTTTTCCTTTAAATAGAGTATCATATGAAAGACAAATACATAGCCTGTAAGCCTAAAATAAGAAGATGACGACAAGTATTTTGTCTTGGACAAAATCATAATCACGACAAAAATAGTATCATTGTGCCTCCCTCTCCCCCTCCAAAGAATTAAGGGAACAAAAAAATTTCCTAAATTTGTTGGTGATTTTTGGAAGGCTGTATTTCAGTGAAAAATGGTTGCATCTAAATTAAAAAACATTTCGAAGCATCAAGTTCTTAGTTGTGAGATCTTTTCTCTTTACGTCAATTTGTCGCTTGGATATCTGACTTTTAATGAAAAAGATCCTTAGATCATCAATATATTTCTTCAAAAAATACATTTTTTTGAAGAAAACCGACACCAAAAGTAGGTGACTGATATTTGAAAAACTTGAGGATGATATGATCTCTCCAAAACAGTTGACGATCAAAACAGACAGAAATATACATTTTTTGTAATTTAAATTTGCCTTTTTTTTTGCGAAAACTTGCTTGTTTCATATTGATTTTGTGCAGTATTTTTGCCGCTATCTGTAGAGATACCATTTTTTTAATAAATATAAACATATTTATAATAATTATATAAGCTGTTTATGTCTTTTTTTTAAATCATGTTTTACTCTCACGAAATTCGAAATTCTCCAAAGAAGTAGAGTCTCTAAGGGGGGTTCTTGGCCTATTTTGCTTTTTGAGATTTTTTTTTTGTTTTATTTTCATCATCTGTGAATAATAAATGGTCGATCCCCCCTAAAACGGGTGGTCAAAATACCCTCCCCCTCTTGCAGCTCCACTTACACCATAAAATACCCATGCACGAGGGAGGGTTTTTAACTGGTGGATTGTTTAGGGAAGGTTAGTATTAACGACAAAAAATAAATATTTTGTTGTTACTCCAATAATTTTTATAGGCCAAAAACCCTCCTTGGAGACCCTACTCCTTTATCACGATAAATCCAGATAAAGAAATACCATTTTTTTGGTCTTCTAGCATTTGCCGTGGTTCAGGAAGTAAATATTCCATTTGAGACCTGAGAGCATATTATCGCGCTAAGCGGTGAGAGAAAGAATGACGAATTGTCCAGATTATAACCGAGAGAATCCCGGTAATAACAATCCATTTCCAGCTTAGCGACTTACGGCACGGCGCGCACACACACAGAGAGGAAAATATCCATACTGAAACGTTTTACTTTTTTACACTTCGTCCTTTCCTTCAGATAGTCTCAAATAGTTATACGTGAGGCGAATGTTATCTTAATCTCCGTCAAATATATCAATTTAACCACTCCGGGCCGTGCCATTTGTTTTATTATTGCTTTTTGCACTTTGGCGGCCATAATTTTTCCAATTGTTTTAAAGCATTCCGACATTTGTAACGGTCTGAAGTATTTCTCTTGTCGCATTCGTTGGAAATATGGTAAGCGACGATATCGCTTACCGACATACGGATGTCTGCTCCACGGAAGGGCGGATAATCATGCGCTATGATCGGTGGCAAAAAATAAAATTAAAGGTTAGGTTTAAAGCATTACACAAAGGATTTAGTGACGATGGTTAATCTGGCATTTCCGGGATATTAACCTTGTTTGCTTGACTGTTGCGCTACTATAAATTTTGTATTATTATACCGTGTGTGTAAAGCCGACATCGGTCGGTTATGAAAAAAGATAAACAGGAGTAAGATGATAAGAAGCGACCGCATACGCATCGAAGATAGTGAGGGAGTAAGTCCGGCCCTAGCTCTCATCACGCTACACTAGTCGTTAGAACGAGAAGTGTAGAATTTGTCCTATTTCACAACCGGCCGATGTCGGTTTTACACATACTGTATAATAGTATTTAGACTTTAAAAAGACAAATAACCATTACAATCAAGCGCTAATTTTAACATACGAGACCAAATAAAATAAAAAAACACATTCACAAAAATCGCTAGAATTTAAAATAAAACATAATGAATGTCACATGAATATTACCTCTTACTTTGTAATGTATGTCTTCCCACCCTAATGTATAAAAAATTAGAGATTGGATAATTAATTAATTAGGCAACAATAAAAAAAAATTATTTGTCCCCTTTACCTCTTCTGGGTAGTGTCGGTAGTAGCAGTAAAAAATACAGAAATTTGAATCTGGCACACGTATGACTATAATAATGTTTAATATAACTGAAATATATTAACCTATAAACTTTTATCTAATTTAGTACTTTTAGTAAAGTGCATACTATTTTATTAATAAACACCTACACATAGTAGACAAAAAATATTTTTCTTATCTACGACATTCTAGATATAATTCAACTGTCATGACATAATTACATGGCACCCTTTTACTCGATAGTCTAGCTGCTCAACTTTGACATCGTATAGAAAGAAACGCGTTGTATTTTTTTTTGTTAAAATTTCGCATATGGGGGTTTTGAGTAGTCCTGATTAACGCTATAGATTCAGATTTTAAATAAAAAATTCGTTAAACGGTTATATTTAATATCGGGGATATACAAAATAATCATCGAATATTTTGATGAGAATTTTATGGACATGTACATAAACGAAAGCAGACGCCCTGTATATCTATACTTGTCTATCATATTTTTCAAATTAAATACTCATATTAGATTCATACTATTACTAATTTTTTTTCGATATTGTAAATAATTTCCACTGACTTTAGTGGCATTTTAGTTTAGGGGAGGGGGATAAATTTTGGTCCTAAGGAATAAATTGCATATTATTTTGGCGTTATTCTTATGTTGAGGCCCTCTTTTTTTTCTTAAATATTCGGGATAGTACGAACGCGACTTCATGTCAAGCAATCCATCCTCTGATCCCAGCTCCCTTGAGGCAGCTCCAGTCGATATTAAAATGAATCTAATTTAATTCCCCCGGCGTCTTTTGTAAGGCCGGATTATTTCTTGCAATATTCCTGTAACATTAAGTATAACCGCGAGACTGTAAAATGCAAGGCTTGGGGCAAAAAGTAAAAAAAAAAAAAAATAACTGCAAACCTCATTTTTGCCCAGTTGTTTAAATTTGGGTTAAATATTCAAAATTGTCATTAATATGTTTCTTATATTGTTCTGCCCATATACCAATACAGGGTCATTCCTTTAAGTCGGGTCATATTTTTAAATGACGTGTAGAACTATTCAAAACACACATTTTTGTCCAAATATGTCCAACTCAAAAATAAAAAAGATACCTTATAAACTTCGAGTACTTTAGCATTTATCCGGTTCTGCCTTCAATTTAAAGAAAACGTAAATTCGAAACAATAGAAAAACATACCTAATGTTCATCGCTTTTTTTTGTGAATCATTTATTTCTAGTATTTTCTTATCTTAAACGTTTTTATATTTAAAATTTTTCTGTATACTATTTTTAAGTTCAAGTTCAATTTTCAATTTAAGGCAGGACCGGATTAGTTATACTTTTTAAATAATAAGGCAACTTTTTATTATTGGGGTTTTTAAAAATATTAATTGGAAGAAAATGTTTCTTTTGAATAGTTCTATATGCAGTTAAAAATATAACTATAATGAATACTTAACTTAGGTATCAATAAAAGTCCAATAAACGACGAATTTTTTTAATAGTCGTGGATACAATAAAAACACAGTCAATTTGCACTGTGTCACCAAAAACTATACAGTGTATTTATCAATTATTATACTTGTTATTGCAAATATTACAAGGTTATGTTCTAATAACCTATGTAATTAGCGATATAGTCTAAGTCAATGTGGAAAAATTAGATGTGGATTAATAATTAGTGGATTAATAACTTATAATTTGAATCAATAAGTGATTAGCAGCGAATTCTTTTAGTTTTTTTTTTTGTTACAATGAAATTTGTAAAAACCTTTAACTGGCAAATATAAAGACATCCAAAAAAACATCATCAAAGTTGGCTATGAACAAGAGAGATAGAAATAGAGGTCATGTCTAAGCTTTCCGGTTATGTCAAACTATTGACAAGTGACTGTCACAATTGTAAAATAAATAATGGCTGTCATATAATGCAATAGCTTTGACAATTAAATGAGGTTATAAATTTAAGATGTTATAACACAACAAATTATACATCTTTTTTTATTAGGCCAACTCTGATGCCGTTTTTTTTGAATGGCTCGTTATATACCCAATTTTATAGAATAATTCAAATTATCTTGCACATGTATATGGAATATGCCATATATAAAGCCACACAGCACTGGAGACGGTTCTTCCATTTCTCATAGTAGTGCTGGAACTCATATATTGGAAGAGCCTTCAGCTGGTCGGTTACAGCCGTTTGAATATTCTCTACGGTCCCAAAATGACGTCCCTTGAGGTGATTTTTCAATCTCAGGAAGAGAACAAAGTCACAAGGACGCGACTCAGGCGAATATGGAGGCTAGGGAGCCACAGGAACGTTTTTAGTGGCTAAAAACTGTTTACTGAAATGGCTGTGCGACAAGGCGCATTGTCGTGATGCAACATCCAGTTGTTCTTGATGTTTGGTCTCACACGCATGACCCTTTGAGAACTTTGACACCTTGACAAGCAAATCATTATGCATTTGATCTTCCACTTGCTCATTCTTGCTTTTTTGGGTGTTGGAGAACTTGAAGTGTGCCATTTCATGTTTTGGCGCTTGGTTTCTGGGTCGTACTCAAACACTCAAGTCTCATCACCAATAATGACACGTTCCGTAAAATGGGGATCATTAAATCGATTCCAAATAGTCAAGACACCTATTCTCTCCTGACGTCCTTTTGTTCCTGTGAAAGATTTTTGGAACCATTTTCGAGCAGATTTTCCTCATCCGCAATTCGTTAGTCAAAATCTGATGAACAGTGGTGTGATTCAAATTTAACTCATCCAAACCGCCGCGCCGATCTGAACGCACAAGATCCCGTATTCTATCGACATTTTCATCGGTCCTTGAAGATGAAGGCCTTCCGCTGCGTGGTTTATCTTCAATCGATTATCTTCCTTCTGAGAATGCCTTAAACCACCGAGAAACCTGGGCTCTTGAAAAAACACTGTCTTCGTAGGGGTGCTGAAGTTTTGAAAAAGTATTCGTTACGCTGTGTCCAAGTCTCAACCTGATAGAACACCGTTGCTCAAAATTAATGTCACTCATTTTTAAAACGCGCTAGAAAAAACCGGTTTACGAAAACAGTCACAAAGAACAAACAAATGACTCTAACAAGTTCAAACTTGTACTGAAGGTTCATTACATGTTCAACTACTCGTATGTATCTCTATCTTTCTCTCTCTTTTGGCTATGGTCGTACTACCTCGTACTACGTCCGTTGTGCTCGATTCGCGGGCAAAGCTATTCTGGGTGTACCTCTAAGGACACAAGACGATAAAATATGTAGAAACTCCTGTTGCATAAAACGTTATTTTAATGCACAATAATATAAAGAACAAGAATGCCGTGTTGCTCGTCCAAATGGGCCAATTGTGTGGGATTTTCAGATGCGCGCCATTGCAATAAATCCGGGGCGTAATTTTATGAATGGAATCATACGGATTCAATTTATGTACTAGAAAACCTCTTAAATTTATTACGGCCTCCGCTACTTCGAGAAGAGAGGCATTGTTTACTCATCTGATGTCGGAGGCGCAATCAAAACGAGATATAATTTACTTTTACGCCCTATATAATTCTCAGACGCATTCTTAATTTTATTAAACCGTAATAATTATTTTGTTTAGAGACATACACGCGTAATGGGACCGTAACGGCCGATATTGTCGTAAAGTTTATGTACGTTTTCACTTAGGCCTTTTACGATTGCGTTCGATAAAATTAGCGCCTTTCGCCTTAAGTTTTATAGAATGACGACTATGTGGGGATTTTCGCAGTCCGGATTTAGCACCGTTTGACGTATTTTAATGGCATCGTTTTTATATTAACAGTATCACTAAAGATAACGCGATCAGTAACTGGGAAGTAACCAAAAAAACAGCGCTTTTGAGCCATGATAATTAGAGTTCGTGCGAGCGCGGAGTGTAACAGGACCGTAGTCAGTTTACGAATGAAAATGTTAATATGTTCACAGAAATTAAAGCGCGAATGTCACAGGGCCGACACTGTGCATGTCCCTTGACTCGTTGGCCTTCACAGCTCACAGCTGACTTGCATTATGAAAACTGCGCTAGCAATTTTAGTTAGTTATGGCACGCTGTAACAGACAGTCGCCTGTATTGCATCGCGTTGATACGTTTCGTTTTTACGTATTCGCCGTGTGTTTAAATAACTTTATAAATATTAATACTTGTTAATTGAGGGGAGAAGTGAATAAAGTGAGGTACCATGCCATGCCAAACGTGTAAAAGTATTTCAAACGTGGTTTGACAGTGATCCCGAGGGTTTTAGGGACATACGTATTCAAGGAAATGACCTTTTTTGTACTGTGTGTGAACTCATAAATTCTTCAAATAAAACTAAAGTAATAAGACATCAGAAAAGCCATGCCTCGTCCAGTGCCGACAACCCCGTATTTTTCTATGAACTTACAGAAGCCTTTGTTGCAAGCAATATTCCATTAAACAAACTAGAGAACCCCAAGTTACGTACGTTTTTAGAAAAATATATGGACCGAAAAAATTCCTCATGAAAGTACGTTAAGACTTACATATATGTCGATCAGGTTTACAACAATGTAGTAACATCAATACGCGAAGACATTGCGGACAATTTCGTGCTACCGATGCTTGCGGTCGTTCAGTAGCTAATTTTTTAATTGGTGCGTTAAAAAGTGGCACTGCTAATGACAGCCACCTACTAGCTTCTAAGGTTCTGGATAAAACTAATCACGAAACGATCGTAAATTTTGTTAATGACTGTTTTAATTATATATGGCCAACCTGCCATGGGAACCTTGTCTCAACACTGACGTTTGTCGGGTAAGTGTTGCCATTGTTACTTGTTATCTTAATTTATATAGGTATTTTATCCTTGATTTAACCGTACTATTTGGTATAAATAGTACTATGTTGCTGCATAATTTACGTAAACATATTAATATTTTCATTAGTTAACTGACTACGGTTCTGTTACACTCCGCGCTAGCACGAACTCTAATGATAATTATTGTTATTAAAATAAGCTGAAAGGAAAAATTAAAAACGAGTTGATTTTTTTTTGAAAATTTTAGAAGTAAATTGTTGGCATGAAATAAAGTGTTATATTTCTACTTTTATAGACTTTTTTATATTTCTAACTTTAATAGAAATCTATGTTTCTAGAGAAATCAGGAAAATAACCAGTTTTGTTGCAAGTATTTATTCAGCCATATCCATAGTTAAAGTATGATAAATATTCAAAGTAAAATGAAGGAAATTAATATGGATGGAGACTTTCAAATTTACTATAATCCTGTCTTTTACAACTATATATGTAGTTCTTTCTTGACCAAACTCACCTTTTTCATATTCTCACTTCTGAGAAGTCATATTGTTAGAAATGTAGTTATAAATTAGATTAAACAGGGTAAACAAAGTATAGCTATCTGTGTTTAAATGCTAAAGTCGTTTAGTATTTGTCACATATATCCATAGCCAACTAGATCCGAGATATACATAGAGAGGAACTTTAGATTGTTAATTTGAATTTATAAGTCGTTCTGAGAAAGAAGGTATAATTATGAACTTTTTTTAGACATTTTTTTTTCAAAATTTTTATTTTTAAACCGTAAATGTGCCTGAAAAATACTATTTTAATTTCAAAATATCAATCCAAATTCCTCGCTCCAAAAAATCCAATTTCCAAATTTTGTGTAGAATGTTGGTTTTAAAAAAAATTATACAGGGTGTCCCACCTTTTTTTAATAGGCCTTTAGGGTTTGGTAGAAAACGTGATTTTAATAAAACAGTTCGTATGAACATAATTCCTGACATACAAGGTCTGTGTTTCAAAAAATTAAACTCTGTCAGTTTAATTTTTTCTTGATTTTTTTTTCGTTTACTAACCAACGGTGAGAGATTCTAATTGTACAAGTGAAGTAGTCTAATGGACGCTCAATCATCGATAAAGAAAGTTCTACTTATTCTTTGGAAAAGTATCTACAATAAAAAAGGTAAGCAAAATATCTTATACCCTCACAAGTATTTGAAAATGCCAATCAAACTTTTGAATATTTTTTTTTTAAATTAAAAAAGTTTTTCTACCGATGACTGAGCTTCCATTATTACTTCACTTGTAAAATTAGAACCTTGCAGTTCTTCCCGTTATTAAATTAACAAAAGAAAAATCAAGAAAAAAATATTTTGAAGTTTATCACCTTGTATGTTGAAAACTAAGCGTTTTAGGACCTATGTTCATATGAACTTTTTTACTTCAAATCGCTTTTTCTAAAAAAACCCCTAAAGTCCTGATCAAAAAACTGGGACACTCTGTATGCGAAAATCAAAAATTAAATTTTAACTTTTGATACTATCTTGGTTACTATTAACTTTTGGATTAAGGTAAGTATGGTTAAATCGCAATATTCTTATCCAAAAAATCTGCAGTTTTGAAGTGTTCCTTTGTTAACGGGACATCCTATATATATTTTTTTTGCTTCTGTATCTTAGTAACCTTATTTAACATGATAATTACCATGGAGCAGTTCCAAGTCAAGTTTTTTATGTAAACGAGAAGAACCTCGGTTTGACTTGTATCTTATACCAAGTCTGATCTTTTATTTTGAATATGATGAGCACGTGATTTTTAACATTTTCGTTGGTTCGTAAGCGAGTGATTTGTGATAACACTGATGACTCATTTCAATCAACAATACTCAATCAACAATACAAAAATCTTTCATCGAATAGAAGAACAATGAAGAGGTTCGATCGGGGAATATGTCGCGAATAGACGCAGCAAGTATTTACGTCGAAAACAGAGTCGCGATAGTCTCTCGGGAAATTCGCGCTGAAATACCTGCCCGCTGAAATTGTAAGCGAAATCTGAGTGGTTAGAATGAGTCCTTTAACGTGTAATGACGCACAATTAAATAAAAGGCGTATTTTAAGAGGCGCTCTGAGGGTGGAAACTATAAAGGCGCGACCTACTGGGGTTTTAATGACGGAAAATTTCGTTTTACATTGTTGAAAAATTTGTTGTGACCAGTTGTTACCATTTAGTTCGTATTTATATGAATATCGGAGCCCGTTTTTTAGCATTAAAATAAATAAAGGGAGAAAGAAAGGACCTGAGGATGTGTACACTCAATAACCTTTGAATGGCTCGAATTTTGGAGTTTTTTAGTAGTTTTCACGTTTTTGCATAACTAACTAGATTTGAGAAATAAATATGAACTTTGGATTTTTAAATGGAACACTGTGTATCACAATCGTTCTGAGTAAGAAGCTATCGAAAGAAGTAATTTTTATTAGAATTTTTCCAAAATTTCAATTTTTATCTTTTAATCTAGTTCTGCGTACGAAATATATATATTATATTTTTGTTAGAAAAATATAAAAATTCGATTTTCACTGAAACTGTAAAATTAGGAGCAACTTTTAATTTCAATGTCATTTATTTTAACCAACTGTTCCAAATGTGAGAACCCTGGGTACATTATATTTTCAGAATCTTCGAAAATTCAGCTTTTCAATGACATCGAACTTAGCAGAGTAATTAATCTTACATAAATTGTATTTTTCAAACACAAGATTTGAGGCCTTGATGATTGAAAATTGACAGAAAAAAATGTCAAATGAATGGCAATTATTTTGATACCTTCTTACTGAGAACGACCCGTAAATCGAAATTAAACAAAATTATAGAGCGTGCCCCATTTAAAAATTCAAAGTTTTTTTCACTTTACTCTAATTCTAAAACGAAAAATCCAGACGTCTGTTTTTAAGTGTTGAAATATTTTTTAACACTTTCATCGAAGATTGGTATTTCAAAGTTTCTGTTTATTGCCAATGTTGCTAGTGCATTAAGTCATGATGTCATAATAATTTTTAGTAGCTTAACAACTTCTGGAAATGTGCTTTCGAAATATTTTTTTTAAATCAATTCTGTATATTTATCGAGCGTGATAGGCGCGGTCGAGTCATTGACTTCAGTCGTTTCGCCGGACCGTCTGGCAGACTCTAGCATTGTTATTAGGTGTTTATGTCGTCGGCGTTGATATTACATTAATAATAAAATGTCACACGTGCAAACGCCTAAAGACTACAATTTTCTGACAAAGTGAATAAATTCATCGTAGATTTCGAAGATTTATTTTATGATGACGCAACCGTAATGTGTAGAGTCCGTAAGGAAAAACTGCGATTGTAGCTGTCACATAAATAGTGTGAAACATATAAATAAAAAAAAGGTGCGCACTTTAGAACTCAATTTATGTTCGACTTATTTTTAATGCCTGTGATGTGACCTGTGAACCTTTGAATGTACTCGATAAACAACAATTTCATGGGTTCCGGAACAAATATGTCCCAGTAACTTACTAAAGTTGATTACAAGTGCATTAAAAAATACACGGCTGTGGTTATGTATTGATGAGACAACAGGCTCTAAAAATATTCTTTTCTAAATAAGTACGTGTACGGGACCCTCGAAAATATACGCACCCACTGTTACTAGCTAGTAAAATACAACAATGGCAACACAGTATAATGGCAACACAATTTGCAGGATGGTCTTGAAAACCTTCGAACAATTTGAACTGCCTTGAACTGACAACAACTGTCAGGCGGTGATGTTTCTGACCGACGTTGCCCCTACGATGCTGTTAGAATGTCCTGGTATTCCCGAACCACCACAGCCGATTATTACTCGCTGGGGAACATGGTTGAAAACCGCTTCTTATTATGCCAAACATTTACAGCAAATAAAAGCTGTTGTTTTACAATTTAATCCTGCTGAAGCTCCGGCTATTAAAGAGAACCAGACAGAATTTAATTAAAATTTATTAATAACAAGCATACGAATATAGCAAATATTATTTTCGGAGGCACACGCAGCGCCTACGCCTACGCCTCTGATCTTAACAATAATTAATTTTGTTTCAAACATGAAAGTCTTACGGACGCTGCTTATTTTATCCCTTTTAATGCATATAAATAAAAGGAAAGTAATATTTTTGCGTTGATCTAAAATTCATAATCAGTATTTTGCGTATTTTCGGCACATTGCATCGAAGCCTTCATAAGTGCGTATTAAAATGGATTAAAATACGACCGGCTATTTACGCAGTGGCTTACGAAGGACGAAATATGTATGCTAAAAACTCGAAATATCCACCGCTCTGTGTTTTACAGAAAGTGATTATGTAAATAGCGGTTGAACGAGGGCATTTTGGGGATCATACACTCTCATCAGCCGTCGCGGCTAAGAAAATACCGTGTTGGGAAGATTGATATTTAATATAACTTTCTTTCTGTTTGCTCGCCGAAACTAAATATTTAAACTACGCTTTAATTAAAAACGAATCTTCTGATTATGTTTCCAATTGCGAATGTTTTTTTAGGCGGTTCTCGGTTGGTAAGAGGCATTGTTTAAATAAATCGCAATTACGTCTTCATTGTTTATTGCATGCTGTTATACGTATGCTGTTGGTTTCGAAGTAATTTTGAGGGGATGCCACCGAGATTTACAATAAGGAATGCGCATATTGTGACATTGTTACACCTAATGTTAAGTGGCCATGTTGACGTAACTGCGAACGAATCAAAGCGTTTTTTTTATATTATTTGGTTTCGTTTGTTAAAATTTGCGCTTAATTGTGATGGTTATCTAAATTTCTAAAGTCTAAACACTATCATATTATAATACTCAATGTATAGTGACGCAACAGATGAGCAAACAAGGAAAATATCCCAGGGGGTGTCATTTGACAATTTGAGAATCTTCTGATTATGTTTCCAATTGCGAATGTTTTTTTAGGCGGTTCTCGGTTGGTAAGAGGCATTGTTTAAATAAATCGCAATTACGTCTTCATTGTTTATTGCATGCTGTTATACGTATGCTGTTGGTTTCGAAGTAATTTTGAGGGGATGCCACCGAGATTTACAATAAGGAATGCGCATATTGTGACATTGTTACACCTAATGTTAAGTGGCCATGTTGACGTAACTGCGAACGAATCAAAGCGTTTTTTTTATATTATTTGGTTTCGTTTGTTAAAATTTGCGCTTAATTGTGATGGTTATCTAAATTTCTAAAGTCTAAACACTATCATATTATAATACTCAATGTATAGTGACGCAACAGATGAGCAAACAAGGAAAATATCCCAGGGGGTGTCATTTGACAATTTGAGACTTTTATTTAGTTTCAAATTACTATAAAAACATTGTTTATTATTAGGTATTATATGATGATTGAACATTGAAGCACTGTTGAGGCTATGGCCTGTGTAATGAAATATTCTAAGGCCAGTTTCAAATTTGTTTAGCCGCTATACATATTAGTATCACTTTGTTTATACCATTTTTCACGCATAGGCCAAATGAGTTGCATTCCCTCTAGTCGATTTTAAATACCTACTTCTTATAAATGTAATACGAATTTATTCACACATTATTTTTTCACGAATTTTTACAAGTTTATCGGATTCTTGAAAAGTTAGTTTAAGTTCTATACAAAAGTTGTAATCATCAGTAGTTATTATAACTTTTTAAATACGCCATTATAAAGGTATCGATTGGACTTAAATCTTGTTTATACAACGTTTCACGACAATCAGGGCAAATATTTGAAATTCACATTCTATTTTTTTCAAGTTTTTTTTTCTAGAGTCTCACTTTTTTCAAGTTATTTACACATATTTAAATAGAGGTATACATTTATTAACTAACATATGATAGACAAAGACCAACTATAGAGACATCCAAAAAAAACGTCGTCAACTCTGGCTATGAACGAGAGAGATAGAAATGCGGTCATGTCTAAGCTTTTCGGTTATGTCAAACTTTTGACAAGTGACTGTCATAATTTGTAAAATAAATAATAGCTGTCATATGATGTGACAGTTTTGACAAGTAAATAAGGTTATAAATTCGAATAAGAATAGAAATACGTCTTTTTTTTCTTCGTCAACTTTGACGACGTTTTTTTTGGATGTCTATTATTGGCGAAGTACAGCGTGGCTTTTTTTTTGTCATATAATTATTATTTAAACGAAAATTGCACTGGGTTCAAATAATATATTAAGGTTTTTGAACATAAACGAGTAATTTTAACCACGTATACCCAAATGTACTAAAAAATTGCCACTAATAAAACATAAGGTTTACATCCGATGAACAGATATTCATGTTTACTTGACTCAAGTTCAAGGTTAAAACCACATTTGTCCAGAGTCTGGTTACATTAGAATTTTGTTGCAGAATCTAATACCACGTGACCAGCATGACGGTGGTGAACGAATGGATGTCGGGAACGAGGTTCGGCGGCTGGGTTCAGAGTTGCCGGGAGTCGCGCCGCCTCGTACTGGTCATCGTCGCCATAGCACTCCTTTTGGACAACATGCTTCTCACCACGGTCGGTAAGTAATTTTCTTAGTTTAAAGTTTGCTCATTATTTTTCGTAGGTATTGCCGCGTTGACATCATATAAGAAGAACATCAATCCGCTAAAAATGATATTCAGTCTAGACATTGAGATATCCAAGACCTGTTCTCTTACTGTTATCATCATTTACACGAGATGCTTTTGAAAAAACGTAGTAAATTTCGTGTTCTCAGTTTTAATTTTGATAGTATCGGAAATGTTGTAGAATGAAATAATGAGGAGGCCAGTGAATATATTCTTGTTCATGTAAAAAAACTTGTAAACAATGTCACGAAAATTTATTATTAATTTTGAAGATACGATAATACCCCGGAGTTAAGTAATAGGTGGAACCGAGGACCGATTTCACCTTTTTTTTTCGTAAAAAAAGATAAAATAAGTGCCTAGTAGAATACATACATTTTTAATAATTCCAATTGTAATCAAAATTATAATGCCACCAAAGAGACTGTTTTGAGAAAAATATTAATTCAGTATAAAATATCGAGCGTTGTAATAAGTAATACTGGCCTTAGCGATTATAGAAAATACAGTATTCTGTAACGTTACTATCGTTTCATCCGGATAATACGAGGTGTATAAATTAAGTAAGGATACTGATTTTTTTAATTCTTTTTATTCTAATAGATTTACAGTTCAGTATTGTCTCCTGCAAAATAACTTCTTTGGGAAGCCACACAGCACTGCAGACGGTTATTCCATTCCTCATAGCAGTGCTGGAACTCATATACTGGAATAGTCTTCAGTTGGTCGGTTACAGCCGTTTGAGTATTTTCTATGGTCCCAAAATGACGTCCCTTGAAGTTATTTTTCAATCTCAGGAAGAGAAAAAAGTCACAAGGGCTCAAATCAGGCGAATAAGGAGGCTGAGCAGCCATAGGAATGATTTTACTGGCTAAAAACTGGTGACAAGACGCATCTCGTGATGCAACAACCAGTTGTTCTTGATGTTTAGTCTCACACGCATGACCATTTTTCGAAGTTTTTGAAGAACCTCTCTGTAAAAGTGTTGATTTACTGTTTGGCCTGTAGGTACAAACTCTTTGTGGACAATTCCCTGGCTATCAAAAAAGCAAATCAGTGCATTTGATCTTCGACTTACTCATTATTGATTTCTTGGGTCTTGGAGAGCTTGCAGTGTGCCATTCCATGCTTTGGCACTTAGTGTCTGCTTCGTATTCAAACACCCAAGTCTCATCACCACTAATGACACGTTCCAAAAAACGGGGAACACTTTCAATTGATTCCAAAAAGTCAAGACACTTTTCTCTCCTTATGTCTTTTTGTTCCTGCGAAAGGTTTTTTTAGGAACAATTTTTGCGCAGATTTTTCTCATTCTCAATTCTTTAGTTAAAATCTGATGAACAGTGGTGTGATTCAAATGTAACTCTTCCCCGATCATTTTTGTCGTCAACCGATGATATGAACGCACAAGATCCCGTATTCTATCGACATTTTCATCGGTCCTTGAAGATGAAGGCCTTCCGCTGCGTGGTTCATCTTCAATCGACTCTCTTAATTCTGAGAATGCCTTAAACCACCGAAAAACCTGGGCTCTTGAAAAAACACCGTCTCCGTAGGCGCGTTGAAGTTTTGCAAAAATATCCGTTGCGCTGTGTCCAAGTCTGAAGCGAAACCGGATAGTCACCGTTGTTCAAAATTAATATCACTCATTTTTAAAACCGGTTTACCAAAACAGTAACAAAGAACAAACAAATGATACTAACATGTTCAAACTTGTACTGAATTTGCGTTACATGTTAATTTACCGCTCTTCTCTGGTTCTTCTAAGTCCCGTCTCCGCACTGTTGCTAGATCGGGCGCTACGTTGCCAGCCTCTTTACTTAATTTACACACTTCGTATGTTCTAGCACCATCTTGCTGGTAAAGTCAATTGAAGCTATTTTGTCATTATACAACTGATCTACGAAATGTGTAATACTTTTTCCCTATATCGTTCTGCACTAAGTTCCATTAAAGAAAATAAAACCAGTTATTCTCTTTCGACTGATATCACACCAAAGGTTACAACTTTTTGCTCATGAAGATGAACCACAAAAAAATGTCTGCTTTCTTCAAACTCCACATTCTCATATTCCCACACTCTCATAACGCGTCCATTGTCCATCTCTCCGTCCGCTTCTGACGTAGGACTCTTCCATAAACGTCTTTTGTTTTGGCGTAAACACCTTTTTAACGAGTTTTGCGTAGAGTATATACAAACTGTTTTGGTTTAGAAATTTAACATTGACAGTTTGAAAGCTGTCAAACGCCAGATCGCAAGCTCACGATTTTAGGCCTGAACCTATCATCGACATACGTTTGAATTGCCGAAGCCTCCTTTTAGGTAAACTTTTGTTGAATGCGTGGTTTATTTATTTATCTTTATATTTATTGCTACGTATTGTAGGGAAACCAATCTGGCAATTGAAATAAGTGGTGGGTCTTTAATTTAGATGCCCCGCGAGGGATTTGTATAGAAATTAATTACATTGGGAGCGAATCGTGATAGATAATAAGTACCTACTTTATACCGTTCGCATTAGTCAATTTTTACTTCTGTCTCTCGTTTTTCATTTGCGGAGATAGATGATTACGGCAGCAATAATGCGGCATTAAAGGAATGCAACAATAATGAGAAATCCCGGAATGAGAAGGGATTTTTCTTCCGCACAATCTTTAAATAAGATGAGAAAGCGTATGATAATTAAATAGGCTGGGACAGAAGATATTGCTAGCTCATTTTTCAAAACGTAAAGGGATGCTGTTTCCTCCCACATTCAGGAAAAGTCCTAATTTACTGATGCCTCATCTGTCGGTAATTTGAGAAATTAAAGATTAGTTATATCGCGGAAAATATAACTGATGTCGTGTTATAGTATCTCTCGCTATGGTTTTATTCTACATGAATCCCAGTCTATTATATTGAATTATAAAGAAATATAAAATTTAATTTTTGTAACAGCCACATTGTCAAACAACAAAACTAACAAAACAGTTTAACAAAACAGTTTAACAAAACTGTTAAATATATCAGATAAACAGGCCTACAGAAAAAAAAGTATATGCTGCGGTTGCGACCACATTATCCCTTTGTATTTTGACTTGAACACGAATCAAAGTTTAAAAAAACTAGTCAAAACCACGTTTTTCCAACTTTAACTGTTATGGGCTATGCAAATAGGAATTCCAAGCAAAGAAAATGGTATAAACCAGTATAAACAGTGGTATAAACCAATATAAACAGTGGTATAAGCTATGTATGTATACTACGCCATATATGTATACTACGTACAAAAAGTAACCGGAAATAAAAAAAAACACATAAAATGTTATTTATTTATCAAAATGTGTCTTGTTCCCTTCAAAGTAGACTCCATCGAGTGAAATACACTGTACATTGCTCCGTACACTGCTCATAGGTATCGCCTTTAGCTTCAGCGAATTTTGTTTGATGGCCTCTAGATTTCAAAGCGGCGACCCCGTAGTGGCAATTTTAGTTTTGAAAACAAAATAAAAACCACATGGAGCCATATCCGGTGAATACGGAGGTTGGTCGATGGTATTTATTGAGATTTTTTCCTTATATTCGATCACAATCGTAGCTCAGTGAGATGGCGCGTTGTCTTCGTGCAAAATCCAAGAATTTTCCTTCCACAATTCCGGCCGTTTCCGACGGATACTTTAACGCAAACGTCTCAAAATGTCGAGATAATGCTTCTTATTAACCGTGTGTCCTTTCGGAAGGAATTCGGAATGTACCAAGCCTCGATAATAAAAAAAAACCGTCAGCATCACCTTCACTTTTGCGCGGTTTTTTTCGGTTTCAATCGTCTCCAGTTATGATGCGTTTCATGAAGTTTGGTTCACTATCGGCTCTGGAAACCATGTCAAGAACAACCTGCTTCCGATGCTCTTTTTGAAGAACATTCAGCTCTTTCGGAACCAGTTTCGCAGCGACGCGTTTCATGCCCAAAATATCACTCAAAATATCATGAGCTGACATTGTCGATATGTCACACTCTTGAGCCAACTCTCTAACACTCATGGGGCGATTTTCAAACACTAATGTTTTGATTTTGTCGATGTTATCGGCTGTCGTAGAGGTCGATGAATAAAAAAATGCATGGTTATTGCTAAAATGATTAACAAACCATTCTCTCTGAAAATTACATGAGTGGATTGCGGACGATATGGATGGAGCTCCAAATCATTATTCAAAATTCGTTTCGGCAGATTCACTTGTTGGTTCAGATGGCTAATTGATGTTCTTGGATTGTCCGTTATTATTTGCATAACCATTTCAACGTTATCTTCTGTCCTTACTCTGAGTCTGCCACTTCCTTGTTCCAGTTTGCCGGTACAAATTTAGGAAATCTCATTTAGGAAGTCCTCATATGCAGCTCCCATCGAATATCCAGTTTCCATTGATTCTACGGCCATTTCTAACATACATTTCTAATGAAACACGCCTCTGTTCTTCATTAAAAATGAATACCATTATTTATTTTACAATTGTAAATGCAACCTCAAAAGTTTGACAACAACTAAGTATCACTTCAAGCTTCGACATAATCGCTATTTCTCCATCTCTCTCGTCCATAGCCAGACTTGATGATGTTTTTTTTGGTTCGTTATTTAGATGCACACTGACTGGCTTTAAAAATATATTAAACAATGTTAACTTCGAAAACGGATGATTTCATGTCTGAATTGTTATCCTTTATAGACTATATTTTTTTATTTATAATTGTTATCGTCTCTTATATTCACTGTAATCATTTTATTAAATCCTTTTATAAAAATGAGGTTACCTGTATATTTAACGAAAATAAATTGAGCATTGATGACGAGTATAGTTATCTACGTGCACGTGATACATACTAAATGTACGGTGACCTGTTAACAATCACGAAGAAATGACAAACCTCTAACATTCCATCTATCAAAATTACATGATCAGCTCAGTTGCGATCGCAGTCGTTAAACTTCAATATCGGCCGCTTTGTGCAGAACAAAAGCCCCTTAAATCCCCTTGTTACAATTTGAATAAACCAACTGAAGTATGTAGCCTTTCATCTGATAAGAAACCGACATTGCTGTAGGCGACTTCAAGAGATGAGTAATTATCCTGGCTAATGATAATGACCACAGATGCGAAACAATTAACTGGAACTCTCGGAGTCTCCAACAATCGATCCCTAATTATCCCCCTCTCTTTCTGGGCAGATAACAAGAACAAGCGTTCACACTTAATCCTGTTTGAAGATAAATCTTGGGTCGCAGAGGCCAGATAGGCTCAAATTGGGGAGCTCAACAAATGGTCCTGCAACAGACGGTTTTGCGTGCCTTCTTTCATGCTAACAGTGTTTCGGCAAAAACAGGCGAACTGCTTAGGTTGAAGGGCAGGTAATGTGAGAAAGGTAAATGGAAATCGGTTTGCTAAAATCAATAGTTAGTGTATATTTCCTAATATTGCTCTAGGCGCGTGGGAACTCTATGAGAAAACGGTGCGACATGCGACAAGTCCAAAGTTCGGCTGACTTTCTGGAAAGGACGGCAGGCTTGTCAAATATTATAAATAAATAAACTTAATAGGATAAATAAATGTACAACAACTTTGTGGAATAAAAATAAGTCAGCATCTTTTCATCAGCTACTTATTGAAGAGATTTTGTATTAAATGACTTGGTCTTCAAAAATATTATAATGTGGAAAACATAATTTGAACAACTGAAAATACAAAAAATTTAAAGAAGAAATTACGTAATAAATAAAAATACGAAAAAAATGTAGATCTAATGATTTGATTACACAGGCCCACAAAAAAAGTAAAGTTTCTGGTCCTGGGATGGAGACTAACTTTCTATTATGTATTTTGTGCCGCTGAATCCGAATTCGTCATAAAAAATAGGGGTTTCGCAGCTAATTTTGAAGATAACCTCAAAAAACTGTCGAAAACGACGTGTTTCGGTTGTAAAAGCTTGAGAAGACCAAAAAAAATGCCCACAAAGAAAATTGTCTGGTTCTGGGATGGAGACTAACTTTTTCTTATGTATTTTGTGCCGCTGAATCCGAATTCGTCATAAAAAATAGGGGTGCCGTAGCTAATTTTGAAGATAACCTCAAAAAACTGTCGAAAACGACGTGTTTCGGTTGTAAAAGCTTGAGAAGACCAAAAAATGTCCACAAAGAAAATTGTCTGGTTCTGGGATGGAGACTAACTTTTTCTTATGTATTTTGTGCCGCTGAATCCGAATTAGTCATAAAAAATAGGGGTGTCGTAGCTAATTTTGAATATCACCTCAAAAAACTGTCGAAAACGACGTATTTCGGTTGTAAAAGCTTGAGAAGACCAAAAAAAATGCCCACAAAGAAAATTGTCTGGTTCTGGGATGGAGACTAACTTTTTCTTATGTATTTTATGCCGCTGAATCCGAATTCGTCATAAAAAATAGGGGTGCCGTAGCTAATTTTGAAGATAACTTCAAAAAACTGTCGAAAACGACGTGTTTCGCTTGTAAAAGCTTGAGAAGACCAAAAAAAAAAATGCCCACAAAGAAAAGTGTCTGATTCTGGGATGGAGACTAACTTTTTCTTATGTATTTATTTGTGCCGCTGAATCCCAGAATATTCCCAGATTTCCGCTCTCAGAGATACAACAATCTTCAGATTTGTCTTCAGCTTGCTGTTGTTTCAAGTTATTTTCGTCGTCTGAATTCCAGAAAGTCAAATGCAAGTATGTTCATGTGATTACTAAAGAGTTTCCACTTAGTATTGATTTTAGACTGATTCAATCCACGTTATTCAAGATTTTACCGTTAAAAACGCAATTTTTACATATTCTTGAGGATGATCTTTGAAATTCACTTGTTAAACCAAATTTTTCATAACACATTCGGGTTTAAGAAATTAAGACACATAGGAATACGGTATTTTATATGTGACGCGAATCATATTCCCATTTCTTTCAAGCTTTTATTACAAAAAACGTCGTTTTCAGCAGTTTTTTGAGGTTATCTCCAAAATCCGTTGGTCAAACCTCTTTTTTCATAGCAAATTCGGATTCAGCAGGCCAATATACGTAGAAACAAAGTGTTGTTGATGTGAAGCAAATATTTGTTTGTTCTTCTCAAGCTTTTACCACCGAAACACGTCGTTTTCGATAGTTTTTTGAGGTTATCTTCAAAATTAGCTGCGGAACCCCTATTTTTTATGACGAATCCCAGAACCAGACACTTTTTTTTGTGCGCCTGTGTTATTATTGAAAAATAATTTAAGGTTGAAAATACACAATCATATACCATCTGCTTATTTTAGCAAAGTGCACAACACATACAGGGCATTATACAGAGCGTCCCATAATGACGTAAAAACTTCAAAAAGGGTGTATTGCACATGTGATTTTAACAGGTGTTTTACAGGTGATTCAGGTCTTTCATATAAACTTTTTCGATTACAGCCCTCCCTCCCTTGCGGTTATTCGCACATACAGGGAGAGTCAAAAATACATTTTACATTTTTTCTCAATAACGGAATAACGTAAGAATTTGAAAGTTAGTGTGTTTCTTACTAATAAAAAGACATTTGACATAAAAAAAACATTGTCATATATTTTTTGTGACTTAATTTTTAATACTATAAAAACATGCAAGATATAGCACAGTTAACGGGTAACATTTTTATTTTCCCTCTGTACCCGCACGAGGATGAAACAAACAACCCCTATTAATTTTCACTAAAGAAGAAAAACATACGGAAAGAAGAAAATCCAGTTTAATTACATTAATGTGACAGCCTAATAGAACTGAGATTTCAAATTTTCGAAGAGGAAGAAACCCTTAGCTAACTAATAGCTTTGAAAGTTTTCTTGAAAAAGTCAAACTTAATTATTTATGATACATGAACTCGCCTGTATTGACAAGAGACCTCTTACAGAAACTACCAAACATTTCACAAAACTCACTGGATATCTAAAGTCCCACGATGCATATTATAATACAAACTTTTGTCGTGCATACTTTTTTATCCCTCATTTTCCTAAAATTTTTCAGCTTGTGTGAAACTTATTTATATTATTAAATATCCTAAAATGTAACATATTAGACATAAAACTGAATAAAAAAAATGTAATACGAAATAAAAGACTGCTCCGTGATAAAAAAGACATAGATATGCTTAAGTGAATATTGATTAAGGGAGAAAGCCGTATCAATCACTGTCACTGAAAGACAATGAATGAATGAAAATTATTAATGAACAGTTTATTTTTGTGTCAACAAACTTTATTATTCTAAACACAAAAATACGGTGTGAAACAATATTATAAAAGTAATGTGTGAGTAAAATATAATGTTAATGCATCCTAAATTTATTTCTAAATTTACTTTAATTTATTTATAAAATAATTTATTTATAAAAAAATATCTCATATTATTAAATTGGCACGCGTATTTTTGCCAGGAAAATGGAAAATAAAAGGTGGAAGAAAGGATAGAACTTAGGATATAACAGAAAATGATAAGCTAGATTAGGAAGAATAGATAGAAAAGGTATAACAAAAAATTAACAAAATTTGTATTACTTGATGGTCATTTGTATTACTTTATCTACAATAATACCTAACTGCTAAGAATATAATGTTTCATCTTTTTCAGTCAAATCTACGACCTGTTGTAAATAAATTAAGGCTTGTTGCAACATATTTTGAAGGGAATTTGTTTGGAAAGTACTGTGATAAGGATATTTATATCTATCTAATAAATATTGCATTTGAGACCATCGGTTAATTTTCATGTCAAAGTCCTAAATCCATTTTAATTAGTTATGATTTAGTTGATTGTCGTTCACAAAAATTTTAACAGCGAGGTAATTATTAATCGATATCCGATTTTCAAATAAAAAATTACTTTGGATGTTAAAATTTTTACACTCCAGCTTTCGGAAATATTCACTTTCTCTGAAAAACAACTTACAAAATTTTGGTAATTTTCAATTACATCTGACTTTTCAAAATTCTCAATTAAAATTTTATGTTGTTGAATTTGGGTCTGACGTCTACATTCTGGATCTTTTCGAACTATTTTCGACTTTTCATTGGATATATAGACATCAAAAAAAAAAAACGTCATCAAAGTTGGCCGAGAAAAAAAATACGTATTTCTATTCTTAATCGAATTTATAACCTTATTTACTTGTCAAGACTGTCACATCATATGACAGCCATTGTTTATTTTATAAATTGTGACAGTCACTTGTCAAAAGTTTGACATAACCGAAAAGCTTAGATATGACCGCTATTTCCATCTCTCTCGTTCATAGCCAGAGTTGATGACGTTTTTTTTTTATGTCTCCATATATTTAGATAAATTTGGAACAATAGATGGAATGGCATCTTTATTTAATATTGGTTTACAGGCAGTCGTATTAATTGTCCCATCTGGTAAAATATGTTTATCAAATTCGGTAACTTCATCGGGATCAAAATGCAAGTCACATACTACAGAATGTTTTGACGGTGTCCATTCTTTTCTGGGAATAGCTTTGAGCCATTTCTGCATTAATCCGTCCTCATTGGGGAATCCAAAATCATTTTTTATACCCTCAGTTTTTATAGAAGAATCGTAATTCGATTTAAATCCCTGTACGCCACACCGTTTTGGCATGTTTGTTTACGAATGAAATGAAACACGCAAAACAAGCAAAAAATCGATTGTATATCAAATTATCAATACACTGCACTATCTACAGATACTACACTTCAATTTACAATCGTCTAAAGTAATTATCACGTTTAAAAAACTCCATTTAACGCGAATAAACAGACAATTTCTTACATAAACACATATAACGCCGCGATGTTTATGTAGACTGACCGGACCCCAGGGCGACGTTGCCATTTTCTTTTAGCGTGGCTTGTTCTCAAGATGGCTGTGAACAAATCCTCAACAACAGTACAAGTGTTGAGCAATACAAAGTTGCCAGACTGATTTTTACAATTCCCCAACCAAAGTTAGAAATTCCCCCAAAAATGACACTTTTCAAATAAAATCCCCCAAATCATTTGAAATGTATTATATTTTTGTATATTTATATAATATATTATTATTATTATATTACTGTTTCTGAAAATATTTCTGCAACTTCTTCATCCTCAATATTAGAACAGTGGTATCCACTTAAAATACATTTTGGTATTAATAAAGATAGTTAAAGGTGCTATGTGGTTAATCAAAAATAAAACAAATTTGTTATATTTTACCTTTTTAAGTTGGGCATTAAAAGAAATCATTCATGTAAATAAACTCTTTCAGTCAGAGAATGCGGATTCACTAAAATTGTTTACCGCATAAATAAACGATTTATATGTCACTGTTTACACAGCATACTAACGGAAAAATAAGGTAAACGTTGCATTGTATTGCAGTAGGTATTCGTTCACTAATTAAGGACAAGCAATCCTTATTTGCGGATCAAACTGCGCATGCTTAGATGTCAATATAACGCCTACTATAATACTGCTTGTCCTTATTTTGCGTCCAAACACTCTCTGTTATCCCTCAAAAAGTACTCCCAAGATACAATTTACCCCCAAAAATTCCCCCAAACAAAGTTTACCCCCAAAAAATCCTTCAGACATAGTAAAATACCCCAATTTTGGGGAAAAAAAACCAATCTGGCAACACTGGAGCAATACGTCCACATCGTACGATCTCGTGTATTGTCCAACTGTTAGTAAACAAAGTTTGTTTGGTTTATTCCCACCTTTATTGGCATTGCGTCTTGGGTTGGTCTGCGCATCGCTGCCTCAGCTTCTTCCAATTTTACAGTATCGTTCTCGGTAAATGTTATCACTTATCGCGACTACTGAACCGCAAAAGGCGAACGCCCCAACGAAAGTCTATAGGGGTATTTATAACCCCTTAACCTTAAAGCCGCGTATTCTAATTTTTATATGGGCGCTCGAATAAATTCGGGGAGGAGGGCACACGAGCCTCCCTCGCGTATAAATAGAGCCGTTCGCATTCAAATTTCCAGGTCAATTGACGAAATTTCTGTCGGTGACGCATCGGGCTGGAGAGCACGTCGTCGCAATGATGTGTGAAGAGAGCGGTTTTAATTTCTCGTTCGCGTTATCAAAGCGGCGCAGAATAAATCCAATTAATCGCTACTTCCACACGTATACGTCAAAGAAAATAATAGTAATGCGGCCGCGGCGGCCACGGACTTAACGGCGATTTCGGATTTTACTTTAAAACCCGCGGGAAATTGCGCTTTACAAGAGCGGCGAATTAGTTGCGGAAATCACCAAAGGCTCGTTAATTTTGCTGATTTTCCGTTTGGCGTGGCGGCCGCGTATACAAGAACAAAGAATTCATACTATGGAATGGATACGACAATTATATCATTATTATTAACACGCTTGTATTAGCTTCACCTCTATGTATGTATGTATGTAACGGAATCTTTCAGCGTAATTTTTACCAATTTCCAGAAGTCTGATCAGCTTGAAAATTTGCACAGGGGTCAAGGACTGATGACAATACAATTATTTTATAACTTTGTTCTAATGTCCTGACTAGAATCATCAGGATAAAAAAAACTATTTAGAATAGTTTGCAGGTTAAGTGTATACAATGCATAGAACGACGGTAAATGACATTCTTCTTTACCGATATAAATAAAGAACGACGGTAAATTGACATTCTTCTTTACCGATATAAAAAAAAAGAATTCTTATCACTAGAGTATATTTAATTAAAATTAATGGTACGATTGTGGTACCATAGATGTCACTACGGAATGTTTCTACATGCATTTTGAAATGATTACATTATTAAGTCAAACGTATTACAATGGACCACACTAAGTTTTTTTGAAATAATTTTAATTTTGCGGAAAAAATAATAGGAATAGTTAATAAATAACTTTCTGAATTAATTTTAAATCAATAACCTTCACGATAAATTGTAAATTACATTGAAAAACTTGGAACGGAAACGAAACTGTACTTTACAGAAATTTTGAATTTAAACATTTTGAAAAAAAAAAGAATGAAAAAATTGTCAAAAAAACATTTATTTCGAAACAAGAAATTTTTGGAATTCAAAAATTTTTGAAACGATAAATTTTAATTAAGAAAATTTTAAAAATACAGAATTCCAAATTTAAAATTTATAATATTGAAAAAAGTTGAAATATAAATGTTTTAAAAAAAATTGACATTTTAAAATTAAAAAAAAATTTCGAAATACAAAATTTTGGATTATAGAATCATATAATAAAATAAAAATAAAAAACAGAAATAAATAAAAAATTTCGGAAAAAAATTTTCAATTCAAAAATTTGAAAATTTAACAATTTTGGAAAAATTTTTAATTCAAAGAAATTTTAATTTAAAATTTTGGCAAGAATTTTGAATGAAAATTTTGGTTTTGAATATCTAAAATTTCGTAAATTAATAAATTAGAAAGTAAAAAAATTAAAAAATTTTATAATTCGGAAAAAGATTTTGATACAAGAACTTTGAGCATTCAAGCAGTGTAAATCAATATGTTTGAAACGGGTGTGCCCTTCAACCTCTTGAAGAATTCATGATTATGAAGTTTTAGGATAACGTGATTTTGAGGTTGAGTGGTAGTGAGGTTGAGGGGCACACCCGTTTCAAACATATTGATTTATACTGCTTGAATGCGTATAAGTCTCTTTTTTTACTGTTTTATAAGGTTTTTCAATCACAAGGTTATGGGATTTTTGAGGTAATGAGGTTTTAGGATCACGCGGTTTTGAGGTTAAGTGGTACTGGGATTGAAGGGCAAATCCGTTTCAAACATATCGATATTCACTGCTTAAGCGCGTATAAGTCTCATTTTTTATTGGGTTTTAGAATCATAAGGTTATTGGGTTTTTGAGGTTATGGGGCCTAAGGTCATGGAGTTTTGAGATTATATGGTTATGGAATTGATGAACTATATGATTATGGGATTTCATATATTTCATAGTTTGGGTTTTTATCAACTGCCTATATAATTTTTAGCTTGAATTTCATGGTTTTAAGCCTGTTTTTTTGAGGTTAGGAAAAGACTGGATCTGATGGAGCAATTTGGACTTCGGATTCGGTTTCAGCGACCCAAAAAACATATAGTATACATAGTCAGACTCCTGCAAACGAAATTTTTTTTTGTGGAGCTGTGTAATTATATCCTCTGTAAATAAGGGAGGTAGTTTAATAAAATAGAATTTTATTTTTATTAAGGCCTTTGTTGTTTTTTAGAACAAAAACGCTGAATGAATGAAATTTTTAACCGTGAATTTATTTTGGTTTCTCATAAATTTTATTTTTAACTCGCGACAATTACGAACCGGCCTTCAAAACGGCTACAATGAATATCGTATTTTTTTTGTCTACATGCGAATTTACTTTGCGTACATAGACCGGGCCGATAATTCATTATTCATGACCGCTCCCATTATCAATCACCTCGTGGCGATTATTCATTTCACTTTTCACCAAGATACACTTTTAATGTTTATTCATACGACGCGGCGATTGTGCCGAATTAAGGTACTTAATTCTTTCGAAATTTTACTACTCCGCGATAAAGCGTATTTCGTCCACGCGCCAGAACGTGTGCTATTTTTCTAATAAGTTTAGGAGGGTGAAAAGTGTTCGATAAACTGCAAAGCGAGAGAGAGAGAGAGAGATACCTTCGGAATCTTGTTTGCAAGATAATTGTGATTTTTCACTTCACTAAAATGATTTACTTGTAACAAGAAAATGTGCATATTGAACTGATTGCCAAGTATTGTTTTTTGCTATTCTTGCCTTCCATTTGTATTTAGTGAAAACCTTTTAAAATTTGGTATGGATCCAATATTTTATTACGAAAATATGAGAATTTCAAATTCCACAATCAAATATTGGGATGCTACTGAGTCCTCGATGAATCCCGGTGGTTCTTGATTATCGTTAATGTGGTATTAGAGACTTGTTTGCGTACAAGTATAGTTAACTAGTGAGAAGAGGTCAAAAGTTTTCATTTAGTCGACGTTTTATTAGCATCCTAAGAACTTTTTGCATACATCCACGCACGTTGTTAAAATGTTATGTTGATTTTCGCATGTTTTCGAGTCCATGTTGATTCCCAGTGGTTCTGTCCTGTCTTTCCATTAGCTAACAATAGACGTATTTAAAATAATTCAACGTATCATTACTCAAAAAAAGAAATTTTTGAGTAATGCTTCAACCATCTACAATCTATGTGATTATTTTGTTTTAGACAAATTATTTGAGTGTTGTGGTACAAGAAAAAAATATATTAACGATAAAAATTTTTTATTTGATAAAAAATGTATTTAACATATTATTCATCAAGCTTATTTTTTCGTTTTATTTCAAGTTGAGTTAAAAAGAACTGGTCCGGTTTCGGCTCTGGGGGTCGTCGGAACGCAAAATTTTAAAACTCACAATACAAACACAAAAACCAAAAACTAACACTCCTACAAATTTTCAACCCCCATCCCCTCGTGTAACAGTGCACCTGGGGAGGTTGAATTTTGCTACACACATTTTTATTACGATACAATTGAATTCTGTATCATCAATTAATCCCTCACGCACGATTTCAACCCCCACAACAATTTGGGGGGGGGCGTGAGGGGTTGAATTTTGGGAGATGCATTTTTTCGACTGCGGAATTGAATTCGGCGTCCCCAAAAACCCCCGATGCCCGAATATCGCGACTTTTCGATTTATTTTAAAAAAGTGTATTTTTTGGACTTGTATTTTAAATTTTAAAATAAACTTGTATTGTAAATACACTCCAAAAGTGTATTTTTGGAAAAAAAATCCGTCTTTCCAATAAAGTTTTGTCTCTGGGGGTCAGAGGCCACAAACGGTGGAAAAGTCTTAATTTTTCACGATGTACTTGACACATGAAAACTAACTCCCACGTACAATTTCGACCCTCACCCCCGAAAAGTCGAATAATAGCCGAAAAAGCGATATTCGGGCATCGGGGGTTTTTGGGGACGCCGAATTAAATACCGCAGTGGAAAAAATTCATCTCCCAAAATTCAACCCCCTTCCCCCTAGAAGCGCCCTTGCGGTCGGGGGTCCAAAAATACACTTTTTTTTTTAAATAAATCGAAAAGTCGCGATATTCGGGCATCGGGGGTTTTTGGGGACACCGAATTCAATTCCGCAGTCGAAAAAATGCATCTCCCAAAATTCAACCCCTCACCCCCTCACGCCCCCTACCCCCAAATTGTTGTGGGGGTTGAAATCGTGCGTGAGGGATTAATTGATGATACAGAATTCAATTGTATCGTAATAAAAATGTGTGTAGCAAAATTCAACCTCCAACCCCCCCAGGTGCACTGTTACACGAGGGGATGGGGGTTGAAAATTTGTAGGAATTTCATTTAGTCGACGTTTAATTTGCATCCTCGGAATTCTTTGCTTACATCCACGTCATATGTTGTTAAAATGTCATGTTGGTTTTTGCATTTTTTCGAGTCACCGTTGATTCCCAGTAGTTCCTAAGATATTTCTTTTTTTTTTCAATATTCGACCTCTTTCCCGTCTTTCCACTAATTAACAACAGAAGTATTTAAAGGACGTATGATTACTCAAAAAATACATTATTTTATAAGTTTATGAACCTTGAATCAAGAGCCTGTATGCTTCTAAGAGTCTACAAACTGTGTGATTATTTTTTTTTAGAAAAATGATTCGAAAGCGGTTGTGATACAAGAAAAAAATATATGTAAACGATAACAAATATTTATTGCGCGTTGTTTTATCAAACAAAGCTTATTTTTTTGTTTTATTCCGATTTGAGTTACAAATATGTCTGAGGAGAAATAAAACATTCGGATTTATCTCGTTGAACGTGAACTGGATTTAGGTCCTCAACATTTCCAGGTGCCGGCACAAAGAGATTTCGTGTGTGTTGCGTAACATTTTTGTCGGGTGTAATTGTTGGAAACCACTCGGGCACCCTCCAATTGAATGCGTTCAAGCAAAAGACTGGCGGGAAGTAGCTCGACGACATAATGGCACAATTCACCCCAAGAAATATAAAGTGCCATAAAATTATAGAATTTTATTCACTCCCAAAGCGAAATCTCCATCAAACGTTTTAGATAAAATATAATGACCATCGGCATTACTCGAAAGAAAAATTTACGGACCGCTTTATTATCACATTAAATGAGGTTATGGTCTACCCCGCAGGACCGGGGGACGGGCGTTAAATGAAATAATACCATTTTTTTTTCTTTCGGGAAAAATACAGATGGTCCTCTTTTTACCCGGGGTTAATTAGGGATTTTTATTTCTTCCGCGGATGACGCAGCATCCCGGCGATCTAAAGTGGGCATTAAAAGCGTCGGATGAAAGGAATTTTATAGGCGGACCTTTATTGTCCATAAAATCGATGGCTGTAACAAAAAATTGCTTTGTGATGTAGTGAAAGGTCTTAATAAAATAATATACTCCCGTGTTTTGCCGTTAAACTCTTCTCTTGAGTTATGGTTTAAAATTTCAAGACAATAAGTCCAGGAAAGATAGATAGCCGTTATCTTAAAGAATATCAAAAACATTCTGCAAAAGATAAACCATAAAATAACGAGTCAAATAAACATTCATTGTGGAAATCTGTAAGGTAGGAAGAAATAGATTTTTTTCTTATATGGTTATTAAAAACCAAAAAACATGTCGATAAAGCCGAGAACATACGAGGTACGTGTATATTAAGTAATGAGACCGGTTTTTTAATTTTTTTTTATTCGGCTATAATTTCAATTCAGTATTATCTCCTTCAAAATAACTTCTTTGGGAAGCCACATAGCGCTGGAGATGGTTTTTCCATTCCTCATAGCAGTGCTGGAACTCATATACTGGAATAGTCTTCAGCTGGTCGGTTATAGTCATTTCAATGTTTTCTATGGTCCCAAAATGACGTTCCTTCAGGTAATGTTTCAATTTGGGGAAGAGAGGAAAGTCACAAAGTCAGGGGCATAAGGAGACTGAGGAGCCACATGTTTTTACTGGCTAAAAACTCGGCTATACTGAAATGGCTGTATAGTCCAGGCTAAATAGTTTATTTTTTAAAAAGAGTCCTGAATAAGGTTTCTCGGCGCGATAATTAGGTAAAAAATAGTAGAAATGGATTGTCTATGTTTTGGATAAAATCGGTATGTAGGAACCTTATTAAAAAAATCGATAAAAGTGCCGAAAACCGTTTTTTTTTTTGCGAATTAAGGGACGAAAAATAATTTTTTTTCGTAAAACAAAAAATAGCACGTTGTAGCGCTCGAAATAACGAAAAAAGTGAGTTTTTGGTGATCAAAATTGGTAACAAGTTTTTTGCACGAAAAAATAAAAACCTATGAACCTATTTTTTAGTTTTTTTCGATTTATGCAAAACGTTCTTATTATTTTTGCATGAAATTGGGGTCATTGTTGGTCAATTGGGGTCAACTCGTTCGTCAAAATCTGATGAACAGTGGTGTGATTCAAATTTAACTCTTCCCCGATCATTCTTGACGTCAACGAACGCACAGTGGGGCAAATAGCTCATTTTTTTGGAAAAACGATAATTCCCAAGCCTGGAATTAATGAAACTAATTTTTTTTTGTTTTAAACTATTCGTTATTAAATTGCCTTTAATTCTATCGAGCTCAAATTTTGAAATTTCAAAATTAAAGATGGCTAATCCAGTATGGCGGACATAAATTTTGTAAGTAAATTAAAATTTTACCAAAAGATTGTTTGAAATTATAAAAAATTGTTACTTGCTTAATATTACTATTGCTACTTACTTAATGAAATTCTAAGATAGCAGATTCGAATATGCCATCTTCGAATTCGAATTGAATTTAACTTTCTGGTTTGCAAAATATCGAAATTTTAATATCCGAAACAAGATTAGCAAACTGCGAAACCCCCGAAAAATTTTAACAGTTTCCTTCATGATTTGTCATGAAAGAAACTTCTTTTTTAACTTACGGACATCATATTGGATCATCATATCAGATTCATGATCAGCAATCTCTAAAGCCCCTAAATAACAATTTTTAACAATTTATGCATTTACGTGTCAATTAAAAAAAATATTATATTATTCGCCGCCATATTGGATTCGCCAATTTGGGTTACGATATTACGTAATTTAGACTTCAGATTCTCGATCAGAAACCCTTAAAAGTCCTAAGTAACAATTTTTAACAGTTTGTGCATGTACATTTCATTTAAAAAAATATTAGGGCCGCCATATTGGTTTTTTGAATCGCAAAATTCTGGGATCAGAAATGAGATTAGAAACTAATAAAAACCCCCAAGTAACAATTTTTTATAATTTCTATAAATTTATCTTTTGATAAAATTTTAATGCACTTACAAAATTTATATCCGCCATATTGGATTAGCTATCTTTAATTTCGAAATTTCAAAATTCGGGCTCGATAGAATTAAAGGCAGCTTTATAACGAATAGTTTAAAACAAAAAAAATATGTTTCATTAATTCCAGGCTTGGGAATTATCGTTTGTCCAAAAAATGAGCTATTTGCCCCACTCTGAACGCACAAAATCACGTATTCTATCGATATTTTCACCGGTTCTTGAAGATGAAGGCTTTCCACTGCGTGGTTCAGCTTCAATCGACTCTCTTCCTTCTGAGAATGCCTTAAACCACCGAAAAACCTGGGCTCTTGAAAAAACACTGTCTCCGTATGCGTGTTGGAGTTTTGCAAAAGTATCCGTTGCGCTGTGTCCAAGTCTGAAGCAAAATCTTATTGAGCACACTGTTGCTCAAAATTAATGTCACGCGTTTTTAAAACGCACTAGAAAAAAAACGGTTTACGGAAACAGTCACAAAGAACAAACAAATGACTAACAAGTTCAAACTCATACACCTCGTATATATTAAAACGAAACTGTTATGGTGATATTTATCTCTTTAATCCCACAAAGGTGGTCTTATAAAAACTTCTGATATTAATTTTTCAATATTCATATTAATTTTATTAGTGTTTCAAATATGGAAAACCGCGAAACGTTACATAGGTAGGTATTTATTACAATTCAGATCAGTGGCAATCTCCTTCCAAGTGGAATTTGGAAAGTATTCGAAATTTTCTTAATTTTTTTTTGTAAACGGTATTTGATTGAGCATCAACTTGACAATTTTGCCACAATATGGACTTTTTCCTGACTTAAAGTTTCTGAGATCCCAATGACCACCCTCGAATTTGGGACAAGCTGTACATAGAACTAAAGAATATCAGAAGACGGCATACTTAAAATACTTTTTGACCCCTTCGATTATTTTTGCAAGAAAATATATGTTGCGAGATTTTTCAGGTGTTCCAAACTGCTTTTCTACACTGTATAACGATTTATTCAACATTAATTTTTCAAGCAACATAAAAGAAAACAACTATTTTATTATTACTGGAGTTTGAACTTGAATTAATTGAATTTGAACCTTGTTATAAATAGTTAACATGTAATAGTTATTTTTAAAAAATCCCTAACGAATTAATATTCTTTTTGTCGGATTTGTTTGTGGAGTTGTCTTGTGTATTGTCTGTGATATTGAATACGAGAACTGCATTTTATCCCCTATCCCTCAAAATGTCCGAAGGAGAGGACCTGCGTTGGACCAAGGCGAAATTTGTCGAAATTGACACTGTTGTCGTAGTTTTTTTTCTGTATAACTATGACAACATTGTCAATACTGAAAAAATTTTGCATTCGCAGCGAGGGATAAATAATATATGTTTCTTCCGTTTTTGTTTTTATGCCCTGTATAGAAAAATCGTGTACAATGTAAAACAAATTAAATAAATTTTTCTAATATAAGGTTTTCAGAAGTTTTATTTATCTCCCGTTCACATGGTAATTAATTATTACTGTGACATTTTTTAAAACATATAATAAGCGGTTATTAATGAAACAGGATGTATTGTAAAGTTACTTAATAATTATGTTCCAGAATGTGCGAATAAATCGTAAATTTATATTTATTTAATTTGTTTTTCAAAGTACATTTTCTATTAGTTGCAATTTCTCTCCGAATTTTATTTTCTCATCCACTGCTTGTTTTGTGCTCATTTTTTTTGATTCGGAAAATATTTATTAGCGTCTATTATTTTATATAAAAAAATGTTTCTATAGTAGGTACTTACTAGTTATTCTGAAACAATATATTTTGTTTCAAGTAATTACTATATAATTTTGGCTGATTTATTTATATTTAATTAAATTCTCCTGAGAATTCAGTGTTTTGTATTTAACCTAAAATTCAGCTCCGAATCGGGGATTAGTTAGAGGTGGGGCAAAACTTAAAATAGGTACCCCCCAAGAATCATATGAGTTTCTTAGAAACATTAGCTTTTCCAAATATAAGTTTCTTGTATGAACTTCTTGTCCCAATTCTCTACAAGAAAATTTCTTACAAGATATTTACATGACATTTTCTTACATGAATTTTTGATAGATTTTAACAATAATTGCGTTTCGAAGCAGCCACAACGAAGTAAGAAGAGTCGAATCAAGCTTGAAAAAAAAAAAACGTTAAAACTATTTTTAAAGTGAAATTTTTTATTTCTTCATCATTCACGGTATCCGTATCACCAATTTTTTTAAATAACATCTTATGTCATCTTTGATTTATATCGGACCAGGGGGCAAAGCTACTTTTCGTGCATATATGCAAGTGAAAATGTGTGGTGTATGCTGCCTGTTCTGTGTATCTCATCTAACTGCCGTTTTCTTGGAAACTCCATACTATACCATATGTTTTCAAGTGAATATATGTATCTCAAAAACTATCAGTGATAACCCCACAAAGTTCTAAGTATATCGCTGTATTTAGAAAAAATAGAAGTTTCCGAAAAACATGCAGGGTTTGGTACATGGGTATAACACAATATACATATACAACCAGACAATTCGTTTTCAAGGGATAAATCAGGCAGCAGTTTGTTTGAAAGTACCGGTACTAATCACTAGACCAAACATGAAAATCAACTAATTAAACTTTTAGCACTCTGAAAGCCGAATTAAATTTACAATTTGTATTTAGCAAGTCGCTTTTATTCACAGAGAATAATTCATAATAGTCGGAGAATAGAAATGAATATTAAATTAACATAATAGAACTCCGCGTTTAATTTTCATCAGTAACCGTAGATATGGCTGAAAAAGCTTGACATCTTTGGGAACATAAAAAACAAGTAAGTGGTTGGTTGGTTGGTTGTTTGTTGGTTATTAACTTTAAATTGACTTTGAATTACTTGAATTACCAGAAAGAAGAGTTAAGTTATTACTATTTCCTTTAGAAATTTAAGGACGGTGGAAAATACTAGTAGAGATAATACTACTAGACTAATGGAGAATCTTATGGAGAATCTGTTACTTCGTTTGCTTCTATTGTTGTATCCCCAAAGCTCGAATGCACGTGAATCTACATAAAAAACATGTGCTATTCAATTGTTCAGCAAAACCAACGGGAAGGTGCAGAGCTAACACAAGCCCTTTAATAATATGAAATATTTATTACATATTGCTTACCTAATCAATGTAGGTACTATCGTGTAGGAAAGAAATGATAAATATCTCATATTATTAAATTGGCACGCGTATTTTTGCCAGAAAAATCGCTTTTTGAGATGGTTTATTACATGTTTTTCAATGAGATTTTAATCTGGTTTGTTCTAGAGCTTTATTGTTTTGAGTTTTAACGTAGTTATTTAAAAGAATATTTGCAAAAATTGAACAAATTATTCTTAAAATGTCATCTACATATATTATTTCCACAAATACATGTGTTTAAGAAATCCAAATAAAAGTTATCTGACCTTATACTTTCTAAAGTTAAATGGCTAAGGAAGTCTTTTCGATTTTCAATTTTAAGAATCTCTTTTTTCAAGTCGTTGTTGTTAATGATATACTCTAATATAGCATACATATGGAAAAAAATTATTGTCACGTTGGTTGTAGGTATGGACAGACCACCTCACTGCAAACAATAAAAATATTGATTCCCAATGAAGTGTCCCTTATTTTTAACAATACATATGTGAAAGGCAAATATTACATGAAATTTTTTTAGTTAAAATATGAGATTCATATCCAGAAATGTATATTTTCACTGCATCATCAACATCGCAATCTGCTAATTATGAGGAAGAAAATATTTTAAAAAAATGTCAAAATTTTGTAATATTAGTTCATCTGTATTTTCGAAATTGTCATAATTATTTTCAGATAATTCGGAAATTATAAAGTGAGATTTGATTTCATTAAAAGAAATTTTATTGTCTGAGGAAAAGGGATTTTATTGTATGTTTTAACCTAATTTTTTTTCAGCATTAACAACTTCGTCAAGTGATACATTATAATTTGAACCACACAACTACCTGTAAACACCAAATCGTTTTTCGTACCAAATTTTCCAGAAGAACGTATGATATGGAAAAAATTTTGAAATGAATAAATGATAATATCAATTAAAACAGACGTACTTTGTCTAAGGGCTGAATATGTTTCATTAGTTAGATGTCCATTAAAATTTAAATTTTGCCATTTGTCCAACCAAATATATTTTTTTAAAAAGTCCAATCCTGGATCATTAACAGAATATATATCGGTTTTGACCATTCATTTCATTTCATTTCTCCTATCCGAGTACTTGTGTTCTGGATAATATACCACCAATTTTTAATAATATCCAAAAAAATCAACAGTATCATTGTAACTAAAATCTTTCATGGCTGCTATTGTTGAATGATGAAAAACGTTATCCGCACTAAGAAAACCTTCTGTCTCTCAAGATTTGTAGGAAAAACGGTGTTATAATTTAATTTGTAAGCCTTTTTCACAACAAGGTCTTCTTTAGAATACACCACGAATATCTTTAAATTTTGCATACTTAACCTCAAAGCTGTTGACGGTGTCCATTATTTTCCGGGAATAGCTTTGAGCCATTTCTGTATTAATCATTGGGGAATCCAAAAACACTTTTTACACCCTCAGTTTTTATAGAAAAATCGTAATTCGCAACGGAATGCAACACCGTTTTGGCATGTTTGTTTACGAATGAAATAAAACACGCAAACAATAGATTGCATATCGAATTATCAATACACTGCACTATCTACAGATACTACACTTCAACTTACAATCGTCTAAAGTAATTATCACGTTTAGAAAACTCTATTTAACGCAAATATACAAACAATTTCTTACAGAAATACATATAAGGCCGTGATGTTTTATGTCGAGTATCGGACTTCGTTCCGGCGTTGCCATTTTCTTATAGCATGGCTTGTTTAAAGTCGGCTGTGGTACAGCATTGCTTCCATAGTTGCAGTAGGCGCTGTTTGCATGGCCCCTGTTATTTTAGTAAGCAGGCAAGTCTTTGCAGCTTACCTAATTTTGCTATGGCTATTTTCTGGCTCTTATTCGTGGAGACGCGGTATTTTCGCAATACGGTTCATTGTTTTCCAAATTCGTCGGCTTAAAACGCGGCCCACTCCTCGTTATCGGCTATCATTTTCGCGTAGTTTGGGGCATTCCGCAGGCGCGGCCCCGCCGAAAAGTTTTCCCCGACGCCGGCGAGCGAAATCTTCTAGTTGATTGCTCGGGCGGGTATTACATTAAACATGAAAAGCGGGTGGAGGCTTTCAGGGGTCACCGAGGCGATAACTCCGCGCCGCCCCCTCGGCATTAGTGGCGAAACACAACTTTCGAAAACTATGTGGAGAAAAAACCGTGGCCGGCGCTACGGGAGATACGCGCCGGCAGTGGCGGTGGGCTATAAGGTGCGCTGGTGCGCGCGCACTACCAACAATTTAGCATTAATAATTTTAGTTAGTAATTAATGGATGCATTCTTAATTTATCGCCTTGCCGCATCCCTAGCGTTAATACCATCTGAATATTATTTGGCCGCAGCGTTACGAATCCACTAGACACTAGGTCTCTATCTCCAACGCCACTGGTTTCCGATCGCGGCGCGGGAGTCGACACGAGCAATACGAACAAGCGGCACGACGATCATGCTTCCGTGCAATACGAAAAAGCGAACGCGTATTGTTACTGCTTGCCCCTCCACAATTATTACGCGTAGTGGGCGAATCCTATAGATATGATGTACGGAGTTTAAGAGCGCACGAGAGTTATCGATCGGTTAGTTTGTGAATTGTTTTCGTACATTGCGATTGCTGTTTTATCGCTCACGTTTTATAAATATAAACTCGGTTACAATCTAGTTTGGAATAATGAATTATATTCAAAACTTATTAAAAACTCCATTCTCTAGCTTGAGTTTGGAGGAAAAAGTGCAAAGAACTAGTAAAGCTCTTTACTAACTCTAGGTAGGCCCACTCCACAAATTAATTTAAAATTAGCCGTGAAAGGAAAAAGTAAACAATTTGTAAGAACATTTAATAATGACTTATTTAAAAAACATTTGTGGTTAAGTGGATGCGATGTATTGAACGCAGTGTTTTGTTTGGCGGAGAAACACCTTGGACCAAAACTGGAGTAACGGATTTAAATCACATAAAGGAGAGAAAATAAAAAAAAGATGCAAATTCTGCTGGACACATGAATAATGTTTTGAATTTAGCCATGCTAGGCACTGCAAATATTGCGACAATGCTCGATTCTGCTCATCGACGAGCAGTGGCAGCACACAATGAAGCGGTTTCAAAAAACAGGTATGTTTTAAACATTATTATTAACTGTATTCGTTTTTGTGGAAAATTTCTATTTAAAACGAATAAAGACATTTTTGCGCAACACCATGTGCCAGGAAAGACTGTCGGCTTTGGCTATGCTCTCCATTGAAAAAGACTTTATTACAAATATCGAAAATTTTAACAACAAAGTAATTGAAAAATTTGCACAATGTAAAAATCGCAGAATTGAGCTCATTTACAAAGAAAATTAGGTAAGTTTTCAAATTAATAGAGTTAATAAGAATAACCTTAATATGAGATAAATATTTATCTCATATTAGGGATATTCTTATTATTCTTATGATTATCGTTATTTTTATGTATGGTGCACCCCCAATCTTAGGATCACGCACCGCCACTGCGCGCCGGTCAAAAATAGAAAGCGCCTGGAAGTTATCGGTATTTGAATGTTGCAGCTCTTCAGCGATTCTGATCCGTCTGGATGAAATAAATATGTACATTAAAATCCGTTTCGGCCCAGAATGTCTCTCGCGGTTAGGGATTGCAATCCGGAAAACCGGATCCGGTAAATTAAAAAAAATACATGAAACATGAATTTGTTGACAATAAAACCGACTAGTGTACGAGTAGAAGCAGAAAGTGCCTTCTCAGCCGCTGGTTACATTTGTAGCTCTGTAAGAAGTCGACTGGAAGATGAAAAAATTAACACTATTTGTTTTCTAAGATAATTTTTTCAAAACCAAGTGATTTTTTTATGATTGTTTTACTTAAAATAATAATTTAATGTAAGTATGTTAAAAAAAGAAGTTTATCCACTCATTATTGCGACAATTGTGCCATTGATTAAACAGATTTTGGTGACTATCATAATTATAAGAATGAAACTGCCTGGCATCCCTAAATTACCTAATTATTGTGATCTCAGTTGATAAGCTTGATTTTAGTTAGAATTAATATAAGTTACTTATAACGAGCCATCCAAAAAAAGTCATCAAAGTTGGACGAGCAAAAAAAGACGTATTTCTATTTTTAATCTTATAACCTTATTGAATTGTCAAGGCTGTTACATTATGTGACAGTCATTAGTTATTTTACAATTCTGACAGCTACTTGTCAAATATTTGACAACAACAAAGTTTCATTTTGAGCTGCAACATAACCGCTATTTCCATCTCTCTCGTTCAGAGCCGGATTTGACGACATTTTTTTATGGATTTATAATGTAATGTAAGTTACATTACAATATATCATTGATGTTGTGATTTGTGAACTCTAGTAAGTGAAACTGAACTTAACCGCCCGTCATTTATGATTATTACTAAACAAATATAACAATTACAATTTAACTAGTTACACAATATCTACTAAATTTTTATTGCTGATTCATACGTAAATGTTGATTAATTATAACAGTGTAAATAAAGTTGATGTCATAAGAAATAAACGTTTTTTTTTATATATACTTTGTAATACATTCACTTGATCATCTTCTATACAGTTGATTTTGGAATAAAAGCAAAATGATTTTGATGGAACCAATACGGCCGGATCCGGCCGGATCGATGGAAATTCGGCCGGATCCGATCGGATTGAACTTGGTGCCGGATTGCAATCCCTACTCGCGATAGACCGCTCTTTGGAGACTTATAACTTAAAGTTTAAGGTAAGCTCTTTCCGATCGTGAACATCAAATTTGCGAAAAATGTTAATAACTATAAGAAAATGGGGATTTTTTTTTATAAAAAAAGCATGATTTTTTCGAACAATTTTTTTTGGAAATCGAGTTTTCAAAAGCTTTCCAGCATGTCATCGACCTAGAACCCCTCTAACTGGTGGAGTAAATATCTGAATTTCAAGGATATACAGTTCGATGTTTTATTTTTCACCTTGGTATTTTCAAAATGGCGCCCGAACTGCAAAATTTTCACGAAAACGCTTATGAATTTTTATCTCAGACAATATGAATGTATGGATAAAATTACCAAGAATAAAAAGTGCTTAAAATTACTCAATAAATGCATCTGAATTTTTCCAAAAATTTTCGAGGAACTTTTTTGATTTTGCAGTTTGCAAAATTTTTGCAAAATGAAAAAAATCGTTCAAATTACTCCGGAAAAACGTATCATACGTATTCTATGGGTAATTCTAAGAACTTTTTATTCTTGGTAATTTTCTCCGTAAGTTCAACGTTTTCAAGAAAATTTTCCGAAATATCAAAGTTTTATCGTCATGTAAATGCCCGATATACCCATGCATCGATTGTCCGCCGTAAACAAAGTTTACGTTGCCCAACTATCACCACGTGGAGGTCGACGAATATAGATAGCCTCATTTTTTTACATTTTTAATTTTTTATAATTATATTTTTTTTATTATCGATTATCGAGTTTTGAGAAGTTATACTTTTTTCACACTTGTCAAGACTGTCACATCATATGACAGCCATTGTTTATTTTACAAATTGTGACACTCACTTGTCAAAAGTTTGACATAACCGAAAAGCTTCGACATGACCGCTATTTCCATCTCTCTCGTTCATAGCCAGAGTTGATAACGTTTTTTTTTTTGGATGTCTCTATAAAAAAACAAATCATTATTAATGCAGCAGATGTTCAAAATGCATGCCTCTGGCATCTTGGCAGCATCCTAGACGTAAATAGAAATGTCTTCTAACGTTAGTTAACATCTGCGGGGTAATCGACATAATTGCAATTGTTATTCCTATTCTTAATTCAGCTAAATCGTCGAGTTTTGTTTTGTAGACCATACTTTTTACATATCCACATAGGAAGAAGTCTAACGGCGTGAGATCAGGTGATCGTGCAGGCCATTCTACAGAACCACGTCTCCCTATCCAGCGATTTGGAAAGATCGTAATGTGCTGGTGCACCATCCTGCTGGAACTATATTGCATTACCTGGAAGTTGTGGGTTTTCTTCAGCTAGATACAAGTTTGCCATCGTCGGTACAACATTATTTTGGAGCAGCGCTAAATAAGTTTCTCCATTCAAATTGCCGTCAATGAAGAAGGGACTAGTGATATTTTATCCAATTATTCCTGCCCAAACATTAACTTTCTCAGGGTTTTGCGTGTGTAGTTCCCTCATCCAGGATTTTCTCTCGATCAGTAACGACAGTTTTGGCGATTAACATGGCCGTGAAGTGTAAATGTAGATTCATCCGAAAATAAAACATTTTCTATTTGTAAAGTATTTCATCATTTGTTCACAAAAGAGAATTCGTCTATCAAAATCGTTTCCCGCGAGCTCATTAGTTGGTACCAGTTTATGTGGCTACATCTGATTTTCTGTCAATACGCGGAGAATCGAGGAATGGCTAATATTTAATGCTGAAGCTGTTTGACGATTCGACGTATGTGGATTTTCTTCAAGTATAAGCATTACATCCAATTTCTGATCATCACTGAGTTTATTGGGAGGATTTTCTTTAGCTACCGTACATGTCCACATTCCCGAAACTGCTTCTCTATTTTACTTTCGGTACCTTGAGATATCGGCGGCAACTCCGGATATTTTTCTTGAAATAGGCGAACAACTTCGGCCTGTTTGAGATTGAGATGACATGTTCTTGAGATTCCCTAGCGATTCCTCAGGGATCCATGTTAGGACCGTTCTTATTTGTCATTGTTGTCAACGTTTTTGCCGGACATCTTAATACTCATTATCTGTGAACGTTAACGACTTTGACCAAATATATATCAAGTGTCCAAGATAATGACGCATTCCATGAGGATCGTGTAAATGGCGAAATATAAAAACTTAGTTAAATCGGGGAAAAAGTTGCGTCTTTAGGTGGCTGTGTTTTAACAACTCATATCATCGTTCGCAAAGCCTACTTTTTAACTGACGTATTATATGGTATTAGTTCTGACGCCGTTGATGCGAGGCAAGACATCCTTAACCGAATTTTAATTGACCTTACGTCTCGGTACGGGTTCGGAGTCCATTAATTTTCGGGAAATAAATCCACGCGCCACATAACCAATCTAATTAATTGTAAAACCGGCGGCAACTTTGTGTGCGGCACGCATGAAATTCAAAGTGCCGTGGAAGGGCCGAGGAAAGGGCGCATCCATTGCAAATGGCATCTTGACCGAATGGCCGCGACGGCTCCCATATATATTATTCGCTCTCCGCTCTTATCAGAGTAATGGTTTTAGTTATCCCGGAGTTAACAAATGCACTCATCCATTTTTAAACAGGCCCGTCAACAACGACACCCTATATTTCACTAGCGGCCGAACGTGTCCGCAATCTGTTGATTTCCCGGCTGGGATTCCATGCCATGTTTAATTCAGTGGATCGCGCGCGTTTAAACGGACGGGATAAACTTTAAAAGTTATAAAATACTGAAACGCGGAAGCTCAACTCATCGTTCCCAAACAACACCTTATGCTCCAGGACCTAGGGAATTGTCCACAAGCACTCCCACTGGAATGTACGAGGTAATCAAATAACGAGACTTTTTCTTTCTCACTTAAAGTGACACCAGTGACGCTTCATCGTATCGCCGCATTCTATACACCGAACGCATCTGCGGTATAAGTTTGACGTTAATTTGTTTTGTAGTTTTCGAGATATACATTGTGAAAGTTATGGGGTTGAGTACCCTTGGTCATAAATTTTGTGACGTGAAAAGAAGAGTAACAAATCGTCATCTCAAATTTCTCGTGAACTGAAGCGAAACTAGCCGATGTTTTATAAAAATTGCAAGCCATGTACGGAGAAGAATGTTTATTTAGACAAAGACCGAAATACATAGCAGTCGGTGGGTGGGGGAGAGAGAACCAAGACCAATGAAGACCAAGATGTCAAAGTCACAGAATACGATAAGGCTCATCTCTTTCTTCGATATCTAAGGTGTGATCTATCAGGAATTTGTGAAGAGTGGCTAGCAGAGATGGACGACGGTCAATTTTGCGATTCTAGGAGGACAACATTCCAAAAACTCATGTTCTCAGAATTAAATTATTTCCTTAATAATGTATAATAGACCCATTAAGGTATTTAATGCTGTAAAATGTGTTATTATATTATAAATTTTTATGACCCTTAACGAGGGTTGAAATATGTATAAAACCAGGTACTTGCTTGAGAATATTTTAGTAGTCTATTTGACCCTAATGTGTGCAGTTGAATCTCCGTGGTGAAACAGTGAATTTGTTCTCGATGGAAAATTTAGTGGAAGGTATGTACTTTATTTTGGTATAAAACAACTTGTGTTTTTTTTTTTGTTTAAATCAGAAAATTTTCGGTTATAGTTGGTTCTGTAAAAATTTTACATTTTCTGCAATATTAAAGTTTCTCGCGAGCTACAATTTGATTTCCGCTTTCTTCCGCATTGATCTTTTTGTCCATAGATTGCCTGTAACTTACTCTACTAAATTACAAAAAAATGCCTTCGTCTAAGTGCGTCTAATTATTACATAGAAGCCTGTTCGAGATATGGGTTAGCAAACCGGAAAAGGGCAAAAGAAATATGAAGATGTATTCGTATATTTTTAATTACTTCAATCTTGCAACTGATGCTGACTTAGATGTTCTTATGAAAAAAAATTCATCAAGCTATAAATTGTCTCAAAGATGGGCAGAATGTTATCGAAATAATGAGAAGTTTTTAAATAAACACAAAACATGGTTGGAAGACCTGGTTGGTTTTACCTGAATTACAACCATATATACCGGATGTTCAGAGCCAACCTGCAGCTTCCAGTTCAAGTGGTCCAGGGAGGCCAAAAAAATCATTTGAACAATCATGTGAAAAGACCAAAAGACGCAAAATACAGCCATTGCTAGAGACAAGCACTAGTAAAGAATTGATTTATGCGGCTCAAGCAAGTTTACAGTCTGAGAGTAAACGTGATGCAGCAACATTGCTAAAAGAAATGGTATCTACTTCTCCGAAACGTGCTACACGTATCAAGAAGTCGTTTCACTCCCCTGATACTACAGGGCGAAAGCTAAATAATGAAGAAGCACTTATTTAGACGGGAAAATGACCAAAAGGTCGTATATTGCTGTGCAACAACGCCTAAGAAATATTGCCTCCAATGTATGTCCATCATATCCTTTCCTGATTGAAGCCAAGGCAAAGTGCTATCCGGAAAATGTCGTAGTTACAGAAACAGCTGCTGAAGTGGATTTACAATATTTAATAGAACATACTACGAGACGGATTTGTGAAGTGCAACGGGTCGTGTTAGAGCAGAATAAAGCTGAACTAAACGATGTTGAAATAATTTTTAAATGGGGTTCCGATGGGAGTTCTGATAGTGATTAGATTACTTTATTTAATATTCCAATTATTTGTATTAAACATTTTTAGCTATAGAACTATTTGTCTCATTTTATGGAACTTTGTACTTTTTATTATGTATTTATTTTTTATTTATTTATTTATGTGCTATATATGACACAGTAACTACCTTAAACTTTCAAAATACATGATATTTTATCAAAATAAACACGTTTTTTGGTTTAAATAATTTTGTCCTTCTAGAATCGCAAAATTGACCATTGTGCGACGTCGACAATGTAATATCGACAATTATATTGTCGACACGTCGACTTTGATGTCGAGGTTGAAATATCTCATATATTGAGAATGTAAACAATGTAGACATTATAGCAAACTACTTAAAAACATTTCTAGAACTCATACAAAAGAACAAAGTGCTAGTACTGCTAATACATGCTACCTATACACCTAATAACCAATAATTATAAAAAGTCTAAATGCCATTAATTCGCAAAAAAAAACTATAACAATAATCGAACTCACAACCTTCAGATCAGTAGTGTAAGGACGTCCAACACTTACACTCATCAACACATACACTTAGCTCATAACCACAGACCATTGGAGCAGAATGTATATGATCTAGAACCGATATATATACCAAATGACAAACGAAATCCGAAGCAAGGAATGGCAATACCTACGTTGAGCACTAGACTCTAAATAAATATGTCGTGCAATAAAAATATTCGTTTAGTTACCTATGGCTTTGTCCCCTTGCTGATCCAATCCAGGAGAGAGAGAGAGAGAGAGAGAGAGAGAGAGAGAGAGAGAGAGAGAGAGAGAGAGAGAGAGAGAGAGAGAGAGAGAGAGAGAGAGAGAGAGAGAGAGAGAGAGAGAGAGAGAGAGAGAGAGAGAGAGAGAGAGAGAGAGAGAGAGAGAGAGAGAGAGAGAGAGAGAGAGAGAGAGAGAGAGAGAGAGAGAGAGAGAGAGAGAGAGAGAGAGAGAGAGAGAGAGAGAGAGAGAGAGAGAGAGAGAGAGAGAGAGAGAGTTAACCCTAGTTCGGTTCGCCCTAATTGGCTGCGAGCAGATGGTTGTTGCATCACGACAAAGCGCCTTCGCATTCAACTTTGATTATTCATTATTTTCTGACCAAGAAAGCGATTCCTGCGTTCCCCTAGTCCTTGTACAGCCCTGATCTAGCCCCTGCGACTTTTTCCTCTATCCCAATATGAAGCGTTACATGACGGGGAGTCATCTTGAGGGTGTTAAAGACATCTAAACGATGGCGAAGCGCGTTCCAAAAAGATAACTTTGAAGGAGTTCTAAGATTGTTTTTAGAGTAATGAGCGTCATTGGAAGTAGAACATCGAGTTAGGAGGAGCCTACTGTGAAGGCCTGTAACATTTGTTTTCATTGCACACTTCAATTTATGTTTGTAAATAAAAAAAGTTTTGTTATTTAATTATATGTATTACAAAATAAACAGAAGACCCCATAAGAGAAGGCGTGAGAAGAGGATTTAAATCAGATGGTCGGATTTGTCACTTGATTTGACCCTTTGTGACTTTTTATTATGAGAATACATTAAAGATTAAGTATAATAAGAAACTTTTTTTAATAAGAAATAAATAATGTGAGTGACTCAAGAAGTCGAATTATGGGTGTAATGAGGACAAGTTTTTGTGAATATGTATATCTCTTTTGTTGTTTGAACTGTGATTTAGGAATAACAGTCAAATGTCACGGGCAGGATCGTAACCAAAGTTTTTTTTCGGGGGATGTTTAGTGTAGAATATTGTTTTACAGCAAAACTGACATTAAGGGGTTACATGACTTTCGAAGACAAAAAGAAGGATGTATTCTCTAATGTTTTTAATATTATAACAGATTTATTTTGTTCAAACGTTTAGGTATCTAAAAGAACAATATTTAAACAATATTTTCCGAAATTTTCATTTAAAAATATTTAAATTGAGCTGTTCGGAATTGATTTTCAGGGACTCCTAGGAAAAAAAGTATCCTTGCGGTAGGCAGGATACCTCATGATAGCTTTATGCGAAATCAAAAATCCAAATATTTTCTGTTAGCAGATGATTACAGCTCGTTATTGAATGAAGGATTTAAAAAAATCGAGTTTTATACAAAAAAGTACAACTTTCGGTAAAATTTCAAAACCCATGTAACCCCTTAAACATTCGAATCCGGTGCGAATATGCGGTGACCAACTTAATTTTTTCTTCTCATTTTAAGGGGTTGGTCGAACACCCTAAACACCCCTTCTGTCTACGGCCCTGGTCTTCGTAATAATTCGTATACAAATAAAAATTTCCTTCTCACTACTGACGTATTTTGGCAGATTTTATTAATTGCATATTTTATAGGAAGAGATACAGGTTTCATTATAATTTGGTGTTTTACTAACACCACAGAATACCTACCCATACAGAAGCGACAGCTAGCCGATTTCGAGGGATCGGAATATTTGACCTCGGGACCTGTGGCGGCCATTTAATAAATGGCAGTAACGTCACTGTAATTTTATCTTTAGTTGACGTCTAAATGTTTACTTTTTGTTCTGTCAAAAAATAAGTGTTGATTTTGAACTATTTTCAAATATAGTACAGTTTTTTTGATATTACTGATTGTGTTTATGTGATTACTCAGATTAATGACTACTATTTATATTATAACCACATAACCAGTGCCGGTGAAAGTATTGAGACGTTTTTACGATCACGATTGGGTATCTACATCCAACATCCAACAAAACTTATTAATGAGAATGGATTCTACCAAGAAAGCTAAAAGAAATAGGAGTGCCTATCGTCCATGCTTTTCCCAAAGTGATGGAAATACAAGTTTTTTTTCGTTTCCAATGGATCCCCAAAAGTATGTAAAGTTGGAGACTACAAAAATTTATTTACCTATAAGAATATATGAATTATAAGAAATTTATATTTTTAGGGCTGCTGTTTGGATTAAAGCGTATAATAGGGATGATTTATGTAATATAAATCCAGACGTATTACATACAAATTATCATTTGTGCGAGGAACACTTCGAAGAGAAATATATTTCTAGAGGTGTAACTCGTAAACGTATATTTGAGCAAGCTTTTCCTACAAAATTTTTACATGTCCCAACATCTACATGTGTACAAGGTAACGAATACGTTTAAACAAAATAATTTCCTACTTGTGTAGATATGCGTTATGTATCAAAATGTTTGAATTTTTAATTTAATATCAATAGGTATTTAGGTTTTGACAAATACTTTTCTAAAACACATTTTTAAGTAGAATTGGTTTTCATAAAACAAAAATTATGAATGCTTCGGTTTTTGAGATATAGACATATTATATGTACGTACTACATATTTTTTAATTTTTTTTGCTTATCTTTGTGTCTACATCAAAAACTTTATTTGGTTTCTTATTTTTAATTTTAGAATTTGTAGCAGTGGAAGCTTAGCAGGTAAATTTTTCATTGTAACTAAAAAAAAATATTGTAGCATTTTGTCCTTCAGATTGCAATATTTTTTTTAGTTTTTCATTTTAACTTTTGAGTAATAATAATGACCTGTTGGTAATAATAATGACTAAATTTTCATTTGTTATTAATTGTTTATTAATTTACTATTATTATTGACGTTAGCCATTTATACTGCTCAAAATATTATCGAAAACTGGTAACCTATTATTCTTTATTTATTTTTAATTTTAAGGTCCAAGCAACAGTTTAGAAATACCTGTGGATACCGGGACTGTACCATTGGCGAGTACAACCAGCAGTGGAAGCATATAGATTATATATTTTTGGTAAATGTATATTTACACAGAATACCCTCAAAAATGTCATAATTTACATTTACAAATTGTTCTTTACTTTTACCTGTAGTAATATTAATTTGCTTTACTAATCCTAAATTAATTATGATATTATGAAATTATTAAATATGAAGCAAACTATTTATACAAATAAAATACCTGAAAGTACCTAATTACTCTATTGCCGTCTTTCCCTAAAATAATTAAGCCTAAGTGTATTCTAAACAAAACTTGATATAGACGATAGACTTTTTACTTCATGTTACAATTCACTTATTACTTGAACATTTTGATTAGTGTACAAAAACAACTTTTTCTCTCAGTGTACTAATAACTGGCAGAACTGTCAAAAAATATGTTCCCCAAGATCAAAGGTGCCGACACGTTCTGTCGCTTCTGTATGGGTAGGGTATTCTGTGCTAACACGTGGTATTTCCCTGGCAACTCAACGTGTCCGCAACTGTTGATTCTCGGTGGCTAGAATTCCATTCCATGTTTAATTCAATGGGCCGCGCACGTTTAAGCGGGTCGGATAAAGTTTAAACGTGATAAAATTCATCGGTCGTCTCGGCGGGTTATAAATACGTCGCCACGGTTTAACGTTGATTAAATTTTGTTTATACAGTAACTGATATTTTAAATGTTAACGGCGCTCTCGGTAAAAGTATTTTATTCTAGAGTGACAGTCGATGACGTCTGAAACAGGGGTGCTGGGTAGTGGGTGCCGGTCTTTCTTCTGCTCGATGTAAAGGCACTTCTTTTTTTTTTTTAGCGTTAAAATCATTTTTGTCTGAGACCTTTGTTTAGCTAAAATGTAAATAACACTAGGGACAAGATTTTAAAATTTTTATATTTGATAATTTTCAGTATAACGCCCTAGGATTTATGTATAATGGGGCCTAGGTGGATTGTTTTTGTCTCACTGATTTTCTTTAGCACTAATAAGAGTAATAGTTATACGTAGAGCTGGCTGAAACTTGCCGCGGGACATAGGCGTATGCATCATAAAATAATCCATGTAATTAAGTAACTAATATTAAAGACGTAGATTAACGTAGGGTCGGCACTATAAAACTCGATGATAATTAAAGTATAAACCGTATTTTTTAAGCACCTTGTAAATTATATACGCGTGTATTTATTGCCCCTGCATACGTACGCCACTGACCGATCCTGCCAAGGGTCTCTCGTATGCGCGATAGTACGCCGGTCCCGTGCGGGAGCGCTGAATAGTTACCATGAGTGAGAGCAAACTTTCCGAACCCTAGTAATAAAAGTAATAAACTCCCACTTTAGATTCATATATAGTGAGCTCCATAAGTAACGGATAAATTCATCATCTACGTAATTTACAATTTATGAGTAAAATCCTGAAACACGTCAATTTTTAATTCTAGAATGACATTTTTTTGAGCATAATTGTACCTCCCCCTCCAACCTCCGTGGAGTGACAGCTACCCCTTTAAAATTTTTAAATGGAACGAGGGTGAGTGTGATAGCTCATTTGAAAGGTTTTTTAATTCTCCATCCAGCAACATAAGATTTTTTTAATTTCTATGATTTTTTTATTGAAAAATATTACATTTTTAATGTTACTAAGTAAAGAAAAGAACATGAAACAGAACAGAAGAAGCATTTAAATCAAATGTTCAAACTGGGCGCCCGTTGCTTCTTGACAATAATGGAGGAGTTGCTGATATTCTTCTAAAACATTTTGTATTGTTTCCGTGGTGATTTGCTTAATTTCTTGCCTTATTCTGTCTTTTAAATCTTCTACGTTATTTAGTCTGTTGAAGTAGACTTTCGATTTTAAGTAACCCCATAAAAAATAGTCAAGCGGGATCAAATCGGGAGAACGAGCAGGCTACTCAATTTCACCGCGTCTACCGATCCATCTATTGCAAAAAACTTGATTCAGATAGGCTCTTACTTCCAATGAAAAATGTGGTGTAGCTCCGTCCTGCTGAAACCAAATATTTCTATCAATTTCATTGGGGTTTTCATCATCTGGGAAAAGCGTTCTTAACTCTGGAACTAAGAAATTTTGCAAGAAATCCAAGTAACGCGCGCCAGTTAATGGGCCATCAAAGGAATATGGTCCGATAATTTGAGAATTTATAATTCCAGCCCAAACGTTCACCTTCTCAGGATATTGAGTATTGGCCTCCATCATCCAATGTGGATTTGCTGTATTCCAGTATCTACAATTATGTTTGTTGACTGTTCAATTGAATGTTGCTTCATCGTTAACGTTAAGTTATTGAACCAAATGAATTTTATATGGGCGGTATTTTTCGTTTTTTAGAAGACGCAATATGGACGTGTTACTAACATCATTATCGGCGGCAACTTGCCTTGTTTATATATTATATATTCCTACCAGATTTAGGAATATCTGTGACCCTAATGAAATTGATAGAAATATTTGGTTTCAGCAGGACGGAGCTACACCACATTTTTCATTGGAAATAAGAGCCTATCTGAATCAAGTTTTTCCCAATAAATGGATCGGTAGACGCGGTGAAATTGAGTAGCCTGCTCGTTCTCCCGATTTGACCCCGCTTGACTATTTTTTATGAGGTTACTTAAAATCGAAAGTCTACTTCAACAGACCAAATAACGTAGAAGATTTAAAAAGAGAGAATAAGGCAAGAAATTAATCAAATCACCCCGGAAACAATACAAAATGTTTTAGAAGAATTTCAGCAACGCGTCCATTATTGTCAAGAAGCAACGGGCGCCCAGTTTGAACATTTGATTTAAACTGTTCTTCTGTTCTGTTTTATGTTCTTTTCTTTACTTAGTAGCATTAAAAATGTAATCTTTTTCAATAAAAAAATTATAGAAATTAAAAAAATCTTATGTTGCTCGATGGAGAATTAAAAACCCTTTCAAATGAGCTATTATGCTCAAAAATGTCATTCTAGAATTAAAAATTGACGTGTTTCCGGATTTTACTAATAAATTGTAAATTACGTAGATAATGAATGTATCCGTTACTTATGGACCTCACTGTATATAATCTTAATATTCGTTTGGGTTTTAAAAGCACCTTAACAATTTTACATTCTATTATGACACACATAGAAACCTGGCTTGCCTACATTGTAGTTGCACCCATATTGTCACATAATAATATCTGCGTCGTGTAAATAACATCATTTAGCGAGAATTAAATCCGTTGCCGCCGCTTTAGACCTAATAACCTGACCCCAGAGGTGAAGAGGGAGGCTTCATTTCCCGAAGTTTACGAGTACACGGGAGCACTTGCCTGCCGGCGAACAGTATCCGAAACTGAGATTGATTTCAAAATAGATTACGTGCCGTGTCGCTAAGAGCCTAGGTAACTTTAATAATAATTATTATACGCGCCTACTTGATTAACTTCGAATCCCAATTAGGTGACCGTCGAGTCGATCACGGGTCGATGCGCGAGCGATCCCGCTCCACAAGATTGCAATATCGCGCGGGGAAAAAATTAATAATTACTAATATAGGGCAACGAAATTTCCGTCGATAAAAAGTGGGTAGTTGCGAAGGCTTCGCTTTTGAAACTGATAGTCCGGGAGCCATCTACTTATTACTTCTCTACACGGAGAAAACTGCTTCCTTAAATTGGGGATCGATGCTTCTTTGGAGTTTATTCCACTGAATAAAAAAAAAATTGACACCATCACTGTGACGATTGGAATATCGCGCAGGGAAAAATTAAAAATTATTAATGTAGGGCAACGAAATTTCTGTAGATATAAAATGGGTAGTTGCGAAGGCTTCGCTTTTGAAACTGATAGTCCGGGAGCCAGCCACCTTCAAAATACGAGGAAAACTATTTCTTTGAATTGAGAATCGTCGCTTCTTTGGAGTTCATTCTACTGAATAAATTAAAAACTTCAAATTCATAAAAATGTATTTGCTGAACTGTTTTTTAATTAACACATACCGGGTGTCCCGCCGCGGTGGACATCTTGATATCTCAAAAATTATGAATGTTAAAATTCTGAAACTTTAGCGATAAAGTTGATACGTTCCATTTGACTAAAATATTTTGAGAGATCTGAGACTTTCGCTTATAGCGGATATTGATATCAACTCGCTTATTTTAAATCACCCCCCCTCCCTTTGACTTTTGAACGGAGACAAGATATTGACTCTGCGCAAAAATCAGTTTAAATCGTTCTACTTTTACTACGTTCTAACATAAAAATGACAAATGATCATTTGAACCATCACGCAGAGGGCGCCTTTCATCTTAATAAAATTGTCAAACTGTTGATTCTGCACTCATTCCTCATAATAAATGAGTATTTTGAAATTATTCTGTCAGATTTCTGAACATGTCCGGGTAATATTCAAAAAAACATATATAATTCAATTAATTAATAATGCCCGGTTGTGTAATAACTACTTTGAACTTGAGTAACCCCACAGAAAGAGGTCTAAGGGTGACATATCGGGTGATCAAGCCAGTCATCCAAAATGCTGACATCCACACGTGGACATATTATCGGGTTCACAAAATTTCTTGTATTACGCGATTTTATTCATAAAAACGTGAATAGCTTATCAGGTGCACAAAATAATCTGTTTTCATGTGGAAAAAGGATATTGAAATATCAAAAATAAAATGTTTATTCTTTACTAGTCTTTTATTATTTATTTATTTTACAAACATTTTATTTGGGAACCGCTAGGCAGATTTATATACAGGGGTGGAAAGTCCAAGATTTCAAAGCCGAGCATTAAAATATAGAAAAGAATAAACTCTTCAAGTAAAGGAAACCGACAGAGAAATATTATATCCTTAGTTGCCAGACTGACATGTCATTTTAAAACTTTTATGAGCGTTATTCTCTGTTTTTCGTGTTTACATCAATAGGGTTGCAATAAAATTATATAGGCGGGACGCCCCGCCCATAAATTATAATGCGCACGTGTGAATTGAATTCTTGTCTAGACTCTAGAGAACAATAACCAATTCGGCGATAGGCGGTCGGTGATGGACCGTGTCAACTACCCCTCTCTTCACATTCTATCACGCGCAGGTCTCATACGTTTCTTATACGTGTACGAGCGTGAAACACTGTGGCATCTAACTGTCTTTGTCTGTCCTTACGCCATATGTAAAGGTGCAATTTCCTAACCTGTATATTTGTTTCTTGTATGTTATGTAGGTTCAAGTGTAAGGTTAGTTTGTTACTAAACTTGCGCTTAATAGAGACCATTTATTATTATTAATATTATTGCATGTTAGCTCTACTGAACTGAGATCTAGCCAGATGAGGTGAGAAAAAAAGTCACAAGCTCCCGGGCTATAAACGAGAGATTAATAAGAAGTACCTGCAAATTTTAATATTAACTAAATACTTTGGTTTTTGCATATTATGTATATCTAATGGAATAATGAATTGCAACGTTGGAAATTTATGGTAAATCTGTGTAAATTTAGGGCAAGCATTAGAATGCAGAAACAGGTTTGGGTCGAGTTTCGTTAGAGTCAATTTGAATTTACCTTAAAAAATGCGTTGTATCTAAGCTTCTGTTGCTTTTTTTCTGCCGGTGGCCTAAAATGTCTATATCCTTTCAATTGTTTAGACTTTCAGTGTCTTAGATAAATATACATACATACGTTGTATCAATTTGAAGATTTGTGTAAAATCTTAGAAAAAACGCAATTACCATTTTTATCAATATATTTGTTTATTCTTCATTTAAATAAACACGCGATTTCCTCCAAATCACTGATTAAAAGGAAAATATAGATGGAATATTTCTCTTTCAATCGTATTTCTTTTAAAAAGTTGGTGGAAAGGGTACTTTTACAAGTGGCATGTTGTTGACCTTCTGAATTGTTCATTGTTATCCTAAAATATTTTTCAGTCGATTAAGGCTTTTTTGTATAACTACGAAGTAATGTAGCCGTTCTCCGTCAGAAGTATAATCATGGAATGTTCTAAACAAGGTGACCTGCTGCTACTAATGCCTACTGGATATTTTCTGCAATAATTTTAAGAAAACTATTTGTTTTTTATTTTACGTGACCAGAGAGTGAAGTAAATCTACTTTTGTCTTCGTTTATTATTGAAGTAATATCAACGTAATATGAACATTACTTCACTATTTTGATCTAGGTACTCCATAAAAAAACTGCTATATGTTTATGTTTGAAGATATTTACTTCATTCCACTTTAGTTTATTTGCATAGTTTAGTCTAAATTAGGGAAACTATAAAGTTGGAATTGAACTGACCACACAAAACTGAAATTTAAAGAAAATGAGTGGATATGTCGTGTTCTAAATCTAAATCTAAACATAGGATTTGTCGCTTTTTGCATCTGAATAAGGAATCACTACCAGGTATGAAAATATCATTTTATTTAGTATAACATTAATTTGTTACAATAACGAAATTGCATTTTAGGCAAAAATCTTAAACATACACTTCCTCTTCATCTTCTATTTATAACGTCTATTCGGTTCTATCAGCAACAATATCAGTATTTCGATCAAAAAGTTGATTAAAGTAAGTTAAATTCGGGGTCTCTTTATATTCTTCTCCATAATGATTACTTAATTATTAGTAACATTATTATAACATAACATTATTAATAACAAATTATTAATAACATAAAAATGCACTTTTCGGTGTACCTTGCTTGTGTTGCTTTAGCTCTTCTCCATTGTTCGGGTTGATGACGCCTTTTCCGCGACCGATTTTTAGTGTCTTCAACAATTTTTTCATGGTGTTTCGAGTTCCATGTTTGTTTTTTATTTAACTCTCTTGAAACACTATAAAACTTTGTTTAAATCAACATAAACGCCTATTTCTCTTGTAAAATTGGACAACAATCCGCTATGATGTAAAGAAAACCACGTGACATCGATTCTGCTTTCCTCTTGGTTAATACGAATATTGTCGGATATTTCGCTGTTTGCATCTGAATGCTAGCAACACATGTCGCACTTTGCATCTTACCATGGTTTTCAAATGGGAATTTATAAGTAATATGTCGGCTTTTGAATTTAAAACTAGTGTTGAAAAGATGACAGACAACTAGACAAATCGATTGGTGTGCATATCTCATTTTTTTATTTATTGTGATATGTCACATTTTGCATCTATACCCCTCATATTAAATGATACATTGTTGTCATAGTTAGGAGAATTTACTTGGGCCGGGGAGGCTTGATTGTACATAAAGCTAAGAGGGGGGTCCTAGCGGAAATCTAAAGAGCAACGTTGCCAGAACTAACTGTAACTCTTAACTCTGCATATTAAGTCTTTATAAAAACCCTATATTTACAAAATACATTGGCGTACGATCAATTAATATAAGCCAATTTAATTTTCAGACTGCGTTGCGTATCGTATAATAAAGTTTACTGTTATCTTTTTTCAACCCAACTACTGTGAAATAATTTTAAACAGTTAATATTACTTTAAACAGCTGTGAAACAATTTAAAAATATCTAATAGGAATATTATGTTGATATGACAACAGCGAAATAAGGCAGAACGAACGGTCCAATGGTTCGGCTTCGGCGTACAAAATTTTGGCGAATCGCAGACAGAACTGCATCTGCGCATGTCAAATTCAAACTGCGCCAGCGCTCGGGGACTAGACGTTTGTTGTCGTTTGGTTAATTTATATGTTATATTAGTATGATAGTATGCGAATAGTTGTTCGAAGGAGATGTACTGGCGTATGTGTTTTAGCTTACACACATACAATCTACAATTTCAGCCATTGCCTTGGCAGACAATGTTGGGTTGTCGTTGACAGTAACCAAAATATTTATGTCCCTCTGTTCGACCTCGTCATTTACCGGAACTGCATTTTTTCTGTGGGATCTAGGTGAAACACAACCATGTTTTTCGAAATTTTTAACGATCCGATTAATCGTTGATATCGTCGGTGAGGACCTGTTGGGAAATTTTTCGTTAAAAATGGCTTTAATATCCCTTTAATATCCCGACCACAAAAATACCATTTAATTATTTGAAGTTTTTCGTCAATGTGATAAATATTACGATATAATAAATCCATTTTTATTTTTATGAATGTATGTAGTGCTTCTACAATACGCTCGTAATAACGCACTTTTCTAATCAGGCACTAGACCAGAATAAAATGCCGGATGCCTTTCATATGCCTGCACTAGCGATTGGATCGCGATTGGTTCTCACCTCATGTTTACATCTACTCAACAAAGAAGTTAAATCATCAATTGCCCTTCATTCAATGTAAACGTCCAAAAGCTGGGCAAGTGGATACCACGTTTATTGAGCGAAGCTGATCGAACATCGGAGTAACATTTGCACACAACTTCTCTCCCGCAGTCGTCGTTTTGACTGGTTGAACAATCTTGTTACCGGGGTAAAAAGTGAGTTCTTTATGTATGTAAATCGCAGCCAAAAGCGCCAGTTGATTAGGGTTTCCATAAAGGGTTTTTTGAAATTCAGGACAAGTGAGCCCTGAAATCCGGACAAAATCCGGACTATGCCGAAAAATAGGCCATACATTTACTTATGTACTTTAAAGGGCAAATAAAATTATAAACAGTTAAGAATTTATTTATAGGCAGAGCCTACACATAACACAATTTACATGAAATTTGGGATTTACCGATACCGACAAATGAAGACGGAAGAATTCACGACTGCGCGGAAAACGAAAAGTTTGACCTTGGCGTGACGCCACTGTATAAAGATGCGTACGTTCGAACACGCGTCAGCATTATACTAGAGATGTGGCGTCGTAGCGATTAAAATATTCAACAATGTTGTTTTTGCGGTTTCCCGGACATTTTTTTCAATTTCCGGCCGGACTTCCCCGGATACCTTAAGTGCCGTTACACACTTATGCGGACCGTCCGCGCTCCGTCCTCCGCACGCGGAATCCGTACCGCACCTATTGTTTTCACATTTGTGCGGTCACTAGAGCGGAGGAGGATTTGTCCCGGCGCTCTCGCCACGACTGTAGTCGCGAATAAATAACCTGCTGAGAACAATTGTGGCGAAACTTAAAAAAAGGCTATTTTGAGTTAAGCCCACCAAAGGACCTCAAAATGGGTCATCTTTCATATGCAATAGAGGCGAAAGGTCATTTCACTTCTTTCCTGCTGATAGCGGTAGATACCCCTTGACAGTTGAGGAGAAATGGTCTCAACGATGTGTGCGATAGAGACGAAACTCAGTTTGTCCTGACACGTTTTTATGTAACACAAAGAATAATAATTATCTAGGTAATATGTAAGGTTTTACATTTTACTCCACTTTTTAAGACAATCCGTTTTGTTATTGGCTCTAAGATTTTATATTGTGAAGTGGATAGCCACTAAAGAACTGAATGATTACCTACTTTTTTTAGGAAACAGAACTGATTCAGTAATAAAGAAAAAAAAATAAGATGGAAAAGTTAGGATTTTTGTGAAAAAAATTAAGATGTCCTTTAAAGACAAAAATGTTAATACTGCTCTTCACAAAGATTGTAATTGTCAATCATACATTGCAGAGCTGCTCTATCACAGCTTATATTTAAGTGTTCACGATTTTGATTACATTGGTTCCTACATTTTGACAAGTTAGGATTGAAGCGAAAAAAAATTATGCTTGAAGTAAAAAGATTTCATGAAAGTAATTCCAGTTCCTGTGAAAAAAAAAAAAACAATGTGAGACTATTTAAAGTAGGTAATAAAGGACCTGTTTCAGAAGTCTTTAAAGGTATTCGTAGCCAAGTTCAATATTAATTTGTTTTATTATATTACTTTTATTTTAAATGAAACATATTATGTTGGTCTGTTATTGTGTATTTTAGTTACACCAAACCCTTAAAAATGATCTAAACATGGAAGCAATAGTGGTGAAACTCTGAAAAAAAAAATGAAAATAAAACCGGATTTTTGTATTTGAAAACTGTTCTACTAGTTACAAATGAAGCACACATTAAAAAGAAACAAATCCAAAATATGTACCTAATGAACCGTAATAGGAGTTTAAAGTTTTGGCAAAACTTGAAACGCGAATGTCTCAGAACGGCTGTTTTTGAGTTTTGCCACTATTGTTCTCAGCAGGCGAAATAATCCCTGCTTCTATCCGCGTGCGGTATCCGCAGAACTGTGTATGCACCCACCTGTCTCTGTGGATTTAATAGACGCGGACGACTCCTCCGCGTGCGGATCGTCCGCGTCACCTTGTAAGTACCCATTACGATAATGGAACTCTGACCGCATGCGTAGCGCGGAGCGCGGACATCCGCATAAGTGTGTAACGGCACTAAAAACCCAAACATGTCCGGGTAAATCCGGACGTATGGAAACCCTACAGTTGGTAGACGCAGGAAGACACTTGGAGGACAATATCACCGTCACCGCCGCTGTCTATTGTGCTCAACTCTTTTCTTCTTCTTCTGCGGCCGCGGCTGGACAAAGTTATACTAGTGCACGATAATGCGCGTCCCCATGTAGCGAAACATACACGCCTTGACCTCTTGAACTTAGGTTTTGATATTCTGATTTCCTATTCCTATTTCTATACCTATTCAGACCCGTTCTTCTTTAGTGTACCATTCTTGTTACATGTTTACAAAGGAGAGAGGGCACATATATTATTTCAAGAGGCACAGACAAAGACAGTACAACAACGTTGTTATGGATCGAATGATGGACTGGTTCTGATCCGTTTATTTTTAATATAGTGAATGAAAATATGCGTGTCCGTTGTGGTGTAACTAATTCTGAGTCTGTTACACATAATTTTTTTGTTAAAGTGGAAAATGGCTTGGTTTTTTTCCAGCTTCACTCGGTATTCACAACTTTTATTTACTAATATGGCTACTAATGCTTAACTAACTTTATTGTCTGTAATATAGAACTCATAATTCGAGCTCTAACGGCTCATAATTAGTTTTGCTCTTAAATGGAAGGACGTTACGGAAAATTTAACGTAATTTAACAGTACACTATATACACGGTGGAGACTTTAACTGGAATATATTCGCTAGCGGGGTGGTGAATGATTTTTCAAAAAATTCCCGAGACACGTCAACTTTTAAATGTATTTACCTACATTTTGCAAGTAATCTGAAAAATATAGCCCTTCAGGGGTGGCTGAAACCACCCTCGACATGATTTTTTTCAAATGCAACCCTATGGCTTGTGACCCCTCATTGTAAAGCTGGTGGAAAGAGGAATCCAACGCACTGATCAAATTTTAATTTTTAGTATGTTTGTAGGGTTGCATAAAATTAAAACAAAAACCCTTACATTATGCAACATTTGCGGTGTTATTTTTCCGATATTCTCTCTTATCCTTTCCTGCAGATCTGCTATGTTGTTGGGTTTCTGAATGTAAACCCTACTTTTAAGACGTCCCCACAAAAAGAAATCCAGTGGTGTAAGATCTGGAGATCTTGCTGGCCACTCAATATTACCTCGCCTTCCAATCCACCTACCGGGAAAAATTCTGTCCAGATACTGACGAACAATGGCAGCATAGTGTGGTGGGGCCCCATCTTGCTGAAACCATAACCTCTTCGTCGGTCAAGTTAGGGTTTAAGGGGTTTGGAAATAAATGACATAGCACTGGCATTAGTTCGTGCTGGAGTAAACGCAAGTATCTTGCTCCATTAAGAGTGTCATCAAAGAAAAATGGTCCTACAATTCTATCTTGTATTATTTTGGCCCACACATTAGTTTTCTGTGGGCGCTGAGTATGAAGTTCCCTCATCCAATGGGGGTTCTCTTCAGCCCAGTAACGACAATTTTGGCGATTTACGTGCCCATTTAATGTAAAAGTAGCCTCATCAGAGAAAACTATCCACTCTAAAGATAACTGGTTTTGATCAATACAAATCATCAATAAATCGCAAAATCGCCACTCGTCGATCTGGATCTTCTTCAAGTAGCTCTTGAACAGCTTGCATTTTATATGGGCGTTTTTTCTGACATTTAAGTATTTTTAAAACTGTTTTGTGATTAAGATTACTATCACGGGCCAGTTGACGGGCTGGAGTGATTGGATTTTCTTCTAGAGCAAGCAACAAATTCAACTTCGTGTCGTCATCAACAACAGCCTGCCTCTTACTCGGTACTTTCCTGACATGACCCATCTCTCGATATTGTGCCTCAATTTTACTAATGGTACCTTGATTTAGTGGTGGCAAGTCAGGATGCGTTTCTCGAAACAAGCGAACAACTTCGCATTGAGTTCGCGCCCTATCACCATATCCAATCATCATCAAAATTTCGATTTTTAGTGATTCAGTTAAATAAGACATTTTCACCAAATTGAAATAACACTTCGTTTCAAACTCTGAATACAGCATACAAATTAAATTACTCTTTGCGGCCGTGTAAAAACACTAGCAAAAAATAACAAATATCAGTTGTGGCAAAAAAATTGCTTGGAATTTTTTTGTGGGGACATATGAAAAGTAAGGTTTACATTGTAAAACTAAACAACACACATTTTGAGTACGAAATTGTTGCGTTAAAAATAAATTAAACTATAAAATTACGTTTTAATTGTATGCAACCCTACAAACATACTAAAAATTAAAATTTGATCAGTGCGTTGGATTCCTCTTTCCACCAGCTTTACAATGAGGGCTCACAAGCCATAGGGTTGCATTTGAAAAAATCATGTCGAGGGTGGTTTCAGCCACCCCTGAAGGGCTATATTTTTCACATTACTTGCAAAATGTAGGTAAATACATTTAAAAGTTGATGTGACTCGGGAATTTTTTGAAAAATCATTCACCACCCCGCTAGCGAATATATTCCAGTTAAAGTCTCCACCGTGTAGATCGACTGTTCGCATTAGGTTTATAAATATACATCTCGGCGAATCGATTAAAATTAAAAAGGTTCGCTCCGCTATCTCTAATGTGTTGTATAAATGTTTTGTTTCAGTGCCGATTATTCCGGAGTTTTTGTACGACATCAATCATCCGGACGCACCGATCGACGGACGCGCGAGAGTTACGACAACCACCACCGCGCCACCTCCGCCGATTATCATCTCTTGCGACCGGATGGATCGAACCATCAACTATACTACCGCTGCAGCACCTACGGACGATTGTAAGTTTGCGAGACAGACGGATTACACAGGTCCACAAAAAAAAATGTTCTGTCTTTGCAATCAGACCCATCATTTCCTATGTATTTTGATGCACTGAAACCAAATTTGGCAAAAAAAAATTTCTACCGCATCAATTTTTCTCTCCACCCTCATATAGAGTTGCCACCTCCATGAAAATGACCCGGAGACTCCGGGTTTCACGAAGTATCTCCGGGCTCCGGGTTTCTTACGTTATTCTCCGGGTCAGCTTGGAAATTGAAATTTGTATTTATAAATTTATAAAATTATGAATTATATATAATAGTTCCATGTATATGTCGTTTAAGCATTAAATTATTTGTTTGAATTCTGGCGCGCTTCTGTCTCTAGAGGGCAGTATCGGTACATCGGTAATACCGAATTCAGATTCACGCGTATCGCGTACGCGGAAGCCGCGCTTTGAGTTATGATTGGTTAAAATCAGATATTTGAATTTTATAGTTATGATTTTAACCAATCATAACTCGAAAGCGCGGCCTCCGCGTACGCGATACGCGTGAATCTGAATTCGGCTTAACCTAGAGATTTTTAATTTACCTAACCTTTCTATACGCTGGGAATTTTAGCGTGTTTATATTGAAGATGAACAGAAAATATCTCATCGAGAAGCTAGTGAACCAAATAAATATCGGGATATTCACAGCGAATTGAAACATGTAATTAACAGGTGACCTAGGTAATTCGTATTGTTTATTTTTACCACAAAATCAATTGTTACGTTTCGAATAATTGTAATATAAATCACGGATTCTTTTTACAGATTGTTTTCTTTCATTTAATTTATCTAAGCAAGTTTCGGTGTTATGTCGGATTCAGGAGAACAGCCAAAGAAAAAACGTACTAAATATTATTGTACTTTTAGGGATGACTGGTTGATACACAAAGATTTTAAAAATTGGTTGATAAAAGTTGACAATTGGACTCCCCCCCCCCGTCGCGGACACCAATCTCCGGGTCAGCGGTCTCTCTGAGGGAGGTGGCAACTCTACCCTCATATCACCTCCATAAACTCTTATAGAGGAAATTTTTTGAAAACATTTCTTTAATTATTTTTTATGACCTTTATATTGGTTTTTTGGTCGCTGATCACGAATCTGAAGTCAAGAATAAATTTCGACTAAATGACAGCTGTCAACAAGCTGTCAAATTTCCCTAAAAAGTAAAAAGTTGATATTAAATGCATATTCCTACGTTTTTTACGTCGCTGAATACAAATCCGAAGTTAAAAATTAATTTCGAATTAATGACAGCGTTAGCAAGCTGTCAAAGTATCAGACTGCCTGTATGTCTGTCTATTTGCTGTATGATACCTGAAGGGTGTATAAATAGGAGTAAACTGGACATCGTTCACACCGGCACAGGTAAATTTTGTATGATGCAGGGTATCGGATGCTCATTACTATTTTGTTGTAGACGTTGTTACATTTGTGAATGGGCTACTTAGATCTTTTTATTTATATCTATTTTGTTCTTTTTCTTGTATGGCGATGGGTGGTGTGGTAAGTAAAGCACTTTAGTCGGCTATATGTACAGTGATTTATTTACATATTTACAAGATATGAAAGACCGGAGAAGTCCGGTAAAGCGCGGAGATAGACTCCGGTGTGGAGCCGGTGAACGGTAAAGATGAACTGTCGAGCCTCTGTTCATAACTGAACTTAAAATCCTTAAACCAACAATTAGCCACCGACCAGGTAGGTTCCCCGAAACCAGTCTCCAATAAACAGTTGTAAACTGAATTAGGGGAAATCCCAACCGCAGGTAAATTTGGGAAAACCAAACTATTATGCGGATGTTTTTAACAGAAATCAAATAGGCTGTACCACGTATTTACATAAATCTACAAACGGTAAATGCCGAAACGTGATAATTAGGGTTTTACAGAAATTTACATAAATAGGTAGATTCGTACCTACCACGTACATAGTTCAATTAAAATTAGACCCTACCTATTAAATAACAATAAACCCTACACTTGTTTTGGTTTTTGTAACTGTTATACCGGGTGGACCATATTAATCTTTAATAGGAAATAACTCGGCCGGTAAGCGAAAAAATAAAAAAAGTTGTATACAAAGTTGTTGGGCCAGGAGGGGGACGTACGACCGTAACCTTAAATTTGACCTCGACGTTGACTTTGAGGGTTACTTGAAGGTCAAAACAACTTTTTCAAACGGAAACAACTATTTTTGACCCCGGATTTGAAAAGAGCGGGAAACTTTACGTCCAATTTGGTCCTTGTCAACAAAGTCATGGCAAGGTCGAATGAAGGTCAAATTTTCGAAAATTGTTAAATAACGAGGGCTAGCTCGGGACAGAGATTGGAAACAGTAAAGTTTTTCGGGTTTTAAGGTTATTTCAAGGTCAAACTGATTTATCAAGCGTGAAACCCTACTTTTGACCTCTGCCTCTACCTCTTTGAATTGCTTAACGTCAAGGCCATTGGCATCATGAAGTGACCTTATTCGACCTTGACAACTTTAATCAGAAATATTTTACTGTTTCTAATCTCTGTCCCGAGCTAGCCCTCGTTATTTAATAATTCTCGAAAATTTGACCTTCATTCGACCTTGCCATGACCTTGTTCACAAGGACCATTTTAAACGTAAAATTTCTCGGTCTTTTCAAATCCGGGGTCAAAAATAGTTGTTTCTATTTAAAAAAGTTGTTTTGACCTTCAAATAACCCTTAATGTCAACTTTGAGGTCAAATTTAAGGTTACAGTCGTACGTCCTCCTCCTTGCCCAACAACTTTTGTATACAACGTTTTTTTATTTTTTCGCTTACCGGCCGAGTTATTTCCTTTTAAAAGTTAAAATGGTCCACCCGGTATAACAGTTACAAAAACCAAAACAAGAAAAAGAACAAAAATATATATATATATATATATATATATATATATATATATATATATATATATATATATATATATATATATATATATATATATATATATAAATAAAAAGATCTAAGTAGCTCATTCACAAATATAACAACATCTACAACAAAATAGTAATGAGCATCCGATACCCGGCATCATAAAAAATTTACCTGTGCCGGTGTGAACGATGTCCAGTTTACTCCTATTTATATATCCTTCAGGTATCATACAGCAAACAGACAGACAGACAGACAGTCTGATACTTTGACAGCTTGCTAACGCTGTCATTAATTCAAAATTAATTTTTAACTTCGGATTTGTATTCAGCGACCTAAAAAACGTAGGAATATGCATTTAATATCAACTTATTACTTTTTAGTGAAATTTGGCAGCTTGTTGACAGCTGTCATTAAGTCGAAATTTATTCTTGACTTCAGATTCGTGATCCCAAGATCAGCGACCCAAAAAACCAATATAAGAAATTTTTTCGAAAAATTTCCTCTATAACAGTTTATGAAGGTTATATGGGGGTGGAGAGAAAAATTGATGCGGTAAATTTTTTTTTTTGCCAAATTTGGTTTCAGTGCATCAAAATACATAGAAAATGATGGGTCTGATTGCAAAGACAGAACAGTTTTGTTTTTTTTTTTTTTTTGTAGACCTGTGTTATGTATCTTTTATTAAAATTAAGAAGACTAGAACTAAGAAGACTAGAACTAAGGAGACAGAGCTGCGGCTTTTCGCTGTATAACGCGAGGGGCCTGAATATGTCCGCCTCCAGAAGCGCTGTAAGCAGTGTCGTTCCGTGGACTAATCATCTGTGTGCGTTAGAGTCCGTGTGAATGTCCGTGGTGCGAATACAGTGATATGTGGCAGACGCTCGATATTTTTCGTTAATTTGTCAGTGGTGGATTTACACTAGGGGCAGTCGGGGCTAGTGCCCAGGGCGGCAAATTTTCTAGGGCGGCAAAATTTGGAAAGTGGAAAAACATTTTTTTTTTGTGTTATCAAAAGTTCTCAAGAGGAATTTTTTATTCTTTTAATTAATCATTTATTATTTAAGAGATAATTCAAGAAATTCAACTCATACATTATTTGTCAAATCGAAATTTGGTGAATCATAATTTTGGCACATTAAGTAAAAATTAATCTTCGAAATAATTTAAATAATTCATTTCCATGAAGATTTGAAATGGTAATATTTGATTTTTTCATTTTCTGGAATCAAAAAATTTAAATTCCTTTATTTTGGAAAAATTAAAAACTTTTTTGTTATTTCTGCATTAAAAAAAAAAACTTTAATTGATTAATGAATTTCTTGAAAATTGAATAATTTGTTGATTATATTTATTAACTTAAATTTAACGAAAATCTTATACTTTTGAATCTAATCAACTTGCAACTGTGCATACTGCCACCTGCAGTCTGTTTTACCAAATATATCTAGGTTCTATCGGTAAAGTCATTTTTACATTTAACTAGTGATGTCAAATACATTTACTTTTTAGTACTCAGAGTAATGGTTACTTTTATACCGCGTACTCGTTACTTTGTATTCGTTACTGAGTTACTTATGTATACGACGTTACAAATTACTTTTTAACGTTACTAGATGTACAGTTACTTGTAACTTTGTTCGTCTGAGGAATCTTTTCATTAAAAAAAATTGGACTTTATTAACAATAGGTATAATTCTAAAATATAAGATAATATAAAATGTGTATGTCAATTAAATACATAATATTTCATTTTTCTCCTGCAGAGTGCACTAAAAAAGGTAAATGAATAATTAAATTTGCAATTGCAATAATTTTGCAATAATTATTTGCAATACATTAAATGTTTTAATTTTTTAAAAATAAGATATCAAATCCATATAACTTTGAGTGTAATTTCAGTGATGGGGCGGCATTTTTTTCCAACGCCCAAGGGCGGCAGAAATTTAAATCCGGCCCTGTAATTTGTTGTTATCTTTGCAATTACAAATTTTCGTAATTATCAATATGAAAATATACTCAAAATATTTCATGTAACTGCTTCAACGTTAACAATACAACAAACGAAAATATTTCGTTTCATACATACATCAGTAATGTGAAATAACGTTATTCTGACGCTTGGGAACGCTTCTTGTATCACACAATGCAACACAGCATTTTCGAACCATATTTATTTAACATTCGGATTGTACTTTTATTAAAGCCAAACAGCATGTAAGCATACGCATTGATAGCCTACATTCATAAACAGTCACATGTGGTCCGCTGCTCATCACGTGACTTTCGCAGATCACGTGACGTCGAGCACTGCTTAGAGCGCCTTCTGGAGGCGGACAGATATTAGACCATGACACCGAACGAGTTCGGTCTCCTTAGCTCTAGTCTTCTTGATTAAAAGTAGAAAAGGTAAACTGCTCGTCACAATTAGCGTAACACTTAGATTAGCACCATTTGCGTTATATTCGGGTAAGAGACTTGCGGTTTTTAAATTTTGGTAGACTATAGAGCTGGTTTTAATGGTTCGAAGTCGTTACGCTTTGGCTTATACAGTTCGACGTTCATTCCCCAAAAACCAACCAATGTGTCGGACTGAGGGGTTGTAAGCAGATCTTGATGCATGGGGTGATCTACAAAGCCTTCCTGCGAATACGATATGACAGGATCGTACTTAGGCTTGGATGCGTCACTGTCAAAAGAAAAATAACAATCTGAACTTACCTAGAAAAACTCTAAACTAAGAAATAAAAAAACATACGATGCCAACTATCGTGGATACATTTAATACTTGGTTTTGCGTATCACTATCTCAACTTATAAAAATCGAAAGTAATCTCAAAACGCTTTACAACATAAATTATGAGGATTCATGAATTTTATGAAAGTTTAAGTATTTTATTAAATGTTGGTGTTATTGAGAATCTAAACATATAAATGGTATCTGAATAAAATTCACTGCAAGAAAATTAAGTAGAACAGAGCACAGCTTTCACATTACATCAATTCTAGCGCTTCTCTACTTACGAATTCAATGGGGGGTTTAGAGTTCAATTCAGGGGGGGGTTCAGACTTAGAACTTAGAAGTTAATAAATTTGTATATACCGCATGATCATTTTGTCCTTCTGAGTGCCATTTAGGTAGGGATCTATCCAAACATTACACGGATACATTTTCACAGCTTTGCTCCATTTTCCAGATAACTCAACTACACCAGATCCTGAAGCTGCAGGAAAAGAACTACGCCATAAGGATTTAGTGCAGGAAACTGTGGAGGTGGGCATAATGTTTGCCTCGAAGGCATTTGTGCAGTTATTGGCCAATCCATTTGTTGGTCCTCTAACTCACAGGTAAGTAATACTACCAAGACGTGTCTCATATCATCAATATATATAATCGTCATAGCTACCTAAAATAAAGCATATAAATATTGAATTTATGCACATAATACTGAGATATTTAAGATCTCACATTTTAGATGCAAAGTTTATTGATCGTTGTAGAAGATTTGGCAAAATAATTTTTACTGAAATATAACTTCATTTCAAATATAATAACGCTTTTAACATGAAGCCTATGTTCCGTCCGAGAAGGTTTGATGATCTTGATCTGTTGACTTACTTTTATGCTAAAATAACATTTGGTTATAGTTTAGCTCATCTCTACTTAGACAGCATAACTGTATACGCGATAAGATCTAAAAAAAGATCAGTAAACAACATTTCGATGAGAGTAGGATAATCGGTGATAACCGATGATCCTACAGAGTAGGATAATCGGTGCCGCGCGCAGTGGCGTATGCGTCCTTTGCCATAATTTTTATTCGTTGTAAATACTTAAACGAAAATTTAAAACGCTTACCCTCTTAAACATCATTAACTTGAGGGAGTCGTCGCTGCATTGGAATTATGGAGTATACGAAGTAGAACGCGGTACCGATTATCCAACTCTAATTACTACCATTAAAAATCACTTATCTCAGATATATGTATTTACTCACAGATAACTTTAAAGAAGGGATACAAAGAGAATATTAACTCTTTTGTTTTCAGAATAGGCTACAGCATCCCCATGTTTGCAGGTTTCCTCATAATGTTTCTTTCTACTATAAGTAAGTATATGTATATTTTATTTCAAAACACGTTTCTAAACTTATACTGATGTATCTCTGCTTGTATTGTTGGAGAAAAGGGAGGCGGCTAACATCAAGAACAGAGAACATTCTAACAGAGATCAGAGATTTTTGAGTTTTGAGATGGAACAAAAACATGCTGATCATTTTCTGCCAAACTAGTTTTTTAGAGCTTGTGGTTTATAAGGTACATATCTATTCTTTTGAAAGGCAAAAATGAAATGGACGAAACAACTAGCTATGAAGATTAATGGGAAAACAAAGTGCGAGCTGGTGCTATTGGCTTCTGGCTACGTACGTCTAATGTTTAATAATTGGTTAGAAACCATGCCAGTCTGTTTTCCAATTTCAAGAAATAGTGTGGTTTTTACTCAGTGGCGGCTCGTGTGCTAAAAAATGTGAGTGTTGGCAAATTAATATTTATGAGAAATGTAGCGCTGTGAAGAAATTTCTTTTTGCATTTTTTTTTTAAAAAAATTTTTTAATAAAATATTTTTTTTTATTTTTTCCAATGAGTAATGTTTTTGAGCAAAAAAATATGGATTGTCGCCAAAAAAAATCATATTGAAGTTGAAAAAATGCATAAAAATCGAAAAATTGTTTGTTACGGTGATTTTTGGCCGAAACGATAAATTTAAAGCTTCGGGGCACTAAGAAAAAAAATCGCAGCGCTTTGCAACTTTGAGGGTTTTTTGGGGACACTTTGAGGTTAAAAAAATTACCGACGATATCCTTCGTTCATTCACTATATCCAAAGTTATACCAAATTTTCCAAATATCCTTAAATTCGCAAATTTTTAATTTTTTTCAGCCAACATTATCGCTGCAAAAAATTATTTTTATCAATCGCCCCCGATTGCGTCTTATAGAGAATGTTTTGCAGTTTCCAAAACCCTACCTCCATTTTCTGTACGATCATTAGTTCCCGAGTACTTGATTGTCAAAGTTGAAAAGGACTTTTTTGCTTTGATCGACGATAACTCTGCGGCAAATCATCGTACGGAGCTCATTAAGAGGTCAAATTAAAGCTGATTAAATTATCTAAAAGAGCTTTACGGTTACATGATGAAAACAATTTTTTAAGTCCACAGACTATTTTAGAGACGAGCAAAAATTTGGAAAAAAATTTTTTGTTGGTTTTCGGATGATTACGTGAGAACCGCTCCCGCTAAAAAATGTTGAAGTCCAGATCTGAATACTAGACACTTGAGGCTACCATTTTCTTTTTTTTTTATTTTCCGTACGACCATTTTTCTCCGAGTTATACCTTGCTGAAAATCACCCAAATTTTTTTTTTTGGGTGAGTTTTTTTTAATATCCTTTAATTTTTGTTACAAGTGTATATACAAATTTTGACATTTGCTCATTGCTTTCAGCCATCCATTCAAAACAGAACGTATTAGCGCTTGAATAGCGATAATCTAGCGGCTAGGTTAGCGCTTGTTGGCTATATAGGGTTTGTCCGGAAAGTAATGTCAGAGAAACTTTGAAAAATGGTTTTTATTGGTTCTATGTGTACAAATCTTTAGAATCTTTCAAAATACATTCCTCCTGCTTCCACACATCGGTTCCAGCGGGTCTTCCATGCATCAAAAGCCGCACGGTAGTCGTTTTCCGGAATCGCTTTTAAAGCGTCGGTGCAAGCCTTCTGAATATTTTTCACCGACCCAAAATGCTGTCCAGTCATTGGGGTTTTGATGCGCGGAAACAGAAAAAAGTCTGGGGGGGGGGGGGACATCGGGGCTGTAGGGAGGCTGGGGAACAACGGTGATGCCTGCCTTGACGAGGTAATCGGCCACGAGGAAGCAGGTGTGCGAAGGCGCATTGTCGTGGTGAAGCTTCCAGGATTTTGAGATGTCTGGGCGGACGCGATTCACCCTGCATTTCAGCCGCTTCAGCACCTCGACGTAAAACTTTCCGGTTACGGTTGTCCCCTGCGGAACGAACTCATGATGGACCAATCCCCGACAATCAAAAAAGACAATCAGCATTGTCTTGATCTTTGACCTGGACTTCCTAGCCTTCTTGGGGCGAGGGGAGTTCGACGTGTGCCATTCCGCACTTTGCCTTTTCGTCTACGGATCGTATTCAAAAACCCAACTTTCGTCCCCGGTAATGACGTCATCAAGGAAAGCGGGGTTGTCTTCGCAGGTGTCCAAAAGTTCTTGGCAGGTTTCGACGCGCCTCGCTTTTTGATCGTCCGTTAGCACTTTTGGCACGAGCTTCGCGCACACCTTCCTCATTCCTAAAGACTCCGACACAATTTCGTGAACAAAGGTTTTCGTAATGTCTAATGTTTCGGAAATTAGACGGATTAGACGACGGTCAGTGTTCAACAAGTCACGCACACGTTTCACATTGTCGTCGGAACTGGAGGTTGATGGCCGTCCAGCGCGGTTCTCGTCGTTGACATCTTCCCGACCTTCTGCGAAGGCCTTGTGCCACCGGAAAATTTGCCTGTCCGAAAGACAATCGACGCCGAAAGCCTTCTTCAACATTGGAATGGTTTCCGCAGCACTCTTCTCCAGTTTCACACAAAACTTGATCGCCATCCGTTGCTCAAGCGAACGTTGCATTTTTTCTTGCGCCGGGTCAGTGTAACGACTCTCAAAGAACGAGTGATGCGACCGCTACAACGACCGGTAGCCAACTGACGCTTGTTGGATCTTGTTGCCAGATCCCCCCACCACAATCCCAGCACGTAAAGCGCGGGCTGGCGCGTACAGTTTCGGGAAAAAATTTCACTGTTACATTACTTTCCGGACAAACCCTGTATGACTGTTAACTAATGTAACATCTTTGACAATTAAATATATAAGGTTATAAATTTAAGATACATAAAATATATCTACAAGTATAACATAAATTTAATATAGAACAGATATACGTCTTTTTTTGCTCGGCCGACATGGATGCCATTTTCTTTTGGATGAATCGTTATAATAGTACATTCTTAATTATTAAACTCTAGCACCAGCCACCAATGTATTAACCAATTGGCCAAGTCCGTCTCTGGCAAGGAAATACGATTCTCCGATGTCGGCTAATAACTTTTGCGAAGCCTCCGTCAATTAAAAATGTTAATTCGTCTAATTCGCAAGGAAATATACCTAATATAAACCCGGGTCGTTGGAGTTTTTATTTAATGACGGCGTGGCGGTGGCGCGCGGCGGGGCGCCTCCATTAGTCCCGAAGTCGGTTCTTATTAAGGCCGCCTCCGAAAGTGATTTAATTAGAACCACTTATACGCCGAGCTATCACAAAGCGCCTTCAGATGTACGCTCTTCCGCGCTAACTATATTATCGACACTAATGTGTTAAGTCAGAGCATGGAGAATCAGTATCTCTTTTTTATTCATTTAATTTCCTTGGCACCGAATGATTCCTTATTAGATGAATTAAAAAAGTTTCTCGTTCGCTAATTCCAGCTCAGATCCATATTCCGAAAGCCAAGAAACGCCCTAGAAGCCTAACGAACTGTTTCTGTTGATTGTGTATAACACAGTGTGCTTGAAAGTGGAAAAATTATGATGAAAATGAGTCCAAAATCGGTTTGCTGATTCTAGATTAAAAGTAGATTCAAAATTTATAAAATTTAAAATCGTAGCTGATCCCTTTCGCGTTTTATCCACATTTTTAGATTTTAACCCTTTGTAATATAGTAAGTCGTATACATCAACATTTTCTTCGAGCATTTAGCACTTTTAGAAGTAAAACTATCGTAAATAAGTTTATTATATCTTGTAAATACAGTTCTTAAATTAAAAAAACTTGCTCGACAATATTCCATTACTAAAAATTAAAATTCATTTGTTATAAAACACTTGGAAATTATCAAAATCCAATAATTGTATTTTCTCGTATAAACATAAATTTTCAACTTATTTTTTTAAGAAAGTATAAAAGCTAATAATAATTCTCGCTTTGAATTTAGTCAAATTTAAAAATGTAATTTTATTTAAAATCATAAATTATTTTTATTTGAAAAAAATTGAATATTTTAAATCACTTTTAGCTTACCCCAGGGTTAACGACGAGAACGTAGTGGTGATATAACCCCATGTTTTTTTTTTGTATTCTTTGTATATTTTTAAATTTTGTTTATGTTTTGTATTTTTAAGTATTCAAATATATTACACGTTCAAATAAGTAATGAGACAATAATAAATTAAATTAGAGGTGTAAGGACGAAAATTCAGTAACTGCTTTTTGCAATCTTGGTCCATAAGACGCATCATGAACATTATTTATTTTATAGGATTCCCAGGTTTTTAAAAATTTGCGGTGAACTGCTTCGCCACTTTGTTCTGACCAAAACCCTACCGAAACCATTTTCTATATACTTTATATTTCCCTACCGCAAATTTTTAAAAACCTTGGAATCCTATAAAATAAATAATGTTCATGATGAGTCTTATGGACCAAGATTGCAAAAAGCAGTTACTGAATTTTCGTCCTTACACCTCTAAATTAATTTATTATTGTCTCATTACTTATTTGAACGTGTAATATATTTGAATACTTAAAAATACAAAACAAAAAAAAAAAAACAAAAAAAAATTAAAAAATACAAAGAATACAAAAAAAAATGGGGTTATATCACCACTATGCCCTCGTCGTTAACCTTGGGGTAAGCTAAAAGTGGTTTAAAATATTCAATTTTTTCAAATAAAAATAATTTATGATTTTAAAATAAAACTACATTTTAAATTTGACTAAATTCAAAGCGAAATTTATTATGAGCTTTTATGCTTTCTTAAAAATAAGTTGAAAATTTATGTTTGTACGAGAAAATTTTTGGATTTTGATAATTTCCATGTGTTATAACAAATGAATTTTAATTTCTGGTAATCGAGTAAGTCGAGTAAGTTTTTTTAATTAAAAAACTGTATTTACAAGATATAATAAACTTATTTATGATTTATATAGTTTTATTTCTAAAAGTGGTAAGTGCTCGAAGAAAAAGTTGATGTATACGACTTACTGTATTGCAAAGGGTTAAAATGTGGATAAAACGCGAAAGGGATCAGCTACGATTTTAAATTTTATAAATTTTGAATCTACTTTTAATCTAGAATCAGCCTGCGCAAACCGATTTTGGACTCATTTCATCGTAATTTTTCCACCTTCAAGCACACTGTGATAATAAATAACCGTATAGGTACTAAAAACATCTTTATCACTTTATATACTGGATGTAACGGAATCATTGGACAAGCGATAACCGGCATAATCTTTGTAAAATAAAATTGAAAGGGTCATGGCAAAGAGACTATTTGGACCTCAAATTTCAAACTTTCTAATAGTACTATTTGCCATGAAAATTTCGAGGTCCAAATTTGATTTTACTCTTTGAACAGGACAATGTGCATATGGAAACGTCAATTTTGCATTATTTGGTATCACTGAACTGGAAAAATTATAATCACTTCAATATGCAATAATACACAGTGTATTTCATTTAGTCATTCCATGAGGCACTTCTGTTGAAGTAGGAAGTGACAAAAACACACGAAATAATGCAAAATTGTTGTTATCGTATGTGCAATATCCACTTCAAATTTCAGTTTTAATTCAAAAAATTGTATCAATAATGTAATCAGTAATGTAATCAGTCTAATTCCGTTGACACGACATATTTTTGTCGGTGACAAATTTTGAAATCCTGAAATTATGTCATATTCATGTCCTTTTATTCTATCTCGTTCTGATCAAGGAGAAATAAAGCTCCGAAACGTTGGCAAAAAATCGAATAGTTTGTTATTTATGCCTGGACCTAATCCAACCAACCAAAAAAAAAAAAACTAAAAAAAAGAATCTTAAAAAAATCGTGTTTTTTAATAGTTTTTGTTAAAAATTGAAGGTTACATACATTATTTTTAATAAGTTTTAACGATTCCATTCTAAAGAGCGACCTCGAAAACATGAGAATACATGGTTTTAGTTGTTTTTTCTTTATTTTTTCTATCAGTAATATGAGCCTCTAAGTTCATGTCTCTTGACAGTGCACTTGGGCGTTAAAGGGTTGAAACAAACCTCAGTAGTTACGTACAGTTTTTTAAGGATGATATCCATATTGCGGGTACAAAAAACTTTTTTCTTTTTCAGTATTTGCATTTGGCCGAAGCTACAGCGTGCTCTTTACAGCGAGAGCGCTGCAGGGAATCGGTTCGTCGTGTTCCAGCGTTTCCGGCATGGGCATGCTGGCAGAGCGGTATCCCGACGACAAGGAGCGGGGAAACGCCATGGGCATCGCCCTGGGAGGACTGGCGCTAGGAGTCCTGATCGGACCACCTTTGGGGGGGTCATGTACGAGTTTGTTGGAAAATCGGCGCCATTCCTTATACTCTCCGCCCTAGCTTTGGGCGACGGACGTAAGTAACCTTTTATCAACAAAACAAGTTGCAGGAAAAGGTCTCATATGATAATAGTTGGTCCGTACGCCACTGGCAGATATTGAAAGTCAATGAAACGGTATATTATTATTATTATTATTATTATTATTATTATAATTTCGCCGACTTTATAGCCACACTTCTCAGCGCAAACGCTGGGAAACATTCACCCATTCCTGCCGCAGACAGTGATGGCTTGACATCTCATCCCTGCCTCCAGCAGAAATTAGGCTCAGGCGAGGGGAGGAAATTCATCCTGTCCCAAAACCTTTCTAACAATGTGACAAGTTTGTAGTACAACTACCTTCTGGCCATTTCTAATAATATTATAAGACAATCCTAATGCCGCGATGTTCTTGGCGAATCTGGTCGTCATCACGCCCTCCGCCGATATTACTAGGGCGTACGTCTCCACCTTCTCCAGTTTCCATAGGCGCTTCAGCTCGACTGATTTTCGTATTTCGCGATCTTCTCCCGTTCAGTCTACTGAATGTTGTGAGTAAGTGGCACTGCGATGTCTATGATGATTCCTCTTCGTTGTTCCTTGTTGATCAGCACAATATTATTATTATTTCACCGACTTTATAGTCACACTTCTCAGCGTAAACACTGGGAAACATTTACCCATTCCTGCTGCAGACAGTGATGGCTTGATATCTCATCCCCGCCTCCAGCAAAAATTAGGCTCAGGCGAGGGGAGGAAATTCATCCTATCCCAAAACCTTTCTTACAATGTGGCAAGTTTGTAACAATATTGCCTTCTGGCAATTATTATTATTATTATTATTATTATTATTATTTCGCCGACTTTATAGTCACACTTCTCAGCGTAAACGCTGGGAAACATTCACCCATTCCTGCTGCAGACAGTGATGGCTTGATATCTCATCCCCGCCTTCAGCAGAAATTAGGCTCAGGCGAGGGGAGGAAATTCATCCTATCCCAAAACCTTTCTTACAATGTGGCAAGTTTGTAACAATATTGCCTTTTGGCCATTTCTAATGACATTAAAAGATAGTCCTAATGCCGCGATGTTCTTGGCGAATCTCGTCGTCATCACTCCCTCTGCCGATATTACTAGGGCGTACGTCTCCACTTTCTCCAGTTTCCATAGGCGCTTCAGCTCGATTGACAAATTTTCGTATTTCGCGATCTTCTCCCGTTCAGTCTTCTGAATGTTGTGGGTAAGTGACACAGCGATGTCTATGATGATCCCTCTTCGTTGTTCCTTGTTGATCAGCACAATATCTGGTCGGTTGAAGTCCTCTGTTCGATCGCTGATGATTAGCCTATCCCAGTACATCACTGCAACTTCCGATTCCAGCACAGCTTCCGGGGCATATTTGTAGTAAGGCGGGGCCGTCGATAACAGGCCATACTTGAGCGCCAGTTGTTGGTGAACCATCTTCGTAAGTTGGTTGTGCCTGCCGAGATATGCTGACTCTGATAGCGCGGGACACCCTCCTATTATGTGTTCTATAGTTTCGCCTGCAGATCCACATTTTCTACATAGGTCTTCGACGTCGTGTCTCAGGATATTCTTCTGGTAATTTCTTGTTTTTATAACCCTGTTCTTGAATGGCAGTCAAGAAGCCTTCGGTCTCGGGGTACAGATAGCCGTCGGTAAGCCATTTTAATGAATTTTCTTTGTCGATGTGGTCTGGCTGTAGCATTTTTGGAAAACGGCCCTGCAAAGCATGTTCCATCCACTGGGTCCGGAGCTCCTCTTCTGTTGGTACGTCGACCGGGATAAGTTCACATCCGAGGCTCAAAGGCGTGTAACCAGCGTCCTCTCTTGCTACTGCTGTTATTAGCGGGTCCCTGTTCGTTAAGCAGTTTTCTTCTTAAGGAAGCTTCTTGATTAAGGCACTGATTTTTGATGTTCAATAGACCTCTCCCACCTCGTCTTCGCGGCAGGTAGAGTCTGATTACGGAAGAGTTAGTGTGTAAGTGCCTGAACTTAGTTAGGAGCCGCCTGGTAAGTCGGTCGAGCTGATCAAGATCAGTAACGGACCACTTGACGATTCCGAAAGAGTATGTCAGCACTGGGACAGCCCACGAGTTGATGGCTTTGATAAGATTGCCTCCAGATAAAAGCGAATTCAGCAACTTTGTCACGCGGCTCTTGTATTTCTCTTGGAATTCTTTCTTCAGTTGCGTGTGGTTGATCCTGCCGTCTTGACACACTCCCAAGTAACGGTATTGCTCTTCCGGTGGTAGTTGGTGGATGTCGGCATATACCTCTGGATTGTTATGAGGTGCTCCCTTCACAATACTCAATGTGGCGCACTTATCCAGGCCAAAGGACATTTTGATGTCGTCGCTGAAGGTCCTAGTAGTTTCAATGAGGGCCTGGAGATTTGCCTTGGTCCCACTGAATAGTTTCAGATCGTCCATGTAGAGCAGGTGAGTGAGTGTTGCTCGGCTTCTCATGTTGATCTTGTACCCAGCTGTTGTTTTATTGAGTAGTGTAGATAATGGATTGAGTGCCAAGCAGAACCAAACCGGCGAGAGTGAATCACCTTGGATCTTGATCTCGATCTTGATCTTGATCTCAACTTGACCTTTGTTCCCTCCAGAGACCCAAATGTTTGTTTTCCATGACTGCATAAGATGTTGGAGAAGAGCTCTTATCCGAGGGCAGACATTGTAAATTTCCAGGACTTTATGTAGCCAGTCGTGAGGTACCGAGTCGAACGCCTTGCTGTAGTCGATGTAACACATATGCAGGCTTCTTCTTCTTACTTGGGCTTGCTTCAATACCACAGCGTCGATTGTCAGTTGATGTTTACATCCCGCTGCGCCTCTGATGTATCCCTTTTGTTCTTCCTCAAAGATGTTGTTTTCCAAGCAGTGACGATAGATTTTTTCATTTATGATAGACGTGAACAGCTTATATATTGTGGACAGACACGTGATGGGTCTATAGTTCTTCGGTTGTGCAGCATCACCCTTTTTGAAAAGCATGAACGTATTGCCTGTCATAAGGAAATCAGTTACGACATGTGGATCGTTGATCGCCTCCATGAAACACTTTGCCAGAATACCATGAGATGCAGGTAGGTGCTTCAGCCAGAAATTGTGTATCCCATCGGGGCCTGGTGCTTTCCAGTTCTTGGTTCTCTTGATTGCCGAGGTTACGTCCTCTTCTGTAATAATTCCGACAGCCATTTGGTTGAGATCTTCGTTTATTATTATTATTATTATTATTATTATTATTATTATTATTATTATTATTATTATTATTATTATTATTATTATTATTATTATTATTATTATTATTATTATTATTATTATTATTATTATTATTATTATTATTATTATTATTATTATTATTATTATTATTATTATTATTATTATTATTATTATTATTATTATTATTATTATTATTATTATTATTATTATTATTATTATTATTATTATTATTATTATTATTATTATTATTATTATTATTATTATTATTATTATTATTATTATTATTATTATTATTATTATTATTATTATTATTATTATTATTATTATTATTATTATTATTATTATTATTATTATTATTATTATTATTATTATTATTATTATTATTATTATTATTATTATTATTATTATTATTATTATTATTATTATTATTATTATTATTATTATTATTATTATTATTATTATTATTATTATTATTATTATTATTATTATTATTATTATTATTATTATTATTATTATTATTATTATTATTATTATTATTATTATTATTATTATTATTATTATTATTATTATTATTATTATTATTATTATTATTATTATTATTATTATTATTATTATTATTATTATTATTATTATTATTATTATTATTATTATTATTATTATTATTATTATTATTATTATTATTATTATTATTATTATTATTATTATTATTATTATTATTATTATTATTATTATTATTATTATTATTATTATTATTATTATTATTATTATTATTATTATTATTATTATTATTATTATTATTATTATTATTATTATTATTATTATTATTATTATTATTATTATTATTATTATTATTATTATTATTATTATTATTATTATTATTATTATTATTATTATTATTATTATTATTATTATTATTATTATTATTATTATTATTATTATTATTATTATTATTATTATTATTATTATTATTATTATTATTATTATTATTATTATTATTATTATTATTATTATTATTATTATTATTATTATTATTATTATTATTATTATTATTATTATTATTATTATTATTATTATTATTATTATTATTATTATTATTATTATTATTATTATTATTATTATTATTATTATTATTATTATTATTATTATTATTATTATTATTATTATTATTATTATTATTATTATTATTATTATTATTATTATTATTATTATTATTATTATTATTATTATTATTATTATTATTATTATTATTATTATTATTATTATTATTATTATTATTATTATTATTATTATTATTATTATTATTATTATTATTATTATTATTATTATTATTATTATTATTATTATTATTATTATTATTATTATTATTATTATTATTATTATTATTATTATTATTATTATTATTATTATTATTATTATTATTATTATTATTATTATTATTATTATTATTATTATTATTATTATTATTATTATTATTATTATTATTATTATTATTATTATTATTATTATTATTATTATTATTATTATTATTATTATTATTATTATTATTATTATTATTATTATTATTATTATTATTATTATTATTATTATTATTATTATTATTATTATTATTATTATTATTATTATTATTATTATTATTATTATTATTATTATTATTATTATTATTATTATTATTATTATTATTATTATTATTATTATTATTATTATTATTATTATTATTATTATTATTATTATTATTATTATTATTATTATTATTATTATTATTATTATTATTATTATTATTATTATTATTATTATTATTATTATTATTATTATTATTATTATTATTATTATTATTATTATTATTATTATTATTATTATTATTATTATTATTATTATTATTATTATTATTATTATTATTATTATTATTATTATTATTATTATTATTATTATTATTATTATTATTATTATTATTATTATTATTATTATTATTATTATTATTATTATTATTATTATTATTATTATTATTATTATTATTATTATTATTATTATTATTATTATTATTATTATTATTATTATTATTATTATTATTATTATTATTATTATTATTATTATTATTATTATTATTATTATTATTATTATTATTATTATTATTATTATTATTATTATTATTATTATTATTATTATTATTATTATTATTATTATTATTATTATTATTATTATTATTATTATTATTATTATTATTATTATTATTATTATTATTATTATTATTATTATTATTATTATTATTATTATTATTATTATTATTATTATTATTATTATTATTATTATTATTATTATTATTATTATTATTATTATTATTATTATTATTATTATTATTATTATTATTATTATTATTATTATTATTATTATTATTATTATTATTATTATTATTATTATTATTATTATTATTATTATTATTATTATTATTATTATTATTATTATTATTATTATTATTATTATTATTATTATTATTATTATTATTATTATTATTATTATTATTATTATTATTATTATTATTATTATTATTATTATTATTATTATTATTATTATTATTATTATTATTATTATTATTATTATTATTATTATTATTATTATTATTATTATTATTATTATTATTATTATTATTATTATTATTATTATTATTATTATTATTATTATTATTATTATTATTATTATTATTATTATTATTATTATTATTATTATTATTATTATTATTATTATTATTATTATTATTATTATTATTATTATTATTATTATTATTATTATTATTATTATTATTATTATTATTATTATTATTATTATTATTATTATTATTATTATTATTATTATTATTATTATTATTATTATTATTATTATTATTATTATTATTATTATTATTATTATTATTATTATTATTATTATTATTATTATTATTATTATTATTATTATTATTATTATTATTATTATTATTATTATTATTATTATTATTTATTATTATTATTATTATTATTATTATTATTATTATTATTATTATTATTATTATTATTATTATTATTATTATTATTATTATTATTATTATTATTATTATTATTATTATTATTATTATTATTATTATTATTATTATTATTATTATTATTATTATTATTATTATTATTATTATTATTATTATTATTATTATTATTATTATTATTATTATTATTATTATTATTATTATTATTATTATTATTATTATTATTATTATTATTATTATTATTATTATTATTATTATTATTATTATTATTATTATTATTATTATTATTATTATTATTATTATTATTATTATTATTATTATTATTATTATTATTATTATTATTATTATTATTATTATTATTATTATTATTATTATTATTATTATTATTATTATTATTATTATTATTATTATTATTATTATTATTATTATTATTATTATTATTATTATTATTATTATTATTATTATTATTATTATTATTATTATTATTATTATTATTATTATTAATTATTATTATTATTATTATTATTATTATTATTATTATTATTATTATTATTATTATTATTATTATTATTATTATTATTATTATTACAGAAAGATGGGGTGGCAGAGCCGTTTAAATCTATAATCTAAAATACTACGTACTACATATGTATGTATGAATATTAAAGTAAATTCCTACCTATAGTTTTTTACATACATACTTAAATGGACACAAAAAAGTCATACACTCTGATTCAGAATTATCGTGCAAAAAAGTAATCACAGATAGAGATCTTAAAATAAAGGGACACGTGTATTTTCGTTTTGGTGAATTTCGATTTTTAAGGCCCGTACGGGCCCATAAATGGGACGTTGGGAAAACAGTTTTTTTGAGATATCTCGATAAGTACTTGATCCATTTCAATGAAGCTTGGAGGGTAAAAAAATGCAAAATGCGAAAAACTGTTTCAATGATCTGACTTACAATACTGCGAAACTACAAATTATCACAATTGCCATGTAAACAAACAGGTGACTGGACGAACTAAGACATCTAGCGTAATAGTGAACTTTTTTATTAACATACACAATAATTAAACTATCAATAATAAGGACAAAAACAAATGAAAAGTAATTTAACATAAACAACAAGAACTAAACTAGTAATAATAAGCAAAATGACAAGCGAAATAGCAAAATCTTCATTTTAGAAAGTGTTCAAAGTGTCCACCATTAGCTCAAATATAGGCCCGAATTCGTTTTAAAAAGTTAAATCTTAATTTTTCCAACAGATAATTTAATACGCAGAATATTATTATTCAATATTTCGCGTAAATCGTCAACGTTTAAAACTTGGCGAGAATAGATACTTTGTTTTAATTCACCCCACAAATAAAAATCCAAAGGATTTAAGTCGGGGCTACGGGGAGGCCAGAAATGTGGAGCTTCAACACCCCCGCCCAATCCATCTTTCTGGGTAATTTTCCTCCAACCATTGCCGAACTAGCAACGCATAATGTGGTGCAGCGCCATCCTGCATGGACCACATATTAACTCTGTCCTGAAGGGGGACATCGTCCAATAAATCCTGTAGCCCATTTCTTAAGAAATCAAGATAATTCACACAGTTTAAATTACTTGGGAGTTCAACTGCGCCTAGGACGTTGTTTCCTAATATTCCAACCCAATAATTAATCTTAAATCGAAACTGTGAATGTCTGGTTACGGTAGCACGCGGGTTTGCATCCGCCCACTCATGGTGATTCCTTAAATTAAAAATCCCACATTTTGTGAAACACGATTTATCCGTAAAAAGGATCCGTTGAGGAGAAAACCGTTGTCTTCCTGCATTGCGATTAGTTTTATGTACCAGTTTCTCTCAAGCGGCGATCAATATTATCGAACATTTTTCGAGACGGTGGGGTTAATTATTTAATTAGGAAAATCTTGTCTATATCTCCTAACTGCAGCACTCGAGTTGCTGTGACACCAACCATAAACTAAATACATGACTGCCATTTCAGGAAACGTAAAACGCTCAGCCATTATAATGGTAAATAAGGGTAGGAACATTTTTAATTAAATATCTCAGAGCACAACAATCTAACTGGCAAATAAAAATAGTAAACGTCAAAATGTCATTGTTGATGTTTTAATTTTTTCAATTATTTCCATGGCAATTGTGATAATTTGTAGTTTCGCAGTATTGTAAGTCAGATCATCGAAACAGTTTTTCGCACTACATAGTCAGAAAGAATTTCATGAAGATATAGTTTCTCGACGTTTATTCATTAGCTGATTTAACAGTTCCATGCAAAAATGTAATAAATCATAATCTTCTTTGTAATTTCAACTTAAGGAATTAAATTATACAGTGAGGTCCATAAGTAACGGATAAATTCATTATCTACGCAATTTACAATTTATAAGTAAAATCCTGAAACACGTCAATTTTTAATTATAGAATGACATTTTTTGAGCACAATTTTATACCTCCCCCTCCAACCCCCTTGGAGTGACAGCTACCCCTTTAAAATTTTGAGGTGGAACGAGGGTACGTGTGATAGCTTATTTGAAAGGGTTCTTAATTATCTATTTAGCAATATAAGGTTTTTTAATTTTGTACATTTTTCATCAAGAAAATTCAATTTGATAATTTACAACGCCTCCATTATTGTCAAGAAGCAACGGGTGCCCAGTTTGAACATTTGATTTAAACTGTTCTTCTGTTCTGTTTCATTTTCTTTTCTTTACTTAGTAACATTAAAAATGTAATATTTTTCAATAAAAAAATTATAGAAATTAAAAAAATCTTATGTTACTTTCAAATGAGCTATCACACGCACCCTCGTTCCATTTAAAAATTTTAAAGGGGTAGCTGTCACTCCAAGGGGTTTGGGGGAGGAGGTATAAAATTATATTCAAAAAAATGTCATTCTAGAATTAAAAATTGACGTGTTTCAGATTTTACTCATAAATTGTAAATTACGTAAGAAATGAATTTATCCGTTACTTATGGACCTCACTGTATGTATTATGCAAACAAATACGGCACCTATTATATATTCTAATTATAGCTAGGAACTTTTTGGTTTTCGAAGTTACTCCCAAAATTCCATTAAGTGAAATATACTTCTGAACTTGTATCTGCAATAGAAGTTAAATAAGAAGAACGCGGTTGTTTCAACTTCTTGTCAACACTGACAGTTGGCCTTTAAATGTATTGAGCAAGATCACGTCAAGTGGACCCCCCATTTTCCACTTGATCATAAAAATTAAGTCCATATATTTTTTTCATAAGTAGTTGCTATGAAAAATTGATCCCCCAAACGATTTTGAAAAATTTTAATTTTAACAACAATTTTTTTACAATGAAAATTTTAGGTACTTTAGGTACTACTTTATCTAAGTTTCAGATTCCGGAAGAAAATTTCACTGCTCGCGATTAGTTTAAACAATATGAATTTATTCATCACAGCGCGCCGGGCGCCAAGCGCTGTCACAACAGCGCGCGGCCGAGCGTCAGACTACATTGCAGCTTCGGTTAATTATAATTACAAATAACAATTAAAAATATAATTATCAAACGAATTGTATTATTATTATTATTATTATGATTAATACAATAAATAAACTCTCTATTATTAAACAAAAACAGAAAAAACTAACTAGTAATTAAATATTAAAATTTGTGAACTTCTCGTAATCTATTTCATTTTTTTTTAAAAACTCTGTTAGTAAAAACTTTCTCATCGTCCGATACAAGTTTACATTCCAATAATACATCATCCAACGGTTTAAAATAGTAGAAATGACGAGTATTTTTTATTGTAATTGCTCGTTCAAATCGTTGTTAATAATAATAATAATAATAATAAAATTCGTTTGATAATTATATTTTTAATTGTTATTTCTAATTATAATTAACCGAAGCTGCAATGTAGTCTGACGCTCGGCCGCGCGCTGTTCTGACAGCGCTTGGCGCCTGGCGCGCTGTGATGAATAAATTCATATTGTTTAAACTAATCGCGAGCAGTGAAATTTTCTTCCGGAATCTGAAACTTAGATAAATAACGCATGTGACTGATAAAAAAAAAACTTCAAATTTTGACCGAGAAATCAATGAAATTTTCATGTGTTAAGTTAAAAGTTAATTAACAATATGATAATAAACAAATAATTTTTAGTTATTAATGTTTTCTTAAAATATATATATTTGACAGTAAATCCTGAAAATTTCATTAATTTATCTTTAACGGTTGATTTAAAATCTAATTTTTAATTAAAAGTACCTAAAATTTTCATTGTAAAAAAAAATTGTTGTTAAAATTAAAATTTTTCAAAATCGTTTGGGGGATCAATTTTTCATAGCAACTACTTATGAAAAAAATATATGGACTTAATTTTTATGATCAAGTGGAAAATGGGGGGTCCACTTGACGTGATCTTGCTCTATTAATAAATAAAAATATATTCAAAAATAAATTAAATATCTGCCTTCTGCCTTCTTCGAATAACTTTCACCCCCAGGTTGCGCAATGAAAATTTCTTTTCTTAAAATGAGCAAATTTAAGACTGCGACATAACATACTTTCACGTTACGTGGTTTATTATTTATACGCGGTCGCTGATCGTTCAACAAAAAATCATATATTAGTTATTTGCTTTAACAACATCTTTTTGTCCCCTTTTGTAAAAACAGTTGGGTATTTACGTAACACGAAACTTTTTGTTTACGTTGCTATTTTTTAAAGTTTCAAATTATTTTTTATTGACCAAAATAACTCATGTTCACTAGAATTTCGATTCTGTTACGATCGCCACCTTCATGATGTAAGTCAAATGATATGTTCTGGTCCATTAGTCTACCCTTCTCGATAGTAATAACTCATTTTATAGTTCATAACTCTTTTTATAAGGATCGTTCTGTACTGGTTTTTGGGACCTAATTTCTGTTTCACGTCGGGAGCAGATGATCTAGTCAATTTGATAAATGTTTATTATACTTATTATAAACCGTCATCAAATCTGGCCTATGAATTAGATATGTGGAAATAGTCAGAATTGTAAAATAAATAATTGAATTCACTTTTAACGAAGAACCCAGGCCATGTTTTGGTTGATGTTTATAATGACAGTAGAATCTTTTCTAAACGTTGCACGACGACGAAATGCAAAAAGGTTATATTCAAGATGGAGATCAAGATGGAGCTCGTGAGCATACTACTAGGGAAACAATCAATTAATATATTATGTATATAGGCGAATTTTTTGAAGATGGTATGTACACGCATACCATATTCTCCATAGATCTTGCGACTTTGATCCCCTGTGATTCTTTTTCTGGCCTTACCTAAAAAGTTCAACTTTTGAAACTCCTGTAGGCGGTATGGAAGACATTCAGCAACGCATTGTCAATAAAATTGAAGAAATTAATTGAACACCGTGGATATTCCAACACGTTATTGACGCAGTTAAAATAAGAGGTCAAGTGTGTATAAATATGGGCGGTCGTAATTTTCTTCAATAGTGTCGTCTTATTTTTTCGAAAATACAGGTCCTTTTTGATAGTTTTTTATTTATGTTTTTTATATATCCGGTAAAAGTACCCATCACATAATGTGGCAGCCTTGGCAATTCAATGAGGTTATAAACTTAAGATTAAGAATTGAAATACGTCTTTTTTGCTTGGCCAACTTTGATAACGTTTTTTCTGAACGACTCGTTATTATATTTACATAAACATAATTTTAATTTGTTTCAGTTCTACAACTTCTTATGCTTCAACCATCGGTAATTATGCAGGATTCTGAACCACCATCTTTAAAAGCCCTAATTTCGGACCCATACATCGTAATAGCCTCTGGTAAGCTAAAAAAAATATTCAGCAAATACAAGAACACGAGTATACTCTTTTAATTATTATAAAGAACAAAAAAAGGGATCAATACCGCGCCCTGTGGCTATATTAAATGAATAAAGAAACGCAGATCTCACCAAATTGATAAAACCACCAAAATATTCCCTTTTTTTATATGTAAATATAGAAAAAATAAATAACAAATAGTTTTTCTCCGCAAGAATGATTTTTCTCGTATGGTACTGATATTAGATTTTTTTCAGAAACCTCCGATGGAGTGCACTTTTTCATTTAATTTAATTTCAACTTTATCAAAAAATCAATGTTGAAGAAAGTAATTTTATTTTACATTTTACATTTTAATATCTTCTTATTATCAGGAATATTTTTGAATAAAAGAAATATATCTACCTGCATTAAATTTTTACTTAACATACTTCGTTAAATGTTTTTTTTTTTATTTATTCTTAGAATGTTATTCAAATTTGAAGTTCGCAACAGATAAAAGTAATCGTGTGGCTATTTTCATACTAATTTATGATCAAACTGTAAAAATTGCAAAATTGAGAATTTTGCCTAGGTCAAGGTAAAACTAATTAGTAATTAGTTCGAATAATAAGTTAATAAAAGTAGCCAAATGTGTCACATAAAATCAATTTTCATAGACTAATGCTTGACAAGTATTTTCCACAAAAAAATAAACACAAATACATATACCATAATAATATACAATTGCGGTGATCGGTGATAGATTTAGAGGTTGAAAAAGAGAGTATTTTGCGAAACACTTTACGGATAATTCAAGCTCAGTGGTGTGATGCGTTTCTTATTCGTCGTTGCGCAAGTTCAAATATTGTTTACAAAATATCGAATTTGAAAAAAGTAATTTTTTTGTGAGTACGTGGTTACTCCCACGGAAACATTGTTCCATAACCAATAAAACGATTTGAGCTTTAGCACAAAAGAAATTAATTATATTTAGTAAAATATATACAGGTAATTTAATAATTATTATATAAACAAGATGATGAATTGTGAGATCTTTGAGGATACCAATATTTTATCGTGCAAGTTACTGAGTATGCAATATATGGTAATAGATAACCTAAAAAAATATATACAGGGTATCCAAAAAGTCTCGTACCAAACGGAAACTCCAGATACTAAAAATGATCAATTTAATATAATTTTCTTTAATCCAAAAAATGCTTGCTAAGGGATCTAGGGCTCTATGAAAAAGATGTCTTCAAGGGTTTTTTTTATCTCAAAATAACCGTTATCTATAAATAAAAATTAAAGTTTTCAAATCTGAAAATTTATTAAATCGTAAAATTTATAAAAAGCTCGAAGATAAAAAAAAATTTAATTCAAAATGTCTGTTTTACCCTCCCACCCCCAAATTGGACTGCTTCTGATGACAACACAAAAAATCTGATTTACAGAGGTCGATTTGTTATTAGAACTTAGTCATTGTGCCGACTTTGAAATTTTTAGATAACGGTTTTTTTTTAAGATATTTCAAACAAATGAACAATGTTAAAAAAATCCGTAATTTTCCCGAAGTTTTTAACAAATTTTAATAGAAAAACCTAGTTTAATAACTCGAATTCTATAAAATTCAATATGTATTTTACGTTGGTCTCGAGGGGCAAGAAAAATGCCATTTTTAACATTGTTCTTTGGAGACATTATTTTTAATTTAGTAATTTAGGTTAAAACGACATCAAATCAAGTCTAGTATCTGAGGTTTCAGTTGGCATAGGATTTTTTGGACACCCTGTGAGCCATATGAGTCGCACGTCCCTTTCATGGATTTTTTTGCGAATAGCAGTATACAAATTGTATTAGTAATAGTCACACAGATAGTTCGACAAAGGGAAATATCCTATGCAGGTTTCCATTTTGGGAACACAAAATCAAAATATAATATAATGTTGACGAAATAATATTGGGCTAAATTTTCCCTTCTTGTTTAGGGATGCCATCGTACTATTCAAATCTTCCTGCAGATATTGCTCTCCTTCGTAACCAAGCTATAGTATCTGAAACTATCGCAAACATTTTTAAATATATATTCCATTCTTTACTACTTTAGTTGTAAAGTTCAGGGAACATCTAGTTGGTTGAATATTTAGGGAGAACCTACGTCGCGTCGTACAAAAACATAACCTATAATTCCCACTTATACGTCGAGGAGTTTTGAAGTGGTGGAACTCATGAAGTGATCAATCACATACTCGTAGGTCACAGAGGCAATTTTTTTCCTCAAAAAAAAAAAAAAATAGACGGAGTTTCAATAATTTAGTACGATGTAATCAGTGTAGTCAGTTGGACATTCGGTTCCACTGTGGAGAGGAAATAAAAGCAAATTTAGAATGGTGAAAAGGACTATACAGTTATCATTGTTGTTTAACAAAGACTATGCATTATTGCCTTTTAAGAAGTTTACGTTCAATATACCTCTCATTTTTTGAAAAATTTTGTTCTCAATTTGTGCGCAATCCAAATATTTATGGCTAAAGTATATAAAGTATAAGTCTATATGTAGGGGAATGTCGTCAGGGTTGGGCCACGGTTTAGGTTGGGCCACTGCTATTTCTAGAAACGACACGTGCTGCCTCTGTGTTTATAGCGTGGAAAAATTATTCTCGATGACAGAAAACTTTTCAGAGCATTGCTTGTCACGGAGATTGTCTGTAAAAAGTTTTGTGCCTTCGTCTTGTTTTCGGTAGTCCGAAAAGTTTTGTAATAACCGTGAAAAACGACTCAAAACTTGGACAAAAACGATGTCACCGCCAAGTATATATTTCCATTATGGGGTTAACCATTAACAAGTTCCCAAAGGAAACATTTTATTCCCGAATCTGTTTGCCTGGAGTGTTTAGCGATTGAAAAAAACGCTTGTCGTCTAGGTTGGGCCACTCGTGCAGTCAGGGTTGGGCAACATAATTTTTTTCCGACAAATAAAATAGCAGTCTTGAGCCAGTTTTTCGCACTGCAGAACATTAAAATAATTCATTGCCGCAATAAAAGTAATGTTTTATCAATAAAAAAAAATTATAATCGTTAATATAATGATAAATAATATGGGATTTCAAGAATAGATTAAAAAACTAAATACATCCAACAGAATAAAAATCATAACAGCAAAATAACAATAATAGAATAAAAATAATAATAGTAACAATAAAAATTAATAACAAAATAACAATAAGAATAAAAATTTCAATTCAAAATTGAATATTGATTCCGATTAATGTTCTCTTGAAGATTTCTTATCAAAATTATGTGGGATTGAATGAAAAACAATAAAAAGCGACATATTTGTTCATTAAAAATTATTTTAGTACATATTTCGTCGATATTCACTAGTGGCCCAACCTAGACTACTTTTGTTTCTTCGTTTTGTCAATTACTTTTTTTTTATAACGCGCAACAATTCGCCCTAATTAAAAGTTTCTTATGACTGTCCAAACTTTCAAATAATACGTCAACATTGAGAATATTCAATAAACAAAATATACAGGGCAAAGTTAAAAAAGTGGCCCAACCCTGACGACATCCCCTAAATAAATGTGCGCGAGATGTGTAAATGATGTGTTCGGGATGACTTCCGAACTTCATCATCTCGCCTCGACAGATCTTAACGATCTAGTTAGAGCCCCTTAATATTAGACGATAAAAATGCCTCCTTTTCCGTTTCAGGAGCTATCACGTTCGCGAATATGGGCATAGCGATGCTGGAACCGTCCCTACCCATCTGGATGATGGACACGATGGACGCGGGGAAGTGGGAGCAGGGGGTAACATTCTTGCCGGCCAGCATTTCCTACTTGATCGGCACAAACCTATTCGGACCGCTGGGACACAAGATGGGAAGGTGGCTGGCCGCTCTACTGGGGCTGATCGTTATCGGGATTTGTCTGATGTTGGTCAGTATACGCTAGGGCGGAAGATTTTTTAGTATACTATTTCTAATGTAAATGTGACGACATAAAAAAAAGCAAGGTTGTCAGATATATTTTCTAAAATTGCTAAGCTCACTATACAAGTATACTTCATACTTCAGTAAACTGTTAGTTCGTGACGTTCTTAGAAAGCTAGTTTGGAAATATTTAAAAAAAAAATCATAGATATAAATTTATTAGTTAGCAATAAAATAAGGCGTTTAAAATTGCTGGAAAAAATAATTATCCGGCAATGCTTCGTCGGCAACGCTTTGCTGCCGGCGAAGAGCTGGCAACGGCTTCCGTTTAGCTAGCCAGCCGTTGGCCAGGTAGATCCATTTGCAGTAACCCATTAGGGTATTGCATCCAATGCATCCAATCCAATGCGTTAGATTTATGTGGTCCATTGTGTCGTAAAATGTTTTAGGACGTCGTTAAAATGATTTACGACATTAGTAATTCCCTTTTGTTTCCATCAGTGACGTGTATTTCAGCTAGGTTTATTAACACAGACAATTTTTTCAGATTGTCTGGCTAAATGAGCATTATTTACAGAAAATTAAATTACAAATATTAAGAGTTTTGTATGCAGGCTGATTTTAATCTCCTATATGATTTGAATGAAAAAAATTATTTCACAATTTTCAAATTTATAAATGATATGTTATATGCACGTCATTGGGCGGCGTTAGCCCTCAAAGGATTTAAAAATATACGTCTTCACATTGAGTTTAGAAAGACTATACCAGTTTAGAAACGTCGCCGTCGGTACCTTTGATGTTGCAGGGTTCACTTTCTGTGACATACTTATGTGTACACTAAGAAAACTAGTGTGCTTGAAACGTTAGGCTACACTGAGAGAAATGTTTGTAAATACAAATATCGATTTAATTTCTAGTAAATATAAAAAAATATAGGCCAATGTATATGCCAATTTAAGGGTACAATTAGACGGGCTAAAATTACGCATTAAAAAATATATTTTTTTTACCAAGAAGGTTTTATTTAATCATCACAAAACTTTGTTTATTTATTATGATAAGAATGAAGAATTCATTTTTTTTTTATTTTTTCAAGACAAAATGGCAGCTGCACGCTGGCGCAAAGTGGACCCACAAAAAAACGGCAACCACTCTGGACGTAGTAATTTTCATCTGTAAGAGTCCAGGAAATAAAATGTATGTTAAAAATACTAATAATTTGTCGGTAAACCTCAAAAAATTAAAAAAAATCTACGTTTCGCAGAAGTTTTTCGAGAAAATCGGTGATTTTCCGTATTTTTTCACACTTTTGCATTAATAATTAAATGTTGAGCTAAGAGCTAAGAGTATAAAGAAGAAACCCTGAAAGTTTCTGCCAAATCGGCCGAGTAGTTTTTGAGTGATCGTGGTTGCCAATTTTGAAAATGTTGTTTTGAGTAAAATTCGTTTAAAGTTTTGAATACCGAAAAATGGTACCTACTTACGACTCAGTCAGAGATTCCAGGGGCGTACATTCTAATTGTAATAATATAATCAGTTCACAAAGCAATGAAACTAATCAAATTTAATATCTCATGTCTGTTGACAACATTTTGAAAATGTCTACTAAAACACTCAACAAAATGCTAAATACCAAAAACATATTTATAATCGTGTTTCAACTCTTCTCATTACTTACTACACTTCGTATTATTGTTATGCAATCAAATTAGTGCAACTTATATGTACATATTTCAATAAATTAATGTATTTAAAATTTATTCATAATCATAACCCATTAAAATGACTCATGTTTAAAATGATTCACGATTTATTTCACTCTTATTAGTTATATGTTTTTGTTAAAGAAAAATAGGGTCATCGAAAATTACTTTTGTGAGTTGCAAATACCGAACAGTCCAAATCTTTCGGCTTCAGTTGCCAGATAGTTCAAGATATTGTTATTGTGCTTTAATTTTCTATTTAATATTTTATGTAATTTATTTATTTTACAAAAAATGCTTTAACAAGGGGCCACTATTATGAATAATCTCTTGTGACACTTATTTTTGATGATACAGGGTGGGTCATAAGTATGTCCTGAAGTAAAATGTGCATCATTTTTGTTGATGACTGACTTGACTCTGATGATTGACTTGAAAACTCCAACAAACAAAATCATAGCATTTTGAAATTTTAATACTGATTTGTATGTAAAAGAGACAGGACAGTGATAAAAAACGTATAAAAGCAGTAAACAAAACAGTTACTGTCTTAATAGAAGAAACACTGAGTCCAGTGTGTCTTTATTTTTAGTCGAAGATTCTCTCTCAGAGAAGTTTCAAAAACTGTTTCAAGCATGTGGGGAGAAGATTCATAGTTAATGATTAATTATGTATGTAGGTATATATACAGTGAGGTCCAAAAGTAACGGATAAATTCATTATCTACGTAATTTACAATTTATGAGTAAAATCCTGAAACACGTCAATTTTTAATTCCAGAATGACATTTTTTGACCATAATTTTTATACCTCCCCTCCAACTCCCTTGCAGTGACAGCTACTCCTTTAATATCATTAAATGGAACTAGGGTGCGTCTGATGGCTCATTTGAAAGGGTTCTTAATTATCTATTCAGCAATATAAGTTTTTTTTTGAATTTTGTATATTTTTCATCAAGAAAATTAAATTTGATAATTTCGAAATTATTATTATGAAATGAATACAATCAAGTGCCTATGTACCAAATATCTGTCAAATCTGTCGTTTTTAGTTAATTTTGTGTCAACATTCAACTTAAATGTATCGGTTTCCCCTGATACGCTGCGCAAAATACCCAACAAAAAGAAAGAAGTAAAAAGAGTTTCTTTTTACAAATCAGAAAAAAATTATACATTTAAATTTCTTTATTTGCTACATCTGTGAAAACTTATTATTCTATTATGTTATTTATCGCTGATCGTCAAGTTGATCATTATTTTAACAATGAGTCTTTCGGATACCCAAAGAATTGAAATTTTGATATTATTGGGATGTGGTGATAAAACAAGAACGCAGAAGCAGGTATGCGGAATATTCAATACTAAGTATCCTGACCGCCGCATTTCCCAGTCTACGGTTAGTAGAATAGAAAACAAATTTCGTGAATTTGGAAATGTCACAGATATTCCTAAATCTGGTAGGAAACGCATTTTAGACGATGAACAGAAATTGGATATATTGTTAGACATTCAAGATAATCCACATAAACCTACAAGACAAGTTGCCGCCGATAATGATGTTAGTAAAACGTCCATATTGCGTCTTCTAATAAACGAAAAATACCGCCCATACAAAATTCATTTGGTTCAAGAACTTAACGACGATAACCCTGATCGCCGATTGGAATTTTGCGAAATCATGGCAAATAGATGCCAAGATAATCTTTATTTATAAAAAACAATTTTTCTGATGAAGCAACATTCGTCTGAAATGGAACAGCCAACAAACCGAACTGTAGATACTGGAGTACAGAAAATCCACATTGGATGATGGAGGCCAATACTCAATATCCTGAGAAGGTAAACGTTTGGGCTGGAATTATAAATTTTCAAATTATCGGCCCATATTTCTTTGATGGCACATTAACTGGCGCGCGTTACTTGGATTTCTTGCAAAATTTCTTAGTTCCAGAGTTAAGAATGCTTTTCCCAGATGATGACAACCCCAATAAAATTGATAGAAATATTTGGTTTCAGCAGGACGGAGCTACACCACATTTTTCATTGGAAGTAAGAGCCTATCTGAATCAAGTTTTTCCCAATAGATGGATCGGTAGACGCGGTGAAATTGAGTGGCCTGCTCGTTCTCCCGATTTGACCCCGCTCGAATATTTTTTATTGGGTTACTTAAAATCGAAAATCAACTTCAACAGTTCAATCAAATCACCCCTGAAACAATACAAAATGTTTTAGAAGAATTTCAGCAACGCCTCCATTATTGTCAAGAAGCAACGGGTGCCCAGTTTGAACATTTGATTTAAACTGTTCCTCTGTTCTGTTTCATGTTCTTTTCTTGACTTAGTAACATTAAAAATGTAATATTTTTCAATAAAAAAATTATAGAAATTAAAAAAATCTTATGTTGCTGGATGGAGAATTAAAAACCCTTTCAAATGAGCTATCAGACGCACCCTCGTTCCATTTAAATATTTAAAAAAAGGGGTAGCTGTCACTCCAAGGGGGTTGGAGGGGGAGGTATAAAATTATGCTCAAAAAATGTCATTCTAGAATTAAAAATTGTCGTGTTTCAGGATTTTACTCATAAATTGTAAATTATGTAGATAATGAATTTATCCGTTACTTATGGACCTCACTGTATATTTAATGAACCAAGAGTTCATACAAGACCTCCAAATACCTCTGATAACGTTAAGCAAGTCTTTGACCAACATATGATGGATGGAGTTATTTTTGAAGAGGTTGGAAGCCATTTGTAATTTGAAATTCTTCTAAAAACGACACCATAGATAAAACTTGTACAGAGTCTCGAATAATATTTGCAAGAATTTTTCAGGAACTTGCATCGACAAAATTAAATGAAAAATAATTTGTGTAATTCAGTAATAACCATTATATGACTAATAATTGTATAATTCAGTAAAAATGATCTTATTACTGAAACCGAATGCAAATAATGTATCTTATAGGCCACATAGGCATTATGATTTAATTTTCACGTAAGTTTTTCTGAAGGTACTTTTGGCTTACCCCGTTTCTTACGATTCCAATAAGTTTTCAAATTGTTTAGATACACTCGACGTACTTTGTTTCTGAAATGGAAGATTTTTCTTTTTATTCTTGCCTAACCGACCTGGTAAATGCGACACGGTAAAGCAACCTGGTCATCTGTGCCAACGGCTTGTCACATAAACTTATTAGGGCAACAAGTTTAATAAACGATTTAAAATTCTGCTGCCGGTACCATGTCCGCATTTATGGTGATTCCACAAACGCCATACACGCAAACGTTTTAAACGGCTCATTCCATTGGACCGTTAAATTATCAAAGGTGTTGCACAAAATGTTTTTAATTTTTTTAATTGTTTGTTCTTCATAACGTAACGTGCTGGTGGGAAAAGTAATGCGACGTTATATAACCGGAGGTAAAAATATTAATTATTTGTCAATAAATTTGAACATGTGCAAAAAAGCATGTGCTGGTTCTGTGGTTGCTATCCAATTTTGGATTTAATAACGTGTTTTAATGGAGGTATTACAACATATACTTTTGTTACAGCCTATTTTTGTTGTACTTGCGCTCTGCACAACGCAAAAGATGGTTATGTATTCAGCAGACTAGAATAAAAAACAAATGCGGATGTGTTTTGATCTCTTTTTTAATTTACCTGTTTTTTTTTATGACCATTCTAACTTCGTTTGTTTGATCTGTCTGTCAAAACATAACATAATTATTTGGTTTACGATAAAAACTGGGGTAAGCACAAGATGTGTTCACTTGTACTCTTGAACTATACTAAGAGAAGTATGACTGAGAAATTACTATTAGTAAGAAACGTTGAAACATATTTTACCATGGTCACCATTCATAGTTTTTTTTTTCATTTCAAACCACAAATATTCACATTCAAAATGTTTTTTTTTTTATTGTTCTAAAACAGTCTCACATACAGTATAACCTACTACTCTTTTTCTGAATTTAAATCGCGTTTGCTTTGTTTTGTCTGATGTCAACGGTCTTTCAAGTGGAAAAAAAACAAATATTGGACAATACAACTATTTTTTTTTAAAAGTCAACAAAATTCGACAAGGCAACTTTCTCAATAAGTCCTTGCAATCATCTAAACAATGACATTGTTTTTTATTACTATTATTTTTATGGTGTATGAGTCTGTGTTGCGGTTTTATGCCGTCTATGTGAAACTGTTTTTTTTATTATTATTTTAACTACTTCAGTGGTAGACGGTAGACATTTATTTCTTGCCGCCCGAAATCTTGCCTGTTGTACCCACAGGTAGTTTTAGCCATCCCCCTCTAATATAGAGGGTGTCTACTTTTATTTATATACAAATCCATAAAATCCTCATTTTTCAAATTAATCGATTAACTTTTTTTTATTTGAAACGCATCGAAACTGCTTCTTCTGACCCTACCATCGCTTTTAAGATTCATCCCCATGGCCTGCTAGGATTTTTTTGTATACCCCCGAAATTCGATATAACCATTTAGCTTTAATATTTTTTTTTATTTCAAATCTGCAGTGTTAATTAGGACTTCTCAAAACCCCTATATGCGAAAGAGTGACCCCAAAAATTAGCCTGTTTTTCAAACACTTGTAACTTTACCTGGAATTGATGAAATTCAACTTATAAATGCTCAAAATTTTCGTTTCATCATAACCTAGTGCGAAAAAAGAAGATTTCTTGCTCCAGACCCTGTGCATCCCCTTAAATGAAGGGTTAACTAACCCTCCATTTTTCTACTACGCACATGCGAGAAAAAACATAATTGCTACCGCCCAATAAAAAAAAGACTGTTTTACTACATACAATAATATATGGTTTCAAATCGCAAAATCGAATCGTAAGCAAATCGTCGAAAATCTTCAGAAAAATGAAAATTTTCGACAATTTGCTGAAGACTGAAAGGCGATGGGCTTAACCTGACCGCAAATTCGAGTTCAGGAAGCAAAAAAACATTGGAAACCATGTGTCACACTGCATATCCGGTCACTTCTCGAAAATCTTAATTTTTCTGAAGATTTTTGACGATTTGCTGAAGACTGAGAGGTTATGGGGCTAACTTGACCACGGATTCGTGTTCAGGAAGTAAAAATACTTCGGAAACCATATATTGTATGTAGTAAAACAGCCTTTTTTTATTGGGCGGTAGCAATTATGCTTTTTCTCGCTCGTGCGTAATGGAAAAATGGAGGGGATGCACAGGGTCTGGAGCAATAAATCTTCTTTTTCGCACTAGCTTATGATGAGACGAAAATGTTGAGCATTTATACCTAAGTTGAATTTCATTAGTTCCAGGTAAAGTTACAGGTGTTTGAAAAACAGGCTCGTTTTGTTGGGTCACTCTTTCAGTAAAAAATATACAAGGTGTTTCTTTCTATACGATCTTAAAGTTGAGCAAAATATCGAGTTTGAAAGCCGCTAGGCTTTCTTTTTTCTCTTTCTTGTGGGCATATCGCTATTAATAAACATCTATACACAGCAGACCAAAACTATTTTTTTGTCTACTACAGTTAGGTCAAAATTAAGTTTAAGTGTCTACTACAGTTTTTTTTCTTGTAGGTGCATATTATTGAACAAACACCTATACGTGGTAGACCAAACATATTTTTTCTCTGCTACAGTTTACAAAATTATGTGATTCTAGATAACATTCAACTGTCTTGACATAATTCCATGGCACACTTCGCTCGTCTAACGGTTCTTAAACTCAATAAATTTGAGATCGTATATTATAGAAAGAAATCTATCTACGTGTTTTATCTATTTAATATATCTACATTCATTTTATTTTAATTTAATGTAGGCGACGTCTATGGAAGTGAATTAGAATTTGTTATGCTATTTATGTGTAATTTTATGGACATCAAAGTTCACACTGTGATATCTGAAGTCGGGCGAAAATATAAAACTTTAATTTATATTACAGTTTTTTGTGTTTAAAAGTACAGAATAAAAGAACGTGGTAATTTGTTAATAATGTCGTCGTATTTAAATAAAACAAGACTTGTTTTATATGCATAATTTGTCATACTTGCATTCCGAGTACGTTTACAATTATGAAAAAAATAATATATTTTTTTATATACAGAGGTCTACAAAATAAAAAAATATTCTGTCCTACAGTTCAGACCTCACTATTCCTATGTATTTTGACGTGCTGAAATCGAATTTCATAATAAAAAAAAAATGACGTCTCATTTTTTCCCTACAGCTCTCTTTAACCCTCTGAGGGTTGCAATTTTCAACAAAATTGTATGCTATTTTATATTTTGAATAGGTGTTTTTTTTTTACTTAACTTTGACATAAAATGACAGCTGTCAACAAGCTGTCAAAGTACCTGAAAAAGGCAAAAATTGATATTTGGTGCATATTATTAAGTTTAGGGACGCTGATCACGCAATGTTATGTCAAAATTGAATTTAAACAAGCTTTTAAAATTCATGAAAAAGGTAAAAGTTGATATTTTGTTTGGATGTTTCAGTTTTCGGGGTCACTGATCAAGAATTTGATGTCATTGAATGAATGAATTTTAACACAATGACATTTGTCAACAACCTGTCAAAATTGCTAAAAAAGGTAAAAAGTAGATACATATTTGATGCATATTAATAACTTTTCGGGATCATTGTAAAAATCTGATTAAATTAAATTAATCTTCACATAATGACAGCTGTCGGCAAGCTATAGAAATTCTGGAAAAGCAAAACATAAATAAATTTGATACGTCTTCTTATCAGATTACACAAGGCTATGGAAAAAATGTTGTAAAATCCAGAAAAATCTATTCGACCATAAAATTGTTCCATTTATTAAATCTGATTAATCTGAATCTGTCAAATCTGTCAAAAGAGGATAAGCAGATCAATTGAAGAAAAAAAACAGTACAAAAGCGCTACAGTAAAAAACGATGGATGCCTATATTCTCGAATATTAGATACTTTAATGTCTTGATAAAAGCTTCATTCTTGCAATCTTCAGTAACTTCTTAACTTACCCTTTGTTTGTATGTATCATTTTTCAAATATAATTTTCAACATCATACTTGTGTCCGGCGTCCCCTAAAACTTAATAATGTGCAGCAAATACCAACTTTTTATATTTTTCAGGAATTTTGACAGCTTGTTGACAGCTATCATTTTGTCAAAGTTCAATTTTGACATCAGATTATTGATCTGAGTCCCTGAAGTTTGAGTCCCTGACTTTTTATCTTTATAGAGAATTTGACAGATTGTTGACAGCTGCTGTTACATAAAAATTAAATTTTGACATCACATTCGTAATCAGTGTCGTTAAACTCAATGATATGCACTAAATATCGACTTTTTACCTTTTTCAGGACTTCTGTTCAGGTTGTTGACAGCTGTTATTTTGTCAAAGTTCAATTTTCGACATCAGATCGTGATTCGAAATATAACAAATCATACAAGTTTATTGACAATTGCAGAGGGTTAAAGAATAGAGAGAATTGAAGAGATGTTTTTAGTATGAAATTCTATTTTAGTACGTCAAAATATATACCTAAGAGTATTGTAGACCTGTGTAATTTCTCCTGTTATAACAGGATGGTTGCTACGAGCAAAAGTTGATAAATGTCATTTCTCAAATATTCCATCTTGAAAGAGCGATTTTTTTCTAAGTTTTTTAGATAAACGAGATGAAACTCTAAGAATCTACTGAATCTACTGAAAATTTAAGACATCCGGTATATAAAAGGTATGCAGGCTTGGGGAGAAAGAAAGTTATTACATATTACCATTTATAATGTGTTATGTTATGTACGCGTTCCTAAATAAAAATAAAAGCAATACCAGATCATTTTTATGTAAGACCTGTTAACAGATTCAATACATGCGGTTCTACTTTTACTAAAATTTTTACGTTTTTATCTCAATCTATTTACTGCATTCAGTCATGCGGATCTAATTATAATTCCAAATCAACAACAAAATGTTTAAATAATTCATTGTGGATTATTATATTATTTATATAGAGTACGACAGTGTATGTATCATCAATCATCAGTATCATCACACATATTCTCAAAGTCTAAGTATTTATGACCATTTTCTTTCTCTTCATAAGGAAGAGGAGGCATGAAAAACATTTTAATCATCGGTCGACTTGATTCTAATTGACTTAATTTTTAAGTCCATCTCATCTCATTAATTTTAACGAATTAATTTTAAAACGAGATCCGGTTTTTGAACTCTTCGGTTTTGCCGAGACTTTCTTTCTAAAGTTTCGCTCTACATTTTGCGATTTTTGTGTTTAATGCAATGTTGGAATGTATGACGAATTAAGGAGAAGAAAAAGCAGACAAAATTTGAAAGCAGCTTCTTTAGGAATTAGTTCTTTTTCGTCATTTCCGCAGTCCAAAGAGAAAGGAACCGAACATTAACGGTTTCATCTTTTTTTGATAACAATTTCTTTAGCTGAACTATTTTTTATCGTTTCTTTGAACGATCTCCGTAAACAAATATAGAAAGTATATGGGGACTCTGTTATCATGGTTAAAAGTTGTAGGTATTCGATTAGTTAAAATGTTTTTAATAATTGGAAACATTGTTTTGTGATCCTAGGAGCAGCTATGAGCATATGAAACTTTTGATCAAATAGAAATGAATGATCAATGGTACATAACTGAAGTTCTAAATATACCTTGTACCCAGTAATGTGATATTAAGAAAAATATATACATATATTATTTACCTACATCCACAAGTTTTGGAAATTAGAATTTGTACATTTTAGCAAGGTTTTTGAATTTTTAATCAATTTTAAAACAGTACAATTCTCGTTTTGATAGTTATTTTTTACTTTAATAGAATACAAATTGTGTATAGTGTCTGAGGATGTTCCGAACAATAATTTTTATCGGTTTTTAAACATTCAATTATCTCAAAAAATGGTTAAGTGATGAGTAGAGTTGGAGGTTAATAATAAATGAGTACTTTACCAGGGGTGGCTCTGTCAGTAACGCTACGAAATGTTAAACAGAGCTTACCTCATAAAAGTGATTGTTGTATCAAAACTAATCGAAAAAGGAACCATAGTGACAAGACACAGAACACACAGACGGTAATCGACGTTTTCATAAATTATCAATAACTCTTCCATATGTTCAAGAGTTAAACTCTGGTGCCTGTCACTTAAATCCACTTATAAGACGAAAAAAGAGAGTTCAGCGTCTACAGACGTAACTGGGGCATATTTAAAATAAGTCAAGTTTTGTAACGAGGGCACATTTATATGTTGTTTAGAGACATCCAGAGTTTATTTGTCTGTAAATAAATTGGTTGTCAACATTAGAATAACACTGCCTAAGAGTTTCGGCAATTCGGTGGAGTCCATGTGCCAAACATGTAACATTGATTAAATTAGTATATGTCGTTGGACCTATCAAATGCCCCTTCCATGGCTTCCGCCCCAGCCAGTCCCCCAACCACTACGTTAGTTATGTTCTGTCCTTTATCATCCGTTGTTTCGTTAATACTAACTTATATAGGTTTATCGTGCAATTCCGAGACGATAATTATTTTTATATGCTCACGTAGATAGTCATCTAAGAATTTTTTCTGCAGACAGACTAATTTTACCGTACTTTCCCCTTGCAGCGTTTTGGATAATTTGTCTGAACTTGGTGAGATCTAATTTGGCGACTGGAACACGCTACCATCATTTTAACTAAATTCAAGTTAAATTGTCTGTCTATCTCGCGCACTCACACCATCACTTACACGAGCGTTATGTTTGTTAAACTAAACTAAACTAAACTAAACTAATGACAGTATCAAAAGTTGGCGAAACACATCAATTTCCATATCAAGGGGGACAACTTTTGAGGCATTTGTTGTCGTATTACTTTCAACCCCTAACCTCCAGGGCACTTACCCCTAAAATTTAAATGGCAACCCCTATTTATTTTGCCATTTTTGAGTTTCTTGTACAATTCTAGATAAATTCCATAATTTTTTTTTAAATTGAAAAACCTAACCTCACGAATGTGTGAAATGTATTTATTTTCTAAATTGACATAATGCAACTTGTAAAAGGGGTTACATTCACTGGCCCGTCATGTCAGTCACATCCATTAATTTAAAACTATTTGGTGAAAAACTATGTAGGTACCAAATTCTTTCGTTTTTTACATTTCACCGCTACAAACCCCGAAATAATTTAAATGTTTTGACTGTCTTCGAACCTCGTTGTCTCTTTTTGCTTGAAATGTATGCCGAAATGTTAGACAGAGCTATAGAGCCTCTTATAATTCATGAGGTGGAAAATCAAAGAGACGCCAATATAAGTCTTACTCTAGATGAATATTTGCTGCACTTCCAACAGGATGTAGCACCTCCTCATTATACAGGATTGGAATGTCCAAGATTTCAAAGCCGAGAATTATAAGATACAAAAGAATAAACTCTTCGAGTAAAGGGAACTGACAGAAATATTATCTCCATAGTTGCCAGACTGATATGTCATTTTAAAACTTTTATGAATGTTATTCTCTGTCTTTCGTGATAGGGTAGCAATAAAATATGTAGGCAGGACGCCCCCGCCCATAAATTATAATGCACAAGTGTGAATTGAATTATTATATCGTTATTGGTCTACGGAAAATAAGCACTTGAGTATTCCTGTGCGTACGCAGTATCCCGATAAGTCAAATGTTTGGGTAGGTATTTTAGGCGATTCCATCGTTGGGCCATTTTTTATAAACGGTTCCTTAAATGCCAACAAATATTTAACAAATAAAACAAACTGTTTACGGGCATGAACATGAAAGACCACGAAATTTGATTTACGGGCCAAAATTGTACAAGTCCTAAATAATATTTCCCCTGAAGTGGTACAAGTTAGAACGCGTAAGTACTCAGTTTTATGATAGACTAGGTTTTTGCAAAGCACAATGGGGCGACATTTTTGAACCACTTATTCAATTGGCATTTTTTCAATTTCAATTTAGGAATTAAATACATTCCACACATTCATGAGGTTAAGCACCTCAATTTTGACAAAAAAGAAATATGGTACTTATCTAGAATTGTACAAAAAACTCAAAAATGACAAAAGAAATAGGGGTTGCCATTTAAAATTTTAGGGGTAGGTGCCCTCGGGGTTAGGGGGTTGAAATTAATACGACAACAAATGCCTCAGAAGTTGTCCCCCTTGATATGTAAATTGACGTGTTTCGCCAAATTTTGACACTGTCATTAGTTTAGGCAATATTAAATGCTGTTCATTTTCAAATTGACACCGTGTATGAACATTTTTATGAGTACGTTTTATGACATTCATTGTAAATGAGTTGATAAATGTTGACTTTCAAAATTCAATGATGTATAGGAGTTTCTATAAGAAAAACATTGACATTGGCCACTAAAAACAAAAATTGACGTGTCCGAGCGTTTTGCTTTTTTTGAAAAATGTTTCCTTCAGTTTTTTTCGAATTCATGCGCGTTTTCTGGCCTTCACCGTATGTACGTTCCCAAGTTTAATAGACGACATGTGGAATGTTCGACGCACGCTTCTAACGACAATGATCTTGATCGCAGATACCTCTGGCGACGAGCATGAATGACCTGATCGTCCCGAACGCCGGCCTGGGATTCGCCATCGGCATGGTCGACAGCTCGATGATGCCGGAACTGGGTTACCTGGTGGACATACGGCACACGGCCGTCTACGGCAGTGTCTACGCTATAGGCGACGTCGCCTTCTGTCTCGGTTTCGCTATCGGTAAGTACGAAGAATAAACGTAGACTTCGCGCCGCGCCGTCCGACGCGTTATGCAACGAGCTGCTGTTGCTTTCGCTTATTCTTGCGGTCTGCTCCCATTTCTGGCGTTATGATTTAGTTTCCTGCTTTCCATTCATTCTTTACTAGGCGACGACTGGATCAACACGATTCTACGCGGGCTCTGTAAAACTGTACATCATATCGGAAGTTTCATATCTAGTCATCCGCCATTAATTTTAGTCCTTAAAATGATTCTAGACGACTGTATAAAAAAAATCTACTATTTTTTTTTCAAAAATTGCTCTAAAAATATTGTTCAGGATGTCGATAAAATGAGTCTGTGAAAATATCAGCTCTTAATTTTAATATTAAGAGGTGACTCATCGCGATTTTCCATTTCCCATTTAATTAACATGGGAAAACATTTTTTTTGAAGCTTTGGAATTTTGTAACTCTTCAACCGATTATCAGACTGATAAGACCAAGATTTATTCTTGTAGGGAATTGAACGCACTACAAAAAACGTCTCTTATAATTTTTTGATAAATCTAATCTTTCAAAAAATTATTTAAGGTTAAAGTTGGGCTCACCAGAATTTTTGAGGTATTTTCACTTTTTTGGTGAATCTATCAAACTAATTGCAAAATTTTTGCTTTAAATTATCTTTTTCAGAGTCTTTTTTGAAATTCAGTCCATTTGATCGGTAGTTTTGTCCAAAAATCCTTAATTTAGACTCTTCTCTTTGATATGAACATTTTAAATATTAATTTTTATTAGCAAACTTGATATTTCTTATCTATAATTTTCTTTTCTACATTAATTATATCTAAATCTAAGTTAAAATCATAATTATAAATTGTTTTTGCTTAAAAAAATATTTTATTTTTAACTATTTAATTATTGAAATACAATCTCACCAAAATTGATAACTCGATTCAGTATGGATACAAAAGCGTCTAAATCAAGGATTTTTGGACAAAACTACCGATCAAATGGACTGAGGATACTCTCAGAATTTCAAAAAGACCCTGAAAAAAATAATTTAAGGCAAACATTTTGCAATTAGTTTGATAGATTCACCAAAAAAAGTGAAAATACCTCAAAAATTCTAGTGTAATCCAACTTTAACCTTAAATAACTTTTGAAAGACTAGATCTATCAAAAAAAAATATAAGAGACGTTTTTTGTAGTGCGTTCAATTCCCTACAAGAATATGTCTTGGTCTTATCAGTCCAAGGTTATGATAATCGGTTGAAGAGTTACAAAATTCCAAAGCTTGAAAAAAAATGTATTCCCATGTTAATTAAATGGGAAATGGAAAATCGCGATGAGCCACCTCTTAATATTAAAATTAAGAGCTGATATTTTCACAGGCTCATTTTTTCGACCTCCTGAATAATATTTTCAGAGTAATTTAAAAAAAATAGTCGATTTTTTTTATACAGTCTATTCTAGATATTCCAAAAGTTATTATAACTAGAGTTCGTGCGAGCACGGAGTGTAACAGGACCGTAGTCAGTTAACGAATATTAATATGTTTACATAAATTATGTAGCAACATAGTACTATTTTTACCAAATAGTAACCGTACTATTTGGTACGTTAATTAAGTTACGTTACGTTACGTACGTTAGTCAAGGATAAAATACCTATATAAATTAAGATAACACGTAACAATGGCAACACTTACCCGACAAATGTCAGTGTTGAGACAAGGTTCCCATGGCAGGTTGGCGGTGGTTAAAACATATTATTATGTGCTTTTCTAAGTGTTCTGGAGTGAAACGGCGACGTTTATTACTTGATATTAACTTGTGTATGGAAAAGGACCGTTCAACGTCTACTGTTGACAATGGACAGTATGAGAAATTGTTGAGGCATAAACTATATAATAATATATTTTGTGGTAACTCCTGATATGTACCAACTAAAACTTTACATATGTTTTCCAAAATGCTTTGTATTTTTCCTTTTATTGTATTACTGACTGGGCGTATATTATTGGCGTCGTATATATTAGTCCAGTCTGTGAGCTGGGGAATTAGGCCAACTAAATAAGTTTGGTGCAGCTAATCGAATTAAAAAAATATTTTTTTTGCATCATATTCTATGAACCTCTAAGGTCGTTCGTGACTCTAAATCAACTTGGCTAGCCCCCTCAGACCATCCCTATACAATAAAACACCCCATTCTCACCCTCATTTTTAGAGTGGTATTTAATTTTTGAAAAAATGACAATGAAGCATCGAAAATGGGTTCTAGGAGGTTTTTTGGGTCGCTGATCATGAATCCGATGTCACTTTCCCGGAAAATTCATGCCACGGCCGGGAAAACTGGAAAATTGGGTCACTTTTGCGGAAATTTAATCATTGTTCACGCGATTTGCGTTTATTGATTTATTATTACCAGACCTTTCCCCCCACTGTCCAAGTATCATTTGTTCAGTGCCCTTAGGAAACATTTAATAAAAACAATCATTTGACGATCGTCATCTACAAACAACCATACACAACTTTTTCGCTTCAGAACCGCGTGACTTCTGGGAACGTGGTATCCGCAGTCTGCCTACTCGTTGGCGACAAGTTATTAAATTAAATTCCTCGTGTTTATAAAATAAATAATCATATTTTAAAATATCAGCAAGGCTGAATACTTTTCGATAACTATGCATATTTCGTTGTATATGTTACAAAATTGTTGCATTTTTTTTTACAGAATACTCAGTTTAGATGATGCTCTGTTTAGAACTGAGATATTTTTCACGAAGTCTAAGGCTTTCTTAAACCATTCCGTCATGTGAATTATTATCGATTATTTTCGCAGTTCTTAAATTTCCTCATTAAGTATCATTACAGTGAAAATAATTAATACCGTAAGCCGATTATTATATGCGAACTAATTCTCCTCGATTCAATCACTCCTCATTGTGAGAAATTAAGCGCAGGAGTGCAAATTTGCAGATAAATGAGCAAATAGATGGATTCGTACAATTTGTCTGGCGTAATCTTGTACCAGCCATACTATCTTATTCGATTCCATTTCACAGAATGCTACAATTTAGTACTTCCGTTTAACTCTTATAGTTTCGTTTTGTTTCGTCTTCAAATATGATCAAAAATTACAAAATTCCATATTTGCAAACTCATACCTTTTCAAATATATATATTAACTCTTCTTTATTCGTGTTTGTAGGTCCTGCAATGAGTGGCACTTTGGTAAAGACCATAGGCTTTGAATGGATGCTGTTCGGAATTGCCGTGTTGACTTTCATGTATGCACCGTTGCTCTATTGTTTAAAGAGTCCACCAACAAAAGAAGAAAAAAAGGTACGTCATATAAGACATAGCTTTCTGTGAACTTAACAAGTTGTAAAAGTGAGTGAACCAATTGATATGGCAATTCTTAGTAGTGGGCGTGCCCGAACATACGTTACATCGTCACAGATGCCACTATCCAATAAGATTATCGCTAACACCTACTCACAGTTTACTATATGTTAAAATACAGGGACGCAATGTAAAAAATTGTTTTCACTCTACACTGTGTATTGTGCACTATATAAGATTTTTCGAAAAAAAGAAATTATATCTGTGGGGAATTTAGCGACCTTCTTCTCTATTAGTTTTTTTTTTTTGGTTTGGTTGGATTAGGTCCAGGAGTAATACTGCTTCCCACTCCCTAACACAAATGTGATATGCGTACGACAGGTTAGATTCTCTCAAAAACCTTCATTACTATAGTAATTTTTAAAGTGGATTGTCCTGTTAATAGTGTTTTGTCTTTATCTTTATAAGTTTACTATATATGTATATAGACAGTGCCGCCAATGTTTGTAACGTGCCACCTTACATGACAACAATAACAACATTGATTGAGCCCTGATGAAGGAGAAATAAAGCTCCGAAACGTTGGCAAAAAATCGAATAGTTGTTATTTACTCCTGGACCTAACCCAACCAAACCAAAAAAAAAAAACTAAAAATGAAATTATGCTCACGTATACTGGAAGTTAGTAGTTTAAGGAATATTAGAATCCTAAGCTTAACATTTATGGAATATTGTTTCTAAAATGTTTCCAATTATTTTTCCCAACTGTTGTAGTTTAATAGTTTTTTCTGTGACGGGAAAAACGTTTGACATTTTATCCCTGTTGACAGGTAACAAGATATCACTTTTTATGAAATTACTTTTTTCCCGGATATACAGGCTGTCTGATAAAAAAACGCCACGAGCCATAACTCCGTTATTTGTAGTCTGATGTTAAAAAACAAAAAACCAGATGAAATGGCTCTAAAGGAACTATAAGTTAGACTACTGTACAGTATTTTTCGCCTTTTTTTTTTTCTGAAACGCGATAGTCAACTTTTTTTTCAAATGGCAATATAGGATTTTTTTTGTAAATTATAATGCAAATTTGTTTTCTGAATCCAACGATGGATAACATTGACTTTTGTGAAACATTTATTGCAGAAAAAGTGCCAAAATGTTAGTCATTATCGCAATCGGCGTCCTACCGGCTAACTGATATCAAACGTAGTTTGACGAATCTAATCACGTATGCCGTGGAAAACAAAAAATAATACAACAAAGCAAATAAATGTCATTTCAGCGTCCGCGTCCCAGGTTCTTTTCGCATTCTACTTTATGTCATTTCTGCATTAGGTTATTTTTTGTGAAATAAGCTTAGCAGAGAAAAAATAAATGTTCCACAAAAGTCAATTTGTTATACATCGTTGAATTCAGAAAACAAATTTGCATAGTAATTTACAAAAAAAATCCTATATTGACATTTGAAAAAAAAGTTGACTATCGCGTTTCAGAAAAAAAAAAAAAGTTGAAAAGTCCTGCAGTAGTCTCCCTTATAGTTCATTTAGTGCCATTTCATCTGTTTTTTAACATCAGGCTACAAATAATGGAGTTATATATTTTATTATACAAGAGTTACATTTCCTTTATATCAACAGTACAATTACTAAATGTGCATTGCATTCTTTAACTTTATATTATTCAAAATAACTACTAATCAACCACTAAGTTCGCAATTTTTAAATCAAATCACAGAATTAAATTGACAGATGTTTGATTACTTTAAAGGTTAATGAATTTAATTAATAAAAGAGCTTAATCGCTATGAGTACAACAGCCTACTAATTTAAAACTTCAAATTTCACATCCATAATTTTCTGAAATTAATATATTGTAATAATACGTTTTTTCAATAATAAATCGTCGTTATTCCCATCACAAAAAAAATAGTGTATTATACACGGGAAAAATATTAGATTTTAGCTCGAGGTTGTGTTTAAACCTACTTTTTACTATACCTACATTTTTCCCTTGTATAATAAATAACTCTTAGTAGTTTTGTATGTGGATAAAAAAGGTCATTGCACATTGCTTAGCAGTAATAATAATTTATATTATTACTTAAGCCGCCCGGATCTGCCGGCTTTAATTATTATCTATGATTCAAATTACATCGAGTTTTATATTATTATTTTGGATTTACATGTTTTCTATTTTTTTTTCTTAATTACCTATCTTTATAGGTTCAGTCGTCATCATGGGTTTTTATCTTACCTATAAAAGCACCTCTAATGCAGTAAATATATTGCAAAATTCATGTACATTTTCTTGTTTACTTAATAACTTTTTCAATATTTTTTTTGTTACTAGAACCTCTTGCCAAATACATATATCCTTGCACTTGTGGTGTTGCGGTCGCACAATTTACGGTTCAAAAGTAAATTTTACACGCTTTCAAAATATTCATAAAAAAAAGCGCGACTATCATGGGTTTCAAGTTTCTGAAAAGATAATTTTATAGGCGTGTTAATATGCACATATAGCTGGGTCAGTTAAGTTCTCCAGCTCAGAATAGTTTAGTCAATTAAGTTATTGAGATATACAGTAATTAAATATACCAACTTTTAGTAACTGATAGTCACGCTAACAGTTCCAATACAAATTTGTAAATTAGAAGAAAAAATTAATCTACATATTAAATTAATTTAGCGTTGTTGTCATAATTTATTACACAACATTTATAATCGTGTACATTATCGGCTTAAGTATAATCCCCTGGTGTTATTGAGAAGTTGAGAGATTCTACCACGAATTTTCTTTATCCTATTCACTTTTTTCTATTTTTTAAACAGTTTTTTTTTTTAGTTTACAATTTTATTTCCGTATAACAATTTTACAAAACAATTTTTCCATATAATACTGTGTCATACATAGTGAAAACACAAACATATTACGGTGAGAAGTTGCTGCATCAAATAAGGATGTTTACAAAAAAAAGTGTTTAAAATAATAAAATCATCAAATACGGCCTTAAAATTTTAAAACATACAAATTTTAGACATATATATAGTACCCCCAATTCAATACTGCCATAACTGCAAATATGAAAAGGTTGCAGTTATGGCAGTATTGAATTGGGAGTACGATACACTGTGCTAGGCAAATCTCATTGTGGTCCATAGGAGTTTTTACGCGAGTAACAATTTGTAACAGTTTTTAAAATATTTTGTTTTCGTAACAACCTGTTTTTTCGTGTTAACCTGCATATTTATCTTATATTTTTGAAACTGATCGTAGTGGTGCACACAAAAGTTACTATTTTTATAATTTCCATACCAAACTAAAAGAAAACTTGATTGATATTATTGATTATACCTACCATGATTACTTTAATGAATAGTTATAAATACATTAACAGAAATAACCCTTAACAAAGTGTGATTACGTTGTCATTTAAAGATTTACTACTTTTTATATAATCTCTTCGTTTTGGCGACGGCCTAAAACCTAACCTAAACTGCTATCGACAGTTAATGACAAAGACAGCAACTAGACAAAAAAAAAACAATAACGCAAAGATTATAATTTATTACAGTTGTTACCTCGTGAATAAAAGCCTCAAATTTTCTCCAAAACATAGGGAAATGCGGATTGACCAGAAAGTTAAATTTTAGGAAACACAACAACACGCAAAAATTAAATAAAAATTAAGATTTTGGACTATCACGCTGGTATTGCGTTGTTTGATGTGTTATCCTTCTTGATCATAACAATAATTCTGTTTATATCATCCTCTTAAATGTTCTTCGCACGCTATACAATACAGGTATATCATGCTCCCATCCACTTTCCTCAAGAAATTATAATCTACCAGTAAGTACGTCACCTCACCGACGAAATCGACTATAAAAAACGTCATACATTAGCTCGCTCCGCAGTCGGTCAAATAGCGAGTGAGCGACATAGAACTAATTCATTAGAGTCCCTATACGCCCACACATTATCCCTGTAAAAATAGGCAATTTTTGAGGAACTTAACGTTACACGTTCATATGTTTTACTGGTTTTAACTGAAATTATGTACTTTTTCATAAATTATACCTTATATAAAGAATCTCTATTCACTGCCCGTCTCTGTGCTATCTCTACCAGTGGCGAAGCGTGAGATTTTTTCTTGGGTAGACATTGGGAATTAAAAATAAAAATTGGACAAACGTCTTAGTTATATTGTGTGAAAGTATCTAGAGTAAAGTCCAACTGCCGTTTTATTACTAGAGACATCATAAAATCCAAGAAATCTCTCAACTATTTCGTTTTCGTAAATGTACCTTAGGATTATGCTTAATTGCGTTCGACAGGAACCATCTGTTGTCTCGTCTGCTTGAACAGAAACAAAATCAGTATTTTTCAGTTCGCCCAAAATTATTTGGTGAACTACGTATTTCACAGATTCGATAAGGTCATTTTGAATGTCACTCGATGTTCTTTTGAAAACTGAACTGCTTTCCAAGTGGTCTTTCATAACAGACTCTTCCATAGCAAGTAGATCTAGTATTTCCAAATAATTTCCTAAAAAATAGGTATTTGTTTCATATCGTATGATACGCGATATGTTTAGCAAAAAAAACATACAATATATACCTTTATTTTTTGAATCAGCAGTCTCGACATGCAAGTTCTTGTTTCGCCAAAAAAGCCACCACATCAATTAATCGTCCAACAATGTGCCTATTTTTTGCAACTTTTTCATTGTGTTGCAAAGCGTTTATTTTTGTTGCTTCAGTGAGACCATGATCTATATGCCCCTTTCCGAGCATATAAAAAAATCGTTGCAGGTAATATGTCTTTTTGAGGCCGCATGTTTGTTAGCTTTTTGAACAAAATTTTTTTATAATATTCACACCATCTTTTGCCCAGACTTTCTCTCCACCAAAAAGAACACAAGGAAAACAATAGACTGCAGTCGTGCTTACACTTCCAGCAACCAGGTAAAAGATTGATACCAACCTACAGGGTTTGTCCGGAAAGTAATTTCAGTGAGCTTTGAAAAATGGTTTTTATTGGTTCTACGTGTATAAATCTTTAGAAACTTTCAAAATACATTCCTGCTGCGTCCACACATCGGTTCCAGCGGGTCTTCCACGCATCAAAAGCCGCACGGTAGTCGTTTTCCGGAATCGCCTTTAAAGCGTCGGTGCAAGCCTTCTGAATGTTTCACCGACCCAAAATGCTGTTCTTTCATTGGGGTTTTGAGGCGCGGAAACAGAAAAAAGTCTGTGGGGGGGGGCACATCGGGGCTGTAGGGAGGCTGGGGAACAACGGTGATGCCTGCCTTGACGAGGTAATCGGCCACGAGGAAGCAGGTGTGCGAAGGCGCATTGTCGTGGTGAACCTTCCAGGATTTTGAGATGTCTGGGCGGACGCGATTCACCCTGCGTTTCAGCCGCTTCAGCACCTCGACGTAAAACTTTCCGGTTACGGTTGTCCGCTGCGGAACGAACTCATGATGGACCAATCCCCGGCAATCAAAAAAGACAATCAGCATTGTCTTGATCTTTGACCTGGACATCCTGGCCTTCTTGGGGCGAGGGGAGTTCGACGTGTGCCATTCCGCACTTTGCTTCTTCGTCTCCGGATCGTATTCAAAGACCCAACTTTCGTCCCCGGTAATGACGTCATCAAGGAAAGCCGGGTTGTCTTCGCAGGTGTCCAAAAGTTCTTGGCAGGTTTCGACGCCCCTCGCTTTTTGATCGTCCGTTAGCACTTTTGGCACGAGCTTCGCGCACACCTTCGTCATTCCTAAAGACTCCGACACAATTTCGTGAACAATGGTTTTCGTAATGTCTAATGTTTCGGAAATTAAACTGACACTTAGACGACGCGACGGTCAGTGTTCAACAAGTCACACACACGTTTCACATTGTCGTCGGAACTGGAGGTTGATGGCCGTCCAGCGCGGTTCTCGTCGTTGACATCTTCCCGACCTTCTGCGAAGGCCTTGTGCCACCGGAAAATTTGCCTGTCCGAAAGAAAATCGACGCCGAAAGCCTTCTTCAACATTGGAATGGTTTCCGCAGCACTCTTCTCCAGTTTCACACAAAACTTGATCGCCATCCGTTGCTCAAGCGAACGTTGCATTTTTTCTTGCACCGGGTCACTGTAACGTCTCTCAAAGAACGAGTGATGCGACCGCTATAACGACCGGTAGCCAACTGACGCTTGTTGGATCTTGTTGCCAGATCCCCCCACCACAATCCCAGCACGTAAAGCGCGGGCTGGCGCGTAAAGTCTCGGGAAAAAAATTCACTGACATTACTTTCCGGACAAATCCTGTATTTGGAATTTACGAACGGTTTTTCCGTCTTTTTGCGATAGATTCAAGTCAGGTCGCTTTTGTGAATTTTTTAAATTCAACTTTTCTTCTAGAGATAGCGAAGAAAAACCATGTTCTTTAACGTAAACGATAAGATCTTCTGTATTTGTCATTTTATTACCTATTTTCAATATTTATTAATTATTACACAACGCACAACGAAACAATTAAAGCAATGACCAATTTAAAACACAACCCAGGATAAATAGAAAATTAAAATATAGTATAATAAGAATAAGCTACAAACTCAAATGGGCGCGCGGTGAGCGGAGGAGCGGAGTATTGCAACAATTGCAGTTGACCACATGCATTCGCGCATTCGTATACGTCCAATCCCGCCGTATACAGACGGGACAGCAGCGCAATACTTAGGAAATGTTTACCCGGCTTTTACTTATTGTCGCGTCGGACTCTAGATTAGTTACTGAGAATTTAGAGAATTAAGAGAACAGATAACAGGACATTGAAATAACATGATATAATATAATATTACTGTAACGTGCAAAATGGTGGTTTTGCACGTCCATTAAGAAATTAAATGTTTCGTTTTATAATGGACTGTATTGTTTATTTAGTTTATGTACACTATTTACACAGAATAACATTTTACACCAATATTCTTAAACAACCTACTGATGGCAATGAAGCGCCTGACATAATAGTCTGTACAACTAGTCATTCATGGTTTCTAAACTAATGGCTAATGGCTAATGGCTACTTCCTTCCTCCTTGCCTGTTGAGGGCAAAGCGGAAATGCACAGTGCCCTCTGTAATAGCGCCATCTATGTGAGCGCCAATGTAACAAATTTTTAAATTTAAATTTATGCTGGATGGCATCCAACAATTACGTAATTTCGGTCGGTCGGCATCAGGAAATTAATTTGAATACAATAATTGGAAAATGAAAATACATAAATATTTTTATTCAAAAAAGGGAAATAATTTTGGGTAGACAATGTCTACCTTGTCTACCCGTACGCTTCGCCACTGATCTCTACCACTGACAGTTATTCTTCTTGTTTCAGTCTCTAATTACGGGAGAAAAATCATCGGTAAGGTACGTGACATACCAGAACGAAGAGGACGACGAATAGAGGTCAACCCAATTTCGAACAGAAGCGATTGTAAAGTATGTATAGTAAAATATTTCCATATCTCCACGACGTGTAAAGAAAATACGAGTGGAATTATAATATCAACAAATTGTAAAAAAAAACTCACGATACGCCCTGATAGCGTATACCCTCGGACTTGACCGTTTTATTCACCCTTGGTTAGCCCTAATTTTGCCAGCGTAACCTACGTTTTTACATGATTGTTTGTTGTGAATCCCGAATGTGACACCGATGGGAGTGTGCGACAACTAGATTCAAAATTTTCTCCAAAAGGGCCCTCGTCGAGGATTTGCGCGAATGGCTGCGCGTAATTCATTCCCAGGGAGGGGAGCGAGGCAATAAGATGCCCTTTACTTTTCGGAACTTTAAATTTGCCAGTTTTGAACGCGACAGCCGCTCCCATCCAAGCCCGGTCAAAAATGATTGCCATGCATTATACTAATATAATCATCAATGTCTGTCTATGTATCGTTAGAAATAGATGTTAGAGAAATTATCATTCTAAGAGAATTGCTGAGCCAATCAAAAGATTAAAAAAAAAACGTCATTTGGGCAAGCCTGGCGCGCTAGAAAAGCAGTAAGGGGACCTTAATGTTGCTTTCTTCTATATAATCCATATTATAATCTGTGAGCTAATCGTTGTGTTTATATATGACGATTTCGTGTCGTCTCTGCAAAAAAAAAGTATTATCTTCTGGAGTTGCAGAACTCAGAAAGGTTATTGTGAAGAGACAATAATCATCATGTCCCAACCTGACCAAAAAAATTTTTGTTCAAAAGCTGGTAAGGGTCCGAACAACAATGGGCAATATAGCAGTAGCATATTGCCGAAATCAGTATTATGCTAAACGATAGGGCCAAATCGGTACCTGGTTTAGATTAGTAGGTTAATTGCATGTTAGCTAATTTACTATAGAGATCTATTTAACAACACTCAATATGTAGAGTGTGCTATAGGTGGTATTTAATGTTTGATGTTGATGTCTCATTTGTGGTGCAATAATAAATCAAACTAAAAAGTTTACAAAACTCCAAATCGTGCGTTTTATTTTACCTACATCCTTAATCCTAATCGTCTGAGTATGTCCCCTTTCAGTTTTGCAATAATAAAGTCACTATTTAATAATTTTCTCCATAACGATAATATGGAGTATTTACTTGTATTCCTCTAACAATAAGTGTAATGTTAACATACTTAAAAGAAATGCCAAACGTCTTACAAGTAACACCACCCAACTGCCACTCACCGATTTAAATGAAACTTTGCACATTCATGAAATACTAAAAAATATTGAACCCCTGTTTTTTTTCTTCCGGAATATGATTTTTAGTGGTAGAAAACACCCCTAAAAGGTGGTAGGTAAAAGGAAGAATCGCCGTAAATTAAACTAAAAAATACCAAAACATGTTACAACATAAAATTTAATATGATTTATAATTTAATAACATGTATTGAAGTACATAAACAAATTTTTATTTCCAAAATCTTAAGGGGTTAGACCCCTCTGGAGTGCGAAAAATCAAGGCATTATTTGGGAATTTTTTTCTGCTCTACTAATAAAGCGATCCAAAATTTCACTTTAGGACTTTATTAAGTACATAATGAGGTATATACAGATATTTTTTTGTTCAATAAAAAAAATACAAAATAGTGTCATAAATACACATCGAACGCATACGCTTTTTTTTTGTTGACCATCGGTGGGCAAATCAGCAATTTTTAAGAGCTGCTAGAAAAAACAAAAAATTTTTTCATTAAGTATCTACATGAGTTTTTCGAAAGCGGTACATCAGATTATTGTAAAATATTGGTTTTTCGCAAAATGCCAGCAGTTTGAAAAAAGAAAATCAAATTTTACGAAAAAAAACGATATTAACTTGTTTATAAAAACCGTAATTTTTAACCGATCGAAAAAAATCGTGTGTACAATTTATTTAAGAAGCTACAGTCAAAATTTCAAGTCGATCGGATAAAAATTGTACTTCTCTAGAGAATGTATTTTATTTTAATAAACAATTTGAGTATTTGTAGTAGGGCAAGATTTACAAAAGTTCTTTTGCAGGCCGCAGACGTCCCCAAGAAATGAAGTGCAAGCCACTTAAGATTTTGGAAATAATTTTTTTTTATGTACTTCAATACATGTTATTAAATTATAAATAATTTAAATTTTATGTTGTAATATATTTTTTAAGTTCATTTACGGCGATTCTTGTTTTTCCACCTTTTAGGGGTGGTTTCTACCCTTAAAAAGCATATTCCGGAAGAAAAAAAACAGGGGAACAATGTGCAATGTTTCATTTAAATTTGTGTGACAGTTGGGTAGTGTTACTTGTTAGTGACAAATCGAGCCGCAAGTAATTTTAAGCCACTAAAATCTTCGGCAATAGGGGTTTTAATCATCACCTTCTTGTTAGCAGTCTAGTGCTTATAATCCGCATACGCAGGACGTACACACATTACACGACTGCAAAGGTAACAGTGCAAACGGAAGCTAAACTGGTTGCACATTTTATTATCGACGTGAGTAGGTCTTCGTCATTCGTCTTCGATTTAGTTCGGCAGCACTCACTGTCAGTGGCATACGCAGATTTGCAATAGCCTAGGTCTGGCTATCTATTTACCCAAGAATAAATCAGTGACCGTCAAATGATTTATTAGAAAATAAAAAAAAATTAAGTACCTAAACATCTTGCATATTAGCACTGACAATGTCTTATGAACCATTTAATATGTATTTTAAACCATTTAATATGTAGGTGGAACTATACAAGCTCGCGTTTTAGGAAATTACAGGACTTGTTGAATCTGTTTCCACAAAATACGTAAAATATCCTAACAAAATTAGTTATAACTGTTCAGTTTTACCGAGAAAACCGAATTTAAAAATGTAAGTAATGGTCAGCCATTACGTAACAACAGAGGAAATGGTATGGGGTAAAAAATACTCAACGTTTTTCCTGCATTTTTTGTCATTAAAGATTACTATACGCCTCATTAATTTTTTTGTTTTACTCGTTACAGTTTAGATTTGTTTACTTAATACACTGTAACTAAACTATTTTTGTAATTATTTTTTTCAGTCGCAAAACAACTTACTAGACCATCTGAAATATCTTTTACTGTACACTTGTTTAACTTTAATTGGGTTGTATCAGCATACAAATTTTATAAAAGCATTAAGATTTTAGTATTTGTAGTAACTTGTAGAAATATGAGTTAAGTTCAATTTTTCAGCTTCTTTCATCACAAAACGAAGTATGTCGATTTTTTCTGCGTTTCTTTTTCACTTTTATGTTTAATGTTTGTTTTTCTTATAATATTAAAATATATTTGTAATATTTCTATTTTTTAGCAAAATTGTTGGTATTAACAAACTATATATTAGGTAATATTCAAATATCCACAGTTTACATTTATATTATTCTTTCCTAACCATATTATGAACCAACAGATATTTTATTTATACAGATTTCACGCCAATAAACGTTTAAATGCATTATTTATGTTATAATGTGTAACAATTGCTCGTCTATTATCTGATGCAAAGCGTCTGTCTATTACAAATGGTATTTTAAATTCAGATTGAATATCAGCAAGCTGAACACGAAATGGTATTTTTTAATTAATATTAAACGAACACAAGTACAGAAAATACGACGAAATACAGGCGACTACGTTGAATGTAAAGTGAATTACGATTATTAAATAATTAGGTAGTTAAAAATTTAAATAGGTCTTGACTCTAATTATTTATAATGGGTCCTTATTTAATTCGACATATGTACATAATTTTGTATTCTAGAGAAATGCTAAATTAGTTCAATATTATTTTGTTTCTAGCATTTTATGCGTTTTAAAAAATCATTGTGTCTTAATCTTATTGTAATAAGATAGTAATTACCCATTTTATTACAGGAAAATTACAGGAATAATAAAAAAAAATAATAGAAAACAAATATATGTTTAATATGAAGTACAGATAGAAAAAAAAATGTGGATATACAATGACAGTCAAAGTCTGGAAGAAAATTAATAATTATTAATAATAATTAAGACAGATTAATTTTAATTTGTTCTGCATATTTTGCATATATTCTCAAAATTTTCTCCACATCATTTTTTTTTAAATTAGCCATAATGAGATTATGAATTGTATTCCAGACTTCTGTCAGTGGCGGCTGGTGATAGAGGGCACAGGGGCACGTGTCCAGCCAAAATTTCAATAGAAAATATTTCTTTTGTGTTAATTTACTATAAATTACTGTTACTATAATATCAATTAATTGTATACGACAAACTATTCATATTCTAATTATTATTCCTTTTATACCACAAATAATGATTTTTATCACATATGTAAGACAGACTATCGATCGAGCACCGCTCCACTGTAGTTTGAGTTCCTCGCATTTCGCGCGCGTGGGCGAGGGCACACAGTTTCCCAGCCCTCGTTTTTAATCGGGCTTTTTCGGTGACTGGTAAAGTTTGGCGACCATTTCAGACAGGACAGACGTCGTTAAATCGTTCGAAAATCAGCTGAACGGGTCACACTTGTGAATGACCGCTTTTAGTTTTATTGTTTATTTTCTGCGCTGAGAAGTGTTTTTACTGTTTTTGATTGTGAAACGTTTCAAAATGAATTCGGTGGACTTTTTATTGACTAATAAAGATATTATATACGAGATCCGAACGGAAATTAAACGGTTAGGAAGGCCGATACCCGATTTTATTATTTCCAAAACAGACGTAGGAAAATCGCGAAATTATTCACGAAATTTTAATAGTAGTGTCTACGACAGATTTAAGTGGTTATGTGGGTGTCCTAAAAGAAACAAACTGTTTTGTTTTATTTGTTTAGTGATGGGTGGCAACCAAAGTGCATGGACTCAAGAAGGGGTGAGTGATTTAAAACATTTAAATGAACGAGCTAAGAAACATGCTAGCTACAATGAAAAACATTTACATAACATCTTAGATTTTAGTGTGTTGGGAAAGGTAGACATAAGGCAACAGCTTGAAGGTGCTTATCGTGAAAATATAAGACGTCACAATGAAATTGTTTAAAAAACATACATATTTTAAGCCAAATGGATCCGCCTACGCTGCAGTGTTGCTAGATCGGGAGCTACGTTGCCAGTCTCATTACTTCATATTTCGCATATTTTTTTTTAGATTTCGTTTGATCGAAAATTCGCAGAGCTATTTAAATTGTTTACAAACCAAAACAATGTTTATAAGTTGTGAATTTTTAATATTCATAAGGTTCTCCTATTGAACACATTTTAAATTTTCAAAATAAGTTGGAAAGTTTGAATGCTCTTTTATAAGTAAAAAATGTCAGGTTGTTCAAGGCTTTTTTTACGGTTCTATAAAGTTTTGAAAAGCAAAATTCTCAAAAAAAGCCTGCAAAATTATTGTGCCAAAACTATTACACAGCTCCACAAAAAAAAAAACTCTCGTTTGCAGGGATCTGACTATGTTTACTACATGTTTTTTGGGTTGCTAAAACCGAATCCGAAGTCCAAATTGCTCCATCAGATCCGGTTCTTTTCCTAACCTCAAAAAAACAGGTCCAAAACCATGAAATTCAAGCTAAAAGTTATATAATTTGAGAAAAACCCAAACGAAATCCCATAATCATATATTTCATCAATTCCATAACCATATTATCTCAAGACTCCATAACCTTAGGCCCCATAACCTCAAAAACCCAATAACCTTATGATTATAAAACCCCATAACTCAGTAAAAAAGAGACTTATACCCGCTTAAGCAGTGTATATCGATATGTTTGAAACGGATTTGCCCTTCAATCCCAGTACCACTTAACCACAAAACCGCGTGATCCTAAAACCTCATAACCTCAAAAATGCCATAACCTTATGATTGTAAAACCTTATAAACCAGTAAAAAATAGAATTATACGCATTAAAGCAGTGTAAATTAATATGTTTGAAACGGGTGTGCCCTTCAACCTCACTACCACGCAACCTCAATATCCTAATCCTATCCTGATCCTAAAACTTCATAATCTTTAAATATGCATAATCATACGGTTCTAAACCTGATTGAGTTTTAACACAAAAAGTAGTGTAAAATATGGAATGATACCACAAATTTAGTGTAAAATGTAGAATTATATGGTATTTGTGTACAATTGTACACAAATTTTAGGATATTATTCAATTGTGTACATTCAATAGTGTACAACACAATACAATACACAAATACCCGTATAAGATTATGAGGTTTTCAAGATTATGAAGTTTTATCATAACGTGATTTTGAGGTTGAGTGGTAGTGAGGTTGAAGGGCACACCCGTTTAGAAATGTCGAAAATACATTGATTAACACTGCTTGAATGCGTATAAGTCTCTTTTTTACTGGTTTATAAGCTTTTTCAATCACAAGGTTATGGGATTTTTTGAGGTTATGAGATTTTAGGATCACGCGGTTTTGAGGTTAAGTGGTACGGGGATTGAAGGGCAAATCCGTTTCAAACATATCGATTTACACTGCTTAAGCGCGTATAAGTCTCTTTTTTACTGAGTTAGATACCCCATACTTAGAGTTATGGGGTTTTAGAATCATAAGGTTATTGGGTTTTTGAGGTTATGGGGCCTAAGGTTATGGAGTTTTGAGATTATATGGTTATGGAATTGATGAAATATATGATTCTGGGATTTAGTTTGCGTTTTTATCAAATTATATAACTTTTAGCTTGAATTTCATGGTTTTTTGAGGTTAGGAAAAGAACCGGATCTGATGGAGCAATTTGGACTTCGGATTCAGTTTCAGCGACCCAAAAAACATATAGTATACATAGTCAGACCCCTGCAAACGAAGATTTTTTTTGTGGAGCTGTGTTATTGTTATTTTCTTATTTTCCACAACTGTCGTATATCAAAACTATCATTTCTTATGATACTATGGAAAAAGTCCAACCCAAAACAGATACCGCCTGGTCTATTTATGACATTAATGTTTGCTCGTTCATTTTACCGCTTCATGAAAGTATAAAATTAGTGTACTTAATGAATTTAACCAAGGAAATGCCTCTTCTAGCATCTCTGCGGCTTTGCAGTTATTCAAATAAAACTAAACACATACCATTGCGGCCTAACTCAATTTAGCCGACTCACGTCTGTGCCTGTCTTGATGTGCGCGGCATTTTTTGCGACGACAGAAAAAAAATCTAAATTCCTCGAAACCAGGAAAGCTTACGTAACGCAAAAATCCAGCGAAAAAAAAAAACTATTTATAAACCATTTACTTTTTTTGTATTTCTTTTAAGTACGCATATAGATCAAGAAAGTAAACTGCGTTTACATAATTCAAACGTGTGAAAAATTCATAGTACTAGGACACTTTCTCTTATAGGCAAGTGCATGTGGTCACTGGACTATAGACGCTATACCCGCCCACCATTTCTATAAAGCCGGGTGCCAAATGCATTTGGCCCACTGTGGTTTGGTGATTATTGCTAAGATAGGATAACATGAATTATTTACTGGTAAGTGGTGTCCGCGAAGAATTTTATCCGTAGTGAATATTTATGTGTTGTTCCGAAGAACGAATAGGCGGTGTGGTTTTTCAAAATTTGCGGAGTTTTAATAATTGTAGCGACTTTTTAAAAATTGGTGGTGCTTTGATAGGAATAAAAGAACTATATATTTAGGAATGATATCCTTAAAAGTTGGTAAAAAGTTATTAAAATACCTGAAATTCTTGAAGATTTTGTTTGCAATAATTTTGTGGTAAAATATTTTAAGTTAGCTGGTGGTTGTAATGGTGGTTATGGTTATTCAGTTTTAAGTATTCCTTAATTTTGAACCCGAGATGCTGGTTGCAAATTTGTAATTTTGGCAACCACTAAAATTTCAAAAAATTGTACTGAAATGAAGAACATATAATATATTTAATATGCTATGTGTTTTATTTCCACAAACACATAAGGGGGATGCATATTGGACTTTTCATTTAAAATATATTTTTATATGTAATATTGCATTATGTAAATTATAATGTTTTTTAATATCCACATCGTTCTGAGTATAAAAATTATTTATCATTAATTAAATTACTAGATACACGTGTATATTTTCATACTGCTGTTGTTAAATACGGTAAGAAGTTTTTAGAATTGTAGCGATTTTAAATTGGTGGTGCTTTGATAGGACTAAAAGAACTACATTTTTAGGGATGATATTCTTGAAATTTGGTAAAGGTTATTAAAATACCTGAAATTCTAATTTTTTTCTAATGGTTACTAAATTTGTTTGAGGTAAATTTGTGTCAATTTTAATTATTGCTTAACTTTGAACTCGAGATGCTGGTGTCAGATTTTGAATTTTTGTATTTTCTGGGACTATTCAAATTTTAAAAATTTGTGTAATCATATACTTAACGTCAACTATTCTCTAACATATACTATATTTAATATGATGTGTGTTTTTTCATCTAAAATATATTTTTATATATGATATTAGGTAAATTATGTTTCTTAATATCTATCTACATCGTACTGTTAATAGAAATTAGTTATCATTTATTAAATGACACAGATACATTATATGTATATTGTAATACTATTTTTGTTAAATATAGTAACGATTTTATTAATAAAAGCAGTAAACATTTTCATTCAATTTGTGAATATGTGCATATTATTTATTTTAACGTAACATATTATTTATTTTATACAGATATAGTTATCATCATGGCGACAGAATCACTGTGAGTGTTGGCCCAAAAGTATTAAATAGAAATATCAAGATAGTGTCATCATTCAATGAAGGAAATATGTAATTAAATTTAATTAAAAGAAAAAAGTAAATTAAGTAAAGTATTACGTTTGAATATGCTCTTAATTTTCATAAAATAATAGAATTCATAAATAATAAAAGCGTATTCCACAGATGGTTTAGAAATGTGTTTATGCCTCTTTAATAGGTACATTTCACTTGAATTATTTTGATTTAAAGAAAAACATTTGCAAAGTGAATTTAAAACTAAAGACATTGTCGAAATTGACATTTTTAAAATCGAGATACGAAAAACTCAAAAATTCAATTAAAGATGCTCATCAAACAGACATTTTGTTATATCACCGGTATTTACTACATTTTTTCATTTTGGCTTTTGTGATCTAAGCATGAGATATACCGTAGTGGTCAAATAAAAGTTAAATTAACACCTAAGAATGTTGTACATTTATTGGAAAGGTTCTTACGAGTATTGGTCACGAATTATCAAAGATGGCTGTTTATAAACAGCACCTATCAATGTTCTACGAATTGAGTACCTAACTGCTTTATGGACACTGGTTTTTCATTTTTTTTATCCTAGACGATCTTTCCATGTCATTGTTCACGAAAGGTAAATTTTTACAAACATGTGATTCTCATCGTCAAGTGTTCCGAACTATCGTTCTAATCAGTTGTCATTATTTTTAACTTACGTTTATTAAATAATATGGGATATTAGTCTTGATCGGCCTATTAGATGATATCCATCCCATTATCTTGAGTTTAGTATAGTTTTATTGTTTTTATGAAATAGAGTGAAAGAGAGAGTATTTAATATTAAATAGAGAATATTTTTATAATGTTATAAAAAACGTTATAATAGTTGGCCTAGTAAAAAAGACGTATTTCTATTCTTAATTTATATTTTAAATGTACAGGGTTTGTCCGGAAAGTAATGTCAGTGAGCTTTGAAAAATGGTTTTTATTGGTTCTATGTGTACAAATCTTTAGAAACTTTCAAAATACATTCCTCCTGCGTCCACATATCGGTTCCAGCGGGTCTTCCACGCATCTAAAGCCGCACGGTAATCGTTTTCCGGAATCGCCTTTAAAGCGTCGGTGCAAGCCTTCTGAATGTTTTTCACCGACCCAAAATGCTATCCTTTCATTGGGGTTTTGAGGCGCGGAAACAGAAAAAAGTCTGGGGGGGGGGCACATCGGGGCTGTAGGGAGGCTGGGGAACAGCGGTGATGCCTGCCTTGACGAGGTAATCGGCCACGAGGAAGCAGGTGTGCGAAGGCGCATTGTCGTGGTGAAGCTTCCAGGATTTTGAGATGTCTGGGCGGACGCGATTCACCCTGCGTTTCAGCCGCTTCAGCACCTCGACGTAAAACTTTCCGGTTACGGTTGTCCCCTGCGGAACGAACTCATGATGGACCAATCCCTGGCAATCAAAAAATACAATCAGCATTGTCTTGATCTTTGACCTGGACATCCTGGCCTTCTTGGGGCGAGGGGAGTTCGACGTGTGCTATTCCGCACTTTGCCTCTTCGTCTCCGGATCGTATTCAAAGACCCAACTTTCGTCCCCGGTAATGACGTCATCAAGGAAAGCGGGGTTGTCTTTAAAGCGACGCCGAAAGCCTTCTTCAACATTGGAATGGTTTCCGCAGCACTGTTCTCCAGTTTCACACAAAACTTGATCGCCATCCGTTGCTCAAGCGAACGTTGCATTTTTTCTTGCACCGGGTCACTGTAACGACTCTCAAAGAACGAGTGATGCGACCGCTACAACGACCGGTAGCCAACTGACGCTTGTTGGATCTTGTTGCCAGTTCCCCCCACCACAATCCCAGCACGTAAAGCGCGGGCTGGCGCGTACCTACAGTCTCGGGAAAAAAAATGCACTGACATTACTTTCCGGACAAACCCTGTATAACCTTATTTAATTGTCAAAGCTGTTGCATTATGTTACAGCCATTATTTATTTTACAATTGTGAGCGTCATTTGTCAAAAGTTTGATACAACCGAAAAGCTTCGACTTGATCGTTATTTCTATATCTCTCGTTCAGAGCCAGATTTGATGACGTTTTTTGTTTATTATTAGTTTTTTATTATATTACCCTTGTTTTTGACCATTTAAGTTGAAAAGAGCACGATTTTTGAGGTCTTCTTTTGTACTTGATTTTTGACTGGAAAAAAATTCTTTCGACAGAAAACAATGGGAAAAGTGCATTCGAGAGTTATACTGAAAAGTTATGTACTTAGAAAAATATAATTCCAACAAGGGGTGTCCAATATCTCGGCCAAAAGGACACATTGCCAGGGGAAACTTTCATAATTCTTTTACTCAAACCTGGAGAACTTTGGGTTTGGTTTAGAGAACCAAAAGTGTTCAGATTGATCCAAGGAGCAGGCCTTCTCCTCTCCACAATTTTGGGTTTCGGCCAATTTTTGGAACATTGAAATGAAAAAATGGACAATTTAGGGACAGCCATTTTGGCGCAGACTCTATTGAGTATGAGCCAAGAACACGTGTATTTTTCCCAGATGTCTGGAAACGATTGTGAAATTTTAGGAAAGACCATTTTTTTAAACCTTCTAACGGGAAAATGGCCAAACTGAGCCAAATTTGTTGTTGAGAAATTTGTTTAGGACTCTTCAAGCGAGGTGTGTAGTTTTTTTCAGAATTTTTAGAGCAATTTTCGGATTTTTTGAAAAAAAAATGGCCAAATTGAAAATGGCCAAAACGAGACCAAAAATTCTGAAAAAAAATCAGGCATGCTCCTTGGATGAATCTGAACACTTTGTTCTCAAAACTTTTGCCCCAAAGTTCTCCAGGTTTGAGTAAAAAAAATATGAATGTTTCCCCTGACAATGTGTCCTTTTGGCCGAGATATTGGACACCCCTTGTTGGAATTATTTTTTTCGAAGTATATAACTTTTCAGTACAACTCTCGAATGCACTTTATCCATAGTTTTCTGTCGAAAGAAAAAATTATTTCCAGTCAAAAATCAAATTTCAAGTCAGTCAAAAATCAAGTTTGAAGTCAAAAATTGACCTCAAAAATCGTGCTCTTTTCAACTTAAATGGCCAAAAACAGGGGTAAGGTTCAACTTGTATGCACTTTTTTTGGTGTCATTCGAAAGAGCACTCCCAGAAATACTCGGAAAGGCATTTTCCGATTTTTTTTCCATTGTTGTATTTGGCAAGTTACTAAAGAGAGGGTATACAAAAACTGTAGTTTTGACGTTAAAGGGTTAAACTGTCTTTACAATAAAGAAAACAATCCAATCTTTATAATAAAGCATGGATGACTATTTTTTTTAACTTATGAAGGGTAATGAAATTTATTTGGTATAATAAATGTTAAAAGTCTATTTAGATTCAGTATTCAACAATCAAGCCCAAAAATATATTTTAGGTCTCATGCTCTATTATGAAGGTATGTATAAGAATTTTAATTATTTACAGCATCCCATCAAAAATTTTCTCTGCATTGATTAGACAGCTTGAACTCTTGGATGTAGACAACTTAAAAACTTAGACTACATAAGCAAATGTTGTTTTTAGATGTATTTGACTCCTTGCAAAATCTTGATTAGTGGCATTGTTTTTTTCCGAGTTACAAACAGTGTAACGATTTTTTTCACTACACCTTTTCATAATTCTGCATGAAACAATTTAATACTAAATAGAGCAAGTCTGAGCTAAAAAAAAAACTTGTAGGAAGCTGCCTGACATTATGAGGTATTCTAAATCTAATTACTGCTACTGCTAAATGTAATCATGCATTAATATTTTATGAGTTTAATTCGTTTTTTCTCTCGTGAATACTCTCTGGGGTAGGCTCGACTAGTTGGATGGCAACTGGACCGAAACGATAACTTTAACGCTTGCTCGGTATACAGGGTGTCCCATTATTAAGGTACCATAGCGAAACAACAGATTCTTTGGGTGGTACGATTTAACCAAAAAATAATTAAAAAAAAACTGGACGTTTTCCACGAAGTTTCCAGTTTTTTGTTTCTACGCGGAAGGTGCCAGTACCCACTCCAGGAAAAAATAATTAAATAAGATATTAAAAATATTAAGATTTAACGAAACTTACCTTAGTCCATAAAATATCGGTAACCAAGATACATGTTGTCAAAATTATAATTTTATTTTCGATTTACATAAAAGACTTCTTCAAAAAACAACATTTTATCACAAAATGTCGTGTTTCTTTGGGGAGAGGAATTCTAATTTGATAATCATTTTAATGTAAATTATAGGGGGGCGCTCTCTGTATCATTCTGAGAATATAAAAAGTGGTGTAAGTTGTTTGCGTCTAATAATATTTATGTTTTTTATTAAAAATATCAATTTTTTCATCATTGATAGGGAGAAAATGTATACCTTTTAAATGGCGCTCTGAATGACCTTTTGATAAATAAATGATGGAGAAATTATATATCTTCAATAAAAACGTAAATATTGTAAGGCGCAAAAAACTTACACCATTTTTTTTTTGTATTCAGAATGCTGCAGAGAGCGCCCTCTACAATTTACATGAAACTGATTGCCAAATTAAAATTCTTCTCAAAAAACCCCCCAATTACCAAATTTTGTGAAAAAATGTTGTTTTTTTGAAGAAGTTATTTTTTATTTAGACAGCTAAGTTCGGTTAAATCGTAATATTATTATCGAAAGAATCTGTAGTTTCGCTGTGGCTCGTTAATAATGAGACACCCTGTATATGAATACGTTTAATATAATTTTCCGGACTGCTAATGTCGTTACCGTAATTCGCCAAGACAAATTTAATAACAATGGATAATGTTAATCGGGCGAAATGGTGTTACATAATGTCAGAACACTCGTATTAATAATTTATTGCATAAGCTGTCTTTTTTATTAGTCTGCTTACGTTTGTTTATAGAGAATTTGAGACGGGAGTTTCTTAATTTCCATTAAAATTTCTTGAGGAAACTGGATATTTTTTAAGTGCGGTTGTAATAATAGATACTTTCACTTTTATTTTAACAGTCATAAACGGAATCACCAGGAAGTTGTATTTCAATCCATCTGAATATTTTTTACCTAGATGGTATCGTGATAGCAATTGCTAAAAACAGTTTTCAAATTTATAATCATTTAAATAAAATCAAGTTAACCCTTTAATGCCCAAGTGCACTGTCAAGAGACATGAACTTAGAGGCTCATATTACTGATAGAAAAAAATAAAGAAACAACAACTAAAACCATGTATTTCTATGTTTTCGAGGTCGCTCTTTCAAAAGGAATCGTTAAAATTTGCAAAAAAAATTGATGTAGCCTTCAATTTTTAACAAAAATTATTAAAAAAACGCGAATTTTTCAAGATTCCTTTTTTTTTTAAATCGCAATTTCAGCTATTTCACTCGAGACGTGTATGAGAACAATTTAATTTTCTCATTTAGAGGTTAGAATAACTAGATATAGCAAAATTCAAAGGGTGATATTTCTCGTTTTTTACCAGTTGCGGGATCATTGACGCACAAAAAGAATTTCGAAAAATTATTAGTACTTTGGGGGTTTGTGGGGTCGCTGATCACGATCCTGATGTCAGAATTTCAAAATTCAAGACGGCGGATTCAATATGGCCATCATCCCGAATCAAATTTCAAAATTTTCGATTATTTTGCCTCAAACTTTGTAACGATTCCGATGTCAGAATTTCATAATTCAGGATGGTAGATATGACATGGCGACCATTTTGAAGCAAATTTTGAAATCCTGAGTGTTGAAATTCTGACATCGGGATCGTGATTAGCGACCCCGAAAACCCTTGCTTTACAAAGTTTGAGGCAAAATAATAGAAAATTTTGATATTTGATTCGGGATGGTGGCCATATTGGTTTCGTCATCTTGAATTTTGAAATTCTGACATCAGGATCGTGATCAGCGACCCCAAAAACTTCAAAGGTACTAATTATTTTTCAAAATTCTTCTTTTGCGTCAATGATCCCGCAACTGGTAAAAAACGAGAAATATCACCCTTTGAATTTTGCCATATCTAGTTATTCTAATCTCAAAAATGAGAAAATTAAATTGTTCTCATTGCGTTTGCTTCAAATACACGTCTCGAGTGCACGTTTCTATTTGTTTTTGAGTGACCTCGAAAACATAGGAACACATGGTTTTAGTTGTTTTTTCTTTATTTTTTCTATCAGTAATATGAGCCTCTAAGTCCATGTCTCTTGACAGTGCACTTGGGCGTTAAAGGGTTAAGATAAGAGCAAAACATATCATCATCCGTTAAGAACGTTTATGATTTTATTACTTTGCGACGCAAAAAAAAAATGATATGGAAAACGAATAGGCCCACTGGTAGCCATCTTATAAAATTGTCTCCTAACCTTGCTTTGGCAGTTTGCTTTTTTCTTGGCCGAGGACACCGTTTAACTTTTTTCTTGGACTTGTTCTTCAATTCCTTATATTCTTCCTTCTTTTCCAGTTTTTCTTTGGCTTGTGTTGATGCCATAATAACTGAATGCTGGGTTCTATGAGTTTGACTTCTACCCGCAAAACTTATGTTCATTCCCTTTCTTGGGGTTGCACAGTCTTGTCTTCATTGTCAGTCACTTCGTTTTCCAAAACTTCTTCTAGATCTAAACCTCAAGAATAAGCTGATTCTGTCGAGGAAGAAGATTTACGAAGGCGCGAATAAATTGCTCTGGCACTGGTAAAGGTAGTCTAGAACTAGATGGTATGATAGATAGAAGTACGAGATGGGATTTGAACAGCTGGGACCAATATCGACCGGAGGTTACCCTTACATGAACCTTAACACGACGAACACTCAAAATTTAATAAGAAAACACCGTAAAATAAACTAGCATCTGCACTTCGGACAACTGCAGAAATTGCAGCTGCAAAAGAAACTGCAAATATTTGCCTCCTTTCCCCTACTACAATGCCGCACTTTTTGCTCTCATAACTTTTTTAAAACTGGTCTCCTAAACCTGAAAGTGGCCTCAATCGAATCCTCCTCTTTCCAAAGAGGTGCACTTGACCCTCTACCTCGTGGGTCCTCTTCGGAAGTTTTGCCTTATTTTTGTTCTTGGCCTAATTTGGTGAAGTTGTACGATAAGTTGAAACACATTCCTTACTTTACGATAACCTTGTATATTTCCAGGTATTAGGCATCTCCCTGGCGCTCGTCCTCGGCTGCTTCTGTCAGCAGTACAGGGACGACGCGGAGCAGTACTACCAGAGGACGCCGCCGCCGCAGATCCTCACCCACAAGCAGGCGCTGAACCACGACGGCAACTTCAAGTACCTGTTCACGTCGGAGAACGGGCTGGCGCAAGGCGAGAGCATAGCGCCGGACGGCTCCAGGAACGGCGGCTACAGCTACGTGGACCCCACGGGCCGCAAGATCTCCGTCAAGTACACCGCCGGCAAGGAGGGCTTCAGGATACTGGAGGCCGACCACCTGCCCAAGGCGCCGCAGCCCGTGGCGCCGGTGCCCGCGGCGCCGCAGCAGGTGCAGGCGCACATCCAGCAGCAGCCCCTCCAGCAGGCGTACAGGCCGCAACCCTACGCCCTCCAGCAGGGGGTCGACGACGGCCAGTACAGGCCCCAGGTGTACGAGAGGCCACAACCGGTGAGTACGGCACTGTTTCGACTGGCAGTAGACGCCTGGGAAGTTGACACGTTTAGCTAACCCTAGTTCTAATTTTCTTATTTTATTTATGGCGTTGCTTTGCCCAAATGGCAACGAATGTTCAATTCGTGTTTTTTTTTGTTCATTCTAAGAATATAAAAAGCGGTATAAGATTTTTGCGTCAATCAGTCATTTATTGACAGAAATAAACGAGGAAATTTAGCATTCCACCTCCAAAATTTCCGCAGTAAGATGGATTTTGACGTTATTAGGCTCGTTGGATTCCTTGTAAAATTTAGAAAAAATGTTACCTTTTTTTTGTCATATACAAATCAATAACTGCATTACTGCACCTAAAAAATGCATTTTTGGGGTGCAATTTTTCCAGCCAATCAAAGAAAAAATCATAGTTCAAGAATACATTGTTGAAATGGGTTGAATTTGGTTACTCGGGGGGTTTTTGGGATCGCTGATCACGAATCTGATGTCAGAAATTGACTCCGATGAATCTGGGGTCCCGGAACCCTGGTCATCAGGCCCATCCACGAGATTTTCCCTCGAACTCGGCCTGAAACTAAACGAAAATGGTTACTCGGTGGTTTTTGGGGTCGCTGATCATGAATACGTTGTTAGTTTTGTTGTCCGTTACACCTGGAGGATCATGAACCCTGGTCGCCAGGCCCATTCGCTTCGAAATTCTCGGAATTGTGATAATATCTTTTTTTAAATACGCGTCTTGAAGCGTATTTTCAAGTTATTATAGTCACAATTCCGAGAATTTCGAAGCGAATGGGCCTGGCGACTAGGGTTCCCGGTCCTCCAGGTGTAACGGACCACAAAACTAACAACGTATTCATGATCAGCGACCCCAAAAAACCCCCGAGTGACCATTTTCGTTTAGATTCAGGTCGAATTCGAGGGAAAAGCTCGGGGATGGGCCTGGCGACCTGGGTTCATGGTCTTCCAGGTGTAACGGACTACAAAACTAACAACGTATTCATGATCAGCGACCCCAAAAACGACCGAGTAACCATTTTAGTTTAGATTCAGGTCGAATTCGAGGGAAAACCTCGGGGATGGGCCTGGTGACCAGGGTTCCTGCTCCCCATGTTCATCGGGGTCAATTTCATCATATTCGTGATCAGCGACCCCAAAAACCCCCGAGTAACCAAATTCAGCCCGTTTCGACAATGTATTCTCGAAATATGATTTTTTCTTTTTAATTGGCTGGAAAAATTGCACCCAAAAATGCATTTTTTAGGTGCAGAAATGCAGTTACTGATTTGTATATGACAAAAATAGGTAACACTTTTTCTAAACTTTACAGGGAATCCAACGAGCCTAATTATGTCAAAATCTATCTTACTGCGAAAATCTTGTAGCTTTGGCTCTCTTTTGTGCTAAATTTCTTCGTCTAAAAATGTATATCCTTTAAATCCGGTTCGATTGACCGTTTTAGAGGTATTTCCGTTTAAAGTGTTTAGTGCAACAACAAAGTTGTTTTTTGATTTACCAAAAAAAAGGAACTACCAGACTAATAAAAACGTCATAAGTGAGTTAATTAACTAAATCTAGTTGTATAGTATATTAAAATAAAAAGTAAAACGTTCCCAAATTAAAAAAAAAACAAATAAATTTGGAATAAAACGTACCAAACCTAAGCGCAAATATCTCGAAAATCTTTCACTCTATGGGTTACAACAATGGTACATGATCTACGTAAAACACATAAAAAATTCAATATTACAGTCAAAATTAATGTTTGGACAGCGGCGTAAAATTTAGGAGGAGGGGGGGGGGGGGGAAAGATGTTGCTTCCGCCATTGCCAAAAGTAAATTATGTAATTGTTTTTTTCTCTAGTTAGGTGTCCCTTATGGCAATAAAACCTCTTGCCAAATTTGAAAAAGTAATAATAAATGGTAATAAACAGTAATAAAAAGTTGCCGATTTGTTATTGTCATTTACTCATCATTCATTCGGTTTGGCTTTTATAGTATTGTATCATTTGAGTTCAGTACCTTTGATATCAGTGGTTCTTAACCGCAAAAAAAAATCCCATACTTTTCTGAGTATGGGCACAAAAATTACTTATTAGGCAACCATGGACCTTCCTTAGATAAAAGTTTATCATAAATAAAGTAGGAAAACCCAATAGGTATTCCTCGCCCAGTACTTCCCTAACCAATACTACATTACCAGTATTTATTTCCCCCATTTTTATTTTACACTATAATTAGAAGACATGCAAGCAACATATCTTTTTTTACGGACCACCCTATATATTTTATTAGAGGATAACTTTTGTATTCATAACAACTAACAAACAGTTTTGGTTTGGACAGTCTAACCGTCAGTTAAATTAATCCGCCTTAACCGGGAATAAAAGCATCGGACCTTAAAATATTATTTTTATTAAACCATTCGAGTTGAGGTAGTTGTATTTTGTGAGATAAAATATGCATGTGATACGCTATACGAGGTGTGTAAATAAAGAAATGAGATCTTTTTATTTTTTTTGTTCGAATAGAATTACAATTCAGTATTGTGTCTCAAAATAACTTCCTTGGGAAGCCACACAGCGCTGGAGACGGTTTTTCCATTCCTCCTAGCAGTGCTGGAACTCATATACTGGAATAGCCTTCAGCTGGTCGGTTATAGCCGTTAGAATGTTTTCTATGGTCCCAAAATGACGTCCATTGAAGTGATTTTTCAATTTTCGGAAGAAAAAAGGGTCACAAGGACTCAAGTCAGGCGAATAAGGAGGCTGAGGAGCCACAGAAATGTTTCTACTGACTAAAAACTCGTTTGCCGCAATAGTTGTGTGACAAGGCGCATTGTCGTGATGCAACATTCCTGATGTTTGGTCTCACAGGCACGATCCTTTTTCGAAGTTTTTCAGGAACCTCTCTGTAAAAGTGTTGATTTAGTGTTTGGCCTGGAGGCACCAACTCTTTGTAGACAATTCCCTGGTTATTAAAAAAAAACAAATCAGCATGTATTTGATCGTCATTACATGCTTTGGTACTTGGTTTCCGGGTCGTACTCAAACACCCAAGTCTCGTCACCAGTAATAACACGTTCCATAAAATGGGGATAATTTTCAATCGATTCCAAAATGTCAAGACACCTTTCTCTCCTGATGTCCTTTTGTTTCTGCGAAAGGTTTTTTGGAACCATTTTTGCGCAGATTTTTCTCATCCCCAATTCATTAGTCAAAATCTGATGAACGGTGGTGTGATTCAAATTTAAATCTTCCCCGATCATTCTTGTCATCAACCGACGTTCTGAAAACACAATATCCCGTATTCTATCGACATTTTCATCGATTCTGGAAGATGAAGGCCTCCGCTGCTTGGTTCATCTTCAATCGACTCTCTTCCTCATGAGAATGCTTTAAACCACCGAAAAACCTGAACTCTTGAAGAAACACTGTCTCGGTAGGCGCATTGAAGCTTTGCAAAAGTATCCGTTGTGCTGTGTCCAAGCAAAACCTGATAATGATTGATTAATTATGACAATATTAATGTCACTAATTTTTAAAACGCACTAGAAAAAAATCGGTTTACGAAAACAGTCACAAAGAATAAACAAATGACTCTAACAAGTTCAAACATGTACTGAAGGTACATTACTTATTAACCTACCACCCTTCCAAGTCCCATCTCCGCAGTGTTGCTAGATCGGGAGCTACGTTGCCAGTCTCATTACTTAATTTACACACCTCGTACAATACAATACACTTTTCGGGTAGAGAACTTAAAAAAATCACTATTTTAGATTAGGAGGCCTTTTTGTTATTTGTGATTTTCCAATTGATAAATGTATCAGTCTCCGCCGTATTAAAAATTATTACAAAATTAGTTAGGGTTAAGAATTTTCGTTGAACGGTGCGGGGAGAATTTTAAAACGATATCAAAAAATGTGTCCATCCGAATGAAAAAAATAAATAAACTGAATATATGCAACAATTTTATGCTCCGATGTGGTTAATAAATTTCGAAACTGTTCTTATCCCTTATGTATATATCCCGCATACATATATACATAGGTCGTTGATATCGATTTCTATTCTTGTTAATTTTTCAGATTATAACTAATGTTACCACTTACATGTCTCGTACAAGTTATGAGCTCCTTTCACATGGTTATTTATACGTGCGAAATGTATGTACATACATATGTATGTACGCGTTGCGCCACTTAATCCGGGCAATGTACCATAGTCGATTATTTCCCAATATGCCACAGATTAAAAAGTTCTTTATTATTCTACGCGGTATTTACCGGCAATTTTATCTAAGTACATATCCTGTGTCTACTTTCCGTTGATTGCAACACGACATTCTAATAACCGTCATGTACTAAGGCGTTAAATTATCAGTTGTTTATCACTATCACGAATATTTAAATTAGAACCAGCTACAGATATGATTAATACGAGAAATGTAAATACAAATAAAAAAAAAACTCAAATTGTGAGGGTGCGAAGAACAATTTTTAAGTATCCTGTATTTTTTTAACTTCTTATCCGTATTAAAAATATTATCCGTAGTTTTATGAACACAAAAAATGTGTCATTATTGTTTGAGTATTTCAATTTTTTCGAGATATATCGCGACATCGCGTTCTTATATTCAGCTTGATAGTCTCCTGATGGTAATTGTGTTAAACTTGCAAATACTCTTACTTATTGTATTAAAAACGTAACAAGACATCTCGATATATGTACCTCGAAAACAGTTGAAATAATTATACAATAATAATACATGTTTATGATCAGAAATCTACAGATCTCTCTATCTAAGTAAAAAATACAAGGTATCATATTAAAAAAAAATCGCATCCTTATACTTTGAGTTTTTTTTTAAATTTTTGATTATTAAAATTCATAAAAAAATGTGTAAATTTCATTTTTGAATATTTCGATTCGATGAAAATTTAGTGAAACAAAGGGGGTGTTAATTCAATGCAATAAACAGTGTATATTTGGCGATCTTAACGTATCATGTTTTTAACCATTTTAGTTGGTGAATCTCCCGCCTATCACCCAGGCTAAACTGCCCTACCAGCAACCTTCGGCGAGTACCAACACCATCGAAGAAAAGGAATACCACGACGAGCCAGGAAAACCCTATAGCTTCGGAAACGGATACATCTTCGAGTTCTCCGGTTAAGCTTAAGTACTTTAGTCCTGTAAATTTATTGTTATTTAATTTCGGCATATTTTTTACCGCGTTCATTAGTTGTAATTGTAAAATTTAAATATTTCCCGTACATCTTCGGCGGGAGATGGTGTGCTTGGAAATGTGACCAATATTTGCGTCATCGTTATTTGATTTCTTAAACTCGTGGAAGGAGGTGCACACAAAAATCCTTTTTATTTATTATCAGTTGTTGACCATGTCTTTTTCTCAAACGAAATTATTATGTTTTTCTCTTGAGCTTCGTCATTTTTGTTATTTTTCTTTCAACTAAATATTAATTGCGATTGGGTAGTATAAATCCTAAGTACCTGTTATTTTAGTTATGTTATGACATCGATATTTTTTTTTGTATACCTATCCAATATGTTTTTATAGTTTTTTTTTCAAAACCATTATTCATTTGTTCATGTACTTGATCCGCTTTCACTGATGAGGACTGAATTCTGTTGAAATATTCTGTATCTATAGCCCTCTACTTCGCGTTATTTTGTATCTATTTTTTTTATTGTATTGAAAAGTTTCTGTTTCCTAATAAAAGCATTTTTCTCCAGTTGATTCGTTTTACTTATCAAACTTGTTTACCTATATGAATCATCTCAAACAATTTGTAGGTATTCTTGTATAGTTATTTCTGAGCCGTGGCCTTTTTGAGAAATCCAACATGGTGGACCTCAAAATGGCCACTATGTATCAAAATAACGATATACAGGAAATTAAAATCACAGAAAAAGGTAAAAAGGTCCTCTAGAGTCAACGAAAATAGTGTATTTTTTTTGTATTTTGATGCACTGAAATCGCATCTGGTACCGAAATTGCTTCATGTAAGGATAAGGATTACAATATATGTATAAAAAAAGTGTCAATAAACAATTCTTTAAATAATGAATATGATATGAAGTTTTGAAAATATGTATATATTGCTAATGAATGTGTCCAAAAAATCTGGTTATCAGTATTCTACACATAATGTCTTAAAATATTAGGTATAAATCTATTAAATATATTAAACTGCGAAATTAAACATTGGTAAGTCTAAGTATATAGAATTTACATTCTTCAGAAAACCATATTTTATTGAATAAACAAAATCAAACTGGATTATGAAATTAAAATTTCACCAAACATGTTTGCAATATCCAAAAATGAACAAAAAATTGATCTAACCTTAGAGAAAAATATTACCTTCCATATACATATGTAGGTATTAGGCAGCCAACATGTCTATTCCAATAATTATTTCGGTGAAGTGAAATGCTGGTTGCATATCAATATACCGCAAAAGATCTCCTGAAAATTTGCAAGCCTATGTTCCTTTGGGCGCTCTGTTCATTTTTGCCTCAAAAATTATACTTTTGATGGTGGAAATTTTATGTTTCCGCTGCGAAATTTTAAAACCAAACATTTTGATCTTTTGCGTTATTTTGATACAACTAACCGTTTTTGAGAAAATCGCTAGTGAATTGAATATATTTAAGGGGTTTGTAAATTTTCAGGAGATTTATGTATTACTGTAGTCACAGATCAAAATAATTGACTTTTTTGCGTAAATTAGGTATGATGGCTGTTGCTCTGAGGAAGTGAATTTTAGGACACATGTTTACAGGGAGATAAAGTCTTATTTTAACCTCAAAAATACGCCTTAAAATCTCTGTAGTGAATGTTGAAGCGCCCTGTATTATTAATTGTCAGGAATCCATTCACCACCCCCTCTGGCTGCGCTACTGTCTTGCAGGTCAAATTCCGAAACCAAGGGTAATCAGCTTTTAAGATAGCGATTATGATGTATAATACACGATATTGATGCTATACACATTGTTTGCGACAATACACTTTAGTTCTGTGTTTCGCTAAGAGAGTCCGTTTTATAGGATCAAGTAACGGTAACTGGTCTGTTGGTTCTTAGTGGACCTTTTCAAAAACAGAGTAACACTTTCCTTGTAAATTAGAATTGCATTCCTTGTAAATGTATTATGCCGATATTTTCTTCTTTTGTCTACTCTATTATGTTGGTAACGGTAAGTTATTTCGTTGTTATATTATATATTATATATTTTAAACATAGTAAATATAAATCAGTCGTGAGCAATGTGAATATTTGTAGGATAGGTAAGTAATCGATATATCGGATTTTCGATTCATAAGTACCTAGCACATACTGTATGAGAAGAAAATAAATGTACTTATTAAAATTTATAGTAATGCTAGTCTCTTAGCATATATATACGAGGGAGTACCCAAAAATAACCGGAAGTATTTTTTAAAAGCTATATATTTTCAAATGTTTTACAAAAAAACATTATCATAAAGAAAATTTGTCAAATGAAGAAATAAACTTAAACTTCTCACATCAAAAATTAACATCCCACTTTTTTTAAAACTTAATAAAGTAGTAAGCAGTCCCCCACACCCATTTGAAAGTGGGGAGGAGTCCCGCAGACTGTAGCCAGTTAGAGAGTTAACTGTGTATTATAAATATACCTAAACGAGTACATAATTTTATTAAAACTGGTGTCATGTTTCATCATTACATAGATCCTAAAGATTAACAACTTTCCAGCGACACAGAAAAATAGTTTTCTCAAATTGGCAAGACAGCATTATTAGTTCCACAAGGTTCTAAATTAATACAAAAAATTAAATTCAAGATGATACATCAACTATTAGCTGATTTATAGTTATATTGCGTAGCTTAGTTATTCTATCTCTGTAAAAAATGGATTACGTTTTATTAAGATTATTATAATTTTTCAGCGAACTTGAGTACTCCTCCAGAAGTAATAACTCCACTAGGGAAAGTTCAAGGAGAATGGAAAATAAGCTACGAGGGCCGTCAATATGCTTCTTTCTTGGGGATACCCTACGCGAAACCACCTATTGAAAATTTAAGATTTAAGGTAACTGTTTTCTTGGGGAATAAAATTAAATTCAGAAAAAATAGTTATATTTTAATATCATTGTAAGTAGTCCGTAACGTAGCAAGTACTTAATCCATTACTTTATTGGTAAGAAATGCATATGCTTATACCAAAATATTACAGTACAGGCCCAAAACAAGCATTCTACAGCCATATCTACCGCATTATACATCATTGTATAGTATTATAATATGCAAATAATCATTATCCATCAAACTCATTTGTAACATTTCTAATTTCTGAGTAAATTTTCTGAATAAATTATTATTCTGTATTATATACTGACACCATCTGGACGTTAACCAAGGTGGGTAAAATTATGTGAAAAGACTTCTAAATATTTATTTTTATTTTGTTATCATAGTATATTTAAAACATAACAAAAGTTACATAAAATAATATATCCTGTGTAGATAAAATTTACAAACTCAGCGCATTCCGCTTCTATTATATATTCAGACGAATGCACTGAGTCGCTAGTCTATTTGTATGTACGAGTAAACTCACTTCGCTGTATATCCTGTCTTTTATTTTTTCAAGATCCCAAAAGGGCCTAATACATAACTGGCGCAGTCGGTAGGATTGGCTAACCCTTGTATCGCACAAGTGGGAGTTTTTCTAAACAGAGAAGCCATCTTACGAACAAAACCGTATTAAGGCCTTAGGGACGAAAAATTTAAGAGAAATTCGCCGCGATCGGAATTCACGCGAAACCAGTAGGCTGAATTGAGTAGGCCGCCCGCTCGTTTACCGACGGAATTTTCGCGTTGAGTGAAGTGGACCGAATTTAGTAGGTCTCCCGCCCGTGTGCTAGAATTTTAAGGATAACTCGAAGGATTACCTGGTGTCTTCTGCTGCATCCTGAAAGGTTTTATCAACCTGGAACTGGAATTGATACTTGGTGAGTACCTGTGCCAGTACTTCTCTAGACTCCCTGTCCATTTCCCAACTGTATATTGGAGGATAGGTTAATTTTAAGTAGTGAACAACGAATTTGAGTAGTGACTTTCAAATCATAGTCCTATTTTCAGTAAAACGTTGCTATCACATTAGGTTTTAAGTTTAAAGAAAAATAAACTTTCAAGCTTGGGTTCGCTGAACTTTAAGTTTTTAAAATTGAAAGAAAAAATAAATGTTTGAGCTTGGGTTCGATGAACTTTAAGTTTTATAAGTCGAAAGAAAAATAAATTTTCAAATTTGAGTTCGAGTAACTTAGAGTTTTTATGAGTAAACGTGGTCCAAGACCATACAGAGTGCCTAGTAAATTATTTAATAAAAGTGAAGACAATTTAGTTGTAGAGTTAGGAAATAGAATTGTAGAAAATTTAGGAAGCAGCGAAATGGCTCAAGAAGCAGTTTTAGATTCCCAAAAATTAAACCATTTGAGTGCCACAATTCCACATTTTTATGGCTCAGAAATTGAGCTGACACAGTTCGTAAATTCAGTAGACACGTTTCTTTTGGCATTGGAGATCCCTGAACCAAGCGAACTCCAATGGCAGCTTTTGTTAAATGTAATAAAAAATAAATTAAAAGGTCCAGCCCGATTTCTTGTACTGGGTCGCCCTGAATTACAGGATTGGCGTAGCATTAGAAATTTATTAATTCAAAATTATTCAGATCATAAATCTTTACAAACGTGGCAAAACGAAATTTGTTTGCTGCAATATAATTTTAGGGAACCTATTTCAGTATTTTGTAACCGGATTTTAGCCATGAGATCCAAAGTAGTCCAAAAAATTCAGTTACATTACAATGACCCTATTGAGAGGAATGCCCTTCAATCTGTATATTCTTCTCTTCTTTTGAATAAACTGAAAAGCAATTTGCCGCCAAACTATGAGCCCATAATTTTGTCCCGTCCCGACCTGGTTACACTCGAGCAAGTCGTACAAGCCATTCTAGAATTAGAGACATTCTACGAATTTAAAAAATTCTAATCGTCGTGTGCCAAACATTCCGCCACCAAAAAATATTCAGACCTCAAATAGGCAACCACCGGTCGTTCCCAGACCAAATTTCCAAAATCCACCATCTTATTTGCCAAGGCAATTTCCGTCAATGCCACCACAAACTCAACAACAACTTCCCCCTAGGCAAAACTTGTATCAGCCTAAACCTCAGTTACCACCAAGACGGTTTCCACCGCCAACGTATCGTCCAAATACCCAGGTTTCTAACCGAAACCAACAATATAAACCGGAACCTATGGACACTTCCGGTACAACTTTGATCAAATACCAAAATATGCCCATAAAAACCTTTCAAAAATATTGCCATGAGTTAGAGCAAGAATATGACCCGCCTTATTTTGAACCAGAATATGAACAAAATTATCAGGACTATTCTTTAGCTCCTGAACAAACCGAGTTGTATGACCCTGACGAATTAGAAAATAATGAAAATGAAAATTTTCAGTTAACAGCCTCGGAAACCCCAGCGGAGAAATGATTTTTGAGACAAATTCGGTATTTGCAAGTCCTCTATCATATATCAAAATTTCAAATCCACCTTTAAAATTGTTAATTGATTCAGGTTCTTCAAAAACAATGATCCGTCCCGATATTATTCAAAAATTTTATCCGGAATGTGTATATCAATCCACAAATGTAATTAGAACTTGTATGGGACAGAAAAGAACAAAATTTTGTGCAACGATTCCTTCCCTTTGATGAATTTCAAAGTAATGAATCTATAGATATTTTGCTATATGATTTTCATGATTTCTTTGATGGACTTATCGGATTAGACACAATAAATCAATTTGACCTGTTGTTTGATTATAAAAATAGAGTTGCTTTTAATGACAAAATTTCGATTCCTCTTTATGTTAGAGACCCTTTAGAAACATCTAAAAGAGTAACAGTAAATGCAAACGAAATTTTTAAAACCCAAATTCCAGTCTCGATCGATTATGGTGAAATTGTAATTCCCAAAATCGAAACGGATCATATCACCATTCCAGAAACCATTTCTTTTGCTGAAAACGGACAAGCCCTTGTAGAAATTCACAATTATACAGATGAACCCTGTACTGAATATTTCGACTATCCTGTTAGGGTAGAATCTTTAGAAAATTACACCCCTACCAAATTAAAAGTTTTACCTTTGAAAGATACCAATACCGATATAAAGACTTTACTTAGGACCGATCATATGAACGCGGAAGAAAGAAAACAAATTTTGAAACTTTGTAATAAGTATAAACGCCTTTTCCATACCGAAGATCAACAACTTACTTGTACAAACGGTGTAAAACACATAATAAAAACTAAAACCGAAGACCCCATTTACACAAAATCATATCGCCTCCCATATGTTCAAAGACAAGAAGTTCAAAAACAAGTTGAAAAACTTTTAAATGACAAAATTATACGACCCTCGCAAAGTCCCTGGTCTAGCCCTGTTTTAATTGTTAATAAGAAACCGGACGCCTCTGGAAAAACCAAATACCGTATGTGCATTGATTATCGTAACCTAAACAACGTTACAATCGATGATAGGTACCCCATACCAAATATTAATGACATATTGGATAAACTAGGCAGATGTAATTATTTTACAACTTTAGATTTGACTAGCGGGTTCCATCAAATTGAAATGGATCCTGATAGTGTTCCAAAAACAGCTTTCACTACAGAGAGAGGTCATTACGAATTTCTTAGACTGCCATTTGGCTTAAAAAACGCACCGGCAACATTTCAGCGAGTTTTAGATAACGTTTTGAAAGACCTCCAAAATCGAGTTTGTTTAGTTTACATGGATGACATCATTATTTTTTCAAGTTCTTTAACTGAACACATTCAAAATCTTGAACTTGTATTTAAAGCCCTAGATAAAGCTAACCTCAAAATTCAGATAGACAAATCAGAATTCTTGCGAAAAGAAACAAAATTTTTAGGACACGTAATAACGCCAGAAGGACTAAGACCTAACCCAGATAAAATAATTGCCATAAAAAAATTTCCAATACCTAAAACTGCAAGAGAAATTAAGTCATTTCTTGGATTAGTAGGATATTATCGTAAATTCATCGATAATTTCGCCAAAATTACCAAACCACTTACATCTTGCCTACGGAAAAATCAAAAAATTATACATACTAAAGAATTCATTGAGGCATTTGAAAAATGTAAAACACTCATAACTAACAGCCCCATTCTTGTCTTTCCCGATTTTAATTTACCTTTTGAAGTTACGACAGACGCGTCTAATTTTGCTTTAGGTGCTGTCCTATCGCAAAATGGAAAACCAATTTCTTACGCCTCGCGCACTCTCAATCCGGCAGAAACGCGATATTCAACCATAGAAAAAGAACTTTTAGCAATTGTTTGGGCAACTAAAAACTTTAGACCGTATCTATACGGCCACAAATTCAAAATTTATTCAGATCACAGACCATTACAATGGCTTTTTAGTTTAAAAGACCCTTCATCTAAACTCATGCGTTGGAGAATTAAATTAGAAGAATATGATTACACTGTACACTATAAAAAAGGTACTGAAAACAAAGTAGCTGATGCCCTTTCCAGAATCAAAATTAACGAATTAAATTTAAAGGAATTGCCCAGCCTAGAAAATGACGATTTAGATTCTTTGTTAAATAACCCACCGGCAGAATCAATGGAACAATTACTTTCGGCCTTAAATGATAACGTAGAAAATACAGAAATTGCTTTAAATTTACCAGATAACGCCGCGATACCCGATGAGGAAGCGAACTTATTAAAACAATTGGAAGAATTGTCCGATAATACGCGACACACTGCCGTAGAAAACCCTATCTGTGCTCCGCAAATTTCCGAACGAAGCATTAATAGCTACAATAGGCAAGTCTTTATTAACGAGTCGCCAAGTATAATAGAGCGTTTTGTTGCCCGTGAACTAAAACCGTTCCCCGATAAAATGCGAATTAGTATTACATTTCATACTTCTATCTCAGACGACGAAATAACAAACGTCTTAAAAAATTATCTAACCCATACAAAGTTGTCCTGTGTATATTTCCATTCTGACCAAATAAAAACAAAAACACTCCGAGTCTTATCAAATAACTTTTCTCCTGAAACTAAAGTAGTAATTTCAAATTGTTTTCTAAAAGATATTATTTCGGAAGATGACAGGCAAGAACAAATTAAATTCTTTCACGAAACTAAAACCACTCATAGAGGTATAAATGAGACTATCAAACGGATTTCTCAAAAAACTATATTGGCCAAACCTTTCGACAGATGTTCATAATTACATCACTAAGTGCGAAATTTGTAACCTTACAAAATATGACCGTAATCCACAAAAAGTCAAAATTCAAACTACTCCAACCCCATCGCGTCCTCTCGAAACTTTGCATATAGACTTATTTCTTATTGAAAAAGAAATATTTCTCACATTGTTCGACCCTTTTTCCAAATTTGGCCAAGCCATTAAAATAGATTCTAGAAACGCTTTAGATACTATTCAAGGACTAACTACTTTTACCTCATTTTTCGGAACCCCTAAACAAATAATTCATGACCCTGAAAAGAGTTCGTAAATGAGTTATTTAGGCAATTTTGTAAACTCTATAACATCCAAATTCACGTAACGTCAACACAAAATTCTCAAAGTAATAGCCCAGTGGAAAGGTTCCACTCCACCTTATTAGAAGCAGTCCGAGTTTTAAAGACTGAAAACCCACACAAACCTCTAGACTATTTGATGAAATTAGCTGTCACCACCTATAATAATTCTATACATTCGGCAACTCAACAAACCCCCCTTTGCGGTTCTTTTCCCTTCAATTCATAACGATCATATCCCTATTTTAAGCGAGGTAGAAACGACCCAAGATTTTGTAGAAAACACTAGAAAACTTTCGGAAAAACTTAACCAACAAATTCAAAACAAATTAAAAAAACGAAAAAGAAAAACGTAACCTCAAAACAAACAAAGATAAATCAAATCCTGAACCAGTAGAACCAGAAGATTCAGTTTACCTGAAAACAAAAACTCCTTGGTCTAAAAAAACTCAAAACCCTTTCGAGAAAGTAAAAATTATTCAAGATTTAGATATAACGGCCCTAACTAAAAAAGGGAAATACCATAAATCAAAAATTAAAAAGAAACGAACACTTAAGAAACCTTCCTTGTTACAGGAAAATGGTCCCCCTAATACTCCTGACAATGACGACACTGACGCAGGACCTAGCTCTAGGACTAGATCTAAAACCCATCAACAACCCAATATTGCCCATTAATCTTGGTCCTTTAAAAACGATCTCTTCTTTTTCACTCTTTTGTCCATATCGTAAACCTAAGCGAAATCGAACAACATATCTCCATTCTGGTGAACTCATCTCTAAATACGCCACCAATCAAAGAGTTTTGGCATAATCAACTAGCTTACCTCTCAAATCGAGTAGATCAGAAATTTAAAATATTAACTTCAGCAGAAACTCGTGTGAAACGAGGTTTGTTGAACCCTATTGGTAACATATACTCGGAACTTTTTGGACTAATGAGCAATGATGAAAAAGAAATTTTAGAACAAAAAATTGAAATCCTCTATAAGAATCAACAAAATATAAATGACCAGCTTACTACTAAATTGTCTATACTAAATTCATTCACAGCAGAAATAACCGAAGCCATGACCAAAATTAACAATTATTGGAAACTGGCTTCAGATTTTATGGACACACAAATTTTAATAAACGATTGTACTATAACCCTAGAAATTTTAGATCAAATAGAAAATGGATTATTATTCGGCCATTTGAATATTGTACACTCTGATGTGATATCACCTTTAGTGATAGCAGAAATTTTCAAAATTCTCTATACTTTATATGACCCTTCAATGCTGCCAACGTTAGATCAAAGTTCAGTTTATTCTTTATTTCACATTAAAAGTTACATGTCAAATTCGATGATTTACATGGAAATTCTTATCCCAATATACAATCCTGACGAATATAACCTTTTCCAAATTTTTATGTCATCTTCAAACCTATCCATTGTTCCTGAACAACCCTATCTGGCACTAGGTACAGAACCAAACCAATACAAATGGTTCTCAACCAAACCACCAAAAATTGGAAAATACTACCAATCGATGGAAGAAATTTATGAACAAAATCCAGCTTGCGTCCCAAGTATCATCCACAACTACAACAGTTCCACTTGTACCTTTTACAAAGTACGTCACCGCAGGGACTACGTGACCATGCTACCCTCAGGACAGCTTCTACTTCTACCTTCTCGTCCAATGCATATCGAGGAAATATGTGAAAATACAATACACCACTACATTTCGCAGGACACTTTAATCACCAACCTCGAAGGATGTATTCTATCCCTGAATGGAAGAAAATTCTTCATGCCAGTTTCGACCCTTCAATCATCAGCCCTTCTACTACCTGCAGTGGAAACGTCACAAATCTCTAGTACCACCTTGGACAACACCATTGACGACCTGGAATCTCTAAATTCCCAAATTCAAGCCATCGATATGCAGATCCCCTTGATAGACCCCGCTTAAATCAGCGCCTCCTCTTGGACCCAGTGGATCACCTGGATCTTAATTGGAGTTATCATCTTATTTCTCATATTTATCTTCAGGAGAAGCATCAACTCCTGGATCGAGAGAAGACACCAGAGGAAACCAACATCTTCCCCAGAAGACGTGCCGATGTCATCACTTCGAGCTTCTGCACGCCTGGAAACGCCTGCATAACCCGAAGTTCCTTCTAAGAGGGGAGGAATTATGTGAAAAGACTTCTAAATATTTATTTTTATTTTGTTATCATAGTATATTTAAAACATAACAAAAGTTACATAAAATAATATATCCTGTGTAGATAAAATTTACAAACTCAGCGCATTCCGCTTCTATTATATATTCAGACGAATGCACTGAGTCGCTAGTCTATTTGTATGTACGAGTAAACTCACTTCGCTGTATATCCTGTCTTTTATTTTTCAAGATCCCAAAAGGGCCTAATACATAACTGTAATGATCTGAATTGAATATTTTTTGTACGAAATCATTTTGTATCAAATCATTGATTGTGTGACAAGTTTACTGCTTTATTTTGAATAACAGTACGTGATGAGTAATCTAACTCGCAATCAAGTAATTTCTATCATTATTTGGAAACGGTAGATCCCAGACTGACGTTCCTAATCTCACGGGAATCAACAATATTTTACCATAGCCATAAGGAGGTATAGAGAAACCGGAAATTATAATACGAGGCCAATAATAGGACGTCCACCAATTTTGCACAACGTTGTTTTTGCAACTGTAAGCACTGCGTATCAGACATTGTACAGCTAGACAGTTCCAAAACGATATATCTAGAGCCTGTAACACTCGGCGTAAAAGAGATATCTGACAAGACCATGCCCCAATTTCCCTCTTTATTGGTAATATGTTAACGATGTTGGATTGACAGTTTTAGACTGACCAGCGTGTAGTGCATATCTGAACACTATAGAAAAACCTATGAGATCTCTTAGGCAGAAGGTTACGAGAACGCGAAATTGTCGAAAATAGTCTTCAGGAATTGCTTTAAGAGAAGAAAGGGATGGTTTGGATCAATAATTTGTGAGGAGTTTCATACGAAGCTTGTCAAATTATGTGATAGGAATTATGAGAAACCGAGGTAGTAATACTAGGTATTAACGTCACCTTTTCTGGTGAAAACTTTGCAATGTTTGTGTTAAATTGTTTAAATAAAAAAATTTACATAATTTGGAATTGTTTACTTTTTTTTATTTCGTATAAAAAACAGTAGATATTTATGTTATCAGTATTGTTTTTGTTTGGTTAGACCATATGCAAGGTGTAGCACAAACATTATATATATGATTTATTTTATTATTCATTATACAGGATAAACCACTTTTTATACATTATGCGATACCTTCTGTGCGGCGTTTATTCATACTTACATTTTTTTAAGGAACCACAACCAGTTGAACCATGGATTGGAATATGGAATGCCACTCAAGCATACACATGTCCTCAGTACCCATTAGGCTTAAAACATGAAGCCATAGGTAGTATACCGTTTGAATCTTACAACATCGATCTTTATTTATTTATTTTCTCTAACTTACTAACTGTAACTGATTATCATATATTCCCGGTATTATAGATCGCGAAGCAATGTTTTAAAACTATAATTGGCTTTAGATTATTATCACCGGTTTTTCTCTTAACCAAAAAGTTTGTTTTTAAATGACTTTAATATAAGTTAATCGACGAAACTCTAATGACGTTTCTCCAATGTCGACAACTTTGCAGAGGTAGAAAATAGTTTTCTAAAAACTAGAAACATTCTGGTGGGTATTATAGAAAGAGTATCCAACTGCACTATGAAGAGCATTTTCAGCTTTTTGAGCCAGTTTTTTTAAGTAAATTTTTAAATGATATAATTAAATTGACAAATTAAAGTTTGACAAATGAATACAAATATAATATAAATTAATGAATTAAACGTTTTTTTTTCACAGTTTCCTAGATGGATTCCCAATACATCATAAGTACCAATTTGAAAGTCGGATTTTGTAAACATTCTAACCCAAAAACACAAACTATTTTATTTCATTATATTACACCTCTTCTTACCAACAGTAGTGTCCTTTTCTTTGCCATTTTAACTCTTAATTAATTGTTTGTTTCTACATCTTATAGGAGACGAAGACTGCCTATATATAAATGTGTTTATTCCCACCACTGACCAACAAAAATTAGATGTGGTGGTGCATATCCACGGAGGAGGTTACTTCAGCGGAAGTGGCTTGGCCCATTTGCATCCAAAATACGTAATGGACAGGGATATAGCTTTAGTTACGTTCAACTATAGGCTAGGAGCCCTCGGTACTTGCTTTTATTCTACAGTTTGAGGCTCACAAGCCACAAGCGGTTTTCGCTTTATATAATGCTTTCTATATACATACAGTGCGCGCCTAAAGTATGGAATAAATTCAGTAAATGTGAAACAAAAAATTTTTGGAAAAAATCCTCGCACAGGTCGATTTTGTTTAATAAAAACACACTTTTTTGAGGGAACGTCTATTTTCAGATGTCATTTGTTTTTGAGTAATGACGTCATCAACTTATTTTTCAACTGGCAATCCCCCATTTTTTTTAAACCCCCCATTTCTGAAAACACTGAACAAATAAAACATAGCAAAAAAGTACGTTGCTAAGCAAAAAAATGATCAGATTAAGTTTTTTGACGTATCCATGGTTTTTACTGTCAGTTAATCAGAAGATTTGTCATTAAATTGTGCGAAAAGTTAATGTAACGTGTTAGTATTTATAAAAATTCCAATTTTAATATGGCACATTTAACTGTGACACAAAGAATTGAAATGTTGATTTTCATCGGATGTGGAAATAAGACCAGAACTCATCAGGAGGTATGCAATTTATTTAATGCAAAATATCCAGATAACCCAATCCACAGTTAGTAAGATTGAGTCCAAATTTAGAGAAACTGGTGATGTTAAAGATCTACCAAAATCAGGACGTCCAAAAATTACCCAAGATAAAAAAGATTGACATTGTGTTAAGTATGGAAGAGAACCCTCAGAGTACCTCTACACTAGTTGCCTCAGAAAATGAAGTGGGTAGACGACAGTTCTACGTATCCTGAGGAAAGAAAACTATCATCCCTACAAATTTCAGCTTGTGCAAGAACTCAACGAAGATGACCCCCGACCGAAAAAATGTGTGTTTTTATTAAACAAAATCGACTTGTTCGAGGATTTTTTCTAAATTTTTTTTGTTTCACATATACTGAATTTATTCCATACGTTAGGCGCGCACTGTATAATGAATAATGAGTCAATATAATGCTTGCTATTATTTACAAGGCGACTAATCACAGTGGTGGTGATGGATTTGATATTTGATAGAACTTCTTGTAATGTTTGAAATAGAATTTGACTCAGGCAACTTGTTGCCTCATCCGGATTAGTTGAAGACGAATTATAAATCTCTTTTGCAGTATTTGTAATCAATTATTCCCACATCCACAAGTGGAATGGAGTGGAGTATCGAACCACTGATTTATTTTTTAATTGTATTGGCTAGATAGGGTTAAAATGTCTTGAAATGTCGATATTTTATAAGCTTAACTGAAAATAAAAGACATGTCAGTGTGTTCATCTGTCTGTTAACTTTTTTTGTGCACACGAGGACTAGCGTCAAATTCTAGTCGCAGATGGTAGAATATACTTTTTGCATAATACACTTTTCTTAGTCGTTTACGGATAAAATAGAGTAGTCTATATGAAACAAAAACCTTCTATACACATTCATTATAACCTATATCAGCACGCTTAAAATATTTTTGACATCCAATGATTTATGCAATATATGTATGTTCCTCGACAAAGCAGCATTCGAATTAAGTACTTACCCCAATGCTTTATGTCTCGCCCATCTTCTGTCACAATTTGCGTAAATATTTTCACCACCAAACATCATTTAATATGCAGGAATAATCACAGCACATTCACTCACATCATCATAGACACTACTGATTAGGATTACTTACCCTCTCACCTATGAAACCCTTTCCCGGGATTGCCGCATTTTGTTAACAGTTGAATAACGCTGATTCTAATTGGTGCATTTTCATTGTTGGACAAGGTCATTGCCTTTACAGCGAAGTGTATTCGATTTTGACAGGCTTTTTTTTCTTGGAAAACAGTAGTTTTGTTTACGACGAGTCTGAGATGGTACGACGAGATATGTAGGTACATATATTTTAATATGCGAAAAATGTAATGTTCTTAAACATTTATAAATAAATACAGGGTATATAAATTCCATATATATACAAGTTATTTAATTTTGAATTAATGCATATGTTTCAATTAAAATATTAACTTTTTCTAACTCTTACTTTACAAACTGTAAGTTAAAATTTTTTCGCCCTTGATATTGTATGAGTTTAATTCTGTAAGTCTAGTTAGTATGTTATTGTATATGATAATGTTTTATCTTGACAACCCCATTGTATTCGTAAGAAAATCGTATTCATCAATAAATATTAATCTTAATCAGTGGCGGTGCGTGATATTTCAGTTAGCCATATCTTGAAAACGACGCTTGGGACCCACTTCACTTTTTAGGTGCTGACTATACACCTCTTACAGAAAGGATTTATAGTGAAAAAATCGTCAGCAAAGTTTGCGAAAAAAATTTCAAAAACACTGGAGCACTCCCTGGGTTCTCAGTAACGCTCTGTGGGATATTTGCAGTATATTTTTTTTTCATAATCTAGAAACAAATATAAGGAGACGTTTTTCGATTTGTTGCAAAATATTTTTTTTTTCAAAAAGTTATGGCCATTTTAATTTTAATTTTATAGGAACATTTTGTTTCCCAAAATTAAAATGACCATAACTTTTTGAAACAAAAATATTTTGTAACAAATCGAAAAACGTCTCCTTATATTTGTTTCTAGATTATGAAAAAAAATATACTGCAAATATACCACAGAGCGTTACTGAGAACCCAGGAGTGCTCCAGTGTTTTTTGAAAATTTTTTCGCAAACTTTGCTGACGATTTTTTCACTATAAATCCTTTCTGTAAGAGGTGTATAGTCATCACCTAAAAAAGTGAAGTGGGTCCCATACGTCGTTTTCAAGATATGGCTAAGTGAAATATCACGCACCGCCACTGATCTTAATACAAAATAAAAAACCAATGCACGTCATCAAACACGTGTTTAAGTTTTAGAGTGCAGTATTTAATAGGGTACAACATACATATGGGGCATTTCACGCCAAGTGAGGTCAAATAAAAATGTCTGTTTGAAACGTATCAGAATTGATAGTACTTGCTAAAAAACTAACTTCCCTAAAAGTTTAGATTTTTTGAGCCACAAGGAGAGGGCTTTTGGGACAGAATATCCAAATTTTCGTTTCGACTAAACTTTCAATTTTTCTAGGTAAAAAAATGAAAAAAAATAAAAAAAGGTTGCAATGGTTTTCGATGTGTTTTTTTTTGCGTAGAATACGATCAAGATATTTTCAAAATTAGAGGGGGTAGTTTTCACCCTTATTTTGAGGATTGAAAGTTTAAAATCGATATTTCGAAAAGTATGACACGATTTTTTTTCAATTTTTTTTTTGTACTTTTGTAATAATATATTCCAAGGTTTTTGGAGTCGCTGATTACGAATCTAACGTCTTAAAATTTCCCGTAGAATACGATGGTATTTTTTAAATTTCAAAATTTAGCCATTTTTTAAAAGTTGACTGCCACACTGGATCCGCCATTTTGTTTTTGAAAATCTGACGTTAGAGTCGTAATCAGCGACCCCAAAAACCTTGGAATATATTATTCACTTGCCATTTACTATCTCACAGGACGAGAAAATACGTTAAAACCACGTTTTTTCACCTTTAGGCCGTTTTTTGGGCCAGTTCCTGATCGACGCTCATTATGAATTAAAAATTAATCGAAAGTACAAAAAAAGAAAGAAATTAAAAAAAAATTGAAAAAAAAATCGTCATACTTTTCGAAATTTCGATTTTAAACTTTCAATCCTCAAAATAAATGTGAAAACAACCCCAAAAAATTTTGAAAATATTTTTATCGTATTCTACGCAAAAAAACACATCGAAACCCATTGCAACCTTCTTTTTACTTTTTTTCATTTTTTTTATTGAGAAAGATGAAATTTTAGAGTCGAAACGAAAATTTGTATTTTCTCACCCTCACCATTCCTCTCCTTGTGGCTTAAAAAAATCTATAATTTCAGGGAAGTTAGTTTTTTAGCAAGTACTATCGATTGTGATTTATTTTAAACAGAAATTTTTTTGACCTCACTTAGTTGGCGCGAAATGCCCCATGTGTTCCTACCATCTGAGACTAGAATTTGGTATGTATAGAACAAAACTGTAAGACGCCAGGCGTCGCGACGATTCGAACATTTAGCAGGCAATGGTTTTCAGTTTGAATTCGCTTTCATTATTCCTTTCATTTCTTTTAACTTCATGCTAGTTTGTAATTCAGCAAGATATGTAGGTATAGTTGCCTTCTTTTAGGATTTCTGAGCACAGAAGATGAACTAGTGCCAGGAAACAACGGACTGAAGGATCAAGTACTAGCCTTGAAATGGGTGCAAGAGAACATCGCTAGTTTTGGAGGAGATCCTAATTCCGTAACATTGACCGGATTTTCTGCTGGCGCTGGCTCGGTCCACTTACACTACTTCTCTCAACTCTCCAAAGGGTTGTTTCACAGGGGCTGGTCCTTCAGCGGCGTTGCGACGAGCCACTGGGCCATCAGCGAGGCCATATCGAAGAGAACCAAAAAATTAGCAACCGTGGTGGGTTGCCCCACCTCGAAATCAAGAGACTTAGTTGAATGTTTAAAAACCAGGCCAGCTAGGCTCTTACTTGAAAAAACAAAGTATGTACGAGATTCTCCAGTCAATATAGCTTTTGGTCCAATGGTGGAGAAAGCGGCTCAGAAACCGTTCTTATCGGAACATCCTTATACCTTGCTGACGAAGAAAGAAGTTTTGGATGTACCGTGGATTACGTCAGTGGTTAGAAACGAGGCTCTTTTTATAGTTCAGTGTGAGTTTCAAATTGAATATAGGAAAAATCCTACGGGTTGACTAGTTTGAATTTAAATAACGCCTTGTTTTTAAATTCTTTTTCTACAAATATAATCCTAAAAAGCCTATCATTACTATTTCAGTGGTTTTAAAGATTCATAAGGAAATTAACGAGAAATGGATAGATATCGCTCCATATATTTTATTTGCCCAACAGCTTATTGGAAAAAACGACATATTAAACAAAATCAGAAAATTCTATTTTGGCGAGGAACCCATCGGTTTTAATACCATTGACAAATTGGAAAAGGTATAGCCGGCGTTTTTAAGCATTTGCTTAAATAAAAGTTATATTATTACAAAAAAAAATATGCTCAGTCAAAGGTATGAACTCCCTAGGCGATTGCAAATAATTAATCATGTTTTTCTTAACAATGTTGAATATTTAACAAATTTATAAAATTACATGTCTGTACTTAATATTTCTTTTTAGATGATAACTGATAAACTGTTCAAAGTCAGCGCAGAAACTTCGGCAAAGTTACAAGCCAGGAATACAAAATCGCCAGTTTACTTCTACTTGTTCAATTACGGTGAAGGACAAAATGGTTTTTTGGATCTTTTTATGCCAGACCAAAGATCGCCAGGTAATTATACAGGGTGTTCAAAAACTCTCCTTCCAAATGGAAATCTCAGATGCTAGATGTGATTTTATGTCGATTACACCTCAAATCAAAAATGCTTCCTAAGGGGGCTAGAGCTCATCAGCCTTCAAGCCATTTTTTAAAAATATCTCATTCACAATTTTTATATTGATATATTTTGTTTATACTTTTCTAAGAATAAGATCCCCTCAATTTATAGAAAACAATATAAAGTATTGACAGAGATGTTCCTCATGTGGAGTTGTTGTTAAATGTCGTTTAATTTATTTTTCTGTTAATTTTAATTGTTTTATATTATTTTTATTAAATTAATTCTGAGTTTGTCCTTTTTAGAAATCATGATTTTCAAAAGATCGTACAAAAAAATAGCAATTTATTAAAACGAGTCCCATTTAATATTTACTAAAATTTGATTCTATTGAAGTGTCAAATATTACACAGTTTAGTAAAGTTGGCATTGAAGGAACACGGAAAGTTCAATTTGATTTTTCTCTAAAACGTTGCGTAAAAACATTCAACGATTTAAAACAAGACCACATTTTTAAAACTAGAAAACCTTGAAGTTTTTAAAATCAACATAAAATATATAAAAAAAGTCGAATATTAAAAAATTATAACTAAAAATGTCTGTTGACCCCCCCCAAGTAGAAGGGTTTTGTTCGCAATACAGAAATTTTCTAAGCGAGAAAAAAATCAAGGAAGTATTTTTGGATCTAGGTAAATTAGATTTAATTGACATCAAACCACGTTTAGCATCTGCGGGGTTTCCGGAAATTTTTGGACACCCCATATATATAATTTTCATATTGCTACATGGATTATGCATTTAAAAAAAATATATTAAAGTAGTTAAGTAAATCATCTTCTTCTGAGATATATAAGTATTATATAGTACCTACGTATGTAGGTATAATATATTTAAAAAAAAATAAAAAATACATATTAGCTAGCGTGTATCTTGAGCCGTTTTACAACACCTACCAGTGGCGGTGCGTGATATTTCAGTTAGCCATATCTTGAAAACGACGCATGGGACCCTCTTCACTTTTTAGGTGATGACTATACACCTCTTACAGAAAGGATTTATAGTGAAAAAAACCGTCAGCAAGGTTTGCGAAAGAATTTTCAAAAACACTGGAGCACTCCCTGGGTTCTCAGTAACGCTCTGTGGAATATTTGCAGTATATTTTTTTTTCATAATCTAGAAACAAATATAAGGAGACGTTTTTCGATTTGTTGCAAAATATTTTTTTTTCAAAAAGTTATGGCCATTTTAATTTTAATTTTATAGGAACATTTTGTTTCCCAAAATTAAAATGGCCACGCCACTGACACCTACACTTTCATTTTTGTTCATGATTTCTCTATGCTGATGACTTAAAAATATTTTGTAAGATTAACTCTGATTTAGATTCGCTTAGGCTTCAAACAAATCTGGATAAAATCCAGGAGTGGTGTGTTATTAATAATCTGCCATTGAACGTGCAAAAGTGTAACATACTTACTTTTAGCAAAAAAAGTGAACCTTCTGTTTTCAATTACACTCTTAATAATACACAACTGAATAGTTACTGAGTTTAATGACTTAGGTGTCACATTTCATTCTAAACTTAGTTTCAATCAACATATCAACAACATTGTACTTACTTCGTACAAAAATCTTGGTTTCATAATTAGAAACTCTCAGGGTTTTAATGACGACAAAGTATTATTTAATCTGTTTAATGCCTTTATTCTGTCTAAATTCAAAATACTTAACAATTACCTACCTCGATTCGCCTTCCAGCTTGCGTCAAATTATGTTTAATGTGCCCACATTTGCGACTAGGCATACTAATATGTTTTACCTGCCAACTCCAAGGACCAACTTACTAAAGTTCTCTCCGTTAGTTAATGTATGTAATAGTTATCATATGAATCAAAATAAGTTGGATATTTTTTACTGTAACATCTGTTCTATAAAAAAGCTGTATATAGATAATTAATTACTTTTTTACCCTCTTCTTTATACGTATGTAGGTATATATTTTGCTTTTTTTTCTATTTTTTTGTTTAGTATATATCATATAAGTATATTTATTATTATTGTTATTGTTATTGTGATTGTCTTTAAACTGTTGTGATTTTAAATATATGTTGTCCCCATCCTATAAATGGATTTATCTGTTGGATGGTGTATCCAAATAAATAAATAAAATAAATAAATAAATAAATGATTGTCAAAAAAATACAATAAAAACATTTTGATGTTTCAGGAGTCTCACATGGAGATGATATGATTTATTTCTTTGGTGGACACATCACTAAAAACTTGTCAGAGTCTGACACAAGACTAAAAAATGCATGCTTGGACATGCTATACTCTTACGCGAAAAACGGGTACGTATTTTGAAAATGGTGTAAGTAAAACTAACCTAAAGGGTGGAGGAGTTGAGTGGACTGAAGGATTGATTTGAGGAGGACTTGTTTGTCAATAAAAGTAAAAAGAAGGATGTAAAATGTAAAATACGCCATGTTTTATGTCCACACATATTGTATTTTTTAGTAATCGACGTTTGTCCCTATGATTTATTTTTTAGTATGAAAATAGATTGTCTATTTACATCTACATTCACCCCTAACTACAGTAATTATCTCTCAAGCCGCGTTTAGTGATTTTTAATCTTAACGTAGCTTTTTTTCAAAGAAGAGGTATACCGAATAGCAGCTAGATGCATTACCAAATGTTTATGGATTATTTTTGTTTGTAGAGTTCCATCATTTCAAGGTGTTGATTGGTTACCAATTAGTGGTAATGATCTAACGTTCTTAAATATAACTAGTCCCGATGATATTAAGATGGAGACGACTCAGGACCTAACAAATACCGGAGTGTTTTGGGAGGAACTTAATGTGCTAGAAAATAAATTCAAAGATGAATTATAAATATAGAGACATCCAAAAAAACGTCATCAACTCTGGCTATGAACGAAAGAAATGGAAATAGCGGTCATGTCTAAGCTTTTCGGTTATGTCAAACTTTTGACAAGTGACTGTCACAATTTGTAAAATAAACAATGGCTGTCATACGATGTGACAGTCTGGACAAGTAAATAAGGTTATAAATTCGATTAAGAACAGAAAGACGTCTTTTTTTTCTCGGCCAACTTTGATGACGTTTTTTTTTGGATGTCTATATAAATTATGTACCCATTACTTTTTATATTATTTAACTCAAAGTAAGATATACATATTATGTAACCTTTTGTTGTTGTTTTATTGTCAATAAATTATATACACTACGTTATTTACAAGATTATTATAAGCTACACTACAAGCTACAGGGTTAGTTTCTATAATCTACAAGTTATTGCGAGTTTATTATGGAAAATAGAAAAACGTATCTCAGATAAAAGATCGATTTTTGCATAAATTTTTATAATATGCTATGAGAAAAAAACAATTGAATCGAACAATCAGTAATCATGAAACTGAACCAAAGTCTGGAAAAAACTCTGCCCAAAAGGATAAGGTCTACAAAGGGACACTTTGCTTGGAAATAAAAAATGTACATTATTTTCATCTTTTGTCTACTCTGTTGTGGAACAGCAATTGGTAAGTTGTTAAAATTTATTTACATTACTATAATTAGTAAGTATAATTAAAATCGAGGTCGTCAAATTCTAGCGGTGTTTAATATATTAAGAATAAACGATTAATAACATATTTACTGGTAAAAATTTTGTTTACATCTACTTTTATAAAATAAAGGTGCGACATTAAGTTTTATCATTCTTGTTTAAACAATCTCGTAATTCATGTCATAAGATTCAGACAATCTTTCATTTATCTTCCTGACATGACTAGCTAATCATGACTGGCAATTTTCGTAAGTTTAGATACAGATGCGTTCAGTAAAAGAACGCAAGATCCTCAAAATGAACTAACCAGGTTGGTACGTTTAGTTTATTAGCCAAGGAGTGAGGAGTGAGAACGTTTTTCCATTTTTTTGGCGCAGTACCTACTGAGTACATAGACTACTTTGTAGGGTGTTTTTTTTATTTTTTGGGTGATGCCTACAAGACAAACGAACTACTACGTTAGGCATCTCCGATTTTTTTTACCAAGGGGCATTGGAAAATTCTCCGATTTATATAATATTTTCTATGGTATTGCTATTTTTCAGCGAACTCGAGTGCTCCTCCAGAGGTTAGTATTCCTCTGGGAAAAGTTCAGGGAGAATGGAGGACGAGTTACGATGGACGCCAGTATGCTGCCTTCTTGGGCATACCTTACGCGAAACCTCCTGTAGGTTTTTATTCAAATTTTATTTTTTATTTCAAATTAAGGTTTGAGGTATTTGTAAACTTTGTTTTTAGTCTTCTAATAATACCTACCTTAGTTTTTGATAACCTCGACAAGAAACGTCTCACAAAAACGTTTTTTAGAATCCACTTTTTGATACACACATTTATAATAGTTTTTATTGTCATAAAACACAGGCATGAAAATTAAATCACTTAAATATACTGACGACAAAGTTATACAAGACTTTTAAAATGTTGTACGTCACGTTTAAACCACACAGCGTTTCTACGCATATGCTACATCCCTAAAGCCCCACCTGCGTTGCTAATTAACTTACAAAATGGCTGCTATTCAAATCCGCCGAAAAAAGGCGGGGAAAAAATGTGCCGAATTCAAATATGAGCTCGGTTTTTACCTATCACCCATAAGTTTTTAGAGAAGGAAATAATGATATAAAATGTAAGAAGCCCAAAACACAAGCAATCTAGTGAATTTTCGAAAATTAACCACACTTACCACACCACTGAAAAGTTATTACCAAATATCGATCGAAAATTCGATTTTTTTTAACCTATTTAAGGCCAAGATAAGAAATAAAAAGGGTATTACTACAAATTTCTTTATTTTTCAATAGAACAATATTAAAGAAGCACAGAAAATGCGAAAAAAAATTTTTTGTACCTTACATTTAGAAAAAAAATAGTGTTGCGTATACGCATCATTGGCCCAATACATTAAAACTACTTGCTATGATATTCATTAAAACAATCAGAATGTAGATATATGTACATTACATATTTTACACATGTATATTGTTTGGCTGTGGCAAACTTTACATCACCTTCTAACTTTTAGTTCATCTTTGACGATAAGACTTTTAAGAACTTTGTGGTGTTCTGGATCTTTTACAAAAGATAGTAAGTCCAACACAACCTGGGTGCCCAATCCATATTCATTTTTTTTGTTTTTCTAAATTTGCACCTTCATCATCTTACCATAGTATAAAACAAAGTCGCTTCCCGCTGTCTGTCCCTACCTATGTATGCTTAGATCTTTAAAACTACGCAACGGGTTTTGATGCAGTTTTTTTTAATAGATAGAGTGATTCAAGATGAAGGTTTATATGTATAATACATGCATAATATAGTAGAGAAACACTGATAATTTTAGAGGTTTCTAATGTGATGTCGTAAATAAACACATTTTTTTCCGCTTACATTGCAAACGCTGGCTGAACCCTACGAGATAGATCAAAATAATGTACTACAATATTGTACACCTTAAAAAAGGTCTACAAAAAAGTCCGCGATGGTCTATGTCTATCTCTTAGGGATAACCCACAATAACCATTTTTTATATTTCCGTGCGAAGCCGGGGCGGGTCGCTAGTTTGGCATAAATTGATAAAGGTAGCCTTCTGCAGAGCACAGACACCAAAGTTTGAACCCAAATTTGACAGGTTTGCCTTTTATATACACTTTGCAGGAATGTCTTCCAAAATAGAGAAGAGAAGAGAACAAACTTATCCAATTAGAGTAGAGCGCGCTAAAAAGAGCGGCATCATTCAGAACATCAAATGTCGCCCAATTCATCGGGTAGACCGTATGATTTATCTTTCACATCACTGATTGGGCCATTGATGCGTATACGCAACACTAGAATATTCCCCACCATTTTGCAAGTTAAATTTGAAATTCATGTAAATTAAAATATGTTGCAATAATTTACATGTATTCTTATTCATTATATAGTATAAAAAAAGGATTTATGTTACAAATAAGTAAAACGAAAAAAATAATGAAAAAGCTATAATTTTGTTCTGCAATCATCGCTATGTTATAAATACAATTTTTGCATTCCGAAATTAAATTGAAAGGTTATTAACACATTTAGCAAACCATGATTATTGTCAGTCAAGGACATAATTTGTAAATTTTGGTTTTTCTTAAAGTAAATAGTAAAAAAAAAATAAGAAACGGAGTGTTGCGTTAACGCATCATTGGCCCTAAATGGGTTAAGAAACACTTAAAACAGCGCTTCTAAATTATGCTATGTTTGATGCAAAATTGAAATTTAATGTTGACTCTCGACGCCATTTTACTTTACGCCGACGAACAAAATGTTCGACGGCTCGCTGACAGCCGAGCGAGATATTGGCGGCGGGGGAGCGAGGGGAAACGGCGGTAGCGACCAGCAAATTTCGCGCGATGTTCAGAGGCGTTTTACACCAATTTAATGGCATTTAAATGACCAATTTAATGGCATTTAAATGAAACAAAGTAAATGGACGAATTGTAGTTTACACTCTGTAGTTTCCGAATCCGTCGAGAAAATGTTATTTAATCTATCGCTCGACGTGTTATGGAATATTCAAAATACGATATAAAAAACTTTATTCCACTATTGTGCAAAAACTATTCATCGGACATAATCCAGTTTTTGCACACTCGTTCTTCGTGATATTACCTACATTTTCCCACAAGATTGACTCTTCTAATGCAAAAATATTCGAATTACGAATTTATTAAGAAAATGTAATTTTTTGCGTTTTTTCCGAGTTTTCTCAGCGACAAATGTATCGATTGACTTGATTTTTGTTTTTGAATTCTCTACAACTTCCCTATTGGATGCGATGTGATTTCTTCAATAGCTTTTCTTCTAGAAGCAAAAAACTGCAAAACTCCATTTTTTTTTCACTAATTTGTTATTAAAAAAAAAGTGCAACTATTTCCTAGTCCAATTCATATACGTTTTCATCTAAGGACTGAACTTAAAGTATCCCGTAGTCGGATTTCAGGTATCAATCGTGTCATGTCAAAAAGCTCTATTGACTGGCCTATTAAACACAACAGAATTTAAAACAATGATTTTACTTTTTACTTAAAAAATACGTATTTTAATTTAATCTCTATTCTGTAATAATACAAATGTGAATGAGGTGGAAAATCTACCGAAGATTTTTTTCGAAATTCGAGGGGATTAATTTTACGAGATAGTTTTACAAATATTACAAATGGCAAAAAACAAATGTTCTAATAGTGCGTTCAGAATTGGCATCCTTATGTAAATTTTGACATGATGCGCACTTTTTGAAGGACACTCTATGTATATATATAATGTATATTGGTTGCGTGCTTAACTATGAAGTATTAATTGGCCTCAAGTCCTTAGTATTAGTTGGTAGTCGCGATTACGCGATATCTAACTGTATTAATAATTCTTATGTAAGTATGTACATATATCTACTGTAATTCACTACACCTCGAGCTATAAGATAACAATTTTGTTGCACCATGAGAAAATAATAACAACTGATAAAAAAAAAACTTTAGTTCTTTTTTTAGTGCGTAATGAGCTATGTACCTACTTTCTGTATTAAATATATAATGTTAATTGATATATAGCCAAATAAGTAAGTAATTTTTCTGTTTTTGTCAAATAAGGAACGGCACTCTTCTTGAAAGTAAGAAATGCGTCATCTTTTCATCGGTTGTCTACTCCTTTACGGACAAGTATCTGGTAAGTTCTTCATTTTTGTTTATAATTATGTTTTTATCACATTGTATTTTTGGTTATAATACAAAGTATAAAATTTTTTAAATTAAATTTATATGTATATATAAACATATGTAAATACCATATCTAAATGTACATATGTACATATGTATGGGGCATATGGGGCATTTCACGCCAACTAAGTGAGGTCAAAAAAATTTTTGTTTGACATCACAATCGATAGTACTTGCTAAAAAAAAATTTATATGTTTTGGGGAAAATTTTAGATGTTTTGAGCCACAAGGAGAGGGATGGTGAGGGTGAGAAAATACAAATTTTCGTTTCGACTCTAAATTTTCAGTCTTTCTCAATAAAAAAAAATGAAAAATAAAATAAAAAGAAGGTTGCAATGGTTTTCGATGTGTTTTTTTTTTGCGTAGACTACGATACATATATTTTCAAAATTATTGGGGGTAGTTTTCACCCTTATTTTGAGGATTGAAAGTTTTTGAGACACGATTTTTTTTTCATTTCTTTTTCATTTCTTTCTTTTTTTTGTGTTTTCGATTAATTTTTAATTCAAAATAGGCGTCTACCTGGAATTGGCCCAAAAAACGGCACAACGGTGAAAAAACGTGGTTTTAGCGTATTTTCTCATCCTGTGAGATAGCAAATGGTAAGTATCATATATTCCAAGGTTTTTGGGGTCGCTGATTACGAATCTAACGTAGAAAATTTCCCGTAGAATACGATGGTATTTTTTTAAATTTCAAAATTTAGCTTTTTTAATCTTTTAAAAGTTGACTACCATACTGTGATCTATATTGTTACAGTAATATTGGAAAACAATTAGATAAATAACACTGTCACCAATTGGACAGAAAAATCGTATGTCTACATCTATATATAGATTGTTGAATTACTGATAAACATTATAATAATTTAAGGTACATATTATCATTAAATAATATCTTACATACATTGTTTTGGACGAACATCATGACAGGCAAAAAATTTAGTGACCTTGCATAATGTTATATAATTTCGTTTTAACAACGCAAAATTATCCATAATAACAATTTTATTTTAATGTCTCTCACTTTACCGTAGTACCTCGTTAATAAATGTTCAATTGTTTGAGAGCACAGCTTAGTAATGTAGATATGATTCTGTATGTGCATCTATATATGAATAAACAACAGATCAGTGGATAAACTTAAAATTTGAATGATTAAGTGATTGCCCAACTTAAAAAAAAACGGCCACAATCATCAGTCAGTAGATGCCAATTATTGTTATTTAAAATACAACATATGTATGTGCGATATGCTGAGGAAGAGATATACACAGATATAAATCCTGGAGTGGGTACTGGAACCTTCGGCGTAGAAACAAAAAACTGGACGTTTTCCACGAAACACCGAACTACTATACTTTTCTCGACGCGCGTTTCGCCAACCAAGTTGGCATCTTCAGGAGAAGATTAAAACTAAATTTTAGCCTACGCACTTGCACTGTTTATACTAAATTTGTTGCCACGGTTCATTGAACCGTAACTGTCTTTGTTTATCAGAGCAAACAGTGGACTGGTGGATATCGGACCATTGTCCTTATACGTACTACTGTTACATGATAATGATTTCTAAACTTTCAAAAGCATCCAACTGTACTGTTTGTTACATTTCTAGTTAATTTTAAATTATTTATGTATATCCTATGGTTGTTGTCAAAAGCGTGTTGGGCATATGTGTGTTGAATATGCAATACAGCACCTGCCCGATTCTTCCAGGGGGTTTGTCAGAGAAGCAGTTAGAAAACAAATTAGTTCCAACATTGTTAAAAATAAAATAATATTAAAACTGTCAAGAAAGACAAAAACAGTGTCAAACAATTGCGAGACAAGGATTGATTTTATTTAAAAGCTGACAAGGGAAATAAGGTTGTTATCTTAGACAAAAATGATTATTTTGAAAGAGTCAACAATTTAATTAACCTTTAGACTGCCGGCATTTTCCCTTATAAATGGATATTTTTGAGGGGCAAGGTTTATATATATAAACATCTAATCTAGAGTAGTTGCCGAGGTCACTGGTGGCTCATATATGAGCCAGGCCGGCTGGCAACGGTCGGGCCAATGTTAAAAATTTGCAGATTGTGTAAATTACTATATATTTATTTTTAAGCGAATGTGCTTGATATTATAATGTAATAAGCTACCAAAAACACTAAATATATATTTAGTCACCAATAAAACCACTCAAAAACGTGAAAAAAAGCGATCAGTTACACTGAAATAATATTTTTTTCTTCATCCCTAGACTTACATATTTTCGTAGACGTATATATTTTTATACTTATATATTTATATAGTTATAGGTAGAAATTCAATGTTTTACATTCGAATTCAATCGAACACATTATATTCAAGTATCGCTAAAAAAAATTATTATTTAACCTAAATACAGTAATTCAAGTAAAAAACTAATAATTATTATATGTAAAAAAAATTTAATTTGAAATATCCGATAAAAGTCAATAACCGTTCAATAAAGAATTTTGAAAATATCACCCCTTTCGCTAGGGGTGGTTTCGACATCTCGATCAATTGCGGAAAATTTTAGGGTACATTTTACAGATTTTACAGCGTGCTAGCGAAAAAATCGTGTAAAAAAGTCAATACCCAATTAATAACGAATGTTTGAACATTTCACCCCTTCGCTAGGGGTAGTTTCGGCATCTCAATCAATTGCGGAAAATTTTAGGATACATTTTACAGATTTTACAGGCTATTTACTAAAAAATTCAGTAAAAAGTTCAATAACGAATACAAGTTCAATAACGAGTTTTTAAATATTTCACCCCCTCGCTACGGGTAGTTTGGGTATCTCAATCGACTAGAAAGAATTTCAGTTGTATCCTTTAGAGATCAGAGAGCCTATTAAATGGGAAAAATTCTGAATCATATCTGTATTCATCACTAAAACTATTATTTTATTACTGTCCCATATATGAGCCAGCCGGCAGTCTAAAGGTTAATAGTGGTCCTTACAATAAATTGTCAAAAAAATCCTTTGCCAAAAATGACACCGGAAAAAATCTTTAAAAGAATGTAACAACCTTATTACTCCTTCATTGAAACAAAAATTACAATTGTCAAATCCAGTAATACCTAAATTGTATTGTTTACCAAAAATACATAAACCAGGAAAATCTGTAAGATCAATTGTCTCAGCGATAGGATCCCCAACTTATAATTTGTCAAAATGGTTAACGAACGAGTTCGAAAATTTGCCTATTGCACAAACCGTTTTTCAGTTAAAAATACTAGTGAGTTCATTGACAATATCAAAAATATCCAATTGCAAGGTGAAATTTTGGTCTCGTTTGAAGTATGCTCATTGTTTCCAAGTGTCCCAATCCCGCAAACTTTGGATTACCTCAGGGAATTACTCTAATTAAATGGTTTAGACGATAAAATTATTAAGGAATACATTCGGCTTACTAGTATTTGTATGAATCAAAATTGTTTTCAGTATAATGGTGAATATTTTCAACAACATGAGGGAACGGCAATGAGTAACTCCTTGTCACCTTTCATTGCAAATCTTTTTATGAGTAAATTTGAGGCAGAAGTAAAAGACAAATTCGAGTATTTCCCTAGAGTCTGGTTCAGGTATGTGGACTATATCTTCGCGGTATTTGATACAAAATCAATTAGTTTGGATAACTTTGTTGCTAAATTAAATAACCGTTTCCCTGCCATAAAATTTACATATGAAATGGAAAACAATAAACAACTTTCAAGAAAAGAGTTTCATGTATATAGGAAAGAAACCGCGACTTTTAGATATATTCCCAACGATTCACACCACCCTTTTCAACATAAAATGGCAAGATTTAATTTTCTAATTCACCGTTTGTTAAATTTCCCACTCAGTAAAGGGAGGTTTCAACATGAGAAACAATTAATTAAGAATATAGCTAAGAATAACGGTTACTCAGTCCATTTAATAGATAAGTTAATAAGGAAGCATAAATTTAAGAGAACCCTGCAAAATTCCACGACTTTTCGTAGAGATACTGACAATTCGAAATTTGCTTCGTTACCTATACCGAAAAAATTCCTATGATTTTTGCGATATTACTTCTTAAATTAGTAGCAGTGTTTGGTATGTTTAAATTTGTGCCTTACAGGCACACAAAAAAAATGTCCGAAAAACTCCATTATGGATCCAAAAAAAAAAAACAACGTCATCAAATCTGACTATGAACGAGAGAGATGTTGAAGCTCAAAACGAAACTTTGTTGTTGTCAAACTTTTTACATGTTGTTGTCACAACTATAAAACAAATAATGACTCTTACATAATGTGACAATTAAATTAGGTTATAGGTACATTTTGGATGGCTCGTTAGTATCCACACGTGCTGAAACCAAATCCGGAGTCAGAATTGCTGAATCACCCTCAGGCTTTTCCCTACGAACATAAAACCCCCTAGAAGAGCCCCAATCCGGACTGTAACTCTGAGAGTGACAGAATATATACACAAAATACGATGGATTCTATAGTAGAGTTTCTCAGACGCAAAAAAAATACTGTGTACTTGTCACATGCACAGAAATCAAAAATCTAGTATCCGAGAAACTCCACTATAGTGTCATTACGTAACGAGTCATTCAAAAAAACGTCATCAAAGTTGGCCGAGCAAAAAAAGTATTTTTATTCTTAATCTTAAGTTTATAACCTTATTGAATTGTCAAGACTACCACATTATGTAATGGGTACTTTTACCGGGAATGTAAAAAAAAATATTACTAGAAAGAATCTACATTTAAAAAAAATGACTATTAAAGAAAATGACGACCGCCCATATTCATATACACTTGAGCTCTTATTTTAATTAGTCAATAATGTGCTGTAGTTACTTAAATAAAAAACTGTGTCGTTATTTTTACGTATTGAATCTGAATCTAGCGTCAGAATTGCTGCATCAACCTCAAAGATACAGCCTATATTGAAGCTCTTCTAGGAATGATTTTGGCGCTGAATTTGGATTCAGTTCGTCAAAATTAGTTATATTTAAAATATGGTATTGACACGAATGTTACGTTAAAATATTAATTAGACTAATATTATTTTTTACAGCAAACTTGAATACTCCTCCAGAGGTTAACAGTCCATTGGGAAAAGTTCAAGGTGAATGGAAAACAAGTTACGACGGACGTCAGTATGCATCTTTCTTGGGAATACCCTACGCGAAAACTCCTATAGGAAATTTAAGATTTGAGGTATTCTATTTCCATTCTAAATTGAAAATAGGTAGAAAAAAGCAAGGTTGTCAGATATATTTTCTAAAATTGCTAAGCTCACTATACAAATGTTATATTCATACTTCAGTAAACTGTTAGTTCGTGACGTTCTTAGAAAGCTAGTTTGGAAATATTTAAAAAAATATACATAGATATAAATTTATTAGTTAGCATTAAAATAAAGCGTTTAAAATTGCTGGGAAAAATAATTATAAATTCAAACAACTTTATGTATATTCAAACAACTATATGTAGGCGGCTGTAGATTATTAGACTACATTGCTAATACTTCTTCGGTCCACTGTGCCATAAAATTTTTACGACGTCGTTAAAATGATTTACGACTTTAGGCACTCAACTTGTTTAAGACGCCAGTGACGTGTATTTCAGCTAGGTTTATTAAAAAAGACAATTTTTTGAGATAGTCTGGCTAAATGAGCATTATTTACAGCAAATTATATTACAAAATATTAAGAGTTTTGTATGCAGGCTAATTTTAATCTCCTATATATTGATTTGAATGAAAAAAAATTATTTCACAATTTTCGAATTTATAAAAAGATATATGCACGCATATGGAATCATAGAGTTGCACTGCTTTTTTTGTTCCCCAGTCGTATTTATCATTTTCAATTAAAAATAGAAGGACTATACTTGCAAATGTTGCTTTTAAACTCCACAGAAAGGTTTATGTCAACTCTATCCGGGTGCATGTAACATGTCAAAAAATTTGCGAAACGTGTCACGGATTTTCCAACTATTTAGAAATTTGGAATGAGTTGGCGCATTTCAAAGCACCTGATGGTACTAAACTCTGCCTAAAATTTTTTCGAAAAAAAAGACGATTATTATAAAAGTTATGAACAAATGAAATTTTATGCAGCGATTAAAAAGAACATTTTTATCTCGAAATGAAAGGCTCTAATCGAAAAATTTTATAGGACAACTTTTTTTTCGAAAGGCATTGAACTTTTTGGAACTTTTTATTGTTTATAATAAAAAAATGCTGAGAATTCAATGTTCTCCATCACTTATTTAAATTTTCTTTTTTTCTAAATACTCGTTAAACATTTCTTTTGTCTTGTGTGACAATGCAACGAGGGTCTTTGTAAGAAATAAGAATATTCTGATTCTGATCCCACTGCATCTTCTTAAGATCCTTTCAAACATTATGTCATCATAATTTAAATATTGTTTATATTGTTTTTTTTTTTAAGGATCCGCAACCAATTGAGCCATGGATAGGTGTATGGAATGCCACTCAAGCGTATACATGTATTCAATATCCGTTAGGCCAACAAGGAGATATAACAGGTAGTAAATCAACTGAATGTTGAATCATTGACATAAAAAAGGACATAATTGTTCCTTTTATCATTACCCAAATTACTTTGAATTACATAAAAAATGAACTAGATTTGGGCTAAAAAAATTCTCATAAACATATGGTCTATCTAGCTTTGTAAAGGAGATACAGAGTGTTAAGGTTTCTGTTTTTTTTAAGTTTTTTTACAATATTTTCTGAACGGAATGGTATTTCTGCTTAATATTTTACAGACACTTTAACCTCAATAGGAGCAACAATTTCTATTAATTTTGTCGAAAACACTATACTGGAAGTTGCTTTTCTCCAGGTGCCCAGGTTATTTAGATTAACAGAACTCTTTTATCGTACGCCACTGACCTTAGTTGACCAACATTTATAAAAAAATGATATTTTATGATCATAAAACATAATTCTTTAATAAATGTTAGTCAAATACGGTCAGTGGCGTACGATAAAAATATTATGTTAATATAAATAACCTGAGCACCCGAGAAAAGCAACTTCCAGTATAGTGTTTTCGACAAAATCAATAGAAATTGTTGCTCCTATTGAGGTTAAAGCGTCTGTAAAATATTAAGCGGAAATACCATTCCGTTCAGAAAATATTGTAAAAAAACTTAAAAAAAACTGAAACTTTAACACCCCTGTGTCTCCTTTACGAAGCTAGATAGACCATATGTTTATATGAACTTTTTTTCTCAAAATATCGTATTCTATCGAATGTTAAAGTCCTGCTACAAAAAAGTGACTCACCCCGTATACATTATGGATAGTTTACTTGTGTAATAATCTTAAAATGAGAGATTACATATTTTTTAGGATCCGAAGACTGTTTATATGTGAATGTGTTTATTCCCACCACTGAGCACCAACAATTAGATGTAGTGGTACACATCCATGGAGGAGGATTTATAAGTGGAAACGGCTTGGCTTTCTTGGATCCAAAATATATAATGGACAGGGACATAGCTTTTGTTACATTTAACTACAGATTAGGAGTCCTAGGTATTTATTCTCAGTTATATTCAACTATTAGTTAATCAGGTATTGTCTTCATAAAAAGAATATTCATTTTTGACTGATATGTAACTATATGCAAGTGGACGGGACTACGGATTCGTGGAACAGCAGCGCTCGCCTCGGCAGTGCCTAGAAATAATGCCAATGCGTTCTTCGTATGTGCCCACCGAGATGTATATTGTTTATAAATCGGTGTATGTGCCTTCATTGGAAATTCAGATTACATCCTCTCTTATATCACCATGTTTTCCCCTATTATGTCACGAAACTGTCACTCTTAAGTCGCCGCCTGTAAAAGTTTTAGAACTACGTTTGGAAATCGGATTCTCGCATGAATACAATTTTTATTGAAAAAAATGATTGTGTAATACATTTAATATGGACATCTAACTTTTAAAATAGGTTAGGTGTCTTTTAAAAATATATAACCTTTAAAATATTCATTCAAGTGGAAAAATGAACTTTATCACGCACGACTGGGTGTAGTTGATTTTTTCGTTCAGTTGGCTCATTTTTTCGTTATAACAAGTGCTGTGGTATATCTCTAAATATTTCTTTTTGCAGCTAAAACATGAAAAAGTTGAGGTTATAATCGTGACTTAAGAGAGACTAAATTTCGCGACTTAAGCGAGACGATTATGCACGGATTTGGTGACTTAAGAGGGAGTCGAGTGTATATGTAATTGCCTATTTTGTAAATACGTAAGAACAATAAGTGTAATAAAATTGTTTGAGTAAATAATAAGCGAATGCATGCAAATTTGGTGTCAAAAGCAAATCGCCGCTAGGAGAATGGAAAATATGTAAGCGTCTTGCACGCTTTCTGAAGAAACCCATCATCACTTGATCCAAAACTTCATTTATTTTTCTCCTGTACTCTTTCATGTGCGTGAATATTACGTACTATGTAGAAATAAATTATTAGGTATAACTATTGAAATATTTATATACAAGATGCAATTCATTAAAATAAAAAAATACATCCACCTTCTTTGTAATTACATAAGGGTGCTTTTGTAATAAGTGGAATTTGCTTTGAAATGCAGACATGTGATAGAGAATACTCAGATCAATACTTGTGTGCAACTCTTAAACAAACTTGTCATGTGAATTCCAGCATTCTAAGTAATTGTTAGGTGGTATATAACTGTTATTTTGCAAAATTAGCACATGGCTTAAAAAATGCTTTACTATCGAACTACAAACATATTCAAGTAGGTATATGATGTGATGACGGAAGACTGACGAGGTTGTTGACATTTTCACAGAGAATATTTAAAAAAAAAGGCTATTAAAAAATGGATCCTCCGATGGAAAACGCCAGATTTCATCGATTCTTTTCACTCCACTATGTACGTGGATGAAAACTGAAACAAATAAACAAATAAAAAGCAGGGTTGTCTTCAAATATGTCTACACACTTACTCAAATAATGGGCGCTACTTTGCTTTGCACTGTTTAATCTCCAATTTGTTGATGTTAAAGAAGAATATTCGTCCATCCATTTTTTTATAACAACCTCTTCCAAAAAGATTATCTCTGAGTCTCATCATTTAATTCCATATGTTCGTAATCCGACGGTAAATACATATGTATGTATTAAGAAGGCAGAGGGGACTCTGGTGCTAATTTTGCAAAATGACAGTTGTGTATTTAAAATATTAGAATGCACGATACAGAAGAACGTTTTATAAGCAGGCAGTAGTTGTTTTGTTGTATCTTAATGTGAAATAACATATTCATGTGACGTGTCGTTTTATGGGTTTTTGAGGTAGGGGAATTCAAATATCACATTATTAAGTCTCTACTGTCATTTTTACTTCCATGACCATATTAAGTATGTCCCCGGATCGAGTTTAAAAGAGGAAAAAAAATTGTGTTTTTAATTTCTCAGAAAAAGTCACTCTTGATGATTTGCCCTGCTTGATTTCAAACCCCCAAAACGCAAATTACTTTTTATATAACTCAAACGGTTCTCGAGATAATACCATTTTTCTTCATAATTTGGACTTTCACTCTTAATTGACAAGGACTTGACTGCATTTTGAATCCTTGTTTTTAATTGCTCTTCATCATTTTCTAGTGGTTCACGATAAACAATTTGCTTTAAACGTCCCCATAGATAGAAGACCAATATTGTCAGATCCGGGCTTCTCGGCGGCCTTAAAATGGGATCATCCCTTCCTATCCAGTGTTCATTAAATTCGGAATTGAGCCAATTACGGACAGTAACGGCATGATGAGCAGGGCACCCATCTTGTTGGAAAAACATTCTCGTTCGATAACTTAAAGGAAGTTCATCAAGTTTATCTTTTAAAAAATTTTGTAGCATGTCCAAATATGTATTACGATTTAAATTTTCTTTGAAAAAATATGGACCAATAATGCCATTTGTATATGAAACCGCACACCACACATTAACTTTTTTGAAATATTGTCTTCGACAAGAAATAGTAAAGTGGGGATTTGTTTCACTCCAATACCGGCAATGCTGAGAGGAAACGACGCCGTTTGTTGAAAAAGTAGATTCATCGGAGAACAAAATTCGCTTATGAAATCCTACGTCATTTAAAACTATGTTGCCCATCTCCAAACAAAAATCCAAACGTTTGGCTTCATCACCATCCTCTAAGGTGTGCCTGAATTTTGGTTTAAATGGTAAAATCCGGTTCTGCTTGAAAATTCTCTGTAAATGCGATTTACTTATTTCAGTTTCAATTGCCGTTCTTCTGAGTGATAATCTTGGAGCTTCTCTCACGGAATGGAGGGCAAGAACTGAAGCAGCATCATCTTCATTCAACCATTTTTTTGATTTTTTAAAGTCTAAAACAGAGCCTGTTTCTAAGAACTTGGTCACCAACTTCTTCGCTCCGATTAGAAATGCTAACTTCCGGGTATTTTTCGTAACAACACGATAGCAGTCTTCTCCAGTTCCGTATCATTGAATCAAATAAATTCTTTGTTCTTGAGTCAACATTATGGCATATAAATAGTAGCAAAATGACGAAGATTCGATTTGAAGTTATACTGACTTATTAGTTGTCAGCAGTTGTCAGTGATATCTTGCAATGAAATTAGAAGTTACTACCGCCTACTAGAATATTATTAAAGAATTATAAAAAAATTATAAAAGCCCAAATTATGAAGAAAAATGGTATTATCTTGAGAACCGTTTGAGTTATATAAAAAGTAATTTGGGGGTTTGAAAACAAGCAGGGAATATCATCAAGAGTGACTTTTTCTGAGAAATCAAAAACACAATTTTTTTTCTCTTTTAAACTCGATCCGGGTACATACTGTATAAATAATACTGGTAATAAAGGTTATTTAGGTCATGGATAAATAAATGTCATACCTAAATTCATAATAATATATACTTTAAGAATGACATCTGATCTTTTTACCGGTTTAATCTAATTAGATACGGAAATTTGAAAGTAGTGATTCCATTGGCAGCAGTTTTAATTATTGTGTACATTACACTCACAATGTGCTTAAAATATACTAAGCATTTTTCAATAACCAGTGAGACACTTCCACTTGTTTAGGATTCTTGAGCACAGAGGATCAAGCATTACCAGGTAATTACGGATTGAAGGATCAAGTACTAGCTTTGAAATGGATACAACAAAACATTGCCAGTTTCGGAGGAAATCCGAATTCCGTAACATTGACTGGATTTTCGGCTGGTGCAGCCTCAGTTCACTATCACTACTTCTCTCCACTCTCCAAGGGGTTATTCCACAGGGGTTGGTCCATTAGCGGTGTTGCAACAGACGAGTGGGCCTTAAGTGTAAACCCATCTAAGAGGACAAAGAAATTAGCAGGTGTGGTGGGTTGCCCTACTGCCAGTTCAAAGGACTTGGTTGAGTGTTTAAGAACGAGACCGGCTAGTCTTCTAATTGATAAAGCGATGCAAGTATCCGATTTCCCATTATTAACTCCATTTGCTCCCACATTAGACAAAGTGGCGAGGGAACCATTTATACCAGAACATCCTTATAAATTGCTGCTGAAGAAAAATTTTTTGGATGCGCCATGGATCACTTCAGTGGCTAGAAATGAGACAATGTTTATGAACCGAAGTGAGTTAAATATTCTTTTTTTTTAGAATTTCGAATGTCCGAAGAAATACATAGATTTAGTTTTAGTTTCTACATACATATGGGGCATTTCACGCCAACTAAGTGAGGTCAAAACAATTTCTCTTTGATACATATCACAATCGATAGTACTTGCTAAAAAACTAACTTCCCTACAATTTTGGATTTTTCGAGCCACAAGGAGCGGTATGGTGAGGGTGAGAAAATACAAATTTTCGTTTCGACTCTAAAATTTCAATCTTTCTCAATAAAAAAATGAAAAAAAATTAAAAATAAGGTTGCAATGGTTTTCGATGTGTTTTTTGCGTAGAATACGATAAAAATATTTTCAAAATTATTGGGGGTAGTTTTTCACCCTTATTTTGAGAATTGAAAGTTTAAAATCGAAATTTCGAAAAGTATGACACGATTTTTTTTTTTCAATTTCTTTTTAAATTTCTTTCTTTATTTTATACTTTCGTTTAATTTTTAATTCATAATGGGCGTCGACCAGGAACTGGCCCAAACGTGAAAAAACGTGGTTTTAGCGTATTTTCTCATCCTGTGAGATAGTAAATGGCATGTGAATAATATACTCCAAGGTTTTTGGGGTCGCTGATTATGAATCTAACATCAGATTTTCAAAAAACAAAATGGCGGATCCAGTATGGTAGTCAACTTTTAAAAAAATGGCTACATTTTGAAATTTAAAAAAATACCATCGTATTCTACGGGAAATTTTCTACGTTAGAATCGTAAACAGCGACCCCAAAAACCATGGAATATATTATTCACTTGCCATTTACTATCTCACAGTATGAGAAAATATGCTAAAACCACGTTTTTTTCACCTTTGGGCCGTTTTTTTGGGCAAGTTCCTGGTCGACGCCCATTATGAATTCAACATTAATCGAAAGTACAAAGAAAAGAAAGAAATTAAAAAAAAATGAAAAAAGAATCGTGTCATACTTTTCGAAATTTCGATTTTAAACTTTCAATCCTCAAAATAAGAGTTAAAACTACCACCAATAATTTTGAAAATATTCTTATCGTATTCTACGCAAAAAAAACTCATTGAAACCTTCTTTTTTAATTTTTTTCATTTTTTTTATTGAGAAAGATTGAAATTTTAGAATCGAAACGAAAATTTGTATTTTGTCACCCTCACCATCCCTCTCCTTGTGGCTCAAAAAATCTAAAATTTTAGGGAAGTTAGTTTTTTAGCAAGTACTATCGATTGTGATATGTTTCAAATAGAATTTTTTTGTGACCTCACTCAGTTGGCGTGAAATGCCCCATATACATAAATCGCATTGCTTCAAGGTACTTTTGTACAATTATAAAGAAGGCATCATCATCATCATCATCATAAAATAAATACTGTTTCAGTATGTCAAGATATCCTACAAGAATTAAATGAAAAATGGACAGAACTAGCTCCGTACATTTTGCATTCTGAGGGACTTATTGGAAAAAACGATATATTAAACAAAATCAGAGAATTCTATTTTGGTAAAGAAGCAATTACTTCTAATACCGATGACAAATTAGAAAAGGTAATGAGTACCCACTTTAAAAAATATATATATATAAGAAATAAAATGATATTAAATAAAGCACTAAAAAAATGATATTAAATAAATATAATTTGTTTACCATTACATGTATGTTAATCTCATCATAACCTTGCAATTTATAATTGTACTTTTTTGTTGTAGATGTTGACTGACAATATGTTCAAAATTAATGGCGAATTAATGGCAAAATTACAAGCCAAGAATGGAAAATCACCAGTATACTTTTACCTCTTCAATTACGATCAAGGGCAAAATGGTTTTATGGATTTTTTTGTGCCAGATCGTAGATGGCCAGGTAATAATTAATAATAGTATTAGTAATTATGCATATGATATCCTTTATTATTTTGAGGTTTAGTGGATCAAAAGAATATAACAAAATATTTTTAGGAGTATCACATGGTGATGACCTGGTTTACTGCTTTGGTGGAATGATTACTAAAACATTATCTGAGTCTGATACAAGACTCAAGAATGCTTGTTTGGACATGTTATTCTCTTATGCGAAACACGGGTAGGTATTTTAATTCAATGTATACAGGGTGTTCCATCTAAGGCGGTTTCTTTCATAACTCGTTTTCATAACATTCCAAATTTAACAAAAACATGTTTCAAATAAAAGTTGCCCAAAATGATGACGTGTGTATTTTTAAAATATTTCTAATTATACAGGGTGTTCCATTTCAGGTAACCGCTATACAACTTTGTTATTTTATATGGAACACCCTGGAATAAAAATAAATAATACATAAATACAATAACAAATATTACACAACCACGCACCATTTTAATTTCAGAGCTCGAAATTTCTTCTGTTTTGATCAATACACAAAGGAATCCGATTTTTAAACGATCTATATTTGTATCAAAAGATATAGTCAATTTTTCCCAACGATCCTTTATCAAAAATTGTATTTCCTTTTTCAGGAAAATATTTTTTCTTTTTTTATTTGTAGAGTGCCATCGTTTGAAGGCGTTGACTGGCTACCAACCAAGGGCGATGAATTGACATTTTTAAATATAACCAGTCCTGATGATATCAAATTGCAGACGACTCGAGACCTGACGTCAAACGGAAAGTTTTGGAAAGATATTAAATCTCTAAAACATAAGCTGCAAGATGAATTGTAAAGATAAACTGCGCATTGCTATATGTCTATTCATAGTTTCTTGTTAAGATTTGTGAATATATTTATAACATTTATTATAAAAGAATATCATCCTACTTGTTGTCAACTTAAAGTACCCATTATTATTCGAAATTGTTATTCGAAATCGTCAGAAAATCTTAAACCAGATTAATGTAATATTTTAAAATGCCATATAAAATTAGAGAAAGTGGAAAAAAGTCTATGATATTCAAAATATGTCTGAAGGATTTCAAGAAGTTAACTTATGTTTTAATACAGGGTCGCTGATATGTATGGAAACGGTCGATTATCTCCTAAAGTAAGGTAGCTAGCGAAAAATGTTAAGACACAAATTTTAGGGTTTTTTAAAATCACAATAAAGAAAAATTAAGTATACAAGATCAGTCAAAAAGTCATGACGAAACAAAGTTGCTTTTTATTGAATGGAACACCCTGTATATTATTCCATATTCCAATTCTTCTCAAAATTATAAACAAAATTCATATAGCACATCGAATACCTAAATTTAACTGTTTTCGAGATATCGTATTTTGAAAATCATTTTCTTATAAAGTATACAAAAATATTTTAGTTTATTAAGTTTATAGTCCATCAAGTTACCTTTGAAGGTTTCTAGCTCCATAACAACGCCGCTTCGTTCTTTTGTCTAACAGTGATGATCTTGACAACACATGTCAAAAATACATTTAGTGTAAATTATTTTCGCGCAAAAATGGCACGTTTAAGTGAAATCGAGCGTATTGAAATTTTAATGATCATAGGATATGGTGATAGAAGACGAAGTTTTGACCAAGTAGTGGTTATTTTTAATGAATTGCATCCCGATCGGGAACCTCTTTCTAAATCAACCGTTTCAAAAACATTGCAGCGTTTTCATGAAACTGGAGGTGTCAAAGATCGACCAAAAAGTGGAAGACCAGTAAGCGTTACAAACGAAGAAAATTCTTTGAATGTCATGTTAGATGTGGTGGAAAATCCAATAAATTCGACGCAACAGAGGGCTGTAAATCATAACATGAGTCGATATTCCATTCAAAAAATTTGCAAACGTGAAAAATTCCATCCATATAAAATTCATATGTTACAAGAGTTGAGTGAAGACGATTTTGACCGTAGAATCGAGTTCTGCGAAGTTATTATGGATAAATTAAACGAAAATGTCAACTTTGTCAACCACATATTGTTTTCTGACGAATCTACATTTTGTTTAAACGGGCACGTAAACCGACACAACTGTAGGTATTGGTCAGACCAAAATCCACATTGGATGGAGGAAGTTCACACCCAACGACCACAAAAAGTAAATGTTTGGTGTGGCATTTGTATTTCCGTTTATAAAAGTAATTTTATAAACGGAAATTTGACCTCTGAACGATATTTATTACTTTTGCAAGAGCGTATTATTCCAGAGCTTAGACGATTATTCCCGAACAATAACAATCCCAATTTACCGGCAGAACAAATATGGTTTCAACAAGATGGGGCTCCTCCACATTTTGGACGTTTAGTACGGGTATATCTAGATGAAACCTTTCCTGATAAATGGATTGGACGCAGGGGGGCAATTGAATGGCCAGCTAGGTCTCCCGATATGACTCCACTTGACTTTTTTCTGTGGGGTCACATAAAAAATGTAGTCTACAAAAATAGGCCGCAAAATATCGAAGAGTTGCAAGAAAGGATAAGGCATGAAATTTCCACCATTCCTCCCAACACACTTTTAGATTCACTACAAAATTTTGTTCAACGAATTCATTACTGTCAGGAGGTAAATGGTGAACACTTTGAGCACCTTATAATAAAATAGAATTCCAAAAAAAATTATTTGTTGTTTATTAAAACTTGTTTTCTCTCTTTTTTTCTGGCATAACTATTGTTTTCATAAAATTTGAAATATCCAGGACATTCATTAAAAAATACATTTTTTCGTTTCATGCATTTTTATCAACCCTGAACAATTATGCTTTTTTATTTTCTGTAAAAAAATAATAATTAAAATTTAATCATCCATATCTTCCACCTTGTGTAATTTTCATAATAAATTTCGGGCTTTTCCTTTAATAAATTTGAGAATAGTAAAAAGTTATTTTCAAAATTCGATATCTCGAAAACGGTTAAATTTAGGTAACGATGTGCCATATGAATTTTGTTTAGAATTTCGAGAATAATTGAAATGTGGAATAATATACAGAGTGTTCCATTAAGGAAAAATCAACTTTGTTTCGTCATGACTTTTTGACTGATCCTGTATACTTAATTTTTCTTTATTGTGATAGATTTTAAAAAACCCTAAAACTTTTGTGTCTTAATATTTTCCGCTAGCTATCTTAATTTAGGAGATAATCGACCGTTTCCATATATATCAGCGACCCTGTATAAATGTTTTTCAGTGCTTATGTCAAAAATAAATATGACCCTCTAAAAATAGAAGCATCAAAGCAAGGGCCATATTTATTTTCACTTGTTTTGATTCAACTTTTGACAACAAACTTTTGAAGTGGCTGTCACAATTGTAAAATAAATAATGGTTGTAACATAATGCGACAACCTTGACAATTTAATAAGGTTACAGTATTCCGAGCACCTATTCCACATGCTACAGTATTCCACGCGCATATAATTTACAAGGCGCTTAAAAAATACAATTTATACTTTAATTATCATAGAGTTGTATAGTGCCAACCCTGCGTCGTGGCACACTTTCCGGATCCCAGTTATAAAAAGATTAATAAATACGTCTTTTTTTACTTGTCCAACTTTGACGACTTTTTCTGAATGGCTTTATTAACCCTAGAAAGATAGCGCTCCTCACTAAGCTGTTAAAGATAGGGGTGAGTAACTAATTTTTATTCACTACTAGAAAGCTAGTAAATAATGACGTTTTATTTTGATAGAGGAAGGAGAGGGAATTGAAAATAATTTAGTATTAATTTTTGGTGGAGAAGGGGGAATGCCCGCCTCCTTGGGTCTAAGGAAAATCATCGGATGCTTCTCCTTATGAGTAAAATTTCCTTACTCCTATCTTTCTAGGGTTAACACAAAATAAGGTTTGATTTTAATGCAAGATATTAGGTGGCTAGTTGGTATAATAGATGAGAATAGTAGGTGCCGGTCTCTGTCGGACAGCTAAAATAAGTCTGGTCCCATGCACTCGAGGGCTATGCTATCGCCATAGCACAGTTTAGAACTAAGCAGTTATCTCACTATTTAGCAGGGAATTTTAGGATCTCGGCAAAGCATAAACTCCTGAGAAACAATTTTAAGATGTGCAGCACAGTACTGTCTGCACAGTAAATTATGAACCAAATCTACAGTGTTGCCGTCTAGTACCCTAAAAATATGAAATACACATTTGAGATTAGTTGATTGTGTAGTTCATCTTCCTATATTGCATACAGGAAGGGAAACAAACGTGTGTTCTTCATATATAGTAAAACCAATGGCTAAAAGTTTAAAATACATTATGTTTAAACTATGTCAATAGTTTTCGTCTCAATGTTTTTGCCTATGAATTTTATTTCGGAAATATCGGAATATATTTCGGAAATTTATTATCTACAGTTGTAATAATCGGATTCGTGTCGGCTTTTTTTATTCGTTATTTTTTTACCTACACTTTCAGGGAATATAAGAATTATTTGTTTACTATTGAGTCAACAGTAAACAAATAAAATTAATTTCTGTTTATTGTTAAGGTTTGTTTTGTTGTTGTTTTAAAATAATATTAATTTTGAGAATTGTTAATTAATGAATAAATATAATGAGTTAATTATTTGATAAATAAAAATCAAAAATTTTTTCTGTAATAATTTAATTGATTTTTTTTTCTCCTATTCTGCGCTTTGTAACTTCGTTTCTGTTGAGTTTAGAAAAAAAAACATAAGAGCAATTTTGTAGAGAATTAAATTTCCTATGGGATGGTAAGAACCAAAATTTGAAAAAAAAAAGTTGTTCATGTAGTTATTTCAAAAATAAGACATATATTATTATAACATATTTAACATACATTAATAAGACAGATATTTCAAAAAAAAAAAAAACAATTCCCATGTATTTTAAATGGAAAAGGGGACCCCCCAATGCGCCAGCTCAATTTTTAAGATATTGAGCTCAATTTTTGGGAGAATGGTTTTTTTTTATATCGAACTAACTAGACACATTTAATCGAAAAAAAATTAAAAAAAAGTTTTTTTGACACAGTCTAATGTACATGTACGAAGTATTCCATTATCTTCAATGAACCTGAGTGCATTAGAGCAAAGCTTTTAAAAATTCTTTAGCCGCAAAGATTTTAAAAATTCAACTTGTTCTATTTTGAGACCGTAATATTTTTAAGCCTAAACATATTTTAAGCGAGAAATATTTTTAAATCAAACTAATTTTAACAAATGACAAACTAAAAATGTACATATTTTAATCAAATCTAATTTTATGTAACACATATATACCTAAATGTAAATTACTAAAGGCATACTCAGTTCAAAATCAAAATCTTGCTCCACCTGTATTTTATGGTGTTGAATAGGTACCTATAGGTTGGTGGTAAATATGATTTTTTGTTTCTATAACATTACTTCCATTATCTCTCAATATTTAAGCAAAGTAAGCGAATGTCTTTTTTTTTTTTTTTTGAAAAATGAATCCACATCTTCAGAACAATCTTTAAAGTGCAGATGTATTTTTATTTTAGTACAAACTTGTGTTATCCAATTGGACCGAGCATTATTCCCCCCCCCCTCTAAATTGAATATCTGGTTGCATACAAATTAAAGTAAACACAAAACTATAAAATTTAATGTAGGGTACCTACACTACCTACTTCCAATACTTAAATCATGTGATAGATAATACATGAATATGTATTTTGTATACATAGTATATACATATGTATATTTATAATATAAAGGGAGAGGGAACCTGATTCTGTTTTTAATAAATTGTATCTCACATAGCATTCTGTCAAACAAGTTACATTTTAGTCATTACTGATTTTAGTAATTAATAAGATAATATTTTAGAAAATAATAGTGGGAAAAACATTATAAGATATTTAAAAAGTTGTAATTCGTAACTTCGGAAAGCAAATCCAACGAAAGATTTGAAAACAAGATGCATTTTGTTTTCATTTTAAGCGTCCTTTTATTTTGAAAACGTATATGGTAAGTTGTTGTTTAATATTTTTTTAAGGCTTTATATACTATGTATTTTCTGAACTTTTCCACTTGTTAACAACAGCAAATTCCCTATTAGTAAATACGAGTAATATGTGTAGGTGGAGTAGGTACATTGTTTCATTTCATTACTTTATACATACATATGTATGTATTAGGGCTAGAACAAAATTCTCGGATACCGACCGTCTTCCAGGCGGCCGCGTATCGGTATCCCGTATTCCAGGTGGCCGTCGCTCGGCCAGCGGGGCGGGGGCCGGGACGACTGCGACGCGAAACAGGTTCCGTATTTATTTAGATCGCGCGCCTGTAATTGTGCATTACTGATTGTTATACTTAATTGATATTATAACGATGGTTAAAACGCAAGCCCCATTTGCTTATCAATTAAAAAAAATTGTGCAGGGTTTTCCAGATTTGAAGTGTTAAAGCTACCACTGTGTACTGTGAAATATGCAAGTGTTACTTACATGTTTACAGAAAAGGACAATGTGAAAAGCACGTAAAGTCGCTAAAACACCGAGAAAATAAAATAAATGGAATCCCAAGAAGTGAATTCCTATATGAGGACGACGAGGTGTAAGATTGTGACAACAGATGCGGGAAAAGTAAGAGAAAACAATATTACTTAGTAAGTCACTATTTTTCACTGCAGCGTGCGTGCTGAAGTTCGACCCTGGCATGTACCATTTGGTTCTAGCCCTAATTCATATGTTTGTTTTACTAGCATCGCCTCGCATGGCATAGCATAGCATCGCATAGCGTGCAATGGAAACGTACCCTTAGTCTTTTACTCGGCACAAAATACTAGAGAGCCGAGGCTCTCTACGAAATGAACGGAACAGGAAACACGGGTGAGAACAGCGAAAGCAAAACAAGTAGACTTACCACTAGGGTTCCGAACGAATGCTGTAATGCAGGGCCGGACTCGTACTCCGTCATGTTATTGACAGAAAACGACATATGAGAGATCAAAAAGATAGGAGTAAAAATGTGTTAATAATGTATGTACATACCTACCATTTGTGACCGGTGTGAAGTTGGCAGCCAAAATACAGTAGCCAATTTGATGGAAATGAGCGCCATTGGCGTACATTGCTCACGGGGTCATATTAAAGTAAATACGAATTGGTGATAGCGATGAACAAAGTGTTGTTGATGACTATTTTTAAATAGTCTCAAGTGCAACAAATATCGAAAAAGTGCAAGAAAGTTGTTATGTGAAAGACAAAAGTAGAAAAGTATATATCAAATAACGAATTATTGGCGAAAATAAGTATCAAATCTGTTACAAGGTAACGTAATAAGGAATGTTGTAGTATTTTTGAGATTCTCAAAGGGGATGGAATACTCCAAAATTAAAAAAAAGTAACTTCTTATCTATGTTTCTATGGTAATAATGTAATCAGTACTGAAGTGCATCGATTTGCAGGCCGTCTAAGGGTTGAAAACCTTAGACGGCCAGTAGTTAGTACGACCCGTTTACTAGCTATCAATATTGGGGGCGAAATATCTGACACACCTAAAATTCGTATCAGAACATTAACGATCTTTTTACCGCGAAAATCTGTTGTTACGTCAACTGTCAGCCACAAAAATTTATTGCGTATGTCTTTTTTAATATTTCCAACTACACGTTGTTCTGTAAATATGTATCACTACTAGGCAATCACTAATAGGCAATGAAATATCGTCGTAATTTTCAATCTGTTTCAGTCTATTACCAAATGGTAACGACTGTGCCATTATTACAAAAATCCACACAAAATCAATTAACATGTAAATACAGTACACGAGTAACTCATGAGTTAGTCACTCGCGACAAAAATTGTTTTCAATGCGACAGTCGACCCGTTTACACCAACGTCAGGCAGCAAACTAAATGGACTCCTATACCATCGGAATAGCTCGCTGTTTTACGGAGAAATTGTATTACGGCGTCCTGAGTTCCCGCACGGGACTTCGTTCGGAACGGCATTCTACGCACGGTCAGTGGCGTGGGTATACCGGGGCAAGAAATATGCGCTAAAAAACGGTTTATACTTTAATTATTATATAGTTGTATAGTGTCGACTCTGCATGACATAGCATACTTTTCCGGACCCTACTTACCACACTCTCGTCTTCGGTTAGTTTCAAGTAACTTTGACGAGAGTCGAGAGTGTAGTGTGGTGTTTTCCAAAAATCGGTTTAAAATCGATTCAAACCTGCTTTTACTGGAAAGCAGTAAAATCCGATCAGCACAGAAAAAAAACTATATTTTATGTAAACCAGTAATCGGAGATTAATATTAAATTAATATTTCCCCTGGAGTTCCATACTAAATGTTATTGTTTAGTTTATATAAAAAAATTGTTCCTAAACGGTTTTCTTTGTTTTTATTGTTTGTTATTATACTTATATATTATACTATACTATATATTATACAATAATAATAGTTTAATCTACAAAAAATCTTTATAGACATATTAGACATTTAGGAAAGGATATTTTTATGATTATTTATTCAGCAATGCATATTATTTATTGAGCAAACCACATCCAGTTTTTTTGGTAATGAGTGAGCAGACAGATATTTCTCTTCTATAGTAAAATTTATAAAAAGTTATAGTCAATTAGTCAAAGGATTTTGACAAAACTAAATTGAATTATGATCCTCAGCTGCTGACTCAACGAAGTCTGTATTTGTTCAATTTTTTATTATGTTGCATTAAGAAGGTTAGGTACATATGTATGTACATGTTTCTAATGTCATGTATTGTGTATAAACGAATATGTATGTAGGTAGAGAATAGAAATACTGCACTCGTGCCAGTAATGAATTTCATTGTTAAGTTTTCTCATGATAACAGAGGAAATAAATATGCAAATAAAACGATACATTTAAAAAATTCGAGCTGTTTCGAGTGTTTTTTTTTAAGTGGTATGATATGCAACTTTGTTACTATGATTAAAATTCCGCGTATGTAGGTAATTTCTGAACAATGGTTTTTAGTATAACAGAAATATGCATTTGAGGAGAAAAATCGAATATAAGTCATAACGTCCAATATACTCGAGTATAAAGAATGATAAATTTAAATTATTTAGTTAGTTCCTGTGATAATTATTGTATTACAATATTACTCTTTAATAGTCATCTTAGTAGTGGGTGGGCCTAAACTATAACAAAATACAACTTTAATCATAAAACATAAGATACATAATAATATGTACATACAAGACTATAAAATGCATAACAAGATTATCCTTGGACCGCCTTTCGATCGAGCATGAAATATGTAATTATACGAATAAATCATGAATTTATTTTGATCCAACACGTTATTTATTGCGCCGTTAAGGGAGATTAGGGTTTTTAAGTTTTGCGGAATAATATATGGGGCAGTTCACGCCAAGTGAGGTCAAAAAAAAATTGTTTTTGAAACATATCACAATCGATAGTACTTGCTAAAAAAACTAACTTCCCTAAAATTTTAGATTTTTTTGAGCCACAAGGAGAGGGATGGTGAGGGTGAGAAAATACAAATTTTCGTTTCGACTCTAAAATTTCACTTTCTCAATAAAAAAATGAAAAAAATCAAAAATAAGGTTGCAATTGTTTTCGATGCGTTTTTTTTTTGCGTAGAATACGATAAAAATATTTTCAAAATTATTGAGAGTAGTTTTCACCCTTATTTTGAGGATTGAAAGTTTAAAATCGAAATTTCGAAAAGTATGACGGTTTTTTTTTTTCAATTTTTTTTTATTTCTTTTTTTTTTGTACTTTCGATTAATTTTTAATTCATAATGGGCGTCGACCAGGAACTGGCCCAAAAAACGGTCCAAAGGTGAAAAAACGTGGTTTTAGGGTATTTTCTCATCCTGTAAGATAGTATATGGCAAGTGAATAATATATTCCAAGGATTTTGGGGTCGCTGATTACGAATCTAACGTCAGATTTTCAGAAAACAAAATGGCGGATCCAGTATGGCAGTCAACTTTTAAAAAAATGGCTAAATTTTGAAATTTAAAAAATACCATCGTATTCTACGGGAAATTTTAAGACGTTAGATTCGTAATCAGCGACTCCAAAAGCCTTGGAATATATTATTCACTTGCCATTTACTATCTCACAGAATGAGAAAATACGCTAAAACCACGTTTTTTCACCTTTGGGCCGTTTTTTGAGCCAGTTCCTGATCGACGCCAATTATGAATTAAAAATTAATCGAAAGTACAAAAAAAAAGGAATTAAAAAAAATTAAAAAAATCGTCATACTTTTCGAAATTTCGATTTTAAACTTTCAAACCTCTAAATAAGGGTGAAAACTACCCCCAATAATTTTGAAATTATTTTTATCGTATTCTACGCAAAAAAAAACAACGAAAACCATTGAAATCTTCTTTTAATTTTTTTTCATTTTTTTATTGAGACATTGAAATTTTAGATTCGAAACGAAAATTTGTATCTTCTCACCCCTCGCCATCCCTCTCCTTGTGACTCAAAAAATCTAAAATTTTAGGGAAGTTAGTTTTTTAGCAAGTACTATCGATTGTGATATGTTTCAAACAGAATTTTGTTTTGACCTCACTTGGTTGGCGTGAAATGCCCCATATGTACATATGATTTATGGTTCTATGGGTTTCTCGGTTGAGAGAATTATACTCTTATTGTGATGAATTTCTACCTAATAATTTAAAAGTAAATTAAAACTGTATAAATAAGGTACAACAAAAAGTGATGTTCAACACGTTTTTTTTTTTTAGCAAACTTGAGTTCCCCCTCCAGAGGTTACTACTCCATTGGGAAAAGTTCAAGGAGAATGGAGAATAAGTTACGATGGGCGCCAATATGCTGCTTTCCTGGGAATACCTTATGCGAAGCCTCCAATTGGTACATTAAGATTTGAGGTACTTTTATACATACCTACCTAATATATAACATTACTATTACTAATACAACATATTTTTTGTCATCCGTACAGTAAATTGTGCTGACAACGATTTCCGTAACTATTCGCTAAATATGAATATGTGCATAGTAATATTAATGTTTTCACACTGTTCTTAAAGTCAAATAAAACGTAAAATAATGTGTATGCTAACAAAAAAAAAATGCATTTATGTTTTATATTCGTGTTTGTTAAGAATATAAAAACATTGTTTAAAATAATTTTTGAGACACTTTCATGTGGGAAGTCACTTGTGTTGGATTTTCAATACAAATGTGGATGAAGATTATTCCTAAAATAAATATTTGACTCCCATGTTCCGTTATTAATATATGTATAGTCTTTCTATTTTTAATTGAAAATGATAAATACGCCTGGGGAACAAAAAAAGCGGTGCAACTCTGTGATTACATGGGCGTGCATATATCTTTTTATAAATTCGAAAATTGTGAAATAATTTTTTTCATTCAAATCAATATAGGAGATTAAAATTAGCCTGCATACAAAACTCTTAATATTTGTAATATAATTTGCTGTAAATAATGCTCATTTAGCCAGACAATTGTCTGTGTTAATAAACCTAGCTGAAATACACATCACTGGCGTCTTAAACAAGTTGAGTGCCTAAAGTCATAAAGCATTTTAACGACGTCGTAAAATTTTTATGGCACAGTGGACCGAAGAAGTATTAGCAATGTATTAAATGCAAAGTAGTCTAACAATCTCGTTGACCGGTGTTACCGCCAGTGGTTTTACTCTGTGCGGCCAGCCGGCTTTTCAAAATTTTCTTAAGTATAGTAATATACATAAATTTATTTGAATTTATAATTATTTTTTCCAGCAATTTTAAACGCTTCATTTTAATGCTAACTAATAAATTTATATTTATGTATTTTTTTTTAATATTTCCAAACTAGCTTTCTAAGAACGTCACGAACTAACAGTTTACTAAAGTATGAAGTATACTTGTATAGTGAGCTTAGCAATTTTAGAAAATATATCTGACAACCTTGCTTTTTTTCTACCTATTTTCAATTTAGAATGGAAATTGAGTATATTTTAAATTTACCCAGCTAGCCACCACCAATAACTGTATAACATCTATTTAATGTTTTAGTGAGATAGAAAGTTTGGGTGAACTGTCTTTGAGGACAAGATCAATATCAGTTCTTATTTCCTTCGAAAATGTACCTCCTAGAATTCAGTAAATATTTACTAATAGATAAGTAATTGTATGTTATTTATCATCTTTCAGAGTTTGATTAATGAATTCATCTTTTCTACTTTTTAAGGAACCACAACCAATTGAGCCCTGGATAGGAATATGGAACGCCACTCAATCGTATATATGCGTTCAAAGAACTTTAGGTCCATCTGGCACCATTATAGGTAAAATACCAATATAAAAAAAACATATACTTCAAAAGCAAGATGCAGTAGCGACAGCTATTTTGCTATTCAGGATCTGAAATCTGGATAAGTAGACTCAACATTGGTGCGTCAACACCATTGGACAAATATGTCACAGTATTCACAAAAAAAAGATTAATAGAATGTATTCAGAACCACGTCAGTGCCAGACGAATCTTTATATAGTCTCTATCAATCAGGACTCTTTATTAAGGGTCCTGGTGCAAGACAGCATGGAACTGCTAAGATTTGATCGTAAGGATCTTATAGTTCTTGTGGGACTGTTCACTGGACACTGCCCTGTGATAATTGTAGGACCTATGGAGAGGAAAAATAAACTTCCCTCCATATTCTTTGCCTCTGCCGGCTTTAACTGGTGTGAGATACTCACCTAGACTCCAGATATCTGGAACCCAGTACCGTAACAATACCTAGGCGGGTCTGGGTTCCACATTTAATAAGAGGGCCTTACTGTACCCTTATATTAAATAACATTAAGTCAATAGATTTGAAAAGTGTGTACAGTCGAGTATATAATTTTTGAACGCTGCTACGTTTTTTTTAATCTATGAACCCTGGTTACGCGGAACCCATAGAACCACAGTTGCTATGGCACTGCTGGAACCTTCTGAAACTCAAGGGTGCTCACAATAGGCCCAGGTGCCTCAGTTTGTGAGGACCACCATACACGGGGGAAAAAAGTTACTTCACGATCTTTTTATTTTCTTGTCTTCCTGGTTACCATTTTCAAAAAAAAAAAATTTTTTAAATTTTTTTTTTCATGGAAAGAATACAGATATCGTTTTGAAAATTTGTAGGTATGTTTATTGACGTTTAATTATTATAAAAAAAAAATTTTTAGGTTTTTAAAAAATTCATTTTTGACATACGGATTTTTTTTAAAACATCAAAAAATTACTGCGGGCATGATTTTGGGCGATTGGATATTCTGAAAACAAAAAAAAAAGGCAAATTATTCCTTGTTGAAGTGGCTATAGCGTGAACTAGAATATTTGTTTATTATCAAAAAATAATAAAATTCACTCATAGTATAGAGTGAATCAGATCGACGCTGTTATAAACAGGCAGGGAGTCGAGATTATCGAAACACAGCCGTGCGTCGAAAAATGCTCTCTCACAGCGTGTCACTGTATACGCTTAAAAAATAATTTTAGAATTAAGATATCGCTCTAAAATCTTTTGTATAATGTTTTTGAAGATATTTATTTGTTAGTAAAATTATTTTAAAAAAAATCGATTTTTTTAAAATTTGTAACCAGAAAGACCCCTTAAATTAATTATTGTGTAGGGGTTTTAAGCGTTTTGTTCAGTTGTTTTTTTTTTCGTTCTCTTAGGAAATGAAGACTGCCTGTACATAAACGTGTTCATTCCAGACACTAATGAAGAAAAATTAGATGTGGTAGTGCACATCCACGGAGGAGGATTTGCGGTTGGAAGTGGATTAGACTATTTAGATCCAAAATACGTAATGGACAGAGACATAGTCTTTGTAACTTTCAACTACAGGCTAGGAGCTTTAGGTAATTTTTATAAGGTTTTATTTTCTAATAAAGATATTGCAAGAATAACTAAAGAACCCATTTTATAATTACATATCTAACTATCAAGAAATTTTTTGACATTACCTATTTATATTTTTATTATTCATTCTTATTTCGGCGTTCTTCTTCTTATTCTTATTTGGTCTATAGATTGGTTTCATAAAAATGTGAGTTTGTTTCAGTTAACTTTTTTTAGATCAAATGGAACGCCAATGTTTTTTTCGGCCCAATTTATCTACCTTTTAGTTCTTTTCTTTCTTCTTTTTGCTCATGTGCACGTCATGGGAGTGAAAATACAAAATTCGGAGATGTTTCTGATTTTCCTCGGTTTTTCGAATTTATTTTAAATTACCAATTCTGAAGATTTCTCCAGACCCTAACATCTGTTTTTTTTTAAACATCAAATATCTCTGAATCGGGTGGATTTAGATATAGGTTATAATACATGTTTTCAATACAAAGTTGTGTGCTCTTTCCAAATTTGTAAAAATATATAGGGTGTTTCGTTTAAAATAAGGAAGTTAGTCGACATCTAGAAATATATGAACACCCTGCCGATTTGGAAATATTCTAAAAAGATGGACAACAAGGGTGTAAACAACCTCGCATATTCCATTTTAGCACTTTTTATGAAACAATGATCTATAGACCAAATATGCACTAAAATATCACCCTGTATAAGTGAAATGATATAGTAAACTATTCCCATATTTTATGGAGATAAATAGATCAACAAACATGCTATATTTATATAGACATACAAAAAAAACGTCATCAACTCTGGCTATGAACGAGAGAGATGGAAATAGCGGTCATGTCTAAGCTTTTCGGTTATGTCAAACTTTTGACAAGTGACTGTCACAATTTGTAAAATAAACAATGGCTGTCATATGATGTGACAGTCTTGACAAGTAAATAAGGTTATAAATTCGATCAAGAATAGAAATACGTCTTTTTTTCTCGGCCGACTTTGATGACGTTTTTTTTGGATGTCTCGATATAATGATACAACTCTTGCTATAACTGATGGCACACAAGCCACATTCAAAGTAGTTAATGTAACTATTAATATAACACAGGTCTCATTTTTATTTACATTTTACACCGATTATAGAAACATTTTTTCTTTGTGATAATGAGTCAGATAATACAATAAATATATTCGTATTTATAGTTTTATCAGACTTTATTTAGGCAATACTCAAATTTAAACAATACTCAAATAAAAATAATTAAGAACTGCATCGTTTAAAATGACTATAAATTGAATAAAGGGGTATCAGAGAATTTTACTTGTAAAAGAATATAAAAATATCCAATAAGGTAGTACGAAAAAAAAATCATAAAGAGCAAATAGGAGACAAGAGACAGAGACAATGTAATAAACAAATGACAATTAAAATGAGTTTAAAAAATTATTAATTATGCACATGTTCATAATATAACACTTTTTACTCGGCAAAAACGTTTATTGTTTAATTACAATTAATTTGATCACGTTAATTACACAACTATCAACTTAAAATCACACTCAAATTATCGCTACTAAATATCGCGGTCCAAATATCACTCGGTATATCACTTTGATCTTCACTGGACTACGTTTCAATTCAAAACTGACTCTTTGGAGCTCGCTGTCGTGCTTATTTCTATACACCATTCGAAGCCTCTGGAACAATCTTCTAGCTTCTTTTCGAATCGTTGAGAATCTCTGTATTGTTCTCGCTCCTTCTAGTATTTTCTCGGCCGTTATCTTGTTGGCCCCAAATCTTTTTATTGTAATAATCTCGTATATGCAACCAACAATTCACCGATGTTTTGCTGGTAGAATATGTCACAATAAATAAGATTCCATGCTAAATATAAAACTTTTTAAAAGATTTTGTTGATTTCTTCTAGTTTCAGAAAATGCAATTTTTAAACACGATATTAAAACTCATTAACATTAAATATTAATATTTAATAATTAATAAATATTAGTTATCTATTTAAAATATGTATTTAGTAACGAGATATTTGAATTGGTTCAGGTTTTTTGAGTACAGAAGATCCAATTATGCCCGGAAATAATGGCCTGAAGGATCAGGTACTAGCTTTGAAATGGGTGCAACAAAACATTGCTAGTTTTGGTGGAGATCCAAATTCCATAACTCTAAATGGATTTTCTGCTGGTGCAGCCTCAGTTCACCTTCACTACTTCTCTCCACTCTCAAAAGGTTTATTCCACAGGGGATGGTCCATGAGTGGTACCGCAACAAATGACTGGGCTATTAGTATAAATGCAGCTGAGAGAGCGAAAAATCTAGCAACCCTCGTAGGATGCCCATCATCCGATTCGAAAAATTTGGTTGAATGTTTAAAAACTAGACCCGCCAGTCTTTTACTACAGAAAACTAAACATTTAGCTGAACTGCCTCTCATTACTATATTTGCTCCCACAGTGGACAATATGACAAAGAAACCATTCTTACTGGATCATCCTCGTAAATTGCTGCTGGAGAAAAACGTGTTGGATGTGCCATGGATCACGTCAGTCACCAGAAATGAAGGAATTTTTGTAGTTGCAAGTAAGTTACTACTATAGAGCAGTTGTACTTTTAATTATTTTTTAGGTTTTAACAACTTCTATACAGGGTGATCCATAATGAAAGGGTTACAGCGCAAAATGTCATAATTTCTGACCACCAAAAATAAGACGAAGACACAAAACTTTTTACAGACAATCTCCGTGACAAGCAATGCTCTGAAAAGATTTCTGTCATCGAGAATATTAATTCCACGCTATAAACACATATGGCAGCACGTGTCATATACGAGAAATAGCCGTGGCCCAACCCTGACGTAATTCCCCGAAATAATCATCCACTCTGTGGGTTTACAACAGTAGTACATAGAGTTTACATCCTCCCAGTGAAAGCTGTAACTGCATCTTAATAATGGGACACCCTGTATATTATATAACATGTTATTTAATCATATTAACTTACTTTATAAGCTGCACTTATTTTAATATTTAAGTTGAATTTCTAAAGAAGCAAAGTTAGAGCTAAGATATTGTAGTTGATCATTCAGTGTTTCAGTGAGTCTGGAGGTACTGCGAGAGATTAATGCAAATTGGACAAAAATGGGACCATACTTTTTATATTCTGAAGAGTTGGTGGGTAAAAATGATGTTCTAAACAAAATCAGAGAGTTTTATCTTGGCGAAGAACCGATCGATGTGAATGCTAGCGACAAGTTAGGAAAGGTTCGCTATGTCTTTCTTTATCCAGACTGTTTCAGTCTATACCTAGCTGTTTAATACCTATATTCTTTAATCACAATTTTTACAACCCCGCCATTCCGGTTGCTATTTATATTATCTTTTGGTTTTCATAAATGTTTTTGTAATTTATTTTTTGAGATGTTTACCAAAATCACGTCAAGGATTTTAAAAAATTCTGTTTAATCCGCGGAACTGGATATTTTTTATTTTGTTGATAAATTGTATCGAAGTGAAATTGAACTAGGTTGTGCAACAGGCAAACTTTCCAACTGATTCGTTAACCATTATAGCAATTTTTTTAGATGTTAACTGACAGCCTCATGATGGTTAATGGTGAAGCAACCGCCAAGTTGCAAGCTAGTGTTACTAAATCGCTTGTTTACTTTTATCTATTTAACTACGATGAGGGTGAAAATAATTTTATGGATGAATTCCCGGAACGAAAGTGGCCAGGTGATAAATAATACATTTCAATTATTAAACCTTTTTATTAAGTTTACATGCCTTAAATTGTGTTTAAAAGCATTATGAAGGCCATTGGTACATTCTACTTTTTGCGTTTTACATTGTTATTTAGAGAAAGTTCACTCCTTTCAGGTGTTGTAGCACACGGTGATGATATGATTTACTTCTTTGGCGGAATGATCACTAAAAAATTATCTGAATCTGACGTGAAACTGAAGAATGCATGTTTAGATATGTTGTACTCATATGCAAAACATGGGTAAGTACAATAATGGTAATGAAAAGCTCACTAAAAAAAATTAACAGTTGTAATAAATTATTAACAAATACGTGTATATTTACAATCAATGCTGATTATAAAAATGTTTTACTGACCATCCTGTATGCAAAAAAAATAATTATGAGACAAGGCTGAGAGGAGTTTATTGTATTAAAATTTTAGCGTACCATCATTCAAAGGCGTTGATTGGCTACCAACCAGCAGTAACGAGCTGACATTTTTAAATATCACAAGGTTTGACAACATTAAATTGCAGACTACGAGGGACTTGACAGCAACAAGAATGTTTTGGGAAGGAATTAATATAGAAGAAAATATAATAAAAACCGAATTATGATATGTATAAATGGTATATTCATTGTAAAAAGTATCCTAGTTGCTTTATTTCCCAATAGTATAGGTACCTATTTTAGTTTTATGGTGGGTTCATGCAGAAATTTTTAGTAATAAGAATAAGAATAGTAATAAGCATAAAAGTTAAACCTTCGTTTTATAATGACCCAGTTCATGCAGCAAATCCTTATTTTTAAAATTATTACTAAAAATTATGTTTACTGCATGAACTGGGTCATTATAAAACGAAGGTTTAACTTTTATGCTTATTACTATCCTTATTCTTATTACTAAAAATTTCTGCATGAACCCACCATTAGTCTCAAAGAACAGATTTTAATGATAACAGGTATATAGGTATGAAAATTCCAAAAATGCAAATTTTATATTTAATTCCTTTAAATTAGAAAATATCGAATTAATAGTTAATAATAAATAAGTTAATAATAAATAGAAATCTATTATATACAATAAAGCCGGTTTTGGCCCCCCTCAAATTTGGCAAAAAAAGAAGAGAATTTTTTTTTAACAGTCTAGGGTCAATTTAGAGTCGATTCGACCACAAACGGAACCAACCCCACTCCCCTCGTAGGGTCAATTTCAAGGTCAAATTATGAAAAAGCCATAAAATAAACTCGCCTTTTCGGAACGAGCAAACTTATTCTGGGACTTCGATTTAATATATAAAATAGGTCTTTTGGGTCGCTGATTCCGGATCTGAATTCAGTTTGTCTATATTAAGGTCATTTCAAGGTCATTCCAAGGTCAAAATGAAAAAAAAAACAGAGACGATGTCCAACTTCCTGAAATACAGGTTTTTTGGGTCGCTGATTCCGAATCCTAGGTCAATGGGTCATTTGAAGGTCAAAGTGATAACATACCAAGGAACCATTTCCAATCACTTGTTATATGCATATTTCCGGCCTTATTCCGGCCTTATTGACCCTCCCCTTTATAATGGGTAAGCAAAATTTAATGGTGGGTTCATGCAGAAATTTTTAGTAATAAGAATAAGAATAGTAATAAGAATAAAAGTTAAACCTTCGTTTTATAATGACCCAGTTAATGCAGTAAATATAATTTTTAGTAATAATTTTAAAAATAAGGATTTACTGCATGAACTGGGTCATTATAAAACGAAGGTTTAACTTTTATTCTTATTACTATTCTTATTCTTATTACTAAAAATATCTGCATGAACCCACCTTTACTCATTTTGATGTAAATGTATGTATTTGGTGAGTTGCTAGTTTTCTATTTTTTATATGTAATAAAATTTATTTTAAACCTTTAGGTATTAGAGTTTTTTTTTCAGGCGATACAAATTATAGTGATATAACTAGATATTTTAAATTCAAATAAAATATAGATATATCATAAAAGCTGACTAAGTGAAATTAAACAAATCCTGAACTTATAAATATATATTTCAAAATACAGCTAATGTCTTTTAAAAGTTGGCGCTAAATACTATAGGGAATTACAAAACATATGATTTGGTCATTGGCCACACTGGCATGTAGAGCGTAGGCAATAGCGACGTTGCCAGTTTGTAACATCATACAAACGTTTTTGTTTCATTTCTAATTTTGTTAAGTGTGGAAAAGAATGGGTGGGCCTTTGCTGCTAGGTTATTATAGCAGTTACAATATACACGTTAATCTTTGACAACTCGCGACTTCATACCTCTGTTTGCAATCAATTAGCTGCAATGAAGAAATTATTTTCAAATATAAAATTAACCACCATACAAAATTTTCTAACTAAAGTTATTAGTTAGTTATTATAAATTTAAACTTACTAGTGATTATTTTAATTTTACTAGTACTTAATTTAATTAAAGGGAGAATATCAAATAAGAATCTCGAATAGTATTTAAAATCTATATCTCATAAGTATCTTTAATAATTAATTAATGCCTATATAGGCCCTACATGCTTATTTATTCCAGTTATCAACCTAAAGCGGTTACTACACGAGGCAGCTAGTTACCTAAAGCGGCTACTACACATTCATAATTTACATTAATTAATTACTACATATAATATTCAAGATCTAAGTAGATACCAACATAAATATTCCATGGGTTATCATTTACATATATTTTGTACATTGGATGATGTAAAATTAAATAAATAATTAAATGCTTGTACTTTGACCTTGACCCATAAGTTTGGTTTAAAATAAATTTTTAAAAAGATTTTGTCGTGTAATATTTTTTAGTAATATTTTATAACACTGAAATAGTACTTTAACTTTGCTACCTATCGGTTTATCATGTTTGGAGTAAACAAAATTATTAAATTCTGAAATAAATTTGGCAACGTTGTGCGCGAGCAAGTACTTTGTGAACAACGTTGTTTAATGGATGTTTGGTCGATTTTTAATGGTATAAATTGTATTAATTGAAAATAAAATTAGGACGCATTTAGAAATAGTAAGCATATTATTCGTTACATAGAAGTATTATGTAATTATGGGGGACGCTAATGCGATGGAATTTGGAAATAAAGTGGATGGAAACGAAATGTCAGAAGAAAATTTCGAGGAAGATGTCGGATTTGAAAATGATATTGACATCGGAAAAGATTTTCAGTCGCCAAGGAACCGAGGCAGAGGTGGTTTTAGGTAGCTAAAATTTATAATGAAAGAAGTGTCTTAAGTCATGATGTAGTTGTTAGACAACTTTGTAATACGCCCACTAAATGTAATGTATTTCTTAACAGCAAAGGACCACAACGTAACTGGCCGGGTCCCCCTCCGGGTGGGCCTGGACCCCGCGGGGAACATCCCAGGTTTAGGGGACGAGGATTTGGACCAGGAGGCCCTCCGCCGCCATTCGGACGAGGAGGCAGAGGTGGTGGTCCTGGACAACCAATGTTTGGCAGAGGAGGCCCCCCTAGGAACCCGCCACCGGGAGGATTCAATGGACCGCCAAATTTCAATGGACCTAACTGGGGGGGCCCACCTTTAGGCGGAGGTCCGCCGAATCTTATGGGACCCGGAGGGCCTGGTGGTCCGGGGGCCCTGGCGGACCGGGAGGTCATTCTGGTCCTGGCGGGCCCCCTTTTGGACCACCAGGAATGATGGGTGGGCCTCCAAATATGAACAGCGGGCCTCCGAATATGGGCAGCGGCCCGCCACAGATGAATCAGAGTGGGGGACCTCCTGGACAGTTTCCTGCTGCACCTGCTTCAGCTGGGGTAAGTCTTTAATCGTTTCGCAATAGTATCTATTGTAACTAAAAGAAATAGTGCCTATTTAGTTGATTGAATAAACATAGAATGGATGAAATTAATGTAGAACTATACTTGGTTATCCAGCTAGTCTAAGGTTAGTTTATTTGTACTATTAATAAATTAGGTAAAAGTGAGCGGCAGGCTTGGCAGGTGAATTATAAAATTAAACATTTATGATGATTTAAATTTGATTTGGGGCTTACTTTTAACAGCTTTTCATATTATCGGTACAGCAAAACTGCCAAAACTGCTCAAGTGACGTGCTGTCTTCTATTCTGGGGTTGGTAGTTGGACACTAAACTGGTCGTGAGTAGACTCGTGTTGAGTTTCAACTTTGTCAGTGTCCCTAGTTGCTTTCCGCGTACTGTATAATAGAATGCAACTCTATTTGCATTCATTGCTCAGCTGAAATCTTGAATGGAAAGCTTTTAGACATGAAGAAATCTAAAAAGCATTATTTTATTTTTTTCTTTTCAACTATAGTAACATTGTGCAAGTTTGAATAAAAAATTGTTAGGCTGAATTTACCAAAGCTTTATGATATAACTTACGTATTGACTTGACATTTCACAAATATAATATGTATATATGTACACATATACAGGGTGAGTCATTTTTTGAAGCAGGACTTTAACATTCGATAGAATACGATATTTTGAGAAAAAAAGTTCCTATAAACGTGGACTATCTAGCTTCATAAAGGAGATACAGGGTGTTAAAGTTTCAGCTTTTTTTAAGTTTCTTTACAATATTTTCTGAACGGAATGGTATTTTGATGGTTTGATGGTGCATCTTCTTACATGGCAACGAAAAAATTCTATTTTTAGTTTTCATTTTATTTTTTAATGAAGTGACCTGGGCATCCGAAAAAAGGAACATCCAGTATAGTATTTTCGATAAGAATATTAAAAATGTTGATCTCATCCATGTTAAGACATGTAGTGCATTCTATGAAACTTTAACACCTTGTATTTCCTTTATGAAGCTAGATAGACCATTTGTTTATAGGAACTTTTTTTCTCAAAATATCATGTTCTAACAATTGTTAAAGTCCTGCTATAAAAGAGTGGTTCACCTCAGGGAGAACCACTTTTTTTGTAGTAGGACTTTAACAAACAATAGAACATGATATTTTGAGAGAAAAAGTCCCTATAAATATATGGTCTATCTAGCTTCCTAAAGGAGATACAGGGTATTAAAGTTTAATTTTTTTTTACATTATTGTGTAATATTTTCTGAATGGAATGACGTATTTACTTAATATTTTACACATGTATTATTTTACACATATCTTAATGTGTATAGGGTCAACATTATCTGATAGATATTTCTAAAATAATGGGTTCTTTGTAACCATTTTGATCTCTGGTAATTTTGCTCTAACTGCGACAGTTTTCGCAGTTAGAGCAAAATGAAATCGGTGAGTTAGTCGGAGTTAAAATGAAACACATACTGAATAAATTAACAAATATCGCATGTTATTTTCATAATATTTTCAGTTTGCAAGCAAAATACCTTGTGGTAAATCTCTTAGTAAGGATTTGTGCTTGTCTACCATTGATGCTCATACAAAGGATATTTCGGCATGTGTAATATTTTTTTTCTCGCTCAAATTAAAAGCTTTAATAAAGCATTTCTATAGAATTTTTTCGCAATTAATACAGATTTCATAATTTGATAATGTCTAGCTCAAAATGTTAGGCGGCCGAACTATTATGGGCCTGGGCTTGTATATGATCTTAATATGGTAATTTAGAAGAGACGTGACATTTAAAAAAAAATGGATACGAATATATAGCGATTTATTGAGCAGCCGGGTTTGTTTTAATTCCAGGGAATTGATCCGAATACCGAGATATGGGTAGAGACCAAAACGGCAGAAGGCAAGTCTTACTTTTATAATGCTCGTACTAGAGAAACAACGTGGACTAAGCCAGACAGTCCTAATGTAAAAGTAATCTCTCAGGATCAGGTGGAGGCCATGGCACAAGCTGCATCGGACTGGCCCAAAACACATCTACTGCTGCACAGGCTGCTTTAGCCCAGGCTAATGTTACAAACAAGCACGAGGGTAAGCACTTTTAAGGCTTTAAACTTTGTTTCAAAGATAAACTAGTAAATACCCTCCTTAGTATTTACATTTTTGAATATACTTTTTATATAGTCATTATTTAAAAAAAGGTGTTTATTTGTATCCAAATTGAATATTTAACTGATTGTGCCAAGTACGATAATCATTATAACTATTTGTTTAATAAAATAATAGTTCTAAATTACCGAAATCTGGACGTACTAAATCCTAACCTGAATTATTACTATCTTGTTTATTCTGAAGTTATTTTGCTGGAGCATGTTAGTCCAAAACCAATAGAGCTTCTTCAGTATGAATGGACGAAATTAGTGTCCTTTTTTTTTCATAAAAAAAATATAAACTATAAATTATAAATCTTTTCAAGTAAATATAGTTCTAAATTCTTAAGTAACCTGTAATTGATTTGAGTGCCTTGCAATATTGCAAAAACCAGTTGCAAAATGTTTAAAGCTTGTAACTAGAGTTCGTGCGAGCGCGGAGTGTAACAGGACCGTAGTCAGTTAACAAATGAAAATATTAATATGTTTACATAAATTAAGTAGCAACATAGTACTATTTTTACCAAATAGTACGGTTAAGTCAAGGATAAAATACCTATATAAATTAAGATAACACGTAACAATGGCAACATTTACCCGACAAACGTCAGTGTTGAGACAAGGTTCCCCGTTTCGTAATTAGTTTTATCCAGAACCTTAGAAGCTAGAGGTGGCTGTCACTGGCAGTGTCACTTTTTAACGCACCAATTAAAAAATTAGCTACTGAACGCCTGCAAGCATCGGTAGCTTCGTCTATAATAAAATACACGAAATTGTCCGGATTGTCTTCCGTATTGATGTCACTACGTTGTTGTAAACCCGATAGACATATGCAAGTCTTAACATACTTTCATGAGGAATTTTTCGGTCCGTATATTTTTCTAAAAACGTACGTAACTTGGGGTTGTCTAATTTGTTTAATGGAATATTGCTTGCAACAAAGGCTTCTGTAAGTTCATCGAAAAATACGGAGTCGTCGGGTCTCAACGAGTCAAGGGCAGGACACAGTGTCGGCCCTGTGACATTCGCGCTTGGTAATAAGTAATAAGTACTATGATGCAACATAGTTTCTGTGAACATATTAACATTTTCATTCGTAAACTGACTATGGTCCTGTTACACTCCGAGCTCGCACTAAGCTGTATTACAGAACCAGAATGCATTATGCAACGCAATATAATTCTGTAACCTGTTACCAAAGATTGTATTTATAACTGGATTCCATGAAAAAAACATTTCCGCCAGCAAAAACTAAAGGAATAAGTCAGCATTTATGATTATAGTTAATTAATTTTTTGTGTATATAAGTATGTAGCATTTTATGTTGTTACTTTTTAAAGTGTATTATTAAATAATAGTAATAAGTAAATTATTTCATCTCTAACAGTTTGGATTTGGGTGTAGCAACATTGTAAAAAGTATTTTGACAATTCTCACTGTGATATGTGGTGATATTTTATGTGTTAAAATGGTGTTTTAATGGCTTTGTCTTTAATTGCATCAATAGAGGGTTATAGTACCTCCAAGGCAGTAATTAAGATTTACAGATCATGGACAAACTAGTTAAAATTACACATATAAGTACCTACACACATGTTTCATTATAGCTTATCTATTTTTTTTTCTTATAATTCTGTACTTTGGCAACTTTCAGCTATTAGATTTCCTGCTCTAAATGTCGGCAATTTTCATATAAAATACAAAAGATAATTTTTTTAAGACCCTTTTTCCAAGATAGCAGCCAGAGGAAGAGTAGTTCAAGGATACAATGTAATATTTATTAACCGTTTAAAATAATATGTTTTTGTCATAGTAAATATTATAATCAAATTCATTTCAGTTCTTCCAATTCGTGTGATCTGTGTCTGCAAAAAAATCTAAAACCCTATTGAAACAATAGTCATTTTATTGCAATTGGCAATTATTTTCACATTAGCCTTTAGTGTTTACTTTATACAAGGCGTTCTCAAATGATGTAGCATAAATGATCTGCATCTGAATAAAATCTGCAATAAAAATAATTTCATTTACTGTTGAAATACAGTGTCCTAAAGATTTTCAAGTTAACATACTTCTACATTTTCATTAATAAATCAAAAATTCAAAATCATAGTTCATAATTAGTATGGTGGCTTTGTGGTAGCCATTAGTATTCCAAATAGTCCAGGCGAGGTAGCAAAAAACAAGTGATTTTATTTAAATAATTAGTTGCGGCACTTTCTCAACGTCATAATTAGGAAAAAAATCGTAGGAATCAATGAAAATGTTTTGGACAAAATCTGATTGTAGGATCATTGCGAAAATATTACAAAAAGGTGCGAAAAAAATGTTGAGAAAAACACAAAAAATATCACGTTATAGCGCATGAAAAGACGAATAATATGGTTTTTGGATAATTAAAATCGGTTGATAACTTTTTGCACAAAAAATTAAAACCGCCAATATTAGCGATTTTTCGATGTTCAATTACTCGGTCTATAATTATACTAGAAATGTCTTCCGGGGCTCAAATTGTAGGGTTTTCCAACACCTATCTACAGTTGAATTTTAAAAGTTTTCGCGCAAATTGCGAAAAAGTAGGGCAATTTTGCAAAAAGCTACGTGTTCTTGAAGACTTCCTCTACAACCATATCAAATTTGAAGTCGATCCGATAATAATAAGTACCTCAAAAACGCGTCTGAAAAACGTGCAATTTTAGAGAGCGGCTGAGTGAAGGAACGCACGAGTGAAGGAGAAGTGGCGCGGTAATGGGGGAACTCTCTCCCGCGGGCGGAGCGGGCGCCCGGAAAGCGATCGCGCGCGTTCAAATTCGACAAGCCGGAAACAATTGAGATTTGTCGGGAACTACTGAACGAAAATTGATGTTTTTTTTTTAACTGCGGGAGAGAGAGTTCCCCCACCACAGCGCCACTTCCCTTCGCTCGTGCATCCATGCGGCCGCTCTCTAAAATTGCACGTTTTTCAGACGCGCTTTTGAGGTACTTATTATTATCGGATCGACTTTAAATTTGATATGGTTGTAGAGGAAGTCTTTAAGAACACGTAGCTTTTTGCAAAATTGCTCTACGACAATTATTGTGGAAATAGGGGCCGTTTTACTAAAGTACCTGTTCTTACTTTTTCGCAATTTGCGCGAAAACTTATGAATATTTTTTGACTAAAATTTAACTGTAGATAGATGTTGGAAAACCCTACAATTTGAGCCCCGGAAAACATTTCTAGGATGATTACAGAGCAAGTAATTGAACATGGAAAAATCGCTAATTTTCGCGGTTTTTATTTTTTTGTGCAAAAAGTTATCAACCGATTTTAAAGATCCAAAAATTGTTTTATTCGTCTTTTGAAGCGCTATAACGTGATGTTTTTCTCAACATTTTTTTTTTTCGTTGAAAAAAATCTTTTTTTCGCACCTTTTTGCAATATTTTCGCAATGATCCTACAATCGGATTTTGTCCAAAACATTTTCATTCGATTCGTACGATTTTTCTCCTAATTATCACTTTGAGAAAGTGCCGCAACTAATTATTTTAAAAAATAATTACACCGCCTGGACTAAAAGTGAAAATAAGTACTTTTGCTCTATAAAAAGGCACCATAGTTTACAATGAGTAATGAGTTCTTTTTCCGAAATCTTTTTTATCGTGCATACTACACATCACTTACATGATGTAAGTGATAAGCTTCTGTTAATACTTTTTTTTTTATATTTTTTATGTTATACTGCATAGACCTTAATTTAAAATTCATTTCATGTGTAAACATTTAGAATCTGATGAGGGAAAACCAGATCCGCCGAAACAAGCTATCCCAACTTCAGCGCCTCAGATGGCTCCGCCACACAACCTCCTCCAGGGTCCTCCCCCAGGCCTAGCGCCATTCGGCCAGTTTGGAGCTCCCCCATTCGGCATGCCACCCCCGGGATTTCAGGGAGCCTGGCCGGGGTCCGGCCAGCCAGGACCGGGCTGGCCCGGAGCCCCTCCAGGCGCCCCCTGGGCCATTCCTCCAGGCCTCCTCCCTGGCATGCCGGGAGCCATGGCGGCCATCGATGAAGCAGCTGTCATGTCTAAGATCGACCCTGAGATAATAGCCAGGGCCTCCGAGTGGACAGAACACAAGGCTCCCGACGGACGCTTCTATTATTACAATGCCAAGAAAAGCGAGTCCGTTTGGGAGAAACCGCAGCCTCTAAAAGACTTGGAAAGTAAGTCGTTCTACTTCTTTATTTTTTCAATATATACACTTTTAAAGACAGTATACGTCCAAAAAATATGTATCATGGGAATTTTTTTAATTAACCCATTAAGTCCGGGAAGAGCATAATTTTCATACGATGTTTGAAACTTGTTTTCTGCAGTAAAAAATTGAAATAAAAAATTCCAAACATACATATTCTACTATTTTTGAGGTCGCTCTTTCAATTGGTGCAGTCAGAATTGCACAATAATGACTCCAAAAACCAATATGGCGCATTAATATAAATAATATTTTTTGCTTTTTGTTTTTTTGTGAATATTTTTTCGACATCAGGAAATGAATTTTCGTGATATTTTTGGTTAAACTTTAGATTTTGTTCATGTGTAGGAAATTTTTTTTTTTCAAAATGACAGTCAAATAGATACACTGAAGATTTCCCTTTAATACGAGTCCAACAACTTCGAAAGGGATTTACTATTTTCGAAGTTATTTACGTTTCTTTGAAAACATTGAAATTTTACTTTCTTAGCGATATCTTTTCACACAATCAACATACCGCCTTCAACTTCGGCTTATTAGACGCAGAATATCACAAGCTATAATCCTGTCAGAAGCAAAAAAAATCAATGCTGTAATACAAAAATTATCAGAATTTAAGCAAACTTCAAAATGTGGGTGTGTGATGACTTTCGTTGCTTACTGTATATACAAGGGTGTTTGAGGTCGCTGATCACGAATTTGTGGTTACATTTTCAAAATTCAAGATGGCGGATCTAATATGACCGACCAAATTCTATAACGTGCTTCAAAATTATGAGGAAATGTATATAGGGAGGTTTTTGAGGTCACTGATCACGAATTTTAGGTGATTTTTAAAATTCAAGATGGCGGATTTATTGTAGGCGACCACATTTCAGGAAATGACTAAAAATCATGCGATAATATTTATTATATGGGGAGTTTACGCAAGAAAATTGGTTGTTTCCGTCCGTTAGCCGTTTCATGGATACGTTTCCCAATTCAAACCACTTGGAGGTGGACGACAAGTCTTTTTAATTTATTTTTAATTGTTTTATTTTTTTTTAGTTTTCATATTTTTTTTTTTCGTTTTTTGTTTTTTTTTGTTTTTGTTTTTTTATTTTTCACTCATAAATTCATACATTACTAAAGAAGCTTGTTTTTTTTTTTTTATAAATTATCGATAGAAAGCTTTTTATTTTCTTGCATAAACTCCTCATATAATAAACATTATCGCATGATTTTCAGTCATTTAATGAAATTTGGTCGGCTACAATAAATCCGCCATCTTGAATTTTAAAATTAGATTTTTAAAATTCGTGATCAATAACCTCAAACTCCCCCTCCCCCCTACACATTTTCTCGTAATTTTGAAGCATTTCATTGAATTTGGTCGGCCATATTGGATCCGACTGATCCATTATCCATATTGGATAATGGAATTATACCATTAGAGATTTGCATTTTTTTAATAATGTTCATAATTTATCAAATAACGTTAATTTTTAAGAGGTTAGGTTAATTCAAAGCAAAACAAAAACATTTCTATTTATAGTTTAGATATTTTGTGCACTTTTGGTTGTGGATTGGCATCGATTCAGTAACTTTATGGATGCCAAAAGAATTCACAAAAAACAAAACGCAAAACATTTTGTTAATTTTTTATTTAAAATGCGCCATATTAGTTTTTGGAGTCATTATTATGCAAATTCTAACTGCACCCATCGAAAGAACGACCTCAAAAATAGAATATGTATGTTTGGAATTTTTTATTTAAATTTTTTACTGCAGAAAATAAGTCTCAAACATTGTATAAATAAATTAATAATAAATAACAATTTTTAAAAACAAGCTTTTATTTAAATGTTCTAAAAAGAAGAAATTTTTTTCACCGCCGCTAGAATTTGCCTAGGGTATAGGTTGATATTAGTTAAGTTATGACCCCGCTAAGTCTTACTGTTTAGCCGGGCAGTAGTACACCATCTCCTCGAAGGGTTGAACGCAGACATCAATTTATTCTTCTTAGCAAACCCTTTCATTTGATACCCACAATATGGGAGTGCTTAAAACTAGTCCGCCATATTGGATTTAGAGTGGTCATTTTATTTTTTGTATTCTTCTCAGCAAACCTTTTAATTTGATACCTATATCATGGGAGTACACAAAAAATAACTAGTCCGCCATATTGGATTTAGAGTAAATACATTTTATTTTCTTATTTCTTCTCAGCAAATCCTTTCATTTGATACCCACATCATGGAAGTGCACAAAAAATAACTAGTCCGCCATCTTGAGCGGTCCTCCATATTGGATTTAGAGTAAATTCATTTTATTTTCTTATTCCTTCTCAGCAAACCCTTTCATTTGATACCCATATCATGGGAGTGCGCAAAGAAGAGTGCGCCATCTTAGATCGTCCGCCATTTTGAAATTTAGAATGACATAACTAACATAGTTAACCATGCATTGTCATCCAAACTAAATGTGTATGCAAAATTTCATCTCAATCGATTGAGGATAACTGCTTTAAAATTCAGTTGCAAGATTTGACCCGAACATACAAACAAACAAACATACATTGCAAGTTAAATAAAAGCTTGTAAAATTATGCTCTTCCCGGACTTAATGGGTTAAACATTGTAGCACTGCTTATAAGTTAACTTTCAATTTTTTATTTTTTCGACTTGTTGGCCGACACTATTAGGTTTTAAATTCTTGAAAACACTCTAATATATCACAAAAAATTAAAATGTGCGTCTGTTAGCTGCAAAATTGGCCGCAGCCCAGGGTATATCGACGAGGCCGGGGATGGATCCGCCGCACGCAGCTGGACCCGATTCAGGTAAGACAAACGCGCCACAAATCACCCCGACCAATGGAGAAACAGCGAAGGACAATGCGGACAAGGATAGTGAGGAGAAAATAAAGAAATTACAGGAGGAGATAAAGAAGAAGAAAGAGGAAGAGGAGAAGGCAAAGGAGGTGAAAGCTCAGGATAAATCGCGGCCTATTTCGAGTACTCCGTCCCAGGGACGCCATGGTAAGTTTTTTTGGTTAGGGTTAAGTCATCTTTTTTTGTGTGAGTGATATTCCATACTTCAGTTGATCAACATTGGAAGACATGTTTCACAACACGGAAGAAATATTTCAATGTTTATAGCAATATTTCTTATGTTATAAAAAGAGGATTTGATTTTGATGTCAAAGTAAAGCAGTAGACAATGAGGGTATTTTAATGTTTATTACTTACTAGCGACCCGCCCCGGCTTCGCACGGAAATATAAAAAATGGTTATTGTGGGTTAGCCCTAAGAGATAGATATATACCATCGCGGACTTTTTTGTAGACCTTTTTAAGGTGTACAATATTGTAGTACATTATTTTGATCTATCTCGTAGGGTTCAGCCAGCGTTTGCAATGTAAGCGCAAAAAAATGTGTTTATTTACGACATCACATTAGAAACCTCTAAAATTATCAGTGTTTCTCTACTATATTATGCATGTATTATACATATAAACCTTCCTCTTGAATCACTCTATCTATTAAAAAAAAACCGCATCAAAATCCGTTGCGTAGTTTTAAAGATCTAAGCATACATAGGTATATAGGGACAGACAGCGGGAAGCGACTTTGTTTTATACTATGTTATGATTACATTGACCGCGAAATGTGCCAATCAATGTTGGATCTTGATAATAATTTCCTTTCATTTTTCATATTTAATTACTTTAACACTGTTCTTCATTAAATTACTTCCAATCTGAAGATGAAAATCAAAATTTAACCCTTTAACGCCCAAGTGCACTGTAAAAGAGACATAAACTTAGAGGCTCATATTACTGATAGATAAAATAACTAAAACCATGTATTCCTAGGTTTTCGAGGTCGCTCTTTGGAATGGAATCGTTAAAATTTGCAAAAAAATTGATGTAACCTTCAATTTTTAACAAAAACTTTAAAAACGCGATTTTTTCAAGATCCTTTTTTTTAAATCGCAATTTCAGCTATATTATCGTCCTTTATACCACTCAAAAACAAATAGAAACATGCACTTGAGATGTGTACTTAAAGGAAACGCAATGAGAACAGTTTAATTTTCTCATTTTTGAGGTCACTATAACTAGATATGGCAAAACTCAAAGGGTGATATTTCTCGTTTTTTACCAGTTAAGGGACCATTGATGCAAAAAGAAGAATTTTTTAAAATTTGGGGTCGCTGATTACGATCCTGATGTCAGAATTTCAAAATTCAAGATGGCGGATCCAATATGGCCACCATCCTGAATCAAATTTCAAATTTATTGATTATTTTTGCCTCAAACTTTGTAAACCAGGGGTTTTTGGGTCGCTAATCACGATCCCGATGTCAGAATTTCAAAATTCAGGATTTCGAAATTTGCTTCAAAATGGTCGCCATGTCATATCTACCATCCTGAATTTTGAAATTCTGACATTGGGATCCTAATTAGCGACCCCAAAAAACCCCCAGTTTACAAAGTTTGAGGAAAAATAATCGAAAAATTTGAAATTTGATTCGGGATGGTGGCCATATTGGATCCGCCATCTTGAATTTTGAAATTCTGACATCAGGCTCGTAATCAGCGACTCCAAAAACCCCTGAACTACTAATAATTTTTCAAAATTCTTTTGCGTCAGAAATATCACCCTTTGCCATATCTAGTTATTCTAACCTCAAAAATGAGAAAATTAAATTGTTCTCATTGCGTTTCCTTCAAGTACACGTCTCGAGTGCACGTTTTTATTTGTTTTTGATGGTATAAAGGACAACATAGCTGAAATTGCAATTTAAAAAAAATGATCTAGTTTTTTAACGATTCCATTCGAAAGAGCGACCTCGAAATCATAAGAATACATGGTTTTAGTCATCTTTTCTTTATTTTTTTTTATTAGTAATATGAGCCTCTAAGTTTATGTCTCTTGACAGTACACTTGGGCGTTAAAGAGTTAAGAAAACATTTGGGTTGTATAGCAATAAGAATTTTTATCTACATTTGACTGATACTAATATTGACATTTCAATGATGCAATGAGACATAAAAGTTGTTTTGTATTCTTCTAGGTGTGTGGTGTGGACTGGTGATGGACGAGTATTCTTCTATAATCCGTCATCGAGGACGTCGGTATGGGAGAGACCGGAGGAATTACTCAAGCGTTCCGACGTTGATAAGATGGTCTCAACTCCGCCTGACACGCTCGGGGCCGCCAAGCCCGACATATCAAAGACGCCGCCTAAAAAACGTGCCTCTGACGACAGTGACAGTGACCAGGACGAGACGCCGGCCAAGAAAGCGAAGAAGGAGGATCCATCGACCCCACAGATCAGTAAGATATTTCTTGTTTATATTAGAGATTCTTGGATTATTAGCACCAAAACTGATTAAGAAGTAAAAAAAGTAGTAGCACCAGGTGTCAAAAAAAAACATGTTTTAAGATTCCTTATCTTAATATATAAAACAAAGTTATGTTAGTTACACCATTTATAACTCAAGAACGGCTGGACCGATTTTTATGATCTTTGATCTGTTGGATTCGTCTCCGCCCTGAATAGCAGAATAATTATTAAAATATGGGAAAAATTCACGGAAAAAAAAAACAAATTTGATTTTTAATCTATCTTTGGGAAGCCGAATTCCATGTTAAAAAATTACAGTGATCTTATTTATTAAATAATATACCTAGAGAATCTAGGAAACTTCAATAATAACTTTTCATTTGAAAGACGTATTATATCTATTGCCAACTAGATGGCGCATCGAACTTCACAAATGTCAAAATTAAGAGTTACGATTCGTTAAAATCAGATATTTGAATTTTATGGTTATGATTTTAACCAATCATAACGCAAAGCGCGGCTTTCGCCTAAGCGATACGCGTGAATCTGAATTCGGCTTTAGATGGTACAAAGTTCGCTGGGACAACTAATTCTTAATATAGAGACATCCAAAAAAAAAACGTCATCAAAGTTGGCCGAGAAAAAAAAGACGTATTTGTATTCTTAATCGAATTTATAACCTTATTTACTTGTCAAGACTGTCACATCATGTGACAGCCATTGTTTATTTTACAAATTGTGACAGTAACTGTTCAAAAGTTTGATATAACCGAAAAGCTTAGACATGACCGCTCTTTTCATCTCTCTCGTTCATAGCCAGAGTTGATGACGTTTTTATTGGATGTCTCTATATATAAAACAAAGTCCTGTTAGTTACACCATTTATACCTCAAGAACGGCTGGACCGATTTTTATGATCTTTGATCTATTGGATTCGTCTCCGCCCCGAATAGCAGAATAACTATTAAAATAACGGAAAAATTCACGGAAAAAAAAATTATACAGAAAATTAATTTTTAATTGATGTGTGATGATTTTTAAATGATGTCAGTGACATACGGGTGATCGGTGATCGTGTAACTTTTAAACGACTTGACCGATTGAGGTGGTATTTACTTGAACTGTCGAGACAATGGTTCATAGCTATGCTAAGATTCGATAATTAGCGCCATAGCCATAAAATTCATCAAATTTGATATTAAAAGGGCAGGACAACGTCTGCCGGGACAACTAGTATGTGTAATTTGACAATTACAAACAAATCCTGAAAAAAGATGACAAAACCCTTAACAAAAAAAAAAAAAGGGTGGATATTACTTCTTAATTTTGCAAGTAATCTGGAAAAGACTCTCGAGTCATTTGAACTACTTTTACTGTAAAAAAAGGCAAGGCCTTATGTTCGAATCGTACTCAGAAATGGGCAAAACGTAGAAGGCGAATGGAAATATTTAATGGAAGATTGTTTAGAAGAGTTTCAGAATGAATTATGAACACTATATTATGATATAGTTATAAGAGAATTTCATAGTTAACAATACGCAATATAAACAATTATGTTACACGCTACATTCTCATTACCGTGGCTGTCTGGCTTGTTTTTTTTTTTTTTTTGGATGTACCTAGAATATAAATATGTTAGGATGTAATTGTATTACCACAGCATTAGGACGACCAGCAAAATCACTCGGCGCTTTGAAGTGAGTTAGCCAGATTTCGTGACCTCGGACTACTGGTCAGTGCACGTGTACACTAACATTTTGCAATGGAACGAGGCATATTTACCATCTGGGTTGTACTAGGAATTTAAAAAAAAATATTTTTGCCTTCGTTTTTTACATGATGAATATATGACAGCAGTATTAAATACATAAATAAACAATAATTTTGTAGTTGAGTGGGTACTGGAACCTTCGGCGTAGAAACAAAAAACTGGACGTTTTCCACGAAACACCGAACTACTACACTTTTCTCGGCGCGTTTCGCCAACCAAGTTGGCATCTTCAGGAGAAGATTAAAACTAAAACTGTTTTAATCTTCTCTTTAATCTGAACATGCCAACTTGGTTGGCGAAACGCGCGTCGAGAGAAGTGTAGTAATTCGCATTTCGTGGAAAACGTCCATTTTTTTTTAAAAACAATAAATTAACCCTTATTAAAATATTCTTGAAATTAACAGTATTTTTTTTTTCACATTATTCATTCTATAGTAGTTTTATAAAGCACACAATTTTTAAATACGTCTTCAGACCGTCGATGCTTACTAGGGTGTCCGTTATTTACCAACTTGGTTTTTTTTCGCAGCGCCTCCTAAATTTTTAGTTTATGACCTAAAAAAAAATTATGAGACCCTTAATATTCATAATTCATAATAAACCCTGCCACAAAGACGAGACATTTCCCATTTAAATAAGATGGGGTTTCGGCACGTTTTTACATTTAATTTTTTTTTCTCCGGAGCAAGTTAATATACAGCGATGAGAGACACATATTTTTGTAGAAAATGGAACGCACTACAAAAAAGCTCTCTTATGATTGTTCGATATGTGTATACTGCTTTAATGAATTCAAGATCTTGACTCGGAGCAGTTGCGGCTAAAGGTGCAGTATACCAAAATGGAATGTATACATGTATACGTTCCATACAAATATCGAACAATCGATCAATGATTATCGGAAGCAGTTTTAGCAAAATTCAGAAACCATTTATTTACCATTCAGAACCAATACTCTGTTAAATTTTTTGAAAGATTTGGTTTAGATACAATTTGCTTCAATTAGATGATAGTACATGGTCAGGTAATCCAGATTATTTGAGAGGGTTAAAAATTGTTAAACACCTACGAGTGGTCAATGATACTGCAGAGAGTGCTGTGAAATTGACTGAAGAATATATTAATACTCTAGTTAAGCACGAAGATCAAAAACAATGTCATTCAAATGGTAAGTGACTATAAAAAAAAATCCAAATGCCACCGAAGAATGTTTAATAAAATAAATTGTGTTAATCAATATCTTAAAAAATTTATTTGTTTAATCTGACACATTTTTCCCGATAAATTGCAAAATTTTAACTTAACAACTCAAATCGTCAGTCACATTATTTTTCAATGATCTGAATTTTTTTACAATAATTTTACCTATAATACAGTTAAAACTAGATATTTTTGGCAATAAACAATTTACTTTTATATAAATAATGATAATTTTGCAGTCAAAGTAAAAAAATCAAAAAAATGTCTATAAGTTCAACTTTAACCATGAATAACTTTTAAACAAGTACATTTATCGAAAAATCATAAGAGAGCTTTTTTGTGGAGCGTTCTCTCATCGCTGTATATTAACTTGCTCAGGAGAAAAAAAAATTAAATGTAAAACACCATGTTATATTAAATGGGAAATGTATCGTCTTTGTGGCAGGGTTTAATATGAACATTAAGGGCTTACAACTGGTTACAGTGACATACGTTAATTGATTGTTGTTTACACTGTATGAAAAACTGTTTCACATAAGGACCAAAATATTTTTTTCTGAATCTTGTCATATTGTTGAGAAATCATGTCTTGGTAATAATTTTGATGCATCTACTGAGAGACTTTGTCGGTAAGACATTGACGACTTGCTGTTTTTTCATAGGTTCTAACGGAGCCACGGGATCGGCCAAGAAGATAGACATAGGTAAGGAGGCGGCCATAGAGGCAGAGGTGCGCGCCGCCAAGGAGAGGGCCGTCATTCCCCTGGAGACTAGGATAAAGCTATTCAAGGAGATGCTCGCCGAGAAACAAGTCTCCGCCTTCAGTACCTGGGAGAAGGAATTACACAAAATCGTGTTTGATTCCAGATACCTACTGCTAACCTCTAAGGAGCGCAAGCAGGTGTTCGAGAAGTACGTTAAGGAGAGGGCGGAGGAGGAGCGCAGGGAGAAGAGGAACAAGCTGAGGGAGAAAAAGGACGCGTTCCGCAAGTTGCTCAGCGAGTCTCATTTGCATGGCAAGTAAGTAAAGACAACACGTTTTTGTAAATACAGTAGACTTTCGATAATTCGGCATTCGATGGTCCGGTATGCGTGATGGTCCAACGTCAGCATGGATTTTTAGGTGATTATCTCCAAGCGGCAATCAGAAGTGCTTGGCACATCCTGGGGCTAATCTGAAGTGTGTTTGATTGGAATTAAATGGTGAACATGTTTTCTAAACTGTTGACAATACTCCAGGCGAGGTAGCAAAAAACAAGTGATTTTTTTAAATAATTAGTTGCGGCACTTTCTCAACATGATAATTAGGAGAAAAATCGTACGAATCCAACGAAAATGTTTTGGACAAAATCCGATTGTAGGATCATTGCGAAAAAATTGCAAAAAGGTGCGAAAAAAAGGGTTTTGTCGACTTTTAGGCATGAAAAAAAAAAATCCGTTGTAGAGCTTGAAAAGACGAATAAAATAGTTTCGGATCATTAAAATCGGTTAATAACTTTTTGCACAAAAAACAGCGAAAACATGAATATTTTTTTGACAAAAATTTAATTGTAGATAGATGTTGGAAAACCCTACAATTTGAGCCCGGAAGACATTTCTAGGATAATTACAGACCGAGTAATTGAACATCGAAAAATCGCTAATTTTCGCGGTTTTTATTTTTTTGTGCAAAAAGTTATCAACCGATTTTAATGAACCAAAAACCATTTCATTAGTCTTTTCAAGCACTATAACATGATATTGTTTGTTTTTTACTCAACATTTATTTTTGTGCCTAAAAATATAAAAAAGAAACTGTTTTTTATTTCGCTGTCCAAAATATGTGCATTCGATTCAGACGATGTTTTTCCTTATAAAACCGTTGAGAAAGTGCCGCAACTAATTATTTAAAAAAATAATCTATGCCGCCTGAACTAGAAGTGGTATTTAACTTTAACACGGAGCAAAAACTGTTCTGTATTCTATAAAATGTAGAATTAAAATTATTGTATTTGAGTTAAAATGTATGAGATTATAATTTTAATGTTCCTGGTAAACAATGTTTGCTACAAAATATCATGTTGGAGCAATGTGATAAAATCGGAATTTTCCTTTAACACAATTTTTAATTTTCTTTATGCAATTTTCTGTTGCATCACGTAATCCTTCATAATTGTTACCAATAGTTTGTAAATCTGTTTTAACCCTTTGCGCCATACATTTTTTATATAATCGGTTTCTCATAAAAATTGATATACAGAGGTTTTCGGGGTCGCTGATTACGAATCTGACCTCAGAATTTAGAAATTCAAAATGGCGGATCCAAGGTGGCGAACAAAAATTTCAAATATCACCGGATTTCATTAAAAAATATTATCTTATAGTTTTCGGGGTCGCTGATTACAAATCTGACTTCAGATTTTAAAAATTCAAAATGGCAGATCCAAGATAGCGGACAAAAATTTCAAATTTTACCGGATTTCATTGAAAATTAATACACAGAGAATTTAGAGCTCTCTATTACCATCCTGAACTTGAATTTTAAGAATTCTGAATGGTGGATCCAATATGATGATTAAATACTTGAAAATATTACCGAATTTCACCAAAAATTGCGTATATGAAGTTTTTCAAAAACGGGGGCCTAAAATTGAAATCTACCACTGGATTCATTCCAAAGTTTACATATGGAGCTGTCAGAGTTAGTAATCTCGAATTGGTTATGGTGCCCATTTATATGTTTACCGATTTTATTTCTACAAAAGGATTGCGGTCAACTTGAAAGTATGAGAAAGATCTTTTTGGATCCACCATTTTTGATTTTCAAAGTTTGAGGTCAGATCCGCAACCAGCAACTTTGTAAACCCCTATATAGTAATTTTCAATGATATCTGATTGTATTTCAAATTTTCGTCCGCCATCTTGGACCCGCCATTTTGAATTTCCAAATGATGACATCAGATTCGTAATCAGCCACTCCAAAAACCATCGTATAATATTTTTTTTATGAAATCCAGTGATATTTGGAATTTTTTGTCCGCCATCTTTGATCCGCCGTTTGTGCATGAATTTTAATGCTGTAACATTCCACGATCATAAAAATACAAAAAACATCGGTTAAATCGAATTTAAACTACTTCAAAATCGCAAAAAACTGTTTTAAAAAAGGTGGCACCGTATGGTGCCGCAAAGGGCAAAAAGGAAGTCATTTTGAACCGATTAAAATATTTAATGATCCGTCATCCTTTTAGGTCTTCATTTAGCGACTTTGCCCAGAAGTTCGCTAAAGACGAGAGATTCAAGGGGGTAGAAAAGATGCGCGAACGCGAAAGTTTATTCAATGAATACCTGATCGAAGTGAGGAAAAAGGAGAAAGAGGAGAAAAATCAGCGTAGAGAGATGGTAAGTGGATTTTGTTCGACAAAATTTGATTTTAATGCATATGAAACAAGCGACGTTGTTCATTTGTGGTCTTATGTCGCTTGTTGCATTTCATTAAATCAATAATTTCAGAGTTGTTTAACTATTTGAGTTTTTATTTACAAAATGGATATATAAGAAGTATTGATACACAATATATTTTACATATAGGTCACACGGTATGTTTTTTTTTCAAATGTTGGCATAGCATTCATGAAGTGTATGAAATGAATTCATGAAGTTCTTATCATATGGTAATGTTTTGGTAGAAATATTAAAAATATTAGGATATTACCAATGAATAACTATTTTTTTCTGTTTATATATGTTTACATCGAGCCATCCAAAAAAAACGTCATCAAAGTTGGCCTAGTAAAAAAAGATGTATATCTTTTCTATCTTAAATTTATAATCTTACTAGTTTTCCCGGCAGACGTTGTCCTGCCCTTTTAATGTCAAATTTAATAAATTTTATGACTATGGCGCTACTTATCGAATCTTAGCATAGCTATGAACCATTGTCTCGACAGTTCAAAAGTAAATACCACATCAATCGGTCAAGTCGTTCAAAAGTTACACGATGACCGATCATTTGTATGTCACTGATTTGCAGTGAACATCAATTAAAAATTAATTTTCTGTTTTTTTTTTGTTTTTCCGTGAATTTTTCCGATATTTTAATAGTTATTCTGCTATTCGGGGCGGAGACGAATCCAACAGATCAAAGATCATAAAAATCGGTCCAGCCGTTCTTGAGTTATAAATGGTGTAACTAACAGGACTTTGTTTTATACTATATTAAGATAAGGTAAGATTTAATTGTCAAAGTTGTCACATTATATGACAGCCATTATTTTGTCAAAAGTTTGACGTAACCGAAAAGCTTCGACATGACCTCTATTTCTATCTCTCTCGTTCATAGCCAGATTTGATGACGTTGCTTTTGGATGTCTAATATGTGCAAAGTCATCACATTGGCATTTGGGGGTATTAGGGTATTAAATACATTTTTACGTTTATTACATTAATTTATTATATGATTAAAAAAAAAAACTGGACGTTTTCCACTAAACACCGTTATTATATGATTGCTTTTATGTGTACCACGAGAAAATACCATTTTTGTGATACTTGCTCATCTCTTAACATGTTGACTGTGGATGTCAACACGTTGTCGACAACGCTTGCTCCTTTCCCTGTGTGGACATCGACAGGGTGTCGACACTGGTAATGGAACCGGTAAAACTTTACAATCTATGTATCCAAACAAGAGCACCAAAGGTATGTTTGATATGTAAAATGATGTATATTTACCGTTATTCACATGTCTCTGAAAAGAAAAAACTTCCGCACTGCAAAGAAAACACTTGACTCCCGCATTAGGTTAGGAAGTTGCTACTCTATAGCAACAAGGTGTTGACAAGGTGTCGCACTCATTTAAAATTATAGAAAATAGTAAATTTTGAAAAAATAGTATTGGTATGTTGGCACATTAGGGCATAAGAGACCATTTCGACAAAATAAAGAATCCGCATTTTAGATCGATCAAGCTCGTATCCATGCCACAGTCAATGTGTTAAGAGTGGAATGGTATATAGACATCCAAAAAAAACGTCATCAACTCTGGCTATGAACGAGTGAGATGGAAATAGCGGTCATGTCTAAGCTTTTCGGTTATGTCAAACTTTTGACAAGTGGCTGTCACAATTTGTAAAATAGATAAAGGCTGTCATATGATGTGACAGTCTTGACAAGTAAATAAGGTTATAAATTCGATTAAGGATAGAAATACCTCTTTTTTTTTCTCGGCCAACTTTGATGGCGTTTTTTTTTTTGTTAGGCGAGTTAGGAAAAGACCAGGTCTTTTGATTTTAACGAATTTTAATTGATGATACGACATTTTTGATACCAAATACTTATAGTTTTACTTCAAAATTCACTCCAAAAGCACAAGAAGACTATTATTTTGAGCTATAACATGACAAAAAATAAGAAAACAAAAAGCAAACTAATTCTTTCTGATGCGACATGAAATTTTGAATATTAGTATACGAGCCCAGCATCATATCGTTTGGCTCAATGTTATTTGTGGTGATATTTCTGAAACAAAGACTTCATCCTATGAATACGACAATTATCCTTTATTGCATTATTTGTCATATTATTTATTATATTATTTATCCTACAGATTGCCAATAAAGGATACTAGTTGTATCCATAGTATGAAGTCTTTGTTTCAGAAATCTTACCAAAAATAACATTGGACCAAACGATATGATTCTGGGCTTTTATAAGATAAGAAGTTTGAGTAGACATTAATTTTGCAGTTTTCAGTTTTTATATTTGACATTTGAGGTTATGTATAACGGCGCTAAATTTAAATTCGGAAAAAAACGGGTCTAAACGAAAAGCCTGGACCCGGTTTAAACCCTCTAAGTGTCTATATTTGCACAGTTCTGGTATTTATTACTTTACTTTGCCATTATTCGTTGATTTTCAATAAATGGTGTGATTTCAGATTAAATGAATGATATTTCATATTGATGAATCATTTAATAATTATTATATAGTATGAGTATACAGTAAGCGGCACCCTAATGCGTACATAGCTGAATGAATGGTATTTCATAATTTAACTTCTTTGTTGAGTAGATGTAAACATGAGGTGAGAACCAATCGCGATCCAATCTCTAGCGCAGGCATATGAAAGGCAACCGATTTGTCGGTAGGGCTGTTTGAGTTAAAATTTGAAATACCATTTTATATTTTATTCTGGTCTAGTGCCTAATTGGAAAAGTGCGTTATTACGAGCGTATTGTAGAACACTACATACATTCATAAAAATAAAAATGGATATTTATCACATTGACGAAAAAGTTCAAATAATTAAATGGTATTTTGGTGGTCGGTCTGTAAGAGATATTAAAGCCATTTTTTACGAAAAATTTCCCAATAGGCCGTCACTGACGATATCAACGATTAATCGGATCGTTAAAAATTTCGAAAAACATGGTTGTGTTTCACCTAGATCCCACAGAAAAAATGCAGTTCCGGTAAATGACGAGGTCGAACAGAGGGACATAAATATTTTGGTTACTGTCAATGACAACCCAACATTGTCTGCCAAGGCAATGGCTGAAATTGTAGATTGTATGTGTGTAAGCTAAAACACATACGCCAGTACATCTCCTTCGAACAACTATTCGCATACTAACATAAAATATAAATTAACCAAACGACAACAAACGTCTAGTCCCCAAGCGCTGGCACAGTTTGAATTTGACATGCGCAGATGCAGTTCTGTCCGCGATTCGCCGAAATGTTGTATGCCTAAGCCGAATCATTGGACCGTTCGTTCTGCCTTGTTTCGCTGTTGTCATGTCAACATAACATTCGTATTAGATATTTTAAAATTGTTTCACAGCTGTTTAAAGTAATATTAACTGTTTAAAATTATTTCACAGTAGTTGGGTTGAAAAAAGATAACAGTAAACTTTATTATACGATACGCAACGCAGTCTGAAAATTAAATTGGCTTATATATTTTGTAAATATAGGGTTTTTATAAAGACTTATTATGCAGAATTAAGAGTTACAGTTAGTTCTGGCAACGTTGCTCTTTAGATTTCCGATAAGATCCCCTCTTACCTTTAGGTACAACCAAGCCCCCCCCCCCCCCCCCCGGCCTAAGTAAATTCGCCTAACTATGACAAAAATGTATCATTTAATATGTATTTAATATCCACCTATGTACGCATTAGGGTGCCGCTTACTGTATAGCACTCAATAATTATATTTTATGTTTAAAATAGTGTTAATTTTCGCTTGAATTTTACTAGGAGTATTTTATTATTTTTATTATTATTTTTTTTTAAAGATGCTAGGTAAGTAACTCATCTGATTTATGTATTTAATAGTATGGTGTGAATTCTTTAAAAATATCTGACAGTATTATAATTGTTTTTTTTCGCACAGTAAAATTCTGATATAATGAGAACTCAAGGGCCCCCATTCATTCCTCAATATATGCAAGTGCACATTATAATCTAAAACATGTTTTACCATGTCGAGAAACGGGATTTTTGAATTTGATCGCTATATCTGAGTTGTCATTATAACCAGTGCTTGTTAGAAACTTAAAAGTTTCATTCATTAAAACTTAACTTCAACTGTTTTGTTATTTTATCACCTTAAGCTTCAATGTTTCATAAAATGTTTAACCTTCCCTAATGTTAACGTTCAAAAGGATGTTGATGTTTTAACTTAACACGGGGGTCTTTTAATTCAATAGATACATTGCATAGATACTAAACCCATTCAGATTAACTCGTCTAAACTTGTTTAAAAAAAATTGGATTTCTCAGGTAAATGTAAATAAAAACTCAAGTACAACACTTGTAATAAATTTAAATACATACTTTATAGGATTTTCAGCTCTTTTTGGTATGTAATTATTATAAAACTGATTATTACATTCTTAACTTCTGGATGTTTTATAATAAATTGAAAATAGTGTTTTTTTATTATTATTTTATAATAAGCACATTATTCAAATTATTGCACAAAGACTTAAGTAGTGCTGAGTGTTATAGATATATGAGATCAAAATTTGATTGTATCTTTATGTCGTTTTGGTATAAGCTTCCAACAGTTCCACAAAGTATAAATACTATACATACTTAAACTAAAACAAATTAAACAAAACAAATAATACCTGGTGATGCTATGCGAAAAAACATTTGACCATAACATTTCGAGATTTTTAAATTTTCTTATGATTTTCTCATAATTTGAGTATTTGACAACAATGTATATGTGATGTGCATGGTAATCACATGTTTGATAATTTAGTCCAGGCGGCGTAGATTATTTTTTAAAATAATTAGTTGTGGCACTTTCTCAACGGTTTTATGAGGAAAAACATCGTCTGAATCGAATGCACATGTTTTGGACAGCGAAATATTGTAGGAACATAGCGAAAACGTTGCAAAAAGTTGCAAAAAAACAGTTTTTTTTTTCTTCTATTTTTAGGCACAAAAATAAATGTTGAGTAAAAAAACAAAAAAAATATCATGTTACAGCGCTTGAAAAGACGAATAAAATGGTTTTTGGATCATTAAAATCGGTTGATAACTTTTTGCAGAAAATGATAAAAACCGCGAAAATTAGCGATTTTTCGATGTTCAATACTCGGTCTGTAATTATCCTAGAAATGTCTTCCTTAAAGTTTTCGCGCAAAAAGTAAAAACAGATACTTTTAGTAAAACAGCCCCTATTTCCACAATAATTGTCGTAGAGCAATTTTGCAAAAAGCTATGTGTTCTTGAAGACTTCCTCTACAACCAAATCAAATTTGAAGTCGATCCGATAATAATAAGTACCTCAAAAGCGCGTCTGAAAAACGTGCAATTTTAGAGAGCGGCCGCGTGGACGCACGAGCGAAGGTGAAGTGGCGCGGTGGTGGGGGGAACTCTCCCGCGGGCACAGCAAAAAAAAAACATCAAATTTCGTTAAGTAGTTCCCGAGAAATCTCAGTTGTTTCCGGCTTGTCGAAATTGAACGCACGCGATCGCTTTCCGGGCGCCCGCTCCGCCCGCGAGAGAGAGAGAGAGTTCCCCCACCACCGCGCCACTTCCCCTTCGCTCGTGCGTCCACGCGGCCGCTCTCTAAAATTGCACGTTTTTCAGACGCGCTTTTGAGGTACTTATTATTATCGGATCGACTTCAAATTTGATATGGTTGTAGAGGAAGTCTTCAAGAACACGTAGCTTTTTGCAAAATTGCTCTACGACAATTATTGTGGAAATAGGGGCCGTTTTACTAAAGTACCTGTTTTTACTCAATTTGCGCGAAAACTTTAAAAAGAATATTTTTTGACAAAAATTTAACTGTAGATAGGTATTTATTTGAGCCCTACATTTGAGCCCTGGAAGACATTTCTAGGATAATTACAGACCAAGTAATTGAACATCGAAAAATCGCAAATTTTCGCGGTTTTTATTTTTTTGTGCAAAAAGTTATTAACTGATTTTAATGATCCGAAAACTATTGTATTCGTCTTTTCAAGCTCTACAATGGAATATTTTTTTTTAATTTTTTTCATGCCTAAACGTCGAAAAAACCTTTTTTTCGCACCTTTTTGCAATTTTTTCGCAATGATCCTACAGTCGGATTTTGTCCAAAACATTTCCATTCGATTCGTATAATTTTTCTCCTAATTGTCACGTTGAAAAAGTGCCGCAACTAATTATTTTAAAAAATCACTTGTTTTTTGCTACCTCGCCTGGACTAAATACAATAGATTCTATTTTATATTAAGAATAACACTCAAATATAGATAAAAAGACTTAAGTCTTTGAGTAATATACTTGCCCCCTAAGTGCAGTCTATCTTTATCTACAGTTTTAGAGACATTTGTAAAAAAAATAGTCGTTCTACACGATCATAATTTTCATCAATTTTTACATAAAATACATGTATTTACATTTACATGATATATAGAGTTCTAAATTTCAAGGTCATTTATGTGCATTTTTAATAATTTCAAGTGTTTTTTTTTTGAAGTAGTGGCTAAACTTTTGATTATTCTGTGTGTAGTTTCACGTACATGTGTTTGTAAATGCTTCAGTTCATGAAATACTCCAACCTCCAAAAGACCTTTGCTAAAAGCACAAAATTGGTTATAATCCATAACCAACCTAAATTTTTGCTGGCATCTATGTTGACCTTGATTATTTCATGTAGAAATTGATGTAAAGTGTGATAGTGTAAAACGGCTATTAAACATGCAGAAAAGCCGTCAATAATAGGAATAATTCCAGGTTGGTATTTTAGAGTATAGGAAAAAATATTTCAATTGTATGATCGTGGATTAATGAATTATTTGTTTGTTACGCATTCATTGAAGTTCATCAATTTCAATTGTGTTGATCATTTTCGTGATAAACCACACTTTTTTTAAACTGTAATTATGGGTAGCTTGCAGTTAGGTGTCGCCCTAGCATAATATAAGATCGTATAAGATGAAATTGTAAATGATAAGTCTCTTATTTAGCTTCGTTACTTTTTCAAGAGGTGTGGTGCGAAGGTCGTGTGTTGTATCAACCGGTACCAACGGCTCAAGTCGTCAGTGAACGAGGTCATCCCCTGTGTCAAGCCGCTCCTTGTCGCCAAATGGGGCTTATTTTTATTTGACGGTACTAAAACCTACAAGTTAGTTGTTTTCAAATGAGAGATAGAGATAATAAGTATTTGCATTCAGTCAGCTCAGATTTCATTTGATTATCAATTCCTGATCCTCCTGTTAACTTTCAAATGTGATAAAAGTAAAATTACCTGAAGTAATAGACAAGACAATCCAGTGTATTTTCATGTGATAATCTTTTTGTTTTCAGCATTTTAGTCCGATCGAGATGCTTATTGTGGATGTCCATTTTTTTGTCGTCCTCTTACAACTATAAAGAACCAAACATATTTCTGTACAATTGTTAATAGTTTTGTTAAAGTTACGTTCTATAACAGAAATATGTCACCAGGAACTAATAATAAATGTCCTTTTCAGCCACAGTAATTAAAATAAAATTTCAGGCCGCCTTAATAAAAAACCGTTTCTCTTTATTCAGCTAGGTACCGGGCCACGCAGCATCTCCAGTAATTCTAATTTAATCATAAGTCCTAGCTTTAACGTCCGCTGAATAGCCGCTACTCTTATCTAACGAGCGTCAATGTCTTGCAGGTTAAGAAAGATTTCATTACTATGCTTCGAGAACATTCTGACATTGACCGTCATTCCCACTGGTCAGACGTCAAGCGTAAGGTTGACTCTGACGCTAGATATAAGGCAGTCGACTCTCACGGACTGAGGGAGGACTGGTTCCGGGAGTACTGCAAGATGCTGAAGGAGGAGAAGAAGCGGGCGAAGGAGCGGGACCGCGAACACAAGCGTGAGAAGGAGAAGCACAAGAAGAAGGACAAGGATAAGGACCGCCACACGTCCAAGGACAAAGAGAAGAGGGAGAGGGAGAAGGAAAAGGAAAAGGAGGAGCCTAAGAAGGAAGAAGAGGAGGAGGAAGTTTCTGGGAAGGAAGTTGAGGTTTGAAATTGTTCAATTATAATTGTTGTGGACACGTTAACGTTTTTCGTTGATTGCAGGAGTTGGAAAAAGAAGAAACCGACGACGAGAAGGCTCAGGACCAGAAGGAGAAAGATCGACAGGCCAGAGCCGAGGCGAGTCTCAGAGAAAGAGAGAAAGAAGTCCAGAGGACCTTGGCTACGCATATGCGGGACAGAGATAAGGAGAGAGAGCAGCATAAGAGAGATGAAGCCATACAGGTGATTATAATACTTCTTTAAATTTCAGCACGAAATAAAGATGCTAAATGTTTACTATTTGCATGATGGAATTGTGAAATAGAATACTATAGAAAAACTGAGAATGTGTTGCACAAACCCTAATATAATAATGTACAATATCGGTTTTGATAACAATAGGTATTTGACAATTTGCAAATAAATAGGCATTTCACACATGAATTAACCCATTAAGTTCGGGAAGAGCATAATTTTCATACGATGTTTGAGACTTATTTTCTGCAGTAAAAAATTGAAATAAAAAATTCCAAACTTACATATTCTACTATTTTTGAGGTCGCTCTTTCGATTGGTGCAGTCAGAATTGCATAATAATGACTCCAAAAACCAATAGGGCGCATTTTAAATAAAAACATAACAACATTTTTTGTGTTTTGTTTTTATTTGCGAATTTTTTTCACATCAATAAAGTTACTGAATCGATGCCAAACCACAACCAAAAGTGCACAAAATATCTAAACTATAACTAGAAATTTTTTTGTTTTGTTTGACCTACCCTCTTCAAGATATCAATGTGTAAAAAAAATGAACGATATTTAATAAATAATAATACTCACCCTATAATTACTCCGAAGAGTAACCCCTTAGGTCCTCTCAGGGACCTGTGCGGGAAGGAGTGGCTATTATTATTATTTGCCATGGCGCACTGGGAGCGACTTAAGATTATTTCGGTAACGCATTTGCTTTACAGTTCTGAGGAAACCCAGAAAACTCAGAACATTACCAAATCTAGGGCATGTGCGGTTGGATTGGCATCTATGCATCCACACCTATACACTAGTGTATTAGTGGTTGCATATCAAGCCCTGACGGAGAAAGCGAGACAATTAAAAATCGCTACCCCGGCCGGGACTTGAACAACTCGCACAGAGGTATCGCGACTGGAAAGATGGCGCTTTAACCCACTCGGCTACCAGTGCCCCGTTTATGAACATTATTAAAAAATTAAAATCTCTAATGGTATAATTGTCCCTAAAATATAATATACAAGGGTTTTTGAGGTCGCTGATCACGAATTTTAGGTTAGATTTTTAAAATTCAAGATGGCGGATTTATTGTAGCCAACCAAATTTCATGAAATGACTGAAAATCATGCGATAATGTTTAATATATGGGGTTTACGCAAGAAAATTGGTTGGTCGTCCGTTAGCTGTTTCATGTAAACGTCTCCCAACTCAAACCACGTGGAGGTGGACGGCAAGTCTTTTATTTTTTTTAATGTTTTTTTTTTTAAATCGAATATTTAGAATTTTAAATAATTAAAACAACGATAGGATTATTTTTTTAAATCATAATTTTTAAATTTTTTGTTCTTGACTACTCAGATATTCGAATATTCAATTTTTTTCTGAGCTTCAAGTATTCGAAAAATTCGGATTCGAGATTTTTTCAAATAACTTCGAATATTCAGTGATTCAAAATTACGAATATTTGAATATAAATTATTAGCCCTAATTTACAAGTGACAAGTAACTAAATTTGAAATATAAAAATATAAAGGTCTTACAAGGTTCCAGTTAGGAAACGTTTACATGAAATGGCTAACGGACAGAAACAACCAATTTTCTTGCATAAACCCCGTATAATAAACATTATGGTATGATTTTCAGTCATTTCATGAAATTTGGTCGGCTACAATAAATCCGCCATCTTGAATTTTAAAAATCTAACCTAAAATTAGATCCAACCTAGAATTTTAAAAATCTAACCTGAAAAAAACCCCCCAATACACATTTTCTCGTAATTTTGAAGCATTTTATAAAATTTGGTCAGCCATATTGGAGCCGCCATCTTGAATTTTAAATATCTAATCTCAAATTCGTGATCAGTGACCTCAAAAATCCCTATATGTATATATTTTTTTCTCGTAATATTGAAGCATTTTATGAAATTTGGTCGGTCATATTGGATCCGCCATCTTGAATTTTGAAAGTGTAATGTAAATGTAAATGTAACCTCAAATTCGTGATCAGCGACCTCAAAAACCCTTGTATATATATTTTCGGGACCATTATACCATTAGAGATTTTAATTTTTTTAATACTGTTCATAATTTATCAAATAACGTTCATTTTTTTTTTTACATATTGATATCTTGAAGAGGTTAGGTTAATTCAAAGCAAAACAAAAACATTTCTAGTTATAGTTTAGATATTTTGTGCACTTTTAGTTGTGGTTTGGCATTGATTCAGTAACTTTATTGATGCGAAAATTCGCAAAAAAAACCAAATGCAAAATATTTTGTTATTTTTTTTATTTAAAATGCGTCATATTGGTTTTTGGAGTATTTATTATGCAATTCTGACTGCACCAATTGAAAGAGCGACCTCAAAAATAGTGGAATATGTGAGTTTGGAATTTTTTACATGTTTCAATTTTTTACTGCAGAAAATAAGTCTCAAACATCGTATGAAAATTATGCTCTTCCTGGAACTTAATGGGTTAAATTCAAATTAGATATTAACTTAAGTCTGAGGAGAGTTTTTATGTTATCCTAATATAAGGTGAGGAATGTGGTAGGACAAACAAAGAAGTCAATTTTAACCAGATGTAAAGAACACACAGCTCTTAGAATATGAAAAAAATCGTTTTTAGTCTATTAGATTATTATTATCCGATAGATATAACAAGTACTTATATAAAGTTTCCATTTTCAGCATTTTAACGCTCTCCTCGCCGACCTGGTCAGGAATTCCGACCTAAGTTGGAGGGAGGTGAAGCGAATTTTAAGGAAGGACCACAGATGGGACTTGGCAGACAGCTTGACTAGGGAGGACAAGGAGAAGCTCTTCAACGAACATATCGAGCAGTTGATAAAAAGAAAAAGGCAGAATTTCAGGGAGCTTCTAGACGAGACACCCGAGGTCTCCTTGGTCAGCAGCTGGAAGGAGATCAAGAGGATTATACGCGACGATCCGAGATACAGTAAATTTGCTTCTAGCGAAAGGGTAAGTGTGTATTAAATGTGCCATATTAAAATTTTTATAAATACCAACACGTTGCATTAATTTTGTCACACAATTCAACGACAAATCTTCTGATTAACTGACAGTAAAAACCACGGATATGTCAAAAAACTTAATCTGATAATTTTTTTGCTTAGTAACGTACTTTTTTGCAATATTTTATTTGTGTTCAGTTTTTTTCATTTGTTGTGAAAAAATACAATTTTTCATTTTGTAACATTCAATTGTCATTTACTCAAAAATTTTGTTATGTAAGGTGGCAACATTTTTTATACAGTTAATCATTTATTACACAGAATTTATACAGTTAAATCGACAATGAAAGGGTCTCTCAAATTAAATTTAAAAAATGGGGGGTTGCCATTTAAAAAATAAGTTGATGATGTCATTACTCAAAAACAAATGACATCTGAAAATAGACATTCCCTTAAAAATATGTTTTTATTAAACTGTTTAAAAATCCTGTCCCAGGATTTTTTCCAAAATTTTTTGTTTCACATTTACTGAATTTATTCTATACTTTAGGCGTGCACTGTATGTATTCCCTATGTAAGCTAAATTCAATTCTCCAAATGTAAAGAGAGAGGTTCATTAAGTGAGACAGACGCAGACGTTACCGTGACATTACACAAATCAGAGCAAACTGCATTTCAGTCCTTGACTTTCACGGTATGGGGACTCGGCAGGGAAAAATTACTCTGCACACATCTCCTTTCCTCCTTAGTTGTAGACTTCTTGATACTTGAGACCGAACTGCGGCTTTTCGCTGTATAACGCGACGGGCTCGAATATGTCCGCCTCCAGAGGCGCTGTAAACAGTTGTGTACTCTGGTTGCTACGGTATATAAACAGATATCTATACGTATACCGTGGTTCTGTACTAATCTGTGTGCATTAGAGGTTAGAGTCTGTGTGAATGTCCGTGGTGCGAATACATTTGACAGAAGCTCGATATTTTTCGTTAATTTGTTGTTGTTGAATATTATATTGAATCTACACAAGTAATGTATTTGCAATTACAAATTTTCGCAATGATCAATATGAAAATGTACTCAAAATATTTCATGTTACGTGCTTCAACGTTAACAATACAACAAAGGAAAATATTTCGGTCCATACATACATCAGTAATTTGAAATAATGTCCGGTTATTCGGACCGCTTCTTAAATCACACAATGGAACACAGCACTTTTGAACCATATGTATTTTTGTATATATATTTGTTAAAGCCAAACGGCATGTAAGCACCCGCTTTGACAGCTTAATGATAAACGTCGTATAAAACCATAGCATGGTTTTCTATGATAAACATTCACATGTGGACCGCTGACCGCTGCTCATCACGTGACTCGAGTACATTACTGTTTACAGCGCCTCCTGGAGGCGGACAGATTTGATCCCTAGATACCGAAAGAGTTCGGTCTCCTTAGTTCTAGTCTTCTTGTATATAATAAATGTTGCACTCTTTACACATAATGGTTGGACTATAAGTATTGGATGTTTTAATTTCACTTCTTAGCTTTCCTAATGCTTATTCACTCTTATTAGAGTGAATCGCGTTATATTGTATTAATATAACGCTTTAATTCCAGTGTGAACGAGAATTCAAAGACTACCTGAAGGATAAGCTGATAATGGCGAAGAGCCAGTTCAAGGAACTGCTGCAGGAGACCAAGCTGATCACCCACAAGTCGCTGCAGACGCTGCGGGAGAACCAGGCGCACATGCAAGAGATAGAGGACATCCTTAAGAACGACAAGCGTTACCTGGTCTTGGATCACATTCCGCAAGAACGTACCCAACTGATACTGAACTACTTGGAGGAGCTGGACAGACGGGGGCCGCCGCCTCCGCCGACAGCGAGCGAACCAAATAGGAGAACCATTAAGTAAATAAACTTTACTTAATGGTTATTAAGTACAGTTTTTTTTTTAATGTGTATTTGTACTTTTTGATGTATGCAATTATGATTAGTGTTTTAATAATTTTTGATTACTTATTTTGCACATGATGGTAAGATGTAATGTTTATATAATGGATATGAATAATTGTACTATCTCTGGACCTGTACAGGAATAAAAATCTAAAAGGTATATTTTTGTGTTATTTCAAGCCTGTACACTCTCGAATCGGTTAGGAAAAAACCATCATACTTAAGCAAGCAAAATTCTACGTGCCCTTGATTTTATAAAACAAGTGAAGTACACTCGAACCCCTCTTAATTCACCAAATCCATGCATCATCACCTCGCTTAAGTAGCGAAATTTAGTCTCGCTTAAGTCGCGAACATAACGTCAACTTTTTCGTGTTTTAGCTGCAAAAAGAAATATGTAGAGATATACCACAGCACTTGTTATAACGAAAAATGAGCCAACTGAACGAAAAAATCAACGTAAGTATCCCCAGTCGTGCGTGACAAAGTTCAATTTTCCACTTGTATGAATATTTTAAAGGTTAAATATTTTTAAAAGACACCTAACCTATTTTAAACGTTAGGTGTCCATATTTAATGTATTACACAATCATTTTTTTTTTCAATAAAAATTGTATTCATGAGAGAATCCAATTTCCAAACGTAGTTCTAAAACTTTTACAGGCGGCGACTTAACCAGGACGGTTTCGCGACATAATTGGGGGAAAGGTGGTGAAATAAGAGAGGATGTGAATTAAGAGGGGTTCGAGTGTATCAAGATTGTTGAGTCATTTGAACTACTCTTGCTTAGAGCTGCAAAGCAGGTTGTTTTCCGCAGAAAAATGTTCTATGGAGACATCCAAAAAAAACGTCATCAACTCTGGCTATGAACGAGAGAGATGGAAATAGCGGTCATGTCTAAGCTTTTCGTTTATGTCAAACTTTTGACAAGTGACTGTCACAATTTGTAAAATAAACAAAGGCTGTCATATGATGTGACAGTCTCGACAAGTAAATAAGGTTATAAATTCGATTATGAATAGAAATACGTCTTTTTTTTCTCGGCCAACTTTGATGACGTTTTTTTTTGGATGTTATATTTTGAAAAAAATGTGGCCAAAAAAATAAAATTATTTTAGATTGAACATTTTTGGATAAAAACGAACTGAAAGCTGAGTTTATAACAAATGGTAGAAATATGTTTGTGATAGCTGCTTTACACGATCAAAATTTCAATTTACGCACGAATTTTTACTTGTGATATTCAAGGTCAAAGTAGATACCAACAAAATATCTAGGTTAGCATGCAAGAAGACTAGAACAATAGTCCAGGCGGCGTAATTATTTTTTAAAATAATTAGTTGCGGCACTTTCTCAACGTGATAATTAGGAGAAAAATCGTACGAATCGAATGAAAATGTTTTGGACAAAATCCGATTGTAGGATCATTCCGAAAAAATAGGTGCGAAAAAAGGTTTTTTTCGACTTTTAGGCACGAAAAAAAATGTTGAGTAAAAAAACAAAAAATACCACGTTATATCGCTTGACAAGACGAATAAAATGGTTTTTGGATCATTAAAATCGGTTGATAACTTTTTGCACAAAAAAATAAAAACCGCGAAAATTAGCGATTTTTCGATATTCAATTACTCGGTCTGTAATTATCCTAGAAATATCTTCCGGGGCTCAAATTGTAGGGTTCTCCAACATCTATCCACAGTTAAATTTTGGTAAAAAAAATTCATAATATTTAAGATATTACTGAAACTGGAAAGTCATATTGTAGCATGTAGACACAATAAAGACTGTAATGAGAAAACTATAGAAAGAATTAGAGACATTGTAGAATGAAATATACAAAAGCTTTGTTAAAAGAATATTTATCTTGTTGCACAAGGAAAAGTCCTAATGGTTAACACTTGAAAAATATTTACACAGATTTATTTACATGCATTAAAATATGTTTTTTTCTCAGAAGTTAGAGACTTTTAGGTTTCCATTACTTTAATACAACATCATGTAAAAACCAAGTTACCTTGACAAACATTCAAGTTCAATACAGTTGACTGAAGTATAAACGGTTTGCAGATCTTTTTTCTTGTGAAAAGCTATTAATGCAAATTAAGTTTTACAACTTGCATCGGAATTTGAATAGCTTTATAGAATTTGAAAATTCAATTTTTTGCCATATATTCTCACAACAGAACTGTTATTTATCATTATTAACCATATTAACCAATTAGGACATACTGTATATATTATTTACAGATAACTTGGATTTAATGCGGCTTTTTGTCTTTTCAAAGATTATGAAATAAAACATAGTTAAGTCTCATTGAAAGTCCTAGGTATTTGAATTAAAAATATGACATGATGATAACTTAACATTTGATTAATTATACTCTACTTTTGATTAATCCGTACATCACACTATGTTTATTTTTAAAACCACTCGACATAGAGGTGGAGAGACTTTATAATCCAGTAGATTAATAAGCTTGACTTTAAAAAAATAAGAAATAATCATCAAACTCACGTCTAGTCACATATATAGGCACATGCATATGTTCTTTTTTTTGAAAATGTAGTTTTAGTAGATTACATTGCATACAAAACCAACAATAAATTGTTATTTACACACAAGCCGGGAAAGCAAGGCTTTACAGGAGACGAGGCTTAATTGAAGTATGATCAATTAGCCAGTACCGAGCCTAGTAAAGATGTTTTCTTGACGTGTTTTGTATATTACCTTTTCTGAAATCATTTAATTTAATTGTAAAATTAAATTATGTAGGGAAGAGCCTGGAAGAGTGTAGCACGTACTATATACGTGCTATATATTTTTATTTATAAAGGACAGAAGCTGCCATCCACTTCTGGGGGGGGGGGGTCCAAGTAGCATCTTAAGAATATTAACAGACTATTATACTTGGGTTTCAAAGTTTCTTCTTTTTACATGAACTTAACTTGAACTTAAAGAAACTTATAACTAAAGACTTATAACTTACATGAACTTAAATTGACCATGTAGTAAAATCGATTTATACCTAATACATGTACGCATTTAATGTTATAATAATCTTTTGGTTGTATTAAATAACTTTTATTATTACCCATTGTTTCAAAAAACATGTGGTTGATGTCAGGTTAAAAGTGTTTAGAATGGCTTCAGCAGGTAAATTCAATTATACTCTTGTTTTCTACCCTAGTTTGTCCATGCAGTTTTGTTAACGCTTAAGCATTAAACTACTTTGCTTATGTTTCAGTTGTTTTATAAATAAATTTAATCTGCATTATTACTTTTGATATACATTAGAATTATAATATATCTTTATTTCACACATTTCCATTGTTTCCCATTTTTTAAAGAGTAATGGCCACAGTACTATATCCTAATGGCCAGTGTACCAGAACCATCACGGTAGGTGCAGTGACCACTTTGAATAAATGTAAACTCCTGAAATTTTAGTTAAAATATTATTTTTTCAGTCTTAGAATGAAAACCTGTAGAAAAGCATGTATAATTTTTTTCGCCTAGTGCTATCAGGGTCTAGAAAAAAGTTTCTAGACCCTGAAAAAATTCTAGTTTTTATTACAATTTTGATAAAAAAGGTGGCCACTGTTCCAGATTCTCCCCTTCCTCCCTAGTAAGTACATACACAAATGGCATGTTACTGTATTATCTCTAGAGTCAAATAAAATCATATTGTCTTGTTTTTTAACGATCACGACAATCATATTCTATCTTTACAGGACTAGGTAGTACAGGACTAATTAAATTTTCTTGTGCTAAATTGTTAAAGTAATAATACGAACGATTTCAGAAAAAATATATTTCTCAAGTACCCATGTCTTCTTGGGAAAACATAATGACTACGTCATATTTCAAAACATCCAAGTCTCTCGTATACAGGGTTGGAAATTCCACCTCTTTAAACGACAAAGCTTTTCTGCGCGTATTCTCCTCCCCTAAATGCTTTTGTTTAGCTCTCCAGCTTCGTCAGTTTAAACTGCAACATTAACTGCAACCGTCACATGCAGCTCAAGGCGTGGTCTAGTTTCGTCCACACCGAATCTTTCAGTTAATCTATTGTCTCAAAGTTAATGATTTTCCTACCTGTATAATAGCAAGTATTATAACTTGTAAGTAAGAGCAAATGACCCGGTGCTCATTTCATAGATTATTGTAGCATACATCGAGAGCTTATATGTAACAGCAATAATTATTATTCGTGGAAACTGAACTGGAACTGCTTTAGCGCCAAATGTGATATTCCATCTCTACCCCCCCCCCCCCCGAAAATTTGTCGCGCTGAGGGGTTGTAAGCAGGTTTTGATGCGTGGGATGACTGAAAACTTTCCTGAGGATGCTTAAACGCTTGAGACTTGGGCTCATGAAGTCTAGGTTAGCGCCTGCGAGGTAGGCCACCTCACATTGCTCTCGCTCCTAAAATTAGTAAAAAAAGGTGCTGTTTGGGTGGTCTGTATCTTTCACGAATTTGGCGATTGTCGATTCACACAAGTACAAAGGAAGGTTACGCCTACCCAACGAGTTCTCTTTCAGGAATTTTCATCCACTCAAAAAATTTTTGGAGGTCGTCAAATAAAAAGGATGATAGGACCCAAGAGGATTTGAAAGATACGGACGATTCGGGGTGTGCGAAAAAGAGGTCATGCATCCTCGGGAAAGCTTTCTGAGTCACCCCACGCATCAGAACCTGCTTACAACCCCTTAGGGTGGCAAATTTTCAGGGGGTGGTTTGGAGTTGGAATATCACTTTTGGCGCTCAATCGGCCGTCCGCAGTGTGTTCCGCCGACTTCGAGAGCCTTCAAGTAATGCCATGACATGAATTCGAGACAAAACGACATCCCATGCAGCCTTCTACAAGGGCGGAACCAGAGGGGGTGAGTGGGGGTCGGTGTAGGTGTGGCCTGGACGGTTGCTTGATTTGTCAAACGGTGAAAGTGAGTTGTGGCACCCCACACCAATTTATTACGCAGCATTAGGATCTATGGATTCGCCCAACATAGGTCAAACTACGCAAAACCCTGCATAAATGCAAAGGGGTGGTTTAGACAGCGTAAAGGGACAGCGGCCAAATACACGGAACTTTTTGAGGTCCTAGTGTGTGCTGGGATGAAGTTTTTACCCGTCAGCGACTTTCTTAGTCGATCCTGTAGGTCTCTGAATTTGCCATCAAAATCTTGCGAATTAAAATTTCGAGATGGGGTTGCTTTTTGGGGTGTGGATGGCGAACGGTTTAAGCCACAACGTAGCGCCGTCCGGGTATTAAAACCAATCCTGTAGGCTACCGAAAATTAAAAACCGCAAATCTCTAACTCGAACAGAACGCAAATGGCGCTAATTTTGACGAGCAGTTTATATACGCACAAGTATTTCTAATACGTATTAGGTACTATATTCGTAGATAATTGTAAATAATGGACTTAAAATAAAAAAAAATAGATTGTAGATAATGTAAATTATAAAATATAATGCGTCATTAGTAGTTTTAAGTCTTTTCATTGCAAATATTAGGCATCTAAAAAAATAAACCAAAATCAAACTTCAAAAGATACCTACTTTTAATTTATTAAGCATTACTTTATTTAAAACAAATTTTACCACAAATTATTATTTCATTTTTCTTAGATAACGAATTTTCGAGATCCCTTTCGATTTTTTTTTTTTAGAAACAATCTTTTCAGGCGATGCCATATTTTTGTAGGCGTTACAAATTTAATGAAAATAATAGTAGATAAGATATTATCCTTTGGTATAAAATAAAGCATTAATCCTGATATGCATTAGTTTGCTCCATCGAAAATGATGTACAGATTCTTGCTTTGTATTATTGCAGCAGCCTCCAGCTCTTCGGGTGCTGCGATAGAGCCAAGGGCAGGTAGGTAGATTTGTAATAACACTTCTTAATTAGAATTTAACTATAAATGAATTATCGAGACTATCATTTATGTAAGAAAATTATCGTTTTGTTGTTTATTTTATCCGAAATTTCTTGTGGTACGCAAAAGATTGGAATATTGATGTATAATCAATGTGGTGCCATTTAAAAAAAGTAAAAATAGCCAGGAACTTACATACCACGACTATCACCAGCCTTTAAATTACAGTAACAAAATTACATGGTTATTAACATATGTCTGTGGATACTAAGATCGTTTAGAGTGAATTAATATGATCATGGCACGCTCAAATTGTAATTTAAAAAGTATTTAAAAATAACGTACTGAACAATGCAGTGCAGTGTATTTCCATTGTTTGCTTATATTTAAAATATTTATTTAATTGGTATAACGGCCTCGGCCTATTCAAAATTTTATAGAACCCAGATATTCATGTATATAGGGTGGCCACTTTTTATATCCTTGCACGGGTAACTTTTTTATTGGTAGCGCTACACACTCGGTTAAATGGGCAAAGTTGGACAGAATTTTGAGAAAACTTCAGTGCCGTAGTTAAAATAGTCTTATGTTTATCATTACTGATTTATCCCAAAAAAAAACAAAAAACGAAAAATTGTCGTTTTCATTAATGGTAAACCATTTCTAAAGAGGTAAGCATACGGAATAGGCAAAAAGTGAGATCTACAGAGTTTTTACGTAGAATTCAGTAAACTTATTACCAATGCAATTGATTATACGTTTTCTAAGAAACAACATAAACCTACTTTTTTATTAATCATGGTTGATTATATTATGAGATTATACAAAAATATTTTTTTCTGACCAGCTTTTTTTTGTAAACATCACACTAATCAGTAGGCTGAGAAAACAAATGACGTTAGACTGTCCAATGTATCAGTGTTTTCTAACCTGAATTTAATTAACTTCTACTTGTATTCCTATCTGTGTTTTTAAACAGAATTAATATGTATAACAATGAAGAAAAAACGAACATGTTTGGTTATTTTGTTTGCGAGAGAAACAGACTTTTTTTGTTTTTTTTTTTTTTTTTTTGCGGAAATCGTATCAGCAATTGCATCGGCAATAAGTTTACTGAATTCTACGTAAAAAAACTCAATTTTTACATATTTCGTATACCTGTTGTAAAATGTTTTACCACTAAATAAAATGGCAATTTTCCAGTATTTAGTAATCTGAAAACATGACACGATTTTTACTACGGCACTGACTTCTTCTCAAAATTCTACTTGACTTTGCTCATTTAACCGACTGTGTAGCTCTGTGCTCTTTCTGAATCCGTTGTCAAAAATAGGGGTTCCCATTTGAAAAATCGATTTGACCTTCAAATAACCTTGAAGGACATCGTCAAGGTCAAATTTGAGGTTGAGGTTGATGATGAAACGATGACCCCCTTCAAACCCTACAACTTTTGTAAAGGTCATTTTTCGATTTGGGTCTTCCCTGACGAAATATTCAGCTGGAAAGATTAAAATGGGACACGGGTATATTTTTTGAATTCCCCGCCAATCAGTTATCTCGTAACTGATCAAAATGCTAGACTACATTTTTAGCATATATCTAATACTCATATATACGGTTTTTAGATATACATCATATTTTAAGGGGTGGTTACTAGACCTAAGTAGAAGGTTGTAATGGCAAAAAATCTTCAGGGAAAACTTGCTAAAATTTTTTTCCAATAATGGCTGCCTCCAAGCAGATCTTGGAAACGTCTTGCAAAATATTGGCAAAAGACTTTTTTTTCATAATCACCGAGTAAATACAATTTTTCTTATACATGTGATTTTTGCAAAACTTATTTTTCTTAGATACAACTATTTTAAAATCTCATAGACGAAATGTTGTGATGAAATAAAAATTCAAATTTCCATAACTTTTACAGATCTCAAAATTTCGAGAAAATCACAAGTATAAAAAAATGTATTCACTCGGTGATTATGAAAAGAAATATTTCGCAAATATTTTGCAAGCCGTTTCCAAGATCTGCCCGGAGGCAGCCATTTTTGGAAAAATAATTTCGCAAGTTTTCCCTGAAGATTTTGTGTCATTATAGCCTTCTACTTAAGTCTAGTAACCACCCCTAAATTACGGCGTGGGTCCCATGCCTCCTTAAGAAAATACGAGCATGTCAAATTCCACCAACCGCCACTGACATGCAGGACAGGTCACCTAAAACTTTTTTACTATATAACATTTATAAGTAATTATAAAAAAAATCCACATGTGCGAATATAGCCACAAAAATGTCACTCTCTAAACTCTTTCTCACTCAGCTTTCCATGTTTCTTAGCATTATTTTACCAACAGCTTTTTTTAAGGATGTGAGATAAACCCTCTTCTATATGCCAATTCCCCGCTGGTAATCCCCACCGGATCGGACCAGTTCATCTACCCGGAATACGGAGACACCACGCTGAAATTCGCAGTGGGCGAAACGGTGGACTTCATATGCCCCGGACGAAACCTCGTCGTGCTAGGATCGCAAGCTCAAGAGGTCGTCCAGGGCATCTGTATCTCCAACCTGCGTTTCAGGATCCTGGGCGAGAGGACGCTCTTCAGCCAGATCTCGTGCGCGGGCGACGCGGTGGCCAGCAGCAGGCTGACGGGGGAGGAGTTGCGAGAACGGCGGGGTGGGGGCCGAGATAGGCTTTCCTCTCACCGACAGCCGTTTCCTGAGGATCATAGACGTGTGCTTCGACCCGGTGGCGCAGAGCCCGCTGTACACCTTCTACAACCTGACCGCGTCCATTGGCAATAACGCCAAAGGCACCCCGAGGCCGTCGTTCTCCGAGGACAGCGGGTTCTACAATCTGGGCACGTTGACGGTGAACTCCCGGTACACTAGGGCGAACCAAAGGGCCACCGTTAACACTCTGATAGGTTTGGAGTTCACGTCGATCAAGTACATAGACAACGGCAACTGGTACTTCCTCGCTAGGGGCCACCTGACGGCCAGGTCGGATTTCTTCTATCCCGCGCAGCAGAACGGCACTTTTCGGTATATCAACGCAGCGCCGCAGTGGCAGAGCTTCAACGGGCTCAACTGGAACGAGGCCGAGCTGAGCACTAGGGCCTACGCGGACGCGAACGGGCTGGACCTCCAGGTGTGGACGGGCGTCTACGGCGTCACCACGCTGCAGCACGAGGCGACGGGCCGGGACGTCGGCCTCTACATCTACGTCGACTCTAACGGGAACACGGCCTTGCCCGCGCCCGACATCTACTGGAAGGTCGTCTACGACCCCATCTCGAGGCGAGGGGTCGCCCTGATCGGCCTCAACAATCCGTACCAAACCGACGTCGCGAAGAGTGTGATATGCCCGGACGTGTCGAACTCGCTGACCTGGGTGTCGTGGAAGAAGGAGAGTATCAACGATGGATACTCTTACGCGTGCACGGTCCCGGAGTTGAGGAGAGTCGTCAGCTACGCGCCCGACCTCGACGTCTCTGGAGGACTGTTGTTGTAGATTAATTTGAGGATACTTGTACAGTTTCGAAAAATATATTTTTTGATTAATCAAATATTGAATATTTATTTATGGGACGTCTCATGTCAACCTGGACACCGTTCTCTTCAAAAGTAGAAGCAAGGAGAAAATACGTTTAAGGTCTCAAAATGTTCGTATACTCGAGAGCGTTCGAATAAACGAAGGCCATTTTTGGGAACATTTCGAAATTCAAAATGGCGGCCATAAATGGCGACTAAAATTAGAAATAAAAAAAAATCAGTACCTAGCTTAAAATCATCTATACATGGAAAATACCCCGATCTAATAGTAAACTTTACGATTTTGGATATGCTGAATCCGAATTTCATAGTCTTAAAGTCCAATAGTGGTAGAAGTATTAGTAACAGCCATTTTTGTTTTTGTTTTTTAGACCATATCTCTGGAAAAAAAGGATTTTTTTTCTAGAAGTACCTACTTTTATGTGTTTAACATCATAATTTCGATTATTGGGATCCCAAAGTACAGATTTGTGTTGTAAGAACTGGCCATTTTTTGACAATTTATTAGCATTTTTTGGCATCAAGACCAAAACCTATTAACTTTAAACCTAACATAGGCTTAGGTGATTAGCACTAAACCTAACAACTGTAAATCTAACACATCTGGTTTTAATTGTCTAATTGCCAAATTAATCGGAACCCTAGTAATTTAAATCTACCTAATTAATTTCCCAGATCAAAAAATGGCACGTTTTAATTACCCTAATTTTTTTAGACTTCATAATCCAATAACACAAAGTCAAGTACGTCAAAAAACATAAAAGTATCTACTTCCAGACAAAAAAATGCTTTTTTCCAGAGAAATATGGTCTAAAAACTAAAAAAAATGGTCGAAAATGGCTGATGCTGATACTCCTACGACTTTTGGACTTTAAGAATATGAAATTCGGATTCAGCATGTCCAAAATCATAAAGTTTACTATTAGATCGGGGTATTTTCCATGTATCGATGATTTTTAGCTACTGAACTAATTTTTTTAGTCGTCATTTTATGGCCGCCATTTTGAATTTCGAAATTTTCCTAAAAATGACCATCGTTTATTCGAAAGCGAACGTTTTTTTTATACGAACATTTTGAGACCTTAAACATATTTTTTTTTTGTTTCTGCATTTGGAGAGGACGGTGTCCCGGTTGACATGGAACATCCCTTATATATTTAATTAACCCAATAAGATACATATTTTATTGGGTTGATTGTGTGATAATGTACTGAGAAATCTTATTTTGTGCTAAGAGTTAAAAGCCTTAACTCTTGATCTTGAAACAGTGCTTTGTCGACGCGGCAACGCCGCGTCTCCTAATTGTTAAAACGACCTTTCCTACGTAATCTATCAGATTCTCATTTGGTTTATCAAAATTTCCGCTTGGCTGAACCTTTACCGTCAAACTTTTTGAGGTTAGAATTACTTTCTGTCAACAATTTTCGCCGAGTAGCCTAGCCCAAGAAGACTAGAAAAAGGAGACCGAGCTCGCGTGTTTCGGGCGCCACAAAATACGTCGAAAGATAAACTTAATATGGCGGCAGACTATTACCTGCGCAAAACGCACAAGTACAAGATTCGGGTATATTCAGTGTTAAACGGTTTACAAAACTCCCGATAATACCCTAGCGGATATCGACGTCATTTGTGCCGTTCTCTCGGTACCTATTTTACGCGAGCTCGGTCCTTGTTCTAGTCTTCTTGGCCTAGCCAACTGCCGAAGGCAAACCTTTCAAACCGTTCAGCGTTGCCGTACTTTGCGACTATAAATAGGCTTTTAAAAACGCGGTCAATAAATTATTTCATTGTCCAAACTTGGTATATAATAATAAATTATTAATTTGTCGTGCATTATTGTCCCCCCCTCTGCCCAATATTACACAGAGTTTCATCTTAAATTAGAAAAATATATCAACATTTCACTTTTGCAAGTTGCAACCCTGATTGCTTATCCATGGAAGAGATAGAAGTTGCACCGCATCATGGTTACCAACCTCCTTAAACAAACTTGGACTGTACAGAGAATACAGTATTATATATTATCGTTTTGTTATTATTCTACTGACAATACAGAAATATCATGTTTTGACTAAATAAAACATAAGGAGGTTTGTGCCATTTGGGGCTTGTTATGGTATTCCATAAATTGTCGACTAGTTACAAGTTACCCTCTTCAAAAAAAAAAGACCTTAAGTTACAAAACAGTTTTTAAAGAAAACGGAAATAATACAAAAATGAAGATTTCTTTTATTATAAAATATATCCTCTCATTAACACAAAACTTAAAAAAAATGTACACTTGTATAAAAAAGTTATATAACAGAAAATATATTCCAATCTATATATATTAGTATGTGAATTCATATGTGATAATATGTAAAGATCTGTTGTAAAGAGATTTGTATGTAAAGAACAGTCTTCTAGGCGAATTATAGGAAATTCCTGGTGAGCTTATTCCGAGTTGTTTTTTAGCTTTTCGCATGTTCGAAAAACCTAATTATAGATTTATATTATATAGTATTTATAATATATTTATACATTGACATCGTAATGACCATTACAACAAGCTTATCAGAGAATTTCCTATGATACAAGCTCGCGTGGATACAATTGGGAATCTGTAGTAGGGACATTCTCAACGGGAGACCCCCTCTGCCCAATATTGGTTCACATATTTGAAGGCAAATGTGGGCGCAAATCAAAGCTTATTATCCCTAGTTTCAAATGCTGTCTGGCATTTTCCCAAAAAAAAAAAACATAATGGTGGACCAATATGGCGGCCATAAGACTACGATCTCACTCTAAGAAAACAGTTTTATCAAGTATACGCTTATCCAAGTCACCTTAAAACTACGGGAGAAGCATACCAATATGTAATTTTGGTCGCTGAACATGAATTCGTCATTATTTACGACGGAAAATGTTGCGCATCGTCCCTAACCTCAAAAAACGCTCCCGAAAACCAGTTTTTTGCGTCTTTTGCTTACGCATATCATCTTAAAATGGAAAGGCTGTTTAAGATGCGTTTGTTTCTTCAATTTTAATTTCTTAATATGATTGTGACCTACTTTTGGCGTTACCCAGAAACGTCGACGTGGACGTAGTAGGACTCTGTTTCCTTCGGGGTGCTAGATTAGAGTGAGTCCCCTTGCCTCTCACATTTTCAGATACTAGTAAAGTCGAACATGACAAAATAAAAAGAAGCCTGAATAAGAGATTTGAATTGTCCAGACCTGTTCCAGAAATCTTGAAAAAATCATTCTTTTCAAGTTGTAGCTCCAAACGAGCTTTTAATAAAAAAGGTATTCAGATGCCATTACAGGAGTAAAAGTAATTATGTAATATTAAGAATATGTAACACAATAAGAAAATACAAGCAAATTGAGTATCTGAACTCACTCACTTGACTCACTCTAATCTAGCACCCCAAAGGAAACTACGAAGGACCCTAAACCCTAGCACCCCAAAGGACTACGTCCACGCCGTTGTTTCTGGGTAACGCTAAAAGTAGGTCACAATCATATTAAGATATAAAAATTTAAGAAACAGACGCATTCTAAAAAAGCCTTTCCATTTTAGATGATATGCATAAGCAAGACGCAAAAAACTGATTTTCGGAAGCGTTTTTTTTTTTTGGTTAGAAATGACGCTCAACATTTTGCGTCGTAAATAATGACGAATTCATGTTCAGCGACCAAAATTACATATTGGTATGCTTCTCCCGTAGTTTTAAGATGACTTGGATAAGCGTATACTTGATAAAACTGTTTTCTTAGAGTGAGATCGTAGTCGAGATCGTAGTCTTATGGCCGCCATATTGGTCCACCATTATGTTTTTTTTGGAAAAGGCCAAACGTCATTTGAAACTAGGGATAAGAAGCTTTGATTGAAGAAGAACCCCCCCCCCCCACACACACACAAAAATGATAAAATGTTACAAAATTTTCCACTTACTAAAGAACACAGAAACAGTACGAAAATGAAAGCATATAACGTAAAACATATACTATCCAAAGTCAAACTTAAAAATATACACTTGTATCTAAAATAGTTACATAACAAAAAAAAGGTTATATAAGCAGATTCATATGTATCACTGATACGGTATCACTGTAAATAGTGATGATAGCACTTCGAGTTACTGTCATGCTCTTGCCAACGTTAAACTTAAAAAATCACGCTTGTACCTATAAAAAGTTAATAATAAAATATATGAACAAAATATATAATAAGTATTTGTTATATATATAAATACATACATAACAGGGAATCACAATGAATACTGAAAATACCATAGCATTTCGAATTAGGTTACTGTTATTTATTACTGAAAACAATCAATAAACGAAAATAGTTTTTTTTTTTTATAAAAGTCGACTGTTATAGCCGTTTTCAGTTTTTGTGATTACTACGCCTAGTCTTTGCGGTGGAGATTCGAACTTTGTACTTTCTTCTCTCTGCATGAGCCAAGTCCTGAGTTGTTCTGCAGAAGATCCGGCTTCAATAAATTCGTTCACTAGAAGACAATAAACTTGAATTTGGAGATTGACTGTAAAAAACTGGGGTGTCCTTTTCAACAAAACAACGAAACGCTAGGTACTTTCCCTCCATTCATCACGTGATTCGCCAGTCATTTTTATTGTTTGCTGGATGTAGAAACCATTAGTTGAGGGTTTTGTGCAGGTAAAAGGATAAGTACTAAAAGTAACAACAATCTCAATGTTTATTTGTTCAACAAATCATGTAGTGAGTTTTTGACAGTTACACATCGACATTATTTGTATTTAACACGCAAATAAAATAAGTAAGGCACCCTGTATGTACAGCTATTTAAACTGTATAATAAATCATAGTTTGTCCTTTAAGGACCTACTTAAAGGACAAACTATGATTTAATATCGACAGATACTATGTTTACAAACATGTTTTAACCTTTAGAACGTCGGCATTTTCCCCTTATAAATGGATATTTTTGAGAGGCAAAGTTTATATATATAAACATCTAATACATCTAGAGTAGCTGCCGAGGTCACGGGTGGCTCATATATGAGCCAGGCCGGCTGGCAACGGTCGGGCCAATGTTAAAAATTCTCAGATTGTGTAAATTACTATATATTTATTTGTAACCGAATGTGCTTGATATTATAATGTAATAAGCTACCAAAAACACTCAAAAATATATTCAGTCACCAATAAAACCACTCAAAAACGTGAAAAAAGCGATCAGTTACACTGAAATAATATTTTTTTCTTCATCCCTAGACTTATTTTCATACGTATATATTTTTATACTTATATATTTATATAGTTATGGGTAGAAATTCAATGTTTTACATTCGAATTCAATCGAACACATTATATTCAAGAATTATAAAAAAACTCACAAAGAAATTTAAACTAGCGTCAAATTTAAGATTAGCGTTTCGATGCTTTGAAAAACTAACCAGCTTTTTGTCTTACACATAAAAAATTCCAGTGCCTCAAATATTTTACTTTTTAACAGGATTCCAAGATTTTGGAGTCCTATCCAGGATTTCTTTTTCAATGCCTTGTTTACATCTGGGCACCTGTGAACTTATTATCAATTTTTACAGAGACGTGGAAGACAATGGCCATACCCTGTTATCGCGAGTCTCGTATATCATCATCAATTATAAGAAATAACATTCATCAAACAAGGAAAGAACTTACCATTAGAAGCAGAGGGGGGTGATGGATTTGAGGAATTTACAGTTGTGTCTGGCAGAATACTTGGAGTCGCATTTATCACCCAACTTGTATCATTTGAGCCAACACTGATCGCTGACATACAAGAGTTTACTGACGGTGCAGGAGAGCTTTGTCTAGATGTATCTCCTATAGGAATAAGTCTTAGAAACGGTGATGACCAACATCCCTTAAAAGACAGGGCTGACCGACCGCTGCTGTGTGTACAGTTTCGATATCATACATACGGGGTGTCAATTTGAAAATGAACAGCATTTAATATTGCCTAAACTAATGACAGTATCAAAATTTGGCGAAACACGTCAATTTACGTATCAAGGGGGACAACTTTTGAGGCATTTGTTGTCGTATTACTTTCAACCCCCTAACCCCCAGGGCACCTACCCCTAAAATTTTAAATGGCAACCCCTATTTCTTTTGCCATTTTTGAGTTTCTTGTACAATTCCAGATAAGTCCCATATTACTTTTTTGTCAAAATTGAGGTTGTTAACCTCATGAATGTGTGGAATGTATTTAATTTCTAAATTGAAATAATGCAACTTTTAAAGGTATGATAATGAAATATTCAAATTCTTACCTTTATATTTACTTTATTAATTGTTCAAAATGGGTTGCATTGTTTTCTAAGCACAAGTATAGCCGATATTCAAACCGTTCGCGGACGTGTTGAAGAGTTTCAGGTAATATAGCCCTCCATTCTTGTACCATTCTTTGCTGCCCTTGTTCAATTGAATCTGGGTGAGTTTTGAATACAACTGATTTCAATTGACCCCATAGGAAGAAATCAAGAGGTGTCAGAACTGGTGACCTACATAGATGGCCATTCGATGGGTCCTCTCCTACCAATCCACTGCTCTGGATAATGATTATCCAGACTCTCTTCCTGGGCGTACATAATGAGGAGGTGCTCCATCCTGTTGGAAGTGCAGCAAATGTTCATCTAGAGCAAGATTTCCATTGGCGTCTCTTTGATTTTCCACCTCATGAATTATGAGACTCTATAGCTCTGTCTAACATTTCGGCATAAATTTCACCATTTAGATTTTCATTTATGAAGAGAGGACCAATGATAGTATTGCCTAATATACCCGCTCAAACATTTATTTTTTGAGCATATTGTGTATGCCCCTCTCTAATAATGTGAGGATTGAAGTCGCTCCAATAACGGCAGTTTTGTTTGTTGACCTTGCCATTTAAGTAAAAAATGCATTCGTCACAGAAACAGATATTTTTTATTAAGAGGGGCTGAGCAATAATCCTGTTGGCCATAATTTCGCAAAAGGGTGAAATTTGTGAAGCAGCAATACTTTCCTGACTTATTCATGCAACAGTCCAATTTGTTGTGCAACTTCACGAAGTGACGTAGTGGGAGCCATAGCAACTTGACCAAGAACCTCAATCTGATCGGCCTCATTGAGCAATCTTGGTCCATCCCTCTTCTTATTGCAAACAGATCCAGTTTCTCCAAATTTACCTACTAACTCTCGGATGTACTTGTGTCCAACATTTTTTCCCGGATGTGTTTATTATGTGGAAAAATTTAAATTATTTCGTGTTTTGTTGCCATTTAAAATTTTAGGGGTAGGTGCCTTAGGGGTCAGGGGGGTTGAAAGTAGTACGATAACAAATGCCTCAAAAAGTTGTCCCCCCTTGATATGTAAATTGACGTGTTTCGCCAAATTTTGACACTGCCATTAGTTTAGGTAAATGCTGTTTGTTTTCAAATTGACAACCTGTATAAATATCTACCCGCCACCGCCACCACCATCGTGCCCACTATAGCTTTAGTTTGCGCTACGTCTTACTCTTTGTTAATACTTGTTCTTGGTTGATACATTTTTCATCTCTACTTTCGGGGTACTTTGTAGTTTTTCGACAAATATTTTGATATATTCGGAAAACTATAGGGAATTGCGTCTACATGTTATCTTGGATACGTTTATGTTAGCTGGGCCGAAATTATTTGGCCCATTTTTTATATTTCCATTACAATACAATCGGGCACACCACACGTATTGCAAATGGCATTTTACTGAGCTACTTTCCTACACCTTTTGTAAATTTTAATTCAACCAAGTAAAAGAAACAACCCGAAAAATATCAACGTGACCCCAGAACTTATGCTAACGTCACAGCGAATTTAGTGGCAGTGTTCAGGCCTTGTCTTTTAAAAGGTATTGGAATGACTGAAAACAATATACATTAGTAACAAAAAATTAAAGGATATTAAAAAAATTCCAAATATTTGGGTGATTTTCAAAAAGGGGTAACTCGGAGAAAAATGGTCGTATAGAAAATAAAAAAAGGGGAATTGTAGCCTCAAGTGTCTAGTTTTCAGATCTGGATTTAATTTTTTTTTTAGCGGGAGCGGTTCTCACGTAATCATCCGAAAACAAATAACAAAATTTTTTTCCAAATTTTTGCTCTGTGCCAAATGGTCGGTGGACTTCAACATTTTTTTTTCATTTTTTAGACAATTTAATCAGCTTTAATTTGACCTCTTAACGAGCTCCGTACGATGATTTGCCGCGGAGATATCGTCGATCAAAGCAAAAAAAGTCATTTTCAAATTTGACAATTAATTACTTGGGAACTAATGATCGTACAGAAAATGGAGGTAGGGTTTTGGAAACTGCAAAATATTCTCTATAAGACACAATGGGGGGGCGATTGATTGAAAAAATTTTTGAAGCGATAATGTTGGCTGAAAAAAAGTTAAAAATTTGCGAATTTAAGGATATTTGGAAAATTTGGTATAACTTTGGATACAGTGGATGAACGAAGGATATCGTCGGTAATTTTTTAACCTTAAAGAGTCCCCAAAAAAAACCTCAAAGTTGCAAAGCGCTGCGATTTTTTTTCTTAGTGACCCGAAGGTTTAAAGGACCCCGCACCAATCATATGGATTTTGGTTCCCGGCCAATTTTTCTGGGATTGAAATATGTTGATTTTTGGCCGAAACGATAAATTTAAACCTTCGGGGCACCAAGAAAAAAAATATAGCAGCGCTTTGCAACTTTGAGGGTTTTTTGGGGACACTTTGAGGTTAAAAAATTACCGACGATATCCTTCGTTCATCCACTATATCCAAAGTTATACCAAATTTTCCAAATATCCTTAAGTTCGCAAATTTTTTTCACCCAACATCATCGCTTAAATTTTTTTTTATCAATCGTCCCCGATTGTGTCTTATAGAGAATGTTTTGCAGTTTCCAAAACCCTACCTCCATTTTCTGTACGATCATTAGTTCCCGAGTAATTGATTGTCAAAGTTGAAAAGGACTTTTTTGCTTTGATCGACGATAACTCCGCGGCAAATCATCGTACGGAGCTCGTTAAGAGGTCAAATTGAAGCTGATTAAATTGTCTAAGAGCTTTATGGTCGCATGATGAAAAAAATTTTTGAAGTCCACACACAGACCATTTTAAAGCAAAAATTTGGAAAAAAATTTTGTTGGTTTTCAAATGATTACGTGAGAACCGCTCCCGCTAAAAAAAATTAATCCAGATCTGAAAACTAGACACTTGAGGCTACAATTTCCTTTTTATTTTTTTGTACGACCATTTTTCTCTGAGTTATCCCTAGTTGAAAATCACCCAAAAAATTTGGAATTTTTTTAATATCCTTTAATTTTTGTTACTAGTTTAGACAAAATCAACCTACCATCAGAAGAAATAGCCGTTGAGCTTGCTAACGGTGATAATTTTGGAAACGACGCGTTGGTAATTGAGACGTTCGAGGTTGCGTAAGGCATTCCTCCAAAAAATGCTGCCGTTTGCAGAGATCACCGAGTTGGGATACAAAGCACCCTGGGTAAACGATTGGTTCACTACTGCGTTACCCAGGTTTACAGTTGTTTCATTCGCGGCGACTGCAAGGGGTTGAAAGATTCTCAAGAAACTGTTTGACCTTTTCATCTGCACGATTTTTGTTTTCAGATCGAGCATCATCTGAGCCTCGTGAATATTGTTGTCCATTAAGCTCAGGGCGGCCCTAAGGTGGGTTTTGGTAAAATTTGGATATACGGGCCCGAGCTGCTCCATGTACATTTTCGTTACAGAGGTTTTTGTCTTCTTGCGAGGAGGGGCACCCTGGGGCTGCAGCAAAATAATACATTATAATAAATATGAAGTAAATCTGTGGTAGTTTATTTCAGACCCTTCTAGGCATGATCTATGCATAAGAATTTTACCGGAAATGTGTCTCAAATGGTACAGGACTTAAAATTTTGGAACCACTATGAAAATAAATAAATAAATAAAACATTAAAAATTAACACATAGTATATTTAAACAACCCCTTAACTGTTGATGGAGGACCTCAAACCCGTTCAGAAAATTGGATTTTCGTGTCTAGTAAAAGTCCATGCTTTTCGAGATTTTTGGACTTTTAATTAAAAATAAATAAGTAAGTACCCACAACGTCAGCAACCCAACCTTTTCTAGGAACTAGGGTGTTCTTTTTATAAAAATAAAGTGTCTAGTACATGCCCCCTTCAATTAAATCAGGTACGGATTTTGAATAAAATTGCGTTTTGATAGAAATAGATCATTTTCAATTTTAATAGCAATACCTTTATTTGTAAAGAAATAAATAGCATGTGTTATATCATTTTAAAATCAGTATTATATGGGTATTTTTTTAGAAACTTATCTACAATTGAAAAGTTAGGCCAATTAAAAAAAATCATAAAATTTAAAAAAACAATGGGACTTACTAGATACGAAAGTCCATTTGACGGGCTTGAGGTCTCCCATCAGCAGGTAAAGGGTTGTCCATTAATCACCGGACACCCGGTATAATTTTAATAATCATACCGCAAATTACACCGACTACAGCATCTACATAAATTACAATAAATAACTACAGGCAACTATCTTCAGAAAAATATCATAAAAAAGTTTTTCATCTCGGCTAAATCAATATATTGGGTGATAACTTTTCGTGGTCATCTTTTCAGCGCGTAGAATCTTTATATGGATTGTGTTTTTTTTCCATCGCAAATAATATCATTAAAAAGATCACTAATGCTATTCCAAAAAATATAATATCCAATAAAAAATATAATATCCAAATCTAAATGAGCTAATCGCGTAGAAAAAAAAAACGTACAAACGTATGCACATACGTGCATAAAATAATTTAGATAAATAAAGTACATAATAAATAAATAGGTTTATATGTAATAACTAGAGCCCGGATCTCTACCGTGTGTTCCAGATACGGACTAACAAGTCCGTAAAAGTAACACTCCTACAAAGTGAAAATAAACTGTTAAAATTTTTAAAATAACGCTATAGTTTAATTAGTTATAGTGCAGTAGTTGTACGTGACCTCATAAAAACTGTATTTAGGTCTCTAACGTAAGATATTGCTTATTACTTCTAAGCTCCGTGATATGTGATATTGACGTCATGTACGATTCAAATCCGCGCTTCAGTAATAACATTAAATGGCAACGGCAACATTAACTTGACAGCTTACACCGTTGGCAAAGTCAGACCTTTGGTCTGGGAACTGAAGTAATTCATTGGTTAGCGGGAAGACCTACAAACCAATAAAATTACAGCATTCATGGTAGTGGGCGGAGCCACCGTGAAAGGGCGAAAGTTTCCGACTGAATGTTTGACTTCGGTGACCAACGGTGTACAAGTATATCTCAATCCCATGAAATGACATGTTTTATTTACTCCCATTGTTTAAAACGCCCTTTTAAACAATAATAATTAGAGTTCGTGCGAGCGCGGAGTGTAACAGGACCGTAGTCAGTTTACGAATGAAAATGTTAATATGTTCACAGAAACCATGTTACATCATAGTATATTATTAAATATTATTACTTATTAGCAAGCGCGAATGTCACAGGGCCGACACTGTGCATGTCCTGCCCTTGACTTGTTGGCCTTCACAGCTCACAGTTGACTTGCATTACGAAAACTGCGCTAGCAATTTTAGTTATTTATGGCACGCTATAACAGACAGTCGCCGGTATTGCATCGCGTTGATACGTTTTTTTTACGTATTCGCCGTGTGTTTAAATAACTTTATAAATATTAATAATCTTATTAGTTGAGGGGAGAAATGAATAAAGTGAGGTAGCCATGCCAAAGTATTTCAAACGTGGTTTGATAGTGATCCTGAGGATTTTAGGGATATACGTATTCACAGAAATTACCTTTTTTTGTACTGTGTGTGAACTACAGGAACAATTTGAAATAATGAGTGATGTACAAAAAAATATACACGACGCCAATAAATACGCCCAGTCAGTAATACAATAAAAGAAGAAATGCAAAGCGTGTTAAAAAAATCCAGGATATTTCATTTTGGAAAACATATGTAAAGTTTCAGTTGGTACATATCAGGAGTTACCATAAAATATATTATTATATAGTTCATGCCTCAACAATTTCTCATACTGTCCATTGTCAACAGTAGACGTTGAACGGTCCTTTTCCACACACAAGTTAATATTAAGTGATAAACGTCTCTGATTTCATACAAAAGAAAATATACAGTACCGAAAATATTGATTACTAAACTTGATGCTGATATTCTAGTATGGATCTGTATTTGTAAGGCCAGTGTAAAAAATCAACAATACTGTGTATCGCTTTTGACGATTATATTCTAACAATTAAAATGCCGCTGGTTAGGTAACCACATTTTTCACTGGTTTAAAGAAGATGCCAAAAGAAGAGAAATAAATTATTCCTCAGATCATTTCAAAGCAAAACTAAACGGAATCGGTAAAAGTTCAGAATTTTGGTACCCGCATAACACCCAGATTATTTAAAATAACAGTTATTAGTAGAGTTCGTGCGAGCGCGGAGTGTAACAGGACCGTAGTCAGTTAACGAATGAAAATATTAATATGTTTACATAAATTATGTATGTAGCAACTGTATAGTATGTAGCAAATAGTACGGTTAAGTCAAGGATAAACTATATATATAAATTAATATAACACTTACCCGACAAACGTCAGTTTTGAGACAAGGTTCCCATGGCAGGTTGGGGTGGCTGTCACTAGCAGTGTCACTTTTTAACGCACCAATTAAAAAATTAGCTACTGAACGCCCGCAAGCATCGATAGCTTCGTCTATAATAAAATACACGAAATTGTCCGCAATGTCTTCGCGTATTGATGTCACTACATTGTTGTAAACCCGATCGAAATATGCAAGTCTTAACGTACCCTCATGAGGAAATTTTCGGTCCATATATTTTTTCTAAAAACATACGTAACTTGGGGTTCTCTAGTTTGTTTAATGGAATGTTGCTTGCAACAAAGGCTTCTGTAAGTTCAAAGAAAAATTCGGAGTCGTCGGCGCTGGAAGAGGCATGGCTTTTCAGATGTCTTGTTACTTTAGTTTTATCTGAAGAATTTATAATGCGTTCACACACAGTACAAAAAGAGTCATTTCCTTGAATACGTATGTCCCTAAAACCCCCGGGATCACTGTCAAACCACGTTTGAAATACTTCTCGTCTATTTCTTTTCACCTTTGGCATGGTACCTCACTTTATTCACTTCTCCCCTCAACTAATAATTATTAATATTTATAAAGTTATTTAAACACACGGCGAATACGTAAAAATGAAACGTATCAACGCGATGCAATACCGGCGTCTGTCTGTTACAGCGTGCCATAAATAACTAAAATTGCTAGCGCAGTTTTCGCAATGCAAGTCAGCTGTGAGCTGGGAAGGCCAACGAGTTAAGGGCAGGACATGCACAGTGTCGGCCCTGTGACATCCGCGCTTGGTAATAAGTAATAATATTTAATAATGTACTATGATGCAACATAGTTTCTGTGAATATATAAACATTTTCATTCGTAAACTGACTACGGTCCTGTTACACTACGCGCTCGCACGAACTCTAGTTATTAGAATTCGATTTTTAATTTATCATTTAGCTACATTATATATTCTAGAAAGAAATAGACTGCCGGCCGAAAATGTGAGGCATTATCAATTAATCTTCAACAGAATGAAGATTATAATAATTTAGAGTGCTAATCCACTTAAAATATCAGGATATTCAAAATGAAAAAAATAAATAAAATCACCCGATTTGACCTCTCGTGACAGTGACGTTGACTTATCTCCTTCTACATATCACCGCCAAAAATATGCGAATATTGTTTGTCTCGAACGTTTTTGTTTTTTTTTTTTATTTACATACATATTTATCTCAATTATTATTATTTGAATATAATACTTGTAAAACTAATCCTCGCATGGTTTGGACGTGGCCTCTTTTAAAAAACGATATATAAATGGTTTTACCAAGAAGACTAGAACTTGTTCTAGTCTTACAGGACTCGAAAACTAACGATGTTAGACAGGCGGTTAAATACAGGGTTGGGCTGATTTAAATCAAGATAAAAATCATTATTTAAATCAACTAATAAAAAAAAAAAAACACGAATTAAATCGGAGTACCGTAACTTTTATTGAATATTTAAATGTATGTTATCTTCATTCTTAGGTATTTCGGTATCCTTTACTCAAATATCCCTAAACGATCGGAATCGCTACTAAAAAAATGCTGTTATCGAAACATGAAAAATCCCATTTAAACTACATAAATGAAAAAATTGACGTCACGACTTTTAGGAAAATTTATTCAACAAAAATAAATAACCTGCCCAGCAGTTTTTTACTGAAAAATGAAAAATACTGTATACTGAGAGATACTGAAACAAAAGAGTAAAAAGTACTAAAAATTCAATATTAAAATATGCATTGTAGGTACAGTCCTAGCAGCTTAGCGTCATCCGCAAATTGTGCTCAACGAACGTAGTGCGATTTAGACCGGCTATACCCGAGATACTACGCAGGTCTTATTAGCAATATGTACAATGGGCGACAGAAGCCTTTTCAAACAACCAAAGTATAAATTACCTATCTCTTATTTATTGCGCTAGCATACACGAGTAGTTTTAAAGATTTATTCGCTTAAATGCCATGAATAACTCTGAACTGAAAAATAAACCTAACCTGAATGATCTGCTAATCCTAGTTTATCTGTTCTTATAAAAGGTTTTCTCATTTAACTAACTTCTTTAAATAGTCCTTTGTAGAGTAATTAAAAGTACGTCATACTGACGGTATTAAGTATGCCTTCCTCTAATAGTTATTAACCCTTAACCTAAGACCATGGGTATTCTATACCGCCACATAAAATACAAATAATATACGAGATCATTAGAAAAACAGTTAGGTTACTGTTTTTTTGTTAGTTTCCTTTTTGTTCTATATATAATAAAATTTGTGTTTTTCTCACCAATCATTTTGTGAACATAATACAGTCAGGGTAAACGTTTTGAACGTCTCAAGTAGCAACTTTTTCGCCCTCAATGTACACCCCTTGACTCCATACGACTTTTCCATTGTTGAAAGCAGTGCTGGAAGTCCGCTTCTGTCAGCTGGTTCAGAACCTCCGTCGCTTTTGCTTTAACCGCTTCCACACTTTCGAATCTTGTCCCCTTCAGTGTCACCGTTTCTAACAAGCCTGGATCAGTGTCAATGCTGTTTAGAATGTCAGCGCAAATGTTCATTCTTGATTCCTTTTACTCGGGAGTGAGGAGTTTTGGCACGATTTGTGCGCAAGCTTAGCGCATGTTGAACGATTCGTGCAAAATCTGGAGAACACATTCTTTGTCGATTCCTGTTATTTCAGCAAGCCATCGGATGCTTAGACGACGATCTTCGCGGAATGATTTACCAATTTTTTCAACGTTTTCGTCAGTTTTTGACGTCGAGGGCTGTCCAGGACGCGCATCGTCTTCGGTCGTTTCACGTCCCTCTTTAAACCGTTTAAGCCATTCAAAAACTTGTGTGCGGGATAAACATTCATTCCCGTACGCTACTTTTAACGTTGCATAAGCTTCTGTAAGTTTTTCCCAGTTTAACAAGAAACTTGTGATTAACCCGTTGCTCCATCTGAACACTCAACATTTTTCCGACGCGCCACTGTTGCGTAGACTAATTCAAACGACTGCTACAGTTAAACTGAGCGACCCACTGGCTTGTCCAGCGAGCTCAGGGTGGGTAAAGTATTACCAGATACAGTTCTGTTCAAACTTGTCGCGACACGATCGCAGCGCGCTGGTAGCAGCATCAGTTCGGTCATTTAATAGCCACACCTAGTTTTTCATGTTATATCTAAAATTTTATTAGACATTTTTAATACATAACATAATTTTTAAATCACCTGTTCTATAACCTAACTTAAAACTGTATAGGTACGTATTAATTAATGCATGACAACACGATATTTCAGCAATGTTATCCATTACAAAAACTTTGAATTAAACGATGAAAAACTTGATTTATTGAAGAACTTGATATATGAAAGTAAACTGATTATGCCACACTTTAAAAAAATCTATAAAACATTGATTTTTCGTTGAGTTTTATTGAGTTTTTGGCAGTGACACCACTGGAAAATAGCAAATATTGAATTTCCAGTAATAAAAAGGGAGGAGCATATGCGCAGAAATGCTTTGTCGGTTAACTCTGTATATTGTTATAAAAGTAAGATTGCTGTGGAAGAATATTCTTCTAATTTGTAGCATTCTTGTATTATTCCAAAAGATGTGTTTTCAAATGGATTAGGCACTACCAAATTTTGACACGATTTTTTAAATACTTGCAATTAGATCTAAATACGTTATAAATTATGTTTCACTAGTCTAAATCCGCCGCGAAAAACGCAAAAAATTATCACCATCAAAAACGAATAGAATGCCACTTAAAAATAAATTTTCGAGATTAAGCACGTCAGATAAAGATTTAATAGTATATATGTACGTACCTATTTACCTGAGGAGTAATGAAAATTCATATCATTCCTAGTATAACAAAGGCAGCGCCTTAGAACAATGAAGGGGACAATTATTATTGCACTAATAACTCTCACTCTGACGCCTTTATTTAGAGGGTTTAAAATATCAAGTGATGTTAAGAATAATACAAAGGCAGCAGGTATGTGATACTTCTCTTACTGATAGAAAGTTATTGATAGCGTCGAAAAGTTTGTGAAGTAACAGATACCAACTTTCTTATTATTGAAAGCTGAGATATCTAATAAAGAAAATATTTATTTTATTGTATTTTAAAGTTTATGTAGCAATACAGATTTACTACTCACATAGCGTAGTGTAGTACTTAATACTAATATGTAAATTTACAACTCAATGATTTCTTAACATTACTTAGAATTAATTTAAATCAGTCATAATATAAGTATAATACTTAAGTATTTTTATAAATAGTAAATACATATCCCTAAATCTAGCCTCTCAGATAAGCAAAATCCTGAGAATTATATTGTTATCATATTTTACGAATGACTTTCGGGATAAAGGATATTGTTATTTTTTTGATAAAATAAATACAATACAATTAAATGCAAAAAAAAATTATTTATATGTAGATATACACTTAAATGTAAGATTGTATTACTAGAGCAAATAAACATTTATTAATTAATATCATATCCTAAGTGCTGATGAGCTGATCTACTGAAGTGAAACCTTTATCCTCAGTAGGTGTTTTAAATAAGAGTTTTTTAGTTAATTCCTACATAAACAAGTTTCTATCTGGTACTAGCATAAGTGCCTAGTACTCGAAGTAATTTAAAGATGGAGATGAGTGTTTTTAGGGGTTTATATTTTATTTTTGAGATACATACGATTTAAAATTGGTGGTTTGACATTTACATATTCAGGAATTGTATTATAATCCTACATATTCAATTCGCTAGCATCAGACTACCTAGAAGTACAACTTGAAAAACCAACACGTTTTTTCTTAGAACATAGAACATCAATTGAAAATCATGAATATTTTTCCATAGATTGATAAGTCCTCTTCTCCTTTTATCAAATATATAGGGTTTGTCTATGTTTGGTTCATCCTCTTTTGAAATATTTAATTTTAAATTATATCAAGTTTATTTATATTCAAATAACAATAGAACGCTCGCATCGCCGTAGGCCAAATAGTAGTTAGTTTCCAGTGTTTAATGTTATCACTTTTATAGTTAGACTTTAGAAATTTTGCACATTGCAAGTTCTCTTCTGTGGGACTTGTGAAAACAATAATTGAATTAATTAATTGTTCTCTGGAAATAATGCAAAAACCAACCATCTATACTCGGGCTGGTGAACAGATATAGTAATCGCATGAACATCATGATGTGCTATACTGGTGTTATACAGTGCAATACTTTGGTTCCGACTATGTCAACTGGGACATATTTAATCATAGCGTAAAGCAGTCTAGCAAAGTTTTCATAAAACAGCAATCAGATTACAGCAAAAATGTTGGTGAACTTTACAGGATGCCAAATAGACACCAGACAAATGCCCCTCAACACGCCGCTGCTGCTCAGTCTCTCCACCAGGGACATCCTATATCCAGATTATGGCGGAAGCGTTATCAACCTCAGCCGCAACGAACAGATCGAGATAGACTGTCCAGGAGGTGCCAACCTTGTGGTCGCAGGCGTCACCATAAGCGAGCTCTCCATAGCCACCTGCGTATCCGGCTTGGAATTCGCAATCGCGGGCCAAGTGGTAGATTTCAGTACGGTCCTGTGCTCGAGCAGAATCAGAAGCGCCGCCTACTACACCGGCAGCAATTGTCTTGGGACTGGCAAGGAAATCGAGGCTGGCTTCGACATTCGCGATGGAAGATTCTTGCAACAATACACAGCCTGCTTTGACGATCAAGCTAGGAACGTGCTATACACTCGGTTCATTTTATCTAAGCAAATAGGAGCCGCCATAACGGGGGGTACTAGTCCCACTTGGCAGGAGGATGACTTTTACAATTTAGGAGACAGGGTGAATAATATATATCCTAAAGTTGCGCACAGGGCGACTATAAACAAACTAATTGGACTAGCCGAGGACGACACCAAATACGTTCATGCCACAGGTAAAAAAATAGTAGTTTTTGTCGCATTTCTCCTTCATCATGCGTTAAGTACGTAGGTAAAGTCAACCTCCCAGTCAAAATAAACTAGTAACAAAAATTAAAGGATATTAAAAAAATTCCAAATTTTTGGGTGATTTTCAACAAGGGATAACTCGGAGAAAAATGGTCGTACAGAAAATAACAAAAAAGGAAATAGTAGCCTCAAGTGTCTAGTTTTGAGATCTGGACTTTTTTGAGTTTTTCGAAAAGACCTTTTTCTAGGTTTTCTCGATTTATGCAAAAAGTTCTTATTATTTTTGTATGAAATTTTTACTGCAGATAGGCACCACCAAAAGCTACAATTTAAGCCAAAGTTTACAAATTTAGCCCAGAAGTTTCTGGCACCATTAGAATCTTTGTAATTCGATTTCACAAAATGGGCATTTTTCATCGGTTTTTATTTTTTTGTGCAAAAACTTCTGAACCGATTTTGATCACCGAAAACTCAATTTTTTCGTTTTTTCAAGCGCTACAACGTGCTATTTTTTGTTTTACGAAAAAAAATATTTTTCGTCCCTTAATCCGCAAAAAACCCGGTTTTCGGCACTTTTATCGATTTTTTTACTCAGGTTCCTACATACCGATTTTATCCAAAACATACACAATCAATTTCTACTATTTTTTACCTAATTATCGCGCCGAGAAACCTTATTCAGGACTCTTTTTAAAAACTGAGCACTTTTCTGCTATATTGCCTGGATTATTTCAGGAAACTATTACATAGCGAAAGGTCACCTGACCGCCAGGACGGACTTCAACTACAACGCCCAACAAATGTCCACATTCCACTACATCAACTCAGCGCCTCAGTGGCAGACGTTCAACGCACTCAACTGGTACTTCTTGGAGAGGGACCTGCGGCTGTACGCCGGCAACAACTTCGTCGAGTTGATCGTGTACACCGGCACGTACGGCGTCACCACCCTCCCGCACGCCGTCACGGGGGAGGACGTGGAGCTGTACCTCTACGTGGACGACAACGGCAACAAGGCGATGCCCATTCCGGAACTGTTCTGGAAGGTGGCCTACGATCCGCTGACCAAGGCCGGAGTTGCCGTCTTGGGAATCAACAATCCCTACCAGGAGCACGTGGAGAAGAGCGTGATTTGTAACGACATCGCGGACGAATTGACCTGGTTGAATTTCGACAGGTTCAACGTGGCCCGAGGGTATCTGTACGCGTGCACCATCGACGATTTTAGGAGAGTGGTCCCCCACGTTCCGGAATACGAGGTGCTGAGCATATTGAACTAAGCAAATCCAAAAAAAAAAAAACAGTTTAACGTCGTGTATCCAGGGTGTTCCTAAATCAACTATAGCAGACCAGAAACTTAACCCTTTAACGCCCAAGTGCACTGTCAAGAGACATGAACTTAGAGGCTCATATTACTGATAGAAAAAATAAAGAAAAATAACTAAAACCATGTATTCCTATGTTTTTGAGGTCGCTCTTTCCAATGGAATCGTTAAAATTTGCAAAAAAATTGATGTAACCTTCAATTTTTAACAAAAACTATTAAAAAACGCGATTTTTTCAAGATTCTTTTTTTAAATCGCAATTTCAGCTATGGTATCGTCCTTTATACTACTCAAAAACAAATACAAACGTGCACTCGAGACGTGTACTTGAAGGAAACGCAATTTTTGAGGTTAAATTAACTAGATATGGCAAAATTCAAAGGGTGATATTTCTCGTTTTTTACCAGTTGCGGGATCATTGACGCAAAAAGAATTTTGAAAAATTAGTCCTTTCGGGGTTTTTGGGGTCGCTGATCACGATCCTGATTTCAGTCAGAATTTCAAAAGTTAAGATGGCGGATTCAATATGGCCACCATCTCGAATCAAATTTGAAATTTTTCGATTATTTTGCCTCAAACTTTGTAAACAAGGGGTTTATGTCAGAATATCAAAATTCAGGATGGTAGATATGACATGGCGACCATTTTGAAGCAAATTTCGAAATTTGATTCGATTTAAAAAAAAGGAATCTTGAAAAATTGCGTTTTTTAATAGTTTTTGTTAAAAATTGAAGGTTACATCAAAACGTTTAACTACAAAAGCTTAACTGTTTTTTTCATTATTTAGTATTCGTTGACTTACATACATACATACAGATTGACTTACCTAGATACATATGTATATGCAATATATGGTAATAATAATACATAAAATATTCAGTACTACATAGGTATACAGTTATTTTTATACCATGTTAACTATGCATTTTCAAACAATATTTTAAAGTTTATACAATAATATAAACAAAATACAAACTTTTAACCATCTCCTGTCTATTTGCTACTAGAAATACTACATACTATACCTACTACTATTACTAACCCATCTAAGTAGAGACAATTTCATTTTACTGCTTTTGGAACAAACTGTTTAACTAAAAAAACACTTGCATGGAAATGGAATAGAAATCAGGTCATGGACATTCATGACAAGACATGGCAAACATAGTGAATTAAAATCAATTGTATATATTACAAAACACTACGAAATATATAGACATCCAAAAAAACGTCATCAAAGTTGGCCGAGAAAAAAAGACGTATTTCTACTCATAATCGAATGTATAACCTTATTTACTTGTCGAGACGAGTCATTGTTTATTTTACAAATTGTGACGGTCACTTGTCAAAAGTTTGACATAAACGAAAAGCTTAGACATGACCGCTATTTCCATCTCTCTCATTCATAGCCAGAGTTGATGACGTTTTTGTTGTTTTGATGTCTCCATAGTTTAAACAGAAAAAAATGAAAAAAAAAAACAAATTAATCACAGTAGTTAAGAACATAAAAGAAAGTATAAAATGTAAAACATAGAGAAACATACATAAATATTAAACAGGAAAACTAACATGATCTTTTCTAAAACGCAAGTGATGCGAGGAAATCGTTTACAGAGTAAAAAGCAAGCTGATGGAGGAACTGTTTCAAAGCTTTGTCGAAATAATTTATGGTTCTTTCTGTCTATAAAATCAGGTATTTTATTAAACGCGTAGTACGAAAACTGCGCAACAGTGTCGGATTATCCAGTAGGTATAATGACATGTTACTATGCACTAAACTATCCATACTTGAGCTAGAACATCGTACTATGGGGAAGATAAATCGAAATACCTAGAGTATTTGTAATTCAAAAAAAGAATAATTCGACTAATATAATAATGACGAATAATATAACGAAACAGCCCATTTTTCAAAATAATAAAATCTAAACTACTACCATCAATATACATATGTATATCCTTAAGCGTGCTAAATAATTACAACAAACAGAATCTACTTGTTGGGTAAAAACTGAAAGATCCCGAAAATCCGAGTCAATAACAAACCATTTTAAAAATTTATATTAAATCCCGAAGTTATTACACATTATTTTGTTGCCGTTTTGAAAATTCAGTCATTTGTTATACTTATTGTAGGTAATATTTTCTCTCACGTTTCTTTGTTTTGAAAGAAAGCTTTTTTGGAGGAAATAATTTTAAGACAAAAGGTGACAGAAGTTTTTCTCCTAAAGTTTAGACTCAGCCTATTTAGAACGGTAATAATACATTATGTGATCCATTAGGCACATTTTATTTATTTGAAACTGTCTGTAACAATAATATGTTAAATAGATATTTATTTCACAGGGAAAACCCTCGTGAAAAAATATGCCTAAGCACAATATATTTATGTAAGTAAGTCAAATATTTTAATCACAATTTTCAAAAAATTAAACCCCTCCTCACTGACGAATTTCAACGTAAAGAATAGGAGTCGTACACTTACAATTAAAAAGTTACCCCTGTTACCCCTAAAGTTATAATAACTTATAATATACTCCTGACCAACTAGCTACCTCACGTAATAATTATTAAATAAATACATTAACGCTAGGTATTAATTATTTCTAAGGAACTGTTTCCTTTAATATGGAAGACAAGTACATACATATAGGTATAACTACCTACATAGTTAGGTATTACGAGGTATCTACATATTCATACCTTCCTGGATAAAACTTTGTATCTAGGTGGTGTGAATCAAAATAAATGGATTTCTACCAGCTGCCCTACGCCTACTACATAAGGAATAATTTATATTTTCACAAATCTAACTGTAACCTTACTGTGCACCGGCTAGACAGCATTTATGATAGGAAATTTTCTCACTACCGATACCGCTGTAAAAAAGAAAATAAAAACTCACCGATACGCTGCATTGCTCTAGAGGGGGTGGTCGACGATCTTTTGCAAGATCCGCGGAAGTTATTAGGCATTATGCACCTCCAAGGATTACGCAGCACTGGATTTTTAAAATCACTGTTCATGTTCATATCTTATTATCTAGGGATTTACATAAATCAGAATATTAGTTTCACTAAAAGAAAAAACACCTGCCGCAAATCAACTTCTGACAGTCCAGACTGCAATTAGCGGGAAATGTTTTTTTTTTTAGGTTACGTTACTTTTTAAGAACTGGCGCACTGTCAGGGTTGCAACTTAAGAGATCCGAAATTTGAGTAAAAAAGTGCAACTTTTACACATAAACTTTATTTTAAAATATACATGGGCAAATAACAATTGTAATGAGATTTTATTATTTTTTAATTAATTTATCGTTTAGAATCTTGTTTTGCAGCACTGAGTGACAAAACTTCATCCGGTTTCTTCGTGTCGTCGACTGAAGTACAAATATTGGCAACTTTTGAAATATGAAATTCTTTGTCTAATGATACAGTCAACGGAGAATTGGAATCATCTGTAAAATATAGGGATATAAATAAGGAAATATAATATCATGAAAATAAAAATTATAGGTACAGCAAACAGATACATATGTAGGTTATTACAAGGGCGAATACAAGTTTTCTTTCTGTGTGTTTGTATGTTGGGCGGAGGCGGTGCAGCATGTAAGTTAATAAAGACCGCTTTACAGTTCGCAATTTTTATTGCCGGCAAGAAAAAGTGCAGCAATTTTTATTGCGCGCACGCGTATTTGTGTTTATTTGTTAAGAAATTGTCCAAACCAACGCGTTAAGAAATTGTCCAATTCAATATGCGTGCGCGCAATAAAAATTGCTGCAATTTTTCTTGCCGGCAATAAGAATTGCGAACTGTAAAGCGGCCTTAAGAAACTTTGTAAGTCAGTCAGATGTTTAAAACATCGATGTTTTAATTTCGATGTTATATTTTCAACATCGATGTTACTTGTAAACATCGAAACATCGTTACGTAATACGTATCCCACAAATATCATTTAATTTTTCAGTACGCTACGTAAGTTTTTAAGTTGCTAAAAAAAAAACGAAAAAAATTACTAATTGTTTCGTTTTACTCTTTGTACATTGTGGCTTACGTGACATCTATCCCTCAAGGCAGTAAGTATTAAATTCCTAACAAACATGATTATTGTATAATAACAGGTAACGTTTTTAGCATTAGAAGTTTAGTTTATATATTATTATTTCTATTAGAAGTTTAGTTTTCTATTTTTGTGTTAAGCATTCTGTTCTTGTTTTACTGCAGAACAATAAACATATTTATTTTTATTGCCACTTATTTTTTATATTATTTATCTACATAATATATGCAATGATTTGTATCGCAATCTGTTCCTATTTTCTAGTTTCTACTTCTACAAAACTAAACACTTTTTTTCAGAGATCATAAAAAATTAGTCACTTTATATGTATATATTATTTTGAAACATCGATGTTTCCTAACATCGATGTTTTCTAGCCGATGTTTTTACTACCATCAATAGTAGGTACCGATGTTGAACATCGATGTTTTTAAAAATGTGCCCATCCCTATTGATGACTGATGACTAGAGCTCGGAGGTTAATAATAGATCCGTGTTTTACCAGGGGCGGCTCCAGGATACCACTATTAGTGCGTTCCGAAATGTAACAGGTCTTACCTTGTACATGTGATGGTGATTGTTGTGGTCCAACTAATCGGCAAAGGAACCATGATCACACGACACAGAATTTGCATACACACGGTAACCGATGCTATAACGTATCTGTATTGCCAGTTGAGTTTCCATAAATTATCAATAACTGTTCCATATGTTCAGGAGTTAAGCTCTAGCTGTCAATTAAAATAGCTGTCTGTACCATGTGCCCCAAAAAGTCTGTTACACTGGTAGTGGTGTCCTTGGTAGAACGTCCAAAAACTTTTTTGTTCTGAATGCTGTCAACACTAGAGTAACAGTTTCGGAAAGTCCATGTACCAAATTCAGTTTCTCAACCAGTACGCTAGGTATGTTCTGTCCTGTATCATCCGCTGTTTCGTCAACGCTAAGCCATATCGGTTTATCGTGCAATTTCGAGGCGATATTTTTTAATACACAGTTGTGTTGTGTAAAATCGTCTAAAAGTTACACACGCTTTATGTTTGTCTGTAGCAACATGATGTCCAGCAACAAATGATGGATCAATCAGCGCAGGTTAACTAATACTAAAAAAATCAAGGTCATCAAAGTTGGTTGACCAAAAAAAGACGTAGGTATTTATATTCTTGATCTTAAATTTATAATCGTATTCAATTGTCAAGGCTGTTAAATTATGCGACAGCCATTATTTATTTTGCAATTGTGACAGTCATTTGGCAAAAGTTTGACAACAATGTTTCGTTTCGAGCTTCAACATAACCGCTATTTGTATTTCTCTCGTTCATAGCCAATTGTGATGACGTTTTTTTTGATGGCTCGGTATAACAATATTATAGTCGCGTTAAGGCCGGGCCTGGATTCTATTATTGACCTACGGGCTCTACTGATGACGATTGACGATGACAAAGGCTTTGAAGTGTTGTTCATTGTTACCATAATATGAAACCTTTCCTTTCTTCTGTTCTTTGTTTTTTAAATAATTTCTAAAATGTTCTAAACATCACTGAATGCTTAATAGAAAATACAATTTTCAACTTTTTTTTATGAATTGTATATTTATCTACGTACAGGGTGTTGGTGTACATGTTTGGTTTAATATTGTGAATCTGATATTGCGAAAATAATAAAAGTTGGAAAGAAAGGATAATCAGAAAATTATGATGGCATTGTTCATTTCAGTCAAGAGGGTATTTTTTCCAAGAAATATTTAAAAATTCGCATATGCGGCCTTCAAGCAAAAATAAAGTTTTGCGTCTGTATTTCTAACTAAAAAAAGTTGTTTACTGTACTCTAAATGTCTTCTGCGCAATTTTTCTCTAGGCTTATAATCAATATTATCTTTTAATTAGCCGCACTAAAATTGACTGTCTATTCTGGATCCGTCGTAGCCATGTTCCATAATGTCAAAGTTGATGTATTTCTGGCACCGCGAACTCAAACAATATGCACCTGTGACCGTGTGAAGTGCCTGCGATTGCAACTAATCAAGGTTTACAATATACATATAAACAATTGACAAATACCAACGTCGGTAATTGCCGAGAAATGGTGTGCTATGTTATGCGCTCTGGTAAAGTCTTATTGTTCAGAATCCATGTGGCTGTTTCAAAGGTAAAACTATTCGTTTGTTAAGTTTATACTGTTAGTTTTCTTTAACAGTAAATTGCATTAATTAAGTATAGCTTAACATTCTTACCCCTTTTGGGTGACATCCCCTCTAATTATTGATTTTAACCTAAGATTGCCAACAAGTTAGAAGTTGGGAAGTTGGATTACTGGGTGCTCAAAAATGTGGAAAATATTTGTTGCTGCTATAGTACAATGATGTTTTTCCAATTTCTTGTATCTACTTGTACTTTTATATACAGTATGTCCCCGGATCGAGTTTAAAAGAGGAAAAAAATGTATTTTTGATTTCTCAGAAAAATCACTCTTGATGATTTGCCCTGCTTGATTTCAAACCCCCAAAACGCAAATTACTTTTTATATAACTCAAACGGTTCTCGAGATAATACCATTTTTCATCATGACTTGGACTTTTAAATTGGAAATTGGATTTTTTTTATAATTCTAAAAAAAATCTAGTAGGCGGATTTCATTGCAAGATATCACTGACAACTAACTGCTGACAACTAATAAATCAGTATAACTTCAAATCGACTCTTCGTCATTTTGCTATTATTTATGTGCTATAATGTTGATTCTAAACAAAGAATTTATTTGATTCAATGCTACGGAACTGGGGAAGAGTGATATCGTGTTGTTATTAATAAATTTAACGAAAAAATACCCGGAAGTTAGCATTTCTAATGTCGGAGCGAAGAAGTTGGTGACCACGTTCTTAGAAACAGGCCCTGTTTTAGATATTAAAATATCAAAAAAATTGTTGAATGAAGATGATGCTGCTTCAGTTCTTGCCCTCCATTCCGTGAGAGAAGCTCCAAGATTATCACTTATTGTTAGAAGAAGGGCAATTGAAACTGAAATAAGTAAATCGCATTTACAGAGAATTTTCAAGCAGAACCGGATTTTACCATTTAAATAAAAATTCAGGCACACCTTAGAGGAGGGTGATGAAGCCAAACGTTTGGATTTTTGTTTGGATATGGGCAACAGAGTTTTAAATGACGTAGGATTTCATAAGCGAATTTTGTTCTCCGATGAATCTACTTTTTCAACAAACGGTGTCGTTTCCTCTCAGCAGTGTCGGTATTATAGTGAAACAAATCCCCACTTTACTATTTCTTGTCGAAGACAATATTTCAAAAAAAGTTAATGTGTGGTGTGCGGTTTCATATACAAATGGCATTATTGGTCCATTCTTTTCAAAGAAAATTTAAATCGTTATCGAACGAGAATGTTTTTCCAACAAGATGGGTGCCCCGCTCATCATGCCGTTACTGTCCGTAATTGGCTTAATTCCGAATTTAATGTACACTGGATAGGAAGGGATGGTCCCATTTTATGGCCGCCGAGAAGCCCGGATCTGACAATATTGGACTTCTATCTATGAGGACGTTTAAAGCAAATTGTTTATCGTGAACCACTAGAAAATGATGAAGTCCTTGTCAATTGAGGCAATTATAAATAGTTTTAAGGAATTTAGAGCTCGAATTGAAATTTGTGCAGAAAAAGGAGGAGCATTATTTAAATAAAAAAAATCTGGTTTAGTTTTGATTTCATTTTATAGTCAGTTGTTTAATTCAATGATTAAAACATGAGATTAAGTAATTTGAATCATTTTTATTAACTATTATAACTAATTAATTGAGTTTCTATAGCATATAGTATCGTAGACAACGAAATTGTTGGGTTAAATCCGCCAACTAGAATTACTTATAAATTTTTGTGAAATTCCAAATTATGAAGAAAAATGGTATTATCTCGAGAACCGTTTAAGCTATATAAAAAGTAATTTCCGTTTTGGGGGTTTGAAATCAAGCAGGGTAAATCATCAAGAGTGACTTTTTCTGAGAAATCAAAAACACAAAATGTTTTCCTCTTTTAAACTCGATCCGTGGACATACTGTATACTACATATTTAAATTAAAAGTACATAGATATTTGCAAATCTACTAACTTAAAGAATTATTTCTTTTCGTGGTCATCAATTTTCAATGTCAAGCTCAATTAACATATTTGAGGAGTTCCGAATCAAAGCTGGAAAATATCTAAAATAAACTGAAATCTTACGTATTGTTTTTGATTGATGAACCTGACATATTGAACTTGATCAACTAAGTGTCAACAAAATTGAATCTTTCAACTTTCTTCGGATAGTTTTATTTGTTGTATACATAAGTAACAATTTTATTGACAGGGATGTCATCTATGTTTTTGTCATGTGAGTACAAATCTCCATAGAAAAACAATGAAAATTGTTTAGAGACGAAATTGTATTAAAAACATTTTATAGTAAATTGTATATACAATATAATATGTTAAACATGTGCCTGGAAAAATTGATAGTTTTTATACCCATTTAAACTTTTGGTGGCATTCTTTTGGTACGCTTTTTTTGACCTCGTGTTATGTCTGAACACCTGAATAAAAATAATTTATTTAAGGAGCCTTTTCTTCATCTAAACACGCCATTGTTTTTGGCATCACGACAAATACGCTCTGGGTTTTGCAATTAATGCACACATTAGGTTTACTTCGTAATGCAACATAAGAACAAGAATTGCATAAGAGCGTCTATTAAACTTCTGTGAATTCAAGCGTCATGAAAATATTTAGGATATGCGATGTAGCAATCATCTTGCAAAAAATAGTTTTATTTAAATATGTTTTCTTTGTATTTAGATAAGAAATGTACACTCTTTGTACATATGAGTGAAAACAGGTGGCCGATAGAGATACTACAGAAGAAAATGTAATGTAACTTAAATATTTAAAGTGGTCCGTTGATAGGCTTGATCTTCACTCAAGTTTTCGAATGGAATTTATTATTTACCACAATGAAGATATTTAGATCTCCCTTCCTACGTGTATTTTATCAAAAAGCTCTCTTAAGTTGTTTGACATATCGTTTTTAGGTTTTTAGGCTAGAGGTTTTAAATCATCACAGTATTAACACTCACACACCACATAATTGCTAGCGCGTTGTGGATTGCAAAAACTAGGTATGAAAAAATCTCTAGGTAGGTATTTTATTTTAATTCGCATCCTTTCGGGTTAGATCCTTTAAGCGATGTTTCGATTTCGAAATCGAATTTATTACTTCCTGTAAAATATGCTCAAGAAAAGTCCTAAAGTTTTTAACTGAATAAAGAAACAACATTTGGGATTTAATTTTGGTTTTACAGATTAAAATTATAAATGTGTAGGTACCTAGGTATTATAATTAATAGGGTACGGAATGTTTGCCATAACGCGTGTTAAACTGCGTTTAACTATCCTGCTCTCCCGCAACGGGACCGCGTACTACTGCGCATACGCGAGTCCCGGCGCGTTGTCGGGGATGATACTTCAATTGTATTATCATAGAGTTGTAAACTGCCGCCCATGCGTTATGGCGCACATTTCCGGACCTTAATAATTAATGAAAAGTTGTATGTAACAAATAATAATGTAATATCACACTCTATAGGGTTTAAAGTTTATTTTAAGGCATATTATTTTTCAAGAATTCTTTGACCGCCATTCATTTTAAAAGATATGCCTGTAGACTTTTCAACCTCAGATATACAGTTTTCAAATGTGTCATCCTTTGTTTATTTTGTAAGCCAACGTGCTTCGGATAATTTTGGAAAAATATTTTGCAAGTACCTACTTAAATGTAGCACTTTGTTTGTCAACTGCTTTTACAAAGTTTTCCTTTAGCGAGTTAAATGTAAAGGGGAGGTAAAGTTATGTTTTTTGGTGGAACTGCGAATGGTACTTTACATTCATTTTTCCAACAATAAATTCATTTTTAACGTGCCATACTTTTTTAATAGAATGGTATTCTATGGCTCTGATATCCCATAAGCATTAGCTTTAGTAAATTTGAATAATAAGACTATTTACAGTTAATAAAAATAGATTTCTACAAACAACCAGACGTGATAAAAAATTTATGTCTATACAGGGTGTTTCCTAAGTGATCTGAAAAACTAAAGAATGTACTTCCTCAAGTGATTTCAGAAAGAAAAGATCATATAAAGTTTTTTTCCTAAGCAGCTCAGTTTTTGAGATACAGATCGTAGGTTTATTTTTTTTAGGTTTCTTTAGAAAATCTGGAGTAGACTAGTTTTTTTTTAATTTATGTCACTTACACACTATAATATTTTCATGAAAAAAATATGTACGCCACTGTCCCGCTGGCCTTTTAATACATTTTTTTAAATCTTCATTTAGTGTTTAACAAGTTAATTTAGTGTTTAACGTCTCTTGATATTTTTTGATTTGGTTTAAGTAGGAAACGTCATTTTAATAATAATCGCACAAGCGAGATTAATAATTATGTGACTTTTTAACAAAATTGTAATATCTATTGATCGAGTTTGTTTTGTCGGAAATATTTCTATCACACTTTGTCACCAAAATTAATTGTCAAGTAGCTAATAATAGTATTTTAATGCATATTTATTTATTATTTATTCGTTTTTTTTTTTGTTATAATGATAACTTAAGATACAAAAATGAAACAACTAATTTTGGTGAAAAAGTGTGCTATAAGTATTTCTGATAAAACAAACTCAATCAATAGGCCACTATAATGTTTTAAAAAAATCACGTAATTGTTGATCTTGCTTGTGCGATTATTATTAAAATGATGTCAAGATACATTTTTTGTTAAGCATGAATTCAAAGATTCAAAAAATTGTATTGAATTTTTGTGGTGTACATAGTGGCGTACATTTTTTTTCCTAAAAACTTTAAAGGACTACCCACATGCACGCCCCTTTTAGTGCTGAAAAAAAAAAATAGCCAGAACACGTCTTATATCACGGTGTGTGATAGTGACATAAGAAAATATTAGCCGACTCCAGAGATTTTCGAAAAAAAAACTTTAACTGTTAATATGAAGCCATTTAGGAATAAACTTAAAAAAAATCTGGGTAAGATAAAAGTTAAAATTTGTAAACTAGCAGAATCTATCCACCGCTTTTAAGTAGGGCTCGGCATTTTGGACGATTAACCAATTTACGATTAAAACGTTTACGATTAACCGTTTAAGACCGTCACCGATTAAACGTTTTCCGATTAAACGTTTTTCTGACTAATACGTTTAAACGTTTATGAGACATTAAACGTTTATAATGCATTAAACGTTTAAACGCTTGTGGAACATTAAACGTTTTTTCGGATATTATACGTTTTTAAGCAAAATGTCTTTTCAAAATAAAAATCGCAAACGGACTCAAACCCATCAACTTTCACCAACCAAGATATCATTAGAGATGGAAAAATTGTCGTTTTTGAATTTTTAATCGCTTATAACTCGAAAACGGTTAGAGATAACTTAGCAACATGACCTATTTTTGGAACCGCCAGGAGCTAGCATTTCCAAAAATATTTCATGTTGCTAGGTTATTCTAACCGGTTTCGAGTTAGAAGCGATTAAAAATTCAAAAACGCATCTATCTCTAGATATCATTTTAACCCAGCGCTAAAAAAAGCTCCCCCGTTTGAAAGCCCCATTACATGTTTCCGAGTCTATTTTCAGCACTTTTCCGAGTTTTTATGCAGCAAAACCTCAAAAAACGTTCTGGAGGCAAAAGCGTTCCTTTAGATAGAAACATGAAAGGAGAGAAAAGAAAAGAAAAGAAAAGAAAAAAGAAAAAGAAAAGAAAAGAAAAGAAAAAGAAAAGAAAAGAAAAGAAAAAAAGAAAAGAAAAGAAAAAGAAAAGAAAAGAAAAGAAAAAGAAAAGAAAAGAAAAGAAAAGAAAAGAAAAGAAAAGAACAGAAAAGAAAATAAAAGAAAAGAAAAGGAAAAGACAAACGTTACGAGCAAAAATAAAAAATAAAACAAAAGAAACGTTTGTGGACAATAAACGTTTACAAGGAAAACAACGTTTACGGGGAAAAAACGTTTACAAGCAAAATAAACGTTTAAACGTTTTGTAATTTAAACGTTTAATCATTAAACGGGATAATAAACGCGTTTCTTAAATAAACATTTAAACGTTTTGGCGATTAAATCAGCGCTAAAAAAGCTCCCCGTTTGAAAGCCCCATTACATGTTTCCGAGTCTATTTTCAGCACTTTTCCGAGTTTTTATGCAGCAAAACCTCAAAAAACGTTCTGGAGGCAAAAACGTTCCTTTAGATAGAAACATGAAAGGAGAAAAGAAAAAGAAAAAGAAAAAGAAAAGAAAAGAACAAAAAAAGAAAAGAAAAAGAAAGGAAAAGACAAACGTTACGAGCAAAAATAAAAATAAAACAAAAGAAACGTTTGTGGACAATAAACGTTTACAAGGAAAACAACGTTTACGGGGAAAAAAACGTTTACAAGCAAAATAAACGTTTAAACGTTTTGTAATTTAAACGTTTAATCATTAAACGGGATAATAAACGCGTTTCTTCAATAAACATTTAAACGTTTTGGCGATTAAACGTTTAATGCCGAGCCCTACTTTTAAGCAGTAATTTAGAAATACACCCACCTTTACTCTCCGTGACAATCCTCTCATTATTTTCAACTAGAATCTGAACTTTCGAGACGTCCTCACTCTTCTCCTGGCTCGTGCCCTCTTTGCATCCCGATTCAACCTCACTCATTCTAACCTTCTCTCCTGCTGAACGGTATTCCTCGTTCCCACATTGTGCGCGTTGCAGTAGGGGTGGATCCTGCTCGACGAACACCTCTTGACCATGCCCTGACTCCTGCTGTAGAGGGTCTTGCACCTTTTCGCGTAGAGTAGCTTGTCCACCGCGCAGAAGAAGTCGTTCTTGCACAGATTCAGGACGGTGTGCAGGGTTGCGGGGTGGGCTTCGGGGAACAGCTGCATCAAGCGTAAGAAATAGAAAAACTGGCTGGAGGAGTGTTGGAGGGACGGGCAGGTCTTCTCGTTGAGGCTCCTGGACTCCATGCAGAGCGGTATACATGGCTGGAAAACAAGCATAGGTGTAAGACGAAAGAGTTACCTAAAATATTGCTTGTTCATACCGGGTGGTACAAACGTATCAAATATTGGCTTTAACTTTGTTATTTGCAAAGTTAAAAAAAGTTCAATATAAAAGTTATTTTGTTAATTACCATGTATGTTGATATCTTCTTTTGTTTTGTTCCTATGACAACCAATTTTTTAAATGGCATTCATACTTTTTTTTCGTTATGAAAAAAAGCATATTTTTCTCCATTCAGTCACAAAATTTTTGAAAAAAAAAAAGCGAGAAAAAAATTATTTATTACTATTCACTCACAATTAATTAATTAATTTCACAAAACTAAAATTTAGATAAAAAAAAACAGCGATACTAAATCAGATGTTCAAACTGAGCTCCGTTGACGGCCAAGCAATGACCTAAATGGTATTTAAATTATACTGTAGTCGCTCTGTGTAACACCTCTGCAGGTATTCTGCGCATTTCAGCAGTTATTCGCACTTTTAAATCCTCCAAATTACGAAGTCTTTGTTTGAACACACTATTTTTAACATGACCCCACAGGAAAAAATCTAAGGGCGTCAAATCCGGAGATCTGGCAGGCCACTCAATAGATCCTCTTCTGCCGATCCACCTGTTTCGAAAAACATGATTTAAGTACTCTCTAACACGTACCGCAAAATGTGGAGGAGCTCCATCTTGTTGGAAGAAAATTCTATTGTCAATACCTCCATTTTCACCCGGGAATAAGGCTGTGATCGCAGGTATGACCTGAGTTTGTAGCAGTTGAAGATATCGATCAGCGGTAAGGGTTTCATCAACAAAAAATGGGCTTATGATATGTCCTCTTATAATGCCTGCCCACATATTTACGAAGATATCCATCATTTCTTGAGGAAAATTCTCCCGTATGTCAATTAGAAATGTTCTTACTCCTTCTGTATTGTGAACTGCAGGAATTCTGGATCTAAGTCTTCCACTCTATGACTACAATAAGCTATCTTCCCATACTTTTGAAGACATCTATCATTTCCTGAGGAAAATTCTTCCATGTGTCAATTATAAATTTTCTTACTCCTTATGTGTTGTGGACTGCAAGAATTCTGGATCTAAGTCTTCCACCAAGCATGTCTCGAATCTGGTCTGTCGGATTCATGCCTGGCAAAGGTGCAGGCCAATGTATTGTCGTTATGTCCACTTACCTATCTGTTCAACTTCAATTTCTTGTCTAGTAAATTTAATTTTGATTATTACATATACAACGTGATTCCTCGAAATCCCGAGACCTTCAAGGATTATGGATTACTTTTGATGAACTGATTGAGACTGACTTTTAGGACCTTGAGTTCTATTATTACATCAAACTATTACGTAGGTATTTTAAAAATATTGTATATGTATATCGAATTTTTCACGTCTAAGTTTGAGTAGGCGTCTATTATCTGGAAGCTACATATATTAAATGATTGGTTGTTTTGGTTTTCTACAGCGGGAATTTTTAGACCTTCCTTCCGTGACGAAGTTCGAAATAAGGAAGTGATTGATTTTTTCAAATTTTCTTATACAGAATGTTGGACTATAAAATCTGAATCAGAAAGGTGTGATAAAATTTGTATTTTTTATTTTATCTGTAGGTGACTCCTTCCTTGTTACATTTAACATTCGACAAAACATCAGAGTAATATTTCCAGCTATGTAAGCGACAAGGATGAAAGTTGTCCTAATTTTTTGTTCACAGAGCTATAACATGAAACGCGGTAAGGAAATTAGTTTTAAAATAATTCGGAACTGTGACACTTCCACTTGCGTCCCATTTTTGTGTCAACAGACACGTCTCTTTATGTTATCAGAAAAAACACTTATTTTCGTGCAGCCATTTGTTTTTTTTTCATAGAATGTTGTCTGTAGTATTTATTTATTTTTCTTTTACTCTCAATACATTATCCAGTGTCAAAAAATTCTGCGTACAGATAACTCGCACCAGAATAGCATATAAAATAATATAGTTCAGTGGAAAATAGCTTATTTGGACATAAAACATTTCTATTTTATGTCTACTGTACATGTAGTAAGTTTCAAAATATTATATGAGAAATACAGAAAATTGCAGTTGTAAAATGTGAAAAATAACTAACATACAAGTCAAAAAGTATTCAGTAATGTTAAGTAATTTATTTTTGTAATTAGCCCTTCATCAAATAGTCCTTACTCTTATCGATACTGAATGTGTTTTGCGCCGGTGACTCCACATTAGCTGCTAATTTTACAGTACTAATCTCAAGTTTTAGTAATAAAATTGAACCTTACGTAGTCCAAGGCTTCTAGTCCTAAACCCAGCAAATTTTAACCAAACATAAGGCACTTAGTTACAAGCCTAACATAATGTAACGTTTTATTTATTTCGGGTTCGTGAGGTGTGAAAAATTAAACTCGTACATTTAAACTAACACTATTTATTTAATTAATACAACTACTACACTATTTAACTACACTAATTTATTTTTATACAATTTATTTCCCGCGTGGTAAGCCGCGCCGATATTTAAATAGAACTGTCGTCGCGCGTGGATACCTCGCGTTATATACACCTATAGAAGGGTCGCGTATCTACGAGAAGCCTCCAGCGCGCGAAGTCGAACCGCCGCGAATACTCGTGGCATTTCTGGGCGTCTTACGTCAGCACAGGTTATCGGCTGCTTTGGTCAGCCGGCGTCAAAACAGGCAGGGGCGGACTGGCCCAGCGTTCGTAACACTGCCCCCTCCTTAAAGACATTTCGTCTCGAATTGTGTCATCCCCTGGCCTGTGACGATACCTGCAGAATGACCCATTCTTGCATCGGGAGGTCTGGTAGAAGAAGCAGTCCACAGTCTTCTCGTTGAGCGATCTCCTGGGGTTGTAACAGCATACCAGAATCTCAATTCCAGTAAACCGGAAGAGGACTTCTAGCATACTCCTGATCACCCTCCAATCCAGGCCATCTAGTCCGCTGGCTATCTTCGGTATCGCCAAACTGCTTATGCTCTGGGACAAGAGCACATCCCTCAGCTCGACTAGTGTGTCCCAGACAGTTTGATAAGTTGGTTTATGGTGCGATAGCTGCTTGGTCACCAAATAGAAAACGGACCTCTCTTTCTCCTGCTCGGCCGCCGTGATTTGAAGGACTCGTCCAACCTCTGGTCTTTGTCTGCGTAACTCCTCCAACTGTCCAAACGCCTTCTTGAAGGTAAGTGCAATCCCTCGGGACATTCGGAGGTCCGCTGCCACACAGTGAGCAAGACAGAAGTCAGCAGGAGCCTGGAACAGGTCACGTGGTTCTTCTCGCGTTACACCGTAGCGAGCTTTCTGGCCGTTGGAATGAAGCGACATGAATTCCTCGAAGGAGAGCTCGCCGTCTGGTGGACTGACGTGTCGAACTCTGGCTTCAGCTTGTTCGTCATTGTTTCCAGCGAAAGGGGCTAAACGGTTGAAGTGGACCACCCTGGGTTTTCCTCTTGGCAACTTCTGGATTCGGTAGACTACATCGTTAATCCGGGTGACGACCTCATACGGACCTTCCCAAGAGCTTTGAAGTTTTGGAGATAACCCACGACGACGTTGTGGGTTATATAACCAGACTTGGTTGCCGGGCTGGTACCTGCCATCGTTGGCGTTGATGTCGTAGGTCTCCTTCATGCGGTCGCTGGCGCCCTGGATATTTGAACGGACTCGTTCGTGGATGTCGTCCATTCTCTGGCGTAGAGTACTGACGTAGTCCTCTCCAGCCACGTCGTCCCCTGGTGTACAGCCGAACTTCAGGTCACAGGGTAGACGCAGTTCACGGCCCATGACGATGCTTGCAGGTGTTTGCCCAGTTGTTTCGTGAACCGACGACCGGTAGGCTAGCAGGAACAGGTGGAGAAACTGGTCCCAGTCCCTCTGGTGGTCAGAGACTACTTTGGATAAGTACCGGTTGATGGTCCTATTCATTCGCTCCACCATTCCATCTGACTGCGGATGCAGTGCAGTTGTCCTCGTCTTACGGATGTCGAGTGTACGGCACACATTCTGAAACAGAATCGACTCGAAATTTCTCCCCCTGGTCCGAATGTAATTCCAGAGGTACACCAAATCGACAAATCCAATCCTTGATGAGAGCGTCCGCCACAGTAGAAGCCTCTTGGTTTGGAAGGGCATACGCTTCTACCCATTTGCTGAAATAATCCATCACGACGACGATGTATTTATTTCCATTATCTGTTTCCGGAAACGGACCTGCTACATCGATGGCAATTCTTTCAAACGGACTACCCACGTTGTATTGTCGCATTGGAGCCTTCGGGTGCCGTTGCGGACCATTACTTGCAGCGCACACCACGCATTTCTTGCACCACTCCTTCACGTCAGTAGTGCAGTTCACCCAGTAGAAACGCTCCCTAACTTTTCCCAGCGTCTTTGTTACTCCCAGGTGTCCGCCAGTGCTTCCATTGTGGATCTCCTCCAATACCTCTGGCACTCTGTTTCTGGGGACTATCAGTTGTTTTCGCTCTTCGGTACCATCTGATTTCTCCAGAACGCGTTTTAAGAGTCCGTCGCTTAAGACGAGGGAATTCCACTGAGCCCAGTACGACTTTACGGTTGGTGAATACCGCGATACCTCCTCCCAAGTGGGTTTCCGATCTTCTTTCTTCCAATTCACAATTGGCTTCAGATTCGGGTCATTCTCTTGGTCTTTCAAAACCTTTTCCGACAGCCAATCATCGTTCACCGCCGTCGTTCTGTATACTAAGATGTCCTTTTCTTCTGCCCGCTGACAATGTTTGCAATCCTCAAAGCAGGGTCTTCTGGATAGCGCATCAGCGTTGCGGTGAACTTTGCCTGCGCGATGTTCGGTGTCGAAATCAAATTCTTGGAGTCGCTCTATCCACCTGGCTACCTGTCCTTCAGGATTCTTGAACTGTAGAAGCCATTTTAGCGCCGCATGGTCCGTTCTCAGCAAGAATTTCCTCCCATACAGGTATTTATAGAAGTGTTCGACAGATTTCACTACCGCCAGTAGCTCCCGCCTGGTAACACAGTAGTTTCGCTCAGGTTTCGACAAGGTTTTACTGAAGTATCCAATTACCTTCTCTTGGCCGTCCTGAATCTGAGACAAAACTGCTCCCAAACCTACATTACTGGCATCGGTATCCAAAATGAATTTTCCATCTGGGAGAGGATAGCTCAGGATAGGTGCACTCGTCAACGCTTCCTTTAAATGTCGAAACGCTTCACTGCATTCATCGTCCCATTGGAACCGTCTTTCTCCTTCCGTGAGTCGAGTCAGTGGCTTGGCAATATTGGCAAATCCGGGCACATATCGACGATAGTAAGTGCATAACCCGAGGAAACTTCGTAGATCATGCTTATTGCCGGGTACTGGCCACTCTCGCACTGTTTTGATCTTCTGGTCATCCACTGCCACTCCTTGACTGGAAACAACATGGCCCAGATACCTCACTTCCTTCTGGAATAGATGACACTTTTTCGGGCTAAGCTTTAGGCCAGAGGTTCGCAAACGTTGAAAGACCTCCTCCAGATTTTTCATGTGATCCTCAAAGGATTTTCCAACCACGATGATATCGTCGAGGTATACAAGACATGTCTTCCAAGAGAGTCCTTTTAACACAGTTTCCATCAGCCTCTCGAAGGTTGCCGGAGCGTTACATAATCCAAACGGCATTACGGTAAACTGCCATAGTCCTGTACCCAGAGTAAACGCAGTTTTCTCTCGATCCCGGTGTGCCAACTCTACTTGCCAATATCCACTCTTCAAATCTAGGGTTGAGAAAATCTTTGATCCTGATAGAGTATCCAAGGTGTCATCGATTCTAGGCAATGGATAGCTGTCTTTCTTTGTCACGTTGTTTAATTGACGGTAATCCACACAAAATCTGGTAGAGCCATCTTTCTTCTTTACCAATACAATTGGTGAAGCCCACGGACTATTAGATGGTTCAATGACCCCATCTTTTTCCATGTCCTGCACGATTTTATCGGCTTCCTCGCGTTTGGCTAATGGCAATCTTCTTGCTGTTTGTCGGATGGGCCGAGCGTCGCCCGTGTCGATTTTGTGTCGGATTACATTTGTCCTGCCCTTTCTACCTTGCCCATCATCGAAAATGTCTGCGTACTTAGTAATCAGACTCCTTAGCTTCGTCGTTTGATCACTTCTCAAGGATCTTGAGGAAGATGATAGGAGGTTTGCTAACTCGCCTGTAATCTTCTTAACTGAATTTTCTTGAGCATCTAATTTTCGAATGACGGAGGAAACCGAAGAACAGTACCCTAAAACGATTCCTTTTCTTAGATTTACTGGGTGGTGATTAAGGTTCATTATTCTCACCGGCACTGTTTTCTCGGTCAGCAACAGAGCTTTTCCTACAGCTATTCCTCTTGCTACCTCGCCGTCGTGAGATCTTGGCTCAAACATCATTATGTTTCCAACACACGGGTTACCGTCCAAATGAGCGTCCAAGATCATTTCACTTCGTTCTGGCACTGCCGTATCCTCTGCCAGGACAACTCGAATTGTTTCCTCCGTCTTTCGATGTAGTATGATTTCCTCACCATTTATTTTCAGAACATTATTCTTGAAGTCCAGTTCAAATCCCTTGGTGTTCATAATATCCATTCCAAGAATAAGTTCATCCTCAATTTCAGCTACCAGTGCTCGATGTTCAAACGACACGTTTCCAATGACAATCGTGACATTGGTCTCACCGCGAATGGTAGCGGGATCTCCAGTTGCAGTACGTAGTCGCCAGCTGGTCGAAGTAATTCTTGCTGCGGTTCCAACAATATCTGGTCTAATGATAGTTCTCGTTGCACCCGTATCTAATAGCAACAGTCTCTCTTTTCCATCGACTAGTCCATCGACAAAAACACTATTAGACGGGTGTTGAAGAGATGCGACTCGTGCAATTTTCTCTGGGGCTTGCTTCTTAGAGGTTGACGATTGCCCCTTACGGTCAACCTCATTTAGTTTTCCGACGAGGGTGACGTTTCCTTATTTCTAGGGCAGCGACTACGGACATGTCCAACCTTACCGCAATTCCAGCACCGAATTTGCCTCTTTTCCAACATGCCCTCGACGACTCGCCTAATTTCTGCTTCATTGCAGGTTCCTTCTTCAACACCGTCCTCCATCCTACGGACCTTAGCCTTGACCTCTGCAACTCTGTTTAGCAGCTTCGAATTCCAAAGCTCGCGCCAAAGCATCCACCAACTTGCTGGGACGAGCGAGAGTCAGAGCTTGACGGGTCTCAGTGTCACGCAGACCATCTAAAAATGCCTGCACGGCTAGTCGTTCCATGACATTCTCCGGCGTAGATGAATATGCCAAACGAACTAACCGCGCTATGTCCGCTTCGAATTCCTGCAGCGATTCGTTACTTTTCTGATAGCGGTTCTTCAACTGCGAGTGGTAGACATGCTCGAGATGAGACTGACCATAACGCATTTCCAGATGTCGGACAAGTTGATGGTAGTCCTCTTGTTCTTCAAGCGAAAGCGTCTGTAATATATCCGTGGCATCTCCACGTAGTGCTAATGTCAGCGCTGTAGCCTTCTCTGCCAACGACCAACCATTTGCCTTCGCTGCAGCCTCAAATTGCCGTAGGTAATTGACCCAGGAGCTCTTACCATCAAACTGTGGTGGTTTCATGCGAATTTTCGACATTTCCATGTGACTACTTGCCTGGAGATTAGTCATCCTGTCGATGTCGCTACCAGGTGACTTCAGAGTGGTATTTATCATGCGTTGTTGTTCCCCACCTTCTAAAACCAACGTTGCAAATTTCCTTTCCATTTCTAGAAACTTATTCTGGAATTCTTCTTCTACGGTAACTAATTTATTTTCTATTTCCCCAAATTTGCCGTCCATTTGTTTCTGGAGCCAACTAGAATTTTCCGTAATTTTCTTTTCTAAAGTTGTATGATTTTCCATTAGTTTTTGTTCCATCCCTCTTAAGTTTCCAGACGTTTCCTCAAATTTCTGTTGCATTTGAGTAGCATTTTCGACCAACCTTTGCTCCATCCCTCTTAAGTTTTGCTCCATCCCTCTTAAGTTTCCAGACGTTTCCTCAAATTTCTGTTCCAGGTTACTACCATTTTCTATTAGTTTCTGTTCCAGGCTTCCTTTTAAACTTTGCAACGCCGAATTTATGTCACCGGCAATTTCGAATAAAAATATGTCGGGATTTTCACCTTCATTTTCCAGAGCTTCTTTAAGTCTATTTTGCAGATCGGCCTTTTTCCCTGTCGTCTCGCACTCCCGTTCTTCGAGTTCTCTTTTCAAATCCGCCACTTTAAGGTCCTTCAAAGATACCTGTCTTGAAGCCATTTCACTTAATTTATTTATCGCGAATTTATTTATTTAAATGTTTTTATTGTTCAGTTTTTTCCACACTCACACCGGACACCAATGTAACGTTTTATTTATTTCGGGTTCGTGAGGTGTGAAAAATTAAACTCGTACATTTAAACTAACACTATTTATTTAATTAATACAACTACTACACTATTTAACTACACTAATTTATTTTTATACAATTTATTTCCCGCGTTGTAAGCCGCGCCGATATTTAAATAGAACTGTCGTCGCGCGTGGATACCTCGCGTTATATACACCTATAGAAGGGTCGCGTATCTACGAGAAGCCTCCAGCGCGCGAAGTCGAACCGCCGCGAATACTCGTGGCATTTCTGGGCGTCTTACGTCAGCACAGGTTATCGGCTGCTTTGGTCAGCCGGCGTCAAAACAGGCAGGGGCGGACTGGCCCAGCGTTCGTAACAATAATTTAACCCTACCTAGCCAAAAGTCTATATAAACCACCAGTATATATTACATCACGTCCCAATCTATTAACTTTAAACCTGCATAAACTCAGATATCTAACACTGAACCTAACAATTGTAAAACTAACGTAGCATAAAGCTCTAGCTGTAACTTTTGGGCTAGACGCCTTAGACTATATTAGGTTAAAAGTTAATAAGTTTGGGACGAGACGCCACGGGCCATGTTGGTTTAATTTTGTTAGGTTTGGAACAAGTTTTATGAAGGTAAATTAATCGCATGAAAGAACCAAAAAATCGAAATCAACTTAAAAATAGTTTCTCTGAAACAAAAAACCCTTTTAGACTGAAAATTATGGCCAAAAATGACAAAAATGTCAAAAAACGGTAAAATATTGCCCCTATCTCATCACCCTTTAAATTTGTAATTTTAAGCGAAAAAATGGAATTTGTCATGTCGATAATGAGACAAAAAATCCTTTTTAACTGAAAAGTATGGTCAAAAAATGATTAAATATTGGTCCTATCTGACGACCTTTTTTTTTAATTCTGTACTCCAAAAAATCTAATTCATCGTACCGAAAATCATCAGATTAGATAATTTAACCAAAAAACCCTTTTCTGAGAGTAATATGTTGAAAAAATGACAAAAATGGTCAAAAATAGCCCTTATTCATTTTTCGACCACTTTCAGACTCTGAGACCCCGACATTTCGGTTCAGCGGATCATAAAACGTAAAGCTCGCTAATTTTTGCAAGTAAAATGCTTCATAGACACAGGTCTACATGCCGGAGATTGAGCTATCTCTTGAAATATTTATGTGTAGGCGCCATTTTGTGTTCGACTTATTGAATTAAAAAAAAAAGAGCTCGAAAACGCCCAGATTTCATTCGAAAGCTCTTGAGCATACGTATATTTTGAGACCTTAAAAACGTTTTTCCGCAGCTCTTATTTTTGGGCAGGCCACTGTCCCGGTTGACATGGAATGTACCGTATTTATTTAATCTCTACCAGTGGCGGTGCGTGATATTTCAGTTAGCCATATCTTGAAAACGACGCATGGGACCCACTTCACTTTTTAGGTGATGACTATACACCTCTTACAGAAAGGATTTATAGTGAAAAAACCGTCAGCAAAGTTTGCGAAAAAATTTTCAAAAACACTGGAGCACTCCCTGGGTTCTTAGTAACGCTCTGTGGAATATTTGTAGTATATTTTTTTTCATATTCTAGAAACAAATATAAGGAGACGTTTTTCGATTTGTTACAAAATATTTTTTGTTTCAAAAAGTTATGGCCATTTTAATTTTGGGAAACAAAATGTTCCTATAAAATTAAAATTAAAATGGCCATAACTTTTTGAAAAACAAATATTTTGCAACAAATCGAAAAACGTCTCCTTATACTTGTTTCTAGATTACGAAAAAATATATACTGCAAATATCCCACAGAGCGTTACTGAGAACCCAGGGAGTGCTCCAGTGTTTTTGAAAATTTTTTCGCAAACTTTGCTGACGATTTTTTCACTATAAATCCTTTCTGTAAGAGGTGTATAGTCATCACCTAAAAAGTGAAGTGGGTCCCATGCGTCGTTTTCAAGATATGGCTAACTGAAATATCACGCACCGCCACTGATCTCTACTATCTATATTTATATAGCGACATAATATAATGATCTTGTACGTAGACTTTTTGACTTGTACATTATGTCAGCTATTTTCCGCACATTCTAGAACTGCCGTTTTCTGTAATTTTAACATAATATTGTGAAACTTATAACATGGATAGTAGATATACAATACAAATGTATTATAGGCAAATAAACTTTAATTTTCACCAAACCGAATTTTTTTAGATGGTATTTTGTTGCATCTGTGGCATTTAGGTTCTCTGTTCTTGAGCTACTGTAGATACGTGTTGACTGAAAATTGAATACATTCATTATTCACACATTTAGTTGTCCATAATTATTTATGAACAATCTTATTTACCACTTACTAACAACCATCTAAAAAAATATATATCTGCAACTACAAAAATTAGGTATATTTATGTTTTACTAGAGCACACGGTGGCAGTTGTCAAAGTAATAATGATAATGAAAACATTTCAGTTTGCATAAAAACATACGTGACTTTCTCTTACGGGAAGTTTCCTATCATTTTATATTAACTTCTCAAGCGCAATTATCACATAATAATCTCTTAGATTTTTTATACCAACCAACGGTTTGCTTAGAGTGGATTCGCTCGTTCTATTTTTACTCGGCGTGGATTGATACGGCTGAGACGTGATCCAAGGGCAGGAAATCGGCTGTTTGCAAAATATTTTTTGCGAGTTCTGTGCGGTAACATTACTTTTTGCCTGGTCCATCATCCAACCTGAAATGCTAAAGAGCTGTATTATACCGCACGACATGTTTCATTTCAGTTATACCCTTATTTGGCTTCAACAATCCTCTGAACACAACTATTTCTCGTATTGTTTGATTGTAAACAAGGTTTTGTTTATATTATTGTTATGATTACGATCATCTATGGTTTTCGATATTTGTGGCAAATATTTTGACAGTTGTCAAAACGGGGTTTGTCACAGCATACTCAAAGTTTCTGACGTCAAACAATCGTATTTTACTGTAGACTAGGTCCTTAAATATTGTTCAGATGGCGACTATAATATATCCTTGAGTCAACAGTACTGTGACTATGTGGATACATTTCTTTTTTAGGTTTTATGTAATCTGTAGAGCTCGTAGGCTAATAATACATATATTTATACAGTATATACAGTTACAGTACATTTACAGGGAATTGTAAATAACCACAATTTCCTTTTAATGGGTGTGAGTATAATTAATCATAATATTTTTATTATAAACATACATGTGTATTACATAAATTAAACGTGAACTTCATATCATTTACTGTTTAGAAAATAAAAACTAAATTATTTTCTATTGCAAAATCACTGATTATGCAAAATTATTCGTACTTCAGGATTTTTTGGTGAAATTGGCCAAGTTAGTATTTGGTTGGTCCACCTTTAGCTGCGATCACAGCCTCCAAACATTTAGGCATGCTTACCACCAATTTTTATATGATATCAGGGTCCATATTTTGTCATACATTTGTAATTGCCTGTTTAAGAGTGTTTTTATCTTTTATTTCATAATTTCGTAACTGTCATTTCATTTCCGACCATAAATGCTCAATTGCATTTAAATCAGGGCTTTGAGGGGGTGTAATTAACTGATTACGAGTGGGAGTATTGTATACAATCAATCGCCTCACTATGTAAGCAGTGTGTTTTGGATCATTGTCTTGTTGGAACCAATAATTATTTCCTAGATTCAATTTTGATTGAATTAAGATTCAATAAATTCCCCGTCCCACTCGCACTCATACTTGCCCACACCATCATTGAACCGCCACCATGCTTAAAAGTGGGACACACATTTTTCGGTTCAAACTCAGCGTTTACCACTCTAAACGTCTGTCGCCCGACTGAAAAATGTTAAACTTACTCTCATCAGTAAATAAAACTCGTTCACAAAAGGTGTGATCCTTGCAAACATACTTTTTGGCAAATTTTAATATTTTTAGACGATTTACTTTACTTCTATAGGGCTTTTTCCTAGATACTCTACCATGCAGATCGTGCCTTTTTAAAAGCCGGCGGCAGGTATCTGCACTTACTTGCTTTTTAAAACGATTATTTACTAATGCCGCCAATTTTGGGGCACTTGTAGAAGGGCATTTTTTATTTCATGCACTACTGCCTTCTCTTTTCGAGAAGTTAATAGTCTTGGAGGCCCTTTCAAGGCATATTGGAAACTATTTGATTTTCGTTATATCTTTTTATAATATATTGTATAGTACTTTTGATTCTTTTTAACAAATCACCTATTTCTTTATATGATTTTCCTTCTAAATGTCAATTTGTCTCCTGTGCTGTTGTTTCTGATTTACGTCCCATTATAATTAGAAATATTTTAACATATTCACACAACATACAGTTGTTTACATTCGTCTGAATGTATAACTGAAAACTGTGACTGAAGTCTTAACAACTGGGGTCTCACCGTTATACCTGGGACACTGAAGTCATGCGGAGTACGAATACTTTTGCTGCGTAGATATTGCCATTCTTTAAATTAAATATTTTTTTATATACATATGTATTTAATGCAATATGAAGCTAAAACTTGATTTATGAATTGCTGATATAGTGTGTTTGTAAATATATTTATTACATGAAATTTTCCTTACAGCTATAAAAATGCTGTTAATTTCTTTACACATCAATTCAGGGTACGAATACTTTTGCAAGTAACTGTATGTATGTATGTGCATAGTACAATTGTAGTTCAATCAAGAAACGTCTGTCGTGTTGTGCGCCCCACTCTAAACAAGTTACAGCACATGCCAAAGGTCGAGTCGCGAATGTGAACATAATTTACACTTATTGTTAGTACTAGTTAACCTGCGCTGATCGATGCATCATTCAAGTGCACGAAACGTCGAATAAGTTTGTAAAAATGTCGGAACAGTGTCCGTCGCATGTTACGATGGAACGTTGGTTAAACAATTTTGCGGAATTGACCTTTAATGGCAGTGAACTTCATTTTACCGTGTGTGACAGTACTGACGTGGCACGTAAAAATAACTGCTTTGCAGCATGTTGTTACAGACAAACGTAAAGCTCGTGTAAGTGGTGGTGTGAGTGCGCGAGACAGATAGAGACAATTTAACTTGGATTTAGTTAAAGTGAAGGTAGGGTGTAATATTCCATTCGCCAAATTAGATACCCCGAGAAACAACTGTTAGACAGTTGTTGCTTGCAGAAACAACTCTTAGACGATTATATATAGCACCACTGTGCGAGGACATAAAAAAATGTCGTCTCGGAATTGCACGATAAACCTATATGGCTTAGTATCGACGAAACGACGGATGTTGGAGGACAACACATAACTAACTTAGTGGTTGGGGGCCTGGATGAGGCAAAAGCCAGGGAAGGGCATTTGATAGCTCCAAGGATGTTGGAAAGCACAAATTCGGAAACAATGAGTGAGTATGTAGGTATACTAATTTAATCCACATTATTGACAATTAATTTATGGAAACTCGAGTGGCAGTACGTACACGTTGTAGCGTGAGTTGGTTACTGTGTAAGCAAGTTCTGTGTCTTGTGACTATGGTTCTGACATGTATAAGGTAAGACCTGTTTAACATTTAGTAGCGTTACTGATAATGGGATCCTAGAGCTGACCCTGGTAAAGTATGCATTTGTTATTAATGTTATTCATTCCCTCATAAAGTATGCATTCATGTTATACAAGTACATTACTGTTCTTGAATTCAGTCAAATGCCTACTTCAGCAAAACTAGAATTTGTTCTAATTTGTCAGCAATCTTTTCCTATTCCTGTTTTACATTCACTCCAGTCTGATTTCTTGGACTAATTTGACATTACGTTTGAAAATGTAAAGCAATCACAGGAAAAACATTGACAATAAATATATGCCTAAATAATTTATATATAATTACGTAAAAATGTATAACTAATTTTTTAAACTATTACTAGTAGTTAATGTACCACCAAGAAATATTATATTTAGCTAAGTCGAAAATAGATAGTAGTTTACAGCACTCTATAAATTAGAGAGGAAAATATTTATTTCTTAAATGATTGATTTTAATACAGTGTAAAATATTTGTATGGACAAAAATGTAGTATGTTTACGTTGTTTTTCAGTTTTGTAGGTCAGCTTCAGATGTAATTTACAATTTATTGCGACATTTCATTGGAAGCTAGATAGATATAACCTAAATACGTGTAAAGGTTCAAAAATAGACTTTATTAGAGGTCGTTAATATAACTATATATCCATTTACATTTAGACGACTTTCTGCAGAAAGGGCCAACCCGCGTGATGGTCAAAGTGAGAAAACAGTGAATAAACTTTTCTCTTGAATTCTAATAAAATAAAATTTCTAATCAATTTTAGGCTTATTGTAGACTTATGTGGATATAGTAATATTAATGTAATTGAATGTGTCTGTATGTATCTGTACAATAAAATGAAGCACAAGCCTTACCTTCTGTTGAATTCCTTACCTTCTGTTCTGTTGTTGTTCTGTTGAATTGAATCCTGTTTCCTGAAACTGTTGCAGAAAATAATAAAACGTTAATTGTCAAAAGTATTAGTGAAACACGAATTCATCTTATCAAAATTAATTATAAATTGTTTTAAATTTTGTGGTAATTTTCAATATTATCATTTTTATTTGTTTATAATTTACGTTAAACCAGTGGCGGTGGAATTCGACATGCTCGTATTTTCGTAAGGAGGCATGGGACCCACACCATAATTTAGGGGATGGTTAATAGACCTAAGTTGAAGGTTATAATGGCAATAATGGATATAAGGGAAAACCTGTGAATTTTTTTTTTTCAAAAATGGCTGCCTCCGGGCTCTTGCAAAATATTTTTTTTCATAATCGCCGAGTAAATACATTTTTTATACTTATGATTTTCTTGACATTTGAGATCTGTAAAATATGGTAATTTCAATTTTTATTTCATCCCAACATTTCGCCTGTGAGATATTAAAATAGTTGTATCTTTACGACAAATAAGAATTTTGCAAAAATCACAATTTCAAGTCTAAAAATATATGTACTAGGTGATTATGAAAAAAAAAAATATTTCACAAATATTTTGCAAACCGTTTCCAAGATCTGCCCGGGGGCAGCCATTTTTGATGAAGAATTTTCTATGAAGATTTTTTGCCATTATAGCCTTCTACTTAGGTCTAGTAACCACCCCTAAAATATGGTGTGGGTCCCATGTCTGCTTAAGGAAATACGAGCATGTCAAATTCCACCGACCGCCACTGCGTTAAACACAACAAAACATAAAGCCGTTCGAAAAAAAAAACGTCAACAAACCTCGCTATGAACGAGAGAGATGGAAGTAGCGATTATGTCGATGCTAAACTTTGTTGTTGTCAAACTTTTGACAAGTGGATGTCACAATTGTAAAATAAACAATGGCTGTCGCATAACGTAACAGCCTTGACAAGTAAATAAGGTTATAAACTCAATTAAGAATAGAAATACGTCTTTTTTTGCGCGGCCAACTTTAGACTTTTTTTGGGATGGCTCTTTAATAATTTGATAACGCCCTTAAATTTATTTTCTAAAAGACGTCTTAAAATATGTACAGTAGGTACTCTATTTCCATTCTAAATTGAAAATAGGTAGAAAAAAAGCAAGGTTGTCAGATATATTTTCTAAAATAGCTAAGCTCACTATACAAGTATACTTCATACTTCAGTAAACTGTTAGTTCGTGACGTTCTTAGAAAGCTAGTTTGGAAATATTTAAAAAAAAATACATAGATATAAATTTATTAGTTAGCATTAAAATAAAGCGTTTAAAATTGCTGGAAAAATAATTGTAAATTAAAACAACTTTATGTATGTTACTATACTTAAGAAAATTTTGAAGAGCCGGCAACGCGATGCCGCGAATGCACCAGCAAATGCCGACCATTATACTATAGGATTGCTTTATATGTAATACATCCAAATACTTATTCGGTTCACTGTGCCATAAAATGTTTACGTCGTTAAAATGATTTACGACTTTAGAAATTCTACGTGTTTAAGGCGCCAGTGACGTGTATTTCAGCTAGGTTTATTACCACAGACAATTTTTTGAGATTGTCTGGCTAAATGAGCATTATTTACAGCAAATTATATTACAAATATTAAGAGTTTTGTATGCTGGCTAATTTTAATCTCCTATATTGATTTGAATGAAAAAAATTATTTCACAATTTTCGAATTTATAAAAGATATATGCATGCCCATGGAATCATAAAGTTGCACCGCTTTTTTTGTTCCCCAGGCGTATTTATCATTTTCAATTAAAATTAGAGGGACTATACATGGGATGTATATTTAAAAATATGGTTTATATTATATATATAAACCATCGAAAATACGAAATTTAAAATGGCGGATCCAACATGGCGGATCTAACTCTTTAAAAAATTATTTTATCGCACAAAATGATTTCGAATCAGTTTTTGATATTGGTATGGGGTTTTTTGGGGTCTCCTAGTCTTATTATATCATCGAAATTTCAAAATTCAAAATAGCGGATCCAATATGGCAGACGAAAACCCCTCTAAGCCATTTTTAGGCTGCAGTGTGAACCCAGCTTATTCGAAACTACTGGTATGGGGGTTTTTCGTGTCTCTGATTTCAGATGTACCGCCGAAATTGCAAAATATACAATGGCGGATCCAAGATGGCGGACGGAACCAATATGGCAGCTTAAACGCCTTTTCTAACACTTTTTTCGGTTACATCATAAATGCAGGTAAGTTAAAATTATTGATATGGACGTTTTTAAGATCTCTCATTACAAACTTATCATCGGGAATCCGTTTTTATGTCCAAGTTTGTATGTCCAAGTTTGAGTACACTGTTGATATTTATACTCCAATTCGAGTATATAAACTCTACTACTAATAAGCGAAAGCAAGTGTGGAACTGTGAAAAAAGCAAGTGTTAACTTATCTGCATTCATGATGTAGCCGAAAAAAGGGTTAGAAAAGGCGTTTCATTTAAATTGGTTCCTTCCGCTATCTTGGATCCGCCATTTTAGATTTTGCAATTTCGACGGTACATCTGAAATTAGAGACACGAAAAACCTTCATACCAGTAGTTTCGAATAAGCTGGATTTGCTAAAATGGGTTAGAAAGGGTTTTTGTCTGCCATTTTGAATTTTGAAATTTCGATGATAAAATAAGACTCAGAGATCCTAAAATCCCCCACACCAATATCGAAAACAGATTCTAAATCATTTTGTGCGATAAAATCGTTTTTAAGGAATTAGATCCGCCATGTTGGATCAGCCATTTTGAATTTCGTATTTTCTATGGTGAATTCATAGTTAGCGATCCTAAAAACTATGTAATATGTATTTAGGTTGTATTTTTAAAAGGTTATTAACATTTTATTATACTTTCTAATTAATTTTATCTCGAGGATATTGGATCCGATGGATTTTTTAAAGGCCAGCAGTTTTTTGAAAGTACATAACCTAACGAACATTTTTGAGTCCTCAAACGTCAAAATCCATCGGCACAAATTTTGGGAGTGCACGTGATCCGTTTGACATGAAACGTCCCATATTTCAGGGATACTATACAGTTGGTACAAAAATTTGGTGCACCTATAAATATTTGCGCATTAACTAACGAAAATAATACGTGCACCGCTAAAATTCTTATCTGACGCTATATCCACCTCGTTTCTGGTGCGAAAATTAACTTTCACGATCTAAACATAGGCGTTTGAACTGCAACTACACATTTCGAGTGTCTTTAAATAGTAGCGCGGAATGAATCCGCCGAAACGCGCCGCCGCAATAAAAGACACTCGTTAATTCGCGGGTGAAGTAAACTATTTTTCCAGAATCGATCGCCCCTACGCCACGCATGACGCGGCCTTTTTAAAAATAAACAACTTCAAAAGGCGCTTCCTCAAATAGAAATGTGTTTACACCAGTGGCGGCGGATGCTGAGGTTGCGCGCCTCAAAAAAAAATCGTTAAGAGAACCCCATTTTAATTTTAAATTTCAGTCGTAATAAAAGCAGTTCATCTGTGACAATACATTATGTACAGGGTGTGTTCTTATAATTTGCCGCCTCTATAAAAAGTTTATTTCTTGACATAAAAAAAGATAGAGACAAATGTTAGCAGGTCTTTTAACCAAAAAAAACTTTTATATTACCCAAAAAAAAAAAACGCAAAATTAAAAAAGGCTAGCTTATATTATTTTTGTAAATAGAAAAACTATACATTGTTATATTTTTTAAATCAACTAAACTAGTGGAAAAAATTAAGGGATCAAAAAAAAATTCCAAATTTTTTACTGATTTTCAACAGGCCAGGCCGCCTCTTTAAAAAGTTTATTTCTTGACATAAAAAAATATAGACAAAAGTTTGCAGGTCTTTTAACCAAAAAAAAAAAACTTTTATATTACCCAAAAAAAAGTAAAAGATGAACGCAAAATTAAAAAAGGCTGGCTTATATTATTTTTGTAAATAGAAAAACTATACATTGTCATATTTTTTAAATCAACTAAAGTAGTGGAAAAAATTAAGGGATCAAAAAATTTCAAATTTTTAGGTGATTTTCAAAAAAAACTTGGAGAAAAATGATCGCACAGAAAATTAAAAAAAAAGAAAACTGTATCTAATTTTTTATCTATGCAAGTATCTAGTTTTTGGATCTGAACTTCGAAATTCCTTCGAGTTCGCGTCAGCGATTTTCGAGTAATCCTAAAAAAACCACCGACCAACAAATTTTCGAAATTTTTTGGTTTTTCTTTGTGGTCTATAAACTTGAAAAAATGTTTTTTGACTTAACCACCATATATTTATTACACTTTAAAAAAAAAATCAAAATTTCAAAATTTTTTTTTTCAAAAATTTAAACTGCGATAAAAATGTAACGAAAACTGAAAAAAAATTCTTTTTCTCAGTTTATCAAAGATTATGAGCTTTTTGGAGCAAAAAACGTGATCCTTTATTTTTTTCAAAAATTCAATCGAATAAAACAAAAAAACGGCTGACTGGATTGAATTGAATCTGTAGGGTTTTTGTGGGTATATTGAACTGTAAAAGGCACACTTAACATCAGTGGTTTCCTCGATATTTTTGATTCAGCGCTTGATTTTCCGAAATAACACCAAAAGCCATTTTTTGTTGCTTTTTCAAATTCATGTAAAGAATGGAAAACATTTTTTTTTTCGAAGAACCAATGGCTAATTCTTGTAGAGAATTTATTCAAGTTCTCGAAACCCACCTTTAACTTTTTTGCGATCATTGGTTGCTGATATATCGATAATAATCAAACACAAAATGATCCTTTTCCATTCGAAGACCGATATCTCGGCGAGAAATGATCGTATCAAAGTCTTTAAAAAAAGGAATTGAAGCTGAATAAATAAGTTATCTGGTACATATGGTGGTTAAGTCAAAAAACATTTTTTCAAGTTTGTAGACCACAAAAAAGAACCAAAAAAATTTCGAAATTTTTTTTGTCGATGGGTTTCTTAGGATTACTCGAAAATCGCTGACGCTAAAAAAAATCGAAGTTCAGATCCAAAAACTAGATACCTGGAGCTACAATTTCCTTTTTTTTTAAATTTTCTGTGCGACCATTTTTCTCCAAGTTACGGCCCGTTGAAAATCACCTAAAAATTTGGAATTTTTTTTTGATCCCTTAATTTTTTCCACTAGTGTATATAAGGAGCCATTCAAAAAAAAAAAGTCATATCAAAGAGCAAAGAAAGACGTATTTCTATTCTTAATCTTAGGTTTATAACCTCATTAAATTGTCAAGGCTGTCACATTATGTGATGGGTACTTTTACCGGGTGTATAGAAAGCAAAAAAAAAAACATTATCAAAAAGAAACTACTTATATTTTCGAAAAATAAGACACTAATAAAGAAATTGACGACTGTCCAAATTTATACACACTTGAGCTTTTATTTTAATTGTCAATAACATGCTGTTATATCCACGCTGTTCCATTAATTTCTTCAATTTTATTGACAATGCGTAGCTGAAGGTCTTCAATATCGCTAGGGGAGTTTCAAAATTTCATTATTTATTTTACAATTCTGACAGCCACTTTTACAACAACAAAGTTTCGCTTCGATCTTCCACATGAGTGCTATTTCCATCTCTCTCGTTCGTAATTCAATATATTGCTTTTGTTACTACATTTAATATAGTTACTTTATTACATGTATTATATTTTGATGCGTACGCCTATGTCCCGCGGTTCCTATGCACAAGTTCCAAGACTATGGTCCTATGCACAATTTAAACATTACACAAATTAATTACTTTGTTGACATTGGTGCCTTTATTATATTGATAGTTGTTGAAAATAATTTTTGGCCTATTATCAAACCCCTAACTTCATTCGTTTTTGGAAAATGGGGGTTGAAACCCCTAACTTCAAAATTGTTTTTCTATGAAACTATGATAGATATTGGAATGAAACCAAATTAATGTAAAGCTAATTAGGAGCTTTCATGTCGCTTTGGTTTCATTCAAATATCTATCATAGTTTCATAGAAAAATAATTTTGAAGTTAGGGGTTTCAACCGCCATTTTCCAAAAAACGAATGAAGTTAGGGGTTTGATAATTTGCCAAAAATTATTTTCAACAACTTGCAATATAATAAAGGCACCAATGTCAACAAAGACGCCAGTGCAGATTTCATATGGAAACCCGGTGAGACCCTTTAAACATTACATAAGGGTACAAATATTTTTGACAGTCTTAAAATGTGTATTTTTCAGATTTGACCTTAAGAAATCGACCTTAAACAATTATTCATTTGTAACCCCCACATTTTTTATCACGATCCGCCACTGGTTTACACCAGGAATATCCCGGATTCTTTCTCCGGTCATCTTCTTCGGTTTAGTTGTTTCGTCCGTCTATTTGAGCGAGACCAAGACGGCCAGATTGGTCCGTTCCATCGACATGCTGGCCGTATTGTGATCGTCGTCGTCGAGACGACAATGTACTGTTGGAACAACCGCGATACCAGCGACCGTATTCAAGGCTCCGCGTGCTTGAGCTGCAAATAGCAGAAATCATGTCGCATAGTGCCAAAGTAGATAGCGCTCCGTAGCTATACGCTACGCGCACACACGCCCGATACGTCAGATGAATCAGAATCAAGATTATGAGTTTCGTCAGGAACATATTCGGTAAAATGAGTGACAATAAGGAAGACGTCGAGGACGAGGAGGACGTCAGCGAGGAGACGTCGATCTCTTCGGACACCGGAATCTTCAGTCCGGGCAACAGCAACAGCGACCTCGACACCCGACTGGAGGCCGCCGGAGTCGAACCGGACTGCTCCACGATTTCCAATTTCTTCGGATATTGGTACGTTTTTAATACATGTTTTTTTTTTCCTTTTTTCGGACGTCGCAGCTTTGGCTCCGAACATTCTTTGCTATACCAACGGCTTTGTCTTTCAAATAAAACGAAGTCAAAATAGTTAGGAAGGTCGTTTTCTTTTTGACATAGTTGTGGGTGAATTTCGCATCATTATTATTTTTAGAATTCTGAAATAAATCCTTTGTTTTATTTCGTTACTCTGTCAAACTGTCTACCCAATATACCACGCATTTCCTGGAAACAAAAATAAATGCGTAGATAGGTACTTTTCAAAAAGGTGCTCGGAAAACTAATGTTAAAGTTTAAGGTTATGAATTCTTACCTTTTCGTCCTCCATTACGATAAACAACGTATGTAAGGATTCAATGGATACAAATTTGTTGCTCATGCTTAATATATGTATGTAGCTCTTCTCGTTAGAATATTGTGTTTATTATATACATACGAGTATGTACCCGTATCTTATATCAAAATGTGAAATTCACATGATTTTTTTTAATACGGGGTGTTTCCTAAGTACTATGAAAAACTGATGAAGATACCGTGGGTAAAAAGGTCAAAAGTTTTTTCCTGAGTGGCTTAGTTTTTGAGATACACAGTGTTAAAGTTTTGTTTCTTTCTAGTTTTTTTTTTTGGAAAATCTTTAAGTTAAAATAAGAGTTGTTATAATTTTATTTTCAAATTGCGTGATAGGAGGTATATTAAATGTTTTGGGTGTATTTTTTCCAGTAACATCACGGGCGTACCTGTGGTTAGTCACTAAATAATATAAACACTGAATAGTAATAAATTAATTTTTATTAAAAATACTGTTATTAGCTATTTCACCACTAATTTTGGTGACAAAGTGTGACAGTATTTCTGATAAAACAAGCTCAATCCAGAGGCCATTACAATTTTGTAAAAATGCCACATTATTTGTGTTAAGGACTAAGTGAAGATTAAGAAAATTGCATTAAAAAATAGGAGGGTCAGTGACGTACATATTTTTTAATAAATATGTTATGATCACTACCCACTTGCCTCGCATACCTCCGATGGTACTAGAAATAAAAACAGCCGAAATATGTCTTCCATCCTATTGTATAAATTACAGCATTTAAAGAATACATTTTATTCTACTCCATAAATTTTAGAAAAAGAAAACTAAATAAAAAATATATCTGTTAAGGTTTTTTTCTATGTACCTTAAAAACTAAGCCACTTAGGAGAAAACTTTACATGGCTTTTTGTTCAGGAAATCACTTAGGGTGAAAGTATCTCCTTCAATTTTTCAAATTACTTAGGAAACACCCTTCATATTTGCTAGTAGTTTTCATTTTTTTGATAAAACAAAAAATATACAAGTATAAATACAAATACGATGACATAAACATGTTTGCCCAAAGAAAGCTGTTTTTTTTTCTGGATATACCGACAAGAATTTAATTTTCATGTAGACACCACAGATACCCAATTAAAAGGCTCGGAAGCTGTATTGACAGCTGTTTAGCTACAGTGTAAACATTTTAATTAATAGTGACCGGGTTGGTGATGAAAGTTTTTTCTAGTCGATTCGGTATTGGCAGACCGTGTAACAACATTCAGTCTATGATGTATTGGTAATTAAGTACCTAGTAATTAGTATACGTATACCAATAAGGTGCCAAAATATGTGTAGTCATCTGGTCTACTTAAAATTAACTAACGTAAATAACAGATGCACTTTGTAAACAAATTATAGTAAGTTTATATATGTATATAAATTTATCTTCGTGTTACTAAAAATTATTGTATAAATCACGATTTATAGATCATAATGGTGATCTAAAATAAAATAGTAAATGATGTAATTGTACGAACTAATTTTTTTATGATACTATTACTTTCTTTATATCCAGTTAAGATATTTTTTGCAAACGGTTTATATTTTAAGAAACAGATGGCAAAAGTGGATAAAGGTTTCAAAATAAAGATTGTTTTCAATGTTCTGCTTATTTTTTTAATTCTTGCAGATTATAAATGGCGACCCTGAGGTATTTTCTGTTTTATAGCCTGTTTTCGTTAGCTATAACAATGTTTGGGTAAAACTATCAGATATTTTTAATGTATAATAAACTGTTCAGAGAAATAAGTACCTACTTGTTGGTTATATCTGATGATATTATTATAATTGCAATACAAAGCGTACTAAACAAATATCATTTTAAAACTATTATCTTATTATTTTGATGCTGTTTGTTTTTTTGTAAATCAAAATAAATTTAATTCCTGTCGTACTGAAAATTGACTCCTTGGGTTCTAAATTGCTCTGCCAACATTTTTCTAATAAATTCATGACAATGCAATGAGACGCAAATTTGGAAGGACATTTCGGTATATAGCGTAAAGATTCTCGCATTCTACAAATAATAGAACTGGCACTCTACAAAAATGCTTCCAATGAAGTGGATTTGATTTAAAATTAGCTCATTTGTATACATATCTACGGACGTATACGTTTAAGTTATTTCAAATCTTCAACATAGATAATTGTTTTTAAATGAATAAATGATAAACAATAGTATTTCCTTTATTTCTGCGCGCGCTTTTATTAAACACGTTAGATTCGCGGTACAAAAATAAACAAGCCAGACAAATATTTACGGCTACTCATTTTTCGTGCAATAGATCGAAAATGTACGCTAGGAACAAAATATCGCATTTTTTCGTCTTCTTACTCTTTTCTCACGAAGTATAAAATTAGAATCGTTGTTTTTACCATGAAAATCTTTTAATAACGCGATAGATAAATCTTTATCTTTATTTAAGCAGCGATGCGATCTACCGACAGACCTGAGAGATATTTGTGGTCAAAATCAAGCTATATTTACGCGTGGTGTGGGACGTTTTAACAACTTTTTGATATAAAGCCAATGACTTTTGATTCTCATACCTTGAATCCTTAAAATGGTAGTATCTACGTTGTTTGCTCGGCTTAACGTCATGCAATTTAATGCGATGTTTAGAATAAAACGCATTCCAAAATATCTACGTTTGAAAGAACCTATTTTTTTCTATGTAGGTACGTGTGTAGGGGAAATGGGTGTAGACAACATGAATCTTTTAAAGTTTTCGAGATAAATTGAAGATGCATACAATATGTAAAAAAATGTATTAGACATAAAGATAATAATAAATAGAACGTACATACTCCCTAAAATTATTGACAATACATTTTCCTTCTTGTTTGGCGCTACAAAATCCTCTGCACAATACCTGCTGAGTTTAAAGTGTTTGCCACACACTTCTTTAGTCTTTTAGACTACTTGTGTGTGGACTTAGACTTAACTTTAGTAAGTTAAATTGTTTGAAAACTTTACCCACGATTTATACAATTTTTTTTATGAGTTTGGCACCTATAAAATGTGGTTGCCAGGGCTTAGGACATCCCACAACACAATAAGTTCTAACGGTTTAGACGAAGAAGTCATAATTGTAACAAATAAAAAGTTTAAATGCACGAAACACAAAATTTAAACACACGATCGAGAAAACTAAAATACCGAAACGAAAATAAGATACACGAGTCGCGGGACACTCAGCAGAATGAATGCATTAGTGATGGGACAATTTGAATTAAATAATAATCGGATTATTGAAATGTTGATAATGACAAATTATTAGAATAATTTACTTGCAAATACAGGAAGCTTCCTTTCCATCAATTTTTCCAACGTACGTCTGAAAAAAATCGCCATCACTGCGTTTTCTTTCAATTATAATCTGATTTTTGAAACCACTCATAACCTGATAATTTTATAATTTAAACCGTCTGATTATGCGCACCACTAAAATAAATCAATCAGTCGTAAATGGAAAATAAAGTTTTGTTATAACGACTGAGAGACCTGGTCAAATATATGCGCCATCTCTCGTTGACATCGGTACTAATTTAAACGTGTTTCGTTTTGGCCTATTTAAGTTGAACACCCCTGCCTTAACAGCTGTTAGAGGTAATATAAATATAAAATTAATATTTATAGTTAAAACTACAGTCCAATATATATTTTGGTGTCTAGCAACAGCCCTAAACTTAAATGTTTCTACGGTTAGTTCTATTTCACAAAAAATAAAAAACGATGAAGTTTTAAAATTACCTAGAAAGTGTTATCCTACTAAGAGGGTTACAAATACTGTATCATTGGATACAAGTGATATTCGTAACATTTATGATAATTTATATTTATGTACAAAAAACTACACTGCATTATTTGTTACCGAATTTTTTTTATATCTTAAAATTTTTTGAAAACTCCCTTGTATCAACTTTGAAACTAAGCAAACATGAAACTCAACTAAAACATTTTGATAAACTTTTGTGTAGTTTTTTTTGTTTTAATTTTAACTGGTTCGTTACCTTACTCTGATCTGTCCTACTTGCATATATTTGTTTTTACCATCAATTTTACTTCATAAAAGTTACCTACATTTTTACCGCCGCCTCCGCCAAAATTTGCAATAAGATAGCGTTTCAAAGTGAATTATTTTTATTTATCGATAAAGTCGATATTTCTTCTGCGAAAAAAGACGCAACATATGTAGTTGGGAGAGAGTAAAATAGACACGCAAAAATATTTAATATTTTGTTTATGATTATCTACATACGTCCAAATTATATGTTTTAAACTTAAAGTTAACTTGGATTTTGTAATTTTACATACATTTATGTGATTCTTACTAGAAATTAAATTCAAAGTAACTTGATATTTTATGATGGACCGATTGATCAATTTAAATATTTTTAAAATTGCAAATTAAACTTTTGATTTGGGCATATTAAAAATATAAATTGATGTATTAATAATTGATAATTTGAATAATTTACTTTAAATTAATGTCTTTTATCATAATGATTTTAACACAATTATTAAGAAGTATTCACAGCGTTAATACATATTTTTTCTGAATGTTCCCACAAAAAATGTTGAGATTTGTTTTCGGGATTTTGGTGAATGCGACGGTAATAAGAATATTTAAAAGTTCACTATTTCCCCTTATATTAGCAAAAAAAAATAATTAAATAGGTAACAATTATAAACATCAGCTTTTTAAAACACATTTTGAGTATGTATGTCCATATTGTCCATTTTTAGTATATCTTAATTAAAGTAGAATGTGTAAATATAAATGTAAGCTGCCAATACTTCCATATTGTTTCAAAATATTTTTTGCATTATTTTTAAAGTAGAATTTAGAAATATTTTGGTCTACTTTTGCTAAATTATCTCTATGTTCTTTTTACTTTTCTGATAGTCCAGAAACATAGTAATGCAACCTTCTCAAAGTAATGCAATCTTGCGGTGGCTTTATTGCATTGCAAAGATAGCCAATGTACGGCAGCACTGGAGGTCTAAAAATATTCTAGACGCTTCGAGTATCTCCTACTAATACATATTTTATAATGCTTCTTCAAAGAACTTACTTGAAATTATAACAATAAACAACTTTTCTCTTCCTTTAAGATAAACATAATACCCATCTTTCCATGCATTGGTGCTATGTATAATATGCAGTGCAATGTGAGATAATTAAAAAAACAATCTAATCAAACTACGATCAATAAATATGATACTAAAAGAAATAACTACAAAAAAATTGTTCCAAAGTTTTTGAAAAATAAACTGCTCATCAAAATTAGCGGAACACTTTTTAGATTAGCGCCATTTGAGTTCTATTTGAGTTAGAGACTTGCGATTTTTAATTTCGGTAACCTATATGGTTAAGATTTTGACCGCAATTTCAGAATCCTACAGGATGGACTAAGAAAGACGGCGTCGGGTAAAAACTCCATCCCGGCACACATTAAGACCTCCTCAATAAGTTTTGTGCATTTGGTCGTTGTCCCACCTCTTCAACCCATTTTCCAGACCCCTTTACCCACCCCTTTGCATTTAAATTATGCTATAAAATATCGTGTCTTTTTTGTATTTGATTTGATTTTATATAATTTAATTAAAAGCTAATGAGCAGTAACAATGTTTTTCTAAATATATTTACAGGCACTTTTTTGAATAAAACCGTTTTTTAAATTTTGATCAAATTAAAGAACCGCATTGTTTTCTAAACCAAAATTCGCACGATAGAACTGATGTCATTCATACAAAATGCACTATTCACACAAGCACAAACTACTTGCATACTTTGCATTCTAAAACACTTTTTAAACTTCTGAGTTTTAATCTTCACCTGAAGATGCCAACTTGGTTGGCGAAACGCGCGTCGAGAAAGTTTTGTAGTTCGGTGTTTCGTGAAAAACGTCCAGTTTTTGTTTCTACGCCGAAGGTTCCAGTACTCACTCCAGAAGTTACAGGTTGTTATCTATTAGAAGAAGTTATATGCCACCCCGTATTTAGCTACTTTGAATTTCAATAAAACTTCTAAATTCTTGACGTGTTTCAAAATATTTTACCTGATTTGGAAAGCTAAAAGCTAAGTTTATCGTTTTACTGTTTGTGCGCCGAATTTGAGAACACCCTATACGATTTTTTCAGACACGAGATTATTCATATGCATTCCAAAACAACTTATTTTGGTTGTCCACTCCAAAGTACTGATTTTACTTTTAAACACATAATATTCCTTAAAAGCGGAAATACCAGTTCATTATTGACAGCAGTTTATAATTTTTGCAATGGCGAATTTGGGGCAACTATTTTTACAATTCATGTGGGAAGGATTCAACAACATTTTCCGGCATTTCGAAATTATTTATAAATGCTACAAATAGCATTACTAGAAAATTCTGGAATACTACAGGAATTCCTCGCAAATGACAAGTTGTTAAATGAAGTTTATTTAATGTGAGCAAATGTTCATTTCGATTTGGTTTATGCATTGTTTTGAAAAACCTTTGTACTTCATTTAATTGTATAGTTGTATATGTAGATGTTTGAAATCAACAGTTCAGAAAAAAAATGCAGAAATTATACATTTACGTTGGTACTGCAACAGTTTAAATTGTTCCTTTAATCATCCATGATAGGAATACGGTTTTCGGCTCATCGTTGGTTGTTAATATGCACCTAGTCAATCCGTTTGTATGTTTGGTTGCATAGGTACGAATCAGTTTTTACCATTTTATCACTTTAAGATATGTTAAATATTTTTTAGTATTTAGTTAACATTGCAAATTAGATGCGTTATCTTTGTAAATTTTGCATCAAATACTTTATTTTGTTCCTATTCGGTAAACTCTAAATATTTGCCCTTATGTATAAGCGAAGTATTGTAAGCGAGTCATGTCATAGTGTAATTAAAATTAATATTGTTTGGTTTTTGTTTGCCTATATGCTTTTGATCCTCGTCTGCAAATATTTTAAATGCCCGAAAGTACTTTGTGTTGATGATGACATAATGACCTAATAATTAGTCACCACATGATAACATTTGTTTTGTATAATTTTGTTTTCACTTATACGAGGTGTGTGTAAATTAAGTAATGAGACTGGCAACGTAGCGCCCGATCTAGCAACACTGCGGAGGCAGGAATTGGAAGGGCGCTAGGTTAACATGCATCTTCAGTACAAATTTGAACTTGCTAGTCATTTGTTTGTTCTTTGTGACTATTTTCGTAAACCGGCTTTTTTCTAGTGCGTTTTAAAAATGAGTGACATCAATTTTGAGCAACGGTGTGCTATCAGGTTTTGCTTCGGACTTGGACATAGCACAATGGATATTTTTGCAAAATTTCAACACACCTACCGAGACAGTGTTTTTTCAAGCGCATAGGTATTTTGGTGGTTTAAGGCATTCTCAGAAGAAAGAGAATCAATTGAAGATGAACCACGCAGCGGTAGGCTTTCAGCTTCAAGAACCGATGAAAATGTCGATAGAATACGGGATCTTGTGCGTTCAGGTCGTCGGTTGACACAAGAATGATCGGGGAAGAGTTATATTTGAATCACACCACTGTTCATCAGATTTTGACTAACGAATTGGGGATGAGAAAAATCTGCGCAAAAATGGTCCCAAAAAACCTTTCGCAGGAACAAAAGTACACCAGGAGAGAAAGGTATCTTGAATTTTTGGAATCGAATGAAAATGATCCCCATTTAATACAACGTATTTACTGGTAATGACACTTGGGTGTTTGAGTACGATCCGGGAAACTAAACACCAAAGCATGGAATGGCATACTTCAACGAGCAAGTCGAAAATCAAATGCATGCTGATTTTCTTTTTGATAGCCAGGGAATTGTCCTCAAAGAGTTTGTGCCTCCAGGCCAAACAGTAAATCAACACTTTTACAGAAAGTTTCTTGAAAAACTTCGAAAAAGGGTCATGCATGTGAGACCAAACATCAAGAACAACTGGATGTTGCATCACGACAATGCGCCTTGTCACACAGCCATTTCAGTAAACGAGGTTTTAGCCAGTAAAAACATTCATGTGGCTCCTCAGCCTCCTTATTCACCTGACTTGAGTCCTTGTGACTTTTTTGTCTTCCCGAGATTGAAAAAATCACCTCAAGGGACGTTATTTTGGGACCATAGAAAACATTCAAACGGCTGTAACCGACCAGCTGAAGGCTATTCCACTATATGAGTTCCAGCATTGCTATGAGGAATGGTAGATCCGTCTCCAGCGCTGTGTGGCTTCCAAGGAAGTTATTTTGAAAGGGACAATACTGAATTGTAATTCTAATCGAGTAAACGAATTTAAAAAATCAGTCTCATTACTTAATTTACACACCTCGTACATGTAGATAACCGAACATAGTGCATTTTTCTGTTATCGATTGATATTAAAAAGTGTATGATTTGCTGCTAATACATACTAGCCTTGCATTCGATCTTCGATCATAGGTACAGATTCTAGAACATAATGTAGGAAATGTCTTAATTATTTTTGTTGAGGTGAAACATCCGGAAAAGATTTATGTTTATAGAGTCACATAAATTGCTGGTCGCGAAGTAAATTTCATTTGGAACCTGTGACCCAAACTGAAAATAGAAATCGTCTTTTCTCAGCTACTACTGCACCGTTAAATAGTTATGAAAATAAATGGGTGCCCAGATTACCGTTGCAATTTGAGGATAGTCAGGACCGGCCTGGCCGTCCTTGAAATAATAATTTCAATTCTGAAATATACATTTATTTTTTTATTATGACCATTTGGTGTACTGGCTAAAAAGTGGTTAACTTGAAACGTTAAAAAAGATTATTCTGTTTCAAATTGTTGAAGTCCTGACAAAAACAAAATACAAACACCTATTTTTTATCGTTTTAGTGTTTTCAAACTATTTATTGTTGTACTTTTCCCACCGTGTTGCACTAAAACGCGAACAGCAACACGATTAAATAAAAAGAAATTATAATATCTTAATTATAAATAAAATCTAAGTTAATTTAATCTAATTTAATTTCAATTTACTTATCTTTTAATACAAAGATGTAAGACCAACGAGTCAAAGGCAGTTTGTTGGAAAATAAAAAATGTTTAAATAAAATAATATTAGTTATTACAAAAATATCACTCATGATATTTAGCTGATCTATAGACTAAACATTATTTCATTAACACGTACATATGTGATTAAGAGTATAAAGAGATGCACATTCGTTTAAATAACTTATACACGCGTTTATGTTTGAGAACAATTTTTTCTGTCAGTGTTACTTAAAATATGTTTTTGAAGTTTTCAAATTCTCGTGTGGTTACATTAAATATCACTCAGCGTGTATCCGCAGTTATTCAATAATTACGTGCCTAAAGATAAAAATTGATGTTAAAAATACAGTCCGATTTATTTTCAGACAATGCTAGTTGTAAAATTCGTATACACAAACTTAAAAATAGGAAGGAGCTCAAGTTTCATTTTAACATTATATATTTTAAAATTAATTACCAACACTAATCATTATGTAATTACAAATTATTTATTTTCTATCTACCAAATATAAAATAAATGTAAAAATTGATTAGTAATGGAAGAGAAAACCTTAAATAAAAAGGCAACGTTTGAAATGGTTTTGTAGTTATCAAATCGTCTATGAGATGGCGCAACAGGTTTCCTTTTTAGCTTTTAAAACCACATACCACCTAGGTCTGTGCTATTGACATATTCATTCATCTTAATTTCTTTGATATGCAATGTCAGTAAAATTAAACACATTTATAATTAAATATTTATAAACGTGTTGGAAATAAAGGAGGATGGTATATTTATAATTTTCTTTTATCATTTAAATTTCGTTTAATAAATTGTAACGTTGGTATTTGAAATAAGAAAAAAAAACAATTGATTTAGATTAGGTATAGATAAGACTGAAATAAAACGTTTTTTGTTGTATTACGTAGGCCACCACCAAAACATTTCACTTAAAAATATACGTTTTGTGACCTTAACATCTAATTTTAAAGCAAGGCACGTTTTATGAATCAAAAACACTTAACAGTGGCGTAGAGTAGTACCTGTATGAACAGCACGAGTACCTCTTTCTTCTTCTTCTTTTTTATTTTTAGTTTATTTTATTATCTGCATAAGAACGTTTCTAGAAGAACACTAAAACCATTATATTCCTTTTTAAAAGATCACTTAGCATCATATCGAAAAATCTTTTTACAACAAGTTTTTTTATCGTGTTTATAAAATAGTTCAAATTTGATTATTATTATTAAATTTATAGTTCTCTCAAAACATGTAATAGGCATCTAATTGTGAAGCACCATGTATAAATTTAAACAGCTGACTATTTTAAATATGATTTCCTTTTGGAAAAAAGGTCGTAGGTCGTAAGTCGTAGGGATATTTTTTTATAAGAACTGAATAAGAAATGGTGCTTTTGGGTGAAAAAATAGCTATTCTAATTTACACTTTTCTTGAAATGAAGACGGTTATTTCTGAAATAAAATGTATCAGCTATTGTTACCAGTTTACAATGAGGATTTCTGAAATATTATTAACTTATTTGGACCGTATTATTGTCTGCAAGAAAGTACCGTATTTACAATCAATAAAATACGATCTGGTTATATTAATTGTAATTGATATTGGCTGGTGGTTTGGATGAAAAGTGATAAATCGAGGATATATTATTTTTAATAAAATAAAATATTATTTTATTTTATCAAGACATTATTATCAAGATTCATAGTCCTCATAACTCTCATAAGGCAACAATCTGATTTTATTTATTTATTTATTTAAGTATTACTTTGTTTTAAAGATATGATCACATTGTTTTTCCATTTATGCCTACCTTTCATATTGAAACGCTAGCAGATCTGTCCAAATAAACCCCTTTCTCCAATCTCCAGTTTTTTTAACGGTTTTTATCGAAATTTCTGCAATATGACTAAAGCTGGCATTAGACGACGCGAGACATCAGGCAAATCGCGTAGTATTTGATGTGTGTTGCCTCAATTTACCGGCGACGGGAAGCCAGTTGCGCGATTGAATTCATTGCAGTAGTCCCGTGTCAGCTGGTGCTGTTTCTTCCAGTTTTAAATATGTCCTCTCTCTAATATCCTCAAAGTATTACAAAGCTTTTTAATGATTAATTTCATTATACAGTATGTCCCCGGATCGAGTTTAAAAAGAGGAAAACATTTTGTGTTTTTGATTTCTCAGAAAGTCACTCTTGATGATTTGCCCTGCTTGATTTCAAACCCCGAAAACGCAAATTACTTTTTTATATAACTCAAACGGTTCTCGAGATAATACCATTTTTCTTCATAATTTGGACTTTCACAAAATTTTATAAGTATTCTAGTTGGCGGATTTAACCCAATAATTTCGTTGTCTAGGATACTATATGTTATAGAAACTCAATTAATTGGTTAGCTAAAAAAAATGATTCGAATTACTTAGCCTCATGTTTTAATAATTGAATTAAAAAACTGATTATAAAATGAAACTAAACCAGAATTTTTTAATTCAAATAATGCTCCTCTTTTTTCTGCACAGATTTCAATTCGAGCTCTAAATTCGTTAGAACTATTTCTAATTTCCTCAATCGACAAGGACTTGACTGCATTTTGAATCCTTGTTTTTAATCGCTCTTCATCATTTTTTAGTGGTTCACGATAAACAATTTGCTTTAAACGTCCTCATAGATAGAAGTCCAATATTGTCAGATCCGGGCTTCTCGGCGGCCATAAAATGTGAACGTCCCTTCCTATCCAGTGTTCATTAAATTCGGAATTGAGCCAATTACGGACAGTAACGGCATGATGAGCAGGGAAAAACATTCTCGTTCGTTCGATAACTTAAAGGAAGTTCATCAAGTTTATCTGTTAAAAAATTTTGTAGCATCTCCAAATATGTATTACGATTTAAATTTTCTTTGAAAATATATGGACCAATAATGCCATTTGTATATGAAACAGCACACCACACATTAACTTTTTTTAAATATTGTCTTCGATAAGAAATAGTAGTGGGGATTTGTTTCACTCCAATACCGGCAATGCTGAGAGGAAACGACGCCGTTTGTTGAAAAAGTAGATTCATCGGAGAACAAAATTCGCTTTTGAAATCCTACGTCATTTAAAACTCTGTTGCCCATCTCCAAACAAAAAATCCAAACGTTTGGCTTCATCACCGTCCTAAGGTGTGCCTGAATTTTAGTTTAAATGGTAAAATCCGGTTCTGCTTGAAAATTCTCTGTAAATGCGATTTACTTATTTCAGTTTCAATTGCTCTTCTTCTAAGTGATAATCTTGGAGCTTCTCTCACGGAATGGAGGGCAAGAACTGAATCAGCATCATCTTCATTCAACCATTTTTTTGATTTGTATTGTCTAAAACAGAGCCTGTTTCTAAGAATTTGGTCACCAACTTCTTCGCTCCGACATTAGAAATGCTATTCCGGGTATTTCTCGTTAAATTTATTAATAACAACACGATAGCACTCTTCCCCAGTTCCATAGCATTGAATCAAATCAATTCTTTGTTCTAAGTCAACATTATAGCATATAAATAGTAGCAAAACGACGAGGATTCGATTTGAAGTTATACTGACTTATTAGTTGTCAGCAGTTGTCAGTGATATCTTGCAATGAAATCCACCTACAAGAATTTTTTAAAGAATTATAAAAAATAGTCCAAATTATGAAGAAAAATGGTATTATCTCGAGAACCGTTTGAATTATATAAAAAGTAATTTGCGTTTTTGGGGTTTGAAATCAAGCAGGGCAATTCATCAAGAGTGACTTTTTTCTGAGAAATCAAAAACACAACATTGTTTCCTCTTTTAAACTCGATCCGGAGACATACTGTATAAATTCATACTTTTTCCATACGTGAAAATTTTATTCGTACACGTATCCGTACAAAATAATATGTCTCCTACCATGATGAAGTTGGAAAACCCCAACTAATTTTGACGTCCACGTGTGATAAAAATAACAGTAGGTTATGTGAACGCTTATTTTTTTTAAAAATAATTAGATTTACGACGATATAAATATGAAACGAAAAAAATAACATTCGTGTTTTTGTGCACTATTTACTGTAGCTTGAAAAGGCTTTATAACAAGGTTTGTTCTAATTTTCTTATAGTGCTCTTTCAGTAACAACAACCCTTTTCAATATCTGAGGTTGATTGCATCTTATACACTAATGGAAAAAACTAAAGGGTCAACAAAAAATTCCGAATTTTTAGGGACTTTTCAGAATGCTGTATCTCAGTGAAAAATGGTCTTATCGAGGTCTAAAAAAAAAAACATTTTGAAGCTTCAAGTTTCTAGTTTTGAGATATTTCGGCAAAAAAATTTTTAGAGCTACATGTTTCGCGCAATTTTAGGAAGTAGTGCGAGAAAAAACATTTTGCGAATTTGTTGGCTTCTTTTTTCAAGTTCACCAGCTTGAAAAAATAGCCGGATAGCCTGTTTATTCAGCTTCAATTTGCTTTTTTTTAAATCTCGATACGACCATTTGTTGCTGAGATATCGAACTTCAAAAAGGACCCTTTTGTCTTTGATCGACGATATCTCAGCAACCAACGCAACGGTAGCACAGAAAATCTAAGGGCAGTTCTGAAAACTGGAATAAACGTCCTACAAGGTTCTACTGCGATTTTTGAGGAGAACATTTTTTTTTTATCATTGACATGAATTTGAAAAAACAAGAAAAAAACGTGTAATTGACGGTTTTTCAGAACATCAACGGCTTAAATTCAAATCTTCGTGAAATGACTAATGTTGCGTGTGCCTTTTACAGTTGAATATACCCCCAAAAACCATGCAGTTACATTACGATGTAACGAATCGTTTTCTTGTTGCAAACGGTCAAACTTTTGAAAAAAATTAAAGGGTCACGTTTTTTGAGCTTAATGTCCTAATCATGTCAAAAGTGAAAAAAACATTTTTTCGAGCTTTCCCACAATTTTTTTTCCGCAAATACCCTTGAAATTTACAAAAAAAAAAACCAAAAAAATGTTTTTTTCGAAAATTGAAAAAATTTTTGTTAAAGGCTTCCAAAACTTGAAAAAAAATTGATTTCACTAACGTCGGCATTAGCATTACCCAAAGCGTACCACGTGGAGGTTGCACGATCGGATTTACGCTTCTTACACACACGCCTGTGTGTGTGTCTGTGTGTTTGGGTCTGTTTGTTGACCCAAAGTTGACCCAAATTGCGTTTCGACCCTGATTCATACTTGCTTAGGAGACAAATCTCTGATCGATTTTCGTGCTAACTGAACACATAAAAAACAGTTTTTTTTTCAAAATCGTCCTTTTTCTTCATTGAAAAAATTTTTGAACTTTGAAAAAAAAGTTGCTCGGTTAGCGAATCTTATCGAGATTTAAGAAGAAAGCAAATTGAAGCTGAATAAACAAGCTATCCGGTCCATACCATGGCTAAGTTAAAAAAAAAATTTCAAGCTCGTAGACTTGAAAAAAAAAAACAAAAAAAGTCGCAAAATTTTTTCTCACAGTACTTTCTAAAATTGCGCGAAACATGTAGCTCTAAAAATGTTTTTGCCGAAACATCTCAAAACTAGAAACTTGAAGCTTCAAAATACTTTTTTTTAGACCTCTGAAGACCATTTTTCACTGAAATACAGCATTCTGAAAAATTACTAAAAATTCGGAAACATTTTTTTGATCCTTTAATTTTTTTCCATTAGTGTATTTTCTGTTTGATAAGAACTGAATTTGTCAACCTTCCTATAAATTGAAAAGTCTGAGCCAAACTCTGAACTGAAATTAGTACTTGGAAACAGTAATTAATAGGCAACATTCTGGATTTTCTTAAACAATGGTCGTCCTTGAACTGTCTGGACATTTTGTGGGAAGAATGAGTTTTCTAAAATTAGTCGAGATATACCTAATTTTGACTAGATGATTTGTTTTCCACATTTTTTATGGACCATTAACTGACGAGATGAGAGGTTGTTTAAAATTAGAGGCATATTTATGGAAGCTAATGAAAGTTTTATTAACATTAAAAATTTGTTTACAAGTTTGAAAAGAATATATAGATATTGCTTTTGCCTTATTCGTGTCAATAAAAGTATGTTTTTTTTTTTTGTTTCTGGCTGGTAGTCTCAATAATTGTTGGCGTCCTGAAGACAAATAAATAAATGTATACTCTGTACAAAATAAAATTCGATGCACGTCACCGATGACGCTATTAAATGGGTGCAGCGGTACCACCACTCAATTATATTGAAATAAAAACTATAATGGGCTGTTTTATTGAATTCTAAATTTCACACTTGATATTTGTTGTTATGTAGTTGGCACCAGATCCGAAGTTGCCGTGTTGTATTGCTTGGCATTTGCTGACAGTGAAATTATCTGAACATTATATTGGCTTTATTAGTGGTTTATGTCTTTTCTGAGTCTCAAACTTTTATCTTGCATTGAAAAAATGTCATTTTCAGAACAATAAATGTGTTATAATTGTCAAATTTCTTTGCGAAATGCCAAAACAGATAAATAGGCGTTAGTAAAATTTATATTTTGAAAAAAGAACGACACAATAATGATCCATTGCTATCCTTAACAGCTGTTAGAAATGCAATTTAAACATAAAATATTACTGTAGTTAAAACATTAACAAAACATATTTTTTAAACAGAAAAATATTTTTAATTGTTCGTATTATTTAAAGCAAAGTTTAATTAAACTTAATCATTAATATAATACATCTAGTGATAAAGAAATAATTCTTGAACAAGAAAATTATTTTTACTTCAGATAATATCTTTTTTCCGTAGTTTTAAGCATAGGCGGATCCAGAAGGCTTCTCAGGGGGGGGGGGCATTTTAGTGATAAAGCAACATATGACTTGTGAGAGCCCATATTGGTGCCGCAGGCGAAAATTTTGAAAATTTCCAAGGTCATACGTTTTCGTGCCACTTCAGAATTTCAATGAAAAAATCCATTTATACAAAAATACCGACTATCACAAGAATACTTTTTGGAATTTCTAAGGGTGCCAAGGGCCCCCTGAATCCGCCAGTTGTTTTAAGAACGTAAAACTGACTTTTTCATTAATATTCGGTAGTTTAATTTATAAAATACTCTATATCTTCTAAACTCTGCATTTTATCATTATAATTAAATTATATCCCTTTTTTTATAGGGAATTAAATTTCCTACAAAAAAACTTCTTTTCAGTTTTTCTGTAACTTTGACGGTTTCGCCGAAACCGTATTCGTTCAAAACGAATCACCCTAGTGTACATAGTTACCTGAAGTACCATCAGATGTCAGGATTTTAACTATAATTATAAAAGTTCAGAAAGTTTGTCTGCCTTACTTTCAAAAAAATCTTTTACCAAATCTTTAAATGTGTTTTACTCGAAACCATGTTTTTGAAACTGGTGGGAACTAGAGCTACCAATTTGAGAGTCTTTTGTGTACCAGGTGAACTCACATAAAAACAATTGTGTTATTATGACCATATAATCTGGAAGAAATTGACTAAAATTGAATAGAAACCCGGTACTTTAAACAACTAACCCCGAAATATAAAGTTGTGTGGGAACTATAACTCAAAAACTAATCAATGGATTTCATTTTTTTTTTTATTTTAAAGTAAATTAAATTTATGGGAGCTTATACCTATAAAAAGATGCATTTTGCTAGTAATTTTTTATTATAATACTTTAACCTTTGGAGCGCCGGAAAATCTTATATAAGACGCTCTCCATAGGCTATACAATCATTCTTAAATTGCAACGAAACTTACTAGTCTTTGCTTTTTGGAGGTCGTTTATCACGAAAAAAAGGCTTTGGGGTTGACACCCCTAAAAAAAAGTACCCCGATTCTGATATCAATGTAAGATTGAGTTTTGAGTAAAATATAATTTCATTTTATATTTCATAATATGTGTCTTTGCACTATGAACGGTGGCAAATACCCCTGAGAATGAAAACCAATTCTTGTTGCTATTTCCAGGGGTGTTTCTGAGTTAGACGATATTTGAAAATATTTTTACAACGGGTAATAAATTACTCGTTTAGAATTAACTGAAAATACTGAAAAAACAAAAAAAAACACAAAATACTAAAAACAAAAAAAAAACAGTAAAAAAACGAAAAAAAAAAAAATTAAGCCACAAAGTCTCTCTACGTCCTCGTCGTTGGCTTCGGGTAATACTGAACGAGAGACCATCAATCAGTCACACACTGAACGTCAAATTGATTCCATAATCACCATAAAAACCAATCCGATTTTGAATCGACGGAGGGAAAATGTGTTTACGCTTCGGATTGGCTAGTGACAGCCTACTATGTTTTTTCCAACCTATTCTTGTAAATTATAAATTTCAGGAATAATTGTTTTTAGTTTAATTGAATTATTGATGACCCTTGAATAGCCAATAAATATTTTATAGTGAACGTTTATCTTTTAAAATTTGATAAAATAATTTTCTTACCCAGTGAGAGAAAAGAGGAGTAATACGTACTCTCCCCTGAAAAGGGTAGAGTATTATATACTTTATTGTTGTAAACAAAATTCATCTTTCCTGATTTTGGAGAATTTTCTACTCTCAAAAACTTATTACAATGTAATATTGTAGATACTTACAGCAGAGTCCGAGAAAAATGATAAAAGGGGTAGTTTATAATAAGAAAGGGGTGGTTTTTGAAGGGTAACGCAAAAATTACTATCATCATCGCATCCTCGAAAACCCCATAGAAGCATTTACTCGGAATTTTAAAAAATTAAATATTTTCCGGATCGTTAGCTGCCGGAACGTCTTATATAAGACGCTATTTGAAGTTTGTACTTCATGGGGGTTGAATGTACAAAGTAGGACTAAATCACTAGGACTTTTTAAGGCAAAAAAAGTGCCAAAAACCCCGGCGCTCCAAATGTTAAAGAGCGAAAAAAATGTTGAAAAATCGGTACCGAAATTTACCGGTATTTTCGACTTTTTATTGATATTATTGGTATAAGCTCCCACAAATATTATATATTTTACAAATCTTTTGAAATTTTGAAAGTGCTGCATTTCCCACCAGTTGGACACCTTTTTTTCGGACGGTCAGATTGCCAAACGAATAACTAATTACCATGTCATTATTTTTGTATCATATTTATAGAAAATCATTTAAGTAACTTTTAGATCGCTAGATGAGAACCTCCCCTTAAATAAACAAAAAAATATTAATGATTATTAAAAAGTATTGAAAAGTAAAAGTTGTTAAACATTGATGTTTTTTCTTTTGTGCAAATTAGTTTATTGCTCTAAAAATACAAGGACATCTAAGCGTGCGAAATCTATTTTTAAGCGGGTATTCTTCGTAAGTAGAGGTTATTTCAAGACATCCCCTCCCCGCCACCTTTCATTTTAACACCAACACACAAACTTTTCGATATTTTTATTATTTTTGGAGTACTTAGGCACATCATTTTCCAACAAAATCAGAGTTAAAACCGTCCGGACCGTTGCGCGCCAGCCGTCAGCGGAGCGGCGGCTTTTATTTTTAAAGCGTTCACGAAAAGTCGATAGCCCGGCTCCAAAATAGCCAGACGGCACTAGGCATTTACAAATAAAAGAAATTGTGATAATAAAAAATCTTCAATTAAACGTGTATGTATGTACATTCGGTTCTAAATATAAAACCTGTGCGTGCTGAATTCGCGAAGATCATCAGTTCGCAACGGACAATCGCAAAGTGAAATTCACTGGATTCCACCAACCGATCGGACCAAAGTGATTTATCGTTTCTGCACAACTTGGGGCCTATTCGAAATGGTGACGACGTCGTGCTCGCATTAAGTTTCCGCACTAGAACCGGCGCGATGTTCAGCTTCTTCAGGAAGTCGAAGAAGGGATCCGACAGCAAGGAGGCGAAGGACAAGAAGAACAAGGAGTACAAAAGAGACACCTTCGCGGAGCGAGGAGGCCGCGGCGTCTGCACCAGGTAGCGCCGGGGACGCGCTTAAAAATAATATACCCGAGATCGCGCCCAACTATTCGTCGGAATTCGTCCCGCGAAAAAATGTCACGAATGCACCCAGTCAGGCGGACACGCTTAACGGAAAAATCGACTCGAATTCGCTCCCCGCGAATCCCGATACAATTGCAACAATGTGCGATGAAAATTCGACGACAGTCGATGCGACACCGCCTTCGGTGACCTACGCGAGACAACCGGATCAACCGGCGGCGGGCATGGCGGAGAGGCGTGGGTCCTGCGTGAAGCCGTGCGGGCATGGCACCGTCGCGATAGCGCCCTACGTGCCGCTGATAGGGAGCAAGAGGGAGAACGCCGGCACCCCTCCTTCCAGCCCGGTCGCCGAGCTGAAGAGGCCCTTCAGGATATCCCAGCTGAACGCCATCCAGGAGAAGGCCAGTCCGGCGGACGCGGATCGGGACAGGGAGGAGGCCGTCAACGGGACGAAGGATGACCGGAATACGGTCACGGCCTCGATGAAGTTACACGTGAATCTTCCCAATGGATCCGCTGCGAAGAAGCCCGCGGAGAACGGGGTGGAAAAGAACGAGGGCACGTATGTGGATTAAGTTGTACCTACCTGTTAATAAGTGGAATCCAAATAACAGCTAATATTGCACATGGTGCAATATGAAAAAACGTTTACGAAGCACCCATTTTACTCAGAAATATTTTAAAATCAAAGTAACGCTGTGCATGATCAAAAGATTTTCATTTGTTAAAAACACGATTATTAGCACTGTAATAATTTTTTTTATTTTATTATTAACATAGTTCTATTGTTAATAGACCTATTGTGGATCATCTTCCTTCGTAATTGAAGTACAAATATTTTGAAACAGTGGTTCTTTATTAGATGCGCATCATATGGGAACAATTTTTATTAATGACTTTTTTTGAAATCCAATTTTGGGGTGAACTTGTATTTTACAAATGATGAAAAACGACGTGCTCGGACGGGGTCACGTGACTTTTTGGGACCTGTCAAATTTGACATGTTTCCAAAGAGATCGTTCAAAACGGGCCAGTTTGTTGTGATTTCAAAAAGTAGTACTAACAATAGTTTTTTTTTTGCAAATTTTACATAAGTTTGGTCTAGTTATGTTTGATGAAAAGTTGACATACCATCCAGCATTTAAGATGTACATCTGTGAATGTATTGTTTTTGATTTTTTCAGTACTAAATTGATGCTAAAATATTGGTAAACTAAAATATCGTCGAGAATTTAACACTGTTCACTTCAACTTTCAACTTTGCATCAAATAGAAACGTTCCTTTAATTTACTTTAAACAATACGATTTTTAATCGATATAGTTTGTATAAAGATAAAAGATGAATAGTTTTGTAGATAATAAAAAGGTTCAAGAAACAAATGATTTAATTAGCGTACCGATAGTCACGCGATCCTCTTCACTTTTCATCATATTTAAAATACAAGTTTAAGATACGCACTTTATGAAAGTCACTGTATTATGAATTTTTACAAATTGATTCTCTGTATCATTTATCATTGTAAATAATCTACTATTAACGAATGATACTAGCGACATTTGGTAAACTTATTAACTTTGCATAATAATTATTGTAAGGTTAAATTCTGATTCATCAAACCATCATTTGTTCTTATAACTCTTAGACTTTTTTATGTGACAAATAACAGACTATAACACGATTGAGTAGTATCGTCTCACAGTTCTGTAACAATTTACTGAGATGTTTAATTGATTACTGTAAGTATAATGTTGTTTAAAAATATTATATATTTCCTCTAAAATGTTCTTTCACCATCTTTAAGACAATTATGTACCATCGTTGCCTACTAATGGTGGGTTCATGCAGAAATTTTTAGTAATAAGAATAAGAATAGTAATAAGCATAAAAGTTAAACCTTCGTTTTATAATGACCCAGTTCATGCAGCAAATCCTTATTTTTAAAATTATTACTAAAAATTATGTTTACTGCATGAACTGAGTCATTATAAAACGAAGGTTTAACTTTTATGCTTATTACTATTCTTATTCTTATTACTAAAAAATTTCTGCATGAACCCACCATAAGAATTTTAAATTTTGATGCAGAAAATTAACGACTGGGTAGTGAGTAGGTTACGATAAATATACTCTTTTTATAAGAATAAGAATAGAAAATATGGCATATAATCTTGTGAAATAGATTGAAAAGTATGCCAAGTATTTTCAACAGTTGCCAGACTTAATTAAAACAGTATTCTAAAATAAATAGTGAAAACTTGTGATGTTAATTTTATTAATAATGTAATGGCAACCTTTAAGTAAGTTCCTACCTAACGTTGTTTAATTGTAACGAACTGTGGTAAAAAAAATGTGCTGGAAAAGATTTTTTCATTGTCACAACAGCATAATCCGAACATGGTACACGTGCGTTACTCTGTACAACTAATGTTGTACATACTCTTATTTAATTAGCATTTACTGTTTCTTTACGGTTAGTCGATTACTAAGAAAATATAGTCAATTAAATGTGTTCACATCAAGTAATCAAACCGAACAAATAATCAGGTTAAAGAAAATAGGTCAACTATTTGGTAGACTTGTATCATCCTATTACCAACGCTATAAAATTGTTATTTATGTAAGTGTGTAAAATGATATGCATTTTACAGGAATTGCATACAATATTTTTTATACAACCGAAGTTTTTATATAAAAAAATAAACAAAACTTTCATATTCTTTACGCGAGTAAGAAAATTTGACTACACCTGTACATCTGTCAGTCCTAAAACTCGTATCCTTTTCGAAAGGAAAAAAAATATCTACAAAAAATAATAAATAATAAAATATAACCTATAAAATATAACTCTAAAATAAATTAAATCAGTAATAAGTTAGATAATTACAGTAGCTGCGTAGTCCTTATAAAGCTAGAATTTTAAACTCTGTAGCCAGTGGTTGCATTTATCACACAGAGCTATCTCTGAGCGACCAGTGGTCATAACATTTGAACGCTAACAGCTAGCAGCAAAGAAAATTTGAAATGTATTATTGTTTGTGATATATTATATGTTGGTAAAGGATCAATGATCGGTAATTTATATATTTATATTTCATACCTTATGATCAGTGATCACTAGTTTAAAAAATGCACACACATCATTATACAAAAAATCAGTTTTTCTGAATTTTCCGGGAAATGATAAGAGCTAGAAAGAGATTGAAAATTGCTTTGAAGAGCTCGAAAATATTTCGAAATTAGTGTACTTTTTATTTTCTTCTGCATGGCATAGTTTTCAAAATGAGAGAAAATGAGATTTTCTGGAAAATGGCAAGAGCTAGAGAAAGCTCGAAAATCGTATTCAAGAGCTCGAAAATAGCTCGAAATTCCTGTGCCTTCCGTTTTTTTTTTCTAGACAATCAATCAACGTCAGATGTAATGTTAGCATGACAAAAAATAATTTTCCAATTTTCTGAAAAACGGTGCATGATGCAGACAACTCGAAAATCTCATTGAAAATAGCTCGAAATTCCTGTGCCTTTCGTTTTCCAAACCAATCATTTTTTAAAAATCTGTCATGCTTAAATTTTGGACCCACCAATAACGTAATGAGATGGTGAATAGAGTATCCAAAAAATTAATATTTATCGAGTGTCGAATTTCTTCAAATAATAGTCTGACCTCGCATAGTTTCAATATTTTTTAAATATATTTGCTTGACAAACAACATATTTCGATAAACAACAACTGGTAACTTGTCAATATCTTTTAATAGGATCATTAATTTAAGACGTTATCTGTAATAACTGGAAAAAATACATATATTATATTGTTATGGGATTTTTTTAACATTTCCAAAATGTATGATCCGAGGTGTTTCTACTATAAAAAACGCATCATTTTAAATTATATTGACAGCGCCTGCAGCTATATATTTAGATGAAGCGCCAAATTACCTGGTGATTCGTGTAATATGGCAAAACTTCAATGGTTTATTTTTACAGAAAAATATGAATAATGGCAATGAAAATAAACGAAATACAGCTTCCTGTAAATAAAAAAGACGTACTTAATGATTTTCTAGTATTATATTTTTTTTGATATAGTTTACTGGTATTAAAATTCAAATGGCTGTGCGTTTTTTTACTGGCAGTAAAAGTAAATGGGTGTGTGTGTTTTTAAGTTTGTTTCTATAAAAATATTAATATGTATTCTCGGTTGACTTTAATTCAACTTGAATTTAATAATCAAAAAATCTCTCAAGCGCGGTCCACACACTCAGTTTTAATAACGTTTTACCGGTGCAATTCAAAATGTTACAGTACTAAATTGATGTTTACGTTGTCTACACAATTCGGTTTTAAGTAAAACGCGCAGCAGCCATGGAAGTTCATCTATGGTCAGTTTTTAGTATTTGCGTTCGAAGAAAAATGCTAGAGATGAATTGGAACTTTTTGGCGTATCCCCAAAGACGCACTTGAATACTCTTCCACTTTTATATAGAAACACTTTTTTGCACTCAATGTCCAACTATATTGATATCATCAGGAGATAATTAAGACTGAGTTTTAATCATCTCGTGATGATTGTAACATTGTTAGCAAAACGCGCATGTTCAGTGCAAAAAAGTGTTTCGTTGTTAAGTGGGAAAAAGTTCGCGTGTGAATTTGTGTGAAACAACAAACAATGCGCATATAGAGGATAATACTCATATTCTATTCCAATGCTTGCACAAAACTGAGCTGAAATAAATTTGATCATGATTGCAACGTTTTGAAGTGCACAGGTAAAACGTTATTAAAAACTGTGTGTGAACCCCGCTTTACAGGTGTTTAAATGCATCGAATTTCGGCTATAAATTAAAGCAATTAAAGCGACATATACATATAATGTAGCAATGGATATTTCTATCCTCCTTTGTTTGATACTTTTTTTTGTTGGTATACCCATAATACCGAAATGAGGTTCTATTAGAGGTACATATTATAACTATCGTAAGAGTAACTATTTTGGAACTACTTGACGTTGAACTGATTCACATGCGCCCACTTGTTACCGATTTAGACACGAAGATGAAAGCAGTATACACGAACGAGTATAAAATTGCATCCGGCATGCGTTAATAAAATCGGAAATGTACCTACGTCACTAAAGAAATCAAATTGAACTAACAGATAATATCATTTTCCACCGTGCGTACTGACGCCATAAAAAAATTAATAGAATTTTTTAATATGATTTTTTTTGACGATTTAAAACTATTTTAAATTTTCAATATTTTCTTTCTAGGTAATTGATACAGGTTTAACAACTTTAATTAAAACACAAAATCCAAAATTATTAAGTAGAAGACAAAATACCATTCAACGTGTTTATTAGAAGATATTTTTTTGTCTACATTCTACCATTTGCGAATTATTTACATTATAAATAACAGTTTTTAATTGACTGAAAATTCTGGAAATCTGAAGGCGTCAATTTCATGAGCCATGAAATGCGCAATTTAAGCATTTCTTATGACTGTTTTACACACACCTGTACAAGTTGACCTTCAGTTTATTGGAATACGTGTAAAACAGAAATTGCGCCCAATTTATTGTTCACAATGAATTGTACAATAAATTTTAAGACTGTTTTATACATACCAATTTATTGCACAATAAATTGTAGAATGTATTCTTCAATAAATTGTCCAATTTTAGTAACTGATTACACTTTGCAATATATCTGTAACAATTTATTTGTCAATTTCAACACTGCCAACTCTCAATGACTAAAACCTAAGAGTTATCATAGGTTTGTTCCTAAGAGAAACCGCTTATTATGTTGGTACCAATCGCTTTTTAGGTTGGTACAACGAAATAAATGTAAAAAGTTACTAAAAATCCCTAAAATTGGCCAATAAATTAGAGCAAGTTCTAATTTCTACAATTTTTGTGGACATTAAATTGGACGCAATTTCTGTTTTACACGTATTCCAATAAATTGAAGGTCAACTTGTACAATTTATTGTGAGAAAAATTGGTGTGTGTAAAACAGTCATTAGAATTTAGAACTTGCTCTAATTTCTTGGCCAATTTTAGGGGTATTTAGTAACTTTTTACATTTATTTCGTTGTACCAACCTAATAATGAGATAAACGGGTTCTCTTAGGAACAAACCTATGATAACCCTTAGGTTTTATCAGTGGTTAACTTTTTACATTGAACAATTTATTGAAAAATAAATTCTACAATTTATTGTGCAATAAATTGGTGTAAAACAGTATTTATGGTTTAGGTATTATCAGTACAATTCTATCGTTTTCGAAGACACCCATTGAAATATCAAGCCGTTGAACAAAAAGTTAATGGAAACCAAACGGAACTGGGTAAAGAAAGACGTGAATTTAAAGTCATTTGAATTAGTTTGAGGTCTTCCAGAATATTATTGCCACCTATTGAGTAGTGAATAAGTACAATACAACGATCGGAAAGGTTTTAATGAGAGAAGAGGCTGTTTTGCTTGTGTTGCTTGTTAGAGTGAGTCACATCTGATGAGATGTTTTTAATGACTCGTTTAAAAGGACGTTTAATAAATTTCTGGCTATATTCTACACTCATGCCATAATATTATTGTGTCGGTAGGTATTCTGAAATATCAGTTCTGTAAGATTTGTAAGCTGTTTTTTTTTTTGCGGTTCTGGAAAGCCTTTCGCATTTCTTTGTTTAATTAACTGCTCCATTTATTGCGTCAGAAACAATACAAATTATTATAGTTTTTGGAAAATATTTCACAAATAGATATTATTTCACATATACAAATATTGAGGAGCAATTACTGTTAAAATATAATTTCGTTAAAGAGCTCCGTCCAGGGTATGACCGAGCTACTATTTTTTTTATTTTAATAGAAACCTTTGTCTCTTAAGAAATATGTTTTATAGACAGTGTGACGTGAACATACATTTCTATCAATAGTCCAAATATTTCTTCATTTAAAGATGTTATGAGTAGTTAAGACTGTTTTACGCATACCCATTTACTGCACAATAAATTGTACATGTTTACTTTCAATTTATTTGAATGTGTAAAACAGAAATGGTGCCCAATTTATTGTCGACAATAAATAAATTGTACAGTAAATTGTAGAATTAGAATTTGCTCTAATTTATTGGCCAATGTTAGGAGGCATATTTAGTAACTTTTTACATTTGTTTCATAGTACCAACCTCGTAATTTTCAGTTACGCCTTGGCTTTTGATAGAATTTTTTGTCCACAAATTTCTTATGCCCGCCAGGGTGGCTTAAATTAATAACAATAACAGTTTATATTCTGTGCCCATATTATAGTGTTAAAATGAAAACATGCGACGTTGTCTTCATAATATAAAGAAGGTATGTATGTTAGGTGTTGTTGTCAATCGTCTAAGTTGAGAATAACTAAGGGTTAAAATCTAGAACATGGTGTGTTCAACTATGGATTCAGGAAAGAAGCTAAATGGAAAATTGGTGTCTAGTACACCAAGAACCCTCTCTAACGAATTCATGTAAACAGTGCAAAGTGTAAACAATTACCAAAAAAATTACAATTTATTGAAAAATAAATTCTACAATTTATTGTGCAATAATGGTATGTGTAAACCAGGCTTTAAACTTTAATGTACCAACAAATCACGGAACAAAATAGTACATTTTTTAATATAATAATTAATAATTCATACATAACTCGATGAAGGGAATAAAATATAAAGTTCCAGTTTGTACAAATTATTAACAAGTGCCTAAGTAAAAGCCCCTAATTTTTTCAAAATTTTTGACCACAGTTCACCACCCTGAAGTCAATCTCATAATATCGTGGGAAAATGATTATTCGCAAACAAGAGAAACAATGTCACAAAAGGTGTATTCCTGGTTATCCATTGATAACCTCGAATTTGACCTAGACCATGCCCTTCAAGGTCAAGGTCATTTTTATAAACGGGGAACTGCATATTGTTGAGTCCGAAAATGAGGAATGGAATAAATTCGAAACAACGATAATCATCTCATCAAAAGGTCACTCCAAAGTCAAACGTACAAAATTGACCAATGAGGGTGGTGACCTCCACAATTTGAAATGAGGGTAATCAAGGCCGGATCCGACTATAATTTTGTCAGCTCTTTTCGATTCCGGTGTCAAAAATAGGTGTTCCCGTTTGAAAAAAAAACGACCTTGACCTTCAAATGACCTTGAAGGTCATGTTCTAGGTCAAATTCAAGGTCACCAATGGATAGCCGGGGGAAAATAGTTATTCTGCTGTTACGGTACTTTTTTTAATACCCTGTATTATCATTGAACTGGCTTCATGTTGCCTTGTGCGCGGACAGGCTTCAATTTAAAATGCTCATGCTTCAATTTAAAACCTTTGTTTCAGGAAAAACCTTATAAACCAAGAGGCCAAGTTTCAAAGTCAGCTGAATGATCTGTCCAAGCAGCTATCAGTTCGAGATGCAGAAGCTAGTAAGCTTAGGTTTCAAATGGAAGAGCTTCAGCGCGATGTGTTTGCAAAATCTGCTGGAATGGACCGTAAGTACTCTATTAAGAACATTCGGTACACGTTTTGCTATTTTTGTACTTTAAGGTAATATTTTAGCAGTTTACACCGGAATTCTAGATTTTTCAGCGCTGCAAATATCAGTTTTAATTTCTGTTTCTAGGTCTTCAGTCTGAGTTAAATGCTGCCAATAAAGAATGCGAAACCATTCGGCAAAGGATAAGACAGTTGGAAAATGAATTGGAGAACTATCGAACGAAGCATGTCCAACTCACAGATCAATTATCAAACAAATCGGGTAAGTGTAAATTTGATCTGGCAAAGGTGCAAGTTATCTAGAGACCAGTGTGACCAACAACAAGGCCAAAGGCTTGTGTTTTGTGACCGGTAGAGGACAGGAGAATTTACGAGTATATTTACAATTTTTCAACAAGTTTATTATTCAAACTCTCTGAACATTTTCAAGCTTCAAATTACTGAATACTATTTAAATCTTTACTTAGATAGGTATATTATATAGACTTATATTTATATTGTAGAGTTATTTAGTAATTATGAAAAAGAAACGACAGCGAAGATAGAGGAACTAGAAGGAACAGTTAAGGAGTTGCGTGAAAAAATCGAGGACTTAGAACAACAACTAGCCAGTTTGCAAGAAGAAAAGGACAAGCTGAACGAAAGGCACGCTCAGCTAATAGTAGAAAGAGAGGAGGAAAAGAAAAAGGTGGCGGACACGATAGAACACGCTGTAAAACAGAAAGAGGAAATCGAGAAGAAATGGAAGGAAGACTTCGAAAAACTGAGGACTATAAATATACTCAAGGAGCAACAGCTACTGGACGATTTTGAGTGGAAACTTAGGGAGGTGCAACAAACTTGCAAGAAACGATTAGAAGACAAAGATAAGGTTGTAGAAGAAAAGTTACAGGAGGCATATAAGGAAGCCGAACAAAAAATGAAAGAGACTGAAGATTTGATGGAAAAGGTAAAGTATATAAAACACCAACCATAATATTATGCGAATAAAGAACGGATTTGTAAAGTGCTGGAATTTTGTGTGGCAAATTTGAATTTTGGAAATTTTTTCTTTCAAAAATTCTCGAAACTTCTGAAGGATCTTGGGTATTCCAGTTAAGCACATAAGTCATATAAATGTCATAAATGGTTGGACTTTATGAACTAAAAAGGACAATAAATGCTTTATATCAGTGGCTATTTAATATCGAGTTTCAGATATTAGAAATATAACATTCACAAATATCACATTTCATTCTAGTAGGTAGCACATATTTTGGTGTTATCATATTATATAATTAATTTTATGTTATTCTATTTTCTGTAGTATAGGTATGTATTTTTCTAGTTTTGTGTTCATATTTTTTCCCCTATTATGATCATTAAGGAAGGAAGACAGGGTCGGCCTGGGGGTGGGTTCTTATACAAAATATTTTGTTGTTAACCTGGGGCATTTAGGAACAATGAGCATAGTTACATGTTGAACTTTTGTGTGTGGAGAGAACTAGAGGCATTACAAAGATGGAACTAGAAACTGTATAATTCTTGAGCTACAAAAAGCTGCAGAGTATCATGCTATGATTTTAAATAGAGCATAATAAACACATCGGTAATTAATAATACTTCTAAAAGTTTGTCGGCGTTTTTTTCGTATTTGTCCCCACAAAATGTCACGACAAGATACATTTGCAGTCTCATGAACAATTACCCAAATGATTTTTCATTATTCATGATGTTGATTATTTTTTTAGTGATTGTATTATTATTTCAGAGTGAATCATATCGAGTTATCTATTTCAGAGAGAATCGTATTCCTCTCATGATTGTTGCGTCGATCATTGCACAACATTATACTGAAAAGTCATGTTTTGTTTACTATATTTATAAATTTAATGTATAATAAAAAAAAACATGAGTACACTATCGTCACATTAGGTACATATGTAGAACAAAATCTTTTAAAATATTTTTTAATTGAGTCAATTAAGTCACTTAATCATGTAAACCACGTAAACAACCTTCGTGCCGACTAAAATAGATGTACTTTACAAGTGACGAAATGACCTATCGACGAGATGAGCAGTACTTTAATTCCTGTTTTGGGCAGCACTAAATTCATTTACGAGTAATGTGTGACACTTGTTCTAGTCCAATCATGGCTGTGCAACCGCGTCGCTGGCCTCTAATCATCATATTGCTTTGTATTTAGTAATGATTAATGATCCTTCATCTATTCTAGGTAGAAGATTTAAAGAGTTACGCCATAGAGGTGGAACAGTTGCGTGACATAACGATAAGCCAAGACAGGACCTTGAAAGTTCTGTTAGAGCAACAGGAACAGATGAAGTCAGCAGAAGAGAGCCTGAAGAGCGAGACAAAGAAACTCAGGACCCTAATTGACATGGAGAAGGAAAACCTACAACACATCCAGAGGGTGCACCACCAGGATCTCTTGGATAAGGAGAGAAACCTGCGACAGGTCTTGGACGAAAAGCGCACAGAGATTGCAATGTATTGGGAGGAGCGATTGTTACACGAATGCGGAAGACTGAAGACGGAGCTGGAGCAGATCCATAACGAGGAGAAGTGGATGGCGATGGAGAGCGTTCGAAAGCGCAAGGACGAGGACTTCCAGAAGGCGCAGAAGGAGTGGGAGCAAAAACTGAGAGACTGTATGAAAGAGGTCGGTCAGTTAATCGTAATTAACTTGTACAGTTCACCAAGAATAGCTTTGCCCAGTAGTATGACCGTACTCGAGAGATATATGAGATGCCTACAAAGAAACAATAACAGCCTGCAAAGTTTGTTCAGAGAACTTCTCAAAGCGTTCATCGCTGCAACTACAAAAAAAAATGAGTAAAATTTCAGGTTTTGCTTACTGCGGCCAGGGGGCAAAGCTACTTTTGGTACACTGTAATGTCCGATTGAAAAAAATAAGCACGTTACTAATTCAATTTACTAATTAAATAACAATTTTTTTTCTTATTCTTTAAGGTAGCGTCTTTAAAGAAGTCACTCGTACAAAAGGACGAATACTACAGAGAAGAAATTGTGAGGCAACAAACCACGACGGACAGAGACATCATGGAACTGAGGAGGCTGATGGACAAAATCGATATGTCCCATCACAACAAATACGAAAAGGTGCTCCTGGAGCATGAAACGGAACTGGGTAAATATTTTTTTGTAAAGCAGCCACCGCAAAATGTTGGAAATTGTTTTCATCTAAAAATTCTATCAGTAAACGAGTTATTTTTATTTTACTAGGTAACGTGTGAGTGCGTGATAAGTTGGTGATTAGAAAGAGCGTCGGAGTTTCATAGAAATTTTCCGGGTTCAAAAGCTTGAGAGTTGGCAAAATGTGTTTCTCTTTTGTTATTGATTTTTCCGGTCTAAACATTTATTCTATTAGTCTAATTTTAGAAAATCGTAAGTCGTATGATCTTAGTCGGTACGTAGGCGTTATGTATTTATTTATTTCGGACTCTCTATTTATTTTATATCTGAGGATAAAGACAGACTTTAGGAATATTTTTCATTTTTGGTTAGGTACATCTAATCTAATGGACATGATTTTTTCAAACGCGGCGTAAAAAAAATTGCAAAAAGGTGCGAAAAAAAGGTTTTCGACTTTTAGGCACGAAAAAAAAAATGTTGAGTAAACAACAAAAAAACTTCACGTTATAGCGCTTGAAAAGACGAATAAAACGATTTTTGGATCATTAAAATCGGTTGAAAACTTTTTGCACAAAAAAAATAAAAACAGCGAAAATTAGCAATTTTTCGATGTTCAACTCGGTCTGTAATTATCCTAAAAATGTCTTCCGGGGGCTCAAATTGTAGTGTTTTCCAACAGCTATCGACAGTTAAATTTTTGTCAAAAAATATTCATAAGTTTTCGCGCAAATTGCGAGAAAGTAAAAACAGGTACTTAAAAAGGTAGTAAAACGGCCCCTATTTCCACAATAATTGTCGTAGAGCAATTTTGCAAAAAGCTACGTGTTCTTGAAGACTTCCTCTACAACCATATCAAATTTGAAGTCGATCCGATAATAATAAGTATCTCAAAAGCGGGTCTGAAAAACATGCAATTTTAGAGAGCGGCCGCGTGGACGTACGAGTGGAGGGGAAGTGGCACGGTGGTGGGGGACTCTCTCTCCCGCGGGCGGAGCGGGCGCCCAGAAAACGACCGCGCACGTTCAAATTCGACAAGCCGGAAACAATTGAGATTTCTCGGGAACTACTGAACGAAAATTGATGTTATTTTTTGCTGTGCCAGCGGGAGAGAGAGTTCCCCCACCACCGCGCCACTTCCCCTTCGCTCGTGCGTTCACGCAGCCGCTCTCTAAAATTGCACATTTTTCAGACGCGATATTGAGGTACTTATTATTATCGGATCGACTTCAAATTTGATATAGTTGTAGAGGAAGTCTTCAAGAACACGTAGCTTTTTGCAAATTGCTCTACGCCAATTATTGTAGAAATAGGAGCGGATTTTAAGTACCTGTTTTTACTTTTTCGCAATTTGCGCGAAAACATGAATATATTTTTTTTAAATTTGACTGTAGATAGGTGTTGGAAAACCCTAGAATTTGAACGCCGGAAGACATTTGTAGGATAATTACAGACTGAGTACTGGAACATCGAAAAATCGCTAATTTTCGCGGTTTTTATTTTTTTTGTGCAAAACGTTATTAATCGATTTTAATGATCCAAAAGCCATTTTATTCGTCTTTTCAAGCGCTATAACGTGATATTTTTTTGTTTTTTACTCAACATTTTTTTTCGTGCCTAACAGTCGAAAAAAACCTTTTTTTCGCACCTTTTTACAATTTTTTCGCAATGATCATACAATCGGATTTTGTCCAAAACATTTTCATTCGATTTGTAGGATTTTTCTCCTAATTATCACATTGAGAAAGTGCCGCAACTAATGATTTTAAAAATTCACTAGTTTTCTGCTACTTCGCCTGGACTATATAGTTTTCAGTAATACATAAAAATGATTTTTTCAATGGTAAATTTTTTTTATATGTTTTTAAATTTTGGTTTTTTGTTATTTTTTTCTGAAACAATCGGCAATAAAAATAAATAAGTAGCCGTAGTCTATGAGTTCGTTATCTTTTTTATACTCATTCTACACATTATAATTTTAGTGAAGACCATATTAGGGTAAGTATGTGATATTTCTTTGTGCAGATTAGATGCACATTATTTTCTGGAACTGTATGTACTTCAGACTGTCCATAATTTTCATTAGTAACCTCCCTGTTGCTTAAATTATTTTGGATTTTCGTTTCAGACTTTGACAAAAATTAATAATAGGTTTGTCTATTCATTTTTTTCTACACCTGTGTTCTCAATCGACGAACTTGGGATGTGTTTTGTACAAAGTGATAAATATATACTGGTAAAATAATATTTTTCTATAAAGTACATTTCTACGCATCCGTTACGGGAAATTATACTAGATTTATTTTAACTCACCTTGTTTTTCTGTTATGTTCTAAAATTAAAATAACCTCCACATTCCTCTATTTTTATCACACAAACGCCTTACCGTCATTATATTTAATCACCGCCTTTTTTCATTGATGGTCAATTGCATAACTTTGAAAACGTTTCCAGAAAAAATCAACGAGGAGCACGAGAAGAAGCTCAAAGAAGTGGAGAACTGTTGGCACGAAGAGGTCAACTTGCTTAGAAGTACATTAGAAACAGTAAAGGAACAAATGGAAAAGGAGAGTCAGCAGAAGATAGAAATGTTAATCCAACAACACAGAAATGAATTAGGTAGATCTATTTATCAGAATAAACAAAAATGGGGGCGTTTTTGGAAGTGTGTATGTCTAATAAATTCATAAACTTTGTATAAAAAAATACGTGTAATAAATAACTCATACGGTGCAGACTTTTTGACATATACTGTATATTGAGAAAACGTTATATTTGTGTCCTATGATCTTTGTTTCAAACCATTAAAAACCATAGAATTGCACTTCTTATGTAGGAGGTTATCATAAAGTAAGGGATATATTTCAACTCATTTATACAACTTCAACAAACTAAGCCAACAACAAAAATCAATAGAAACTGAATTCCTTGAATATAATAGAATTTCTTTTGCCCAACACTGGTTACCATAAGCGTTCAGTATGTTTTATCTTGAGCACCAACCAAAATCCGCTGGGTTCAGATCAGGCGATCTTGGTGGCCACTAATTTTCAAAATGTGTGCTCATAACACAATCTTGAAAAACAGCAGTTAACAAGTTTTTAACTGATCAGTAAATTGCTCCATCCGACATAAAAATTATGTTTTCAATTACGTACTCGTTTTGCAACTGTGAAATTGCCTAATCTCTTAATAGCCTAGGAAAAATAGCCAAAATAGGTACTCAAGAGTTAAAAAAATGTGATAAGTAGGTAAAAAATAGTGCAATTTGAGTGCACTACTTTTGGATCAAATCGGTTTGTAGGAACAGACCCAAAAAAAAATCATAAACCTGTGAAAAACCGTTTTTTTTCACCTTTAAAGTACCAAAAAAAAATATTTCAGAAAAACAAAAAACAGCACGTTATAGCACTTAAAAAGACGAAGAAAATCGGTTTTAAAAAAATTGAAATCGGTTCACAACTTTTTGCAAAAAAAAAATTCAAAACCTTCAAAAATTGCCTTTTTTTTTTACTATCTAATTACTCGGCCTGTGAAAGTCGTAGCGACTTCCGTGACCAAATTGTAGCTCTTTTTGGCAGCTACTTACAGTAAAAATTTTATGAAAAAAATATTCATAACTTTTGGCACAATTCGAAAAAATGTAAAAAAAGGTGTTTTGGAAAAATGGCGCAACAATTGTCAATAACAGTCCTACGGTAATTTTTCAAAGTGCGTTTGGTTCGTGAAGAGGTGATCTACAATCATACAATGGACCAAGTTTGTCAAATTTGAGGAAGTATCTCAAAAACGACATTGAAAACCGGGCTGTTTTGCGTTTCGGGCGCTTGGGACATAGTTTCTGTGAACATATTAACATTTTCATTCGTAAACTGACTACGGTCCTGTTACACTCCGCGCTCGCACGAACTCTAATGATAACCTTGTACAATTGTTGATCACGTTATTAAATACATTGTTAAGAGTGTTTCATCCCAAATAGTTTATTTTTTCCAAAAGCTGTATTGTCCATATTTTTCCATTTTGTATTGTAGACGCCCAATGGGACAATCTGATTCAACAAAAAAGGCGAAGCGATACAGCTGCTAGAGGAAGAATACGTCACGAAGTACAAAACCTTAGAGGAACAATTTTATACACAACAAAAGTCTCACAGTTTACGGGAAATAGAACTTCTTAAGACCATAGATAGCTTAAAGAACGAATTGGAGAGCAAAGAGTCCACGATAGATGATTTACAAAATAACATAGACACATTAGAAGGCGGGGTCCAGGTTCTAAACCAGGAAATTTTCCAACAAGGAGAAGATATCGTCAAATCTAGGAGAGAAGCAGACCAAAAAATAAGGTACTTTTTTAAAGACAGCTTAATATACATATGTCTTACCTATGTATATTCTATTTACAAAAACATGCACACTTTTTTGGACACTAAAAAAATATTTATTTTATTATATAAAAATATATTTATTTTTATCTTCGTTTATTAATTTAAATAATTAATTAATAAAACAGATAAATATTCTATTTTATAAAATTATAAAAACGCATATAATTGAAAATTCATTCTGCTCATCACATTGTTTAGGTAAAAAAAACTTCAGGAGAAGATTAAAACAGTTTTAATCTTCTCCTGAAGATGCCAACTTGGTTGGCGAAACGCGCGTCGAGAAAAGTATAGTAGTTCGGTGTTTCGTGGAAAACGTCCAGTTTTTTGTTTCTATGCCGAAGGTTCCAATACCCACTCTAGGAAATATTTAGGTACACTGAAAAAAGAGTTTCTTTGAATATATTAGACATTCTTGTGTAAAAAAATATTTCTTTATCTTATAAATCGTCTTTTGACACAAGAATGTTTATTAAGCTCGAAGAAACTGTTTTCTCTGTGTATTGTATGGTGTATCTGAATATTATTATTTTGTTATGAATTCAATTAATTATTGGACACTAAAAAAGTAATTAGAGACATTATTTAATTATTGGTGACATATGTGAGTAGAAAATTAAAATATTTTTGTTTGTAATAATTTTCAGAATGACAGTCTTTCATATTATTGTCTTGTTTATTGTCTGTGTGTAGTAATATAAGTAGAATTAGTGGATTAACCTTTAAACAGTGGGAGTGGTCCATGGACCAACCAGGGGACTCAAAATATATGTTTTTTTTCAGGGGGAAATTTGATGCGTTGCATATGGGAAAAGTAGTGTAAAAATTCTTGAAAGCATCCTTGACCTTGAAAATCGCTTAAAGATCAGTTATTTTTTTGCTATTTCGGTCCTATCATAGTCTAAACTCAATGTGAAGAGATATATTTTTAATTCCTTTGATGGCTAACGCCGTCCAATGGTGTGCATATATCTTTTATAAATTCGAAAACTGAAATATTTTTTTTCCATACAAATCAATATAGGAGATTAAAATTAACCTGCATACAAAACTCATAATATTTGTAATATAATTTTCTGTAAATAATGCTCATTTAGCCAGACAATCTGAAAAAATTGTCTGTTTTAATAAACCTAGCTGAAATAAAACACAAACACATCATTGGCGGAAACAAAAGGGAATTACTAATGTCGTAAATCATTTTAACGACACAGTGGACTGCATGAATAACTAACTAACGTATTTGATGCAATGCAAAATACTCTAATTGGGTCACTGTAACTCGGCCGTTGTTAGCTGTTGGGTTGCTGTTGCCGGCTCTTCAAAAATTTTCTTTAGTATAGTAATATACATAGCTAAAGTTGTTTTAATTCATAATTATTTTTTCCAGCTATTTTAAACGCCTTATTTTAATGTTAACTAATAAATTTATGTCTATGTATTTTTTTTAAATATTTCCAAACTAGCTTTCTAAGAACGTTACGAACTAACAGTTTACTGAAGTATGAAGTAACATTTGTATAGTGAGCTTAGCAATTTTAGAAAACATATCTGACTACCTTGCTTTTTTTATATTTTCACGTTCGCATTAGAAATAATATACACCTATGTTTTTTTATGCGCTGAAAACCAAAAAAAAATAGTACCGTGTATCGCGTTATCTCATCTTCAGGGTGAATTCAAGGTTAAACATTGAAATTATGATAATTTTGTCCTTGGCCTTGGAAAACGAGTTTCGGCCTTGGCTTTGGCCAACGAGTTGTGGCCTTGGCCTTTGAAAACGAGTTCTGGCCTTGACCAAAATGACACTGTCTCCTCATGACACACTTTAGGCAGTAAGTATGTTTACTGCCGAATGCTTGTTCTTTATAACTGGTATTCTTGAAATATCCTTGAGAGTGACATTTGATTCTTTTTTCATACTCAGCGCATACAAAAATGTGGGTATACTAACTATGAGGCCAAAAACGACCTTGAAATGGCGATTTTCAGGGATGCCTCAAGGAATTTTCTTCACTATTTTTCCCATATTCAACGCATCCAATTACATATAAAAACACGCTCAATCCGTCGCGCCAAATTTTTTACATTGGGCTCTACTTTGCTGGCGGGGCTGGTTGGGGTCAAGTTGGGGACTTCAGAATAGAAATTCATTCAATTTGTTTATAAATTTCGCGTGTCGTAACAACTGACATTTCCCCGGTAAAAGGTTAACATAAATACCTGTTACTCAAAATTTTAATTATCCTTTTAACGATGTAAATGGAAATTAATCTGACTGAATCCACTAATTTTGTTACATATCACAATATTAATTCATTAAACACAATTCCACTTTGTTTGAGAACAGTTGGTTAATTTTTTTTTACGTTGCAGTCAAATATTGTAGAGAACTTAATATTTTGTGTAGAAACTAAATATACATATATGTAATATTCAACCATAAAGATTAAAGTGTTTACAAGCCCTAACTAACAAAAAAAAGTCATACAAAATGACCTATTGGTAAAAAAGTGGAGTATGGTGTTTATCGTTATACTAATGCATTTTTATTTTTCCTCTAGATGTACTAAAGAGCCTAAAGACCTTCCCACAATCTCAGCTTTGTTAATTCTTGTCTTTCCTCTCCTATCATGGATCATATCCAATTCCATATTTCAAACTATCGTGTTTGTTGCATTGTCTGCCTTTCTAATCATTAACAAAACACCATAGTCATCTTTAATATTGTTTTAACTTCTTAGTGCACAGCTTTTTATATACATTTTTCTTAGAGCAGCTTAAATCGCGAAAGAATTTAAAAAAGGAATGCATTTAGATGTTTTGTAGTGTTTATTTCTATTTGCAAAATAAGTCGCTTTTATCCAGACACAGTTTGGTAGTAATGAAGAAAATCTTCATTTAGCCTGAAATCAATATTTTGCATTATTGACGCATTTATTTTTTCTATGTGTTACCTACCAATTTTATTTCTCAAAAACTATTCAATAAAACACTACTTCCACATCTTATTTATGGAGACCTCTGAATTTAATTAAAAAAAAAACACAGTACTTATTGTTAGTACAAGAAGTTAGTAGAAGACTTAAATGATCATAGTTAATAATAGATAATAATAAATCAAAAATGCATGTAAGTACACAAAAAAGTAAGAGATGTAACAATTAAAAAAAAATTTCAAACTCAAAAATCTTTCGGTTGTCAAACTTTTGACAAGTGACGGTCACAATTTGTAAAATAAACAATGGCTGTCATATGATGTGACAGTCTTGACAAGTAAATAAGGTTATAAATTAGATTAAGAATAGAAATACGTCTTTTTTTTCTCGGCCAACTTTGATGACTTTTTTTTGGATGTCAACAATGTCAAGTTTTCAAAACAACCCGTCGTTTATTGACTTTTATTTCAGTTCAAGTTGAAACTTGCATTTAAGTTTTCATGTCTATTGGATGAATGGTTCTAAAAATAAAAAAAAAAGGAAAAAAAACATGAGAATTCATATACAGGGTGTCCCCAAAAAAATGGATAATCCTTGGGGGGTTTTATAGGAAATTTAACGTTGAACAAAAAAATTCCTATAAACATGGGTCCCCAAATGAAGTCTTACTAATGAAAACCTCAAAAAAACACAAAAAAAGGCTTGTTTTTTTACTTTTATTTAAGAATTACTACGAAATGGCTCATTGTATCAAAAAATGTCTCGAAGCCAACCTTTTTAGTACATTAAATTTGGAGTAGAATGCCACCAACCGCTTGTTTCCTTGATTCATTGCCGAGATTTGATTTTTTGAAAAAAATAAATTTTTGTAATATCCATGTTTTCTCACTCAAAACCTGGTTTTTGCCATAAATACCTAAGTTTATTCTTTTCAACTCAAACTTTTTTAACTGTTTGACCTCATTTTCAAAATCAGCGATAAATGTCTTCTATGACTGTGAAAATCAGCTCACCCAAGTGGTCACAATGGTTTCTGCTATCTTCTAAAGTTCAGAAACAACATGAGGTAGTAAAAGAAAAAACAAGTTTCTGGTGATACAAAAACATTTAATTGAATGAATGATTTTTTTTCATTATTGTTACCGTAATTTAAAAAAATTTTGATTAAATGAAACAATTTCTTTATCGTTATTACAATAACAAAATTAAAGTACACTTCCATTTAAATCGTTTCAATCATATCTCGGCAATGAATTAAGGAAACAAGCGGTTGGAGGCATTCTACTCCAAATTTGATGTACTAAAAGGTTGACTTCGAGACATTTTTTGAATCAAAGAGCCATTTCATAGCAATTCTTGAATGAAAATAAAAAACACGTTTTTTGTGTTTTTTTGAGGTTTTCATTAGTAAGACTTCATTTGCGGACCCATGTTTATAGGAACATTTTTGTTCAACGTTAAATTTCCTATTAAACCCCCAAGGATTATCCTTTTTATTGGGGACACCCTGTATACATACAAGTATATGTGTATAGATTTCCTTATGATCACTGCCCACTTTTATAGTTGCCCTTTCGAAAAGTTTGATGCATTTACTCCTCTGCTCATCTTTCGAGTATTGAACAGTTCCAAAAGTAACAAAAAAAAACAACACGTGTGTAAATGTGCGTACCTACATATATAGATTTTCTTAAAACCACTGCCCTTTTGTGCCTATTTTTATCGCACTGTCGAAAACTTTATGCATTTCTCCCCTTGCTTCACCTGTCGAGTGTGGCCCTAATTCTTTTTTTCCTTTCCTATGATCTCAGAGGTCTACAAGATGCTATAGCCAAACTCCAGGCAGAACAGGAAAAAGAACGTGAAGCTTACAGACTGAAATATATGAGTTCGCAGAAGCAGGCTCAAGAGTCGATCGACCATTTGCAAAGGAAGTGCACGTGTCTGACGAAACTGTGAGTGTTTGTTAATTTTTAGTGTAATGAGGTTCCGCTATTTCATTACATACACATATCTGTTTATGTAACTATGAGTTATTATTATTGGTTTGCTGCTAATGACATGTCCGTTTTTGAATCATATTTATTTCGCAAACTTCAAAGAGGTTCATTAAGTGAGACAGACGCAGACATTGCCGTGGCGTTATGCAAATCAGAACGGACTGCTCCCACTTTAGTCCTTGGCTTCCGTGGTGCGGGGACTTGGTTCTCATTGAAATAGGGAGGGTACAAAATCGACAACAAATGCAAATCGTACCACAACGTCATCAGTGACCCGGCCTCTGAATGGGACATGCTTGTTAGTGTGACAATTATGTCTCTTATTCTATCCTTCACTTAGGTTTCACTTCCTTTCTTTTTTATTGGTTGGCTACTAATTTAAGAATACATACAGGATAAGGACACCAATACCACTTAAAACAAAAAGTCCCAAGCCAGTAAACTCCTGGTTCTTCTTGGATAACAGAAACCTATCCAGGTACTCGAATATATTATAATCGTTTAAATGAAAGAGCAAAATAGGGTGAGAGAACTTTGAATACGAGGCAATTTTTTTACTATTATCTTAACAATGGTTCTATTTACGTGTGTGTTTTTTTTTCACAATACTACGAGTAGGGGAAGGCGGGGCTCATTCAGACAGTTTTTTTCAGGTAGCCGTTTTGACAACTAATTATTAAATTAACACCCTAGCCTTTTCTATGTGAACAAGTAAGTATGTACTAATAATTTTTTGCCAAACAGTGTTTAGGTGCGTTAATTTTTGAGAAATTATAATTAAATAAAAGTGCTTTTGTCAGAATATGTCCCACCAAAGGGGTACTTTCAGATATAGTGGGGGCACATTTGGACCTAATTATTTTGTTGAAGTAGTGGTCTTTTGTGAGTAATTTAGGATATTCAAAAGTTAGGTAAGTAGGTTCATGTAACTGAAATGGTACAGTAAAATAAACGACCAAAATATTACAAAAAAAAAACCTACAATAAAACCACTGAGACTTAGAATAGACTAGAGGGAATGCATATGTTGTCACATTCGCACACCTAATTTCAAGCAGCCATATTGGTGTAACCATAATCAAAGCAAAGCTTTTTTTTAAATTTATTTGGTTTCGTATGTTAAAATTAGCGCATGATTGTAATGGTTATCTATATTTTTAAAGGCTAAACACTATTTCATATGAATACAGTTTAAACACTATTATACCGGGTGGGTCAAAAGTCCGGCAACTGCTAAATATCTTTTCAGGAGTGCATTTTTGAAGAAAATGTTCCAAATAAAAGTTGTTAGGTTTAAATCGTTCTATTACATGGAATAATTTTTATGGGGTTTTATGGGATTTTTATGCTGGTTTCATGGTGTAACTTCATTTTTTCAAATGAGAACCCACATTCTTTTTTTACGGAAAAAAATATGAAACTTTTGTCTGAAACAATTTTTCTAAAAATGTCACTTTTTATGAGAAATTCCAAGTTAAAAAGACGAGGAAAGGTCCTTATCCTATTGAACTTGACTTCTATTTTCTCTAAAGCTATACCAAACAGCCCTTTCAGGACGGCATGATAAGAAAACCCGCTTACATTGAAAAAATTACAAATTTCTAATTTTTATGGTCTTGTTTTTTAAATATTTTCTTCTTTTTCTTTTTCTTTTTTTTTAATCTAATTTAATTTGATTTAACTTAATTTAATGTTCTTTTTCATTAAACAAGTGAGTTTTCTAAGTCAAAAAACGATATTTCATGATTTCACTTTGGATTTCCCATGAAATTTTAGAAGAAATGCTTTTACTTTTAAAAACTACACCAAAGTGTAGTTTTTAAAATTATAAAAGTAAAATTTAAAAATGGCTATTTCATCTGCAGCAACCACATTGAATAAAAATAAATTGATAAATTCGATTTATCAATTTTAACATTGAATCCTTTTTTCTTCAATTATATAATTAAACATACTCAATTATCTAAATAACTTTGATGAGGCCAGAAAAAATTCGGCCTTTTGATCAATGTATTCATAAGTCTGATGTTTTGGAGAATGTTACTAGGAAGAGAATATCGTGTTTCAGATTCGAAGAAGTCAGGCAGAGGTACGAAAGAAGGGAATCGAGACAGGAAGATTTGAACACCATATCCGACCTGAAGCAGGTTATAGCGGAGCAAGAGAAAGACCTGGCGTGCATAAACGAAGAAAAGCGGTACTTCCAAATGAGACTGATGGCCCTGGAGAAGCATTTAGACGAGAACGCCTCGGCGGAAGAAGAAGAGTTCGAGGACGCGCACGCGCTGCCGATCAAACACGAAAATACCCTGCAAGAACCTCTTCCCCCGGATTTCTGCTCCGGCACCAGCGGTCCTCCCTCCAATCCCCAGAGTGCCCCCATATCGATACCTCCGACGATACTAGAATGTGATGAATAATTTTTTTTTGTTTCGTTTTTCTTTTTGATATATTTGTAACTTTGTAAGATATGGTTGTAAAAAATTCTTTATATTGTGAATGCAGCTGCAACCGCATTTTAATAAATACGTAAATATTTTGTGTTCTTTTTGTGATACTTTGGTATAAAAATTATCAGAATTTAAGCAACCCTCAAAAAATGGGTGTAGTTCAGCAATTTTATAAAGTATTTAATTAACGTTTTAAAATTTGGTGATTTCTATTTTGGTCTTTGGACCAAAGAACAAAAAGTGTTTCAGAAGGCAACTTGTGAAAGTAACAATGAAGTGTATTTAACAATGGAATAACAATGTATTTTCTTAGAGTACAAAGGAAGACAAACGAATGATGAATGTGAATGTGTGAACATTATTAATGAAAACAGTTTACTCAATTTTATTAAATATATAAAAGCATTGTAATTAAAGCTATCATTCATCAATATTCATCATTATCGAATGGATGGTGGGGGTGTCCATGCGCCCTGAAAAGAACAAAATAAACATTTAGAACAATAATTACAACTCTAGAAAATTATAATAACAGACATTCGTTTTGGTTATTGAAACACAACATTCTCTATTTGAAACTTTTTTAAATCTTCGAAATATTTCGATTTGTGTCAACTGTAGATAAGAGTAATGTTATAATCGTTTTGGTAATGGTATTTTACAAGTACACATTTTTTTTTGTATTCTAACCAATATATTTTTTTCTATAACAGCTCTTAAGTACTACTATGTCAGCAATTGCCGACATTCCCTGCTATAAGACAAAAACTTAATAATAAATTAACAGCTTTAGTGAAACTACCTAGAAACGTGCTTGTGATTGTAACAGTAGTTAACAATTATCAGTGCTAAACTTTTTGCTTTAGTTTTCGTGTTGCAATTCAGAGAGATGGTTTACCTAACAGAAATGTATAAGATAACGATTCTGCAGATTATTGGTTACGGAGACAGAACACGAACGCAGGCCGAATTTGTTCGATTATTTCAAGAAAAATTTCCGGAGTTGCCGCCGGTATCTCAGTATCCCTCAGTATCCCGTCGATATCCCGTAAGTAAAATAGAGAAGCAGTTTCGGGAACGTGGACATGTTTGGCAGCTAAAGAAAAATCCTCCCACTAAACTCAGTGATGATTTGAAATTGGATGAAATGCTTATGCTTGAAGAAAATCCACACACGTCGAGTCGTCAAACAGCTTCAGCATTAAATATTAGCCATTCCTCCATTCTCCGCGTATTGACAGAAAATCAGATGCACCCATAAATCTACTTACTCTGTAAAATAGCAAACTCTTCCGTTGCAATCGAAGGTGTCGATGACTGCTACATCTTCGGGGGCCAGTTCGAAATCGAACACGTTGATATTCTCCTGGATGCGGGATTTGGTGACGGATTTTGGGATGGGCACAACGCCGTTCTGAATTAAGTACCTGAGGATGATCTGGGCGCTGCTCTTTTTGTACTTCTCCGCGATCTTTATTACCTTGGGGTCCTGGGTTAGAATCGGGTCACCTGGTTTTGCCCATGGCCTGTCGGGCGATCCCAAAGGGCTGTAAGCAGTCACTACGATATTTTTCGACTTGCAGAAGGCGATGAGTTTCTTCTGGTTAAGGTACGGATGGCACTCAATCTGAAAAAGAGATTTCCAAATCAGCTTTAAGGAATTGAAAATAAAAATGAATTCAACAACGTCTCATTTAGATGACACCATAAAAAATACTATTTTTTGTTAATGGTACGAAATACGAACATTGTATAGATGCTGATATTTAATACACACTTTTCATGGGCAGATGTATTTCAGTATGTGCAAAGACAAGAGTAAAATATGGAAGTATAATAATATACATATAATAGATTTAAATTTAGGTAAATCTTAAAGTCTTAATTTCATTAATTTGGTGTTTACTTATTTACTTAATTGTTTATTACTTCTTTGGCTGTATATAGTTTGCCTTTAGCTTAAACACAAGACCTTTTTTATTTATTATTTATATCTCTTTAAATTTGTAAATGTTACATCCATTGACGAGTTGGCTGTACATATACATACTACTTACATATATATGGAGACATCCAAAAAAAACGTCATCAAAGTTGGCCGAGAAAAAAATACGTATTTCTATTCTTGATCGAATTTATAACCTTATTTAATTGTCAAGACTGTCACATCATATGACAGCCATTGTTTATTTTATAAATTGTGACAGTCACTTGTCAAAAGTTTGACATAACCGAAAAGCTTAGACATGACCGCTATTTCCATCTCTCTCGTTCATAGCCAGAGTTGACGTTTTTTTTTGGATGTCTCTTACATACATATGTCTGTATGTGGGGAACAAAATGTAGTAACACGTTTAATAAAAAATTCTCGACTCTATGAAAGATTCAGAAAATAGATTACATGACAGAATCAACTGAACCAAGTAAAACAAAACCAAATATCAGTATTTCTCAGTGGATTTAGCAATAATTCTTAATACATGTATGTGGTTATTCTAATTCAGTTTTTATATATGAATGTAAAATATATTTAGGTACATAGCTCTCATACATATACATAATTGGTCTCTGATAAACTACTGATCTGCCAATACAAGGTTATAGCAATTAAATCATTTTCAAGTTTAACGATTATTTTGAAATTAATAAAAAAAATGTTTAATCTCTTGCGGAGATGATTTGATAAGTTATCAAAGAGTTGATAATCAAAATATGTATGTACCTAAATTATTAAGAAGTATTGAACATTTTTCTCTAGAAATGTTCTACTTTATTCGTTTGTGTCATCATTAATTAATATAAAACATATTTTATGTAAGGAGTTATCAACTTGAAATTTTTAAAAAGAACTAGTTATTATTAAGCGTATTTGTAATAAAATACAATCAACACTTGATTTTACTAATTTTTCATATCTATACAATATTCCAATCAATGCCATACAGATTTCATTTTGCAAAACAGGACAAGTCAACTATTTAAATATTAGTTAATTGGTACAGCTATAAAAATAATTTGTTATTATAAATAATGGTGTCAGATTTATTTTGTAAGTATCTAATTTTATATAATTGTCAATGAGTTTTCAATTTCTAAAAACAAATAACAACATTGATATTATATAAAACATAAAATCTTTTAATTAGACTAAACAACCGACATAAAAATTTTATCGGAATATTGATATTTATTTCTTAGTACTCCAGATAGGTACTATAAGGTCCAATACACAGGGTGTTCCTAAAAGCTTTGTCATAAATTGAACAGCATGTTCCTGGGTGAAAATAATGTCGATTTAACACAGTTTACCTACATACAAATATGCATCCCTGCGGAGCTCCAGCCCTTGAAAGTTTATATTTTTAATTTATTCTTACAAGATATTTCCGTCATGTGTACAAATACGGTACAAATTTGACATAAGCACTCATTCATAAGGCCGCTTTACAGTTTGGACAATTTCTTAACAAATAAAGACAAATACGCGCGCGCGCAATAAAAATTGCTGCAATTTTTATTGCCGGCAAGAAATATTGCGAACTATAAAGCGGCCTTTAGGATGCAAACAAGTAGCTAGATTCTTATCTATCTCACTTAAAATTGAAAGGTAGTTAACCTGAAATTCGATTCCTTTTTGGGTCATAAATCTTAGACCAAACAAAATATCTTAAGTTTGATTACATCATATTGAAGTTAATTAAAAAATAACATGTTTTAGTCATCGTTTTCTTGAAAATTGAATTTAAATATATCTGACTTTATTTTATGACGTTTATTTTTCCGATAAAAGGTGGCAATGGAAAATGGAAAACAAAAACTTATCTCTCTTTAACCTATGGACGGTAGATGTCAATTTGACAGCAAAAATAAAAAATATAATAGGGTTCTAAAAAAACTAGTTGTATTTAAAATAGGTAGCTCCTCAGGGATGCATAATATGTATATATGTATAGGTAGATGGTGTTAATCTACAAACTTTTGATCCACGAACACGTTGTTAAATTTATGACATAACTTTTAGGATACCCTATATGTTCTTACTCATATACATTTTGAAATCATTGCAAAGAAAATTAAATCTTTCCAAAGGACCCCATAACCAATTTTTTTTGTAATGTACTTCAATGTATTTTGCATAAAACTTATAATGCTTGTAATAACCCAGGCCCACAAAAAAATTTTTTTGACTGGATAAAGAAACATAGTTTTTCCCTGTATTTTTTGACGCTGAATCCAAATCTGATTCGAAAAGATCTGAACGATCAAAAGTGATTTGACCTTGAAATGACCTTAATCCTGACGTGTTACGGTTAAACGGACACCGGATTTGGATTCAGCGTCAAAAAATACAGGGAAAAACTATGTTCTTGTTCTTATCCATAGTCAAACAATTTTTTTTTTGTGGGCCTGTGTAATTTTTGGGCCGCTCAATAAACAGGGTGTACGCTTACACTCTGTTTTCAGCTACAATTATTAAGTCTTCCATCTAGGTGGCAAAAAAATGGACAAGGCAGTGATTGTGTTCAGTATATGTCATCTTCAAAATTTTAATATATTAATGAATGTATTGAGAACGTATTAACCAATAATTAATTTACTACCTGATTTGTAACAGGGGGATAGTTGCAATCTCCAGTATCCTTTCAATCTGCCTCTTGTTGAAGTTTGACATACCAATGGACTTGCTAAGGCCTTTCTTGCAGACCGCCTCCATAGCATTCCAGGTATCTATATAGTCGACGTCACTAAAGTACGCAAGGCCACTACCATCTGGACGCATTGGCAGCATAGCTCCTTCCTCCTATTGTTATAGATCATATGATACGAGTTCTGACACAATCAATGTAAATAAACTTTAATTATAATACAAATAATAATTTTTAATAAAATTTAAATCGGATTATAACCAGCCATTAAAAAAAAATTACGTCAAAGTTGACCGAGCAAAAAAGACGTATTTCTATTCTTGTTCTTAAGTTTATGTACAACCTTATTGAAATGTCAAGGCTGTCAATTATGTGACAGCCATTATTTATTTTACAATTGTGACAGCCACTTGTCAAAAGTTTGTGAACAACAAAGTTTCGCTTCGATTTTATGACATTTTTTTAATGGCTCAGTATTATACTATCTATACATATTTCTTACTTTGAGGGCGGCAGGCCAGTGGATCAGGTAGAGATCCAAATAATCCAAGCCTAGATTTTTTAGGCTGACTTTTAGCGTGGGTTCCACCAGGTCGGGCCGCAAGAACGAGCTCCACAATTTGCTGGTGATAAACAGATCCTCTCTCTTGACAACGCCGCTTTGTATTTTGTTTTTGATTGCCGCCCCTACCTCGGCCTCGTTTTCGTAGTAGTGAGCACAGTCGATGTGGCGGTACCCAGAGTCGATGGCATCCTTTACCGCTTGGGTGACCTCTCCAGGCTTCGACTGCAATGGAAATGTAAAAAAATTACCCATATCCCTGCAGTATGATTGTTTTGTCACAGTTTGAAATATATGATATATCTATTTCTATAATTAACTGTAAATGCAGAAAAGCTTAAAAGGTCCTGGCAGTAATTTTTAATACGGTCCTGGCAGTAATACCGTAACGCCAAACGCTACAATGAAATCGTTGCATCAGTAGTTTGTCCAAAATAAGAGTCAACACTGATAAACATTGCGATATTAATGGCAATGTGGCTTATATTATAATTCTCTGGAAAATGTAATAGAGAAAATATCTCAATATCTCAATGGTCTTTAACGCTTTAAAAAATGCTTCCAAAATTGTTTCCTCGAGCCGGCGAACAGATATGGTAATCATATCTATAATTACCATAAATCTCTCTGTACAATCAATGTAAATCACTGTGATTATTAAATATGCGACATAGTCAAAATAAAAATAAAACACTGTTAATATGAAAACAAAAATAGATTAAATACAGAGCATTAGAATTCCATTACAATTAGTTAATATTTGTAAAATATACAAACTTTTTTCTAACGCGTATTTTATAAGAATTTTTAATATCTAATATGTGCAGGCACAAACAATCAACATTTTGCAAGAATGTTGTACAAGCAATATTCTTAGCTAAGAAAATGTTTTTGATGAAATATTGGTGAATACAACCCTGGTAATAACAATACCTTTTTATAGCGGTCGTCTAGCGAATATTTCGGTATAATTTCAAGGTTACGATTAGACGCTACTATTCTGTTAAGATATAAAAAAATGTTACCAAATAATTGTGACTGAAAATACGCAGGTATTGGTACATGAACTTACATAATGTAGTTTATTCCTAATAATTCCTATTTATCATCAGTAACAAATTTCCCCATATTATTATTTAATATGTATATTGTACATACATATGTATGTATGTACTACACATGTGCCTACATGTTTGTTTTAATTCGGCAAATTAGATTTTTTGCAGCTTTCAAACTTTACTTACCCTTATCCAGGATATAAGAAGAGAAATAGGTACGTACCTTCCAAGTTCCTAGCCCAATGATGGAAAGTTGAGGCCATTGTTGAATTTTATGGTCGGTACTTTTACCATTTTCTTTTTTTTAATTCACGAGTACGTACGTTCCTGCTAAATTGTTAAATCGCTACAGAACCCAGTAATCTATTGGAACACATTTTTATGTTGAAGGCCATCTGTATAAATAGCATAAGATTAAATTATTTGATTTGCGTATGTTTTTTTAAAATTCGAGATAAATTTTAAGTAGAATATAAATATATCGCCTTCAAATTATTTGTAACAACTAATTTGTGGGCTACTTGAGTCGTTAATGTGATATACTATCTCTTCTGTATTTGATAAGCATCATGAGAGATAAAATATACGAGTCTGGAGAAAAACTTACCAAATTGGTAAACAGTTGTTCTTTTGCATATGGAACTTTTTTTAGCTTGTAATATTTGCTACACCTAAGTCAACACAGGTCGACTCTGCATAGGGACTATTATAGGGTATTATTTATACAGGGACTCGACTAAAAACATTTCGACACAATTGTTATCCACAACACGTTTCTAATGTATCGTATTTAGAAAGATATTAAATAGTTTTTAAACAATAAAAAAATGTCTCATGATGAATAAATCAGTGTAAAGGTCAATTAGGTCTTGGTCAAAATAATGACGAAATTAAACTACTATATTTGGTATTCGTATTGTTGATTATTAATGCTATTTCAAAGTCTCAATTACTCTCATTTGATAATATCCAGACCTATAACGTGGGTCACCACTTTCAATCGCAATGTCGTTTCGAATAAGTATTGACTGCATACCTTAATAGTCATGCATAAAAAATACATACTTTAACTGGCATTATTTCAGCTTTTGAGTCTTTTCGCAACCATTACATTGGCCATTGACCTGGTGATATTGATCTTGGTGGTATTCTTCGATGTTGACCTTGGTTGGTCCTAATAGTTTTAACTTCACAAGAAATTAGCAGAATTAGAAGCTTTCAAAAGAATGGTTTTTATTGCGAAAACACGTACATATGTACATGGTGATTGTTTGTTTTATCTTGCTTTGCATGCATGCCTTGGAAAAGCATCTGTTCCGTTTTCATTTATTTTTTTTATTATTATTAATTTATATATGGAACGTTTCGTGTCAACTGGGACACCTGAATGGCCAAAAATGTAAGCCACGAAAAAAAATTTAAAGGTGGCATTTTCTTCGTTGAAGCGTAAACTTTCAAATGCAACGTGGCCCTTGAAAAAAAAAAAAAACAAAATGACGACTCAAGACGGTGGTCAAAACGATAAAATCCGAAGATAATATTTAAAAAAATTTGATAATGCTCAAAAAATGTGCTTTAAAGAAAAATCAACCTCTGAACTTGACAAAAAAATTATATTATTTTGACTTCAACAGCCTTGTTTGATTTGCCAACAGCGGAATCAAAAATAAAAAAGTTATGGGCTATGATCGTTATAGCCTATGTTAAGTTTAAAGTTATTAGGTTTGGGACTTGACGCCTTAGGCTATGTTAGGTTTAAAGTTTTTATGTATGGGGTTTGACGCCTAAAGCCTGGTTCTCAGAGCTTCGTCGTGTCGCTGGCGACACGTCGCCTACCAATAAAAACGTTTTATTTAATTTCCCCTACATCCCACCAAGTTTATTTTACTGTCGCTGCGACTACCGTGTGTAGTTGAAATATTTCAACTACACAATCTGTGGCGAGTCGCTCATCTTACTTTGTTTATGTAAATGGCCATTTTTTTCATGGTTTCGGCGTTACAAATAAGAACTTCGACTGCACTTCCGAATACGGAGTATCTCCAAATCGTTTGAAATTTGATATATGGGAGTTTTTTGGTGTGCTGAGTACGAATCTGCATATAAAAATATTCGCAAGTGTCTGTAAGTGCCCACAAGTAAGGTTAAAATGGTATACGCCAATATTACCATTTAAAACTTCCACCCTCGATATCTCGAAAACCAAGTGACATATACCTGCGCCTATATACACTCAACATCCACATTTCCGAACTTTTTACGTTCCGCAGACTTCCACATTTCCGAACTCTCGTCACCTCGGGATAACCGAACTACTGGCGCATGCGCAAAGGGTTTTTCTGGCTCATTCTAGTACTTTTCTTTGTTTTTCGAGGTTTTTTATGCAAATGTGATACATACATACACGTGTACATGTTAATAAAAGAACGTTTTTCAAACAAAAAAATGTCAGGTGCAAAGGAGAGAGTGATGCAGGTAATTATTTTGTAATTCAAAGTAAAGGTTTGTTTTATTGAACATTTTGTTGACGTAACCTATAATAATATAAAACTGAAATGACAAATGATGAGAAAAATATGTATTTTTACGAAAACCGTGATACAAAACAAACATTATTGTACTGTTTATTTGTAGAGAAAAGAGCCTGTGAAGAGGCTAACCTTGGAGCAAAAGCTGGATTTGATCAATCACGCAAAAAATGGTGTTAAAAATGTTGATCTATGTAAGATGTACAATATTTGTAAATCGTCAGTGGCAGAAATTCTTGGAAAAAAAGAAATTTACTTTGAAAAAACTGAAAAAAAAGACGAAAATTGAGTGGACGGATTGACACAATAAAGTGCACCGGTACTTATGATACGCTATTTGAAAGAAGTGTTTTTCACTGGTTTGTACAAAGAAGAACTCTTGTCTCAGGTGTGCTGCTGAGGGAGGGCGATTTCCTCTTTGCTGAATTCTGTGACAATCGAAATGTTTGATAACAATCGCATTATTGTGTTTACATTTTTTTTTTCATTTCAAATTTCGCGGTTTTTTGTCGTCAACCAATCAGCGACAAGTTCGGTTATGTGGAAGTACAAGTTCGGAAATGTCGTGAGAAAAAGTTCGAAAATATCGTGAGTTCGGAAATTTGGAGTTCGGATAAGTGGATGTTGAGTGTACATAAATGTTTATTTTGCGGCGCCACAGAAATCGTAATCGTGCACATTGCACGTGGTTAACCTTATTTGTGGGCTCTTCGAGGCACTTACGGACACATTCGGGCACTTGCGGGTATTTTCATACGCAGATTCGAAGATAGTCCGTATACGGAAGTATATCCAGAACTTCCGCAAATACAAACTGTCTATTTAGATGTTTTGTGACAATCTGCAATATTTCAAATTCAAACTGTGGTATTCCGTGTCGCGACTACTGCAAGTAATAAACATTTTTTTGAACAAATGAACACTTTGGAAGTGGTTTATCGTTTCTTTGAGCGATGCCTACTAGACAAATGAACTATCTCGATAGGCATGTTCGATATTTTTGCCATGAGGCATGCCTACTGGACAAATGAATTATCTTGGTAGGCACGTTCAATATGTTTTTTAAAGTGGTATGATAGGTTTTTTTTGGCGATGCCTTGGACAAATTGACACCTTAGAGAGCATTTTTCGATTTTTTTGTACGATGCCTACTCGACAAATGAACTATCTCAGTAGGTACGTTCGATTTTTTTGCCAGGGAGAACTTTTTTTAGCGATGCCTACTGGATAGATGAACACCTTGGAAGTAATTTTTCGGGTTTTTGGGATAATGCCTACTAGACAAATGAACTATTTCAGTAGGCATGTCCGACTTTTTTTACTAAGGGGTGTAGGAAAATTTGCAACGAGGCTATAGATTTGAGATTTTGTGAATCAATATAAAAGGTGACCGCAGATGATAATATAAATGCTCCAAATGTATGACAGGATGGTTTCAAATAATTTTCAGTTACAACATAATATCCTTTACTTTTACTACATGGAGATAAGTGATTGTGGTGATCTTTTTTATTAACAATAATATAGAGTAGGTAAAACACAGGATACTTTCGTGCATGTGCATTGTGCCAATACTAACAAAATACTTCACATTCCTTTTTTCAGTTTAAAAGTCATTTTTCGAAAATAACCCTCAGTATTCGTCATTGGCAAACGGATGGTCCTTGTGAGTAAGAGCACTGAAAAATAAAAATGTGTAGAGAAATTTCTAGAATCATGTATAATGATTTTTTTAAAAATATGTCTGAAAAAAGAGTTACTGATAAGCTTACTCGTAATAATTGTCAATAGTATCGTTAATTGTTGATGATACAAAAAATAACGATAATTAGTCTGCTAATTATTGAGATAAAAACAGAAAATTAGAAAATGTCGTAAAATTGTTGTTACCAACTTTTATCAATTGGCATTTTACGTCACTCTCTATGCATTATAATTTAATCGTTTTCATAAAGAAAATTTTAATTTGGCAAAAATTTATACTCACTCTGGATATGGGCAAATTCTTCCATTGCAGTCGAAGGAATTTATAAGCCCGATATCCTCATCATTCAGTTCAAAGTCCCAAATGTCAAAGTTCTGTTGGATTCTTGACTTGTTGACGGATTTAGGGATGGTAATGCAACCTCTTTGGACCTGATACTTCAGGACTACCTGGGCCGGCGTCTTTTGATACTTTTCCGCAATTGCCTTGATTTTTGGGTCTTCCAAGAGTTGCGGATCATCCGGTTTGGCCCAAGGCCTGTCTGGAGAACCCAGGGGCTGTAGGCCGTCACCACAATATTTTTGGATTTGCAGAATTCGATCAGCTTTGTCTGGTTGAGGTACGGATGAACTTCAATCTGAAAAAAAGGAGATTGGAAACAGAATTTTTTTTATAAGATAAACAAAAGGGAAACAATAATTTGTTTTCATTTTTTAAAATTAGAAATTAATTCAATTATTCAATTTAATTCATTCAGTCAAATCAATTGCAATTTTAAGAAAAATGTTTTTGAATATTTTAATATGAAACTGTACCTATTTCATGACCTTGTACAAATTTGTCAATCATTTCAGGATTACTAAGTTTAATAATAGAAAAAAATATACAGTAAGCGGCACCCTAATGCGTACATAGCCAAATGAAGGGCAATTGATAGTTTAATTTCTTTGTTGAGTAGATGTAAATATGAGGTGAGAACCAATCTCGATCCAATCGCTAGCGCAGGCATATGAAAGGCATCCGGTTTGTCGGTAGGGCTGTTTAAGTTAAAATTTAAAATACCACTTTATATTTTATTCTGGTCTAGTGCCTGATTAGAAAAGTGCGATATTACGAGATTATTGCAGAAGCACTACATACATTCATAAAAATAAAAATGGATATGTATGGAAGGCAATGGCTGACACGCCAGTACATCTCCTGCGAACAACTATTCGCATACTAATATAAAATATAAATTAACCAAACGACAACAAACGTCTAGTCCCCGAGCGCTGGCGCAGATTGAATTTGACATGCGCAGATGCAGTTCTGTCTGCGATTCGCCGAAATTTTGTACGCCTTGAAGCCGAACCATTGGACTGTTTGTTCTGCCTTGTTTCGGTGGTGTCATATCAACATAATATTCCTATTAGATATTTTAAAATAGTTGCACAGCTTTTTACAGTAATATTAACTGTAAAATTATTTCACAGTAGTTGGATTGAAAAAAGAAAACAGTAAACTTTATTATACGATACACAACGCAGTCTGAAAATTAAATTGGCTTATATTAATTGATCGTACATCAATGCATTTTGTCAATATATCGTTTTTATAAAGACTTATTATGCAGAGTTAAGAGTTACAGTTAGTTCTGGCAACGTTGCTCTAATTTCCGCTAATACCCCCTCTAATACAACCAAGCCCCCCGCCTAACTATGACATAAAAATGTATCATTTAATATGTAGTTAATATCCACTTATGTAGGCATTAGGCTGCCGCTTACTGTATATCCTTGCAAATAGCCAAAAAAACAGCGTTTTTTGCACTTTTAGGGTTAGGATTACTTCGAAAAACCTGACGTGATGAAGCAAATCTGAGGTCGGATTCGGATTCAACGCACTTTCGGATTTAAAAAAGTATCTTTCTTGGTTTCTGGTCTGGTTCTTGGGTGTAAAATTTGTCGGCCTGTGTTATTTGCCAGTGTGTATACATATAATTATGATTTTTCTTTTAACTAAAATTATTATACATGTTTATTAATAATGGCGATACTAACAAGGAAACCTCCCCAACCCGAACACTCTATTTCCTTCATTTTTATATATGTTGTAGGACATCAAAAATTAAGACATGCATTTTTTTTTTCGGCGGAAAAACATATTTAGGGGGTGATATTGACCCTCAAAGTTCACCACCAAAAACAGTTTTTTTCTAAATATCTCGGGTTCTAATCAATATTTTTAAATGAAACAAAAAAATAATTCCTTATTATATAAAAACAAATGTTTCGCAAGTGATTCCGACTGCAGGGGTTCCAACCCCTATGTTTTGTTTCGGAAAAATGATGTTTTTCAATGGTTTTTTATAAATAAAAAAATTCATATCGGCTCAAAAAAAATTACAAATAATATTTATGTAAATGATATGATAAAATGAAGTTGACATATTTCTCGAAGCTTTTGATAAAACTCCTTTTAAAGGAGTGACCTTCCTGTTCGAAAACGGCAATATGATTAGAAATGGCATTTTAAAATAAAAAGTTTTTACTTTTTAGGTAATCATACGAATTATTTATATTATGTCTTAAATGTGCTGAAAAGGGGTAACTACCTTCCCGAGATATTTAGAAGAAACTGTTTTTGGGGGTGAACTTTGAGGGTCACTTTCACCCCCTTAATATGTTTTTCCGCCGAAAAAAAAAAATACGCGTCTCTTAATTTTTGATGCTTTACAACATATATAAAAATGAAGGAAATCAGAGTGTTCGGGTTGGGGAGGTTTCCTTGTAAGTAAAGCCCGTGAAAAATTCCTATTTCCGTAGAATGACCCATTAACAGCTGTAAGTTAGAATCACTATCCATTGCATAGTTAGGAAAAGTATTTATTCTTTTTGATGTTTATGGAATTTGATTTGATGTTTAGGAAAAAAGAAACTAGAAAAGAAAAATATTTTTTATGCACAATTTATCTTATCATTTATCAGTGAGTGAATCATACAAATCCCCGTTTGTTAAAAACACATATTTACAATATTCAATAAACGAATTCGTTATCACCTTTTGTGCGTGAAGAACGTATGATATATAATTTGACAGTCAGAAGATAAATACAATATACAATACACCACCGTAAAAATTGTTTTTCTCTCATAACACCTATTTATCAGATTCGCATGGATTAACTCTACTGATAAACTACATTATTTAATAACTTTACCGCCTTTTTACTTAACGATGTCACAATTTATTATGGTGATATAATACTTCATTTTTGCTAAGAAAAGCACAGGTATTTATGGAATATTGTAGTAATAAGTGAGAATGATGTGGTGTTTCTCTGTTTACAAATATGTAATATAAAATTTCAGAAATCCAAAACATTACATTTTAAAGCAGATCTATTAAATTGTGAGTTATAATTTATTAACAACGTTTTGATCGAAAAACATAACTACACTATCTCAATTAACAGTTAAGCCTACCTAAGTGTAGGTATATTTATTTAAAATAATTATTATTTTTTTAATGTATATGGTCATACTTGTACATGATACACTGTACAGTATGATTAATAAAAACTATTTTTTTTAAAACACCTATTAAGAAATAAATATTTATAAAATCTACTGATGAAATAGAAATATGATAGTTCCCTTTAGTTATCTCAGTGAAAGTATAAATATGCAAGTAAAACTATATCGTAAGATAAAAAAAAACCTCAAAGTATGCCGTAGAATCCATCTTACATGTCTTAAATCAGTCCTCTTAGAAATGTTCTGAATTATTATTATTATCAAGAAAATTAAATATCGTAATCACGGCAGAAAAAAAATACTTTAGAGATGGTAGGATTTTTTTTATCTTGTGATATTTATAATGAAAAATTTGGGATCTGCATGTGTCTTACTTGGTTTGTAACTGGCGGGATTTGGCAATTTTCAAGCAGATGCTCGAGTTGCTTTTTGTTAAAGTTCGAGACGCCGATGGATTTAGCAAGCCCCTTTCTTTGCAGCTCTTCCATAGATTTCCAGGTGTCTAAATAGTCGACATCGCTGTACGAAGTCTTGCCATCTGCATCAACAGGAAACAGCTCCCCATCTTCCTAAAAACAAGAATATTTGTGAATACAGCCCAAAAAATTCATGACTGAAACAGATGATCAATGTGGCCGTTTTTATAAAAACGGCCACATTGATCATCTGATCAAGTTCAATAAAAAAGAGTTAAAAAATGTTTGTACTAAAAAATTTTTCTCGAAAAAAATAAAATCACTAACATTGTGCTGTCAATGAATGAATATTTTTAGAAGCTGATGACTTATTTTCATGCTAACGCATTGTTGAATATTTGAAATAAAAAAGTTTTATGGAATACGTATTCTTATATAATAATTTTGTTTTCAGATCATAATGGAGAGTAATCTATTAATCTTGTGTTTGGTGTACCAGATTTTTTATTTTCATTACTACAAGCTAAAAAATAGCAGATGTAACGACAGCTTTTTATGTAACCCAAACAGACACTCATAATTTATAGTCTAATTTACTTACAATAAGTTAATTTATATACAAATGGGAACAAGTACCAGTTGTTGACATTTGGAACAACTAAGGCCATAATCATTTAGGGAGTGACTTCCGCTGCTGAAGATATTTCTAAATGAATACAATAAATGGTTTGAAAAATTATGGAGAGTTTTTGTTATGTGAATTTTTCCAACATTTCTCCTTTGAGCTTAACATTAGAAATTGAAACATACTGTTTTGACTATTTTGGGGGAAATTTTGATTAGAATAGAGGAAATTATATCGTAAACATATTTTCTTCACTGACTATGTAATTTTAAAATCATTACAAATTCTTAAAAAGCAGCTTGCAAGAAAGTTTTATAAACAAATAAATTTCAACACAACAGTGTCTATGTTACCTAATCAATGAATTGGGTTAAAAAAACTTATATAAAAGGGGATATGGTTGACTGTTTAGATACAGTATGACTCTAGACTGGAACAACTTACAGATAAACTTTGCTCCATTTACAAATTATATTTATACACAAATTATTACTAGTTTTATTGTGTTTTACTCGAATAATACCTACTGTAAAACAAGATAATAAGTGTGGAATGTATTTATTATCCTTGTCATCATTATACAGATTAGGAAATTGCACCTTTACATATTGGCGATACATGTGTAGAAGAGAATAAGTTAAAAGACACCAGGAAGGACAGACAAAGAGAGTTAGATGCCACAATGTTTCACGCTCGTACACGTATAAGAAACGTATGAGACCTGCGCGTGATAGAAAGTGAAGAGAGGCGTAGTTGACATGGCCCATCACCGACCGCCTATCGCCGAATTGGTTAGTTTTCTCTAGAGTCTAGACAATAATTCAATTCACACGTGCGCATTATAATTTATGAGCGGGGCGTCCCGCCTACATAATTTTATTGCTACCCTATTGATGTAAACACGAAAGACAGAGAATAACGTTCATAAAAGTTTTAAAATGACATGTCAGTCTGGCAACTAAGGATATAATATTTCTCTGTCAGTTCCCTTTACTTGAAGAGTTTATTCTTTTCTATCTTCTAATGCTCGGCTTTGAAATCTTGGACTTTCCATCCCTGTATATTATTATATTTAAGAAATACTAAATTTTCGAATGAATCGTAGGTAGACATATATATTTTTTGTGGTTTACTTTCCAATTTCCATAGGTTTTTATATTCCAATCTATTTGTATGTATGTATATATGTATAAAACTGTCTTAACAGTTACCATTGACAAACTATAATTAATGTGTTATCAATGTTATCATATGAAACGTCCTGGACATATTATATTTCCTTTATGTTTCTTGCTACCTTCCACCCCCCATGGAAATTTAAATTAAAAAATTACAGTGAAGGTAAACACGCAAACACATTGAATGAAGATAACAAGTAACGGTACATGTCTAAATTATTACCTTTAAAGCAAACGGCCAGTGAATTAGGTACAAGTCCAAGTACTCCAGGCCCAAGTGCTTCAAGGTGGTCCTAATCGCGGGCTCAACCAGGTCCGGTCTATGCATGGTGTTCCACAGTTTGCTGGTGATGTAGAGGTCCTCACGTTTCACCGTCCCATCCTCTATCTTTGCTCGGATGGCTTCCCCGACCTCTGTCTCGTTGCCATAGACGTGGGCGCAATCTATGTGGCGGTAACCGACGTCTATGGCGTCCTTTACTGCCTGTGTCACTTCACCAGGTTTAGACTGCAAAGATAAAACAATGACATGCAAATAAACAATGACATGTCTTTATTTCCCATATTTAAATCACAAATCAACAAGAAAGCAAAAAAAAATAGGAGGAAATAGGACGAAGTGTCAGCCGTGACTAATTTACAAATTTTCTGTGGGCTTCCGTCAAATATATAGGGGTAGGTAGTCTAAAAAATAATGAAATTAAATAAGTCATGAGGGTGATTGGAGATAAAAATAGGCAATCAAAGTCAGTGTAGTTTAACAGCGTCAGTTACAAGCGATGCGGTATACTGAAGTAATAAACTAATAAAATGGTTCATCAACAAATTTTATGATCTCCCTGATCATCCCTAAATAAACCATTTCTTAGCCACTACTGAATATGTCAACTGTTGTGGAAAGATATGCGTTCTGTGTGTATTGAACACACGATTCCGTGATCACAATTCACAGGTGATTTGTGAAAAATCATTTAATTATTGCTTTATTAGATTAAAATAAATATAATAGAGCCGAAATCGCGGATCCTAACAGAACTGTATTAAAGGGGAGTATAATTAAAAATTATCGTATTTTCGTACGGAAATATGGGACCCTCTCATCATATCTTTATTTTCTAAAAATATGTGCATCACCAGAAAATCTTGAAAACGATTTGCAAAATGATTGCGAAATATATTTTTTCTTAATCATCAAGTAAATAGTCTTTTTATTCTTGTCACGTTTTCGAAATCTCAAGATCTATTAGAGTTATGGGAATTCTAATTTGTATTTCATACCAGCATTTCGTTTATGAGAGACATCCAAAAAAAAGGTCAACTCTGGCTGTGAACATGTCTAAGCTCTTTGGTTATGTCAAACTTTTGACAAGTGACTGTCACAATTTGTAAAATAAACAACGGCTGTCATATGATGTGACAGTATTGACAAGTAAATAAGGTTATAAATTCGATTAAGAATAGAAATACGTCTTTTTTTCTCGGCCAAGTTTGATGACGTTTTTTTTTAGGATGTCATTATATTAAAACAGTATAAGTTATAATAAGTTTTTATTCTTTACTTGATAACTGTGGAAACCAAAATTCACAAATATTTTACATTATTTCACGTCGTTGCACAAGTACGGTAAAATGCTAATCTAGGAGTGCAAAGGTCCAAAAACGAAATATACATAGATAGATCTTTGCTAGTATTTTTAATGACAATATAAATGTCCAAAGAAGACTGAAACCCACAATTTTACTTTTGATTATTTTAAAGCAAGGCAAGTGATGGAAACTATTAACGTTGAGCATAACGTCAAAATAGGGCATGGCTTTTTCGTTTCCTATCTAACGTTTAAAAGCTTAATATGAGATTCCATTTATGATAACTGTATCCACATAACATATAAAAATATACTATTCAATACATTTTTCTGAAATTTTAAAATATTTATGTCAAGAGGGTTTGTGTAAATTAATTTTGTTTTTTTTTTTAATGAAATACGTAATTCGCATGTATTCCCGTTAATTTTTACACAAATATTAAGAATGAGGTGTACCTATAGTTTTTGTTTTTACCAAATATGAGTGCAGCCAACTGCAGCTGAAAAAGTTATTTAATTTTTTAATGGCCGAGAAAATTTGTTTAACAATTTACTAGTCACATTGGTTCCATTAATTTCCACAATCATGTGTACTAAAAAAAGCTTCGGAAAAAGAACAATATCGATTTTCGAAGATGATGACGTTGAAGAAGAAATGAAAACTCAGTTCAGAACAAATCGCATTTTTCATACCGTTTTACATACATATATACATATATTGTAATTTAAGTTCTTCTTTTGAACAGAAAATAATATAAAAATAATGTAAATAAATTTAAATATAAAACAAAATTATAAAAAAATATTTTATATAATTTTTTTTCTTAACTGAAACTATCTCAGTAATTTTATAAACTTTAATACCTCTCTTTATACTTATTTAATAACATATACAACTCAGTAATGCAAAATTATCTATCAATATGAACGGACATAATTTTGCACTCCTGAATAATCAGTTTGCCCCACTGTGCGTTACCAAGATTCGATTCGTTCGATTTTCTGTTGTTTTGAAAGTTTCGTTTGAATATTTTTTGCTATTATAACCTTCTACTTGCGTCTGTTCATCACTCCCCAAAATATGATATGGGTCCATGTTTTCTTACGAAAATACCAGCATTTCAACTGTCACGGCCACCTGCTTCTCCTTAACGCGGTTCTGTTAGGGTCCGCGATTTCTTGACCCTAATTATAAACCAAATATGGAGACATCCAAAAAAAAACGTCATCAACTCTGGCTATGAACGAGAGAGATAGAAATAGCAGTCATGTCTAAGCTTTTCGGTTATGTCAAACTTTTGACAAGTGACTGTCACAATTTGTAAAATAAACAATAACTGTCATATGATGTGACAGTTTTGACAAGTAAATAAGGTTATAAATTCGAATAAGAATAGAAATACGTCTTTTTTTTCTCGGCCAACTTTGATGACGTTTTTTTTGGATGTCTATACAAAAATAAGCTACCAGATTTTAAATAACTCATTCACCTAAAGGCACTTCAATGTACAGAACATTTTCTGTACCTTTTTCATTTTGTAGGTACCTACCTATTATACTTAATTTCGATTCATCCATGAATTAATTTATTCAAACAATTTTTTAAACTCTTACAAAAGGGATAACCATCCCTACGTAGGTAAACATGATTTTAATTTACTGACTACTTTTACCGACTTTATTTTTAGGTATGTACATAACTTGGGAAGAGAGAATAAGAGTGTATAATAAATTTTTATTGAATGTAGACTATTCCAAATCGATAAAAAGCGTGGGGTGGTCATGATATGGATTTATCATTGGAAGTGAGTTTTTCTCAGAAACGCTGGGAGAAGTTTTTGTGAAAGGTAAATTATTACATCATATTGTGGAGTGATTATTACATTGAAACAGAAGGCTATAATTGCAAAAAAAATTTGAAATGAAACTTGCAACAAACTCGAAAAATGGCTTGCTCACCAGAAAATCTTGATTACAGCTTGGGAACAAGGTATTTGTGATTTTCTGTTTCCACAATTATCAAGTGAAATATAGAAACTTATTATAACTAAACTTATTATAAAATACTATCAGATACGAAATGCTGGAATGAAATAAACATTGAAATTTCCATTACTTTAACAGATCTCGAGATTCTGGAAAAGTAACAAGAATAAAAAGACTGAATTTAATTGGTGATTAAAAAAAAAAATGTTTCGCAAGTATTTTGTAAACCGTTTTCAAGTTTTTCCGGTGAGGCAGACATTTTTGACCGTTTCATTTGAAGTTTTCTTTTGTTATCATACAATTCTATTTATGTTTAATATAATCGGTCCCCCAAAAATGATGTCTATCTCACGTTTCCTTATGAAAATACCAAAAATTCTAGTTCAACCAACCAACACTGCACACAGTGCTCACTACTTCCCCTTAATACTTAATTCGTTTCCGTTAGGGTCCGAGAATTTGTCGACTCCACTCATAGGCATGCCTTTCGAATCTACGCCTAACCTTGAGTATTGATTTAGCTTAAATATTACAACGTACATCCTGTCCTTTAATAATATATTATGACACCCACTTACACGGTGAACCTAACCTAAACCTACCTAACGGTAAACCTAAGTTAGAAAAAAGCTTTGAATACGAAAGTTTTCATTTTATATTTTTTTATTATCTTTGGCATCTTCAGAAAAAAAAAAACAAATGAACGACTACAACAGTGAAAAAAACAAGGACACGTTTTTTTTTAAAATAGAACACCATATGCCTATATTAATTTTTCGATAGATTGGCAGACCCTGTTCTCCTCTTTTCAAATATACTACATATTTAAAAAAGGTTTGTCCATGTTTGGTCCGGCCCTTTTTGAAATATTTAATTTTAAATTATATCAAGTTTGGAAGAAATTGAATCTAGTTGGCCGTGATAACTTGATAAGCATTGCTACTAAACGTCAAAATTAGAAATCGAGTGTCTTAAAAAGTGGTAACTCCTATATTTTACTGGTAAGTAATATTTAAGTCTTCCTCTTCATTTCTTCCAACGAATCTACATACGTATGTATTCCTTTTGGAACCTTCGGCATAGAAATAAATTAACACTTGAAGACTTTCCACCACAAACACCGAAACACTTTCTTGCACTCGACGCGGGTTTCACCAACCATGTTGGCATCATCAGGACGGGATTCAAACTGAACCAGTTTTAATCATCTTATATTCATTACATCTTATATGACTTATGTCATATTGTTATTGCACATTCCTTATTCTATTGTTATTTGAATAAAAAATATGAACTACTTGTTGTTCTTCTTCCTCTGAATAACCCTTTTTTTAATACTGTCTTAAGACCACTTTCTATGCCGCCCGATTTCTAATTTTGATGTTTAGTAGCAACTATTATCACGGCAAACTAGATTTCAATTTCTCCCAAACTTTATATACCTACCTAATTTAAAATTAATTATTTCCAAAAGGGATGAATCAAACATAGATAAACCCTATATATTTGAAAATAGGAGAAATATGACCTACTAATCCATCGAAAAATATACATAGTTACAAACATATGTAACTATGTAAGTTACAAATATATCATTTGTTTTTCTTGCGATGTCAAAAGATCATAAAACAAAAAAATTATAAAACACGTATTTAAAGTTTTTTTTTTTATTCTTTTATGGTTCACCCTGTACGTGGGTGGCAAAATATAAAAGGACACGCTGTACCTAACAAAATACGAACATTTAAGTTTTATAATGTAAACAATAAACACTTTTCGACATGAATTGAAGTCCATTTTGTTTAATTTTCAGTCAGAAATACCTAACTAAATAGTATTTTGCTTTTAACTTTTTTTGGTGCAAAACAGCGGAAAACTGTAAGAATGTTGCACTATTTTAAACTGGCTATACTTCGGTATCTAGGTATTCACTTAATAATTAGTAATTAAGGTACCTAATTACCTACTGTTATGACGTTTAACCGGGCATTTTAAGTTAGGATCCAAAATAAAAAGTAAAAATAAAAGTTAGCACACAAGATAACTGTGCACCTCTACCTACTGGTAACTATTTTAAAACGGAAAAGTGTATTTGCATTAAAAAATAGAAGTAGTTATCTAAAATTTTATCTTTTTTACTTTAAAGATATTAGAGGCTACCAATTAGGTACTTACATATCCTAATATGTAACTACAAACTCATATTCACAAACATGAATAACTATTGTAACTACATTATTCTAGTCGGTTGTAGTTTTTTAATAAAAAATGTACCTACGCAAATAAATTAAAATGTTTTTATCGCTTACGTTACTTTTATTACACATGTATGTACATACATATGTATGTAGGTACCCGTTATACCTATTCAAAAGTCAAAACTGACATATTTCATTTTATTTGAAAAGCTACCTAAATGCATTTTCGGTTTTAATATATTTTAACTTATTCATTGATAACATCCTATAATGTGAGTGTGACAAATGTGAGTGTGACAAATGTGAGTAATTTACATATATGTATATTTTTTTGGCATCAAAAACTATTTATTGTACTTTGATGCTTTGATGCCTTTGCAGATTGATATTGATGATATTAAATCTGTATTTCACACACGACATAATAAATGAACTTACCTTCCACGTTCCCAGGCCAAATATTGGAAATTTCTCACCATTATTAAATTTCACAAAAGGCACTTTACTAGCCATCGTTTAAATACGTAAGTTGTCTTCCTGGGCGATCAAAACAAATTCAACGAATCCAAACAACTAGTCGTCTCGTCTCAACCGTCTCGACCACAAAACATATAGGATTGTCTCGACAATGCCAACGGAGGTAGTCGGGAGATGGTCGGGAGTTCATGAATGTTCTTCCAGAGACGGACTTGCGTAGGCGCAATATCATGTAAAAAATAAAGGTACATATATACATACTAGGCTGTTTTTTTTGGCGACTATTTTTTTCACTCCCGTCTCGAAATTTTGTTGGAAAAACCAAAAAAAAAATTCTCTTAAAATATGAGCCCTTAATATTAATATTAAGTACTCGCCCTCAGCGTGTGAAGATTTCCCATTTAATATACACGTAAATTAGTTTTATTTTGTCTCATTTTATGCTATTTCAACGTTTAAAAAAGATATATTATAAGTATACTCAACAAATTTATATATAAAGGACTATTATATACAACGGGTTTTTTTTCTATGAAGACAAAGAAACATTTTTCTTCGTATTAACGTTTTCTTAAATTACAGCTTAAATATTTTAGGTTACTTACATTTTATTATCTTCATAACTTTGGAAACATAGATAATAACTTAAAAATGTGAGAAAAAAATGAAAAATGAATAGATTTAAAGATTTGAGTCGTAAATTCACGACAATCGCAAGTTACAAAAAAATCGAAGCTCATTATCTCGAGAAATGTCAATAATAGAGATTCGGTTATTCGGAAGGACTTATACATATGTAAGTATGTATGTACCTATGTAACTAGCGACCCGCCCGGCTTCGCACGGGTGCACGCGGACTTTTTTGTAGACCTTTTTAAAGTGTACAATACTGTAGTACATTATTTTGATCTATCTCGTAGGGTTCAGCCAGCGTTTGCAATGTAAGCGCAAAAAATGTGTTTATTTACATCACATTAGAAACCTCTAAAATTATCAGTGTTTCTCTACTATATTATGCATGTATTATAGATATCTTCCTCTTGAATCGCTCTATCTATTAAAAAAAAAACGCATCAAAATCCGTTGCGTAGTTTTAAAGATCTAAGCATACATAGGGACAGACAGACAGCGATAAGCGACTTTGTTTTATACTATGTTATGATGTGTGCAACCATGAAATGATTTTGTTCCCTATTTTGCCAGATGAGCTTAGTAAAAATATGTACTTCTTACAATAAACATACTTCTGTTGTAATGTGATTATATTATCATAATGTAAGTTACTACTTGCGTGTATTTCCACTTTTTTTTGAGACTTGCAATGCAAAAGGCTTTGCGCTACACGAAGAAATACATATGTACATATAATATCTACTATATTATGTGTAAATAAAATTTGTTTCAAAATTTAGGAGACTGGCATTTTAAATAGTTTTATTTAAATGAAAAATATTTTTAAATATTAATCAATTTATGCTACATAATTATGTTTCTGTATTTATTAAGCTGCTACTTTTTTGTCATTCTAATTAATAATATATATGTATTTGTGTTGTAAATACCTAGTTGGTTTTAGTATATAACAAGTACTAACGTATTTGTTTTGATAATTGACTGTTTTGATGTTTAGAAAATTATCACTTACAATTAGTGAATTTAATAAATTATTAATATAATACCATAGAAATATTTGATTATATAACGATTTTCTAAACTAATCAATTAATTTTTCACGTTATTATGTTATATAACAAAATAAATATAGTTAATCAAAGCAACTAATTCCATCTCTGCCAATGAAAATTCCAGTAGCGTACCCAGACATTGGCCTTGGGGGGGGGGGGGGGATAAAAATTAAGAAAAATTAAGAAACAAAATTTTATTGAAAATTCGAAATTCGAAAATTATTTTAGATAACAAAATCTAGTCGCCTAGGTCTTTTTGCCAGTTCATCGATAATTTCATTTTCGGAAATAGGTAACTCTCTATGAAAAGACATCATTGCTAGTCCATTAAGCCTGTTTTGAGAAGTAGAATTCCTCAGGTAGGTTTTTATGCGTTTTAATGTTGAGAATGTCCTCTCTGGTGTGGCTGTGGAAACTGGTATTGTGCACAATATCAACAACAGTATAGGGTAAGCTTGTTGGTTGCATAATTCCAAATGCGCTAAAGCCTCCAATTGGGCTACTTTGAACGTAGGTACTCCGCGCAGGAAGAAATATGCCACCCTACTTATAGCGAATTTGGCTAGTTTTTTATTATCACTTTGGACCTCCGGGGGGGGGGGGTATATATCCCCCTTATCTCCCCCCCCCGTGGGTACGCCACTGGAAAATTATATTTTAATTACTGTTTTAATTTTTTTGAGACTTAAGACTGCGACCTACATGAAGAAATGTAATATTTACGTTATGTATAAATCAAATCTATTTTTTCAAAATTTAAAGGTTAACTGACGTTTTAAATAGTCATATTTAAACGAAAAACAATTTTAAGTATTATTCAATATGCCCTACCCTACTATGTTTTTGTATTTATTAAACTATTGAATTTGTAAAATTATAACTTTTCATCTGTTTTTATTATTATTATTCTAATTAATATATGTATATCTGTGTTGTAAATACCTAGTTGGTTTTAGTATGTAACAAATACCAACGCGTCTGTTTTGATGAAATGACTGATTTCTATTTAAATGAAAATTATCACTTAGTGATTTTAATAAATTGTTAATAAAACACAATAGAACTAAGTATGTATATTTGTATGCATAGTATGCATATGCAGATATGGATTTTCTAAACTATTCCAGGAATTTTGCAGATTATTATGTGATATAACAAAATAAATGTAGTTAATTAATGCAACTAATTCCATCTCTGCCTATGAAAATTACTACATATTCCCTATATCGTACTTTAAATGTTCCATAAAAATTATAATGAGATCTTCCCTTCTCTCTCTTTCCATTCGTAGCCATTCTTATTGTGTACAAGAATTTGTTGCGATTAAAATTCCAATAGGTGTGATAAAAATTAAATTGTATGTATAATAATAAGTATGTAGTTTATTAACACCTTACATATTCAAAAAAATGTACAACATTTTAAACAGATGTACTCTTCATATCTTTTTTTTATTATCTCTGGTGACATACGAGGTATGTAATTTAATAAGGAGACTGGCAACGTAGCACCCGATCTCGCAACACTGCGGAGACGGGTCTTGTAAGGTGTAAGGGGGTAGGTTAACATGTAATGCACCTTCAATACAAGTTTGAACTTGCTAGAGTCATTTGTTTGTTCTCTGTGACCGTTTTCGTAAACCGTTTTTTGCTAGTGCATTTTAAAAATGAGTGACATTTGATGGTGGTTTAAGGCATTCTCAGAAGAAAGAGAGTCGATTGAAGATGAACCACGCAGCGGAAGTTCTTCATCTTCAAGAACCGATAAAAATGTCGATAGAATACGGGATCTTGTGCGTTCAGATCGACGACGACAAGAATGATCGGGGAAGAGTTAAATTAGAATCACGCCACTGTTCATCAGATTTTGATTAACGAATTGGGGATGAGAGAAAAATCTGCTCAAAAATGGAACGATCGTATGGAACGTGTTATACTGCTAATGAGACTTGAAGTGTTTGAGTACGACCCGGAAACCAAGCGCCAAAACATGAAATGGTACACTTCAAGCTCTCCAAGATCCAAAAGAGCAAGAATGAACAAGTCGAAGATCAAATGCATGCTGATTTGCTTTTTTGATAGTCAGGGAAGTATCCACAAAGAGTGCCTCCAGGCCAAACTTTTACAGAGAGGTTCTTGAAAAACTAACAAAAAAGGGTCATGCTGTGAGACCAAACATCAAGAAGTGGATATTGCATCACGACAATGCGCCTTGTCACATAGCCATTATAGTAAACGAGTTTTTTTAGTCATTAAAAACATTCTTGTGGCTCCTCAGCCTCCTTATTCACCTGACTTGAGTCCTTGTGACTTTTTTTCTTCCCGAGATTGAAAAATCACGGATGTCATCTTGGGACCATAGAAAACATTCAAACTGCTGGAACCAGCTGAAGGCTATTCCAACTATGTATACGAGTTCCAACACTGCTGTGAGGAATGGAAGAAACATCTCCAGCGTTGTGTGGCTTCCCAAGGAAGTTATTTTGAAGGGGACAATGCTGAATTGTAATTCTATTCGAATAAAAAAAATCAGTCTCATTACTTAATTTACACTCCTCGTATATCGTTTATTCCATTACGTTATCAATGTAGGATTTCTTTTATTAGTCAAAAAATCGTGTGTCTTTTATTTTCATTAATAATAATAATACTTTTATCTGCTTTACGTCCATTTTTTTCTTCAAAGTTGTAGTTTTCATTTCATAATTTAAAAAGGATACTGTGTTATATCTTTATTGTTTTCATTTCAGCATTTTCACTAGACATTCCACCAAAAAATGGATGTCTCCTAATGGCACGCATGGTATCAAATAAACATATGCAAATATTTGATTTGGCCACATATCACGTTTAATATCTATTTACATACACATATCGTACATTTATTACGTTTTAGACTCAAGAAAATATCCATGGTTTTGTACGAATACGTTTTCGAAAAATTTACCACCACTTTGTGGAACAAATAAAACACTGGAATTAATAAAATACATGTATTGCTGTAGATACTTAAATACATAAAATATCATTTGGTGATCAAATGATTTTGATTAAGAGTAAGTGGGTGACTTTCACATTGCGATTGCTGCCTTAATATTCATCTTTGGTGAATGGGTGATCTTTGTGCGTGTAGGCCCTAAAAAAGAGAATATAAGTTTATATATTATTCCAGTTGTATTCTTTGCACTCTAAAGAGGAATCACTTAAACCATTAGTTGACGCAATAGAATTGGAATGGAAGTGAAAGTACATGACAAATGTACATAGGTCAGACAGGTGGTTGTTTTGGTAGTAGACATAAAGAAGATAATATGAACTAAATAATATAATATGATAAGTTACAATGTAGCGACTTCGGACATTAAAACTATAAGCTACCGAAAATTAAAAACCGCAAGTGTCTAACGCGAATAGAACGCAAATGGTGCTAAGTGCTAACTTAAAAAGTGTTACGTTAATTTTGACGAGCAGTTTATTTTGGATTTATAGATAGAGTTGCCACCTCAGAGAGACCGCTGACCCGGAAATTCGTGAAAACAATCTTTAAAAAGAATTCCTGATTTATATTAAAATTATTCGAAACGTAACAATTGATTTTGTGGTAAAACTAAACAATAATGAATTATGTCAAAAATCATTTTTTACTTCAGAATCGTAATCAGCAACCCAAAAACTTAATAATATGCATTTAATATCAACTTTTTACTTTTTTAGTGAAATTTGGCAGCTTGTTGACAGCTGTCATTAAGTCGAAATTTATTTTTGACTTCAGATTCGTGATCAGCGACCCAAAAAATCATAATATATTTTTTTTAAATTCGCTCTATAAGAGTTTATGTGGGTTATATGGGGGTGGAGAGAAAAATTGACGCGGTAGAAATTTGTTTTGCCAAATTTGGTTTCAGTGCATCAAAATACATAGGAAATGATGGGTCTGATCGCAAAGAACATTTTTTTTAGTAGACCTGTGTAATCTGTATTTCAAAAAACTACTGCTAATAAACTTACTCTTCGTATGGGCAGATCCTGCCATTGCAGTCGAATGTGTTGATGAGGGCGATATCGCCAGCGTTCAGGTTGAAGTCCCAAATATCGAAGTTCTGCTGAATCCTGGACTTTGTCACCGACTTGGGAATGGTGATGTTGCCTCTCTGCACCTGGTACTTCAAGACTACCTGGGCGGGCGTCTTGTTGTACTTCTTCGCGATCTTCACGAGCTTGGGATCTTCTAGGAGCTGGGGATCGCCGGGTTTGGCCCATGGCCTGTCGGGGGACCCCAGCGGACTGTACGCCGTCACAATTATGCCCTTGGAGCGGCAGAAATCTATGAGTTTCTGCTGGTTGAGGTAGGGGTGCGTTTCGATCTAGTGAGAGAAAGATATATAGGTGTGACCCACGTTGACTTAGGGATAGTAACTATTAATATCTAAAATATTCGGAGTGAAAGGAAAGGCGGTGAGGAATCAGCCACACAAATGGTCCGCTACCGACCGTCTGTGCGCGGGTTGAGCATGCGGAAATGACTGGATGGACGTAGGTGGGGCTTTATAGAAAGGGCATATGCGCAGAAACGCTTTGACGTTTAAAGATTAGAAATTGTATATTTGTATACAGTTATTTATTGTACAATTATATACAGTACTGTATAAATAATTTCACAGAATATAGTGTCGAAAGAAAATGAAATTTCTGACATTTATAAAGTTTGCATTTTGGATTAACGCCAAAAAATATGATTTATATAAAAAGGACAAATGTCATGATGTCAAAAGACTAACATAATTAATATATAGTTTACAACGTTTTTATACAAAAGAATGTGAAAGAAGGCATTTTAAGCACGTGTGAAAAGTATGTACTTAAAACACTTCTGTGATAAGTGTCTAATGTATATTTTGCACGTGACAGTAATTAAATAAATGATTCCATATCTCGGCCACTGTAACTCTAAATAAATTTGATACCTGATATTAACACTTAAGTATGTAAAATTATTTAAATAGTGTTATATAAATACAATCTTATTGCTATTAAATTCACTCATTTAAAAAGAAGTACCTCAATAAAGGTACATTTTATAAATTCACCATAAAGGAACGAATTTATAATTAATTTTTAATAAGGAGAAATTATAAGAAGCACTATCAATAAGTATTGCACGCTTAAACCACTGTAGACATTTTAGCAGTGGCGGCTGGTGATAAAGGGCACAGGGGCACGTGCCCAGCCCAAATTTCAATAGAACATTTTTCTTTTGTGTTAATTTACTATAAATTACTCTTACAATTATATCAATTAATTGTATACGACAAACTATTCATATTCTAATTATTATTCCTTTTATTCCACAAATAATGATTTTTATCACATATATATATGACAGCCTATCGAACGAGCACCGACCCACCGTGGTCTGAATTCGCATCGAGCCACCGTAGCCGCATTTCGCGCGTACGTCGCGTTTCCGAGGGCACACAGTACATATGTATTCCAGCCCTCGATTTTAATCGGGCTTTTTCGGTGACTGGTATGTTTGGAGACAATTTGCAGCAGACAGACGTCGTTAAATCGTTCAAAAATCAGCTGAACGGGTCACACTTGTTGAGTGACCTTTTTTAGTGATTGTGTTTATTTTCTTCGCTGAGAAGTGTGTTTTTACTGTTTTTGATTGTGAAACGTTTCGAAATGAATTCGGTGGACTTTTTATTGACTAATAAAGATATTACATACGAGATCCGAACGGAAATTAAACGGTTAGGAAGGCCGATACCCGATTTGATTATTTCCAAAACAGACGTAGGAAAATCGCGAAATTTTTCACGAAATTGTAATAGTAGTGTCTACGACAGATTTAAGTGGTAATGTGTCCTAAAACAAAAACTGTTTTTTTTATTTGTTTAATGATGGGTGGCAACCGAAGTGCATGCACTCAAGAAGGGGTGAGTGATTTAAAACATTTACATGAACGAGCTAAGGAACATGCTAGCTACAATGAAAAACAATTACATAACATCTTAGATTTTAGTGTGTTGGGAAAGGTAGACATAAGGCAACAGCTTGATAGTGTTTATCGTGAAAATATAAGACGTCACAATGAAAATGTGGATAAAAACACATATTTTAAACCAAATAATTAATTGTATTAAATTTTGTGAAACAAATCCGGGACTTTAATGAAAAGGCGATTAACATTTTTTGTGAACAATAAGGACAGGCGAGCTGATTTCCTCTACAAATAACGGTAAGATATCTATATCAAATTTTTTTTCACATGTTGCCACCCATTATTTTAATATATTTAAGCCCTCAATATTCGTGACTAAATATTATTTCAAAAAGCTACCAAATCCCAAAAATTATTCTTGTGAAAGTCTATATTTTTGTATAAAAAGAATTTTTCATTGAAATTCTGAAGTGTCAGTAAAACGCATGACCTTGAAAATTTTAAAAATTTTCGCCTGCGGCGCCATTGGTAGCTAATAAGTAATCCTACTGACACACACATAACACACACACGAGCCGTCACTGCATTTTAGACCAACTACATATGTATATTAATACTGTTTTTCATTGATATTTGTTCAGAACTATAAATATACATACACATTATCCCATGTTACGTTGCAAAATACATACAAGATATAGGTAGTTTTTGGCGCACCACATTATCGGTGGCTATTAGAGCACGAGTATGGTGACATTGGTGCGTAAACGCGATAAGGATTAAGGGAGGAGTGCGAAAAAAGTTGTGCGTGGTCTTACTGGCAGTTTGCTTTGAAATCATCTGTATGTAATAGGTGTATCTGCTAAGGGTGTTTGGGCTATTTTAAATTAAATTTACGTAATGTGGTCTTTCTGTTAGTTTTTTTTTTTTTTGTAAATTTTTGTACACCCTTAAAGAGTATTTTGTTGTCTTGTACTTACTTGGTTAGTGACGGGAGGAATGGTGCAGCTCTCGAGCACGCGTTCAAGTTGTCGCTTGTTGAAATTTGAAACGCCAATCGACTTAGTTAAGCCTTTCTTCTGGACCTCTTCCATGGCCCTCCACGTGTCGACATAGTCGACGTCGCTGTACGCGACCGAGCCGTCAGCCTCTGTGGGGAACAATTCTCCATCCTCCTGTAGTAAAAACATTAGTCTTCAGTACACAAAATTAATAGATAGTGGATACGAAAGAAATGTACTCGTAAAATCAGGAAATGTCACAGATTTTTGCAAGCACACACTTTTGCTTATCTTCTTTAATTTTAGGTTGTACTAAAATCACATTTTTGACATCCTAAAAATATCTAAATTGAAGAAACTAAATAGGGATATAAAAAAAACATTTTTGTAAAACTTTAATGAGAAAAAAATTACGTTTATACACCTAGAGGTACATAATTATAATTATACTACTCAATTTTTCGGTTGCAAGAATAATTTCGGTTCTTCTTCGTTCTTCTTCGGCGTAGAAATAAAAAACTGGACGTTTTCCAAGAAACACCGAACTACAACACTTTTCTCATTTTTTTTTGGTTGTCGAAACGCGCGTCAAAAAAAAAAGAGAAAAGTGTAGTAGTTCGGTGTTTCGTGGAAAACGTCGTTTTTTTTTTCAATTAGATGTAACAAACATTAGTAATTGTGTGTAAAGTAAAAACAAATATTTTTCATTTAAAATATTGCAATTATTTACATTTGTTATTTATTGGACTAAAAAACACTTTGGAACTGGTGAAACAATTTATAATATAGTTTATGTCCTTTTTAAGATTACTTTTACCGTCTAAAAAGGTAAGGCTTTCTTTTTACAGCGTATGCTATGAGTTTAATTCCGCAAAATGACAGTTGTTGTTACCTATCAATTTTGTTGTTCCCTATGGAACAGTAACTATGCCTGGAACCTGGAAAACTTTTGTTTCTTAATGTTAAAAATCTACAGGCACTTTACTCCTCTCTCCTACCTTTAAGGCAAAAGGCCAGTGGATCAGGTACAGGTCCAGGTAATCCAGTCCCAGATCCTTCAGGGTAGTCTTGAGGGCGGGCTCCACCAGGTCCGGCCTGTGCATCGTGTTCCATAATTTGCTGGTTACGTAGAGCTCTTCGCGTTTCACTGTGCCATCGGAGAGTTTCTCCTTCAGGGCTTCCCCGATTTCTTTCTCGTTACCATAGACGTGGGCGCAATCGATGTGGCGGTAGCCGTAGTCGATGGCGTCCTTTACAGCTTGAGTCACCTCACCAGGCTTAGACTGGAGATATACAGAATTAATTAATTGCTCTAAATGGGGGCTCATATAGAGGTAACTTAAGGGTTATATTATTTTTTTTTATGTATAAACTATCTTATAATGATATTCAAAGAGATTTTGGGGGAGGAGGAGGGAGATTTTTACAGCTTATTTTCCGAACAAGTCTCAGCGGTCCAGAATGTTCGAAAAAGCCGCTCTACTGTATTATTACAGTTCTATTGGTAGTTTGCGTCGGTACAAAAGAGTTATACTTTCTAAAAATATACATACATGGTGTTATTCAATCTTAGGGGAAGCTAATAGGACGCTACAATAGCCGTATTGTTTATATGATTAAACACGTTTTCAAACTTTAAACGCGTTTTTTTTTCGAACTTGTGTTTTTCAAATTGGCGTACAACGTAGCTAGCTGGGTTTTTATCCGACAGACTTGAAATTTTAATTGTAGCTTCTTATATAGAAGTACACACGATTTTTGTGATTAATAAATAATCAGATTTGCAATAAACAATTTAAGGTCGATTTTTTAAGAAAATAATGAAAAAAAATTGCTGTAAATTTGCGAATTTAAAAAAAAATAATATCTTGGGTACTTCCAAAGAAAAACTAATTATAAATTAAGAATTGTTTTCTGTTTCTAAGTGGTGTACCAAGACTGCTGCATTGTCATCCTATTTCCTCCTCCAGAAAAAATTTGTTTCATGTTATCTGGAGCTACGACGCTATTTTGTAACTTGAATGAAAATAAAGAATACTTTTGTACACATTAATACCCATAGAAACAAGCGTCAACATTTCATTTTGATCCATTACATTGGTATGGAAAAAAATCCCAAAAAAAAGCTTAATTATTCAGCGCGCTTGGGTAGTCTAACCCCTTAAGTAGTAGGGGAGGAGAATCTAACGTACTGGGATGTGAAAGAAAGATCTGAGATGTTCAATTGCTGAGTTCTTTCTGCCCACCGTCTGTCATTTGAAGTTTTTTTTCACATACACGCTATTAAAATAACTAAAAAGCTAGAACTTTGGACGATACACACATTTACAGATAATTTAAAGTCTTTTGCTCTCATTTGAGCATATATTTATTATACATATATTACTTTATATATTAATAATTTGCTCTAATTTGATGCATTACAGTTAAGGCAAGAATTCTTTTATTTTCAAGGATGAAACAAAAAACGCTCTATGCTTTTATAACAGAACAAAAGCCTAATTTTCGTTATTTCAGTAGTTCGTATCAGTCTACTGAAACTAAAGCTCATTGAAAATGATGGCAATCGTTATCACTCTAAAATAAAAAAAATAAGAAAGGAAATGTCAGTTTATCCGTTAGTGCTGTTTGTATTCATTTTGCCGAAGTAATTGAATTAAAATTAGTTTATTAACCATCATTGTTGTTTTTTTTTTTTAAGTATGTAAAGTAAAAACATGTTGATGTTTCTAGATTTTGCTACGTGATACGACAATTTAGAGGCCAGCTTTACATATGTAGGTAGAAATTATTAGTTTGGCGAGGAGGATTTTCATGCAGAACAGTGGTATTATTTGACAAAAAGATTTTTGTGGATGTTGGACAAATAACGAACCACTAATTTTCTGCCGACGTTTCGTCCAATTTACTCCGACTAAAGTTATTTGTCCATCCCCAAAAATCCTTTGTCAATTGATATTTTATGGACGCGGCCGATAACTACTAGTGATATTATTGTACGTTTAGAAGTCTAAAGTTCGTGGGAGTATATCTAGAAAAAAGATAAATATTTTCTACACAACCGATTTTTTTAATTGTCATGACAAAAAAATTATTCTTATTCATTAAAAAAAAGTATAAACAGTATATCGAATGTGATTTAAGAATGGTCGTTTAGTATCGTACCTGTAACTTGTAATGCAAACCTATTATCTTTTCATGATTGCACTTTTCATGATCGTTTCTGTGCATTTACAGTATCCGCACAGTATAGCTATTAGTTTAAGTGAGGCTTAAAACACAGGTACTAACATATATGCATTATTATTAGGTAATATTTCAAGATAGTAAATACATACGACTACGTACATATTTAACGTCATTTCTTATTTTTGGCGGTACAAATTTCAATTAAAATAAAATACCTGCGTACCTAATTCAAAAAATAACACTTTCATATAAATATACCTGCGCATAGAGATATTATCTAATTCATGATTTTTATTAGCAAGTTCACGTTAAAAAACAATATGTATGTCAAATTTTCAGTTTGTTTTAAGCTTTACTAAAAAATTAAATTCATGAGTTAATTAGATTTTGTGTTTTTTGTCTGAAACATTACCGAGACAAAAAAATACATCGTGTCTCACCTTATCTAATATTTTTGAAAGGAATATGAAAGACAACATAACTTTATTATTGTGAGATAATAATGTATGAGACAACTTAAAGTAGGTAGTATGTAAGTAGGTACTTAATTATTATTGAATATACTAACATTATCAGACGTTTAATTAAAATTTTCCAAAATGCTACACTTAATTAACTAGTATACGCGAAAATAAAAGTTTGACAGTATTTTGTAAATCATCTGAGGCCAATTGTAAAACATTTTATTAAACAAATATTTGTGTAATAAATCTATTGGAATCTTATTGTGAGGAATATCACATATCACATTATTTATGACTCATCACTCATCACTACTTACCAGATTTCCATTAGGTGTACAAGTTAATAGTTTAAATTAGTTCTCTAAAAACAATAAAATTTGACCTTGTTTATTGTTGTTCGAATTATTGTAATATGTAGTTAAGCAGTTTTATAGATGACAACAGAACCAGTGGGAAAATATTATTTTAATATTATTAGCTAAAGGATATTAATTAAAGAATATTATTTTGTAAATAGATGTATTACTTTTTATTATTGGTCGGATTGGAACATTCATAGGCATGATATCTGTCCTCTACAATTTCTTAAGTATTCTTCAAAATTTTATAGGTATTCAGATAAGAAAGAAATTATGCAAACTATAAAAAATTGATAGCACAATAACAATTAGTATTTAGTGTAATTGTTTAATACAGATAAAAACTTTTTATTATGAAAAAGTTTTATTTTTGAAAATTAATAATTTTCGTTTCTGAAATTTTAAATTCGAGTCAATTTGTACGAAAGAAAACAAATAATTCAAAACGCATACTAGGTTCACTTTAAAAATATATTTGTTTACCTTCCATGTCCCCAGGCCGAAAATAGGAAACAATTGGCCATTGTTAAATTTTACCATAGGAACTTTTGCCATGTTTGCTTATTCACTAAAAATAATTTAACAATTTAACACTATAAGACGATTTCAATATGAATGATATAGAATCCCGCCTTCTCATTTATTTGAGTCCAAGAAGCTGTTTCACGCATGGCAATTTGAGTCGTGTCAGGGCTGGATTTAGTTTATTTCGGACTTTGCAGATGCCTACGTTTATATTTATGTAATAGCAGATAGGTATAACAAATCGGTTTAGAGCTATTTATACGTTTATTTTAACAAGTTATCTACCTGTCGAACAAACTTTTTTTTTGCTTTTTTTATTTGGCTTGACTTAACCAGCAATTGTTTTATAATTTATTGTAAATCACATGTACCTACTTAGGTACATGTTCTCTATCTGTATATTACCATCTTAAACAAATTGTTTTTTTTTATATGTATTTATATGTTAACAAATGCTTAGGAATTTGTTGCACGTCCAGAAGTGATTTTATTATTAACAAAAGGTATATACGAATCCGTCTCTGTCGTCGGTTAGAATAACATAAATTAATATTACTTTATGGTTTGTGTTAATTAGTATTTATAAAAATATAATATTATCTAATAAATGTTGTTCTTTGAATCATTGTAAAAATAAAATTAAAATCTTACTGGTTGTTTTCCTTAATTTTATTCTTCTTTCTATATTCACAATCACAATCAATTTGTGTGGCTTTCTAATTAAATGGATTCTAATGAAGTGGAAGTATATTAATAGAAAACAATGTTTAATTGAAATTATTAAGAAATAACTTGAATACTATAGTAACTTCGTTTCTGGTGTCCATGATGGATTCAATATACATAATTTGAAAAACGTTTGCATAAACATTTTTTTGAAACAAAAACAAAAGTTTTATTTTAAATTCAACCTATATAAAAATTGTAAATATTATCAAAATCTCATAATTTCATGGATTAGCTTTATCAGCTGTATTATGGAGTGATTGATGTTTGTTTCATATTTTGTTCTATGTATGGACATAAAGTTGTATATACATACATATGTACTAATCTAATCCTTCATATGAATGTTCAGGTAAACTTTATGATACACAATAAACATCAACAAACAAATCAACATTTTTTGTATTTCAACCAGTAATTTAAAAAATACATGCAGAAATAATGTGTCTATTGAACGTTTAATTTCAATACTTGCGTAACTGTATTTTTAAGATAACGTATTTGAATACGTTTGTAATATTGATTCATATCATTCCTTTATTTAAACACAATAAAAAATGTCAGAACGTTCGTTATTTTTTTTTAAGTGTATTACAAATAGTAGATACGAAGGAATAGGCAACAATATTTTCCGTTAGTACTTGCTAGCTCACTGGCTCCTAAAATAGAGAACTGAGTTTGATATTATCTACTAAGGGATTTTTTTTTTGAGAGAAATCTGTATATGGGCAATTCGCGTCAACCGGATCAGAGCCACGACCAAAATTAGAAGTAACCAAAAAATCGACCAAGGGCTTTTACATTTAACATTTTACTTTTAAATGCCGAGTGCGCGTTTAAGAATCCAGTATGACGGCTCCAATATGGCGGCCGGAAGCCGGAGAAAAAATCGAATGTCCAGTAAAAAAGCTTGTAAAAATAAAAATTCGCAACCGATCGGGTCGTTTTTCGGCTCAAATTATAGCTGATGGATGGATATACAAAGCTGGTGTGGTAGGTTGACAAAATCCAACATTAGTGGATCCAATATGATGGCCGAATTTTTGAAAATTAACCTATTTGCACTAACTTTAGTATACGAGAGTACTGGGGATCACTGAAATGGGGGATCTGGGGCTCAAGATGGCGGAGGAAATTTTCTAAAATCAATCGATTTGTACTAAATTTATTATACGTTTTTTGGGGGGATTTTGGGGTCACTATTCACGAATCCGAGATCAGATTTGCCAAATTCAAGATGGCGGATTCAATACGGCGGACGTATTTTTTAAAAATCAACCGATTTTCACCAAATTTGATATCCAGGCGGTTTTTGGGGTGGCTGATTACGAGTCTGATGTTAGATTTTTAAAATTCAAGATGATGGACCCAATATGGCGAAAAATCAATAACCCAATCCACTATATTGGGTCCGCCATCTTGAATTTTAAAAATCTAACCTCAGATTGATAACCAGCAATCTAACCGCATTCCAAATGTGCGAATCGGTTGATTTTCAAAAATTCGGCCACCATATTGGATTTTTGACCGTCATATTGGATCCACCATGTTGGATTTTGTCAACCCACCACACCAGCTTTTTTAAGGGCATCCATCAGCTACAATTTGAGATAAAAAACGACCCGATTGATTGCGAATTTTTATTTTTACAAGTTTTTTTTGATGGACACTCGATTTTTCTTCGGCTTCGATTTTCCGGCAGCCACATTGGAGCCGCCATATTGGATTTTTCAAAGGCGCACTCAGCATTTGAAAGTAGACGCTCTAAGCTTTAAAATGGGCCCTTGGTCGTTTTTTTTTTGGGTTGCTTCTAAGTTTGGTCGTAGCTCTGATCCGTTTGACGCGGATCGTCCCATATACATTTCTCACATAATTTTGCAATTTTAGTATTCGTTTTGTGTTTCTTTATACGGCATCAATTAAAAAAATATTTATTTAAATGTTATATAATACAAAAAAAATATATCTATAACAAATAATGCTGCGTTGTTTAGATCTCAATATTTTAAAATCCTTGACCCCTCGTAATCTTGTGGTTAGTGACTGTCGGAGGTATCTTAACGAAATCCTCTAAAAATATACCGTGTGTATTCTAAATGAGACATTTTATATACACTTAGAATCATATAAATATTATACATGTATAATTTAGTAAATTCAAAAGTAAATAATGATAAAATTAAATAAAAGTATATACTTACTTAAATGTTTTTAATTCTGTATGATAAGTATTCGTTGCACTTAAATTAAGTACCTATTAAAAAGTAGGGATGTAAAAGTTCCGGAAAAATCTAGTACCTACCTCTAAAATAAATAGATTGTTTATATATATATTTTTTGCAAATTATATGTTTTTATATTCGTATTTACATTTAAAAATAATGTTTGATATTCGTGTTTTATGAAAAACATGTTATTTATCAGAAGGTATCCAAGTTTTGAATGAAAAGGTAGTTTGGAAAAGAAAGAACCTTAACGCTATTGAAACGTATTACGCTCATATGGAAAATTACTTAACCAGAATATACACAGTTCCAGAGCGAGATTTAATTATAATTAGTATAGCAAGGACGGAAAAAGGCAGCCAAGACATAAATACTTACCTACCGTGTTTATGTTGCAGTAAATAAAGTAGGTATCTATGTAAACGGTAGACTAATAAAATTCCCTGAAGATGATAGCTTGTTTTTTGATGAATGATGACTTGAATTAGAAATGTCGTTTTGGTTTTCATGCTAAACCATTAAACTCATCTCATTATTCTATTATAAAATGGCAAACGCCTGTAAGAGCCTCTAGGAGTGAAGAGTTGAAGTGAAGTTGTGAAGAAGAAGTTGAAAAAGTCACACTTTTGCAGACATAAAACATACCGGGTGGTACAAAATTATCAAATAATGGCTTTAATTTTGTTATTTGCAAAGTTAAAAAAAAGTTCAATACAAAAGTTATTTTGTTCATTACCATGTATGTTTTAAGTTTTTTAGTTTGTTGATATCTTCTTTTGTTTTGTTCCTATGGTAACCAATTATCGTTATGAAAAAAGCATATTTTTCTCTATTCAGTCACAAAATTTTGCAATTTTTGAAAAAAAAAATAAGCGAGAAAAAAAGTATTTATTACTATTCACTCACAATTCATGATTTAATTTCACAAAACTAAAATTTAGATCAAATTAAATTTAAAGAGTAACAAAGGTAGACTAAATATATAAAAAAAAAAACAGAAATATTAAATCAGATATTCAAACTGAGCTCCGTTGACGGCCAAGCAATGACCTAAACGGTATTTAAATTCTACTATAGTAGCTCTGTGTAACACCTTTGCAGGTATTCAGCGCATTTCAGCAGTTATTCGCACCTTTAAGTCCTCTAGGATAAAAACTAAGGGCTTCAAATCCGGAGATCTGGCAGGCCACTCAATAGATCCTCTTTTGCCGATTCACCTGTTTCGAAAAACATGATTTAAGTACTCTCTAACATGTACCGCAAACTGTGGAGGAGCTCCATCTTGTTGGAAGAAAATTCTGTTGTCAATGCCTCCATTTTCCCCGGGAATAAGGCTGTGATCGCAGGTATGACCTGAGTTTGTAGCAGTTGAAGATATCGATCAGCGGTAAGGGTTTCATCAAATGGGCCTATGATATGTCCTCTTATAATGCCTGCCCACACATTTACTTTTTGCGGATATTGTGTGTGTGCTTCTTGCACCCAGTGTGGGTTCGCTCTCGCCCAATGCCGACAATTATGTCGATTTAATGTGCCGTTTAGCATAAAGGTCGCTTCATCTGAGAATACAATATTTGAAGCAAAATTCTTATCTGCATTACATCGTTCCATCGTGTACTCACAGAAATCCATCCGTCTATCAAAATCATTTTCATTCAATTCATGTATTAATTGAAGCTTATAAGGATGGATTTTTTTTATTCTAAGCACAGAAACATGGCTAATTTTTAAATTGTCTGCGACTTCCCTCGTTGACACTTGTGGCGTTTCTACAATTGTCAACAAAACATTTAACGCTATTTCCTCACTTTTTGCCGATTTTGGTCTGCCAGTTCTTTTCACGTCTTTAACGTTACCAGTTTCTCGAAATTTTTCAATTAGTTGACAGACTGTTTCTTGAGATACATGAGTATCTGTGTAAATTCCGTTGAATACAGTACACACTTCGCTTTGAGTCCTCTTCCTATGTCCGTACCCATAAATCATTAATATTTCAAAACGTTGTCTCTCACTCAAATGTGCCATGTCTTCAAATTTAATAATTTGCAAGAATGTCAAACTTTTTTCTTTTTTAACTTTGCAAATAACAAAGTTAAAAGCCATTATTTGATACTTTTGTACCACCATGTATGTATATGCCGTTCTAGCGTGGCATGTGCAGAAAAAATTATAGAAATATGATTCTCTTGGTGTTACCGAACTGTTCATAGTTGTGTTAAAGCGCTTAACACACACACACACAATCGTTTTGAAGGTTAAAATGACTCCAAAAGCAAAAGATTGTATTTTGAAACTTTTTTGGAATCAAATTGTTGGATTAAACTACTACTACAAAAACAAATGAACCTGAAATGGAAAACTGTGACAAATTCCTATAACATGGGAAGGGAAATCTCCAATAATAATAAAAAAACAAATATGACAGAAACACTTTATTTTTAAAGGTTAAATTAAATAGCAATAATATGACTTCATCGTCTAGTAATCGTCGTGTTCAAATGGATGATGAGGATGTCCCAAACCACTGAAAACAAAAGGATTATTCACATATTTTTCTCCATTAAAAGCAATACTACATGTTAATATACAGGGTGTCTATCTTTATTTACGTACAAATACATACAGGGTTGGAACGTCCATGATCAAAGCCGATCATTAAAATATAGAAAAGAATAAACTCTTCGAGTAAAGGGAACTGACAGAGAAATATTATATCCATAGTTGCCAGACTGATATGTCATTTTAAAACTTTTATGAGCGTTATTCTCTGTCTTTCGTGATAGGGTAGCAACAAAATATGTAGGCGGGACGCCCCGCCCATAAATTATAATGCGCACGTGTGAATTGAATTATTATATCGTTATTGGTCTACGGAAAATAAGCACTTCCAAGAGTATTCCTGTGCGTACGCAGTATCCCGAGAAGTTAAATGTTTGGGTTCGTATTTTAGGCGATTCCATCGTTGGGCCATTTTTTTTATAAACGGTTCCTTAAATGCCAACAAATATTTAACAAATAAAACAAACTGTTTACGGAAATGAACATGAAAGACCACGAAATTTAAATGATTTACGGGCCAGAATTGTACAAGTCCTAAATAATATTTCCCCTGAAGTGTTAGAAGTGAAGCGTAAGAACTGAGTTCTACGATAGACTAGGTTTTTGCGTAGCACAAAGGGGCGACATTTTTGAACCACTTATTCAATGGGCATTTTTTATTTATTTCGTCTTATAACCGGGTTGATTTATATTTTTATTTTTTTATTTTTTATAGAACTTCAATTTTATTTTCTTGCAGACCGGTTAGTTAAGGAATACAAAAAATTTGAAAATAAAGACAATTATGTTCGTACACTTCTTTTAAGTGTATGGGATAATTGTAAATGTCAGAATTACGTAAGAATTTCGTTTCATACAGCTAAGTCGATGTACACATCCATAGCTGCGAAAAAGTACTGAGTTGCATTCAAATTCGGCGATAGGCGTGTAGGTAATATCCCACTCCAAATTTATATTACGCGCAGGTCTCATACGTTTCTAATACGTGCACAAGCGTGAAACACTGTTGCATCTAACTGTCTTTGCCTGTCCTTACTGGTGTCTTTTAACTTATTCTCTTCTACAAATGTATCGCCAATATGTAAAGGTGCGATTTCCTAGGGTGTATAATCCTCATTATTCGAGGGAATGGATTAAACTTTTTTTTTGGTTTACAGCGCATCGAAAAATTAAAAAAATTAAGATATAGCGTTAATCAGGACTCCTCAGAAATTATACAAGGTGTTTCTTTCTATACGATCTCAAAGTTGAGCAAAATAGCGAATTTGAAAGCCGCTAAACGAGTCAAATGTTTCATAGAATTATGTCAAGAAGGTGAATGTTATTTATAGATAAAAAATATATTTTTACTGTACAAATAGAGTACAAATACAAATACTATGCAATTGTTTTTGTCTACTACAGTCAGGTCAACATTAAGTTTAAGTGATTCCAGATATCATTCTACTGTTTTGACATAATTTGATGACCTTTAAAACGAAAACAAGTTTATCGACTATTTTGAGAGGAGGTGAGGATTATATGGATTTGTACATAAATAAATGTAGTCGCCTTGTATAAGAAAATATGGAGCAAATAAGAACAAGGGACATATAAGGGACATAGCCTACTATGGCTACTCCACTGGCCATTTCTACTTAAACACTAGGGCACATCAGGTAGCCAATCCGGCCGCCATTTTGAATCCGCCATCATTGAAAATTGAAAATTTAGTCAAATATATTCTGTAGTATTGTTTTGATTGAGGAAAATGACTGTGGATCAAGAAAAACTCACAATAACATTATTTTCTCGTTAATACTAGAGAAAAATTCATATTTCATGAGATTTTATGCAATGTTCGCCATTTTGAAAAGATTAGAGTCAGTTGAGGTCGTCAAAAAAAATTCTATCATCAACTCCAACTATTGCCTCCACCTCCCCCCACAATCCGGAGTAGGTTAGAGTAGTTTTTGGAATAAAAAAAAATAAAAATAAAAAAATAATCTCTAAATTTTCAATACTTTTCTCCATAAAGTCAGCCATATTTTTTTTCTAGAGCATTTAATCACAATTCTGACCCCGCAAATCGAAAGATCACATCCGAAAACATTAGGATAAGTGGTTTTTACTAAGTAAATTCATTAATTTCCCTTCGAGATTGACGCTCCAGAAAGGACGAACAATTGTGTCCGTTTGGGCGTTAATGGGTTAATGACGAAACGTATTGGAAGACCTGGAAATCAATAAATTGTTTACTTACCCAGTCATCGGGCAAAATCGCCCGTTGCAATCGAAAGTGTCCAAATAGGCCACATCGTCCTTGGACAGAGAAAAATCGAAAATGGTGAAATTTTGTTCGATCCTCGACTTGGTTACCGACTTGGGGATGGTCACGACTCCGCGCTCTATCTGGTACCTCAGCAGAATTTGGGCGGGAGTCTTCTTATACTTCGCTGCCAACTCCTTCAGCTTAAGATCGTCCAGTAGCTGGGGCTCTCCCGGTTTCGCCCAAGGACGGTCTGGGGAACCAAGGGGCTGTACGCCGTCACCGCAATGCCCTTCGATTTGCAGTAGTCGATGAGTTTCCTTTGGTTCAGATACGGATGGCATTCGATCTATTTTTTCAAAAGAATATCATACACACATATTTAAAAGAGAATGTGGCAAATGACGTCTTAACACTAACAGTAACTTTTGAATCTTCGGAATGGTTAAAGCAGAGATTGTGAATACTGAATGCGCAAGTAGATTGAAACGTTAGAAACAAGATTTGAGGTGGTAGAAAAGATATAATTTTTCTCATAATGAATTATTTTCAAAAGCAAATATTATCTAAAAAAAGTTTCTAAATGCTTAGTAACTATATATTCAGATAATGTTTTAGAAATATTAAACATTATCAGTATTTTAAAAGAATTATCTACTTCACTTTGAACATATTACTAAAAAGTTGTAGCAAAACGTAAGTTAAATTCGAAAAATATAAGGATATCTTAGTCCAAAATTGACAATTATTTTAAACCATATTCTGATTACCTGGTTTAAAGCAGGTTTGATGGTAGCAATTGAAAGAATTCTTTCGATTTGCCTTTTGTTGAAATTTGACACACCGATGGATTTCGTAAGGCCCTTTCGGACCAATTCTTCCATCGCCTTCCATGTATCAACATAGTCGACTTCGCTGAACTGAATTTTTCCATTAGCGTCAAATGGAAAGTTTTCTCCTTCTTCCTACAAAAATACTCTTTTAATAGATATCCTACCCCCAAGTACAGGGTCCGGCAGGGAGGTATGGAGTTTTTGAAGAGCGTGTCATGTGAGGTGGGGTGAACCTAATAGATAGAATCTACTCGATGGCAGATGCCATTTCAGTAACCATGGAGCCGTGGACTACAGTTCACCGTGTTTTTTTGTTTACAACACCTTCATTGAAACGGGCCGTTCTGTGATTCAAACACAGCGACAGTTTCGAATTCATTAGCCGACACTTTATTATTGGCCCTTATTTTTTTCGTGAAAACAGACACACAGGTACTATAAACACAGATCGCTACATATCGATATGAGATGATTTTTTTCTGTCGCAATTGAGAAGACGACGCATTAACCTCAATAATGTATAGTTTCAACAAGATGGAGCAATTTGCCATACATCCAGAGCAGCAATGGCTTTTTTAAGGGAACATTTCCCAGGACGTTTGATTTCGTTGTGTGGAGTGGCCTCCTCAGTACCTAGACTTGTCACCTTGTGACTATTTTTTATGGAGCTACCTTAAATCTTGAGTACATAAACAAACCACGTACACTTGAAGCCCTTTCAGAAACAATCACCTGAGAAATTCGAAGAGTTCCATGTGAAATGCTTCAAAGGAGTATGGACAATTTCTCGCGCCGTCTATAGGAGTGCCTAAACAAAAAGGGGCAACACCTAACTGACCGTATTAACTGTAATATTTCGCACCTAATTACTTTTTCTTATTTTCCATTATGCATCGTTTAATGGCAACATTTCAGTTATGTATTAAAAAAATAAAATTTTGAGTTTCGTTTAAAAATAAGAGTGTTACAGTCTTCAAATCTGATACCTCCCTTCCGGACTCTGTCTTTGTTAAGAGCAAAAAATACGTCTATATTACAGCAACGTCAAAAAAATCGTTAAAATTGTAATACGAATTCCAGCGATTTTTAATGAATTTATTTTTGTTACTTACTTCTAACAATAAGAAGGGATCTTTTGTAAATATTTCTTAATTATATATTAAATGGGTTATAATATTAATATGATTTTTCAAAACATTTCAGGTATATAAGAATTTCTATTTCCATTTTTTTTGCGTTAGGCGTGTCATTTTTTTGCGTTAGGTGTGTAACATTCGAAAATGTGCAATTATAGCCATATTAAAATGGCCCTGAGTTTTAAAAGAGAAAATTATTCATTGTTTTGCGAAACAACCGAACTGTTAAACAGTGCTAATGCGATAAACAGTAAAATAATTTGTGATTAAACAAACGTGATAAAAAATAATATTTTCGCTTGTTGATAACATTCATATTATTAAATCAGCTCTTTCTACTCTAACATTAGAATTCTCGAAATGTTATTAATTGTTATCAAAAATTATCTCGACCTTTGGCGTACACAGTTTGCGTTACATAATAATATACAGGGTCGGCCGGTGTTGACTTAGGCATAGCAAATATTACCCGATAAAAAAATAATATGTGCAAGGGAAGGCAGCGTGGAAGGGGAGGCGGTGTGGGATGTGCCAATATTGCTCGCAATAAGCACAACCCGGTGTCGGTCGGATCGTCGGGATCACCATATTTTTCGGTGGATTTGAACAGCAGCCATTTTGTAAGTTACTTAGCAACGCAGGTGGGGCTTTAGGGGCGTAGCATATACGCAAAAACGCTTTGTCGTTTAAAGGTGTAGAAAGTCTTATCTTGTATAACTGATGATAATAAAACGTAATTGTGTGTGCGCGTTTATCTATTTTATATGGAGACATCCAAAAAAAATCATCATCATCATCAACTCTGGCTATGAATGAGAGAGATGGAAATAGCGGTCATGTCTAAGCTTTTCGGTTATGTCAAACTTTTGACAAGTGACTGTCACAATTTGTAAAATAAACAATGACTGTCATATGATGTGACAGTCTTGACAAGTAAATAAGGTTATAAATTCGATTAAGAATAGAAATGCGTCTTTTTTTTCTTGGCCAACTTTGATGACGTTTTTTTTTGGATGTCTCTATATTTAGTGGTACTGGTAGGAGCCAACTAGCCAGTCAATTTTATAAAACATAATTAAAATCCATATTATAAGAGAACATCCCATAACAAGGTAAGTGGAGATAAACATATTGGAATTACAATTGAAAACAACAAATTGAATATGTGTTTTGTTCTTTTAAATCAAGAGGAGAAAAAAATGAGAAAAAAATATAACGGGTTTCTTTCATGTTTTCATTTTATAAAAGTTGTTTGACTTCGATTGTTTGAAATGCAATTAGAATGTTATTTATTGTTGAGAAAAACTGTAAAAATATGGATATGCAATGTATCAGCGGTTTGAGACTTCCATTTGAAGTAAAAAAAGATTATACAGTGTTGCCAAAAATTAGACAGCATATCGTCGTTGATACTGCAATAGGTCGTATGTCAACAAAATGCCAAAAATGCCACATTGGGGTTATAGTGCCAAAGTAATCACGAAATGCGGTTCCACGTATCTGCAAAAGATCCTGTGTGAACAACCAATAGAAAGTTGGGAAGGCGTGTCTATCAAATACAGTGAATGTCACAACATTAGTCAATTGGATACTTCAGTTAGTCGTATGTCATCCATTTACTGTTTTTGACATACGACCCATTGCAGTATCAACGACGATATGGGATTTTTGAACTTTAAATTCAGATGAAAACTGATTTAAACAAAAAAAAAACATTTAAAATGTAAGGAAGAAACATTGAGAAACACTGTACACAGGGTGTTCATTATATCAAAAATATTTCCTTATTAAACGTGTTGGCAGAACTATGAATAATATGAGGCTGAAAAATTGCCTTGGAGTTGTCAAGAATGATGTACTTATCTAAAATAAAAACGATTTTAAATGTCACTTCTACAGCATCACCGAAAATCTCCAAATACAAATTTTCAGCGCCATAGGTATAATTCGTAACTCTGCCAAACCTTTTAATAGGCTACTTCACTGCGAAACACCCTGTATATAAGCTTTCAATTAGTAACAATGATAACTCAAAATAAATGTGATTTCGATTTTTTTTTCGGCAAGTAAGGTTCAGAAAGAAAATATGTTTTTAGATGACCTTATAAAAATATGTTTAAAACTATTTGCTTTACCAGTGAAATAATTCACAAAATAGTAGCCAAATAGTCAAAAAAATAGTTTAGTCAACTGTTTTTTGAGTAACTAACTTTTACCTAAATTTGGATTAAGTTACATTTTCGTACTTTGTACAATGTACAATTTTTTAAAATTTTATACTACAGCTGTACAATATTTGTTGTTATTTAACAAACAAGGGTAATTTTATATTTTAGGCAGATTTTTCTCATTCTTCATTTTACCTCCGTCACTTCTACTTTTGTTGAAAGAGAGAAATCAATTCTTCACGTAGTATATTTCGAATAATCGAATATTTTCTGTAAATAGATATCGTCCTCCGTACGAGCTTCCCTTGAATAAATCATTTCATCGATTTTAAAGAGTCAACAATTGGTAAGGGAAAGAAATGAGTAGATAAACATGTATGTATGTCGCATATAGGAGATGGAGTTTGAGGCAAATTCGATTTCAAAATAATCGAAAATTTTGAAATTTGATTCGGAATGGTGGCCATATTGGATCCGTCACGCCAGGGTTGTGATCAGCGACCCCAAGAACCCCTAAAGAACTAATAATTTTTCAAAATTCTTTTGCGTCAATGATCCCGCAACTGATAAAAAACGAGAAATATCACCCTTTGAATTTTGCCATATCTAGTTATTTTAACCTCAAAAATGAGAAAATTAAATTGTTCTCATTGCGTTTCCTTCAAGTACACGTCTCGAGTGCCCGTTTCTATTTGTTTTTGAGTGGTATAAAGGACGATAACATAGCTGAAATTGCGATTTAAAAACAAATAATCTTGAAAAAATCGCGTTTTCTAATAGTTTTTGTTGAAAATTTAAGGTTACATCCATTTTTTTGCAAATTTTAACGATTCCATTCGAAAGAGCGACCTCGAAAACATAGGAATACATGGTTTTAGTTATTTTTTCTTTATTTTTTCTATCAGTAATATGAGCCTCTAAGTTCATGTCTCTTGACAGTGCACTTGGGCGTTTAAGTGTTAATTGCTCATTGGTTCAAAAAGTTCACTCGTTTAAAAACATCATGTTTTGCTGGGTTTGTTTGCTGCTTATTTCTTCTGTTAATAACAGACGAATATCAATTTTTATACAAGCATGACCCACGTTGACTTACATAGGCATAAATAACAAATATTAGCTAAATGATTCGGTGTGGAAGGAATTTGGTCTGCTGCCGACTGTCTGACCGCGAATTGAGCGTGCAACCGCAAGTGTACGACTCAGGTACGGAAGGCGCATATGCACAGAAACGTTTAAACTTATAGAAGTTCAATTAATACACATTTTTTTAAACTTAAGCGATGTGCGTTTTAATAGCGTCCGTTATAACCAGGTTCTATTCTACTTACTTTGTACGCTAGTGGCCAGTGAATAAGGTACAGATCCAAGTAGTCCAAACCCAAATCTTTCAGCGTAATCCTAATGTTTTTTTCAACCAGATCCGGTCTGTGGTAAGTGTTCCACAGTTTGCTGGTGATGAAAATGTCATCCCTCTTAATTACACCCTCCTTAAATTTGGCGGAAAGGGCAGCTCCCACCTCCTTCTCGTTGCCATAGACGTGGGCGCAGTCGATATGTCGATACCCCAAGTCGATGGCGTCCTTTACAGCTTGTTCGACCTCTCCGGGTTTTGACTGAAATTTTTTATAAATAAATTGACATAAAAAATTAACTGCCGTTTATTATTGTTCTTCATTTGACATAATATTATGAGAAAATGAGGTCTTAAATCAAGAAAAATATTAATAGTCCAGGCGAGGTAGCAAAAAACAAGTGACTTTTTAAAATAATTAGTTGCGGCACTTTCTCAACGTGATAATTATGAGAAAAATCGTACGAATCGAATGAAAATGTTTTGGACAAAATCCGATTGTAGGATCATTGCGAAAAAATTGCAAAAAGGTGCGAAAAAAAGGTTTTTTCGACTTTTAGGCACGAAAAAAAAATTGAGTAAAAAACAAAAAATTCACGTTATAGCGCTTGAAAAGATTAATAAAACGGTTTCTGGATCATTAAAATCGGTTGATAACTTTTTGCACAAAAAAATAAAAACCGCGAAAATTAGCGATATTTCAATGTTCAATTACTCGGTCTGTAATTAACTTAGAAATGTCTTCCGGGGCTCAAATTGTAGGGTTTTCCAACAGCTATCTACAGTTAAATTTTTGTCAAAAAATATTCATAAGCTTTCGCGCAAATTGCGAAAAAATAAAAACAGGTACTTTAGTAAAACCTATGGCTGTGGTGTAAAAACTGTGGCCCCTATTTCCACAATAACTGCCGTAGAGCAATTTTGCAAAAAGTTACGTGTTCTTAAAGACTTCCTCTACAACCATATCAAAATTGAAGTCAATCCGATAAGGGGAAGTGGCGCGGTGATTTTTGTTTTTTTCTCTCATGTTATTATTTTGTAGGTTGAAAAAAATGTCGATTCTGAAAATTGAAATCAATACTTGAATTTCTAAAGGTCACATAATTTTTTTACTTTTCAATAGTAATGTACCTAAAATGTGTTCCAAGCAATCTCTAAATATAAATATTAACGAACTAATTATTTTTTTTTATTGAATTTGACGTACAAAAGAATAGAAATAAAACACGAGATACTTAAAAAAATTTACAAAAATTAATTAAATTAAAAAATTATAAATATTTGGTTCTTACAATTTTTGGTAGTCAATTTTGTCGTTTGTCTTTTGTACGTCAAATTCAATAAAAAAATTATTTGTTCGTTAATATTTATATTTAGAAATTGCTCGAAAACATTGTACCTACAAAATAATAACGAGGAAAAAAATAAAAAACAAAAAAATTCAATTTTTGACGATTTTGGAAATTTTTTAAATCTTGAGCGACCTCTAAACAATTTTTTTTTGAGCTGATTTTTTAAGGGGGCGTTTATAACATGATAAATTAATATATTTTCACACGAGACACGAATAAAAATATATTCCATTTTTTTTGGGCCACCCTAATCTACATATGTACATACATAATATTACATACATAGGTACAAAGCTCACAGTTCAGCTGCTTTTTTAATAATTTTTCAATTCATTTACAATTTGAATTTTTACGTTATCACATTGGTTAACAAGTGTGAATATTGTGCCTATTGGTTGTTAGTATTTTCCCTAGGTATTATGTATAATATTAATGTACACCAAAATAAAAAGACTAATTTTCAAATTCTAAACGATATACCTATCAGTAATATACATGACCTTAATACCCACATACATATGTATGTATGTAACATAAAATATTGACATTCTCTGTTTTTAACTTTTAACGAGATAATAGTTATCACATATTAATAGAACATAATCAATATTTCACATAAATTGGTAATCAGTAGTAAAAAAAATGTAATACATATAAAATAAAAGTATAAAGATAAACGTACATTTAATTTACCACAAAAATGTATATTTTTAGAGTTAAATTAAATAGAAAACAGAAGTAAGCATGTAAATGTATGTAGTGTACCTATATGTATATGTACATAACTGTTTTAAAAAGGAGAGACAAACACATTTACATATGTATGTACATACCTTCCATGTTCCTAGTCCAAAGATTGGAATCTGGTGGCCATTATTTAACTTAACCTTAGGCACTTCTGGCATTTTTATGATACTGGCCGTATACGTACTAACGATTAACTGTGGCTATTAAAAATAAATCAGTTCAATTTATAAAGTAAGTACTATATCAATTTCAATTTACTTGTACTTATTTCTTATCTATTTAATTAAGTTTCATAGATCTCAAATATAAAGTATATAAGTGTGTAGCAGATAAATATTAACATAACCTTATGCGGACAACGGGCAAACTCAATGTCACATGCATTAAACTACAGACATAGAAAGTGTGTTGGATTTTTTTACACTGGACTCTATTCTGCAGCGATATTGTTATTCATTCCGTTGTTTGTAAGAATATCTAGATATGTATGTACATATATCGGAAGTTGTAATAATACATAATTAATATGTAATATAGGTACATAGGCCATGTTTTTGTTATCTTGATCAAATCAAGAGCATCAGACATGTGACTAAATGAAACTCGATGCTAGGTATTCAGATTTCAGGTGTTATGAAAAAAATAGTAAGCTTCTAATACGTAGGTACGAAGATACTTACATCACAAAGTTCCTTTATATTAGATATGTAGGTAGAGGTACTTAAATTAGTAAAAATATTGTTTTGGCAAAATAGCAGCTGTATACGAAACAAATAATAATAGAATAGAAACGTTAATACTATCTGAATATTATTTGGCCGCAGTGTTACGAATCCACTAGACGCTAGGTCTCTATCTCCAACGCACTGGTTTCCGATCGCGGCGCGGGGAGTCGACACGCGCAAAACGAAAAAGCGGCACGACGATCATGCTTCCGTGCAATACGAAAAAGCGAACGCGTATTGTTACTGCTTGCCCCTCCACAATTATTACGCGTAGTGGGCAAATCCTATAGATATGATGTGCGGAGTTTAAGAGCGCACGAGAGTTATCGATCGGTTAGTTTGTGAATTGTTTTCGTACATTGCGATTGCTGTTTTATCGCTCACGTTTTATAAATATAAAGTCGGTTACAATCTAGTTTGGAATAATGAATTATATTCAAAACTTATTAAAAACTCCATTATCTAGCTTGAGTTTGGAGGAAAAAGTGCAAATTAGGTAGGCCCACTCCACAAATTAATTTAAAATTAGCCGTGAAAGGAAAAAGTAAACAATTTGTAAGAACATTTAATAATGACTTATTTAAAAAACATTTGTTGTTAAGTGGATGCGATGTATTGAACGCAGTGTTTTGTTTGGCGGAGAAACACCTTGGACCAAAACTGGAGTAACGGATTTAAATCACATAAACGAGAAAATAAAAAAAAACATGCAGATTCTGCTGGACACATGAATAATGTTTTGAATTTAGCCATGCTAGGCACTGCAAATATTGCGACAATGCTCGATTCTGCTCATCGACGAGCAGTGGCAGCACACAATGAAGCGGTTTCAAAAAACAGGTGTGTTTTAAACATTATTATTAACTGTATTCGTTTTTGTGGAAAATTTCTATTTAAAACGAATAAAGACATTTTTGTGCAACACCATGTGCCAGGAAAGACTGTCGGCTTTGGCTATGTTCTCCATTGAAAAAAGACTTTATTACAAATATCGAAAATTTTAACAACAAAGTAATTGAAAAATTTGCACAATGTAAAAATCGCAGAATTGAGCTCATTTACAAAGAAAATTAGGTAAGTTTTCAAATTAATAGAGTTAATAAGAATAACCTTAATATGAGATAAATATTTATCTCATATTAGGGATATTCTTATTATTCTTATGATTATCGTTATTTTTATGTATGGTGCACCCCCAATCTTAGGATCACGCACCGCCACTGCTGATAAGTGATGTCATGAGTAAATATTTCTTATTTTCGTTCTGTTATGATTTATAAGAACGAGTCATTCAAAAAAAGCCGTCAAAGTTGGCCGAGCAAAAAGGCGTACCTATATCCATTTATAATTTTAATTTTATAACTTCATTGAATTGTCAAGGCTGTCACATTTGATGGGTACTTTTACCGGGTATATAAAAAAAATAAATAAAAAACCTTATCAAAAAGAAACTATATTTCCAAAAAGAGATACTATTAGAGAAAATGACGAGGGCTGGAAGAAGATTATAACATCAATTTATTTTAAATAATCGATTATAACTAAAATTCTCACAATTAGACACTGCTGCAATTAGTCACAACAACATGTATACATATTATCTGGTATAAAAATAATAAGAATAATTTAATAAAATTATAATCTATAAAAGAGGTGCCGTTATCATCGATGGAGCCCAAATTAATTAAAAAAATATGTAATATTCTCGGTATTCTTATCAAGCCCTGTCGCTATAGTCATCATACGATAAACAATAACCGGTTACTGGAGCTATTAAATCGATCCATCTTCGTTTTATTATTAACAGATTATTACGAGTGTTTTCCTCATATATATAGGTAGACTACAAATATGTACTTAATATCAAGATAAAATCAGCAACGTTACATAAAAATATGTCGCAACCTTAATTTTTATAGGACTATAAATTAGACTTCAAAGAGTGTTTAGAATGTGGAAAAAAACTGCAGAGTAAATGGAAATATTTACCGAAGCAGTAGTTTCGGTAAACAACAATAAGAAACTATGGCTTTAAGTACTCTCAGTCCGTGTACTTCGTTAATCATACAAATTTACATATTGATGAATAATGATCAGTAATATCGTTAACATGCTGGGCTTGGACTACAAAGAACGTCTCCTTCACTTGAAAAAAATATTTTCGAAGAAATCCTGCCACTGAAAGAATGTCTTATTGGAATTGACTCTTAATACTTATTTGTTTTTATTTTAAATTTACTAGTTATATACAACACATTATATGTCTGTATTTTTGAAATATTTATTTTCATTTTTACTACGTTGTTAACCTATTACTTTCAAAGTCAAAAACATATTATGGACCTAATTCAATTTTTTGATATATTATAAAATTTAAGTAGGTATTAATAAAAGACATTTTCTTCGGGGAAAGGGAAAATATAATAATTGTAACCAGGGTTGTAACTTAATATCTATTTATTAATGTCAATATACATACAGCGTGGCAAAAAAGTCGTGTATAATGCCTGTAATTTTTTTAATAACCTTCTCAAAAAACACGTTTAAAGTTATGTTTTGTAAAAGAATTTCTTACTTAATTATTTATGTTTTGAAAATGAAACAACAAAACAACAGTTAGCGAATGAAGTGTTGAAAGTGACCTCAATTTTCCGCTAAGCAATACCCAAGCCGGTTCCGAAACTTCAATAACATATACTCGGAAGTTTTCAGGAATGTCATGAAAAAACATCATGAAAAAGTCAAAGTTGGCCGAGCAAAAAGGCGTACCTATATCCATTTATAATTTTAATTTTATAACTTCATTGAATTGTCAAGGCTGTCGCATTATGTGATGGGTACTTTTACCGGGTATATAAAAAAATAAATAAAAAACTTTATCAAAAAAGAAACTATATTTTCAAAAAGAGATACTATTAGAGAAAATGACGAGGGCTGGAAGAAGATTATAACATCAATTTATTTTAAATAATCGATTATAACTAAAATTCTCACAATTAGACACTGCTGCAATTAGTCACAACAACATGTATACATATTATCTGGTATAAAAATAATAAGAATAATTTAATAAAATTATAATCTATAAAAGAGGTGCCGTTATCATCGATGGAGCCCAAATTAATTAAAAAAATATGTAATATTCTCGGTATTCTTATCAAGCCCTGTCGCTATAGTCATCATACGATAAACAATAACCGGTTACTGGAGCTATTAAATCGATCCATCTTCGTTTTATTATTAACAGATTATTACGAGTGTTTTCCTCATATATATAGGTAGACTACAAATATGTACTTAATATCAAGATAAAATCAGCAACGTTACATAAAAATATGTCGCAACCTTAATTTTTATAGGACTATAAATTAGACTTCAAAGAGTGTTTAGAATGTGGAAAAAAACTGCAGAGTAAATGGAAATATTTACCGAAGCAGTAGTTTCGGTAAACAACAATAAGAAACTATGGCTTTAAGTACTCTCAGTCCGTGTACTTCGTTAATCATACAAATTTACATATTGATGAATAATGATCAGTAATATCGTTAACATGCTGGGCTTGGACTACAAAGAACGTCTCCTTCACTTGAAAAAAATATTTTCGAAGAAATCCTGCCACTGAAAGAATGTCTTATTGGAATTGACTCTTAATACTTATTTGTTTTTATTTTAAATTTACTAGTTATATACAACACATTATATGTTTGTATTTTTGAAATATTTATTTTCTTTTTTACTACGTTGTTAACCTATTACTTTTAAAGTCAAAAACATATTATGTACCTAATTCAATTTTTTGATATATTATAAAATTTAAGTAGGTATTAATAAAATACATTTTCTTCGGGGAAAGGGAAAATATAATAATTGTAACCAGGGTTGTAACTTAATATCTATTTATTAATGTCAATATACATACAGCGTGGCAAAAAAGTCGTGTATAATGCCTGTAACTTTTTAATAACCTTCTCAAAAAACACGTTTAAAGTTATGTTTTGTAAAAGAATTTCTTACTTAATTATTTATGTTTTGAAAATGAAACAACAAAACAACAGTTAGCGAATGAAGTGTTGAAAGTGACCTCAATTTTCCGCTAAGCAATACCCAAGCCGGTTCCGAAACTTCAATAACATATACTCGGAAGTTTTCAGGAATGGCCCAGATTTTATTTGAATTTTTTTTATTTCAAGCCTTCAATGTTATCTGGTCTATTGACATAAACTTTACATTTTAAATACCGCCTCAGAAAAAAATATAAGGAATTTAATAAGGTCGCTGGCCACTCAATTGTACCTCTTCTGCCTACTCAGCCTCCTGGAAATTGTGCATTTAAATACTTCCTGATAGTTGTCGCAAAATGTGGTGGTGCCCCATCCTGTTGGAACCATAGTTGTTGGCTAATAATATTTTTTTAGCAGTCAATTATTTGCTTCTCACTCAAGCGATCCATTATTAGTTATATTATTATAGTTATAAGTACAATAGCTTTGTCCGCGAAATATTTACAATGAACGTAGTACGAGGTAGTACAACCATATCCGAGAGATATGAGATATACTCACAAAAAACAATAACAGACTGTACCTCTCTAAGTGTTCACGGTTGCAGCTACAAAAGAAATGTGCTCTATTTCAGGATTTGTCTGCTGTGGCCAAGGGCCAAGCTACTGTTGTCACTGTTCGTGAATGGATAATGTGTATGAATTTTATTAAAGACGGGGTAAGGAAGGGATGGATCTATTTTTTGTATAGGACATTAAAATGACATTGACGTTGCCATAACATTAATAATTCACAATCAATAATCAAAACTGTTCAAATTATCTTCTGATTTTTTTTGTACGTAAAACGAAAAATCACGTGGTAGAATTCAGTACCTATTATCTAAATAGATGAGAGATTAACGCAGAGATAAACAATGATTGTTAGGATTCATTTATTTTACAAAAATTAACAAAATATGTCAATATACCGCAACATAATAAATACTAATTTACAGTAACGTAATTAAATTAAATGTGTATAACAACCTTAATTTTGATACCCAATTATAAAAATGAACATATTTTAAATCTAAAAATATATACATATGTGTGGAAATATTAATTTATACCTAAAACATAATTTTTATTTGAATATGTACTAGCCAGAAAGAAGTAAGAAAAAGGTAACACATTGACAAATACTACTTTTATTAGACAAATAAAAGTTGTATTAACTGTGTCTGTAGGACATACAGTATTACAGGAATTAAATGCGTCACTAATATTAAGTTTTCTCTATATTTATATTTTATACGCCAAACCCAAGCACAGGCAATGCTATTTGCCTCTTTGGGATTTCATCCTATGTATGATCTTATTGGCTCAATATTGATAGGATTAAGGCGAATTAAAACATCTAGCGTTCGTGCGAGCGCGGAGTGTAACAGGACCGTAGTCAGTTTACGAATGAAAATGTTAATATGTTCACAGAAACTATGTTGCATCATAGTACATTATTAAATATTATTACTTATTACTAAGCGCGAATGTCACAGGGCCGACACTGTGCATGTCCTGCTCTTGACTCGTTGGCCTCACAGCTCACAACTTGCATTACGAAAACTGCGCTAGCAATTTTAGTTATTTATGGCACGCTGTACGTTGATACGTTTCGTTTTTTACGTATTTGCCGTGTGTTTAAATAACTTTATAAATGTTAATAATCATTAGTTGAGGGGAGAAGTGAATAAAGTGAGGTACCATGCCAAAGGTGAAAAGAAATAAGACGGGAAGTATTTCAAACGTGGTTTGACAGTGATCCCGAGGGTTTTTTTGTATTGTGTGTGCATTATAAATTTTTCAGATACAACTAAAGTAACAAGACATCTGAAAAGCCATGCCTCGTCCAGCGCCGACGACTCCGTATTTTTCTATGAACTTACAGATGCCTTTGTTGCAAGTAATATATATGACGCCAATAATATACGCCCAGACAGTAATACAATAAAAGAAAAAATGCAAAGCGTGTTAAAAAAAATCCAGGATATTTCATTTTGGAAAACATATGTAAAGTTTTAGTTGCTATATATCAGGAGTTACTAGAAAATATATTATTATATAGTTCATGCCTCAACAATTTCTCATACTGTCCATTGTCAACAGTAGAAGTTGAACGGTCCTTTTCCATACACAAGTTAATATTAAGTGATAAACGTCGCCTTTTCACTCCAGAACACTTAGAAAAGCACATAATAATATGTTTTAACCACCGCCAACCTGCCATGGGAACCTCGTCTCAACACTGACGTCTGTCGGGTAAATTTTGCCATTGTTACGTGTTGTCTTAATTGATATAGGTATTCTATCCTTGACTTAACCGTACTATTTTGTAAAAATAGTACTATGTTCCTACATAATTTATGTAAACATATTAATATTTTCATTCGTTAACTGACTACGGTCCTGTTACACTCCGCGCTCGCACGAACATCACTATTAACAAAAGTAAACACAAATGCACATTAAATCGCTGGCAGCTTATTCCCAACGGAAAGCACTTCGAAAAATGCTTGTCACAATGAAATTTGAAAAAAAGTAAAAATGTGGTTTGACACATTTTTGCCTAAGCTAAACAACTTTGCCTAAACGTGCATACAACAAATAAAAATTAATAGACACATGATATACTCCTACTCATATATTACCCTGGTAAGTGAATAAAATTCAATTTAATATTCAACATCCTTAAATGGATACTCCGAAGAACCCATCAATTCCTCAGCGTGTACAGCCCTTCCGTTACAATTGAAGGAATCGACCACTTCCATGTCTTCCGGCGACAATTCGAAGTCAAACACCTCGATGTTCTGCTTTATTCTGTCTTTATTGGAAGACTTCGGGATGGGAATCGTTCCGATCTGGATGAGGTAGCGGAGAACGACCTGAGAGCTGGTCTTGCCATACTTTTTCCGATGTTCACGAGTCTCTCGTCTTTCAGGGACAATACAGGATCACCAGGTTTTGCCCAGGGTCGTGTTGGCGATCCAAAGGGACTGTACGCTGTAATCATAACGCCTCGGTCCCTGCAGAACTTTATCAGCTTCTTTTGGTTTAGATTTGGATTCACTTCGATCTGTAACAAGATATTTCAGTATCATACCAGAGGCATTCGGTCTAAAGTACTTATATAACTTATAACACAATACGAGTGTAAGTGTGATCCCACAAGAAAAAATGCCAAGAAGAAAATCTGACCCCATGATCTTATTTTTTCACGTTAATTACGGTTTTACGGATATTCATTACCATCATCCGCTACACAATTTTTCAAACGTTCAACTGACTGAACTAATGACTGAATTAATTCGATAGAAACGAAGAAAATTATGAAAAATCAATCAATTCTTAATAGTGGTTAGTGGTGACTGCTAAGCAAAGCTTTCAGCATAAGGCTCTTCCTGAGGTAGTCAAAATAACCTCCAAGATTCTAGAGTGGATATTTGCAAAAAATTGCACTGAAGCTTCTAGCCATCTTTTATCCATTGGAGTGTCCGAAGAATTAATTTCCCCATTCCATCCTTTGTCGTCTTTGAAACTTTAAGGCATAGTTGGCGTAGTTGTTGTAAAGTATTAATAAAAGTATTTGACGTTGAGAAGTGAGTTATTGAACTTAACAATATGAATGTATTGTAACAAAGCTGAACTATATTTATTTGGTGTTTTATTTTCTCAGTCGCAAGTGTACATACCTGATTCATAACGGGTTTTATTTTAGCACCATCCAGAAGCCTCTGCAGTTGTTTGCTATTAAAATTGGACACGCCTATATTTTTGGTTAACCCAAGCTTCAAGCATTCCTCCATTCCCTTCCACGTTTCAACAAAGTCGTAATCGATATTTACCGCGTTGTGGAATGGTAAATTAATATTGAATTCCTTGGTATTTTTTTGGGCCACCGGCCAGTGCATTAGGTAGAGGTCCACGTAGCTAAGACCGAAATTCTTCAGTGACTCCTTGCAAGCCGGCACCACGTTTTCTATTTCGTGGAAGGTGTTCCACAATTTAGTCACAATGAAGAGGTCTTCACGCTTAACGGAATTGTCCTCTAATTTTTCTCTTATGCCTTCGCCGATTTCCTTTTCGTTGCCATACAACCATGCGCAGTCGATGTGGCGATATCCGACGCTTATAGCACGCTTTACAGCTTCTTTAACTTCTCCGGGTGCCGACTGAAATAGAAAAAATAGAAATAAAAACAAATAATCCATCAACGAGAAAGCTGTACATACATTGCAGCCAGAATGAAGCTAAACTGTTAATTTGATTTTACCAAAGATCGAAAACTGGAAAATGGAAAAGATTTTCCATCGAAATAAGTTTGAGAAACAGAAGCTAACCAACGCAACAGCAAATCAAATTGTAAAAAAATGGTAGTTCCAGAGGACCAAAAGAGTTTACTTTTCTAAAACGTTTAATTGGTAAGGTGGCTATTGAAGAACCACAGTTAACGATCTGAGTCAATATCATATTTGTACGTCTATTCAATAATTTGCCAATCACACATGAAATTCTCAAACCGAGCAGATAAACCTTACAGACTTCAGATTTATCATTGGTTTGTTACTTCTATTACCAAATAAAAATTGATATGTTAGCAGCTGTAAGTACGAGAAGGATGATTGTTGTCTTATCTTTTTTTGGCGGAGTAACAAATGCAGATAAACAGCTGAATGAAGTTACACATTTTTATACCATTGAAAAATGTGAAAATAAAGTGATGCATCGCATCGTTTATTCAAGCAATATGGCTGTTAATTTCATTTATAAAAGCTTCCAATTTCAAAACATTATTGCTTTTATTAAATATTTATACCTTCAACAAGGTTTATGAAATTAAGAAAAGATTACTTGTAAATATTTTTGTTTTATTCCGTCAAGTTTGATGAGTTTGTTTAATGACTTGTTTCCGTACCAGTTTATACTGTTTGCAAATCACTGAAAACAAATAAGTTCCTATAGATGCCATCATACAGGTATAAATTGTCCTGAGGTAAGCGTGGCTGTCATCTGACAATCTGTCATCAACATGTCAAAACCCTTTTAAAACCACGAAACACTTAACAAATTTTCAGTGTAACAATGGCAACAGATTTAAAAAGTAATCCATACGACAGCGCATTATTAGAAAACGCAAATAAACAGCTACTGGGGAACCAGACCTTCCTGTTTAGCGAAAACCAAAAACTACAGGAAGACGTGCATCGCCTCTCCGTTCAGTTGGAACAACTAAGAAAAACAACCGTCAACCCAGAGCTATTCGAGACACTGCAAAGAGAAAAGGAAAACCTCGAGGTCCTAAACGACACTTTAAAAGAGAAAATCAAACATTTAAAGTCACCACCAGCACCGCTGGACGAAGTCGAAATACAAAAAGAAAGGAAGGAGCATTATAAGCTGTTCAAATATGTGGACGAAATAGAACATCTGCTCAAAAACATAGGCAAAAGTTCAGATAGGCTAAACGTGAAGGCGCCAGAAGAAAATATAACTGACACCATAGGGATACTGACTAGAAAACTGGATCAAGAACAAAGAAGGCGGGAGGACGCCAACGAAGTTCTAAGGAAGCTGCGCGACGACGATGAAAAGTATGTCTTGAGAGATAAAATAACCGACATGAAGCAGCTAGTGACAGACCTAGAAGTGGAGAACACGAAGTTGAAATTCGAATGCGAACAACTAACGGAAGACGTGGACCAATACAAGAAACAAGTATTCGAATTATCGGAAGATGCCAAGACGGCAATGAGGCGAAGCCGTGAGCTCGAAGACGAAAAGGACAGACTCAAGCAGATCATATCGAATCTGGAAAACGACAACTTGCAACTCAAGAAAGAGATGATAGTGGAACTGAACGAGGCGAACAGGGCTAAAAGAGTGTCAATCGATACGGAATTAGCCCTGCAACACATTTCGGAAGCGTACGAGAGCAAAAGGCAGGAAGTTATGCAAGTGCGCGAGCAGCTGGAAGACGCCGAAAAAAATTATAAAAAGTTTTAGGGAACAGTTTGATATAAAGTTTTAAAAGTGAGAGTGGACCTTTGTCAAATGGCTTATTTATTATAATTGGTGTACATAATGAACGTCCGTTTCCCCAAAAATACGTACACTGATGCAAAAAAGAAAAAACGTTTTGTTACGAAATAGTGGTATGGATTGTTTCTATTGAAATTTACCTTAAAGTTATAAATCTTCTGTAAAATTTGTACTAATATGAAATAAATGATTATTATAAAATAAAAACACTACTAAAATTGGTACGTATTGTTAGATTTCTCAATATGCAAAAAGATATGAACTGATGAACTAATTCATAACTGACGATTACTCCGAACCTCTATTATTGCCGAACCTCTATTATAATAGTATTTATTGCCAATATAATTGTATTTTTAAATAAAATATAAATGGAAGTAGATAGTTTATACAGGATGTTAGAAAAGTACAGCGAAATAACTCGCCAGGAGTGCAATTTTCCCCGGCCATCAATTAGTGACCTTGAATTTGAACTTGAACATGACCTTCAAGGCCATTTGAAGGTTAAGGTCGTTTTTTCAAATGGGAATACCTATTTGACCCAGGAATCGAAAAGAGCGGAAAAAATTACATTCGGATCCGATCTTGATTACTCTCATTTCAAATTGTGGAGGTCACCACCCTGAAGTCAATCTCATAATATCGTGGGAAAATGATTCTTCGCAAACAAGAAAGACAATGTCACAAAAGGTTTATTCCTGGTTATACTTTGATAACCTCGAATTTGACCTTGACCATGTCCCTCAAGGTCATTTCAAGGTCAACGTCATTTTTATAAACGTGGAAGTTCATATTCTTGAGCCCGAAAATGAAGAATGGAAAAAATTCGAGATAACGATAATCATCTTCTCATCAGAAGGTCACTCCAAAGTCAAACGTATAAAATTGATCAATGAGGGTGGTGACCTCCACAATTTGAAATGAGGGTAATAAAGGTCGCATCCGACTGTAATTTTTTCCGCTCTTTTCGATTTCGGGGTCAAAAGTAAGTGTTCCCGTTTGAAAAACCGACCTTGACCTTCAAATGACCTTGAAGATAATGTTCAAGGTCAAATTCAAGGTCATCAGTAGATAGCCGGGGAGAAATCCTAAAACTTTTGTATAAAACATTTTTTCCAAAAATTCACTCCTGGCGAGTTATGTCTAGGCTTTTCGGTTATGTCAAACTTTTGACAAGTGACTGTCACAATTTGTAAAATAAACAATGGCTGTCATCTAATGTGACAGTCTTGACAAGTAAATAAGGTTATAAATTCGATTAAGAATAGAAATACGTCTTTTTTTTCGGCCAACTTTGATGACGGTTTTTTTTGGATGTCTATATGAATTTCACCAACGTAATAGTGCCGCTGAGACTCACAAAACAATCAATGGGACTTATGGGGACGACATTATAGAAGACAACAACCATATAGAAGTTTCGAGGTCCGCCAAATCATAGACGAACTGTAATGAAGAATTTTGCCCCATCCCGGTTACTCCCCTGTCCTCATTATAGCTTTCGCTTGTTGCAAAACAGCGTATGCCCCAGCAGTTCGGTTATCCGGAGGTGAGAGAGTTCGGAAATGTGGAATTTTGCGGAACGGAAAAGTTCGGATATGCGGATGTCGAGTGTACTTGACATTTATAGACAGTTTTTTGACAGACAACTTATCTGACCCTTACATTGTCAATGGGCGCATTCAGGGACGCTCAGCGGCTGAGTAGCTAACTTAGCTACTTCCCTGAATGGACGTGGCTGACCATATATCTAATACTCCTATATTGCTAGAAGGGTCTGGAGATTGGCGAAATCACCACGGTGCAGACATATATGCGTCTGTCTCTCTCTCGTAACTACTTCGAGTCTTACGCGCATGCCCGAGAATTGAACATCCAGTCACACACAGCCAATTACTCGTGACGCTTGCGCACAACAGGTCAAGTAGTCATGTGCTGTCTCACTTACCCCGTGACACCTATACCTATGGGAACCAGCAATATAGGAGTATTAGATATATGTGGCTGACACTTTTTTGATCTCAGCGGCTGACCAATTTACTAAGCCTAAAATATTATAGTTGAGATGCTGACTTGACAATAATTCTATCATGATTCTCTCTATCGTTTTACCTGTGCTGTGAGCACCTGAGTTTTAACCTACTTTTAAACAGAAGTTATAGAAAAGAAAATATTGCTTGTTTTTAAACAAAAGTTATGGAAAAGAAAACGAACCTTTGTCATTTTAAGTGTCTTTAAGCACAGAATATGGCAGGGAATTATGAATCCATGATTCATGAAAGTTATCTATGCCATAGAACATATTACGTTTTCTAGATCTTTGCGAAACTCATACAAACGATTCAGGGAGTGTTAAGCCGCTGACTCAGAAAAGGCTAACTATTAACACATAGCGGTCAGCGGCTGAGCGTCCCTGAATGCGCCCATTAATAGTGGTTTGTGTCGCCTTTTTTGAGCTTCAAACTTTTATCTTGCATTGAAAAAACTGTTATTTTTAGAATAATCAGTGTTATAGTTGTCAGACGTGTGTTTGTGAGAAAATCTTGATTTTTTTTACGTATCTTTTAAAAAATTCAAAACCTCCGTGTGCCGTTTTCTATTAATTTTCCCTCCCATTGAAAAGAAAACATCTTTATTAACTTTTCCTACTAATGTTCCCTGCTCTTTTTTTGTACTTTCATTTTATGCGCCAACCAATGTCTTAAAGTACCTATTTAAAATTTAATATTCGTTCTCTTTTTAATAAGTTATTTAAGAATAAACAAACGCAAGGAATCCATTCATATACCAGTTAAAATCATGATTTTAACATTTAACATTGAATATTCAGACATGTCTAAATATTTAATAATTTTATAACAATCTGACCTCAGTACGCTTAAAACTTAAACTCGTGTTTAATGACGGATATTGGTTTTTATTTTGTATGAAGTTGTTTAATTTATACATTGTTTAAAAGAAAAAAGAAAACAAAATAGTTACACCGAGCTAATTTTTAAATGTCAAACAGAAGGAAATAATGGATTTTCTTCAAATTTTATGGGATCCAGCTTTTATTCAGGTTTTACATACATACATATGTACATATGCAGATATAATATGTATGTACATAGTACTGCTTACATAACAAATTTAGATAAAACATCATTATTTATTTACCCAAAAATAAATAGTAATTAGCAAACAACTGTAAATTAAAACCAGTTCCTTTAATAAAAGCCGAAATTAAAGTTCTCTCATATAAAAGTTTTTCAATATTAATTATTACGTTAGTAAACAAATACATTCAAGGACATTCAAATTTAGAAAAACTTAAATTAGACAAGTTTAGACAAGTTATAATTTGTATAATTTAGTTACTTACCAGCCAAGTTCCTAATCCCAGCTGAGGACACTTTAACCCATTATTTAAGAGAACCAGTGGCGCTGCCATTTTGGCTGAAAACGCAGATATTATGAAATCTACTAGATTTTGGCAATTCAATGATGACTGACGGTCAAACCATTATCACGGCATAAGAAGAACTTATGCTGTGATAATGTTATGTTCTCCTTATGCTGTACCATTATCTCGTTTATTTGTAAACTAAAATATATACGAGTATATATGCATATATGTATGTAGATAGGGGTGATCGGGATCGTCATGATGATACTTATCCATGTGTTTATTTAATTTTTCCAATGGTGGCTGTGGTGAATATTAAACTTTTAATACAATGTAGATTGTAGAAGGTAATAAGGGCTAAACTATTGTGGCCAAAGATCTTTGAATGAACGAGTTCATTTTCCTTAGTATTTGATGTGTATTATTTTTCTATTCAACACAAACTCCTTACATTCAAGCTAATTAATATCTTCAAAATTATTTTATAAAAAGTATTAATAAACAAGTAGGTATTAATTTAGTGATAGAAATATATAAAGTTTGATATCAAAAAAAGTCAATGGATTTAACTTTACGTAAGATTAAAGTAGTTAAATGTTCAATACAATAAAAAATAACTGCAGAAACTATTCAACTAAATTGTTGTTTTCAGCCGCAAAATATGATTTGTTATTTAATTGTGATATACTGAATACATCGAAAAAATAATTAATTATATTCATAGAAGAAAACTAAATTACTAAGTATTTAACATGATGAAACTATACTAAATAATATTTGGGTACCTCTGTGGGGTTTTAAAATATTCTAAACTAGCGACTCGCCCCGGCTTCGCACGGTTTACGACATCACATTAGAAACCTCTAAAATTATCATTGTTTCTTTACTATATTATGCATGTATTATACATATAAACCTTCCTCTTGAATCACTCTATCTATTAAAAAAAAACGCATCAAAATCCGTTGCGTAGTTTTAAAGATCTAAGCATACATAGGGACAGACAGCGGGAAGCGACTTTGTTTTATACTATGTTATGATTATGATAAAACGGATTGTAACATTTGTAACCGTCAATTATGGATATTTTATTATTAATAACTTACAAAAAAATTGTTGATCCCATTTACTAAAGAACATTTTCTTCAGTATGTGTGGCCAAATTTTTACGTGATACATAGTAGTATAAAAAATATAAGTATATAGTTATTTTTAAGAGGTACTTATATTTTGACTTTACTTAATTTTTCATCTTTTGTTCACATTTGGATGTTCGATTAAATTAACGAGTTGGGGAAATAATTTGGCTACAAAATTATTTAATACGGTACTGTTTCGCACTAGCCGGGACCGCGAAATGTATCATGTTTATAGTAAAAGTAAAGTTTATAGTTTATAGTATACCTACCGCAGATAGGGAATACACTTTTCAGCCTATATTCAGCCTATATTTAACTTCATTATAAAAAATGAAGGCGACTATAAGCAATTGTTAGCACTAATTTTTATCTAAATGCATATGTATTGATTAAAAAAACACACAGAATATAATGAAATCAGGTATTTAATTAATATTTTAATAACATACCTCTTTCGTTTTTAAAAACAGGAATTTGTACCTACGTATGCAGTTTATGTTTATAAAACGTATCGTCACCTCCTTGAAATGCATACCGGTAAGGACAGGGAATATTAAAGACAGGGTCGGTTTAACTGGATTATTGGCAATCGTTTTATACACATTTTTAAAAATCTACTTATACACTACACATGTATATTATATACCCCAAATGAATAATTTAAAGAATAAATATTATTTAGGTATATTTTCCATAACAGAAAAGCAAATTTATAAACAAATGAATACGCACCCACATTTTATTTGAATGAGCCTTTTGCCTGGATTATTGTGATCTTAGCTCTAATATATTTTCAATGGTCAATTTTCTAAGACTGACGTCACTGATGAGTCTGTATTGAAGTATACAGGTATGAGTGGGTACCAAAATGGCAAAGGTCGAAAGCCATATGTGCCAGTACGCATCTGTACGAAAGTTCGTGGCTCCGCCACACTCGCCGCACCACAGAGTGCTATTTTCAGTTGGCAATAAATCGATTTTTTTCTGTCACATTGGCAGAATTGTGGCAGTGGAGAAATGTTAACGACATTTGGATGACGTTTTATATTTGTAAAAACAAAAATAAACATGGAATCCTGTTTAGCAGTCGAAAAAGAAGTGGATAGGGTTTTCTCGAAGTTTAGCGGAATAAACGATCACGCCAGGAGAGTATTATCCGACTTAATTAATCAGATACAGAGTTTAAAAGATGAATATCAAAACGGTAAGTGGACTTATTAGGTCTGATCTTTCAAACAAAGGTTTTTGGTGTTAGTCTAATATGTATAATTTATTTTTAGCCAGCGAAGATCATGTGCTGACTAACGTTCAGATAGATATTTTAAAGCAAAACATGGCAAAGGTAAAAAGCGGTCTCGAAATTAGCTACCGATCATAGAGATTTACACAGCACCGTTTCCAAAGTTGGCAAATCTATAGATCGAAATTTCGTGTCAGACTTTGCCGCAACTAGTAGAGAAGACTTATTCGGCAGTCCACAGAAAGTCAATTTAATTAATAAGGTTATTTGTCAACATTACTATAGACAAGGGATGCACGATGTCGCCGAAGAGTTGGCAAGAGAATCTGACATTACGACAGAACCTCACGAAAAGGAACCCTTTACTGAACTAAATCACATTTTAGATCGCCTCAAGAACAAAGATTTAGAGCCCGCTCTTGCTTGGGCGACCGTTCACCACGATAACTTAGAGGCACAAAATTCTTCGTTGGAATTTATGTTGCACAGGTTAAAATTTATCGAACTCTTACAAAAAGGTGCTGCACATCAGACAGATGCGATATGTTATGCCAGAACTCACTTTAGGAAGTTTGTACATAGACATGAAAAAGGTAAATGATATAATATATAGCAATACAAATGTTTCTAGGAGACGGCTAAGTTAAAATTTCTTTTTGATTAGACAATGTTGCACTTACATCTACATATATACATATATATGTATTTGAAGCACTTCTCATTGTCAGTGATAATAAATATAAAATAGTCTATTATTTAAATTTTTCATAACTGAAAATATTTTTTTTTAATTGGCGTTAAATTCTTTAAAGCATATTCTTTTTAATCCTCATATGAACCATTTTATTTGTGCACTGCTTATATATCTATTTATGTAAGTTAAAAAAAATATACTTTTACTCTCTTCTTAAATTTCAAAGAAGATTAAACTGCATTTAAATGAAAACCGTTATTGTTTTTTGATTTGTAGGTATCTCAGGTCTTGATTTGAATTTTGTATTTAAGTTTATTAGAATCCAGAGTCTAAAGTTAATCTTTAAAACATGTTGAAGGGGTACAAGATTATAAATTAAACCAACCATGATTTTTTATAAACTTCATAATTAGTTACCAATTATATACTGGCCTTTATTGTTTTGCACACCTTTTGCACAGCTTTGTTTCCACAATTTTCGCACCAAAAAAGATTCAGTTGGACAAAACAATGCAACAGTATTTATAGAATACCCTATTTTCTATATTTATTTACTGTTTATTAGATATTCAGACACTGATGGGAATGCTGCTCTATGTCCCCAATGGAATCAACAGCTCTCCATACAGTTGCTTGCTCGATACCGAAATGTGGATTGAAATCTATGAGCTGTTCATTCGGGATGCTTGTCAGTTACTAGGTGTTTGTGTAAATAGCCCCTAACTACCTGCGTAAATGCTGGATGCACTGCCATACCCGCATTACTTAATATTAAGCAAGTGATGATGCAAAGGCAAGTCACGGGGATCTGGAATGGAAAAGATGAACTGCCTGTAAGTAAAACTATAATTATTTATCAATGGTTTTATTTTTTTTTATCTGTTGAAATTATTCTTTTTTAATGTGTGTTATATTTAGAGTTCGTGAGAGCGCGGAGTGTAACAGGACTGTAGTCAGTTAACGAATGAAAATATTAATATGTTTACATAAATTATGTAGCAACATAGTATTATTTTTACCAAACAATACGGTTAAGTCAAGGATAAAATACATATAAATTACGATAACACGTAACAATGGTAACACTTACCTGACAAACGTCAGTGTTGAGACAAGGTTCCCATGGCAGGTTGGGGTGGCTGTCACTAGCAGAGTCACTTTTTAACGCACCAATTAAAAAATTAGCTATTGAACGCCCACAAGCATCGGTAGCTTCTTCTATAATAAAATACACGAAATTGTCTGCAATGTCTTTGCTTATTGATGTCACTACGTTGTTGTAAACCCGATCGACATATGCAAGTCTTAACGTACTTTCATGAGGAATTTTTCGGTCCATATATTTTTCTAAAAACGTACGTAACTTGGGGTTCTTAGTTTGTTTAATGGAATATTGCTTGCAACAAAGGCTTCTGTAAGTTCATAGAAAAATACGGAGTCGTCGGCGCTGAACGTGCATGGCTTTTCAAATTGTTTGTTACTTTAGTTTTATCTGAAGAATTTATAATGCGTTCACACACAGTACAAAAAAGGTCATTTCCTTGAATACGTATGTCCCTAAAACCCTCGGGATCACTGTCAAATCCATCTATTTCTTTTCACCTTTGGCATGGTACTTTACTTTATTCATTTCTCCCCTCAACTAATGATTATTAATATTAATAAAGATATTTAAAGACACAGCGAATACGTACAAATAAAACGTATCAACGCGATGCAATACCGGCGACTGTCTGTTACAGTGTGTTAAAAATAACTAAAATTGCTAGAGCAGTTTTCGTAATGCAAGTCAGCTGTGAGCTGTGAAGGCCAACGAGTCAAGGGCAGGACATGCACAGTGTCGGCCCTGTGACATTCGTGCTTGGTAATAAGTAATAATATCTAATAATGGACTATGATAGTTTCTGTGAACATATTAACATTTTCATTCGTAAACTGACTACGGTCCTATTACACTCCGCTCGCACGAACTCTACTCATGACCAACTAATCAAGAGTCTCTATGGTGTCAAATGGTTAAAATGAATAGGTTTTTTTAATACAGCCCTAAAATGTATTTTTTGCTGTCATCATTGTAACTATCCAAAAATTGGAACAAGGTGTAGTACGTACAATAAGCATTCCACTACCACCAGAATGCACCAAACTATGTTTCGAATAATATTTTAATCTGCAAAAATGTTGTTACGGTAATAATATGTGGATTAACCTTTTAACGGCGGGAGTGGTTGATATATGAGTACCTTGATTATTTACATTATTATATATTTACATCTCCCATTCTTCTTTTGTAGCAATTTAATATTTGCACAATAAAGTCGATTTACTATTATTATTATTATTATTATATGGACAAACCGGGAGTCACAAAATATTTGATGTTTTTTTTCCAGGAAAAATTTGAATCCTTAAATATGGGAAAAATAGTGTAAAAATCCCTGGAAGCAGCCTTGACCTTAAAAACGGCTATTTCAAGATCAATTTATTTTGCTATTTCAGTCTGAAAGTTGGCACACCTACGTTTTTTAATGTACTTAATACAAAAAAAAAATAGTACCACGTATCGCAAAATTCATCTCATATCTTCGAAGCGAATTCAAGGTTAAAAATTGAAATTAGCCAAGTCTTGTCCTTGGCCTTGAAAAACAAGTTTCGGACTTGACCTTGGAAAACAAGTTTCGGACTCGGCCATGGCCAACGAGTTCTTTTAAAATGAGTTCTGGCCTTGGCCTTGGACAAAATGGCCTTCGGTCGACCACTGCCACTTTTGTTCACATAAACTTCACTTTGTGAACATAAAATGTTCACAAAGTTGAACATTTTATGGTACTGAAATTGTTTCTCATGTTAAAATCAACTTATGCCAGATCTGTCAAACTACCTCTACCTGAATTTATAATAGAATTATTAAGAAAGAGAATGATGACCCATTGTTACTTTAATATTTGTTATTTTTAACATTTATTGATGTAATATTATTAACAGACTGTTTAGTAAAATGTGAATTATTAAATGTTTATTTGGCGAACAGCAGTACAGTGAGAAAGTCATAGGTAGACATTTTCTAGCCGTGTATTTTTTGCTCTTTACGCGCAAATGCGTAAGGAGCTGTTTACTTAGTTTAGGTGTATAATAATAGGGACTTACAGTGTGTGTATGTGAAATACATGCATGTGATAGATACACAGAAGAAATAAAACAAGAAGTCTTCACATATCTGATATAGATGTTTCGGGTATTGGGCGTAACGTTGATAAAACTCGAATGAGTCCTCTTTCGACCAAATTGACCACCAATGATTAGGTTTATGTATACTTGTTGCAAAACTTCTTGTGAAATTTTGGTACTCCAACAATGATGAAGAAAACACATTTTTTTGATCCGATCATGACAAAATATCAAAATCATCCAGTTTCACCAAGGGGCAGTTCCCATAAGAAATGTGTGAGGTCCTTTCAGATCTTGTTAGTTTCTACTCTTTTAGGATTCTAAGAGAAGGGTGTGCAGTGTGTAAGAGGATGTGAAGTGTGGGATTTTACATTATTTAAAATAAGAGAATATTTAATCGTGTGATCTTATTTACAGATTGAAATTGACCTGGGTACTGAGAGCAGGTATCACTCTATGTTTGCCTGCCCAATTTTGAGACAGCAGTCGACTCAGTTTAATCCGCCAATGAGATTGATATGCGGTCACGTAATATCACGAGATGCTTTGAATAAGTTGTGTAATGGAAACAAGTAAGTTGTATATGTATATTAAGTGTTGATTTGTTTTCCCAATGATACATTGGATATACTAATTTTTTAAAACATTTTTTTGAGACATTGGAATTGTTGTTGAGTGTGATATTTATCTGTATAAGTACTTATATGTTTGTGCCCTACAGTTGTTGAGGACACAAATATAGATGAAAACAAATGTTTAAGAGCTTAATTTTTTAAACATTTTGTTTTAGACAAATATGAAAAGTTATTTTAATTGTTTTAATTTTTCAAGGTTCTTAAATTATTCCTACAAAATAAACATGTTTTTGATCAAATTTTTCGTAAATGTGTTGACGAAAGATAACAGTGAAGTATCTAATCTAAATTGTGTTATTATTAGTATTGGAATAGTAATGCTATTATTAGTATGTGATCTTGCATAGAAACTGTATGAGACAACTACACTAAAGTTGTTGAGTTGAGATCCAGCCTCATTAAATGCACAGTCCTAGAAGTTTTTAAACTTATTTGCAAATTAACACCTCTCTATGCTCTTTATTAATGTGTAGAGTCAATATAAATCAGTTTGGACTTGAGGATTTTGGTGTAAATGAAATTATTTATCACTTTTCTATTATTTACGACCATCTTCTTTGAAACTGATATTTGGTTTATAATGTATCCCTATTATTCATAAATCCTAAATTGTTAGGATTTGCTATCATTATTATAGAAGCCCAGTCACATATGAATTAGACCACCCTAATATTAAATATTAAATATTTTTTGCATATGCATATATACACAATATGAGCAAACATCCCAAATAATTCTATTGTAAAGATGGGATCTGGGGAGCGCGGAATTACCCACGACCCCGGGATTCCTTTTGCTACTTTAGATCCGGATTTAGATCTCTTTCTTTTAAATCTGTCCCACTATGTTATGTGGATTCGTTGATTAATTCGTCCCAGAAAGAGATTGGATTACCTGATAATGCCTCAGTTAGTCCCCTTGGTAGTCCGGCGCGAAATAAAACACAACCGTGCAAATAAGGGAGTCTATAATTTAGACAAAACAAACAGTAACAAATGCCGTGAATCAACCCCCGGTCACACGTCTTAATTCCGACGATAACTAATTAATTCTTGAAGGCTATGATATATGTATGATCAACACATACAAATAGAATATTCCTGAACCAATACAGATTATGTTCTCGAATGGAACAATTTAGAAAAATAGTCTAGCAAACCAATTCGTCACGGCCTAAACAACATATTCAATAAACGCCCCTAAATGTTCTAAAATTGACCAGATAAACTAAATTTACGAGGTAACTTGTGAGGTCTCTCTGCAAGCTTTCTCGAAACTAGAAATAACTTTGCCTGACAATTTTGTCGTTTTGGTGCATTATTTGACTTATTACACTTTTAAGAACACATTAACAACAATATCAAAGAACATAACTTTTACGGTTGGAAAATGGAGGTGCATAACAGAAAATGCGTCTGGCTCAAGAATTGGACCACTTGAGTCACTGATAGTTACCATTGTGTGCAATCATCGTTTCAGTGCAAAACTGCCTTAATTCTCTTGGGTATAGTTTCTACTAGGCTTCTGCAGAATTCTGGCGGGAAGTTAGTCCAAATCTCTTGCAGTTTTAATTATAAATCCCCAACTGTTCTGTTGCTCTTTTGCCCACAACCAAATCCCATTTTTATGCAAGGACTTGTTTACTAAATTTTCGGAAGTCACAGTGATCTCTCTTCGTTATGTTTGAAATTCTACTAGATTTGACTGTGGTTTTAAATCTTCTTTTTCAAACAACGAAATTATATTTTGTGCTTCGTGAGATTTTCAAATTTTTGGGAATTTGATGACTGAAAATACCATCTACATGGGTAGAAATTATAGAATTTCACAGATCTTCGGACATTGGCTTTCCACGCATAATTTTCGTCAAATCTCAATTGGCACTAGAAATTAACTTAAGTGGTTGGATACTTTGCCGTGATGATATTATTTCATTTATGTTTTCAAAGTAACCGTCAACCTCTACCTGATACGGTATCCTTTCCAGTCCAATTCATATGCACCAGACGTATGTTCTTTTATGTGATCCTATTTTCTAACTGTAAAACCCGCGTTCATCAATATTATTGTTATTGTGGTCTTAGAAGTATGTCAAATAAAATTAGTTGCAACTTTTGCTCATATTGTGTTTATATGAAATCTTCATATGCAAAAAATATTTTATATTGTCCAATTCATATGCGACTGGGCTCGTAGTCTTCAATTCCTTATATTCTGCAGGTACTTTTTTTCTAGAATAATTAAAAACGTGAAATTAATGCACTGTATTATTGACAAATAAAGAGTTATCCAAACAACAAAACGTCATCAAAGTTGGCCGTACAAAAAAAGACGTATTTCTATTCTTAAATTAATAACCTTTTAGCGCCGGGACTGCTTGATATATTGACCAGCAGTCATGTTGAGGACTCCACATGAGCAATTCATTAAATATAGTGTCTAATAAGAGGTCGATTTTAACTCAAATTTTTCCGCTATTAAAAGATTGAGTGTCAAGGCTGTTACATCATGTGACAGCCATTATTTATATGAGAATCGTGACAGCCACTTGTCAAAAGTTTGATAACAACAAAGTTTCGTTTTGAGCTTCGACATAACCGCTATTTCCATCTTTCTCATTCATAGCCACATTTGTTGAGGTTCTTTTTTGGATGGCGCTGTATTATTTTATTTTAGACATTTTGTTTTGAATATGAAAGGACAATGTTAAAAATAGCCGATTATTGGCTGCTCGGGGGAACGCATGTAGCCCAGAAAAAAATGATTGATTGCTGTCAAAAAACGTGAAATATGACCCCTGAATACTTCAAATGGCTGGGGAAATGTCAACTTCACCACTAAAACTATAAATACCACCCCAAAACTGCTAAAAATAGATAATTTTCGGTTTTGGTCAGATAACTCATACGAATATAAACCACACATAACAGTTGGGGATCGTTTAAAAATAATAACATTAAGTCTTCAAAATATGAAATTCGATGAGAAAATGTCGCTTTCACCCTTAAAAAATATAGAAACTAACCCCAAATGTCTTATTTCCGATTCCTAAAAATTGCTGATCTCGGGTGTATCTTGTGACATGTCACATGTCACATGTTTGGGGGAAAGTCCATTTCACCCCTAAATATAAAAAAAACTTGTAAACTGCTATAACCCATATCTTTTGACTTAGATAGAATAGAAGGACTTTTTTGACCCAGGTAAAATGATTAAAACTGGTTCAAAAATAGTAAAAGAAGTATTCAGTACATTAATCTGACTGGAAAATTGTCTCTTTTCACCCCTAAAAAATAAAAAAATTTCGGGGTGAAATTGACATTAAGTTAGTCACTTGATATTTTAAAAACTTATTTTATTTTTAAATTATCCCGAATCTTATTTTTTCTAGTTTTGTCTAGTCAGGCACAAGACAAAAAATGAGCTATTTTTAGCAGTTTAAGGGTTGTTTTTATTTTTAGGGGTACTTTTACTATTTGTAAACCAGTTTTAATCATATTACCTGGGTCAAAAAAGTCCTTCTATTAAAGTCAAAAGATATGGGCTATAGCAGTTTACAAGTTTTTTTTTTTTATATTTAGGAGTGAAATAGACTTTCCCCCAAACATGTGATATATTAAGGAGTAATTTCATATATTTTTTGACCATATTCAATAGTTTTTTTCTGGGTTTCAAGCGTTCCCAAGATACACCCGAGATCAGCAATTTTTAGGAATCAGAAATAAGACATTTGGGAGTAGTTTTTATATTTTTTAAGGGTGAAAGCGACATTTTCACATCGATTTCATGTTTTGAGGACAATGTTATTATTTTTAAATCATCTCCAACTGTTATGCGTGGTTTATAACGAGTTATCTGACCAAAACCGAAAATTATCTATTTTCAGCGGTTTTGGGGTGGTATTTTCAGTTTTAGGGGTGAAGTTTACATTTCCCCAGCCATTTGAAGTTTTAGGGTCATATTTCATGTTTTTTGACAACAATCAATCATTTTTTCTGGCCTACATCGTTCCCCGAGCAGCCAAAAATCGGCTATTTATAACATTGTCCTTTTTCGTTCGTTAATGGTAAATGTAAAAGTTAATTGTCATCTATATTTGTCATCCAAAAAAATTAATGCTATAATACAAAAATGATCAGAACTTAAACAAAACTTTCAAAAAGTGGGTGTACGATAACTAAAGTTGGCTTACGGCGACGCGATACACAAGCAGCTCATGTAGCATGTGATGGCGGTTGGCTCAGTTTAATTTGATTGCAGTAATCCTGTGTGAGCTGGTATTGTTGAGTAATCTCCGCTGTATGCCGTACATTGAATAGTGTGTGTAGTGAAATTTCATAATAAAATACGGTAAACGAGTGAAAGGCTAGTAAGTTTCTTTTGTGCAGCTACTAGCCGTTTCTACTAACTTTAATGATGACTTTTGTTGTTGATGACATCCCTCTAACTGGAAACTTTTCAGTCAACTAAGTATTTTTTCCAGTACACTGATAAACCACTTATCAAATTGTAAACTGTAAAAAAAAAATAAGAAACTGTTTGATTAAATTTTGCTTTGAATTTATTTTTGTGACCCAACTTTGGATGTTGTAATACTTACCTAATTATTTATGTTTTAGGTTGAAATGCCCGTACTGCCCAATGGAACAAAGCCCCTCAGAAGCGAGGTTAATAATTTTTTTAATAAGATGTATTTAATTTTTCACTACGCGCCACATGTTGCTCCGTTAATATCGATATTCACATTTTTATATATTTATGAATGACTTTCTAATGTTATATACTTTTTTTTTTGGTTTATACATATATTTGGTTTGTGTTCTTTGTGATCTCCTTCCACTAACTTAGAAAATATAGAAGAGGTTAAAATTTTCTGTTTGGCAGATTTACTATATGATTTATAGGAAGGTATTTGTGTCTCAGGAACCATTGTTGACTCTGAATAAAGTAAGGCATAACTAGTAGAAATGCTAGCTAAGATTTTGAAAAATAACTGTTGTAGGTGTCAGATCTCTTTTTCTCCCTTGGACTAATAGACCGAGTCTATTAAAATCGAGGTAAGGCAGTTTCATTTATTTGTTGTTTCAGTTATTTTATTATTTAATTCATTTACCAAGATAGTCCAGGCGAGGTAGCAAAAAACAAATGATTTTTTTAAAATAATTAGTTGCGGCACTTTCTCATTGTGATAATTAGGAGAAAAATCGTACGAATCGAATGAAAATGTTTTGGACAAAATCCGATTGTAGGATCATTGCGAAAAAATTGCAAAAAGTTGCGAAAAAAAGGTTTTTTTCGACTTTTAGGCAGGAAAAAAAAATTTTTTCAAAAAAAAACTACTCCGTTGTAGAGCTTGAAAAAGACGAATAAAGTAGTTTTCGGATCATTAAAATTGGTTAATAACTTTTTGCACATAAAAATCGCGAAAGAGCGATTTTTCGATGTTCAATTACTCAGTCTGTATTTATCCTAGAAATGTCTTCCGGGGCTCAAATTGTAGGGTTTTCCAACACCTATCTACAGTTAAATTTTTGTCAAAAAATATTCATGTTTTCGCGCAAATTGCGAAAAAAGTAAAAACAGGTACTTTACTAAAACGGCCCCTATTTCCACAATAATTGTCGTAGAGCAATTTTGCAAAAAGCTATGTGTTCTTGAAGACTTCCTCTACAACCTTCAACAAAATTTGAAGTCGATTCGATAATAATAAGTACCTCAAAAGCGCGTCTGAAAAACGTGCAATTTTAGAGAGCGGCGGCGTGGACGCAAGAGCGAAGGGGAAGTGGCGCGGTGGTGGGAGAACTCTCTCTCCCGCGGGCGGAGCGGGCGCCCGGAAAGCGATTGCGCGCGTTCAAATCCGACAAGCCGGAAACATAATTGAGATTTCTCGGGAAATACTAAACGAAAATTGATGTTTTTTTTTTTTTGCTGTGCCCCCCAAAGAGAGAGTTCCCCCACCACAGCGCCGCTTCCCCTTCGCTCGTGCGTCCACGCGGTCGCTCTCTAAAATTGCACGTATTTCAGACGCGCTTTTGAGGTACTTATCATTATCGGATCGACTTCAAATTTGATATGGTTGTAGAGGAAGTCGTCAAGAACATGTAGCTTTTTGCAAGATTGCTCTACGACAATTATTGTGGAAATAGGGCCGTTTGACTAAAGTACCTGTTCACCTTCAGAACAATTTGCTATGTCAAATAATGAATATAATTTAATGTTAAAAACTTTAACCTTTTTCTGCTGGCACTTTGCCTGATGGTTCACTTCAAAAGCTTCAAAAAATAATTTTATAAGGTTAATTTTATCGAAAATCCGCACTTTAGCAAAATATGTAATGAGACGTTTTTTTGCAGGAAATTAAATTTCCTACAAATTGTTCTTTAACTATTTTATTGTAACTTCAGTCGTTAGGCTGATAACAAAGAAAATATGACAATTTTCGTGGAAATTGGGCTTTCGAGCCGACACCGACGAGACGGTTCAAGTTACAGAAAAATATTAATGGTCACTTTTAAAGAGTCTCTAATACACGACAGATTGCGACCAATCGCAATGAAAAATCATAAAACCGAACTGAGCAATAACAATTTAAAAAAAAAAACAATGATTTACATGTTATTTAAATGGAAAAAATTCATCGATCGAGAGGAAGTACTTAAAATTAAAATTAAGGGCTCAAATTTTGAGGGTATTTTTTGTTTTTTTTTTTTTATTTGAGGAACCAAATTTTCGTGTCAGTGAAAAGAAAAAAATGTTCGTTTCAAATGAAGCACCCTATTCTACACTTTTAAATGACAAAGCATTTCTGCGCATATGCTCCTCCCCTAAAGCTCCATCTGCGTCGCACGCAGATGGGACTTTGTGGCAGGTGGGCACTTGAACAGCCATTATTTGCTTTTATTTGCATTTTTCGTGTGTTCAAAAATATTATTATGTAGTGAAATGCAAACATACACGCATAAAGAAAAGATGCAAATTATTAAATGGTATTTCGGTGGCAATTCGACGGAAACTATTGTGAATTTGTTCATAGGAGCTTTCAAAGACCCCACAAACCGTTATGAATATGAATATAGTGTTTTATTCATAAGTTCGAGGAAGGGATGTGTGACTGACTACCGAAAATGCCATGAACAAAACAAACAGTGTTTGGCCTATGTAAAATAGGTCAAACTAAATTAACTATTGTACTACGCTAATTACGTAATTTTTCTGCAAAGAAGAGATGTACACTCCACAATAGTTTTGGTAGTATTGAAGCATCCCTAATCCCCATCACTGATCTGTCATCCCAACGATCCGCCGGGTTGTGCTTATTGCCAGCAATGGCGACCAAGACGTGTGCCATCCCACACTGCCTCCCCTACCACACCGCCTTCCCTTGCACTTATAATTTTTTTAGCTGGTAATATTTGCTATGCCTAAGTCAAAACCGACCAACTCTGTATATGGAACCTTTAATAGGTACATTATGATCACTAATGTAATTTCGGGATGAATATTACACAGTTACTGGTAATTTATTTTTTCATTCATTATTGCATCGTTACGAGGTGGCTTAGAGTAAAAACATAATAAAACCAAGCTTTATAAAGAAAATGTAACATGTTTATTGATTTTGTAAAAATAACAGTCATTTGCAATAAATACAATCTGTAGTGGCAACTATTGTAGAATACCACAATAGTTTAACTTATTAAATGATAGGCCCGTGCTCCTAGGTTTTGTAGGGTGTTTGTCCTACATAGTTACCTCTGAAATAAAAAGGAAATCATTAGCACCTATATGTATAATTTTTATAATCTATTCCGTTTGTCTGATTTAAGTGTAAAGTGTAATTGAGTTAAGGGGGCATCCTGGGGTAGCGGCTCAAAAAAATCGATTTTTTTTCTTTGTCTTAATTGATAGTATACTTGTAGAATATGCTGCTTTTTTCCCGTTCGGAAACTTTAAATGCATTTTTCTCAAAACCATGTTTTTGAAACGCATGTGCAAGATAACAGAATTTTACAGATGGATTCATGATTTTTTTTTTAAATGAAAGGTTATTTAATTTGCCCCTTGATGAATGTATTCTTAGCAGTAAAAATTTTGACTTTTTTTCAATCGCGTTTTTTATATATATACAATTTTTTTTTAAATACCTTAAATATTCATCAATTAGCCACTCATAAACTGAAGAAAAATATTTTTTTTTGTTTTCTCAAATCATCCAACGAGGATCTACGCTGCACACCGCAAAATTTGTTTCTTTTTTTGGCATAAAATTTAATAAAAAAATTAATTTGAACACTTCTATGTACGTACAATAAAAGCTCAAATTCGCAAAAATATATATCAAATAGTTTTTCCTAAAAAAAAATCGACAAAATCGGCCTTTTTTGGCCTTCTACACCAGGATACCCCCACACACAGATAAGTTGAAGATAAGATACAACAGATAAGTTGAAGAGTAATAAAGATGTCAAAGGCTAGCCTTTGAGGAAGATGGTCATTCATCATCACATCATTCATCTTGACCATTTGTGTAGGATTATAAAAAATTATGTTTATAAAAATTGAATTACTATTTAGTTCAATGTTAAACTGTATTTAATTTCAGTTAATGAGTGTTTAGTTTATGAAGGAAATACTTACGCTGGGCCATAATTGCAGGCATATAGTTTCTGATATTTGAAGTTTTCATTGGTTTCGTAATAGGTGTATCCACAGCCGACGAATTCACTGTCCGCCCATACCAACTAAAAAAAAGATTTATGTTTATGCATTTTTCAGTTGATCGTAAAAGCCATTACATTTGTAGTGTATTTTTTAAGATATAACAAAAGTGTTTCACGACACCATATTTGTTAAAATGTGTCACAGTAATCTAAAAATATACATAATAATAGTGTTTTAATTTTATCGTATGCATTGACATGTCATACTTATTGTCACAAACATTAAAAAAGATATTTAACACTGAAGCTTTCAATCAGATAAACCAACATAATTTGTATACCATTTTGACTTGCAATGAATGAAAATAAAAAAGGACCAACCCAAAATACTTTTAATGTCAAATGTTCATAATTTACCTATAATTAATGGATCTATAAAAACATAGCAATTATCATTAAAAAAATCAATAAGCTTGATATTTTAGTATAATTCAGTTAGTCATTTGTTGGCCCCATATACTTTTTTTTTGTCGTTTCCCATAAATAAAGTATATCGGGTGTCTATCAAGCGTCGGATTCGGTTAGTAGGAGTGGATAGAGTATAAAATTCCAAAAGTCCTTTATCATTTTCCGATTTCCAATAGTTTTCGCGGAATCGATTTATGAAGATTGGCCAATCAGGGCGCGGCTACAGCGGGCATGCTCCGCCCCCCTTCGGTAATAGCGATTCTGCTTGAATGCCTACAACTGCAGTCAGATTCAGACGCGCTACGGCAATTTTTTATTAAAATAGCTTTATCTTAATGCAGTATGACATCGGATCAAGCTATTTTAATAAAAAATTGCCGTAGCGCATCTGGATCGGGCTGAAGTTGTGGACATTCAAGCAGAATCGCTATTACCGAAGGGGGCGGAGCGTGCTCGCTGTAGCCGCGCTCTGATTGGCCAATCTTCACAAATTGATTCCGCGAAAAACTATTGCCCACATCGGAAAATGATAAAGGACTTTTAGACTCAGAATTTTATACTCTATCCACTCCTACTAACCGAATCCGACGCTTGATAGACACCCTGTATAATCGTAATACGTAAACTGAAATAACCCTACCTGTGTGTAGTGACCATTCTGACTGTTAACTGGACCCCCATATGAATAATATTTGTATTCATCGAACCAAGTTTTTATCGCATTTGACCAATCAGCTCCTGGTCCATAAGCAGTGGACATACTGATGTACAAGTTTTGCCCTACAGCATGCCAACGACCTAGCAAAAAAGAGTTATGCAAGTTATTAAACAGGTAAATAATAAAAAGTGGGTAAATTGTACACAAAGAAATGTATTCATGTAAAAAAAATGAATGAAAATGTGAACGACCATTATATCATGCAAAATTATGACAATTAAATAAATTCAGAGTTTAAAAAATTGTAAAGAACAGAAACGAATACATATCCAAATACTGTAAACTTACCATCTGAGAATTTTTTGGTGAGCAAAGGTGCAAGAGTCCGTCAGTTGTTGGGCTTGTTTTGCCAGTGCCTCATCGTACCTCTGAAAATTTTTTTAGATTTTAGTTAATAAAATTGTGGATTAGGTAGTTGACGATAGATACAGATTTTACTGGTTTGTAGATTCTAGCAGTTCTAAACATACCTAATGTATTCAAAGGTGAAAAAAAAACTTGCTATTTATAGTGTTACCAAAAAATTAAAAGGCTTTCTTGAATGTTTGAATTAAATTGAATTTAACTTGACTCAAATTTAAAGCTTGAATCGGCTTGAATATATAAATTACTAACGACCCGCCCCGGCTTCGCACGGTTTACGACATCACATTAGAAACCTCTAAAATTATCAGTGTTTCTCTACTATATTATGCATGTATTATACATATAAACCTTCCTCTTGAATCACTCTATCTATTAAAAAAAAACGCATCAAAATCCGTTGCGTAGTTTTAAAGATCTAAGCATACATATGTAGTAGATAGGGACAGACAGCGGGAAGCGACTTTGTTTTATACTATGTTATGATTTGAAAAATGTCATTCTTTGATTTCTGACTATGTAAAAAACATTGTGTTAAAATGTGTGCAATGTGAAGGAATTATTTGTTAAAATTATTAGTCTTACCATCCATTTCATATTCGTTGCTTTTGGTTGGCCAGGAACTCGTCCCTGTGCAACTTGTTGCCTCAGTTCATTGTGCTTATTGACCACAATGTCTTTATCATGTTGCCCTAGTCCACGTTCTAATTAAAAGAAAAAATTCGTTTAGCGCAATTACAATTCCATAGGTGGTAAATGCCAGAAACACTTAAGTCGATTGTACATATGTATATATGTACCACACTTCTGTAGATAATCGCGGTTATTGGTATTCAAAAGATAAATATAAAATTTCGCAATTAATAGGAATTTTGGAAATTTTACAATCAAATTAACTTTAACTCTCGGTAGGTGCCTTCTTGTAACCTAACAAGTTACATATGTATATCACTGGCTAAGAAACAAAAAATAAAACGTGATGAGTATCTCCATTTATTTATACCCACAGTAACTTTTACGTCTACTGTTTTTTTTTTTATATTTATTAGGTCTAATGTTACACAATGGCTTTTAAACATCTATCTTTTAAGTATCTAATACACTTTGACATTGACAATATTTAATTTTCACAACGTCCAAGACTTGTGTGGAAAAACTAGGATTTTTCACGAAATAGTGGATATGAAATACGTACATGTGTATATCAGTTCAGGTTTACAGATATCTAATTATTGAAAAAAAAATTACGATTATGTAACAGGACATGCTAGTAATTATAAAATTTTCATATGATAGAGTAATTTCTAATGTGTTTTGCAACTGCTTTCACACACAACATAAAATAATTTAAAATGAAGAATTAACATCAACAAAACATACAGTGTCCTCCAAAAAGTGTTCACCGTATAAGAATTATTTTTTTTTAATTGTCTTCACTATTCATTATTGATCTTTGCATTAATGTTCACTAATAAATCCTACAACTCCACCGTCAAATGAATTTTTCATTCGCCACAAAATATCGTTAATTTTAACATAAAAAATAAATAACATAAATAAATAACAAAAAAATGCCATACAGACTGTATTCATGTTAAGATGTTGAATACGATGTTTTTGTTTTTTATTTTTTTGTTCTTGAAAAATCTCATGGCGAATTGTTTTGCGGATTATAGGTATGTATTCAGTTGAGTTCATGACCGTCTAGCTAATATACTCGTAAAATAATTTGTTATATTTAGACACAAACTGTATTTTAATTAAAGAAAATCGGTAAAACGTTTTTGAACTATTTTTAAATTTTCAAATTTTTGCTGTCGAATATTTGATACATTTAGGGGAAAATTTAAAAAAATATATTTACAATTTGTATTAAAAATAAATTTTGTGAAATATAGCATATTCAATAAGACCACTATATTTTCACAGAATAGTTTTGACATTAAATTATGGTGGATTTTTATCTTTTGACTTTTCAACTAAATGATATTTTAGAACAAAAATTAAAAGACTTAAAAACTTACCAATGTGATTCTAAGGATTTATCTTGCCTACGAAAAAAAATGTGTCTTCGTAAAAATAATGCAGTGTTTTTTTATTTATATCTGTTTATTTTAGAGTCGTAAGTGTATATTTCATGAAGTCAATCGAAATATAAAAACTTGCAAAAAAAAATGTCAAGCGACATTTAAAAAAAAACATAATTTTTGCATGAAACACCGTATTTAGTATCTTAACACTAATATAAACAATTTTTTTAGTATTTTATAGCGATAGAAAGAAATGGATGATATAAAATCCCCTATGGTACGGAGTACGGACCTTTTAGTGGGTACTGTATATTTATTGGTGTTATAATACCCACCTATGTATCTGTATATACCCATCTATGTTTTGATCATTGTATTTCTGTTCTTCTGGCATTAAATTAATATATTTTTGTGTGTAAAAAATTTCAACTTTGAGATTACTCACAACTGTAAGAGATTAAATTTTTACAATGGTTTAATAACAACTCACACACAATAAGACTCGTTATATTTTTAAAACTATAACTTACGTATAACAGCCATAAACAGTATTTCATCATAGTGTACAAATAATGAAGTAAAAAATTACTTGTGTGTTTTTTTACACTATTTTTTTTTTAAATTCTGTTTGTGTCATAAAAAATGCAAAATTACCGTATATCGCGCAGGAACTGCAGAGAGTCGAAGCACTCAAAGCGAGCGCGCACAGTAGCACAACAGACTGCATGATTGCGGAAATGATGGGAAACTTAATAAAAAAAATAATACTATAATTTACCTTTATATAGGTACACACGACATGTCGTTAGTCATTTACTGATAAGGCGAGAGTGCGTAAAATAATGGTATTACCACGGGTGTAGGTCAAGGTAGAGTGTTAGGGCAATATTTAGAGATATTGTTTGCTATTATTTGGATCTTTGGTTGGGGGTAGTAGGATATTCTTGTGAAATATTGGTATTTATGAATACTGACAATATCGTCGTGTACAGTTGAAAATAGAAGAAAAGGAACAAAAGGCACAAGATTTTGACCATTTATGTTTAACTCCACTGCTATTTCAAGACTAAAATAAAACATATATAATAGGAATATGATATAATATAATAATAGGAATTTCATATTTTTTAGTAGCAGTACTTTTTTGTCCATTATTTATTTTATATATCTTAGTAGTTCCTTTTACTTATGGTTCTTAATGTTAGAAACATGTCTAGTTGATAATAATTTTCATCTCATATTATACTTTTTTCTTTAATTCATTTGTTCATCCAAAAAATTTACCATTTGTTACTTTTGATCACTATTAGATATGTTGATTATAAGTATGAGATGTTTTTCGTTCCGGTCTGTATTAATTTTTATTATTGTCATTGCCTAATTTTTATAATCTCTCAAAGCAAATTTTTTTTGACAGAATATTTGCGGTACAATAAGCGTTAAATGGCGCTTAGTTGTTATATTATTTTACGTCGTTTATTGACTATAAATAATGTAGTGCTTAATTTAAAAATAAAGCGTAGTAAGTTTATATACAGTGTTTGCACCATAAGGGTATTTGTTTCATTATATTTTTTTTTTTTCAAAAAATTTGTCAATGATCTCTGCTGCAATTTTAACCACAAAAGGGCAAACACACTGGTTGTTTTAAACTTGCAACCCCGCTAATATATGTATACAGTTACATTTTTGGATGCTATAAAATACCATTAAAAATTTTTTTACAACATAGAAAAAAGTCATATGAAAAATTGTTTACCAATCATGTTAAGATACTGTGGCGTTACCTTCAGAGTATCGCCCTCTTGTGCATTTTATTGGGACCATACATATTTTAGAGGTTCGACAAATGTATTTTGCTTCCTAAACCATTTTAACTGTAAAACTTCTGGTATAAAGCTCAGATGAAGCGAGAAAGTTTCCTCGTTTTTTGTTACTTGCACGTTAAAAGTCACATATCAGGATGCTCAGTATTCTCTCCTGGTCAGAATACTGACACGCTCGTTCTTCGTTACTCGACATCAAATATGTCACACTGACGAGATCTAATAAGAGCGAAATAACATGCGAGTAACAAGGAACAAGAAACATTTCTCACTTCGTTATGATAAGATGTTAGATGCGAAGTAGGTTTTAAAAATTGGGACACAAGCGTTCTATTTTTTTTTACTTTTTTGAAAATATCACGGCATATGTTTTTGCATTTGAGTTGAGTCCATGAAGTAGAATTATTTTAAGTCACTAAAATGCTTGATAACAAAATGCAAGCACAAAAAGTTTGATATTTAGCAAAATATTTTTTTTAAATAAAGTTATTTGCAAGGAACATCTGTTGGAAAATCTTGGATTATTTTTAAATTTTCTATTTCCTGCTGTGAAATATTTAACTGTCACCTGATGAAAAGTTTAAAAATACAACCTATTAATTATGATGTTAAAACTGTTAACTTGTGAATATGTGATAAATTCCATAACAATTTAAAATAAGAAGAATAATAATATAAGATAATAAGAAGAAATTGAAGAAAGAAAGAAGATATAATATTAAGAAACACCAGCTGATCTATCCACTCGTTCTAGTTACTAACTAAACATTTTTCGTTCAATGTACCCCAATATGCTTCGAATATTCCCCAAAAATGTGAATAAAATGTAGTTTTTCTACTAAAAATAAAACATAATTTGATATTAGTAACTCAAAAATATTATCTAAGAACTCAACTGAAAAGCTAAAACGTGCAAAAAAAGTCTCCGTGGTACAAAAAAAAAAAAACGAAAAAAAAAATATTATTCAGCATTAAAAACATATTCAGTCTTAACGTTAATATAAATAATTTCCGTAACACATTTTTCTACGTTTTACAAAATAATGGTGTTTTTGTAAAACAAATGAAAAAAAACATATAACGTCAGCGCAGATTATTGGAGGATACTGTATAAATAACCAGTCGAAAGTTAGTATATACATATAATTCATCACCATAATAACGAGCCAAAAAAAAATATTCAGAATGGGGCCAGCAAAAAAAGGCGTATTCCTATTCTTAATCTTAAATGTATAACCTTGTGAAGACTGTTTGTGTGACATTCTGTGACAGCCATTATTTATTTCACAATTGTGACAGTCACTTGTCAAAAGTTTGACAACAACAAAGTTTCGCTTCGAGCTTCAACTTAACCACTATTTCTATATTTCCATCTCTCTCGTTCATCACCAAATTTGATGACTTTTTTTGGACGACTTTTTATTAATAAAAAAAACGCAGTTCCTTGACATTCAATGTATGTGGTCTACTCGATGTAAAAGTACACAGAAAATTTAAATAACATATATATTTTTACCTTCACAACGCTAATCTATAAAACGCATTTTTTGCATGTAGTTTATAGTGTAGCAATTTTAATTACCTTTTACATTCCATATTAAAAATATCAATTTTTGGAATAATTTGTTACAATTCTTTATGTTAGATCCAATTGTTTTTTTTCCTTTTTACTAAATCACTTTTAGTTAAAATTACCAAATTACCATATTAAGATTACCCATTTGAAACGTTTTGTAACTACTGCACTGAATTTTGTGTATAATTGATTGTAAATTAGGTCTGTCATTATGAACGTAAAAACACAGTGTTATGATGCCGATTATATGGTTAGGTAAGTACAATCTAGATTTTTCATTTACTCACGTCTTCTACTTTTCAGAATGTCGTAATTTCCTTCAATTATCCAATAATAGATAATTAATTTCATTTACGTATCTTTCAGCGATATAATGAGTTAACGAGACTCAAGTCTGAATGAAAAGGTAGGTATTCAACTTCCTTCAAATACATTTTTTGATGAGTTCTGCAAGTTTGGCTGAGAGTAGAGTTCTGAGGATGCAAATAAATTTGGCGAAACCTCGACTAAGAAAAAAAGTAAAAAGTTGTTTTGAAGTATTTGTGTCCTTACGCCACTAGTTAGCGATAGTTACTTTATAATAACGTTTTTTGTTCAGTTTTTCAACAGCAATATTAATTTTTTGTCACCAATAACGAATATCTGATTTTTGAAAAAAATATGTAATTTTTACATGGCGTTGAATTATTTTATTTAATTTTCTTAAATAAATTAATTGAGGTAATATAAATTATAATTTGAATATGTCTAGCTAGTGATTCAAATTACGTACTGTGATCAAAAATGGAAAAAAGGTATAAATTGTTTTGATCTTTTTTTGTGATAACTAGGATAAAATTGTACCTAGAGTTAAACTAAATAAGTTTTTCGTATTCAAATTGAAATCAGTCACTTGTAATATGTTTTTCAAATAATTGAAATATCACCAAAAATCGAAACCAAATGTATTTATTAGATTTATTGTTTATTGCAGAATTCAATGAATTGTTATTATTCTGAATATTTTCTTTTGTTACGGTTTATGAAGATCTGAATTTCGACATGGTCTTAAAGCTTATAAGAGTTATATATTGGATGTGGGAGTAAAATTTGTGAATTTCAATTTGGTGTGAAATCTGTCATTTTTAACATGCAAGAAATATAATAATTAATATGTAGGATATTTTTATATTAATATTCCAAGTAAATATCGCCAATATTGTTCGGATATTCGCACACTTTTTGTTTATCTACGAATGACATTTTTTGCGACTTCTTGGATTTTGTGATAAATTGGAATTAAACATGAATGAAACGAAAAACGCGGAAGTATGATAAATATGTATATATGTACATACATATATGTATACGTTGAGTAAATCTTACATTCACTGATTACTGATTGTGATTAGTCTGTTTGTTTATGTATTTAATATTGCCAAATATTAAAAACAATGAAAATTAATCAACCTCTGATTTTTTAATAATTGTTTATTTGGGAATACCTATAACGTTGTATACATTATTTGGAAATATATACATCCATGTGTACCTTATTTTTCAAAGAATACCTTCGTAACAGTGACATTGTCTACTTCTGGTGATAACTTACATACCTACAGGGTGTCTACTTTCGTTTATGTATAAATCCATAAAATCCTCATTTTTCAACATAATCGATTACTTTTTTTTATTTAAAGGGCATCTAAAACTGCTTCTTCTGTCGCTTTTAAGATTCATCCCCATGGCCTGCTATGCTTTTTTTTGTACCCCCGAAATTATAAAACCATTTTTTATTTAAAAATCCGAATCCAGGACTCCTCAAAACCCCCATATGCAAAAGTTTGAACAACTATACAAGGTGTTCCTTTCTATACGATCTCAAAGTTGAACAAAATATCGAGTTTGAGAACCGCTAGACGAGTCAAGTGTGCCATGGAATTATGTCAAGACAGTTAAATGTTATCCAGAATCACTTAACTTTGACCTAACCGTTGTAGACAAAAAATATTTTTGGTCTAGCACAAAAACAAAAATTTTCTAGAAAAGGCTATGCCAGAAAACGCGATTGCCCTAATTTTCAAAATTCAAATCCAAGTAGTCTCAGAAACATTCTAATGGGTGTTCACCCTTGGGACACCTTGTATGTACCTAAATAGAAACGTTTTAAATTTTCCAAATTTTTGGTTTGAGTGAAAATACGTAATTATATTTATTTGTTGCCTACCAATCTTTTTGTCTACATGGTGATTTTTGAACGATTTTTTTTTTACTTGACCTGAATTAATATTTGAAAATTTGTTATAATATACATACATTTATATGTATTATAAAACCAGAAGTCAATTAAAATGAGTTCTGTAGTTGGATAATTAGTGTGGTTGAAAAGAAACAATCCAAAAGTGATATGCAAGCACTGCCTGAGGAAAAAAACATTGTATTTGCATGAATGAGTCTGCACGCAAATAATTATAGTGAGTATAGAAAAACATACATATTTTGCTCGCCGTAGAAAAGTTGATAGTAGTAGTAATGCATATGTGCATTTTATCATTCGTGGAATACTATGTGAATCAGGATTTATTTATTATATTTATTACAGTCACGATGTCATAAACACTACATATCCAGGCAATACTTAAAAGAAAATGGAAAAATATAAGTAGCTAGTTTCATGGTATTTCGCCAAAACAAAAACAAATACTAGATATGCTCGCAATTAGTTAACTGAAGACTTTATAGTGCCTTGAAGTAGGTATATACAGAGTGGCAAAAAATAAATAAACAAAACAAAAATGAATAAGTTTTTCAGCAGTTCTATATCAAATAAAAAATTTCATATCAAACTTTTTGTGTACAGTAAAGAGAAAACGTTGCTCTTTCAGATATTGAGGAAAAAACCTACGGGTTGTGATTTAAAAAAATAAAGTTCGTCTCCATAAATAACAACAAAACGCGAAAAGGCAAATAAACTGATGGAACTTTCTAGATAAAAAAAAAAAATAAAAGGTAAATTAATTCCCTTAGATTTTGAGTTTATACAGAACCTTACTAACGTAAATCAGTGAAATATGTAGATTTAAAATGCATATAAAAGTGATGACAGATGCTTGCAAATAAATTAAAATATGGTATGGATGTGAAAATTTATTAAAAAATGTAGTAAATAGGCAAAATAAACATTTGTTGCCTCTTCACATTCTTTTCCAATAATTGGAATCAAGATGCTAGAATTTTCGCTTTTTCTTTGGGTAGACGTCCATCCACATATGTATAATATACCTACTAGTTTCGGTTAAGTTTGTGAGGTTCTACATTAGACATATTTTGAAAATTGGTGAGTACTATAACTGGTTTTACAATTATTGCATATAGTACATATACAGCATTAATTTTTTTCTTGGCCTTCATTTTTACAGCCAAAATACGTTTAGGCAATACATCTAAATTATGGAAGTAATATAATAGAATGTTTTTGTTTTAGAAAATCATTTCGCCACAAGCTTAAAAGATATCTGGTTTATTTACAAAGTCACAATAGGCTGTTTTCAAGCTAATGTTTGCTTTGAAATCACTCAAAGGGCAACAATTTGTATTTTCAAACATGCATTATTGCCTTACGCAGATTTAGAATAGTAAACACACCTGCGTTTATTTTTATTTAGTCTACAACTCGCTTTGATAATCTGTGTTACACGTGTCAAAAAAAATAACCTGCGATAGGCCGCCGAACTCGGTGGATAAGTAGCATCATAGGTGCGATATTTATATCGAAATAAATTATAGTTAGAATTAAGGAAACACTTTTATGTGTGTACAAAAATATTAGTTTCGCATTAGTTAAAATCAGTGGTTTTAACTAATTCTAAGGTATCACAAGGATTAAATGTGAACAACATTCAAATCTAATTAACAAATCGCTAATGGGTTACGATAATGACATTACTCGAAAAACTAATAATTGATATAAACAGGTTTAAAATATTTGTGTTAATTATTAATATTAAGTGAATAAAAACGAGACTTTAAATAACGATTTTAATTATTGTCATGTGTTCCCATTATTATAAGCCATGAGCCATATTGCATATTTAATTGTTTTTAATACGTTACAGTTGCTCCAACTCCAAGTTACGATCAACAGCTCGCAGGTAATTATTCTCTTTTCAAAATCTTTTAGCAGAGGTCTTCACAACCCTTAGCTCCAGCTACGTATGGTAAAACTCCTATATAATTCCCTCTGAAAAAGTTACTTTGTAAGTTAATGCAAAATTAATACCTTTAAAATAGTAAATAAATTTAAACCACTAAACATATTTAATAAGTATATTTAATTAATTTTACGCACCTCGGTCCATAGTTACAGACGTACAATTTGTGATATTTCAATGGCTCATCTGTAATATAGAATGCATATCCACATCCTAAGAATTCTGTTTTGGCCCAAATCATCTAAAATCACGTTTGTGAGCAATACGAATGGGCAAAGGCTAAGCAGCAGCTGACATTTAGGATTGTCATACATACATTATAAACTCTAAAACATTGTCAGTCCCAAATATAATCAAAAGTGGTAACATACTTGCGTATAATGACCAGTCCCCTTCACGCAGCATCTGCCGTATTTATACATCTTATACTCATCAAACCAATGGTCAATCGCACTCTCCCAGAACGTATCGTTACACATTCGCGTAGACTTTTTTCTATGTAAATTTTGACCCACCAGCCATCTGCCTAAAATACTTGGGAAATTCAACAGTACTCCTAATCTACAATTGCTCCTAAATTTGGAATTTGTAACGGGACTACGGTGGTTCATCCCATAAAAGTAATGCGTGAGACAGTTTATAAATAAATAATACGGCAGGAATGATAATGAAATAATAAAAAAAATTAAAACAGCGCAGTAATGGAAATAACGTTTACAACCAGTTTTCATTACTAGAATTTTTTTGGTAGTATTTCGAAATCGCACAAAAATTATAAAACTTTCCTTATAAAAGAGTCACCAAGTGCAAACAACTGCAATCGGATTTTGGTGTCAAGACGTTTGTAAAACTTTTGTTTAGTTCTTGTAATTTTTTATTACCTGTATAGACATATATCGCCTCCGTCATATTTTATTTTTCAACTGTTTTCTACTGCATACTATTTTTATGACAGAATACATTAGGTACTTACTATCATTTACAGAAGAGTGGCAGTAATTACATGAGTTCGCAATACTCTGGGCTTCCTCAGCTAGGGCTTTGTCCCATTTCTAAAAACAAAAATAATTGCTTTTATCAATTGTTTATTAGAAATCCAAAATTAGTCGTTTTGTATTTAATCATCTTTTTCTACTAGAAGTATAATATAATAGAACTAATAGGAGTATCTTTATTTATTTTTTATACAGGGTGGTCCGAATTTAAATACAGAAAATTTAATAGTCCATTTTAAGGGGAGGGGCATTCTACACAAAAATAATGCAAAAATGTTAAACAGTGTGTCAAAAATGCCCCTAAAGGGAACTACGTCTTTTTGTTGGTGGGCCTTACTGATAACTCATACGATATATCTAAGCGTAAAATTCAAACATCAAATGTTAAGTCATGTCAGGTCATGAAAATTGTTTTAGCTCTGTCATGGCCAATATTATAATTTTTTTATAATGATTGTGCCTCCTAGTTCATCAGAAAAAAATGAAATTTTCTGTTCTGAAGATATGTTTTCTTTAAAAACCTAAAATGTTGATAAAACCATTGTCAAAAACTGAAATCAATAAAGAGAAAACAAGTTAGAAAACAATTTATGCCCCACCGCCCCTGTTAGGATGGCCCTGACTGTCAGTCTTAAAACTGATCTATCAGCAAAATTCTGTGTTAAAAGTTTTAAAAGTGTGCAAAATTTGGTTCTGTATGTTTTTCCATTTTAAAGTCATTAATTAAAAAACTAGTTTTGAGACCCACATTTGAGGGGGTGTAGCATCCTTAGGGTGCATTTTTGACACATACCATTTTGTATTCCATTTTTGCATTATTTTTATGTGTAGAATGGGCTATTAAATTTTCTGTATTTAAAGCTGGACCACCCTGTATGTGCCAATTTGTTTTTAATTTTTTTTACGAGCATTTCTAACTTAATTTAGTGATTTAAAATATAACCATACTCGGGCCGACGAACTTATATAGTAATCGCGTGAATATCATGTGAAATCAACAGTGTCATTCTTATTATGGCTACCACACTTTTAATCATAGTGTAAAACATTAAGCAAATATTTTATAATAACTAGTTATATTTAGTTAGTGCTCGAAGGCAGGTATAATAAAAAACACAATTAGTTTTCACTTATACATACAGTTTATGTAACATTTTTTTGTTTTCTGTGAAAAATAAGTACCTATACCCTTTTATAAGGTGCAGTTGAAGTAAGATTTGCCTAAAAGGAGACACCTTTTACTAGGCTGTGATTTATAGTTATTTAACTGTTTATGATTTCAAAAATCACAAATGATGCATACTAAAGAAGAATATAAATAAATAAATGTCAAAATATGATAATGGTATCAGTGGCGACTGGTGATAAAGGGCACAGGCGCACGTGCCCAGCCCAAATTTCAATAGAAAATATTTCTTTTGTGTTAATTTACTATAAATTACTGTTACAATAATATAAATTAATTGTGTACGACAAACTATTCATATTCTAATTATTATTCATTTTATACCACAAATAATGATTTTTATCACATATATATGACAGACTATCGATCGAGCACCGAGCCACCGTAGTCTGAATTCGCATCGAGCCAACGTAGTCGCATTTCGCGCGCGTGGCCGAGGGCACACAGGATCCCAGCCCTCGTTTTTAATCGGGCTTTTTCGGTGACTGGTAATATCTGGAGAGCATTGAAGGAGACAGACGTCGTTAAATCGTTCGAAAATCAGCTGAACGGGTCACACTTGTTGAGTGACCTTTTTTAGTGATTATTTATTTTCTTCGCTGAGAAGTGTGTTTTTACTGTTTTTGATTGTGAAAAGTTTCAAAATGAATTCGGTGGACTTTTTATTGACTAATAAAGATATTACATACGAGATCCGAGCGGAAATTAAACGGTTAGGAAGGCCGATACCCGATTTGATTATTTCCAAAACAGATGTAGGAAAATCGCGAAATTATGCACGAAATTTTAATAGTAGTGTCTACGACATATTTAAGTGGTTATGTGTCCTAAAAGAAACAAACTGTTTTGTTTTATTTGTTTAGTGATGGGTGGCAACCAAAGTGCGTAGACTCAAGAAGGGGTGAGTGATTTAAAACATTTAAATGAACGAGCTAAGAAACATGCCTACAATGAAAAATATTTACATAACATCTTAGATTTTAGTGTGTTGAGAAAGGTAGACATAAGGCAACAGCTTGATAGTGCTTATCGTGAAAATATAAGACGTCACAATGGAAATGTGGATAAAAACAGACAGATATTTTAAACCAAATAATTAATTGTATTAAATTTGGTGAAACAAATCCGGGACTTTAATGAAAAGGCGATTAACATTTTTGTGAACAATAAGGACAGGCGAGCTGATTTCCTCTACAAATAACGGTAAGATACCTAAATCAAATTTTTTTCACATGTTGCCACTCATTATTTTAATATATTTAAGCCCTCAATATTCGTGCCTAATAATTATTTAAAAAAGCTACAAAATCCCAAAAATTATTCTTGTGAAAGGCTATATTTTTGTATAAAAGAATTTTTCATTGAAATTCTGAAGTGTCAGTAAAACGCATGACCTTGAAAATTTTAAAAATTTTCGCCTGCGGCGCCATTACACACTGTGGGAGTAACACGAGCCGCAACTGAATGGTATTGCAATACATATTATATTAAACGAGTTGATTTTACATTATTTTTCTACCGAATGGACTTTCCAAGAATGAGAATTAGTACGTACCATACGTTTGAGATTAATTCCTCGTGGTTGTCCTGGAACTTTTCCATTTGCGATTAATTTCCGGAGATCGTTGTGTTTCTGAAGAATAATGTCTATGTCAAATTTTGAAACTCCCCATTCTGCGAATAATAAAACATTGGTTACAACTCGAGACTGTATTACAGATACTCGAATTCTATTGACTGAATTTTAAATTCATTAAAGTCAAAAATATCGCTGCCTCATCTAGCACAAATAAATTTGGCTAGAAAAAATGGCGACCGCCAAGTGGACCGGTCTAGCGATCTGCAAAAATTTTCCGCTTACCTCAGCGCTAGCCCAGCGCCTACACGGTTGAATGCGCCCATTGATATAAATATGTGACAGTCTTATGACAGTGACATTTTACAATTGTGACAGCCACTTCAAAAGTGTGACAACAACATAGTTTCGTTTGGAGCTTCGACATAACTGTTATTTCCAACACTCTCGTTTATAACCAGATGCGACATTTTTTTGAATGACTCTTTAGAAGCGTATAGAAAGTAAAAAGTGACACTTTTAGTGCCTGAATCAACCAGGCAACAAAGAAATAGAATGTACTGTGATTGTTACGTCTTGAAAAGGAAAAAGGAACCTATATATGTAAGTAATTATTAGACCCAACACGCAGAGGTGTAGATAGGCTGATGCACCGGTTTACCGAATTCTCGGCCCCCCAATAAGGGTCTCCACCAACCCCCCAATAAATAATACTTAGCAATTAGTGGCCCCCCGTCAGAACTTTCTGTACTGAGCCTCCGAGAACCTAGCCCCTGCCAAAACAGAATATTACTATCAAAAAAATCCTTGAAAAAAAAAATACAAAGAGTAGGTTCTTCACTTAAAACACCTAAAGCTTTTTGTCATTTATAATCAGCTTTTTAAAATTTTAAATTAATTGTAACTTTTTTTATTTCTCCTGTTTTTTATGTCTCTTTAAATGACAAATTATGAAAAAAAAAATATATTGAATTTGGTATACACCATTTATTTTAACTCTTATCTGTTCTGAAAAAATGTCGATTTGGAAAGATTTGAGCAACGCGACGATTTATAAAAGTATTTTTATGTACCTACCCGAACAAAATATTGTTTACATACCAATAATTTTATGGTTGAAACTAGAATTGCACATGGAAAATAAGCACAAGCCTTGAAGGAAGTACACAAAATGCATCTTAACGCAATAGTATTTTTATGTTAATGAAGTAGTATTTTTATTTATATACAGTATAGTACGTGACAAATTGCTGTAACATTTATCGCATTTATTAATTTTCCACATGAATTAGATATTATAACAGTATGCATCATGCTATTTTGGATTCAAAAAGATGAATTCCTCACGTAGCTGTAGAGAAACGGAGTATCAGTTCAAAGTTTAATATTGTGATTCAGTTAATTTTAGGAAACGATTATTTATTTGTGATAGTTGCTAGTTAAAACTACTAATACAATCTATATATTGTGTAAATAAGTATACAATGTTGCAACCAGTTTTTGTAATATTTATTGAAATGAGTTTAATAATATATGTATTTTTTACGTCTAGGATAATTCATTTATGAGTAAATAAATATTTTTGAACATAATCTACCTACTTCTCCAAGTGTCCACAGAAGAAGGAAAGAACCTGCTATTGGTTTTTACTTGTATTTTTTTAGTTCTTTCGATGTATACTTTTCTGGAAATCTTATAGATGAATAACCTACTCTCTCACAATGGTGTTAATGTTAATGGATATGTTTCATCACTAGAAATGTTAGTCGAGTAGTTTGAATTTCCCGCAAAATGAGGTGGACCTTAATTACGTAATTAGGCTTGTTTGAACAACATCAGAGAACTGTCACACAGTCAGGAGTATGCTCTTTAAGGATTTAGTGTTTTAACAGTAAAATTTCTCAACTGCTGACTAACAGTTTAGTGTATCATTAGTTCTTCCAATCCGTTTCAAATCGACTGCAAACCGTTAGAATAGTTTGCTGACGGGAAGCAAATTCTTAGTCAAAGACATGCACAATCAAATTAAGAGAACATTAAAATGAATCATTTTTATCTTGGATTCTGTTCGTATTCGAAGTTAGAAATTGACACTTGTGACTTATCCGTATTAGTTTTTTTAAATAAAGTTTATTAAAAACCCAATATGAATATTACATTGTCATCTAACGTCTTTGTAAATGATTCATCTAACAGTGACGACGGATTATTTTTATTTGATCGAAAAGACAAAAAAAATATTAGTTAAAGATACAGTTCCTCAATATGAATGAAGAGTTTGTTAACATTTTAGTGAGCGGGGGCAACTATTGCCTTCCATCGCCTTTCATTTTTGAAGACTGCTTTCCTTAGAGAATGCCCCGTTTTATAATTGGCAAATAAACGTTTAAGTAGTTATTACAACCAAGGGCGTAGCCAGTAGTTATCTTTGGAGGGGTGGGGGGGGGGCGCTCAATGCAGATTAAACCTAAAAGCCAAAAAAAAGGTCGCTACAGGCAACGGCAACCGCATTCCCCCGAGTATTTTGGTTTTTACTTGACCCTTGGGGGGGGGGGGCGATCGCCCCCATCGCCCCCCTTTGGCTACGCCCTTGATTACAACTTTATGTTTTATGAATCAATTTTCTTCGAGTTTTACATTAGACATTAGTGTTTAATTATCTAATTTCATATAATCTATAAATAACTTGTAAAATGCACAATATAACATGGGTAAGGTAGTAATTACTTCATTAACCTTTTAATTGCCAATTGTAAAACTTGAACTGAAATGAAAGACATATGGGAAAAGGCATATTTAAAATATTAATCTGGTAAATGTTCTTAATTTGGTCTTAATTTGGTAAAACCAGTGTCTTTCTTTAATAGACTCATTTATTGTATAATTTGTAGCTTGTAGCAGCGAATTTACTTTTGTGTACTAAATGTAGTGACTCCGCTAACGACAACGCACTCTTCGGTAATTGAGGAGCTTGCTGCAAGAACGATGCAGCTCCATTTTCAACGCGTGACGAAGTTAGCTGCTTATAATTTCGATAAAAATATTAGACGTTATTTAACGCAAATTCGACGCAGCTCAACATATGTCAGTATGTATACTCCCTGTACTGAGATGTGTGGAATTCGCGTTAAATAACGCCTAATATTTTTATCGAAATTATAAGCAGCTAACCTCATCACGCGTTGAAAATGGAGCTGCATCGTTCTTGCAGCAGGGTCCTCAATTGTTGTATGGCGTCATACAAAGCGTTATAGTCACTATGCGTAGCTTTTAGAGCTGTTGCAACGGACACTTAAATTCGGTCTTACTCTCCTTAATAGCTGCAGTTTCGGCAGGATTGAATTGTAAAATAATAGCTTTTATTTGCTGGGAATGTCTCGTCAATACATAACCACAGTGTATTTTTTAATGCACTTTTAATCCACTTTAGTAAGTCACTGCGTACAGTTGGTAGTTACGTAACGTTGTGCGACCTGGTCACGGTATCTCTGGAACGTATTTCCATAACTCCATGGAACGTTCCATAACTCACTAAATGGTTGTTTATCGACTCCCTCTTAAGTCACCAAATCCGTGCGTCATCCGATCGCTTAAGTCGCGAAATTTACTCTCTCTCAAGTCACGCGCATGCGTGGAATTCTGCGTTTAAAAGCAATCGTAACCTTACCTTTTTCGTGTTTTTAGTTGCAAAAATAATTTTTTAGAGATGTACCACAGCACTTGTTATACCGAAAAATGAGTCAGCTGAACGAAAAAAATCAACGTAAGTATACCCTGTCGTGCGTGACGAAGTTCAGTTTGATATGTAATATATGCAAATAGTAAAACAAGAAACCAAAAAAATAGTTTGCATTCCGCTTGCGTGAATACTTTAAAGGTTAAATATTTTAAAAGACACCTAACCTATTTTAAAGGTTAGGTGTCTATATTTAATGTATTACACAATCATTTTTTTCAATAAAAATTGTATTCATGCGAGAATCCAATTTCCAAACGTAGTTCTAAAACTTTTACAGGCGGCGACTTAAGAGGGAGAGTTTCGTGACGTATGAGGGGGGAACGTGGTGACATAAGAGGAAATGTGAATTAAGCTAAGGTGACTTAGGAGAGAGTTGAGTGTACATTCAGGGGACTAGCGTTTAGCCAGCACTAGGTCACGGGCGATCCGACCAATCAGAACAAAAAAAGAAAAACGCGCATGCGTATATCCTGTCACTCCAGCACTCCTGTCAGTCGTTTGATAATTTAACCTAAATTGCTTTTGTTTTTGTTTGTTTATATTGCTGTTTTTATAACGTAAAAAAATGGATTTTGAGTGCAAAAAGTGCAAGAAAACTTTCTCATACGCTTCTAATTTACGTAAACACGTAAAAAAGTTTCATCAGCTAAAAGTTAATGAACTGGCACCATATAAAACTGAGGACTACAAATTTAAATGTGATGTGTGGAAAAGATTTTAACTTTGAGAAACATTTGCGGTTTCATAAAAAAAATCATCAAGAAGTTACTGAAAGAATTAATGGTTTACGTGATGGCTGTGTAATTTCAAAACTAGGATTACCTTATAATTTCTACAACACTTTGAAAAAGAACAACATAAACATAGAAAATGAAAATTACCATTTTCCAGATAAAAAAAGTGGAAGCATTGCACTGAAAAAAGCACAAATGCTAGATTTGTTAAGAAAACGTGTTTTAAAGCAAAAACTCATACAACACTAAATTTTTTTTACCATCGGCCAGGTAATTACATGTCTTACACCTTTCATATTGTTACGAACGCTGGGCCAGTCTGCCCCTGCCTGCTTCGATGAATCCAGCCCACCGCACGTCGATGACGTACGCGGGCAGCACCCGCGTCGAAAGATCACGGTTGCTTTGCCCGATTGTTCGGGAATCGAAGCGCCGGGAAGCTACTGGTAGAATCCGCATGGATATATAACGGGGTATTTCGACGCGGGACAATAGTTTTCTATTTGAATCATGTGAACGGCGCGCTCTCCGTACAACGCTCTAATACAATTTGTATAAAAATAAATTAGTGTAGTTAAATAGTGTTAGTCCGTAGTTGTATTAATTAAATAAATAGCGTTAGTTTAAAAGTGCGAGTTTAATTTTTCACACCTCACGAACCCGAAATAAATAAAACGTTACAATATCAAAGTTTTGTGACTTACTGACTTCAAGTTTGCCGCCATCGCCGCGTTACACAGGTATTTCTCATTGGTCGGGATCACCCGTGACCTGGTACCGGCTAGACGCTAGTATTCAGGGGTACATCATAGGCACTTAATATTAAAAGTAAGTCGAACATAAACTAGGTTATCAAGGGTATACCCTCTTTCTTATGTTTCACACCATTTATACGACGTTACGACTACAATTTACGGTCGCTCCATCATAAAATAAGTCTTCGAAATCACCCATGAATTTATTCATTTTGTCAGTAAATGGTAGGTAGATTTTTTGACATTTTATTATAAATGTATGTATGACATGCGACATTTTATTATTAATGTAATGTAACATCAACGCCCACGACATAAACACCTCAAACACACTAGAGTTTGTCAGACGGTCGGTCTAAACGACTGAAGCCAATGGCTCGCCCGCCGCGCGCCACTGTATTGCGGCACGATCGGCCAACCCTAATTATCACAAAGTGGTATAGGGTCACATCGTATAAAAACACTTAAAACATGCTTGCAAAAAACATTTATCTAAAAACAGAAACACATTTGGTTTTATTAAAAAAAAGAACACAAAACAAACTATAGCCTAGGAAATATAGCCAAAATAGGTCAAATTTTTCAAAAAATTCAAGGGTTAAAAAAAATTTGATAATTAGGTAAAAAATAGTGCAATTTGAGTGCTCTAGTTTTGGATCAAATCAGTTTGTAGGAACATAAGCAAAAAATTTATCAACTTGTGAAAAAAACGATTTTTTTCACTTCTTAAGTTATAAAAAAAATATTTCAGAAAAAAATAGCACGTTATAGCGCTTAAAAATACGAAGAAAATCAGTTTTTAAAAATTAAAATCGGTTCACAACTATTTGCAAAAAAAATAAAAACCTTCGAAAATTGCCCTTTTTTACTATCTAATTACTCGGCCTACGAACGTCTTAGGGACTTCCACAAGTGACCAAATCGTAGCTCTTTTCGGCGGCTACTTGTAAAAATTTTTATCAAAAAATATTCATAACTTTTGGCGCAATTCGAAAAAAATGTAGAAAAAAGGCGTTTTCGAAAAATGGCCCGACAATTGTCAATAACAGTCCTACGGTAATTTTTCAAAGTGCGTTTGGTTCGTGAAGAAGTGCTCTACAATCATACAATGGACCAAGTTTGTCAAATTTGAGGAAGTATCTCAAAAACGATATTGAAAACCGGGATGTTTTGCATTTCGGGCGCTCGAGTGAAGGGGAAAGGCCGCGTGGGGCTTTGGGGCAATTCGTACGCTTGAATTGAGAGAGTTCCCCCATCATGCGGCTTTTTCTGAAATAATTTTTTTTGGTACTTAAAACGTGAAAAAAACGGGTTTTTCACACGTTTATGAAGTTTTTTGGTTATGTTCCTACAAACTGATTTGATCCAAAACTAGTGCACTTAAATTGAAATATTTTTTACCTAATTATCAAATGTTTTTGAACGCTTGAGGAATTTTTGAAAAATTGTACCTATTTTGGCTATCTTTCCTAGGCTATAATGCTAGAGTTTGTCAGACGGTCGGTCTAAACGACTGGAGACAATGGCCCGCCCGCCGCGCGCCGCTGTATTACGGCACCATCGGCCAACCCTAATTATCACAGTGGTATAGGGTTACATCGTATAAAAACACTTAAAACATGCTTGCAAAAAACTTTATTCAAAAACAGAAACACATTTGGTTTTATTAAAAAAAAGAACACAGAAAACAAACTAATGCAACTTTTTTTTATTCCTCATCACTCTCAATGATCCTGTTTCGTTTAGCGGTCGGCTTCTCTGAATCTGAGTCAGAAAGAGGTCTAACCCTTTTTGATTCGGCATACGTATCTCCATCTCCTTCAGGTTCACTCTCACTGTCGACAATCTGTCTCGCTTTCTTTTTGGTCAAGCTTGTATTGCCAACTCCGGCGACTGCTCTACTGGCATCCCCACTCTCATCGTCACTGTCTATTACTTTGCTCGACATCTTACGCTGCACGCCACCTCCCAATTGCTTGGTGCTTTTACTGTGGGCAACACTATCCTTACTACGGAATGATGTACATGGCTCCTGCTGACTGTCACTTTCAACATGAACGTCGGAATCATATGTGGCCGAAGTATACTTCGCGATAATATCAGCTCCTGCGCGTAGATATTCCGATGAATCGTCGTCACTTAAGTTGAGTCTGTCACAAGGGCCATCGGATGCCTTCCGAACATCAGATTTTGCATTGCCAACTTGATTTATTTCATCGTCTATTGGGAGGGTTAGCGTTTTGTCGAGAGCTGCTTGGATTAATTCGCAGTAGCCGTTGAGAGTATCTACTGATAAATCTGCGGGAATCCGCCAATACATCTCCTGGAAAGAAAAGCGAAAAATGGTTTACATTTTAGTGGCGTCTGTGAGTCGGAAAAAACACTGAAAAAAATGATAGCGATTTACCCAGATCGAGAGTACCTCCCCCCACCCCCGATTTCGAGGATGCTGAACACGATGCCGGAGTCAGAATGTCTCTTTGGGATTGCGCAACACCCCAAAACGGCCAAAAACCACCCCCCTACATCATTTCATTGTAAAAAAACGTATTTTTTCCCGTTTTCGAGGATGCTGAGCACGGTGGTGGTGTTGAAGATGACTTCAGATCCTCACCAACCTCTCCACCGGTCAAAACTCACCCCCGAAAGGGGTATTTTTTTTATATCAGCGGCAAAACGTCCGTCCCCCCGCTTTCAAGGATGCTGAACACGATGGTGGTGGATGATTTTTTTCAAATCCCTTCAATCCCCAAATCAATAAATAAATCGCCCCTTTCGGGGGTGAGTTTTGGCTAGTGGAGGGGTTGGTGGGGGGTCGCAAGGAATATTGAACACCACCACGTGTTCAGCGTCTACTCGAAAACGGGGGGGACAGACGTTTTGTCGCTGATATAAAAAAATAAAAAACCACCGTTTTGGGGGTGAGTTTTGATCGGTGGAGGGGTTGGTGAGGCTCGAAAACGGGGGGCGGAGGTACTCTAGATCCAGGTAAATCGAGATCAATGTTCGTCCGACTCACAGACGCCACTATTTGCTAATTCCCATTTGTTTAGTTAACCCATTAAGTCCCAACTGTCCTGATTTTTTAAACAGTTTTCAGACAGCTTATTTTATCAATAACATTGAAACAAAATTGTCTGAATAATAAACCACAAAAACTGTCTGAAAACTCTTTAAAATATTTGGGACTTAATGGGTTAATATACAGCGTCTGCCAAAATGTTAGCACCATATGTAACATTTTGTATTACCTATTTCTTTTTTAAATTATAGAGTACTTGAGTATTCCTGAGGCTTAGTTATAGTGCCTTAATATTGGCGATAATCATAGTTGATGATGAAGTGACGATAAAAAAAACACACCAAATTTCATCCAAATCGGGGAAATAATTTTTGCATAATAATTTTGCAATCGCATTTTGGGAAAAACTGCGATTTTTTGAAAAAATTATAGAGCTGTAAAAATAGCCTCGAGCAACCTGAAAATGTGTTTACTTATAAAACAGCATTCAAGTTTTCGAAGTATTTTTGAAAATTTAAAATCCGTTCAGTAGGAGAACCTTAGAGATCTTTTAAAGTTATAAAAATTGTTTTAGCTTATAAACAATTTAAATAGCTCTGCGATTTTCGAGATATAACACGATTTGAAAACAGTGACGTCTCAAAGTGTCATTATATTTATAACTTTAAAAGATTCCCTACGCTCTCCTAGTGAACGGAGGAGATTTTCAAAAAAGGTTCGAAAGTTTAAACGCTGTTTTATATACATATACCTATATAAAAAAAAACCTGATTGCTCAATGCTTTTTTGACGGCTCTATAAAGTTTCGAAAAATCACTTTTTTTTTTCACAAAGGGCTGGATTATTGTTCAAAAATTCAGTTTGTTCAAATCATACATATTTGGAAGAAATTTAGTGTTGTTTTATCATATCAAAAAGTTTTTTGAAGCATGATCTGAAGGTAGTATATACTTGTATAACCTAAGTGATCGAAAAAAAAAAATCATGGAAAAACTGTTTTTCTTCAATATTATTCCAATTATTGCTATTTTTGCGATAATACAACGCATTTTAATTTTTAACTTAACACACCTTGTATAAAATTTAATAACAACTTTTTTTCTTTATTCAGTAAATAATTCAGTTATATATAAGAAAAGGAGGAAAAACGCGGACATTTTAGAGGTTTTGTTGCATTTCTTTTAACAAATCGATGGTCAAAAAAAAAAAATTTTGTAACAAATCGAAAAACCTCTCCTTATATTTGTTTCTAGATTATGAAAAAAAAAATATACTGCAAATATTCCACAGAGTGTTACTGAGATCCCAGGGAGTGCTCCAGGTTTTTTTAAAAAAATTTTCGCAAACTTTGTTGACGGTTTTTTCACTATTAATCCTTTCTGTAAGAGGTATATAGTCATCACCTAAAAAGTGAAGTGGGTCCCATGCGTCGTTTTCAAGATATGGCTAACTGAAATATGACGCACCGCCACTGTGTGCCAGTATTGCATAAGACCATCGAAACGTCTTACAACTACTAGCGCATATCGAAATCATCATTTCTTATTGATATTCCAAGACATTTCATTAAACATTAAGGATTATATGGAAAAAGCCAAAATACCGCCTGGTCTATGTTCAATTAAAGAAGCAAATGAAGTGTGTAAATTAAGTAACTGGCAACGTAGAGGCCCGATCTAGCAACACTGCGGCGACGGGACTTGGAAGGGCGGTAGGTTGACATGTAATGTACCTTCAGTACAAGTTTGAACTTGTTACTCATTTGTTTGTTCTTTGTGACTGTTTTCATAAACAGTTTTTTTCTAGTGCGTTTTAAAAATGAGTGACATTTATTTTGAACAACGGTGTGCTATCAGGTTTTACTTCAATGGACAAAGAGCAGCGAATACTTTTGCAAAACTTCCATACGCCTACGAACACAGTGTTTTTTCAAGAGCCCAGGTTTTTCGGTGGTTTAAGGCATTCCCAGAAGGAAGAGAGTCGATTGAAGATGAATCACGCAGCAGAAGGCCTTCGTCTTCAAGAACAGATGAAAATGTCGATAGAATACGGGATCTTGTATGTTCAGATCGACGGTTGACGACAAGAATGATCGGGGAAGAGTTAAATTTGAATCCGAACATCAAGAACAACTGGATGTTGCATCACGACAGTGCGCCTTGTCATACAGCCATTTTAGGAAAGGAGTTTTTAGCCAGTAAAAACATTCCTGTGGCTCTTCAGCCTCCTTATTCGCCTGATTTGAGTCCATGTGACTTTTTCTCTTCCCGAAATTGAAAAACCACCTCAAAAGACGTCATTTTGGAACCATAGAAAACATTCAAACAGCTGTAACCGACCAGCTGAATGCTATTTCAGTATATGAGTTCCAGCACTGCTATGAGGAATCATCTCCAGCGCTGTGTGGCTTCCCACGGAAGTTATTTTGAAATAGACAATGCTGAATTTTAATTCTATTCGAATAAAAAAAAATTAAAAAAAAACAGTCTCACTTAATTTATACATGGTGGTACAAAAGGATCAAATAATGGATTTAACTTTGTTATTTGCAAAGTTAAAAAAAAAGTTCAATATAAAAGTTATTTTGTTCATTACCATGTATGTTTTAAGGTTTTTAGTTTGTTGATATCTTCTTTTGTTTTGTTCCTATGTCAACCATTTTTTAATGGCACCCATACTTTTTTTTCGTTATGAAAAAAGCATAATTTTCTCTATTCAGTCACAAAATTTTGCAATATTTGACAAAAAAAATAAGCGAGAAAAAAAATTATTTATTACGATTCACTCGTCACCTCTAATAAGGGGAAAAAATCATGCAGTTTTAAAACAGAAACTACTTTTGCTAAAGAATGCCATGTAAATTTGACATTTAAATTAATACAAACAAAGAATAAATAATTCTTGTCGGTTTAAAGCAAAGTTTTTGTTTGACATTCTTGCAAATTATTAAATTTGAAGACATGGCACATTTGAGTGAGAGACAACGTATTGAAATATTAATGATTTATGGGTACGGAAATAGGAAGAGGACTCAAAGCGAAGTGTGTACTGTATTCAACGGAATTTACCCTCCTTTATCTCAAGGAAGAGTCTGTCAACTAATTAAAACATTTCGAGAAACTGGTAACGTTAAAGACGTCAAAAGAACTGACAGACCAAAATCGGCAATAAGTGAGGAAAAAGCGTTAAATGTTCTGTTGACAATTGAAGAAACACCACAAGTGTCAACGAGGGTAGTCGCAGAAAATTTAGAAATTAGCCATGTTTCTGGTCTTAGAATTTTAAAAAAAGAAATAATTCATCCTTATAAGCTTCAATTAATACATGAATTGAATGAAGATGATTTTGATAGACGGATGGATTTCTGTTAGTACACGATGGAACGATGTAATGCAGATGACAATTTTGCTTCAAATATTGTATTCTCAGATGAAGCGACCTTTATGCTAAACGGCACATTAAATCGACATAATTGTCGGTATTGGGCGAGAGCGAACCCACACTTGGTGCAAGAAGCACACACACAATATCCGCAAAAAAGTAAATGTGTGGGCAGGCATTATAAGAGGACATATCATTGGCCCATTTTTTCTTGATGAAACCCTTACCGCTGATCGATAGCTTCAACTGCTACAAACTCAGGTCATACCTGCGATCACAGCCTTATTCCCGGGTGAAAATGGAGGTATTGACGATATAATTTTCTTCCAACAAGATGGAGCTCCTCCACATTTTGCGGTACATGTTAGAGAGTACTTAACTCATGTTTTTCGAAACAGGTGGATCGGCAGAAGAGGATCTATTGAGTGGCCTGCCAGATCTCCGGATTTGACGCCCTTAGATTTTTTCCAGTGGGGTCATGTTAAAAATAGTGCGTTCAAACAAAGACCTCGTAATTTGGATTACTTAAAGGTGCAAATAACTGTTGAAATGCGCAGAATACCTGCACATGTGTTATACAGAGCTACTACAGTAGAATTTAAATAACGTTTAGGTCATTGCTTTGCCGTCAACGGAGCAATTTGAACATCTGATTTAGTATTGCTGTTTTTTGTTTATATCCAGTCTACCAATGTTACTTTTTAAAGTTAATTTGATCTAAATTTTAGTTTTGTGAAATTAATTAATCAATTGAGTGAATAGTAATATTTTTTTTCTCGCTTATTTTTTTTTAAAAATTGCAAAATTTTGTGACTGAATAGAGAAAAATATGCTTTTTTCATAACGAAAAAAAGTATGGGTGCCATTTAAAAAAAAATGGTTGCCCTAGGAACAAAACAAAAGAAGATATCAACAAACTAAAAAACTTAAAACACACATGGTAATGAACAAAATAACTTTTATATTGAACTTTCTTTTAACTTTGCAAATAACAAAGTTAAAGCCATTATTTGATACTTTTGTACCACCCGGTACACCTCGTACATCAGATTTTAGAGGGATCGATAGATCAACCGACTCGGAAAAAATATTCTTCATTGAAATATTCAATTGAATTATTATGTTTATTTCGGCAACATAAATTTCTGGATTTTTGTTTATCGGTACCAACTACAACTACTTTCGTTCAACTGCGTGGATATGGATATTTTTTATCGCAAAATGCCACACGATTTTTTCCAACGTGAACGTCAATTCTTAAACACAACGTCTGCTACTTCCGCCGTATACCGGCACTTAACACAACTGGAGTGATCAAAATCAGCCAGAGTGGTTTTTACAAAGGATCAGGTTATTCTAGATACGTGCTCGTAATATAGGAAAACCGATTAATCATACGGTTTGTCGGGCGTTATTAATCAGACGACGAATTAAATGATGAACGATTATTACCTAGTGTCGCGACTAGGTAATTAGCTGAGAATAATAGGAGTCTCTCTTGTGAAACGCCCTTTAGATCGGGAGGATGTGCGGTCTTAGATACCGGATTAATGGCGTCTTTATCTGTACATCCAGTGTTGTTCAATACTGGAAATGGATCTTCCGAGTGGTGATTAATGTTGGGCGAACTAGAAAAAAATTGTAAGATGGCGTAAAAGTCTTTTTAACCCTTTAACGTCCAAGTGCACTGTCAAGAGACATGAACTTAGAGGCTCATATTACTGATACAAAAAATAAAGACAAGATAACTAAAACCGTGTATTCCTATGTTTTCGAGGTCGCTCTTTCGAATGGAATCGTTAAAATTTGCAAAGAAATTGATATAACCTTCAATTTTTAACAAAAACTATTAAAAAACATGAGATTTTCAAGATTATTTTTTGTAAGTCGCAATTTCAGCTATGTTATCGTCCTTTATGCCACTCAAAAACAAAAGAGAAACGTGCACTCGAGACGTGTACTTGAAGGAAACGCAATGAGAACAATTTAATTTTTGAGGTTAGAATAACTAGATATGGCAAAATTCAAAGGGTGATATTTCTCGTTTTTTACCAGTTGCGGGATTGCTGTTTACTTTACTTGGGAAAATGCAAGAGTCAATCGGACAAAATGCATGACATGGAAATACATAGATCTGCCTTCTCGTACTAAACCTTTTTTGTGTGCCTGTGTTATTAGTCTATTATTGCCATTCTTCCCGTCTTATTAAAAATATTGTTCAGAAAATTAGAGCTTTCTCTATAGGGTGAGCATGTACTCCATTCTGTTAAAAAAAATAGTAATTCCAATATCTATCATCAAATATATATTATATACAGCGTGTTCCATTTAAAAAAAAATGTAAGTTTGTCGAAAAACTTAATTTAAATTCAATTGATTTTTCAATTTTATCTCATCTTAATCAGCGATTTTTCCTTACTATTTCTTTTATAGAATTAATGAGCTTTTTGCAAATTAAAAAAAACATCACGTTGCGCCGAAATGACAGTATAGCTAATGTAATTGCCTGTTCTCTCTCTCTCTGTTTATAATAAAGGTGCCGAAATCACTAAAATCATCAAAACAATACTTTGAACTGCGAATGCCTATTCGCAAAAAATTTTCCAATTCCATAGTGACTGGTGGGACATTTGACTCCGGAATTTAAATAACTATGAGCTATAATGATGTCATCGAAACTTATATAATAGTGAAATGCATCTTAAATCATAGGTGAATAACTAATGTACAACATCCTTTAAAAAAAAAACGGAATACTTTCTGAGTTCTTTGTAGTTTTTACTTGAACGAACGTGACTGGTGGGACACCGAAAAATCCTCCTCTCTTACCACGGTGTACTTGAAGACGAATTTCAGTTCGACCACTTAACTTTCAAGTGAGATGTTTTCCTTAATATAAAATCTATTCTAGATGCTTCCATTTTTATCAACAATTAGACTGATAGCCTACTTAGAAGCAATAAAAAAAATTATAAATTGTGACTGGTGGGACAGGCCTTTGTGACTGGTGGGACCAGTACAAAATATGTGAACATAGTTGTTTATTAAAATCAGTTTTATGATTTTTACTTCTTACTAACGTTGTTATTGATAAAATTTACCACAAAGCATTTAAAATAAATAAGAAACTACAAATAAAAACAACGCGAAATAAAGGATCAAACATATTAATAACAAAATCTCAATAAACTTTAGTTGTTAATAACAAAAATAAAAGAAACTTGTTTTTTAAACTATCATAAAAGAAAATGACGTAGTCTAATTAAAAAAATCTATAACTATTAATATAGTTTTTAGTTTTTAATTTAGTTTATTTAGCTATCGCCAAATTAGTATTTATTTTAGGCTAAAAACAATAAAATCATTCAATTGAACGTCACAAAGAGAAACAAAGCTACAATCTGCAGTATTCAAACAAAATTTCATGAAATATTAACTGTGAGCCAGAGTCCCGCCAGTCACATGTGATGGGACATATTTCAAAAAAGTCTCAAAACCATAATATGGACTTTTTAACAATTATAAGAAGCTTAAATAGTTTGCCACATGTGTATTATTACTTCTAAAAAGAATCAGAATTGATAAAGTCATATTTGAGGTTAGAAAAACAACTTTTATATCTTTTTGCGTGACTGGTGGGACATGCGATATGCTTATATTCAAACAAGAAATACACAAAAACTAACATGGCTTTTCATTTGAATTATATGTAGTTCCTTAGTTTTTTTTTAACTCTTTCTCTGAAATACAATCGCCAGCTTGTTCAAAAAGTTTCTATGGAGAAAAAGTCGTTTTTTTTATTCATTTAACAAAATTTGTTTTACAAATTCATAAAATATAGACTTTTAAGTATGAGTTAGTACTAAATTAGGAATAATTAAAGGAATTTTAAAATTTATGTTGTTTTCCTCTTTTTACATGGAATGCCCCAAATGCAAAGCAAAGAATAATAATTTCAATTTCATGCTTGTCTGATTTTTTCACAATACACGCCATGATAAATGAAATCCAACAGTAACCTTAATCTAAAATCGCTTGCAGAGAGCAAAGCGAACGGTCTAGCTATCTTTTCGGATGCAGCTTTATAATCTAGTCAGCGCCGCGAGTGTTCTATTAAGATTTCCATTGAATTGAAATGCCGCTGAGGATGCAGTGTCTCGTATTAAACAGGAATTGATTGAAATTATCGAGGTACCTGTGCGTCAGCAGGCTTGCAAACGCCGAAACCGTTCAACAGTAGCTGGAATCCAGCGTCCTCCATTGCAGTTTCTGCATAATCCATTATGGGCAATAATACGATTCCCTCGCTGCTGCCATCCTCGAAATCTTCGATGGCATCACAGAAGCTATCTTTCAGCCAGTGCAGGGCTTCCGCGTGTCCTGCAACAATGGAAAAATATATTGAAAGTGCACAATGTAGAGTTGATTGCGTAACTCGGATGTTTTACTTTCTAATCATCTGATTACTGAAAGTTTCTAAAATCGAGGAATGATCAGTTATGATTGGGTAATAATGTAAGGGCATCGAAAACTGCTTCTTCTGACCCTATCGTCACTTTTAAGATGCAGCCCGAAGATCTACGATTTTCTTATATTCCCGAAGTTCAATACGACCAAAAATTGTTTCGACGTCTCGAATGTTGTGAAATCATTTTCCTACAACATTCGAGATGAGAACAAAATTATGGTGGTTAATTCGAGCATGTGTGAGATTCGGTCAGAAAATTTCACACTTAAATATATTGAAAAAAAATCGATATACTATTGACGTTTTTATTGTGTGTAAAAGACAATATGACACAAAATTACGAAATAGGTCGAGTATGCTGCCATGTGTATTCTCCCTCTGCACAGTTATAATGTCTCTTAGAGGGAGAATGTCAATTTCTGTGGTGTGATTTATTTATTTATTTATTTTATTATTTATTGAGTATTTTAACTGATATCTTAGCACATTTGTATTTTGGTATAACACATGAAACTATATATTTTTTCTTTTTAGAACTTGATAATTTACGTAAGTAGTAGATATAACATTTATTTATAATTTATGCTCATGTAGATTTTAAAAATAGTACGTCAATAAAAACACAGGCCGACAAAATTTGACGAAAGTCCACGCCCAAGAACCAGGCTACACTTTTCTGAAGGTTTTTGATACGCTGAATCCGAATCCAACCTCAAATTTGTTCCAACACGTCAGGTCTTCGAGTAATCCTAACCTAAAAGTTCAAAAGACGCTGTTTTGGCTAATTTTGGCTATTTTTGAAGTCACATATATTACTCAATGGATAATTTTTTTTCCAAAAAATCCAATATGGAATCTGAAAGTATATTTATCCCCTTTCAAAATCCATTTTGGACTTTTGAGATATCTAGTTCAAACAATGTTTGAACTATCTATGTTCAAATGTCGATTTCTCTGGATCTAGACAAGATATTATAAAATCCAAAATGGATTTTGAAGGGGAAGAATAGTAATTTTAGAAGTCGTCTTGGATTTTTTTGAAAAAAAATCGTATTCATTGAGTAATATAACCTCAAAAATCTGAGTTGGATTAGGATTCAGCACACCAAAAATCTCTGGAAAAATATAGTCCAGTTCTTGGGTGTAAAATGGTGGTAAAAAATCGGCCTGTGTAATCAAATGTCAAGTTTAACATCGCTTCAATATTTGATGCGATTGATGAAAAATTTATATTGTGCGCATTCAGGGACGCTCAGCGGCTGAGTAGCTAACTTAGCTACTTCCCTGAATGGACGTGGCTGACACTTTTTTGATCTCAGCGGCTGACCAATTAACTAAACCTAAAATATCATAGCTGAGATGCTGACTGCACAATAATTCTATCATGATTCTCTCTGTCGTTTTATCTGTGCTGTGAGCAACTGAATTTTAACCTACTTTTAAACAAAAGTTATGGAAAAGAAAATATTGCTTGTTAAGAAAACGAACCTTTGCCCTTTAAGTGTCTTTAAGCATAGAACACGGCAGGGAATTGTGGATCCAGGATTCATGAAATTTGTCTATGCATAAGAACATATATTACGTTTTCTAGATCTTTGCGAAACTTATACAAACGAAGGGAGTGTTAAGCCGCTGACTGTCAGAAAAGGCTAACTACTAACACATAGCGGTCAGTGACTGAGCAACCCTGAATGCGCCCATTGTAATTTCGCTTAGGGTACCGGAATTTTCGGAAATTTTTTTCGTTGCCATGGAAATTGCTAAAAATAAGAGCATCTGATTGGTTTGATGATATATAGGTATAATAGATGTGAAATTTTCGGTTAATTATTTTCCTTGTGTGCGCTAAGAAATGGTCAAAGCTTTTTTCCATATCTACCACCTTGTTTTAGTTCGGGTCGAAGTTTTGCTTCAATATAATTTCAATTTTTTTTTTTAAACCAAATAGTATCCATTTTTCGGTGCAAATCGATCAATTTGGAACTATTAGTGCAATAATTCCAAAATCGTCTCTGTTTTTAGTATACCAATATGCACCTACACGAAAAAATAAACTTGTAGCAGTAAAAAAAAATATGTTTTTGTCTACTACAGATAGGTCAAAATTAAATTAAAACGATTCCAGATAACATTCGACTGTTTTGACATAATTCCATGGCACACTTGACTCGTCTAGCGGCTTTCAAATTCAATATTTTGTTGAACTTTGAGGTAGTATAGAAAGAAACACCTTGTATATTTTTTGTTCAAATTGCTCATATGTGGTTTGAGGAGTCCTGATTAACGTATGGATTCAAATTTTAAATAAAAAAATTGCTAAATGGTTATATTGAATTTCGGGGGTATAAAAAAATCGTAGCAGATATGGGACTGCATTTTAAAAGCAAAGTTCAGAAGAAGCAGTTTAAAACAAAACAAACAGAAGTTTAATCGATATTCTTGAAAATGAGTATTATATGGATTTGTACATGTATACTTGTAGATCTTTGTTTTCTTTATTTTTCATGAATTTTTTTTCTTTAATTTTCATGAAAAAATCAATTATTGCGTTTTGTAACCGATTAGCCGACTTGGAAAAACTAATGTTAAATGTCTTCGTAGATTGCATGCATAAAACGGGTTTTTAGAGCTTTAATAAGTACATTAAACAATCTATTTATCATATTGGTAATAATTGCTTTATTACCAATTTGATAAATAGATTGGTTAATGTCAGTAAGGCAGTGGCGGCTGAAGAAATATGATTTTCGAAATTTCGACTTCCATCTAAAACAATAAAATGTGGTCTAAACTGTTGTTTACTTTTCTGATATAAGTAAGAACCGACCATCGGCATTACATAACAAGAAAATGCGGAAGGAACAGCACCGGCCCAAGTACCTTGAGGGACACCCGTAGAGGTTTTAATTAACCCCCCTCAAAATGTTGCGAGTATTGAGTGAAAATAAAAAAATGTCGAGCTGAGTCGCCATTGTGATAACCACTAATCAGTATCAGTAGATATTATTAGTAATTACAAACAGTAATTAATATTACGTTACACGTTACAATCCTAATCGTAATATAATCGCCTGTTTTACATATGTATGTAAGTGCATTTAGATAAATAAAAAAAATGTTATCTGTAACAATGTAAATACCTAATTAAAATAATGCTATTTGAACGCAGCGCCGTTTTCGACGCTACTCGTTATTTCAAGTAACGAACAATCCGTTAATAAATAAATTTTAGTGCCGCGTAGTTAACGGGAACAGACAACGTAAAAATTAAACTTCGGCATCGGGAGAGCACTTTGCATGCGAAATACGCGGGATTTCGTAGCATAAAAGTTGTTCCTGCTTTATGCTGAGAAACGTTATAAGTTTATATGGAGTTATGAAAACTTCGCAATTTTCCCGGCCATTTTATAAATCGAAGGAATCCAGACTCTAATGGCGAATTTTTACGTTTACGACAGGGAAACGAAAATTTCACGACACGATCGTAAGGGAAGCAAATAAAGCGATATTTTTACGTGCAAATGTGTTAATCACATACCAACAGTTGCAGATATCTTATTTTTAGGGCATTTCGGTCGTTATAAAATATATACATGTGTAATAGGGTGACTACTTTTATTTATGTACCAATCAATAATTCTCATTATTCAAGATAATCTTAATTAAACTTTTTTCGTTTTAAAGGACATCAAAGACTGCTTCTTTTGACCCTACCATCGCTTTCAACCTTTAGGGGGCGGGCAATTGAGGCTTATGATCCCTCTAAGAAGATGCATAAAAAAGTATCTTATACCACATATTGATCATGGGTAAAGTGTTGATCATATAGAGCCTGTCCAAAAAGTCTGGAAACACCCGAATAACTTCCAGGATATTATTATTTTTGGCATTATGAAGGTCATTTCAGTAGTAACTTTCAACGAGGAATCCTATGATGACCTTGGCGACTACCTTGGCAATGACCTTGAAGGTTTTTTGAAGGTCATCTTTGTTTTTTTAAATAGCAACCCCTTTTTTGACCTCGGCATTCGAAAGAGCGGAAAATTTCACGTCCAGGAATGCTCTCAGATCATAGGTTAAGGGCGACCTTAAGGGCCACTTGAAAGTCTTTGAAGTTCAACAAGATTTGTCTATCATTTGCAAAGATCTGCATCCGGAAATCACCGATACTATCCTATTTGACTTCAAGTGCCTTAATTAGTGACCTTAGTTTCGAACTTGCCAATGCCCTTCAAGGTTGTTTGAAGGTCACTTTTCTTTTACCGGTAACCCGCGCTTTTTCATTCACAACTTAAAGCAACGGTATTTAGATAATAAGTCAGGTGTGACATTAATGACCAATTGATGGTCATTCAATAACCTAGGGTCACTACTTAAGGCACGTGAAGTCAAATAGGATAGTATCGGTGATTTCCGGATGCAGCTCTTTGCAATTCGCCCTTAACCTATGACCTGAGGGCATATCTGGACGTAAAATTTTCCGCTCTTTCGAATGCCGAGGTCACAAAAGGGGGTTTCCATTTAAAAAAACACTATGGACACCCTATATACTGGTCAGTATACTGGATTTCCCATCCGGAAGGGTAACGCTAATGTTAAATTTTTCCACTTTGAAAAAATGCATGATTAATTATTTGACTGAAAAAAACGTTCTAGTAAGTTTTGACATTGCCTTCACATGCAAGTTAGTAGTTGCTGAAGCCAAAAAAAAAATGCATGATAATAAGGACAGTATGTAGAGGAGTGATTTGGGGTTAGTAATTGTGAATTAGACTTGTATATTTTTTGGTCAAAGGCTATAGCCGGGTAAGGGGTCAAATAGCCCCTAGAATTAATCGAGGTTCTGGTTTGGCAGGTCGGAAGTATAAATAAAAAAACTCCTTTAGTCATATTTTCAGACCTCCAGGTCGTCTCTAAAAGCTTTTCATCTATTAAATCACTTTTCCTAACCTGAAAAGTGATTTTTCGTTTTTTCTCGATTCTGGGCGTAATTTTCAACCAAATGTTTTGAAAAAAAATCACAGAGTTGCATGTTTCTGTTACAAATATACTCAGTTTTTTTACTTTTTTCCGCTGAATCCGAAAAAAATAGTAACTTTTCGATAAAATGTAATCCAAGCCGAAGGAATGCAAAAAACTGCCTAAAAAAACGTTTTTTTTGGAGTTTTCACGATGTTCCACCACATAAAATTAAATTTAAGCAGCACCACGGGAAAGAGCGTTATAAATTACAAAAAAAAAAACATGACCTTAAAAGTTGGCCAATGTAAAGCGTCCTAATGTTTAAAGCGTCCTAATGATTGAAATATTCAATAATTTTTTCTGAGCGCCATTTGGAATAAAAAAATTCAAAACTTTTTTGCATATTTGCAACAGCATATTTGTAACAGAAACATGCAACTCTGTGATTTTTTTCAAAACATTTGGTTGAAAATTGCGCCCAGAATCGAGAAAAAACGAAAAATCACTTTTCAGGTTAGGAAAAGTGATTTAAAAGATGAAAAGCTTCTAGAGACGACCTGGAGGTCTGAAAATATGGCTAAAGGAGTTTTTTTTATTTATACTTCCAACCTGCCAAACCAGAACCTCGATTAATTCAAGGGCCGATTTGACTCCTTACCCGGCTATAGCCTTTGAACAAAAAATATACAAGTTGCTTTTTAAAATATGCAAGTTGCTTAAAAGTGTTGCTTTTTATACTACCTCAAAGTTGAGCAAAATATCCAGTTTGAGAGTCGCTAAACGAGTCAACTGTGCCATGGATAGCCACAATTCTGTAGGAAGACACCGCAGACGGATCGGCAGTAGGTGAGAAATTGGAAAACTAGAATCACTGTTCGCACACGTACAGACAGTCGGTGGTGCGTTTAAGTAAATGCAAAACCTTTATATTATGTTTTTTTTTTCCAGATTTTGAATTACGGAAGTTTGAATTTTTTCATATGCGTTCGTTTCTAAGATTGTAGAGATAATATAATATGTAACTTTAAGAAAAAGAAACTTTTACAAAGAGCTCGAAAGTTTTTATATTTAATGTTGGAAGAATTTGGTCCTCACTGGGTTCTTTTGTTATTGTAATTTTCTATCTAGGTTACCCTCTAAAACATGATGTGAGTCCCACGCTGCCTTACGAAAATAAGAGACTTTCTGTTGGTAGTTTAATTACTAGATTCCTACCTGATTGCATGTTATTTAAAAGCATCTCGGCTAATAGCGACCTGGGGGCCAGGATGCGAGGCAACTTTTCCTTCTTCTTTTTGGGCTTCTTCTCTTTGGCCGGCTTCTGTCGAGGAGCAGCGGGTTTTTTATTGCGTCTCGGCGCAGCGGCCTTAGACGTGCTCGGTGCATCCAGAGAAGGGACAGTATTATCCTCTGAATCGCTGCCAGAAGAGGCACTAGTTTGAGCTGAAAAGAACGGAACTTCGTGTAAATGAATTGCCTCGCGGAGTCTTCTTATTAAACGTCTGTATGGAGAGAGAGGTAGGTGGAAAGAGATACTCATATCCACAAAGGGATAGATAGTATCGTGGTAAAAGGCAAAAAGGAATAAGAAGGAATGAAACCGCATATAAAAATATGTAGCTTTTCGATAAGCTTGAAACGTATTAGTCGTATTTTAAATTAGAAAAATACATAATCCAAAAGAGAAGCTTTACACTGAAATATAGTAAACTGTTTATTTTTATCATCATCATTCGTCGAATACGATTAAAAACAAATACTGAGTAAGTAATCCACAGAATAATTCTTTTATGCTCATTAATTTAGAGTGTTATTGAGAGAGTAAAAACATCAAGATGTATGTATACATGAAAGTGTGACATTTAAGGTTTGTTCCAACAGAACATTTATGAACGAGTAATGCATTTTTTTCTGTGCATTATGTGTCAACTTAATATTTGTTCAGAGCTAATAACTGTTCTGTGATGGAACAGCGAATTTCTCCTCCACCAAAAATTTCAAAATAACCAGTATTGTGAACATAACCTTCTTAAAAGATTAGTAATTTATTAAAACATTTTGTGATTGATAGTAAATATTCTTTTGCGTTGTATGAAGATACAACGCGAAACAATATATGGTTTCCAATGTTTTTTTGCTTCCTGAATTCGTGGTCAGGTTAGGCCCATCACCTTTCAGTCTTCAGAAAATCCTCAAAGGTCACTAGAAAAAAAAAAAGATTTTCGACAAGCGATGGGATCTACAAATGTGTCACGCAGTTTCCAATATATTTTTGCCTCTTGAATCTAACCAATTATGGCATTATTAGTGCGGAACCCGGCCAGCTAAGGCAAGATCACAAAAATATGTAGCCTGTAAAACAGCCTTTTTTTATTGGGCGGTAGCAATTATGCTTTTTCTCGCATGTGCGTAATGGAAAAATGGAGGGTTAGTTAACTTTTCATTTAAGGGGATAGTCTGGAGCAATAAATCTTCTTTTTCGCACTAGGTTATGATGAGACGAAAATTTTGAGCATTTATAAGTTGAATTTCATCAATTCCAGGTAAAGTTACAAGTGTTTAAAAAAAAGGCTAATTTTGAGGTTACTCTTTGGATATTCAATTTCTTTTTTTATTTTTTACGACCATTTTTCCTCAAATCACCTAAAAATTTGGGATCTTTTTATATCCCTTAGTTTCTGCGCCTAGTCTAGTTTATTTTAATTTAGTCACATTATTTTATGCAATGTATACGTTTACTATGTACCTTCCACTATCGAAAGGCTTCCCGCACGTTCTGGTGATTTTGATACACTCGGTACATGCAGGAAAATCTCATTCATATATATGTATATCGACAGTGAACAGTTGAAAAAATTGCCTCTCAGTCTTTTCGACTGGCACATTAAAGCCTACACGTCGTCGTCAAGGCAGCGGAATTTAAAAGGTGTAACCGGTCGGATGGTAAATTGCCTACAGGAAAGGGCGCAATCCTGCGGACGGGAATTTCACGTCTGAAAAACCGGCTGGAGATAAGGAAAATAACAAATCTCCTACAGAAATGTAGATACATATCTTATTACACATTTTTATTAGCCCGCGGTGGCCCCGTCATCTTTTTTTATTTCGCGACGAGGTACGCCGCCGCGAAATTAAATACATCCTATTAATTTTTTTGTTCTCGTCTCGGAAGAAGTTATAAATGGGGTATTTATTTTTTTCTCTTGTTCATATTTCCTCCTGTTCTTCATGATGGATATCAAAACCGGCTTGCTTTGTTCCTCTCACAGCTTTCATCTGTAACGCGGTTCTTTAACAAGAGTAAAAATCCAGAAAAAAAACTAACAAAAGGACACTGATGTAATAGCCAAAACAATTTTTTCAAAAAATTCGTTAAAAAAGCGTTAAAAAAAATCGATAATTGGGTAAAAAATAATGCAATTTAAGTACACTAGTTTTGGATCAAATCGGTTTGTGGGAACATAATCAAAAAAATTCATAAACGTGTGAAAAACCAGTTTTTTTAACTTTTTAAGTACCAAAAAAAAATTATTTCAGAAAAACAAAAAATAGCACGTTATAGCACTTAAAAAAGGCGAAGAAAATCAGTTCTTAATAATTAAAATCGGTTCACAACTTTTTGCAAAAAAAAAATAATAAAAATCTTCGAAAATTACCCTTTCTCTACTATCTAATTACTCGGCCTACGAAAGTCGTAGGGACTTCCGCGAGTGACCAAATTGTAGCTTTTTTTCGGCGACTACTTACAGTAAGCTTACAGTAAGTTCGGCGGCAACAGGGCGCTCGAGCAAAGGGGAAAGGTCGCATGGTGGGGGAACTCTCTCAATTCGAGCGCCCGAGCGCCCGAAACGCAAAACAGCCCGGTTTTCAATGTTATTTTTGAGATACTTCCTCAAATTTGACAAACTTGGTCCATTCTATGATTGTAGAGCACCTCTTCGCGAACCAAACGCACTTTGAAAAATTACGGTAGGACTGTTATTGACAATTGCAGGGCCATTTTTTCGAAAACATCTTTTTTTACATCTTTTCGAATTGCGCCAAAAGTTATGAATATTTTTTGATAAAATTTTTACTGTAAGTAGCCGCCGAAAAAAGCTACAACTTGGTTCACGGAAGTCCCTATTACTTTCGTAGGCCGAGTAATTAGATAGTAAAAAAAAGGTAAATTTTCGAAGGTTTTTATTTTTTTTGCAAAAAGTTGTGAACCGATTTTAATTTTTAAAAACTGATTTTCTTCGTTTTTTTTTGAACACTATAATGTGCTATTTTTTGTTTTTTTTTCTGAAATATTTTTTTTGGTACTTAAAAAGTGAAAAAAAAAACGGTTTTTCAGATGTTTATGATTTTTTTTTGGTTATGTTCCTACAAACCTATTTGATCCAAAACTAGTGCACTCAAATTGCACTATCTTTTACCTAATCATCAAATTTTCTTTACGCTTGAGGAATTTTTTGAAAAATTGGACCTATTTTGGCTATCTTTCCTAGGCTATAACTAGCATTATTTACACCAAAATGTTTTGGGATAGTTGTGTACAAACAAAAACGTGGTAATATGGTACACTTTCAATAATTATTACCCTTCTATACCACTCAAAACACTAAAAAAACCCGGCAAGAATAGAAAGAAGGCTTTCCAACGAAAATTTCCAAAACACAGAACAATAAAAGATAAATTTTGTAGGTTAGGTTGTTAGGGTCATTAAATCAAATAACTCGTTTTCTGCGCTGTCACGTGTGAGAGGTGGGAGGTGGGCGTGTTTGCCTCCGCTATGCAGTTTTTTAAATGACCTTTAATGCCACTGAAGTTAAGGGCCAAATTTATTAACAGACACAGGTGGTTGCGAAGCGCGAAGCTTGCTATCTCGTGTAAATACATATGTGAAAACATTGGCATCGGAGGCTTACCACCACTGCGATAGACTAGGCGCATGGTCGTTTATGAGGGCAAATAATAGTGTAGGAACTGCTTTGACATATTTATATTTTTACTTTTATTTAAAAAAAAAACTTGTTTGGAATTTTCACTGGGGAGGCACTGCCTCCTCTGCCCCCCCTGACGAGCCGCCACTGGATTACGGTCTCTTGTAGGACAACGCCAGTTGAGAGTACATCCAAAATGTTGTCGATTTTTCAACAAGCTTTTTCAAAGAAGGTAGAGCGCAACGAAGGCAGAACTAAGCAGAAAGGAAAGGACACCAGCGTACAAACGCCGGAAAAAGTAGGAACGTCTGTAGAGTCACATCCTAAATAGGAAGGAAGGACGCGATGGACGTGGCTTTCTAATTAGGACGTCAGGAATGGATCGTGTAAAAGGGGCTTTAGCGGATCGCTCAACGCGTCGTCTGGGGGAAGATCACGACAGTCGGCTCCTCTATTTAACTCAAATTAAACGTGAGTCAATAATTTATGAGTATAAATTACAAGAGAAACATAAAAGTTTGTATAAAGCGGGAGGGGATTGAGCGCTTGGGCCAGCAGCCAGCCGGCTGGCGCGGCGCGGCGTTCGTAATTTATTTCCACTTAAGCCGAATGGGGGGCGTCTGTACACATTTTTCTCGAGGGGCCCAGGGAACAACGGCATCCCGCCACAGCCTGCAGAATGTAATAATCAGCGGAGGGTCCTCTCTCAGGGTCGGACTAATATCGGTTTGATCACGCTAGTCGTATATAAAAAAAACAGCTTCCTCGTAGATAATATAGAGTGTAACTTACACCATACAGGGTTATGCATTATACATTATCCGCCCCTTAGTATCGTTATTATTATACATGTTGTAAATAAAATGCTTTAAATAAAACTTTTATGGCTGTAATTGATTTTTTTAAATATGTCATCAAAAACACAATGCCGCGGGAGCATTACAGAACACGAAAAAAGAATATTTTTTAAACGTGGTGTTCACCCTGTATATTGTTAGATTCAGAAAAAAAGAGATCGTCAAAAAACAATTAATAACACACAGGATGTTTTACTTTATAATAATTTATTGTACGAACCCTGTGGCTTCCGTACGTCGCTATTTTTGATACTGAAAAAAAGCTACAGCCATAAGTTTTTTTTTGTATACTCATACAGGGTGTGTTCATAAATGAATACCACTTTCTTTTTTTTCATACGTTTTGTATTATAATGTATTATAAAAATAAAAATTGTTGGTAGCACTTTCGGTGAAACCAGATGTTACATGTCAGTATATGTATAGTGTATAGAAAAAGGGATTTATTTAAATAGAACACCCTGTATGTATAAATTTGGAGTATTTTGCTATTGTTTGCTCTTTGTCTTTTATAATTTTGGAACGTTTGGTTATAGTAATAATATAATTTATTAAAAATTATTAGAATTACAATATAAATAATATAAACAAATACAATATAAATAAATACAACAGTTAAATACAACAGTTGAATTAATAAATTATCGTTACTCAATAAGCGCCTATGTAAGAGCATTTGTTTTGAGATGGATTCACTGGGAAGATTGAAACATATAAAGGATTTAGACGTTTTTATTTTACAAATATATACTTAGAAGCACCGAATAAATGGCAGTATCACATCGGGAAGAAAACTCGGCCAAAATGGTAAGTTCTAGGTAAGTATGTATGACATGACTAGAATTCAGTTTGTCACTTAGACTTAAATTTATTTATATGTTTATGGCTTTTAATTCTTAGCACATTTTTAACACTTTAACACATGTTTCTTTAATTTTTTTTTAAACGATGGAATTGAGTTAATATTTTATATTCCCTTGGGGACGGTGTTATATAATTTTGGGGATAAAAAGTTATATGACCTTTGGCTAATAGTTTATGTTGTTTGCGGAATTATATAATTATCTTTTTGTCTTGTGTTATAATTATGTATGTCTTATGTCCAGCAGTTTAGCTTCAGAAAACAGAAGTTCTGTTGAATATCTCACGTCTCTACCAAGCATCAATTTTATTATTCTCTTCTGTAGGTTTTCTAAGTTTTCTATATGGTCTATATAGTCATCTAGATTCGAATTTGAATTTGAATTGGCTGTTCCTGGATAATATCAAAGTAGAAAAAATAACATACAGGATATTCTGTAAAAAAAGGTTGATGCAGTCACTTAAAAAAAAAGGTGATAGAAGTTTAATATGGTCATATACAAGGTGTTTTATCTATGATCCGACAGCTGATATTTACTTAAACAGGGGACATGCGAAGAATAGTATAAGAACAAAAGTTTCCTTACTAGATCTCCGGTAACAATTTTCCGTTTGACAACTTTGTACTTGAAGTTAACGACCTTTCTTTTAATACAATAGAGCACCCTATATATTATATGTTCCACTTTTAGATACTCCAGCAATAGCCAATTCCAAAACACTTGTGGTCTAAAGTTTTTTGTGAGTTGATTTTCAATTATTGTCCCTCTCGCAAACGAATCGTTTTACACCATAATACGAGGTGTGCCTATTAAATAACCGAACTGATGCTGCTACCAGCGAGCTGTGAACAAGTCGCGACAAGTTTGAACAGAACTGTGTCTGGTGATACTTTCCCCACCCTGAGCTCGCTGGACAAGCCAGTGGGTCGCTCAGTTTGACTGTAGCAGTCGTTTGAATTAGTCTATGCACCAGTAAACGCGTCGAAAATAGGTTAAGTGTTCATATGGAGCAACGGTTAATCTCAAGTTTCTTGTTAAACTGGGGAAAACTTTTACAGAAGCTTATGTAATGTTAAAAGATGTGTACGGGAATAAATGTTTACCCCACACACGCGAAGATTCCGCGAAGATAATCGTCATAAAGCATGCTTGCAAGGGCTTGCTGAAATAACAAGAATCGACAAAAAATGTGTTTTGCCAGATTCAAGATATGCATTGGAAGAGCCCGAACTCGCCAATGTAAAAAAAAGCCAGGATGAGCAAATCCAAATAAATTCAAAGCGATGATAATCGTCTTTTTTTGACATTCGAGACATTGTTTACGTTCACTGGGTCCCGGTGGGTTAGACGGTCAATCAACATTATTACATCGATTATTACATCGAGAGGTCAATCAACATTATTACATTCTGACGGCCCTTCGTGAGCCCCGATTTGTGGAAGACCAAATCATGGAAGATTCACCAAGACAATGTACCGGCCCATTCTGCTTTGTCTGTGAAGGCGTCTTTTTGCAAAATACGACATTACTGTGTTGGAACATCCACCATACTAGTCCGATCTTGCTCCCTGTGACTTTTTTATTTCCCAAGGTCAAATCGGCGCTGAAGGGGACAAGATTCGAAAGTGTGGAAGCGGTTAAAGCAAAAGCGACGGAGGTTCTGAACCAGCTGACAGAACCGGACTTCTAGCACTGCTTGAGTACATTGAAGGCGAAAAAGTTGCTACTGTAATTGGTAACGAATAAAAAGTGTTATGACAGCAGTTCGGTTATTTAACAGCCACACCTCGTATAGTTAAACATTTTTGAAATTAGCTGTTACTGACAAATCCAAAAGTATACTAGAAAACAAATTAGGGTGTTTCATTTAAAAAAAAATGATCGGCGACGTCATACATAAAAAAGTAGTGGCATCACCGCTATTTCTAATTAAAACGTAAGATGCACAATTGAAAATAAAAATTGACGTATCCAAGGATTTTTCGATAATAAGGCGTCCTTGTCTGTCCGTCACATGTTTAAGCCATAAGCGTACCGACCCTGAACCAACCCTGTAGTCTACCGAAATTTATAAACCGCTCTAGCCCGAATAGAACGCAAATGGGGCTAATCGAAAAAGTGTAACGCTAATTTTAACGAGCAGGTTATTTTTGGTTAGGAAAATATTGAATGTCTGCAGACCTTTACGTCCTCATTGTATAGCGAAAAAAAAAAGGATGCGGCCCTGAACTTCCGTATGAAGTTGTACATAGATATTGTCAGGAGCATAGGAGGGCCCGGATTAATTCACTGACAGGGCTCGGATTGCCTTTCGCCGGAATCATTTATCTTTTGTCTGCGCGCCGCAAAATTCACTTTTACTCGCATTGTGATGACGCTTGTTAGACACAAGAACTTTTATGCGACGGAAATTGGGGTGCAGGAGTCTATGTAAGCGATCCCGAACACATGCCGAAGATTAATAGTGGGGAGAGTGCTTTGAGGACAGTCGACTCGAAATTAGAATGTCCTCCCGGTCGTCCCTTCGCGTACGTGTGTACTAGGGTGGACCTTAATAATTTTTTTTTCGTTTTTTCTCAGCGGGCCGGGTGAAAATCAGTTCTGGGTACCTAAAAACTTGTGCGGAAACCAAAACTGCCGCGATCGGAACCTTTTTTCCCGTGCCGCAAAGAGCCGGAAGTTTCTTATGGGATTTACATGTTAAAAATCACTGAAAACGTTCGATACGCTCAAAAACTATGAAAATCATCAAATCTGATAGTCGCAAGCATATATTTCCATGTATTTTTTCCTCCTGAATCAGATGGAATCATCAGATTTCGTTTATTCGTTGAGTGAAAAAAATTATGAGCGAAAAATTGCGAAAAAACACCAAATTAAACTAAAAAAATTTGAAAAGAGACGAAATAATTTATTATGATTATTGTACGTAACTCTGAGGAGTATTAAGCATACCATGATTCAAAAGTAGAGGTAAAAACCTACAATTTGACGTCCGGTTGAAGTCTGTAGGTGCCTCTGAACCGGAGTTACGATCATTTCAAGTTGTACGCAAAATTCAGGAGGGTATATGGCGGAAGGCGATTTTTCTTTTTTTCAATCCTGATTCTCAAACGATAGATTCTCCTGCATCGACGTGCATAATTTAACGGTAGTATGAAATGCTCCATATCATACGAATAATTCATCATCTTAATATAATATTACCTTTAACTTGAAGTCATTTTACATTGATTATAAGAGAACTTCGGATTGGAACAGACTATAGTGTTCGACGTTCGTACACGTACTTGTAACGTTAGCATCATACTTTGGAGTTGGGGAGCTGCGTACCTTATTCTTCCCAGGCAATGATAAATGGTGTAGACTTTGAGATTCTGTCCGAGAAAATTATTTTTTTAAGATTCCATAATAAGTTACATCTTTTCTTATTTTAACTCATTTTTATACATATAAATTCAATGTAAATAATCTTTTTATAAATTTTATACGTTCTGAAATGAAGTGAATATTAGAAGTGTGTATGTGATTAGTAAGAAACATTAATTTCATTGAAAATTAGTTCTCAAAATAATTTTTTATTATAGTTTCATAATTCATTTATGTTTGCTCATAAGAGAGGCTTTATCGCAAGTCGGGAATAAATTACGATAATTTTTCATCACTGGCATTAGATACTTTCGTTGTTGCTCATCTTTTGTCAATATATTTTTAAAATCAGACATTAATTTGACTCCTCTTTCCGCAATATCGTTGACTACTTTCAAATTTTCAACAATTTTCAAACCCTTAACATAATTTCTTTCCTTACTCCATTTTGATGGATCTTTTGATAAAAATGATTATCGATATTAAACCGTTTAAAAAATCGTAGTGAATCTTTGCACAAAAAGTCACTAATGTTCGATTGAACTAAATCTTTCACAGAGTTCTCATTCACGAGTATACGTTTTTTATATACGTATTTACTACTGTTTGCATTTAAAGCGTCTACCATTTTTCGTTTTTCTTCGATCGTAATTTTTTCGAAAATTAATTCTTCCGTTCTTTCATTTGCTCAAGCTTGAATAACCCTTAAACTACTCGATTGTTGAGAAACAAGCACATAACATAGAGATTTGTATTACTACCCGATTATACCACGAGAGAACTCCGGTTCAGAGGCACCTACATACTTCAACCGGACGTCAAATTGTAGGTTTTTTCCCTCTACTTTTGAATCATGATATGATTAATACTCCTCAGAGTTAGGTACAATCACCATAATAAATTATTTCGTCTCTTTATTTTTTTTAGTTTAATTTGGTATTTTTTTCGCAATTTTTCGCTCATAATTTTTTTCACTCAACGATTAAACGAAATCTGATGATTCCATCTCATTCAGGAGGAAAAAAATACATGGAAATATGTCCTTGCTACTATCAGATTTGATGATTTTCATAGTTTTTGAGCGTATCGAACGTTTTCAGTGATTTTTAACATGTAAATCCCATAAGAAACTTCCGGCGCTTTGCGGCACGGGAAAAAAGGTTCCGATCGCGGCAGTTTTGGTTACCGCACAAGTTTTTAGGTACCCAGAAATGATTTTCACCCGGCCCGCTGAGAAAAAAATAAAAAAAATATTAAGGTCCACCCTAGTGTGTACCTACTTCAGTTCTTGAGGTGTTTCCCAGGCGAATTGAAATCTGCAGATCTGCGAGGCCAATGAGGGATTTGGTAAAAGTTTCCTTGTTGATTGCGGTTGCGGGCGTTTTTGCTTCTTTTTGCTTCAAAAAAAAATCGGCTGAATTGGGCCAAATCGAAGGTATCGTGGACTATAGAAGACTGGTCAAAAATAAATTTTCAGTGAGTCCAAATTTGATGTCTGCGTAGACGATCATAGAAAAAAGAGTAATAAGAACAAAAAGTGAAGCCTTTCATAAGGACTGCCTTAAACGAACCGTAAAATTTCCGAAGGGTGTCATGATTTGGTGATATATGTCCGCTAAAGGTTTGGGACAGTATGGGGTCATATAGGGTACCGCCAACGCTTAGAAATATATACAAATACTTACGAATAGCTTATTACTGACTGTTCAGGATATGCACCCAGACAATAATTTCATATTCCAACAAGACGGCGCAGCTTCCCATATTGCAAAAAAGACGAAAAAGTGGTTCGGGGAACAACATATTAAAGTCCTATCATGGCCATCAAACAGCCCCGACCTAAATGTCATTGAAACTTGCGGCATAAGATAAAAAGAACTTTGAGGGATGATCCTCAAACAACGGTAACTACTCTAAAGGAAAAAATCGGCGAAATTTGGGATACCTTTTCATCAGAACTCTGTCGAGGCTTGGTTGAAATATTGCCTGCAAGAATTCGGGTCGTGATTAAGGCAAAAGGTGACGTAACGCCTTATTAACACTTAAAATAATTTAGTTGCCAGTTATTTTGTTACATTTTATTTGTTTTGTTATGACATTTTTAATTTGTTTTTTTGAAAACATTAATTGTTCTTATGTACTGTGAGCTGCACTAGTAAATTTTTGCCTCGTTATACATAAAAACAGTCTAATACGCGAAAAATGCGTTTGTCCGAACATCTAGTTGTTAGGCTGTTATATACAAACGTTATCATAAAGGGATATACGGGGATATACTCAAAGTTCTTATATATTTTTAGGAAACTGAAATAATTCCAAAAAGGACTTGAAATCTACGAGTCCACTGCCATGCAAAAATTTATAACCACGCTTTAAAAACCTAAAATATATAAAATTACATACATTTGCAAGATAATATGCTGAAAATTATTATTACCTTGGATTTATTATGAATTTATGGTCAAAAATATAAAAAATCTGCTAAAAATGCTGACAATTAAATGTTCGGAAAATCGAGAAACCTGCCCTAAAAAATAAAGAAAAATTTCAGGATATGTATCCAGACAATAATTTCATATTCCAACGGCGCAGCTTCCCATACTGCAAAAGAGACGAAAAAGTGGTTCGGGGAACAGCATATTAAAGTCCTATCATGGCCATCAAACAGCCCCGACCTAAATGTCATTGAAACACTGTGGCATAAGATAAAAAGAGTTATGAGAAGAAAGATCCTATGATTAGGATTCAAGAAATAGAGGGATGAAGGTTGATTATTTGGCTATGTATATTACTGAATATGCCTAATGTATTTTGCAGATCATAACTCGGAGAATTAGTAGTCTGCAAGAAATCTTTCAATAAAAAAAGTTATAGACAGTTGTTGAGAGGTATTATATCGGCCATGATCATGAACCTTACAAGGTCAATTCAAGGTCAAGTTAATTTTTTACATGTAAAGTCACTGTTTTCTAATGGCCATATATGAAGAGTTCGAGCAACTTCAGATATAAAGTCAATTGGCTACACGAAGTCACCCAAAGGTCATGTCTGTTTACTTGCTCTTGACCATGAAACTTACAAGGTCAATGGAAAATCTTGGTTCCAGCTAAAATAAAATCTACATGGCCAGGAATGGCCTAGAAATGACCTTAGACTGAAATTTTAAACTTTAGACTGAAAAAAATTAGACCGAAGACAGGAAAGCCAGTTAGTAAATGAGAGTCTGCTTTCTTTATTTTGCTGAGGGTAACTATTCTTATGTAAATTTAAAAAAAAATTAAATTTAAAAAAAGGGGAAGATATTGAAAAAAACTGCAGTACCTTCAAAGAAATTACCTTTGCAAAAGAACATGATGGAATGGAGAAAAGAATTCGCAATGAAATACTGAAGATACTCAGTTTGATGTCTGACATTGTACTTAAAAATATAATTAATACATCTGTTATACAATTTAGTAAAAAAAAATACGGATATACCTTATAGGCAATGGTTTTACTTTTTCAAAATGAACCTATCCAACCTAAAAACGTACCTTATCTATTCTTATCTTATTTCTATCAAAACTAAAAATCAAAAGAAAACTAATACAATTATACCAATAATTTATAAACGATAAATCTGGATATACATGTATTATCACAAATGGTGTCAGAAGGTAAAATATTATAATATGCTACACCAAAAATCATAAAGCACAAATTGAACATAATCAAATTCAACACGAAGTAATAATTAGAGAAGTAATGGTAACAACTGATCTTATAACGAAAAACAAAAAATTAAAAGGTTTCTTTCTCGATATTGCCGCAGCACCTCTGAGAGCGCTTCGAGCGCGATGCGATTGAAATTAACGTTTTACGCCAACAGTGCGGAGACGGAGACGGTGTGGCAGCAGACGTTTTGAAAAACTGAAAATGCAAATGAAATATTAAAACCTTCCTGGCCGATCCTCGAGAACAATCGAAACGTCCATGTCGATTTCGCCGGCGCCCTTTGTAATAACTCACTTTTAATTGTTATTCGAAGGAAACAAAAACTGAAGAGAGTTCTTTGTCGAGGGCCGTTAATGAGCCGGGAGTCGGTTCGGGAACAAAGAAAATTAAAATATGGAGGAAAAATTGTTATTTCAAAATGCTGGCTTACGCGTTTATCTTTTATCAATCGTCATATATCGTTTTTTTGTTAAGAATCAGCGAATATAATTGTTTGGGTCTGATTTGTCTTAAATATTTGTTGGTAAAGATGTAAGTATTACAAATGTTTGCAAGAGGCTTACCAATTCATCAAATAACCTTTGTTTTCTACAATTTTTTCAACGAGAATTTTGCACAACGCTCATTCCCTTAGACAATGGTAGCATTTTGGCAATGACTCAAGCGATCTGTTGACCAAATGACCCCTCGGATTCGCACAACGGTATCAAAAGATGGCTGTGTTTTCCAAACTGTGTTTTAAAACAACCTTTATTTGAGGAGCTAATGGGATCGGAGGGATCTCCGATATTAGGTACCTGCCTGCACCTTTGATTGTTTAGGTTGATGAGGGTGTAAGGCGAAGTTAAATAATAAAACGAACCTAGTGTGCGGTGGGCCTCTGGCAATTAATTAAATATAACTTTGGGGCCCCAAAGGGAGGGGACATTGTTTAATTTGGTCGCGGTATCAATTAAAAAGCCGCCCTGCCCACCTTTTAGCCGGGAAGGCTCGACGGACATTTGAATATTTCAGGCGTGTAACGGCGTGTAATTAGAAGCCCCGAGCCCCCAGTCGACGTTGTGTTTGCGGTGCAGTCTATTAAATTATATTGAAACGCGTTTGCCGGTGTTGCCGCAGTGAAGGTCATTGTTTGTTCCGCATTTACAATCTAACAAAAAATAATGAAATGAGTCACCGCGAATCGCGGACTACGAACCACGGACTACTAACCGAAAATTCGGTAAAACCGTAAACATATACAGGTTCGGAAATTGCACCTTTACATATTGGCGATACATGTGTAGAAGAGAATAAGTTAAAATACACCAGTAAGAACAGACAAAGACAGTTAGATGCACCAGTGTTTCACGCTTGTGCACGTATTAGAAACGTATGAGACCTGCGCGTGATAGAAAGTGAAGAGAGGGGTAGTTGACACGGCCAATCACCGACCGCCTAACGCCGAATTGGTTATTGTTCTCTAGAGTCTAGACAAGAATTCAATTCACACGTTCGCAGTATAATTTATGGGCGGGGCGTCCCGCCTACATAATTTTATTGCTACCCTATTGATGTAAACACGAAAGACAGAGGATAACGCTCATAAAAGTTTTAAAATGACGTCAGTCTGACAACTAAGAAATAATATGTCTCTGTCAGTTCCCTTTACTTGAAGAGTTTATTCTTTTCTATCTTTTAATGCTCGGCTTTGAAATCCTGGACTTTCCCCCCTGTATGTAGATGTATGCAGTTCAAGCCTGCAAAAAAACCCCGGCGCTCCAAAGGTTAAGTTTAAAACGTATGTTTCATATAATTCTCCCGAATTCACCCTGCACATAATACATACTATAGAATACAGTGTTTTACACACTTTTTAAAGCATTTCGGTGTTAAGTGAAAAACTATTCAAGTGTAAATTTATCGCACGTTTTAATCCTTTATCTCAGGATTTTTTTTGTATGTTCTGTATTTAACAACGTAAATGCGTCTGAACGGTAGCAATGACTTTGCAAAACTGATAAATAGGATTTATACCTGCTCTAATAAGTATTTAGACTTTTTTAGGGCAAACAATACCTACCTATGTATGTATATTATGGCGACCTATAGTCGATACATTGCCGCCAATGAAGTAGAAAAGTTTAATGGAAATGGAGATATGAGGGGGTTAATTATCGATCGATCACCCTGTACAAACCAGCCATAAACGATTCTATTAGCGTTTGAAACCCCCAGAAAAAAATTACAAATAAAATATCGTTGGGACGACTCCGTTATCTACGGTTATCTAGTCGACTAGAGTCGGCAACAAACGATATTTCAACAGATCGAATATGCCCATAACATTTTATTTAACCCTTAGCGCATTCATAAGGGTCCATCCTGTTCCGCGAGGGAGAGAACGGCAAAAAATAATAAATTTATTTTATTTATAACCTTGTTTTTCTGTTCCATTGTTAGGAGTTGCCACGGTTCGATGCGTATCATAAACACAAAAAAAAAGGAAAAAAACAGCAATCCTGATATTAAGTATTGATTGCGCCTTTTTTCTCAAGTCTCTCCGTTCGTCGGCGGTCGTCGGAATCAATGGAAAAAAAAAATGTTTTCGCCTCGAATTAGAAAGCGTGAAAACACGCCGATATTTATGCCATCCATTTTCTTTATACGAGGGCAGAATATTAAATAATACACCTTTCTTGCTGTCCGGTACTTTTGAATGATGCTTCAACACCAGAATCTCGGACATTTCCCGTAGATACAGGTTTTTTTCTGAGAGCCAATAAAAAAAGTCATCGAAGTTGGCGAGGCGAAAAAAGAGGTTATTTCTGTTCCTAACCTTATTGAATTGACTGTCACATTGTGTGATGGGTACTTGTACCGGGATACTTTACTAAAAAAGAAACTATATTTTTGAAAAAATAAGACACTATTAACATTTGGAGCGCCGGAAAATCTTATAAAAGACGCTTTCCATAGGCCATACAATCATTCTTAAATTGCAACGAAACTTACTAGGCTTTGCTTTTTGGAGGTCGTTGATCACGAAAAAGAAAGGCTTTGGGGTTGACACCCCCTAAAAAAGTACCCCCGATTCTGATATTAATGTAAGATTGAGTTTTGAGTAAAACTATAATTTCATTTTATACCTATTTCATATGTGTCTTTGCACTATGAACGGTGGCAGATACCGCTGAAGGAATATCTCGTGGACGTTTCTGATTGTAAACGAATGAAAATTCCCAATTCTTGTTGCTATTTCCAGGGGTGTTTCTGAGTTAGACGATATTTGAAAATATTTTTACAACGCGTAATAAATTACTCGTTTAGAATCAACTGAAAATACTGAACTCAAAAGAAATTCTAAAAATCATAAAAAAAAAAACAAAATAGGTACTAAAAATTAAAAAAAAAGTAGTAAAAAACGAAAAAAAAGTCTCTCTACGTCCTCGTCGTTGGCTTCGGGTAATACTGAAGGAGAGACCATCAATCAGTCACATACTGAACGGCAAAATGATTCCAAAATCACCATAAAAACCAATCCGATTTTGAATCGACGGAGGGAAAATGTGTTTACGCTTCGGATAGTGACAGCCTACTATGACGCAGTAGGCTAGTGACAACCTACTATGTTTTTCCAACATATTCTTGTAAATTATCTATTTCAGGAATATTTTTTTAGTTCAATTGAATTATTGACTGACCCTTGAATGGCCAATAAATATTTTATAGTGAACGTCGTTTAAAATTTGATAAAATAATTTTCTTACCCAGTGAGAGAAAAAAGGAGCAATACGTACCTCTCCCCTGAAAAAGGTAGAGTATTATATACTTTATTGTTGTAAACAAAATTCATCTTTCCTGATTTTGGAGAATTTTCTACTCTCAAAAACTTTTGAAAAATCTACAATGTAATATTGTAGATACTTACGGCAGAGTCCGAGAAAAATGATAAAAGGGGTAGTTTCTAATCAGAAAGGGGTGGTTTTTGAAGGGCAACGCAAAAATTACTATCATCATCGCATTCCTCATCCTCGAAAACCCCATGGAAGCATTTACTGGACTTTTAAAAAATTAACCCCATGGAACTTTAAAAAATTAAAAATATTCCGAAAATTGCCCTTCTTTTTACTATCTAATTACTCGGCCTACGAAAGTCGTAATCTTTCCTAGGTTAAAAAAGGTGTTAAGATTTCTAAACGGTACCTCTCTGCATTCAGTATTAATTATTATTAAAAACAATAGGTCCATCAATCATCCTTCTCATCACAGCTGCCCTTACAATGTTTCCTGGACGTAGTGGAGTTTCAACATAAACGTGAAGGTTGTCTGCACTCTAAAGCCTAATATTGAGAGTTAACGTACCTCGAAAGATGGAACCAAGCCTCATCAGTAAAAAAATCTTTTAAGAAGACATCATCGTCATTGTTAAAATGGTTAATAAACCATTGGAAGAACTGTAATCTTAGAGGTTCGCCCGCTCTGAGAATTTCACGTGTGGATTGCAGACGATATGGACGGGGCTCCAATTCATCTTTCAAAATTCATTGATACGTTATACACGGTGGAGACTTTAACTGGAATATATTCGCTAGCGGGGTGGTAAATGATTTTTCAAAATATTCCCGAGACACGTCAATTTTTAAATGTATTTACCTACATTTTGCAAGTAATGTGAAAAATATAGCCCTTCAGGGGTGGCTGAAACCACCCTCGACATGTTTTTTTTTCAAGTGCAACCCTTTGGCTTGTGACCCCTCATTGTAAAGCTGGTGGAAAGAGGAATCCAACGCACTGATCAAATTTTAATTTTTAGTATGTTTGTAGGGTTGCATACAATTAAAACAATTTAAAAATTAAATTTATTTTCAACGTAACAATTGTTCAAAATGTGCACCATAAACTTGTTGGCAGCATCCCAGTCTGTGGTAGGTTTCGTCCCTTATATGCAACATTTGCGGTGTTATTTTTCCGATTTCCTCTCTTATCCTTTCCTGCAGATCTGCTATGTTGTTGGGTTTCTGAATGTAAACCCTACTTTTAAGATGTCCCCACAAAAAAGAAATCCAGTGGTGTAAGATCTGGAGATCTTGCTGGCCACTCAATATTACCTCGCCTCCCAATCCACCTACCGGGAAAAATTCTGTCCAGATACTGACGAACAATGGCAGCATAGTGTGGTGGGGCCCCATCTTGCTGAAACCATAACCTCTCGTAGGTCAAGTTGGAAATAAATGATATAGCACTGGCATTAGTTCGTGCTGGAGTAAACGCAAGTATCTTGCTCCATTAAGAGTGTCATCAAAGAAAAATGGTCCTACAATTCTATCTTGTATTATTCCGGCCCACACATTAGTTTTCTGTGAGCGCTGAGTATGAAGTTACCTCATCCAATGGGGGTTCTCTTCAGCCCAGTAACGACAATTTTGGCGATTTACGTGCCCATTTAATGTAAAAGTAGCCTCGTCAGAGAAAACTATCCACTCTAAAGATAACTGGTTTTGATCAATACAAGTCATCAATAAATCGCAAAATTCCACTCGTCGATCTGGATCATCTTCAAGTAGCTCTTGAACAGCTTGCATTTTATATGGGCGTTTTTTCTCATATTTAAGTATTTTTAAAACTGTTTTGTGATTAAGATTACTATCATGGGCCAGTTGACGGGCTGGAGTGATTGGATTTTCTTCTAGAGCAAGCAACAAATTCAACTTCGTGTCGTCATCAACAACAGCCTGCCTCTTACTCGGTACTTTCCTGACATGACCCATCTCTCGATATTGTGCCTCAATTTTACTAATGGTACCTTGATTTAGTGGTGGCAAGTCAGGATGCGTTTCTCGAAACAAGCGAACAACTTCGCATTGAGTTCGCGCCCTATCACCATATCCAATCATCATCAAAATTTCGATTTTTAGTGATTCAGTTAAATAAGACATTTTCACCAATTTGAAATAACACTTCGTTTCAAACTCTGAATACAGCATACAAACTACATTACTCTTTGCGGCCGTGTAAAAACACTAGCAAAAAATAACAAATATCAGTTGGGCAAAAAATTGCTTGGAATTTTTTGTGGGGACATATGAAAAGTAAGGTTTACATTCCAAAACTAAACAACAGACATTTTGAGTACGAAATTGTTTCGTTAAAAATAAATTAAACCATAAAATTACGTTTTAATTGTATGCAACCCTACAAACATAACCCTAAAACAACTAAAATTTGATCAGTGCGTTGGATTCCTCTTTCCACCAGCTTTACAATGAGGGGTCACAAGCCATAGGGTTGCATTTGAAAAAATCATGTCGAGGGTGGTTTCAGCCACCCCTGAAGGGCTATATTTTTCACAGTACTTGCAAATTGTAGGTAAATTCATTTAAAAGTTGACGTGTCTCGGGAATTTTTTTAAAAATCATTCACCACCCCGCTAGCGAATATATTCCAGTTAAAGTCTCCACCGTGTATAGGCCAGATTCACTTGTTAGCTCCGATGGTTAATTGATGTTCTGGAATTGTCCGTTATCACTTGCTTAACCATTTCAACGTCAATCGGAAGAGAATGGATCTCTTCCGATTCATGCTTCTAGTTTGGTAATACAATCTAGGAAACATTTTACTGACCGGCTAAAATGGTCTAAATGAATAACTGCGTCTGGAAAAACTTCCATGAAGTCCCCACATGCAGATACCCAGTATCCATTGATTCTACTGCCTCTGTGAAATACGCCTCTGTTATTCATTAAATATGAATTCCACTATTCATTTTACAGTTGTGATAGACACCTCAAAAGTTTGACAACAACAAACTTTTCGTTTGAACTTCGACATAATCACTCTCTTTCATAGCCAAATATGATGAGGTTTTTTTTTAAATGAATCGTTAATTTAAACAATGTTTCTAAAGTAGGGTCTACGTTTGCTACATGTCATCATGTATTCTTTAACACAAACCAATGCATTAGTGGCAGCAGCGGCGTGTGTAATTTTACTAAACCAGGGTGAGAAAACATCGGGAAAACGAAGAAAAGAAAAGGACTTAGTAATTACTTGTAGATGTAGAAAAAAATATATATTGTGCAAATATTTTGCAGCCCATTTCCAAGATTTTTTGAGGATATGCCAGATTTTCTAAAAAAAGTTTTCGTGTGAATTTGTTTTGGCTATCCTAGCCTTCCATTTGGGTTTAGTAATAAGCCCCTAAAATTGATCTCGGTCCCATGCTGTTTTACAAAAATGTGAGAATTTCAAATTCTACCAACATAACCTAATCGAACCAGCCGCCTCTGCAAATATTTTTGAGAGCCTCAAAATTTAAAAAACAACTGCTTCTTCAAAACAAGTGCAAGGAGCACAAGGCTCATCAATTTGTGGAGTTAAGAATTCCTACCAACCTTGTTTCCTAACACTTTTTCTATAGTCCAGTAGGCAGAGACTTTTATGTGCTCTTGAAACATATATGTAGGGCTAGTTTTAACGGTTTCTTCCGTATTTTTTGCGTAGAACACAATGCGCGGGGTCCGTAGAGTTGAAACCGTCCGTTAATTTTTTAAATTAACAATTTGTGAAAAAAAAACAACGTATTTTTTTTCACATTTTCGTTTATATATCCGTTCCTTGGCTTATTTTATATAACATATGCATTTAAGAAGTTGTAGCCTATTATTAACTTGTAAATGACTGCTGAAATTGAAAAAGTGCTTTTTTTTACAATTTTTTTTACTTCGAAAGTAGGGCGACTATGATCATGAAATTTCTTGGAGGGACTGCTATTTGTAGTATGAAGTTACAAAAAAAATTTCAGCTTCAGAATTTTTTTTGCAAGCCTAATTAACAATGACGCCATTTCTTGGTTTATTGTACGATATTGACCGGGTTGGGCTAGAAAAATCATAAATCTCCTCAAGTTTGGGAGACTTTTTGAGATTTTGAAAAATATTAATTTGGGCCAGTTTTATAACGTTTTCTACGCGACTACCTTTTTTTGACGCGACGTATATATTGTTTTAGCGTTGCCGCTTCGAAATTCTCGGAATTGTGACTATAATATCTTGAAAGTACGCTTCAAGACGCGTATTTACAAAAAAATGGGCGTCAATAATAAAGTTAACAATAACACTTAGAGACTTCGGGTTGGGCTTAAAATTTTGGAAATTCAATAGGCTACAACTTAAATGCATATGCTATATAAAATATGCCAAGGAACGGAGATATAAGCGAAAATGTGAAAAAAATACGTTTTTTTTTTACAAATAGTTAATTTAAAAAATTAGCGGACGGTTTTAGCTCTACGGACCACGCGCATTGTGTTCTACGCAAAAAAAAATACATAGGGGAACCATAAAAACTAGCCCTATATGTTTCAAGAACACTTTTTGATGATTTTAGCTCTCTGCCTATTGGACTATTAACCCGCATGTACTTTCCAGCATTAAAACTATGATATAAAAATTACCTACTATAAAGGAATATTTAGTAAGGATACCGCAATTTTTTTGTGAAGAAATGTGATGGAAAAATGTTGTTGAAAGACGCTGAAAATCACGAATTCGTCGAAGCTCTAGGCCATTGTTCTGCCGTGCACTACGGCGCTGGGTAGACTACTTAATAATTCGTCCTCGTATTTTGGTGCGGACCGCTGTCAGAAGGATTTTCTCCCGCCCTCTCCTTTGTCGGATCGGCCGGAGCTTAAAGTATCAATTTTTGCTCGACCCCGCTCATATCCGCCGAATGGTTTCTTTCTGTTCGGATGACTTGTTTTCCGACTTCAACGGCGAAATAGGTGAGGCGCAGATTACAATATAGATTAAAAGAAATATGCTCGGCTTCCTTCGCTTATTTTTGTACCGTTGTCGCGACGAACTGAAAGACGATAAATATCGGCCGGACAAAATCTTCACATCTTTTGGACGCAACAAAAATCAGTATTAAAAGACTTTAGATGATGCGAATGTCTGTTGTTACTGTAAGTCGAATGTGTATAGCACGATGTTGGTCCTTTGACCCGGATTTTCAGCATCCGATATTTCTTTAAACCATTGTGGTTACAAAAAGTTCTATGTAAACTTTATACGAGTACATTGAAACTCCATAAATCGGAAAACATCATGCTCTACTACCAAAAAAGTTAACTGCGATATTTTCTACAAAGGATAATTTTAGAGAAAGGATTTTAGCAATATCTTTCGCACACTGATCATGGATATTTGCAAAACTATATTAATTACAATGTTTTCACATATTATAATAAATAAAATCTTTTATTATCGTAAGGAGAATATGTACAGCAGGATTTTGGTCCTTTGAGCCGGATTTTCTTTAAATTATTGTAGTTACAAAAGGTTCTGTACAAACTTTATACGGCCATAAAGTAGAAAATACCATGCTCTTCTACCAAAAAAGTTATCTGCGATATTTTCTATAAAGGATAATTTTACAAACATTTTTTATTTGCCAAAATATACATCCAAAAAAAAAAAAAAACGTTGACCGACAAAAAAAAGACGTACTTCTATTCCTAATCGAATTTATAACCTTATTTACTTGTCAAAACTGTCACATCATATGACAGCCATTGTTTGTTTTACAAATTGTGACAGTCACTTGTCAAAAGTTTGTCATAACATGTCTATTTATATTAATTACAATGTTTGCACATACATACAGTACCCACTTAATTGTATTGAACTGAAACAATGGTGACACATTTTAAAATTGTAATTGTTTCAACACACGAAATACCATTAGCAATGAAAGTCCTGCTCCAAAGTTTATGCGATACCTGAGCAGGACTGAAAGTAGAGAGATATGAATCTAACATAGTAGGCGAAGGAGTTATGAAAATATGTGTAAGTTTCATGTCACTACTACAAATAAATATTCTGAACAGAAGTTGATACGAAATTTCTAGACGAAATGAGCAAGCTTAGAGTTAATATACTTGAGAGTATACGAGGGTAATTCCCAACGATGTTATATACAACTACAAATTCATATTTTCAGTTTTGCCTAAACTTTCAATGAATTTCACAGTATTACCTACTGAAAACATGTCTATGTGTGTTCAGTATTTCATCTCAAGGATTTTATTAATTTGAAATGGCTTTGGAGTGCTATTTTAATAACATTTAATTAACAAAGTATCATTCAAAATGGCATCTTACCCACATATTACTTATTTATCTGTTTGCTATACGTTATTTGTTTCTATATAAATAATATAATTGTTTAACAAAACATATATTTTTGGGCTTTTTTATAAAATCAGTTTCTCGTATAAAATGTCAGTGTCGGATTTCATAATATTGCCCGAGATAGAGATGAAAATTCGTCCTCGTCAAAGCCAACAAAATTTTCAATCTGTTATCGCCGTTTCATTGTGACAGACCGGATTACAACCGGCAAAAAATACAAATGGAAATAGGCCTCCGTTCGGAGCACATCTCCCTGCATATTAACTCGACATTTTGACGCCCCCAAATTTAATAAAGGCAAAGAATACGGTTATATATTTGTCTTTCTTTCGGCGAATTGCTAATTTTCCTCGGGATCTCGCCTTCGAGATTTCGCCTCGACATAAAAAGGTCGATCTCAAAAGTGCCGCGCTAAAAGTTAATGACGGTTACGAATTGCGTTCAAAATAAATTGCACCAAAAAATGTCTATTTAATAGCGCTGAATGTGACTATTTAATTTTTTAAACCGTCAAAACAACGTTAATAAAGTCACACTTTTTGTCATCGTGTTGTGAGTTTTCTTTCTTTGAACAAAAAAATATGGATTGTCGCCAAAAAATCTTATTGAAGTTAAAAAATGCATAAAAATCGAAAAATTGCTTGTTAGGGTGATTTTTGGCCGAAACGATAAATTTAAAGCTTCGGGGCACTAAGAAAAAAAATCGCAGCGCTTTGCAACTTTGGGGGTTTTTTAGGGACACTTCGAGGTTAAAAAATTACCGACGAAATCCTTCGTTCATCCACTATATGCAAAGTTATACCAAATTTTCCAAATATCCTTAAATTCGAAGATTTTTAACTTTTTTTCAGCCAACATTATCGCTTCAATAATTTTGTTTTATCGATCGTCGCCGATTGTGTCTTATAGAGAATGTTTTGCAGTTTCCAAAACCCTACCTCCATTTTCTGTACGATTATTAGTTCCCGAGTAATTGATTGTCAAAGTTGAAAAGGACTTTTTTGCTTTGATCGACGATAACTCAGCGGCAAATCATCGTACGGAGCTCGTTAAGAGGTCAAATTAAAGCTGATTAAATTGTCTAAGAGCTTTATGGTCGCATGATGAAAAAAAAAAATTAAGTCCACAGATCATTTTAAAGACGAGCAAAAATTTGGAAAAATTTTTTTTGTTAGTTTTCGGAAGTCCAGATCTGAAAACTAGACACTTGAAGCTGCAATTTCCTTTTTTTTTTATTTTTCTGTACAACCATTTTTCTCCGAGTTATCCCTTGTTGAAAATCACCCAAAGATTTGGCCTTTTTTTAATATCTTTTAATTTTTGTTACTGTTGTGATTGATAATGATTGTGAGTGCCGTGCGGTTGGAGAAAACATTTTATTATTCACAGAACTTGCGTAGCAAAATTGTAAAAAATCATAACCTTGCTTAATGTTTATCAGAAAATGTACTAGTACTTAAGTTTAAAAAAAAAAGAAACAAAAAGTGTATCAAATAGATATGTTGAATTCCACGCATGTATTGATTAAGGAAACTTCCTTAGTAAATGTTCTATAAGTTCTTTCATTTGCATATTTTTTGTCACCTGTATTTCGTTTATAATGTTTGTGTTATACACATTATTAACTGATTCTAAAAGTTGGTTCGTGTCCTTAGCTCAACTATACGTATAATGATCCACAAATCTTAAATTTCATTAACTGCTGCTCACCACAATTTTAGTTCTGGGATCAAATAACGCCCTATACAAACAACATTCAATCAGAAAACTAATTAAAACAAACAGAAAAAAACGCCATACGGTCCTTTGACAGTGAATTTCCCTTAATTCGACTTGGCTTTTGTCAAATTTTCGGCAAAAAATTCGTCTCGTAATCACCGCACTGCCCTCCTGATTTGTCGCCTTTTGATACGCTCTCATTTGTATCCCGTTTAATTAGGCCTCAACATATTCGCCATTTGATGCGAAAGCTGTTGCCCTCGGCACGTTTCGTTTGTCCTCGTAAATGAAAAAAACCTTTTTATGTCGCATGCTTCGGCACTGTTGCCACACTATTTTTTCGAACTTCACAAACATCTATAGCAGAAGTAATGATTATGGCCTGGAAAGTTGCTATAACGCAGGGTTGGACTCGTAATTCGTCATGTAATTGACGGAAGGACATATGAGAGACCAAAAAGACAGGATAAAAATGTGTTAATTAATGTACATAGGTACCTATCGCTTGTGTCATTCAGAAACACCAACTGTTCTCATTGCTTGAGCATACGTTGCCACGACCAGTAGTCTTTCTGCATTTCTTCTCGTTAAACGTGAGCGATTTGGCATGTATATACATATGGTTGTAGAAGGAAAATGATCGTTCCACATCTGTTGAAGTTAAAGGTGCGAATTCAAAATAGTTCATGTGGACACAGGACGACACACCACGAATATTACGACCTTATTAAAGCAAAAATCTGTTGTTTCGTCCACTGTCAGCAACATAAATTTATTGCGTTTTGGCAGGCAGACTGCCTGCCAAACCAATACCGGGTGCCACAGATTTTAGGTTACAGGCTGTAACCACCCAGTATACAGTATGTCCCCGGATCGAGTTTAAAAGAGGAAAAAAACTGTGTTTTTGATTTCTCAGAAAAAGTCACTCTTGATGATTTGCCCTGCTTGATTTCAAACCACCAAAACGCAAATTACTTTTTATATAACTCAAACGGTTCTCGAGATAATACCATTTCTCTTCATAATTTGGACTCACAAAATTTTAAAAGTAATTCTAGGCGGATTTAACCCAATAATTTCGTTGTCTATAAAAAAGTAAGTTGAGTTTTGGGCGTTTGAAATCAAGCAGGGCAAATCATCAAGAGTCTTTTTCTGAGAAATCAAAAACACAAAATGTTTTCCTCTTTTAAACCCGATCCGAGGACATACTGTATTTAGGAGAAAATGTCTCAAATAAAAGTTGCTCGGCCTTTAACGTCTAGAAAATGACGTAGTTTGTAGTTTTTCACTTATTCATCACCTCGAAGGTCATTTAAAGGTTAACTTTGTTTTTAAATGTAGCTTTATATTTTTCTCTGTAGCACAATGTTTAAAAGAAAAAACAAATATGTTTTCCTGATACATTTTTTTGCTACTTCTTCAGTTTTAGCTGCTACTTTAGTTTCTCCAGCTACTTCTCCAAAAAATAATTAGCGTAATTTAAATGTAAAAAAATCTCTAGAATCAGCTAATAGTTAATGACATTTGAAGGAATGTGAATAAATGCTGGCTTATGTTAGAAATTGGTCATATTATTTTTTCGTTTAGATTTCCCTAGAATCTGGGTAATATGCATAGAATTGGCAACACGGCGTCTCGGTCCCGCGGCTCCATTAGAATGGTCTGACGAGCCACGACACAATCAATTAAAGGAAGGTGTGCGTCCAGCAAAACGCCATTGTCCTGCAAGAGCAGGCCACTACCAATTATCCTTGTATAATTGGGAGCGGCCACGTCTGTCTCGCGTCCAGACGCTTTGTGCTGTCCGCGCGCTGTTGGACGTGACCTAAAATTTTGGATGCATGAAATTATTAGCCCGACACAAAGCTGGCTGCTGTCCGGGGGAAAACTGGAATTGGCACCGAGAACACATACCTACGTATGCATGTACTGTATTTCCATTCTAAATTGAAAATAGGTAGAAAAAAGCAAGGTTGTCAGATATATTTTCTAAAATTGCTAAGCTCACTATACAAGTATACTTCATACTTCAGTAAACTGTTAGTTCGTGACCTTCTTAGAAAGCTAGTTTGGAAATATTTAAAAAAAAATACATAGATATAAATTTATTAGTTAGCATTAAATAAAGCGTTTAAAATTGCTGGAAAAATATTTATACATTAAAACAACTATGTATATTACTATACTTAAGAAAATTTTGAAGAGCCGGCAACGCCCGTGCCGTGTCGGCAACTGGAATGCCGATCCAGTATACTATTGTGCTTTGTATTATCTAATACATTCCTTAAATACTTATTCGGTCCACTGTGCCATAAATTTTTTACGACGTCGTTAAAATGATTTACGACTTTAGAAATTCCACGTGTTTAAGGCGCCAGTGACGTGTATTTCAGCTAGGTTTATTAACACAGACAATTTTTTGAGATAGTCTGGCTAAATGAGCATTATTTACAGCAAATTATATTACAAATATTAAGAGTTTTGTATGCAGGCTAATTTTAATCTCCTATATTGATTTGAATGAAAAAAAAATATTTCACAATTTTCGAATTAATAAAAGATATATGCACGTCCATGGAATCATAAAATTGCACCGCTTTTAAGCATTTGCAATTAAAAATAGAAGGACTATACATATTTATGTATACAGAGTGTGACGTGACGACCGTTAGTCAGGGCCGGATGCAGGGTTGTCGGGGCCCGGGACAATGATGAAAGTGGAGTCCCCTGGAGGAAATTACATAATTTTCGTTTGGACATTCTCACATTTTGCTCCGTTGGAAATAAAAAAATTACCTTTTGGACTCTCTTGCATTTTGCCACTTTTAAATAAAATAATTTTCGCTTGGACCTTCTCGCATTTCGCCCTTTGGAAATGAAATAATCACCGCTTGGATTCTCTTGCATTTTGCCCTTTCGAAAATAAAATAATTTGCGCTTGGAACCTTTTGCATTTTGCCCTTTGAAAGCTTGTATTTCATCTCTCGTACTTAACTGTCATTCTGCATTTCGTACATTTTACCCCGTATCCAATAGATAAACTGAATTTTGCGTCTATTGAATTTTGCAAGAGGTCTAAATTTTGTAGTTCCACCCCTGAATAGATTTGACATTGGATGAAAATATCCATTCTTTGGATATATTTCATCTCATTACATTCTTAAAAATTAAAATTTTTATCGTTAATTTTTGAATCCAAGGTTTGTGGAGGCCCTCAATGTGAGGGGGCCCCGGGGGCTCTCGCCCCGGTCTCACCAACCCCTCCACCGGCCAAAAACTCACCCCCGGACGGGGTGATTTTTAATCATTTCTATATCAACGACAAAACGTCTGTCCCCACGTTTTCGAGGATGCTGAACAAGGTGGTGGTGTTCGATATCCTTTGCGACCCCCACCAACCCTCCTCCGGCCAAAACTCACCCCCGAAAGTTTTTTTTTATATCAGCGGTAAAATGTCTGTCGCCCCCCGTTTTCGAGGATGCTGAGCACGGTGGTGGTGTTGAAGATTATTTACGACCCCCACCAACCTCTCCACCGGTCAAAACTCACCCCCGAAAGGGGTATTTTTTTATGTAATAAAAATAAAAAATCACCCTCAGGGGTGAGTTTTTACTAGGAAATGATGTAGGGGGTGGTTTGTGGTCGTTTTAGGGGGTTGCACAATCCCAAAGAGACATTCTGACACCGGCATCGTGTTAAGCATAAAAAAAGGGGGGGTACTCTTGATCCGAGTAAATCGAGATCATATTTTCAGGGTTTTTTCCGACTCACAGACGCCACTAATAAGATACTTGATGAATATGTATTAAGGCTTTATGGAAGATCTGACATAGGCATTCATTTCTGTACATTATACACAGCGGTAAATACTAAGCCCCAAGATTAATTAGGGCCAAAATATAAAAGGTCATCAAATCAATATTTTGCAAGAAATGAAAAAGCTACTTATAACAAGATATAAGAAGAAAAAAAGTACACTTGATATTCATTATCAGGTGTTTCTATATTTTCAAAAACATCCCATAGCACTAAAAATGTTAATTGTAGGCCTAACGCAATACCCCAAAAATGACCATAATCCATCTCCGCGTTTTAGAGTCATTAAAGAAAAACAAAAATGTTTCCGGAATTCTGACTCCTCTTTCCCTCCCTAACAGCTAAACGAAGCAACTTTGGCGATATGCAAGGTGTCTAAATAGTCTTCTTTTTGGTCAAGGAATGTCAGCTAATACGTTGTACACTGTGTACTTATGAACCGTTCTTGAACGATTAACGAATTATTTTGTGCGCATGTGTCAACTTAGTATTAGTTCAGTACTAATATCTGTTCTGTCATGGAACAGAGGATTTCTCCCTCCACTAAAAATTTCAAATTAAACAGCTAAACAGTTCACACAGTAAACAAATTCGCTTGCCAAATATCCGTCGATATTTTGATCACTCATTTAAAATACATACATAGAACATAGAACCACATCTAACCAAATAATTGCACACCAAAACAAAATCTTAAGGAGATTCTTCTATGGTCTGTTAGATAAACGCTCAGTTTTTTTTTTATACGCTTTTTATAAAATCATTTACAGATTCTGAAAGAGCTATTCTTGCCCTTCAAAACCCATTTTGATTTATCCTGATATCTCTTTCCTTTTTCGAGAAATTGCATTTTGAAATAGTTATAAATAAACAAATAGCAGAAAACGCGTTTTTTTTTTACGAAAAAATCATTCTTTGCATTGTTTTTCGTTCAATCTTTCTGGATATTTAGATATAGGAGTTATGGAGGTCGCTGATTACGAATTCATATTTGCAAAATTCCAAATGGCGGACTGAAAGATTGAAAATAAACTACTCACAATTATTTTTTTAAATGTCTTGACAGGACTTTATAGCGAGTTTTATTCCAGTTTCCGAAATTGCTCTTCAATTTCCTGTACGATAATTGGTTGCTGATATCGATGGTTGAAGACAAAAATGACCTTTTTTTGTTCAATTTCGGATATCTTCGCGACAAATGGACGTAGCAAACAAATAGAAAAAGAAATTGAAGCTGAATAAACAGGCTATCTGGTCCATACGGTCGTTTGACCGAAAACAATTTTTCCGAGCCCGTGGAAGGAGAAAATGGAGGCTAAAAATTTAGAATTTTTGTTTTCGCGCTATTTCTTCGGATTGCGTTAAAACCGTGGGTTCTAAAAAAAGTTTAGACTACAGATCCGAAAACTAGAGTCTTGGAGCTTCAAAAAGATTTTTTTTAAATTCGCGATACGACCATTTTTTACTTAGATAGAGCCCGTCAAAAATCGGGGAAAAATTTCGATTTTTTTTGCTCCCTTAATTTTTGTGAGTAGTGTATGTTCAGTGAAATTTTGTGTTTTACTTCAAAAAAATTTGTACTCGCGAGTTATTGAGGGCGCTGTTTACGGATTTGATATTGAATTTGAATGAATGAATTTGATATAATATGAATACAATTTTTTTATATTTTAGTCTTGGGTCCGCCATTTCGAATTTTGCAAACATCATATGACCTCCAAAACCTCGATATCTAAATTTTCAGAGATTGAACGAACACAGAGCAAATAACGTTTTTTTTTTTAAAGCGCTCTGCAATTTGTTTATTTACAACTATTTCAAAATGCGATTTCTCCAAGAAAATATCGGGCTAAATCAGAATGGGTTTTGAAGGGCAAAAGTAGTTCTTTAAGATTCCGCAAAAAATAATTACCTACCGATGTGTTATAACCTCTAATATACCGAAAAACCGCGATTTTTGCACTTTTAGGTTAGAATATCTCGGAAACCTGAGTCACCAGAGCAATTCTGAGGTCATATTCGGATTCGGCACCGTGAAATACCTTCGGAAAAGTATGCTCTGGTTTCTGGTAAAATTTTCTGTCGGCGTGTGTTATACGTACAATTTTAGAAACCATAATAAGCCCTTAATTAACGATATAAACGCGCGTAGGTGCGAAACATTCCTCGGCGACGATCCTACAAGGTGCGAGAATTTATCTCGCAGCGTAGGAGGGTTTATTTTATAGTCCAGTTTATTTTATAGTCCAGGAGCTAAAATCATCAAAAAATGTTCTTGAAACATACAGGGCTAGTTTGAGGGTTTCCTATGTATTTTTTTGCGTAGAACACAATGCGCGGCGTCTGTAGAGCTAAAACCGTCCGCTAATTTTTTAAATTAACAATTTGTGAAAAAAAAACGTATTTTTTTCACATTTTTGCTTATATCTCCGTTCCTTGGCATATTTTATATAGCATATGCATTTAAGAAGTTGAAGCCTATTGAATTTACAAAATTTTAAGCTCAACCCGAAGTCTTCAAGTGCTATTGTTAACTTGCAAATAACGGTTGAAGATGAAAAAGTGTTTTTTTTTTTCACAATTTTTTTTACTTCGAAAGTAAAGGGCGACTATGATTATGAAATTTCTGAGAGGGACTGTTATTTGTAGTATGAAGTTACAAAAAAAATCAGCTCAATCCGTTAATAAATAACTTTTCGAGTAATTAACGATCGAATATTTTTACAAGCCTTAATTAACAATGACGCCATTTATTTGTTTATTGTACGATATTGACCGGGTTGGGCTAGAAAAATCATAAATCTCTTCAAGTTTGCGAGACATTTTGAGATTCTGAAAAATATTAATTTGGGCCAGTTTTATAACGTTCTCTACGCGACTACCGTAGACTATGATTCCGAGAATTTCGAAGCTTCAAGAAGCGTACTTTCAATTTTATTAATTTCAACAATATATACGTCGCGTTAAAAACGGTAGTCGCGTAGAAAACGATATAAAACTGGCCCAAATTAATATTTTTCAAAATCTCAAAAAGTCACGCAAACTTGAAGGGATTTATGATTTTGCTAGCCCAACCCGGTCAATATCGTACAATAAACAAAGAAATGGCGTCATTGTTAATTAAGGCTTGCAAAAAATTCGATCGTTAATTCCTCGAAAAGTTATTAACGGATCGAGCTGAATTTTTGTAACTTCATACTACAAATAGCAGTCCTCCAAGAAATTTCATGATATAGTCGCCCTACTTTCGAAGTGAAAAAAATAATGAAAAAAAATCACTTTTTTCAACTTCAGCAGTAAATTGCAAGTTAACCTTTTAAGGACGGGGATTTTTACGTTGAAATTGGACTTTTTTTTACACGATTTTAGTACATAAAATCGAAGAATCTGTCACGTCAAGTGCCCGACAAATTTGGTGGTCGACATTTCGACCAGTCCCGTCTGGGACGGAAAGTCCCATATTAAAAATTTTATTTGTGGAATTAACAGTGCATTCCTAAGTAATTGGATGCGCTGAATACGAAAAAGGTAATAAAAAATGTCTAGAAGACATCTCAGACCTTGAACATTGCATTTCAAGGTTAAATCCGTTGTTTTCTGTCCGAAATGATATCTGTACGTTTTTTTATGCGTTGGATGCAGAAAAATAGTAACGTTTATTATGAAAGTCATTTGCAAGAAATATTTCAGTTTTTGCTCTCAGCATAACCCATGATCAACAGCGTGGATGTTGCGAATTTGATCCCTTTGGGGTGCTTGAAATCACTATTTCAAGGTCAAATATGCTCTCCAAAATTGTTACACTATATTTTCATTATTCAAACCATAATATTATCCCCAAAATCACTCAAAAATATTATATTTGTTATACGCAATACTATTGTTTTATTGTTTTCGTATTCAGCGCATCAAAATACGTGGGTATACCAATTTACATGTCGAAATACCGAATAAAAAATTCGACCTTGAAATCACTATTTCAAGGTCAAATATGCTACCTAAAATTGTTACACTATATTTTCTATATTCAAAACATAATATTATCTCCAAAATCACTCAAAAATATTATGATACTTGAGTGGTCGAAATATCGACCAGTCCCGTCCTTAAAAGGTTAACTAGGACGTGGAGACTTCGGGTTGGACTTAAAATTTTGGAAATTCAATGGGCTACAACTTCTTAAATGCGCATATGCTATATAAAATATGCCAACGAACGGATATATAAGCGAACATGTGAAAAAAAAAGAGTTTTTTTTTCACATATCGTATTTAGAAAATTAGCGGACGGTTTACGCTCTACGGACCCTCTACGGACCCCGCGCATTGTGTTCTACGCAAAAAAAATTCATACACAGACTACCTTCAGACTGTTTACTTTATAGGGCAAAGTATGCCGTTCATTCGAACTCTCTCTTACATAAGAGTTAACAGATAACAATATCTTTTTCTTGCATCACGAATAATGGACGTAGGGGACGCTGCTGGCGCCTTAAATAAATATTGTAGCGTAGTAATCTACATCATATAATCCCTAACTTCCATTATTTTTGTATAGAGGACGCAACAAATATTTACTGTCAAGTGTGGTTCACGGAAATGAACGCATGCGTTTCGATTAAAAAAAAAGCAATAATCATAGACTAACGTTGTCTAACGCATGCAATGATATTGAACGATATGTCATAGTAAAGAATGTCGGTGATAAACATGAGGCAAGTTATGTGAATGTGCCACAATTTATGAATAATATTGGGGTTTCCATGTTTATTTGTTTATTAGTGGTTTAAAATTTTTGCGCTTTTTGCTTTCTTTGTGTTGATTGTGTTTTGAATTGTTTTTGCTGCATCCTCTGCTAGTGAAACTGCAGATTAGGTTCCAGTTCCTGATAAGGAAATTTTACCATCAGTAGTTCAAGATGTTTCCTTATTACCATCAGTACATTGTGTAAGTACATATAATACACTTTGTAAAGGGTTCAAGATAGTCTTTGGTGATAAGAAAGTAGTTTAATGCAACTGTTGCATTTTAAGCTGCAAAAATCCTGATGATCCACAGCCGAGTACGTCACAACAGATTTTGACAAGTGGAGATGTGCAACGAACAAGTGCAAGACACCAATACACAGTCGAGTAAGAAAGTCGTTAATTAAAGACTTTGATGCCATATGTTCTGGTGAGATATCACCAAGAAAGAAGGCATTGATAGGTGTTGTGAAGAAAAAACATGCTCAGTTAAGGAGCTTGCAGAGAAAATATAAAAAAAGAGGCCGATCCATATCTGACTCAGAATATTGAAACCACCACAATATTGAAACCACCACAAGGAAGACGATGGTCCGAATTTATTTGGCTCAATCCGAGCTAATTGTGGGCATAATGAAAATCCAACAGTATCGCAGTTTGAAAGTTCGTTGAAAACCCAAATAATCAGCGGCTTAACTAATCAAGCATTAGAAGGTACGAACTGTGAAGAGGATCAGTTGAGACTTCTGAGCACCCTTAGATCCTTCCTGAATGTGACAGAAGAAAAGCATACCACTGAAACTAGTTTCGTTCCATTTTCCAGCTCCAGCGAAATTGAAACTCAAGTGTGCAATATGGTGAAAAAGCGGGTCTACTGAAGCATTGTCTGTCGCATATGTAAGTGGTTACATTGTAAAAAGATTATTTAAAAAATTTACCTGTGAGGTCTGCTTCACAAATCTATGCTCCGATAATCTACAGTCTTCCAATCAATTTATTACTCTCAAGGAATTTTCAGATAAAAGTAAATTATATTATCCGTCCGAAAAATTGACAGTTGTTGTGGGTTCTGGTATTACTGAATTAGAAAAAGAGATGCAGGTACTTCCAAAAATAAAAAAAATTGTGGTTGAGGCGCTAAATTCATTATTAGATTTTTCTTTTCTTTCTTGTAGTGAACATAATATTATTGTTAAAAAAAGAATAATTGAAGGTATATGTGGAATAGGTGTGCCCTGGTATTGTACTCATATCGATTAGATAGGAAGCAGCGAAAATTACAGCATGTGTAAAATTAAAAAAAAAAACACTAAAAAGACTTGGTACCTTTATATAAATTAACATACAATAAGAAATCTTAAAAAAGTACTGTTTGACCAGCTAAACAAGTCTGACGGAAAATATGTAGGTTCATATCTCACATCGTAAAGAGCAGAATAATAAAATTGTAAGTATGAAAATGAGCATAGTTTTGTACAAATATATGCAGCCACTTACATTATATTACACCATATAAACCACTATGTTAGACCAACTGGGATCTGCTTGTCTGTGAACGACGTTTTAGTTATATGAAAGTAAATAAGAACTGTATATAAACTATATTGGGTTTTAGTTTAGTGAACAGATGTTAACTAGTGTTTTTTTTTATATTTTATAAGTAGAATATAGGAGTAATATATGCTTAATTTTGTACTTACATATTTTTTAATGATTAAATCTGAAGAGATAAGTTTAATAGTCTCCAGCATTATTTGTCAGTGTTTATACATCTTCCTATTTTACAATTTTATTTTATGTTGAAAGACTTTGGCTGTCTTTAACTATTCAAGTAATACTGAAGGTACAAGAGTCAACCAATAGGCCAAATGTTGTAGCAAAACGTCTATTTTGGTTGATTAATGTACTTAAGTTATACGTGAGTAGTTAAAAAAGTCTGAACATGTTAATTTGGTACACCCTGTATATATATATATATATATTTTAGGCCACTATTATTGCAAGTGCCATCTATTGGAATATACTTAAACTAAATTACAGTTTTTCTGTATCTACACGTATGTTGGCGCCATCTGCGCCCATTATACATGAAGAAGACAGAGACAGAAAATCAATAATACATTGAGTGCACCGTCTGAAGGTAGTCTGTGAATTCATAAGTAACCGTCAAAATTAGCCCTATATGTTTCAAGAACACATAAAAGTCTCTGCCTACTGGACTGTTAGTGTTCGCCTTGATAGCCTGGCGCGCTAAATTTTAAACGCAACCCCGCAATTTATCCGAACGGAATATCGAAATGAGAAGTGTGTGGTCCGCGATTCCGGCCGTGATAAACGGCCCCCGTATTATGTTCGCCGTCCTCGGCCGCCGCGTCGTGTATCCTCGCCCTCTCCGGAGGCACCGCCGCCAATTCATCACCACCAGGTTGCGGTGACTAATGATCCGCCCGGGGGGCATTACGTAAGCCGGTCGGCGGCGGCGACGCGCCGCGCCGCCGTCGTGCTACAGTTGATTAGGCCGCCCTCGCGCTTTGTTTCGGGAATCGCGGGCGGCAGGGACAGGCTGCCCGGGATTTGATTTCATTACTTCCGCGTCTAGTATAGTAGAATTAGGATTTAACCGAAAAGTAACTCACTTCACAAAAAAAAAAAATTGCTTTTTTGTAGAGGAGGCTGAAAATATTATATATCGTTTTTTGGCAACAATTTAAAATTATTGCTATATTGTTTAAATAATTCGCAAAGGTGCGAAAATCAGGTTTTTTTTGAAATAAAAAGAACACCGTAAACTATACAAAAAAATGTTTCAGATAAAAAATGTAACTAGTAAAACACCCTACAAAACCCATCAAGAAATTTGCAAATCGGTTAATTTGTTTATCTGCAAAATTGAAAAAACCATCAAAATGGCCCATTATTTCGATTGTTTATAACTAATTATAAAGTAAGCCTTGTGACTTTAAAAGTATTGGAAAATGTAGGTATCGATGTACCTAAAAAATGCTGAAAATTTCAAATCGATATATTTTTAAGTTTTTGCATAACGTAAATTGTTTATTAAAAAGGTGCTTTCGTAAAACAGCCCTTAATTTTTTTTGTAAACATCATAGAGTAACGATTCAAAATGGATTCTCGTCTTGATGAGTTGGACTATCAAGTACGTCGAAAAATTAATTGAATTTCACAAATTTAATTGTTTAAAATTGACATTGAAAAGCACGTCTGTTTTAAAGTTATAAACAAATGAAATAACTCGTTCGTTTTTTATCGTACAATGTTGAGACTAGAATCATTTTACAGCTACGATTTTTCTGCGAATTAAAAAAAAATGAATGCGACTTATTTTATATATAATAATATTATTTAACGATTGTCATTACCATTACCATTAAACAATTAAATTTGTGAAATTCAATTAATTTTTCGATGTACTTGATAGCCCAACTCATCAAGAAGAGAATCAATTTTGAATCGTTACGCTATGATGTTTACAAACAAATTAAGGGCTGTAGGATTGTAGGGTGTTTTACTAGTTACATTTTTTATCTGAAACATTTTTTTGTATAGTTTATGGTTCTCTTTTTTATTTCAAAAAAACCTGATTGTCGCACATTTGCGAATTATTTAAACAATGTAGCAATAATTTTAAATTGTTGCCAAAAAACGATAGTTAATATTTTCAGCCCCCTCAACAAAAAGCATTTTTTTTTTGTGAAGTGTCAGTTACTTTTCGTTTAGGGGTACAAATCGACTAATTCTACTCTACTAGTCTCAGTGATTCAGAATCAACGTAAAGTGGCCAAAAATCGTGAGAAGCCAATTTTGGCTTAAAAAAATAAAAACTTGTTTTGTTTTTTTTTTGTTTTTGTTTGAATAAAACATTTTGTTCGTCTCGGACTATATTTTCAGGATCCGTTTCCCCCAATAGTGCGAGAATATCGTGTAATTGTTGAAAAAGTGTTTCAGTTTTCGCTATTTTTTTCGTGCTTTTATTTAAAAAAAAATCTGATATTTTCCAATTTAAAACTATACCTCCAGAAAATTTGTTAGGTATAAACAACGCTATAATTAATTTATCGATATTCCGCATACGGCATATGATAAAGGACATCCAACTGAATGTGTAAAAAAAAATTTGGCACTTGCGAAAAGCCCTTATTTTGTTATAACAAATTGTTAACAATTAGCGATTTTCCGCATTCAATTGATTATAACTCGGGAACTATTTATCGCACAGAATGCCGATTGCGGGAGATTATTAACAATAAAAAAGGCAACTTTTTTGGAAAGTTTCATGACGATACGATTATTATTAACCGAGATAACTAAATTTGTTTAAAAACGTTTTTTTTTCGCAAATTTTGCTCGATTTCTCGTTAAAAAAATTAAGTTTGCAATAATTGGGACCACATATTTCGATGGGAAATTTAATATTAAATTAAATTAATTATGTGAAACCGTTGAGACTTCTTTTATGGACCATTTTGTCGTTTTTTGATACTTTTTGACATAGCATTAACATATTTGAGGTTATATAGCACAGCGATTTCTTTTTCTCAAAAAAAAAACACGTGTGGGATCTTATAGTACAAGTCTTCCTTTTTCAAATGCCGTTGAGTTTGCTCCAATATATTTTTATTTCCGATATATCGCATTTTGAAATTTTCATGTTTGTGATTTTGTCAATATCTGAAAACCCATTAAGGGGCACGTATATATCAAAAGACTGTTTTTTTTTTATTAAGGAACGTAAAACATATTTAAAAACCGATAACAAGTCAATATTTTCTTATGTCAAAAGATCTGCTCATTCAGAATCTAAGGTCAAATTTTCAAAATAATGTTCTGGCATCACTTGAAGCATCTCGAAGTTGACTGAACCCACAGCGGACCACCGGTTGAGCGTCAAAAAGTGAAATTCTACCAGTAACACACCCCCTGCAAATTTGCCACGCTGATAATAAGCAGGTCTCTACGCGTGGGGTGACTCAGAAAACCTTCCTGAGGATGTTCGAATCCTTTATGACCCACCCCGAGTCTTCCGTCTCTTTCAAATCCTCTTGAAATCCATTTGAAATTGATGGCAAATATTACTCAAAGATCTCAGAAAAAAATACAACACTGTTAACCTTTTAAGGAAGGGACTGATCGATATTTCGACCACTCAAGTATCATAATATTTGTGAGTGATTTTGGGGATAATATTATGTTTTGAATATAGAAAATATAGTGTAACAATTTTAGGTAGCATATTTGAGGTAGCATATTTAGGTAGCATTTGACTTGAAATAGTGATTTCAAGGTCAAATTTTTTATTTGACCTTGAAATCAGAGAATTGGTATACTGTAAGCAGAAAGATTTGGATAATAACTCACCTCTCCTCATCCCATTCAATAAAAGCAATAATACCTAATCTGTCCAATAGGTGTCGCCTTTCCTTTTTTCATACACTCCGCTAAAACCGATTCTTATGATTACATATACCAGCTATATATTCCCTACAAAATTGCTTGATAAAGACAAGGTATAGCCTATGGTAAAATAACTACTTTAGGAAGCATATCTGACCTTGAAATAATAATTTCAAGAAAAAAATTTTATTCGGTATTTCGCCCTGAAAATTGGTAAGTAAACCCACGTAAACCCACGAAATCAAGCACCCCAACGTGAGAGGCAAGGGGACTCACAGGAAATCAAGCACCCCAAAGTGAGAGGCAAGGGGACTCACGGAAATCAAGCACCCCAACGTGAGAGGCAAGGGGACTCACGGTAATCAAGCACCCCAAAGTGAGAGGCAAGGGGACTCACAAAAAATCAAGCACCCCAAAGGGATCAAAATTTCGCCACATCCACGCTGTTGATCATGGGTCATGCTGAGAGCAAAAACTGAAATATTTCTTGCAAATGACTTTCATAATAAACGTTACTATTTTTCTGCATCCAACGCATAAAAAAACGTACAGATATCATTTCGGACAGAAAACAACGGATTTAACCTTGAAATGCAATGTTCAAGGTCTGAGATGTCTTCTGGACATTTTTTATTACCTTTTTCGTATTCAGCGCATCCAATTACTTAGGAATCCACTGTTAATTCCACAAATAAAATTTTTAATATGGGACTTTCCGTCCCAGACGGGACTGGTCGAAATTTCGACCACCAAATTTGTCGGGCACTTGTGACAGATTCTTCGATTTTATGTACTAATATCGTGTAAAAAAAAGTCCAATTTCAACGTAAAAATCCCCGTCCTTAAAAGGTTAAAGGTCGAAACATGATCAGAGAAATCGAAGTCAAAATGAGAAATTCAACATATTTCACATCTTTTAATTTCACATTTTGCAATTTCGTAAGTGCGCGTATTCCCTCAATATTTCTTACAACAAAAATTCTTAGAATTTTCTAAGCAGCTTTTTATGTGGCGACTTAATTAGAGAAGCCTCCTTTTCTCTTTATACTAACGTGTTCCTTGGAATCTTGCAAATTACAGAAAACGTTCCCCCGTAAATTAATTAACAGTGATTATCCCTCTTATCGAATTCGACGTTCATTTGTTCTGAGAAGTTTATTAACCTCGCGATTAAATTGCCATTACCGCTGCCAGGGTCTTATGAGGTAAACACCAGAATTTTGCTGTGAATGGAGGGTGCTAACGTTGTAAGCGACAAAATACTCGTAATTACATTAATTCATTGTTAATGCTAGATGTATGGAGGGGGATTGTAGAAGAAATGTTTTCAGTTTGATAAAATGTGCTCCAGACCTCTGAATCCAAAAGTATCCATAGTAATGGACTTGCAAACGAATTGACTACAATTGACGAACTAATGTAGACCTAAGGAATAGTTTTTTATATTATCGTATGTGTACATCAGACATCGGTTATGAAAAAGGACAAATAGAAGTGAGACGAAGAGACATTTAAGAAGCAACCGCATACGCATTGAAGGTAGTGAGGGAATAAGACCGGCTCTCTCACCAGGAGCAGGTGTCCCTTTTCAGTGGCAGTCGGTGAAATTTAAAATGCATATTTATTCTTCATAAAGAAGCACGAGATCCGCATCAGATTTGATGTGGTTATTACGAGGTCTAAATAGGAGGATCTAATGAGTAGATACAGTCTTCAGTTCGTTTTTTTTTTAATTTTGTGATGTTTAATTTTGAATTTTTATTTCATACTTAATATTGTTTTTATGTTTTTAACAGTGTATCTTTCAGAAAGAAAGACATACTGGAATAATCACACTGTAAAAAGTACAAGGATAAAATTTTTCAAACATATCTCAATTATGATAATTTATAAATATAATATAATATAATTTATACATATAATTTCATAAATATTCAGTCATTTCTAAGATTTTCTAGAGAGGCAGATGCTTGGTGAAGTTTCATTTGAAATTGTTTTGCTATTATATCTTTAGACCTCCACAGGAATTTAAGAATGGTAATAACTCCATGAAGTATGATGTAGGTACCATACTTTCTTACGAAAATACGAGATTTTTTAGATTCTACCAGCCGCCACTGAACAAAGATGTTACAAAGTGGACCAAATTTGAACGATTTCTGCTATAGTCATCAACGTCCCATCCTTGATCTGTATTTAATCTAGGATAGTTTGGAAAAACTTCTTTTCGCATGGAGGCACGTAATATGAATACGGCTTGGAATTTCTACAGCTTTAAACGACAAACCGTTTCCGCGCATATGCTCCTCCCCTAAATGATTTTGTTTAGCTGTTCGTGTTGTATAATTCGTCAGTTCAAACTGTGAAACATTAACTGCACCGGTCATAGACAGCTCAAGATGGCCTATTCCCTTCCACGACGAATATTTCAGTTGTTAATCTACTATCTAGTCAATGTGTTCTATGCCTGTATAATAATCAGGGTCCGGAAAGTGTGCTGCAACGCAGGGTCGGACTCGTAAGAAGATATATTTCACGGAACATTGAGACACCCTATATTTCTCCTTCCACTGGTCAATAGTGTACACTAGGTATATCCATTTCCCCCCTTGGTTGGGACTTACTATTGTATTGGGGATGAACATCTGCTTTGGCGCAGGTACAGTTAGAATTGCCCCGAGAACGCTCTATTGGACGCATTCTATTTTTGCATTTTTCACTGAAATAAGCCGTTTCAAGCAGCCAATTTTTATGAATTTCTTATTTCACTAATATTTCCCACATGTTAAATTGTGAATTAGTGTTAGAACTCTGTAGATACAAACTATTTTCCTACTTTTCTTTCGCTACCTTAACATGCGCCTTTATATTATAAGCGCAGAGTTAACATTTATTTTCCATAATAAGAAATACAAAAATTTGAATTTCAATGCATAGATAATATTTTACATATCTTCAAGAATAGCCTCCATTTATTTAAGTCAGAAATACACCCTGTGGTAACAAAAATTCACAACACACGAACGTTGAGTTTTTCGGGACCGATTCTCGTACCGTTACGCACTCGAAGGTGGCCAACTTACGACTGAAATAAAACGGCAGGTATAAAACCTAGGTAGCTGTCGTTTCAGTATTACACGCAGGAAACCCTGCTTCACAAAGCTATATGAATTAAAACAAGATATAACGATCCTGGAGTGGATACTGGAACCTTCGGCGTAGAAACACAAAACTGGACGTTTTCCAGATTAAAACTAAAAAACTATTAGTTTTTTTAGTTTTAATATTCTCCTGAAGATGCCAACTTGGTTGGCGAAACGCGCGTCGAGAAAAGTGTAGTAGTTCGGTGTTTCGTGGAAAACGTCCAGTCTTGAGAATATAACGAACTTGATTTTTCGATTTTTGGCCAGGATTTTCCGATTCTAACCTACTACTAATACACTACACGAACTCTAAAGGAAATTCATACACGGTGCAAAATACGTATGTACACAAATTTATTAGTTAATCACTCACGACGCATAAACTAAAATTATTCTAAACTCGCCGTTCTACTGTCCGTCCACTCGCATCGAGCTAACGTGTGGATAACTATGTGGATAAATCGTATCTAACAATTCCCGAACCCGCATGGAGTGAGTCCCAGCGTATGTTACCAGGCACGATCAGCGACGTACGTATGCACGGGCAATAAATACACCCGAACATCACAAGGCGCTTAAAAAATACGGTTTATACTTTAATTATCAAAGAGTTGTATAGTGCTGACCCTGCGTTGTAGCACACTTTCCGAACCCTAATAAGAATTTAAGTGTGCATTTTATAGGTGGCCCGCTCTTACACAAATCCAGCGCTTAGCATTAAATTCAATCAGAATCTTGGGACGAGAGGGGGCTCAGACCCGCCGACAATTCGCTTTTTGCCCCACCACCCACCACCCACGTATTTTGCACGGCCGCCTACGTTAATCGAGACGCACAAAGTACGTCAAACAAGAGTGCGGGCGACCTTTGGTAATTTTTTGCCGCCGGCAGGATTTAAATCCCGATCCTCCCGTGGTATTTTACGTCCGTTCTTATTCCCCCGTTGTGAGGGCGGCTTTCTTTTTCTGCCAGTGTGTTCGACCTGCACACAGGCATTGTTAGGGGCCGGCCGACGCCGGTGCCCTCGCAAAACATACTCTGGCTATTCGGCCGCGGCGCCCGCTGGGGGAGACGCGGGCAGCGGCGGCTCGTCAAAGGGGGCGCAGCCGTTTATTTTGTATTCCAGGGAAAATGGACTATTTTTACAAGATAATTAACTTTGGTCATGGAGTGGGTACTGGAACCTTCGGTGTAGAAGCAAAAAAATGAACGTTTTCCACGAAACACCGAACTACTATACTTTTCTCGACGTGCGTTTCGCCAACCAAGTTGGCATCTTCGGGAGAAGGTTTCTAAATTCTAGCATACACACTTGCACTATTTATACTAAATTTGTTGCCACGGTTCACTGAACCGTAACTGTTTTTGTTTATCAGAGCAAACAGTGGACTGGTGGGTATCGGACCATTGTCCTTATTCATACTACTGTTACACTTAATGATTTCTAAACTTTCAAAAGCATTCAACTGTCTACTGTTTGTTACATTTCTAATTAATGTTAAATTATTTATGTCTCTCCTATGGTTGTTTTCAAAAGAGTACTGGACAACACAAGATTTTTCTGTTTTGCCATATTTCAAATGAGCCATGTGTTCTTTAAATCTAGTCAAAATAGATCTTTTTGTTTGCCCAATATACTTTTTTATCACAATCTTTACAACTCATTTCCTAAATTCTTGAATTTTCGTTATTGTCGATTTTGTCTTTGGGGTTACCCAAAAGCGTCTGTAGTTTATTTTTAGAATTATAAACCAAATTGATATCAATATTTTTAAAAATATTATCTAGTCCGCGGGTGAATTTAGGTTCATATGGTAACGAAGAAAATTTCGAATTGTCAGTATCTCTACGAAAAGTCATGGAATTGTACAGGGTTCTCTTAAATGTATGCTTCCTTATTAACTTATCTATTAAATGGACTGAGTAACCGTTATTCTTGCTATATTCTTAATTAATTGTTTCTCATGTTCAAACCTCACTTTATTGAGGGGGAAATTTAACAAACGGTGAATTAGAAAATTAAAACTTGCCATTTTATGTTGAAAAGGGTGGTGTGAATCGTTGGGAATATATCTAAGAGTCGGGGTTTTTTTCCTATATACATCAAACTCTAATTTATTTTCACTGGTTCTAATAACTCAAATATCTAAAAACGGTAGCTATTATTGTGTTCCATTTCATACGTAAATTTTATGGTAGGGAAACGGTTATTCAAAAATTCAAAATTTTTAAATTTTCAAAAATTTAAAACTTTGGTCAGTTATAATAATTAATGACGAACTCATGTAGGCCTAGAACATAGTTTTTTTTTATACTTGTACGGCTATTTTAGTAGCTAAACAACGGTTTGTAGCTAAAAACTGTATTATTATCTCCACATCAACTTAGTGAAAAAAGCAAATGAGTCGTCGATCGAATTGGATTGGGGGTTTAAGGTTTAAGAATCAAGATTTCAACATTTGCAGAGCCAGTATCTTTTTTTAATTGTTATAAAAATTTAAAGACAATTTCAATTTATATTAATTTTGTTATTATTAAAGGGGTTGTTATAGAAACCTCCGTTAAACTAGAAAGCGAAACGATAAAAGAATTAGAAAAACTGACGCTGCTTCAAAATATGTTATCTGAAGATTAGTTTCCAATAAATTAGTTTCCAAGAAATGATTTCCAATAAATTGCGCAAAAACTCTGATTACGAGGTCTGGCTATTAAATAACGAGACTGCGCGCGCAGAAGGCATCCTAGGGGGGTAAGGGGGGAAACCAATGCAGCGCTGGATAGCTGGAAGTGTCTACTATTCCAGCACGAAAACACGCTTTTGTCGCTGCAGTAGTATTTTTTCTATAGAGGTTAGAAACGAACGTCTTTTTTTCTCGTGCCGATAACAATGTGTGACCAAAAACACGAGCAACTGATCAATGTGAAATTTCTCGTTATGTTAAAAAAAAACTCCGACTGAGTGCTATGAGTTGTTAAAAGAGACCAATGGTGAGAATTCTCTATCTCGTGCGCCTGTTTTCGAATGGTATAGACGGTTTTCTGAAGGCCGAGAGAGCACCGAAGATGACCAACGTCCAGGTCGACTTGTCTCTGTTTCAACTCCGCAAACAGTGACCAAAATCAATGAAATTGCGCGCGGAGATCGTCGTATGAGCATTCGGATGATTGCTTAGACCGTAAACGTCGATAAAGGAACTGCCAGAAAAATTTTACATGACGAATTGAACATGAAGAAAGTCTGTGCGAAGTTGATCCCAAAAAATTTGACCCCTGACCAAAAGCTCGTCCGTCAACAGGTCTGCTCAGATTTTCTTGAGAGGTTAGATGAAGAGTCTGAAGAGTTAGATGAAGATCTTGCACCAAGACAACTCCAGTCAACAACAGAGGCACTCCAGTGCTCGAACACGCGCCGTACTCGCCTGATTTAGCGCCCTGTGATTTTTTCCTCTTTCCGAAGATCAAGTCTGCCTTAAAACGAACCCGGTTCGAGTCAATGGAAGAGGTGAAGAGAAAATCGGCGGAGCTCCTAAATGCTCTTACATAAGACTTCCAGCATTGCTTTGACCAATGGAAAAAACGAATGGAACGGTGTGCAGCGAGGGGAAGGGAGTACATTGAAGGGGAGCACTCGATTGTAGAATAATTTTTAAAATAAAACTCTTTTTCGTAAGCAGTCTCGTTATTTAATAGCCAGACCTTGTATAATGATTAGATAAAGATTTGATAAAGTATCCAATATCTTTGGATACTTTAAGAGGCATTTTATTAGATTGAGTATTTAAATATAAATGATTAATAACCATATAATAATATTCATTATAATCATGCCGTACTGTGAAAATTCGATAGGAATATTTGCATAAAATAAAAGAGCACTACGAATCAAATAACAAGTCAGCAATAAAAACCAGCTTACACCCACCTTTTGAAGGTTGCTTAAATTATGATAATTTTTGGACCACAGTATAGATTTGTTTTGCTTCTGATAGGATTATAGCTTGTGAAATTCTACGTGTAATTAACCCAAGTTGAAGGTGATATGAAGATTGTGTGAAAAGATATCGTTAAAAAAGTAACACTGTGATGTTTTCAAAAACTGTGAATCACTCCGAAAATATTAAATCATTTGCAAAGGATCAATAAATTTCTTGGACTCATTAAAAGAAAATATTCAGAGTATCTGAATAACTAAGACATTTTGGAAAAATGTTTCCTAGACATGAACATTTATAAAGTTACAGCAAAAACATCATGAAAATTCAAAACTCTACCTTCCTTAGTTTCTTCTTCCTCTACATATAATTTTCGTAAAAATGTACTGTTCATGGAATTTTAATAAAATACGGCGAGTTCTAGAGGGATATTAATCTGTTATTTTTTTTTTAGAATTATGTGTGGCGTACAGAGCCTTTTTTGAATTTCCAATCATATGGATTGGAGCGGAGATATCCGACTTTCGACGGCCGTCGAAATTGGAATTTTTTGGAATCTATTGAGCTTAGCAAAAAATTATCTAAGAACAAAAATGTCTTAGAATTAGTCAAAGAATACCCTCAACCCCCTTTTTCAGAATTTTCAGATACAAAAATATTTTTTAAAAAAAACCAAAAATTATCTAAAAATTCTGAAATAATTTGAGGGTATTCTTTGAATAATTCAGACATTTTTGTTACTCAATAGATTCCAAAAAATTCCAATTTCGACGACTCGTGGAAAGTGAGATATCTGACTTTCGACGGCTCGTAACTCGCTTGGAGTTGATTTTTGGACTTTGGTGCTATGAAAACTTTTGTTCAGGGTTTTTTTTTTGGGCGACAATCCATATTTTTTTGCTCAAAAACATTACTCGTTGGAAAAAATCGAAAAAATTTGTTTTCAAAATTTCAGTTTTTTTTAGATTTTCAATGTTTTTGAGCAAAACGGATTGTTGCCAAAAAAAACCATATTGAAGTTGAAAAAACGCATAAAAATCGAAAAATTGCTTGTTACGGTGATTTTTGGCCGAAACGATAAATTTAACCTTCGTGGCACTAAGAAAAAAAAAATCGCAGCACTTTGAAACTTTGAGGGTTTTTTGGGGACACTTTGAGGTCAAAAAATTACCGACGATATCCTTCGTTCATCTACTATATCCAAAGTTTTACCAAATTTTCCAAATATCCTTAAATTTGCAATTTTTTAACTTTTTTTCAGCCAACATTATCGCTCCAAAAAAATTTTTTTTCAATCGCCCCTGATTGTGTCTTATAGAGAATGTTTTGCAGTTTCCAAAACCCTACCTCCGTTATCTGTACGATCATTAGTTCCCGAGTAATTGATTGTCAAATTTGAAAAGGACTTTTTTGCTTTGATCGACGATAACTCCGCGGAAAATCATCGTACGGAGCTCGTTAAGAGGTCAAATTAAAACTGATTAAATTGTCTAAAAGAGCTCTATGGACGCATGATGAAAAAATTTTTTAAGTCCACAGACCAATTTAAAGACGAGCAAAAATTTGGAATTTTTTTTGTTGGTTTTCGGATGACTACGTGAATACCGCTCCCGCTAAAAAAATTTAAAGGCCAGATCTGAAAACTAGACACTTGAGGCTACAATTTCCTTTTTTTTTTATTTTCTGTAAGACTATTTTTTTCCGAGTTATTGTTGAAATTTACTCAAAAATTTGGATTTTTTTTAATATCCTCTAATTCTTGTTACTAGTGTATGTATTTCCATTAAGGTAGCGTTGGACGTGACGAGCCGCCTCTGGCCTCGGATCTACCCTCCCGCGTACGGGGGATAACATCCCATTTTTTGCCGTATTATTTATTTGCTCACTTTCAGATTTTTATTACATGTTATCCGGTTTTAATGGGCCGCTTGACATGTTTTTCTCGTTTTTCCTCGAAGAAACCTCGAGTTAAATGTGTTTTTTTTCCTCAGTCGAATCGCCGACCTAATAATGGGCGTCTCGTAAATGCTTTTAAAGGGGGGTGGTGGGAGATTTTTAAATAGGTTAGGCATTGTGCGAGCCTGATTAGTCCCGAACGCTTTACGCAACATTTATCGTGCTCGTTCGTTACTTTAAGTGCAGGACGAGAGGAAGTTCGGGGACTTTTATAGCTACGTTCCATCAGATACGTCCCAAATGGTTATCTTAGTTCGTACATCATCCGAAGGAAAAAACGTTAATTATCTGAATATTTCATATCATTGGGCACATAAATAAATTCGTACAAAATGGGACTCAGCCCAGTGGCGGTGCGTGATATTTCAGTTAGCCATATCTTGAAAACGACGCATGGGACCCACTTCACTTTCTAGGTGATGACTATACACCTCTTACAGAAAGGATTTATAGTGAAAAAAACCGTCAGCAAAGTTTGCGAAACAATTTTCAAAAACACTGGAGCATTCCCTGGGTTCTCAGTAACGCTCTGTGGAATATTTGCAGTATATTTTTTTTCATGATCTAGAAACAAATATAAGGAGACGTTTTTCGATTTGTTGCAAAATATTTTTTTTTTTTCAAAAAGTTATGGCCATTTATGGCCAGATAACCTTCCTCCCGAAATATACAAGGTATGTGCAGGCACAATTGCAGATATTCTACAACCTATATTCAAAAATATCTGGCAATATGAAGAATTTCCTAAAGAATGGAAAGAAGGGCTCATAGTGAAACTACCTAAAAAGGGAGATCTAAGAGAATGTCGTAATTGGAGAGGGATTACTCTTTTAAACACTATTAATAAAATTGCGGCAATCATCATTAATAACCGTCTCTCGGTAGCATTAGAACCGTCACTTAGAGAGGAGCAGAGTGGTTTTAGGCCAAACCGGTCATGCATAGACCACATAAATACCCTGCGAATAATCATTGAACAGTCCCAGGAATTTAACTCCGCCTTATTCCTCACATTTGTCGACTTCGAACGAGCCTTCGATACCCTGAAACACGCTGCTATTTGGAATGCTCTGGAACACAAGGGTGTCCCAGGTAAAATAATTAATTTAATAAAGGTTTTATATGAGGGAGCTGGAAGTCGGGTTATACACAAAGGCAAAATAGGAGAAGAGATTGCAATCACAAGCGGTGTGAAGCAAGGCTGCGTACTTTCACCCACCCTTTTTAACGTACTCGATTGCGTCTTGCTTAAGGTAAATAATGAAGAGAGGGGTATCAACTGGGGGCTCACGGGTCGATTGGAAGACCTAGAATACGCCGATGACATTTGTCTGCTATCACACACATACCAGGATATGAATCGAAAACTAGAACGCTTAGAAAAAGAAGCCCAAAGAGTAGGACTTAAGATTAATATCAGCAAAACTGAAGAAATGAGAATTAACACCCATACTCATAGAGACCTAGTTATAAATAACCAACCAATTCCAAGAACTGGTCAATTTACATATCTTGGGAGCATAGTGGATCACACAGGGGGAACAGAGCAGGATGTTCGTCAAAGAATTCTAAAGGCCCGAACGTCCTTTGGATTACTTAATCCAATTTGGGGATCCAGAGCCTACAGGAATGAAACAAAAATTAGGATTTTTGACGCTTGCGTTAAATCAGTGCTACTCTATGGCTGCGAAACATGGAAAATGACCAAGGCAATCGCTAACAGGCTTCAAGTATTTATAAATAAATGCTTACGCAAAATTTTGCGTATATTCTGGCCTAACACAATCACCAACGAAGCCATGTGGAGAAGAACAAAGCAGAAGAAGATTGATCTGGAAATAAGACGACGGAAGTGGAATTGGCTGGGCCACACACTTCGTAAGGAAGACAGCATAGCTAGGAAAGCACTCGATTGGAACCCCCACGGTACAAGAAAAAGAGGCAGACCTAGGAATACCTGGCGGAGAACTATACTTGAGGAGGCTCAGATAATGAATAAAACATGGGGAGAAATTAAACTGTTAGCACGTAACCGAGTCAGATGGCGCAACTTCGTTGAGGCCCTATGTTCCACCTAGGAATAATGGAAACATATATGGCCATTTTAATTTTAATTTTATAGGAACATTTTGTTTCCCAAAATTAAAATGGCCATAACTTTTTGAAACAAAAATATTTTGTAACAAATCGAAAGACGTCTCCTTATATTTGTTTCTAGATTATGAAAAAAATATACTGCAAACATCCCACAGAGCGTTACTGAGAACCCAGGGAGTGCTCCAGTGTTTTTGAAATATTTTTTGAATTGATTTTTTTCACTATAAATCCTTCGCCTAAAAAGTGAAGTGGGTCCCATGCGTCGTTTTCAAGATATGGCTAACTGAAATATCACGCACCGCCACTGACTCAGCCTAATATTTCAAGTATGTAATTATCCCCCTCCTCTTATCATTCGGTATAATGCAATTTTGTGGAGTTGATAAATAAGCTACTTATGAGGTCTGTAACGTATTCTGTAAGATATTGTTGAGCAAGATAGTACAATGCAGTGTTATTTTAAATTAGATACAATCTACTCTACCTCTTTCGTCCTCTTCTTTTCACTCGTAAATGCATTCTGTTGTAGACAATGAGTCGTTCCATATGAAATCGTCTAATTGAGGAAGACGACCCATTTTAGATTTTGCTGTAACTTTGAGGGACTCTTCTTTAGGGTCCCAAAGGACAAAATTTACGCGAAAGTAATTTTTACAAATGCTGGTTTCCGCCTATTCGAATTAAAACTTTTAAAAATCGTCATTTTTATGCTTTATCAAATTTAGCTCTAAAATTTTTACTTTTTAAGATATCTACCCGCTTGAGGCGGCATTTTGAAGAGGAAAGATGGCAGTTTTAGTGTAAGCATAAAAAATTCGATCAGTCAATACCTCCGAATAATGGCAGCGTGTTAATATTACGTGTTTTTTTCTTACTTTTTGTGAATTTTAATCGACTCTAGCGTCTTGACTGTTTACAGTAAGCAGTTTATGTTACTCAGGAATTAAGTGTACATATCATGGACGAAATACAGCCACGAGTTGACCCGAACAGCTCACTCCTTATAAAAAAAACTTTGCTTGAAGTTTCGAAATTTTTAAAAATCGCATTATTCAGGTTATGAAAAGTAAAAATTTTAGAGCTAAGTTTGATAAAGCATAAAAATGACGATTTTTAAAAGTTTTAATTCGAATAGGCGGAAATGAGCGTTTGTAAAAATTAAATTTGCGTAATTTTTGTCTTTGGGACCCTAAAGAATAGTCCCTCAAAGTTACAGCAAAATCTAAAATGGGTCGGCAACGATATTTTTTATTTTCAGGCGATTTTATATGGAATGAATCCAATACAAACTAGATTCAGCATTGTACATACATATTTTACATTTACAACATTCTTTAGTCGTCATTCAGTATTCATTATTTAAACCAAATGACTTTGCGTAGATTCTACGAAAAATTTCTTAAAATGGTGTTTACTCAACAACAAAAAAACATTTATGGTAGTGTCATACTTCAGATACGGACGGAAATATGAAGAGCAATGGACGTCTTTTGACTTTTGACTGTTGAAGTTTTAAGATCAGCTTATTAATTTGATTGAGTATTGACTACAACAGGTTTAAGTGTTCTCTTTCCCACATTACTTAATATATTGATTAATTGAAACAGGGTGTGTGGAACGAAATAAATGTTCTATAGTACGACGAGAGGAGCTTAAAGAAAACATGTAAGTTATGTAAGATGTTCCTAAAACTCTGTGCACGTTTTGTCGCAGCTTAACACATGTTTCTATACCATTCAACTCGTTACCAGGGAAACCTTTAATTTTTGTTACTAGTTTATAACGACCATCTCATCTCGTCTTTCAATTTACCCATATTAAAGACAAACGTCATTACACCAAATTGCCTATAGCTTAAGCTGTCAATGCATTCTCTACATGTCAGCCATACTGCGAAAAAATTGGCAAAGTTATATGTTTTTCTCCACAGGTAGCTTGAGGCCAAAATTTGAACGCTTGGTAATTACTAGGAATTAAGAAAATTAGAAAACTGTTAATAGTGAATTCGAAAAGTGAAATTCTCAACCATTAATTTTGTGATTTTTAAGAACATTATGGCTTTTTTACATAAGGGGGGCTTGAAGGTAAGATAAAGTAATAAATCTCCTGAAGAGTTTTACAAGAACTTCCTGTAAAATCTCACGAACTTTTGAAACGTTGAGCTGAGTAATTGGGACGAAAATGGGTTACGTCAATTTGGGATTGCAAGCGACGATGGGGTATTAAAACTGATGCCGCTTCCGCTACATCGAGGCAAGTGTGCCTTAGATATAAATTTCGGTTAATATACCGCCTGTCTTTTTTCTTAAATGCATTATCTTTTACATATATCATTTCCTTTTACCTTGACGGAAATAAATTTAAATGTTGAATACTGAAAATATTATTTTTGTGTCTGATTTTAGATTTTGTTACTTTTTCTTTATCATTATAACTGAATAAATCAAAGCGTCCTGAGTTATCAGATTTTACATTAATTCTTTGAAACAGGTTACCACATCTTTGATAATTTCATTGCTTTGTTCAGTTTTGTTTTGAGTGAAATACAAACATTAACGGAAATTTTAATATCTAAACAATTCCATAATTTGTGCCGTTTTTTGATGCGGGTAATACTGCCTTTAATGTAGGACAAACTCCACAGCAACATTCTAGACTTTCAGCCATTTTATCCAACTGTTAAGGCTTCTGAGGGAGTAATTATAAGTTTCGAACTACAAATTAGTGCTGGCTGAGTCAAGATTGTCTGGAGCGCTTGTTAGTGGTTACATGGAACAGCGATGTAGATATCTGTAATTACCTTTGTTGTGGAACGAGCACAGTATGTAGGTTGATTTTTTCCAACGTTTTATATAAGATTGGGGCTAACATAATTTCAATTAAAACATCTAAACTGTGGATAAAATTGTGTCAAAAGTTGTAACTGCGGAGTGTATTGGGTATTGTTAACCGCAGAAATGACCGTTACAAAGCATATGAAAATTTACGTTGACAGAAATCTTGTGGCACAGAGTTATCATCATCAAGGATCGAAAACCTGAGTATTTGATTTTTTTGAACAATAGCTTATAGTGATTACCGCGTATAATTGTTGACTAAAGCAAAGACATTGTTTGGTTGGCTCAGAAGTGTCTATATTCATATGTAGGTATCAATAATTTAAATATCTCATATATATTAACTGCAGTATGAGATGTATGACATGTCGAAATCAGAAATTTATGAGAAAATTCGACAGCATTGAATCATATCTATATGTGAAATTCGCTACATTGCACTGACATACTGTTATTATTCCATACATTATCGGTATTCTAAATGCACCTACTATTTCAGCAGGATAATGACACACATACCAGGTTTATGAACATTTGGAACGGAACATATGTAGAATAGCATCGATAAAACGATCGCTTGGGGCTGCTTACCATAAAAAGAAAGTGTTCTCTTTAATTCCTTCCAGGCCTCACACAATTTGAAGTCTCAAAAAACTATATTGTGAGCCAAAATACACAACGTCCCTCTCGATGAGTGGGCTATTAAACGTTGTGGGAGAACTGCAAATAATATTAAGCAGATAATTTATATCTGAGTGTTTTCAGGGTTGATCTACTCATCTAAAATTATGGCGACTTTCTGTTACTTCCAGATATACCGGAAGTGAATACTAACTGCGTTATTTTAAATGACATGCTATATTCTTTATCTCATATAAAAAGATTCTGTGCAATAAAACTGTGGCTAAGTTATAGTACGTGTGTTGGACAGAAATTCTATTCATTATCGTGTTAAAAACTGCAACAGTGTACATTTATAGAACTAGCAAGGTTTACACTCGAACAATATAATATTTTCCTCGATCAAGTTGTAATTTTCTCAGTGATGGTGTTGCATATACGAGGTGTGTAAATTCAGTAATGAGACTGCTTTTTTTCATTTTTTTTTTATACGAATAGAATAATAATTCAGTATTGTCTCCTTCAAATTAAGTTCCTTGGGAAGCCACACAGCGCTGGAGACGGTTCTTTCATTCCTCATAGCAGTGCTAGAACACATATACTGGAATAGCTTTCAGCTGGTTGGTTACAACCGTTTGAATGTTTTTTATGGTCCAAAAATGACGTTCCTTGAGGTGATTTTTCAATATCGAGAAGAGAAAAAAGTCACAAGGACTCAAGTCAGGCGAATAAGGAGGCTGAGGAGCCACAGGAATGTTTTACTGGCTAAAAACTCGTTTACTGAAATTGCTGGGTGACAAGACGCATTGTCGTGATGCAACATCCAGTTGTTCTTGATGTTTGGTCTCACACGCATGACCCTTTTTTCGAAGTTTTTCAAGAACCTCTCTGTAAAAGTGTTGATTTACTGTTTGGCCTGGAGGCACAAACTCTTTGTGGACAATTTCCTGGCTATCAAAAAAGCAAATCAGCATGCATTTAATCTTCGTCTTGCTTTTTTGGGTCTTGGAGAGCATGAAATGTCCATACTTTGGCGCTTGGATTCTGGGTTGTACTTAAACACCCAAAGTTCATCACTAGTGATGACACGCTCCATAAAATGGGGATCGTTTTCAATCGATTCCAAAAAGTCAAGACACCTTTATCTCCTGATGTTTCATATGCATATTTCTCTCATCCTCCATTCGTTAGTCACAATCTGATGAACAGTGGTGTGAATCAAATTTAACTCTTCCCCGATCATTCTTGTCGTCAACCGACGATCTGAACGCATAAGATCCTGTATTCTATCGACATTTTCATCGGTTCTTGAAGATGAAGACCTTCCGCTGCGTGATTCATTTTCAATCGACTCTCTTCCTTCCAAGAATGCTTAAATCACTGAAAAACCTGGACTCTTGGAAAAACACTGTCTCCGTCAGTCAGTCTCATTACTTAATTTACACACCTCGTTTGATTTGTGTCGGTCTTTTATTTAAGCAAAAATCCAGGTTTGGAACGATTAAGGCAACTGTGTACCTGAAGATTCATTAACTGAATATAAAGGAACATTTTGCATATGAAAGTATTACTTCGATAGATTTTGAACGCTCATTTTCATTTAATAGGACCGTTTTTATGCTGTGACGTACAAAACTACAGAAGATAATGGTGGAAACGCATCTAATACTACAGATGGTCAGTTATATGTCAGAATCCCAAAACCATAAATGGCACGATATAAATATGTCCTGTTTAAAATAATCTTATAATATCAATATTCTGCAAACGTTCATTTTATTCTAATGTAATATACGCAATTCCTAGGGGACCGGAATAAAAATGTGTGAATCTATTTATTATTATATGTAAATGCCGCACCTCAATACGTTGTCTTTCACTCAAATGTGCCATGTCTTCAAATTTAATAATTTGCAAGAATGTCACACAAAATCTTTGCTTTAAACCGACAATAATTATTTATTCTTTGTTTGTATTAATTTAAATGTCAAATTTACATGGCATTATTAGCAAAAATAATGTTTCTGTTTTAAAACTGCATGACTTTTTCCCTAATTAGAGGTGACGAGTGAATCGTAATAAATAATTTTTTTCTCGCTTATTTTTTTTTTCAAAAATTGCAAAATTTTGTGACTGAATAGAGAAAAATATGCTTTTTTCATAACGAAAAAAAAGTATGGATGCCATTTAAAAAAAAATTGGTTGCCATAGGAACAAAACAAAAGAAGATATCAACAAACTAAAAAACTTGAAATATACATGGTAATGAACAAAATAACTTTTATATTGAACTTTTTTTTTTAACTTTGCAAATTACAAAGTTACAGCCATTATTTGATACTTTTGTACCACCCGGTATGTATCTAAAGCACACCCATTACATCTCCATTGTCCTTTTACATCCAGTCGTTGATTTACGCCGTCCAAATGATGTCCCGAGAAGCCTGACGGCGCGGCGCGTCGAAAGAAGAAAGAATGACGGTCAGCTGCTTGACCTGCTATGACAGCATCATTTTGAGCGCACGAACCCTCCGAAAAAGGAAGCACCAGAGGGCGGACGGCGCAAACATAAAGGAAAATTATTTGCGCCCCATGCCGGAACAAAAGACGAGAGGGTGCCCGCCACATCACAGACGGAAGATCGATAACCAAATTAGCCGGTTATTTAGATTTCTCAGACGGCAGACAATAAAACTTGTCAGCTGCAGCTGGATCCGCGTAATCCGGAAGTGTTACGCGAATCCCGCTCCGTGTAATTTAAGAAACAAATGCACCGAGAAAATGCAAATATAATGTACTCGATGAATCAACGTCGGAGGCGTCATTTATTTAAGCCTTTTCAATTCCACTTCATTTGTCCCCTTGCGTTCCGAGTCGATATTTTTTTCTATGGGAGCAGGTAGCGGGTAGTCGAGCGACTGCTATTTTCAGGATTGATACGTTAGCTGAACTGAACATAACCCGACCGGGTTAATTGAAATGGAATGCGACTTTTAATTTTGTTAAATTGATAGGTATCCTGGACTGGGACTGATCAATATGGCAAGCTGAATAAGGTAATGCGTGGTTCAATAATCTAATGACGAAGCTACATCTGCTGTATTTACGTTGGCTGCTAATATACGATCGTTATCGATACAATTCGGTATAACAGTGTGTTATAAAGGTGTTTCCAAAATACGTGGTCAAAATTGGAGGGTAGGAGGGCAATTTTAACAAAGCCTTACTACTGAAAATACTTCTGGGCCACTGTATATGGGGACCGTCTTCACACAGTTCAGTCGGCTTGGACTTGAAACAGCCGAGAATGAGAGCCTAGGGTATCGGTTAGCTGGCCCGTAAAAGATTGTAAAATAATACAAAAAGATAAATAAATATTACTGATTTGTGCAATAAAAATTGTGAATGAGTGTTTTAGGCATTATTTTTTGAGTGTTAAAGAGATTTATATTAAAGTATGCGACGTTCAAAAATATTATAAACTGAGTTATCGTTGAAGAAACGAAAACTAATATTATCGAAACTAATATAAACGAAAAGCTAATATCTAAAGCATAATATAATATACTAAAGCGATTTTATATTACATCAGTGTTAACCTCAACCAGAGTTGGGTAGAATATGACTAATGACTAATGATTAAAATAAAATGACTAAACTTTAGCCATGACTAAATTAGTCATATGATTTAGTCACGCCTGCGGTTTAGTCATGATTAGTTGTTAGTCATACCAATGATTGATGGTTAGTCATGATTGAAGTTTAATCGTTAGTCATGATTGAAGTTTAATCTTGTATCGGTGGGTATCGGACCATTGTCTTTATTCATACTACTGTTACACTTAATGATTTCTAAACTTCCAAAAACATCCAAATGTCTACTGTTTGTTACATTTCTAATTTTTTTTTCGATATAACGAAATAGACAAGAACGAAGTCAGGAATATACAAAATAAGTTGTAAAGATTGTGACCAAAAGTATATTGGGCAAACAAAAATATCTATTTTGACTAGATTTAAAGAACACATGGCTCATTTGAAATATGGCAGAATAGAAAAATCTTTTGCCCAACACGCTTTTGACTACAACCATAGGATAGACATAAATAATTTAAAATTAATTAGAAATGTAACAAACAGTAGACAGTTGGATGCTTTCGGAAGTTTAGAAATCATTAAGTGTAACAGTAGTATGAATAAGGACAATGGTCCGATATCCACCAGTCCACTGTTTTCTCTGATAAACAAAGACAGTTACGGTTCGGTGAACCGTGGCAATAAATCATAACATAGTATAAAACAAAGTCGCTTCCCGCTGTCTGTCCCTATGTATGCTTAGATCTTTAAAACTACGCAACGGATTTTGATGCGGTTTTTTTTAATAGATAGAGTGATTCAAGAGGAAAGTTTATATGTATAATACATGCATAATATAGTAGAGAAACACTGATAATTTTAGAGGTTTCTAAAGTGATGTCGTAGCCGGGGCGGGTCGCTAGTTTAGTATAAATAGTACAAGTGTGTAGGCTAGAATTTAGTTTTAATCTTCTCCTGAAGATGCCAACTTGGCGAAACGCACGTCGAGAAAAGTATAGTAGTTCGGTGTTTCGTGGAAAACGTCCAGTTTTTTGTTTCTACGCCGAAGGTTCGCAAGGGCGTATACAGCGCTGTCAGGAATAAAAAAAAATATATCGGCTCCCTGAGGTCGTAGGACCTTCATTTTTTTTAAATGCGTGTTTTGAATGCCAGTTTTCAAATATGCAACGGCCAAAAATGTAAAACCAAAATTAAAAAAGTTATTCGAAAAAAAACGGTTAGAAAAAATGATACAATTTTACAACGCATTTTTTTAATGCAAAAATTAAATAAAAGCGATTTGGTTTTGTGATAGCATGAAAGTACAAGTCTTCGCGAATAAAATGAGCCCATGATCGTTTCTGTACGATCATTTTTGCCTCTGTAAAAGCTGATTTTTGATAACGTCATTTTTTTTAAATCGTTATAACTCGAAAAAATAAAACTTTTTTGAATTTTTGAAAAAAAGGATCATTTTCCGCTTGTCTTGGGATATAGTTGTAGTTAACAAGAAGTCTGTTCAAACAAAATTGGAATTTATACAGCAAAAATACGAAAACGCGATTTTTGACTTTTTTTTTTAATTTTTCTCAAATGTTTATGAACCGATTTTTTTCGTTCAAATTTCATTCGACGCGCATTTTTAAGACCTACAACTTTCTAATTTAACTTTCTTGTGTACGACGAAGCTTTTTTTTATTTGCAAAAAACCGTTTTTTTTTACTTTTGCGAATTTTTTTGGTTATGTTCGCCATTAAAACTCGAGTAGCAAAAAACGCTATCCTTCTTAGAATTCTTTTCTCTATACGACCATATTTTTTGTTTGCTGATAACAATTAGTGACCGATTAACATGGGGGCTTTTGCTCGTTGATTGGACTACCAGAGGTATACATTGATAGGGGAAAAATATGTGATAAATGCACGTAATACTTACATCTGTTTCTTCCCGGCCTGGACCCCTTAGCCCTCTTCTTCCACACCTGCTTCCTGTCTTGTATCAACCCCATGACGAGCATCTTTTCGATAATCCTGTTCCTCGGCCTAGACGTCTGCAGCGCCAAAGTGATGCAGCCCATCGGATCTGTAAATATACAATCGCATTAGAATCGGTCTTTAGGTTCGATGCGTTTTCGTCGTTCACCGTCATCGTCCTTGAACATCTCGTACAATTCCCGCAGGTTGGCTTCCTCCTCGGCGGTCCAGCCCTTCGCGAGCCGCGCCGCGGCTTCGGACTCGCTCCTGCCGGTGTACTCGGTGCCGAGGAGGCGCATGTCCCTCAGCTTCTTCAACACGATTCGCCTGGTTCTCGTCTCGTCGTTGAGCTGATCAACGATCCAGTCCACAACGTCTGTAAATGCAACGCCATTCAAATGTTCAATAGATGAGGATGAAAAATTGGGAAACGGAAACATGAAAAATCACAGTTAGCAGCGAAAGTAAACTGATCGTCAAAATTAGCGTTTGACACTTCTTAGATTAGCATCATTTGCGTTATATTTGAGTTAGACACTTGCGGTTTTTAATTTTCGGTAGGCTACAGGGTTGGTATTAATGCCCAGAAGTCGCTACGTTGTGACTTAAACGGTTCGCCGTCCACACCCCAAAAGGCAACCCCATCTCGAAATTTGGATTCGCAAGATTTTGACTGCAACTTCAGAGACCGTCAGGATGGACTAAGAAGGACGCTGTTGACACATTAAAACCTCCTCAATTAGTTCTGTGTATTTGGTCGCAGTCTCAACTCTTCAACCTATTTCCAGACCACCCCTAAGCCACCCCTTTACATTTACGAAGGGTTTTGCGTGGTTTGACCTCTGTCGGGCGAATCCATTGATCCTAATGCTGCCTAATAAATTGGTGTGTGGTGCCACAACCCACGTTCACCCGTTGACAACTCAAGCATCCCTCCAGGCCACACACACCGACCCCCACTCACCCCCTCTGGTTCCGCCCTTGTAGAAGGCTGCGTGGGATGTCGTTTTGTCTCGACTTCATGTCAACACACTACGGACGGCCGATTGAGCGCCTAAAGTGATATTCCAACTCCAACTCAACCCCTGAAAATTTGCTGCTCTATGGGGGTTGTAAACAGGTGTTGACTGCGAAAGCTTTCCTGAGGATGCATGAACTCTTTTGCATCATCACCCTCTTTTTTTGACCACATTTCGGACATGAGGTCTATCGTCGGTCTATTCTATATTCGGTCGAAGTCTAATTCGAATAGAACTCAAATGGCGCTAATCTAAAAAGTGTTACGCTAATTTTTACGAGCAGTTTATTCATATACTCACATTTTGAAGGTTGCTTAAATTATGATAATTTGTGTACTACAGTATTGAATTTTTTGTTTGCTTCTGATAGGACTACAGCTGGAAATGCTGCCTTTAATAAGCCCAAGTTAAACGTGATATGCCAATGGAAGAAAAAAATTGCCACGTTTTCAAAAAATAGTGAATAAATACGACAAACTGAGCAAATTTGGATAATTTTTTCCTAGGCATGAAGAATTTCTAAAGTTGAACTGAAAATATCATAAACATTCAAAAAAGCCTTGTCCGCCACATAATATTATTATACATTACAAATAACTCCAAAAAAATGAATTTGTTGTTGTCCCATTAGAACTCAATGTGTTCTATAAAAATTTCATGAACAGTGATTATTACGAAAACTATCGTGAGTGTGGTAGTTTTGAATTTTTTATGTTTTCGTTTCAACTTTTTTTCACGTCTAGGAAAAACGATTCCAAAATGGTTCAGTTAGTCAGATAGATACTTTAAAGATTTCTATTTAATACGAGTCCAAGTACTTTAAAAAGGATTTAATATTTTCGGAGTTACAGCAAGACCTAAGCAATCTTCTTGAATCGTCTTGAATCTAAATTCAATCTTCTTGAAATCTAAGATCGTGCTGTTCCACGAGTTTTTTCTTATAAACTATTTATTAAGAAATATCTGTGAACGTTGCCGACATATTGTCAGAATATTTGGCCATAGAAGATAAAAAAATGGTAAAATGAATTGTTTGTATTTGAGGTATTTGATTTTTTGGCATTATCTTAAGCTTCACTTGAACAATAAAAATATATAAAAACATGTGAAATAAACCAGATAAACTTGTTTGTTGTGTTTTATTGTCAGGTTTTATTGTTAGGGAATATAGAAAGAAAGGTCCATGGGTTATTTTATAGCCCATAGGAGTTTATGTTGACAAATAAAAGCAACAAGTGTCCAATCATAACTTGTTAAGAGTTCTACACTGTTCTTAACTTACAACTTTAATGTTATTTAGATTGACACTATGAGAGTGAATGGGTATATTTATGTTTTTATTATTTTTATGTTTTGCTTACTGGTTTAATAAATGTTTCATATTTCCTTGTAAGGACCTATTCGGACAAATACCCTCCTTTTGGGATTCCTTTCATCCTAAAATATTTCTTAGTTCCATTCCCACCACATTCCCATCAATTTAAAAGCTTTCTAAATCTGTGTTTAAACTATTACTCACGATTTAACACACAAGATATACACAGGGTGATTCCTAAGATGAGTAATATTATTTTACAGCGTGTTCCTTTTCAAAACAAACATTTTTCAAAAAACCCAAAAATAAAAAAGTTGCCTTACTAATAATTGGGAAAATAGTAATTATCCGGTCCTGCCTCAAATTTAAAGGAAATGTATAGCGAAATTCTAAATACAAAAACGTTTAAGATAAGAAAATACTAGAATTAAATGATTCACAAAAAAGTGATAAATATTAAGTACGTTTTTCTACTGATTTTTCCTTTCTTTTAAATTTAAGGCATGATCGAATCCCGTTTTCAAATGAATAAGGTAACTTTTTTATTTTTTAGTTTATTGAAAAACGGTATTTGTCTCAAACAGTTCTACACGCTATTAAAAAATATCAACCTATATATCCATTTAATATAGAAAATTGAAAGCATGAGAGTAGAATATTCGACGCCTAAATAAAACCCCCTGTCTTTATAGGTTTTTACCTTGATTTACGTCACTGTAATCATGCATATGGAACAGATTCCGTAACTTCTCTTCTTCCTCTTCTGACCAATCAGCCCTTTTCGCAGGGCATCTTCTAAAAGGGAAAAAAGCAGATAACAAATGATAGAAAATAGAGGGATTATTCTGCAAGTGAATGAGTGATAGCAGTTTAGGAACATAACTTCTTAAATAAAAAAATTAAGTGCCTATACATAAAATAATTCATATGTATATGCAATAAAATAATTCATTAATAAGACGGAATATATCAATGGTGTTCAATATGACTTTGGTTATTTATTTATTTATTTATTTATTTTTGTTTCTTAGGGGACTGTATTGTACATATCTGTCTGTATATTTTGTTAGGGCCACACCTACCAATAATAGTAAAAAGTGATCGATTTTACTTACACGTTCTTGTAACTGCCATAACCATTTTCGATCTCGTACGCATCTTTACTGGTCTTCCAAAAAAGTGCTTCTACAAAAACGCCTATGTTGGTTGTGGAAAGCTTAAAAAACTGCTTCATAATATAGGTCGCGAATCTTACCAACTCCTAAAATCGTATCAGGAATCATTAAATATTTTATTTGTTTACGGCCAGAGTACGTTTAAAAATATAAACCTATTTAATGTACAGGCTGTTGTACAATCATGTACACCTCAACTCAATCGTAATTTAGTATTTTAGGCAAAAGCTTTTTTATACAGGGTCCATCAAAATGTTCATCAGCGTAGTTTGGGTTTAAAATGATGATGAAAATATTTTAGGCTTAAATTTTATGGTCGATTTTTATATTTTAAAAGAAATGTTATATCAAGTAGTAGGATGCTATAAACATGGTGGTCAGATCGATCCTAAAGTGTTATATCTCATTAGATACGAGTGAAAGAGGAAATCTTAAAAGATATTGTGTTTCTTCTAAGGAGTTCTGCTGCGTTTACTTTTATTACGAATGATTGAAATTGAGGAATATGTTCTTTTGGATATAACTTTTTGGAAATTACAAAGATATCAAATAGATTATACTTTGCTAACCAATAAAAAAGATAAAGAAATGATTACAAATCACGCGATATAGACAGGCGAAGATACCTGTATTTGGAATCATGTGTTCATCATGCCCAGATAACTTATTCTTTCGCAGTAGTTAGATGTTCAGTGGTGGCGCAAGTCACATTTAATTAGATTAGAGATCATAAAATATTAAAATTCAAAAGTAAAAAGTGATTTCACCGCTTTGACTATAGCAAAGCAGAAAGTTCTAGGATAGAGGCGAAGAAAATCCATAACAAATGGAAGTAAAAGACCAACTCTTTGGTCTTCCTTTGTGTCTATTTCTGTTCCCACTTCCCCCATATGTTTCATTAAATTTTTAAAACGTGGCAACTTCGAAAGGCAGAGTGAAAAATGACTCTTGACGCAAAGCTAATGTTTTTCTCCAGCTCCTTAAAGTATGCATTTAAAATGAACCGGCCACACGTTCGATATTTCGCCGCAGCAAAACAACTTCGAACTATAAAACTCAACTCACACTGTACTGCGGTAACTCCTGGGAGGCGAATATTCTGTCGAAGGTCTTGAATATGCTGACTTGGAACAGAACAACGTACATTTTACAGTCGAAAGCGATCCTGTGCAACAATTTAACGATACAGTGATTCGTGTACACCGAGTTCCTGTCGTAGCGTCTGAGGGCCATACCGCAAGTTCGCACGATCCTCGGGTTGGGCAACCTAAGAAGAAAAAATATATAGGGTGATTATTTTACATAAAATGCTCGCTAACATGAACAGTCGTTAATAAAACAGCTGGTTAACGTGAACATAATTTTTGCAGCGTCTTTTTACATTCACGGTGAATGTATGTGAACAGCGGTGATCACTTAAATCACACGCTATATTTATAATCCTATATAGTCATTAATATTTAACTTACGATATAGTTTATGATAAATTCCAAATTATCGGATACTATGCAGAATTACCCACATTTTGTTTCTATCTTAATTTCAACTATACACTTACTCAACTTGGTATAGATATTATCTTTGGTAATACAGTTATTTTACAGTAATTTAGTACTTTTTGTACTGACTTACAAAACGGTTTTAAAAATATTGGTATGGTATTCTGAACACCCTGTAAACTATTCCTGGGTCATGAAATTAGTATTTCAAAAATGTATGCACGTTAAATCAGGCACGTTTGTTTTACAGTTGTAAAGACATAAAGTTGCAACGTCTAGAATTATGTAGTGACCTTATTTAATTATTGTTTTCATTTCATAAACCAGGTTTCATACACCAGGTTGTAGGTGTTGCCTTCAAATATTTTTAATCTATTAGTAAAGACCTAATTTTTAATCTATTAGAAGGAAAGTAAAGTAATGATTAATGTTAACTAACAAAAGTCTTCATTGTTACCTTTTAACAAAGTCCTCAAATTTGTAGGTACTTTCTGAATATTCGGCGCCACCTTCTTCATCGTCGTCTTCATCTGAAAATACAAGTAGGGTTTTATAGTTTCAAAATCATGGGAAATATCATATTTTGGTTTTCGCAGTTTTGAATAATTTGGAATATGTTTTCGACCCAAAATTGTGTGTTATTTCCTAATTTGTAAGAATATATAGGGTACTCTATTTAAAATAAGGAAGTTAGTCGACGCTCAGATGTATACAAACGCCCTGTAGATTCGGTAATATTTTTAAAAGGTCGCAAAAAGGTGTGCATCCTCACATTTTTTTTGTGAAACAAGGACTCTATAGACCAAATACGCACTAAACACTCACTTTGTATAGTGCTGTTTTCTTTCGTTTCTACAAGGCATAAAAAATGCTCACAAAAACGGGCACCTATATGAAAATATATCGTAGCACTTTTAATCTTCTAGAACACACTACGAGCCTGTCGAAGTCTTTAATGTTTGAGAAGTTTACCAAACCGATTACGTTAATGGTCTCCTTTATCGTGAAAAGGAGAAAAGTTTTCAAAGTAACATACTCGATCTAAATAATTCCGTCACCATAATGGGCGCAGAGATTATATATGGCAAAAGAACTTCCATACATGGGTGTCATAGGATTATGTTACATTTGCTAGTTACAAATACATACTAAATTAGGTTCAATAAGTCAAATTAAAACCTTCAAATATTTTTTGACGTGAAACTCAGCGTTAAGGCTTACAAAAACTTTAAACTTCAATTTACTTTGTAAAAAAAATGTATACCGATATAAAGAAAATAGGAAACCATTAGCTCACCTTCTTCAAACGTATCAGGCACTTCCACGGGTAGATTTTCTGTAACAAAAAGAAATATACTTTAGCTAAGGGTTCGTACAACATTTGCAATATGTAATATATAAATTTGCGTAAAGTAATTTTTAAAAATCGTGTCTTCGTCAACATCTTTGAAGAAGTAATAGCAAACAGCGAGTAAGACATATAGGCTGACAAAATCTGGACTTTCCAGAACATATTAGTCTTATTTAGCCAACTATTTTCACCGATACTCTATTGCCATTTCACTATTAGGATTCGGAAATAAAATAAATGCTGTTCCAAAAGGTGACTCTTAATTATTTTTCAGATGAAATGTTTGAAACAGGTGACTGATGAAGAACTTATAAAAAATCTAGAGAATAATCGAAACTCATTACGTAATATATTTTTTTGCGTTAAGGTTACAAAAGAACAGATTCTAGAATAGCTACTGTAAGAAAGAGTACCTTGCCAAAAATCGATGGATCATCTTACAACACCTACGCACATCTCTGCTAAGAGACATCAACGTCTCCACTGACAAAAAAATATTTAATTTACAGCGCTCATCTCAGATTCCCCTCGCGTATTATTTATCTAAAAAATCCGAGGAAAAGTATTTCAATTTCGGTACAAAATGTAGGAATATAAATATTCACGACTTTTGTAACAAACTTATTTTTTGTCCAAAAACATTCGAGCAACACCCAACACCTTCGGTGAAATTTTTAGGTATAACACTTCATAAAAATATTTTAGGTATCAAATACGGTTCTATGGTAAAATAAAATTATGGTAAGGTAAAATGGCAATTTTGTTACACTTGCTTCACTTATGCATATACGTATAGAGTATTTTCTAAGTAATCTGAAGGAGATACTTCCTCAAGAGATTTCATGAAGCAAAGGTCATTTCATAAAGTTTTTTTTCTAAGTAGTCTAGTTTTTGAGATGTAGAGCGTTAAAGTTTAATTTTTAAGGGTTTTCTCGAAAATCTGTGTATACTGTGTATATAATTTACACACCGTGACATAAGGCATTTTTTGGTCGTTATTTTTTTCCAGCAATAACAGGGACGTGCATGTGGGTAGTTAGGTACTATAATATTTTTATGAAAAAAAAAATATCTCTTGCTTTTTAATTGATAGCATTTTTTTTCCTCTGGCAATTTTTTTTAACGTTCATTTAGTACTTGACAAAAAAAATCTCTTCCCATTTTTTGATTTAGGATGTGGTTTAGGTAAAAAAACGTCACGCCAAGATTAATAGTTATGTGAAATTTTAACAAAATCATAGTGGTCTATTGATCGAGTTTGTTTTATCAGGAATACTTCTATCACACTTTGTCACCAAAATTAGTTGTCAACTTAGCTAATAACAGTATTTTTAATAGTATTTGTTCCTGTTTTAATAGTATTTTAAATTAAGTGTTCGAAATGCCGTCCAACAACTTCTTGGCAATATGCAAGCCTGTGTACAAATTCTTCTTGTACAATCTGAATGACTTCCGGGGTAATGGATCCCATTTCATCTCTAATGCGATCTCGTAGTTCGGCTAAGTTGTGTGGTCTTCTGCAGTAAACTTTTAATTTTAAATAACCCCAAAAAAAAAATAATCAAGTGGTGTAAGTTCTGGGGATCTCGCGGGACATTCTGTCGGTCCTCGTCTGCTAATCCACCTCTGAGGAAAGATGACGTCTAAATATTCACGAACTGAGCGCGCATAATGCGGGGGTGCTTCGTCTTGCTGAAACCAGAGTGTGTTATCTGGAATGTCAGGATCATTCTCGTTTGAGAAAATTACTGCAAGCGCTGGAACTAGATCATTTTGCAAGTATTCCAGATATCTTTCTCCTGTGAGTTTCTACAAAGAAGAAAAGCCCTATTATTCTGTTTGCGACTATTCCGGCCCACACATTTAATTTCTGCGGATGTTGAGTACGTGCTTCGATGATCCAATGAGGATTCGTCCGACTCCAATACCTGCAATTTTAACGGTTCACTGTGCCGTTCAGACAAAACGTGGCTTCATCGGAAACATTATTCGCTGCTGCAAATTTGGATTTGTTTGACAAAGATTCATCACAGTTTCACAGAATTGCAGTCGCCGGTCGGGGTCGTCTTCGTTGAGTTCTTGCACAAGCTGAACTTTGTAGGGATGATAGTTTTCTTTCCTCAGGATACGTAGAACTGTCGTCTGACTAACTTCATTTTCTGAGGCAACTAGTGTAGAAGGTACTCTGAGGGTTCTCTTCCATACTTAACACAATGTCAATCTTTTTATTTTGGGTAATTTTTGAACGTCTTGATTTAGGTAGATCTTTAACATCACCAGTTTCTCTAAATTTGGACTCAATATTACTAACTGTGGATTAGGTGAAAGGGTTATTTGGATATTTTGCATTAAATAAATTGCATACATCCTTCTGAGTTCTGGTGTTATTTCCACATTAGATGAAAATCAAAATTTTAATTCTTTGTGTCACAGTTAAATGTGCCATATTAAAATTGGAAATTTTATAAATACTAACACGTTACATTAACTTTTCGCACAATTTAATGACAAATCTTCTGATTAACCAACAGTGAAAACTATCAAAAAATACGTCAAAAAACTTTTCAAGAAATTTTTCATTTTGTAACAATTGTCATTTACTCAAAAATTTTGTTATGGAAGGTGGCAACATTTTTATACCGTTAAATCGAAAATGAAAGGGTCTCTCAAATATAATTAAAAAAATGGTGGGGTTGCCATTTGAAAAATAAGTTGATGACGTCATTACTCAAAAACAAATTACATCTGAAAATAGATGTTCCCTCAAAAATGTGTGTTTTTATTAAACAAAATCAACCTGTTCGAGGATTTTTTCCAAAAATGTTTTGTTCCACAATTACTGAATTTATTCCATACTTTAGGTGCGCACTGTATATTCGTAATATCCGAATTAGTTGTTATTATTATGAATAAATCACATATAGTGATCAATTTAAATTATATATTGAAATACTGAAATTCATGAGGCAGATGGAATTCGATTCAATGCGCGTGCATTACAATACAAACCGACAACAGAAACGCGATAGAATTAAACCAATTGAACGGTATCGTTATCGCGGACGAAAATTCCTCAAATTTTCGGTTGTTACTTTTATCGATGTTAATGCGAAATTGCTTCGGTTCTGCACTTTTCGGCGGCGCAAAATGGCGTGTGATTCATTAAAATCATTCCAATTTGAGCGGACGGCGCGACCAAAGCAAAATTCGCGATCATTAAAATTGTAATGCGAACGAGGACGAAAGCGCTGCGACCTGGCAACGAGTCTATTCGGGGCCACAAGGGCCGGGACTGCTACCTGGTAAGTGCGCTTATTAAGCGAAATAAACTCTAGTGCACTAAATCTCTTTAACCTTTTAACGGCGGGAGTGGTCGATAGACCAACAAGAGGACACAAAATATTTTATTATTTTTTTCATGGAAAAATTGATGGCTCGAATATGAGAAAAAATAGTGTAAAGACTGTTTTACACATACCAATTTATTGCACAATAAATTGTAGAATGTATTCTTCAATAAATTGTCCAATTTTAGTAACTGATTACACTTTGCAATATATTTGTAACAATTTATTTGTCAATTTCAACACTGCCAACTCTCAATGACTAAAACCTAAGAGTTATCATAGGTTTGTTCCTAAGAGAAACCGCTTATTATGTTGGTACCAAACTTTTAGTAAAAAGTTACTAAAAATCCCTAAAATTGGCCAATAAATAGAGCAAGTTCTAATTTCTACAATTTATTGTACAATTTATTGTGGACATTGGACGCAATTTCTGTTTTACACGTATTCCAATAGATTGAAGGTCAACTTGTACAATTTATTGTGAGAAAAATTGGTGTGTGTAAAACAGTCATAAAAACTCCTGGGAGCGTCTTTGAGTTTGAAAATCGGTATTTCAAGGTCAACTTATTTTCTCTGCTATTTCGGCCTGAAAGTTATAGTACAACGTATCGCTACTCATCTCATCTGCAAGGTGAATTCAAGGTAAAAAATTTAGCGGGTTAGCACTTAGTTCTTTCTTGTAGAGGACTAAAATTGTTTATTCATTCGCTTATACAGTGAGGTCCATAAGTAACGGATAATTTCATTATCTATGTAATTTACAATTTATGAGTAAAATCCTGAAACACTTCAATTTTTAATTCTAGAATGACATTTTTTGAGCATAATTTTATACCTCCCCCCTCCAACCCCCTTGGAGTGACAGCTACCCCTTTAACATTTTTAAATGGAACAAGGGTGCGTGTGATAGCTCATTTAAAAGGGTTTTTAATTCTCCACACAGTAACATAATATTTTTTTAATTTCTATAATTTTTTTATTGAAAATATTACATTTTTAATGTTACTAAGTAAAGAAGAGAACATGAAACAGAACAGAAGAACCGTTTAATTCAAATGTTCAAACTGGGCCCCCGTTGCTTCTTAACAATAATGGAGGAGTTGCTGAAATTCTTCTAAAACATTTTGTATTGTTTCCGGGGTGATTTGATTAATTTTTTGCCTTATTCTGTCTTTTAAATCTTCGACATTATTTGGTCTGTTGAAGTAGAAGTCGATTTTAAGTAACTCCATAAAAAATAGTCAAGCGGGGTCAAATTGGGAGAACGAGCAGGCCACTCAATTTCACCTCGTCTACCGATCCATCTATTGGGAAAAACTTGATTCAGATAGGCTCTTACTTATAATGAAAAATGTGGTGTAGCTCCGTCCTGCTGAAACCAAATATTTCTATCAATTTCATTGCGGTTGTCATCATCTGGGAAAACCATTCTTAACTCAGGAACTAAGACATTTTGCAAGAAATCCAAGTAACGCGCGCCAGTTAATGTGCCATCAAAGAAATATGGTCCGATAATTTGAGAATTTATAATTCCAGCCCAAACGTTCACCTTCTCAGGATATTGAGTATTGGCCTCCATCATCCAATGTGGATTTTCTGTACTCCAGTATCTACAGTTCTGTTTGTTGACTGTTCCATTTAAGACGAATGTTGCTTCATCAGAAAAAAGAATGTTTTTTTATAAATAAAGGATTATCTTGGCATCTATTTGCCATGATTTCGCAAAATTCCAATCGGCGATCAGGGTCATCGTCGTTAAGTTCTTGAACCAAATGAATTTTATATGGGCGGTATTTTTCGGTTCTTAGAAGACGCAATATGGACGCTTTACTAACATCATTATCGGTGGCAACTTGTCTTGTAGATTTATGTAGATTATGTTGAATATCTAACAATATATCCAATTTCTGTTCATCGTCAAAAATGCATTTCCTACCAGATTTAGGAATATCTGTGACATTTCCAAATTCACGAAATTTGTTTTCTATTCTACTAACTGTAGACTGGGAAATGCGGCGGGCAGGATACTTAGTATTTTGTTTTATCACCACATCCTAATAATATCAAAATTTCAATTCTTTGGGTATCCGAAAGGCTCATTGTTAAAATAATGATCAACTTGATGATCAGCGATAAATAACTACAAAATAGAATAATAAGTTTTCACAGATGTAGCAAATAGAGAAATTTAAATGTATAATTTTTTTCTCATATGTAAAAAGGAACCCTTTTTACTTCTTTCTTTTTGTTGGGTATTTTGCGCAGTGTATCAGGGAAACCGATACATTTAAGTTGAATGTTGACACAAAATTAACTAAAAACGTCAGATTTAACAGATATTTGGTACATAGGCACTTAATTGTATAAATTTCATAATAATTATTTTGAAATTATCAAATTTACTTTTCTTGATGAAAAATATACGAAATTCAAAAAACCTTATATTGCTGAATAGATAATTAAGGACCCTTTCAAATGAGCTATCACACGCACTCTCGTTCCATTTAAAATTTTTAAAGGGGTAGCTGTCACTCCCAGGGGGTTGGAGGGGGGGTATAAAATTATGCTCAAAAAATGTCATTCTAGAATTAAAAATTGACGTGTTTCAGGATTTTACTCATAAATTGTAAATTACGTAGATAATGAATTTATCCGTTACTTATGGACCTCACTGTATAAGCTAAATGTGTTGCAGATTGCTACTTTTTATTTATAATCTCTTACTGATTAGAATACTTCGTTTTTTTTGTTTTTTTTTGCCAAAATGAATTTCGGCCACTTTCTGAAGGATGGACTTGAAAAAGGCATTATTTGAAAAAAAGACAAGTAAAAGTGAGTAGATGGGTTGGAAAATGAAGTACTTACAATCATTCAAGAGTCTCCTCGTGACACACTTTAGGCAGTAAGTATGTTTACTGGCGAATGCTTGTTCTATAATTACTGATGTCCTTGAAATATCCTTGAGGGTGACATTTGCGGCACATTTCACTATTTTCTTCGTACTTGACACATCAAAAAACGTAGCCAACTTTGGGGTCAAAATAACAAATAAAAATTGACCTTGAAATGGCGATTTTCAGGGTCAATGATGCCTCCAGGGTTTTTCACGTATTCAACGCATCATTTATGTAGAAAAACAGTCAAACCTTCGCGCCATTTTTTTTACAGTGGACTTTACCTTGCTGGAGGGGCTGGTCGATATATCGATCACACACAGGATATGACAGGACCACAGGATACACGCGGGAGGAAATATTGCGAATGGAAGAAGGATAGTGATATATTGTGTGCAACGGTCAAATGCTCAAATAGTCAATTATTGTGTATATTTGTAATAAAACTTCGAGACACGTCAATTTTAGATTCTGAAATGACATACAGCAACGTAAATATTTTATCCCTAATTTCAACTCCCTTCGTGTGACAGTTGCAATCCTCAAATTTTTAAATTGGAAGTAGGGGTTTGTGACATCTCATCTGAAAGGTATTTTCATTCTCTATTAAAAAATGCTATGGTTTTTAATTTTATTGCAAATATTAAGAGAATTTAATATGTCATTTGCTGAGTATAGCCTAACCTTTCAACCGCATATTAAATTTAAATGCAATTGTCTGTAAAAAGCTTGAAATTTGAATTTTTCGCTTTGTCCACTTCTCCCATACATCAATATATTTTACTCGTGAGGAATTCCTACGCAATAGTACTCATTGCCAGTGCATATACCATATAGTACGTTTGTTTGAGTCCGACCAGATGCCGTCATAATGATTATACTTAACATAGATCTAGGTCACGGCTGTCTTGTCGCCATCAGCAGGAGGCACGGGCCATCTTCCCTCTCCCTAAACACACTAATAACACCAGAGCTTATATTATATTATATTTATTATTTTCCTTCCTTTTGTTTGTTTCATGAGGCATGGACCAAGTTTTTAAGAAACCTAACCAGTTGGCTCTGAAAATAGGAAAAACTCCACTGGGATGCATATTTTTATATACAGGTATGTAGGTAAATTGTGTTATATCGACATAATTTAGTTCCACGAACACACTGTTAAATTTATGACATACCTTTTAGGAAAACCCTGTATAACCCAAGTATTCTAGGTCTCGTCAAACGTGGTCAAATTTTAGAGAATTTGTCGATGACAACATTTCAAAGACTTGGAAGTTTTTGATTTAATCGATTTGACAGGCATAGGATATCTCCTCATTCGAAATTACAGAGAGAAGATAGCTAGGGTACGGAAAGTGTGCTACAACGCAGGGTCGGTATGATAATTAAAGTATAAACCGTAGTTTTAAGCGCCTTGTAAATTATATACGCGTGCTATATATACAGGGTGTCTCAGCTTTTAGTTTACAGACTTTATCTGCTCACCCAGGATAGTTAGCAAAAAACTTTATATATAAAAGTTACTTGAATTCATGAGGCCTATAAAATGACATATTCCGTTTGACATGTGCTAGTGACCTTGAGGTTATGTCAGTGTCAATATAAGTATATAATACATTTTTGTATTTACCGAACAATTCTGCACATATTTCATGTAACATACCCTAACCTATCTTCAACCGTTTTCGAGATTTTCAAAGTCAAACAGCTATTATTTTACAATACAAAGAATTTTCAGTTTGCCTTGTCAGTTTTGAAACAATTGAGAGGAATTGTTAAAAGTAATTTTAATCAGATCAATGGGATATTTCAGTAATTATAAGCAATTAGTTTAATACATTTTCAAATTGAGCTCCATCAGTTTGGACATAAGCTTCTAAACGGCGTATTAATCCTCTATTGCGTGTTGCACGTATCATTTTCGGGGTTATAGTCCGGCATCCCATACGGATTATATTTTTTAGATCATTCAGGTCTTGATATACAAATGGGTTGATATACAAATTCCTTTAAATAACCCTACAGGAAAAAAATCAAGAGGTGTCAAATCCGGGGAACGAGCGGGCCAACGAATAGCTCTGTTTCCAATCCACTCATTGGGCTAACGCGCATTTAAATAAACCGTCACAATTTGCGCATTATGGGCAGGAGCGCCATCTTGCTGCCAAATTAAGTTTTGTCTTTCATTAAGAGGAATATCTTCCATTATTAAATCTGGAAGCACATTTTGCAAAAAATGTAAATATCTTTGTCCTGTTAGGGTTCCTTCGAAAACATGAGGACCAATTAAATGTCCAACATTCCCCACCATACATTGGTTCCCCACACCGTTTGAAAGTGTGTTTTTGTCATCCAAAGCGGGTTTTGGTTGGACCGATAACGAGCATTATGTTCGTTGACAATAACATTATTGTGAAAACGACTTTGCTCACTCCATAAAATACAATTATGAAAATTTTGATTATCACCTTCTAAAACTCGGAATCGTGCAATGAAATCCAGTCGTCTTTGTCAAAACTTACAAGGCAAACTGAAAATTATTTGTATTGTAAAATAATAGCTGTTTGACTGTTTATAGGCCTCATGAATTCAAGTAACTTTTATATATAAAGTTTTTTGCTAACTATCCTGGGTGAGCAGATAAAGTATGTAAACCAAAAGCTGAGACACCTTGTATATACTTGCCAGTAAATACAAATGCCACTGTCTGTGCCTAGTAACACGCACTCGACTCCCTCCGAGTAAAAAAAACTACTATTTGAATTGTTGGTTGTTAATTATAAACTGACCAGATGATAAAGCTTGTTAAATTGTAAACAACTAAACTAGGCAGTCCTATGTCGGTAGTTTTTCCGAAAAAGCATCCAAAATACCTCCCCATTCCCGCCGCATTCCCTCTTATTTCCAATTAAGCACCCTCAATGTCGCATCGCCCCTCTTTTTCGCGACGGTAACCCCTAATGCCTTTTTAAAATGCTAATGCGCCTCCACGAGACAAGATGACAAGCCGACGGAGTCATAGCATCGAAAAATGGCTTCATTCCGTATCACACCTCGACAGTAAACTTGCCCCAGGGGGAGCGGCAGTCATCATGCAACTGCAACTTGATTAAATTTAACGGCGGGTAGTTCGGCGAGTAAAGGGTTGCACGAACACGCTAATATTTTCAGTCCCGTCCCCGGCATTTGCACGGATTAGGTCTACAAAGGGTCTAGTCGATTCGATTTGAGAGAATAATGCACGATTGTGACAAAAGACTGGTGGATCAATGCGGAGACAAAAGGACAAATAAGCGAGTAGGGGTTATTTAATTATTACGATGATTATACTTGGTTATAAAGTTATATTGCTATAGGGTAACAGAGGGTGAACAACTAGTCATAGTAGTCATCCATCATCAGGTTTGTAAATCCAGTGACGTGTCTTAGGTACCTAGAGGGTACTCGATTTTTGAAGTTCCATTTTTCAACTTTGATATAGTATGCAGTCATCAGTATATCTCTGTATATGTACACGTCGGTCCAAGGACACCGTCGATCCAATAGCAGATTATCATTCTCCATGAAAAGAAAGAGACGACTTAATAAAGGGTGGGCCATCTATTGGTTTCTTTTTAAACTGAGTGTCATTTCTACACTGCCGACACTGACGCGCTTAACATTTGACATATATGTATGTGGTGTCTAACCTCCGCTGTAAGAAATCGATCGTTTTACGCTTGAACAACGTTGGGAAATATTGAAAAATTATTTCCAAAATGAATGCTGTGTTGCAGAATCAGTGAGAAAATAGAGAACAATTTTTGGTCGAAATGAAGCTCCGTCAGCGCCTGGTGTAAGAAGGCTCTTAAGGAAAGTTCGTGAAATTGGCAAAGAATTGCTGCTGTTGCCCAAAGTGTGCGTGAAAACCCAAGCCTCAACTCGTCACAGAGCACAACAACTTAATGTCAGTCGAACTTCTCTGAGGAGAATATTGCATAAAGGCCTCGGATTATTTGCTTACAAGTTGCAACTTACTCAAGAGGTAAAGGAAAATGACCATCCATTTCGTTATCGATTCTGCGTGTGGGCTTTAAATGAGTTTCTGATGAAGCTGATTTTCATCTTGGAGGGCATGTTAATAAACAGAACTGTTAGGATTTGTGGATCCGAAAATCCACACGTAGTCATAGAGAAGCCAATGCATCCTGCAAGAGTGACTGTTTGATGTGGGTTTTGGAGTGATGGCATCATTGGTCCGTACATCTTTCAAAATGAAGATGGTAACAGCGTTACAGTAAATGGAATGCGTTACAGAGACATGTTAACTGATTTTTTGTGGCCGCGATTGGACGATTTGGACTTGGACGAGCTTTGGTTCCAGCAGGATGGAGCAACGTGTCACACAAGCCGTGAAACAATCGATCTTTTGCACACTAAATTCGGTAACCGTGTTATCAGTCGTTTTGGAGACATTAATTGGCCATCGAGCAGCTGCGATTTAACACCGTTGGACTATTTTTTATGGGGACATGTTAAGGACCGTTGTTACTCCAACGATCCACAAACAATTGACGCACTGAAGGAAAACATCACTCGAGTTATTCGTGCAGTAGAGCCATAAATAATCGAAAATGTACTGCAAAATTGGGTGAGAAGAATGAACTACTGCCAAGCCAGCCACAGCGGCCATTTAAATGAAATTGTTTTTCATAAGAGAAGGCATACTATCTTGATTAAAGTAACAATCATTTAAAAATATTCAACGATGTAGTTTTAATAGCAATTTTAAAAAGAAACCTTCTGATGGCCCACCCTTTATTAAGGTTACCTTAGGCAAGTATATGGAGATACAATGTTATGACAAAAATAAAATTTCACAAATAAACCATATATCAATATACACATGTATATTAAATTCGATAACAATGAAAAGTGCAATATAATGAATCTAATGTTTTTACTTTTTTACTGAACAATAATTAACTGTAAATTTTTGGGTTAACGTCAACAACAGACTTGTTGCTGACAGATAATAGTAAGTACCACAATTAATTTCTTCTTACTTTTCTTTGTATTTCAGCAGTTATGTATGTAAAGTGTTACGGAAGATACTTACAAGGTGATAAATACCTGTACTTACGGAGTTGAGACATTTTGTATTTTTTTTAAGAGGAAAATGAACAGTGGCCTGTTGTTTCGGTCAAGTCAGGGTAGGCAAAAACAATACAACAAAAATCTTTATCCATTTCTTTAGTTGTTTGTAAAAGCCATTTGTAACTGTCGTAAAACTTCTATCTCTAAACTCTAAACCATTATCGTTAACTGGTGGGATGAGGTCAATTTGTGTTTTTCATTCAGTCGATGTTTCGCAAAATTTACTTGCATCCTCAGAACTCCCTGCTGGTCCAGTCTATAAGAAGACTCAATATGTTGTCAAAATGTCAAGTTGGTTATCGAGGTTTCTTTGTCCAGGTTTTTTACTTTTTTACAACGTTGAGTCTTCTTACGGACTGGATGCTAGCAGAGAGTCTTGAGGATGCAAATAAATTTGGCGAAACGTCGACTGAATGAAAAATAGTTTTTCTTTTTAAGCATTTATGACCTTATCCCGTTTATAAATTTTCGTATTTTCTTAAGGAGGTATGGGACTTACATCATATTTTAGGGGGTAATTACACGGCCTAAGTAGAAGGCTATAATAATAACAAAAAAACTTAGAACAAAAGGAATTTGCAAAACAATTTTCAAAAAACGTGTGCTCCACTAGAAGGTCTTGGAAAAGGTTTGCAAAATGTTTTCACAATTACCAAGTGAATATAAAAATATTTTATCTTGTAAAAAAGTGAAATAGCTACAGAAAAAAATGTCATTGAGTAGGTATATGGGATATAATCTAATCGAAATGTCAAATCATATTGTAAACTGAATACATATGTATGTACATATATCCATTTGCGGTAGAAATTACAACAGCAAAAATGCTACGAACGGCAATACACCGCATCAATATCCACATACTACGTTTTATTTGGAGTATCGGTTATGCATTTTGTAACAACATGCAAACCGCAAGCTTGCAGCGGTCTCTTTTACCGGATTCATTACGTATAAATGCACAACCAACATTTAATTAATCCGTACAGAAACCAGGAAAAGCTTCCAATTTGCTAATGAAAAAAAAACACGAGTTAAATTGAAATTAACAAGAAATGTGTTTTGCTTCTATTAAAACTGATTAACTGTTGCACTTAAAACTGATTAACGAAGCAGTATGAACCGTAAATTCTCGACTACCTAACCTGGTTACGGTTGCCGTAATATAGCCTGGAGGTAATTTAAGCCAATTATTTCTTTTGTTTCCAGGATTGGAAAGTCTAAGATTTCAAAGCCGAGCTAAATGATAGAAAAGAATAAACTCCTCGAGTAAAGGGAACTGACATAGAAATATTATATCCATAGTTGCCAAACTGATATGTCATTTTAAAACTTTTATGAGCGTTATTCTCTGTCTTTCGTGATAGGGTAACAATAAAATATGTAGGCGGGACGCCCCGCCCATAAATTAAAATGCGCACGTGTGAATTGAATTATTATATCGTTATTGGTCTACGGAAAATAAGCACTTGAGTATTCCTGTGCGTACGCACTACGCAGTGTCTCCAGAAGTTAAATGTTTGGGTTGGTATTTTAGGCGATTCCATCGTTGGGCCATTTTTTATAAACGGTTCCTTAAATGCCAACAAATATTTAACAAATTAAACAAACTGTTTACGGACATGAACATGAAAGACCACGAAATTTAAATGATTTACGGGCCAGAATTGTACAAGTCCTAAATAATATTTCCCCTGAAGTGTTAGAACACTTAGAACGCGTGAGAACTGAGTTTTACAATAAACTAGGTTTTTGCGAAGCACAAAGGGGCGACATTTTTGAACCACTTATTCAATAGGCATTTTTTCTTTCTTTCGTCTTATAACCGGGTTGTTTTATATTTCATTTTTTTTTTATTTTTTATAGAACTTCAATTTTATTTTCTTGCAGACCGGTTAGTTAAGGAATACAAAAATTTGAAAATAAATACAATTATGTTAAATACACTTCTTTTAAGCGTATGGGATAATTGTAAAAGTCAGAATTACGTAAGAATTTCGTTTCATACAGCTAAGTCGATGTACACATCCATAGCTGCGAAAAAGTATTGAGTTGCATTCAAATTCGGCGATAGGCGTGTAGGTAATATCCCACTCCAATTTATATTACGCCCAGGTCTCATACGTTTCTGATACTTGCACAAGCTTGAAACAATGTGGCATCTAACTGTCTTTGTCTGTCCTTACTGGTGTCTTTTAACTTCTTCTCTTCTACAAATGTATCGCCAATACAATTTCCTAGGGTGTATGTCGGTCTTTGTCTATTTCCTTCTTATATGAAGGGTGTATGTCTTCTGTTGTAAATTCAGTCCCGGAGGGGGAAAAGTCAATCCCGGGAATCGGAATCTTTATTCGACTGAACCCGGGATCTCGGGATTATCGGGAATCACGGGATTATTGGGAATCTCGGGAAAATTGGTGTAAAATCGAGATATTTCGGAAATCCCGATTTCTAAAATTATAATAAATATTTTATAAATTAAACCCAAACAATATTTCTCCTATTTTATTAATATAAAATAATGGAGAGATATAAAACTTAGACTGTACATTTAAAACAGAAACCCATGTTATTTCTTAAGTAAACAAAGCTAAAAAAAAGCAATCAACAAATTTATATGAAAAGAAAACAAGATAAAAAAAATTATTTTTTCTCCTTGCCTTTGTTTTTGAAAAATGACCTCATACTGACAATTTTATCTAACGTATCGTCAGCAATTGCGGATTTGAATTTTGTGCAGAGAGCTCCTGCTGCAGAAAATACCCTCTCTAATTCGACATGACGAGGTCACGGCTTGATTAAATTTTGAACTTAATGGGTTAAGGAGTTGTGGGTTAAATACCGGTAGTATACTTTTATATACAGTGTGGAACTGCCAAATGGAATACATTTAGTAGCTCCATTATTATGCATTTTTTTAAATGTTGAGACACGTCAATTTCTAATTCTAAAATGACATCTTGCGACGTAAAAATGTCATCCCTAAATTCAAACCCCTTCAGGTGACAGCTACAACCCCTATTTTCAAATTGGAAGTAGGGGATCGTGATACTTAATTTGAAAAGTCTTTTCATTCTATATTCAAAACTGCTATGATATTAAATTTTATTGCAGAAATTAACAAAAAAAAAAGATTCTCCAGCGTAGGAAATTCGCTTCGAAATAGCGAAACTTTTTTCTTGTTAATTTCAGCAATAAAATTTAAGACCATAGCAGTTTTGAATAGAGAATGAAAAGACCTTTCAAATGAAGTATCACAAGCCTCTATTTCCAATTTAAAAATTTAGGGGTTGTAGCTGTCACCTGAAGGGGGTTGAATTTAGGGATGACATTTTTACGTCTCAAGATGTCATTTTAGAAATAGAAATTTACGTGTCTCAGGATTTTCTGAAAAAAATACATAATAATGGAGCTACTGAATTTATTCTGTTTGGCTGTTCCACACTGTATAATTAAATATAGAGACATCCAAAAAAAACGTCATCAACTCTGGCTATGAACGAGAGAGATGGAAATAGCGGTCATGTCTAAGCTTTTCGGTTATGTTAAACTTTTGACAAGTGACTGTCACAATTTGTAAAATAAACAATGGCTGTCATATGATGTGACAGTCTTGACAAGTAAATAAGGTTATAAATTCGATCAAGATTAGAAATACGTCTTTTTTTTCTCGGCCAACTTTGATGACGTTTTTTTTGGGATGTCTCCATATAAGCAAAATGTCGCGGAAAAAAAATCGAGACGTATGTATACACATGTATGGTCAAGCCACAACATAAATTTATTTTTATTTGGCCGATGGTGATGATTCGTTATTCCATGGGATTTTGGGATTGTTTTTTTTTTTTTTTTTAAAGTGAATTAAGGAATATATTTATGCGACGTATCGTTTTATAGGTTTTTGAAGTAGAAAAATTCAAATATCTCATTAATAAGACGCTAGTTACTTACATATTCTCAAGCCAAAAAGGCAGTTTGGTTCAGGGACTATGAATGAATAGAAGGTGACTTGCTCCATCGACACAAGAAGGGGAAGGGGGAAAAATAAAGGGAGAGGAGGTTAATGGGGACAAGTTTATCAACGAGAATAAAGGAGGGTAATGAGTTTACGAGGACAAAAGGAGGTATAAGTACAAGCAGGATGAAGTATTGAATATCAAGAAGGTGACTTGGTGCAACAGGACAAGTAGTTAATGAGAGCAAGGAGGATAAATATAAGTTAAGAAGACCAATAAGGATGAAGATTTCGTGGATAAACAATTGCAAGGAGAGTAATGAGGTTAAAGAGGAAAACAAAGACAAGCAAGGTAAGGAGGACAGGGAGAACAAAAATAAGATAAGAGGACAATAAGATTAAGGAGGTCAATGAGGACAAGGACAGTAAAAAGGGCAAAGGAAGACAGAAAGAGGGCAAAATGAGGGCATACAGTTTTTTTTAATTGGGCTATTTATTAATTTCACATCACGTGGTATATCCTAATAACTTAAAATCACACTTTTGCTAATAGTACAGGAAAATTAACACAAAAATAGGCCAAAGTTCCAAAAACCTGCGCACTAAGATGGATTGAGGTGCGGTTTTTGCATTCGATTCCTTGATACATTTACTCCATTTATCCGCTATTTAAATCTTGTACAACTCGGAAACTGCATTTCTGCACCGAAATAATGCATTTTTTCATGTGCAATTTTTTGAGACAAATAAAACAAATTCATTATTCGGTAATTCATTGTGGAAATCGATCCAAACTTGTTACTCCAGGGTTTTCGGGGTCGCAACCAGGACTTCCTGGTTCCCAGGTACATTATATGGGTTTTCTGATCATCATATTTGTGATGAGCGACCCTGAAAACATCCGAGTAACAAGTTTGGATCGATTTCCACAATGAATTACCGAATAATGAATTTTTTTTATTTGTTAATTTAAAGATTTAAATAGCGGACAAATGGAGTAAATGCATCAAGGAATCGAATGCAAAAAACCGCATCTCAATCTTACTGCAGAAATTTTGGACCTAAAATGATATATTTCCTCGACTATAATATAACATAACGTTTTTAGAGAGTTACTTTAATTCAATGTAGAAAAATTGGATGTGGAAGTAATATTCGCTAGCATATAAGAAAATATCAACTTCAGTGCAGCATGTCCGATGTTTCGATCACTTTCAAACTGTTGAACTTATTTAATAGAATACTGCCAACCGCGGAGAAAAATGCATTGTATATACTTATTCGTAAGTGGAATTCCTCGGATATTTCTCCGGACGCACCGTCGACGTAGCACTCAATTTCTTTTCGACGTTTGAAAATGCAAATTTCCTTAGAGAGTGGATCCAGTCTTAAGAATAATTCGCATTTTCGCATTCTGAAGCGACACAACTGACGTGCACGATGAAATATTAATCCGCGAAAACCTTCGACGTGGGATTTCGTGAAATATTAAAACGTTCCATTACACTGACAAGATATGATATAAAGTTCCGGAAGAGAATAATTGATTCAAGACTCGGTTTTGTTCTTATTCGCAGTTTAATTTCCAGACGAAGTTCGGGAGATATTGTACGGAGAGCGGCATTCGCCGAGTCCAATTAATCAGGCAAGTTTCCGATTTGCTGACCAGTCTGCGCTCCTCGGGCGCTGTTCCTACGAAGAAACTTTCGAACTATCCTAACTGTAATTTCCTTGCTTCGGACTAACTTTATATTTAATTTTTCGCGGATCCTTGACGGTAATTTACTCTGTGGCACGCAGACTTTATAAAGAATAACTTTAATCTTGAAATCTGCCATACGAGTTAGATTCGAAGGCTTTGACAGCGACGGTATCCTCCAAATGCAATCTCTAACAAGATTCTATATACAGTATGGAACAGCCAAATGGAATAAATTTTAGAAAATTCTGAGACAAGTCAATTTCTAATAATTCTAAAATGACATCTTGTCAGCCAAATCGTCGAGTTTGGTTTTGTAGACCATACTTTTAACATATCCCCATAGGAAGAGGTCTAACGGCGTAGGATCAGGTGATCGTGCAGACCATTCTACAGAACCACGTCTCCTGCGTTCGTGTTCTGTCTCCGTAACCAATCATCTGCAGAATCATTATCTTATGCATTTCTGTTAGATAAACCATCTTTCTGAATTGCAACACGAAAACTAAAGCAAAATTTTAACACTGATAACTGTTAACTATTGTTACAATGACAAGCACGTTTCTAGATAATTTCACTAAAGCTGATAATGGCCAACTTCTTAAATTTCAGGTTTGTTTATTTGCTGCTTGCTCGTTTTTGTCGTTCGATTGTCAAGCAAAAAATTGTACGTATTTATTAGTAAGTTTTTATCTTAACTTATAGTAGGGAATGTCAGCAATTACAGACATTCATTTTTTGTTATTATTAATATTTCAGAACCTAAAATTGACAAATAGTGTTACTTATAAAAGTTTTATTTTAATGTAACGAATTTCCTACGCTAGAGAAACTTATCTGTTTTTCTTGTTAATTTCTGCAATACAATTTAAAACAACAGCAGTTTTGAATAGAGAATGAAAAGACCTTTCAATTTGAAAATTTAGGGGTTGTTGCTGTCACCTGAAGGGGACATGGGGACCTGAAGGGGGTTGAATTTAGGGATGACATTTTTACGTCGCAAGATGTCATTTTCGAATTAGAAATTGACGTGTCTCAGGATTTTCTAAAAAAAAATGCATAATAATGGAGCTGCAGAATTTATTCCACTTGGCTGTTCCACACTGTATATTTTTTGTTCAAATTTCGCATATGGGGATTTTGGGGAATCTGGTTAGCGCTATGAATGCAGATTTTAAACAAAAAAATCGATTAACGATTATATTGAATTTCGGGAGTATAAAAAAAAATCGTAGCAGGCCATGAGACTACATATTACAAGTGACTGTCTCAAAATTAAAATCTTAAAATTAGGATTATATAGACCTGTATACACATAAAAGCAGACAGTTTGTATAAAAATATAATAACAAAATAATTTTGTTCTTATATTTTGTTGTTTACAGTTGGGTCTGGACACCGATAATATGTACAATAATTAATTAAAATGCGCAAACATATACAGTGAAGTCCCCCCAACTAATTATTGTCCGTAATGACAAAGGGGAATTGTTGTTTTGAATTCTCGCTCGGTCGACGTTTTTCGCGTTTTTCACGTGCCCCGCTCGCAAAATAAATGACAGAGCACGCCTGTGGAAATGCGATAAGGGCGATTTTGATAATTTCGGATTTACCGCATAATAGGCAAGTAATTTTATGGTCAACATAAATCACGGAGGTTGGTTCTAGTGTGCGATCATCGTGTTTGTTGGTTCAGCAAATTTTAAAATATGTACATTTTTATGGAATAAATAATACATTATTAAATATTATTACACAACAACTAACAAGTCTGATTTTACACTCACACCTGTGTATATGTATGCTAAGGCTTCTGACATTTGTAATACAGGACCGCATCTACAGGGTGTGCGGAAAGTAGGCGACAATATTCTAGGAGGATACAGCGGTGGGTGGTACAAAAAACTAGTTTTATTGTACAATTTTTTCTTATTCGAAATCATCTTACCGAGATATCAGGCTTCAAAGAGATACCTTGAACTTTACTTTTCTCGCAAGAACTATTATACCTCACTGCATATTTTATTTAAATTTTTGAGTCTATTTAAACTCTTTTTTATTTAAACTCTTAAAACAGTGATATTACTTTCAAATCAACAGGGAAGCCAAACGTGGACTGACCCAAACACAAAAAGAGTTTTATGCAGATGTCAAATATTGGTCTCAAAAACATTATTTTCGGATTCCTTAATAATACTAGCAATTTATAGTAAATCAAAATTGACACAAGTAGGTAATATTTACTTAACGTAGTAAAAAACTGAATGAAGACAAAAAAAAAGAATTTTTTCGCATGTTCCTAGATTATGAAAAAAGAAAAAAGAAACGAAAGTCAGCCAGCCCATTTTTGAATGTAATTTTCGCTTATTTGAGACTATTTTATTTTCATATCTAGATAATGAAGTGGAAGTACTGTATCGCTGAATAATATAAAAAAAATGTTGTTTTTAGCGAAAAGAAAATACTGTTAACTTTTTTGTGAACACGATAACTCAAGAACCCTTTAGGATATCAGTATTACTAATAAAAATGTGCATCTACAAAACTGTAGTAGACAAAAAATAGTTTTTTGTCTACTACAGTTAGGTTAATATTAATTAAAGAGTTCTAGATAAAATTCAATTGTTTTGACATAATTCCATGGCACACTTGACTCGCCTAGCAGCTCTGAAACTCGATATTTTGCTTAACTTTGAGATCGTATAGCATGAAACACCTTACAATTTTTGTTCAAATTTCGCATGAGGGGGTTTTGAGGAGTCCTGATTAAGATTATGGATTCAGATTTTAAATAAAAAAATCGCTAAAAGGAATGAATTTCGGTGGTATAAAAAAAATCGTACCAGGCCACAGGAATTAATATTAAAAGAGACGGTAGGGTCAAAAAGAATCAGCTTTCTATGCACTTTAAATAAGTAAATCGATGATCTTGAAAAATGAAGATTTTATGGATTTGTACATAAATAAAAGTAGACACCATGTAAGCACCCAGTATTACCAACGAAAATTAGGAATTAATTTTCATTTGGCTCTATATTAACGCGAGTTATGAAAAATATTCATGTGACGTGTCATTCTATAGATTTCTGAAATAGAATTCAACTTACTTACGTCGTCTCAAAAAAAGTCGTCTCAACTCTCGTTTTTTCTTTCATATCCATTTCCAATACTGGTCATATAGACCATAATAGTCATTAAGGTCACATAAATATGGGTCACAAAATTCATATAAGTCACAAACGTCATCCAGGTTACTTATAAGTCATAAAGGTCATAAGGTCATAGATAAAATAGGTACTACAGGGCATAAATAAAGATCACAAAAGCCGTATGAATCACAAAGGTGAAAGTCAAATGTCATACGACAAATATCATAAAGGTCATAGAAGGCGTTTAAGGGTCAGAGGGGTGGTTGTCTGGGGTAGCCGTTGGGTGGACTACAAGAATAAATTGTTTTACGTTAAGAAATCAGTTATATCCCCTTGAGGGTGATTTTTGGGGGTGAAGAAGGGGTTATTGAGACTTTTCATCTACATGTTGAGAATTATCAACCTGCAAAATTTCAAGTAAACTAGCCGAAAGCCATTTTCCATAAGAAAAGTGCGGGGTTCTTTGACTAGCCGCCACCGGGGACGATACAAGAAAGTTTGGGCCACCCGGTACCCTCGCTCCATTCAACTACCGATCTGCTATGCTATACAGTCCAGTCCCTCAACAAGTAACGGTAATGTTTATGCACATGTTGCAACACGACGTAATCCAGCGCGTGACATACGATTCCGAGCAATTAGCCCGTGTAATTGCCCGCGACGTAATAGTCGGCCGCCCCCCGTCGCGCGCCGCCCCGCCGCCTGCCACTATACACTCCTAATTATGGCTCCATTCAGCTTTGACGCGAGAGCAAATTTGGCAGATGATGCCGCTCTAATCCCCCGCCGGCGAATACGTGGGAATTTTGCTAATGCGGCGCAGATTATGCGGTCGGATCGCTTGCATTCAGTTCGGGGTAATATAATGGATGGCGTCCGCATATGTATAACGCATACGTACATACGTATTAAGTCGACTATTGCTCTCCTACAAAGTACTACCTATTTACGGTATTAAAGATATTACAAATCAATGGGGAGAATCTCCCCATTGATTCACACCCAGTGGCGGCTCGTGCGTGTGTTACATGGGTGGGCACAGGGTGTGTCAGTAGGATTTCTCATTAACTACCAATGGCGCCGTAGGCGAAAATTTTTAAAATTTCCAAGGTAATGCGTGTTACTGACCCTTCAGAATTTCAAATTTTTATACAAAAATATAGACTTTCACAAGATTAATTTTTGGGATTTGGTAGCTTTTTGAAATAATATTTAATCACGAATATTGAGGGCTTAAATATATTAAAATAATGGGTGGCAACATGTGAAAAAAATTGGTATAGGTATCTTACCGTTATTTGTAGAGGAAATTAGCTCGCCTGTCCTTATTGTCCACAAAAATGTTAATCGCATTTTCATTAAAGTCCCGGATTTGTTTCACAAAATTTAATACAATTAATTATTTGGTTTAAAATATGTTTGTTTTTATCCACATTTTCATTGTGACGTCTTATATTTTCACGATAAGCACTATCAAGCTGTTGCCTTATGTCTACCTTTCCCAACACACTAAAATCTAAGATGTTATGTAAATGTTTTTCATTGTAGCTAGGATGTTTCTTAGCTCGTTCATTTAAATGTTTTAAATCATGAGTCATCAATAACTCACCCCTTCTTGAGTCCATGCACTTCGGTTGCCACCCATCACTAAACAAATAAAACAAAACAGTTCGTTTCTTTTAGGACACCCACATAACCACTTAAATCTGTCGTAAACACTACTATTAAAATTTCGTGAATAATTTCGCGATTTTCCTACGTCTGTTTTGGAAATTATCAGATCGGGTATCGGCCTTCCTAATCGTTTAATTTCCGTTCGGATCTCGTATGTAATATCTTTATTAGTCAATAAGAAGTCCACCGAATTTTGAACGACGCGACGATTGAACGTTTCACAATCAAAAACAGTAAAAACACACTTCTCAGCAAAGAAAATAAACAATAACACTAAAAACGGTCACTCAACAAGTATGGACCCGTTCAGCTGATTTTCGACCGATTTAACGATGCAATCGTCGCCAAACTTTACCAGCCACCGAAAAAGCCCGATTAAAAACGAGGGCTGGGCAATTGTGTGCCCACGCGCGCGAAATGCCAGGAATTCAGAGTACGGTGGCTCGGTGCTCGATCGACAGTCATATATATGTAATAAAAATCATTATTTGTGGTATAAAAGGAATAATAATTAGAATATGAATAGTTTGTCGTATACAATTAATTGATATTATTGTAACAGTAATTTATAGTAAATTAACACATGCAATCGGGTTAGTTTCGCAATAAGGATTCGGATCTGGAACCTGGGTAGGTAATCTCAATATTGTTGCGGCAACATCACTGGGCAAACACGCTACAGTTAATGCTCGAGATTCACTCGTTAACAATGTGTGCAATAGAGCGTATGCAGAACCACGCCAATGAGAGACGAATCTGCATATACGAGGTCTGGCTATTAAATAACCGAACTGATGCTGGTACCAGCGCGCTGCGAGCGTGTCGCGACAAGTTTGAACAGAACTGTGTCTGGTGATACTTTCCCCGCCCTGAACTCGCTGGACAAGCCAGTGGATCGCTCAGTTTGACTGTAACAGTCGTTGGAATTAGTCTACGCACCAGTGACGCATCGAAAAAATATTAAGTGTTCAGATGGAACAAGGGTTAATCCCAAGTTTCGTGTTAAACTGGGGAAAACTTTTACAGAAGCTTATGCAATGTTAAAAGAAGTGTACGGGAATGAATGTTTATCTCGCACACAAATTTTTGAGTGGTTTAAACGGTTTAAAGAGGGACGTGAAACGACCGAAGACGATCCGCGCCCCGGACGGCCCGCAACGTCAAAAATGGACGAAAACATTGAAAAAAATGGTAAATTAATCAGCGAAGATTATCGTCTAGGCATCCAGGGCTTGCTGATATAAGAGGAATCGACAAAGAATGTGTTCGCCAGATTTTGCATGAATCGTTTACCACGCGCAAAGTTGGTGTCAAAACTCCTCACTCCCGAGCAATAGGAATCAAGAATGAGCATTTGCGCTAACATTCTAAACAACATTGACACTGATCCAGGCTTGTTAGACACGGTGACACTGAAAGAGACAAGAATCGAAAGTGTGGAAGCGGTTAAAGCAAAAGCGAGGTTCTGAACCATCTGACAGAAGCGGACTTCCAGCACTGCTTTCAACAATGGAAAAGTCATATGGAGCGGTGTAGAGGTCGCCAAGTAGAGTACACTGAAGGCGAAAAAGTTGCTACTGTAATTGGTAACGAATAAAATGTGTTATGACAGCAGTTCGGTTATTTAATAGCCACACCTCGTATACACTGACAGTCAGGCTTTACTATTGGTTCTGGAGTGATGAACGGGCGATTCGAGGCTTGTCGCGGAATGCCACAATATAATGCAGGAATTAGCCAGACGCAACCAAAAGGTTGTACTCTGCTGGGCTCTTGGTTATAGTGGCAACAAAACAACGAGCAATGAAAGGACTTTCAGGGCCAAAACGGGTTTTCTTGGGCCAGAGCTGGCTCTTCTGATTCCCAAGACCCGCTATAAAACCACTATTAAAGTGGTTTTAGTGGAGAGTGGATAATATTGTGTCACTAAGAGGGATGCATGGAAAGAGGGCACCGTCAGTCAAGACTCTTCATTAAGGGCCCTGAAATAGGTGCCACAGTCAATGTTACTTGTAGGATGTGTGAAGAGAAGGAAACTCCCATCTATATTATTTGTCATTGCCCAGATTTGGCTGGTGTGAGAGCTACTCACCTAGCTTCCAGATATCTGAAACCTAGTGAAATTCAGAGGCTCCATAAACAGCATTCTGTCCTTCGTCAGGGGGGTGGACCTGTACAAGATCCTCTAACAAACGTGGGATTGCTCACAAATGGCCCAGAGGCTTTAGTGAGTGACTTTCCATGTGAAGGCCCTCCTGGGGAAAATAACTGGATAACATTTTAAAGTTTAAGTTGTGACTGGCTCAATTCATTTTTATAAATACGAAGGAGTGGGTTGCAGGTTAGCTCGCATACTGTATCACATGATGAGGTCACTGCAATGAGGTCAGTTATTAATGGTATTGATCACTTCAGTTATAACATAACTGCCCTGATTGCCATTTGTACTGCTCATCATCATTTGTCTCTTTTGTACTCGTACTATCTTGGTTGGTGATATTTTCATGATTCATGAGTAGTTGTATAATACCTTCTGTAATTGCCTTCACTTCAGTTGTTTCGCTGGCTTAATTAAATGCTTTGTAACTTTCAATACTAAATTAGAAGAAGCTAGCGGAAAATGATTACTTCATCAGTGGATATCGTCCGTTTTTTAATACTTTGTAGGTGGCAGTTAAAGCCGAGGAATAAGCGAAACTATTGGAACCCAGAAAACAGTTTTTTTTTTATTGGAACATACTTTATACAGTGAGGTCCATAAGTAACGGATAAATTCATTACTGAGATCGTAAAGAGGAATTGAGTGTTTCATATAATTTTCGCGTTAGTTACATAGCTGTTAATTTTTGCTCATAAAATGTGAAGATTCACGGAAATAGAAGGGTTTACGGTAAGAAGAAGACTAACCGTTCCGCCTACCACGTTGTGTATCGCTTGCCGTTCTTTAAGTAGGCGTTACGTTATCCTATTATAAATTTCGTGCGGAAGTTGAATGCAATTATTATTAGATCCCCGGGGGCGCATAAAGCTGGCATTAATTGAATGACGACCTTCACCAGTGCGATTCTCTCGGATAGGTTTGTAGATGTAGCTGAGCGGAAAATTGGTCGAGATAGCGGGAACTAATGCAGGCAGTTTAGCAATTACGCACTGGAGTCGGCCGTCTTTGTTCGGCATTTAAATCCTGTTGGGAACGCCGGAAAACTGCGACCAGCGGCGTATTTCGAGGTCCAGTTCTTAGAAAAAGGGACACCAAAAAAACAAAAGCGTAAAAGACAGGGGAGAGAGAGAGATAAACTGACCCAGCTGGCAAATGAAAGAAGATAGAAGGTTTATAGATTTGAGAACTGCTCACAGATTTTCAGGTCAGTGGCGGCTGTTGGAATTTGAAATTTTCATATGGGGGGGGGGAGGAAGCATTGGACCTACACCATATTTTAAGGAGTTATTACTAGACCCAAAATGAAGGCTAGAATAGCAAAACAACTTCAAACGAAACTTGCGAAAAAAAAATTTCAAAAAACGTCTGCAGCCCAGGAAATCTTGGAAACAGGCTGCAAAATATTTCCGAAATATATATACTATACAGGGTGAGTCAGAAAGAATGGGACAAGACTAAACTGGAGATACTAGACACCAAAATATTATGATTGAGCTCAACATGCCTTATACCAATGTCGCTGGTTTAAGAGATACAGCGTGTTCAAAGTTTAAATTTTATTCTGAAATTTCTTAATAATTGAGAAAGTTTTGATAGTATAAATCTGAAACTTGGTAGCTTTATGTTTTTTGGTGTGAGAATTACGAATTTTAAGCTTATTTGACGTTGCTCCTAGAGGGCGCTAGTTTCACCGTACCTGTTGAATCATGCATAAAACAAGTCGAGAATCTAAAAGAACGCTCAATTCTACAGAGAAAAGGTACTCTTGTTTAGGTCCTCTAAATCTATCGGTTTTCAAGTTATTTGCATTTAAAGGGTTTAATGTATTTTTGTTAATTTAAACTTTGAACACGCTGTATCTCTTAAACCAGCGACATTGGTATGAGGCATGTTGAGCTCAATCATAATATTTTGGTGTCTAGTATCTCCAGTTTAGTCTTGTCCCATTCTTTCTGACTCACCTTATAATTTTGATGGTTTTCGCAAAATTTTACAATAGCTACCTATTATAACTATTACACAATTTCGGAATTACGCACCCGAGATTTGCTGGAGTAAATAAGAGAAGATACAAGGCTTATTGAATTTGAGAACTTTTGGTCACTGGTTTTCAGGCCAGGTGGAATCTGAAATTCTCGTATTCCATTCCCATGCAACATTTTTTATTGTTGTCTTTTCTGGAACATTTTCATTTTCAGCTATTGTAAAATCTCAAAAATGAAATGCTGGGGTGAAATATCAATTCAAATTATCATATATTTTACACATCTCAAAATTTCGAAAAAATGACAAGTATCGAAAGACAAAAGGTATGGAACAATAAAATGGCATTCAGATATCTAATGATGCCTATTAAGGTCGAAATAGGGATTTGTAGTTTTAGGTGGTGAACGACGAAGAGAGGAATTATGTCTAGGCATTTGTGTGCAATTTGATATATTCATTAGATAAAGCAATTTCTAAAAATGGAGTATTTTATAGCCAAACTTGAGTGATTATATGCTTCATTAATATTTCGAAAAATTCAGAATGAGATTCTCTGATTCAAAACACTAGTTTCTGGAAATGCTTCAACGATATACGGGCTGTTGAAATTAAAAAAAATATATCTGATCTGATTTTTATTAATCTGAAAAACTATTATGCCATTTAATTTTAATATTGAAGCGAAATACGAAAAACAGTAGAGAAACAAAAGTTGTATTTCTAATTGTGTAATCTGAAAAAAATATTTCAAAACCGATAAAAAGCAATGCCCTACTATATTTTTGCTCATTAATATAAACTGAGATGCCCTCTGGGACACCACTGGATTAAGCAAATTAAGTAGAATTGCATCAAAAGCTGCCCATTATTTTTATAAACAAACACACGAAGGTTCTAGAAAATCGAATGTTTTTTAAGACATCAGTAAAAACAGACACAAACAAAATGAGTAAAAAAAGAAATTTTTTATTTTCAACACCCTGTATCTCGGAAACTAAGCGTTTCCGGAAACTAGTTAATACAATCCTCATTTTCATGCAAGTAATCTCATCCTCAATTTTTTCACAACATTAATGAAACATCCTATATATTTATTTAGGACGTCAGATTTAACCAATTTGCATGTTTAAAACGGATAAATATTTGTAGAAACCCATAGTTAGACATGAAAACTAAGGTTTGTTTTTGCAGCACTTTCTGATGGTTTGCAAACTATCAGAAGCCGTCGTCTAGTCCAGTATCAACAAGTCGTATAGAGTTTAGGACGTAATAGGTTTGTTTCTGCAGCATGGACTGATGGTTTGCAAATTATCAGAAGCAGTTGCCCAGTCCAGTATCAACAAGCCGTATGGAGTTTAGGATGTAATATTGTATTGGGCGACTGCTTCTGATAGTTTGCAAACCATCAGAAAGTGCTGCAAATACAAACCTTATATTTTACTGGGCGACTGCTTCTGACAGTTTGCAAACCATCAGAAAGTGCTGCAAAAACAAACCTACACTAGTAATAACTTCACTTCATTGCTTCATTTCTTCATAATCACCAATTTCTTAGACTAGTGGTATAGTCCAATTGATAAAAACACTCCACCTTGCATTAATTAGGACAAATTATTTTTTTTGTAGGTCTGTTTGGTATAAGGTGGGAAATGTAAAACTAAGTTTTCGACCTCGAAAGCCGGGGGGAGAACTTTTGGCAGGTGAAAAACCAAGAAATTTTCGCACTTTTTTTAGTTTTTTGCGTATATCTCCTGAACGACTCATGCTACAGAAATTTTTATACGTTCCGAAATTGAAGTAGGCAAAATGTTTTACAAAATGCATTGTTAAATTTAATTGTATGCCATGTGGTTCGCATTCTACGGACATTTGAAAATCGACGTTGATGCTGTTGCCTCATAAAAAGTAGATGCCGTTTTCTTTAATGCAGGGTTATTTTCAAGGACACATATTTTGGTCATGGCATGTCCAAAAGGGAATGACATTGTGTGACAACCGGAGAAGGCGTGAGCAAAAAAGAATCCGTCAGGATCATACTTATACGATGATGTTGAGAAGAATGTGCCAGGTTTGCCACTCTTTCCTGGTTTCAGCATGTATAAGTTAGCAACACAAGAACGTCAACATCTTCGCTGATTATAAATACACAATCGAAATTGGAAGATTAAGACAAAGCTGTTTTCACAATGAGAATATCGGCATCCTCTGCTGCCTGTAACATTTTTATGCAATTCGCATCGAAGTGTGTTTTCAACATCTGGATTAGATTGTTTTTTGTTTTTCTGGGACACAACAGGAAGAGTTATTTCTTAGAAGGTGATGCCAACTGATGTGATGTGTTCATTTTGGAAAGACGAACCCATCTAAATAAGTCGATTTTCAAACTTCCGTAAAATATGAACCACACGACATACCTTTGACCAATGTATTTTGTAGGAAATTTTGTCTACTTTAATTTCGGAACATATATAATTTTCTGTTGCACGAGTCGTTTAAGTGATATAAGCAAAAAACTAAAAAAAGGGCGAAAATTTCGTGGTTTTCCGCCTGCCAAAAGTTCTCCCCCCCCCCCCCCCCTCCACGGCTTTTGAGGTCGAAAACTTAGTTTCACTCTTCCCACCTTATACCAAACAATCCTATACAAAAAATCATTTGCCCTAATTAATGCAAGCTGAACCCTTCTGAGGCTACGCATCAACTGGGCTAATAGGAGTTACTCGAAATTTCAACAACACTGAAAAGTTCTACGACAGACTGGAACCGGTGGAATGAGGGTTGTGAAACCTCTCCCCCCACCCCGTACGTCACTGGTCGGAAGCACCTCGACGGCTTCCGCTGAATCCCCCGAACTCGGAGCTTATCGTGCCGCCCTTATCTCTGATGACCACCAGTCGATTTACTTTCGAATCTTTCTTGCAGAACAAACATAAAACTTTCGCCTCGACCATCCGAAAAGCTGTTTAATAGTTTCATCAGCATACACCCGGGCATGTCCGCAGTTCAAAGTTCAAACCTTGATTTATTTATTTCCTGTCCGGGGAACTTTCCAGTGTAAGAGCGAAAGCCGCTCCGCTGTGCCCAGCCGTAAGTATAGAATTAGAGAATGAAAAGTTCTATTCGCAGTGAAATGATAAATTCCATGATAACATTTTTTTGGATACCAGAAAGTTTTAACGCGAGATTGGAAACATTTAAATATCTCCGGACAATATTCTTTTTGCGTTTTTTAGGTCGTTTGTGTATTGAAATTGATTCTCAGAGACTAATTCAAAAGTTTTGCATTTCGTCCCATACAGACAACAAGGGTTCCACAAATTACCCTTTTATTAGCAGTGTAGTGCTTACAATCAGCATTTTATAATGTTTTGTTATGCATCACATACTAACATTAAGTCTAGTTTATTCCGCGTGACACTGTACACGTACACATCTATTCGATTTGCAACGTTTTGATTGTCTTCATCAATTACAGATTTTAAATCAATCAGATTTAAGTAAATTTGTTTTCATGAAGTCTGTAAATACCCTGTATACATAGCAAATAAAGTATGTTTCATCATGTTAAAAATCAGAAGTGTTGCTATAACCCATAATAAATTTGTGCTTTCATAGTAGGCACGAAATGGCCTCGACTCCCGACTTTTTTTTCTAAAAGGTTAGGAAATTTCCCGTAGAAAACGCTCGTGAAAGTTTCAGAGCGAAATTCAAACTTTATACTAGGGTTTGTCCGGAAAGTAATGTCAGTAATTTTTTTCCCGAGACCGTACGCGCCAGCCCGCATTTTACGTGCTGGGATTGTGGTGGGGGGATCTGGCAACAAGATCCAACAAGCGTCAGTTGGCTACCGATCGTTGTAGCGGTCGCATCACTCGTTCTTTAAGAGTCGTTACAGTGACCCCGTGCAAGAAAAAATGCAACGTTCGCTTGAGCAACGGATGGCGATCAAGTTTTGTGTGAAACTGGAGAAGAGTGCTGCGGAAACCATTCCAATGTTGAAGAAGGTTTAATTTCCGAAACATTAGACATTAAGAAAACCATTGTTAACGAAATTGTGTCGGAGTCTTTAGGAATGAGGAAGGTGTGCGCGAAGCTCGTGCCAAAAAGTGCTAACGGACGATCAAAAAAGCGAGGCGCGTCGAAACCTGCCAAGAACTTTTGGACACCTGCGAAGACAACCACGCTTTCCTTGATGACGTCATTACCGGGGACGAAAGTTGGGTCTTTGAATACGATCCAGAGACGAAGAGGCAAAGTGCGGAATGGCACACGTCGAACTCCCCTCGCCCCAAGAAGGCCAGGGATGTCCAGGTCAAAGATCAAGACAATGCTGATTTTTTTTTTATTGCCGGGGATTGGTACATCATGAGTTCGTTCCGCAGGGGACAACCGTAACCGGAAAGCTTTACGTCGAGGTGCTGAAGCGGCTGAAACGCAGGGTGAATCGCGTCCGCCCAGACATCTCAAAATCCTGAAAGCTTCACCACGACAATGCGCCTTCGCACACCTGCTTCCTCGTGGCCGATTACCTCGTCAAGGCAGGCATCACCGTTGTTCCCCAGCCTCCCTACAGCCCCGATGTGGCCCCCCAGACTTTTTCTGTTTCCGCGCCTCAAAACCCCAATGAAAGGACAGCATTTTGGGTCGGTGATAAACATTCAGAAGGCTTGCACCGACGCTTTAAAGGCGATTCCGGAAAACGACTACCGTGCGGATTTTGATGCGTGGAAGACCCGCTGGAACCGATGTGTGGACGCAGGAGGAATGTATTTTGAAAGTTTCTAAAGATTTACACATAAAACATATAAAAACCATTTTTCAAAGCCCACTGACATTACTTTCCGGACAAACCCTGTATTTTTTTTTTCGTCATTTTTCGGGAACGCCTTTTTCAGCGCGCAGCAGGTATATGAGAGCGGTCGGCCCTAGTGAAAGTTTTATCTATTGTATCTTACTTTGAAATTCCCAAGGCTGGATTTGTATACTTGAGAGTATTATATACATATACATATAAATGTGTATATACAGCAAACGGCACTCTAATGCGTACATAGCCGAATGAAGGGCAATTGATAATTTAACTTCTGTGTTCAGTAGTAGATACATGAGGTGAGAACCAATCGCGATCCAATCGCTAGCGCAGGCGTATGAAAGGCATCCGGTTTGTCGGTAGGGCTGTTTGAGTTAAAATTTAAAATACCATTTTATATTTTATTCTGGTCTAGTGCCTGATTAGAAAAGTGCGTATCATCAATCAATATTGTCATTTGCCAATGATTTTACGTATGTATGTAAGCTAAAACATATACGCCAGTACATCTCTTTCGAACAACTATTCGCATAATAATATAAAATATAAATTAACCAAACGACAACAAACGTCTAGTCCCTGAGCGCTGGCGCAGTTTGAATTTAATATGCGCAGATGCAGTTCTGTCTGCGATTCGCCGAAATTTCGTACGCGGAGCCGAACCATTGGACCGTTCGTTCTGCCATGTTTCGCTGTTGTCATATCAACATAATATTCCTATTAGATATTTTAAAATTGTTTAACAGCTGTTTAAAGTAATATTAACTGTTTAAAATGATTTCACACTAGTTGGGTTGAAAAAAGATAACAGTAAACTTTATTATATGATACGCAACGTAGTCTGAAAATTAAATTGGCTTATATTAATTGATCGTACATCAATGCATTTTGTGAATATAGGGTTTTTATAATGACTTATTAGCAGAGTTAAGAGTTACAGTTAGTTCTGGCAACGTTGCTCTTTAGATTTCTGCTAAGCCCCCCTCTTAGCTTTATGTACAACAAATACCCCGATCTAATAGTAAACTTTCCGATTTTGGATATGCTGAATCCAAATTTCATATTTTTAAAGTCCAATAGTGGTAGGAGTATTAGTAACAGCCATTTTTGACCATTTTTTTGTTTTTTTTTAGACCATATCTAGAAGTAGCTACTTTTACTATTTTTAACAACCACTACTATTGGCAACTATTATTTACTATTGGCAACCACGATTACTCAAAAACTACTCGGCCGATTTGGCTGAAACTTTCAAGGATTCTTCTTTATACTCTTAGATTGTCTTTAAACCCAGCCTGTCTTGTCTGTTTTGGAATGTTATGTTGCAAAATTTAATTACTAATAGAAAAGTGTCTGAAAAAAATACGGAAAATCACCGATTTTCTCGAAAAACTTCTGCCAAACGTAGAATTTTATTTTTTTTTTTTAATGTTTTGGAGTTTACCGACAAATTATATGTATTTTTAACTATAAATTTTATTTCCTGGACTGTTACAGATGAACATTACGACGTCCAGAGTGGTTGCCGTTTTTTTTGTAGGTCCACTTTGCGCCAGCGTGCAGCCGCCATTTTGTTTTGAAAAATAAAAAAAATTGAATTCTTCATTCTTATCTTAACAAATATACAAAGTTTAAAAATTATATAGCTATATATAATAAGATTAAATAAAACCTTTTTGGTAAAAAAACGTTTTTTAATGCGTAATTTTAGCCCGTCTAATTGTACTTTGTTTATTATTAAGGGGGTCTTAATAATACACAAAGTACAATGTGTATAATTCAATTGTGTTGGTTTTAGAATATGGACCACTCTATACATCATAAACAGCAGCATTGATAGCCATTCTATACACGTGCATAGGAACTCAATTGAAGTATACATGAACCACTAGTGCATAACCGGTTCTAACAGTTTTTGAACGTTTGTGATTAACTGAAAGTCCATCAAAACTGGCTTGATTGGTAGGTGCATGGTCGGAAGACTCCACCTGGATAGCGTCGGAACAAATTGAATTTTATTTTGTTTCTCGTATTTCATTAAATTTTCAATTATGCCGGGTTTCCATCAAATTTATTATAGAGAACTAAAACTGTTCCAGCCACCCAAACCTAAAATCTTTACAACCTACGCAGGCAGCGACGACATTTAATTAAATTAGTTATGATTAAATTGTGGCTGAAGTGAAATTTATGCGCATAAGAGGCAACTTCTTTAGCGGAGATACTTTTGGGGCAATTAATTTTAATATTAAACGGGGTTATTAAAAAATGAAGTTTTGAAATGAGGTATACTTTGTGCAAAATAAAAACCGATGCACCTCACCGATGACGATATTAAATGAGTGCAGATACCACCAAAAAAAAAAAACTGGACGTTTTTCCACGGAAACACCGAACTACTACACTTTTCTCGACGCGCGTTTCGCCAACCAAGTTGGCATCTTCAGGAGAAGATTAAAACAGTTTTAATCTGCCAAGATGCCAACTTGGTTGGTGAAACGCGCGTCGAGAAAAGTGTAGTAAGTTCGGTGTTTTTGGGGAAAACGTCCATTTTTTTTTTTTTTTTTGGTGGTATTACTGCACTCATTTAATATCGTCATCGGTGAGGTGCATCGGTATTTATTTTGCACAAAGTATACCTCATTTCAAAACTTCATTTTTTAATAATCCCTGTAGATGACTATACATTGTTTTGTTTAGTATACAATCGAATAGCAGTTTCAGTATCTTCCTTTTGGTTCAATGAAAGCAAAAAACTAAAATGTTTGGATCAGTTTGATAGTTTTAGCGCAATCAGAAGGGCCTTTTGAAATAAATCTATAAATATCTATGTACGAGAAGTTTGTAGGTACAAATATTCTTTATTAGCTATAGCTCTCTCTATAGCAGTGTCGCTTGAGTGGGCAACAACCGAGTGAAGATAACCGGCAAAATAATTGATAGCGGCATATTTCGAATAGGAAAACAAGCAAGTTTGATGGTGCACTGTAATTTATTTGCCGCCAGGTTGTTCGTTTTTTTTCCAGTATCGGCCGACGCATTACTCTTTGTTGTTTGTGACATGCATACAATCGATATCCATACCTGCGCTGCAAACCATTTTAAAACTTTATGCATTTAAAGTGCCAATAAATTAAAATAAGTGACATTTTACTCTGGCATCTTTAGAGCATAATATTTTTTTCTTGAAAGTATCATCCTTAAGCTTTAATTTTTCTTTAAAGTATCATCCTTAAAATTTAATTTCCTTTTTTTAAAATATTGATTTTACTCCAAGTTATGATTTTTTTAAAAAAAAGTATTTTTTCGCGTTTTCATTTGTTTACACAATAATAATGTCAAAAACAATTAATAAATCGAAAAAATAATAACTCTTCTTTGGACTAGGATACTAAGTTAAGTACCATGAATTTTTTCAGATTTTTGAAGCACTTTAAGGCACTTTATTAAGGGCCAGACTCGAAATACCCAGCGTTACCATGTGAAGGTGCCGAAAAATACGTTACCATTTAAGGGTTAAGAGAAAATGTATACAAACAATAAAAAATAAATAACTGCAGTGTTTAGAAAGATATTAGGAATATACTACTTGTTGAATCGAAATGCATGATTATTAGGGTCTGGAAATGTGTGCTGCAACGCAGGGCTCGGCACTTTAAAACTCTATGATAATGAAAGTATAAACCGTATTTTTTAAGCGCCTTGTATATTATATACGCGTGTATTTCTTGTCCGTGCTATGTCCGGAATTGACCCTTCCCGATAACGCTCCAGAACCCGCGTATGCGCAATAGGACGCTATCCCGGTGCAGGAGAGCAAGATATTCTAACGGAGTTTAACACACGAGACGGCAAACATTCCGAACCCTAATTATTAATATTTATTTATTTATTTATTGCTTCTGTGGACATACGAATCAAACAGCAAGAGTTCCATTTAGAGAACAAGCTAAAAATAGTACGATAGTAGATCAGACTACAACTAATCCGTCAGACTAATTTCATAGAGCCTAAAACTTTATTTAACTAACTTTAGTGTTGGTTGGGGCGTTGCTCTAAAAGACCATTTGGAAAAAGCAACTGATTTCAAGGGTACTTCAAAAATAAAATATCAAACAATGTTTAGTGTATGTCAAGAATAAATTTCTAAATAAATAAAAGAGCTGACGACTTGTCTATAATTGAGAATGAAACAAAGATCGTCGTGTTGACTTTCTCTACCAATTTCACATTTTTTTAGCACAAGCCGCCACTGGTTTGTATATATAATTTATGTGTAGGAGAAATTGAATAAAATAGGTATGTGTATGACTATACAGCGAATTTTTTATAACATATCATGACGGCTTAACATTTCCATAACTTTCTCCCCAGTATTCCGTTTTTCATCTTAAAACGCTTAGTAGCTCGATACGACGCTGTCAAAAACAGTAACGGCTTCCAGACATAAAAGCTAGGGTATTTAATTTAAATCTAAAATCGTCTGTAAATAAAATATTTAAATAGGCGGCACGGAACATCCGTTAAGACGCTGTCGGCGTACGTTTTGCTTTTATGACTCGACTATAAAATTAAACGCCTCGAAACAACGTAATTGCTAGAGTTGGCCGAAATGTGCCGTAGGACATAGGCGTACGCATCACAATATAATACATGTAATATAAGAAAGTAACTGATATTAAACATAGTTACAAAATCAATAAATTCACACTTTTTAACCATGTATGTACGTAAAACTTACCCTCTTAATTAGCTTGACGACGTAGCTTGGTTAGCAGTACTATCACGAACAGGAGAAGATTCGTAAAAACTTTGTAGCGTCAGCTAAGATTCTCCGAGGTGTGGCTATTAAATAACCGAACAGATGTCGCTGCGAACGTGTCGCGACAAGTTTGAACAGAACTGTGTATGGCGATACTTTCCTCACCCTGAGCTCGCTGGAAAAGCCAGTGGGTCGCTCAGTTCAAACTCTTCAGTCCCGAGCAAAAGGAATCAAGAATGAACATTTGCGCTGACATTCTAAACAACATTGACACTGATCCAGACTTGTTAGACACGGTGATTACTTGTGATGACAAGAGGCGAAAGTGCGGAAGCGGTTAAAGCAAAAGCGACGGAGGTCCTGAATCAGCTGACAGATGCGGACTTCCAACACTGCTTTAAACAACGGAAAAGTCGTACGGAGCGGTGTAGAGATCGCCAATGGAAGTACACTGAAGACGAAAATGTTGCTACTGTAATTGGTAACAAATAAAAAGTGTTATGACAGCAGTTCGGTTATTTAATAGCCACACCTCGTATAGTTGTTTTCGAGATTCTTGTTCGCTGTGATGAAAGTATATGCTTATATTTTGAGAACAACCGTTCGATATCTACTGAATCAAATTGATCAAATCTGTGATCAAAATGTTGCGTGTGCCTTTTACAGTTGAATATACCCCCAAAAACCATGCAAAGTTACATTATGATCCATCGAACCGTTTGCTTGTTGCAAACGGTCAAACTTTGAAAAAAATAAGGAGTCGCGTTTTTTGAGCTTAAACAGGTCCTAATCATGGTTATAGTCAAACAAAATTTTTTTTCGAACGTGTTCACATTTTTTTTTCATACCGATGAAATTAACAAAACAAATTTCAAGTTTTTTTTTTTCGAAAATTGAAACAACATTTTTTAAAGCTAAAACTTGAAAAAATTTTGATTTTCATCAACTTTAATTCAAATTAAATTAAAAATTGATGGTCAAAAACATCAAACAGACAGAGGTGTGTGTAAAAAGCGTAAATCCGATCAAAAAACGTGACCCTTTATTTTTTTTCAAAAGTTTGACCGTTTGCAACAAGAAAACGGTTCGTTAGATCGTAATGTAACTTTGCATGGTTTTTGGGGGTATATTCAACTGTAAAAGGCACACGCAACATTAGTCACTTCATGAAGATTTAATTTCAGCGGTTGATGTTCTGAAAATCCATCAATTACAAGTTTTTTCCTGTTTATTCAAATTCATGTCAAGGATAAAAAAAGTTTTCCTCACAAATCACAGCAGAACCGTGTAGGGGGTTTATTCCAGTTTTCAGAACTGTCCTTAGATTTTCTGTGCTACCGTTGGTTGCGGAGATATCGTCGATCAAAGACAAAAGGGTCCTTTTTGATTTAAAGTTCGATATCTCAGCAACAAACAGTCGTATCAAGATTTAAAAAAAAAAGCAAATTGAAGCTGAATAAACAAGCTATCCGGTTCATGCCATGGCTAAGTTAGAAAAATATTTTTTTCAAGCTCGTGGACTTGAAAAAAAAAGCAAAAAAAATTCGAAAAATTTTCTTCTCACACTACTTCATAAAATTGCGCGAAACATGTAGCTTTAAACATTTTTTTGCAGAAATATTTCGAAACTAGAAACTTGAAGCTTCAAAATGCTTTTTTTAGACCTCGATAAGACCATTTTTCACTGAGATACAGCATTATGAAAAATCACTAAAAATTCGGAAAACATTTTTGACCCTTTAATTAGTGTATAACGTTTACAATAGTACGTTTTTTACAGTCAGTTGTCTCGTCAATACATAACCACAGCCGTGTATTTTTTAATATGCTTGTAATCCAATTTAGTCGCTGCGTACATTTCGTAGATAGTTGCGTAACGTTATGCGACCTGGTACCGGCATCTTTGAAACGTATTTATTCCAGAACTCCCGAAATGATTGTTTATCGAGTACATTCAGGGGTACATCACAGGCAGTTAGCATTAAAAGTAAGTCGAACATAAACTGATGACTCAAGGGCACACCCTCTTTTTTATTTTTATGTTTCACACTATATAACAATTTTTCCTTACAGACTCTACACATTATTGCGCTACCATAAAATAAATCTTCGAAATCATCGATGAATTTATTCACTTTGTCAGCAAACGGTAGTTTTTTTAGGTGTTTGACATTTTATTATTAATGTGTAATATTAACGTCGACGACGTAGATACTTCGAACACACTAATAATGCTAGAGTGTGTCAGACGGTCGGGAGTAGGGTAAAATAGGCTCGTGGTGAATCAGGACCGAACTCAGGAAAGCAATACAAAATTAAAATATGGTAGAGACATTTACCCAAATACATATCGTCTATTCAACATATCGTCGTCAAGATGTAATGCATGCGCTAAACATGTCACGTGGGTCATATTTTTAATGTGTGCGTTTTAGGCGCTCAGCTGCGTTTCGCATATAAGCGGCTACATCTGTGACAAACACCAGTAAATTGTCATTGTCAACATACATACATAAATCCCAAATGTCCTGATTTTGTAAATAGTTTTCATTCAGCTTATTTTCAATGTTATCGGTGTTGTAAAAAATTCGATCAGATTAATTCCGACGTAAAGTTCCATGCTTTTCAGAATATGGCCTTAGAATTTTTCAGAAATTGATTTTAAAAACGTTCATTCGCATATATATGTATTTAAAGTTTAATAGTCTCCAAAAGTATACATTTTTGTAAAGATTTCTCAAGAAAAAAATGGAATTTTTGAAGGATACTCTTTTCGGGATTTTTAAAGACGATTTTTGATTGTTCCAAAAATCACGAAATCGAATTTTCCAAAAACGTTATTTAAAAAATCTGAAAATATTGAGAGCATTTTGAAATTGATTCTAAGACATTTTTATTGTTAGAACATTTGAACTTAACATTTATTGTTAGAACAACTATGAATTTTATACAAAACATATTTTAGTTTCGGCCGCTATTTTGTTTTACAATTTTTAAAAATAATACAAAGCCATTTACTTTAAATTTAGGTCTCCAGGACGCGATTTTTTCCGGTATAGAACCCGGGGATTACCTGCTTCATAAATAAATTCAAGTCTAGATTTTTTGTCGAATAAATCGTAATTTTGTTACATTTCTTTATATATTTTTTATACCAATTTAAAAAAAAGTCGAAGGCCATATTCTTAACAAGCATTACATTTTACGTCGGAAATGACCTGATCGAAATTATTTCAGCCCTGGGTACTTTGAAAATAAACTATTACACGATACACAACGTTTTACTTACGTAATTAAATAATGCAAATTGAAGTCCTGACGTGGGATTCCGCATATTTTATTGCAGTCTAGTCGGGAGAAACAACTGAATCCAACGGCGCGCTCGTACCTGTCGCGCGCCGCTATGTTGCGGCACGATCGGCCAACCCTAGCATTTGCGAAGGAATAGTGCGAACGTTCCCGCTCTAAGCGGGAAATTACTATACTTTTATTCGCCGCAGAGCGGCCCTCTCGGCTTTAATCCCCTTAAACATTAAATTAAAAAGGTAAATGTTCGCGAGAATTTTACGACGTGCGGTCTGACCGGCTTCGGATTGCAAACGGTGGCCAGCACACAAACTAAGCCCACCTATATAAAACCTGAAGCGGGAGGCGAAGGGTGCGGGATGGGTTGCAGTCGATTTTAGGCTTTTAACCTTTTGTTGCAGTACAGTGCAGGGCCGCACCTATTATGTTTAAGTATTTTAATTAGTAATTTTAGATGACTATTTAATCGTATAACTAAAATATATTGGTCAAACAGTAGTCCAGTTGCCAGGAATTTTTATTTTTTTGGCGGAGCTTTAATTATTATTGAATCCAATGTATGTTTTCCCGTAGAATACAATGGTGGGGGTCCCTACAGTCAAAAGTGTGAGCTTCATTAGTTATTTAACAATTTATGCAAAAAAAAACACGTTTTTTTCACGTTTTAGCTTATACCTCAGTTCCCTGGCACTTTTTGTATAGCACATACATTTAGAAAGTTGTTCTATATTAAATTATCTAAATTTTAAGCCCAACCGGAAGTCGCTAGAGTTTTTTTTTATTATTATTACAAGAATTTAGCGTTGAAAGTTGCAAAACTCCTTTTATTTTGACATGTTTTTTCTTAACTAATGAAATTGTTAGAGGGCTGAAAATTCTCGGAGAATATGCTCCCAGTATTCTAAGGAAGTGCTATAAATTTCACGGTGATCGGTTGTTAACTTTTCGAGTAATTAACGATCGAATTTTTTGAAATTTTCCAAAAATGTCAATTGTCAAGGCTTTTTTTCCGTAAAAATTAAAAATAAACTCGATATTCCTTCATTTCTCGGCGAGCTACCCAAGATAAAAATGTCCCGCTACGACATCAGGAAGCCGAGATAATGAAGACTTTTTCAGCGTCATCGATTTGAAGCGCCCGAGTTCGCTTTCGGTAGCGCCGCGCCCGGCAGCCAGTCTCTCCCCCCACTCCGTCCCGCCAGGCGTCCGAGCGCATACCGCAGCCGTAGCGTCAACTGCAACCAGTGCTTTTTAACAGTTAAAGATGGCCAATCGATGTGCAGTATTTTTTTTATTGAAGATATAACTCTTTAACTGCAAACCCTGTAAATTTCAGCCCTCTAGGTATTATACAATGGGCGTGGGAATTAAAAATATATATATATGTCCGTTTCCTGAAGTCGTAGCGGGATTTTTATTTTAAATACGCGTCTTGAAACGCAATTTAATGATATTTTGGTAAGGAACTTCTTAATTTCAAAACCGCAATGCTACAACGTCATATACGTCACGCATACAAAGGTGGTCGCGTATAAAACCTTATAAAATGGGCTGTAATTAATATATTTCAAAATGTCAATAAGCGTCATAAACTTGAAGAGAGTTGTGATCTTTCTAGCCCTATCCGGTCAAAATCGAAGCTTCCTGTAAGAAATGGCGCCATTGTTAATTAAGAGATAAAAAAAATCGATCGTTAATTACTCGAAAAGTTGACAACAGATCACCGTGAAATTTATAACTCTTGTATAGAATACTGAGAGCATATTTTCCGAGAATTTTCAACCCTGTAACAATTTTATTCGTTAAGAAAAAACATGTCAAAATAAAAGGAGCTTTGGAACTTTCAACGCTAATTGCAATAATAAAAAAAAAACTCTAGCCACTTCCGGTTGGGCTTAAAATTTAGGTAATTTAATATAGAACAACTTTCTAAATGTATATGCTATACAAAAAGTGCCAGGGAACTGAGGTATAAGCTAAAACGTGAAAAAAAACACGCTTTTCTTGCATACATTGTTAAATAACTAATGAAGCTCACACTTTTGACTGTACGGACCCCCACCATTGTATTCTACGGTAAAAAATATATAGGGTTCAATAATAATTAACGTTTTGGACGCTTTTTTATCCCTGGCAACTGGACTGTACTATTCTTTGATACACCCGTTGAATACATCAGTATAGTAACCCGTCACTGAGTATTTCGTCATATTTCCTATCACATTGACGTAACCGTATTAAGTACGGCCCTGGCACGTAACAAAGAGTTAGTCCCCTAAACCCACCTATAAAACCCACATTGGGGGTGAAAAGTGCAGAATGGGTTACAGTTGATTTACTTCGGGAATATAAAAACTCGCGTTAAAACCGGTACGGAATTTGCTAGTCTCTTTTTCGGCTGGACGATGAGAGTTCTATTTTCACGTCGGGTTTTAGTGCCGTCTTCCGTTACATGACCTCAGCGAAATGACCGCATTCACGAGTAATATTCTTTTATATCCCTTTGATAAAACTGCGTTAGCTAAAACACGGGAGTTTATGCTCCCTCGAATGAATGTAAATTTTACTTATCATCGCAGTGGAATTTCTGGGGGTCTTTGACCAAGTGCTCGGACAGCAAGCAAATCCTATTGGAAATTATGGGAAAATTCTCATAGTCAATACGTCTACGTGTCATTATGTTTTTTTTTACAATGACAAATATATCAAGTATGTACGATTACGGTTAAATTTTCAAGATTTAAATTCTCAAACCGCACACTGGTGCTAATTCGCACCAGTAAAATGTCTGCCCCCCACTACAGAAAATATTTCCCCAACCCCCGTATTCCGTGCCAGTGTTGACATACTTATTCGTGCTATAGCTACCGAGTGAGCGACATCCAAAATTCTAATTGGTGCATATTTGCACCTGTGTGCGGTTTACGTCTGCGAAATTGTGGTTAACACAGTAGTTGTCGACATATACCTAACTGTGGACGACGTATGTTCGTATTTGTATTTTTCAACAAATAGTTGATTGTTCAATAAAAATGTATTTCTTCTTGTGTAAACTATTCCTTTCTCTCGATACCATGATCTGGAAATTAGAACTGAAACTAAAGAAGAGAAATGTTTAATGTTTTATTAATATTAATTATTAATATTCCAGATGGCTCATAAGATTTTTAAAATAGTGCTTTTTGTCACCAACACTTTGATGTCACACATTTCAACACTTACTTAAGAATTCTGAAGAAAAAATGCAATCAAACATCAAATACCTGGAAATATTAACTAACCCAAAATAAGGCTTGATTTTAATGCACCGATATTAGGTGGATTTGAAAACAAAATCTTGCTGACTCTGTAAATACATCTGCATCCCGAGCATCCGCACGGGACCGGCGTACTAGAGTCCCAGTGTGCGTTACTAGGTATGGTCAGTGGCGTGCGTACGCACGGGCAAAAAATACACGCCTATATACACTAGTAACAAAAATTATAGGATATTAAAAAAATTCCAAATTTTTGGTGATTTTCAACGAGGGATAACTCGAAGAAAAATGGTCGTACAGAAAAAAAAAAAAGGAAATTTTAGTCTCAAGTGTCTGGTTTTCAGATCTGGATTTAAACATTTTTTAGCGGGAGCGGTTCTCACGTAATCATCCGAAAACCAAAAAAAAAAAAAATTCCAAATTTTTGCTCGTCTTTAAAATGGTATGTGGACTTCAAAAAAATGTTTTTCATCATGCGACCATAAAGCTCTTTTAGACAGTTTAATCAGCTTTAATTTGACCTCTTAACGAGCTCCGTACGATGATTTGCCGCGGAGTTATCGTCGATCAAAGCAAAAAGTCCTTTTCAACTTTGACAATAAATTACTCGGGAACTAATGATCGTACAGAAAATGGAAGGGTTTTGGAAACTGCAAAACTTTCTCTATAAGACACAATCGGGGGCGATTGATAAAAAAAAATTTTTGAAGCGATAATATCGTTAGTCTCTATATTTGTCCTCTAACTCATTTGATTATTTATTTATCTGTTTATTACAGTTTTGTCATTTCTTTTGTTTGTCAATTTATTATACCTGTATGTTACATTTTCTGTGTTTGTTAGTCACACATTTTATTTTATTTTTTTAATTATATGATAACCAGTTCACTTTTGCACACCTTTTTTAAGAATGTAAATTATACATACATGTTTAACCCACTTGCAGGGTTGCACTCAAAATTATACCAAATTTTCCAAATATCCTTAAATTGGCAAATTTTTAACTTTTTTCAGCCAACATTATCGCTTAAAATTTTTTTATCAGTCGGCCCCGTTTGTGTCTTATAGAGAATGTTTTGCAGTTTCAAAAAACCCTACCTCCATTTTCTGTACGATCATTAGTTCCCGAGTAATTGATTGTCAAAGTTGAAAAGGACTTTTTTTGCTTTGATCGACGATAACTCCGCGGCAAATAATCGTACGGAGTTCGTTAAAAGGTCAAATTAAAGCTGATTAAAATGTCTAAGATTTATGGTCGCATGATGAGAAAAATTTTTTTTGAAGTCCACAGACCATTTTAAAGACGAGAAAAAATTTGGAGACTTTTTTTGGTTTTCGGATAATTATGTGAGAACCGCTCCCGCTAAAAATTTTTAAATCCAGATCTGAAAACTAGACACTTGAGGCTACAATGTCCTTTATTTATTTTCTGTACGACCATTTTTCTCCGAGTTATCCCTTGTTGAAAATCACTCAAAAATTTGGAATTTTTTTTAATATCTTTTAATTTTTGTTACTAGTGTAATTTACAAGGAGCTTAAAAATACGGTTTATACTTTAATAATTATCATAGACTTGTATAATGCCGACTCTGCGTTGTGACACTTTACAGACCCTAGATATAATCAATAATGTATTGTCATCAAGACTAAATAATGTATACAAATGAAGGTGATAAAAAGAGTAAAATTAAAAATGAAAAAAAAAAATTGATCAAATCCAAGATCATGGCCAAACGAAGATCCAAAATTTGACCTAAGATGAAATTTATTTTATTAGATATATAATCAGGAGCCGTGGAAAATCCCAGATTTTCATAATCAGACATATTTGGAACTTGAGCGGCGTAAATGTATTTTTAGCGGCCATGTTGCAGGTAGATCCATCATTTTGATGAAAATAAATACTTAGAGTACGCCCATCAATGTTGTAAAAATACATTGTTTTGTATTATAAAGTTGAAAAGAAATCAATTTGAAGGAGCCCAAAGATGGAAATGTAACGCATATATGAATACGAGTATATGTATCTATATACTTTAGGAAATTTGATAAGGTGGAAATGGAAGAATAAAAAGGCTACAAAACTCCGACAGTGTCGACACAGAAATGAATTTCAATAAAAACTTTTAACATTTTCACCTACAATCCTCGGTATTCAAATAATTACTTGGGAAGTAGAAATCTGCTCGTTTCTGAGCAACCCTTTGCATTACTTTGATAGATAAACACTCGCCGTTGGCAAAGTAAGCGATATTAACCCTCTAAACTATTAGGGGGGCTCCATTTAAATAGAGATTTCTCGATGTCTCAATAAAATTTATACGACCAATAAAGTACACAAAGTGTCATCCTAAATAAATTCCTCTATGCGGATTTTATCCTGAGAGATTCGATGGAGATTAACTGAATGTGCAGTTTGAAGGCACGATAACGTTTAGGAAAATTTATATTTTATCGGTTAAAGCCGACAATACGACACTGTGCCATCCAATTGTTTTAACTTCTTAGTTAGACGTTCCATCTACTATGAAATATACATACCGGAATACATTCGTTAGAAGATCAGGAAAAATATTTGGAGAAAATGCAAAAATTTTTTGAGGGCTTACTCATACTCATAACAATTTTTTTCAACCATCATTAAAGGGTGAAACATCACCCCACTTATTTATTTTATTTTCTTTTAATGGGAAAGCTCTTGTAAAACGAAAATTACTTTGCAATTATTAAAATTTGATATTTATGGGTAATTTTAATGGATTTGTTTTTTTTTTTTGATAGCCAGGGAATTGTTCACAAAGTGGTTGTGAGTCCAGGCCAAACAGTAAATCATCACTTTTACAGAGAGGTTCTTGAAAAACTTCGAAAAAGGATTATGTGTGTGAGACCAAACATCAAGAACAACTAGATGGTGCATCACGACAATGCGCCTTGTCATACAGCTATCAGTAAACGAGTTTTTACCTAGTAAAAACATTATTGCGGCTCCTCAGCCTCCCTATTCGCCTGACTTGAGTCCTTGTGACTCTTTTCTCTTCCTGAAATTGAAAAATCACCTCAAGGGACGTCATTTTGAGACCACAGAAAACATTCGAACGGCTGTAACCGAGTAGCTGAAGGCTATTCCAATATATGAGTTCCAGCACTGATATGAGGAATGGAAGAACCATCTCCATCGCTGTGTGGCTTCCCAAGGAAGTTATTTTGAAGGTGACAATACTAAATTGTAATTCTATTCGATTATATTTAAAAAAAAATCTCATTACTTTTACACACCTAGTACGTCATGTGTTACTCCAAACGCATTGCTTAACTTAAACTGTGTACACGAACTAAAATACTTCTGAAGTTTTTGCTGTTCCGTCATTAATTTTGAAGGTATAAAGACGTGCAAAGGCCCTGATAGAGACGAACTTGACCCTTTCAGGGGCACATTTTTTCCTAACACCTTTTATAAAAATAAGAGCGACTACTAGGGTTTTGGGGTCGCTGATCCGAAGTCAGATTTTCAAAATTCAAAATGGCGGACAAAATTTTGACAGAAAATAATATAAAAATAATAAAAAAGAGAAAACTATAATAATAAAAAATAATTTTTTACTGCAGCTCTTGTGCTTGTGACACCACCAACACATTTATATCTAACATGATACAAGAGTCATATAGTTTTTATAAACAGTTATTACAAATTTAACATCAATATATTTTATAATTATTTCATTAAATAAACATTTTAATGTGAACGGTTATAATTTATAATTATAAATAAATAATAAAAAAATACAAAAACTCGAAAATTTTGAGATTTTTGCAATTTTAAGATTTTTTTGAAAAAACTGAGCAGCGAATAAATTTGAAAAACAAATGTTATAAACCTATATATGGAGAATACGTAAAAAAAATTCAGAGCTGTAGCCATATGCGTTCCCGAGAAACTGATTTTTTCAGTGAAAAAACAGCATTTTTTTCATGTTAATTGTTTATAACAAGTATTTAAATAAATTAATTATTGCAATTTTACGTCAAAATTTCATAAATTAGGTACCCAAGAGTCTAAAAAATACTTTTTTTACCTATAGATAGGGCAAACGGTGTCAGAAATATGAAAAACCGCATACACCGACAATTAAAGGCGTCTGCCCACTACACCGTACCCTACCCTGAACATAACAGGAACGTTTCAGGCACGAAAGGAAGCACTCTGGTCACTACTATGCCCACTGCAACGAAATTGATAGCCGTTGGGAGTCCGTTCTATCAGTTGAATATAGTTATTATTTTAGTTCGTTTTCGTGTAGCGGACGCATCCGTCGAGAGAACTACAATCTATACAGTTTACCGCGTTGTAAATTTTCTTAAAATAAATAAGGAAATTATCTTTAAAAGAACCAGTCATGATTGCCATTATTTTGGACGAGGAGGAGGAAAATGAAACACAAAAAAGACCATCCGACGCTATTGGATTCACGAAGCTCTAAGAAAACGAAAAGCCGAGGGAGAATATTGGACATTATATAGGCACCTAGTTGATGATGAAGACAAATGTTTCCAGTATTTTCGTATGACGTCATTTCAATTCAATGAATTGCTGAGAAAAGTTGAAAATGATATTACCAAAAGAAACACTAACTTCAGAGAAAGTCTGTAACTTTCTCTGAATCATGCTACTGTCATGTTACTTTCACTGTCATGCTACTTCTTTCTTTACGGCATCCATATATTTGGGATGTTGCAAATTGTAAATAAATTCATATTTACGAACATATTCTATCAATTTTTCGTCCTCCATACTGTATGCACGTGTGCATTTGTTCACGGCTAGCTAAGAACTGTGTTCAATCGGGGATAACAACGCAGTGTAAACGGGGCTATACCGCGTTACAAAAATATGTAGACGTCAAATTGTTGACGGTTGGGTCATGGCACGCTACGTTGTTGGCTGGTGACGGAACGGTCTAGTGGGTGTTGTCTGATACTAAACCATATAAAGAATATTTGGTTGCATGTGTCGATACGGTTACGGTCCTAGTATGTTACTGTGTAGTGGGTAAAGACCTTAATGCCGCGAATAAATCGCGTGCGTCCGCGGAACGGCCTGTTTACACCTAGGACGCGTTTGCGAAACACCCCCGTCTGGAGCGTGGAATCGCGACCATGCAAATAACCGTCCATTAGCCGCAATAAAAAGTAACGGCCGGCTAAAGTACCGAAAGCGGCGGGGTAGACCTAATACTTCCGTTGCGAGGCGATCGCGCGACACTCGCCCCCTGCAGATGGGGGGGGGGACGTTAATGTGCGTAGACTGGGGGCGATAACATCTAATAGTCGCGTGTAATGACTACATCCCCTAATTACACACCTCAGACGGAAACCCCGTATGATCTACGGCAATATCGTTGACGACGCGGTCTGGTGTAACACAAACGTAACATTGTGACGATTTTACGGTAAAATGTACGGCAAAATGTGTGATTATTACTGATTGACTTTTCCTTGGGTAAATATTTAAATGTTGGTGTAAAAACTACTTCCTAAAGGAATCATATATGCGGTGTGTAAATGAAGTAATGAGACTGATTTTTATCACATTTTTTTATTCGAATAGAATTACAATACAGTATTGTATCGCTACACGCCGCGCAGGAGACGATTCTTCCATTCCTTATAGCAGTGCTGGAGCTCATATACTGGGATAGCCTTCAGCTGGTCGGTTACAGTCGTTTGAATGTTTTCTATGGTCCCAAAATGACGTCCCTTGAGGTGATTTTTCAGTCTCAGGAAGAGAAAAAAGTCACAAGGACTCAAGTCAGGCGAATAAGAAGGCAGAGGAGTCATAGGAATATTTTTACTAGCTAAAAACTCGTTTACTGAAATGGCTGTGTGACATGGCGCATTGTCGTTATGAAACATCCACTTGTTCTCGATGTTTGATTTCACACGCATGACCCTTTTTCGAAGTTTTTCAAGAACCTCTCTGTAAAAGTGTTGATTTACTGTTTAGCCTGGAGGAACAAACTCTTTGTGGACAATTCCCTGGCTATCAAAAATGCAAATGAGCATGCATTTGATCTTCGACTTGCTTATTCTTGCTTTTTTTTGGTCTTGGAGAGTTTGAAGTGTGCCATTCTACGCTTTGGCGCTTGGTTTGGTCGTACTCAAACATCCAAGTCTCATCACCAGTAATGACACGTCCCATAAAATGGGATCATTTTCAATCGATTCCAAAAAGTCAAGACACCTTTCTCTCATGATGTCCTTTTGTTCCTGCGAAAGGTTGTTTGGAACCATTTTTGCGCAGATTTTTCTCATTCCCAATTCGTTAGTCAAAATCTGATGAACAGTGGTGTGATTCAAATTTAACTCTTCCACGATAATTCTTGCATGTATTCTATCGTCATTTTCATCGGTTCATGAAGATGACGGTTTTCCACTGTGTGGTTCATCTTCAATCGACTCTCTTCCTTCTGAGAATGCCTTAAACCACCGGAAAACCTGAGCTCTTGAAAAAACACTATCTCCGTAGGTGTGTTGAAGTTTTGCAAAAGTATCCGTTGCGCTGTGTCCAAGTCTGAAGCAAAGGCTGATAGCACACCGTTGCTCAAAATTAATATCACTCATTTTAAAATTTAGTCACAAAGAACAAATAAATCACTAACAAGTTCAAACTTTTTTTCTTTCAATTTTTCATCTTTGAACCTTAATAAATTTTTTATTTAAAAATGAACACCCTGTAAATTTTATATCAGTTAGACGCACGATTTAAACGCGTTAAAATTTTAAACACAGTCGTCTTTGCCTGCTGTTTGACATTTCAAAATAAATGAAATATGTACGTCGCTTGTAAGCATTTATTTATTACTATGTTGAGGTAAAATTAAACTGTTATTATTATCAAATTATCGTAATAAAATTATGGCACGAGACACTTCCTTATTTTGCCAATGCAATTTGAGGACTCCAAAAACATGATAAACAAAAAAAAATAATGCAATTAACGCACTTTTCATTTTCCAAGCTAGAATGAAATTCGTTTAACTGAATGTTGTCTATCTTACTTTATAGAACCGAACGAACCAAGGGCCTTTTCTGAACAGAAAAATTACTTAAATGTATAGCTATCTACTTTTATCAATATCTTGACGGCTATGTGAACGGCACACGAATTAATTAATTCAATAATAGTGTTAATTATATGTAAGACAAGTATAAGACTGTGCTGATATCATCATATAACTTCATATTATCCAAATTACTGCGTACAATTGTTATTATTTCTTTTATGAAATATCCGGAAGCTAAAACAGTTGACTTAATTAATTCATGAGCGTCAAATTATAACACAGGACAAATATTTTTACGTTTTAATGCATTGGCGATCAAGTTAAATAAAATGCATTCAACTCAGTTTTTTTTTCTACAAAAAAGAACATACTACGAGTATGTCTTACCAGAAGATTTATTTAAAACAGACCTACGTTTTGTCATAGTATTTGTATCAAAACTGTCGCTTTTTCAGGTCTATCCGGCCTAGACACCGGCATAGGGAGAAAACAAGATGGCAAGGGTGGATTATCCTTGAAGACTTTATGTCCTACAGGATGTCGCGAGGAGCACGCGGTGCAACGGGAAACGCATATTGCGCGTTATGGGGCGGGGGCGCAGCTTCACGACGAAACCTCCCCGCGCGTACAAAAAGGCAGTTATCAAATGAAAAACGGCCCCGGCTCCATGTAGTAGACGAATAAATCATGCACGCGATAGAAAACTTTTTGTTTTGAAAAGAAGACGTCAGGATTATGCCGTATTTTTTGTTCGACACGGGATTCGAAGTTTGTCGTGTTGCCGTTTCCCGGTTTAAAGGCTTATTCGGAACGTTTCTTTTATCCATAACAGGTACAGTCCAGCCAATAAATGAGTGCTCGTGACGCTCGGATAGAATGTCCTTCCACAACACTTGATATATTCAGTGGTGACGTTAGAATCTGTTTGATTTGGGAACTGCCATTATCTCCAGAGAGATCGGTACATACAGGGTGTCTACTTTTATTTATGAACAAATTCATAAATTCCTCATTTTCAAGATAAGCAATAAATTTCTTTTTTATTTACAGTGTATCGAAAACTGCTTTTTCTGGCCTTACCATCGCTTTTAAGATTCATCCCCATGGCCTGCTACCGAAATTCAATTTAGCCATTTAGCGATTTTTTTATTTAAAATCCGAATCCATAGCGCTAATCAGGACTTAAAATCCCATATGACTTTGATCAAAAAATACATATATAAGGTGTTTCTTTCTATACGACCTCAAAATTGACCAAAATACCGAGTTTTAGAGCCGCTAGACGGGTCAAGTGTGCCATGGAATTAATATCAAAACAGTTGAATCTAGAATTACTTAACTTAATTTTGATCTACTGTAGCAGACAAAAACCTATTTTGTGCTTACCGCAGGCTTTTTTAGTAGCTATTATCAACAAACACCTATACATAGTAGACCAAAAAATAGATTTAATGGATTTGTACATAAATAAAAGTACGTTAGCTATAAACAAAAATAGGTATTGCACTAATCCTACATTACACTTTTTCTAATTCTTCTTGTTCTAGCCCAGAGTAGAACAGTCTCATTAACGCGACTTCTTCTGAATTAGAAAAATATACCAGATGTACCTATTCGAGGCTCGATTCTATTATTGCAAAGTTCAGAATAAAGTGAAATGTGAAATAAGCTTATAATGCAGGAATACAGCATTTTATATCCACTTCAATAATAAAAAAAAAAAAGAAAACTGGACGTTTTCCATGAAACACCGAACTACTTTACTTTCCTCCACGTGCGTTTCGCCAACTAAGTTGGCATCTTCAGGAGAAGATGCTGAAGAAGATTAAAACTGTTTCTACGCCAAAGGTTCCAGTACCCATTCCAGGACCAGTTCGATATATTATAAATATAAATTAAAGAAATTCGATACAAGAACTGACATTTTATTCGTACACAGGGTGTCCGGACAAAACGTTTACAAATTTCGGGAGGCGATTCCCTAGGCCGAAATAATAAAAAAAGATTCTAGGCACAAATCAGTACCAACACATGATGAAACAAAAAACGACCATTTGACGCGTTATTGTGGACTTGCAAAGTTGAATCTGCCCTTTGTGTTACCTAGAATATAGTTTCTCCATTAATATTTATAAAAGGTATGAAAGCCATCTCAGCACACGAATCCCTTTGATGAAAATTCGGGAAATTGTGGCCGGTCTAACCCCGTCCATCATCCAGTATATGACTAAATTAATTAGTAATGAATGATCCATAGGTATATGTATGTATGAAGCGCGGGAAAACCGATTATGCTGTCAGCCTTTTCGACATAGGTGAGCTTTATATCGCGCTAATGGAACACCATTACGTGAGATTGGGATCGGAGCGACTAAATAATTCTAATTGATATATCATATCATACCGCGTGACGTAATTCGTTTTTTATGGATTAGCTGCCGTACCAAATAGTAAACAGTTTCAACATTGTATTATCATCGTTAATAAACACGTATCATAACTTTGGGCGTATATTTCCCTTTTTCAAAATAACACTGCGTTACAAAGTGAACGAAAAATCAACTATTGTCTCAAATTATTGTGTTTATTTTTTTGTGGCTCATACATAGCGTTTTTCACACTTAAAAAAAATAAACTCCTTAACCATGAAATGGTCGCTTAATTTTGAAAAATCGACTTAAAAAATAAGATTCTAGACCATTCTTTTCCATTGCCTTCACAAAATTCTTCACTAAATTGAGCTTCATATTATGCAGTAATCTACTGCCGTTTTTTTTGGATCAATTAAAGGCATCAAGTAAAGACAGATAACGTCATGTAAGACACTTTTAAGATGTGTAAATTGAAGGTAAGTCAAAAACTCAGACTACATAGTAATTATATTGATTTCGCTTAATATTAAAGAAACTTTATTCGCATCTGGACTCTCATTTAGAAATATACCCCAGTAATAACCAATATAATTACAAAAAAAAACATCTTTATGAGCTGTTCTGAAATAGTAGAAGATCCATTCATAAAAGCCGGCGAATATAATAAAATCTCCATGTGAAGAAAACATGTTATTAATGCATAGACCATATATTATACTTGTCAGTTCAATATTACAAATTAATGCGCTCCCCTTCTAGAAGCTTAAAGTGCATATTTTTATTGCCCCCCAATTCATCAATTTTCTCCCGAAATTGTGTTTATAGTAATGTTACAGCCGAGAGGGGTCCGACTGCTGAATTTCAGAAACGTAACATGACTTTTACGTTCCTAAGAAGTGATTTTTCTTGTGAGGTTATCAGGAGAAATTGATTTAGAATCCTGAAAGGATTGTATGAAAATGTTAGACGATTCATTTTACTATGATACTTGAACAATAAAAAAAGAGTAAATACTAAAGTAAATAAAAGATTAATTAATTTTGTTTATTCACAACACAAATTTTTCCACTCATCACAAGCGTTTCGCCAACCATATTGGCATAATCAGAAGATGATTAAAAGTGTTTTCCTCCAGTTCTCCTCGTGTACTTAATTTGTTTAAATTTTTTAGTTTTCCGAGTAATATTTTCCCAAGCTTCTTGAAGTGAATTTTATGGAGTTATATGTAGTACCAATAAGATTAAAACATTTTTGGATGTCTATTGAATTGACTCGCCTAATTTGGAGTAAATTTAGATACATGTTGCAATATGTGCATCAAAAGCGATTGTGCTCAAATGACAACTCGTGCTGAAGATCTATTATACCTATTCATGTGTTTCGTTCCTACTACGTTCTGTGTTCGTCTACTTTTGGTATTGTGACAATTGGTATTTGCGACACAAAATAAAGTATAACAATTTGCAACAATGAAAATGAAAGGGTAATTTATGACGAATCGAACTGTCCAAACCACACGTTTCTAACTATTTTGGTTTAGACGATATCTACAAGTACTAGATTAGTAAAAATATCATGCTGTCGTGTCTATGTACCTAAATATTAGAAATACGAGGTGTGACTATTAAATAACTGAACTGCTGCCATAACACATTTTATTCGTTACCAATTACAGTAGCAACTTGTTCGCCTTCAATGTACTCCTCTTGGCGATCGCTACACCGCTCCATACGACTTTTCCATTGTTGAATGCAGTGCTGGAAGTCCGATTCTGTCAGCTGGTTCAGAACCTCCGTCGCTTTTGCTTTAACCGCTTCCACACTTTCGAATCTTGTCCCCTTCAACGCCGATTTGATCTTGGGAAATAAAAAAGTTACATGGGGCAAGGTCGGGCGAGTATGGTGGATGTTCCAACACAGTTTCACCGTGTCCAACAAGCCTGGAAATGTCAGCGCAAATTTTCATTCTTGATTCCTTTTGCTCGTGAGTGTGGAGTTTTTGCGCAAACTTTGCGCATGTTGAACGATTCATGCCAAATCTGGCGAACACACTCTTTGTCGATTCCTGTTATTTCAGCAAGCCCTCGGATGCTTAGACGATATTTGCGGATTAATTTACCAATTTTTTCAATGATTTCGTCTGTTTTTGACGTTGAGGGCCGTCCGGGGCGCGGATCGTCTTCGGTCGTTTCACGCCCCTCTTTAAGCTTCTGTAAACGTTTTCCCCAGTTTAACAAAAAACTTGAGATTAATCCGTTGCTAATTAATTAAAACGACTGCTACAGTCACAATGAGCAACCCACTGGCTTGTCTAGCGAGCTCAGTGTAGGGAAAGTATCACCAGACACAGTTCTGTTCAAACTTGTCGCGACACGCTCGCAGCGCGCTGGTAGCAGCATCAGTTCGGTTATTTAATAGCCACACCTCGTATTTTACAAATATGCACATTATTTTGGACAACTTTTTCAGATAAAAATATGAGATAAAAAATCTACCATAAGTGACTATTTAAATGCATAGTTTGTCTAATGTTGATTAATAGTTTTTTTTTTTCATCAACTAAATTTAACATTGCAATTTAATGATCACTTGAAAAAAAATCTATAAAAAAGGGTAACGTATTGTAAGAGAAATGTCAGTAATAAGTATATTGGAGAATAACAGGATGTGATATGGGTTTCAGTCAACTTTTTACAAATTAGTTGTTGCATATGTATAATAACAGAAAAAAAAAAACAAGCGTAAAAGGCAGACTAAATGCGTTTGAAGGAACAGCGAAAGCCACGTAACTCTGATTTGCTCCCGGATACTTTTTAAGGAATAAATCTCAATGAATTGTGGCCCACTCTATCGGTGCCAGATTTATGTATTCGCAGGAAGTCGTTTTTCAACTTTATGTAAAACATTTACCGTGTCACCGAAAAGAGATTTCCCGGAATCACCTAGCTCCCTGATATACGCCATCGAGATAATAAAAAAAATCCTCACTTGCCCGGATATTTGTCTTCCAAACCAAACATTTATATATGGGGAAGGATGCGGGCAACCTGAAAAAAAAAAACTCATTCGTAGATACTCCCCCACACGCGCACACACGAGCCAGAAACTCATTTTTTCGGTTTTGATTACGGAAAGCCACCCCTACGCACAAGAGCGTAACCAAGCCAGGGAATTAGGGGTCTCGTCTGGAATTATTAGTACCCATTTTATTTACCTAAATATATAAAAAAATATATTCTTAGACTTTTACAAAGCGTATAATTGACATGACACAAAAACTAACCTCAATGAAAGTTATTAATAAGTAAAATACAAATATGAGTATACAAGAACATTTGAAGTCGATTCTATAAATTTATTGAAATTAATATTGTTTTATTGAATTTTAAATTTTGCGCTTGATATTCGTTGGCATGCAGTTGGCAGCAAATTTGAAGTTGCTGTGTTGTATTATTTATCATTTGTTGATAGTTTGAAATTATCTGAACCTTACTTATTGGCTTTAAAAGTGGTTTGTGTCTTTTTTTCAGCTTCAGATCTCTATCTTGATGATTTATCGTGATGTCGTTAGTTTTGCAAATATGGGTTCCTTAGTACCTAGAGACATACTCATCACTTGATAAATCGTCGGTTTAAACGTAAAACTCATCTCACATAATGCCAAACTAACATCCAGCCAATTATTAAAAAACCTGCGATTTTCTAAAAACAAGAGATGAAAAAGTTATTTCAAGAAGTTCCAAAGATAAAATTAATATTAGTTTTTGTATTAAAAAGTAATATTACGTTTTAACTAGCACTTGACCCATGTAAGATAAAAGTAATATTACTTTTAAGATAATTTGTTTTTACACACTGCAATGTATCGCGTCTAACCTCCACGTGTATTTTTTCATTGGGTCCGTAAACACTATTTACATTGGGTTTTAAAATTTTCAATTTTGTAACGTAATATACGAGGTGCGTAAATTAAATAATGCGACTGTTTTTTTTTTCAATTTTTTTATCGAATAGAATCACAATTCAGTATTGTTTCCTTCAATATAACTTTCTTGGGAAGCCACACAGCGCTGGAGACGGTACTTTTATTCCTCATAGCAGTGGTGGAACTCATATACTTGAATAGCCTTCAGCTGGTCGGTTACAGCCATTTTAATGTTTTCTATGGTCCCAAAATGATGTCCCTTGAAGTGATTTTTCTATCTCGGGAAGAGAAAAAGTCGCAAGGACTCAAGTCAGGCGAATAAGGAGGCTGACGAGCCACAGGAATGTTGTTACATGCTAAAAGCTCGTTTACTGAAATGGTTGTGTGACAAGGCGCATTGTCGTGCACACGCATGATACTTTTTCGAAGTTTTTTAAAGAACCTCTCTATAAGAGTGTTGATTTACTGTTTGGCCTGGATTCACAAACTCTTTGTGGACAAATCCCTGGCTACCAAAAAAAGCAAATCAGCAAGCATTTGATCTTCGACTTGCTCATTCCTGCTTTTTTGGGTCTTGGAGAGCTTGAAGTGTGCCATTCCTTACTTTGGCGCTTGGTTTCCGAGTTGTACTCAAACACCCAAGTCTCAGCATCAATAATGACACGTTCCATAAAATGGGGGCCATTTTCAATTGATTCCAAAAAAGTCAAGACACCTTTCTCTCCTGATGTCTTTTTGTTTCTGCGAAAGGTTTTTTGGAACCATTCTTGCGCAGATTTTTCTCATTCCCAATTCGTTAGTAAAAATCTGATGAACAGTGGTGTGATTCAAATTTAATTCTTCCCCGATCATTCTTGTCGTCAACCGACGATCTGAACGCACAAGATCCCGTATTCTATCGACATTTTCATCGGTTCTTGAAGATGAAGGCCTTCCGCTGCGTGGTTCATCTTCAATTGACTCTTTTTCTTCTGAGAATGCTATAAAAAATCGAAAAACCGGCTCTTGAAAAAATACTGTCTCCATAGACGTGCTGAAGTTTTGCAAAAGTATCCGTTGCGCTGTGTCTGAAGTAAGAAGCAAAACCTGAAAGCACACCGTTGCTCAAAATTAATGTTACTCATTTTTAAAACGCACCAGGAAAAACGGTTTAAGAAAACAGTCACAAAGAACAAAAAAAGAACTCTGACAAGTTCAAACTTCTATTGAAGGTACATTACATGCTAACTTACCGCCCTTCCAAGTCCCGTCTCCACAATGTTGCTAGATCGGGCGCTACGTTGCCAGTCTCATTACTTAATTACACCTCGTATTACTTTTACAAATATATTTTTGTAGTTGGGAACTCCTTAGAAAATAATTTTTGTTACGCCAATGTCAGCGCAATCGCATGCTAGGATAACGCCGAATTTAAATGATGAATAATGCGTCGTAGCTCAAACAGTTCAATGCCTGCGGATTTGCCGATGGTTCTCGTGTCAATCTTGGTTGGCGGCGGCGACCGCGTTCGATACCTCGTTTCTACCCCCGCCACCCCCGCCCCCCGCTTCGCACTCATCCCATTTACGGGCTAGCAATTTATGGAGCTTTTGAACACATCCGATCTGCTGATTGTGATCGATAGTGCACATCGGCTATTTCAACAGAGCATTAATTTCGTTGAAATTCCTATTTACACACTAAAGCTATTAGGGTGATGGCCTACATTCTCCCATGCTTCGCGGCCCGCTAGCAAACAAATCCGTGCTCCCGGATTCTTTCGGGTTAATCCAGATAACAGTGGCAGCTCCTCCTGCTGAACGGCCAACATCGAGGGTACTTTCGCTTCGTTACAAAGGATCATTCAAGTTAGTCCGCGACAGCCAGCGTTGAGAATGCTTAGGAAATTTTATTGCACCAAATATACAGGGTGTTTATGGAATTCATGAAAAAAAATACGTGGAGGTAAATTGCACTGTATGAATATAAATTATAAATTGATAGACCTATTTTCTTTTAACGGAACACTTAATATAGAGAGGTACCGTTTAGAATTCTTAACACATTTTGTACAAATGTTGACGTTGAATGAAGATGAATTTTAAGGTTATACATGGAGTTCGTGCGCGTACTACTAGGGAAACAATACTTTTACAAATACGGTAATTTTATAGGCAATTTTTTTGAAGATCCTATAATTGGTTGGAACACTTTAGATATTGCAGCAGGTGAATAATGTCTTATTTTTTAAATATACAGGGTGACTGGTGATAAAGTGTACAAACGCTGGGTGGTGATTGTACACCTCAAATGCAACCAAAAAGTTCCTTTTGACCTTGGTCCGATTCTCAAGCATAAGGGAGAAATTTGAGGATTTGTTTTTTTTCGGAAAAAACGTGATTTTTCGCCTAAAAATTACCATATCTCCTGAACTATTAGTCCTACATCAAATAAAAAAAAAAATTGAAAAGCTCCTTAAATTTTCCTCATCAAGTAAACACACTTAGCAAGACTCCCATTTAATTTTTGTAAGCACAGACACAATTCTAAATTTTAAAAAATTCTGAATTTCTAAATTTTACAGAATTTGACTTTCAAACGATATTTTTTTGTCTCTCAAAAGTGTGCACATTTCACAAAAACTTCCTTTTTTTAATAAGCTTTCCAACGGATTACTTATTTTTTGAAAAATTCAGTATCAGGTAGAAGAATTTTCCTTTGAAAAAAAAAACTGTTAATGTTAGATCTCTCGACAATTACTTTTTTCGAACTTAACGGATTTTTGCAGGAAGCTCACGAAATGAACGTAACTTAGATAGCAGAGGAAGAGGGTGCAATAGAACGCATAACAAAACATTCTTCCACAATTCAAGTTTTTAATTTAACTATTTTTTTTTTAATTTTAAAAAAAAGTCAAAAATCGCGTTTTCGTATTTTTGCTGTGTACATTCCAATTTTGTTTGAACAGATTTCTTTTTAACTACAAGTATAGCCCAAGACAAGCGGAAAATGATCCTTTTTTTCAAAAATTTAAAAGTTTTATTTTTTCGAGTTTATAACGATTTAAAAAAAAAGACATTTTCAAAAATCAGCTTTTACAGAGGTAAAAATGATCGTACAGAAACGATCATGGGCTCATTTTATTCACGAAGACTTGTACTTTCATGTTATTAAAAAACCAAATCGCTTTTATTTAATTTTTGCATAAAAAAATGCTTTGTAAAATTGTATCATTTTTTCGAACCGGTTTTTTTTCGAATAACTTTTTTAATTTTCTGTTTTACATTTTTTGGCCGTTGGATATTTGAAAACTGATATTCAAAATACGCATTTACAAAAAATTAAGGTCCTACGACCTCAGGGAGCCGAGATTTTTTTCCTAACAGCGCTGTATACGTCCGATTGACTTAATTTTTACACGAAATAGATCTCAGACTTTTACTTTCTTAAAAAAAAATATTTCAAATTATTTCGCATAAATTAAGTTGACATAATTGTTTGCGAAAGTACAGCATTCAGTGCGGCACGCGCTAGCCAGCGCACGGCGACAGAGTGGAGGGACACTCCGCTTGGGCGCATCGAAAACTAAACACGATTTCAAATCGATCGCGCTCGCAAAATGATCTTTTCCTCCGCTTAAAAAAAATTATCTCCGCTCCCTGATGTCGTAGGACCTTCATTTTAAAAAAAAATGCGTGTTTTGAATGCCAGTTTTCAAATATGCAATGGCCAAAAATATAAAATCAAAATTAAAAAAGTGATTCGAAAAAACCGGTTCGAAAAAATGATTTATGATAGAAGATACAACGCATTTTTTTTATGCAAAAAATTAAATAAAAGCGATTTGGTTTTTTAATGGCATGAAAGCACAAGTGATCACGAATAAAATGAGTCCATGATCGTTTCTGTACGATCATTTTTGCCTCTGTAAAAGCTGATTTTTGAAAACGTCTTTTTTTTGTTAAAATCGTTATAACTCGAAAAGATAAAACTTTTTTTTGAATTTTTGAAAAAAGGATCATTTTCCGCTTGTCTTGGGCTATATTCGTAGTTAACAAGAAGTCTGTTCACACAAAATTGGAATTTATACAGCAAAACTATGAAAACGCGATTTTTGAAGTTTTTTTTTAAATTTTTCTCAAATGTTTATAAACCGATTTTTTTTTCGTTCAAATCTCATTCGACGCGCATTTTTAAGACCTACGATTTTCTAATTTAACTTTCTTGTGTAGGACTTGAAGCTTTGTAGGATTTGCAAAAAACCGTTTTTTTGACTTTTGCGAATTTTTTTAGTTATGTTCGCCATTAAAACTCGAGTAGAAAAAACGCTATATTTCTTATAATTATTTTCTCTATACGACCATATCTTTTGTTTGCTGATAACAATTAGTGACCGGTTTTCTCCCCGTTGATTGGGCTATTGTGTGTTATAATAGAGTAAGAACAGAAATACGTCTTTTTTTGCTCGGCCAACTTTCGACTTTTTTTTAATGACTCGTTACAAGTATACGACGGGTAAGGACAAATATGTAGGTATATTGTCACAAATGAACTTTCTACTTTTGTTACAATTTAAATTTAAAAACATAAATGGCAATTTTTTGAGGTTTTTTTTAAGGTGTTTGCAAGTTTGGAAACTTTAGCACCAGCCGACCTGACTAATTCACGAGAACTGTTCAAAAACTCACATTAGAACAATCCAATAAAATAAGTAATAGTCCACCTACGAAAAAATTACATTAATTTATCAACACCCCCATAAATTAACTTAAATACCACCGAGTCCAGCCTCTATTATAACCGAAAATTAAAAAGCATTTCTGCCGGCGTTCGCGGCGAATGTTTTTTTAAAATTATCATTACGAAGACCGGCTTCGCAAAACCCAGGCGAGAACACGGATTACCGCCTCGCGGGCAAATATGTAACTCATTTATAATTTTTATTCGCCGGCCGACGTCCCAGGTATTCGTTTTATTAAGTGTGCCGGGATGCGGGATAAAAAATATACCGCGGAAAGAATTTAGAGGGTGTCATCGCGTCTAAATTATTGCGTTTGAAAATGTATCGCGTGAGGCGTAATTTTATTATTAATACTTCCTTTGTAGGCCGTGATATATTTACGATGTGTCGAGTGGTGTTAAGTCTACAGCCCCGAAAAGGTATAATATGTGAAATATTCGGAATATTTTGGGGCTGATGTTGATATTTATTTATTTTGTATTGTATTTATAGTATTTTGCTTTAAGGTGCCTACTCCTTTGTTCAACACGTCTATTATTAGCCTGACCTGTGTGTTGCATTATGTAAGTCTCTTATGGGGCATTTCACGCCAACTAAGTGAGGTCAAAAAATATTCTGTTTGAAACATATCACACTCGATAGTACCTACTTGCTAAAAAACTAACTTCCCTAAAGTTTTAGATTTTTTTGAGCCACAAGGAGAGGGATGGTGAGGGTGAGAAAATACAAATTTTCATTTCAACTCTAAAACTTCATCCTTTTCGGTAAGAAAATGAAAAAAATTAAAAAAGAAGGTGCAATGGTTTTTTTTTTGGGTAGAATACGATAAAAATATTTTTAAAATTATTGGGAGTAGTTTTCACCCTTATTTTGAGGATTGAAAGTTTAAAATCGAAATTTCAAAACGTATGACAAGATTTTTTTTTCAATTTTTTTTTAGTTTCTTTTTTTTGTACTTTCGATTAATTTTTAATTCATAATGGGCGTCGACCAGGACCTGGCTCAAAAAAACGGTCCAAAGGTGAAAAAACGTGGTTTTAGCGTATTTTGTCATCCTGTGAGATAGTATTCCAAGGTTTTTGGGGTCGCTGATTACGAATCTAACGTAGAAAATTTTCCGTAGAATACGATGGTATTTTTTAAATTTCCAAATTTAGCCATTTTTTAAAAGTTGACTACCATGCCGGATCCGCCATTTTTGTTTTTTGAAAATCTGACGTTAGATTCGTAATCAGCGACCCCAAAAACCTTGGAATATATTATTCACTTGCCATTTACTATCTCACAGGATGAGAAAATACGCTAAAACCACGTTTTTTCACCTTTGGGCCGTTTTTTGGGCCAGTTCCTGGTCGACGCCCATTATGAATTAAAAATTAATCCAAAGTACAAAAAAAAAAAAAGAAACTAAAAAAAAATTGAAAAAAATCGTGTCATACTTTTCGAAATTTCGATTTTAAACTTTCAATCCTCAAAATAAGGGTGAAAACTATCCCCAATAATTTTAAAAATATTTTTATCGGATTCTACCCAAAAAAAAACATCGAAAACCATAGCAACCTTCTTTTTAATTTTTTTTCAAAACGAAAATTTGTATTTTCTCACCCTCACCATCCCTCTCCTTGTGGTTCAAAAAATCTAAAATTTTAGGGAAGTTAGTTTTTCAGCAAGTACTATCGATTGTGATATGTTTCAAACAGATTGCCCTTTATGTATCTACTTCTTTACTTCATATTTCACAGATCTCTCTTACATATATAATGTATGTTGTCCAATAGACATATTTATTTTATCGGAGTTGTACTTTGTTATTCTCTTTGTGAACAAGACATATAGCTATATGGGACACATCTTCATTCCACACACCTTATTACTAGAATTGCCCAAAATGTTCCGCGGGACATTGACGTGTAATACAAGAAAGTAATTAATATTAAATATAGTAACAAAAGCAACAAATGTATACTTTATAATCCTATATGTATGTAAAACTTACCCTCTTAATTAGCTTGACGACGTAGCTTCAGTTAGCAGTACTATCACAAACTGGAGAAGATTCGTAAAAACATTGTAGCATCGGATAAGTTTCAATTGTTGTCTCCAGAAGTCTCGTCAACACATAGCGACAGCTCTGTGTCGAGTACATTCAGTTTGCACGTGATATTTTATTATTAACGTAATACCGACGCCGACGACATAAACACCTCGATCACATTAATAATGCGGCCTGTCGTTGACTTCTATACTACACCTCTGTATTGCGGTACAATCGACCAACTCTACTCATTACTATCACTAAATTTCTTCATGTATAGTTTACACACTTTAAGAGACAAGCATTGATATTTTGTTAAAGTTAAGTTTCTTATTAGATCTTCCTCGTGCCTATTAGAACTATTCCAGGATCCTTACGTCAACTATCGCCTTTTGTCTTTTATTGTTTTCTATTGCCAACTAATTCTTCTTATCCTGAAGGAGTTACTTCCGGGTTCTGTCGCGGTCGTCTAACTCGTCTTGACGTTTCGCTGATCATGCTGTCAGCGTCATCCAGCGTTTTCCAAAGACTGTTATCGTCTTTTGTTCCTCATAAATACTTCTTACGCTTCGCTGTTCATTCGCCGTGCTCGATTGACCATGACTTTCACCAGTCCGCAACAAGGTATCTATATTCCTTGTTGAAGTTGTTATTTTGACATTCTATGCCTTTATTATGGGATTGTCCCTGGAAAATATTGCGATCTGCGTCATGGTTTTGCGTCACGTCACGCTTGGTAAAGATGATTTGCCTAACCTGAAGGGGCAAAAATCTGGTGTAGGGAAAAACTCTATCGAGCATCATGTATGTGACGCATGACGTCATGGGTCTTGATGGTTTGCCTAACCTGAAGGGGCAAAATCTGGGGTAGGGAAAAACTCTATCATCATGTATGTGACGCATGACGTCATGGGTCCAAAGACATAGAATGTTCCATGGCCTCACGTGCGTAGCTTCGTGAGTTTCTTTAATTTTCCTTTATGATTTCTAGCGACTCTCTGATTATTCTTGAACAGTATCTCGTGTTGTGGTCCAATATTCTCACATTCTCACAATCAATTCGATGGTACTCATTGGTGTGAACATGTTATGCTACTACTGATGTGTCTGTATCTCCGAGTCTGGTGTGTCGTTGACGTTCCTTGATCCAGCACTGAATGCTCCTTCCCGTTTGTCCAATATAACTTTTCCACAAGTACATTTCAACTGGTAAACGCTTTTTGTGAGAAGTTTAGGGATTCGATCCTTGTCAGAGGGAACCACTTGTATTTTCGTCGTTGTAGAACAACCGTGGCAGAACCCGGAAGAAGCTACTTCAGCATTAGACAACAGCTGTGAAAGCCTGCATTCTACCATAATTCTTCTTAGAAAGTACTTTCTTAGTGGATGTCTACGTTGAAGGGATCAAGTATTTCTAAAGTTTTAAATCTGAGATGGAGCATTTTCCGCGTGTTCTACGTTACTTTGATTAATAGCTTTAAGTTGAAGAAGAAATTGTTTATTTTTTATATTATCAATTATCTGAATTCAAATGACCTCATTATAGAACATTGCATTTCCCCTTTAAACGTTTAGGATTTAAAAGACTCAGTGTACGGAGTTTGCAGAGGGGACATTTTCACAGTATCCTCATAAGATATGACTACCTGTCACGCCCATTAGAAGCGGATGATCCGAAATACACGTCAAAGAGTTTCGCAAACCATCTGTCGATTTAATCATGAATAATGGATAAAGTTAAGGCGAGTGCTGTCGCGCTAGTTAACAAGTTTAAGCACTCATGCACCTATCCGAATTGATTTATCCATTATGGAGTCCCATTACTCCGGAGACCCATGAGTCAGCCTGATGAGCCTCGCAAATTGGGCCGGGCTCCTTTATCGTCATTATCGAGTATTAGCCGGTTCTTATGGGCCGATCATCCGATACCGTCTCCATATAGGAGCCGCCGCGTTCGATCTTGCAAAGTTGGACTCGTTCCAGATTCGCTAATGCCTAACAAATTTATTGCTACAGTTCGGGTCAATTGGTTCAAATTAGCTACGTAAGATGAATTTGTTCGCTAAACGTTAGTTATAATGTTCAGGATCGCGATCGTCTTTTCCGGTTATAAAGTACGCGAGGATTAGATCGCGGAAAATCACGGAGGCGTTTGTGAGAGGAAAAATCGTAAATAAAAGACGAAAGGTGCAACTCCACGCGTGAAAATTTTAAACTGTTGGTAAAGCAGTGGAATTAAATAAATAGTTGTTGTAAATAAACTAGTTGGTGTAGCACTAGAATTAGAGATACTCTTGTCGGCCATTTGGTCCCAGATGGCCAACTGTATACAACACTCTTTGAAGGTTAAAATTCTGATAATTGTTGTACCACAGTATTATTTTTGCTTCTGATAGGAATAAAGCTTGTGAAATGCGTTTAATAAGCCCAAATTGAAGGTGATATGTCGACTGTGTGAAAAGGTATCGCTAAAGAAGTAAAATTGTGATGCTTTCAAAAATCTGTGAATAACTCCAAAAATACTAAATGCTTTTTAAAGTTCTTGGACTTATAATAAAGGGAAATCTTCACAGTATATATTTGACGAAAAGAGCCGTTTTGGGAAAAAAATTCTAGACATGAAAAATTTAAACTATAAATAATAAATTCAAAACTCTACCCTCCTCAATTAGTAAAAATCAGCGGTCATTAAATTTTAATAATAAAACACAGCGAATTATATGACTCACCTGACTCAAGATAGACAGACAGATACTCTGAAGATTTCCCTTTATTATGAGTTCAAGAACTTTGAGAAGTCCCCCAGTTTTTCACGATTTTTTGAAAACATCTCAATTCTACTCTTTTAGCGATGTCTTGTTACACCACATAATCGACATCACTTTCAAGTTGGGGTTATTAGACGCAGAACTTGTCCTGTAATCTTATCAGAAGCGAAAAAATCAATACTGTATACTAAAATTATCAGAATAAGTAATTTTCAAAAAATGGTTGTATGATGGTTTTCGTTGCTGACTGTTTGTGACACTGCGATTGTTTAACTGTTTAAATGTAGTATCAAATAGATTGATCGTAAGACAAATCGTTTTTCTTTTGATTCCTATGAAAGATCAAAATATAATTTTCTATAAACGAACTTAATTATAATATTCAATTTTTATAATCTACGGTCGGATATGTATAGATATACACTGTACGCACATTTAAAATGTCAATGTAATTGCAAAAATAACTGTGAGAGGCGTGTTTAAGCCCACTGCCCAGATTGTTATAAAATTATTCAGTATTACGAAATACTTTTAACTTATGGATGGATTCTTTGAGTTTGTTTATTGTTAAATAACTTATGTTGTCAACATTAAAGATATAAATAATTTTAAAAATGTATATATTTTAAAAGACATTCGTTGGTTCATAAATATGTAAGTACAATAAAGAGCAGGAAAAATTGGTTGTAAAAGTTAGTAGATATGTTTTTATGGAAGTTTTGAGATTTTTAAAAAACATGTAAAAAATAGATTTTCTCACAAATATCATTCAGCTACAAATAGTGCAGTGTTTTTTGTACATAAATATCAATAATTATAAATATTTCAAATAGCAATTATATTGAAGGCTAGAGAAGCCTCTTGATAGGATGATAGGTGATTTTAAAAGTTTATTGTTTTTTTGCTTTTTCTGAAATAGTATTAAGGGGTTATACTACCCAGGCCCACTGAAAAACAAAGTTTTTTTTTGGTAATTTTTGTTTCGATACCCATATAATGGATCAAAATATTTCCACACTTGATTATGGGTATTAATGTATACAAAAGTATGTTTTACTTTCATTTAAATTACAAAATGGCATCGTAGCTCCAGGTAACATGAAACAAAATTTTTCTGGAGGAGGAAATCGACGTACACTGTAGCAGTCTTGGTACACCACTTAGAAACAAAAATAAATTTTCTTAATCTACATCAGCTTTTCTTTGGAAATACCCAAGATTTTAATATTATTTTGAAAAATCACAAATTTTAATATTTTTTTGAAAAATCACAAATTTTAATTTTTTTTTAATTTCTTTCTTAAAAAATTGACCTTAGATTGTTTATTGTAAATCTAATTATTTATCAATCGCAAAAGTCGTGTGTACTTGGATAGATAATCTATATAAGAAGCTACAATTAAAATTTCAATTCTATCGGATAAAAACTGAGCTAGCTACTAATTTGAAAAACACAGTTTCGAGAAAAACGCGTTCAAAGTATGGAAACATATTTAATCATATAAATGATACGGCTATTGTAGCATCCTATTAGCGTCCCTAAGATTGAATAACACCATCTAGTATACTCGTATATACATATTTCGAGAAAGTATAATTCATTTGAACCGACGAAAACCACCAATAGAACTGTAATAATATAATACAGCAGAGCGGCTTTTTCCAACGTTCTGGACCGCTGAGACGTGTTCGGAAAATAAGCTGTAATTTTTTTTAAAGCTTGCCCCCCCCCCCCCCACCCCCCTAAAATTCTTTTTGAATATCATTCTTAGATAGTTTATATATCAGAAAAAAAATGGGAAAAAAATTAAAAATTTGCTGGGTAGTATAACTCCTATATAGGGCTGCTGTTATACGCTAAAACAAAATAATAGACTCTAGTTTTAATTATATATTTAATTTACCTTTCTAACAGCTGTTAAGGGTAGCAAAGGACCATTACTCTAGTCATTTTCAAAATAGCGTATGGAAGATGCTACTAACTCTTGGCAGCAGCTGTTTAACTGGTTTGACATTTCTCAAACGGAAGTCTGACAACTATAAGTGTGATTGTATACATGTGATTCAAGGAGTAAGATAAAACGAACATCAAGCATCAACATCAAACAACGAACATCAACACGACATTTAAAATGCAATAAAACATTCCATTAAAGTTTTTATTTTAAAATAATTGAGTTTTTATTTCAATGTAATAGCATCATTGGTGATGTGCACGGGTTTTAATTTTGTACAAAGTGTAAAACTCTCCCCATTTAACCATCTTCAAATCTCCAACAATATCCGAGATACCAATGTATGCATAACCAATTTGGAACAGACTGTATAGGTACATAATACGCAAATAATTCGACTAAGGTATTTTTCTCACAAACGAAACGAGGAACGATTATCTCCGTCCGTGCCTTCTAGAGGAAAAAAAGTACGTAGACTGTTTTTCCACTAGAATAAGACCGAGAGACAACAAAAAGGCGAAATGTAAACACCAAACTTACGCATTAAACTTCTTGATTCAATTCTGTAATCTTGGATGTTTTTATGTATTCAGGTGGAGTTTCTCACCTCTATTATTTTTTCTTATTATCACGTTTGAATGCTAAGAGACTATTGTTATTCCACGCAAATATGTGGGATTTTTTTCGCTTTACGTTTGCAATCGCAGATTTCATTACAATGTTTGCTTTATCCAGATCGAACGTGAAATTGGAAGTGTGTTAAAAAAGCGGTGCCGGTTTGCTTTTACAATCCGGAATTACCGCCTACAGGTTATTTGAATGTACGGTTTCGTTTATTTTTAACAGATAACATAAATTATGTTTTTAGTTTAAAAGGCAAAAATACGTACTCCAAATATAATAATGCAAAAAAAATATCAGCTTTTAGAACAATAAATTAAAACAAATTAGAATCGTTTAATTCTAATTTGATGTATTAAATCTACAAGACAGTTACAACAAAAATAAAAAGTTTTCAAACCCAAATACCAGACCATATACCTTTTTTTGGTTTTTTGGGCCGCTGAATCCAAATCTGAGATTCGTTTAGCTCTGTCACCTCAAGATTTTTTTGAAGCTCATTTGAAGGTTATATCAGGCTCATATTATGTAATTATAAGGTCGAATATAGTAAACATGTTCCAATAACTTGTTCTATATGTTTTCGGGGTCACTCGATCTGAATCCGAAGTCCATTTGATCACACTGTTGAGGTTCAAGGTCATTCCAAGGTCAAAAGAGGGTCATTGGGTTATAGTAAGATAAAATAATAAAAATACACCTAACTATGCGAGGATCATTTAGCCACAAAAAGTGTTTCTCAGAAAGCACCTCAGAACCAAATCCATATTCAAAAAAAAAATTTTTTGTGGGCCTGTGTTATATATCGATATATTTGTTTCGATTTATCAAACTATGGATTTGCTAAAATATTGATTAACCGTTCTCCTGGATACAAAAGCAAACTTTTTCAGGCCATATATTTTTTTTTCGTCTAACTATCGATAAGTCTATGGAAATTTCATACCCTGTTATCAAAGTCAAAATTCATGTTGACCTGTGTTATTTATATCGTAAGACACCGGTTTATTATACATAGGTAATCGTATGGGCTAGTGCGACCCTGTGATGAGCCTCACTTTGGCGATCTCTAGTTATATGTATATAATGCGCGTTACTGTAATTTTCGCGGTCGCCCGGGTTGAAATCCGTAATAGCGCGTAACTAGTGGTTGTTGTCTGGGATACCGTAAAGCCCTTGTGCGCTTAGTTAAGCAAGTAATCAAGGCACGGCACGTTGATTAGCGAGGTCGGCGGATGGGAGGAAGGAAGGGGAAGGGGGGAGGGTGCCGGTGTGCGGTGAATGGGGCACCCGCTGTCAGCTCAGGCAGATCACTGAATAATTGCGCAAATTGGGAAACCGGGGACATGTTTTAATTTTAAACATTTGAGGCGGTGGGAGGCAGCCAGACACCGCCGACGACGACGCACAGTGGTCGATTTTGGTATTTATGGTGGTCATAAATCAAAAAACAATTAACAAGTAATAAACATTCCTATCTGAGTGTTAGGTACCAAAAGGTTCACCCTAATGAAATTCGGACCAGATTTCCAAGAAAAATTTATTTCATACCTACGCAAAAGGGCAACGGCAGGTATAAAATAGAACCCCAATAAACGTATTTATTTAGTCCGTTTTCTTCAGCCGAGTGAACTGTGTCAATCTGTTATTTAGTGAGCAAATCCTTAATAATAATATGGAATGTGAAGCAGGAGGTAAGTCTTTTAATTTGATAAATTCCCCCAAACTTTTATTAGTCCAGCGGTATTTGGCGGTTATAAACTAAACATATTTAAGTAATTTATGATTATAGCTGTAAGTTCAAAAAGAAAAAATCTGCATAAAGTTGCATACTAAATTATTATTTCTTTCAGAATCTACCTATGTCATCCTACGACAAGAACTTTTTGAAATTTGGCGCAAAGAAACTGATGTTACTAAGAAACCTTTGGCTGTATTTAATCATATTTTGCAATGTTTGGGACTTGAAGAGTTGAAGCATTTGTAAGGAATTTAAACAAAAATGGTTAGAAAGTCACCCCAGCCTAACAAATGTTTCCACAAAAAACTCGTAGTATCTGGAAGGTCATTTTTCATTTGAAGATGTAATGAGTAAAGTACAAAGCTCGGTACAGTGTTCCGGGTACCAGTAAGGAAATTGTACCTTCTACAAGAGGACGGCCAAAGACGGATTTTTCAGAGTGCACACCCAAAACAAAACAACGGAGAGTGCAGCCTCTGTTACAGTACCCTACAGACGAAATTACATATGCAGCACAAATTCTTTTGAGATCGGAGGGTAAATATGTTGAGAGTAGGGTACTAAAGGAAATATCTGAAAACAGGGAATATGAACTACGAGAGAAGAAACTGTCGGCCGATGAAGCATTGGCCTCCATGATTAAAAATAAGTTATCAAAAAAATCAATATATTAATATAAATATATAAAGAAACAAAGGAACATAATGAACTACTGGACCCGCCTTTTGATATCGTTAATGCCCGAATTGACTGAATAAATATTTGAAAATGTACTAATTGGTATTTTATTTCGTATATAATATATATTATTCACCTCCACTACTGAGGTGTCACTAAAAAACAGCCAATCTCTAAGCCAAATATCATAACATATTTTTGACCACCATAAATCCCAAAATCGACCACTGTGCGACGGTGACGGCGACGGCATTCGAACGAAACATTTCATTAAAATCGGTTTTGCGTCGTTGTGGGATCAACTCCGCGGGTCGGATCCGACGTCAGCATCTGAACAGTCTATTCGGAGTCACGTGAACATCACGCACGGACAGCATGTCGTTCCACAATAGTTGATATATTCAGTGGTGGTATATGAATCTCTTATTATATTTAGAGATAATGAAATAAATGCTAATAGGCTAATCTTCACCGACCAAACAGTGGATTTCAGCCGATCAGATATTGTGCTGATCAATATCTTTCGCGAAATACGAAAATCGATCAATCGAGCTGAAGCGCTTATGGAAACTGGAGAAGGTGGAGAGACGTACGCCCTAGTAATATCGGCAGAGGGAGTGATGACGACCAGATTCGCCAAGAACATCGCGGCATTAGGACTGTCTTATATCATAAGAAATGACCAGAAGGCAATATTGTTACAAACTTGTCGCATTGTAAGCAATATTTTGGGATAGGATGAATTTCCTCCCCTCGCCTGAGCCTAATTTCTGCTGGAGGCGGGGATGAGACATCAAGCCATCACTTTCTGCAGCAGGAATGGGTGAATGTTTCCCAGCGTTTACGCTGAGAAGTGTGACTATAAAGTCGGCGAAATAGCAACTGATCTCACTTCTGCCTCACCAGAAAATCTTGGAAAGGGTTGCAAAATATTTGCACAATATTTATTTTGTTAATCATCAAGTAAATATAAAGTCTTTTAATTCTTGTGACTCTTTCGAAATCTCGAGATGTGTTAAAATTATGGAAAGTTTAACTCTTATTTCATACCAGTATTTCGTTTCCATTTTCCATATTTTATAAAGGGATTCAGTCATCTTTTATATGCGTTTGATAACTATAAAATAAATATTTTACAAACCGCTTCCAAGATTTTGTGGTGAGGCATTCTTAATTTTTTTCCCACGTTTTGATTGAAGTTTGGCGAAGCGGAGATCGTATGGCATGTGTTATGCGAGTGGTCCGCTATCTCATCAACAAGCTAATCCATACTGGGTGAACTATCCTTGGCCAACAGAGGGAGAATCCCCCTAAGCAACGTTGTCACCTTTTTTAAAAAAAATGGACGGCTGATGGCTTAGACGGGTTGAATTCCCTATAATGGAAGCATAAGTCCGAAGGGGTCTAAGGGCTGTGGCTTTCCACCCTATCACGCTTCAAAAATTCAGGCTCGTCAATATGTTTTTGTGTTGCTTAAACATAACTAAAACTTCATTATGAAACCTAATTGCTCCGACATATACTGGCATGGAAAACGTTCACTTTGAGATAGCAGATTAACAGCTGAAGAGAGACACACATATTGGCCACCTGTGACGGATGCAATTATTTTTTGCACAATTTGAACTGACGAACGATACAACACGAACAGTTAAACAAAATCATTCAGGGGAGTAACATATAAGTCGTTTATGAGGAATTGAGGTATTATGAGGAATTTTCAACTCTACATACAAATATGTACAATGTGCGTGAGCAGAAATTAATATACTGAGTAGGAGTGGGTATGATTACCGATAATCTTATTGGATGGTGGTTTCTGTGACGTAATGTTAGGTCATGACCAACTTCGTGAACGCCACGAGAATTGATTGACTCACTTTTAGCATTTGCCAAGATGAAATTCAGTTATCGGTATGTCGATATTATTGTAACGATGTATCGAGTTAAGATCGTCCGCAGTCCCTAAAAATCGGCTTGATTTTTTTTGATACGATATTAATGATGACCAATAAACGTCAACCGGGTCGGGGCGCTATCTGCCCGCGCTAAATAAAGCCTGGCAGGCGGAGCCACCCGGCAGGACGGCGATTACCAGATTAGGGAGTCCCTACATTGTTCCTATTCATTACGCGTTATCGGCAATGCTGTGTTACACCGTTGAACTTGTAACCCTTTTCACGGGGACAGCTACCCCATCCTCCCCTTCGCCCTCTGCCGCGGGCCCTTCTTTATTTCCCCGCGATTTCCTATGCAATCTTTGCGAGGGCTCCCACACAATGCAACTAATGAATTGGGAGCAAATTAGGATGGCGACAAACGATATATTTATTTAGTTCCTCCATTGTTTACGCTGCAAGTCACCCTCTCATGATAGCCGAACAATAAGGGTGTTACATTACGGAATAATGAAGACGCGTCCCGTGTGTTTGGCATGATATTTTATAGAGTAATATTTTCAAGTTCTTCTCATAAAGGCAGCCATTTATGTAAATAACTTTTAACATGATATATCACTAACGTTGTATGAAGCGAGAAAGATTCCTCGTTCTTTGTCACTGGCACGTCAAAAGTCACAGACCTGCATTTAGATCTAGTTAGGTCTCGTCAGTGCGACATATTTGACGGCAATTAAGAAAAACGAGCGTATCAGTTATGTTTTGACCAGGAGAACAAACTGTGACTTCATCTGAGCTTAACAATTTTACCGTTAGATTGCTTTGGAAATGGCATTTGGCAATTGTCGACTTTATCGGACTTCGAACATACAGGGTTGGAAAGTCCATGATTTCAAAGCCGAGCATTAAAAGATAGAAAAGAATAAACTCTTCAAGTAAAGGGAACTGACAGAGAAATATTATATCCACAGTTACCAGACTGATATGTCATTTTAAAACTTTTATGAGCGTTATTCTCTGTTTTTCGTGATAGGGTAGCAATAAAATATGTAGGCGGGACGCCCCGCCAATAAATTATAATGCGCACGTGTGAATTGAATTATCATATCGTTATTGGTCTACGGAAAATAAGCACTTGAGTATTCCTATGCGTACGCAGTATGCCGAGAAGTTAAATTCTATCGATGGGCCATTTTTTTTCTAAACGGTTCCTTAAATGCCAACAAAAATTTAACAAATAAGACAAACTGTTTACGGACATGAACATGAAAGACCACGAAATTTAAATGATTTACGGGCCAGAATTGTACAAGTCCTAAATAATATTTCCCCTGAAGTGTTAGAACTAGTGTTGTAACAATACGTGTATTAAAAATTCCGTTCAATCCGAATATCAAACAATTACGTATTAATCCGAATAGTTGCCAACCGCAATACGGAATCGAAATTATTACGAACGCTGTCAAATGCCGGAAGATAGCGTGGATATCGTATCCGACGAAGTCTCGGACGAAGTAAACATAATACGTAATAATACGTAATAGTACGATGATACGAATACGAACGAGGTCCGAGGGAATACGGAATTATTACGGATTATGATGCGATGCCGTGCCGTGTGCCGTGACATTGCTTATAGAAAGTCCTATCCGTATTCCGTACGCCAAGAAAAGCACGTATGAAAATTAATACGTATTAGTGAATTCATCCGAATACTCTTTTAGTACTATTACGTACTATACGAATATTAAAATTATCCCAACATTTACAACACTAGTAAGAACGCGTAAGAACTGAGTTTTACGATAGACTAGGTTTTTGCGAAGCAAAGGGGCGACATTTTTGAACCACTTATTCAATAGGCATTTTTTCTTTCTTTCGTCTGATAACCGGGTTGATTTATATTTTTGTTTGTTTTATTTTTTATAGAACTTCAATTTTATTTTCTTGCTGACCGGTTAGTTAAGGAATACAAAAATTTGAAAATAAATACAATTATGTTCGTACACTTCTTTTAAGTGTATGGGATAATTGTAAAAGTCAGAATTACGTAAGAATTTCGTTTCATACAGCTAAGTCGATGTACATCCTCATAGCTGCGAAAAAGTACTGAGTCTCACTCAAATTCGGTAGGTGATGGGCTGTGTCAAATACCCCTCTCCACTTTCTGTTACGCGCAGGTCTCATACGTTTCTCATACGTGCACAAGCGTGAAACACTGTTGCATCTAACTGTCTTTGTCTGTCTTTACTTCTCTTCTACACATGTATCGCCAATATGTAAAGCTGCAATTTCCTAGGATGTATGTCTGGTCCCGTCAAAATGGATTAGAGGGCTATACCATGAAGGCAACACCGTAGTATATAATCCTGGCTAGGATACAACCGACACGTTAGTTCTCCGTTGCTCGGCTTCAAATATGCCACACTGACGAGCTCTAATAAGATCGAAATTTAGATGAAGGGAACGTCACAATATACTAATCTTGCAGATAAGTCCTACATACAAATAGTAGGCCTAGCTGCTGATTCTGACGATGTAACTTTACTCTGTCGAAACTTAATATAAAAAAGTTTTTGTGCCTTCAGCATTTTAGATTTTAAAATTATTTTCTTTTAAGAAAACATCAAGAAATGAAAATGAAAATAAAACAATAAATAAATATAAAACGTTTAATGTCAATTGCTATACTCTATTTATTATTTCACCTTCTTGTTCACCCCTTGGACGCAGGAGTTAGTCCATGTCTTAAGCTTCAACATATACAAAGATGTTTTAATATGGGTATGATAGAAATATACTCTATACAAACCCTGCATTGCTCAGAACAGTTGGTAATAAATTAAGGTCAGTTCTGGTGAATACAGTAAATATACAATATCGATTTAGTTTCATTCAATACTCGCCTCATGACTGATACTTTTAATTGATTTAATTGACTGACTATTTAACTGATAATACGCTTGACTGCTTTCAATTAAGTACTTCACTAATGTTCATAACTATAGTTTTCATAAAGCATTTACTTTATTGTCACGAGCAACATTATTTTTCCAGTCGAAACAACGACTGCAGAAGAGAGGTTGAAAAGATAAATTCCACTCCATTACTAGCCGGAGCTATTTACAAGATTTTGGATAATCTGAGATGACAGATGGGTGCTTTTGAATCGATGCGATGTACAGATGAGGAATTTGAACAGACGGAATAGCCACGTGAGGAACTTCTCAAAATGTTAAGAGAAACGGTATGCCGGTGGTGATGTCTAAACATTGTATCTACACATATACGGACATTCTGGCTTCTGGAAATTGAATGTGACCGACATATCACATAACTTATGCCTTATTGTTTCACCAAGCTATGGCTCCAACCGTCTAATTCCTCAGAAAAAGGTGGTGATGTCACCTCACTATGGTCTTGGAAGGCCAGTGCTCTCTTAATATGGAAAATCTCTTTGACAAGATAGCTGAACGATCACAAAGTAGATGCACGACTCTCTCCTGTTCCTGGTCACACACTCTGCAAAGGAATGTCTAACTTAGCCTTATATTGTACAGGGTCTTCAGTGGCTGACAGTGTTCTGTCAGGATTCCTCTTAGAAGACGTAAGTTTGTCCTTTTCATAGCTAAAAATGTCTTCATTATGTTACTGTGATGTTACAGCAAACGTCAGCTGATTGCTTCATCTACAGGGATAACAGTACTTTGTCATCATCATCAGATACATTACTGATGATGATTTTCTTTATTCAAAGGGAAAAATTGTAATTTAAATGATTGCCTCGGCCAAGATTGAAAACGATAATAGCCACCATATTCATTCCACGTTTCATCTCCGAACAAAATAGGAAAAAAAAACACTGATGACAAAATACGAAAAGGTTTCCGTCCCCGGAAATCCATGAACGTAACGAATCCACCAGCGCCGTCTATACGTTTCCGAAATCACCTATAAATCCTGTTGATTCGGCAACAAACAACAAATCAAACAACGGCACATCATAAAAAAAGAATAACGGCAATTACATCCGGCGGCGGCGGCGGCCGGTTATGTTTTGTTTCGGGCGGCGCACGGCGACTGGATTTAGGGCCCATGTCGACCATTAAATTAAGTATAATCGTCGACATTTAGGGCCGCCATGAACATGCGGGCATTCGCAATTACGGCGAACCCGATGCGAGTGCTAATTATAACTGCGTTGTCGCAGCCCTACACTGCGGAATCGAATCCTAGAAATGATACGACAGTATAGCCGATAATTCGACAGAAATGAAGCGTATTGATCCTTGCAGCCAGCCATAACGCTATATGGCTTACCGAGTCAGAAAGAGTTACAGATTATAGAGACTGGTCGATGTTGGTCAGGAATAGTTAGGTTCATAATGATCTGGTGCTTCAATTGCCTTATTGTTGGATTTTACTATTAACTACACTAGTAACAAAAATTAAAGGATATTAAAAAAATCCAAATTTTTGGGTGATTTTTCAACAAGGGATAACTCGGAGAAAAATGGTCGTACAGAAAATAAAAAAAGGAGATTGTAGCCTCAAGTGTCTAGTTTTCAGATCTGGACAATTTTTTTAGCGGGAGCGGTTGTCACGTAATCATCCGAAACAAAAAAAAAAAAAAAAATTCCAAATTTTTGCTCGTCTTTAAAATGGTCTGTGGACTTCAAATTTTTTTTCATCATGCGACCATAAAGCACTTTTAGACAATTTAATCAGCTTTAATTTGACCTCTTAACGAGCTCCGTAAAATCGAAAAAAAATTATTCGAAAAAAAATTGTTCAAAAAAGTTTCTTTTCGATTTTCAATGTTTTTGAGCAAAAAAATATGGATTGTCGCCAAAAAAATCATATTGAAGTTGAAAAAAATGCATAAAAATCGAAAAATTGCTTGTTACGGTGATTTTTGGCCGAAACGATACATTTAAACCTTCGGGGCACTAAGAAAAAAAAAACTTTTTTTAAGGGTTTTTGGGGACACTTAAAAAATTACCGACGATATCCTTTGTTCATCCACTATATCCAAAGCTATACCAAATTTTCCAAATATTTGTACGTGACAACCGCTCCCGCTAAAAAAATTGTCCAGATCTGGAAACTAGACACTTGAGGCTACAATTTCCTTTTTTTTTATTTTCTGTACGACTATTTTTCTCCGAGTTATCCCTTGTTGAAAATCACCCAAAAATTTGGATTTTTTTAATATCATTTAATTTTTGTTACTAGTGTAAACTACTCACAAAAATTAAGGGAGCAAACAAAAGTCTAAATCTTTTCTTCTACTTAGGTCTAGTAACCACGCCCTAAAATATGATGTGGGGGACATCCCTCCTTACGTTCTTGAAAATATAAGAAGGATGTGGAATATGCGCAAGCTAATTTTTTTAATTACTACCCTGAAGTGTGGCCATTTGAAACTTACCATTTTAGTGGTCTGACAAAAGCCTAGCCTACTACGATTTCTTAAGGGGTATTTTTTCAGCAAGAAGTATTAAGCATTTTTTAATCAAACAAAATTATAATATGTATATTACCGGGCTATTTAAAATACATCAAAATATCCATGTGTCAAATCTGATTGACAAATATCTACTGAGTGTTTTTTTTATCGAGTGCTAAATTAGCGTTATTTTATTACGTCTCATCAGTGTGATATACGTAATAGTATGTACGACGAACGATAGTCTTGGCTCATTTCCTCGACCGAAGATGGAGGAGAAAGCGGCATATAGCCTGGAAGTGCCTGGAAGTGCAAGAGTTTTCCTCAATTCTTGCAACTTTTGCACCAGCTAAATTACCTGCCCCTTTTGTCATTCTCAGTTTAAAACGGTCCACTTCATAAATCTAGTCAGTTACACGAAGTGAAACTCACTTTTTTGGAGACATCGTTGATCGAATAAAGAAGTTAATTCTAATCTAGGATGTTTCACTGAAAAAAACTGAAGGCAATAAAACGTAGAGCGATATTGAACACTGTGCGATCTGACACATTGATGAAGTAGAGCGAATGACGTAATGACGTTGGTTCTAAACTAAGGTGCTGCACTGAAAAAAATGTGAAAACAATAAAGGGTAGACCGACATAGACACTATCTGATCTCAGAGTTTGATGAAGTAGAACGACGAGAATGGCGATATGAAGTTGATTCTAAACCAAGATTGGAAAAACTAAAAGCAATAAACGGTTAAGACAGATTTGGACTTTTTCACTTTGAAGTATAACTGATTATGTTACGACACTACCGTATAACACTAAATAGAGCAGTTAGGCCACATATTTACTCTGTCATATTTTCTGTAAAAATGTGAGGTACATTCATCTACCCATGAAGGATTAACGTAATTCTGTCAAATTAAGAAAGTCAATTATGTAGAAATAAGGTATTGTGTAAGGCTTGTGTTGACAATTATATTTTTTCCTGACGACTGTACATTCTTACCTACAAGGAAACAAATGTAAAACTTTAAAAATCGGTAACAACTTTTTTTTAAATTCATATTTAAAATTAATATGAATATAATTATATTTAACTTGAATTAGAATTCAGCAACTATTACTAATATCAAGATTTTATATAACGACACCATCATATTCTTCTACATTTACTCCATTTAGTTTTTAAATACCTACATATTTATATTTTTATTTTTATTTTGCACAACAGACGTTGTGTTTCCAGTAAGTTTTTTTTTTTAATACGGAAATTAAAACCGTGAATGTAAACGGTGTTTGATATTAAAATGTTTTATATTGCATTTTGATTTTTTAATTAACACATTGCCGGATACCCGGAAAATATTAATTCAGTTCAGCACGATAACGAGGTCCGATAAGCGTCTGACAATCTGCTAAATTAAAACAGCCACGCAGCTTGTGCCTCATGATTTTCCATTTTTGCCCGTTTCATTTTGAAACAATTTTAATAAAACTGAAATATAAACTATAGCACGCATTTTTCACGTCGGCACATATAATGTGCATGCAATAAAACAATGCATATTTAAAACGCCTGCAACTAGTGGGAGAGTGGGTGACAAATGTGATGAACATTAGTCCCTAAATAATTTTAAAATAATACAACTGTTTACACAGAGTATTAAATTTAATTTAAATATTCGCAACGGATATACATATGTCAAATAATGCAACGGCACTAACATTTTTATTTTTGATATTATGAATTACTTTCATTGTTAAAATTTAGTCAAATACTATTTATATATACTTTAGTACGACCCGAAAACCAAGCGCCAAAGCATGGAATGGCACATTTCAAGCTCTCCAAGACACAAAAAAGCAAGAATGAGCAAGTCGAAGATCAAATGCATGCTGATTTGCTTTTTTGTTCTTGAGAAACTTCGAAAAAGGGTCATGCATGTGAGACCAAACATCAAGAACAACTGGATTGCATCACGACAATGCGCCTTGTCACACAGCCATTTCAGTAAACGAGTTTTTAGCTAGTAAAAACATTCTTGTGGCGCCTCAGCTTGTGGTATTCGCCTTACTTGAATCCTTGTGACTTTTTTTCTCTTGATTTCTCAATCTCTCGAGATTGAAAAATCATCTCAAGGGACGTCATTTTGGGACCATAGAAAACATTCAAATGGCTGTAACCGACCAGCTGAAGGCTATTCCAGTATATCAGTTCCAGCACCGCTATGTAGAACGGAAGAACCGTCTCGAGCGCTGTGTGGCTTCCCAAAAAAGTTATTCTGAAGGAGATAATACTGAATTGTAATTCTATTCGACAAAAAAAAAATAATAAACAAGTCTCATTACTTAATTTACATACCTCGTATGTTTTACATTCTGAGTTGTCCCCGTTAACCTTTAATCCGTAATGGTCAAGTAACTAGTCTAGAAGAAGAAGCTTTTACATTCCATAACAAAATTAAACGGACATTATAATTATTTTTCAATTCTCCATTTTTCTGCCCCGATTTATTTTATATTTAAAATATAACTAAACATGTGCAGTCAGCAACGAAGTGAGAGCAAAATTTAAATAAAATGAACGGACATTATAGTCAGCAGTAAAAGTATTCATACAGTCACTTTTGCAAGGGTGCTTAAACTCTGACAAATTTTGGACGACACTATTGATGTTGACGATTGATATATGAATGTACGAGATGAGTAGCAGGATTTCACAAGCTGTAATCCTTCAAAAGCAAAAAAATCAATACTGAAGTACAACAATTATCAGTAACCTCCAAGAAGTGGGTATGATGACTTTTTTTAATGACTGTATCTATTGAAGAACTGTGAATGAGGAACTGTGAAATCTGTAATAAACGTATTTTTTTGAATGTTTTTTTTTTTTTACAAATATGGAATGAAACGGTTGCGGCTATAAGGACCATATCGCCTCTAAACAAGTCGCCATATCGCCTCTAAAACGGTGGTTCATATTTACACGTTGAAATACCATTTATGATATTTGAATTAAACGATATTTCCCACAAAAGAATCGTAATTCTGCCAGCGAGTTGGATGATTTTGTGTATGAATTATAATCGTTCGCAGTGAAAGAAAACAATGGAAGCAATTCGAATTTACTAATAAAACTGTTGAACAACGATGCAAAAGCACAAGCGTTTTTTTTTTATATAGACGAAATTTTGTGGCTGCTACTATTGTTTCAACTAATAATAATACAATACAAAATAAAATTCAAACAAAAAAATTCCAGGAACGTCAAAACTTAGTTTTACATTATAATTTGTTAGTTACCAGTGTCGTTTTAAATTTAATAATTTTTAAGAATTTAATGTCTTTACAGAATTCAGAGAGATGTGGAATGGGGTAAAATGATAGGATGATAAAACCAGGGCTTTTACTTTGAAAATTATTTTATAAGGCCCGGTATTTTTACTTTTGGGTGTTTTGGTTTGGAAATGAACGTGTATTTCTTGGTCCTGATTAGACTTATTTGAGGATGAGGACGAGGAATTTGTCGATTTTTTTAGTAAATACGAGAACCTGCCCTACAGTGGTGGCTGGCAATAAGTTGAAATTTTTTGTCAGAATTAACATTATCTCAGTTTTGAAATAATTTAGATCATATTCAACGTGGAAAAAGTAAATGCAATTCGCCGCTATGAAGACTAAGATTTACTCATGCGACAATGAACCGCATTGCTTGCATTACTCTGCACGATAGTTGTCTGAAAACGACATATTTTTATTAAAACTTTATATAGAAATAGGTAAACACGTAGAAAAATTAGAAGATGTAACGTTCAATACATGTAAAATTAGACAGCGTTGGCTCTAATGGATTAATTCGTTCAAAATTCATTCACCGCGCAATATAATACACAATACATGCTAGGGCCTTATATGTTTATGTTTACGCTCTGCATATTTCGAGGTTCTATGAAATGATATGTATTTCGGAAACGATTCCGAGCCGGACCTGCTCCTAAAAACGGCAGGTGTTCCGACTCCTATAGTGGGTCAAACATGTTGGTATTATTCACGTCAGCCAGAAGCCATGTGCCCAAATGATCCGGCCGCAGTGAACTCGAAAGCAAGATATCCGGCAACTTTACACCTGTTTTTATGTGTAAAAAATTGTTTTGATATCCCTATGCACAAAAATGATCCGGTGTCTAGTTATAATTTATGGTTGTTAAAATGTCCAATTCATTCATACGAATATTTTCACGTAGAAAATAAAACATCCCGTATAAGATCTATTACTCATACACTTCAATAAAACTTCGATGCCTGCACACCTCTTCGGGGTTGCGTGAGACAATAAAGATAATTTAATGGCAAATGGAAAAAGTTGAAGAGATTCGTGGAGTAAACTTCGCAGATAATTTGGAATTTTCCCCGTCAGCATTCAAGAGGCTCCGTATTGTGTGGCGGTGATAATGGAAACTTAAAAAGAGAAGCTGCATTTGCCGAGCGTTTTGAGCCCATTACGCCTCGAGAAGTTGAATGCACTCACTGTTCAACACAACAGCAATTAGTACAAACCGTTTTACAAATAAGTATAATACAAAATTCATATACATGGTGGTACAACAGTATCAAATAATGGCTTTAACTTTGTTATTTGCAAAGTTAAAAAAAAGTTCAATATAAAAGTTATTTTGTTCATTACCATGTATGTTTTAAGTTTTTTAGTTTGTTGATATCTTCTCTTGTTTTGTTCCTATGGCAACCATTTTTTTTAATGGCACCTATACTTTTTTTTCGTTATGAAAATTGCATATTTTTCTCTATTCGGTCACAATATTTTGCAATTTTTGATAAAAAAAATAAGCGAGAATAAAATTATTTATTCACTCGTCACCTCTAATAAACAAAAAAAAAATTGATTTCTGCGACCTAAAAAAACCCTAAAGAGTCCGTCTCTGGAAAATTTAACCGGTATCCAGAATCCTGTGTATTGTGTGAGTGGTCCTTTGATGATTAAGAATGGCTCGTTACAACCGAAGTATACCGAAATCTAGAGGTCGCGTATGGCGACAACACCCCTAGTTTATCAACATGCAAAATATGGTTCGCACGCTTCCGATCTGGCGATTACAGCATCGACGATAAACCACGATCTGGTAGGCCACTTATGGAATGTGTATGGAACCGAGAGATGGCCGAGGGCTCGGCTGTAGCCAGGCCACGGTAGTACGTGATACCATGTTAAAACAACATGATACCACGTTAGTTAGGCGAAGCCGACCGTTAGCATCGGAATAAAATTTGCATACAACTTCTCTCCCGCAGTCGTCGTTTCGACTGGTTGAACAATGTTGTTACCAGTGATGAAAAATGAGTGCTTTAAATCATAGCCGTAAGTGCCAGTGGGTAGACGCAGATGCTCCAGCACAATCGGCACCTAAACCTGATGTTCACCAGAGAAAAGTGATTTTGTCAGTTTGGTGGGGCCTTCTGCTTGTATCCACTGTCTATTGTGGTCAAATCAACTATTGTGGTCTACTGTGGTCCTGTCTATTGTGGTCACTTTGGTCGTCCGGCTTGATCTTCTGCGGCCGCGGCTGGACAAAGTTATATAACTGTACGATAATGCGCGTCCCCATGCAGCAAAACAGTTGAAGTTAGGTGTTAAAGTTCTCCTGATCCTCATCCACCGTATTCACCTGAGCTTACCTCCATTAACTAACATTTGTTCTGTCAATCAAACCTTTAATAAATAAATCATTTGACAATCGTCACAATCTACAAATAGTCATACACAACTTTTTCGGTTCACAACCCCGTGAGTTTTGGGAACGTAGTATCCGCAGTCTGTCTACCCGTCATACAGTGGGGCCAACTGGCTATTTAGGAGTGTAAAATTATGTCCGTTCATAATAGATAGTTCTGTATTACAGGAGTTGTATATGTATTTAAACAAGTCTAAAGAAGGGTATTAAAGTTGTTTAAAATTACTGAGATAGTTTCAGTTAGGAAAAAGGGGAGTTAATATAATTTAAACAAAATTTGCACCTCCTTTAGATTTTTTTTATGTCTACATTTATTTACATTATTTTTATATTTCATTCCGTTCAAAAAGAAACAGAATTAAATTACAAGATATGTAAAGATTTGAAAAAACGCGATTTGCTCCCAAAAAATTGTCAACTTAAAGTCGCTGATTTTCTACTTCAATTTTCTGAATCTTACGTTCTGAACTGAAGTTTTCATTTCTTCTTCAACGTCATCTTCGAAAATCGATACTGTTCTGTTTTTTTTTACACATGATTGTGGAAATTAATGGATCCAATGTGAATAGTAAATTGCGAAACGAATTTTCGCCGCCATTCTCAGTTTATCGCAATTATTATTTTCAGCGAATTGTTTCAGAAAAAAAAAATAAAGAACTTTTTCAGCTGCATTTGGCTGCACTCATATTTGGTAAAAACAAAAACTATACACCTCTTTCTTAATATTTGTGTAAAAATTAAAGTTAATATATGCGAATTTCGTATTTCATTAAAAAAAAAAACAAGAAAATTAATTTATATTTTTATAAATATTTGAATATTATATTTGAATATTATATTTTTATATGTTATGTGGATACAGTTATCACAAATGGAATCTCATATTAAGCATTTAAACGTTAGATGGAAGTTACGTTAGGAAGTGAAAAATAATTCCATATTTTTACGTTATGCTCAACCTAACATTTTCCATCGTTTGCCTTGCTTTAAAATAATCAGTTTCAAAAGTAAAAACGTAGGTTTCAGTTCCATTGGACATTTACATACACCCTAGGAAATTGCACCTTTCTATATTGGCGATACATGTGTAGAAGAGAATAAGTTAAAAGACACCAGTAAGGACAGACAAAGACAGTTAGATGCCACATTGTTTCACGCTTGTGCACGTATTAGAAACGTATGAGACCTGCGCGTAATATAAAGTGGAGAGGGGTAGTTGACACGGCCTATCGCCGAAATTGAGTGGCTCAGTACTTTTTTGGCAGCTATGGATGTGTACATCGACTTAGCTGTATGAAACGAAATTTTTACGTAATTCTGACTTTCACAATTATCTCATACACTTAAAAGAAGTGTACGAACATAATTGTATTTATTTTCAAATTTTTGTATTCCTTAACTAACCGATCTGCAAGAAAATAAAATTATATAAAATTTTTTTTTGGCATTTAAGGAACCGGTTATAAAAAAATAGCCCAACGATGGAATCGCCTAAAATACCAACCCAAACATTTAACTTCTCGGGATACTGCGTACGCACAGGAAGTGCTTATTTTCCGTAGACCAATAACGTTCACACGTACGCATTACAATTTATGGGCGGGGCGTCCCGCCTACATATTTTATTGCTACCCTATCACGAAAGACAGAGAATAACGCTCATAAAAGTTTTAAAATGACATATCAGTCTGGCAACTATGGATATAATATTTCTCTGTCTAACCCTGTATATTGACACTAAAAATAGTAGTAACGATCTATCTATATTTCGTTTTTCAACTTTTGCACTCCTAGATTAGCATTTAGCCCCACTGTGCGTCGGTGACAAGTTGTAGAGTTGGATGGCACTTACACTTTAAATTAAATTCCTCCTTTTTATAAAATAAATAATCATATTTGAACATATCAGCAAGGCTCAATACTTTTGAAACAACCGGATGACTGTAAAAGAAGAATCAAAGGAATGCAGATATTTGTTTATAAATATGTCGGCAAAGAAATTAGAAGAAATTCAAAAGGGACGACATGAATTGAGAGGAAATGAACTGTATTGAGAGATCTTTTTTTATACGTCTTTATGGTAAGCATTCCGGATATTACGTTTCACTTGTAACGTCCGTTTATCTGCAAGGAAAACTGGCTATGATTTCTGACAGATTTTTTTCGGTACAAAGTCGAAATGGGTAATTTACTTGCCAAAGTTGCGTCAATACACCTCACAAACATTTCATCAACGACCCACTTCCCTCTGCGGTTTTCCATTCTTTCCGTACAATACTGTTTGTATTCGTAATGGGAACCCTAAGGAGCACCTTTTTTAGCAGATTGCGACGTAAAAAAGTAAGTGGTTTACTTTGCTTCGGCCACAATAAGCTGGCTTCGCGTTCTCTTCCGAATGAAAACATGTTTATTTGATGGTATAATTTCGCAAATTGCATTGTCAGCTTGGGCCACAATCGATCATCCCCGACAAAAATAGTCCAGGAAGAGAGTTTAAATAAAGGGCAGATTATTGCATTTATCTTGACTAAGAAAGAGAAAATTTGTAATTACACACTAATAAAGGCAACTCTTATGGAGTTTAGTGGAGACTTTAACTGGAATATATTCGCTAGCGGGGTGGTGAATGATTTTTCAAAAAATTCCCGAGACACGTCAACTTTTAAATGTATTTACCTACATTTTACAAGTAATATGAAAAATATAGCCCTTCAGGGGGTGGCTGAAACCACCCTCGACATGATTTTTTTCAAATTCAACCCTATGGCTTGTGACCCCTCGTTGTAAAGCTGGTGGAAAGAGGAATCCAACGCACTGATCAAATTTTAATTTTTAGTATGTTTGTAGGGTTGCATACAATTAAAACAATTTAAAAATTAAATTTATTTTCAACGTAACAATTGTTCAAAATGTGCACCATTCACTTGTTCCCAGCATCCCAGTCTGTGGTAGGTTTCATCCCTTACATTATGCAACATTTGCGGTGTTATTTTTCCGATTTCCTCTCTTATCCTTTCCTGCAGATCTGCTATGTTGTTGGGTTTCTGAATGTAAACCCTACTTTTAAGATGTTCCCACAAAAAGGAATCCAGTGGTGTAAGATCTGGAGATCTTGCTGGCAACTCAATATTACCTCGCCTCCCAATCCACCTACCGGGAAAAATTCTGTCCAGATACTGACGAACAATGGCAGCATAGTGTGGTGGGGCCCCATATTGCTGAAACCATAACCTCTCGTCGGTCAAGTTAGGGTTTAAGGGGTTTGGAAATAAATGACATAGCACTGGCATTAGTTCGTGCTGGAGTAAACGCAAGTATCTTGCTCCATTAAGAGTGTCATCAAAGAATTCCGGCCCACATATTAGTTTTCTGTGGGCGCTGAGTATGAAGTTCCCTCATCCAATGGGGGTTCTCTTCAGCCCAGTAACGACAATTTTGGCGATTTACGTGCCCATTTAATGTAAAAGTAGCCTCGTCAGAGAAAACTATCCATTCTAAAGATAACTGGTTTTGATCAATACAAGTCATCAATAAATCGCAAAATTCCACTCGTCGATCTGGATCATCTTCAAGTAGCTCTTGAACAGCTTGCATTTTATATGGGCGTTTTTTCTCATATTTAAGTATTTTAAAAACTGTTTTGTGATTAAGATTACTATCACAGGCCAGTTGACGGGCTGGAGTGATTGGATTTTCTTCTAGAGCAAGCAACAAATTCAACTTCGTGTCGTCATCAACAACAGCCTGCCTCTTACTCGGTACATTCCTGACATGACCCATCTCTCGATATTGTGCCTCAATTTCACTAATGGTACCTTGATTTAGTGGTGGCAAGTCAGGATGCGTTTCTCGAAACAAGCGAACAACTTCGCATTGAGTTCGCGCCCTATCACCATATCCAATCATCATCAAAATTTCGATTTTTAGTGATTCAGTTAAATAAGACATTTTCACCAATTTGAAATAACACTTCGTTTCAAACTGAATACAGCAAACAAACTAAATTACTCTTTGCGGCCGTGTAAAAACACTAGCGAAAAATAACAAATATCAGTTGTGGCAAAAAATTGCTTGGAATTTTTTGTGGGGACATAAGAAAAGTAAGGTTTACATTCCAAAACTAAACAACACATAGTTTGAGTACGAAATTGTTGCTTTAAAAATAAATTAAACTATAAAATTACGTTTTAATTGTATGCAACCCTACAAACATACTAAAAATTAAAATTTGATCAGTGCGTTAGCTTCCTCTTTCCACCAGCTTTACAATGAGGGGTCACAAGCCATAGGGTTGCATTTGAAAAAAATCATGTCGAGGGTGGTTTCAGCGACCCCTGAAGGGCTATATTTTTCACATTACTTGCAAAATGTAGGTAAATACATTTAAAAGTTGACGTGTCTCGGGAATTTTTTGAAAAATCATTCACCACCCCGCTAGCGAATATATTCCAGTTAAAGTCTCCACCGTGTATAAAAAAGTGATATATACCCAAATCTGAGTATATAATTAAAATAAACATAAAAAATGGCGTGGACCAATAAAGTGAACATCCTCCCGCACAAACCCAGAAGTGGTTACGAATATTTTTTTTATTTCCGTTAAATTAATAAATAAAAATTCAAATGTCCATAGCTTTAACAGATCTCGAAATTTCGAAAGACACAAAATAAAAAAGATTTTGTATTTACTTGACGAATAAGAAAACAAAATTGCACATTTCATTTGATTTTGTTTTTATTATTCTAACCTCCTGTTTGAACCTAGCAACAAAGAGTTTTTTTCAGAGTTTTTCTCAGTGTTTAGAGGAAAAGTTTCTCTACATTGTTATACGTAGAAACAAATTTTCTACAAAAATCAACAAGAAAAAAAGCACCATCTCATTTGGAAAAAAATCGTCATAGATGTTATTTCAAACATATACAGTACGCTGCAGTTTTCCTGCAAATAAAAAAGATACTAACAGACTTATACCGCAAACTGAATTGCGGTATACTCCGACCAAAAATAATGAAGTAAATCATGACAAATCACGCAGAGATTGCATGGCCTTCGACAATAGTTTAGTTACGTGTCATCATAACAAAAACAAAGTCGCTTCCCGCTGTCTGTCCCTACCTATGTATGCTTAGATCTTTAAAACTACGCAACGGATTTTGATGCGTTTTTTTTAATAGATAGAGTGATTCAAGAGGAAGGTTTATATGTATAATACATGCATAATATAGTAGAGAAACACTGATAATTTTAGAGGTTTCTAATGTGATGTCGTAAACCGTGCGAAGCCGGGGCGGGTCGCTAGTTGAAAATAAGCGACTTAATGACGGGCCAATTTATTCAAGTTTGACCCCCTATTTTCCGCACCTACATCAACACACATTTTGCTGTATTTATATGTAGTATACTTGACACGTTCACGAAACCGTTCAATTTAGACAGGATGAGTACCTAATGTGGCATCAAATTAATTATTAGAATTCAAATATTGTATAACAAATTTAGATGAGAAGAGCATCCCTGAAACTTTCGTGTTATAAATTTTCAGCTCCATTACTAATAGTTCTCTCAGAACCTTTAATAAATCACTCATTGAAAGCACCCTGTATTGTACAATGTTCATATCCCAGGAATAAAGTTCATTAAGAGACATTTTTTGCATTAAGCAAGAACATGCTCGCGTACTAGTTAGAAAGTTCGCTTTAGATATTTTCTAAACACCTCTAACACCCTGATACGGCCAAAAAATCTGACTCTAAGCCAGCAAGTTAAATTGTTCCTAAAGCTGCGAGCAATAAACTTAACCATTTCACGTAAAGTAGCTAGAACTGTGGCTAGGGTATTATCCCTTCCCTCGACAAATTACCCACCTTACTTACCCCATCTCGCCGGCTTCGCCCCCTTCTATCCAACAAACCACGTACGGCGGCGTTGCCACACCGCGTGACTAACGACAGAAATTTGGATTCGGCAACAAGCAACGTTCACAGATTTCCAATTCTTGAAGAGTAAAATCATTCTCGATGTATAGATAATCTAGATAACAATGTACCATATCTAATGGGTATTATTGTAAATAGGGATAATCGTAAATAATATATCGTAATAAACGCACTGACTGGGAACTGTGAGAAAATTTTAAGGTTTAAAAGTTAATAATTAATCCTACCACATTTTTTTCGATGATTTTTAAAGGGCAAAATAGCATAAACACGGCTCTATAAATACATGCACAAAAACTAAATTTATGATTCCACCCGAAACATAAATATATTCAAAAACACCAGTATAATATTCAATGGAAAAATTATTTAGCGAGTTAAAAAATTCATGTACTTGGACTATTTGGGAATATTGGTTTTTGAAAATTGGACATGAATGAGAAAATGAAATAAAATGGAGCACTTAACAAGCTCGCTATGTATTCTTTAAGTTCAAAGGGATGCTCACTGGACTTCATTGTAAGACTCTTCAAATGTTACGCATAGATAGTACTGCTTCGTGGTATGGAAGGTTGGACTAAGAAGATTGGTGTCATTAATAAGTTTGAAATGTGGTTGTATCTTAGAATACTTAATATGCTACGAAAAACAAGAACAACAGAAGAAGTATGACGTTCCACAGATATCGAACAGTTTTTGACAAGACCCCGAAGTTTAAAACTGTAGTACTACTTAAGTAATGTTTGGTAAAACACTAATATCTATAACATGCAGCGTTACAAAGAAAGTGATTGGGAGTACTTATTGATTTATTGCATAATTTCGCAGTTTGTTTTGTTGGAGAGCAAGAATGTGCGTTTTGGCCAGTCTTTGATTATAACGAAATTGAATAATCACACTCTGGCAACACTGCGTACGGCGTTTCTTGTTCCAGTTTGGTATAGTGCCTAATGATGCTAATACTCTCTTCTCGGGATTTTTACTGACGATCCCTTTAAGCCGAACGTTCGGTTTTTCCGGCGTGATGTGGTTCGAATGCCTTGCCAAGGATTTTTGTTCCGTAATTTTGATGCGTTTTGAGTGGGAGGAGTATGAAAGAAAGTTTCGTTGTTAAGTGACATATTACCATAAATCGTTTGTGGACAAAGTAGTGCAGTTATGTTGGTAAGAGTAGCATCGGTTCGAGACATTATTTAGCTTAAAATCTGCCTTAGGTCATAAAATTCAGATGCACATTTGGCATTTTTTAGAAATCCAATACGGCGGGAGTGTAAGGCGACATATTGGAGGAAAAAACTGGACGTTTTCCACGAAACACCGAACTACTACACTTTTCTCGACGCGCGTTTCGCCAACCAAGTTGGCATCTTCAGGAGAAGTAAAACTGTAGTTTTAATCTTCTCCTAAGGGAGAAGATTAAAACTGTAATAATCCAAATAATTTTTGTAGGGATATCTACTCAATTTTTGTAGTACATATTTTTTTGTTCTCGTTTTTTTTTGAAAAATCATAAAAATATGTTTATTTTTAGAAGGTGAAGATCAACCCAATGGCTGCTCTAACATCTAACTCAAGACACACGAGGATTAGCGATTGACATCATTACCTTGGACTATATTCCAGAGAATTTGGATATCTCTAGACAGTAAACACGGCATTAAGTACTCTCAGTTAAACGTGAGGCCAACTAAGGAAGACTATAGTATCGCAACGATTGTAGTAGAATGAATAATAAAACTATGAAAAACGACAAAGGGACCTTCATTTCATTGACAGAAATCATGGTTTAATAGATTGTTTCTTTAAAACTTTTTGAGGAGATCTGAACTGAAATGTCTCAATTGTTAAGTAATATTGAACCTCGAAACCCTGAACTTAGGTTCAGGGTTTCTAGGTTCAATATTACTTAAGTCCTTTGGGAACATAATTGTGAATTGGGATTGATAATAAAAGTGACGTTCCAAAGGTTCATATAGAGTTCGTGTAACGGAAGAATGCTCTCTACACAAAATTATTCTATATGTATATCAAACAGGTACTTACCTATTTATAAGAACGATTTCTATAAGAAATAATGCTACAAAAGGCAAGCAAGCAAGGAAAAAAATTGTTAGTCGTTACTTCAAGAACAGCAGTAGGCTTAACATTAATTCTATGTCTTCAACACAGAATGAGGGTTACCGTTTTTGTACTCACCAGTTGGCGCCACTGTCGAGTAAGGTCCTGAAGTATAGCTGTGAGGTTTGTTACTACGGGCGTGAAAACAAAGTTTACATTTAAAATATATTTAATACCTTAAAACCGTACCGTAAAAATATCGAGCATGCCGCAGTGTTGCGCAGTTTTGTTCGGAAAAAACGGAGGACATAAGTTTCCAACAAAATTATTTCTATCATAGTCTTGAAGTCTGTAGAAAGAAAAAACATAGCTGTAACCTCGGTAAATAAGCATACTTTTGACAAAAAATGTGTTTGTAAACAGTAAACAAACTTACCTCTGAATTAACTGTTCTTTCAACCAGCTTAATTTTGCACCTCTTTTCTTAGCTCCGCTTTTAAAGCACTGACATTCATGCAAAATATTCACATTATTCTAATTAAAAATAAACCCGCGTAATCCACCACAAACAGTGACATTTGACATTTCGGAGACCTCACGCCACACTAGCGCCTCTAGCGGCGAAGTCATACGCGATAGCCCTCATTATTGTAAACATGATAGCATTAATTCCACTGACGTGAAGAATAGTAACGGGCGTATCAATTTTTCACAAGTTGGCAAACGCTTGGCAAGCACAATCAAGTTTTAAATAATTTTTGTAGGGATATCTACTCAATTTTTGTAGAACACATATATATTTTTTTTGTTCTCGTTGGCTGCTGATGGCTGCTCTACCATCTAACTCAAGACAAACACAGGGATTAACGATTAACAGTATTACCTTGGACTATATTAAAGAGGATTTCTCAGTTAAACGTGAGACCAACTAAGGAAGACTAAAGTAGGCGAAACGATTGTAGTAGAATGAATAATAAAACTATGAAAAACTATTTATAGATTGTTTCTTTAAAACTTTTTTGCTGAGATTTTATTCTTATGCTTTTAAATATTTATATTTATTTATAAGAATAAAAATTTAGTCATGTATGTTGCAATTTAAAAAACTAAATCTAAACACAAAACAGCAAATCACGACAGTTTTTTTTTTTTAAAACAACCGTAGTTCTTTATCTTCTGAATAAGATTTTAATATGAAATCTTCACAACGGGCGTGTACCGGGAAGAAATTACCGCAAAGTTTCACAATTTTATGGTCATATTTCACGTTGTCTACGGCGAAACTTTGGCAACGCGCCTCCTGTTGTTCCTAACGAAGTTAGCGAATTAATTTTGTAATTGCGGAAAACTAAGTTCGAGCAAAATAATTTATCTCTATTTTATTTCACGTTCGAAACCGGATTACGGCCAATCTGAAGAGATAATTTAACTTTCTTATCTAAATTAGGTTTAAGGAAGAGGCTACTCTGGTTACCTGTTACAGAGAAGTAAGGAGCAGGAAAACTACTTTCTTTTTTACGCTTACCTCAACTTAGTATAGTGAAAATACTCGTATAGTAATTTGCATGGTTACGCATACACAAACTTTTATTACTCACAAAATGTAATATGTAGGTCTGAAAGTATATACCGGATGTCAATGAGATCAGGTATTACCCTGCCATTTTTTTAATTCTGGGAATAAAAATTTTGAGATTCAAAATGTGTATCCTTACTACAACGTAAGTGGTCTTATTTTAACAAGGTAAACACGTGAATTACACTTCTGGATATACCAGAAGTGCAACGAACTACACATTTGTAAATTGAACACCCTATAATGTTCTTGTGTAATTGGATTCTGCAAAAACAGTGTTACTTTAATGCATAGTATGCTTATAAGTAATAGCATGCTTACATTTTTTGTCATTTCGATTAAATATGGCGAGATTGATAAAATTTTTCGAAAAAATAAAAATTGCCAGTAGTTATCAAATCACTTTGTATAGCAAAAATTGTCGACGTATTGTGACGTTTTGTCCACTTAGGGTTCATTAGGTGTGAAAAAGTCAGACACGCATTTTTAACTAACGCAATTTATTTAAAGACACACAAGTACGAATTAAACAGTGGATTTAAAAAAATCGTAAAAGATTTTACGAAGCTCGCGACGTAAATTTATTTCCAAGACTAACTCCTCTCTGCCACCGCTACTACTATGTACCCCAGTCGCCGAATTCTCAAATACCCGGGTGTGGATGCCTGTTACTATTTTTGTTTCAACAGTAAACCGTATATTTCGTTATACCATGAAAATCTTTATACTTTTAGTAGTAATATAAATGTCTTGTAGAATTTCATTAAATTAGTTAATGGTTTACAAGAAAAATGATATCTTGCAACCACGTGTAACACAATCTTTTTATTTTTTTAGCAGGATTGTCAAAATAAAGAGTACTTATTTACTTTTTTAGAGAGACCATATTAATACAACATTTTGCACACTTCAAAATGCACACGATTTTCTTTTTTTTAAGGTGTTCATATTACGTATATCGCCTTAATTTTTATCCCAACTGTATATTACAATCACTTAGGTTTGCTGTTAATCTTCTTTTTTGCTCTTAATCTGAGTATTAAAATTAGAAGGATTAAAACATTTGCCTCCCAGGGTTTAAAATGCTATTTTACTCCTTTAAATGCGGAACTAAGGTAGTCCTTTACTCTCGGAAGTGCGAAAAAATATTTTATGACAGTACTGTCATATATGAAATTTCTGAATAATTTACATTCGAATAGTGAATTTCAGCTATGAACGTCGAACGGTACATTGTACACTCTCTGTTCCATCCTCGGACGGAAAATTCATACATATTCAGATAAAACATCGACTTAACTAAGTGGAAGGGCAAACACATCGTTCCCAAGTGCTTTAGCGGAGTGCTTAGTCATTCGTCCCGAATGGAGTACACATCCACACATATACAGTGCGCGCCTAAAATATGGAATAAATTCAGTAAATGTGAACTAAGACATTTTTTGGAAAAAAATCCCCGAACAGGTCGATTTTGTTTAATAAAAACACACATTTTTGAGGGAACGTCTATTTTCAGATATCATTTGTTTTTGAGTAATGACGTCTTCAACTTATTTTTCAAATGGCAACCCCCAATTTTTTTAATTCAATTTGAGAGACAAGAGAGAGACTTTCATTGCCGATTTAACGGTATAAAAATGTTGCCACCTTACATAACAAAATGTTTGAGTAAATGACAATTGAATGTTACAAAATGAAAAATACACATATTTTTCACAATAAATAAACGAAAATTTCTGAAAAAACAACACAAATAAAACATAGCAAAAAAGTACGTGCTAAGCAAAAAACGTATTTTGCCGTGTTTATTAACGGTTTTTACTGTCAGTTAATCAGAAGATTTGTCATTAAATTGTGGAAAAAGTTAATGTAGCGTGTTAGTATTTATAAAAATTCCAATTTTAATATGGCACATTTAACTGTGACACAAAGAATTGAAATTTTGATTTTCATCGGATGTGGAAATAAGACCAGAACACAGCAGGAGGTATGCAATTTATTTAATGCAAAATATTCAGATAACCCTATCACCCAATCCATAGTTAGTAAGATTGAGTCCAAATTTAGAGAAACTGGTGATGTTAAAAATCTACCAAAATCGGGACATCCAAAAATGACCCAAGATAAAAAGATTGACATTGTGTTAAGTATGGAAGAGAACCTTCAGAGTACCTCTACACTAGTTGCCTCAGAAAATGAAGTTAGTCAGACGACAGTTCTACGTATCCTGAGGAAAGAAAACTATCATCCCTACAAATTTCAGCTTGTGCAAGAACTCAACGAAGACGACCCCGACCGGCAACTGCAATTCTGTGAAACTATGAATCTTTCTCAAACAAATCCAAATTTACAACAGCAAATACTTTTTTTCGATGAAGCCACGTTTTGTCTAAACGGCACAGTGAACCGTCAAAGTTGCAGGTATTGGAGTCGGACGAATTCTCATTGGATCATCAAAGCACATACTTAACATCCGCAGAAATTAAATGTGTGAGCCGGAATAGTCGCAAACAGAATAATAGGGCCTTTCTTTTTTGAAGAAACTCTCACAGGAGAAAGATATCTGGAGTTCTTGCAAAATGATCTAGTTCCAGCGCTTGCAGTAATTTTCCCAAACGAGAATGATCCTGACATTCCAGATAACACAATCTGGTTTCAGTAAGCCAGAGCACCCCCGCATTATGCGGGCTCAGTTCGTGAATATTTAAACGTTATCTTTCCTCAGAGGTGGATTGGCAGACGAGGACCGATAGAATGGCCCGCGAGATCCCCAGATCTTACACCACTTGATTATTTTATATGGGGTTATTTAAAATAAAAAAAAATGGGATCCATTACTCCGGAAGTCATTCAGAATGTACAAGAAGAATTTGTACACAAGCTTGCATATTGCCAAGAAGTTGATGGACGGCATTTCGAACACTTAATTTAAAATTGTATTTGCTTATTAAAGAAATTTTCGTTTATCTATTGTGAAAAATATATTTTTCATTTTGTAACATTCAATTGTCATTTACTCAAAAATTTTGTTATGTAAGGTGGCAACATTTTTATACCGTTAAATCGACAATGAAAGGGTCTCTCAAATTAAATTGAAAAAATGGGGGATTGCCATTTGAAAAATAAGTTGAAGACGTCATTACTCAAAAAACAAATGACATCTGAAAATAGACGTTCCCTCAAAAATGTGTGTTTTTATTAAAGAAAATCGACCTGTTCGAGGAATTTTTCCAAAAATTTTTTGTTTCACATTTACTGAATTTATTACATACTTTAGGCGCGCACTGTATATGTATGTACATACGTTGGATTCAATATGCATGCGAGATAAAATCAAATCAGCGTCGAGAGTATCGAGTGGTATTTTCCGGCGATAGACTTCCCAACCCCCCATTTGTATCTTTCCATCTGTAAGTACTTCTTGACTTTCGCCCCGGAGCCTTTCCGCGCATTTCTTACCCCTCGCCTACATAAATCTCGACTTGATAAAAATATTCCGCAATAATTTTTCATATATTCCGCCCTGGCGCGCCCTCTACTTCTAGCCTGCATTTTACGTAATGCCCTGTGATTTACGAGTCACTTACTTTTCCGTATCCCTTTTTACTTCATGAAAAAATGTACGCGATTATTCTTTTAATTTGATTCACAACCCTCGAGTGCCACCGGGAGCTGTTTTGAAAAGCGTTGAGGTAAATTTAACGCTTGGACTCTTGGAAAATATGCTCCTTTTCCGCTTACATTTGTTAATACGTTGTTTTCACTCGAGCCCAGAATCATATCGTTTGGCCCAATGTTGATTTTGGTGGGATTTCTCAAACAAAGACTTCATAATATGGATACGACAATTATCCTTTATTACATTATTTATGATATTATATAATATATTATTTATCCTACATATTGCCAATAAAGGATAATAGTTGTATCCATAGTATGAAGTCTTTGTTTCAGAAACCTTACCAAATCATAACATAAAACGATATAATTCTGGGCGTTTTATAAAATACATATGGATCGATAATTAAAATATTAATTTTATAAGCGGTTTAATTTATTTTTTTAAACAGTTACGGATAGACCACTACATCAGTGAATTTCATAATTATAGATACGTTAAATAAAATTGTCTGAATCATCCTCGAGGATACAAAAAGTATAATAACCTAAACATGTAGCAAAAAAATGTTTTCTGGAGAAATTGGACGAGTTCAGTATAGAGTTATAAGTAGAGTTGGCCGAAATAATAGGCGTACTCATCATAATATAATACTGTAACGTTTTCTCCACTATGGGTTCGTTAGGTGTGAGAAACCACACACGCACTTTCAACTACAACAATTTATTTAAATAAATACAAATACGGATTAAGCACTAAATTAACAAACACTAATTTATTTATGTATAATTTATATCCGAACGTTTTACGAAGCCCGCGACCACGCAATTTATCTCAAAGACGAACGTACCACAACTTTCTTGATTCATGTCGACGATGGTAGGTTATTCGAAAATCGACCGTATATCAATATTTACGGCCGCCCCAGTGGTGACTCACTTGTTGGCCGGCTGACCAGGCGGTGATGCATGCTACTGATGTTTCCGCCACAATACATGTAATACAAAAAAGTAACGAATATTAAATATTAGTTAATATTAAATCGTTATAGTTCCTATGAATACGTTTTAAGGGGTTACATCACTCTAGGAGGTCAAAAATCAAGGTAAATTTTGGTATTTTTTATAAATATAAATACAAAATGGCGGCGTGATGGTGCACGCAACGTTGACGCCTTTTTTTCGATCGGCCCATGGCGGGCAACGTAGCAGTTTTTTAGAGGACCCTAGAAATTAGAATAATGCTCAGACCGTTCGGTCGGGACCGACCGCCCGAATATCTGCGTTCGGCCGGCCGCGCGCCACACTACGTTTTACGCTCTCTTGACCTCAATTTTGGGAATTTAAAAAAAAAAAAACAAACGGGAAGATATTCCTAAAGGATCACAGTATCGGAATACTGTGATCCTTTAGTGTGAATAGATACATATATTTCCTCCAAGTAAAGAAATATCTACAATCAATTACCTTTTAGAAATAAGCAACGATTATTTCTTTAAAAATTGAAAGAATCTAATTTGTTGTTTCGAGGCGTACATATTTTGTTGACTCTCTTTGAAATAAGGTATTTTTGGACTATAGGTTATATTAAAGGATATTATTATGTGTATGTCAACTAATTTGTTTCTCTGTGTAGGTTAGCCTGTTACCCTACTCCCATCTCCACTGTCTCCGTAACAAACTGGCTTTAAAAAAGTTTTAAACTGTTCCTAACGTATTTCAACACTACAAAATTGCAGAAGTCGGCAATTCCCCGAAAGTTTTCGCGGTTTTCTTTGGCAAGCTCCTCTTTAATTTGATAATCATTCTAATTGTCTCGTGCTGTCGCCATTTTAGTCACGCCATCGCCATAGTTTTATAATTTCACGTTAACAAGGAAAATAACAGGACTGGCTTAAGGTATTTTTTACATTTTTTTATATCTATTTATGTTTCAGTTATTTAATCGTTTTTCAAAGGTTATTTTTGTTTGATTGGTTGATTTTGGCATCTAATATCGTTATTTTCGGAAATCCCACTTCTTAAATCAGTTTGTGTTCAATAATACAATATGACGAAAAATATTTGTTTATGTTTTTAAAACACAGATGCTTATATAATAATTTATCCACAGTTCCAGGCAAAAATCTCTCATCGCTTCGTCAGTTTGTCAGTTTTGGAAACAAGAGCGTGCGTTTTGTTGTGTGATACGTGTTATTAGTTATAAATACCAATTCGTTAAAAATAAAGTTCATTAAAAAGGTCCAATGTGTTCAAGGCTAAAAGACGACCCTTCGCTCACAAAGTAAATACGTTTATCTGTAACTTTCTGGATTTATTCTACGACGGTGCTAAAATAGTTTGTAAAGTGTGCGAGAAAAAATTGATGTGTATGGACAAGACGGACTGAAAAAAATCATGTAAATGCCAGAGACAGACGTAGAAAAAAGGGGTCTGCCACCGAGAAGTGACTTTATTTTCAATTTACCTGTCATGATGATCGCTTACTCGATAAAGAACCATTTCAGGACATTTGGAATAAATACGACCTCGAATTGAAATTTCCAACTACGAAAACAACACGTAAGCATATTCCAGCTGTACGCGAAGACGTGGAAAAGAAAATCAAATCTAAAATAAAAAATCAGTGGCTTTGGTTATGTATTCACGAGGCGATAGATTGTAAAAAATCTATTATAAATGTTATAGCACGTGTACGCGACCATCATAAACTGACATTTTCGGTGTTACTAGCAAGCAAATGACTACAAGTACTACAAGTACCTACTGGTTACGAGGATGGAACTCAGTACGTTAAAAAACTTTCTAAATTTCCTAAAAATGAAACGGTACAAATTATTCGTAAGAACTGTAAATCATTATATAATGCTATAGAAAAATTACAAAGTAGGTTGTCGTTAGTGGGGTCACTACAAATAGTGGACGAAGTACACTGCTACAAGTTGCAGGTGACGCAAAAAAATGTCGCGTCTTAGAAATGATCGAGAATATATTAAATAAAGATTCTGATTTTATCACATTAAAACAAATTTGTGATGGTGTATTATACAAATCCATTGTGTTTTAATTTACCCATAATTTTTTAAAATTATATTGTCCCGTATTTATACCGTGTATTATATCGGTAGACGTTGAACGTAAAACGAGCTCTAAATAATTTTTTCAACACGGCGAACATCGTGCAATGAGAAAACTGTGGAAATACACAGAGATCCAAGCTACCTGATAACGGTACTCAAGAGGGTAAGAGTTTCACAACTTTTTAGACATTACGAGGTGTAGCTATTAAATAACCGAACCGATGCTGCTACCAGCCAGCGCACTGAGAGCGGGTTGCCACAAGTTTGAACAGAACTGTGTCTGGTGATGCTTTCCCCATCCTCAGCTCGCTGGACAAGTCAGTGGGTTGCTCAGTTTGACTGTAGCAGTCGTTTGAATTAGTCTACGTGTTCAGATGGAGCAACGGGTTAATCTCAGGTTACTTGTTAAACTGGGGAATACGTTTATAAAAATAGTTTAAACGGTTTAAAGAGGGACGTGAAACGACCGAAGCTTTAATCCGCGCTTCGGACGGCCGTCAACGTCAAATACGGACGAAAACATTGAAGAAAACTGGTAAATTAACCCGCGAAGATAGTCGTCTAAGCATCCAAGGGCTTGCTGAAATAACAGGGATCGACAAAAAATGTGTTCGCCAAATTTGCGCAAAAATGGTGTCAAAACTCTTCACTCCCGAGCAAAAGGAATCAAGAATGAACACTTGCGTTGACATTCTAAACAACATTGACTGATCCAGGCTTGTTAGACACGGTGATTACTTGTGATGAGAAGATTCGAAAGTGTTTTAGCGGTTAAAGCAAAAGCAACGGAGGTTCTGAACCAGCTGACAGAAGCGGACTTCCAGCACTGCCTTCAACAATGGAAAAGTCGTATGGAGCGGTGTAGAGATCGCCAAGGGGAGTACATTGAAGGCGAAAAAGTTGTTACTGTAATTGGTAACGAATAAAAAGTGTTATGACAGCAGTTCGGTTATGTCAGCCACACCTCGTATAACGTACTAGTCTGTTAATTATTAGATATACCAGGTGGCTCAGGACGTCGGGCCTAGCTTATTATATGTTGAAAACTAACTAACGTTTTTTTTTTAAATTTAGGGGAGTTTATACTATAATCAATTTCCAACCAAGTGACGACAAAATCCAAGATGGCTGAAATCCGGTTTCGCCGAAAATAGCACTAATTCCAGTTTTTTAAATAGACCCCTGTATATTTTTGCACATTTGGATTTTAAGCGGCAGAAAACGTATAACCCGTGTTAAATGTCGTTTTCGTAGTGGAAAAATATTTTTTTTTTCAAATTTGTTGTGTTCATCGTAGAGGGCTGAAATGCTCTAAGTACTCAAAAAGTATCTGATGTTATCCATAAAACATAATATTCTCAAAAACATACTGTATTTTCATTTTATTGGAGATCAAATTAATTAATGTCAGGTTTTTACCTTCTTATTGAGGAAAACTCATTTAGTTCAAATGTAACATCTAGTGGGCCATTCCTGTTTTAAATTGTTGGTTTAATAAGGATTTAAACGATGTACTCTATTTCCATTCTAAATTGAAAATAGGTAGAAAAAAAGCAAGGTTGTCAGATATATTTTCTAAAATTGCTAAGCTCACTATACAAGTATACTTCATACTTCAGTAAACTGTTAGTTCGTGACGTTCTTAGAAACCTAGTTTGTAAATATTTAAAAAAAAAATACATAGATATAAATTTATTAGTTAGCATTAAAATAAAGCGTTTAAAATTGCTGAAAAAAATAATTATGAATTCAAACAACTTTATGTATATTACTATACTTAAGAAAATTTTGAAGAGCCGGTAACGGCGGCTCAGGCGGCTGGCGGCACAGAGTAAACAACTGGCGGTAACACCGGTCAACGAGACTATTAGACTACTTTGCATTTAATACATTGTTAATACTTCTTCGGTCCAATGTGCCATAAAATTTTTACGACGTCGTTAAAAGGATTTACGACTTTAGGCACTCTACTTGTTTAAGACGCCAGTGACGTGTATTTCAGCTAGGTTTATTAACACAGACAATTTTTTGAGATTGTCTGGCTAAATGAGCATTATTTACAGCAAATGATATTACAAATATTAAGAGTTTTGTATGCAGGCCAATTTTAATCTCCTATATTGATTTGAATGAAAAAAATTATTTCACAATTTTCGAATTTATAAAAGATATGCACGCCCATGGAATCATAAAGTTGCACCGCTTTTTTTGTTCCCCAGGCGTATTTATCATTTTCAATTAAAATTAGAAGGACTATACATACTGTTGTTGTTACCTTTGAAGTATATGTAAAAAATTAAAAAAAAAAAATGCAGATAAAAAAAGTTTTCACCATCAAAACGAGATTTTACCCTTGGGTTGCGTGTACCCCGTGACCAGTAGAATCTAAATATGTAAACATAAATATGTAACGGATTTCGTGCCATTTTCGATGAAACCGGAAGTCGGTCATCTTGGATTTTTCCGTCACTTGACTATAAATTAACTCTAGTATAAACTCCCCGAATTTCAAAAAAAAAACCCGTTAATTAATTTTCAAGTAATAATCTTGGCTCGAACTCCTGAGCCCCTCGGTATATTAGTTACTTTCTGTTATTGTATTGCAGAAGGAATCGCATGCCTATGCCGCGCATACATAGTGAATACTCCGCTTTACACATTTGTTTTATACATAAGTACATCAAAGCGTTCAGTACTCAATTAGTCGCTGCTAAATTTCGGTATCGAATTTATTTCGAACAATTCCGGTTCAACGCCGACCTAATTAGCGCTGCAATTTTGCAAGCAGCGCCGCCATTTAACCGAATTAATTAGGGCACGATAAAAAAATCTGCAGCTCCCGCCCCCCCCGCTGCCTATTTAGTATCCTGTAATAACATGAGATGTACGCCGAAATAAAGCAAACCCTTCACCGTTTGCATAATTAACCAGTGCCGGGTGTAACATACATACATATATACAGTGAGGTTCATGAGTAAGGGATAAATTCATTATCTACGTAATTTACAATTTATGAGTAAAATCCTGAAACACGTCAATTTTTAATTCTAGAATGACATTTTTTTGAGCATAATTTTATACCTCCCCCTCCAACCTATTTGGAGTGATAGCTACCCCTTTAAAATTTTTAAATGGAACGAGGGTGCGTGTGATAGCTCGTTTGAAAGGGTTCATAATTATCTATTCAGCAATATAAGGTTTTGTATATTTTTCATCAAGAAAATTAAATTTGATAATTTCAAAATTATTATTATTATGAAATGTATACAATCAAGTGCCTATGTACCAAATATCTGTATCGGTTACCCTGATACGCTGCACAAAATACCCGACAAAAAGAAAGAAGTAAAAAGGGTTTCTTTTTACATATCAGAAAAAATTATACATTTAAATTTCTTTATTTGCTACACCTGTGAAAACTTAGTATTCTATTATGTTATTTATCGCTGATCGGCAAGTTGATCATTATTTTAACAATGAGTCTTTCGGATACCCAAAGAATTTAAATTTTGATATTATTAGGATGTGGTGATAAAACAAGAACGCAGAAGCAGGTATGCGAATTATTCAATACTGAGTATCCTGACCGCCGCATTTCCCAGTCTACGGTTAGTAGAATAGAAAACAAATTTTGTGAATTTGGAAATGTCACAGATATTCCTAAATCTGGTAGGAAATGCATTTTAGACGATGAACAGAAATTGGATATATTGTTAGATTTTGAAGATAATCCACATAAACCTACAAGACAAATGGCCACGATAATGATGTTAGTAAAAGGTCCATATTGCGTCTTCTACAAAACGAAAAATACCGCCCATATAAAATTCATTTGGTTCAAGAACTTAACGACGATGACCCTGATCGCCGATTGGAATTTTGCGAAATAATGGCAAATAGATGCCTTTTTTTCTGATGAAGCAACATTCGTCTTAAATGGAACAGTCAACAAACAGAACTGTAGATACTGGAGTACAGAAAATCCACATTGGATGATGGAGGCCAATGCTCAATATCCTGAGAAGGTGAACGTTTGGGCTGGAATTATAAATTCTCAAATTATCGGACCATATTTCTTTGATGGCACATTAACTGCCGTGCGTTACTTGGATGTCTTGCAAAATTTCTTAGTTCCAAAGTTAAGAATGCTTTTCCCAGACGATGACAACCCCAATTAAATTGATATAAATATTTGGTTTCAGCAGGACGGAGCTACACCACATTTTTCATTGGAAGTAAGAGCCTATCTGTATCAAGTTTTTTCCAATAGATGGATCGGTAGACGCGGTGAAATTGAGTGGCCTGCTCGTTCTCCCAATTTGACCCCGCTTGACTATTTTTATGGGCTTACTTAAAATCGAAAGTCTACTTCAACAGACCAAATAACGTAGAAGATTTAAAAGACAGAATAAGGCAAGAAATTAATCAAATCACCCCGGAAACAATACAAAACGTTTTAGAAGAATTTCAGCAACTCCTCCATTATTGTCAAGAAGCAACGGGCGCCCAGTTTGAACATTTGATTTAAACTGTTCTTCTGTTCTGTTTCATGTTCTTTTCTTTACTTAGTAGCATTAAAAATGTAATATTTCTCAATAAAAACATTATAGAAATTAAAAAAAATCTTATGTTGCTGGATGGAGAATTAAAAAAAACTTTCAAATGAGCTATCACACGCACCCTCGTTCCATTTAAAAATTTTAAAGGGGTAGCTGTCACTCCAAAGGGGTTGGAGGGGAGGTATAAAATTATGCTCAAAAAATGTAATTCTAGAATTAATAATTGACGTGTTTCAGGATTTTACTCATAAATTGTAAATTACGTAGATAATGAATTTATCCGTTACTTATGGACCTCACTGTATATGCCCACCTACCCCAATTTAAGTTCATCGAAGCACTTAATATAGTGAAAGCGGGCGGCCTTTCCAGAGGGCGGCCCCGCCGCCGGGATCGGGTCGCACAATGACGCGGACTTAATGAGACATGCATCAAATGCCATCCGCGTACCGAGCTCGGGTTGCGTCGATGACAAAGCCGGCCACCGGGGGCGGTAATAACGACGCCGTACAGACGGAACGGACGGCGGCAAACAGCGGGGCTGAATCCTCATATTTATGACCAAAAAACCAAAAAAAAAAAAAAAAAACTTGCCCACTAAAATTATTTATATAGGTTAGTATTAGAGATAGCACTAAAGCATAAAAGTCAGGGCCATAAAACTTAGTACATCACTAAAAATTCGAAAATACATAAGTACACTAAAAACATGTATAGTCCATCTATTTTGAATTGAAAATGATAAATAAGCCTGGGGAACAAAATAAGCGGTGCAACTTTATGATTCCATAGGCATGTTCGAATAATAAATTTTAGGGATAGGTAATAATAAGTAATTAACGTAGCTTTTAGGCATTCATATATGTTTAAAATAATACGCTGACTTTGACAATGCAAGTCTTTATTTTTAAATTCATCGTATTCAACCAGCGACATTTTCGCTGGTTATATCTGAAGCTACGTTATTTTCATCCGTTTCGAAAGGCCTCCAGAAAGCCATGTTTATGAAAGAGGTGTTGATTAAAAATATCGATTTTTTAATGATTGAATTATGACGCAAATAAAATAAAAGTTGGTATAATTTAAACCTTTTAAAAACCCACTTCGCCGTTATTATAGGCGCACAGAATATAAGACATCAAAACAACGTTTTTTTGTATGCAGTCGGTCAAATATAGCGTGGTTATAACCCGTCTTTTACCGCCAACATCAACTGGGTCGACTGGGTCGAATTGGCATATTTCCCCCCTACCAAAGTAGCGACAATGACCAATGGAGTGTAGATTCCGCCCACTTCTTACGTTGACATGCCTCGTCAAGTCAACGTTGATTACGATACGGCATATACGGGTAACAGACCAGTATAGAAAGCGTATTTAGTTCCATACAAAGTGTTAGTAAACTGATACATATATCCTTATCTCGTATAAGTACCTATTTTCAATTTAGAATGGAAATTCTATACGTGTCATAGACGTATTTATTTTTTGCTGTTGATCATACACCCTTATGAACTTTAATAAAGGTAAACCACAATGTGGCACATAGCAGTTTTTACGCGAGTAATAATTTGTAACAGTTTTTAAAACTTGAGAACTTTATGTTTTGGCGACAACCTGTAACTGAAGAGGGCAAAAGGGACTACTGAAGTGACAGGACATACGGCATATGGAATAAACATGTAATAACATCTTATAATCCGTTAACCAAGGACGTTTACTATAGGTGTTATTTGTTTGTGTGTATGAATTTGTTAGCAAGTTCGGTTAACCTGCATATTTGTCTTATATTTATTTATGAAAGTTGTGGTAGTCGTGCACACAAAAGTTCCTATTTTTATAATTTCCATAGCAAAATAAAACTTGCAAATTCGTGTACATAGTACATTAACAGTTTTTCTTATTATTAAAATTTGTTTTAATTAATAATTTTCTTATTATTCTTATTGATAAAATAAAAACAGTTTCTCTGAAACAAAAACTCCTTTTAGACTGAAAATTATGGTCAAAAAATGTCAAGAATGTCAAAAAATTGTCAAATTTTGGTCCTAGTTCGTCATCCTTTGATTTTTTAATCTCGAGAACCAAAAAATCGAATTTGCAAATGTCGATAAAGTAAGTTATTATTCTGAGACAAAAAATTTAACTGAAAATTATGGTCAAAAAATGGTTATATATTGGCCCTATCTCATGACCCCAAGACTTTTTAAATTCTGGACCCCCAAAAATCGAATTCAGCGTACCGAAAACCATTGTTCTAGTCGAAATTATTTTTTAGAGAGTAATATATTATTTTCAAAAAGTGCCAAAAACTGGCCAAAAAAAGTCCGTCAGTCATTTGCCGCCCATTTTCAAACTTTGAGACCGCGAAATTTGTGTTCAGCGGATGAAAAAATGTAGAGCTCGATAATATTTGCAAGTAAAATGCTTCATAAACAGAGGGTCCACATGCCGGGAATTGCGCTATTTCTTGAAATTGTAGGCGCCATTATATGCTTTAGAGATTGTTTTCTTCAATATGCACGCAATACGTACTTTATTTTTTTTTCTGCAAATCAAACCCCTCCCATATCCGACAAACCCACCTAATTTATATACATTAAGCGACTTAACTAAGTAAACTGGTACAATATACACCCGCCTCGTTGCGAAACGGTTTAGCGTTGTTCTTTGTTATGTTGGCTGTTTAATTAAAATACAGCACAATTAATTGTAATGTCATGGCAGCGTCGTGTATTTTCCGAAACGTTGTGAATTGATGGAAGCGTGGAGTTTTGAGTAATGTTTACATCGACTACGGCGAAGGTTTGCAAAAATTGTCAATACTTTGTCCAGAAAAATATTGGAGTAAAATATAAACACCGCTATTGCAGGCAGAATGTCCCACATTTTTTAAGGTTTGGGTAATAAACAAAAGTGTAAAATGTATAGCTAATAATACAATAAATAGCCCGACGAAATAAAAATAAATCTACACGTTAGGGCGCACGGTAAACCGTGAATTTCAGGGCCGTACTTGGAGTTTTTTAGTACAATCTCGGAAGATAGGCATATAAAATAAAAGTGGAAAGAAAACTAACACAATAAAGTTTCTAGGAAAGGTATATGTTACTGGTGAATTATATACTGGGTATACTATTAATTATACACTCAAAATACAGTATTACAGTATAATATATAAGAAATAATAAACTGATGGGAACTACAATGTAATTCATTATTGCTGTTCGGCACTGTTATTTTTAGTTTAACCAGTTTAAACATTTTGTTAGTTTAACCATTTTCCCTGTGCCCTACTACATGTCATGGCTTCTTAGTTCGGTAAACATCAACTGCTTATGAAATTGTAAATAGTAGTGAAACCCTGAAAATATGATCTGGTTTTACCCGGATCGAGAGTACCTTCCCCCCTCCCCCCACCCGTTTTCGAAGATGCTGAACATGACGCCAATGTCAGAATGTCTCTTTGGGGTTGCGCAACCCCCCTAAACGGACAAAAACCACCCCCTATATCATTTCCTTGTAAAAAACGTCTTTTTCCCCGTTTTCGAGGATGCTGAGCACGGAGGTGGTGTTGAAGATGACTTCCGACCCCTCCACCTCACCTCACCAACCCCTCCACCGGGCAAAACATACCCCCGAGAGGGGTGATTTTTATTTTTTTTATATCAGCGACAAAACGTCTGTCCCCCCGTTTTCGATGATGCTGAACACGATGGTGGTGGATGATTGTCACTAATATAAAAAAAAATAAAAAACCGCCCCTCTGGGGGGGGGAGTTTTGACCGGTGGAGGGGTTGGTGAGGGTCGCAAGTCATCCTCAACACCATCACCGTGCTCAGCATCCTCGAAAACGGGGGAAAAGACGTTTCATACAAGGAAATTATGTAGGGGGATGGTTTTTGGCCGGTTTTGGCGGGTTGCGCAATCCCAAAGAGACATACTGACAACGGCATCGTGTTCAGCATCCTCGAAAACGGGAGGGGAAGGTACTCTCGATCCGGGTAAATCCAGATCAATGTTCGTCCGACTCACCAACGCCAGAATAGGATATGAATAAAAACTTATTTTAACCGTTGTATAAAAAAAGTATATTTCAAATACACTCCATTTTCTTTACACAGACAAACTAAAGTATTAATTTGATCCAAAGAAAAAAAAAGTTCAATCAAAGAGCAATCGATGCTTGAAAAGAGCAATCACACGAGATTTCTTTAATAACTTTACTTTAAATACAGATTTTGTACGTAGATAAACTGAAGCAACTCTATCACCAGGCATGAAACCATGCGAAGGCTTCAATTTAAAGACGCAAAGCCCTGAGAATTTTTAGGTGAAGGGAAATGTTATTGCACAGAAATAAATTGTGAAACTTATGTATTTGAATAAATTATATGAAAATATTATTTTATATGAATAAATGTTCTAAATGAAAACGTTTTAAAATGAGGTAATAATTACGTGTGCCTATGGCAATGTCGATTCCTTAAATAAAAAGTTAAAATCAAACAGTTTTTTTTTTCAAGAACCCTCTAAATTACGGTTATTTTATTTCACTTTAATAAGGCACTAAAATGGAAATTTTAAGCACTTTCAGTATCTGAACTGGGAATTAAATTTCTAGAGTTCTTGTTAGTACGACGTTCATTTTTTTGTCTGAGTGAAATATGGGGTTCCCACCAATCTCTCACTTACCAGGTTTTCTCTTCGATTTTCATAAAATTTTATGGGGTTATCAAGAATGATCCTTCAGTTCAGACAAAGAAAAACAGTTTTCTTTTATTTTTGTCGTATCGTTTGGATGTACGTATGTACTTTAATAGGAACTTTTCGACTAAAAGTAATGCCTTTAAAAAAATACATAACATTAAGCAACACCCTGTATCAAAAATGGATCTTTAATTTTAAAAGTGAAAAAGATTCCATGACCAATCCAAAAATTTCATATTTTTGGTATGCATTTTATGAACAAACGTATAGAAATTTCCGATTTTTTTCAGGTTTTCCAGAATGGTGAGAGATCTTTTGAGAATAGTTTCTAGGTACCTGAAACTCAAATAGTTTCAGTAAACATTGAGCAACGAAGAGAGACACCTACAAGTTTTATAAATAATTGGGTACACGAAATTGTCGATTTAACGTGAGAAAATGACAGAACAGAACTGAACCCCTCCTCGCAAATTAGTTGCGTTCGAGTTGTACCAATATATAATGAATAAGGTGCTCTCGCTAGACATATGCGAAAGTGATCTATCACGGTGGACCATTAATCATCCGATACCAATCCCCAGCCGAGGCTTCATCCTCTCGAAATAAGGACTATTTAATGGATTCAATGTTATCTTTTCTGATACCGCAAAAAATTATACTGGAGACATCGAAAATTCATTAGCGCCTCGAGGGTCGTAATTCGAGTAAAAAATTGAATACTTCCACGGCTTGCATTAATCATTCGCGTGCCGATGATCACCGAGAATAAACATCGAATATAAGGAGAAAATTAATTATTACAATGGGCTGTTCTGAGAAAAATTAAACGGTTTTTTTCGCCGGTACGGTAATAATATAGAGTGTGTTTCTTCCAAAAAATCATCGAAAAGTTTTTAATTTTAATCGTACTAAAGGCAGAAAGTTTATTTGTGACAACATACCTACATACTAGTATTTGTCATTACCAGTCGTATACTTTATATACTAGACGCCTGCACGGGTAAGTAGAAATGTAATCGCAGGCATCATGACGATATTACTTACCATTAGGTTGTCGGAAAAGTCATGACATATTTTTGCAATAGAAGGCATTACATGTATTTTTACATGAGAAATGTCATCACGATCAGCTCGAGTGCTATACAATTTGACAGCCAACAGTTTAACCTTCATTTCAGAAAAAAAGTAATCGATTTGGTCGCGTCGTTTGGTTTTTACATCAAGTTGAAAATGGAAGATAAAACTGTGCATTTTCCGCATACTTTGCTTTTTTATTTCCGCAAAAGGAAGAACGCAAGGCAGGCCTGAGAAAAATTGCGTAAAGTTTACGGTAACAATGCCCTACAAGAGCGTGGTTCACCAAATTTCGTGATGGTGACTTTGATGTCACTGATGCTCCCCGCTCCGGAAGGTCCATGGAGGTTGATGATGACCAAATAAAGGCACTGATCGAAGCAGACCCACATTCGACCACTCATGACATTGCGGAGACATTAAATCATTCCACCGTTCACCATCATCTACGGAAGCTGGGATTCATCAGCAAGCTTGATATATAGGTTCCTCATGAACTCAAAGAAATTAATCTCACCAATCGCATCAATATCGCCAATACTCACCTCAAGCGCAACAAAATCGTCCATTTTTTAAGCGCCTGGTAACAGGCGATGAAAAATGGATTGTTTACAACAATATTCGACGTAAGCGATCGTGGTGTAGTGGAACCGAGCGCTCCCAAACACAATCCTAAGCTGATCTTCACCAGAGGACAGTTATGCTCTCAATATGGTGGGATTATAAGGGCGTGGCGCGGAACCAGACGATCGATTCCGATGTGTACTGTCGCCAACTGGATGATTTGAATACATTTCTTGCGGAGAAGTGGCCAGAACTCATCAATCGCAAAGGCGTAGTGTTCCACAACGACAACGCGAGACCCCATACAAGTTTGGTGACTCGCCAAAAATTGCTGCAGCTTGGATGGGAAGTCTTGCCTCATCCTCCTTACTCATCGGACCTTTGCCCCATCAGATTACCATTTGTTTTGTTCCTTGCAGAACGACTTGAATGGTAGATCGTTCGATTCTGATGAGGCCATCAAAGAGCATCTCACCTAGTTCTTCACTGGAAGAGAGCTGTCCTTCTACGAACGCGGAATCAAAATACCATCGATCAATATGGGCAATACATCATTGATTGAACTTATGATATTAACAATGAATTGACTATTATTAATAAATGAGCCTTCAAAATCACCCAAAAAATGCGTCATGACTTTTCCGACGACCTAATAGTAATCGCATTGCAGATACCCACAAAGTTAGGATCCAAACTGAAATAAATTTTTCATATAATTTTCATAATACCTAGGTATGTACATATGTACCTATACTCCAAATTTAGAACATACCTCATGATGATGCTGGTTTATTTATATTTATTTTCTAAATAATAACGATGCCGATTTTTGATAGTAAGGATGCCACGATTTCGATTAACTGAATTGTACAATAAAACAAGTGAGCATGATTTTGATTGAACTGCACAATAAAACAAGTGAGGTAGTCATAGCAATCGCTACATAGTACATGTTCAATTAATTGTGTGCCTTGTGAGAGGAGATGAAGAGTGTTTCTCTAATTCCGAAGTTTTTCGCAAATTAAGTAACTTTAGTGCTGAGTTAGATATTGCGCTAAAAGACCATTTGGAAAAAACAACTATTTTAAAAAATTAAATTTTACAATGTTTAATATATCCCAAGAAGAAATTTATAAAGTAATAAAAGAAGCGGACTATTTATTTATCATTGCATATGAACCAAAGATTGCGCTTGGGGCTTTTCTTTTCCAATAAGGAAATAATTCACTTTCTACTATAACATTGTTATGAATAACATAATAAGAAGAAAATTAAACAGTACATACATAGGAAACAGTACATAGTAAGTAAATATTTTTAAGAGCCTTGAAATTTATAACTCAGATCCAAATTCGACCTCGAAACTTTAAAAATGTTTGATTCCGCCACATTTCTCATCAGTTTTTATTTACATTCGGAATATTTTTAGCACGCGCCGCCATTGATAATTCAACCCACGTTTTTGGTCTATGGAACCATTGCATCAATAGAGGTGAAGTTTTTAGAGAGTTTGAACCGTCTGAACCTGACATTTCACGTAATGGATGGTATACATAGTACCCATTTTTAGCCAATTCAGCGACCTCGAAAACATCTGGATATGCTGACTGGTTTCATTAGCAACTTAATAAGGTCCTCGGTTTTTTTTACAATCTTCCTGAAGTTAGGGGTGTGAATTGGGACTGATAGGGTTAAACAGACACCGGAATCGGATTCGGTGACTTCGAAAACAGCAACTTCCGCAAGAAAAATATGATGGCATCGCGTATTACTTTCTTTTTCGAGTTGGCGTGCACGATATCTCAAGTTCTAATGAACCGATTTATTTGAAATTTGGTGTGAATGTTCTTTATACATTCCTCTATCGCCTCGAGCACGCTCAGATCAAAATTTTTAATTTCACTATTTTTAAAAGAATCGGAATTGTTAAAAAAAACATTTTTTTTTTCAAACGGCCGCCATTTTATGAAAAAATTTTTTTTGACTTTTCCAAGGTACGGGCTATAGGGGAATCCATACTAATTAAGAATCCGTTCGGCTTTTTTGTTTCAGTTGACCAGAAGGGTTGAAATCATGCACGCCAGGACACCCTTTTTTTGGACCCCCCACTTTGCCAGCTCATAACTTTGTCAATTTTGAGTCTTTTTTTTTCAGTTAATTTTTTTTATGTTATTTTAAATTATCAATAAACAAATGATAAAAAAATGGATAGTAAAAATATTTTTTGTTTCGTTTGTACAGAGCTTCAAAAACCGCCCGAAATTCATGCCTCTAGACTAGAATACCCCCTTAACAGAACTTCAAATATAAATTTAATATCTCATCCCAGTAGGCCTGTAAATAAATGACAATGATTGCATTTATTTGAAGGGTTCCATTTACGTTACGCTCCGTCAACAGTGTCTCCGTCAACAGAAGTGAAATATTAAACAAAATACATATTTACAAAGGAACGAAATTACAAGTCTACACAACACGAGGAGGAAATATAAAATGGAAGCTTTATTTGTTACGTCCGTCAAATAAAACTTGCTTTTAATCCTTTTTAGATTCTGATACGATTAAATATCTCGGGGCCGCTTTGAAAGCTTTATTTAGTCTCAAATAATGTCTTGATTAAGCAAACACAGAAATGTTTTTAGCGTTACGGCGTGTTTCCGACTTTTCGTCGTTTTTGGAAAATTCGCCCGTCTGACAGCAGATACAATAGATGGATATTAGGCCAGTCATTGGAGATCACAAAAAGGGCTTACCTGGAAATAACTCGGGAAGTTTTGGAATTTGGCAGGTTTGTAGGTTTGGATATGTAGAACTAAAATTCACAAAATGCACAATTCAAGACTTGCCGCCGGCGCCGCCATCTTGCCAAAAACGCCGCCAAAAACGGTTTTCTGCAATTCTCTCCAAAGCTATGCGTTTTTAGAAAACATATGTAGAGAACAAGATTAATGAGGAGGAAATTTCATACAGAAATTGTGCTCATCATATTTTGGCTAAAGTTAACGGTTTAGGCTCAAGAGCTGATTAAATGACCACATATCCCGTTAACGCTATTCAATTGAACTGTCGTTATATTTTCAGCTCCCTGACTGGTGCAATTGCCGTTGCACCTACTTGAATATCAACAAACCCCCTCCAGACGGGCTCTGGCCTAATCGGTCATACTGATTTTTGTGCGAGTATTAAAACGTGTTTGGATTGTGATAAATTAGAGAAAAAGAGGTGTTACGTTTCGCAACGTATTTAGCGTTTACCGCGTTGCTTTTTCTTGACCATAGTGCAAGTATAACATTTTGATTGTGTTATTTCTGTGATCATGGCGTCGATTGAAAAGTGTTTTGTTTGTAACAAAAGTCTTTCGGACGGTAAAACTGTGAACGTGAAAGAATGGGGTTTGAATACCTTCAGACCATTAAGTTTAAAGAGAAAAGACGGGAAAATAGTTCAAAAGAAGCTGAAGAATGGGGTTGGAAGAAAACCCAAACTGGTATCACCCCAGTAACCACTTTGAAGGATCTTGCTCCCAAAGCACTACTTGTATTTTTCTCATGTAAGTGCAAGACCAATTGAGGAGCTTGCTGCAAGAACAAGGCAGCTCCATTTTCAACGCGTGACGAGGTTAGCTGCTTATAATTTCGATAAAAATTTTAGGCGTTATTTAACGCAAATTCCACACATCTCAGTACATGGAGTATACATCCTGACATATGCTGAGCTGCGTAGAATTTGCGTTACATAACATCTAATATTTTTATCGAAATTATAAGCAGCTAACCTCGTCACGCGTTGAAAATGGAGCTGCCTTGTTCTTGCAGCAAGCTCCTCAATTGTGGTAGAGCCTGCGGATGTGGAAAAGCAGGAATAAAATGCTCCATGATTTGCGGTGTCTGCAACGGAAAGACCTGCGAAAACGTCACTCAAGTGACGCTGGACGAATCTGATGAAGATGACTTGGACTTGCCGCTCGATATTTGTTTGTCAACTGAAGAAGGAGAATTCGACGAATTAAAAGAAACCGACGTTGATCCCGAAATAGAAACAAACAAATTCACCGTTGAAAGCATTGATATTAACGGACCAGGTCGTCGGGCCTTTGCAGATAGAAAACGGATTAGGCCTACAGGAGAAACCACGTTAAAAAAACGTGTACTTTACCCCATGGGTGGTGTGGAAACAAGTACAGCATTTTTAATAATTAAAATTAATTGATCATAGATTAATAACAGGAGTTAATTAATGAATTAATTAATTGATTAATTAATTGGATAAAAGATACGCCACTGTTTCATGACAAAATTGTATAAAGCCTTAAAAAAGTAGTTTTGTGAAACCCTACTACACATCTGATGTCGGAAAATCGCCTGTATATAAAACTTACGCAAAATGTTAAACTTTACGACTACTTTTCTGCCTAAACGGTTAATTTTAGCGAAAATATACTAAGGACATTTTTTTGTATGAAACTTCCTCCCTCTTTAATTTGTTCTCTACATATTTTTTCGAAAAACGCATAGTTTCGGAAAGAATTGCGAAAAACCGTTTTTGGCGGCCATCTTGCATGATGGCGGCTCCGGCGGTAAGTCTGGAATTGTGCATTTTATGAATTTTAGATATGGACCCCGAAAACTAGGAACCTGCAAAGTTTCAAAACTTCCCGAGATATTTCCAGGTAAAAATCCTCAATGACTGGCCTATATACGTTATTATATATGTTATATTTGCCTCGGTCAGATGGTTGGCGAAAGCCGTCAAAATTATAAATTATAACTAAATAGATCCTAAAACACTGAACGCTTCGGAGCAGTTGATTCTAAAGTTATAATGAAATCATTTTACTGGACATGAATATGCTCTAGTAATATTCTGTTATATTAGGAACCTGTATTTAGAGTCGCCAGGAACTATCAATAATAAAATTACTTGCATAAACATTTTAATTAATCGAAACTGACAAAAATATTTAAATAAATGTATAAACACATTTAATCTACTTTGATATTTCGCAACTAAGGGTTAGTCAAGTTATCCAGGTTGGTTCGTTCGTTTCTAAATATCAGTTAATTATACAGAGTGCCCGGAACAAAAAACTTGTAAAGATCCAAGTTCCAAAGGGAGCACTTTTCCATTTTTTTGAAAAAAGTAATCACAATAAAAACAACTCAAAATAAACAATACATTTTTAAAGAAAATCGATGAAGCAATCTGAATATTCATGAAATGTTAAAAAAATGCACTCCCAAAGTAAAATTTAACGCAATAGGCTGACCATCATAACATAGTATAAAACAAAGTCGCTTCCCGCTGTCTGTCTCTATCTATCTACTACCTATGTATGCTTAGATCTTTTAAACTACGCAACGGATTTTGATGCGGTTTTTTTTAATAGATAGTGATTCAAGAGGAAGGTTTATATGTATAATACATGCATAATATAGTAGAGAAACACTGATAATTTTAGAGGTTTCTAATGTGATGTCGTAAACCGGGCGAAGCAGGGGCGGGTCGCTAGTAGTATATAAAACGAAATATAAAAATATCTGAGACCGATCCTGTTAACTTCCTAACCATCTTGGAATTACACCGCTACCATAAACCCCACTGTGGACAATTAGTTTTATTCAAACAATAAACGGAAGAAAAACCACAACATTGATTATTTTTTCAAATAGTGACAGGGCCGGCTTATATTTAGAATTATATAGAAAGTTAAATATTTTAACTGTTTAAATGCTGTTTTTCGTGAGACTTCTTAATATAACCAATTCTATTGAAATTAAAAGTCCAGTATCTAAAACTCCCTGTATACAGCATGATCCAAATTAAGTGCACACAATTAGTAATTTCGTTATTATTAAACGATCCGTTAAATGTGCAAAATATTAGGTTTTATAACGCTTATTAAGATATGATAATTGAACATCGCGTTCTTGAGTCTATCCTATATATTTTATTACACTATATTGGAACTTATAACAAAAAATGGTTATGATGTTTTAAGAGTTTTTATCTAGGGTGAAAAATGTAAATTATATGTATCATTATAAATTATTATAAGTATTTCATAAAAACATATATACACAGGACGTTCCATCCAAAAATGTTATTTTGTCTAAAAACCTAAAAACGGAGTTCAATTGCTTTATCAATCATCTTATTTAATCAGCGTTAAAAAAACTAGTTCGCTAATTTAACCGATTTTGTATCTTTATTAATGATAAAGGAATTACCAATGCTGTGCGGTTAATTGGATCAGGCTGTATAATGCATGGAGACAACAGCGTTGTCGCTGCCGGCGACGCAGCTGTTCATTTCAGCTGGCTACAGAAATTGCATATGTACGTTATCCAACGTGATTGTCTTGACTCAAGTGTGCAACGCTTCGTATTATCTTAAAGAGAGATTCCTGATGATAAATCTGCCAGCCTGCCAGACTCCTCGCGAACGGACCCAGACGTAAGCGTGAACCAGACGTGCACTCTGGAGGATCACAGAAAGGTAGACGTACACAACATGAGAACGTATCCTTTCTATTTTTCAAGTGTACAATTTCATAACTGGACCCATTTATAAAGAATAACAACGGAACGGAGGAAGTGATATTTATCTTCCGTTGTGCACATACACACACAAAAAAAAATAACAGCGTGATGCGACCAGCGAAAGACGGCACAACGCGATGTCTTAAGGAAATAATACTCTAAGAGCTGGTGAACATTTTGTGCAAAATGCAGTCTGACCTTTTACATGAACGTATTTTCTTTACATATGAAAATAATGTCGACAATACGATGGAGCGGAAATAATTCCGCTCGTCCTTCATCACCAGAATAAAATGTTAAGTATCATCAGACGGTGAAAGACAATGCACGTATATTGGCTTAGTGTCTGGCCAGGAGAACATAGCTGGTGATACGTAAGTATCGCCCTCTATCATGCGTAAATCGGATTACAAATCTCGGCGTGTCTAACAAAGTTAGCTCCTTCAATCTAACGTTCTATGACGCAACAATCCTTACCTGATACAAAACATCTCGCGGACAGTACAGAGTTGTACAGAGATGTTTTCAATGTAAAGAAAAGACTCTTGCAATAACGCATTCAATTTTCGACGTGACATAAAACAAATTGCTCTTCCTGAAAGTCTTTTCGGGAGAAGGCCTTTTCCGGGCAGAAGGATGCCAGAAATCATTATGTTTCACTTGTATCACAGTTTTTTTTGCAATATAAAGGCATCCAGATATTGTAATTCTTTCATGCGTCACAGGCCAGTAAAGTCACGTCCAGACGTCATGGCCAACGTTGATGAACGTATTGGCGACCAAATTTAGCAAACACAGCATGTGTGACCATTTGGACATTTGCATATCCACATGGTTGGATGTGTTTGTCAAACTTCAAGAATAAAAAAGTACGAACAATGATATAATCAATGTTCGACCAATGATATTTTTTATGCCTAGCCAAACAGCAGCAACATTTTTATGGTTGGTATCTGAGATCCCAAATGACGGGGTATTTTTCGTAGACTGAGGAGTGCTAGAATAAACTGATTATTCAATTCGGTTAATTCTGATCATATTTTTCCGGACGAATTAAAAAAAAATAGCCAAACATCAGCAACCATATTTATGTTCTTAAGATTGGTATCTTTGAGATTCCAAATGACAAGGTATTTTTCGGATGGGCAGTGGAATTCTTATTTGTGGACAGTGGAAGTTGGTTATTCCATTCGGTTGATTTTGATGATGACATTTTCCGGTCAGTTTAAAAAAAAACTATCCAACAGCACCAACATTATTAATATTCGTAAAATTGATATCTTTGGAATTCCCAGTGACGAGGTATTTTTCGAAAAGACTGGGGAATTCCAAAATAAATTGGTTACTCTATTCGGCTGACTCTGATGATGACATTTTTCCGATCAAATGAAAGTATCCCAAGTCCCAAATGATGGAGTATTTTTCGTAAACAACGAAAGAAAAATTCTAGAAGCAGCTGATTACTCCATTCGGTTGATTCTGATGACATTTTTTCATTGAAATAAAAAAAGTAAACAGAAAAGAGAAGATCCATTCTTCTGCCAAGTTGGTATGACTTAAAAAAAACATGAACAATACACAAAAACAAAAATGCAATCAGTGGTTGCGAATCGTTTCTAACAAACTAAAAATATTTATTAAGAAATTGGGACGTTTAAAATCTATCGAGGGATAGCCTGAATACAAAAGAACGCAGAACTCGCCGTTATGGAAACAAAGGCGACAAAAAATACTCTTATAAAATTCAAATTTCAACCTTTCGTTCAAGACGTCCACCAGCTTCTACTATGCCGCTTCCAATCCCCGACGTTTGCGGACGGATTTAAAAATCGCAGACAGGTCCGGACATCTTGTAAAGCAAGACAAATGACGTTCGGCGAATTGTTGAGGGCTACCCGTGCGATAATGGTCATCCGGCCGTGAGGCCCGGATATGTCTAATGATTTATGCAGGATTAGAACAAGTGGACGTCATCGGTCAACGGAGAACGCCTGCCGGAGAATAAGAAGAGATCGATTGTTTGATAAAATCGTTCGGAAGGATTGCCGGAGCTTTATTATTAGGTGTTTCCTGCGCTGCGAGGGACGAAGGGGGCGCGCACCCCCCTCGAGAGAGAAACCCGCCCGCCTCTTTTCCAGTGGCGGCTCGTGCAGTTCCTCGCACAGTGGGAGATTTCGTGTTTTATTTTCCAAAAACCTAATATTTCGAGATCGAAACAAGATAATCAAATAATTCCTTTTGAACTTTGAAGCTAAGATCATGAAGAATAGAAAACAAATATTAAGAAAGTCCGTATATTAAAACCTAACCTATAAAACAATAAAGAATCTCAAAAAAACTTAGTGTAAAATTTCAAATATCTCGATAACAAAACAAGATGGTCTGATAAATATATTTTTATTAGAAAGCTAATGTTGTAAGTAAAATATGAGGATTAAAAATAATTCTTGTGTATCGAAACCTAACCTTAAAAGTGATACTTTAATACTTACAGTTAAATTTTAAATATCTCCAAAGTAAAACGAGATAGACTGGTCAATCTTTCTTAACAATGAAGCTGGAAGAGTAAGTGATATGTATATAAACACTATGAATGATTCCTGTGTATTAAAACCTAACCTATAATAAAATAGAAAATCTTGAAATACTTGAATAATGACGGTAGAATTTTAAATATCTCGATAACAAAACAAGATAGTCTGATAAAAGTTTTACTATAATAAAGCTAATCTAGTGGGTATTATATAAAGATAATAGATAATTTCTGAATATCAAAACCTAACCTATAAAATGATAGGGAATTTCAAGAAAACTTGAAAACTTAGTGTTAAAATATCTCGATAACGAAACAAGGTAGTGATAGTGATAAATCTCTTTTTAAAACGAAGATAATATAGTAAGTAATATATGAGGATTATAAATAATTCCTGTGTATGAAAACGTAACCTTAAAAGTGATGGGAAATCTCAAAATACTTTAATACTTCTGGTTAGCTTTTAAATATATCCAAAGTAAAACATGGTCTTGCTTAACAATGAAGCTGGAAGAGTAACTGATATATAAAGACTATAAATGATTTCTGTGTATTGAAACCAAACCTATAATATTATAGGAAATCTCGGAATACTTGAATAATTACTGTTGAATTCTAAAAATCTCGATAACAAAACAAGATAGTCCGATACATGTTTCTCTATAATGGAGCTTAACTAGTAAGTAATACATAGAGATTATAAATAATTTATGTATCAAAACCTGACCTATAAAATGATAGGGAATCTCAAAAAACTTGAATCTTGTTTTGTTATCGAGATATTTAGAATTCTATCGTAATTATTCAAGTATTTCTAGATTTTCTATAATATTATAGGTTAGGTTTTAATACACAGGAATCATTCATAGTCTTTATATATCACTTACTTTTCCAGCTTCATTGTTAACAAAGATTGACAAGTAAATCTTGTTTTACTTTGGAGATATTTAAAATTTAACTGTAAGTATTAAAGAATTTCGAGATTTACTATCACTTTTTAGGGTAGGTTTCGATACACAGGATTTATTTTTAATCCTCATATTTTACTTACAACATTAGCTTTTTAATAAAAAAGAGATTTATCAAACCATCTTGTTTTGTTATCAAGATATTTGAAATTTTACAAGTTAAAAAGTTTTCAAGTTTTTTTGAGGTTCTTTATTATTGTATAGGTTAGGTTTTAATATATGGACCCTTAATAATTTTTTTCTATTCTTCATGATCTTAGTCCAAAAAGAATTATTGGATTATCATGTTTCGTTTTCGAGATATTAGGTTTTTGGAAAATAAAACACGAAATCTCCCGCTGTGGGGCGGTTTGAAATCATAAAACAGGAATCATGGACTGACCAGTGATTAAACTGATCTTTTAAATGCTTCGTAAAAAATATCTGGAAAATATACATCGTACAAAAAGTACCCGGAAATTTGGATTCAAATGAACCGCTTGGCTCAAGAGTGCGACATATCGACAGTGTCAGCTCATGGTATTTTGAGTGATATTTTGGGCATGAAACGCGTCGCTGCGAGACTGGTTCCGAAAGAGCTGAACGTTCTTCAAAAAGAGCATCGGAAGCAGGTTGCTCTTGACATGGTTTCCAGAGCCGATAGTGAACCAAACTTCATGAAACGCATCCTACCTGGAGACGAAACATGGATCTACGAGTACGACATGCAAACAAGTCGTCAATCATCGTATTAACAAAGATTTTCTAGTATTTAAATCCTTACAACACCGAGTTAAACGAGGTGTGGCTATTAAATAACCAGTGATACTGCTACCAGCGCGCTGCGAGCACGTTTGAACAGATCTGTGTCTCGTGATAATTTCCCCACCCTGAGCTCGCTGAACAAGCCAGTGTGTCGCTCAGTTTGACTGTAGCAGTCGCAGTCGTCAGTTTGAATTAGTCTACGCACCAGTGACGCGTCGAAAGTTTCTTGTTTCTTGAATGTTTACCCGCACACAAGCTTTTGAATGATTTAAACGGTTTAAAGAGGGACGTGAAACGACCGAAGACGATTCGCGCCCCGGACAGCCCTCAACGTCAAAAACGAACGAAAACATGGAAAAACTTGGCAAATCAATCCAATCAAAGATCGTCGTCTAAGCATACGGCATCTAAGTATCTGAAATAACAGGAATCGACAAACAATGTGTTCGCCAGATTTTGCATGAATCGTTCAACATTTTGTGCGCAAAAATGGTGCCAAAACCATTTGCCAGGAATCAAGAATGAACATTTGCGCTGACATTCTAAACAACATTGACACTGATCCAGGCTTGTTCGACTGGGTGATTACTTGTGATGACAAGATTCGAAAGTGTGAAAGCGGTTAAAGCAACAGCGACGGAGGTTCTGAACCAGCTGACAGAAGCGGACTTCCAGCACTGCTTTCAACAATGGAAAAGTCGTATGGAGCGGTGTAGAGATCGCCAAGGGGAGTACATTGAAGGCGAAAAAGTTGCTATGTAATTGGTAACGAATAAAAAGTATTATGACAGCAGTTTGATGATTTAATAGCCACACCTCGTAGTTTAAAATCAAAATGTATATAAAAGCAGTTTCGAAATCTAAAAATACAACTGTATTTTCCCGAGCTACGGCTAGCTGATGAACTTTCACGGCGGAGCGGTCACGTTTTCTTTTCAATCAAGTCCCCAGTAACGTTGTTTTCCGCGGGGCGTATTTTAGAGTAATCTCATTTTCCATTTACCCTTGTAATTTCCTTTTGTTCTAAATTACCTCGGTTTTGAGCAGTAATGCAGGCGTTTTAAGAGTAAACGTTCTTTTTTTTCCGGGGAATTCACTCCAGATGGCTGGCTGAATTAACGTCATGCCGCGGCCCTTTGAAATTTGAAATGCAGAGTTAATAGTTGGCATTTTTTTCGCAGAAGTGGGATTATTATTTCGAATTATTTTTATGGAAGTAGTATTTTTAACGTACTGGAACTGGTAATATAACGCAATACAACACGTCGGGGTGATCATCTGGTTCACCCTGGTATTCACAAGATACTTATAAAATAAAATGATTACAGTTTGCTCGTTATTTCTTGTTATACGTTTAAAGTTAGTGTCAGAAATGTAAAACACATGAAAAGCTAATACTGAAATATAATTAATGAATATATTAATTAATAGGTTAATCACATTATAACTTTTTTTATCTTCCTATTTTGTATTGGTATGTCACGTCACTATCAGTTTTACCTATATTTGTTTTATGTCAGCATGTTTTTTAATTAAATGTTTGTTAATTATTACGCCATCAGGTCGAGTTATCACGAAAATTATAACTCTTATTCCGGACATGTTGATGGCAATACATTTTTAATATTTCCATTTGAATAAACAAAAAATATCTACAAAATCGAGGCAAATGTGGATAACAAAAAGCCTACTTTATTTTAGTGTTCAATTTCACAGCTCACGGTTTGCAAACATAAAAAGTAAAAAACGCATTTGATATTTTGTTTTTAGAACCAGGCTTCAATACTGTAACATGCGATTTATGTATAGTATGATTAGGTAAAGAAAGTTTCATAGAAACTAAAACATATTAATCTACCTATAATCTTGTTATTGCGTGAAATTGAATAAATTCATACGTGGAATTCAATAGAAGTAAAATATAGATAATTATACACAGTGTTTGATAATATACCAAATATATATTTTATTATATATTTGAAATACGTACATATGTTATAACAAGCATCTCAAAAAAAATCATCAGAGTTGGCGCCGATCAAAGACGTATTTCTATTCTTCATCTCAAGTGTATAACCTTATTGAATTGTCAAGGCGTTCAATTTAAGAGAGAAAAAAATAATCCACGTGCCATACCCTTTGAATGGACAACAATGATAGACAAGCAAAAATCCTTACTAAGAGATTTACCACGAGGTATTTTGCTTAGAGCTGAATTTCTGAATTAACTCTTGATGCATCGAAACGCTTTTGAATGCTTAGCGCGTTTATAGTAGCAGTTTGGAGTCGCTTACTCAGTCAATTCTTTTACAAATGTTACTCATACTATGTATAGATGGCGCTGGTACAGGTGTACTCAATAATTTAATCGAGTGGTCAGTCTATACATGCATAACCTTTATACCTTTCAAAACTTTAAACGCGATTATCTCAAAACCATGTTTTTCAACACGGCCTGTCCTTACAAATAACTTCTGTAGTTTTAATCCGATCGACTTGAAATTTTAACTGTAGCAGCTTAGGTATATTTTAAAGAGAACACACGATTATTAAGACCGATTAATAATTACGTTTTTTATAAATGTTTAAATGTCAATTTTTTTGTTAAAACAAAGTTGAAATTCACGTGAATTTGCGAAAAATGATTTCTTATAGTGTGTACTCTGCTAAATTTAACATTGAATATAAATGTCCTAGGTGCAAATAGAAAAGGTTTATTCGTAAGGCCACAGACCTCTCAAAAAAAAGACATGCTGCTTCAGACGTCTGTACTGCCATCATTTTGGATGAAAAAAATTAAATAAAAAATTGTTTTATACACATTTTGATATGTTTAATAAACCCTGAAAATTATATTTTAATGTTCAATTGAATCAACACAAAAATCCAAAAAAAAAAGTTTAATTTTGGACAATTCAAATAGGTGTAACCCCTTAGGTAAGCGATTGTTGATCATAATTTCGATATGAACGAAGATGCTATCAGAATTACCAGAAGGTGCGGTAAAACAGAATTCAGCTGTGAATTAAAGTTATGTTTAAACGTCAGAATCAAGTGGAAAGTCATAAAATGCATCCTTAAATTTGAATTTTAATCCACACATACTCATTTTATTAAATTCTTGTGTCCTGGGAAATTCTGAGAGTTATAATTTTTAATACCGAGCCCCGGAATGGAAAAAAAAATCGGGAACTGAGAAACCCTAGTATGTAGACATTGCAAACTGCTGCATACCCATTTCAGAAACTGACGAATCACCGCTGCAACGTGGGGCGAAATTATTCCGAGACTGAACAAAAAAAAAACACACACATACCCTCGGCAAATACAGTCGACTTGGCAGGAACGCAGACTGTACATACCTCGAAAAAGATACCCGCGAGGAGAAATAAATCGAGAGGAGTCCGCATTTAAGTTTACGTTCGTCTCGAGACGAAAATTCGAAAAAGGAGGACGCGCGTTCCGGTGCAATTCCGGCGACGCGCACTGAAGCGCGCACCCAGTGTCCCAGCGTCGAGACGCCGAGCGTCGGACGTCAGTAGACGGCGTACGATCGTGGCGCTCGCACGCGATCACACGGCGCGACCGACAACGCGATGACAACGGTGGCAAGTTAAAAAAACGCGAGCGACAGTATAATGTGACCGGAAAAATGGTGCGTCTGGCGCTGATTATGATCCTTACGGTCGGTGTGGGCACTAGCGCGTGCCCTAGCACGTGCACGTGCAGGAATTACCCGCGGGACAACCTGCAGAAGACCTCGTCGTACTACACGGCCGTCACCTGCGACGGCTACGGCGAAAACGTTACTCTTTCCCTGGACAACGCCACGCGGGACCTCCAGGTGAGCCGGTTAAATCAGAGGGAGGTGGAGGACCTGTTGGAAAACCTGATCGGTACCGGGGCAGACCTCCCGTACCTGACCAATCTAGCCGTGACGAAGAGCGAAATCGGAAACGTAAACGTAAGCGCGGATAGTTTAGAAAGAATATTATCGCTGACGTTGAGCGACAACCGTTTGCAAATTTTACCGGTCGCGTTCCTCAACTCGCCCGATTTGCAGTCGCTCGACCTGTCGCTTAACGAAGTCAGAGCGATAGACCTGGAGCCGTTTAGAACATTGCGCAGCCTGGAAGTGTTAAACCTCAGTGCGAACTCTCTCGCCAGCATGGACGCCGGTAGTTTCAGTGGCTTGAACGGTCTGAAGTGTCTCGACTTGTCCAGGAACAACCTGAGCGCGATCCGCGATCGGGTCTTGGCGCCGCTGACCTCCCTGCAGTACCTGAACCTGAGCAACAACCGGCTGGAGGTGCTCGAGGAGGCGTGCTTCGGCAGCCTGGCGATGCTGCAGCAGCTCGACGTCTCGTGGAACCGGCTGGCGCGCGTGGCGCCCGGCACCCTCCACCTGCCCAGCCTGGCGCGTCTCCTGCTCGCCGGCAACCCCCAGCTGGGCAGGGCGCGCGACGCCGCCGTCCTCGTCGGCACCGGCCGCAGGTTGCAGACGGTCGACGCGTCTCGGACGGGACTCAAACAGGTGCCCGCCGCCCTCACACACTCCATCCGCACGCTCAGACTGGCCGGAAACTCCATCAGGACGGTCAGCTGCGGAGACCTCGACTCCTATCCGCTGCTCCAGCTGCTCGACCTCGGCGCCAACGGCCTGCAGGCGGTAGAGGAAGACGCGCTCGGCAGGCTCGATTCGCTCGCCGTGCTCTATCTGGCCGACAATAAGATTCGAGATATTCCAAAGAGCCTGCCCGAGAGACTCGAAGTGCTCCATCTGGAACGCAACAACGTGGAAAGGGTCTCGAGCAGGGACCTTCAGGGACTGGCCGCGCTCCAAGTGCTTTCGCTAAGCGACAATAAAATTAGGATAGTAGACGAGGCCGCTTTCAGCCACTTGGTTTCTTTAGTCACGCTGGATTTGTCCCGGAACCCCGTCGCCGTGCTCCACCCGGGCTGCCTCCAGGGACCGGCCGCCCTCGAAGTGCTGCGACTCGCCTCCATCCGGATAATCTCCCCCGCCGCGGAGGTCTCCTTCCCCCTGTCCGCCCCCGAGCACTTGGTCACGCTCGATCTGTCCGACAGCCCGGGACTGGCGCGACAACTCCTGGCGGACACGGCCGCCCTGGCCGCGTCCCGGGAGCTGCAGGAGTTGGACCTGTCGCGCGCGGGCCTGGAGACGATCCGCTCCGACCTGCTGCACTACCTGCCCCAGTTGCGCGTGCTGCACATCGCCGGCAACAGATTGAATTGCTCGCAATTAGAGTGGCTGGCCGCGTGGTTGCGCCGACAGGACGAGCCGGAATACAGAGACGTCATATGCGCGGCTCCGCCGGATCTCTGGGGAACCCCCCTGGTCGACTTGCAGGACGATGAAGTGTCGCCGATGCGGACGATTAATCATCCGGGGGGCGCCTCGGCCATTAATCTCGATCGAGGAGAGAACGATACGAACGCGCTCCCGGCGTCCGGCAATTTTACACGACAATATACAACGGATAGTACAAATTACGCATCTCTGACACAAGACGATATAAGAAATGTTACAAATGTCACGTTTTTATTAGATAGTTCCGCGAATCACACGAAGAACAATAGCAAGGAGAGCGCCGATTTAACGAACGAAATCGAGAAGAGCGGGAAAGGTAACATATATTTTTCTAGCAAGAGAGACGACACGAATACCAGAAAGGGCACCGCGGCTAACGAGAGACGCCCCGCGATTAAAAATGAATTAATAATGACTAGGCAGGATATTAAATCGGGGGGCAATTTCAGCCGTTCACTTAACGACGATTTTCGGGGTGAGTAATGATCCCGTTTCGACCCCGCAACACGCAGTCGATGAAACGACGGCGGCGGCCACGCATCCGAACCCGAGAGATATTATTGATGAGCCGGATAAAGCGGGAATTAATGGGACGCGGAAGCCGAAGAATGCCAACGAGCCCGGGGACTCCCCAGGTGATAAAACGCCCGCCATCGGGCCAACCGACGAATCTAACGCCACCAAGAGTTATCGAGACGTGGAAGGCCAGATCGACTCGGAAGTCACGGATATGCCGCAGCAGTGGAACGCGTCGACGGGGGAGATGTCCATGTACACCAACAACAGGGAGCCGAGCCGATTCCTGCACCCCGGCATGCTGATCCTGGCCGGGGGGGGGTGATGGGGGCGGCGGCGGCGCTGGCCATGCTGGCCGCGCGGTTCACCAGGAGGCGCAGGAGCCCCGCCGCGTTCCTGCGCCGCGACGACATCGAGGTGTCCAGCCTGCCGAGCGTCACCGAGCTCTGGTGACACCTGCGGGAGGGGGACGAGGAGCGTAGGGTGCTCTACGAGACCTCCGTCACCTAGACCTAGGCTTGTGATAAACGTGAATTCTCTATTTTGTACGACTCAGCCGTTTTGTACTTGAAACAAAAAAAAAAATTGTAAGATATTGTAAGAAGATGTTTAGACGGGACGCCGTTTTATATTTGTATGTGAAAAATTAGCACTCGTGTGTGTGTGCGTGAACGCGAGCGTGTGCGTGTGCGTATGACAAGTCATCCGTTACTCCCTACCCCCTACCCCACATCTACCTATGATTTATTCGCATACCGATTTTTTCTTATCGTGTCATTTACTGTTCACAGTAATCAACAGTTTTCCTTTTGGGGACGTGGGTCCCGTGCAGATTGTAATTTTTGCTACATACTGTATATACTGGTCATATATTTATATATTTCCTTGCAGATCTGTTCAATGTATTGTGATAGTTCTAATAAATTTTAAGAGGAAATATACGAGAAAAATATTAAGTTGTTTTTATTTCTGTCGCATGCTAGGATAAGGCTCTACTTTTTTATGAACATGTCAAATTCTGATAACAAAAAATATATTTTTCATATTGTGAAATACCAAACAAACCAGTAAAGATTAATTTTGTACCTTTTGTTTTACCTTAAATATCGGTATATTTCACTAAATTTCACTTTAAGTGACCAATCAGAATTGATATTTACTGAAATATCTCAGATAAAAGAAAAACAGCATTTGTAAAATATTTTTTGTAGGTTTATCTTTTACTTTAAATGAAAGATGACAAATTTAATTTTGTTTCTATATTGCTGCATTTATATGGCAAATGTACGATTAATGAAAATTAGGAAAAAATAATCAGCATCAACTTTGCAAAATATACATTGAATTTTTCATTCAAAATAATTTAATAGTGTGTTCAGTTCTTATACTAAAATGTTTATTATACCTATTCGTTGTCCATAATGATCATACTGATCACACTAAGCCAATATAAGACTTTAAGACGATTTTCTTAAAAAAAAAAAAAAAAAAAATATGATAAGAGATAAAAGCCTGCCAGCCAGCGGCAGATTGTGAAAAAAGGACAAATTCTACACATATCTTTCCAACTACTAGCGTAGCATGGTGAGATGCCCGGTATCATTTCCTCATTACCTTCGATGAGTATGTGGTTGCTTCTTATCGTCGTCTCACTTCTGTTTGTCCTTTTCCATAACTGGTCGATGTCTGATGTACACGATATAAAATTTTCATGTTCTTGTCTTTAACATTTTCATGTTGAAGACATGAATTTCACTTGTTCTTGTCTTTATTTACTTTTCTATTTAGGTATGTTTGGAATAACAAGAAGTGCTTTTTTTACATTAGCTGGACAAATAATGTTGATAAAGGAAAAAATAAATTCCAATTAGTTAATATGTCATATTTCTCCGAAATAAATAAAAAAGCCATCTGCAAATGGCATTATATTAATTTTGGCGCGGCACTCTAATTGATCATTTTAGCTTCAGTTCCAGATGAGAAAATACAATTCTTGTGGAGCTCTGTCCACAGATCAAATCCAGAATATGTATTAAAAAAGGCTACAGGATTTGTGTTATTAATAATAATCATTAATAATTATAATTACTTATACGTAATTTAAAAAAAAATACTTTTTTAATTGCACCTTGACAATAGATCAACCATAAACATACACAAAAGCGTACGTGTAAGTGTGCATGTTTTAAGTATGTACGTGTAAGTGTGTAGGTTTTATCTACAATAGTATGTTCTTTCTACTTACTTGCTTTCCAAGAAACAATAGCAAAATTTACCTGCCTGAAACTGAAGGAGGATACATTTCAGAATATATCTGGATTCTATCGATTTTATTTAACCTTCATCACTTCATCCACTCTCTAAAACCGTTGCAACTTCATACAAAATTAAAACCGGAGCACGTCATCAAGCATGTGTTTAAGTTTTAAGTGCACTAATGACGGATAGTTATAAAAATATTCAATATTTCGAAATAATTTTGACTAGCATATAGATGGATTCTGTGTTTAGTTACTATTAAATAACTTATTTTTTCAACAATAAAAAAGGAAATAATGTTAAAAATTTATATATTTGAAGACAGTGATTGGTGCAAATATGTCCTTTTTTTTAATGAGAGGAAAAGTTAATTAAAAAAGGCACACGAAAGTTTTGAGATTTTTTAAAAACAAAAAAAAAAATAAGATTTTCTAACGAACACCATTCGGTTACAAATACTGCAGTGTAGTTTTTGCACATAAGTATCAATTATTACAAATTTTACGAATATCACCTGTATTCAATGCTATAATATTTGTAACTCTCTTAGTGGGATTACGCTTTCTAGGTAATTTTAAAAGTTCATCGTTTTTTGGTTTTTGTGAAATTGAATTAACCGTAGAAATATTCAAGTTTTGGGTTGCTGCTAATACTCTAGCCCAGCAGACTGCTGCTAAGACTGTAGTTTTAATTCATACACTAATGGAAACAAAGGGTCAACAAATTTTCCGAATTTTTAGTGATTTTTCAGAATGCTGTATCTCAGTGAAAAATGGTCTTATCGAGGTCTAAAAAAAAGCATTTTGAAGATTCATGTTTCTAGTTTAGATACATTTCGGCGAAAAATTTTTAGAGCTCCATGTTTCGCGCAATTTTAGGAAGTAGTGTGAGAAAAATATTTTGCGAATTTTTTTTACTTTTTTTTTAAGTCCACGAGCTTGAAAAAATGTTTTCTAACCATGGTATGGACCGGATAGCTTGTTTATTCAGCTTCAATTTGCTTTTTTTTAAATCTCGATACGACCATTTGTTGCTGAGATATCGAATTTTAAATCAAAAAGGACCGTTTTGTCTTTGATCGACGATATCTCAGCAAAAAAACGATAGAACAGAAAATCTAAGGGCAGTTCTGAAAACCAGAATAAACATCCTACAAGGTTCTGCTGCGATTTTTTGAGGAGAAAATGTTTTTATCCTTGACATGAATTTGATAAAACAAGAAAAAAACGGGTAATTGATGGTTTTTCAGAACACCAACGGCTGAAATTCAAATCTTAATGAAATGACTAATGATGCGTGTGCCTTTTACAGTTGAATATACCCCCAAAAACCATGCAAAATTACATTATGATCTAACGAACCGTTTTCTTGTTGCAAAAATCTAATCTAAAAAAAACCATCAATTACCCGTTATTTCCTGTTTTTCATTCATGTCAAGGATAAAAAAATTCTCAAAAATCGAAGCAGAAGCTTGTAGGAGGTTTATTCCAGTTTTCAGAACTGCCCTTAGATTTTCTGTGCTACCGTTGGTTGCTGAGATATCGTTGATTAAAGACAAAAGGGTCCTTTTTGATTTAAAGTTCGATATCTCAGCAACAAATGGTCGTATCGGGATTTAAAAAAAAAAAAGCAAATTGAAGCTGAATAAACAAGCTATCCGGTCCATACCACAGTTAAGTTAGAAACATTTTTTGAAAAAAAGAAAGCAATAAAAATTCGCAAAATTTTTTTTCTCACACTACTTCCTAAAATTGCGCGAAACATGGAGCTCTAAAAATGTTTTTGCCGAAATATCTCAAAACTAGAAACTTAAAGCTTCGAAATGCTTTTTTTTAGACCTCGATAAAATCATTTTTCACTGAGATCATTCTGAAAAATCACTAAAAACTCGGAGAAATTTTTTGACCCTTTAATTTTTTCCATTAGTGTATTTTGATTTTATATTTAAATTTCCTTTCTAACAGCTGTTAAGGGTAACAATGGACCAATATTATCTATGTCTTTTTCAAAATTACGTATCAAAGATGCTGCTAACTCTTGGTAGCAGCTGTTTAACTGTTTTGGCTATTCGCAAACTGAAGTTTGACAACTATACCACTTTGATTGTTTTGAAAATAACAGTTTTTCAATGCGAAATAAAAGTTTGAAGCCCAAAAAAGACACAAACCACTACTAAAGCCAATATAAGGTTCAGATAATTTCAAACAGTCAGCAAATGTCAAGTAATACAACACGACAACTTCGGATCTGCTGCCAACTGCATAACAACGAATTTATATCCTTTTATTTAAATTGACTCAAGTGGTGTCGCTGCACACATTTAATAGCGTCATCGGTGATGTGCATCGGTATTTATTTTGTAGAGTTATCAAACTGACTATAACTTTTATGATAATTCATTTGTGACTCAGTCAGTGATCAGAATTAACACAGTAGACGCTTCAAAAAATATTTCACTCTAATGCCCAAAAACTGATCAATTTATTGCCGAATAAATTGTTAAATATAGAACTGCCTTTAATTCGAAAGCGACAAAGGTTATACGCCTTATTAAACAGAGCAATATATCAAGGATCATTTTATCTTGTAACAGAATTGTAGAATATCGAAAAACCCTTATATAAGTCTTTTATAGCGGCAAATGAAACGTATATTACGTCGATCGTTGCCTGTCTCATATGTGGATATAATCCGGTATAATACTGTGTTAAATCTAATGTGAAATATGAGACACTCAGCTAACGCCAGTACCGAATATATGACTTTTTTTGTACTAGACGTTATAAAAGTTCCTCCATCCCGCTAATGTATAATCAATACCAAACGATCGTTTTTCCAGAATGTCTCTATCGGTATGGAATATGGCACTTATTGCCCTCGAACACTGCGATTTAATAACAAATATATAGGAAAACTTGTATTTTCACATTTTCCGTAAGTTCAGAGAGAAGCATTTTTTTCTTCAACATAAAATTTCAAATACAGTCTGTCTCAATATCAAAGATTTAAAAAAGCTGTAGCATCATTGTTAAAGTCGTAATTAACTTGTAACAAAAAGTCTACTTTTTGAATATAAAGAAATTAACTGAGTTTGAATTTTAAAGCAAAAATTATTGCGCGCAAACAATTCACTAAATAAATACTCAAAATTTTGTCAATTATTCAGACGTTTAAAACGTTATAATTTGTTCATGAAGTGGATGGAAATACAGAAATGCAATTGTAATTCAGAGGATGTAATTTTGTCTTATTTAGTGCAAAAATCAAAAACTGATAAATATCAACCCTGTGGAGCTGGAGTAAACATTATCTTTCACACAATTTCAGTAAAAATACTAATATAAACAAGGATTAAAATGCTGAAGTAGTTTCTTGTCGTCTTGTGTTGACGTTTCGCTGATCATACTGTCAGCTTCTTCAGAAGTTTTCCAAAGACGGATGCTGTCGTCTTCTGCACCTCATTATATACCTTGGCTCTTTTACCCTTCGCTGCTCATCCGTGCTCATCCATTCATGATTTCTAGCGACTCTCAATCATTCTTGGGTGGTATCTCGTATTGCGGTCCAGCAGTCTCACGTTCTCATTGTCGTGATCATGTTCCATTACTAACGATTTGTCTGCATCTCCGAGTTTGGTATATCGTTGTGCTCCTTGACCCAGTACTGAATGCTCCTTATTGTTTGCACAATATAACTTTTGCCATAAGTGCATTTCAACTGGTAAACACCTTTGGTGAGAAGTTTAGGGACTGGATCCTTGTTTGAGGGAAGCACTTGTAAATCTGGTAGGAAACGCATTTTAGACGATGAACAGAAATTGGATATATTGTTAGATATTCAAGATAATCCACATAAACCTACAAGACAAGTTGCCGCCGATAATGATGTTAGTAAAACGTCCATATTGCGTCTTCTAAAAAACGAAAAATACCGCCCATATAAAATTCAATTGGTTCAAGAACTTAACGACGATGACCCTGATCGCCGATTGGAATTTTGAGAAATCATGGCAAATAGATGCCAAGATAATCCTTTATTTATAAAAAAAACATTATTTTTTCTGATGAAGCAACATTCGTCTTAAATGTAACAGTCAACAAACATAACTGTAGATACTGGAGAACAGAAAATTCACATTGGATGACGGAGGCCAATACTCAAAATCCTGAGGTGAACGTTTGGGCTGGAATTATAAATTCTCAAATTATCGGACCATATTTCTTTGATGGCACATTAACTGGCGCGCGTTACTTGGATTTCTTGCAAAATTTCTTAGTTCCAGAGTTGAATGCTTTTCCCAGATGATGATAACCCCAATGAAATTGATAGATAGATGAAATACATATTTGGTTTCAGCAGGACGGAGCTACACAACATTTTTCATTAGAGGTAAGAGCCTATCTGAATCAAGTTTTTCCCAATAGATGGATCGGTAGACGCGGTGAAATTAAGTGGCATGCTCATTCTCTCGATTTGACCACCGCTTGACTATTTTTTATGGGGTTACTTAAAATCGAAAGTCTACTTCAACAGACCAAATAACGTAGAAGATTTAAAAGAGAGAATAAGGCAAGAAATTAATCAAATCGCCCCGGAAACAATACTAAATGTTTTAGAAGAATTTCAGCAACGCCTCCATTATTGTCAAGAAGCAACGGGCGCCCAGTTTGAACATTTGATTTAAACTGTTCTTCTGTTCTGTTTCATGTTGTTTTCTTTACTTAATAACATTAAAAATGTAATATTTTTCAATAAAAAAATTATAGAAATTAAAAAACTCATGTTGCTGGATGGAGAATTAAAAACCCTTTCAAATGAGCTATCACACGCACCCTCGTTCCATTTAAAATTTTTAAAGGGGTAGCTGTCACTCCAAGGGGGTTGGAGGGGCATGTATAAAATTATGCTCAAAAAATATCATTCTAGAATTAAAAATTGACGTGTTTCAGGATTTTACTCATAAATTGTAAATTACGTAGATAATGATTTTATCCGTTACTTATGGACCTCACTGTATAAAAACACGTTTTATTGGTTTGTTATTCCGTCTAGATTACGTAAAAAAGTGGCGCAATATCTCTGGAAACTACAAAAAAAAAAATATTTTCCGGATTCGTTAAGTAAACTACTATTCTAATAGCATATTCTATTATAATAGGAAAACATGTTTCGTAGCTCTAAAAATAACGGAGAAAAGCGTGGTATGAACTCCTGCGAATCCACCTTGTATACATAATACAGATTTCCAAACACGAGGGAGGCATGTGGGGCTGATATGAGATTAGAAAAATCCCGCGATAAATTACCGAACCCATAATAACGCCTAATAGGAAATTTTACGGGCCTACTGAGGAAGGTGGTATTATTATTGAATCAGCACGTGCGGTAATAAAGTGCAAGTCGCCGAGGAGGGTCCGCGCGGGGGACGCATATTCAATTTACCGCGCCGCGGCAAAGGCACTCCGCTGACTATTGAGTAAATCATCCCCCGCACGCATCCAGGTCGACCCTCAGCGCGGTGTACCTCCAAGTACGCAGTGGTCTTGAAGAGACAAAAAAAATGCCATGAAAATGGATCCAAAATTGGGTTATAAATAGAGTTCGTGCAGCGCGGAGTGTAACAGGACCGTAGTCAGTTTACGAATGAACATGTTAATATGTTCACAGAAACTATGTTGCATCATAGTACAGTATTAAATATTATTACTTATTACCAAGCGCGAATGTCACAGGGTCGACACTGTGCATGTCCTGCTCTTGACTTCACAGCTCACAGCTGACTTGCATTACGAAAACTGCGCTAGAAATTTTAGTTATTTATGGCACGCTGTAACAGACAGTCGCCGGTATTGCATCGCGTTGATACGTTTCGTTTTTACGTATTCGCCGTGTGTTTAAATAACTTTATAAATAATAATCATTAGTTGAGCGGAGAAGTGAATAAAGTGAGGTACCATGCCAAAGGTGAAAATAAATAGACGGGAAGTATTTCAAACGTGGTTTGACAGTGATCCCGGGGGTTTTAGGGACATACGTATTCAAGGAAATGACCTTTTTTGTACTGTGTATGAAGGCATTATAGATTCTTCAGATAAAACTGAAGTAACAAGACACCTGAAAAGCCATGCCTCGTCCAGCGTCGACGACTCCGTATTTTTCTATGAACTTACAGAAGCCTTTGTTGCAAGCAATATTCCATTAAACAAACTAGAGAACCCCAAGTTACGTACGTTTTTAGAAAAATATACGGACCGAAAAATTCCATGAAAGTACGTTAAGACTTGATCGGGTTTACATCAATGTAGTGACATCAATACGCGGACATTGCGGACAATTTCGTATATTTTATTACAGAAGAAGCTACCGATGCTTGCGGGCGTTCAGTAGCTAATTGGTGATAAACGTCGCCGTTTCACTCCAGAACACTTAGAAAAGCACATAATAATATGTTTTAACTACCGCCAACCTGCCATGGGAACCTTGTCTCAACACTGACATTTGTCGGGTAAGTGTTGCCATTGTTACGTGTCATCTTAATTTATATAGGTATTTTATCCTTCACTTACCTTGGTTAAAATAGTACTATGTTGCTACATAATTTATGTAAACATATTAATATTTTCATTCGGTAACTGACTACGGTCCTGTTACAGTCCGCGCTCGCACGAACTCGAAAAAAATCGAAAAATCAAAATCCTACCTGCTCCCGTTTTCCATATATCGATATTTTTATTTTTTTTTAAACATAAAATCACGGTTTATACAGTGGTCATTTGATTTTCATCAAATAATTATAATTTGAAAGGACTTATGATGACTAGCTCTATTCAACTTCTCTATTCACGTGCATTGCAATAACGCAGTTTTTGTACAAATGCCGACTAGTGGGACTCCACAGGGCCCAAAATTGACATATGAAGAAAACTGGTATTTATACTCTCTCGAATGAGGAAGACAAAAGTAATTTTATTTTCTCGCAAAATAAATAGAAATGAGAATGCATATATTCAGCTATGCATTCAGCTATAAAATCCTGGATAAACTATTGTTCTATTATTATAGAACAAGTTATAGTGAACTAAAATTTGAAACTATCGTTCTATTTTTTAGAATATCTGTGATTTTCTAATGGGAAAAATACTGTCTGATGTTGACAGCTGTCATTATGTCAAAATTGAATTTTAACATCAATTTCGTGATAAGTTATCCCAAAAACTTAAAAATATACACAAAATATCGACATTTTACCTTTTCAAGGAATTTTGGCAGCTGGTTGACAGCTATCATTATGCCGAATTTTATTTTTGAATGAAGAATATTTTTTTATTGCTACTATAAAAATTTTACTGCTACTATAAATATTGTTATAATAAAGTAAAAAAAAATTGTTTTTAACAAAGAAATCTTATTTTTAAAAAATGAAGTCATTTGCAAGGCAAATTTACCTTAATATTATGTATCGAATTTTCTACAGTAAAAATTTGGAAATTTGATTTAATATTGTTATAAAGCAGTAATGTATCGATATTAGTAATAACGAGACGCTAAAGACGATCCAAAAAAAGTCATCAAAGTTGGCCGAGAAAAAAAGGCGTATTTCTATTCTTAATCGAATTTATAACCTTATTTACTTGTCAAGACTGGCACATCATATGACAGCCATTGTTTATTTTACAAATTGTGACAGTCACTTGTCAAAAGTTTGGCATAACCGAAAAGCTGAGACATGACCGCTATTTCCAACTCTCTCGTTCATAGCCAGAGTTGATGACGTTTTTTTTTTTGGATGTCTGTTTATGTAAAATGTACTTCATGAACTCAATTGAAACAAATGAATTGAAATAAATAAATAAAGGAACTGTATTGTGGCGAAATCGCCGTACAGCAAAACAAGAGTGACTCAGCGATACCTCACCGCGTTGAGAAAGTCTCTCGAGCGAATTCCAGAAGAATTCCCCAATATACGCGTATAGCCTAATAGGGGATATAAAGGCATACCGACGTGGCAATGGGCAGTTAGTCTTTGAAATAAATCGTCGTGAGCTTCGTAAAAACATATGAACATAAATTGTACATTAATTTAGTATTTAATTAGTATTTGTGTTTCTTTAAATAAATTGTGTTAAAAGTGCGTGTCTGATTTTTCACAGCTAACGAACCCATAGTGGATAAAACGTTACAGTTTATATATTTTCTGTATCGAGTACCGATCTCCGTAGTGAGCGGCAACTGTTTTGTACATAGTGCGTTAACTCATCATCCGTCAATGGAATACGGCGACACGACACAGGCAAATCGCGTAGCATGTGATGGGGGTTGCTTTAATTTATGGACGCGAGAAGCCAATTGCGCGATTGATTTTATTGCAGTAGTTCCGTGTCAGCTGGTGCTTTTGTACAACCTCCGCTGATTCTCCGTGGAAGTTTCTCTGTTGCGCATAGTAAAAAAAATGTGTACTAGTATTATCAAATCCCAGGCAGGCACCCAGGCTGACTCGGTTCGCGCGGGCCACCTCGGGCTCTCGTCAAATTTAAATGCATTAGCGGGGATCGCTTACGCACCAGTTGCTCCGTTAATATTCTTGCGGGACCTGCCCTGTTTCGCCGATTCTCCGGCAAACTTCGAATTTACCCAATGAATTAATTAAATTTACCGCCGGTGTATACCCGGGGATCCGGATTTGCCGGATCCGGAATCCGGAAAATTCGGCGCTCCGTAGTCATTCGGCGTGAGGAGACGCTGCCGGTATCCGTGTTTGTTCAAACAACAATTTATACAGAGAGCGGAAAAAGTACCGCAGAAATTCAACAAAACGAAAATCAGCAATATTTCGATCGTCAACTGTTTTCGAGGGATGAATAAGGCCATAAAGGTCATATTGGTCAGAAAAAATCATAAAAGTCGTAAAGGTCATAAACGTTATACGGTCATACAGGTTATGAAGGTTACATAATTCACATCAATTTTTTCAAACGGCAATCCCCTATTTTTGGTGTTGGTTTCGGTAAATTTAGTATTATTTAAAATGATTGCATAATTATTATACCACCTTGCATTAGATAATTTTAGAGAAAATTTGAAACGAAAATAATGAAACGCATATTTTATTATTAATAAAACTTAACTGTAACATTAAAAATAAAATGCGAGACTGGTTCTCAAATTGCCAACCACTGACCAACAATAGATGTCTACATGTTTTCTAAGTTCATTATGAACGACTTATTCCGTAATAAACAGCTCAAAATACTTTCGAAATTCTTACATAATACAGAGCAGCAAGATTTGATCCTATTACTGTGTTAATTTAAAAAAAAAATAAAAAAACTGAATAAGTTATGAGTGCAAGAAAAGAAAACAAAAACTCGGCTCCCAAATTACTTGGGGCATTCATTTTTTTTTAAATTCGCAGAAAAATTGTAACTGTAAAATGATTCTAGTCTCAACATTGTACGATAAAAAACGAACGAGTTATTTCATTTGTTTATAACTTTAAAACAGACGTACTTTTCAATGTAAATTTTAAACAATTAAATTCGTGTAATTCAATTAATTTTTCGATGTACTTGATAGGTTAACTCATCAAAAAGAGAATCCTTGTTGAATCGTTACTCTATGACGTTTACAAAAAAAATGAGGGCTGTTTTACGAAAGCACCTTTTTAATAAACAATTTACTTTTTGCAAAACTTTAAAAATATATCGATTTGAAACTTTCAGCGTTTTTTTTTTAAGTACACCGATACCTACATTTTCCAATACTTTTAAAGTCGCAAGGCTTACTTTATAATTAGATATAAACAATAAACAATTGGAAATAAGGGGCCATTTTGACGGTTTTTTCAATTTTGCAGATAAACAAATTAACCGATTTGCAAATTTCTTGATGGGTTTTGTAAGGTTTTTTACTAGTTACATTTTTTATCTGAAACATTTTTTTGTATAGGTTACGGTTCTCTTTTTATTTAAAAAAAAAACTGATTTTTGCACCTTTGCGAATTATTTAAATAATGTACGTTAATACGACGATTAACAGATAACACAAACCCAATGCCGCCACAACTCCTTAAAGGAGATCGGTTATCTCCGGACCCCTCTCTTTTTAACAAGCCCTTCCACCAGAAGTCGCGAAACTAGAGAAAAAAAATTTAAATTAATAATCCCCTTATCTACGCCTAAACAGCAATCGGGGCGAAAGACTTGCCCCTTGAGAATGCCCCTCCTCCGGCATTATCGTGAGACACTGAAAATAATTAATGTGCCACCCCATTAATAACTCCCTGTCAAATAAAAGTTAGGAGTGCTGGTTAGAACTGAAAAGTGTACTGTTAATTAATGTATAGTGTCTGCAGAAAAACTAATAAATGAAGGGAAAATTAATTTAACGTCGGGGGTTGTGTGCGCTCTGATGAAATGTCTTTGCACGAAGTACGACTAATTAAATACTTTCTGTTGTACTTGACCACGATTTTGATAGTAACTTTATATTTGCAGGAAAGTACAAGTTTATTTACAGTAAACTTGCTTTGAACGAGCACTGGTTATGATTCCAGGACTGATTTTTTATGAATTTTTTAAACAAAAGTTACAAAGTTTAGGACACTTTCCTCTTCAAAGTACCTCCGTTTCCACTTCTGGAAAGATGTTGAGAACTCATCTTCCCTAGACACCGATCCAGTCAAAGAAAACCGTGAGCAGGACCTTGACATTAGATTTAATTTGCCGAGCTTTTTTTGGGAGGTGATGAGGAGGATATTGTCTTCCATTGTGATTACGTAGATGACGTAGAATGATTGGACCCTTGAAATGACAGAGATTTGACTCATTTGACGAAATTAAAGAAAAATCGCTGGATGACCTGAACAACATTCCAGAAAATTAGTTGTCAAAGTCTTTCCAGCTGTGGAAACGGAGATGGGAAAATGTATAACTTCACAAGGGAAGTACTTTGAAGGAAACAATGTCCAGTAACTTGTCTGTTTAAGCCTTTAACGCCCAAGTGCACTGTCAAGAGACATGAACTTAGAGGCTCATATTACTGATAGAAAAAAAATAAAGAAAAAATAACTAAAACCATGTTTTCCTATGTTTTCGAGGTCGCTCTTTCGAACGGAATTGTTGAAATTTGCAAAAACATTGATGTAACCTTCAATATTTAACAAAAACTATTAAAAAATTATCGTCCTTTATACCACTCAAAAACAAATAGAAACGTATACTCGAGACGTGTACTTGAAGGAAACGCAACGAGAACAATTTAATTTTCTCATTTTTGAGGTTAGAATAAATAGATATATGGCAAAATTGAAAGGGTGATATTTCTCGTTTTTTACCAGTTGCGGGATCATTGACACAAAATAAGAATTTTAAAAAATTATTAGTACTTGGGGGGTTGATAAGGGGGAAATTTCGAAATCCTGAATTTTGAAATTCTGACATCGGGATCGTGATTAGCGACCCCGAAAACCCCTGGTTTAGAAAGTTTGAGGCAAAATAATCGTAAAATTTGAAATTTGGTTGGGGATGGTGGCCATATTGGATCCGCCATCTTGAATTTTAAAATTCTGATCGTGATCGGCGACCCCAAAAACCCCCAAAGTACTAATAATTTTCAAAATCCTTCTTTTGCGTCAATGATTCCGAAACTGGTAAAAAAAAGAGAAATATCACCCTTTGAATTTTGCCATATATCTAGTTATTCTAACCTCAAAAATGAGAAAATTAAATTGTCCTCATTGCGTTTCCTTCAAGTACACGCCTCGAGTGCACGTTTCTATTTGTTTTTGAGTGGTATAAAGGACGATAACATAGCTGAAATTGCGATCTAAATAAAAGAATCTTGAAAAAAATCGCGTTTTTTAAAAGTTTTTGTTAAAAATTGATTTAGAAAAGATGTTACTAAAGCCATGAAGTTACTAAAGAAAGAGAAAGTCCTCAAACACTGTATTCTTTGGAAACTCTCTGAAGAAGCATATGAAGAAGTATGATCAACGAAATGTCAAATATAATTCAATCACGGCATAACCCGGAAGATTATAGGTAATTGTACAAATTTCGTATAATTTTTAATTGTTATATTAGTCTCCTTTGTCAATATTTATTGTTGTTATCCATTTGTTATTGTTATTCTTAAAACGAAAAAAAAAATAAAAACGTGAACGCTAAAGAGCAAGTAAAGAGCAAATAAACAAACTCGAAAGAATGGTAAGTAGAAAAAAATAATTAAACTGCAAACAAATTAAAAGCTCATAAAAAACTTACATTTCACTAAACTGTTTTTCTTCGTTTTGATTAAGATCTCTTTTACAAACCTTAATATTAAAAGTACCCTATGTAAAATGCCTATGATTTATATACAACTTTTCAAGTTTCCGTCGAGCCAGGGACGAGACATTTTAGGTATTTGCTCACATAAATAGAATCAACTTTTTCCATGCTTATGAAAAAAAATTCTCTTAAAACTTCTTATAATGAACTTGCGTCGAAAATGTTTCCGAACGAGAATTACGGCGTACTTGTAGCTCGTTATGGCGTATTAAAAGTTCAAAGTTATGAAAATGCCGCAACGAGCATTTTTCAGTTGGGCAGATATTTCGAGCGGAGTTTAATCCAGATATTTTATTTTTTCTTAATCGATATTGAGTTATGTGAGCGGCTTGTATATAGAAGAGGCAAAAAGGCATTGCGAAACGAAAACAATAATACCTGTTTAAATTATATATCAATATAGATATTTTTACAGTTTTTTAATTGCTTAAGTAAAGTCATTCAAAAAAAAAAAGTCATCAAAGTTGGTCAAGCAAAAAAAGACGTATTTATATTCCTAATCTTAAGTTTATAATCTTATTGAATATTCAAGGAATTCACATTATGTGATGGATACCTACTTGCCCCCTCAGAAATGATTTGTAAAGTGTTTGTCAAATTTATACGACACATATATTTGTTCATAATCATCAGATAGTTAAAAAGTCTTTTTATATTTGTAATTTTTTATATCAAGATATGTAAAAGTTATGGTATTGTTGGTAAAAGCTATAGTTTGATGGTGATGGTAAAAGTTATACCTAGTTTGAATTGATATTTCACCCCAACATTTCGTTTTTGAGTTCTTAAATATCTTTATTCAATTGATAATTGTTAAAAGTATATTTCGCAAATATTTTGCAAGCCGTGTCCAAGATCTTCCGGTGGAGCACACTTTTTTTGAATTTTTTTTTTTCGCATTTTTTTTTTCTCTAATAGCCTTCTACTTAGATCTAGTAATCACCCCATATAAAATGATATGGGTCTGATGCCTCCTTACGAAAATACGAGAATATCAAATTTCACTAGCCGCCACTGTTTACAGTAGGTTTTATGACAGTTACAAATGGCTTTTCTAAATAACAAAGAAATGAGTAATTTTTTTTTTTTTTTTGTTGAATTGTTTCTCTCGATCTCGATGATCCGACGCCAGGTTGTGCATATTTCCAGCAATGGAGGCCAAGATTAGGCCTATCCCACATCGCCTTTTCTTGCACATAGAATTTTTTTAGCTGATAATATTTGCTATACCTAAGTCAACACGGGTCGACCTGTATAATGTACATACTAAGGAAACGGTTATCAACTTTAAACTATAGTCCAACAAATAAATAATGAAATCAGTCATCCGCGTGATCGGAATTATACAGGGTGGGTCATTTTAATCTCCCCCACTGGAATTTCTCAGAACCTACCTTAAAAAAAACGTTTAAACAAAAGTTGGAGGGGGCAATGACTTGACCTTGAAATAACCTTAAAAACCGGGTTTAACGTCAAGGTCATTGGTATCAGGAAGTGACCTTATTCGACCCTGACAACTTTAATCAGAAAAATTTTACTGTTTCCAATCTCTATCTCGAGCTAGGTCTCATTATTTAACAATTTTCGAAAATTTAACCTTCATTCGACTTTGTCATGACCTAGTTGACAAGTATCATTTTGGACGTAAAATGTCCCGCTATTTTCAAATCCGGGGTCAAAAGTAGGTCCATTTAAAAAAAACAGTTTGACCTTGAAATAATCTTGAGGTTCAAGGTCAAAGTCAAGGGCACCAGTGCGTGGTGCCCTCTGTCCCCTCCAAAATTTGTCTTAACGTTTTTTTCGTATCTAGCTTATGTTCTGAGAAATTCCGGTGGGGAGATTCAAATGGCCCACCCTGTATATGAAAATTTTAATTAAGTGGGCTTTTATTAATATTTGTTAGGTAATGGTGCATTTATGTGTGAATGTGGATAAATTTGAATTTAACGGGGCATTTTCTAGATAATTACGAGTATATTAACCCTTAACTGATGAGGTTTGGACTGAAGGACCAATTTTGTAATAATTGAATGGCTGTACATCATCCGAATTTTGCCGGATCAGCGCCAGCGCATCTACAGGTATTTCAGTACCTTCAAATAATATCAACAGGCATTTGTTAGTTCAACAGCGAGGACATTTGGTGTTGTGCAAATTTGAGTTCTAATATGTCTGTTGGTCTCTGGCAGACCAAACAACACTGTAAGTGACACATATTATCATATAACTTCTACTAATTTCTTCTTACTAATTCTAATTTTAGTAATAAACCAAAATTTCTTGTCTTGATTTTCTTAAAAGTTGTAAAAAAGTATCATTACACAACATTTTCTACATAATTTTATTAAGGGGTAACACCACTCTAGTGGTTGAGTAGCAAAGGTACCAATTTTGATAATTTATGGTGGGAGAATGAGAAGAGGAATAGGATTTCTTTTTGAAGGGTTAATTAAACATGGATTGAATAATTTTTTTTCTACTGCTATTTTCATACAAAATGGCGGCGGTACAGCGTATCTTTAAAAACACCTTTATCAAAAAGCCCTCCACGGGCGGATTTTCTCGAAAAGTTTTAGACCTAGAACAAAAAACCAAAACTTTTCTTAATTTACATATTATTGGTTAGAGAAGTACATACGGATTTTTTTAAATTGATTTTTGTAGAAACTGTGCACTAGCGAAAAAAAATCGATTTTCGCCACAAAAATTCACCAGTAAATTTATACAAAAAAATTACATTCTATCAAAAAACGGCTACGTACTTTTATGGAGAATATAATTGATAAGCTACTTTCCGCAATGTGTCCGCCCAGTTCGAAAAAAGTCATTTTGAGATAATGATGTTTAAAGTTTAAAATAATTTACACATACATGTGTATTACGGTATTTGCGCACCCTGGTGGATTTCTGAGGAACCCGAAAGACCTTTTACTCTGTTAGTAATAGGGCCACTTATTATTTTGAAAGGTTAAAGCAGTATAAAAGCAACAAATCCGAACACAGTCGCAGCAAACTCGACGCGCGCTGAGAGGTGCTGCAAAATCGAGAATCAAACCTTTCATACATATTTTTTTCGTTATAAGACAAATTGCATATGATTTTTATGATCCTAAAGTACATTTTAAGCCAAAAAAAAAACTGTTTTTCGAAATTTCTAGAGTGATGATACCCCTTAAGTATGCTTAAACAAAGGATTCATACGCCACCACTGGATATCTCAACTATTGTGGGAATATATGCTGGCCGTGGGCGACGAGCATTTGATTCCCGATACCTTGTTGCCAGCTTGTACTGGGTGATTTGTGACTGACTAAATCGTTTCATTATCTGTTTGTTGGAGTGCAGTGAAACGCGCTGGGTAGGAATCACGCGTGACCCTGGATCAAAGCCCGCTATCTCCGAAAACAAACCGAACGTCGAAAATATCAATAATCCCGGCCGCAAACTTTCATTGTAAAAACTTTTTTCAGCCGTCCTATTTCCTAGCCTGTCCCTCGCCTCCCGCCCTCCGACAGCCGTTACGTTAGTTATGTAGGTCACGAGCCGCCGCCGCGCCGCCTCTCCACCCCTTCAAGACGGTCTGCCCCCCTCATTAAAAAGTTATTTAGATCGAATAATGCGTCGAGCTGGTGTGGTATTTCGTCGCGGCATGTTAATAAACGGTGATCCCGGAGGTGGAAGCAATCGATGGATGAGTGGAGGTCAGGCCTCCCGGCTCCTCCGCTCCGGGAGCTCCGGGGATCTTGAGTGGCGGGTCTCGCCTCAGACAATACGTGCCCGCACTGCGAGATCGGGGCATTTTAAAGGCGCGTGCAGACCGCAGGGTCGACGCGTCGACGCACAATGGTCACAAACGTCTGAAAAGCTGGCCAAAATTCGAAAACTGGGTTTTTTGCGTAATTTTGATGTGAGAATGTGAGTTTTGAAAAAGGACTAATATTTTTGCACTAAATGCCAGAAGGGCCGTAAGCTATTTCACCCACGCGACGCTTGATAGAACGAGGAAGTTGGCCTTCTCATTTGCTTATCTCACTTGCGCGAGATCTGTTGTAACCTGAAAATATACGTTCTGTTAAATGCTAGGGGTCTGGAGTCTCAAATTAAGGGACTTCGCTAGTTATACGGTAAAATAGACGAGGAAATTTAGCATTCCACCTCCAAAATTTCCGCAGTAAGATGAATTTTGACGTAATTAGGCTCGTCGTCGGTGAAATTTAGAAAAAATTTTACATATTTTTACTGCACCTAAAAAATGCATTTGTGGGGTGCAATTTTTCCAGCCAATTAAAGAAAAAAATCATAATTCGAGAATACATTGTCGAAACGAGCTGAATTTGGTTATTCGGGGGTTTTTTAGGGTCGCTGATCACGAATCTGATGTCAAAAATTGACCCTGATGAACCTGGGGACCTGGAACCCTGGTCACCAGGCCCATCCCCGAGGTTTTCCCTCGACTTCGGCCTGAAACTAAACGAAAATGGTTACTCGGGGGTTTTTGGGGCCGCTTATCATGAATACCCACGACTTTTCGTAGAGATACTGACAATTCGAAATTTGTTTCGTTACCATATGAACCTAAATTCACCCGCGGACTAGATAAAGTTTTTAAAAATATTAATATCAATTTGGTGTATAATTCTAAAAATAAACTACAGACGCTTTTGGGTAACCCCAAAGACAAATCGACAATAACGAGTAAGGACTTTTTTTTATTTGAAGCAAAAAATCACTGCTGCCTGTGTAATTAGGTGGAATTATTTTCAGAAAAGTAGGTAAATTAAAAGGAACTAAGAAAATGTTACGACTTGAGTTACTTATTTGTAACTAGTTCAGTTAGGACATAAACCATGTAAGTACATACTACATAGTACTTACTTATATGGTTTATTGTTTAGGTATCTAAAGATATGTGTTTATTATAAATTATACAATATTTCAGCTAATAAAAACCTAGGTTTAACCCTTTAACGCCCAAGTACACTGTCAAGAGACATGAACTTAGAGGCTCATATTACTGATAGAAAAAATAAAGAAAAAACAACTAAAACCATGTATTCCTATGTTTTCGAGGTCGCTCTTTCGAATTGAATAGTTAAAATTTGCAAAAAAATTGATGTAACCTTCAATTTTTAACAAAAACTATTAAAAAACGCGATTTTTTCAAGATTCTTTTTTTAAAATCGCAATTTCAGCTATGTGATCGTCCTTTATACCACTCAAAAATAAATACAAACGTGCACTCGAGACGTGTACTTGAAGGACATGTAATGAGAACAATTTAATTTTCTCATTTTTGAGGTTACGATAATTAGATATGGCAAAATTCAAAGGGTGATATTTCTCGTTTTTTATCAGTTGCGGGATCATTGACGCAAAAGAAGAATTTTGAAAAATTATTAGTACTTTAGGGGGTTTTTGGGGTCGCTGATCACGATCCTGATGTCAGAATTTCAAAATTCAACTTTTCATTCAACATTCAAAATTCAACAAACATTTATACAAATTTTTGCGAACTAATAAAATCAGGTAGGTATATTGATAAAAAAAATTGAGGCGTCGCGACGCTTATCATCATTAAGCTATATTTTTTCTAATTTCGTCTTATGTTTTTGTAAAAACAAGTAAATTGATAATACTCTTTACAGAAATTATATACATTTAGTTTGTATTTATGAGAAAATCAGGTGCACTCAACAATAAGTCGACCATAACTTTTCAAATAAATATTAAAATTACAAAAAACCGTTAAATAGAAAAATAACTCATAATCAATGTCCCATTGTAATGGTTAAGTAAAAAAGTATGTTGTAGAAAAAAACATTTTTGAGGTGTCGCGTCGAGGCGCTTAGCGTCGTTGATATATTTTTTATTCTTGACTTACTTTTGAGTGAAGTTAAGTAAAAGTGATTTACTTTTCACAAAAATTAATTTCGCTCAGGGTTTTCTGAGAAAAACTCACTTGATAAAAACCACAGAATACCCTACCCATACAGAAGCGACAGAGCGTGTCGGCACCTTTGATCTTGGGGAACATATTTTTTGACAGTTCTGCCAGTTATTAGTACACTGAGAGAAAAAGTTGTTTTTGTACACTAATCAAAATGTTCAATTAATAAGTGAATTGTAACATGAAGTAAAAAGTCTATCGTCTATATCAAGTTTTGTTTAGAATACACTTAGGCTTAATTATTTTAGGGAAAGGCGGCAATAGAGTAATTAGGTACTTTCAGGTATTTTATTTGTATAAATATTTTGCTTCATATTTAATAATTTCATAATATCATAATTAATTTAGGATTAATAAAGCAAATTAATATTACTACATGTAAAAGTAAAGAACAATTTGTAAATGTAAATTATGACATTTTTGAGGGTATTCTGTGTAAATATACATTTACCAAAAATATATAATCTATATGCTTCCACTGCTGGTTGTACTCGCCAATGACACAGTCCCGGTATCCACAGGTATTTCTAAACTGTTGCTTGGACCTTAAAATTAAAAATAAATAAAGAATAATAGGTTACCAGTTTTCGATAATATTTTGAGCAGTATAAATGGCTAACGTCAATAATAATAGTAAATTAATAAACAATGAATAATAAATGAAAATTTAGTCTTGTTGGGTCATTATTATTACTTAAAAGTTAAAATGAAAACTAAAAAAAAAATATTGCAATCTGAAGGACGAAATGCTACAATATTTTTTTTTTTTAGTTACAATGAAAGATTTACCTGCTAAGCTTCCACTGCTACAAATTCTAAAATTAAAAATAAGAAACCAAATTAAGTTTTTGATGTAGACACAAAGATAAGCAAAAAAATTAAAAAATATGTATACGTACATATAATATTTGTATATGTATAAAGCATTCATAATTTTTGTTTTATGAAAACCAATTCTACTTAAAAATGTGTTTTAGAAATGTATTTGTCGAAACCTAAATACCTATTGATATTAAATTAAAAATTCAAACATTTTGATACATAACGCATATCTACACAAGTAGGAAATTATTTTGTTTAAACGTATTCGTTACCTTGTACACATGTAGATGTTTGGACATGTAAAAATTTTGTAGGGAAAGCTTGCTCAAATATACGTTTACGAGTTGCACCTCTAGAAATATATTTCTCTTCGGAGTGTTCCTCGCACAAATGATAATTTGTATGTAGTACGTCTGGATTTATATTACATAAATCATCCGTATTACACGCTTTAATCCAAACAGCAGCCTTAAAATATAAATTTCTTATAATTCATATATTCTTATAGGTAAATAAATTTTTGTAGTCTCCAACTTTACATACTTTTGGGGATCCATTGGAAACGAAAAAAAACTTGTATTTCCATCACTTTGGGAAAAGCATGGACGATAGGCACACCTATTTTTTTAGCTTTCTTGGCAGAATCCATTCTCGTTAATAAGTTTTGTTGGATGTTGGATGTAGACACCCAATCGCGATCGTAAAAACGTCTCAATACTTTCACCGGCACTGGCTAAGTGGTTATAATATAAATAGTAGTCACTAATCTGAGTAATCACATATGCACAATCAGTAATATCACAAAAACTGTACTATATTTGAAAATAGTTCAAAACCAACACAAAAATAAAATTTAAAAGAACTTATTTTTTTGACAGAACAAAAAGTAAACATTTAGACGTCAACTGAAGATAAAATTACAGTGACGTTACTGCCATTTATTAAATGGCCGCCACAGGTCCCGAGGTCAAATATTCCGGTCACTCGAAATCGGCTAGCTGTCGCTTCTGTATGGGTAGGTATTCTGTGATAAAAACTCCTATCATAAATGGAACACCTTGTACTATAAAAACGTGTTTGGTTTCCGTTGTGGTGCTGATTCTCTAGGATAAACCAACAGTGAATCCGAAGTCTTGGTCATCACCATCGAATAAGGCCACCCTCTCGCCGCCGGATCTTCGCCAACCTTTAGGGGGTGGCCACCCCTAACGAGCGCGCCCCCACGCATCAAATATAACTAATACGCCGGATAATTGTGAGCCCTTAGCACCTGCTGTAGGAGTGCGAGCGGTGTCTGAGGCGGCCGTGAACGTAACGCAGTCTGGGGCGTTCGGGGCGACGTAAGAGGGTAAGGCCCGGAGGGGGTGGAATAATAATTGAAGTCGAGATTGACCCCTTCATGCGGAAGGGATAACAGCCGGAGTGGATAAGCGTTTACGCATAAAAAAAGGGAGCAGGAATATGGCGGAAGTGTATCTCTCTCTCTCTCTCTCTCTCTCTACCTTTTCAAGAGTAGAATATGTCTGGTACTAATTCTCCTTGTTTTGTGTTCACTGTAATGGAAATGGTAACAGCAAGATATGGTAATTCATTCGTGGGCCGTAGGCCTGTATTGGGATCTGATATTGGCTGACACATCTCGCGGTCAAAGTAGTAAGCATTAAAATACTGTCGTCACCTGCAGTTTTCATCTGAGGATTGAACTTAAAAGTATCCCGTAGTCGGATTTCAGGTATCAATCGTGTCATAAACTCACCCCTTTTCGAGCTCTATTGACTGGCGAATTAGATTAGCCATCAGTGACCCCAGAAAGCCCAACAAAAAATTGTTGAAAATTACACCATTCAAGGGGTTAATGGTAATTCATTCGTGGGCCGTAGGCCTCTATTGGGATCTGATATTGACTGACATATCTCGCGGTCAAAGTAGTAAGCATTAAAATACTGTCGTCACCTGCAGTTTTCATCTGAGGATTGAACTTAAAAGTATCCCGTAGTCGGATTTCAGGTATTAATCGTGTCATAAACTCACCCCTTTTCGAGCTCTATTGACTGGCGAATTAGATTAGCCATCAGTGACCCCAGAAAGCCCAACAAAAAATTGTTGAAAATTACACCATTCAAGGGGTTAATGGTAATTCATTCGTGGGCCGTAGGCCTCTATTGGGATCTGATATTGACTGACATATCTCGCGGTCAAAGTAGTAAGCATTAAAATACTCTCGTCATCTGCAGCTTTGCTTCGACGTAAACATCAGATCCTTTTTTATAACAGAAAAGATACGCTATGGGATGCGCTATGGAACATCCAGTGAAATATTGGGTTAGATTAACTTTTTTACGTAAGTATATGGGGCATTTCACGTCAACTAAGTGAGGTCAAAAAAAAATTCTATTTGAAACATATCACAATCGATAGTACTTGCTAAAAAAAATAACTTCCCTAAAATTTTAGATTTTTTAAGCCACAAGAAGAGGGATGGTGAGGGTGAGAAAATACAAATTTTCGTTTCGACTCAATTTCAATTCTCAAATTTCAATCCTTCTCGGTAAAAATGAAAAAAATTAAAAAGAAGGTTGCAATGGTTTTCGATGTGTTTTTTTTTGCGTAGAATACGATAAAAATATTTTCAAAATTATTGGGGGTAGGTTTCACCCTTATTTTGAGGATTGAATGTTTAAAAATCGAAATTTCGAAAAGTATACGATTTTTTTTATTTCTTTTTTTTTTGTACTTTCGATTAATTTTTAATTCATGATGGGCGTCGACCAGGAACTGGCCCAAAAAATGGCTTAAAGGTGAAAAAACGTGGTTTTATCGTATTTTCTCATCCTGTGAGATAGTAAATGGCAAGTGAATAATATATTCCAAGGTTTTTGGGGTCGAATTTGGTCACGAATCTAACGTCAGATTTTCAAAAAACAAAATGGCGGATCCAGTATTGTAGTCAACTTTTAAAAGATGGATAAATTTTGGAATTTAAAAAATACTATCATATTCTACGGGAAATTTTCTACGTTAGATTCGTAATCAGCGACCCCAAAAACCTTGGAATATGTTATTCACTTGCCATTTACTATCTCACAGGACGAGAAAATACGCTAAAACCACGTTTTTTCACAGTTTGTGTCGTTTTTTGGGCCAGTTCCTGGTTGACGCCCATTATGAATTAAAAATTAATCGAAATTACAAAAAAAAGAAATTAAAAAAAATTGGAAAAAAATCGTCATACTTTTCGAAATTTCGATTTAAAACTTTCAATCCTCAAAATAAGAGTGAAAACTACCCCCAATAATATTGAAAATATTTTTATCGTATTAGTTTCTCCAGTGTAGGAAATTCGTTGCATTAAAACAAATCATTATTCTAGTTCCAATTTGAAAATTTAGGGGTTGTAGCTGTCACTTGAAGGGGGTTGAATTTAAGGATGACATTTTTACGTCGCAAGATGTCATCTTAAAATTAGAAAGTGTCTCAGGTTTTTCTTAAAAAATGCGTAATAATGGAGCTACTGAAGTTATTCCATTTGGCTGTTCCATACTGTATTTAAACGGAAGATATTCTGCGCCGTTTTGTGACGTAATTTCAAACGTACCGCCCACATGTCAAATCTCAATTGGGAGTGTAGCAACGTCGAGCCGGGTTGCATTTTAGACAACTCCAAAATCCACTCTGTGAAGTACGTCTGAAGTGGCATTTGGTGGAGAGTAGCAAAGTGTGGTAATATGAGCCATCCACTGAACTTCTGTCAGCAAGTTCGAGTCTCACCTTATATGGATGGGATTTTTTGTTAAAAAGCGGGAGTATCAGAAGGCATTAATATAGAAATAGTAGAGCGAACAAGGGGAGAATTGCCGTTATTATCACGAAACTTGAACGCTCTATGGTTTGCTTTTCTTAATTGTAGGAATGTGATGGACTACTAAGAGTTCCATCTAAGATGTCTGCCAAAAAAACATTCAACTTAACTCATTACAACTTATATATCCTATTAGTTCACGTTTATTTAGATTAAGAATAAAACCAGCGTCAGGAAAAAAAAAAACAAAAACTGTGTAGCTTGCTCTTTTTTTTTATCCTTACTTAAAATGATTTGATTCAAATGTTGATTCATTTGATTCAAATTTCAAATGTTGATAACATTTGAAAAAATGGAAACTTTTGAAGAAAAAAGAGAGTACTACAGTCACACAAGGCGGACAATTCTTGAACGTCAGATACCTTATGTCTTGATAAAAGTTTTCATCTCGTAATCATTAACATCTTAACTTGCACTTTTTCAGGAATTTTGGCAGCTGGTTAACAACTGTCGTGTCAAATTTCAATTCTAACATTAGAATAGCCATCAGTGACCCCAGAAAGCCCAACAAAAAAAAAATCGTTGAAAACTACACCATCCAAGGGGTTAAAGGGGTTGTGAAGAAAAACTGACAGGTAAAAAAATATTGTGAAATTCGGATTCGCACTTGGGGGTCTATTCTAGAGCATTTTTTTTTCATTTAGTTGACCTGTGTTTTTAAGAAATTAATACCTCATTAACACTTCATTAATACCTCAAATGAATACCTCATTTTAATTAAATAGAGTATCCATTAATAGTTCAAACTTTACCTCTATACAACATTTCCTTTCATCAGCAGGCTCGATTGCAAGAAAAAAGTTCAACTTCGCGGATGGATATACTCTTCTGTTTACAAGTCAAAGCAGTAAGTAGGTACTCAGCAACAGCAACGACTTTACGATAAAAATCTGTTTGTGTTTATCTAAACAGGTAAGATTTATCTAGTCGGGGAAGATTTATATTGCTCTGATAGAAACCCGATCGAGTGTAAAACAAACATCTTTTACACTCAAGGATAATTTAGCCTAGAGTTTATCTCTTCATCCGCCAATAAAAATAGAAGGGAATCGTGACCGACTCCTGATCATCCGATTGCGTGGTGAATAATCGGATGCGTACGTCAACGTAATAAATTGTTTATCAACAAATGAAATGATGCGTAATATACATGAGTGTTAAAAAAGGGTATATGATATTAGCCATCAGTGACTACGGACAGATTCAAACAACAAGCATTCATTAATGTGACAAATAAGCTTGTAAGTGTAATACACGAAAGTAACTACTATATTTTGGCATGTTTGCCATAGTTTATTATGAAATTACAAGTTTATCACGTGAATTAAGTAAAGATACTGACTTTTTTATTATTTTTTTTTTTCGAATAGAATTATAATTCAGTATTGTCTCCTTCAAAATAACCTCCTTGGGAAGCCACACAGCGTTGGAGATGGTTATTCCATTCCTCATAGCAGTGCTGGAACCCATGTACTGGAATAGCCTTCAGCTGGTCGGTTACAGCCGTTTGAATGTTTTCTATGGTCCCAACATGACGTCCCTTGAGGTGATTTTTCGATCTCGGGAAGAGAAAAAAGTCACTAGGACTCAAGTTAGGCGAATAAGGAGGCTTAGGAGCCACAGGAATGTTTTTACTGGCTAAAAACTCGTTTACTGAAATGGCTGTGTGACAAGGCGCATTGTCGTGATGCAACATACAGTTGTTCTTTCATTCATGGCCCTTTTTCGAAGAACCTCTCTGTAAAAGTGTTGATTTACTGTTTGGCCTGGAGGCACAAACTCTTTGTGGACAATTCCCTGGTTATCAAAAAAGCAAATCAGCATGCCTTTGATCTTCGACTTGCTCATTCTTGCTTTTTTTGGGTCTTGGAGAGCTTGAAGTGTGCCATTTCATGTTTTGGCGCTTGGTTTTCGGGTCGTACTCAAAACACCCGCAAGGTCTCGTCACCAATAATGACACGTTCCATAAAATAATCAATCATTTCAATCAATTTTCATCTCATTTCATCATCACATCACTCATCGGGGTCATTTTCAATCGATTCCAAAAAATGAAGAAACATTTCTCTCCTGATGTCCTTTGGTTCCTGCGAAAGGTTTTTTGGAACCATTTAGTGACCAGTGATATGATTCAAATTTAACCCTTCCCCGATCATTCTTGTCGTCAACCGACGATCTGAAACGACGCACAAAATCACGTATTCTATCGACATTTTCATTGGTTCTTGAAGATGAAGGCCTTCCGCTGAGTGGTTCATCTTCAATGCCTTAAACCATCGAAAAACCAGGGCTCTTGAAAAAACAATGTCTCAGTAGGTGTGTTGAAGTTTTGCAAATGTATCCGTTGCTCTGCGTCCAAGTCTGAAGCAAAACCTGATAGCACATCGTTGCTTAAAATTAATGTCACTCATTTTTAAAACGCACTAGAAAAAACGGTTTATGGAAAGAGTCACAAATAGCAAATAAATGACTCTAACAAGTTCAAACTTGTATTGAAGGTGCATTACCTGTTAACCTACCGCCCTTCCAAGTCTCGTCTCCGCAGTGTTGCTAGATCGGGCTTTACGTTTCCAGTCTCATTACTTAATTTACACACATTTATAAAGGGTATAGTGCTTTTGTTACTATATTTAATATTAGTTACTTTCTTGTATTACATGTATTATATTAAGATGAGTACGCCTGCCTATGTCCCGCGGCACATTTCGGCCACCTCTAGTGACGAGTAGTTTTTTACATTGTGATAAATTGTTCAGTAGAACTTTTTGCTCTTACAAAAAAAAAAAAACTTGGACGAACAATTTTCAAGTAGTTTTGAAATGAATTATGATTTTTATAACGAATGTTTGTCCGTTCTTTGATACAACTGTTATACCGTCATTTGGCAACTTTAGATACCCAAAAATGTTTTAATAAAGAAAATATTACCTATGCTGCAAATGTGTTTTTCAGTAATAAGGACATGTAAGGTACTGCACACATATGAACTCTTGGACTAATTTATTTATGTTCTTTAGAGACCTGCGATAATGTTCATCTTAGAAGCAAGGTGGTTGTTTAATGACTCTGGCTATTATTTAAAAAAAATACTGGATTACAATTAATTATGAAGGTTAAAACCAGGAATTTGATGTAGCAACTTCTAGCTTTGAAAAAGTTACGTCAATTTATATTGCCTGTAATAAAAGTAGCTTTTCGATTTACAACATGCAATTTTCGTAAAAAATATGTCAGGTACTAGAAATGTAATTGTTTACAAACTACAAATTCTGTAGTGGCATTATTAGCTTTGTTCATTTATGCGGTTGACATGTGTGGTAATTTAAATTATCCCATCTGAATGGAAAAAAGGGTTTTTGTGTTTTTGTTAAACAAGCAACTAACAGTGCAAAGTTACTGTTGCGACATTACACTACCACATCCTCCAAACTGTAACCAAAAATGCATGTAAAAAATTTAATTAAGACGGATTTCTACTTACACAATTATCCCTGCAATCTGATGCAGACAGATTTACACTCTGCAATTGCTTCCATTACACAGTATTTCATTTATTGTGTAATATATAAGAAATAGCAAAGTTTAAATCTAAAAATGTGCCAGCAAATTTCTGCATCAAAGTGCAGGGACAAATTACATAAGTTTAAATCCATTACTTAATCAATTTCCATGCAAAATGGTGTCGCCCAAAGTTTATATCCAAAGATATTGCAGTAATTTGTTGTGGCAATAAAATCGCAGCAAAAAGTTGCATATTGAAAATCCTTCTAATGACAGAATAATAACTAAAAAAAAGTTGAATTAATGAATTTTTCATCACTTAGTCGGGACCAATTATGTCAGCCAGTAATCTCCATCGGGTAGCGACGGATAGGCTATTACTCCAGATTATTAAATCTCTAGCCCTTTAGGTGACACTCACACCGCCTCCTCACCGCCCGGGGTCCCCAGAGACCCTAACTGCACCGAAAGTCGTGGAGCTGATCGTAAAATTACTCCGCGATTGCCGGCAGCCATTCAATTTTTCTTAGACGACACTACTCTGAGGAGTAGTTACGATGATTATAGGAAATTGAAAACCTGAGGCGGGTGCAGTGAACTATGCCCGCTGACAGATGTGCGAATTGCCTATCTCCCGAACTATTGTCGTCCCTCGAATCTTCAAAAGTTTACAATTTATCGTTTCCGTTAGCTGAACACAACAGTACACAGAAAGAAGTTGGGTTGATTCAATTTTTGTTCACTTGGAAGATTAGTGTGTTGCAGATAAAATGTACTGTATGTAAAACGGCACAATGAACCGTCAAAATTGCAGGTTTTGGAGTCGGACGAATCCTCATTGGATCATCGAAGCACATACTCAACATCCCCAGAAATTAAATGTGTGGGCCGGAATAGTCGCAAACAGAATAATAAGGCCTTTCTTCTTTGAAGAAACTCTCACAGGAGAAAGATATCTGGAGTTCTTGCAAAATGATATAGTTCCAGCGCTGGCAGTAATTTTCCCAAACGAGAATGACCCTGACATTCCAGATAACACACTCTGGTTTCAGGAAGACGGAGCACTCCCGCATTATGCGCGCTCAGTTCGTGAATATTTAGACGTCATCTTTCCTCAGAGGTGGATTGGCAGACGAGGACCGATATAATGGCCCGAGAGATCCCCAGATCTTACAGCACTTGATTATATTTATGGGGTTATTTAAAATCAAAAGTTTACTGCAGAAGACCACACAATTTAGCCGAACTACGAGATCGCATTAGAGATTAAATGGGATCCATTACCCCGGAAGTCATTCAGAATGTACAAGAAGAATTTGTACACAGGCTTGCATATTGCCAAGAAGTTGATGGACGGCATTTCGAATACTTAATTTAAAATTGTATTTGCTTATTAAAGAAAGTTTCGTTTATTTATTGTGAAAAATACATTTTTCATTTTGTACCATTCAATTGTCATTTACTCAAAAATGTTGTTATTATATTTTTATACCGTTAAATCGACAATGAAAGGGTCTCTCAAATTAAATTTAAAAAATTGAATTTCAAAAAAAATTTAAACAATGCAAGCAAGCTTCGATCCCGTTCAAAAATTACTCACTCCAGTGGCACACAGACACCCGCAGTGGCCTAGGTCAGGATCAATTTATTCAAGTTTAAATCACCTTCAACTTGGGCTTATTAGATGCAGAATTTCACAAGATGTAATCCTATCAGAAGCAAAAAAAAAATCAATACTGTACTATAAAAATTATCAGAATTTAAGCAACCTTCAAAAAAGTTAATGTGTCATGTCATAACTTTGGTTGCTGACTGTATATCAATTTAATATTGTTCCTTGGCCTACAATAGAGGAACCGCTGGCCAATTTTGCCGCTTTTTTGTGACATGATTTGCACACATTTATGTAGGTGCCTCGCCGTTATCGCATTCACTTCACGCACCATTGGAAAATTCAAAAAAGCATTAAATTTTTTTGTCATCGCCACAAAGAAGTTATCAATGTGTAAACTGGTTTAGGACACCTATAAATTTTAAATACGCGAAAAGTTTGGAACGCCGCCGCCTTTTTTCTTGCGGCATCGACTGCGGAGTAATAGTCTACAGAATGTATCAGATTAAACTGGCCAGGCTATTCTATGTATGTACATAGGAGGTATTTGAATCCGGTACAAATGAGTTTGCTTTACTTCTCACCTTTTTTTTGACTTAACTATAAAAAATCAACAAAACGAAACATAATGCGAACATATTGCCTTGTATACTTTTTACTTCTCTGCAAGAATGTTTCCGCCTGATTTCAAAAATATATGTATGTTTTATATGAGGTGTGTAAATTAAGTAATGAGACTAGCAACTTAGCGCCCGATTAAGCAACACTGCGTAGACGGGACTTTGAAGGACAGTAGGTTAACATATAATGCACATTTAGTACAAGTTTGAACTGATTAAAGTCATTTGTTGCTGTTTGTTCTCGTAAATCAGACTTGTACACAGCACAACGGATACTTTTGCAAAACTTCAACACGCCTACGGCGATAGTGTTTTTTTAGGAGCCTAGGTTTGTCGGTGGTTTAAGGCGAAGGAAGGAAGAGAGTCGATTCATTCTCAGAAGGAAGAGAGTCGATTGAAGGTGAACCAGGCAGCGGAAGGCCTTCATCTTCAAGAATCGATGAAAATGTCGATAAAATACGGGATATTGTCCGTTCAGATCATCGGTTGACGACAAGAATGATCGGGGAAGAGTTAAATTTGAATCACACTACTGTTCATCAGATTTTGACTAACGAATTGGGGGTGAGAAATATGTGTCTTGACTTTTTGTAATCGATAGAAAATGATCCCCATTTTATGGAACGTATCATTACTGGTGATGAGACTTGGGTGTTTGAGTACGACCCGGAAGCCAAGCGCCAAAGCATGGAATTGCAAAACTTTAAGCTCTCCAAGGACCCAAAAAAAAAAACAAGAATGACCAAGTCGAAGATCAAATGGATGCTGATGTGCTTTTTTGATAGCTAGGGAATTGTCCACAAGGAGTTTGTGCCTCTAGGCTAAACAGTAAATCAACACTTTTACAGAGAGATTCTTGAATAACTTCGAAAAAGGGTCATGTGTGTGAGATCAAACATCAAGAACAATTGGATGTTGCATCACGACAATGCGGCTTGTCATACAGCCATTTCACTAAACGAGTTTTTATCCAGTAAAAACATTCCTGTGGCTCCTTAGCCTCCTTATTCGCCTGACTTGAGTCTTTGTGCCTTTTTTCTCTTCCCGAGATTGAAAAATCACCTCAAGGGACGTCATTTGTAATTCTAGTCGAATAAAAAAAATTAAAAAACCAGTCGCATTACTTAATTTACACATTTACTCGTTTACTGACATTTAATTCAAGAGTTTACGAATTTTATTTATTGCGAATTATATTAGAACTGTAGGGCTCTAGATGCTTAAAATATATAAATATAAATCTTATCTTATTAATATATAAATATTAATCTTATAGGTGGGTGTCAAAATATATACAAAAGTATACAGGGTACAGCTCACTTGGCTATGTCCTGATTCATTTTTTTTTACTGAAAAAGACAAAGAAAGGAATAATTTTAATTAACTCATCAAATACCTACACAATTTTAATTATATATCCACGTCCTGATAAAACTTAATTACAGCGAAAGATTTCTAATCTTACAACACGCCGCACCATGTGCAATTCGTTCTGGTTATTTATCGTTGCCTTATTCCATTATGGAGATGGCGCAAAATTTAACTTGCCGCCCTGCTTTAATGCATATCCAGGATGCAGTAGGTAACTTTAATACAGTGCGCTGCAGTAATTTTATTAACAAAACAAGAAGTTCGTGGCGCTAATTGTAAGTAAACGCTATTAAGTTATGTGTAATCGCAACATCCAAGCCTATTTAGGCGTTTAATTCGTTTTTACACGCTTTATATTAGCTTCACCTGTATGTATGTATGTATGTATGTAACGGAATCTTTAAGCGTAATTTTTACCAATTTCCAGAAGTCTGATCAGCTTGAAAATTTGCACAGGGGTCAAGGACTGATGACAATACAATTATTTTATAACTTTGTTCTAATGTCCTGACTAGAATCATCAGGATAAAAAAAAGAAACTATTTAGAATAGAACTAATAATCACTAGCGTATTCGCCATATTTGAGAATATTTTTTTTTTATTGATATTGTTCCATAACATTTTCTTGAGCGTCTTGCAAACTTAGCAAGCTTTACTTTAGCTGTATATTTCCCTATGCAGTCACATATATTTATGTTTCTGCAATATCTTGTACGAGATGATGAGTATGAGTTAACCGGTGATCTCAGGTGTTCAAAAAGGCACGATAAAAGGAAGGATCGATTAGAATTGTCGTGTCTTTACTTAATTGGCGAGTCTCAGCCACATAGGCTGTTACGATTGGGGAGTATCATGTCGATTCGTGAAAAACTTGTTGACGCTGCATTATAACTACAGACATGCAGTTTTTTCTGTTTTTATGAGGCGTTACAATAGGTGGTTACAAACGTATTACAATGGACCACACTTAGTACGATTGTGGTACCATAGATGTCACTACGGAATGTTTCTACATGTATTTTGAAATGATTACATTATTAAGTCAAACGTATTACAATGGACCACACTAAGTTTTTTTGAAATAATTTTAATTTTGCGGAAAAAATAATAGGAATAGTTAATAAATAACTTTCTGAATTAATTTTAAAACAATAACCTTCAAGATTAATTGTAAATTACATTGAAAAACTTGGAACGGAAACGAAACTGTAATTTAACAGAAATTTTGAATTCAAACATTTTGAAAAAAAAAAGAATGAAAAAAATTGTCAAAAAAAAATTATTTCGAAACAAAATAAATTTTTGCAATTCAAAAAATTTTTGAAACGATAAAATTTAATTAAGAAAATTTTAAAAACAGAATTCCAAATTTAAAATTTATAATTTTGAAAAAAGTAGAAATACAAATGTTTTAAAAAAATTGACATTTTAAAAAAAAAATTTCGAAATACAAAATTTTGGATTATAGAATCATATAATAAAATAAAAATTTTCGGAAAAAAATTTTCAATTCAAAAATTTGAAAATTTAACAATTTTGGAAAAATATTTAATTCAAAGAAATTTTAATTTAAAAATTGTGGCTAGAATTTTGAATTTGAAAATTTTGAAATTTTGAATATCTAAAATTTCGTAAATTAATAAATTAGAAAGTAAAAAACAAGAATGATACAAGAACTTTGAGAATTTTTTTTTATATAATTACTTTTGATATCGTTTTGAGACTAAAAATTAAGAAAACAAATTATAGTTTAAAAAAACTAAAAAAACACACGCTTTAATGGCAAACCGAACTAAAAAAGTAGAAAATAATTTTTCATCATTCAAAAAAAGTATCAAGAGCTTGTGTTACAGCAATAGAAAATTCCAACAATCAATTACGACTAATTAATTTGGAATAAGATTAAAATAAAAATTAAATTATTAATAAAATAATTCAATTATAGTAAAAAAAGCGTGGGGTGCTTGATAGTAAATGTTACAATTATTTCAGTAGGAGCTGTTTATAATATTAAAGTCATTGTGAAAATATAATAAATTGCACCCCACGCTTTTTTTACTATAATTGAATTATTTTATTAATAACTTAATTTTTATTTTAATCTTATTCCAAATTAATTAGTCGTAATTGATTGTTGGAATTTTCTATTGCTGTAACACAAGCTCTTGATACTTAAAAATTATTTTCTACTTTTTAGTTCGGTTTGCCATTAAAGCGTGTTTTTTTTTTAGTTTTTTTAAACTATAATTTTTTAATGTTAACACTGTCTCACCTCCATTCACCATATAGACTACTTATTATAAATATCGAATCCCGAATTTATGTAGTGTTTCAGATACTGTTTTACCGTAAATATATGTAAAATAAGATAATCTAAGAAACTGCATCGGTTTCGTTCTTAATGGGGCTCATCAGTCATCGCACCAGAGACAGTCCGATATCAACGAAGCTAAATACTATCACGACTCGTTGTAAGAGATATGTTATTTGTTTTTTTTTTATATGCGTTCCGTTTCGGTCAACTTTAAATATGAATCAGTTCATCGTGTTACGGTTGGTTAATTCAGAGTAAACAAAAATGAGTTATTGTTAATTCAATATACGCTAATATCGATTTGGTTTAACGAAACATTAAGGTTATAAGTAAGGTTATACATCACAGACAAGCTCTGAACAGGTATAGGGTGCATACTGTTCTCTACCAGATGATTTCTAATAGCTTCTGATCTAATCTGATTTGATCTTTCTCCCGGATTTGACGTTTTGGCCCTGTGCCGGGGGTTTGCGAATACCGACACCGTGGGATACGCCTGCGTGGGGTAAAAGTCCCCTAAATGGCCACTGTTTTGAGCAGGAGGGCCTCGAGAGTGTTGGGGGTAACCTCATGCGTTTCAAAGTCTCTTATTTTTTTCGATATAACCCAATGAGAGGTTCGCCAGTACAACAGTTGAGGGTGCGCTGTTTGTCATGCGTTTTAAGCCCATATGTTTGTTTACGTATATAACCCATTAAGAGGTTCGCAAGTACGGCAGTTGAGGACGCACTGTCCGTCAAGCGTTTTAAGTCCATATTTTTGTTTAACAGTAATAACATTCTTCAATCAACATCTTGAGAATCTCAGCGTGTCCACCTGTCTAGTCCAAGCCACTGAATCGAAATCACTTCATTATCCATCGAAGGGATATATACTTCTGACTAATTAACATCCATGAAGATATGGTGCGCGCAGTCGTACACAACCTATGGCTTGCGAGATTTCTAGGAGTGGGAAGTTCACGAAGTCCTTTTTCTGTCAAGCTTTCGAAGGGTACGCATCGCAACATCTAACAATTAGCCTATAAATTACTGTGCTGTTGGAGTATTGAGGAACGTTTAATTATCCTAAGTTACGTGGGATATTTTAATCCATCGAGGTTTATGAGGATGGAAGATTAGTTCTTCAGTGCGTAATTGTAAATACCTTGCGTGTATTTTTAATCAGCGGATGCTGGATTATAACCACAGACTACGGTAATCACGTGTTGAAGCCCGTGAAGGGTAAGAGTTTCTTAAAGCCAAATGTTAGGTAGATATTTATTTGCATTGTGTAATAACTGTTTTAGGCTTCTTCTTAGACCTTTCTTCTTAGGCTTTTTAATTCTTGGCACTAAACATTTTTGAGACCGTGCGTTTTGCGAAGAATTCTTAATATCAAGCGTTTTCCTACCGGACGTGTCTTCTGTACTGGTATTCTGGAGATCTTTAGTTTGTGATACGCTGCGTTAAGGATTCTGGGATTCCTTCCTCTCCAACCAGGAGCCGAGTTTTGGACTAGTTGGATATCGGGAGTAAAGTACTACGGTTTATTACACCTAGCTGCATATCGAAAGTGAAGGACTACGTTCTACTACACCAGCCACCTGAAGATAAGTAATTGGTTATAAAAATTAACCTTTTTGTATAATAATTATCAGGATAATCATATTTTTTTTATCTCTAGATTTATATGTACTTGTTTTCCCCCCACATTATTAAAATGTAATTAGACTCACTCGTTTAAGTGACTTGCAATTTCGTAGTGGATTAATTTCTGAATATATTTTATTAAATTATAGTTAAGTTATATGGGAACTGTGCACTAACTGCAATTGCATTTGGTAAGGTATAGACATATATATGTATATATATTGATTCTTGTATATCATTAGTCGTAGACAAGACCGATACTGTGATAGTGTTTTTTTTTTAACATAATTTTAACTGGTAAAGAGATAAGAGAAAAGAAAAATAATAAAGGTGATATTGCATTTTCCTAACATTTAGTTAATGTGTTTTCTTTAATTTAGGATCTCTTCATTAAAACAAAGGCCGAGTTTCCAAACGGGACTCGAGAACCTGCCCTGGGATATAAAGGTGAACGTGGTGAGAGAACGTAGCTGTCACATTTTAAGAACTACGTGGCAATCGAATGTTACATTTTTCAAGATTATAAATTCGGTGTGGTTCAACGCCAACGCATCACCTCACCGAGCGACGTATATAATGCGAATTTTCTCTTACAAATTACAAGGAACACATCAGAACCACGCCGAACTGCTTGGAAACTTTATGCCCCCCAGCGACAGACTCGTTACACGCATTTCAAGAATTATATAAGTTTGCTTTACCGGGAAAACACCCTGCGGGTGAGCGTCTTTCGCATGCACTCTCAATTCGATGATGCAAAACTAAGGTATTTCCTTGAAGCCGTCTTAATACTTTTTATTTGTCTTTAATCCATTAGTGATTCAGTTTAGGAAGATGTGGATGTTTAGTAATCATTTTAGAGCAAAGTTACAGTATACCAAGCACAGCTTTGCCCCCGAATTGTGCAAAACGAACATAGTACGAAGTAAACTAATGGAAAAAATGAAAGGGCCAAAAAAATTTTTCCGAATTTTTAGTGATTTTTCAGAATGCTGTATCTCAGTGAAAAATGGTCTTACCGAGGTCAAAAAAAAAGCATTTTGAAGTTTCAAGTTTTTAGTTTTGAGATATTTCGGCAAAAAAATTTTTAGAGCTACATGTTTCGCGCAATTTTAGGAAGTAGTGTGAGAAAAAATATTGCAAATTTTTTTGTTTTTTTTTCAAGTCCACGAGCTTGAAAAAAATGTTTCTAACTTAGCCATGGTATGGACCGGACCATTTGTTGCTGAGATATCGAACTTTAAATCAAAAAGAACCCTTTTGTCTTTGATCGACGATATCTCAGCAACCAACGGTAGCACAGAAAATCTAAGGGCAGTTCTAAAAACTGGAATAAAGCTCCGACAAGGTTCTGCTGCGATTTTTGAAATTTTTTTATCCTTGACATGAAATTGAAAAAAACAGGAAAAAACGGGTAATTGATGGTTTTTCAGAACATCAACGGCTGAAATTCAAATCTTCATGAAATGATTAATGTTGCGTGTGCCTTTTACAGTTGAATATACCCCCAAAAACCATGCAAAGTTACATTACGATCTAACGAACCGTTTTCTTGTTGCAAATTGTCAAATTTTTGAAAAAATTAAAGGGTCACGTTTTTTGAGCTTAAACATGTCCTAATCATGGCTAAAGTGAAAAAAAATTTTTTCGAGCTCATCCACAATTTTTTCCGCAAATACCGTTGAAATTTACACAAAAAAAATTCAAAAGATTTTTTTTTTCGAAAATTGGATTGTTTTTTTATGAGAATCGAACCTCCGCACCGCCTAGGGCAAAGACTGGAATGGGAGCAGTTCCGAGTCCAATATTTGACATCTGTCAAACTTTTTGTATTTGGGTCAGTTCACTTCTGGTTTCTCTGATGATTTGAAACGCCCCTTAAGAGGTAACACCACTCTAGTGGTCGAAAAAAAGGCCCAATTTTGATCATTTATTGTGGGAGAATGAGAAGAGGAATAGGACTTCATATTGAGGGGTTAATTAAACATGTATTGAGCTATAAAAAACTTCTATTGCTATTTTCAAACAAAATGGCGGCGATACAGCGTATCTTTAAAAACAGCTTTACCAAAAAAGCCCTCCACGCGCGGACAAATTTCTCGAAAAGTTTTAGACTTGGAACAAAAAAACCAAAAATTTTCTTAATTCGCACATTATTGGCTAGAGAAGTTCGTACGGATTTTTTTAAATTGATATTTGTACACTGTGCACTAACGAAAAAAAAAGCGAGGTTTGGGTAATGCTAATTCCGACGGTAGTGAAAATCAAAATTTTTTCAAGTTTTGGAAGCCTTTAAAAAAAATGTTTCAATTTTCCAAAAAAAAAAAACTTATTTTGTTTTTTTTTTTTGTAAATTTCAACGGTATTGGCGGACATGTTTTTAAACTGTTATTTATATCAATATAATTACAATTCAGTATCGTTAACTTCAAAAGAACCTCTCAAGAAGTTTCTCAAGAACCTCTCTGTAAAAGTGTTGATTTACTGTTTGGTCTGGAGGCACAAACTCATTGTGGACAATTCCCTGGCTATCAAAAAAGCAAATCAGAATGCATTTGATCGTCGACTAGCTCATTCTTGCTATTTTAGGTCTTGGAGAGCTTGAAGTGTGCCATTCCATGCTTCGGCACTTGGTTTCCAGGTCGTACTCAAAACACCCAAGTCTCATCACACGTTCCATAAAATGGTGATCATTTTCAATTGATTCCAAAAAGTCAAGACACCTTTCTCTCCTGATGTCTTTTTGTTTCTGCGAAAGGTTTTTTGGAACCGACGATTTGAACGCACAAGATTCCGTATTCTATCGACATTTTCATCGGTTCTTGAAGATGAAGGCCTTCCGCTGTGTGGTTCATCTTCAATCGACTCTCTTCCTTCTGAGAATGCCTTGAACCACAGAAAAACCTGGGCTCTTGAAAAAAAAACACTGTCTTCGTGGGCGTGTTGAAGTTTTGCAAAAGTATCTGTTGCGCTGTGTCTGAAGCAAAACTTGATAGCACACCGTTGCTCAAAATTAATGTCACTCATTTTTAAAAAGCACTAAAAAAAAACGGTTTACGAAAACAGTCACAAAGAACAAACATGACCCTAATAGGTTCAAACTTACCGCCCTTCCAAGTTCCGTTTCCGCATTGTTGCTAGTTCGGGAGCTATGTTGCTAGTCTCAGTACTTAATTTACACACCTCGTATATATTTACATCGTTCAAAAGAGTACATGTTCCCATTAATGTATGAAGAATAATATCAGGCAAATTTGATAGGTTGGAATGTTTATTTCACACATAAATAAAAACTTTTCATTATGTGCTTTTCCGAAATTTTAATTTTTGTAAAAGTAATGGAAACGGAAATTATATATTTCATTTCAATTTACCAAGCAATAAAAATAGCTGCTTTGTAAAGAATCTTCTCTTTACAAACAACAGAACACTTTTCCTAATTTCTTACTAATACAATTATGAAAAAAAAATCATTAGACAAATATTTCCACACTCCTGGAAGACGTATATTCGTTAACACAATGCTCATTTGAACTTGTATTACAGTAACAGCTTTTTACCATTTTAATAATGATTTGTAAATTTCGTGTTTATGCGGCATTCAAAATATATAACAGCTAAATCGAAATGATATTCCCTTTCTGACTGCCGCCACTGAAATAATATACAGTGGACATTTACTGCCAAACGTCACAAACCTACGCATTAAAAAGACATCAAACAATCGATAGCCGTCCGAGTTGTCTATTATTATTACCAGTGACAAATGTTTTATCGGTCATACACGCCCGCCGTAACCCGCGGCAGAATTTTCGTTCGTCTGCGAAAACAATAAATTATGCATACATCAAAATGACGAACGACGTACATGCATGCAGACATGCAACAGACCGACGAGCGCGTATTTCCCCATGTTTATTTTATTCCGCGCCGGTTGGGGAGAACCGAGTATTCGTCCATTAGGGGGGTTCCCGGGGTCGATGATTCGTGTAAATGTTCCTTATCGTGTGACTTGCAGCGGTTTTATTGCATATTCGAAGCCCCTTATCGATGCATTATAAATTTTTCATTATTCCGCCGGACGTGCATATTTGCCTGGTCATTGCGACGACTCGCCGAAAAAATATATGATTTATTATTTAGGGGAGTGCCGCGTTTTCGTGTACGCTTTCTGCTCTTCGAATAACACTTAAATCGACATTGAATAAAAGTTTGAAAAATCATTTTAAGAGAGGTCGGAGTAGGGATATTCATTCCCATCCACTTTTGCGTCCATTGATGAAATTATTAGGTTATGGAATAGTCCCTACCATGTTTTATATTCCACGTCCACTTCATTCTCCAGACCTGACTCCTCCAAATTTCCATCTCCTACAAGGTACAAACTACAAGGAATAACATAATAATCTTTACATGAAAAATTGAAAATGACAAGGGACGAAATGTGTTTTAGCGGTTGCTGAATCCGCTGTACGTTTAGTCCCATCACGTTACAATTTCTCTATAACCTCAAAAAATAGTAGAAACCGCGGAATAAGCTCAATGAAAGGTTGAGAACACATCCTTTCGGTATTGCTAACCCCATCATGTCTACATTTACCTCTACCCTAAAAAAATGTGTAAAAATGACAGAAATACTGATATGTTCTTTTCGGTTGTCACAGACACATTTTTTAATAAATGGCAGTTCTAAATCGTCTTTTTTTCGAGATATGACGTCATCGATCATTATTTTAAATGATTACCTTAATTATTAACTAACAGATTTTAAATAACAAACACGGTTATCAATAATTTAACACAAAACAGTACTTTTTAAAATACAAAAAAAGATGCATAAAACCCTCAATAATTAAAAGATGAACATGAACTATTCCTTGCAATGACAATGCATTACTGAAATCAATTATTGTTTGCAAGGAAACAAACAATTGAATGACAACTAGATTTCCACTTTCTTACTCCTCTGGACAACTTTTTATGAGCTTATAAATATCAAATACATTTGAACAGCCCAGTCACTCAGTAAAATTAAATTAGAAAATGGCAAGTTTTAATTTCCTAATTCACCGTTTGTTAAATTTCCCCTTCAGTAAACAGAGGTTTGAACATGAGAAAAAATTAATTAAGAAAATAGCTAAGAATAACGGTTACTCAGACCATTTACTAGATAAGTTAATAAGGAACCTTAAATTTAAGAGAACCCTGTACAATTCCACGACTTTTCGTAGAGATACTGAAAATTCGAAATTTGTTTCGTTACCATATGAACCTAAATTCACCCGCGGACTACATACAATTTTTAAACATATTAATATCAATTTGGTTTATAATTCTAAAAATAAAATACAGACGCTTTTGGGTAACCCCAAAGACAAAATCGACAATAACTAAAAGTCGGGAATATACGAAATAAGTTGTAAAGACTGTAATCAAAAGTATATTGGGCAAACAAAAAGATCTATTTTGACTAGATTTAAAGAACACATGGCCCATTTGAAATATGGCATAACGGAAAAATCTTGTGTTGCCCAACACGCTTTTGACAACAACCATAAACATAGATAATTTAAAATTAATTAGAAATGTAACAAACAGTAGACAGGTGGATGCTTTTTGAAAGTTTAGAAATCATTAAGTGTAACAGTAATAACAGAATAAGGACAATGATCCGATACCCACCAGTCCACTGTTTGCTCTAAAAAACAAAGATAGATGTTACGTTTCAGTGAACCGTGGCAACAAATTGATTATAAATAGTGCAAGTGTGTAGGTTAGAATTTAGTTTTAATCTTCTTAAAAATCACCCAAAAATTTGGAATTTTTTTAATATCCTTTAATTTTTGTTAATTGGTGTATATGTATACATGAAGGTCCCTATGAAAGTTTATATAAGTCTTATTCGTATATTCATTTAATTTTTCATGTGTTGTTAGAGTTTACTTACTGATTTTGCTTTTATTTTACATGTTTTTACACAAAAGTCGACTATCAATACTCATCTCGACATAGTCAAATCGGTAGGTACTCTGAAGATCTTTATCAAACTTTTATCTTTAGATCATATCGTTAATATGAGTCCAAGAACTTTGAAGGATTGAATATTTTCGAAATCATTCCCGGTTTTTTTGAAAACATCGCAGTTTTACTTTTTTAGCGATATTTTTTTCACACAATCGACATATCACCATCAACTTGGGCTTAGTGGACGTAGAATTTCACAAGCTGTATCCTATCGGAATCAAAAAAATCAATGCTGTAATTCAAAAATTAACAGATTTTAAACAACTTTCAAAAAGTGGGAGTAACATGACTTTCGTTACTGACTGTATATTACGAGATTCTTTTATTTAGCAAATACTCGTACATTGTTCCCAAAAAGTACCTAACATTTAAGTAAGTAGTATTTTTATCACTTCGGTAATCCAATACCTGATTCATGAAGCAATCTAAATCTTACCGCATTTTTGCCGTTATTTAGACAGTCGTCCAAAGGGCTCCCTCAACAGTTTCTAAATTGCCTTCGCGTAAGCTGATGCCGTTAAGCTAATCGGTTCGGAGTTTATCAACTCGGAGAAATAATTTGGCTCTGGCTTTATGGCAGCCTAAGTCCTCTCGGGGATATAATAAATCGTGCCGAATTTATTGCTTGCTTAGCACACAAGTTTATTATTTTACAGTACTAAAAGTTATTTTCCGCCGGAATTACAGCCAGTAAAGCGGTAACAATGTAACTAACGATGCAGGTCAAAAGGCTGGCGCAATAAAGCATATTCTCGTTAACAAAAATGGGTCGAAAATAATAATGAGGATGTGCGGTGCGGTAAGACCGCGCGACGCCACGGTGTGATAAATTGGGGAGGCGCCGAGGGCAAAAAGCTTATACAGGGTCGCTGATATGTATGGAAACGGTCGATTATCTCCTAAAGTAAGGTAGCTAGCGAAAAATGTTAAGACACAAACGTTTTAGGGTTTTTTTAAAATCTATCACAATAAAGAAAAATTAAGTATACAAGATCAGTCAAAAAGTCATGACGAAACAAAGTTGCTTTTTATTGAATGGAACACCCTGTATATTATTCCATATTTCAATTCTTCTCAAAATTATAAACAAAATTCATATAGCACATCGAATACCTAAATTTAACTGTTTTCGAGATATCGTATTTTGAAAATCATTTTCTTATAAAGTATACAAAAATATTTTAGTTTATTAAGTTTATAGTCCATCAAGTTACCTTTGAAGGTTTCTAGCTCCATAACAACGCCGCTTCGTTCTTTTGTCTAACAGTGATGATCTTGACAACACATGTCAAAAATACATTTAGTGTAAATTATTTTCGCCCAAAAATGGCACGTTTAAGTGAAATCGAGCGTATTGAAATTTTAATGATCATAGGATATGGTGATAGAAGACGAAGTTTTGACCAAGTAGTGGTTATTTTTAATGAATTGCATCCCGATCGGGAACCTCTTTCTAAATCAACCGTTTCAAAAACATTGCAGCGTTTTCATGAAACTGGAGGTGTCAAAGATCGACCAAAAAGTGGAAGACCAGTAAGCGTTACAAACGAAGAAAATTCTTTGAATGTCATGTTAGATGTGGTGGAAAATCCAATAAATTCGACGCAACAGTAAATCATAACATGAGTCGACATTCCATTCAAAAAATTTGCAAACGTGAAAAATTCCATCCATATAAAATTCATATGTTACAAGAGTTGAGTGAAGACGATTTTGACCGTAGAATCGAGTTCTGCGAAGTTATTATGGATAAATTAAACGAAAATGTCAACTTTGTCAACCACATATTGTTTTCTGACGAATCTACATTTTGTTTAAACGGGCATGTAAACCGACACAACTGTAGGTATTGGTCAGACCAAAATCCACATTGGATGGAGGAAGTTCACACCCAACGACCACAAAAAAGTAAATGTTTGGTGTGGCATTATTGGTGGACACGTCATAGGACCCTATTTTATAAATGGAAATTTGACCTCTGAACGATATTTATTACTTTTGCAAGAGCGTATTATTCCAGAGCTTAGACGATTATTCCCGAACAATAACAATCCCAATTTACCGGCAGAACAAATATGGTTTCAACAAGATGGGGCTCCTCCACATTTTGGACGTTTGGTACGGCTATATCTAGATGAAACCTTTCCTGATAAATGGATTGGACGCAAGGGGGGCAATTGAATGGCCAGCTAGGTCTCCCGATATGACCCCACTTGACTTTTTTCTGTGGGGTCACATAAAAAATGTAGTCTACAAAAATAGGCCGCAACTCAATAGGCCATTCCTCCCAACACACTTTTAGATTCACTACAAAATTTTGTTCAACGAATTCATTACTGTCAGGAGGTAAATGGTGAACACTTTGAGCACCTTATAATAAAATAGAATTCCAAAAAAAATTATTTGTTGTTTATTAAAACTTGTTTTCTCTCTTTTTTTTCTGGCATAACTATTGTTTTCATAAAATTTGAAATATCCAGGACATTCATTAAAAAATACATTTTTTCGTTTCATGCATTTTTATCAACCCTGAACAATTATGCTTTTTTATTTTCTGTAAAAAAATAATAATTAAAATGTAATCATTCATATCTTCCACCTTGTGTAATTTTCATAATAAATATCCATCATTTCGGGCTTTTCCTTTAATAAATTTGAGAATAGTAAAAAGTTATTTTCAAAATTCGATATCTCGAAAACGGTTAAATTTAGGTAACGATGTGCCATATGAATTTTGTTTAGAATTTCGAGAATAATTGAAATGTGGAATAATATACAGAGTGTTCCATTAAGGAAAAAGCAACTTTGTTTCGTCATGACTTTTTGACTGATCCTGTATACTTAATTTTTCTTTATTGTGATAGATTTTAAAAAACCCTAAAACTTTTGTGTCTTAATATTTTCCGCTAGCTATCTTAATTTAGGAGATAATCGACCGTTTCCATATATATCAGCGACCCTGTATATACGCGGGACGTTCCGGTTTACCGGCGACTCGGGCCAATATTTCTTAAATATTGTTAAGCGGGAAAAACGAAATAATCAAGGGGAGCAGTTTGCGGTCGGTACGAGCACACGAAACTTGATAGAGATAAAATAAATACGCACATAAATCTTAGCCGGCCAAACGCTTTTATATTTTTTACAACAAGTCGTCGATAAAGAAGTCAGGGATTAAATAGGTACCGATTAAATACCGATTACTAAAAACATCTCACCCAGGAGTGGATACTGGAACCTTCGGCGTAGAAACAAAAAACTATTATATTTTTCTCGACGCGCGTCTCGCCAACTAAGTTGGCATCTTCAGGAGAAGATTAAAACTAAATTCTAACCTACACACTTGCTCTATTTATACTCAATCTGCCGTCACGGTTCACCGAACCGTAACATCTATCTTTGTTTATCAGAGCAAACAGTGGACTGGTGGGTATTAGACCGTTGCACAACGGAAAATCCTGGCCAAAAATCGAAAAACCAAGTTTTTTATATTATGTTTTTAATTCATATAGCTTTGTGAAGCATGGTTTCCTGCGTGTAATACTGAAACGGCAGCTACCTAGGTTTTATACCTGCCGTTCTACTTCGGGCGGAAGTTGGCTAGCTTCGAGGGCGTAACGGTACGAGAATCGGTCCCGAAATACTCAACGTTCGTGTGTTGTGAATTTTTGTTACTACAAGGTGTATTTCCGACTTAAAAAAAATGGAGGATACTCTTGAATTGTAGGAGGAGAAGGTTAAAACTTTTTTAAAACAGTTTTAATCTTCTCCCTGAAGATGCCAACTTGTTTGGCGAAACGCGCGTCAAGAAAAGTGTAGTAGTTCGGTGTTTCGTGGAAAACGACCAGTTTTTTGTTTCTACGCCGAAGGTTCCAGTACTCACTCCAGGACTGTTATTTTTTATTATTACTTCGGTACGTATTTCAACCGCCTAGATATCATACCTTCTATTTGTATACCGTGATTCAAGGTTAACACCACGAATGTCCAAACTTTACTAATGAGCGCGTATTGCTTTCATTTTAAGTATCATTTAAGTGAGTCTCCAAATTGTAACATAAAAAAAAAACAAGTTTTTTGACTTTACTTTCTTTCACATTTAATTTTATTTTATACTATGTATGTAGTTGTGTACACCTGAATTCGGTGCAATTACCGACGATATCTAACGGAATTTACAACGTTGAACGCCAGCCTCGCAAATTGGCTCCGTGAAATATTGTTATGGTGCTTGTTTAAGGCGAGAATCTGACATAACGGCGAGAATGTTTCACACATCCGCCCACAAAACGAGGATACGAAAGATATGAAAAACAACCTTCGAGAAGATACGCAGAAAACTGATGTCTTTATTTACCATTCCTTAGCGGGGCATATGCAAATAAAGTATACGTCTTTCGGCAAATAAGGCCCGTGACTGATAATAACTTTTGTTTCCTTATTGTGGAGTTTAAAGTTTTTTTTTTAGGTATTGACAATGAAATATCCGAGACATAAATAACAAACACGAAAAATACCCGATGTTTAACGATGTCTGAGTTCTTTCAGGACCCTTACTTCTCATGGGGTCAAGGATGTTCAGGAATTGCGAGATATTTTTTTTGGTAACAAATCCATATTAAGAAAATCTGGATGCTAAAAGATACGAGGTGTGGCTATTAAATAACAGAACTGCTGTCATAACACTTTTAATTCGTTCCCAATTACAGTAGCAATTTTTTCGCCCTCAATGTACTCCCCTTGGCGATCTCTACACCGCTCCATACGAATTTTCCATTGTTGAAAGCAGTCCTGGAAGTCCGCTTTTGTCAGCTGGTTCAGAACCTCCGTCGTTTTTGCTTTAACCGCGTCCCCACTTTCGAATCTTGTCCTCTTCAGCGCCGATTTGACCTTGGGATATAAAAAAATAGACAGAGGGCAAGGTCAGGCGAGTATGGTAGACGTTCCAACACAGTAATGGCGTATTTTGCAAAAAAAAAAACGCCTTCACAGACAAAGCAAAATGGGCCGGTGCATTGTCTTGGTGAATCTTCCATGATTTGATCTCCCATAAATCGGGTCTTCGTCTTCTCACGCGCTCACTAAGGGCCGTCAGAAGCTGGATGTAATAATGTTGATTTACCGTCTGACCCTCAAGAATCCAGTGAACGTAAACACTGGCTTTTTTTTGCCTTGGCGAATTATGGGATTGGCGAAGTAACAACCGTGTCTAACAAGCCTGGATCAGTGTCGATGTTGTTTAGAATGTCAGCGCAAATGTTCATTCTTGCTTCCTTTTACTCGGGAGTGAGGAGGAACTCACATATTGGAATAGTCTTCAGCTGGTCGGTTACAGCCGTTTGAATGTTTTCTATGGTCCCAAAGTTACATCCCTTGAGGTGATTTTTCATTCTCTGGAAGAGAAAAAAGGCACAAGGACTCAAGTCAGGCGAATAAAGATGCTGATGAGCCACATGAATGTTTTTACTGGCTAAAAACTCGTTTACTGAAATGGCTGTGACAAGGCGCATTGTCGTGATGCAACATCCAATTGTTCTTGAAGTTTGGTCTCACACGCGTGATCCTTTTTCGAAATTATTCAAGAACCTCTCTGTAAAAGTGTTGATTTACTGTTTGGCCTGGATGCACAAACTATTTGTGGACAATTCCCTGGCTATCAAAAAAGCAAATCAGCATGCATTTGATCTTCCACTTGCTCATTCTTATTTTTTTGGGCCTTGGAGTGCTTGAAGTGTTGCCAATCCATGATTTGGTGCTTGGTTTCCGGGTCGTACTCAAACACCCAAGTCTCATCACCAGTAATGACACGTTAAATAAAATGGGGATTTTTTTTCAATCTTCAGCATTTTCAATTCATTTCTTCAATTTTCAGCATTTTCAATCGATTCTAGAACGTCAAGACACCTTTCTCTCCTAATGTGCTTTTGTTCCTGCGAAAGGTTTTTTGGAACCATTCTTGCGCAGATTTTTGTCATCCCCAATTCGTTAGTCAAAATCTGATGAACAGTGGTGTGATTCAAATTTAACTCTTCACCGATCATTCTTTTCGTCAACCGACGATCTGAACGTACAAGATCCCGTATTCTATCGACATTTTCATCGGTTCTTGAAGATGAAGGACTTCTGCTGCGTGACTCATCTTCAATCGAGCCTCTTGCCTTAAACCACCGAAAAACCTGGGCGCTTAAAAAAACACTGTGCTCAAAATTAATGTCAACTCATTTTTAAAACGCACCAGAAAAAAAAGGTTTACGAAAACGGTTACAGAGAACAAACAAATGACGAGTTCAAACTTATACTGAATATGCGTTATATGTTAACCTATCGCGAAGTCCCGTCTCCGCAGTGTTGCTAGATCTGGCGCTACGTTGCCAGCCTCATTACTTAATTTCCACACCTCGTATGTTACGTATACATACAGGGTTGGTAAGACCAAGATTTCAAAGTCGACCATTAAAAGATTGAAAAGCATAAACTCATCAAGTAAAGGGAACTAACAGAGAAATATTATATTCATAGTTGCCAGACTGATATGTCATTTTAAAACTTTTATGAGCGTTATTCTCTGTCTTTCGTGATAGGGTAGCAATAAAATATGTAGGCGGGACGCCCCGCTCATAAATTATAATGCGCACGTGTGAATTGAATTATTATATTGTTATTGGTCTACGGAAAATAAGCACTTGAATATTCCTGTGCGTACGCAGTATCCCGAGAAGTTAAATGTTTGGATTGGTATTTTAGGAGATTCCATCGTTGGGCCATTTTTTTTATAAACGGTTCCTTAAATGCCAACAAATATTTAACAAATAAAACAAACTGTTTACGGACATGAACATGAAAGACCATGAAATTTAAATGATTTACGGACCAGAATTGTACAAGTCCTAAATAATATTTCCCCCGAAGTGTTAGAACTTAGAACGCGTAAGAACTGGGTTTTACGATAGACTAGATTTTTGCGAAGCACAAAGGGGGCGACATTTTTGAACCACTTATTCAATGGGCATTTTTTATTTCTTTCTTCTTATAACCGGGTTGATTTATATTTTTATTTTTTTATATAATTTTATTTTCTTGCAGACCGGTTAGTTAAGGAATACAAAAATTTGAAAATAAATACAATTATGTTCGTACACTTCTTTCAAGTGTATGAGATAATTGTAAAAGTCAGAATTACGTAAGAATTTCGTTTCATACAAGTCGATGTACACATCCATAGCTGCGAAAAAGTACTGAGTTCCACTCAAATTCGGCGATAGGCGTGTAGGTAATACCCCTCTCCACTTTATATTACGCGCAGGTCTCATACGTTTCTAATACGCGCACAAGCGTGAAACAATGTGGCATCTAACTGTCTTTGTCTGTCCTTACTGGTGTCTTTTAACTTATTCTCTTCTACGCATGTATCGCCAATATGTAAAGGTGCAATTTCCTAGGGTGTATATAAGACCAAGGCAATATAAGTAAGTTAAAAAAAGTGAGCTAGTAGAGCTACTATTCCATTATGCGCCTCTCGGTTAAAACGAAATCTTGAGGCTATTGCAACCCGCAAGCCACCGCGAGGGCGTTTTGTTTCCGAATGTTCGCCCAAGTACAATGTAATAAAGCGCACCATAAATGGGGGCCGCAGTCACTTAGCTCTTGGGATTAGGCGGAGCCCGCGGCCTTTATTTCTGGAGAGGAAAATCGGAAATTTCAATATATACATGCAGTATACACGGTGGAGACTTTAACTGGAATATATTCGCTAGCGGGGTGGTGAATGATTTTTCAAAAAATTCCCGAGACACGTCAACTTTTAAATGTATTTACCTACATTTTGCAAGTAATATGAAAAATATGGCCCTTTGGGTGTGGCTGAAACCACCCTCGACATGATGTTTTCAAATGCAACCCTATGGCTTGCGACCCCTCATTGTAAAGCTGGTGGAAAGAGGAATCCAACGCACTGATCAAATTTTACTTTTTAGTATGTTTGTAGGGTTGCATACAATTAAAACAATTTAAAAATTAAATTTATTTTCAACGTAACAATTGTTCAAAATGTGCACCATTCACTTGTTGGCAGCATCCCAGTCTGTGGTAGGTTTCGTCCCTTGCATTATGCAACATTTGCGGTGTTATTTTTCCGATTTCCTCTCTTATCCTTTCCTGCAGATCTGCTATGTTGTTGGGTTTCTGAATGTAAACCCTACTTTTAAGACGTCCCCACAAAAAGAAATCCAGTGGTGTAAGATCTGGAGATCTTGCTGGCCACTCAATATTACCTCGCCTCCCAATCCACCTACCGGGAAAAATTATGTCCAGATACTGACGAACAATGGCAGCATAGTATGGTGGGGCCCCATCTTGCTGAAACCATAACCTCTCGTCGGTCAAGTTAGGGTTTAAGGGGTTTGGAAATAAATGACATAGCACTGGCATTAGTTCGTGCTGGAGTAAACGCTAAAGAGTATCTTGCTCCATTAAGAGTGTCATCAAAGAAAAATGGTCCTACAATTCTATCTTGTATTATACCGGCCCACACATTAGTTTTCTGTGGGCGCTGAGTATGAAGTTCCCTCATCCAATGAGGGTTCTCTTCAGCCCAGTAACGACAATTTTGGCGATTTACGTGCCCATTTAATGTAAAAGTAGCCTCGTCAGAGAAAACTATCCACTCTAAAGATAACTGGTTTTGATCAATACAAGTCATCAATAAATCGCAAAATTCCAACCGTCGATCTGGATCATCTTCAAGTAGCTCTTGAACAGCTTGCATTTTATATGGGCGTTTTTTCTCATATTTAAGTATTTTTAAAACTGATTTGTGATTAAGATTACTATCACGGGCCAGTTGACGGGCTGAAGTGATTGGATTTTCTTCTAGAGCAAGCAACAAATTCAACTTCGTGTCGTCATCAACAACATCCTGCCTCTTATTCGGTACTTTCCTGACATGACCCATCTCTCGATATTGTGCCTCAATTTTACTGATGGTACCTTGATTTAGTGGTGGCAAGTCAGGATGCGTTTCTCGAAACAAGCGAACAACTTCGCATTGAGTTCGCGCCCTATCACCATATCCAATCATCATCAAAATTTCGATTTTTAGTGATTCAGTTAAATAAGACATTTTCACCAATTTGAAATAACACTTCGTTTCAAACTCTGAATACAGCATACAAACTAAATTACTCTTTGCGGCCGTGTAAAAACACTAGCAAAAAATAACAAATATCAGTTGTGGCAAAAAATTGCTTGTAATTTTTTGTGGGGACATATGAAAAGTAAGGTTTACATTCCAAAACTAAACAACACACATTTTGAGTACGAAATTGTTGCGTTAAAAATAAATTAAACTATAAAATTACGTTTTAATTGTATGCAACCCTACAAACATACTAAAAATTAAAATTTGATCAGTGCGTTGGATTCCTCTTTCCACCAGCTTTACAATGAGGGGTCACAAGCCATAGGGTTGCATTTGAAAACATCATGTCGAGGGTGGTTTCAGCCACCCCCTGAAGGGCTATATTTTTCACATTACTTGCAAAATGTAGGTAAATACATTTAAAAGTTGACTTGTCTCGGGAATTTTTTGAAAAATCATTCACCACCCCGCTAGCGAATACATTCCAGTTAGCTCCGCTAGCGAATACATTCCAAGTCTCCACCGTGTATAGTACGTCGGCGCTCGCTGCGGCTTAGGATAATCGCCGGTTATTAAATTAAGATTACGGCATTACGTCCCACGATAAGCTTTTGAGTTTTCGGCATCAAAGGAATTTTTCAAATATTTAACCTAGCCGGGGTGCAGCTCCTTTCTGAATCACCCCCTCCCCATGGAGTCATCTTGAAAGGAGGCAATCAATGACGAATGGAATATTTAAGTTCATGAGGAACTCGAAAGAATTGCACATTCATAGTTAATGAGTGAGTCTGAGACGAGAATGTTTGATAAAGGACGATCATTGCCTTTTTAAACCAACGATGCGTTTAATTATGGAATTAAAAGTATTCCTGGTCGGTATTCGGTTGATATATCCCTTCGCTTCCGTAAAAAATACCTATGAAAAGGACTAAAATATCGTACTAGTCCTTAAAACATCTCCAAATAAAAATCTGATATAGTGATTAGAGTGATTTTTTTTTCAACTATTTTTTTGGTCTTCAGTCCCCATTTGAAATTTTGTTGAATATGTCGAAAAAAAATCCCTGACAGTTACAGCCCTTAATATTAATTTTAAGTACTTTCCCGAAGAGTGAAAAGATTTTCCATTTAAAATACACGTGAATCGAATTTTTTTTTTCAAATTTCTATAACTCGTCGCATTTTATGCTATTACATTGGTCTTGGCCTCGATTTACTCAGAATAAAACACTCTACAAAAGTGTCCATTGCAGCGAAAATGTAACTTGTACTGGTGAGTTGGTACGGGTCGCTGAAGTTGATTTTTACCCAAAATTCTCGTTTTTTTGCTGTTATCTCCGAAATTATTAATTTTACCAAAAAAATGGAAATGAAAAATTTGTTGGAAATTTAGTAAATAAGACCTCTTTTTGTAAAAAAGGTCTTATTGACCAAATTGCTGAGATTAATATTTCTTGAGATATTAGACTTTAACTTATGAGTAGTACAAAATGTTACAGTTTATCGAAGCAAACTTTGCTTCGATAAAAAAAGATTGAGCGGACATTTTCCATCAGAATTCTGCGTAAAATATGACTGTAATTTTTCTATTTTCAAATTTTGAATTTTCAAGAATGATGTCCGCCATATTGAATCCGCCATCTTGGATTTCAGACTTTTTTCATCGGGAATAACCAAAATGTTACAAAAACATGAAATGACATAGGAAAAGTATAATTACAAACTCCTATTTACTTTTTATAATGAAAAACGCGCCATTTCTTGAGAAATCCGGCCGCCATTTTGAATCCGCCATCATTTAAAATTGAAAATTTAGTCAAATATATTCTGTAGTATTGTTTTGATTGAGGAAAATGACTGTGGATCAAGAAATCTCACAATAACATTATTTTCTCGTAAATACTAGAGAAAAATTCATATTTCATGAGATTTTATGCAATGTCCGCCATTTTGAAAAGATTAGTCAGTTGAGGTCGGCAAAAAAAATCCTATCATCAACTCTAACTATTACCTCCACCTCCCTCCACAATCCGGAGTAGGTTAGAATACTTTTTGGACTAAAAAAAAAAAATAAAAAAAAATCCCAAATTTTCAGTACTTTTCTCCATAAAGTCAGCCAAATTTTTTTTCTAGAGCATTTAATCACAATTATGAAATCGAAAGATCACCCCGGAAATCGAAAGATCACATCCGAAAACATTAGGATAAGTGGTTTTTATTGAGTGAATTCATTAATTTCCCTTCGAGATTGACGCTCCAAAAAGGACGAAGAATTGTGTCCGTTTGGGCGTTAATGGGTTAAATGTGATTTAATTTTTTTCCGCTTGATATTTGTTGTTATGCAGTTGGCAGAAAATTCGAAGTTTCCGTGCTTTATTACTTGACATTTGTTGACAGTTTGAAATTATCTGAACCTTACATTGACTTTAATAGTGGTTTGTGTCTTTTTTGAGCTTCAAACTTATCCTGCATTGAAAAACTGTTATTTTCAGAAGAATCATAGTGTTATAATTGTCAGACTTCCGTTTGCGAAATGGCAAAACAGTTATGCGATTTTGAAAAAGAACGAGACCATAATGGTCCACTGTTACCCAACAACTACCTTAATAGCTGTTAGAAAGGTAATGCAAATATGAAACTAAAATATTAGTTAAAACTACAGTCTAATAGTACAGTCTAATTATACTATTTTAGCATGTAGCAGCAGCCCTAAACTTATATGTTTAGGGATGTTTTTATTTTATATGAAGAATCTGTAAGCTTTTGTATTCAAAGACAAATAAAATGTACAAATAAAGAAAGAAGCCTTATAGACATATAGGACTTTTCTAACACTACAGTAACTTATGTCCTAAAAGTTTTAGCACAAAATTCATGAACTTAAATCTTAACAATAATGAAATAATATCAAGTCGCCTTTGGTAACAAAAGATTGTTTACTTTGTTGACTGTCAGTCGAGGGTTATTTATTTTGAAGTTTATGCTTTCAAATGTCGTATAAATTAGAAATAATAAAAAGTATCTATAACTTAGTTGGGCGGGTACCCAAAGCTGAAATATTTCGAATATTCGAGAATGAAAATATTTCTCGCAGAACCATTTATCGAACAATAGCGGAGTGCGAGCAGGAAATACCTTGTTTGAACGTTCCAAAAAGTGGAAGACACGAGTATTTATAGTATTTATAGTATATATATAGTTTAGTATTTATTGCACAGAGGAAAGAGCGGTTGGTAAGAAGAGCAAGAAACCAAGTTGGGATGTCATCAAGGAGACTGGCTCGTCAATATGACACTTCTAAGAGTACGGTATCGTTGACATTGAAGAGGAATGGTCTGAAATAACGAAAAAGACGTAAGTGCCCCAAATACACTCAAGGGCAGCTTCTACGTATACCAAGATGCTGCCGTCAACTGAGACGGGTCTACTTTGCCGATGGCAAGAGCATTATTTTAGACGACGAAAAGTATTTCACTTTGGCTAACTCCGAAATGAAAGGAAATGATGGGTTTTATACAAATAACCTAGAGCAATGCCCTGACAATGTAAAGTTTAAGACTAAAGCAAAATTTGCCGACAAAATACTTGTCTGGTGCGCAATTTCTAACAGGGGCATATCCCGACCTTTTGTGGGAAGAGTGAGAGGCGAAGCTTTGAACAGTCAGGGGTATATTGAGAACTGTCTTTCCAAATTGCTCCAGTTTGTCCAAGAACATCATGCTGAGGATGATATCATGTTTTGGCCAGACTTAGCATCGTGTCAATACTCTAAGATACCCAAAACTGGCTTCGTCAACACCGCATACCTTTTGTTCCTAAAAACGCTAATCCTCCTAACTTGCCTCAGGCTAGCCCAATAGAGGATTTTTTGGGCTTTATTGTCGCGGAAAGTTTATGACAGAGGCTGGGAAGCCCAAAACGAACAGCAACTAAGACGTCGAATTTTTGAAAAATTGAGAGAAATTGAGTTGAATTCCGTCCAGGGCCTCATGAGAGACATCCGAAGAAAGTTGCGTCTGGTAGAAGAGTATGGGCCGCTTCACATAATTTGATAGTATAGTTTAGTTAAGCATTAAGATGTAGTTTATGATAAATAATTGATGTTTCAATTAATCTGTTCATTAAAAAAAACTGTTATAAATATTTTGTACCAGAACTTTTAGGACATACGTTACTAGAAAAACTCATTTTTATAATACTGGGTCAAAGTTTAAATTTGTCTCCGTGTAGTCAAGTACTTTATGTTGTAGCTTAAATTCGTCGAAAATATACTGCGCTGTTCAATCCAAAGATTTATTTTATATAATAAAGTAGGAGATTGTGTCGAACACAAAAAACTCATTTCAAGTTGCCGAAATCTTATAAACGACTGCGAACTTTCCTGCGCAATAAACTTCCTTGATAATTTGATTTTCGGAGGCAATGTAACGGAAGATGCACACATCAATAAATATAAAGTTCACTAATACGACGCACAAGAAAATACTGCGCATATTCTTCGATCTACGTAAGTTCCAAAAAAATAAAATATTTATAAATTAGGATCAATTTACTAAAAGCTCCGAGGCATTTTATTTGAAAGGCGACTAAAATGGGAACTGCGAAAGTTCGAAAATGTGATCTCTTAACTTGTTATAATTGGGAATGATTTTAATTAAAACTATTTTATCTTTCATTACAGCTCTCAGCGCCACCAAGTATCATAACTTTAATTAGTTTCAACGAAAAATGTCACCCTATTTGGAACTCTTCCAATTGCTCGAAGCCTACTCTAGTTCGAGTTTAGTTCAGGTTTCGTAATTATATTATAAAAACTCAAAGTAGGACGCAAAACTAAATGACCTGAATATTTACCCGTTTAAAGAGGTCCAATTAACTGTTGTTGACACGATGATTTATTATTTTTAACACACCTTAAATTTACTAAAAAGTATCAAATAAAATAGTTGTTTATGCAACAAGTGACTCTTTTTTTGACGAGTGTGAGTCAGTGTGACAATCAAGTGAGTCAGAAAATGGATTTCTTACACGAGATGTATACAATATTCTGTAAACTTCTGTTTTCTACAAACGATTTTTTTTACGTAAAAAACAAATTTTAAATGTTCTTTAAGCACTGGTGCGTAAAAAAATTGACTCTATGATAATGAAAGTATAAACCGTATTTTTTAAGCGCCTTGTAAATTATATACGCGTGTATTTCTTGCCCGTGCTACGTTACGGGCATTGACCCTTCCCGATAACGCTCCAGAACCCGCGTATGCGCAGTACTACGCCATTCCGGCGCGGGAGAACAGTCCAACGCAGTTCAACACGCGTGACAGCAAACTTTCCGAACCCTAGTCATAATACCTAATCACCAAAATAAGTTTGGATTTATTTAAAATTTGTCTTCTAAACATATTTGCAATAAAGATATTTTTGCAATTTATTTTTTACAGTAAACAAAAGGGGTTTACACCCAAATTGCAGACAATATTCTTTTACACCAGAATTTTTGTATAAAAACACTTGAAAGTACGAAAAAGGCACTAATTACGTAAAAACTTCGATTGTATAAAAAATATTGCATACAACTCGTGTATAGTCCCTTTTTTTGGGATATATTACATTAATATGATATATTTATTTTAATATTAAATTTATTTTGGTTGTCTATGTGTATATCTGAAGTATTTGGTTGTGTGAAGTGACAAAAAAAATCCAAGATGGCCGACTTCCGGTTTCGCCGAAAATGGCACTAAACCCAATTTTTTAAATGGGACCCCCTGTATATATCTATATATTTGGATTCTACGCGTTAGAGTAAACACAACCGAAGTGTAACATCCCGTTTTGGTAGTGGAAACATTTTTTTTATCTACTTTTTTTTTTTAATTTTCTACGTTTACTTCAGAGGTAATAACGTGTTTCATTTGAACTAAACCAGTTATCTTCAAGAAACAGGTAAACATCTGATATATGAATATAAAAAAAATCCATTACAAAAACGACATTTAACACTTGGGTAATTTGTTTTCTGACACCTAGAATCCAAATATGAGAAAAAATATACAGGGGGTTCCTTTTTAAAAACCTGTAATTAAGCCATCTTGTATTTTCCATCACTTTGTTAGTAAGTAATAAATAAAAAAAAAACTGTTAATTAATTTTGAACATATGTATAAGCTTGGCCCGGTCTCCTGAGCCACCCGGTATACGTGAAATTGCCCTTTTCTTTACGCACTAGTGAGTGAAAAAATGTTTTGCACTATTGCAAAAAAAATAAATTTTTAAAACTATGAAGCGTGGGTTAAAGTTGATACTTTAAGAACGGTTGTAAGAATTTTTTTTTCTGAAATAACAAGAGAATCGTCACGAAATTTCACAAACAATAAAAACATCATCCCGCAAGAAAGAAACCCAGGATGACACCCCGAAAATTATCGCCAAGGGTCGGATTATTTCATGCCTGTGAATTTGTATAAAACGTACAGTAAATCAACTGATATGTCGGAAGCAAAGTCCGTTAATAACATTTAAACGGTGCGTATTATTTACGTTGAAATGTGATTTGGGGAAATTAATTGCTGATTATAAATTTGAGGTATGAATAAAAAGTTATTTTCTCGTTCGCTTAGTTACAGTGGAACCATTAATTACAGTTAAATAAGATTTCTGAAAACTGCTTTCAACATTTCGATATCTAGAGCTATTTATTTCATACAAATTATTTTAATATTTTTACTTTAGATTATAATTAATTGTTTGGTTAAAATTAAAACCTCAATGTTCCGCCTTTGGTTGGTAAAAAAAAAACGACTTCTTGCGTTCAAATATGTACAAAATATGCATCGAAATTGCATATGCAACCTAAATTTTCAAAATGGAAATAGGGGCTTGTGATACTTCATTTGAAAGATCTGCAAATGATGCAAATGATAGATGACAACACTTTACAAATAGAAAATGTCTTATTTTCGGATGAACCTACATTTACATTTCACGGCCATGTTAATCGCCAAAACTGTCGTTACTGGTCGAGAGAAAATCCTCACTAGATGAGGGAACTACACATGCAAAACCCTGGAAAGTTAATGTTTGGACAGATATAATTGGAGAAAATATCATTGGTCCCTTCTTCATTGATGGTAATTTGAATGGAGAATCTTATTTAGCGCTGCTCCAAAATAATGTTGTACCGTCGATGGCAAACTTGTATTCAGCTGAAGGAAACCCACAACTTCCAGGTAATGCAATATGGTTCCAGCAGGATGGTATATAGGGAATCGCTGGATAGGGAGAAGTGGTTCTGTAGAATGGCCTGCACGATCACTTGATAACACGCCTTTAGACTTCTTCCTATGGGGATATGTAAAATGTATGGTCTACAAAACCAAACCCGACGATTTAGCTGACTTAAGAAGAAGAATAACACTCTCAATTAGGTCGATTACCCCGCAGATGTTAACTAACGTTAGAAGACATTTCTATTTACGTCTGGGATGCTGCCAAGATGCATTTTTAACATCTGCTGCATTAATAATGATTTGTTTTTTATTTTAATGTAACGAATTTCCTACGCTGGAGAAACTTATCATTTTTTCATGTTAATTTCTGCAATAAAATTTAAAATCATAGCAGTTTTGAATAGATAATGAAAAGACCTTTCAAATGAAGTATCATAAGCCCCTACTTCCAATTTGAAAATTTAGGGGTTGTAACTGTCACCTGAAGGGGGTCGAATTTAGGGATGACACTTTTACGTCGCAAGATGTCATTTTAGAATTAGAAATTGACGTGTCTCAGAATTTTCTAAAAAAAATGCATAATAATGGAGCTACTGAATTTACTCCATTTGGCTGTTCCACACTGTATAGTCATGTGGATATAGCAGAGCAACATAGGAATAACATCATTAAAATATAAGTAAAAAAGTAAAGTTGGTCTTCATAATAACCAAATAAACTGATGAAAAACTTTTATTCAGAACATGTTTTAATATACGAGGATATTAAAAAGTCATATCGACTTTTTCGCAACGCTGTATGTAAAGTAAATAGAGTACGTCATCTTTTTTCTAAGACAGTACTCAAATTGCCACCATTAAAAACAACAGTGCATTAGCAGCGACATTAACACAATGTTTACCAGCGCGGACGCGACGTTACTCGACACCGGTACCTATTGTGTAAATAGAATAAATGTTGCCCGTTGTTCTTGATGTAGGGAACACAAACGATAACACTTTGAAAGCAATTTATTTTCATGTAGGGATGCTGTTCTCCTCACCGGAATCCTTTTAATCCGGTTTCCGCCGAACTACGAAAACAAATGCTTTTTCGTTCTTTTTCCTTACCGCTTTCATAAGGAGAGAGGGGATCCTCTACAGGGTGTTCCACCTAACGCGGTTTCTTCCGTAACGCTGTTATTGTCAATTCAAGAAAAAAATGTATAAAAAATAAAGTAATATATGGGACATTCCACTCCAACTTCGCCACAAAAAAAAATAGATTTCTCTGAAACTTTGTATATAAGTAGTATGTGATAAGAAAAGTTGATACCTAAAATTTTAGAGCTCAAGTCATATTAGGCTCTTGTCATGAAAGGTTATAAAATTAGAGCTTTTTAGACAATCTTAAATTCGCGACTGTTGTAGGCAAATGAGTGCGAATGAAAAATAGTAAAAACATCGCATTTTTCCCGTAGATTGCGATAAAAATACTTTTTAATCCATTAAGGGTGGTTTTCATCCCTTTTCAGAGGGTTAAAACTTTGAAATCGAAATTTGGAAAAATATGACTTCTAAAAAAATTTTTTTTTGCTTAAAAAAAAGCTTGACAACTTTACTTTCGAATGGCATTTGTCCCAGAATGGGATGAACAACGGTATGACCGCTAGAAGGCTCGAAAGGTGAAAATTTACCATTTTTACGTTATATCTTGGTACGTAAAAAAAGAAAATGTATGAAAACCATATTATAAGGTTTTTAGGGTCGCTGATTACGAATCTGGTGTCCGATTTAGAAAATTCGTATTTAAAAAAAATATGATTAATTTCAAAATTTTAAAAACACAACGGTATTCTACACAAAAATTTGAGTAAAAAAAGGTCTATTTCATTTTTTCAATTGAATGCGTATTTTTAGAGTAAAAAATCGAAAACTTTTATAATGGCATTTCTCACTTAATACGTTTTTGAATTTGTTTATTGCTTTAAAAATACGCCTTAAATTGAAAAATAGCATGAGACATTTTTTACTCAAACTTTCGCGTAGAATACGACGGTATTTTTGATATTCCGTGATTCCTCATGGGGCCCCATAAAAGACGAATTTTTACTTTTAAAAAATGTTCCCTTATTCCACGTTAAATTTTAAGTAAAAAATGTCTTCTGTAATTTTTTCATTTAATGCGTACTTTTTGAGTAAAAAGTTAATTAACCGATGAATTTTATAATAAGGCAAAACGAATAATTTTCTATAAAATCTTGAATAATTTTTTACAAAAAGACATTTTTTACTTAAAATTTAACGTAGAATAAGGGAACATTTTTTTAAAAGTAAAAGTTCGTTTTTTATGGGGTCCCATGAGGCCCCACAATGAAAACTATGACGAATCACGGAATTTAAAAAATACCATCGTATTCTACGCAAAATTTTGAGTAAAAAATGTCCCATGATATTTTTCAATTTAAGGCGTATTTTTAAGGCAACAAATTCAAAAACTTATGAAGTGAGAAAGACCATTATAAAAGTTTTCGATTTTTTTACTCTAAAAATACGCATTAAATTGAAGAAATTGAAGACCTTTTTTACTCAAAATTTTGTGTAGAATACCGTGGTTTTTAAAATTTTTGAAATTCATTATATTTTTTGTCATAAGGCCCCATGGGGTCCCACAAAAAAACAAATTTTCTAAATCGGACATCAGATTCGTAATCAGCGACCCTAAAAAATATGGTTTTCATACATATTCTTTTTTTTTACGTACCAAGATAAAACGTAAAAATTGTAAATTTTCACTTTTCGAGCCTTCTAGTGGTCATACCGTTGCTCATCCCATTCTGGGACAAAAGTCATCCGAAAGTAAAGTTGTCAAGCTTTTTTTTAAGCAAAAAAAAAGTTTTTAAGAAATCATACGTTTCCAAATTTCGATTTTAATGTTTTAACACTCTGAAAAGGGGTGAAAACTACCCTTAATGAATTCAAAAGTATTTTTATCGCCATCTACGGGAAAAATGCGATATTTTTCCTTTTTTCAAATTTTTTTTATTCGCTCTCTAAAATTGTAGGTATCAACTTTTCTTATCACATACTACTTAAGTATACACAAAGTTTCAGAGAAATCAATTTTGTGTGGCGAAGTGGGCGTGGAATGTCCCATATATAAATACCCTGTATATTTGTACATTTTTGGATACCCCACTAAACATTAAGTAGACTTTATTAACCATACATGGTACCTAAAATCCACCGTTTTGGAATTATTCAACTGTTTTTTAAAAATATGACACTCTTTCATTTTCATTGTTGCAAAATATTGTACGTTATTCCGTGTCGCAAATACCGTCAAACTGTCAACTGTGTCGTTGAAAGCCAAATTAAATTAGCTGTTCCATTTAAAACAAAGTTATGTCAACTAAACAGCTGTTACATCTGTTATTTTTTTTTTAAATTGTTTTTCTGAGAGCATATTCCAAAATTTCAGAAAAAAAATTAGTTATCCCTTAATTATTTTTTCATAGCTCTAAAAACAACATAGAAAAGTGGGGTCAGAAATCTCCAGGGCTCACCTTGTACATAACAACATTCGATAACACCCTGTACATACACGAAAATAAATAAACAAAAAATTTGTACAATGTATGGGTTATCAAAAGCAATAAAAATGTTGCCTTGCCGTGTAAATATTTTTTTTCAATATACCTCCTACCATTGAATGTGATTTAAACAAGATGAACAACATGTAGGGTCAATGTACTCGTAGGTATATATCGTTTATTCAAAACACACCTACATCCGACTCCATCCGGCGCAGCATGCCATGCAATAACAGTAAATAAAAACAAGACTTACGGCCCAAATCAGCAAAGAAAATATCCCTCAAGGCGAGAAGCTCCTCCTCGACCGTCATATTATTGCTCCCAAAACTATCGTTCTCCGGCCAAACTTCCCTGCAAGAATATATAGACGGCTACAGTGCTGATAAAACTAGTTGTCACAGTACTCGTAAATAATTTACAATATTTAAATTTCAAATAACGAAGTTGTGCTCGAGGAAATGGCGCATTCGCCGGTGTTATAGAGTGCACATCCATTGTTACAGTCTAACATAACATATACAAACCAGCAAACATACTGGAAGTCATGTACTCATCAAGCACAGACAATGGTTTTTACTTGACCCTTTGGGGGGGGGGGCGATCGCCCCCATCACCCCCCCGCGATTAAAATCGAAATTTGGAAACGTATGATTTCTTAAAAACTTTTTTTTGCTTAAAAAAAAACTTGACAACTTTACTTTCGGATGACTTTTGTCCCAGAATGTGATGAGCAACGGTATGACCACTAGAAGGCTCGAAAAGTGAAAATTTACAATTTTTTACGTTTTATCTTGGTACGTAAAAAAAAAGAAAATGTATGAAAACCATATTTTTTAGGGTCGCTGATTACGAATCTGATGTCCGATTTAGAAAATTTGTTTTTTGTGGGACCCCATGGGGCCTTATGACAAAAAATATAATGAATTTCCAAAAATTTTAAAAACCGCGGTATTCTACACAAAATTTTGAGTAAAAAAGGTCTTCAATTTCTTCAATTTAATGCGTATTTTTAGAGTAAAAAAAATCGAAAACTTTTATAATGGTCTTTCTCACTTCATAAGTTTTTAAATTTGTTGCTTTAAAAATACGCCTTAAATTGAAAAATATCATGGGACATTTTTTACTCAAAATTTTGCGTATAATACGATGGTATTTTTTAAATTCCGTGATTCGTCATATTTTTCATTGTGGGGCCTCATGGGACCCCATAAAAAACGAATTTTCACTTTTAAAAAAATGTTCCCTTATTCTACGTTAAATTTTAAGTAAAAAATGTCTCTTAAAAAAAATTATTCAAGATTTTATAGAAAATTATTCGTTTTGCCTTAATATAAAATTCATCGGTTAATTAATTTTTTACTCAAAAAGTACGCATTAAATGAAAAAATCACAGAAGACATTTTTTACTTAAAATTTAACGTGGAATAAGGGAACATTTTTTAAAAGTAAAAATTCGTATTTTATGGGGCCCCATGAGGAATCACGGAATATCAAAAATACCGTCGTATTCTACGCGAAAGTTTGAGTAAAAAATGTCATGCTATTTTTCAATTTAAGGCGTATTTTTAAAGCAAAATACAAATTCAAAAAACGTATTAAGTGAGAAATGCCATTATAAAAGTTTTCGATTTTTTACTCTAAAAAATACGCATTCAATTGAAAAAAATGAAATAGACCTTTTTTTACTCAAATTTTTGTGTAGAATACCGTTGTGTTTTTAAAATTTTGAAATTAATCATATTTTTTTTAAATACGAATTTTCTAAATCGGACACCAGATTCGTAATCAGCGACCCTAAAAACCTTATAATATGGTTTTCATACATTTTCTTTTTTTTACGTACCAAGATATAACGTAAAAATGGTAAATTTTCACCTTTCGAGCCTTCTAGCGGTCATACCGTTGTTCATCCCATTCTGGGACAAATGCCATTCGAAAGTAAAGTTGTCAAGCTTTTTTTAAGCAAAAAAAAATTTTTAGAAGTCATATTTTTCCAAATTTCGATTTCAAAGTTTTAACCCTCTGAAAAGGGATGAAAACCACCCTTAATGGATTAAAAAGTATTTTTATCGCAATCTACGGGAAAAATGCGATGTTTTTACTATTTTTCATTCGCACTCATTTGCCTACAACAGTCGCGAATTTAAGATTGTCTAAAAAAGCTCTAATTTTATAACCTTTCATGACAAGAGCCTAATATGACTTGAGCTCTAAAATTTTAGGTATCAACTTTTCTTATCACATACTACTTATATACAAAGTTTCAGAAAAATCTATTTTTTTTTGTGGCGAAGTTGGAGTGGAATGTCCCATATATTACTTTATTTTTTATACATTTTCCGTCCGTCATATTATTGCTCCCAAAATTATCGTTCTCCGGCCAAACTTCCCTGCAAGAATATATAGACGGCTACAGTGCTGATAAAACTAGTTGTCACAGTACTCGTAAATAATTTACAATATTTAAATTTCAAATAACGAAGTTGTGCTCGAGGAAATGGCGCATTCGCCGGTGTTATAGAGTGCACATCCATTGTTACAGTCTAACATAACATATACAAACCAGCAAACATATTGGAAGTCACGTACTCATCAAGCACAAACAAGGGCGTAGCCAGGGGGGGGGGGCGATGGGGGCGATCGCCCCCCCCCCCCAAGGGTCAAGTAAAAACCAAAATACTCGGGGGATTGCGGTTGCCGTTGCCTCTGATGCCTCTTTTTTTTTTTGGCCTTTTTTTTTAATCTGCATTGGGCAATTTAATTATCAATGCAAAAGTGTGAAAAATATTCTCGAAAATCTTCTGCCAAAAAGTGGATTTTTCTTTAATTTCTTGAGGTTTACCGACAAATTATATGTATTTTTAACATAAATTTTATTTCCTGGACTGTTATAGATGAACATTACGACGTCCAGAGTGGTTGCCGTTTTTTTTTGTAGGTGCACTATGCGCCAACATGCAGGCGCCATTTTGTTTTGAAAAATAAAAAAAAAATTTGAATTCTTCATTATTATATTAACAAATATACAAAGTTTTGTAATGAAAAAAAAAAAGAATGTTTTTTAATGCATAATTTTAGCCCGTCTAATTATATTTACCCCCTTAATTCAGGCCCAGTTTAGTCGTTTATCTTACAAAGGTTGTCAACTTAAACAAACGCCCTGCAAAAAAAATACCTCGAGGCACCACTAACACTAATTCGAGGCATCATTAACACTATATGTTGTTTCAAACTTATGAAGAAGCTTGCTCAAATAAGTAGCTCTCATTAAAAAAAGAAAGTTTTTTTTTCACAAATTGTTAATTTAAAAAATTAGCGGACGGTTGCAGCCCTACGGACCCCGCGCATTGTGTTCTACGCAAAAAAAATACACAGGGAATCGTCAAAATTATCCCTATATGTTTCAAGAACACTTTTTGATGATTTTACCTCCCTGCCTATTGGACTAATGATCCCTATCGAAATATCAGATGTAAGAGATATATAAGTCGGCCCTTTTCATAATAGAACACCCAATATATTGTTTTATCCATTTTTAGTTTCTCCAGGAACAGCTAATTCCAAAAATTTATACCACTAGTGATCTAGTTATTTTTGTTGATTTTCAATTGTCTCTAACTCATAAACGAATCACTTTAAACCATAACTACTGTTTCAACTGTTTTCAAATTGGCTGTTACTGGAGAATCCAAAAGTAAAAAATATATATCAGGTGTTCTATCAATTTAGGCAAACTTTTACGTCTTCACTGTATATTTTGACGTAATATCAATGAACTATCAGATTCAAATTGACAAAAAAAACCAAAAATACATATTTTTAGTTTCTCCAGGAACAGCTAATTCCAAAAATTTATACCACTAGTGATCTAGTTATTTTTTGTTGATTTTCAATTGTCTCTAACTCATAAACGAATCACTTTAAACCATAACTACTGTTTCAACTGTTTTCAAATTGGCTGTTACTGGAGAATCCAAAAGTAAAAAAAATATATCAGGTGTTCTATTAATTTAGGCAAACTTTTACGTCTTCACTGTATATTTTGACGTAATATCAATGAACTATCAGATTCAAATTGACAAAAAAAAAAAACAAAAATACATATGGAGAGAGAAAAAATAAATCCCATACATATCAGAGAAAAAATTAACCTACAGAATGTCCAATGTGAGAAATAAGACTACTAAACAAACTGCACTCTTTAAACGATTTTTTGAACATTTCTCATTATCAGGCATACCATTTTATTCCAGAAATATCATTTTCATGCTCGTTTATAATCAATTCGTATACATAGTTCAATATAATCCGACTAGGACAGAATAGGCAGTTGAGAATACTCTTTATATTCTAATGCCTTATCTAAGCCTAAAGTTTATAACGTGTGCTGACTTATTTTCAAGTGCCCTAAAGACGAACTTCAGGAGAAACACGCGCCAAATTTGCATGCACAGCACCTGCGAGACTTTAGAAGCGTATTTGGCTTCATGATTATTCCAAGATTTTCATAAATAAATACGAAACGAACATACGCTTAAGTTCCCCATCTTAAGTTTCCCGCTAATTTTCCCGAGTAATTCGAGGCGTAGGGGGAGAGAGAGGTACATTGATACACGAGGCGCATTGATACGCATTTAAAATTTCGCGGCAGAAGAAGTCCATTTGTTTCAACCTATTACCTCAAAGATGGCAGTAGTGTGGGCTACTTGTCATAAAAATTTTCTACTTGTCGGAAAAATGAGTGAGAGTAAAGTTACATGTGTTTAGTTTATTTTGGCGCGAGAAAGTAATTTTTAATGCCTTTTTACATGTGTGTGTTTTTACCAACCTGGTAGCAATAGAGTGCTGCTTGTGTCACCATTCCTAAACGTAAGTATTATTTAAACATTGTTTACAACAAAGTGTATGCACTGTAAGGTTCAATATGTCACTAGTGATTATTTCTGTCAGAGTGCATTTGGGGTACATTGATACATATGTATGAGAGGTACATTGGTGCAGTGTATCAATGTGCTTCTACAGTGTATCAATGTACCTCTGCAATTTACAAATGTACTATTTTATTCGTATAAACAAGATTCAGTAAGTTATACGAGGACATGTTACTTGTTTCAGGGTAATGAAAACGGTACGTACTTATCACAAAGAGCATTCATTGACGAAGGAGCTATAAAGACTGCAATAACCAATGATATTAAAAATCACAAATCAATTAGAGTTTCAGCTGCTGATCATCGTTTAAAACCCTCTACACTTCAACATAGAATCGAAAAGTATAGAAAAAATCATAAAAATGAGAATCCAGAGGTTTCAGATGAATCCGGGCACGAAGAAGAAGCTGCGGGCGGAAACCAAATCAGAATATATCACTCTAAATATACAAGTTATACAAACAACTAGGCAGAGGCGAGAAAGTCTCGTATTTACACCACAACACCAGAAAAAGCACGACTAGAGGACATCGCCAAGAAAAAAAAATATGAAAAAAATTAAGCAAGTAACCAAGAAGGTGAAATTTAATGTTAAAGAAACGGTCCGAAATGTTCCAAGTTCATCCGAAAGTGACAGTGAAGTGGAAATGAGCTTATCTGATTCAATTGATGATGTCAGTGATGAAGAACTACCATTGTTGTGTGATGATGAATTAAATGTAGGCGATTTTGTTGTCGTCGTTTTTAACAAGGAAAACAGCCGTACACTTTGTTGGACAAATTGTTGTCACGATTTATAATGACCATGAAATAGAGGTCAACTTTTTACGGAAAAGAAAAGCTGGCATAAGACTTTTGTTTTTCCTAACGTACAGGACATCAGTTTAGTGCTTCGAGGAGATGTCGTATTCAAACTGCCCAAATCCATTGCTGCTGATGGTACACTTCGCCAAAAAAGATCTTTTCATTTTCCAACAGTTCATAATCTTATAATTCAATAAATATTGTAATACAATATTACTTTTTTTCTAGTGTATTGTATATGTATCAATGTTCCCCAGCACTGTATCAATTTACCCCACCAGAGAGGTAGTTTGATGCAAATGTAAACATTAAAAAAAGTTGCAAAAACTCCAAACTTGTTTTTATTTTTCCTTTAAATAGAGTATCATATGAAAGACAAATACATAGCCTGTAAGCCTAAAATAAGAAGATAGCGACAAGTATTTTGTCTTGGACAAAATCATAATCACGACAAAAATTGTATCATTGTGCCTCCCTCTCCCCTAATTTCCGTGACCTAAAAACTACACTACCAAACCTAGTGTTTTAGTAGTGTAGTTTTTTAGAGATATATTTCTCGTTAGAGAAATAACGAGAAATTAAATTATTCTCGTTATTTCTAAAGATTGAAGCAATACTCGATCACTTTTTTAAAATGAATGTTATTTATCGAACAGCTAAGTTACAATAAACTATAAATTGATTAATTTACTTATCTAAATATTTCTTCAGTTATTCAATTATATATTTATTAATTTTAAAGTATCTATACAGAATATTGATTTAATCGGAACACTCATAACGAAGCGTAATGCCGAATAATTTAAGATAAGTACGTCATTTCCTCCTGGATAAAAATTTGTAACCTGATTGATAATATACTTCTGTAATTAATAAAAATAATCAGCTGGTAGTAAGTCGAGGGAAAACTCGTCAGCTGGTGCATTTAAATATGCTCCCGCCTAACTTCTGCGTTACACCTTTCAAGGTATCAACTGACGATCTTTCCACCGAGGTACAGTCAGCTGAAATTTATATTCATTCACAGTGGCATATACATAAGCTATCATCAGGTAAATTTTTAGTTGAGAGGAAATCATTGAATGTAGGTACCTATAAATTTTATTTTCATGTTCAAGCGACCAGCTGACGTGTAATACACCATGTTATAGTCAGCTGACTTTTTTTTCTTCAAGATATTGGATTACCTATAGTTTGACAAATTTTTAGTCAGGAGGAAATGACTAAAAAAATGTTTTCTCCGTGCGTGCATTATGATACAACTCCCTGATGCGTCTCACTAATTATCGTTCGAGAATAAATAATTGACCAAATTTTGACCTGGCTCCCGGACTACAAGGAAATATGCCGAAACTCTCATTCGCTGAAAGATAAATAACATTGATGAGACCTAATAAGCTCGAAATCCGGATCTGTAACTTCTGATGACGTATAACAGTGAAGGGGAATTATTCTCATTCTAGTGTGGCAATTCTTTTCCAGTGTACACCGAGAGAAGAGGTGATTATGCGCGGTTCGCCTGACGGCGGCGAGATTAACCAGTGTCCCAGTAATGCAACGCCTAAATAGGACATTATACTAGACAAATTACACCCTAATTCCATTATACACGGTAAAAGTTTTCGCGTAGGAGCAGACCGCGGCGGAACGGCATCCCGCTGAATTTATCGCCGAACTTCCTTAACTACTTAATAAGTAAAACAAGCTTAAGCAGAGGAAACGTAACACGACCGCAGCGCTTCAGATATTGTTGTAATTGGGCGTTCGGGCGTAAACTTTAAGTTAAACGGAGTGTTATTGTTTGCTCAGGTTAATTAACCCACCGGTGCCGGTTCGCATTCTGTCAGACTTATGGTACGTCTACACTTGCGCCTTTTTCGCGTGCGTCATCATCTTGCATCTAACGCACGCCTCAGATGTAAGTGAGGAATGCAACTAGCGCATGCGCTAGACGAGTTGAACGACGCCAATCTACAAGCGCAACCCATGAGAAATGTAGTTCCAAGGCTGTGGATTTTCGTGCGTTATACCATGCGTTTAACCTTTTAAGGACGGGGATTTTTACGTTGAAATTGGACTTTTTTTTTACACGATATTAGTACATAAAATTGAAGAATCTGTCACGTCAAGTGCCCGACAAATTTGATGGTCGAAATTTCGACCAGTCCCGTCTGGGACGGAAAGTCCCATGTTAAAAAAATTCCCAAATTTTATTTGTGGAATTAACAGTGCATTCCTAAGTAATTGTATGCGCTGAATACGAAAAAGATAATAAAAAATGTCCAGAAGACATCTCTGACCTTGAAAATTGCATTTCAAGGTTAAATCCGTTGTTTTCTGTCCGAAATGATATCTGTATGTTTTTTTATGCGTTGGATGCAGAAAAATAGTAACGTTTATTATGAAAGTCATTTGCAAGAAATATTTCAGTTTTTGCTCTCAGCATGACCCATGATCAACAGCGTGGATGTGGCGAAAATGTGATCCCTTTGGGATGCTTGATTGAGTCCCCTTGGCTCTCACTTTGGGGTGCTTGATTTGTGTGAGTCCCCTTGCCTCTCACCTCAAAATATTTGACTATGATAATGTTTCTTGTGTGTGATATTCTTCAAAACATGGTGTATACGGCACGGCAATAAAGCCCAAAATGAATCCAGTCTCACAGTCTACTAATTCAAAAAGTTTGATGCCAAACCGATTCCTTTTCAAGGGAATATACTGCTTGAATAGAAGCCTACCTTTCCACAATACTAGGCTTTCATCTATACACAGATTTTTGCCTGCTACTGAGAATTTACTTTGTAGATAGTCGATTATTGGTTTTATTTTCACTAAAGGATGTTGGGCGATTTCTGAAGTATCTTCGTTATCATGAAAATGTAAATAACGTAAGATTGCGAGATATCTATCACGAGACATTGTTTGACCAAAAACTGGAGTATGTAACAAAGGATCTTTATACCAATAATCTTTCAAGTTGCCTTTCCGAACATGGCCCATTAGAATTGAAAGGCCAAGAAATCTTTCAAATCAATCAAATCTTTCTGCTTACAGTATACCAATTTTCTGATTTCAAGGTCAAATAAAGAATTTGACCTTGAAATCACTATTTCAAGGTCAAATATGCTTTCTAAAATTGTTATTTTGTTATACGCAATACTATTGTTTTATTGTTATCGTATTCAGCGCATCAAAATACGTGGGTATACCAATTTACATGTCTAAATACCGAATAAAAAATTCGACCTTGAAATCACTATTTCAAGGTCAAATATGCTACCTAAAATTGTTGCACTATATTTTCTATATTCAAAACATAATATTATCCCCAAAATCACTCAAAAATATTATGATACTTGAGTGGTCGAAATATCGACCAGTCCCGTCCTTAAAAGGTTAATTATGTCTTCCGCAAGAGAAAACGTCTTTCGCAAATATAATGCGAAATGTGCCCGATGATGCTCCGTTAAGTACTCGAAACTTGTATGGTCGGCTGAAAGCAATAGAACTTTTAAAAACTAGATCGCATTTCAGAAGATTAAGCCAGTGAGGCTAGAAGAAGAGAGCCAGCGCCCCTAGAGGGCGCTGGAACGATCTAAACCATCCAAATAAACAGGAAATTATTCGAAGAAAGGGCAAAAGGAAATGGAGTGGCGTCCATTAATCAATCACAGCTCCACAAAAAAAATTTCGTTTGCAAGGGTCTGACTATGCATACTATATGTTTTTTGGGTCGCTAAAACCGAATCCGAAGTCCAAATTGCTCCATCAGATCCGGTTCTTTTCCTAACCTCAAAAAACAGACCTAAAACCATGGATTTCAAGATAAAAATTATATAATTTGATAAAAAATTAAGTAAAACGCACTCCCGGTACATCGCTCTTCAACGCCTCATAACTAATACTATTTGCGACAGAAAAAAATAACAGGGACATATTTTTAAAGTTTAAGACGTGCCCTTTCCGATGGTGTCCATGAAATTCCTCCAAAAAATTATTAATCATAAAAAAAGCCGTTTAAAAAAAAACACTTTTTTTTGCAAATTTTTTTTTAAATCAAATTTTCAAGGGGTTTCCGGTCTGCAACGGACCTGGAACCTCACTAACCGGTGGAATAAATGTTTGAACTCAAAGTATACGTGGTTTAAAGATCGATTTTTTCCCTTACGCGTTCAAAATGACGCATGAACTGAAAACTTTTTTGCGTAAAAATTCAAGAATTTTTTTATTAGTAAATGATGCACTTTTACAAAAAATTGTCAAGAGTATAAAGTTCTTAAGAATGCACTGGAATTTTCAAATTTTTTTGAGCAACTTTTTGGATTTTGCAAATAGTCGATTTTTGCAAAATTTAAAAAATTGCTTAAAACATTCTGAAAAAAAATTCAGTGCATTCTTTGAATGATTTTAAGAACTTTTTATTCTTGACAATTTATTGTAAATATGCATTGTTTTGGCAACAAATTTCTAAATTTCGATACTAACCCTTAAAGTACACACTGGGGTACAGCTGTACAACGACGTAATTCTTCAAATTTTGAGTATCTAAAAGTAAAGGAAACTGGTCTAGTGCGACATCTGGTTAGTAAAAAAATAATGATATACTTATTTTATTAATAAATTTTCTGATACTTTTTGGCAATAACAGGAAATACATTTTTTCCCAAAAATGTGACCCTTCATTTCCCAGAATAAATACCCTTTTTTTTTAAGTCCAATAAAGTAATATTGTTTTTCATATAGTGGCACATCAATAGAAGACTCACCTAAATTTTTAGACCTCAATACCGACAAATCAAAAAGTTATGAATTTTTTACTGAAAATACCCATTTTTTCGCTCTTCTTTGATATTTTCATTTTTTTAAAATACTTAATTTTAATATTTAGCTTTATTATCTATTCTATTTTATGAAATATACTTTCAAGAAGCTACAAATCAAAAATCAAGTCAAAATATTAAATAGTCTCATTTTTATAAAGGTTTTTTCACTGGGGTATAGGTGTAGCCAGTGTATACTTTATGAATCTGAAAATAAGTGTGTACTTTAAGGGCTAATTTGATCTTTAGAAATTTTTTTCTCGAATGCATTTTTACAATAAATTGTGAAGAATAAAAAGTTCTTAGTATCATTCAAAGAATGCACTTAATTTTTTTCAGAATTTTTTAAGCAATTTTTTAAATTCTGCAAAAATTGACTATTTGCAAAATCCAAAAAGTTGCTCAAAAATTTTTGAAAAAAAGTGCATTCTTTGAGTGATTTTAAGAACTTTTTATTCTTGATCATTTTTTGTAAAAGTACATCATTTTCCAATAAAAAAATCTCGATTTTTTACGCAAAAATTTTGCAGTTCAGGGGCCATTTTGAATGCATAAGGGAAAAAATCGATCTTTAAACCACGTATACTTAAAGTTCAAACATTTATTCCATCGGTTAGTGAGGTTCCAGGTCCATTGCAGACCAAAAACCCCTTGAAAATTTTATTTAAAAAAAATGTGCAAAAAAATCGTGTTTTCTTAAATACTTTTTTTTTCATGATTAATAATTTTTTTGGAGGAATTTCATGGACAACATCGGAAAGGGGCACGTCTTAAACTTTAAAAATATGTCTGTCAAATTTTTCCGTCGCAAATAGTATTAGTTACAAGGCGCTGAAGAGCGATGTACCGAGTGGCGTTTTCGGCCGAATCGGGTTAAGGAATATAAAAAATAGGTGATTTTCTGAATTGGTGAGTTTTTGAAAATCTCTGAAAATCACCTAAAATATTGGCGAAAAATTTTGGGGAAAATGGCCGTAAAGAAAAACAATAAAAGAAAACTGAAACTCCAAGCTTCTAATTTTTGTACCTTGAGTTTAATTGTTTTTAGCGTCAGCAGTCATCATAAGAAAACCATCGAAAAAAAAAAAATGGAAATGTTTGCTTGTTTTTTTAAAAGCTCCAAAGACATCATAAAGCTTTTTCAAATAATTTAATTCTCTTTAATTTGACCTATTCTCTAGCCCTCTCGAGCAGCATAAAAAATCTAGACTTTTATTTGGATCACGCTGTTATTGAAGTAATTTTAACCAGACAGGTTTTTGCAACGGTAAAAAAAATACCATTGCGTTCTGGGGAAATAATGGTTCCCGACGTCATAATCCTGATGATAATACGAAAAAATTCAAAGTGACGAATCGTCTCTGATAATCGATACCGCTTAATAAATTAAACACGTACGGAAAAATACTCAATTTCGTTTGAAATTCAGTAATCTCATTATCGAAGAACTGTTCACCTCTAGTACATTCCTGTCTAGTTGGTGGTAAAAGAATACAAACAAAGGTACACAGATACGTACATCGCGGCGGCATTAGAGGCTACTACGCCATTACCTTAATGAAATTACGATAATTACATTAGCGGACACTACCTGCGGTCGTTAACGCGAATAAAATTAAATAAAAAAAGGTACGGCGCTGATATTTCCACAGGATAACCGGTCGCTTAACCGCGGAAATATACGCACTAATCGCATTAATTTACAAATGAATTAGCTTCCTTTTTCCCGAAGGAAATAAAATGAGCAATTGAAGTAATGAAATGGCGAGTTAACGGAGGGCGTTGGCGAACAGCTGACGGTGGCAATGTGTGAAGGGAATATACCGAAATATTAGCATGTCTCCAGAGTGAATATCTCCAACAGTTCCAGGCTACTAATGAACTATTTTTTTGAAATTAGTCCCGGACTGATATCGTTAAATGTTAAACTTAATTTCGTTAAGGATTTATACTACCCAGGCGCACTGAAAAATGCAGCTTATTTTGGGAATTTTTTTTCGATACCTATGTAATGGATCAAAATAAAATTTTGACACTTGATTCTATGGCTACTAATGTATACAAAAGTATTTTGACTTTCATTTACTCCAGGTAACATGAAACTTAAAAAAAAATTTCTGGAGAAGGAAATCGGCGTTCACTGTAGCAGTCTTGGTAGACCACCTAGGAACAAAAACAAAACTGTCTGTCTTCTTAATCTACATTGGTTTTTCATTGGAAGTACCCAAGATTTTATTTTTTCAAAATTCACAAATTGACATCGCTTTTATTTTTTTTTCATTTTTTTTTTTCTTAAATAATCGACCTTAGATTCTTTATTGCAAATTTAATTATTTATCAATCGCAAAAATCGTGTCTACTTCTACAGATAACACAGCCACACAAAAAAAAATTCTGACCTGGAGGTCTCACTATGTGTACTATATATTTTTGGGGCCGCTGATTCCGAATCCGGGGTCAGTTTCGTCCCAGCACGTCTGGGTTCGGCATAACCTCATAAAACACCCTCAAATTTGCTATATCCGTTAAAACCACAAACCCTATTGCTCCGAAACTTCATAATCCTATAATACATTAACCAACTGACTCCTCACCCTAATAACTCCATAACCCCATAGCCACATAACCCTAAAACCCGGTAAAAAAAAGTTTCTGACGTGGGGTCTGACTATGTGTACTGTACTGACCTCAAAAAGAACTCTGAAATTCACCATATCCGTAAAACCACAAACCCTATGGCTCTTAATCCTCATGATAGTATAATACAATAACACAATAACCCCACAACCATATAACCCCACAGCCACATAACCACATAGCCACAGAACTACATAAATTTATTTATTTATAGATTTCTTTATGGTGTATATTTGCTTGAGAACTGTAAAATCTGTTTCATTGTGAGATATTGTGTTACATGATTACATCATCGAGTTGTAGGGTTATTTAGTTATGTTGCTATGTGGTTATGTGGCTGTAGGGTTATGTGGCTGTGGGGTTATTGGGTTATTGTATTATAGTATCATGAGGATTAAGAGCCATAGGGTTTGTGGTTTTACGGATATGGTAAACCAAAACTAGTGGCCACGTATGGCGACAACGCCCGTAGTTTGGCAACATGCAAAATATGGTTCGCGCGCTTCCGATCTGGCGACTACAGCATCAACGATAAACCACGATCTGTTAGCCCACCTCAACTGGATATCGAGCGCTTGCGTACAACTGTTGAAGCAAATCCGTATGGAACCACACGAGAGATGGCACGATAGTACGTGAACTCAAAACGCTAGGCAAAATCCAAAAGTTGGGCAAATGGATACCACGTTTATTAAGCAAAGCCGATCGCCAGCATCGAAGTAACATTTGCACACAACCTCTCTCCCGCAGTCGTCATCTTGACTGGCCGAACAATCTCTTTGATGGTGAATAGCGGCTGCTTTTTTCGTTTCACAATCGCGTGAGTTCTGAGAACGTGGTATCCGCATACAGTTATACAGCCAGATGGCGCTTACGTTTTAAATGAAATTCCTCCTGTTTCTAAAATAAATAAGCATATTTGAACACATCAGCAAGCTCAATATTTTTTGAATCAACCCGATATTATACGATTACTTCCGCATACACTCGAACAAAGACCCGTTTTTTTAGAACGTATTTTAAAAATAGACGAAAATAACAGGGCAAAAATCATAACGCAAGGTAGGAACGTAAGTTGCGACATATGATAAATGTATGTGCACTGAATATGTAAGGATACGATTCCCAACTTACTGAATGCACACATAACTCTCCCGACGGCTGCAGGGGGATTTATAAGGACGAATACCAGGAAACTTTCCCGTTGTGAAATAGAAAAACGTAAATATATTTCGAACAATGCACAAAAATCGTCGTGAATGTCTTTTATCGAAGAGGTTTTCTAAAAATCATGTTATTAAAGTCCGGTTCATAATATTATACATTATTGTAAAGTGGAATGAAAAACAAATATCATGTAAAAATAATCGATAGTGAAAAAACTTTACAAAAAATACGATAAAAAATAATCACCAGTAAAAAATAATCGTAACCCTGTATGGGTTACGATAAAGAAACAAATCGGCTTTTTGTATGGAATAATGCCTATACTTGACAAAGTGCTACGTGTCTATAATTATATGCAAGCCTATTATAGAGACATCCAAAAAAAAAACGTCATCAAAGTTGGCCGAGAAAAAAAGACGTATTTCTATTTTTAATCGAATTTATAACCGTATTTACTTGTCAAGACTGGCACATCATATGACAGCCATTGTTTATTTTACAAATTGTGACAGTCACTTGTCAAAAGTTTGACATAACCAAAAAGCTTAGACATGACCGCTATTTCCATATCTCTCGTTCATAGCCAGAGTTGATGACGTTTTTTTTTTGGACGTCTCTATAGAAATAATATGGGCATGTTTCAAATGTTACACTTCAATTTTTTAAAACGAGTGACTGTCTACAGGAAAATGGTGGTAAAATTCAGCATATATTGACATAATTGATTTCTGTTATACTGATTTATGATTTGATAATGGTCTTAACTTTTAATTTATGTAATGCTGATTGGATATTTTTTCCTTATTTCTTTTTTGCTTATTATTCAATTAAGTTGGGTCAGAATTTCTCAAACGTATCACCTGAATTACGTGAAAATTCAAATTTGATCGTCTTTGCATTTTTTCCATAGGCGTTGACAGTGCAAACGATTTAGCAAAAAAAAAATGTTTTGTTACAGATATAAACAATTGAGGTTTTTTATAATTTTTTTTAAATATTCATTACGGACGATCTAATTAACCAATATTTACGATATAAACGTAATTGTAATTGCCACAAATTACAATTCTAACCCAGTTTTCTTATTTTACTGTACCTTCTGTTAACCCGTTTCGGCCGAAAACGCCACTCTCGGTACATCGCTCTTCAGCGCCTCATAACTAATACTATTTGCGACAGAAACATTTGATAGGGACATATTTTTTGAAATTCAAGACGTGCCTTTTCCGATGGTGTCCATGAAATTCCTCCAAAAAACGATTTTTTGCACATTTTTTTTTTTATCAAATTTTCAAGGAGTTTCCGGTCTGCTATGGACCTGGAACCTCACTAACCGGTGGAATAAATGTTTGAACTTTAAGCATACGTGGTTTAAAGATCGATTTTTTCCCTTATGCGTTCAAAATGGCACCTGAGGTGCAATATTTTTGCGTAAAAATTCAAGAAATTTTTCTCGAAAAGAATGCAGTTTTACTATAAATTGTCAAGAATAAAAAGTTCTTAAAATCACTCAATGTATGCACTAGAATTTACATATTTCTTTAGTCATTTATAAGACTGTAAAATAAGATAGATGCCTAGATACATACCTACATTTACAAAATTTACCTAATCAGTTGAATAAAAGAAGTTCGTGTTGCCGAAAAACCATGATATAATTTTTTTTTTCAAGAGAAGAAAGAATTTCTAAATTAGTTGATCTTGAATGAAAATGAAATTGGCGTGAGTACTTTTTTAAGGGAAATGGATAAGAATGTTACGTAAAATTGAGCACCCTGTACGAGAATATTATCTGAAACACATAGAGTTGATTAGATATAAGCTATTAAATAACCATACCAAATTAGAATATCCTGGATAAAGCCGTTGCACTCTTATTTTGAAAATCGTTGAAACTCCACCCCATGAGGGGGCTGCATTTCGGAGGGGTACATTTTGTCGTAGAGGTAAGTTGGGATAAATAGTATTATTTCTATATGTCATAAATCCGTGGTAGGACGTTGACCATATAATTTACCGGCACCCTGTATAATCGCAAAATTACAATTCTAAATGCTATTTGAAACCAACAGTTGAATACAATCCTCCAGCTTTGCGCTTCAAAATAAATCATAACGGTCTCTTTTTTAACTCCGCTATCTATAACCAACCATTTTGGTACATTCGATATCACAGCGCACCCCCACTTTTAGTCCACCGCTGGCGCGGCGTAGGTTTTTATTTACGTATTTTGGTTAGGAGGTAGAATAACACAAAGACTGTGCGCTCTCAAATCACAACACACGACGTGGGAGAAATCCCCGGTCCGCTCCACAGCTATTTTCAGGTAATGCACGGAAAACGGAATAATGATTACCTAAAAAAACAAGCTAAAAATGAACGACTGGAGAGGGAGACAAGATACGCAGAATTCTGTGAATGGACAATATTTATTTTATCTCCGATTCATTCCAGATTTTTTTAGATATTCGAGCTTTGTTGCCCATCATTTATTATTACGGGAGTTGTAACTATCGTACTGCCACAATTTTATTATTATTATTATTATATTATTTAATTTTCCAGAAAATTAAATAATAAATTAAAAACAAAAATGTTTTTTAAAACACAAACTTTTATTTAAATGCTCTAAAAAGAAGAAAATAAACTTTAAATTGAATCAAACCAATCAATTTATTAAATTACACAATTTATATGATATAAAAGCTTGTCACGAGATTTACTTGTGTAGATGTATTTACCTATTTTATAAAATACATACTTTTTTCTCTTATATTTTCTTATGTCAAGATCAAGTTACATAATTATTACGTTCTTGTTTATCTACACAAGTAAATCTCGTGACAAGCTTTTATATCATATACATTGTGTAATGTAATAAATTGATGGGTTTGATTCAATTTAAAGTTTATTCTTATTAGAGCATTTAAATAAAATCTTGTTTTAAAAAAAATGTGGTAATTTATTTTTTTATTTTTTAGTTATCGTCGTGTTTTTGTATCTAAATTTTTCTCAACCTGTTCATACTATCCCTAACCTATACCAAGTTATAACTCTTTAAAATTTATATGGTGGCCATCTTGTTTTTCGCCATATTGAATTTTTATCACCGCCGCTAGAATTTGCCTAGGGTATAGGGCACTAGTACACCATCTCCTTGAAGGGTTGTACGCAGACGTCAGTTTATTCGTATTCTTCTTAGCAAACCCTTTCATTTGATACCCACATTATGGGAGTGCTTAAAAATAACTAGTCCGCCATCTCGGACGTTCCGCCATATTGGATTTAGAGTAGTCATTTCATTATTTTTTTCGTATTCTTCTCAGCAAACCCTTTCATTTGATACCCATATCATGGGAGTGCACAAAAAATAACTAGTCCGCCATATTGGATTTAGAGTAAATTCATTTTATTTTCTTATTTCTTCTCAGCAAACCCTTTCATTTGATACCCATATCATGGGAGTGCGCAAAAAATAACTATTCCGCCATCTTAGACCGTCCGCCATTTTTAATTCAGAATGACATAACTTAGATAACCATGCATTGTCATCTTAGCTAAACGTGTATGCAAAATTTCATCTCAATCGGTTGAGGATAACTACTTTAAAATGCAGTTGCAAGATTTGACCCGAACATACATACAAACAAACAAACATACATTGCAAGTTAAATACAAGCTTGTAAAAAATGATCGATTGGACCGAACTCTGAAAGGCGTCTCTAATTCAATTTGAGACGCCTTCCATACATACATAAAACGATTTCACAGAACCGCCTCTCACAAAACGATTTCACAAAATCAACAGCTATTCTCAAATCAGTAGTAAACCTAAACTATACATTGTGTCGAAATCGTCAAGAATGTAAATCACCGCCTGGTCAACTTAACAAAACAAGAGCGACTCAGCGACACCTCACCACGTTGCGGAATTCTCTCGAGCTTTCCGCGGCCCATCGAGAAAAATGCTCAAATATACACGCACCGGCCAACAGGGTATACAGGATTTAGGACTACTATTGGAATAGGTGAGTAAAATGAAAAAAGAAATGGCTGTAAAAAGCAGTTACAGAAAAAAAAACACGGACGTGAAAGAAAAATCGACCAAGACCGAAATCCTGAAAGATGTCCAATCGACAATCTGATGAGACACCGAAAATCCAAAATATTTATTTAGAAACTGATCGAAGTCCATGAGTGTTTTCGACATTTGGATCAAAGATGGACCCCTCCATCCAAATAACCCCTTATTTAAATTTTATAAAAATCAGTATCAGTTGCTAAAAATTTTTGTTGGACACCTAACACGATTATTCGCCTTGGCATTGAAAATCGGCATGTCTCATATCTGATATTTATTCTCAATATTGAAGTAACTGAATATTCTAAAGTGAAATTATAAAAAAAAAACAGTTTTGTATAGATGTTATTAGGTATTTCTTTTTTTGCGCACTTTTAACGAAAAGGGGTCATGGAATCCCTAAAAAATACGACAGAAAAACAAATTTTCTAGCATCTGTCATTTACCATTTGTTATATGTTTGAGATTTGTCACATTGTTGTCGAAAACAGTAACAGTACTTGAAAGAAAATCGTAATATTGCTAGTCTGCAAATAATCGTATACAGCACATATTTTAATTTTTAATAATTAAGTGTTAATCAAATTGGTACTATTGGTCAAATTTAATGAATAACAGTGATGATGCCTCACATTATATCCAAAATCTTCCTACACACCACCAGAGTTAAGTTGAGGAAGTTGCTCAATTCAGGGAATTGAGTATACAAGTGAGTCACCACCAGCATTTCAAATCATTTTTTGGCCTTTGCATTATAATGTTATCATAAATAGTAATCTTCATGGCAACATAAACATTAATAAATAATTATTATTAAGGTCTGAAAACTGAGTAGACTGACAATGTTTCATATTTTTGCTTGATTTAATTGAGGTAAGCGAAAAACTTACATTTTCTTCATGAAACCTGTGAACACCTTGTATTGTATTTTATGTAAAGAAAAATTGCGACTTACCTCGACGCACGCAACAGTCCGATTGCATCCTCGTAGTCTCCACTCCTCAACTTCCTCTGGACGCTTTTCATCGCGTCCGCCCTGGAAAACAAAAAAAGGGAAAATAAAAACGTCAGCTGAGCCAGAATTTGCTTAGTGTAATAATAGTGGCGTCTGTGAGTCGGACGAACATTGATTTCTCGGATTTACCCGGATCGAGAGTACCGCTGATATAAAAAAAAACCTATCGGGGGTGAGTTTTGACCGGTGGAGGGGTTGGTGGGGGTCGGAAGTTATCTTTAACACCACCACCGTGCTCAGCATCCTGGAAAACGGGGGAAAAGACTTTTTTTACAAGGAAATGATGTAAACATTTTGTCGCTGATATAAAAAAAAATAAATAAAAAACCAACCCTCCGCGGTTGAGTTTTGACTGGTGGAGGGGTTGGTGAGGGTCGGAAGTCATCTTCAACACCACTAGCGTGCTCAGCATCCTCGAAAACGGGGGAAAAGACTTGAAAGAAATGATGTAGGGGGTGGTTTTTGGCGGTTTGGGGGGGTTGAGCAATCCCAAAGAGACATTCTGACACCGTCATCGCGTTCAGCATCTCGAAAACGGGGGGGGGGGAGGTACTCTCGATCCGGGTAAATCGAGATCATTTTTTCAGGGTTTTTTCCGACTCACAGATGCCACTAGTAGGGATAAGGGCGAAGGTATAGGGAATTCAAATAAGCGTTACGCCACCTGATGGTCGCTCAACAAAACAATTACTGTACCATTCTTTATTGAAACGTTCGTTGGTTTATATTTGTGTGTTGTACCATTAAAAATTAAAATAATCCTTTTGTAATGAATCAGTATTGTTGGGTACCTCGCTGTTTGTCCTAGATTAAAAAGAATCCCATTTAACATTTCTTATACCTCATGAAGAAATAAAACATGAAGTTGCCGTGGTGCATAAATTTGTTGAAAAGGAAAGCATGAATAGACACAAGACTTGGATGGGCAAAATATAATTCTTGTCTGTTTCAGCCGAGGGTTTAAAACAAGCGGAATATATTGAAAAAACTACAGTACATTCAAGGAAATCACCTTTCCAAAAGAACATAATGGAGGAAATTATCATCCAGAACTCTTCGAATGATAAAAAAAATCGATATGAAAGATTGAGAAGACTCGGTTTGATGTTCAACATTCTATTATACTTAAAAATACAATTAACAGTTAAACAATTTCATAAAAAAAAAAAAACACCAAATACCTTATGGTTTTACTTTTTCAAAATAAACCTATCCAACTTAAAAACGTGCCTTGTTTATTCTTATCTTATTTCTATCAAAACCAAAAATCAATACACAACCAATAAAATTATGCCAACAACTTATAAACAATAAATCTTGATATATATATTATCACAAATTGTGTCTTAAGGTACAAAATAATAAAACGCAGCACAAAAATCAAAACATAAAGCAACCGATTGAATATAAACATATTAAACACGATGTAGCAACAGAGAAGTAATGGTAAACAAATTTGTTTCGTTTTATAATACAAAAAATATTTAAGATCTCTCAATCGAGATTAAGTACACGTAGGAAATTTCAAATGCAAATATTTCGAAGACGGTTAATCCTTGCGACTCCAACAAAGTGGACCTTTTTTTACGTAAAAAATGTAGAAGAATCGATGTCTTTAATAGTCAAAGCGATGCAGTGAACCGCAAAATAGTTGTGTCCTTTGAAACAAGCTCGATGTGCTATAGGTGGCGCCCTCTATTAGTGGCGTCAAATGTATGAAAGAATTTAACTTTCTCGCCTCAAAAACCCCCGAATCTCTAATTTCGTGCCATTATTCCTATTTATTCAGAATTTATCGAAAAACAAGGAAAACCAAATTTCAACTTTGACACCCTGTATTTTGGTTATTATCAACTTTTGGAGTAAGATATGTTTGTTTAATTACTAGTATTTTGAAATGAGAAAGATGTGGTTTTGATGTGTAGTATTAATTAGAGGACACCCTGTATATTCCAGAGCGCCGGGGCACTACCTCATACCACATACCATGAACTATCGAGTCAGGAGCCCGAGCGCTTGGGGTGGAGCAACATTTCTTTCATAATACCGTTTGTGAAGAAAACCAACTTTTCGAGGAGGCTGAAGGTTTATTATATGCACTTGGAATCGTTGATTGATCGGTAAGTCACTAAAACTAATAGTTTTAATGTATTGCAACTTTAAACGCCATTATTTCGGAACTGTATTTTCAAAAATTGCTCATGCTGTAACTCAAAAAGTTATTGATCGATTTGGTTGATTGAGATTTTTTGTCTATATTATTATCGGAAGGATATACCTAAAGTTTTAAATATATCGCGTAATTGCATTTTTTTTGGGATAAAAATTATCGAAAAAATGTACTATAAAGCCAGTATTTTGTTAAAAAAAAAAAAGAAAAAATATTTTTTCTACTCTTAAAAGTTGTAATAAAATTATGTCAAAACTTTAAAGTGGTGTGATTATTTTATCACCTTTAAAAAAAATCATAAAAAAAAGACTCCTTTTCGGGCGTCCAAAGGGTTTTTCTCCCTTAAATATAAAGAAAGAAGAAAATAAGGAAAAAGGAAATCAGCGTTCCAAATTGTGCAAGGAGTGGTTAAGGGGGGGGGGCGTAAAGTTTGCATTTATTTGATTTTCTGAATGGAGAACCTTTCAAGAATATTGTGTGGAAATTTGAGATGAATCGGAGCAAAACTAACGAAGATACAGCGGTTTAAGCAACCGCGCCTCATACATGACTCAGCAGCACCCGAGCGCGCTATTGTTACCTCACAGCTGCTTCGCAAGGCAGGATTTGTCGTAGACAGGAGCAAAAGGATGCTGTAGACATCATCGATGATAGCAACATCCTTTATGGACCTGGCATCGATGATTCAGTGTGAGGTAAGCCGATAAAACTCGCTTATGAACGAACGTTTTATTCCAAATTTTTTAGTGTTCAAAACTTTACAGCGTTTTTCCCACAACTCGCGTTTTTAAAGTCGGTGTTCCATAACTTCAAAACTACTGCACCGATCCTTTTGAAATTTTGAACACTATTTCTACACATAATTTACGAGGTAACGCTGGATAATTTTTTTTCAAATTTGTTAATATTTTTTATTTTACAGTAACAAATTAGCCGATTATTTTCGCAAAAATCGCGTTTTTCACTTCAAAGTGTTCCCAAAAAGTGAAAAATAGAAATTTCAAAAAAACCCTCCCAGCGTTACCTGGGGAAAACGATTGTCTAACGAAAGAACTTTGATTTTTTTATTTAAGATGATCCAACACCGAGTTATGATGAACACCGCAATTGTACTTTTTTCCGAGACGCTTCCGAATAATTGCTGTCTGTCATTACCGTATTTTTTAATATTTTTTTCATGAAAATTTGACACGATATTCGTCGAATGTTATACTTTTAATGTGCCATTGGTTTTAATAAATAGATTTTAACTGTCGTCAAAAAAAATCACAAAAATGTGCCTTTTTTGCCCGTATTAACGCTACCCCCCCCCCTAATAAAACTGATTGTGAGACGGTTTTATCTCACCCCGGTCCATACCGAGGTGGATGAGGGGAGAAAATATGAGGAATGAGGTGGTCATATAATTGTCGCTTTTAATGCACGGACGCACACTTCACACGCCATGTGTTCCGAATTAAGGGTTATTTTTATTCTCGCGCTTGTAATTTTTTTATTTTTTTTATATATACACCCCATTAACGGTGTACTTCCTTCCACCACTTGGAGAGATATTAATAAAACACGCTCTGCATAAAACAGGGATGAAGCGTGAAATACAAGTATCCGCCTGTACGAGGGAAAGTGTAGAGAGGAGTGGTCCAGAAGTACGCGCTTAATATACAGCCGCTACATACAAACTGTATCCCTTGATGTTAACAGATAGTAAAACAGTAAGTACCTAGTTGCGGTTAGCCATAAATGTATTGGATAGTGACTTCTATGAGGTAATGTCACGTAATGTCTTGAAACTTAATTACGCCCAATTTAGAAAATCCCCATGCCAATTGGTTAAGATCAACGGACGCTATCAGTATAACAGATTTTTTTATTTGATATTATACAAAACGATATGCTGTAATTAGTGTCAATATTATTATATCAATATTATTATAGTATTTAATGATGAATATATGATTAATTCTGGAAACATTATAATTGCAAAAGTGCAAATACTCATAATAATGTATAGCTCAGAATGTCACACAATAGTTGGTCTACCATGCAGAATATCCAACGAATTATAGTCACCTACTAATGAAAAAAGAATAAAAAAATTTTCTAATCTTCGCCTTATTTCTCATTCAGTCAGTAAATTATGTAAATATTGCTGCAAAATGTTGCTGTAGTGAAAATTACATTTTCGTTTCATTATTGTAAACCCTTGTATGAATAGTTTCATGAAAATATTTACTTTTATCCCACGTGGCTTATAGAACGTCAAACATAGAAAATATCACACCTAAAGGCTACGAAAGGCTATAAAATCTAACCTCTAATCTGTTAAAAATTATTATAATACATCTCTTTAAGCATTTCCTCTAAGAACCAAGGAAACAAACCTCAAACCAAAAAATACGGACAAACCAAAGCTGGAAAACAGCATAACTTTATTTTGGCATGTAAAAAGTTTTTGTATATAAAAGTAAAAAGTTTTGGCTATAAAAAAATTCAAATTAATGTAAACTAATAAGACAAATATATATTTCATACTAACTTTCTTAAGGGAAGCTAAGTTTAGTTGAACTAAGTTTCAAAGCAAGTTGAGTTAACCTAACTACAGAGCACCAAAAGTAACTTTGCCTCCGCGAAATGCACACTAGACAAAACCTGAAATTGGGTCCGGAGTTCATTTCTGTTGCATTTTGAGAAGTACCATAGGATGAACAATTATTTGTTTGGGAGTACCTCTGCGTGTATGTTGCGATATGCTATCTGCATGTCTTTAACATTGTAAAATTAGTGTTTATTTTAAATTTGTGCAGTTTATTTAAAAACATATATATAAAATTCGTATTATCTAACTGCCTAATCCTAGTATTTTAGAATTTTTGCCATATTCCGAACGAACTTCTCGAATTCAGAAATAATAAGAAATGCTATTAACGTTTACCAAGACATTAATAAATTTTACACTATTCGAGGTTATCGATAAGATGTACCGCTATTATTATTTACTATTGAGTTTGTTAGGCCATAAATCTTTAAAAAGTATTCGTATATATACACGGTGTCAATTTGAAAACGAACAGCATTTAATATTGCCTAAACTAATGACAGTATCAAAATTTGGCGAAACACGTCAATTTACATATCAAGGGGGACAACTTTTGAGGCATTTTTTTTGTCGTATTACTTTCAACCCCCTAACCCCCAGGGCACCTACCCCTAAAATTTTTAAATGGCAACCCCTATTTCTTTTGCCATTTTTGAGTTTCTTGTACAATTCTAGATAAGCCATGTTTCTTTTTTGTCAACATTTTTTGTTAAAAATTTGTAGTAAACCTCAGGAATGTGTAGAATGTATTTAATTTAAGATTTTTTTTATTGGAATATGATGACTTTTACAAAAAATTGTCAAGAATAAAAAGTTCTTAAAATCACTCAAAGAATGCACTGGAATTATTATCAAAATATTTTAAGCGATTTTTTTAAATTTTGCAAAAATTCACTATTTGCAAAATCCAAAAAGTTGCTCAAAAAATGTCAGTGCATTCTTTGAGTGATTTTAAGAACTTTTTGTTCTTGACAATTGTTTGCAAAAAATGCATCCTTTTCCAATAAAAAAAGATCAGAAATTAATCCACACATTCATGAGGTTAACTACGAATTTTTGACAAAAATTTTGACAAAAAAAGAAATATGGGACTTATCTAGAATTGTACAAGAAACTCAAAAATGGCAAAAGAAATAGGGGTTGCCATTTAAAATTTTAAGGGTAGGTGCCTTGGGGGTTAGGGGGGTTGAAAGTAATACAACAAATGCCTCAAAAAGTTGTCCCCCTTGATACGTAAATTGACGTGTTTCGCCAAACTTTGATACTGTCATTAGTTTAGGTAATATTAAATGCTGTTCGTTTTCAAATTGACACCGTGTATATACATAGGTAAATAATACTTGAAATGCTTCTGTCACCGATTGTATATCACCGGTAACATCTGCGTAATATATTTCGGGTATGGTGGTTCTAAATCGTACTACGTTCGTTGTGGGTAATTCGCAAGCAAATCTGTTGTGGATGTACTGTACTTTTATATTTTCCATCGACTTTAATCATCTACTACTAATTCCTAAGTTGCCCTAGGAATAAATTATAGTTTAAAAAAACTAAAAAAAAAACACGCTTTAATGGCAAACCGAACTAAAAAAGTAGAAAATAATTTTTTAAGTATCAAGAGCTTGTGTTACAGCAATAGAAAATTCCAACAATCAATTACGACTAATTAATTTGGAATAAGATTAAAATAAAAATTAAATTATTAATAAAATAATTCAATTATAGTAAAAAAAGCGTGGGGTGCTTGATAGTAAATGTTACAATTATTTCAGTAGGAGCTGTTTATAATATTAAAGTCATTGTGAAAATATAATAAATTGCACCCCACGCTTTTTTTACTATAATTGAATTATTTTATTAATAATTTAATTTTTTATTTTAATCTTATTCCAAATTAATTAGTCGTAATTGATTGTTGGAATTTTCTATTGCTGTAACACAAGCTCTTGATACTTAAAAATTATTTTCTACTTTTTTAGTTCGGTTTGCCATTAAAGCGTTTTTTTAGTTTTTTTTAAACTATAATTTATTTTCTTAATTTTTAGTCTCAAAACGATATCAAAAGTAATTATATAAAAAAAATTTTCTCAAAGTTCTTGTATCATTCTTGTTTTTTACTTTCCAATTTATTAATTTACGAAATTTTAGATATTCAAAACTTCAAAATTTTCAAATTCAAAATTCTTGCCAAAATTTTTAAATTAAAATGTCTGAATTAAAAATTTTTCCAAAATTGTTAAATTTTCAAATTTTTGAATTGAAAATTTTTTCCGAAAATTTTTATTTGAATTTTTTTTTTAATTGATCAAATTTTTATTTATTTCTAAGTTTTTTATTTTTATTTTATTATATGATTCTATAATCCAAAATTTTGTATTTCGAATTTTTTTTTATTTTAAAATGTCAATTTTTTTAAAACATTTGTATTTCTACTTTTTTTCAAAATTATAAATTTTAAATTTGGAATACTGTATTTTTAAAATTTTCTTGATTAAAATTTATCGTTCAAAAATTTTTGAATTGCAAAAATTTATTTTTCGAAATACATTTTTTTTGACAATTTTTTCATTTTTTTTTTCAAAATGTTTAAATTCAAAATTTCTGTTAAATTACAGTTTCGTTTCCGTTCCAAGTTTTTCAATGTAATTTACAATTTATCTTGAAGGTTATTGATTTAAAATTAATTAAGAAAGTTATTTATTAACTATTCCTATTATTTTTTCCGCAAAATTAAAATTATTTCAAAAAAACTTAGTGTGGTCCATTGTAATACGTTTGACTTAATAATGTAATCATTTCAAAATACATGTAGAAACATTCCGTAGTGACATCTATGGTACCACAATCGTACTAAGTGTGGTCCATTGTAATACGTTTGTAACCACCTATTATAACGCCTCATAAAAACAGAAAAACTGCATGTCTGTAGTTATAATGCAGCGTCAATAAGTTTTTCACGAATCGACATGACACTCCCCAATCGTAACAGCCTATGTGGCTGAGACTCGCCCGTCATAGTAAAGACACGACAATTCTAATCGATCCTTCCTTTTATCGTGCCTTTCTGAACACCTGAGATCACCGGTTAACTCATACTCATCATCTCGTACAAGATATTGCAGAAACATAAATATATCTGACTGCATAGGGAAATATACAGATAAAGTAAACAAACTATGCACCGTTGTTATCCTGAGCGCTTGCAAGACGCTCAAGAAAATGTTATTGAACAATATCAATAAAAAAAAATTATTCTCAAATATGGCGAATGCGCTAGTGATTATTAGTTCAATTCTAAATAGTTTCTTTTTTTTATCCTGATGATTCTAGTCAGGACATTAGAACAAAGTTATAAAATAATTGTATTGTCATCAGTCCTCGACCCCTGTGCAAATTTTCAAGCTGATCAGACTTCTGGAAATTGGTAAAAATTACGCTGAAAGATTCCGTTAAATACATACATACATACATACATACAGGTGAAGCTAATATAAAGCGTGTAAAAAAGCGTGTAAATAAAAAAGACGTATTTCTATTCCATCTTAAATTTATAACCTCATTTAATTTTATTGTCAAAGCTGTTGCATTATATGACAGCCATAATTTATTTTACAATTTTGTCTTGTCAAAAGTTTGACATAACCGAAAATCTTCGACTTGACCGCTATTTCTACCTCTCTCGTTCATAGTCAGATTTGATGACGTTTTTTATGTCTATATAAAGTAATTATATATGTATACAATTACATAAAAATTATTCAAATAAGTATAATTCCACATTATTTTTTATTCACGTACTTTAATTAAAATCCGTCATCCGTCAAATGCTCGTATTAAACAGCCGTTAGCGCCCCTGATATAAAACGGGCTAATTGAATTAGTGACAAAATTCATTGCTAATTGGCAGAACCGTAGGTATGTTCACGTGGAAAATTTATTCCGGCGTAATCAGTTTTGACCAAATTAGTTGTAATGAAAAACTTGAACTGTTTTCCGGGGTAATCGAATCAAAAATAAGTAAACAGAAATAACCGGACCTTATTAAGCGATTTTAATTTCAAGAGAAACACTGTGGATTTGGTAATAAATGGTACGTATATCGAAATATGTACAAAAATAACTTGAGTACCTATAACCTTCTAAGATGAATGGTTCCATTATCCTAGTTGACTTCAAAGAAAATAAAAACCTATGTTCGTCATCAAAAACGTGTTTAAGTTATAGAGCTCGCTGATGCCAGATTGTTATAAAATTATTCAGTATTTAGAAATAATTTTGACTAGCATATGGATGGATTCTTTGTGTTTGTTTATTGTTAAATAACTTATTTTTTCAACACTAAGAAGAGAAATGATTTTAAAAATTCATGTCATTTAAAATACATTGGTTGGTTAATAAATATCCAAGTACACAGAAAGAGTACAGGAAAAATTGGTAGTAGAAGTTACTAAACATGTTTTTTTAATGGGAGGAAAAAAGAGTAGAAGAAGGCACGCGGAAGTTTTGAAATTAAAAACAAATTAAAGATTTTCTCACAAACAAATATTACGGTTACAAATAGTACAGCGTAGTTTTTTGTACATAAATATCATAAGTGTTTTAAATAGCGCTTATATTTAATGCAACAGTATTCGTAACCCTCTTGATATGCTTTGTAAGTAATTTTTAAATTTCATTGTTTTTTACTTTAACCGTAGAAGCATTCAAGTTTAGGGCTACTGCTATGTTACACGCCAAAATAATATATTGGACCGTAGTTCTAATCAATATTTTAATTTTATATGTAAAATACCTTTCTAACAGCTGTTAAGGGTGGCATGGACAATAATTGTCTCGTCATTTTTCAAAATAGCGTATCAAATATGTTACTAAGTCTTGGCAGCAGATGTTTAACAGTTTAAGGAATTGTTTTAAAAGTTCAAAAACGAAACAAACCACTATGAAAGCCAATGTAAGGTTCAGATAATTTCGAACTGTCAAGTAATACAACACAGCAACTGCGGAACTGCTGCCAACTGCATAACAACGAATATCAAGCGCGAAATTTAAAATTCAATAAAACATCCCATTATAGTTTTAATTTCAATATAATTGAGTGGTGTGGCATCACTGCGCCATCAGTGACATCCATCGCTTTTTATTTTGACCCACATAACTGTTCTTTTTTACACTCAACATCCACATTTCCGAACTTTTACGTTCCGCAGACTTCCACATTTCCGAACTCGCGTCACCACGAGATTACCGAACTGCTGGCGCATGCGCAAAGGGTTTTTCTGGCTCATTCTAGTACTTTTCTTTGTTTTTCGAGGTTTTTATGCAAATGTAATACATACATACATGTGTACATGTTAATAAAAGAACGTTTTTCTAAACAAAAAAAAAATGTCAAAGGAGAGAGTGATGCAGGTAATTATTTTGTAATTCATAGTAAAGGTTTGTTTTATTGAACATTTTGTTGACGTAACCTATAATAATTTAAAACTGAAATGAAAAATGATGAGAAAATATGTATTTTTAAGAAAACCGTGATACAAAACAAATATTATTGTACTGTTTATTTGTAGAGAAAAGAGCCTGTGAAGAGGCTAACCTTGGAGCAAAAGCTGGATTTGATAAATCACGCAAAAAATGGTGTTAAAAATGTTGATCTATGTAAGATGTACAATATTTGTAAATCGTCAGTGGCAGAAATTCTTGGAAAAAAAGGAATTTACTTTGAAAAAAAACTGAAAAAAAAAGACGAAAATTGAGTGGACGGATTGACACAATAAAGTGCACCGGTACTTATGATACGCCATTTGAAAGAAGTGTTTTTCACTGGTTTGTGCAAAGAAGAACTCTTGTCTCAGGTGTTTTGTTTGCTGAATTCTGACAATCGAAATGTTTGATAACAATCGCATTATTGTGTTTACATTTTTTTCTCATTTCAAATTTCGCGGTTTTTTGTCGTCAACCAATCAGCAACAAGTTCGGTTATGTGGAAGTACAAGTTCGGAAATATCGTGAGAAAAAAGTTCGGAAATATCGTGAGTTCGGAAATTTGGAGTTCGGATATGTGGATGTTGAGTGTATATGTATTTTACACCCATATGTGTTTGTGATGTACGTATTTTCTGTGTATATGCTATACGATAAATAAATATTAATAGAAAATAACACAGTGGCGGCTACTACTTAATTATTCTATTCTATTCTATTCTATATTAAAATAATGGGTGGCAACATGTGAAAAAAAATTGATATAGGTATCTTACCGTTGTTTGTAGAAATGTATTTGTTAATTTAAGAAATCAGCTCGCGTGTCCTTATTCAAAGTTCACAAAAATGTTAATCGCCTTTTCATTAAAGTCCCGGATTTGTTTCACACAAAATTTAATACAATTAATTATTTGGTTTAAAATATGTCTGTTTTTATCCACATTTTCATTGTGACTTCTTATATTTTCACGATAAGCACTATCAAGCTGTTGCAATATGTCTACCTTTCCCAACACACTAAAATCTAAGATGTTATGTAAATGTTTTTCATTGTAGCTAGCATGTTGCTTAGGTCGTTCATTTAAATGTTTTAAACCACTCGCCCCTTCTCGAGTCCATGCACTTTGGTTGCCACCCATCACTAAACAAATAAAACAAAACAGTTTGTTTCTTTTAGGACACCCACATAACCACTTAAATCTGTCGTAGACACTACTATTAAAATTTCGTGAATAATTTCGCGATTTTCCTACGTCAGTTTTCGAAATAATCAGATCGAGTATCGGCCTTCCTAATCGTTTAATTTCCGTTCGGATCCCATATGTAATATCTTTATTAGTCAATAAAAAGTCCACCGAATTCATTTTGAAACGTTTCACTATCAAAAACAGTAAAAACACACTTCTCAGCGAAGAAAATAAACAATAAAAGTATAAGCGGTCACTCAACAAGTGTGACCCGTTCAGCTGATTTTCGAACGATTAACGACGTCTGTCCTGTCTGCAATGGTCGCCAAACTTTACCAGTCACCGAAAAATCCCGATTAAAAACGAGGGCAGGGAAACTGTGTGCCCTCGCCCACGCGCGCGAAATGCCAGGAACTCTACGGTGGCTCGGTGGTCGATCGATATATGTGATGTCTGCGTATATATGTGATAAAAATCATTATTTGTGGTATAAAAGGAATAATAATTAGAATGTGAATAGTTTGTCGTATACAATTAATTGATATTATTGTAACAGTAATTTATAGTAAATTAACACAAAAGAAATATTTTCTATTGAAATTTGGGCTGGGCACGTGCCGCTGTGCCCTTTATCACCAGCCGCCACTGCCGATACTATGTGGTCATTCCATTAAGTGAATGCGGAAGTAAAAGCAAAACGCTAATTTTGGTAAGCCACAAAACTCGTGCTGAGCTTTCAAAATCGATAAAACGTATACATATATGCGAACAAATGTTTGGTGGATGATATACGTTCATCTATCTATTTATATGTATAATTTCAATATACCGTTTTGATACTAATATTGATTATCATCCACAAATACAGCAATCCCTGAATACAAAATAACGGTGATATTTACATTTTAATTGCCATGTGAACACGGTTATACGTCATTCAAAAAGTACAATGGACTATTCAGTCGTTTAAAATTTACTATGCCTGGAATATTATACAGGGTGTCCAAAAAGTACCGGGACGGTCGATTATCTCAAAATCAATGCGAGAAAACGAAAAAATGACCTCAACAAAAGTTACTTGATTGAAAAAAACGAGTTTAATGGTCACCTAGACCTTGACCTTGGCCGTGACCATGATGGTTTTTTAAGGTTAACTTGAAAAAGTGAAACCCCATATTTTTGACCCCAGATTCTTACGGAGCGCGATTCTACGCGTATTCTACGAGGCGCGTTCATAAAGTAAGGGCTGTTTGGTCACAGAAAAAATGTACTCATAAGAAACAAATTTTATTGTCATATTTAGTTAGGTACAATCTTACTTTACTTCTCTACATAATCGCCGTTCACTTCTAAGCATTTTTTCGTACCGCTGCACCAGCTTCTCTAACCCCTCTGCATAGAAGCTTGCCGCCTGAGAGTTGAACCAGTTGACAACGGCGTTTTTGAGTCCCTCTTCGGTTTCAAAACGTTGTCCACCGAGCCACTGTTTAAAATGCAAGAAGAGGAAGTAGTCGCTAGGTGCAAGGTCGGGACTGTACGGTGGGTGGTCAAAAAGTTCCCAACGAAAATCTTGAATTTTCTCATTGGTTTTGGCAGCAGTGTGAGGACGCGCGTTATCGTGGAGGAGGATTATGCTAGATGACAGTTTCCCGCGGCGTTTGTTTTGGATCGCACGTCTCAATTTTTTGAGCGTTTCGCAGTACACGTCAGCTGTAATTGTTGTCCCACGTTCCATGAAATCAACCAAAAGAACACCGTCTTTGTCCCAAAAAACTGTAGCCATCAATTTTCGACTTGTGTACTGAGTTTGCTTAAACTTTTTTCGGTTTTGGTGAAGATGAGTGTCGCCACTGCATCGATTGCAGTTTTGTTTCTGGGTTGGCGTAGGATACCCACGTCTCGTCCCCAGTAAAAATGTGAGAAAACAAATCATCTCCATCTTGTTGATAACGGGCCAAAAACTTTCGTCCACTAGACATTCTTTGCTCTTTGTGGTGGTCGGTGAGCATTTTTGGTACCCACCTTGCACACAATTTGCGGTATGCGAGGTTTTCTGTGACAATATTGTAAACAGTAGTGCGTCCAAGTTGAGGAAATTTGTTAGCCAGGCCACTAATCGTCAATCGACGATCAGATCGCAGTGTTTGGTCCACTTGTGAAACGATTTCATCGGTCTGGATACTGGGCCTGCCACTCCGCTCTTCGTCATGGACATTTTTTCGGCCATTTTTAAAATCACGGCATCATTGTCTAACCTTTCCTTCACTCATAACTGTAGGTCCGTAAACCAGGCATAACTCCCGATGAATTTCAGCAGCCGACGATCCTTTTGCACATAAGAAACGAATCACAGAACGCACTTCACAGTTGGCGGGATCAACGATTTTCGCGGCCATTGTTCTTTGCATTCACGGACAACAATACGACTTCAGAATCAAAACAAATGACGCTGTAGCTTCGCAATGAGTCAGTAGATGGCGCTGCAGTAGTAAAACTGTGCTTCGAAGCGCCAATATTTATATATAAGCAAACGGCCCTTAGTTTATGAACGCGCCTCGTACATTCAGTTGTGCATCCATGTCTTATATGAACATGACCTCTAGAGGTCATTTTGAGGTCAAATACGTTTGTAGTCCAGCACAGCCTGGAAATCGTATTTTAAATGAAAAGTGACCTCAACAAAGGTTATGTGATCAATAAAGCGAGTCTAATGGTGACCTTGACCTTCAAGTACTTATTTTCAAGTACTTAGTGTACCGAACGAAGCCACAGACTTTACTCGAATTACGACAACGAATAGAAGATGAAATAGCACTCATCTCTGAAAATACCTTCCAAAACGTCATCGCAAGTTTTTATAATCGACTAGGGTATTGCCAAGAAGTTCCAGGTGAAAATTTTGAACATTTGCTGGATTAATACTTAATTATAAAATTATCTTCTGTCTTTACCGGTCATAATATGATGGACACTTGCCTTTACTGGCCTTCTTTGGTTGGGAATAAATGGGGCCTAAAAATATATCCGGCTACGTCCTCGTCGTAGGCCCTGGACATCGAAGATGAACCGATGACTAAATGCGGGTAGAAGCAAATATACTAATTTTTATAATATGTCCACGACTTCCCATAATACTTTTCTGAATATTGAAGAGCACTCTCCAACATTAACTTGTCTCTTGTATTTATTGAGAGCCAGGATATCAATGCGTACAAAATTACTAAATTTCGTATTTTGAAAAACGGAGGTTAGAATTATGGGCCTCAATTTGAAAATTCCGAATAGACCTTGAAAAAACTCTCAAGGTCAAGGACAAGGTCACCATTAGACTGGCTTTTTTGATCCAACAACTTTTATTGAGGTTATTTTTCCTTAAAAATTCGATTTGACCTGAAAATGACCTCTAGAGGTCATCTCATATAAGACATGGATACACAGCTGAACGTAGAATTCGCGCGCCGTAAGAATCTGGGGTCAAAAATATGGGGTTCCATTTGACTTTTTCAAGTTGACCTTGAAAAAGCCGTCAAGGTGACCATTAAACTCGTTTTTTTTTTTTCAATCAAACAACATTGAGGTCACTTTTTTCGTTTTCTCGCATCGGTTTTGAGATAATCGACCGTCCCGGTACTTTTTGGACACCCTGTATACTTTGGAATCTTCTAGATATGACCGAAACTGGAATACGAATGTTGAAAACATGTTATCTGCAGTATGGGTAAATATCCGAATGGGGAATTTTACGCTCAATACATTTCTGCTACAAAAAGGGGGGATTTTTTTCCAAAATGACAACGAAATGGCATTCCATTTTAAAATGGTACACCCTGTATTTTAAATTGATTTTGTTATTGAAATAAATTACTTCCATGAGTTGAATGGTTACATACTCCTAAATAATTGTAGGAAATTTTACATTAACACAATCGTTTTGAAAACGCAGCAATACTAGTCAGTCAACCGAACTGTACCGCCACCTCGTCAACGATAAAGCCGTCACCATTACTGGCAACCTAATTACTACTATATTGTCGAGCTTTATGTCCTAGTTTAAAAGTGCAGCACTTGATGAAACCGGCAGAGCATGTAAACAAGATAATTATTTGCTGCCTACGTAAAGCACAATCAATTGGATGCAATTTGTATTCACAATGGGAGCACTAGCAAAGCGAAAAATCGACCGTCAAAGGTTAATGACGAGCGATTTAGTGCATTTTTCAGTGCAAGCGATCCGTCGGCTGCTCAGAGTCTTAACAACGAAATATTATAATTGGGTAGAGGAGAAAGAGGGCAAAAAATAAATTCGATATCGTGAAAGGAGTGGTTGAAAAAGTTAAATACATAGAGGCATTCGTAGAGGAAAAACTGTTCAACTCGTTATTTGATCTTCTGTAGGCTTAAAATACGGTTTTTTTACATAAAAGTTATAAACTCTTAATAAATAAACTCGTTTTCACAAACAGTATGTATTAAAGTAATGCTAACAGTTTTCATGCCATGTACAGGGTTGATCGATAATTGCCAACCTATTCTGAATCCGTTAATATTTACCATAAAAATTTGTGGAAAAATTACGTAATTGCCTTTTTTAATCATTTTTAAAATATAACATTAGTTTTACAGTGTCAGTTCACATAATAATAATACTCACCCTATAATTACTCCGAAGAGTAACCCCTTAGGTCCCTCTCAGGGATCTGTGCGGGAAGGAGTGGCTATTATTATTATTTGCCTAGGCGCACTGGGAGCGACTTAAGATTATTTCGGTAACGCAGTTGCTTTACAGTTCTGAGGAAACCCAGAAAACTCAGAATGCATCCACATCTATACACTAGTGGTTGCATATCAAGCCCTGACAGAGGAAGCGAGACAATTAAAAATCGTCTTCCCCGGCCAGGATTCGAACAACGCGCACAGAGGTATCGCGACTGGAAAGACGGCGCTTTAACCCACTCGGCTACCAGTGCCCCAATTACTACATGTCAGGAGTAATTGACCCATTTTTTTAAAGTGACCATCCCGTATGTTTTTTTCCAAAAACGGGTTTTCCCATTTTTTCCTAAATACACCTAGATAAAACTTCGCTACAGCAAGCTTAAAACTGAATAATTAATACCGTTTCGTTTATGATTACATAATAAAATGAAAAAATACATCAATTTCAACGTAGGAAATGCAAAATGCATTCGAACATCTTGGCAGCATTCTAATCGTAAATAAAAGTGTTCTAACGTCAATCAAAACCCGAGGGATAACCGACCCAATCGCCAGTGTTATCCTTCTTCTTAAGTCAGCCAGATCGCGTGGTGTAGAGTTTTGTATACCATACTTTTCACATGTCCCTCTAATGTGGTGGTGGCTCCAGACTACTAGAACCATATAATATTAGCTGAAACTTGAGTTTGAGCAGAATATAAGTTTGCCAAAGTTGAAGCAACATTATTTTGGAGCAATGCTAAATAATTATCTCCAATCAAATTTCTAAAATAAAAAAGGAACCAATAACATGGTCTCCAATTATCCTTGTCCAAACATTATTTTTGTCAGGGTCTTGCTTTTTGGTTTTGGTTTCTCATCCAGTGAGGATTTTCTTTAGACCAGTAGCGACTGTTTTGACGATTAACGTGGCCGTGAAGTTTAAAAGTTGACTCATCAGAAAACAAAACATTTTAGTTGGATAATGTTCTTCTTCTATCAAAGTCGTCTTCAGTGGACTCAGTTATCAGTTTATGGGGATAGGGAAGAATAGAGAAATAGCTAACATTAAATGCTGAAGCTGCTTCTAGACCAGAATTATGTGGGTCTCCTTCAAACTCAAGCATTATATCCAATTTGGTATCATTGCAACTGTTGCTCCAACTGTAGCTGTAGCAACCAAATTGATTGCAACTGTCATTCGAAAGGAATTGAATTTAGGGATGAAATATTTACGTTGTAGGATGTCATTTCAGAACCTAAAATTGGCATGTCTGGGGATATGCACAATAATTGAGATATGTACTGAATTTATTTCATTTGTTTGTACCACACACCGGACACCCTGTATACTATATATTGAAACCATAATTTGTCTGGCGTTTTGTCTGGCAAATTCCGAGAAGCTGCACGTGACTAGTTCTCCGTCTCCTTATTCAATATGAAAATTCTCAAAAATAATAAATGGGACCCGTTTTTAGGGCGTGCGACCGCACAAAGGAGACACAGAACGACGGAAATCAATACCTACTTTCTTTTGAGCGAAAGAGGTCGATTAATTCTCTCCTCAACACCCCGAGGAGCGTTCGTATGCTGCATTAGAAGTCTTATTCCGCGTTTTCGGTATATTCCTAGGGATACTCTGTCACTGTCCAGGCAGTTTTCATTTTATTGCCGTCCCGACCGAAGGCCTCATTTCTATATACGGAACGTTTAACTAAGAGTTAGTATTTTAAGGGAGTACATTTTTTTCGCAGCGATACTCGCGTTTTATGGCTGCGTAAAAAATGCTGCCCCCGTTGAGTTAAGCAAAATATTCATGTTTATAGGAGCACGGAAAGTGTTTTTTTATTTGACGTAGGTAATGTTGCTCGCCTTCGTTCGTCATTAGGATTAGACCTTTTTGCTAGACACATCCTTTTTATGTCGATCACTTAATGAAAAAACGTTAAAAACCTAAAAATAAATAAAAACTCGATCCGCAAATTTTTATTTTTATGAAACTCGACCAGTATACAGGTATCGTTTTAATAAATTAAAAAGAGCTGTTCTTTATAACATTTTTCTGTTTTAACAACTAATAATATTTTGTGACGATATAAAAATTGGCGAGGTTGCCACTTGGATAGAATCAACGTAATTCTACGTAAACTCTTTCTTGATTAAAACTGCTGAAAATATCAATGGCGATGACGTTTTGAAAACAAAAACGGATAACAAATTTTCCCATGTGGTCCAGACATTTTGCATTTAATTGACATTTTTCATGGTATTTAATATTCCACAGAAAATTAACAAAAAAAAACTATGTACATTTGTATATATCACTCAGTAGCGACTCGTCAGGGGAGGCAGTGCCTCCCTTGTGAAAATTACAAATAAGTTTTTTTTTATAAACCTACTTATACTTTAAATTTATTTAATAAAATTAATATTTAATATACCTATAATACTTTAATTATATTTCATTTTTAAGTTCGTTCGTTCCTGCATTATTATTTGCAACATATTAGCCCTCATAAACGACACAGCGCGTAGTCTATCGCCGTGGTGGCAAGCCTCCGATGCCAATGTTTTCACATATGTATTTATAAGGAATAGGGAAGTTTCGCAACTACCCGAGTTGCTAACAAAGAACAATGTTAAAAAATGGCTTTTTTTGGCTCCTCAAGACAAAAGCATGAAACTAGTGTTTTTATATTAATTTTTGGGTGCTGAATACGAATCATTTATTCATTTTGCCCAAAAATGACGGGAACGCCCTCTAACCAACCCCTGTATGGGGGTGAAAAAGGGATAAATGGTTTATTTGTGCAATTTATTATTTGTATACTAGTTTGAATAATATAATTTATTTTTTATTGAAAAAACTTTAATCAGACGGCAAGAAAAAGAACGTTATTCTAAGGCACCTTCCTCATTGCACCCCTTCACCGCCTGGGGGTGAAATTGACTATCGTGGACATAATCCAATTTCTTTAAAAAAAAAAATCTTAAGCGGTTATTTTTGGCAGTTAAAGTAGGTTGGTTAAGCATCTCTTATATTGACCTAAAAAGTCATTTCATTTGCGAGAATAATTTCAGTACAAAGTTGTCGAAAGAGCGCCAAGTTACACCATCAAGTGTTAATTAATGTTGTTTCAATAAAAAATAAATTATATTATTCAAATTAGTACACAAATAAATTACACAAACCAACCATTTATCCCTTTTTCACCCCCATACAGGGGGTTGGTTAGAGGGTGTTCCCGTCATTTTTGGACAAAATGAATAAATGATTCGTATTCAGCACCCAAAAATTAATATAAAAATACTAGTTTCATGCTTTTGTCTTGAGGGACAAAAATAGTCATTTTTTTAATATTGTTCTTTGTTAGCAACTCAGGTAGTTGCGAAGCTTCCCTATTCCTTATAAATACATATGTGAAAACATTGGCATCGGAGGCTTGCCACCACGGCGATAGACTACGCGCTCAAATCTAAATTGACGCAGTCCTGGCAAAATCCGTATTTTATTTCACTGCATCTTTTAATTGTAAAATAATTTGACGGAAAATCTACACCTTCCCGATGGTTTTGCTGAACCAATAAAATATATTAGGTACATTATGTTGATGACAAATGTACTTAATATATTTTATTGACCAAGTAAATGTCCTTCTCCTAACTATGCGGCATATTACTAACAATGTTTACCATCACAAAAAATTTAGGAAACAAAAATGTTTACGAAATATGTTTGCCTCCTCAAAAAAAAAGTCACGAGCCGCCACTGATATCACTACTGGATAATAATTTATATTTGTCCACGGTTGTAGTAAAAAACATGATTCAAAATCGCAAAAGCAGAAACGCCACGTCGCGATAAAAGTATCAAAAGGGATGTTTCCACCTTTTTAGCTTTATTCAACACATCTGCATTCTCATTTTATTAAGGGTGGAGCGGATGGATTCCCGTTACTTGTCCTTGAGTACACGCCATGCATCATTTAACCTCATTGTACATATTTAAATGAGATTTCCTCCGCAACGGTTCTATCCAGCGAGCCTGAATAATACAGCGCGGCGGAACAGTATACGATTACCTCTACCGGAATGCTAATTAATTCTTTTTACCTCTACCAACCACCCTGCCGTGTAACACGAGAACTGACAAAAAAGCATCTTTCACAGCCGCCACTTATAAATAAATGTTTCATCTGTATTTTAAGTACATAGCGATAAAACTAGACGTCGGATAATAAACCTGACGCCAGGTTCAGCGTTTATAGTAGAATAATAAATGTTATTTACAGTGTTAATGCGATAATGAGTAATGACTAATGAGAAATCTTGGCAGAAAAAAAAAGAGTCGAACCACAGAGATGCATCATAAGTGTAATACACTATAAAGTAACTAGTAGCGTTCCACACATTTGCCATAGTTTATTATAAAATTATATCACACTATTCAACATATTACACATAGCGGAGGTTGTACCAGCACCAGCTCTCACTGGACTACTGAAATAAATACGAACTGAGGCGACCCCCATCACATGCTACGCGATTTGCCTATTTGTTTTGTTGTTCTACACTAGTAACAAAAATTAAAGGATCAGGATTCAAAATTTTTGGGTGATTTTCCACAAGGGATAACTCGGAGACAAATAGTCGTACAGGAAAAAAAAAAGAAGAAATTGTAGCCTCGAGTGTCTAGTTTTCAGATCTGGACTTAATTTTTTTTAGCGGGAGCGGTTCCCACGTAATCATCCGAAAACCAACAAAAAAAAAATTGTTTCAAATTTTTGCTCGTCTTTAAAATGGTCTGTGGACCTTAAACATTTTTTTTCATCATGCGACCATAAAGCTCTTTTAGACAATTTAATCAGCTTTAATTTGACCTCTTAACGAGCTCCGTATGATGATTTTCCGCGGAGTTATCGTCGATCAAAGCAAAAAAGTCCTTTTCAACTTTGACAATCAATTACTCGGGAACTAATGATCGTACTGATAATGAAGGTAGGGTTTTGGAAACTGCAAAACATTTTCTATAAGACACAAATGGGGGGATAATGTTGGCTGAAAAAAAGTTAAAACTTTGCGAATTTAAGGATATTTGGAAAATTTGGTATTACTTTGGATATAGTGGGTGAACGAAGGATATCGTCGGTAATTTTTTAACCTCATAGCGTCCCCAAAAAAACCCTCAAAAGTTGCAAAGCGCTGCGATTTTTTTTCTTAGTGCTCCGAAGGTTTAAATTTATCGTTTCGACCAAAAATCACCGTAATAAGCAATTTTTCGATTTCTATGCAGGTTTTTAACTTCAAAAAATTGGAGCGCTTTGCAACTTTGAGGGTTTTTTGGGGACACTTTGAGGTTAAAAAATTACCGACGATATCCTTCGTTCATCCACTATATCCAAAGTTATACCACATTTTCCAAATATCCTTAAATTCGCAAGTTTTTAACTTTTTTTCAGCCATTATCGCTTCAAATAATTTTTTTTATCAATCGCCCCCGATTGTGTCTTATAGAAAATGTTTTGAAGTTTCCAAAACCCTACCTCCATTTTCTGTACGATTATTAGTTCTCGAGTAAAATGACTTTTTTTGCTTTGATCGACGATAACTCCGAGGCAAATCATCGTACAGAGCTCGTTAAGAGGTCAAATTAAATCTGATTAAATAGTCTAAAAGAGCTTTATGGTCGCATGATGAAAAACATTTTTTTGAAGTCCACAGATCATTTTAAAGACGAGCAAAAATTTGAAAAAAATTTTTTTTGTTGATTTTCGGATGATTACGTGAGAATCGCTCGCGCTAAGAACTTTTAAAGTCCAGATCTGAAAACTAGACACTTGAGGCTACAATGTTGTTTTTATTTTCTGGACGACCATTTTTTCTCCGAGTTATCCCTTGTTGAAAATCACCCAAAAATTTGGATTTTTTTTATATCCTTTAATTTTTGTTACTAGTGTAGATACTCTCAACATTTTCCTTTAATATGAATCGAAGAATTTTGAAAATGATTTAATATTCAGAATTATTCATGGTTTTGATCATGAAAACATCGCAATTTTACTTTTTTAAAGATAATTTTTCACGCATTCGACATAATATCACCTTCAAATTGGGTTTCTTAGACGCAGAATTGCACAAGCTGTAATCCTATCAGAAGCCAAAAAAAAAATACTGTAGTTCAAAAATTATCAGAATTTAAGCAACCTTGTGTATCATGACTTTCGTTGCTAACTATGCATTTAAAGTTTTAGGTCGGTCATGCATTTTTTGAACGCATTTTTCGATACTTCTGTGAAACGTTATATACTACGATTTTTTTTTTTGTAATACTACAAAATACAAATCAGCATAAGTAAGGAAAAGTAACAACAGAAAAAAAACAAACCGATTACGAAACGAAGCTTTTACGGTTCCAGAAAAAACAAGTTTGATAGGCGATTTCGAAAATCTGGGGGTTTATTTCTCCTTGAAAAACCATCTTAAATCATCCTTTACATTTTGAGAACCGAACCCCAAACTTAGGATGGAAACGTTTTAGTTGATAACTAAGTTTCTTGTGCACAAAATTATAACCTAGGCAACACGCAGCAAAGGCCAGTTAATGAAAGGAATACGTCATATCGTCATATTATCTTGTGACTAACTCCGGAGTAAATGCCCTTTTGAGGAAATTACTAAGTTGCGCTAATTGATTTGCAGTTAGGTTTTGTAATTAGCGCTGGAAGTTATTTATAGAGGGGGGAGGGGTGATTCGACCCCGGTCCAAGGGGCACACTGTCAACATAATCAATATGGGGCCGGTAGCTATCCTGGTAGAAATTAGCAATTCAATTTAGTAGCAACATGCATCCCTCAGATTATTTGCTTCCGGATGTGGTAGAAACGTGGCATAAAAAAAATTATTAAAAAAAAAAATGTGTGAATTTTGATTACGGGATGTCACTATTTTTAAATACCTTAATTTTATTATCATTACGTTTATTATTACGTATGTTTCACCATTAATAAAATGGGCTAAATGTTACTTTGAACTTGAAAACTAGGTATCATATTTATTAATTTTTTGACGTTCCAATAATTCCATAATATGCTCGATTATTTTGAACTCGGCGTTCCACCGTTCGTCCGTCCCGCGTCAAGCTAACTTAGTAATCGAATCGATGACGGAACGCTCGCTACGCTGTATGGATAAATTGCAATTTGCAATATAAGGTCCCTTATTCGGGTTTTCACTATTAGCGGGTTAAAAAACTTCGATCAAGTTCCTGTATTCGTGGGTAAAAATTCCTTTATTCGCAGATCCAGTCGATATATTAAAAGGATTCGGTGTCCCTTTATGAACGCAGCGACATCTTTTGAGTGATGTAAATAATAAAATAATAAAAGAATAAATGTAAAAACAAAAGAATCGTTGGAAGAACTGAAGCCATACACATTGAAATCATGCTGGAAAAAACTGTGGCCTGTTCTGGCTGTCGGAAATGATGAAGAATCCGTGCAAATTCAAAGTTTAACTGCAAGCATAGCTCAAGTTGCGAATGGGATAGGACGAGATGGCTTTGAACAAATAGAATCAAGTGACATTCAAGAGTTGCTTGAATCGCAAGATGAAGATATGATTGAAACCGACTTGAAGGAAATGTTAAATCCGCATTCCATTGAAGAAGAGGCTTCAACGAGCACTGGAAAGATTACCTTTAACTTGAAAAACCTGAATGAAGGTTTACGGATGGCAAATCAGCTTTGTTATTTGTTCATGAAAATTGTTCCGTCTATGAAAGTCTTATTTTTAAAAGGCAAATTGTAAATGCCACAGCTCAATATCCTTGAACCTGCCGCGGTAGAGTCCTAGTGCCGTTATCGGGCACGGCAGCAAATACACGCGTACATAATTTACAAGGCGCTTAAAAAATACGGTTTATTCTTACACTTTACTATATTTACATAGAGTTGAATAGTGTTGTAACACACTTTCCGAACCCTACTCATCAGATGTATCAGTATTAGTATATCTGAGACGAACAAGCATGAAGGAAAGCCCTGGCTTATTTTCTCGCTAGGACGATAAAGCGGTTATATATAGTGGGCGCCTAAAATATGGGATACATTCAGTAAAAAGTGAAACAAAAATTTTTTGGAAAAAATCCTCGAACAAGTCGATTTTGTTTAATAAAAAACACATTTTTTGAGGGAACGTCTATTTTCAGATGTCAGTTGTTTTTTGAGTAATGACGTCATCAACTTATTTTTCAAATGGCAACCAACAATTTTTTTTAATTTAATTTGAGAGACCCTTTCTTTGTCGATTTAACGGTATAAAAATGTTGCCACCGTACATAACAAAATTTTTGAGTAAATGACAATTGAATGTTACAAAATGAAAAATATATTTTTCACAAAAAATAAACGAAAATTTCTGAAAAAACCTGAACACAGATAAAACACAGCAAAACAGAACGTTGCTATGCAAAAAATATCAGATTAAGTTTTTTTGACGTATCCACGGTTTTTACTGTCAGTTAATCAGAACATTTGTCATTAAATTGTGCGAAAAGTTAATGTAACGTGTTAGTATTTATAAAAATTCCAATTTTAGTATGGCCCATTTGACTGTGACACAAAGAATTGAAATTTTGATTTTTATCGGATGTGGAAATAAGACCAGAACTCAGCAGGAGGTATGCAATTGATTTAATGCAAAATATCCAGATAACCCTATCACCCAATCCACAGTTAGTAAGATTGAATCCTTTAGAGAAACTGGTGATGTTAAAGATCTACCAAAATCAGGACGTCCAAAAATTACCCAAGATAAAAAGATTGGCATTGTGTTAAGTATGGAAGATAACCCTCAGAGTACCTCTACACTAGTTGCCTCGGAAAATGAAGTTAATCAGACGACAGTTCTATGTGTCCTGAGGAAAGAAAACTATCATCCCTACAAATTTCAGCTTGTGCAATAACTCAACGAAGACGATACCGACAAGCGACCGCAATTCTTTGAAACTATGATGAATCTTTATCAAACAAATCCAAATTTACACCAGCAAATAATTTTTTTCGATGAAGCCACGTTTTGTCTAAACGGCACAGTGAACCTACGAAATTGCAAGTATTGGAGTCGGACTAATCCTCATTGGACCATCGAAGCACATACTCAACATTCGCAGAAATTAAATGTGTGGGCCTGAATAGTTGAAAACAGAATAATAGGGCCTTTCTTCTTTAAAGAAACTCTCGCAGGAGAAAGATATCTGGAGTTCTTGTAAAATGATCTAGTTCCAGCGCTTGCAGTAATTTTCCCAAATGAGAATGATTCTGACATTCCAGATAACACACTCTGGTTTCAGCAAGATGGAGTACCCCCGCATTATGCTCGCTCAGTGCGTGAATATTTAGAAGTCTTTCCTCAGAGGTGGATTGGCAGACGAGGACCGATAGAATGGCCCGCAAGATCCCCAGATCTTACACCACTTAATTATATTTTATGGGGTTATTTAAAATCAAAAGTTTACTGCAGAAGACCACACAATTTAGCCGAACTACGAGACCGCATTAGAGATGAAATGGGATTCATTACCCCGGAAGTCATTCAGAATGTACAAGAAGAATTTGTACACAGGCTTACATCTTGCCAAGAAGTTGATGGACAGCATTTCGAACACTTAATTTAAAATTGTATTCGCTTACTACAGAAATTTTCGTTGTGAAAAATATATTTTTCATTTTGTAACATTCAATTGTCATTTACTCAAAAACTTTGTTATGTAAGGTGGCAACATTTTTATACCGTTAAATCGACAATGAAAGGGTCTCTCAAATTAAATTAAAAAAATGAGGGGTTGCTATTTTAAAAATAAGTTGATGACGTCATTACTCAAAAACAAATGACATCTGAAAATAGACGTTCCCTCAAAAATGTGTGTTTTTATTAAACAAAATCGACCTGTTCGAGGATTTTTCCAAAAATTTTTTGTTTCGCATTTAATGAATTAATTCCATACTTTAGGCGCGCACTGTATAGGGACTGCCCTCTAGTGTGCACAAACAGTTCAAGTGGGTCTGACAAGATCAGCAACCATTGTACTTAATTAAAAACGAACTCGTTTCTACTTACTTCTGGTCGTCGATGGGCATGTCGGAGGCGGCATCGAAGGGCACCGCCTCCGCGACGGCGGCGGCGAGGTCGACTCCTCCGTGCAGCATGATGGAGAGGTGGGGCTCCGCGTCGTGCCACATTTCCTCCAAATTCGGATCCTCCTGCCTTGCAGGCTGCCCCCGGCGGCGGCCGCTGCGAAATACAAATTACAAATTAAATTCGCCACGCCAGCGTTTATGCAGCGGTGGCGGCGGCATAATGTAGATTTGGGAATTGAAACTGTAAAATAAACGAGAGAGAGAGCGCCGCCGGGTAGAGGCGTGGGAGTTTTCGAGGGAAAAGGGCGGTTGGAAGAGCTTTTCGCTAAAACACTGTAAAGCTTCTGTCGGAATTAGGGATCTCTTAATCGTTTTAATCGATAACGCGGAGATGGCGACATTTCGAATTTCCTTTCGAAGTCTGGTGCTATTTCGACACAATTTTAATAATTTCTTTACTCGTCCTATTTGCAAATTAGTATAGGGAATTCAATATGAGCGTTCCGCCACCTAGTGGTCGCTCAAAAAACTAATTACTGTGCCATTGTTTACTGAAACGTTCGTTGGTTTCTATTTGTGCGTTGTAGCATTAAAAATTAAAATAACCCTTTGATAATGAATCAGTATTGTTGTGTACCTCGCTGTTCGTCCTGGATTAAAAGGAATCCCGATTTACCATTTCATATACCAGGTGTCCTATTTTAAAACATCCACGTGAATAACTCCTCCAATCCAAAAATGACTAACAAAAGTTGTTTGGTTTGGAGGATCCCATCTGACCATGTGATCCAGCACTTATCCGGCATCCTGATACGACCCTGAGGCACCCAATTTTATTTGATGGCAGATTTTCATTGCAGAATCTGATTCTATGGGAAACATACATGCAAAATAGGTTTTTGAAGTAATTTTCCTGACATCCCGGCTTCATCCGAGCTCCTTACTAATCCTTATCCATGCTTTTTTTCAAATATGTGTGGCTCATATAACTTCGAATTCACGAGATATTCCAGGACTTTTAAGGGCCCGGATGAAAGGAAAATAAACCTTAATATGCTCAATTATTTTGAACTCGGCGATCTACCGTTCGTCCGTCTCGCGTCAAGCTAACTTACTAATCGAATCGATGACGGAACGCTCGCTACGCTATATGGATAAATTGCAATTTACAATGTAAGGTCCTTATTCACGGTTCCCTTATTCGAGTTTTCACTATTCGCGGGTTAAAAAACTTCGATCAAGTTCCTGTATTCGTGTCTAAAAATTCCTTTATTCGCAGATCCAGTCGGTATATTAAAAGGATTCGGTGTCCCTTTATGAACGCAGCGACATCTTTTGAGTGATGTAAATATAAAGAATAAATGTAAAAACAAAAGAATCGTTGGAAGAACTGAAGCCATACACATTGAAATCATGCTGGAAAAAACTGTGGCCTGTTCTGGCTGTCGGAAATGATGAAGAATCCGTGCAAATTCAAAGTTTAACTGCAAGCATAGCTCAAGTTGCGAATGGGATAGGACGAGATGGCTTTGAACAAATAGAATCAAGTGACATTCAAGAGTTGCTTGAATCGCAAGATGAAGATATGATTGAAACCGACTTGAAGGAAATGTTAAATCCGCATTCCATTGAAGAAGAGGCTTTTGAGATTTTTGGACGTATTTTTTCCCGTAGAATCCGATTCTGCAATGAAAATTGGAGAATTAACATTAGAGACTTTAACAAATGAAATTTGTTAGCCATTTTTAGATTGGCGGCTTTTCTACAAAGTTATTCATGTTGATGTTTTAAAATGGGACACCTGGTATTTCCTGAAGAAAGGAATCATCAAGTTTCCGTGGTGCATTAATTTGGTGAAAAGGAACGCATAACCAGACGCAAGACTTGATCATTAAAAATTACAACTGGAGATAGGAGAGCCAGTTAATGAATGAATATATGAGAGTCGGTTATCTGTTTTCATTTTGCTGAGGGTGACTATTTTTATCGATGTTTAGTGTTATATGGTTAATATAGAGATATTATTATTCTTGTCTGTTTCGGCCAAGGTTAAAGAAAGCGGAAGATATTGAAAAAACTGCAGTACCTTCAAAGAAAATACCTTTTCAAAAGAACATGGAAGAAATGATCATCCACAACTCTTCAAATGAATAAAAAAAATTCGCGATGAAATATTGAAGATACTAGTCAGTGGCGGTGCGTGATATTTCAGTTAGCCATATCTTGAAAACGACGCATGGGACCCACTTCACTTTTTAGGTGATGACTATACACCTCTTACAGAAAGGATTTATAGCGAAAAAACCGTCAGCAAAGTTTGCGAAAAAATTTTCAAAAACACTGGAGCACTCCCTGGGTTTTCAGTAACGCTCTGTGGGATATTTGCAGTATATTTTTTTTCATAATCTAGAAACAAATATAAGGAGACGTTTTTCGATTTGTTGCAAAATATTTTTTTTTTCAAAAAGTTATGGCCATTTTAATTTTAATTTTATAGGAACATTTTGTTTCCCAAAATTCCCAAAAATTCATCCGTTTCGAAAGGCCTCCAGAAATCCATGTTTATGAAAGAGGTATTGATTAAAAATATCGATTTTTTAATGATTGAATTATGACGCAAATAAAATAAAAGTTTGTATAATTTAAACCTTCTAAAAACCCACTTCGTCGTTATTGTAGGCGCACAGAATATAAGACATCAAAACACTCACAAAAACGACGTTTTTTTGTATGCAGTCGGTCCTCCAAATCCTCCAAAAAATTATTATTTACGAAAAATCGCTTTTTTTTTTTTTTAAAAAAAAAAACAATTTTTTGCACATTTTTAAATCAAATTTTCAAGAGGTTTCCGTTTAAATTTTGTAAAAATTGACCATTTGCAAAATCAAAAAAAATACTTAAAACATTTTGAAAATTCTAGTGCATTCATTTAGTGATTTTAAGAACTTTTTATTCTTGACAATTTATAGTAAAAGTGCATCATTTTCCAATAAAAAATTTTAACGTTTTTTTATTATTTAACGTTAACGTTAAAATTTTTACGCAAAACTTTTGCAGTTCAGGCGCCATTTTGAACGCATAAGGCAAAAAAATCGATCTTTAAACCACGTATACTTAAAGTTTAAACATTTATTCCACCTGTTAGTGAGGTTCCAGGTCCACTGCAGACCGGAAACGCCTTGAAAATTTGATAAAAAAAATGTGCAAAAAAAATCGTGTTTATTTTTTAAACTGCTTTTTTCTCATAATTAATAATTTTTTTGGAGGAATTTCATGGACACCATCGGAAAGGGCACGAACTTTAAAAAATATGTCTCTGTCAAGTTTTGACAGGTTTTTCAAGGCGCTGAAAAGCGATGTACCGGGAGTGGCGTTTTCGGCCGAAACGGATTAGAGTAAAAAAATAATAAAATGCTACACAAAAAATCATAAAATAAAGCACATGAACATTAAACACGAAGTAACAACAAAGAAGTAATGGCATTAGTAATTAGTTCCAAAATGTTCCGTAATGGCGCTGGCTTCTTAAATTCTGACGCATATACATATAGGTACTGGGTGTATAAGAAGATAAGGTACACTAAGTAACTTAAACGGAAAGAGATGTGTGTTTTGGGTGGGTTTTCACTGTTGAAAATGATTTGGGAGTCTTCAGAATTTTCCACGTTTTTCCATAGCCAACAAGACTCAAGATATTTTCATTTTGCTAGAAAATTTTTAAAATTTGACACTAAAACTGAAATTGGGAACAATTTTTAACTTCACAGTCAATGAACTCACTTTATCAAATGGGAATACCCCGGGAACATTATGTTTTTAAAATCCTTGAAAATTCCTGTTTTTCGAGCTTTTTTCGAGCACAAGCTTCGAGGCCTTTGTATTTAAAAACAAAAACTGCAGTTTTGAAAAAATATACCTCGAATTAATTACTTTAGTGCCTTCTCTATTCAGAACGGCTTGTATTTTCAAATTCCACAAAATAGTGGGTCTCATTCAAAAATCCAATGTTCTTATTTATTTCTTAGAAAAAAAAAAGTGAAAAACGTCAAAAAATTCCAATTTTCTAGTTATTTCAATGCGTATTTTTTTCCGTTCAAAAGTTATTGGGTGTGCTCTAGGTATGTAGAGACCCGGTATATGAAAAATCGCAAAACAGACATTCCTCTTAATAAACCTCTGATATTTCTATTAGAAACTCGTGTTTCGATTTTTTTTGTTTCAAATGTAGACTTGGGGAACAACTCGAGGGTCAGTTTCGCACCCTTAGACCATTTATTGCAAAAAAAGTGTCATTTAATTTTTTAGCACTCTACCCCCTATTTTTTTTATGAAAATCTGAGAGGTTCCCTCACTTTCTTCGTTAGCATTAAAGCGCTAAGATAAATATTTGCACTTCTTTATTAGTAAAATTTAACATACAAATTTCAGAAAACAAAACGCCATTCAACTTTTATTAGATTTTTTTAGTTAATACTGTTTTCGAGTTATCTGCATGTTTGTCGTTTCTTTTTTAGAACTTTTCCGAAACTACCTACTGAATTAACAAATATGCAAACGTCACTTGAGTGGCATGAGTCACCAAACGCATAAATTTTCATATCTCCTTTCATTCACTCACTAAGTTTTTGAAGTTATCAATGCAATGAAAAAGTGGTCAAAAATCTATAGTAGAAGTCAGAATTTCAGTTCGTCAATAATTTTCTCTCAATTATATTAATAAAAGACTGCTATCTATTTCCACACTGCGATCTAATTTAAATTTTAAAGTACGAAGATGATAAATTCAATCAAACTGAACTGAGTCCTGACAAAATTCAGAAACAGTCGACTCTTATCGGAACGGCACTGAGAAGCGACGACCATTTAATTTTGCCAGTAGGCAAGGGTTGTTATTCAGGGTATCCTAAAATAGGACGTTGCCTGAAATATCTACAGTTTCATTACAAGACAAACTCATTAGTTCAAGATTAGTTAAGGGTTGGAGGAGAACAGACACCACTCGAATAAGAGACTATATTCAATATATTGCGTATGCATTTCAAACAATCTAATACTATTATCATATGGCTCCTGGCAATATTGACATATGTATAAAGATATATGTATAAAGCACTAAATAGGAAACAAAAAATATTACTCTGCAATTATCAGTGTAACTATACTCGTATAAAACGGTACTATGAAAAGTATAAAATTCTGAATATAGAAAACACACTTTTTAATTTCGTTTTGACTGGAATTAGCCACTAATTAACTTTCGAGTGAAATCATATTATTTTAATAATCAATATACCGATTTCATTTTAACCAAATATATGTTATTTGAAATACACTTGAAATATATTTATTTCTAGTAGATAATAGCAATGGTAACCAAAGTTAATACCTATCTCATAGCAATTGCCCTTTGAAATGGAACTTTTTTTTATAATATAGTACTCCAAGTTCTTTTTATAACGATATAAGGAATTTTAAAATTTGGTCAATCTGGCGGCTTTTTCTGATTGGCTATTGGATGTGGGACTACATAATTTTTGCATTTGTAATTTTATTTCAGTACCTTATACAGGGTATTCAGCACAAACGAATTTTCAAAAAAATTGTGTTTTTGTTTGACTCTGTACATTTCATACTTACCTTTATTGACATGATTTTCATATGGTAAAATTACTTCATTATCAAGAAAAAGTGTGGCGAAAAAATATGGCAATATTCGTTCATAGTTACGGAGCAAATTGTATACGAAGACACAATAGCTGTATCTTTAAGCAAAACGCAAATAAGAATAAAAAAAATGTATATTCACGTGATAACTCTGAAAAAAAAACATTTCCAAAACATTTTGTAATGCCTTTTCAAGATTTGGTGGAGCACATATATTTTTATTTTTCCCCAAATATCATTTGAGGTTTTTTTCGTTATTATAGCCTTCTACTTAGGTCTTGTAATCACCCCCTAAATATGATATGGGCACCCCATGCTTCCTTACGAAAATGTAAGTTTTCACAAGTAAAGTAACACAATTTCGTACACAATTTGTCATAAGAATTTACCATATTTTTGGCCACAGTTTTTCTTCATAATGAAGTGATTTTTTACCACATAAAAATCGTGCCGATGAAGCTAAGTATGAAATTTACAGAGCCAAACAAAAATACCATAAAAAAATAATATTTTTTTCAATTTGTTAATTTGTGCTGAATACCCTGTGTAAGGTACTGAACTAAAATTTGCATTTGTTTTACAGAAGTATTTGAGACACGGCTGAATCAAAATAGCTATTAATTTTTCTTTTTGTTTTCCACACCCAATAGCCAACCAGAAAAAAGTCGCCAAACTGACCAAATTTTAAAATTATTTTATTTATAGTTTAGATAACTTTCGCAGTTATAATGAAAAAAAAAACCAGGAAAAAGAAAATTTTTAATCGGTCAACCACTGCCGGGTAAGTAAGAGAAGAGAAGGTGGTTCATTTTCAAAGGGCACATACTGTATACATATTTGATAACTCCTGAATATTTAAAGAAGAATTAATTTGAAATAAAGTTATATACAAAAATGTGAAGTTAGACTTTGGCCTTAGGATACAAATCTGAAGAATATATGTATGTTTTTACTTTCAAAGAGCTTTTGCTATTATACTTTTTCCCGTTGCGTTTTTTTATACTGTCGAGGAATGGAAAGTTTTTTTTCGATGCCCTATTTCAGAATAAAATACATATACCACACTCCAGAGACGCAGCCGTACGTTTCGAGCTGGGTAATTTTAAAGCGGATAAACGAAAAACTTGATACGTTCATGGGAAATAAAATTTAATTTGAATTCCGAAAACTCGAAGACAAAGTAACTCCCAGACCTAATATTACGACTACGAAAATTATATTTCGAGCTTCGGCGCTCTCGACCATCAGGCATTAGAGCAAACGTTAAATTTATAAAGCAAAAAAGGGGTGGGTTAGACCTGAATGCCAGCGGTCAAGTTTGACGAGTTGGGGAAACGCGGTTGCCAAATTTCCCCCAAACAAATATCCCCAGTACGGAAAGAGTGAGTGTCGTTAGGTATAATGGATTGCCACGCACTCTAGAGGTTAGAAGGTCGTTTATAACTTGCAAAAATTCCTCCAAGTTTAATAGACCTTCTGACAAATTTTCACTAGAACCGCCGTGGGCTAGACCATGATTAACTGACAAAAACATATTGTAGGGTGATTAAAAAACACTTTAATCATAATTTTGATAATCTTCACTTCAGTTTCAATCTATGAATTAAATTATAATTAAAAAATTGATAAACCCTATGTGAAATTAATATATATTTTTTTAAACTGCAAGGAGTGGTAATTTTAAGAATTTTAAATTCAAGCGAAACTACAAAGATAACGAGATTTTTTTCATTTTATTAATATTATAAAGTCCAGCTATGTTCCAGATATCGGATATTTTATTGATAGTATATACTCTAGATTATACTCCAACCAAACAATAATGAAATGTGTTCGTGCCAATCAGAGTTCGTGCAGCGCGGAGTGTAACAGGACCGTAGTCAGTTTACGAATGAAAATGTTAATATGTTCACAGAAACTATGTTGCATCATAGTACATTATTAAATATTACTACTTATTACCAAGCGCGAATGTCACAGGGCCGACACTGTGCATGTCCTGCCCTTGACTCGTTGGCCTTCACAGCTCACAGCTGACTTGCATTACGAAAACTGCGCTACCTTTCGTTTTTACGTATTCGCCGTGTGTTTAAATAACTTTATAAATATTAATAATCATGAGTTGAGGGGAGAAGTGAATAAAGTGAGGTACCATGCCAAAGGTGAATATAAATAGACGGGAAGTATTTCAAACGTGGTTTGACAGTGATCCCGAGGGGTTTTTTGTACTGTGTGTGAACGCATTATAAATTTTTCAGGTACAACTAAAGTAACAAAACATCTGAAAAGCCATGCTTCGTCAAGCGCCGAGGACTCCGTATTGTTTTATGAACTTACAGAAGCCTTTGTTGCAATATTCCGTTAAACAAACTAGAGAACCCCAAGTTACGTACGTTTTCAGAAAAATATATGGACCGAAAAATTCCTCATGAAAGTACGTTAATATTTGCATATGTTGGTCGGGTTTACAACAATCTAGTGACAAATTCGTGTATTTCATTATAGAAGAAGCTACCGGTGCTTGCGGACGTTCAGTAGTTAATTTCTCGCCGTTTCACTCCAGAACACTTAGAAAAGCACATAATAATATGTTTTAACCGCCGCCAACCTGCCATGGAAACCTTGCCTCAACACTGACGTTTGTCAGATAAGTGTTGCCATTGTTAACGTGTTATCTTAATTTATATAGGTATTTTATCCTTGGCTTAACCGTACTATTTGGTAAAAAAAAGTACTATGTTGCTACATAATTTATGCAAACATATTAATATTTTCATTCGTTAACTGACTACGGTCCTGTTACACTCCGCGCTCGCACGAACTCTAGTCATAATAAACTACGTACTCATCGCGCACAGACAGCATGTCCTTCCAGGATAGTAGAGGCATTCAGTGGTAGTGTAGAAATGTGTGTTATTTAGGGATTTGCTGTTTTAGGGATAATAATAATAAAACTTGTCCCATTAATCCTTTAGTTACCTTAACTCACAAAAGTTCACCAATACCTAATAAATATCAATAAAACTCCTATAAACAAGCCGTACCTATTTCCATATTATTGACTGTCAACTGATATTACAGTACATCGCATCGCATCCAACCCTCGTCGTTGACGCTGTTAAACTATATGGAAATACATATGTACGACTTTTTTGACAAAAACAGATTGTAGGGTGATTAAAAAACACTTTAATCATAATTTTGGTATTCTTCACTCCAGTTTGATGATCCATGAATTAAATTATAATAATTATATGTATTATTAACAGGTTCGCTGATAAAGTTGTTGTCACTGTTCGTGCCAAAACTAGTATCCTCGAATAATTTACGAAATCATACAATATTCAGTATCTTCAGGTCTTTTGAGTCACTAAATCGATTCCAAAGTTTTTTTTATCTACCACCACCGAAGGGTGAAAATAGGGGTTGGGAGTGTTTTGAGTTTTTTCAATTCTTTACCAAACCGTTCCACATTTTATATACAAAGATTTTTTTGTCTCTCTAATTCCATTGCAAGGGATATTTTTTGATCTGCCACCCCCGACGGAGAAAAATAGGGATTGGGGATGAAATTTTGAGTCTTTTTAATTCATTAGAAAAACATTATAAATTTGTGTATGGAGTTGTTTGTGTCTTTAGTTCGATTGCAAGAGTTATTTTTTTTGATCTGCCACTCCCAAAGGTGAAAAATAGTGGTTGGGGTGAAATTTCGAGTTATTTCAAAGTCTGTATTCAGATTTGTTATCAGTGACCTCATAAACCCCTATATACAGCTTTTCAGATTCGCACAAATTTTTAATTTTCGACCGCCATATTAGATCCGCCATTTTGAAGTTTTACATAAATTGTAAAACTTCAAAAAAATCCCCCTACATGCAGTTTTTCTAAAATTCCGAAAATATTTAAATTTTCGGCCGCCATTTTGAATCGGCCATCCTGAAATTTCAAAATCTGAAACTCCAAAAACAGTATTATATATAACAATTTATCAAAACAGTTTCCGGTCCAGATTCAAAAAAATACAAAAAATTTGCTCCGCACTGGGGGTTAAAGACCCCATATTTGGTCCGCCATATGTAATTTTATAATTCTGATGCCAGATATGGATTCAGTGCCCCCAAAAACTATATACACCAAGTTTGGTTCAAATCCATAAAAAATTAAGATTAAGTAATTCTATTTGGTCATATATGATACAATACCAAAATTTGCACGTTTTTTTATTCAATTCAAGCGAAACTACAAAGATAATGAGAATTTTGTACATAAACATACAAATATCTGAAGCCGACTCTGTCCATTTCCTCGTCACCTGGAAACTACAGGGTACCAAAACGTTACCATTGCGAAAGTCACAAATGACAATTAATACAATTTGAAAAAATTAAAAAAAAAAAAGGTTGTCAAGAAAAATGGGGTCAACTTTGTGTCCTACCTCTGATATCGTTATAAGGCCATCCACAGGGTCATTACAAAGTACGGAAACGGTGCTGTTACACTTACAGGGTGTTTGATTTATCATTCTATAGCTAATATTTATTTAAATGCGGAGCGAGAAGAGGTATAAAAACAAATGTTTTGTTACTTGATATTCGCTACAAATTGCAATTTTCGAAAAAGCAATCGATATCGGGATATATTCGAAAAATAGTAAAATATCTGACATGACTTTGTTTTTTCTCTCTCTCGTAAACACAAATGTCTTGTATGAACAATATTTTGACACACATCGGCCATCCTTTCCTGTGACAGTGTATGTATTAGACAACGGAAACACCGTGAATATTAAATCAAATCGATAAGAGTCGTTCGAAGTTTATAAACTTAAACAACCGAGGATAAGCGGAGATTACGTGAAAATTCATGACAGGGTTAAAGTTCAGATTTATCAAAAGTTTTCCTTCTAACAAAGTTTGAGTGTAAGCTCCCACTGTAAATATACGGTGCTATTGAAAACAAAAACGTATGGTATAGGATTCGTTTTAACTAACCATTTCCTAAAATCGGTTTTTACTCGCATTCACCTTTTAATTGCCTAGAACTTTTTTACCTTTTGTTTACATATTTACCTCAAAATAAAATTTGTTATGGTGTACAAATAAGTTTCCGCCGTTTGACAAAAGTTGGCGCTACCAGTAAGATATGGTTAAAATTGTCAGATGTAAACGTCACTATCGTAAGGTTGGACATCAGGCCACAACATAACCTTAAAATATTAGTGATATTTTATCTTTATTATATTCTTTTTTTGCGCGAAAATGTCGAGTTTTGAGCCGAATAAGCGTCATTTGCGGGAACTTTTGATTTACTTCTTCAATTTGAAGAAATCTGCAGCTGAGGCGTATCGATTGCTTGTAGAAGCATTTGGTGAGGCTGCCTTAAGTGAGAAAAGTTGTCGTGAGTGGTTTCAAAAGTTTAAGAACGGTGAATTTGACATCAAAGACAAAGAACCTAGCGGAAGGCCGAAAGTGTACGAAGACGCGGAATTGGAAGCATTATTGGATCAAGATTCGTGCCAAACGCAAAAAGAACTTGCACTTGCATTAGGAGTAACTCAACAAGCAATTTCACATGGGTTGAAATCATTGGGAATGATTAAAAAACAAGGAAATTGGGTTCCATATGAACTGACGCCGAGAAACATTAAACGCCGATTTTTCACATTCACGAAATGGTTTTCTGCACCGTATAGTCACTGGTGATGAAAAATGGATCCACTATGATAATCCAAAAAGGAAGAAATCATGGAGACCACCTGGCCAAGCCTCAACATCTACAGCTAAGCCAAATATTCATGGAAAACAACTCTTGTTGTGTATTTGGTGGGATCAGCTTATTGTCGTGTATTATGAGTCGCTCAAACCGAATGAAACCATTACTGGAGCTGTCTACCGAACACAATTGATGAGATTGAGTCGAGCACTCAAGTTATTCTCCTGCATGATAATGCTCGTCGCTATTTGGAAACACTCAATTGGGAAGTTTTACCCCACTCGCCGTATTCACCAGACATTGCTCCCAAAAGCAAAATCGAGCCGAAGAGGAGTTTCTTCTGCTCGATTTTGCTTTTTGAGTCACCCTGTATATGAAACTGGTCATATATTTTGGATTTCTTCATTTTCGACTACACTAGACAGTACTTCAAAACATTTTTTACATCAAATTTACCGGTCTTCTAAGAAACTGTTGAGAATCCTTTTGACACTTTTAGATCGAACTGTCTAGAATTTTTTTAGATCGAATGAAGACTGTAAGATATGAAACACTACGATTGCTTTCATTTTCAGGATACACATCAAAAGTAACACAACAATTGGTTGGGGGAAAAATTGCAAAAAAAATCCAAAGGAATATTTAAATGCATCCATTAAAATTTCAGTTGTCAAGTCGAATAAAGCCGATGGAGTTCCATTTTTCCACTGATGGAACACCGCAACTGAGTTAAAAACGTTTTTTATCGTCCATAGACTTTTTTCCCCGCCAGGCCTGGAAAGGAACACACTTCCCGGGCTTTTCGGAACGTTATTGAGGCAATCTGTAGCCGCGGGTCGTTTAAAAACAATTTGTCAAAAGAATTACGAGACCACTTTAAGTAATAATATTTTAAGTATATGAGGTGATTAATGGCCTAGACCGGCTGCAAAAATATTATTCCAGGCCCGATACAAAGGGCGCGATTCCATTATACACTTACCTTTTTTATTCGACCGCTTTTTCCCTTTCAGCATTTTCCGGACCATGACGGAGCCGTGCTTCGCGCAGAAGGCCTCGAACAGCTTGAGGAAGATGTGCTGCGTCTCCATGAGGTCCAGCAGATACGCTTCGGAGAATTTCAATTCGTCGTAAGTGACGAGCAGCGTCAGTATGAACTCCCTGTATTCGGGCACGTAGAAGATGTTGCTCATTATCACCTTGGCGGAGTCCTTCGTTGAGCTGTCCGTGGACATGCACATGGCGCGCAACGTCATGAGCATCTCCCTGTACGCCAGCACGGTGAGGTGGAGCCGCTCCGCCCACTGCTGGATCTTCTTCTTGTCGGTGTGCATCAGGTCGAAGTACTTCTCGCTCAGCTGCTGTAGGTAGTGGAAGGCCTTCACAGACATTGTCTCGCTGCGAAACAGTAGTTATAGTAGTTTAACTTACATTTAAGAGACATTAAATCAGAATACTATACAGAAAATACATACATCAGTGTAACTATAAGCTGTTTCAAAAGTATTGAAGGAGGAACAGGAGGAATTTAATTTAGAATACGAGCCCTAACAACTATGTGTTCGGACAAACGCATTTTTTTCAAAAAAAATATTCACTGCCATGCAAATATTTACAACCACGCTTTAAAAACCTAAAATAAACTAGTAACAAAAATTAAAGGATATTAAAAAAAATTCCAAATTTTTGGGTGATTTTCAACAAGGGATAACTCGGAGAAAAATGGTCGTACAGAAAATAAAAAAAAGGGAATTGTAGCCTTAAGTGTCTAGTATTCAGATCTGGACTTAAAAATTTTTTAGCGGAAGCGGTTCTCACATCATCCAAAAACAAACAAATAAAATTTTTTCCAAATTTTTGCTCGTCTTTAAAATGGTCTGTGGACTTAGACAATTTAACCAGTTTTAATTTGACCTCTTAACGAGCTCCGTACGATGATTTGCCGCGGAGTTATCGTCGATCAAAGCAAAAAAGTCCTTTTCAACTTTGACAATCAATTACTCGGGAACTAATGATCGTACAGAAATGGAGGTAGGGTTTTGGAAACTGCAAAACATTCTCCATAACACAATTGAGGGCGATTGATAAAAAACGATTTTTTTGAAGCGATAATGTTGGCTGAAAAAAAGTTAAAAACTTGCGAATTTAAGGATATTTGGAAAATTTGGTATAACTTTGGATATAGAGGATGAACGAAGGATATAGTTGGTAATTTTTTCACCTCAAAGTGTCCCCAAAAAAAACCTCAAAGTTGCAAAGCGCTGCGATTTTTTTTCTTAGTGCCCTTAGTGCTTTTTCTTAGTAAAATTGTTTTTGATGAAAAAACTATTTTTGAAGTCCACAGACCATTTTAAAGACGAGCAAAAATTTGGAAAAAAAATAATTTGTTGGTTTTCGGATGATTACGTGAGAACCGCTCCCGCTAAAAAATGTTTAAGTCCAGATCTGAAAACTAGACACTTGAGGCTACAATTTCCTTTTTTTTATTTTCTGTACGACCATTTTTCTTCCCTTGTTGAAAATCACCCAAAAATTTGGAATTTCCTTAATATCCCTTAATTTTTGTTACTAGTGTATATAAAATTACATACATTTGCAAGATCATATTAAGCTGAAAATTATTATTAGCTTGGATTTGTCATAAATTTATGGCCATAATATAAAAATCTGCTAAAAATGGTAACAACTAAATGTTCGGAAAATCGAGAAACCTGCCCTAAAAAATAAATAAAAATTTGTTGATGCCGCGGTAACCATTAATTTCACAATTAGATGTGTCAATCAAAGGTGTTTTCTGGTAGTTTTTGCGAATATTCGTTATTTTTAAATAAAAATGGGCCGTGGATGTGCGACTGATCAAAAATTGCAGCAGCTCATTATAAAAAAAAAAAAACAGTGGCATAAAAATCCGCAAAATTGCGGAAGAATTGTGCTTTGCAAAGTCTATTGTTGGGGACATATTAAAGCATTACCGCGAGACTAGAAATTTTGATGTAAAAGGTAAGAGTCCTGAAAGACCCAGACCTGTTACTAAAAGGAGCCAAAGGTTGTTGGTGAAAATTTGCAAAAAAAAGTCGACGGAACACCTTAAGGGATATAACAGCGCACTGGAACTCTGAAACAGGAGAAAGGCTATCCCGCGAATATTGCAGAAAATACATTCATCAGTCTGGGCTCAGTTTTTATTAGGTGTCATTATTTTATTTTTCAAATTTTTAATTTTTCAATTTTCGTAAATGATCGTAAGCTAAAGAAAAGCCTTTATTAAGGCTTTAATAAAGATAAGCCTTTATTAAAAGGTATCGTGGACTATAGAAGACTGGTCAAAAGTAATTTTCAGTGACGAGTCCAAATTTGATGTCTGCGTAGGCGATCATAGAAAAAGAGTAATAATTACAAAAAGTGAAGCCTTTCATAAGGACTGCCTTAAACGAACAGTAAAATTCCCGAAGGGTGTCATGATTTGGGGACGTATGTCCGCTAAAGGTTTGGGACAGTATGAGGTCATAGAGGGTACCGTCAACGCTGACAAATATATATAAATACTTATGAATAGCTTATTACCGACTGTTCAGGATACTAGTTCAGATACCCAGAGAATAATTTCATATTCTAGCAAGACGGCGCAGCTTCCAAAAGACGAAAAACTGGTTCGGGGAACAGCATATTAAAGTCCTATCTAATCTCATTTTTGTGTGATTTTTTATCAATTATAAGTTTATGGTGTACTATACATGTGTGTGGAGAGATTTACGCCCGCCGCCATGGAGTATTCAAGGCGCGAACGTTAAGTAAATTCCGGGATTTTATTTATTCACCAGATAAATTTTAAACCGCGATTTCCGCGAATGTATCCTCCCGACGCGAAACGAGCCTCTCCGTTCTATAAATAAGAAATATGGACAGCCAGATTTTACCGGATTCTGCGATATCAGAGTCGGCTCCTGTTGCGTTTGTCCTGTTTAAACTTTAAACTGTCTAGAAATCACCGTACATACACGTCAATGACCTTGGCATTTAGAATACGTATAGTCATATTATACGCTACGTCTCAGGAGACATTGCAAATACGACCACATACCAAGAGCTTTTGAACTCCATCCTCAATCCCTACCCCGTTTACGTACTAATGTCACCATGTCGCTAGACTAAAGCTCCTCCCATAGTAAATTTAGCTATTCGTACTCGATTGGGCATCGACAGCGTTGCGCTTCAGAAAACGAATAACACATGAAGTGTTATTTTTGTCATTCGGAAAATGTCTTCATCCGGAAAATTGGATTTTAGGGAATGACATTTTTCTAGGTACTTAATGATGTTGAATGAGTGATCGTTCAATGATATCTTTTTAACCAGACCGTTGTCATTCACCATCAATACGGATATAAATATACAAGGTGACACAGGGGACATGTAACTGCCTCTAATTTATGTATTCATCAAGAAGACTAGAACTAAGGAGACCGAACTCCGGCTTTTCGCTGTATAACGCGACGGGCTCGAATATGTCCGCCTCCAGAGGCGCTGTAAACAGTAGTGTACCCTGGTTGCTACGGTATATAAACAGATATCTATACGTATACTGTGGTTCTGTACTAATCTGTGTGCGTTAGAGGTTAGAGTCCGTGTCAGTGTCCGTGGTGCGAATACATTTGACAGACGCTCGATATTTTTTCATGTCAAAGGTCAACATCGTCCAAAAATTAAGCTTTTCAAAGTCATTGCGTAATGTTTTAATAAATTTTCACGGTCAGTACTGCGCAATAGTCTGAACTCGTATAAAAGGGTAAGGCAAATTGTAGGTACGTAAATGTGGAAATGCAATGTTATTGTGAAACCTTTACAGAGATACGTGTCTAAAAGAGCAAGGGAAATTTCACAGATACATGCGAAATGAAAAAATCACTAGTTACGCGTTATTTTACCCACCCAGCACCTATTCGCTCCCTTTTCCCGTTAACTTGTGGGACTAATACTACTTTGCGCACGATTTTGGTGGTGTATATTATTGTTTTCTGGGTATCTGACGAAAAAAAAAAAAACGCTAAAATTGCAAAAGTGGCTTATCTGAACAATGATCCTCAAAATATTTCATGTTACGTACTTCAACGTTAATAATACAACAAAGGAAAATATTTCGTTTCATACATACATCAGTAATTTGAAATAACGTCCGGTTATTCGTACCGCTTCTTATATCACACAATGCAACACAGCACTTTCGAACCATATTTATTTTGTATGTATTTTTGCTAAAGCCAAACGGCATGTAAGCTTTGACAGCTTAATGATAAATGTCATATAAAACCATAGCATGGTTTTCTATGATAATTTGAAAAACATTCAAATGTGGTCCGCCGCTCATCACGTGACATCGAGTACATTACTGTTTACAGCGCCTCCTGGAGGCGGACAGATTTGATCCCTAGATACCGAACGAGTTCGGTCTCCTTAGTTCTAGACTTCTTGGTATTCATTAACGTAATATTTTGTACTTTACAGGAATTATCTAACTACTGATTAGGCTTTTTATCAGCCTAACAGACTTATTTACAACCAGTTTAACCGCAACTCGACCCAACTTTCTTATATTAAACAGAACTATGTATATTTTTTTTGCTGATCTCATTCGCCTTCAAATTCTCTTGTCAACCATGTATGTTCAAAATCTTTTGAAGCTTAGTGGATTGTCAGCTGTGAAATCGAAAAACAACTACTAAGCCGTCATGAACATAATCTTTTTTAAAAGCAGTAACTTCTTGAAGTTCACCCCACAATCCGAGACAACACCGTCGCCTTCCGCATACCATATTTTTTTCCACCCCAACTGTATTGACAATCCATAAGGAAATGACTTGCAGCAAGAGAAAAACCAATTGCAAAATTGATTCAGATGAAAAGGGGCAAAATTCGAAAAACTAACCAAACCAAGTCAAGTTTTAGAAGCTATATTAGCCCTGCCACTTTTGAAAGTTGAAATTGTTTAAACGTTCTCAAAAAATCAGTTGCAGAGGTGGAAAAAAGAGTTAATAACTACACATTTGTTCGAAATGCAAACAGTTAAATAAAAATGCGAATCCGTTAAATAAAATAAACTAGTGGAAAAAATTAAGGGATTAAAAAAAATTTCAAATTTTTAGGTGATTTTAGTTTATCTTGGAGATAAATGGTCTCACAGAAAATAAAAAAAAAAAAAGGAAATTGTAACTCCAAGTATCTAGTTTTTGGATCTGAACTTCTAAATTTTTTATTAGATTTTCGAGTAATCTTGAGAAAACTATGGACAAAAACATTTTCGAATTTTTTCTTTTTTTTGTGGTCTACAAATTTGAGAAAAATTGTTTGACTTAACCGTCATATGGACCAGATAACTTGTTTATTCAGCTTCAATTCCTTTTTTTAAAGACTTTGATACGATCATTTCTCGCTGAGATATTGGTCTTTGAATGGAAAAGGATCATTTTGTGTTTGATTATCGATATCTCAGCAACCAATGATAGCACAAAAAAGTTAAAGGTGGGTTTCGAGAACTTGAATAAGTTCTCTACAAGAATTTTAAAAAGAAATTGCTTCTTCGAAAAAATATTTTTCCATTCTTTACGTGAATGGAAGCAACAAAAAAAGAGTTTTTTTGGTGTTTTTCGGAAAATCAAGTGTTGAATCAAAAATATCGAGAAAACTACTGATGTTAAGTGAGCGTTTTACAGTTCAATAGACCCACAAAAACCCTACAGAGAAAAAAAATAGTTTTGAATTTTTTTTTTTAATTTTTTTTTTCAAAAATTTAAAAAAAACCTCAAAATTAAAAAAAATAATCAAAAACCCAAACGCTGTTTGCGATAAAAATGTAACGAAAACTGCAAAAAAAGTTTTTTTTCTCATTTTGTCAGATTATGAGCTTTTTTGGAGCAAAAAACGTGATCCTTTAATTTTTTCAAAAATTCAATCGAGTAAAACAAAAAAACGGCTGGCAGGATCTTATCTCTGTAAGGTTTTTTGTGGGTATATTGAACTGTAAAAGGCACACTTCACATCAGTGGTTTCCTCGATATTTTTGATTTAGCACTTGATTTTCCGAAAAACCACCAAAAGCTCTTTTTTTGTTGCTTTTTCAAATTCATGTATAGAATGGAAAACATTTTTCTTTAGAAGAACCAAATACTAATTCTTGTAGAGAATGTATTCAAGTTCTCGAAACCCACCTTTAACTTTTTGTGTGATCATTGGCTGCTGAGATATCGATAATCACACACAAAATGATCCTTTTCCATTCAAAGACCGATATCTCAGCGAGAAATGATCGTATTAAAGTCTTTTAAAAAAAGGAATTGAAGCTGAATAAACAAGTTATCTGGTCCATATGGTGGTTAAGTCAAAAAAAGTTAAGTTTTTTCAAGTTCGTAGACCACACGAACCAAAAAAATTTCGAAAATGTTTTTGTCCATAGTTTTCTCAAGATTACTCGAAAATCGCTGACGCTAAAAAATTCGAATCAAAATTCGGATCCAAAAACTAGATACTTGGAGCTACAATTTCCTTTTTTTAAATTTTCTGTGCGACCATTTTTCTCCAACTTACGGCCCGTTGAAAATCACTTAAAAATTTGGATTATTTTTTTTTCGATCCCTCAATTTTTTCCACTAGTGTAGTATTAGAGGAGGAACTAGATTCTTTAAGTGTTACGTTACCGTGAACTCCAGTATGCTATTACAGTTCTGTTCCGAACGTATAACCCCTCAAACATCTATTCAAAGTAAGACTGCATGAAATCTAATCTAGCGCAGGTAATAGAAGCAATAACTTACCGAAATCGCTTCGAGCAACATTTTCTATGCTCGTATGAGCACAAAACCCATAATAATACTGATTCAGAAAATGCAACGGTCATGCTCCTAAAGTGCGAGGAGATTTGCCTAGACCAGTAGGCAGGGAGGTAAAATCATCAAAAAGTGTTCTTGAAACATATAGGGATAATTTTGACGATTCCCTGTGTATTTTTTTTTGCGTAGAACACAATGCGCGGGGTCCGTAGGGCTGCAACCGTCCGCTAATTTTTTAAATTAACAATAATTAGTGAAAAAAAAACGTACTTTTTTTCACATTTTCACAAAAATAATTAGTTCGTTAATATTTCTATTTAGATTGCTCGAAAACATTTTAGGTACACTACTTTGAAAAGTAAAAAAAATTATGAGTGACCTTTAGAAATTAAAATACTGATTTCAAATTTTCAGAATCTACATTTCTTTCAACCTACAAAATAATAACATGAGGAAAAAAATAAAAAATATAAAATTCAATTTTTGACGATTTTGGAAATTTTTAAAAATCTTAAGCCTTCTCAAACATTTTTTTGAGCTGATTATTAAGGGGGCGTTTATAATATGATAAATTAATACATTTTCACACGAGACATGAAAAAAAAATCATTTTTTTGGGCCACCCTAATGCATATGCTATACAGTGAGGTCCATAAGTAACGGATAAATTCATTATCTACCTAATTTACAATTTATGAGTAAAATCCTGAAACACGTCAATTTTTAATTCTAGAATGACATTTTTTTAGCATAATTTTATACCTCTCCCTCCAATCCCCTTAGAGTGCCAGCTACCCCTTTAAAATTTTTAAATGGGACGAGGGTGCGTGTGATAGCTCATTTGAAAGGGTTCTTAATTATATATTCAGCAATATAACGCTTTTTGAATTTTGTATATTTTTAATCAAGAAAATTAAATTTGATAATTTCAAAATTATTATAAAATGTATACAATCAAGTGCCTAGGTCACTGTGACCAATTTCTGTCAAATCTGACGTTTTTAGTTAATTTTGTGTCAACATTCAACTTAAATGTATCGGTTTCACTGATACGCTGCGCAAAATACCCAACAAAAAGAAAGAAGTAAAAAAAAATAGAAAACAAATTTCGTGAATTTGGAAATGTCACAGATATTCCTAAATCTGGTGGGAAACGCATTTTAGACGATGAATAGAAATTGGATATATTGTTAGATATTCAAGATAATCCACATAAACCTACAAGACAAGTTGCCGCCGATAATGACGTTAGTAAAACGTCCATATTGCGTCTTCTAAAAAACGAAAAATACCGCCCATATAAAATTCATTTGGTTCAAGAACTTAACGACGATGACTGATCGCAGATTGGAATTTTGCAAAATCGTGGCAAATAGATGCCAAGATAATCCTTTATTTATAAAAAACATTCTTTTTTCTGATGAAGCAACATTCGTCTTAAATGGAACAGTCAACAAACAGAACTGTAGATACTGGAATACAGAAAATCCACATTGAATGATGGAGGCCAATACTCAATATCCTGAGAAGGTGAACGTTTGGGCTGGAATTATAAATTCTCAAATTATCGGACCATATTTCTTTGATGACACATTAACTGGCGCGCGTTACTTGGACTTCTTGCAAAATTTCTTAGTTCCAGAGTTAAGAATGCTTTTCCCATATGATGACAACCTCAATGAAATTGATAGAAATATTTGGTTTCAGCAGGACGGAGCTACACCGCATTTTTCATTCAAAGTAAGAGCCTATCTGAATCAAGTTTTTCCCAACAGATGGATCGGTAGACGCGGTGAAATTGAGTGGCCTGCTCGTTCTCCCGATTTGACCCCGCTTGATTATTTTTTATGGGGTTACTTAAAATCGAAAGTCTACTTCAACAGACCAAATTACGTAGAAGATTTAAAAGACAGAATAAGGTAAGAAATTAATCAAATCACCCCGGAAACAATACAAAATGTTTTAAAAGAATTTCAGCTTCGCCTCCATTATTGTAAAGAAGCAACGGGCGCCCAGTATGAACATTTGATTTAAACTGTTCTTCTGTTGTGTTTCATATTCTTTTCTTTACTTAGTAACATTAAAAATGTAATATTTTTCAATAAAAAAAATTATAGAAATTAAAAAAATGTAAAGTTGCTGGATGGAGAATTAAGAACCCTTTCAAATGAGCTATCACACGCACCCTCGTTCCATTTAAAAATTTTAAAGGGGTAGCTGTCACTCCAAGGGGTTGGAGGGGAGGTATAAAATTATGCTCAAAAAATGTCATTCTAGAATTAAAAATTGACGTGTTTCAGGATTTTACTCATAAATTGTAAATTACGTAGATAATTAATTTATCCGTTACTTATGGGACTCACTGTATAAAATATACCAAGGAACGGAGAGCGAAAATGTGAATAAAACACGTTGTTTTTTTTTTACAAATTGTTAATTTAAAAAATTAGCGGACGGTTTCAGCGCTACGGACCCCGCGCATTGCGTTCTACGCAAAAAAAAAATACATAGGAAACCGTCAAAACTAGCCCTATATGTTTCAACAACACATAAAAGTCTCTGCCTACTGGACTGTCTGTCGCGCCCGATATTCGAATGATGGTGCGGGCGCGGAGACCGAGAGAATGCCGAGGTTTTATTTATTTACTAAATAAATTTTAACGGCGACATTTTTCAATGTTATCTCCTTGGCACGGAATTCCTTATTCTATAAATAAGAAATATTCGACTTCCAGATTTTATACGTTCCATCTGCATATTTTATACGCGGAGGGCCGTTCTGGCCCCCGGAAACGGCGAGAGACGCGAGGTTATGGCCGGGCGCAGCCTCCCCTGGTGGCGGAAGTCGCCATCAAATCATTTCACGAGAATCGACTGGCTGAGGTCTAGCCAGAATTTAATATAAAATTTATGAAAATTGGAGCCCGTACGAGGCGAGCAAAATAGTCCATCAAGCGAGAGAATGGCAGCCGCATGCAACGAAGACGTTACGCCACCGTCAGGATTTTAAAGATACAATATATTTCATGGGATAACATAAACTGCATGGTAATCAGAGCCGGGAAGGGTACTTTCAAAAAGCATCTCATTGCCTGTGTGGTCAATTTTGCGATTCTAGGAGGACAAAATTCCAAAAACTCATGTTCTCAGAATTAAATTGTTTCATTAATAATGTATAATAGACCCATTAAGGTATTTAATGCTGTAAAATTTATTATCGTATTATAAATTTTTATGACCCTTAATGAGGGTTGAAATATGTATAAAACCAGATACCTGCTTGAGAATATTTTAGTAGTCTATTTGACCCTAATGTGTGCAGTTGAATCTCCGTTGTTTTTGTGTTAAGTGAATTTGTTCTCGATGGAAAATTTAGTGGAAGGTATGTACTTTATTTTGGTATAAAACAACCTGTGTTTTTTTTTGTTTAAATCAGAACATTTTCGGTTATAGTTGGTTCTGTAAAAATTTTATAATTTCTGCAATATTAAAGTTTCTCGAGAGCTACAATTTGATTTTCGCTTTCTTCCGCGTTGATCTTTTTTTCCATAGATTGCCTGTAACTTACTCTACTGAATTACAAAAAAATTACCTGCGTCTAAGTGCGTCTCATTATTTTATCCTTAATTTTAGAAACGTATGTCACACCTCGCAGAAGCCTGTTCGAGATATGAGTTAGCGAACCGGAAAAGGGCAAAAGAAATATGAAGATGTATTCGTATATTTTTAATTACTTCAATCTTGCAACCCCTGATGCTAACTTAGAAGACGTTCTTATGAAAAAAATTTCGTCATTTAGCTATAAATTGTCTCAAAGATGGGCAGAATGTTATCGAAATAAGGAGTTTTTAAGTTTTTAAATAAACACAAAACATGGTTGGAAGACAAAATGGTTTTACCTGAATTACAACCATATATGCCGGATGTTCAGAGCCAACCTTCATCTTCCAGTTCAAGTGGTCCAGGGGAGGCCAAAAAAATCATTTGAACAAACAAGTGAAAAGACCAAAAGACGCAAAATACAGCCATTGCTAGAGACAAACACTAGTAAAGAATTGATTTATGCGGCTCAAGCAAGTTTACAGACTGAGGGTAAAAGTGATGCAGCAACATTGCTAAAAGAAATGGTATCTACTTCTCCGAAACGTGCTACACGTATCAAGAAGTCCCTGATACTACAGGGCGAAAGCTAAATAATGAAGAAGCACTTATTTAGACGGGAAAATGACCAAAAGATCGTATATTGCTGTGCAACGCCTAAGAAGTATTGCCTCCAATGTATGTCCATCATATCCTTTCCTGATTGAAGCCAAAGCAAAGTGCTATCCGGAAAATGTCGTAGTTACAGAAACAGCGGCTGAAGTGGATTTACAATCTTTAATAGAACATACTACGAGACGGATTTGTGAAGTGCAACGGGTCGTGTTAGAGCAGAATAAAGCTGAACTAAACGATGTTGAAATAATTTTTAAATGGGGTTCCGATGGGAGTTCTGATAGTGATTAGATTACTTTATTTAATATTCCAATTATTTGTATTAAACATTTTTTAGCTATAGAACTATTTGTCTCATTTTATGGAACTTTGTACTTTTTATTATGTATTTATTTTTTATTTATTTATTTATGTGCTATATATGACACAGTAATTACCTTAAACTTTCAAAATAAATGATATTTTATCAAAATAAACACGTTTTTTTGTTTAAATAATTTTGTCCTTCTAGAATCGCAAAATTGACGACTATGAGGCGACAAGAAATCTTCCAGGAGCCGAAACGGGCATCCCAAGGAACTCGCCCTAGCCATAAATTCATACAGGAAGTTCACCGTGCGCTACGAACTCCTCATGCGTTACGATCACACCGGGGCAGATTTAAAGGAATCAAGTCCTAAAGAGACGACGATTTGGGCGAGAGTATCAAAGGGAATGACATGGGTCGCGTAATTTTTCTTCTCGGCGAAAACTCTACGCGACCTTTTAAAAATGACCCTCCATTATTTTTTTTTAGTTTATTTCGTTTGGAATTCTGCAGGACGTATTTGTATAAAATGCTTCATTACACAATATTTATATTGATATCCAAAAATGTACAGGATGTTTACAGAATACATAAATAAAACCCATATACACCATAGGAAATCGCACCATTACATATTGGCGATACATGTGTAGAAGAGAATAAGTTAAAAGACACCAGTAAGGACAGACAAAGACAGTTAGATGCACCAGTGTTTCACGCTTGTGTACGTATTAGAAACGTATGATGTAAAACGTTACCTGCGCGTTAACAGAAACTGGAATGTGGAGGTGGAGAGACACCGCCCATCACCTAACGAATTTGAGTGAGTGGGAGTACTTTTTCGCAGCAATGAGGGTGTACATCGACTTAGCTGTATGAAACGAAATTCTTACGTAATTCTGACTTAAAATTATCCCATACACTTAAAAGAAGTGTACGAATATAATTGTATTTATTTTCAAATTTTTGTATTCCTTAACTAACCGGTCTGCAAGAAAATAAAATTGAAGTTCTATAAAAAATAAAGATATAAATATAAATGAACCCGGTTATAAGACGAAAGAAAGAAAAAATGCCTATTGAATAAGTGGTTCAAAATGTCGCCCCTTTGTTCTTCACAAAACCCTGGTCTATCGTAAAACTCAGTTCTTACGCGTTCTAACATTTCTTAAGCGTAACAATTTAGGACTACAGTACAATTCTGGCCCATAAATCATTTAAATTTCGTGGTCTTTCATGTTCATGTCCATAAACAGTATTTTTTATTTGTTAAATATTTGTTTGCATTTAAGGAACCGTTTATAAAAAATGGCCCAACGATGGAATCGCCTAAAATACCAACTGCGTACGCAAGGAATACTCAAGTGCTTTTTTTCCGTAGACCAATAACGATGTAATAATTCAATTCACACGTGCGCATTATAATTTATGGGCGGGGCGTCCCGCCTACATATTTTATTGCTACCCTATCACGAAAGACAGAGAATAACGCCCATAGAGTTTTAAAATGACATGTCAGTCTGGCAACTATGGATATAATATTTCTCTGTCAGTTCCTCTATCTGTCAGAGTTTATTCTTTTCTTATTTATTAATGCTCGGCTTTGAAATCTTGCACTTTCCTAACCGGTATAAGCTAATTGTCACAGCAATTAGAATAACAAAAAATAAATATGTGCAACTATAACCAATCAATATATAACCTGATAATTCCCCAAGAATAGTCATCTGGGATATGAAAAATGTCACGGTATTCTGGTGACAGCGGCTAATTTTTAGTTTTCCATTTAAGTGGGCCATGACGGTTCCGATTTATTCTAAATGACTCATGTAATTCTACAAAAATCAAAATCCAGTCAAAAGTACTAAATTATGTGATTTATGAGCAAGTAAAGTAAAAAATCATTTCTCTTGGCTGTAATTTTGTTTGTATTTATCGCACATATTAATACGACATAAGAATAAATTACTTATTAATAGTAATAATAAATGGTACTACGGTACCAATATGGTTCCATTTGAAAAAATTGAGTTCTGCTCCAAAAACAATTTTGATGAACTTTATTTGCTCATAAATCACATAATTTAGAATTTTTGACTGATTTTTGTAGCAATTACATGGGTCATTTACAATAAATCGGAACCGTCATGGCCCACTTAAATGGAAAACTAAAAATTATAATTGTAAAAAAATATTGACGTTTGAAATGTCACTTATTTGGTATCGTTGGATTCAGAAAATTATGCAGAATTCAAAAATGCAATAATATACAGGGTATTCCATTTAAAAATCGAAAGTTAGTGTCACTTCCGACGAAACCGGAAGTGGAAAAAAATCACTTGTATGTCAGACAGTGCCACAAAACTAAAGGAGAAAAGGTGGGTGTACCATGATCCTGTTACACCCGGTATAGGGGCAAGAAATAGCGCTTAAAAATACGATTTATATTTGAATACTTTTCCGGAACTTAAACATAACTCAAACAGCATAAACACACGCCTCACCGAAGGCAATGGCTTCAGGAGCTTTTAGAGGATGGATACTAGGGCTCGGCATTAAACGTTTAATCGCCAAAACGTTTAAACGTTTATTTAAGAAACGCGTTTATTATCCCGTTTAATGATTAAACGTTTAAATTACAAAACGTTTAAACGTTTATTTTGCTTGTAAACGTTTTTTCCCCGTAAACGTTGTTTTCCTTGTAAACGTTTATTGTCCACAAACGTTTCTTTTGTTTTATTTTTATTTTTGCTCGTAACGTTTGTCTTTTCCTTTTCTTTTCTTCTCTTCCCCTTCCCTTCCCTTCCCTCCCCTTCCCTTCCCTTCCTCCCTCCCCTCCCCCTCCCCTCCCCTCCCCTCCCCTCCCCTTCCCTTCCCTTCCCTTCCCTTCCCTTCCCTTCCCTTCCCTTCCCTTCCCTTCCCTTCCCTTCCCTTCCTTCCCTTCCCTTCCCTTCCCTTCCTTCCCTTCCCTTCGCTTCCCTTCGCTTCCCTTCCCTTCCCTTCGCTTCCCTTCCCTTCCCTTCCCTTCCCTTCCCTTCCCTTCCCTTCCCTTCCCTTCGCTTCCCTTCGCTTCCCTTCGCTTCCCTTCGCTTCTCATTTCTCTTCTCTTCTCTTCTCTTCTCTTCTCTTCTCTTCTCTTCTCTTCTCTTCTCTTCTCTTCTCTTCTCTTCTCTTCTCTTCTCTTCTCTCTTCTCTTCTCTTCTCTTCTCTTCTCTTCTCTTCTCTTCTCTTCTCTTCTCTTCTCTTCTCTTCTCTTCTCTTCTCTTCTCTTCTCTTCTCTTCTCTTCTCTTCTCTTCTCTTCTCTTCTCTTCTCTTCTCTTCTCTTCTCTTCTCTTCTCTTCTCTTCTCTTCTCTTCTCTTCTCTTCTCTTCTCTTCTCTTTTCTTTTCTTTTCTTTTCTTTTCTTTTCTTTTCTCCTTTCATGTTTCTATCTAAAGGAACGCTTTTGCCTCCAGATCGTTTTTTGAGGTTTTGCTGCATAAAAACTCGGAAAAGTGCTGAAAATAGACTCGGAAACATGTAATGGGGCTTTCAAACGGGGGAGCTTTTTTAGCGCTGGGTTAAAATGATATCTAGAGATAGATGCGTTTTGAATTTTTAATCGCTTCTAACTCGAAAACGGTTAGAGATAACCTAGCAACATGAAATATTTTTGGAAATGCCAGCTCCTGGCGGTTCCAAAAATAGGTCATGTTGCTATCTTATAGTTATCTCTAACCGTTTTCGAGTTATAAGCGATTAAAAATTCAAAAACGCATAATTTTTCCATCTCTAATGATATCTTGGTTGGTGAAAGTTGATGGGTTTGAGTCCGTTTGCGATTTTTATTTTGAAAAGACATTTTGCTTAAAAACGTATAATATCCGAAAAAACGTTTAATGTTCCACAAGCGTTTAAACGTTTAATGCATTATAAACGTTTAATGTCTCATAAACGTTTAAACGTATTAGTCAGAAAAACGTTTAATCGGAAAACGTTTAATCGGTGACGGTCTTAAACGGTTAATCGTAAACGTTTTAATCGTAAATTGGTTAATCGTCCAAAATGCCGAGCCAATGGATACCAACACAGTGTGTTGGGTAAAAAACAGTATCGATAACATCGATTGAAATTGACTCTTCCCCAAAATGGGCTTGGGAGCGTTTTAAAAGGCACACGGACTTACGTAACCACCGTGAGGTCGAACTCAAAGTTCCTGTTGAACTCCATGAAGAACCTAAGCGCCATCAGGTAGTACGGTTCGTCGATCGTCAGCTGCGGCATCACCGCCACGTAGGCCTTGGAGTAGCGCATCACGTCGTTGTACGCGCCCTTCACGAACTCCACGCAGAAATCCTTCAGGAATAGCCTGATGGAGAGGCTGGATCGGTGTAACGACGTCGAGCTCGACTCGGGCGCCCGATTTTTCGGCGTCTTGCGCTTCGACTTGGCCTCGTCGAAGTTCAGCTGGTCGGCCTTACTCAAGGGCCCGTGATAAATCAGCTTGTTATTGCTAATTGCCCTGTGGGATTTCAGGACGAACGTTCCGCCGAATCTGGAGTGCCTGCAACAACAAAAGAGGGCATAAGAGGGGCGAAAAATGACGTAATAAAGCTTTTAGACTATACAGTGCGCGTCAAAGTGCTCGAAACATATGGGAAACATTTTTGTTATTGAGGGAGCGTAAAAAATCGTTAGGTGGCCGATTTTGTATATTCAAGGAACTAGAAAAATATGTTGACATCAGTCACGTGATCCGTCAGTGGTAGGTCTGGCCAGTAATTTAAAAAATGTCGCAGAACTGTAGACAATAATATGAGTTTTCATCAAAGAGGGAATACAATTAATTGTATTTGATTTTCAGCACTAAAGGATTAAAAATGTATTTGATATATGTTTAGAATGTAATTTTAAGCGCGAATGGGAAATTTTAAGCAATAATATTAAAATATTGAATATACCATATTTATCCTCAAAGGATAATTAAGAAATATTTTTGCACAAAAAGTTTGTACAAAAGTTTGTTGCTTCTGAAGTAGTTTTTATTAAAGAAAACGTAATGGATGGACAAACGAATTTCGCTAAAAAAAAAACTAATAATAAAGTAAATTATCCGTATGGTAATGAAAAAAACATTTTGCGCTAGATTGTTCATTGTTGTTTTTTTTTTAGTTCTGAAAATTTGTAGTTTTGAAATTATTTTAAATTTCAAAAAATTGGCAATATTTTCAAATCTACCAATTTTTAGAATAAACAACCTTATACAAACTTACCCTTATTTTTAATGCTAAATAAGACAAAATTATGAAAATTGGGGGTGTCCATTTGAAAAAATTGATTATTGGCATTTTTTCTCAATTTCATTTTTGATCTCATTTTTTGAACACCCTGTAATTATAGTTATCAGAATATTACAAAAAATCTATTAAAGTGGATCCATTTCAACAAGGAATCCGACCCAAATTGAATAATAAAGGCTTTCTTATAGGAAAAATTGGCAATTATCTTAGGGCCTGCAGACGTCATTTTTGACATAAACTTAAATATCTCAATTCTTAGAATTCACCATATAATCTAAAAATGTTAAAAATAACAAAGTTGACATCAACTTCCGGTATGACCGGAAATGCGATTAACGTGAAAGTATTTTAGGCGTATGTCCCCCATCGAACTTAGTATGTCACCAAATTTTCAGATTTTTACTAATTATTGTTTTCCCATAATCGATCGATGCAGTTCCCGGAGGACCACCCTGTATACGTGGATAGACAGGATACTTGAATGCAGTTTTACCCTGCGCTGTGGCACACTTTCCGGACCCTAATAATAATCGTCTTTTATTAATAATGAAAATATATACATGAATAAAATAAGTACGACTTTTGTATGATTTTGCTTTACCAGTCTTTGACTTGCAAGTAACAATTTGATATCTCTTAGGAGACCATAACAACACAGAATCAACACAGAATAATATCAAAATATTCTTAGAATATTCCGAAATATACTCTGCTGAATTCCTAGGACCAATATTCCAGGAACATTCTACACCGTGTACGTTGGATTATCGCGTGAATATCGTTCGTTGGAATAATCCAGGATTAGTTCCGTGGTTATTCTGTGTCGTCATTCCAATAACACAGGCCCACAAAAAAAAGTGTCTGCTTCTGGGATGGACACAAACTTTTTCTTATGTATATTGTGCCACTGAATCCGAATTCGTCATAAAAAATAGGGGTTCCGCAGCTAATTTTGAAGATAACCTCAAAAAACTGTCGAAAACGACGTGTTTCGGTTGCAAAAGCTTGAGAAGACCAAAAAAATGCCCACAAAAAAAGTGTCTGGTTCTGGGACGAAGACTAACTTTTTCTAATGCATTCTGTGCCGCTGAATCCGAATTCGTCATAAAAAATAGGGGTTCCGCAGCTAATTTTGAAGATAACCTCAAAAAACTGTTGAAAACGACGTGTTTCAGTGGTAAAGCTTGAGAAGAACAAAAAATATATTTGCTTCACATCAAAAACACTTTGTTTCTACGTATTCTGGCCTGATGAATCCAAATTTGCTATGAAAAAAGAGGTTTGACCAACGGATTTTGGGGATAACCTCAAAAAACTGCTGAAAACGAGGTTTTTTTGTAATAAAAGCTTGAAAGAAATGGGAATATGATTCGCGTCACATATAAAATACCGTATTCCCATGTATCTTAATTTCTTAAACCAGAATGTGTTATGAAAAATTTGGTTTAACAAGTGAATTTCAAACATCATCCTCAAGAATATGTAAAAATTGCGTTTTTAACGGTAAAATCTTGAATAACGTGGATTGAATCAGTCTAAAATCAAGACTAAGTGGAAACTCTTTAGTAATCACATGAACATACTTGCATTTGACTTTCTGGAATTCAGACTACGAAAATAACTTGAAACAACAGCAAGCTGAAGACAAATCTGAAGATTGTCGTATCTCTGAGACCGGAAATCTGGGAATATCCTGGGATTCAGCGGCACAAAATAGATAAGAAAAAGTTAGTCTCCATCCCAGAACCAGATACTTTTTTTATGGGCATTTTTTTGGTCTCCTCAAGCTTTTACAACCGAAACACGTCGTTTTCGACAGTTTTTTGAGGTTATCTTCAAAATTAGCTGCGGAACCCCTATTTTTTTATGACGAATTCGGATTCAGCGGCATAAAATACACAAGAAAAAGTTATTCTCCATCCCAGAACCAGACACTTTTTTTGTGGGCATTTTTTTTGGTCTTCTCAAGCTTTTACCACCGAAACACGTCGTTTTCGACAGTTTTTGAGGTTATTTTCAAAATTAGCTGCGGAACCCCTATTTTTTATGACGAATTCGGATTCAGCGGCATAAACTACAGAAGAAAAAGTTAATTTCCATCCCAGAACCAGACACTTTTTTGTGGGCATTTTTTTTGGTCTTCTCAAGCTTTTACAACCGAAACACGTCGTTTTCGACAGTTTTTGAGGTTATCTTTAAAATTAGCTGCGGAACCCCTATTTTTTATGACGAATTCGGATTCAGCGGCATAAAATACACAAGAAAAAGTTATTCTCCATTCCAGAACCAGACACTTTTTTGTGGGCATTTTTTTGGTCTTCTCAAGCTTTTACCACCGAAACACGTCGTTTTCGACAGTTTTTTGAGGTTATCTTCAAAATTAGCTGCGAAACCCATATTTTTTATTATTCGGATTCAGCGGCATAAAATACACAAGAAAAAGTTAGTCTCCATCCCAGAACCAGACACTTTTTTTGTGGGCATTTTTTTTGGTCTTCTCAAGCTTTTACCACCGAAACACGTCGTTTTCGACAGTTTTTTTGAGGTTATCTTCAAAATTAGCTGCGAAACCCATATTTTTTATTATTCGGATTCAGCGGAATAAAATACACAAGAAAAAGTTAGTCTCCATCCCAGAACCAGACACTTTTTTTGTGGGCATTTTTTTTGGTGTTCTCAAGCTTTTACCACCGAAACACGTCGTTTTCGACAGTTTTTGAGGTTATTTTCAAAATTAGCTGCGGAACCCCTATTTTTTATGACGAATTCGGATTCAGCGGCATAAACTACAGAAGAAAAAGTTAGTCTCCATCCCAGAACCAGACACTTTTTTGTGGGCATTTTTTTGGTCTTCTCAAGCTTTTACCACCGAAACACGTCGTTTTCGACAGTTTTTGAGGTTATTTTCAAAATTAGCTGCGGAACCCCTATTTTTTATGACGAATTCGGATTCAGCGGCATAAACTACAGAAGAAAAAGTTAATTTCCATCCCAGAACCAGACACTTTTTTTGTGGGCATTTTTTTTGGTCTTCTCAAGCTTTTACAACCGAAACACGTCGTTTTCGACAGTTTTTGAGGTTATCTTCAAAATTAGCTGCGGAACCCCTATTTTTTATGACGAATTCGAATTCAGCGGCATAAAATACACAAGAAAAAAGTTAGTCTCCATCCCAGAACCAGGCACTTTTTTGTGGGCATTTTTTTTGGTCTTCTCAAGCTTTTACAACCGAAACACGTCGTTTTCGACAGTTTTTTGAGGTTATCTTCAAAATTAGCTGCGGAACCCCTATTTTTTATGACGAATTCGGATTCAGCGGCATAAAATACACAAGAAAAAAGTTAGTCTCCATTCCAGAACCAGACACTTTTTTGTGGGCATTTTTTTGGTCTTCTCAAGCTTTTACCACCGAAACACGTCGTTTTCGACAGTTTTTTGAGGTTATCTTCAAAATTAGCTGCGGAACCCCTATTTTTTTTCTGATGAATTCGGATTCAGCGGCACAAAATACATGAGAAAAATTTAGTCTCCATCCCAGAACCAGATACTTTTGGCATTTTTTTTGGTCTTCTCAAGCTTTTACAACCGAAACACGTCGTTTTCGACAGTTTTTGAGGTTATCTTCAAAATTAGCTGCGAAACCACAATTTTTTATGATTAATTCGGATTCAGCGGCACAAAATACATAAGATAATGTTAGTCTCCATCCCAGAACCAGACACTTTTTTTTGTGGGCCTCTGTAATTATTTCGTCAACATTTCGGCGAACACCAAACGAATAAGGTCGCTGCCCTTTCCTTACTCTCCAAATGCGGCCAGGATAACGTTCATAACACAATAGCGATTTCACTGACGAATACACTCCGGGAACAAAGCAATTTTGAGGACGACGAGCGGACGATTAAAATAATGCGACGGGCCCAACGTTAAACGAGACGAAGATTGAAAACTGCTATTAAAAAGAAAATCTTATTTGCGTTCGCCCCCCCCCCCCCCCCCCCCCCCGGGCGAGGATCCGCGGAGAGCATCAAGTTGGGGGATCGATCTGGGAATACACTCTTTATTTGGTTGTTTGTTAAATTATGAAACGGATTTTCCTGAGGTGAGACGCCGTGTTTATTTATGCCGTTTCTATCCCGCGAAATGTTTGCTTTCACCCCCGCCCCGCGCGCAGTGCCAGTAACTTTTTCGCGCCGTACGTGGGCGAATGCGTCGAGTCGACACAGTGACGGTGCAAGCGCACATTGGGCCCCTAAGCAAACATGAACAATGGGCCCCCTTCCCCCTTACAAAAAGATTAATTTAGTATTCATTTAGACAATCGTATATATTTACTATTATTGTAAAAGAACATACTTTATTGCATTATTATTGCACCCCCATACAAAACAACATGCAAAGGTACATAAAACAAAATAAACAGAAAATAAAATAAAATCCTCATACCACAACAGACCTCAAAATAAAAAAATAATCAGATATGTCAAAAATCTAAAATCTCTATAGCAATTTATAGATAACAAATAAAAAAAAAAATCTCAAAAATCTCACGTCATAGACATCAAAATGAAAAAAAATAATCAGATAGGTCAAAAATCAACTAACCACGATTAGGGCGTACAGGGTCGGGTTCGTCAGGGGCCCCTCAAGGGTGGGGCCCCTAAGCGTTACTTATACTGCTTATACATATTAGCGCCACTGAGTCGACATGGGGATGTTTTTAGGTGGAGCGAATATTTACGAAATGTAGACTGCTACTGCTAATTATGAAAAAAAAGGAGTTTAAAAAAAACACGATTTTTTTTGCATATTTTTTTTAATCAAATTTTCAAGGGGTTTCCGGCCTGTAATGGACCTGGAACCTCACTAACCGGTGTAATAATTGTTTGAACTTTAAGTATACGTGGTTTAAAGATTGATTTTTTTCCCTTATGCATTCAAAATGGCGCCTGAACTGCAAAATTTTTGTGTAAAAGTTCAAGAATTTTTTATTGGAAAATGATGCACTTTTACAAAAAATTGTCAAGAATAAAAAGTTCTTAAAATCACTCAAAGAATGCACTGGAATTTTATCAAACTTTTTGGATATTGCAAATGGTCAATTTTTGCAAAATTTAAAAAATTGCTTAAAAAATTCTGAAAAATTCCAGTGCATTCTTTGCATGATTATAAGAACTTTTTATTCTTTACAATTTATTGTAAAAATGCTTTATTTTCATGCATTGCATTATTTTCAAAAAAAAAAACATTTCTAAATCTCGACACTAATTTGATCTTTAGAAATTTTTTTTCTCGAAAACAATGCATTTTTACTATAAATTGTCAAGAATAAAAAGTTCTAATGCACTAGAATTTTTTTAGAATTATTTAAGCAGTTTTTTAAATTTTGCAAAAATTGACTATTAGCAAAATCCAAAAAATTGCTCACAAAAAATTGAAAAATTCTAGTGCATTCATTGTGTGATTTTAAGAACTTTTTATTCTTGACAATTTTTTATAAAAAGAGCATCGTTTTCCAAAAAAAAAAAATTGAATTTTTACACAAAAATTTTGCAGTTCGGGCGCCATCTTGAATGCATAAGGAAAAAAATCGATTTTTAAATGTATACGTGTATCTTTGTACACGTTTCTACCAAGTAAAAAGACCCTTTATATATAACTAGCGACCCGCCCCGGCTTCGCCCGGTTTACGACATCACATTAGAAACCTCTAAAATTATCAGTGTTTCTCTACTAAATTATGCATGTATTATACATATAAACCTTCCTCTTGAATCACTCTGTCTATTAAAAAAAAACGCATCAAAATCCGTTGCGTAGTTTTAAAGATCTAAGCATACATAGGTAGTAGATAGATAGATAGATAGTTAGGGACAGACAGCGGGAAGCGACTTTGTTTTATACTATGTTATGATATGATACCCAAAATCTAGAGTGCAAATAGACAAAAAACATCAAAATATTTAATTTCAATATACAGTGTACGCCTAAAGTATGGAATAAATTCAGTAAATGTGCAACAAAAAATTTTTGGAAAAAAAATCTCGAACAGGTCGATTTTGTTTAATAAAAATAAACATTTTTTGAGGGATTGTCTATTTTCAGATGTCATTTGTTTTTGAGTAATGACGTCATCAAATTATTTTTTCAAATGGAAAACCCATATTTTTTTTAATTTAATTTGAGAGACCCTTTCATTGTCGATTTAACGGTATAAAAATGTTGCCTTACATAACAAAATTTTTGAGTAAATGACAATTGAATATCACAAAATGAAAAATATATTTTTTCACAATAAATAAACGAAAATTTCTGAAAAAAGTTAATGTAAGTTGTTAGTATCATTTATAAAAATTCCAATTCTAATATGGCACATTTAATTGTGACACAAAGAATTGAAATTTTTATTTTCATCGGATGCACATCCTCAGAGGTGGATTGGCAGACGAGGACCGATAGAATGGCCCGCGAGCTCCCAGATCTTACACCACTTAATTATTTTTTATGGGGTTATTTAAAATCAAAAGTTTACTGCAGAAGACCACACAATTTAGCCGAACTACGAGACCGCATTAGAGATGAAATGGGATTCATTACCCCAGAAGTCATTCAGAATATACAAGAATTTGTACACAGGCTTGCATATTGCCAAGAAGTTGATGGACGGCATTTGGAACACTTAATTTAAAATTGTATTTGCTTATTAAAGAAATTTTCGTTTATTTATTGTGAAAAATATATTTTTCATTTTGTAACATTCAATTGTCATTTACTCAAAAATGTTGTTATTATATTTTTATACCGTTAAATCGACAATGAAATTAAAAAATTTTTTTGTTTCACATTTACTGGATTTATTACATACTTTAGGCGTGCACTGTATAATAAAATTTGAAATGAGACAATAATAAAAGAATGGATTTCTCAAAACATTAAAATTGTATATATGACCTCTTGTTTATGGGCGGGAGTATAAGCGCCAGTCCATAATAGTACTTGTAGCAAGCAGTCTAATAAAATTATTCACGATATAATCGTTTTAATTAAAAATACCATCGAATATTCCTAGTCCAAGCTCGAGCGTCTTACCGCGTAAACGAAACTATAATCTCACAGCAGCCAGAAGCTTTAGGGGGGAATATTAAATTAAACACAGCCTTCCGCAATAAGACAAAGGCAATAATATCTACTTCTTTTTAGTAAAAGAAGGTCTTCGCAATATACAGCACTAGAAAATTGAAAATGATACAATAGTCGATTATTTCGTTAGAACGTTAAAGTACACTGCAAAAAGTAACTGCTAAAAAATGTTTACTTTAAGTAATTTAATAAAATAATTAAGAAATAAATAAAACATAAATTACAAAATAAAATTTGAGCGAGAATAAAAGATGCTTATGATGAAATTATCAAAAATGAGGCGATCTTTACAGCAAAGAATACAATGTAATGAAACAGATGGTCGTCATGTAAATTAGAAATCAACCATCGTAAAATTAGTTCTGTTCTTATTATTAAATTTCATGTATTTTGGTTTCTCTGTTACCCGAAAATCACGGGATTTCGAGAAATCTCGACTGACCGAGAATCTCGTCTCGTCTCGTCTGGAAAATTGACTTCTGCGTCTCGTCTCGAAAATTCAAGATCTCGCACATGCCTACTCACTACCTTCGATGCGTGTGCGGTTGCTTCTTATTTGTCGTCTCACTTCTGTTTGTCCTTTTTTATAACTGGCCGAAGTCGGTTTTACACACACGGTATATTTTAATATCTTATATAATTTAGAAATGTAATAATCAATCGGGATTTGTGCAAGAAAAAAAAACAAAACAAAAACAGTAACATAAAAAGTTTAATCTGATTTTTCTTGAAAAGGGTGCATTATAAGATTTGAAATAAGAGCAATTTATATAATTTAGAAATGTAGTAATCAATCGGGATTTTGTGCAAAAAAAAACAGAAAAAAACAAAAACAGTAAAACAAAAGTTTAATCTGATTTTTCTCGACAACTGTGCATCATACGATTTGAAATAAGAGCAATTTATTATTATGACAACATACCTTAAAGTATCCAAATTTGACGTAAAAGAAATTATTTTTGAAAATGTCTGTGGGACGTTTCTTAACGCAATAGAGAAATCTTATGCTTGTGGCCATGAGAAGCTTAGTTATTGTGCCAAGTTTGAACTTTTTAGACAACGGCTTTTTTGAGATATTTAAAAAGTATGACCTCAAGTCGCCATCTCCAAAGAGCTCTACCTGTTTTAGGAAGTATTATTGTATTAAGGCCACATCAAATTATTTCTAATATCTGGTCAACATTATTTTACGAGGTAAAAATTCCTTTAGCGACAGATACGATTCGCGTACCTTACCTATTCGATTACTTTTATCAGTGTAAATTAAAATGAGAATAATTTACGTTCACTGTTATTCGTCATTAGAAATCGCAGATCCGGATTTTGACGTTATTAGGTCTCATCACTGCGGTATATCTGACGACCGAACAACAATGAACGAGAGTCTCGAAGCGGTTTATTTTCTCGCCAGAACAAACTTCTTCCCTCCTTACCATTTGTGGTGTGCTTCTGGGAACAACGTTTGATGGTTGCTGACCTTGTCAGACCCACCGGAATACGTCGAGTCCCATTGGGGCACACCAAAAACAAAAATCCTTACCTCGAGCTGGCGCTCATTTTCTCCTTCTCCTGCCTCTCGAGCTTCTCCCTGAGCCTGGCGGCCAGCAGCTCGGCCTCGTCCCTCATCTTCTCAGCCTCGCTTCGCCGCACCAGCGAGCCGGCCAACTCGTTCGCGTTCTGCTCCTTCAGCATCAGCGTGAGTATTTCCAGCATGTGCATGTAATACTCGCTTTCGCGGGCAGTGTTCGTAATGTACAGGAACACGTCCAGCATCCCGGCCTGGTGTAGCGCCCAGAGTACCTAAAATTACATAGGACTGTGATGAAAAAATTGTCTTAAATTAAACTGGTCATTTCTATAGTTTTCCAGGTGCTGATTACTGGAAGAATAATGGAAAATAATTGTCATCTACAGTTTTTTGACAAATCAGTAAGGGTGTTTGTGTTTTTTTTTTTTTTACGGCAATGGCTTCTCGACGATGTGCTAACTCATAATCTGAAGACGTAAAGGTTTTCACATATAAATTCAATATTTTTTCAAAAGCAACACCGTATTATTCGCGGATAGGGTATTTTCTACAAGGTGAGTTAGAAAGCGAACGCATATAGAGCAGCACCTTCTGCATGAAGAAAAGATAACACAGGGCCACAAAAAGTCTTGTAGTTAAAATTTGAGGTACCATACGGTTTTTTGGTGTGCTGAAAACCTCACCCTTAGATTTTGACATAATCACAATTTACAAATATGTTAAAAAGAAAGGCCCACAACAAAAAAAGACCTTACTTATGTTACATATGTATTTAGGTGTGCTAAAATAATATGTTACAATAAAAATGAGTTTTAATTGTCCACTTTTCCTCCAGCACCCCCATTTAACCCCCAGGGGGTTGAAAATTCATTTCCTATAAAAATTCAAAATTAATACATATTCCTAGGTATTTCGGTGCACTAAAACTGTTAATATCGATAAAATCTGATTTCAACCCCCTAATCGCCCCGAAACCCACCCCAGTACCTTATTACACCTCCCAAAGGGTCAAAAATTAATTTCTTATAAACATTCAATTTACACAAATTTTGAATTTTAGTACTTAGGATTTTTTTTTGAAGTTACTAGGAATATGTATTAATTTAGAATTATTATAAGAAATGAATTTTCAGCCCCTGGGGAGTAAATGGGCGTGCTTGAGGAAAAGTGGACGACCAAAATTCATTTTTATTGTAACATGTTATTTTAGCACGCCTAAATATGTAATATAAGTACGGTCTTTTTTTTGTTGTGGGCCTTTCTTTTTAACGTATTTGTAAAGTGTGATTTTGAGGTTATGTCAAAATCTAAGGGTGATGGGTCAATTCTGATCTCGGATTCGTTTTCAGCACAGCAAAAAACATACCGTATGGTACGTTTAACTACAAGACTTTTTTTGTGGGCCTGTGTAATTCTAAGAGGATGAAAATTTGAAAACTTCAACTTAATAATTAAGGCTAAAAAAGGATTTTTTTTAGGAAAAGGTTAAAAAAAGGGAATTCTGTCTATAACAGATTAAAATATAAATTATTTTGTAAAAAAAATGCTAGCAACCAGTTTTTTAACGTAGAACTCATTGTTTTTAATGATTTTTGATGGAATACTTACAATATTTTAAAACATACGAAATGGCGAACGAGGGCAAGCTTTTGGTCGAGCAGTGTATTATTTGTCATCATTGCACTTGTTAAAATATAAGAGTATTTATTTTACAAAGACATTTATACACAACTGTAATGATGACAAAAAATAAACAAAACATGAACATTTGGAACTTCATAGCAAACTTAACCAAAACCACACACTAAAGGAATTATTTGTATCTACTTTATTAACATTATCATTTATCAAGAGGTGATTTAAATCCTCCCAAATGGTGCTCTAAAGTGCCCCTTTCAAGACCATAAACGGAGGGCAAAAACTTTCCCCCTATACGACCTACTTTTACGGAGCCTAGTTTGACTAAAGTTACAATCAGAGTTGGCCGATGGTGTCAGCGGCGCGCAGCGGGGGGGTCATTGATTGTGTCGTTCGCCTGTCTGGCAGACTCTAGCATTATTAGTGCATTCGAGGTGTTTCTGTCATCGGCGTCGGTATTACATTAAATTAATAATAAAATGTCACATGTACAAACGTCTAAAAAACGACAATTTGCTGACAAAGTGAATAAATTTATCGGTGATTTCGAAGATTATTCTCATGAGGGCACGAGCGATTGTGTAGAGTCTGTAAGGAAAACATACTGTGTACAAACGCTACAAACGGACAAACGCTATTATACCCGTCACAAACATAGTGTGAAATAAAAATAAAAATGAGGGTGTGCCCTTGGGAATGTTTATGTTCGACTTACTTTTAATGCAGAGTACCCCTGATGCACCCCTGAACGTACTCGATAAACAACTATTTCGTTAGTTCTGGAACAAATATGTTTCAGAGATGCCTTTACCAGGTCGCACAACGTTACATAACTAGTACCAATTGTATGCAGTGACTTATTAAAGTGAGTTAAAAGTGCGTTAAAAACGCTATGTACGCGAGACAATTCCAGCAATAAAAGTCTTTATTTTCAGATCAAAGGTCAAGATGTGTCAAAGTCAAACTATTCATAGGAACTATCAAGGTTTGTATGACGCCATACAAAAATTATGGAACAGTGCGTTGTCGTTAGCGGAGTCACTACAAATAGTGGAAGAAAATATCAAATTTCACAAAATTAAGACAAATTTATGATGGTACATTTACAGATCCGTTAAGTGGATGCAAAGAGTATTTTAATTGTGCCTGTATTACATCAGTAGGTGTAGAACGGTCGTTATCAAAATATAAGCATATATTTTCACCACAGCTAATAAGACTCATTGCTATCAACTCACTCATGTCATCAAAACTATTGCTATTTATTATCTAATGCTACATAGTTTTTACGAATCTTATCCAGTATAGTTAACCAAACTACGTCGCCAAGCTAATGAAGAGGGTAAGTTTTACATACATAAAGGGTGGGCCATCTATTGGTTTCTTTTTAAACTGAGTGTTATTTCTGCATTTCTACACTGACGTTAGACATTTGACATATATGTGGTGTCTAACCTCCGCTGTAAGAAATATATCGTTTTACGCTTGAACAACGTTGGGAAATATTGAAAAATTATTTCCAAAGTGAATGGTGTGTAGCAGAAGCAGTGAGAAAATTGAGAACAATTTTTGGTCGAAATGAAGCTCCGTCAGGGCCTGGTGTAAGAAAGTTCTTAAGGAAAGTTCGTGAAACTGGCATGCTTATGGATAACAGAAGTCGTCGTCCGGTGTGCACAGCTGAAAGAATTGCTGCTGTTGCCCAAAGTGTGCGTGAAAACCCAAGAACCTCAACTCGTCATAGAGCACAACAACTTAATGCCAGTCGCACTTCTCTGAGGAGAATATTGCATAAAGACCTCGGAGTATTTGCTTACAAGTTGCAACTTACTCAAGAGGTAAAGGAAAATGACCATCCACTTCGTTATCGCTTCTCCGTGTGGGCTTTAAATGAGTTTGAAGATGACACCGTTCTCAATCGAAAAATCATTTTTTCGGACAAAGCTCATTTTCTTCTTGGAGGACATGTTAATGAACAGAACTGTAGGATTTGGGGTTCCGAAAATCCACACGTAGTTATAGAGAAGCCAATGCATCCTGCAAGAGTGACTGTTTGGTGTGGGTTTTGGAGTGGTGGTCCGTACTTCTTTCAAAATGAAGATGACAGTAATTGGAATGCGTTACAGAGACATGTTAACTGATTTTTTGTGGCCGCGATTGGACGATTTGGACTTGGACGAGCTTTGGTTCCAGCAGGATGGAGCAACGTGTCACACAAGCCGTGAAACAATCGATTTTTTGCACACTAAATTCGGTAACCGTGTTATCAGTCGTTTTGGAAACATTAATTGGCCATCGCGCAGCTGCGATTTAACACCATTGGACTATTCTTTATGAGGACATGTTAAGGACCGTTGTTACTCCAACGATCCACAAACAATTGACGCACTGAAGGAAAACATCAATCGAGTTATTCGTGCAATACAGCCACAAATAATCGAAAATGTACTGCAAAATTGGGTGAATAGAATGAACTACTGCCAAGCCAGCCGCGGTGGCCATTTAACTGAAATTGTTTTTCATAGGGAAGGCATACTTTCTTGAATAAAGCAACAATCATTTGAAAATATTCCACGATGTAGTTTTAATAGCAATTTTAAAAAGAAACCATCTGACGGCCCACCCTATATAAAGTGCGGATTTATTGCTTTTGTTACTATATTTAATATTAGTTACTTTCTTGTATTACATGTTTTATATTCTGATGCGCACGCCCATGTCCAGCGGCATATTTCGGCCAGCTCTAGTTTTTATAACGTAATATCTACTAATTGGAATATAACATTACTCACTGACCTGATCGTGAACGGTGACGTCTCCGATCGGCCGATTATCCTTATAGCCGGCTTCCACATGAAGGATGTTTCTTATGAGGACTAGTATCCTTTCGATAATTAGGCCGCCCTCCTCTCCTCGCTCCGAGGGTTTCTGCAACAAAAAAGGGGAAAATCAACTTGAGATAATTAATTTCAATTAGTTCCTCTCGCTTTGCTTTACTTCCGACCAGCGTAAACGGACTACGCGCATACGGGGTGTCCCAAAAAAAATACCGTTAAGGGATTAGACCCCTCTGGAGTGCGAAAAATCAAGGCATTCTCTGGGATTTTTTTTCTGCTCTGCTAGTAAAGCGATCAAAAACTCATTTTAGGATTTTTTTGAGTACATAATGAGGTATATACAGATATTTTTTTGTTCAATAAAAATACAAAATGGCGTCATAAATACACATCGAACACATACGCTTTTTTTTTGTTGACCATCGGTGGGCAACACAGCAATTTCTTAACAGCTACTAGAACAAACAAAAAAATTGTTTTCATTATCTACATGAGTTTTTCTAAAGCGGTACACAAGATTATTTTAAAATATTGATTTTTCGCAAAATGCCAGCAGTTTGAAAAAGAAAATCAAATTTTACGAAAAAAAAACGATATTAACTTGTTTATAAGAACCGTAATTTTTAAACGATCGAAAAAAATCATGTGTACCGTTTTAGATAATCAGTTTGAAAAACATGTTTTCGAAGAAAACGCGTTTAAAGTTTCTAGACGTGTTTACTTCATGAAATTTTCAAAATACAGGCATACAGCAAAATACAGTTAATTTTTTTACCTTTAATCTGCTATACCAGGACCATATATCATCATTCCCAAATTATCGATCGGGCCGCAGATACTCCAAAATGCTAGGCTATATACGATACTAAAAATACCGCAGCAGAGCGGTATTTTCGAACATTTCAGAGCGACCTAGTTGTTTCACAAATTAGGTTAAAAATAATTGTTAATCATTTTTCCCATCAATAATTCCTTTTGGATATCATTCTTGGTATGTTTTTACAACATTTAAGCAAAAATAAAATTCGAAAAAAAAATTCCAGAGGGGTCTAACCCCTTAACAACTCACAGAGAATATGTTGGGATGATACAAAAGTAATTTTTACTACAAAAGGTATTTACTTCTTAAAATAATCAGATTAGAAAAAAAAAACAAAATAATATGCCAGTGTGTAGTATAAAACGCTTCCCAAATTCAACTGGTTTCTCGGAAACTTTAAATTATGTCAAAGTTTGGTTATTTGTTGCTCAATTAAATGCCGTTTAAAAATGAGGAAAACCAGAATACTTGCGGAGATATCCGGGAATAGAATTTGAAGAAATGTTTTGAAACGAATAGCACTTCGTTATTATCACATTTTCTTTTCTACAAAATGAAAACACTTTTTACTTTCTAACAAAAATTTATATTGTACAGTAAATATACTGTTTATAAATAAATAGAACAGAAACGGGGGACCTGTGTAATGGCCTGCCAGAAGTCCAGACTTAAATCCATCATACTACTTTTAATAAATGAGTAATAGTAAAGTTATATTATATTGACGTTGATGACGGACACAAAAAATCGAAATGTCGGACAGACCCAAAAAAGTGGCCATAAGGAAATTCGTTCCAAAAAATAATTTTAAATAAAGTCAGTAATAAACAAATAACAATTTTTAAATTTTCGTTTTTTCCGGATATTTCCGGAATTATTAGGATTTTCCTCAATTTTTAAATGGCATTTGATTGAACACGAAATGGACAACTTTGCAACAATTTTAACTTTTTCTGCGTATCTCTTATAGTTTCCGAGATAGCAATGATCACCAGCGAAATGGATTTTTATTTTTTGCTTGGCCCATTTTGAGCGACTTTTTTTGGAAAAATTTAAATTTGACAAATACCGAAAGTGATGGGACCCCGCATCCGCGTACGTCGTTTTTTTGTCATTCTAAAGCACAAGTTGGCCAAAAAGTTATATTTAAAAAAGTCGCTAACCACATGGCCTAGGAAGGATAGAATTTTTTTAAAATTCCTCAATTAGATATTTTTAAAAATTCCTCAAGCGTTAAACAAAATTTGATAATTAGTTAAAAAATAGTGCAATTTGAGTGCACTAGTTTTGCATGAAATCGGTTTGTAGGAACATAACCAAAAAAAATTCATAAACGTGTGAAAAACTGATTCTTTTTTTACTTTTTTTAAGTACCAAAAAAAAATTATTTCAGAAAAATAAAAAATTGCAATTCGAGCGCACGAAAGCAGTCGCGCCAAGCAGTCGAGAACAAAACCAGCCCGGTTTTCAATGTCGTTTTTGAGATACGTCCTCAAAGTCACCTCTTCACGAACCAAACGCACTCTGAAAAATTACCGTAGGACTGTTATTGACATTTGCCGAGCCATTTTTTGAAAACACCTTTTTTTTACATTTTTTTGAAGTGCGCCAAAAGTTATGAATATTTTTTGATAATTTTTTACTTTAAGTAGCCGCCGAAAAGAGCTACAATTTGGTCACTCGCGGAAGTCCCTACGACTTTCGTAGGCCGAGTAATTAAATAGTAAAAAAAGGGCAATTTTCGAAGGTTTTTATTTTTTTTGCAAAAAGTTGCGACTTATTTTAATATTTAAAAACTAATTTTCTTCGTCTTTTTTAAGAGTTATAACGTGCTATTTTTTGTTTTTTTGAAATAATTTTTTTTGGTACTTAAAAAAGTGAAAAAACCGTTTTTTCACACGTTTAAGAATTTTTTTGGTTATGTTCCTATAAAACCGATTTGATCCAAAACTAGTGCACTCAAATTGCACTATTTTTTACTTAAGTATCAAAATTTTTTTAACGCTTGAAGAATTTTTTGAAAAATTGGCATATTTTGGCTAGGCTTTATAGGAAAGGTATATTTCCTAGGCTAACACATATTTCCCTTATGATGAGCACTTTATCAAGGACACTGTAGAATTTAACTGAAATCCAAATTTTATGATTGTCATTCGTTGATGTCATTCTTGTGATTGGGAATCATAGTACGGATATGTCCTTCTAATTATTGAAAGGTGGCAAAATATAGCACGATTTACTTACTAAATGATATGCAATACAAAAAAAAAATAAAAAGGAGACAAAGCTGTATTTTTTTAAAATTAATTAATGAATCTGTTAGTTGTATTTTATTTACCTTAAGGTACAACCTCCACTTTTCAACTATATCGGAAATTACGAGAACAAACAAAAAAAATTGATTAAGGAAAATAGAAGAGGTAACAGTAGAACCAATAACAATCCTCGTAGAACGATTGGATGTGAAAGTACTTTATACATGGCATATATTATGTAATTATATTACCTACTTGGTATGCTACAAGTGGAAGAATGGAGCGCCTGTTAGACAGAAATCAATAAAAAAAAGGAAAGAAAGTGAAAAAACACTATTATCCACCACAAATTATTATTCAAAATGCCCCTCACACACGCGACCTTTTAATCCTGAACAAGACACCGTGTAATGTAATATTAAGAGTTTCTTTCCCCAGCGAGGGTTTCCCTGGGGCTGGCGATGCTTAATGTAGACGCAGGGGTTACACAAATTCTATCACCCTATCCCCCTTTACGTACTCGATCTGAATACATCACTTGCCACTCCCATCACAAAATAAACATTCCCTACTTACCCGTTAAGTCTTCTACGTAATGTGTTTCAGGTTTAAAGTTGAAAAAAAAAACAGTTAAGAGATGATTTTACTTTTTACACGCTTTTACTATACAGTGCGCGCCTAAAGTATGGAATAAATTCAGTAAATGTGAAACAAAAAATGTTTGGCAAAAATCCTCGAATAGGTCGATTTTGCTTAATAAAAACACACATTTTTGAGAGAACGTCTATTTTCAGATGTCATTTGTTTTTGAGTAATAACGTCATCAACTTATTTTTCAAATGGGAATACCCCCCATTTTTTAAATTTAATTTAAGAGACCCTTTCATTGTCCATTTAACGGTATAAAAATGTTGCCACCTTACATAACAACATTTTTGTCTAGAGTAAATAACGATTGAATGTTAGAAAGTGAAAAATTAATTTTTTCACAATAAATAAACGAAAATTTATTTAATAAGCAAATACAATTTTAAATGAAGTGTTCAAAATGCTGTCCATCAACTTCCTGGCAATATGCAAACCGGTCACTAATTGTTATCAGCAAACAAAAGATATGGTCGTATAGAGAAAAAAATTCTAAGAAACATGGCGTTTTTTGCTACTCGAGTTTTAATGGCGAACATAACCAAAAAAATTCGCAAAAGCCAAAAAAAACGGTTTTTTGTAAATAAAAAAAAAAAGCTTCAAGTCCTACATAAGGAAGTTAAATCAGAAAGTAGTAGGTCTTAAAAATGCGCGTCGAATGAGATTTGATTGAACGAAAAAAATCGGTTCATAAACATTTGAGAAATATTAAAAAAAAAAAACGTCAAAAATCGCGTTTACGTATTTTTGCTGTATAATTCCAATTTTGTTTGAACAGACTTATTGTTAACTACAGATATAGCCCAAGACAAGCGGAAAATGATCCTTTTTTTCAAAAATTCTAAAAAAGTTTTATTTTTTCGAGTTATAACGATTTAAAAAAAAGACGTTTTCAAAAATCAGCTTTTACACAGCCAAAAATGATCGTACAGAAACGATCATGGGCTCATTTTATTCGCGAAGACTTGTACTTTCATGCTATTAAAAAAACAAATCGCTTTTATTTAATTTTTGCATAAAAAAAATGCGTTGTAAAATTGTCAAATCATTTTTTCGAACTGTTTTTTTCGAATAACTTTTTTAATTTTGGTTTTACATTTTTGGCCGTTGCATATTTGAAAACTGGCATTCAAAACACGCATTTAAAAAAAAAAGGAAGGTCCTACGACCTCAGGCAGCCGAGATCATTTTTGTTTAAGCGGAGGAAAAGATAATTTTGCGAGCGCGATCGATTTGAAATCGTGTTTAGTTTTCGATGCGCCCAAGCGGAGTGTCCCTCCACTCTGTCGCCGTGCGCTGGCTAGCGCGTGCCGCACCCAGCGCTGTTCTTTCGCAAACAATTATGTCAACTTAATTTATGCGAAATGATTTGAAATATTTTTTTAAGGAGGTAAAAGTCTTTGAGATCTATTTTGTGTAAAAATGAAGTCGATTGGGCATATACAGCGCTGTCAGGAATTAAAAAAAAATATATCTCGGCTCCCTGAGGTTGTAGGATCTTCATATTTTTTAAAAAATGCGTATTTTGAATGCCAGTTTTCAAATATGCAAAGGCCAAAAATGTAAAACCAAAATTAAAAAAGTTATTCAATAAAATAATACAAAAATTAAATAAGAGCGATTTGGTTTTTTAATAGCATGAAAGTACAAGTCTTCGTGAATAAAATGAGCCCATGATCGTTCCTGTACGATCATTTTTGCCTCTGTAAAAGCTGATTTTTGAAAACGTCTTTTATTTTAAATTGTTATAACTCGAAAAATTTAATTTAGAATTTAATTTAAAACTTAAATTTTTAAAAAAAAAGGATCATTTTCCGCTTGTCTTGGGCTATACTTGTAGTTAACAAGAAGTATGTTCAATAAAATTGGAATTTATACACCAAAAATACGAAAACGCGTAGTTTCATAGTTTTTTGAGAAAAAAAAATTGCGATGCTACATAATCTCAAATATAGGCTAAAATAATTATTTTTGCACTTTTAGGTTAGGATATCTCGAAAACCGGAGCCAATTGAAAGATTTTGACCTCTGATTCGGATTCAGCGCATCAAAAACATTTGGAAAACTATATTTTGGTTTAAAATCTTGTCAGTTAGTGAGATAGATATACTCAGAAGATTTCCCTGTAATTATGAGTCCAGGAACGTTGAAAACTATTTAATATTTTCGGAATTACTCATGGTTTTTTGAAAACATCACAATTTTAGCTTTTTAGCGATATCTTTTCACCCTTTTTATTAGACGCTGGATTTCACAAACTGTAATCCGGAAGCAAAAAAATCAAGACTGTAGTACAAAAATAATCAGAATTTGAGCAACCTTCAAAAAGTGTATGTATGAATAATTTTGTCGCACACTGTAGGTGTCAAAATATCAAGAGAACCCTGTACTACTGGCACTTAAACTGCGAAGTCTGAGTGGCATAAAAACCAAGCGAACAGCTAGGAAAATCCCGCCCCGCCCCGTTCTACAAGTCCGAAGTGAAAATCGTTCTTTCCAAAGCAAATTAATTAAAGTTTCGGAGGCAAAACATGATTAAATCCTTAATTAAGTGAGCACAACAAGTTGTTCGACTTGGAGAAAAAAGTAAAATGTGCTGAATTAATATTCTCCTCTAAGAGGTCCTGAGATGTCGCCGGGATTCAATTATCTCCAGAGAAACTTCTGTTCGATCCCGACGCCTTTTTATCGGAATTTAACGAGGCCGCATCTGCGAAAAACGTAGGCTGTTACAACAATTGTTTGTCTCGCAACAGATATTTGTATACCGAGCGCCTATGGGACCATGTAGGGGAGAGGGAGGTACAATGATACAATTTTTGTCGTGATTACGATTTTGTCCAAGACAAAATAATGTCGCCATCTTCTTATTCTAGGCTTACAGGCTAAGTATTTGTCTTTCATATGATACTCTATTTAGAGGAAAAATAAAAACAAGTTTGGAGTTTTTGCAACTGTTTTTAATGTCTACATTTGCATCAAACTACCTCTCTGGTGGGGTAAATTGATACAGTGCTGGGGAACATTGGTACACCTACAATACACTAGAGAAAAAAGTAATATTGTAGTACAATATTTACTTCATTATAAGATTAGGAACTGTTGGAAAATAAAAAGGTCTATTTGGCGAAGTGTACCACCAGCAGCAATGGATTTGGGCAGTTTGAATACGACATCTCCTCGAAGCACTAAACTGATGTCCTGAACGTAAGGAAAAACAAAAGTCTTATGCGAGTTTTTCTTTTCCGTACAAAATTGTCCTCTATTTCATGGGCATTATAAATCGTGGCAATTTGTCCAACAAAGTGTACGGCTGTTTTCCTTGTTAAAAAGTTGACGACAACAAAATCGCCTACATTTAATTCATCAGCACACAACAATGGTAGTTCTTCATCACTGACATCGTTAATTGAATCAGATAAGCTCATTTCCACTTCACTGTCACTTTCGGATGAACTTGGAACATTTCGGACCGTTTCTTTAATATTAAATTTCACCTTCTTGGTTACTTGCTTAATTTTTTTCATATTCCTTTTCTTAGCTATGTCCTCTAATCGTGCTTTTTCTGGTGTTGTGGTGTAAATACGAGACTTTCTCGCCTCTGCCTAGTTGTTTATATAACTTGTATATTTAGAGTGCTATATTCTGATTTGGTTTCCGCCCGCAGCTTCTTCTTCGTGCCCGGATTCATCTGAAACCTCTGGATTCTCATTTTTATGATTTTTTCTATACTTTCCGATTCTATGTTGAAGTGTAGAGGGTTTTAAACCATGATCAGCAGCTGAAACTCTAATTGATTTGTGATTTTTAATAACATCGGTTATTGCAGTCTTTATAGCTCCTTCGTCAATGAATGCTCTTTGTGATAAGTATGCACCATTTTCATTAACCTGAAACAAGTAACATGTCCTCGTATAACTTACTGAATCTTGTTTATACGAATAAAATAGTACATTTGTAAATTGCAGATATACATTGATACACTGTAGAGGCACATTGACACACTGCATCAATGTACCTCTCATACATATGTATCAATGTACCCCAAATATGCAGTGACATATTTATCCTTACAGTGCATACACTTGGTTGCAAACAATGTTTAAATAATACTTACGTTTAGGAATGGTGACACAAGCAGCACTCTATTGCTACCAGGTTGGTAAAAACACACACATGTAAAAAAGGCTTTAAAAATTACTTTCTCGCGCCAAAATAAACTAAACATGTAACTTTACTCTCACTCGTTTTTCCGTTACTAAATTTTTATGACAAGTAGCCCACACTAGTGCCATCTTTGAGGTAATAGGTTGAAACAAATGGACTTCTTCTGCCGCGAAATTTTAAGTGCGTATCAATGCACCTCGTGTATCAATGTCCTCTCTCTCCCCTACCTATCAGCTCGTAAAATATCGAAATTTACAAGAGTATATTTTTTGGTCCTAATTAGGCTGACCAATGTTTATTTGTGGACGTGTCCTTTACCAAATTTAACTGTACACAGCAATAGTGATTAAGGCTCGGTTAACTTGGTTATTTACTATTTTACTATACAATGACCGTGGATTGCTGAAGTTTTTATATTATAACGTTTTGGCCACTATGGGTTCGTTAGGAGTGAAAAATCAGACAGACACTTTTAACTAACACAATTTGTTTTAAGGAAATACAAGTATGAAATAAACACTAAATTAACAATCATGTATTTATGTACAATTTATATTCGAGCGTTTTACGAAGCACGGATTGCCGTATTTATATAGAACTGTTTTTTTTTTCTGTCCACCACTGATATTACTTATACGAGATGCATAAATTCAGTAGACAGTGACAGAAAGTTTTTTTTTATTTTTTTATTCGAATAGAATTGCAATTCAGTATTGTCTCCTTCAAAATAACTTCCTTGGGAAGCCACATAGCGCTGGAGATGGTTATTCCATTCCTTATAGCAGTGCTGGAACTCATATACTGGAATAGCCTCCAGCTGGTCGGTTACAGCTGTTTGAATGTTTTCTATGGTCCCAAAATGACGTCCCTTGAGGTGATTATTCAATCTCGGGAAGACAAAAAAAGTCACAAGGACTCAAATCAGATGAATAAGGAGGCTGAGGAGACACAGCAATGTTGGCTCGTTTACTGAAATGGCTGTGTGACAAGGCCCATTGTCGATGTCGTGATGCAACATCCAGTTGTTCTTGATATTTGGTCTCACACGCATGACCCTTTTTCGAAGTTTTTCAAGTACTTATCTGTAAAAGTGTTGATTTACTGTTTGGCCTGGAGGCACAAATTCTTTGTGGACAATTCCCTGGCTATCCAAAATGCTAATCAGCATGCATTTGATCTTCGACTTGCTCATTCTTGCTTTTTTGGGTCTTGAAGAGCTTGATGTGTGCAATTCCATGCTTTGGCGCTTGGTTTCCGTGTCGTACTCAAACACCCAAGTCTCATCACCAGTAATGGACACGTTCCATAAAATGGGGACCATTTTCAATCGACTCCAAAAATTGAAAATATCTTCCTCTCCTTTGTTCCTGCGAAAGGTTTTTTGGAACCATTTTTGCGCAGATTTTTCTCATCCCCAATTCGTTAGTCAAAATCTGATGAATAGTGAACTTCTAAGGTTACTGTGTTACTATTTTAAGTGGTTAAAAGTGTTCAACTGTGAAAATGAAAATATAATCATTTGGTGAGCCTGAATTCCGAACATGGTACCATGATGACAACACCATCTGACTTCGTTTTGTGACAGTAGGTGGTTAAATAACGCAATGTTCCATTGTTCCACACGTTCATATGATCGACTTCAAAAAAGAAGTTTAGAACAAAATAAATATGATTAACACTGCTCATTTACTAGCAAATAGTATTTCGGTTGTATTAAAAAAAAGCTGTCAGAAATGTTTAGAGTAATGTAGATGGCGTTTTCAACAATATTTATAATAAAATATTTATTTTGAAATGTTTTTCTAATTGAAATGCTTACTTTTATCTCATTTCATGAACATTTTTACAGAAAAATTGCTAGGATTTAACCCAAGCTATCCGATTCAAAGGCAAAAACTCAACCATTACACCAATACCTCAATCTGTCAAAAATTTTGTTATATGTCAGGCATACAGGAAAAAGATATACGGTTCTTTTTTTTCATAGACAACGTGAGGTCAAATTTATTTGAATGTTCAGTGGGGCCTTCGAAAGCTGAAGACAACATTCTCTTTCTATGGTCATTATTTAAATTGCAATATCTCGGCGAAAAAATAAAAATATTTGAGCAAACTCAATGGCACTTTAAAGACATTCCAGACATTGAAAATGTATTTTGGCTTAGAAGCCTTAAGGCTCTGTATCTCATTTGACTAAGGTATATTTAGTTAATAATCAACTTATAGTTAATAATCAACTTATTTTGACCTCTAGATTTACTGGTATCATTTATGCTACTTCGTTTAGAAACACATTGTTTAAAAAACCTTTAATTCCCGACACATCGTATTCTATTGCATTCTGAAGAGAGTAAAAACGATATCGGATCTTTTCGTTTCTATGCCGAAGGTTTCTGTTCGAATTTCGGGGTTGGCGACCCTTTGCTCGACAGTTCCAGTACAATTCCAATATCGTACAATAAGTTAGGCGCATAATTCCACGTTATTTACCAAGACGAGCGCGTTCTCCTCACAAAAGCCGCCTAAAAACAAAAGGAGAGCGTTCCGTCGCAAGACGCGGCGCCGCCCCCCCATTCTAATTATCGCGCCAAAACAAACAAAACTTAGAAATTCAAGAAATAATCAAGTAAGCGAAGCCGCAACCAAGTCGCGGTAAATCAGCCATTTGAATATTTAATGCGTTACCTAAGGCCGTCGCCCCAGCCCCCCCCCTAATTTAGAGTCTGCGGGACGGCTTTAAAATTCCGCCCGAACTTTTCAAACAGACGTTCAATTAGTCTTAAAAGTAATATCGGTTCGGGGTAACTTTTCGGGGGCAAGGCTTCTCTCTCTCTAGGAGATTGTAAAGCAGCCGCGGGGACCGTAAATACAACTAAATGTTCGCCTAAGTGTGCCACTATTAATTATTAATTGTGCCGGAGAGAGCGAATTTATAATTCGGGTGCGGTGGCGGCGGCGGAAAAGCGAAAGTTATCGATTGCGCAGCCGAGGAGAAAAGCAACGATCGGGGGCGGCGCGGCCAAACTTTGCCCATTATTGAACTGTAAAGAACAATGTTAAAAAATGGCTTTTTTGGCACCTCAAGACAAAAGCATGAAACTAGTATTTTTATACCAATTTTTGGGTGCTGAATACGAATTATTTAATTCACAGGTCTACAAAATAAAAAAAAGCTCTGTCTTTGGAATGACACCTATCATTTCCTATGTATTTTGATGCACTGAAACCAAATTTGGCAAAAAAAAATTCTACCGCATCAACTTTTTTCTCCAGCCCCATAAATTCTTATAGAGGAAATTTTTTGAAACATTTTAATTATTTTTTATGACTTTTACATTGTTTTTTTTTTTGGTCGCTGATCGCGAATCTGAAGTCAACAATAAATTTCGACTTAATGACAGCTGTCAACAAGCTGTCAAATTTCATTAAAAAGTAAAAAGTTGATATTCTGATTACGATTCTGAAGTCAAAAATGAATTTTGACCTAATGACAGCGTCAGCAAGCTGTCAGAATTTCTAAAAAAAGATAAAGAGATGATGTTTAGTACATGTTTATATACCGGGTGGACCATTTTAACCTTTAATAGGAAGTAACTCGGCCGGTAAGCGAAAAATTAAAAAAAGTTTTATACAAAAGTTGTTGGGCAAGGAGGGGGACGTACGACCGTTACCTTTAATTTGACCTTGACGTTGACCTTGAGGGTTATTTGAAGGTCAAAACAGCTTTTTCAAATGGAAACAACTATTTTTGACCCCGGATTTGAAGAGACCGGGAAATTTTACGTCCAAAATGGAACTTCTCAACAGGGTCATGGCAAGATCGAATGATGGTCAAATTTTCGAAAATTGTTAAATAACGAGGGCTAGCTCGGGATGGAGATTGGAACCAGTACATTTTTTCGGTTTTTAAGGTTATTTCAAGTTCAAAGTGATTTATCAAGCGTGAAACCCTACTGTTGCCCTCTGATTTGAAATGTTTAACGTCAAGGTCATTGGTATCAGGAAGTGACCTTATTCGACCCTGACAACTTTAATCGGAAACATTTTACTGTGTCCAATCTCTATCCCGAACTAGCCCTCGTTATTTAACAATTTTCGAAAATTTGACCCTCATTCGACCTTGCCATGACCTTGTTGAGAAGTACCATTGTGGACGTAAAATTTCCCGGTCTTTTCAAATCCGAGGTCAAAAATAGTTGTTTTTATTTGAAAAAGTTGTTTTGACCTTCAAATAACCCTCAAGGTCAACGTCGAGGTCAAATTTAAGGTTACGGTCGTACGTCCCCCTCCTTGCCCAACAACTTTTGTATACAACTTTTTTATTTTTTCGCTTACCGGTCGAGTTATTTCCTATTAAAGGTTAAAATGGTCCACCCTGTATATAAACATGTACTAAACATCATCTCTTTATCTTTTTTAGAAATTTTGACAGCTTGCTGACGCTGTCATTAGGTCAAAATTCATTTTTGACTTCAGAATCATAATCAGCAACCCAAAAAAACCTCATAATATGCATTTAATATCAAGTTTGTACTTTTTAGTGAAATTTGACAGCTTGTTGACAGCTGTCATTAAGTCGAAATTTATTCTTGACTTCAAATTCGTGACCAGCGCCGAAAAAACCAATGTAAAGGTCATAAAAAATAATTAAAATTTTTTCAAAAATTTCCTCTAAAGAGTTTATGGGGGTGGAGAAAAATTGATGCGGTAGAAAATTTTTTTTGCCAAATTTGGTTTCAGTGCATCAAAATACATAGGAAATGATAAGTCTGACTGCAAAGCCAGAGCACTATGAACAAACAATTGTCGTTTGTGCTAAAAATCAATGTAAGGATCGTTTTTTCACTTTTTAAGCTTTTTTTTAGCAATAATGCACATTTTCATTATCAAAACATTTTATTTCATATAAAAAAAAATGGGATTTTTGATACACTAATGGAAAAAATTAAAGGGTCAATATTTTTTTCCGAATATTTAGTGGTTTTTCAGAATGCTGTATCTCAGTGAAAAATGGTCTTATCGAGGTCTAAAAAGCCTCGTTTCTAGCTTTGAGATACTACTTCCTAAAATTGCGGGAAACATGTAGAAAATTTTGAAAATTCTGAAAAATTTTTTGCCGAAATATCTCAAAACTCGAAACTTAAAGCTTCAAAATGTTTTTTTTTTTAGACCTCGATAAGAACATTTTTTCACTTAGATACAGCATTCTGAAAAATCACTAAAAATTCGGAACATTTGTTTGACCTTTTAATTTTTTCCATTAGTGTAGAAGTGGATATCCTGTATATACCAGTCGTAATCAATTTCTTACTGAGATTTATTTGTATTTAAACGTCTATTTAAAACTTAAACTGGTCTACATTTTATCTACGCGAATCGTCACGATTAGCCTCTTTCGAAACGGTAATGAATATTTTCAATTCATTCATGATCTAGTAAAATATATGTCTACAGAATACCTATATATCACATCTTTAACGACATTTCTTTTAGGCGCAGTCGTGGCCGAGCGGTTAAGGCGTCTGACTAGAAATCAGATTCCCTCTGGGAGCGTAGGTTCGAATCCTACCGACTGCGATGCTCTTTTTTTACATTTCGTAGTTTGTAAATACGAAACGAAAAATAAAAAATGTACTTACTTGTACTAACTACATAAATAAAGCGACAATCGCACTTTCTTTTAACAAAATAACTAAAGATTAAAAAAAAAGGAATGGACCTTTGTTTGAACCAGATAGATAAAACAGAATTGAAGCTATCAATTCGTAATTCGATGTATTTATTAATATCAATGTTTGGAAACATTAAAAAAAGTCTTATATAAAAATGGAAAGAGATATTTATAAGCCATTTTTATACAAAAACTAGACAGAGAATATTAGTGCGTGTTTTTTAGAATCCAAAAAAAAAAACTACTTAAACCTACCATTATTTAAAAAATAAAATTCTACTTTAGGTAATCTTTTATAAATAACTCTGGGTATGAACCAAATGTTGATGAATCATAAAAATAAGAAGAAAACTGCTAGAACTGATATTTAATATGTATACTTAAAGAATAAAATAGATAATTGAAATAAGGCAGATACATGTCACAACCAACACAAAAAAATACACCCAGTTAGTTGAATTTTCCATTTTCTATTTTATAATTGCATCACACCAAATATAAGAAAAAATCGGGAATTGTATAATAGCCCAAATTGAGTATGAAAAATGTTCCTTAACATAAAAAAACTGATGAACTGATGAATCGATGAACCAACATGGAAAAGAAATAATACGAGGTGTGGCTATTAAATAACCGAACTGATGCTGCTACCAGCGCGCTGCGAGCGTGTCGCGACAAATTTGAACACAAAACTGTGTCTGGTGATACTTTCCCCACCCTGAGCTCGCTGGACAAGCCAGTGAGTCACTCACTTTGACTGTAGCAGTCACTTGAATTAGTCTACGCACCAGTGACGCGTCGAAAAAATGTAAAGTATTCAGATGGAGCAACGGGTTAATCTCAAGTTTCTTGTTAAACTGAGGAAAACTTTTACAGAAGCTTATGCAATGTTAAAAGAAGTGTACGGGAATGAATGTTTATCCCACACAAAAGTTTTTGAATGATGTAGACGGTTTAAAGTGGGACGTGAAACGTCCGAAGACGATCCGCACTCCGGACGGCCCTCAACGTCAAAAACGGACGAAAACATTGAAAAAATCGGTAAATTAATCCGCAATGATCGTTGTCTAAGCACGCGAGGGCTTGCTGAAATAACAGGAATCGTCAAAGAATGTGTTCGCCAGATTTTGCATAAATCGTTCAACATGCGCAAAGTTTGCGCAAAAATGGTGCCAAAACTCCTCACTCCCGAGCAAAAGGAATCAAGAATGAACATTTGTGCTGACATTCTAAACAACGACACTGATTCAGGCTTGTTAGACACGCTGATTACTTGTGACAAGATTGGAAAGTGTGGAGGCGGTTAAAGCTAAAGCGACGGAGGTTCTGAGGCAGCTCACAGAAGCGGACTTCCAGCACTGCTTTCAACAATAGAAAAGTCGTATCGAGCGGTGTAGATATCGCCAAGGGGAGTACATTGAAGGCGCAAAGTTTGTACTGTAATTGGTAACGAATAAAAAGTGTTATGGCAGCAGTTCTGTTGTTTAATAGCCACACCTCGTATTAAATAGCTCTTGTTTGCCTAATAACCTGTAAGTTACTTGTGATACGATTTTCCGTAACTAGATGACTAATTTCTGATACACCTGATAGCCCGACCGCTTGGCAGCTCTAATAATCCAGGCAATATAGCAGAAAAGTGCTCAGTTTTAAAAAGAGTCCTGAATAAGGTTTCTCGGCGCGATAATTAGGTGAAAAATAGTAGAAATTGATTGTGTATGTTTTGGATAAAATCGGTATGTAGGAACCTTGGTAAAAAAATCGATAAAAAGTGCCAAAAACCTTTTTTTTGCGGATTAAGGGACGAAAAATAATTGTTTTCGTAAAACAAAAAAATAGCACTTTGTAGCGCTTGAAAAAATGAAAAAAAAAATGAGTTTTTGGTGATCAAAATCGGTTCAGAAGTTTTGGCACAAAAAAATAAAAACCGATGAAAATTGTCTATTTTTTGAAATCGAATTAAAAGGGTTCTAATGGTAGCGGAAACTTCTGCTTTTTGTCGTATTGTAGCTTTTGGTGGTGCCTACCTGCAGTAAAAATTTCATACAAAAATAATAACTTTTTGCATAGATAAAAAAAAACTAAAAAAAAAGGTCTTTTCGAAAAACGGCTTGAACAAGTCGAAAAATGGTCGTAGAGCATATTGCCTCGCGTCTGCGGCGGGAGGGGCTTCCCCCACCACGCGTCCACTCGCTTACCCGAGCGCTCGAAGCAACGCGCCGCTCGATGTTCAAACGCGGTTTTCAGCCGATTGAATGAACCTCTCCCACAAGTCACGATAATGGATTTGTAGGGAATTTAATGACGCGTAATTTAAGCCCAGGATAAATGCTCTACGACCATTTTTCGACTTGTTCAAGCCGTTTTTCGAAAAGACCTTTTTTTAGTTTTTTTCGATTTATGCAAAAAGTTCTTATAATTTTTGCATGAAATTTTAGAAAAAGCTACAATTTAAGCCAAAGCAGACGTTTCTGCGACCATTAGAACCCTTGTAATTCGATTTCAAAAAATGGACATTTTTCATCGGTTTTTAATGTTTTGTGCAAAAACTTCTGAACCGATTTTGATCACCAAAAACTCATTTTTTTCGTTTTTTCAAGCGCTACAACGTGCTATTTTATGTTTTACGGAAAAAATATTTTTCATCCCTTAATCCGCAAAAAAACGATTTTCGGCACTTGTATCGATTATTTTACTAAGGTTCCTACATACCGATTTTATCCAAAACATACACAATCAATTTCTACTATTTTTTACCTATTTATCGCGCCGAGAAACCGTATTCAGGACTCTTTTCAAAAAAATAAACTATCTAGCCTGGATTATAAAGACAATGTGTCTAATGACTCACCCTGTACACCCCACCATTTAATTCTCGCGTAATAAAATTCCGCTTTATTTTTTGGCACATTTAACCCCGACACAACACTGCAACCCGCCTCCATCCGGTAATGCTTCCAATCGGCCGCAGTCACCGTGAAATTGGAGCCAGCCATCCAGCTCCGCATATCTCGAATAGCGGCGGCCGCGACAAGATTAAAAATTTTAAATAATTTTCGCATTATTGTCATCGGCGACTGAATCACGGCCGTCTGTTGCGGAGGCAGCGGTACGGGCGACGCATTAAAACCCGCAGGCTGGACTGGAAACTGCTCCAAGATATGGCGGGTATTGTCGTTTTGCCACCATTCCACGGCCAATATATCGTCCCTGAAACGCTTGCATGTTCTATACAAGCATCGTTATCAGTGCCTCTGTAATGTGTCCATAATGTCGCGCACAGTATGTATTTACGAGTATGCAATAGCGGTTTCATAGTCTCCACTCCAGTGATGACGCAAAAGAGAAGCGAAATCCCCCAACGTAATCCCCAAACATATATACCGGGTGTCCCAATATTCCGTGTACAACGAGCTACCACATGCTCCTGACGTCAAAATAAGTCGATTTAACTAAACTTACCTATATACCAAGTTGTCTCGTTTAGCCGCTAGAGGCCGTCAAAGTTGACATAAAATTTTAGTTTTTTGCCAACAACTTAGTAACGCCCTGTATGAACTTAATTAAATTTGGTGTGCTAGTATGTTCCGACAGATGGCACATTTTGACATTTGAATCGAAGTTATTCCATTAACAGGGTGCGAAAACTACCCCTACCCTTAAAGTAACCTGCTCGTATTTTTTTTGGTGGGGGTGACACCGCTTCATTTTTATCATAAAGATAAGCTATTTTTTAACAAATTTTCTCTCTTGTAAAATTTTTGTATTCCTTACCGTTTTCGCTGAATTCATGTTTTATTACATCATTGTCGATTCTAATACGATTTAATTGATTTCACTTTAAAATTGATTTTAGGACGAAAGCGAAATAACTTCAATAATCATTTATTGAGACTTAATTATGTGTTCAAAATGACCTCCATTTTCATTAATACGGAAATCAATCCTACGTAAGAAATTAAAGTGCACTCTTTTCTCTCAGGGTTTCCTCGTTCTGCAATTCTTGAACGGCATTTTGAATTCTGTTGGCACAATTGTTCCTCGTTCTCAATACTCACCGAGTAAACTTTCTGTTTTAAGTCACCCCAAATGAAGAAATCGCAAGGATTCAAATCTGGTGAACGTGGTGGCCATGAAATGGGAGCATCGTTTCTGGGAATTGCTCATTTAAATATTCTCTTACAATACGTGCAACGTGTGGTGGGATACCGTCATGCATAAAGTACATTTGATTGCGTAGATTTAATGGTAAATCGTCGAGAGATCTGGCAGAGTATTCTGCAAAAAATCTAAATAACTGTTGCCGTCGAGGCGATTTGGCAACCTAATGGAACCAATCAAAGAGTTATTGATAAATCCCATCCACACGTTTATACTAAATTCGCGTTGAAAAGATTTTGCTCTAATGGCATGGGGCTTTTCATCTGCATAAACATGTTGATTATGCAAATTTGTGATTCCACGTCTTGTGAAACATGATTCGTCCGTAAACAAAATTTTCTTGTGGAAGTCCGTATCGTCAGCACGGTATTGTTGAATAATCTGTGAGGATTGAACACGAGCGGCAAGATCATGAGGTAATAGTTCTTGAACTGGTTGAAGAATAGGTGATTAATAGGCCAATGAATAGAATGGTTAATAGGCCAATAGTGAACTTGATGAACATATGTTCAATGGCTGCATTTCAGGTTGCACCAGAAGACAGCATCAACTTCCTTTTTTAACAGATAGGTGCCTTTTTTATTGCATATTATCATACATCTGCTCGTCAAAATTAGCGTAACACTTTTTAGAGGAACGTCACTTGCGTTCTATTCGGGCCAGAGGTAGGTAGAAGGTAGATTCTATTCGGTTTGTAAATTTCGATAGCCTATAGATGCCTGATCCCCAATTCAAAATTTTAATTCACATGATTTTGACGCAATTTCCACCTACATTTTTTTGCATGATCGGACCTCTGCTGGGCAATTCCATTGATCCTATTACTGCCTAATAAATTAGTGTGGGGTGCCACAGCCCGTTTTCACTCTTTGATAACCCAAGCACCCCTTCAAGCCACCCTTAAACCAACCCTCCGCCCACCCCCTCCGGTTCCGCCCCTGTTGAAAGCGGTGTGAGGTGCCGTTGGTTTGGTCTCGAATTCATGACATAACATCATTTAAAGGCTCTCGAAAAAAAATCCGCAATGAGTTACTAGACCAATAACCTTGTTTCTGACTGCAAAATATATGCGGATTCAAATGGTTTTTATTTTCATTATTGAGGTCTACTCTGGGACAAAATATACCATTGGTACCACTTCCGGTGAGGCCGTAAGTTATATAAATGTTGTTTATTATCGAGTTTATTATGTGCTGCGTCCCTTGATATTAACATAGTATATATAAAATAGTGAGTAGGTGAGGTTATGGTTAGCGACAATCTTAATGAATAATGGCTTCTATGACGTAATGTTGGCAGCGCCCACTTTCTCGAAAGTGGGCCTAGACAGAAGCCACTGTTCAATAAGATTATCGTTGACCACACCTTTCTACTATACATATACACGTCTGGAATTTTTATTTGGAAGCATTGGAGATTCTTTTACATGCATTTCGAATGCATGGAATATTGGTAGGGAGACATAGCAGAAGATGGGCGGAGCAGACGTCATACGTAATGTACTCCCCTACAATGTTTAATGAGCGCGGCCGCCGAGAACCGCTGAGATAGGAGACGGGGCAAGGAGAGTGCATTAGTGGGTGGAGCTTAGAGTGGACCTTCTAGTCTTGTTTATATTCGGTGGTCCGAGGACAGCCAATCTTGCCTTCGAGACGTCGAAGGCGGAGCTAGACGGTAGGGGAATACGATCGTGTGTTTTCTGATAGGTGAGCCTTTGACAGTATTTTGTAGAAGGTATTATTTTAGGTATTATCTTAGAATTTTATATGCTTCCAAATTTAACACCATATACAATTCCACACGTGTATATACAGCTTCTTACTTTATTACGGACGCAGCCTGTATATCAAAAATTGACATTTATTATGAATACAAGATAAATTTGGTGTTAATAAATAAAGAAATAATGGGGGGTGAAATATGGTCTAAAAACGACATTACTTTCTAAAACAATCTAAAACTGCGCAAATCCAACTTACAATTTCAAGTATGCTGCTCAACTTGGTGCTGATCGATACCCATACAGTTTCTTCGGTGAAGGCTTCCTTGTATGCGCGCAGATGACCTTCGACTTGCAGATATTGCTTCCTGATGCCTTTTTGCTTCGAAATTCCTTCGGGCCACAATAAATACGTCGGAGAGGAGAGATTTATGGCTACCCTGAGAAAGAAGACAATTTTTAGTGGGTGTTAAAAGAGGTGCGAAACCTTAAAAAAAAAAAAACAAGAAAAGCTAGACGATCAAAAAATATGTATGTATACTTTTTTCTTAAAACTACAGAGGGTTGACTGTACAATTACAAAATAGCAAAATATGGTCCTGGACTTTTGGAAATCTGGCATTAATATGATAAAATGTAGTGTGTAACAAAAAGTTAGTCATGGTTTAATCGCTGGTCATGTTTATTTACTCTGTTATGTATATTTTAAAAGAAATGTACGTATATATACATGTATATATATTTGTACCAAGTGAACTTTTTTGACCAAAAACCAAAATTTTCTTCATATAGTCCAGCAATGTTGACAATCTGACAGAAAGCTATAATAATCACAAATCAAATGCTAGCTATAGCTTCACTGTTCCTAATATTACCATAATTTTGAAAAATCAAATTATAATAAAGTTTCAAAATGTCAAAATTTGAGCAGTCATGTAAAATACTTTGAAGTTCTGACCAAAAATTCAAGCGTACATCTTTTGTGCTTGGTTTACGTACTTTTTAAATCAATGTTGAATTTAGAAAAAAAGAACACGACAAATGAGAATTTAAATAAATACAGCGTTACTTGAAATGGTTCAAAAGTTGTAAAACAACAAAATCTTTTCGATGGTCATTTGTTGCTTGCATCAGTTGTGAATTTCTACCATTACACTGTGTACATGTCGCATCACCCTGTATAATCAATTACAGTGTATTCCCGAAATTATTTTCACAAAAGATACTTTTCTGAAAAATCAAGGTTTCTTGGACATTTAAGACTATTTGTGAATATTTAAGATTTTTTTCCATTTGATTTTTTTCTATAACCGAGATATCCTTAAATACGGGACATGTAGTTTCCTTCCATGATCTCTGCTACAACTGGCCTTAATGCCAGTCTACTACAACTTAATGGTATATCGAACGAAAAAAAATGAAAGCACACTGAAGTATATCTAAGAAATCTTAGATTTTTCAAAAAAATACGTATCTTACTAAATATTAACTATAGAATGGGAAATCGAACATCCACATCTTGTACGAGGTGTGTAAATTAAGTAAGACTCCAGGCCAAACAGTAAATCAACACTTTTACAGAGCGGTGCTTGAAAAACTTCGAAAGAGGGTCATCCGTGTGAGACCAAACATAAGAACAACTGGATGTTGTGCATCACGACAACCCGCCTTGTCAAAGAGCTAATTCAGAAAACGAGTTTTTAGCCAGTAAAAACATTCCTGTGGCTCCTCAGCCGCCTTATTCGCTTGTGTCCTTTCAGACTTGAGTCCTTGTGACTTTTTTTCTCTTCACGAGATTAAAAAATCGCCTCAAGGGACGTCATTTTGGGACCATAGAAAACATTCAAACGGCTGTAACCGACCAGCTGAAGGCTATTCCAGTATATGAGTTCCAGCATTGCTATGAGGAATAAAATAAACGGCGCTGTGTAGTTTTCCAAGGAAGTTATTTTAAAGGATACAATACTGAATTGTAATTATATTCGAATTAAAAAATAAATAAATAAAAGATCAGTCTCATTACTTAATTACAAACCGTGTGTATTTAAGCTGCGATATGGTACATTTTGTAATGATATGACTTATGTAGGTTAGTTTATTCATACCTACTTCCAAAATAAAGATTGATTAAAATTATTTTTATATTAAAATATATAATAATTATTGTTTTATTAAAAACGCAATATATTATCAATTTAATATAAGTCTTTTCATCTCATTTATATGTATGAATTTACAGTTAAGTAATTACTTTTATATGACCTATATTATCAAAGACGATATCTCAAGTATAGCTCTTTTACGATTACATATTTTTCCGGGCTATCCGCTTAGATCAATTTTTCCCCGGAAATTGCACAAATCTTCCGCTAATGCACCGATCGTAGCTATAAGCTGTCTCGTAGAGCCTTTCTTATTTATCGAGGATAGCCCTTTTAAAAGGGTCACTAAACAATGCAGCACATCTTTCAGCTAAAGTTCCAAAATAATGTCCCGAATAGAGGAAATCGAGTTTACGATTGAAAGCAAATTGTTTCAATTTCGACAAAAAGTTCCGCTCTTATATATTTTCTTTGAAAAGTCCCCTAGGAAAGTCCCAGCCGTCTAACTCGCTGGAAAGTGAAATAGAACAGAAAGGCTAAATAATATAGAAACGAATTTTAAAATAATACCTAAGTAATAAAATTTATCTGCATTTTAGTTTCACTTTATCACTTTTGTTTATTTATTTAATACTCTATACTCTTTTCTAATACTTAATATTTTAACATTTAAGGAACATGGTAGGTAAAAGACATTTCAAATGCAGAATATCTTATTTTGGTACTGAAGGAATTCAGCCGTTATTAGAGAAGAACATTATACAAGGTGTTTCTTAATCACGTGGCCAAAATTAAAGAACATGTACGAGTTTTTCTTTAAAATACGAACATTTACGTATATGGACATTTACGGGGTGCTCCTGAAGATGGATCTTCTTCAGACGGTTGGACATAAAATCACTAAATCGACTACTCTCATAAAACTTTTAAAGAATAATTAATCACAGTCACTTCACAAAATTCTAATACTGGCTTTGTGAAATGCTAGTGAGTGGGGGTGAATTTTTTCATCATATTCTTGCCACTGCTTATTGTTAAATTTTACAGATTTTGCGTTAAAACTCTTCGGCGTCTTGTCTAATTTGGATACATCTCATCGTATTTGAGTAGGTAAACTTGATTTTAAAATTTCTCTGTTACTGTAAAATTTATCGTATCAGATATTTTATATTTTCTTTAAAAAAAAATGTGTTTTGTCATTTGTGCAATTTTTTGTGTATGGTAACAAAATTTTGATAGTAGCTGAAGTTACATATCGTTAAAAATCTTAAGCATCAGAATTTTTATGAAATTACTAAATTTCTTGATTGTTTGTCTAACAGTTTTAACGATATTGAAGAAAGACCATATCTAGCAGCACTCTCTGGTAGGGTGTAATTACCTTAAGAGTTTAGAGAGGAGTTTACAAAAAAAAAAAAAAAAAAGCTTTAATAAGGTTTTCGTCATCACTTGCTCTATACAATGTCCTCTGAATTTGATTGGTGTTTCTGAAACACCTTGTATAACTAATGGATAATGCATAATAAATGGTTTTTAGATTTGGACATTATTTTGTCAGTATTTTTTTTATCATGTAATAAAGATGTGATATTATTTGAACGGACTGATAAAGTGATTGGTATCTTCTCTAAATGTGTAATTTTTTGATCTAACATATTTCGACTTCTTCCACATTAGTTAGTTTCAAAATCTGTCAGACTTAATAACTCCATATTTAGGGAAAATCCCAACAGTCCCAACCTTCCAAGTAATAAACTAACCACAAAACTAACAATAAATGTAGTTTAGTATATATTGATATGGCATTTTGGAGTTGGACAATAACAAATCCTTTTTTTTCTATGTCAAAGGTTCTATTGGCGGTCCCCTTCCAACACCCAAAAAACAAAATCACCACTGTATAAGGAATCAGGACTTTCACATGATTCTCTTCACACATCTTTCTAGTAGGTATACCTAATCTCGAAAGACAATAGGGAACGTACCTTGGTACATACATACATGAGAGTGGACCTAATACTTGAATTCCCTTACCCTAAAAATTATACAACCATATGGGTGAATGGACGGACAAATATGCCTATACACGGACTATATTTTCACTGGGCTACATGGATGTAGAAGTGAAATAAATAGTTGCCCTATGATCCTGAACTTGTAAAGAACAGTTTATATTACCTTAGTGAATAATACAGATTTGTATTAAATTTGGATGAAGTTTTTGGTCCATATATTTTGTCCATATGATATCCTTTAAGTATCTACTATACTCCCGCAAATTACCAATGCGTTGAGACAGCATACACCGAGACATAAATATGATATGCATCTTTTATTCCATTGGTGTATTGCTGCTTGCATAAATTCATGCATGTATTTGAAAATACCGGACTGCAGAGTCTCAAAATACCTGAACAACAAAATCTTCCCTAACAAAGATCTGCTTAATTAAAATGGAAACAATCCAAATCCTGCTATTAGTCATTATTTATACCTAGTTAGTAAACAGATATATGTAGGTATAATTAAGAATAACTCTGCAAATAAAAAAGTATCTAATGTAATAAATATTACATAGGTACCTAGTATTTCTAGTAGTTTAGACCTGTAGTTACTAGTATTCACTTCATGAAATACATACATTACACCACAATATACATATGTATGTACTTATATACAATATACATAATAATATTACGTGCATAGCAGATTGCTGTCAAATACAGATTCTAATTTAATTTTTTACACAATAAGTAAGTGTAGTTAAAGAAAATTACTGCAACCCTAAACACAAATTTTAACTAGGTAGTAAATTATATTTGTCAAGTTTTTTTTTTAGTTTTTGAGAATATTCATTATGTTGCTTAAATATTCTGGTCAATAATCTGTACCTAGGTATATTCACGTGTCTTCGAAATAGCCACTGAAAAGTTTAATTATACCGATATTACAACTTGTACATAACTAATTTTGAAACATATTTGTTAAAATTAAACTCAACAACAAAAGTCGTTGAATCATTTGCAAAAATGGCTGTATACCAACAATGAAACTTGTAATTTAACATTACAAAAACTTAAATAAAAACAGTGGACCATTCAATAATATTTACTGAACAATAAAACAATATATTACCTCAAGGCAGCTCCAAATATGTCACTCTGCTCCCAACAGCTCCTAAGAATAGGTATTATATCTGTCTGCACAACTTTTGTTTCGCCCAGCTGTCTACGTACATCAAAATCTTCATTATCCTTCCTCATGAATCGAATTATATTCTTAAGCGACTCAAGGACATGGGCACCTGGATGATATTTTCTAGTCACCTTATCAAATACTCCAAGCGAACTGCAGGCAGACGACAACTCGAAAGATAATAGAGAGGCCATATTCAACCGTGTATTTTAAATGTCTCGTTTTAAACTTATATAACGGGAGAATGTTTAATTAAGATAGAACTTCTCACTTCTCTCTGCGAATACCTGCATAAGTTTCGAAATACTTTGTAGTTTATTAACGTTTAGCTTATATGTTATAGTTTACAACCGTTGTAGTTTATACGTTCACAAGCACAAAACATTTCACAAGCTAAGTCAATGCACTTAATTGTTTCTTTCTAGTGGCAACACACTGGATCAAAAAAATAAACGCAAAAAGAGGAAACAATGTTTGTTGATATTCATCGCAGTGTCACACTTTCAGGTTATGATAAAAGCGCGCGAACTAAAACTTGTTGAATATAAACAGCCGGCTCCAAGGTTGCCAGATTACCGAGATTTTTACTGAAAATCGGTATTCCAGATGGAAACAGATTTCGTATGTAATCTGATGGTCAACATTGAAAATAAAACACAAAATTGTAAATGAACATAAGTCTAAGGTGATTTTTCTTGTTATTTGATGTAGTAGCACAATTTATAATAATAATCAGAATTAGGTATAAAAAGAAAAAATGATAACGCCGCCGTATGCATATACTTACACTTATTTATTTAATAAGTGTAAGTTTAATTTAATAAATACTTCCTCACATTAACTAATCTAAATTAATGTGAGAAAGAAAAGAAATTGTGTCATAACATGGGAAATTGCAACAAATATATTTTTGCTGCTCATTTAGCCTTAAATTAGCGTTTGTATAATTTCCAACTAACAGAAGTAGTCGGCCATCTCACTTTTGTAGCAAATGGAATTAGTTGACATATCGAATGCAATTGTGTACCAATTGTATGCAGTTGAAAAATTTATCAGATCAGAATTGGTTTTGTGAATATCAGACTAGGCAATTTCCGACATGTTGCTCAATCCGGCAACACCGACCAGAGTAGCACTGCATGCACATCTCGCTCGGTCAACAGCATACGAGATGAGTAGTCCTAGTAGTGGTAGTCCCAATTTGGTTTGTGTGAGTAGGTATGACATGAGGGCTGCTACAATGTGCGCTAATTTTAAATATCACGCGTTTTAAAACGTCGTCAGTCGTTTACTATTATTTAATAGTGGCCATAGAAAATATGAATATAAAATACATACGAGTTATATGGAAATAACAAACGTCACATAACAAATTAAATATACAGTGTGTCCCAAAAAGTTGGAAACAGTCCCGCAGAATCGAAACTATTAGTATTTTCAAAAAAAAGTTTCCTACAAAAAACATTGGCATCACAAACCGCCATCGACTAGTCAAAACGACGTCAACATTCTACAGGGTGTTTCACAAATCAGAAAAAACTCTTTCGGTTAAATGGCAACATCGCTTAATTCGCGTCTAATCAAAAAACTGTTATTAAGAAAAGTTGTTCAGAATGCCGAAATATGGGGGTGTACGAAAAATCAGCGCGATAGTCAAATGTTTGCGATTTAACGCTGCTGGCCCAAAAAGTTGGAAACAGTCCCGCAGAATCGAAACTATTAGTATTCCCAAAAAAGTTTCCTACAAAAAACATTGGCATCACAAACCGCCATCGACCAGTCAAAACGACGTCGACATTCTTCTACAGGGTGTTTCACAAATCAGAAAAAACTCTTTCGGTTAAATGGCAACATCGCTTAATTCGCGTCTAATCAAAAAACTGTTATTAAGAAAAGTTGTTCAGAATGCCGAAATATGGGGGTGTACGAAAAAACAGCGCGATAGTCAAATGTTTGCGATTTAACGTTGCTGGCCCAAAAAGTTGGAAACAGTCCCGCAGAATCGAAACTATTAGTATTCCTAAAAAAAGTTTCCTACAAAAAACATTCGCATCACAAACCGTCATCGACCAGTCAAAACGACGTCGACGTTCTTCTAAAGGGTGTTTCACAAATCAGAAAAAAACTGTTTCGGTTAAATGGCAACACCGCTTAATTCGCATCTAATAAAAAACTGTTATTAAGAAAAGTTGTTCAGAATGCCGAAATATGGGGGTGTACGAAAAAACAGCGCGATAGTCAAATGTTTGCGATTTAACGTTGCTGGCCCAAAAAGTTGGAAACAGTCCCGCAGAATCGAAACTATTAGTATTCCTAAAAAAAGTTTCCTACAAAAAAACATTCGCATCACAAACCGTCATCGACCAGTCAAAACGACGTCGACATTCTTCTAAAGGGTGTTTCACAATTCAGAAAAAAACTGTTTCGGTTAAATGGCAACACCGCTTAATTCGCATCTAATAAAAAACTGTTATTAAGAAAAGTTGTTCAGAATGCCGAAATATGGGGGTGTACGAAAAAATCAGCGCGATAGTCAAATGTTTGCGATTTAACGCTGCTGGCCCAAAAAGTTGGAAACAGGCCCACATTTTTCACATTTTTCTGGTTTTTGGACGAATTACTTTTAAGAAAAAAAGGACAGTAGTAACGACTAAAAATGGTATTTATTTTCTGTTGACACTGTTTTCTTTGTCTGTTATTGACTGTTGTTATTAAAGTTAATTAAATAATTCACTAAAAATAATAAGAAATAACCAAATAATAAAAAAAATAAAAATAATAAGGAACTAAACAAATAAGAATATTTCCTGGTAACAATATGTAAAAAAAATAATTAACATCAAATAAACCAGAGAACTGTGAAAAATGTGTAGTCGCTGAAAATATCCAAATACTATCGCCATTGTCTACATAAAAAAAAAAACAAGTTTGCCGGTTTAAATGAAATTTACAATTTAAAATGGCATTATATTGATTGATTGAAAAAATTGATATTGTCTTAAATTTAGATTTTCTTCAACACCTTGTATTCGAACTCAAGGAAAATGGGTACAATTCAGTTTACGATTGTCCTGACTCAGAATCCAACGTCAATTACTTACTAAAAAAACGCTAATAGTACTCCTTGGTTTTTCACACGAAAAAAAGGACTTTGGTTGGCCATGACTGGTTCACGGGATTCGTGGAGCACATATACAATTTTTTTAATAAGACATATCTTAGTCCAATTGATACAAACACTCCACCTTGCATTAATTAGGACAAATGATTTTTTTTGTAGGACTGTGGTATAGGGTGGGAAGTGTAAAACTAAGTTTTCGACCTCGAAAGCCGGGGGAGTAGTTTTGACAGGCGAAAAAACAAGAAATTTTCGCTTTTTTTTAGTTTTTTTGCTTGTTTCTCCTAAACGCCGTATTCTACAGAAAATTTTATACGTTCCGAAATTAAAGTAGACAAAATGTTCTACAAAACTTATTTGTCCAATTTGATTGTATGTCGTGTGGTTCGCCTTCTACGGAAGTTTGAAGACTGACGTTGATGCTGTTGCCTCATAAGAAGTAGATGCTGCTTCCTTTAATGCAGGGTTGTTTTCAAGTAGGGCACATATTTTGCTCTTGCCATGTCCAAAAGGGAATGACGTTGTGTCACAACCGGAGAAGACGTGAGCAAAAAGAATGTAGTCAGGATCATAATTATACGAAAATGTTGAGGAGAATGTGCCAGGTTTGCCACTCTTTCCTGGTTTCAGCATGTATAAGATCGTTTTGGCTGAACTAGGAATCCTAGTTAGCAACACAAGAACGTCAAAATATTCGCTGATTATAAATACACAATCGAAATTGGGAGATTGAGACAAAGCTGTTGTCACAATGAGAACATCAGCATCCTCTGCTGCCTATAACATAGTTATGCAATTCGCCTCGAAGTGTGTTTTCAACATCTGGATTAGATTATTTTTGTTTTTCTCATTACCCAAAAAATTTTTCTGGGACACAGCAGGAGGAAGAGTTATTTTTTCGAAGGTGATGTCTACCTTTGTGTGTTCATTTTGGAACAGCGAAACCATCTAAATTCGTCGATTTTCAAACTTCGGTAAAATATGAACCACACGACATACAAGTACCTTTGACCAACGAATTTTGTATGAAATTTTGTCTACTTTAATTTCGGAACGTATATAATTTTCTGTAGAATGAGTCGTTTAGGATATATAAGAAAAAAAACTAAAAAAAAGCGCGAAAATTTCGTGGTTTTTCGCCTGCCAAAAGTTCTCGCCCTGGCTTTTGAGGTCGAAAACTTAGTTACACACTTCCCACCTTATGTCAAACAATCCTAGAAAGAAAAAATAATTTGCCTTAATTAATGCAAGCTGAACCCTTCTGAGGCTACGCATCAACTGGGCTATCTACTAAAAAAAAAGTTCATCAAAATCAGACAACAAATAGATATTTTAGAAAGGTGAATAGACCTTAAGTGGGAGACACTGTATGTATACACACTCCAACAAGCCAGATATAAGCTGCACATTCAACTATTCAACAGCTATTCCTTTGTTTCGTCGCCGCGTTTAATCCCATTAAATGTTAGAATCGATGACGCGGTTTCTCATTGTTATTAAATTCTCGAGTGCGCTCCATCAAAAGCTAAAACGTATCCATCTGCAGAGCCCCGGCGATGAAGCCGACGACTCGGAGTCGGGCGCGGCCGTAGAAAATAAATGATTATCAAATGCAAAACGTAACATCCACTGACAATCCGGATGCTACGGAGTTAAGATCCGGCATTCCGAAGTCAGCTAATCAAAACGCGCCGGCTCTTGAAACGGATGATTAATTCTAATGGATCGCGCGTAATGAATCGTTTATTATGGCAGCCCCTCCTACGGGGATGACGGATCTTTCGTCAGACAATGCCGCGTTAAGTAGTTGTACGAGGTTATTTGTGTGTTCTCGTGTAATCGCCTCGGATGCATCGCGGGAAATTGCCGAAGCGTGTAAAATGCCAAATCGACGGTGAACGATTTTAATGGGACTTCAAACGGTGTCGTAAAGATAAGCACAGACGAGGCGGAATATCTCGGGGAAAATGCGTACTCCCGGAAATGATGAAGTATACAGGCAAATTAGGATACGTTAAACGAGTTTCTATTGGGGGAAAGAGAGCCAGTGGGTAATAGGATAGGAGCCACCTAATGGTACGCCTACACTTGTGCCTTCTTCGCGTGCGTCATCTTGCATCCAAGGGTATTCGACTTAAATAGGCCAAAACGAAACACGTTTAAATTAGTACCGATGTCAACGAGAGATGGCGTATATATTTGACCAGGCCTCTCAGTCGTTATAACAGAACTTTATTTTCCATTTACCATTGATTGATTTATTTTAGTGGTGTGCATAATCAGACGTATAAACGTAAAGACGTAACTTATAAAATTATCAGGTTATGAGTGGTTTAGAAAATCAGATTATAATTGAAATAAAACGCAGTGATGGCGATTTTTTTTAGGCGTACGTTGGAAAATGGTACGTTTTCCAACGTACGTTTTTTAACAGTCTAAGGTCAATTTAGAGTCGATTCGACCAAAAACGGAACCAACCCCACCCCCCTCTTAGGGTCAATTCAGGGTCAAATTATGAAAAAGCCGTGAAATAAACTCGCATTTTCGGAATGAGTAGACTTATTCTGGGACTTCGATTTAACATATAAATAGGTTTTTTGGGTCGCTGATTCCGGATCCGAGGTCAGTTTGTCTATATTGTAACGTTTTATTTATTTCGGGTTCGTGATGTGTGAAAAATTAAACTCGTACATTTAAACTAACACTATTTATTTAATTAATACAACTACTACACTATTTAACTACACTAATTTATTTTTATACAATTTATTTCCAGCGTTGTAAGCCGCGCCGATATTTTTATAGAACTGTCGTCGCGCCTGGATACCCCGCGTTATATACACCTATAGAAGGGTCGCGTATCTACGAGAAGCCTCCAGCGCGCGAAGTCGAACCGCCGCGAATACTCGTGGCTTTTCTGGGCGTCTTACGTCAGCACAGGTTATCGGCTGCTTTGGTCAGCCGGCGTCAAAACAGGCAGGGGCGGACTGGCCCAGCGTTCGTAACACTGCCCCCTCCTTAAAGACATTTCGTCTCGAATTGTGTCATCCCCTGGCCTGTGACGATACCTGCAGAATGACCCATTCTTGCATCGGGAGGTCTGGTAGAAGAAGCAGTCCACAGTCTTCTCGTTGAGCGATCTCCTGGGGTTGTAACAGCATACCAGAATCTCAATTCCAGTAAACCGGAAGAGGACTTCTAGCATACTCCTGATCACCCTCCAATCCAGGCCATCTAGTCCGCTGGCTATCTTCGGTATCGCCAAACTGCTTATGCTCTGGGACAAGAGCACATCCCTCAGCTCGACTAGTGTGTCCCAGACAGTTTGATAAGTTGGTTTATGGTGCGATAGCTGCTTGGTCACCAAATAGAAAACGGACCTCTCTTTCTCCTGCTCGGCCGCCGTGATTTGAAGGACTCGTCCAACCTCTGGTCTTTGTCTGCGTAACTCCTCCAACTGTCCAAACGCCTTCTTGAAGGTAAGTGCAATCCCTCGGGACATTCGGAGGTCCGCTGCCACACAGTGAGCAAGACAGAAATCAGCAGGAGTCTGGAACAGGTCACGTGGTTCTTCTCGCGTTACACCGTAGCGAGCTTTCTGGCCATTCGAATGAAGCAACATGAATTCCTCGAAAGAGAGCTCGCTGTCTGGTGGACTGACGTGTCGAACTCTGGCTTCAGCTTGTTCGTCATTGCTTCCGGCGAAAGGGGCTAAACGGTTGAAGTGGACCACCCTGGGTTTTCCTCTTGGCAACTTCTGGATTCGGTAGACTACATCGTTAATCCGGGTGACGACCTCATACGGACCTTCCCAGGAGCTTTGAAGTTTTGGAGATAACCCACGACGACGTTGTGGGTTATATAACCAGACTTGGTTGCCGGGCTGGTACCTGCCATCGTTGGCGTTGATGTCGTAGGTCTCCTTCATGCGGTCGCTGGCGCCCTGGATATTTGAACGGACTCGTTCGTGGATGTCGTCCATTCTCTGGCGTAGAGTACTGACGTAGTCCTCTCCAGCCACGTCGTCCCCTGGTGTACAGCCGAACTTCAGGTCACAGGGTAGACGCAGTTCACGGCCCATGACGATGCTTGCAGGTGTTTGCCCAGTTGTTTCGTGAACCGACGACCGGTAGGCTAGCAGGAACAGGTGGAGAAACTGGTCCCAGTCCCTCTGGTGGTCAGAGACTACTTTGGATAAGTACCGGTTGATGGTCCTATTCATTCGCTCCACCATTCCATCTGACTGCGGATGCAGTGCAGTTGTCCTCGTCTTACGGATGTCGAGTGTACGGCACACATTCTGAAACAGAATCGACTCGAAATTTCTCCCCCTGGTCCGAATGTAATTCCAGAGGTACACCAAATCGACAAATCCAGTCCTTGATGAGAGCGTCCGCCACAGTAGAAGCCTCTTGGTTTGGAAGGGCATACGCTTCTACCCATTTGCTGAAATAATCCATCACGACGACGATGTATTTATTTCCATTATCTGTTTCCGGAAACGGACCTGCTACATCGATGGCAATTCTTTCAAACGGACTACCCACGTTGTATTGTCGCATTGGAGCCTTCGGGTGCCGTTGCGGACCATTACTTGCAGCGCACACCACGCATTTCTTGCACCACTCCTTCACGTCAGTAGTGCAGTTCACCCAGTAGAAACGCTCCCTAACTTTTCCCAGCGTCTTTGTTACTCCTAGGTGTCCGCCAGTGCTTCCATTGTGGATCTCCTCCAATACCTCTGGCACTCTGTTTCTGGGGACTATCAGTTGTTTTCGCTCTTCGGTACCATCTGATTTCTCCAGAACGCGTTTTAAGAGTCCGTCGCTTAAGACGAGGGAATTCCACTGAGCCCAGTATGACTTTACGGTTGGTGAATACCGTGATACCTCCTCCCAAGTGGGTTTCCGATCTTCTTTCTTCCAATTCACAATTGGTTTCAGATTCGGGTCATTCTCTTGGTCTTTCAAAACCTTTTCCGACAGCCAATCATCGTTCACCGCCGCCGTTCTGTATACTAAGATGTCCTTTTCTTCTGCCCGCTGACAATGTTTGCAATCCTCAAAGCAGGGTCTTCTGGATAGCGCATCAGCGTTGCGGTGAACTTTGCCTGCACGATGTTCGGTGTCGAAATCAAATTCTTGGAGTCGCTCTATCCACCTGGCTACCTGTCCTTCAGGATTCTTGAACTGTAGAAGCCATTTTAGCGCCGCATGGTCCGTTCTCAGCAAGAATTTCCTCCCATACAGGTATTTATAGAAGTGTTCGACAGATTTCACTACCGCCAGTAGCTCCCGCCTGGTAACACAGTAGTTTCGCTCAGGTTTCGACAAGGTTTTACTGAAGTATCCAATAACCTTCTCTTGGCCGTCCTGAATCTGAGACAAAACTGCTCCCAAACCTACATTACTGGCATCGGTATCCAAAATGAATTTTCCATCTGGGAGAGGATAGCTCAGGATAGGTGCACTCGTCAACGCTTCCTTTAAATGTCGAAACGCTTCACTGCATTCATCGTCCCATTGGAACCGTCTTTCTCCTTCCGTGAGTCGAGTCAGTGGCTTGGCAATATTGGCAAATCCGGGCACATATCGACGATAGTAAGTGCATAACCCGAGGAAACTTCGTAGATCATGCTTATTGCCGGGTACTGGCCACTCTCGCACTGTTTTGATCTTCTGGTCATCCACTGCCACTCCTTGACTGGAAACAACATGGCCCAGATACCTCACTTCCTTCTGGAATAGATGACACTTTTTCGGGCTAAGCTTTAGGCCAGAGGTTCGTAAACGTTGAAAGACCTCCTCCAGATTTTTCATGTGATCCTCAAAGGATTTTCCAACCACGATGATGTCGTCAAGGTACACAAGACATGTCTTCCAAGAGAGTCCTTTTAACACAGTTTCCATCAGCCTCTCGAAGGTTGCCGGAGCGTTACATAATCCAAACGGCATTACGGTAAACTGCCATAGTCCTGTACCCAGAGTAAACGCAGTTTTCTCTCGATCCCGGTGTGCCAACTCTACTTGCCAATATCCACTCTTCAAATCTAGGGTTGAGAAAATCTTTGATCCTGATAGAGTATCCAAGGTGTCATCGATTCTAGGCAATGGATAGCTGTCTTTCTTTGTCACGTTGTTTAATTGACGGTAATCCACACAAAATCTGGTAGAGCCATCTTTCTTCTTTACCAATACAATTGGTGAAGCCCACGGACTATTAGATGGTTCAATGACTCCATCTTTTTCCATGTCCTGCACGATTTTATCGGCTTCCTCGCGTTTGGCTAATGGCAATCTTCTTGCTGTTTGTCGGATGGGCCGAGCGTCGCCCGTGTCGATTTTGTGTCGGATTACATTTGTCCTGCCCTTTCCTCCTTGCCCATTATCGAAAATGTCTGCATACTTAGTAATGAGACTCCTTAGCTTCGTCGTTTGATCACTTCTCAAGGATCTTGAGGAAGACGACAGAAGGTTTGATAACTCGCCTGTAATCCTCCCAACTGAATTTCCTCGAGTATCTAACTTTCGAATGATGGAGGAAACCGAAGAACAGTACCCTAAAGCAATCCCTTTCCTTAGATTCACTGGGTGATGATTGAGGTTCATTATTCTCACCGGTACTGTTTTCTCGGTCAGCAACAGAGCTTTTCCTACAGCTATTCCTCTGGCTACCTCGCCGTCGTGAGATCTTGGCTCAAACATCATTATATTTCCAACACACGGGTTACCGTCCAAATGAGCGTCCAAGATCATTTCACTTCGTTCCGGCACTGCCGTATCCTCTGCCAGGACAACTCGAATTGTTTCCTCCGTCTTTCGATGTAGTACGATTTCCTCACCATTTATTTTCAGAACATTATTCTTGAAGTCCAGTTTAAATCCCTTGGTGTTCATAATGTCCATTCCAAGAATAAGTTCATCCTCAATTTCAGCTACCAGTGCTCGATGTTCAAACGACACGTTTCCAATGACAATCGTGACATTGGTCTCACCGCGAATGGTAGCGGGATCTCCAGTTGCAGTACGTAGTCGCCAGCTGGTCGGAGTAATTCTTGCTGCTGTTCCAACAATATCTGGTCTAATGATAGTTCTCGTTGCACCCGTATCTAATAGCAACAGTCTTTCTTTTCCATCGACTAGTCCATCGACAAAAACACTATTAGACGGGTGTTGAAGAGATGCTACGCGTGCTGTTTTCTTTGGGGCTTGCTTCTTAGAGGTTGACGATTGCCCCCTACGGTCAACCTCCTTTAGTTTCCCGACGAGGGTGACGTTTCCTTATGTGACGTTTCCTTATTTCTAGGGCAGCGACTACGGACATGTCCAACCTTACCGCAATTCCAGCACCGAATTTGCCTCTTTTCCAACATGCCCTCGACGACTCGCCTAATTTCTGCTTCATTGCAGGTTCCTTCTTCAACACCTTCCTCCACCCTACGGACCTTAGCTTGACCTCTGCAACTCTGTTTAGCAGCTTCGAATTCCAAAGCTCGCGCTAAAGCATCCACCAACTTGCTGGGACGAGCGAGAGTCAGAGCTTGACGGGTCTCAGTATCACGCAGACCATCTAAAAATGCCTGCACGGCTAGTCGTTCCATGACGTTCTCCGGCGTAGATGAGTATGCCAAACGAACTAACCGCGCTATGTCCGCTTCGAATTCCTGCAGCGATTCGTTACTTTTCTGATAGCGGTTCTTCAACTGCGAGTGGTAGACATGCTCAAGATGGGACTGACCATATCGCATTTCCAGGTGTCGGACAAGTTGGTGGTAATCCTCTTGTTCTTCAAGAGAAAGCGTCTGCAATATATCCGTTGCATCGCCGCGTAGCGCTAACGTCAGCGCTGTAGCCTTCTCCGCCAATGACCAACCATTTGCCTTCGCTGCAGCCTCAAATTGTCGTAGATAATTGACCCATGAGCTCTTACCATCAAACAGTGGTGGTTTCATACGAATTTTCGAAATTTCCACAGGACTGCTCAATTCGGGTTTACTCAACCTGTCGCTGTCGCTACCCGGTGACTTCAGAGAGGTATTGACCATTTGCTGTTGTTCCTCACTTCCTAAACTCAGCGTTGCAATTTTTCTCTCTACTTCTAGAAATTTATTCTCAATTTCTCCAAATTTTCCGTCCACATATTCGCCTATTTGTTTCTGGAGGTAACTAGAATTTTCCATAATTTTCTTTTCTAAAGATGTATAATTTTCCATTAGTTTTTGGTCCATGTTTTCTATTAATTTCTGTTCCATCCCTCTCAAGTTACCAGACGTTTCGACCAACCTTTGCTCCATCCCTCTTAAGTTTTGCTCCATCCCTCTTAAGTTTCCAGACGTTTCCTCAAATTTCTGTTCCAGGTTACTACCATTTTCTATTAGTTTCTGTTCCAGGCTTCCTTTTAAACTTTGCAACGCCGAATTTATGTCACCGGCAATTTCGAATAAAAATATGTCGGGATTTTCACCTTCATTTTCCAGAGCTTCTTTAAGTCTATTTTGCAGATCGGCCTTTTTCCCTGTCGTCTCGCACTCCCGTTCTTCGAGTTCTCTTTTTAAATCCGCCACTTTAAGGTCCTTTACAAATACCTGTCTTGAAGCCATTTCACTTAATTTATTTATCGCGAATTTATTTATTTAAATGTCTTTATTGTTCAGTTTTTTTTTTTTCACACTCACACCGGACACCAATGTAACGTTTTATTTATTTCGGGTTCGTGATGTGTGAAAAATTAAACTCGTACATTTAAACTAACACTATTTATTTAATTAATACAACTACTACACTATTTAACTACACTAATTTATTTTTATACAATTTATTTCCAGCGTTGTAAGCCGCGCCGATATTTTTATAGAACTGTCGTCGCGCCTGGATACCCCGCGTTATATACACCTATAGAAGGGTCGCGTATCTACGAGAAGCCTCCAGCGCGCGAAGTCGAACCGCCGCGAATACTCGTGGCTTTTCTGGGCGTCTTACGTCAGCACAGGTTATCGGCTGCTTTGGTCAGCCGGCGTCAAAACAGGCAGGGGCGGACTGGCCCAGCGTTCGTAACAATATTAAGGTCATGTCAAGGTCATTCTAAGGTCAAAATGAAAAAAAAAAACAGATACGATGTCCAACTTCCTGAAATATAGGTTTTTTTGGGTCGCTGATTCCGAATCCGAGGTCAGTTTGTCTGTATTAAGATCATTTCAGGGTCATTTGAAGGTCAAAGTGATAACATACCAAGGAACCATTTCCAATCACTTATTATATGAATATTTCTGGTCGTTGATTTTGAATCCGAGATCAGTTGGAATGAACTTTTTTGACACAAATCATGCAGTCAATTCGTTAGAAAATCATCACCGTCGGCATTATCGTTATCCAATGTGCACCACGAGGAGGTTGCGCGACCGGACTTTGCACATCATTGACCCTGTTAAGGGCCGGTTGTATGTATTACTGTCCATTCAGCCTATCTTCTGCATTGTTCATCAGTATATGACCATGAACGAGAGAGATGGAAATAGCGGTTATGTCGAAGCTCAAAGCGAAACTTGTCAAACTTTTGACAAGTGGCTGTCACGATTGCAAAACAAATAGTAGATGTCACATAATGTAACAGCCTCGACAATTAAATAAGAATATATAGACATCCAAAAAAAACGCCATCAACTCTGGCTATGAACGAGTGAGATGGAAATAGCGGTCATGTCTAAGCTTTTCGGTTATGTCAAACTTTTGACAAGTGACTGCCACAATTTGTAAAATAGACAATGGCTGTCATATGATGTGACAGTCTTGACAAGTAAATAAGGTTATAAATTCGATTAAGAAAAGAAATACCTCTTTTTTTTTCTCGGCCATCTTTGATGACGTTTTTTTTTTTTTTGGATAGCTCTATACATTTAAGAATAGAAATACATATTTTTTTGCTCGGCTAACTTTGATGAGGTTTTTTTTTTAGATAGCTCGTTATATGTGGACTCTTGCTTGTAGTCAAAAAAATGTTTTTGATCTTAGTTTTACTTATGTTTTGCTTAAAATTTAGGATTGGCTCAGAACGGAGTTTTTCTTTCCTTTTTTCTTTTTAGTATTATTGCTGATTTTATCAGAAATAAAAAGTAAACACTGTATACTTCACTATAACATAAAAATATTTGGAAAATAATTGTATAATTTGTTTATTTTAGGGCTGTCGTCATCTTAACTGGCTCTCATCCTCCTCTCCCTCCGCGTTCCCCTATATCCTGGAAAGCTACAAAGAATCTCAAATAACGATGAAGGAATATCTTAGCTCACATGCAGTCAACAGAATTTGATCACAAACTAAGCTTCGTCAGTTCAAACGTATGTCTTTAATAGGTCCAAGCCTAAAATTGTTGTTTTGCAGTCTGACGTTTGCCAGCTTCGCCAACCGTCAAACAGTTCTAACCCAAAACAGTTTGTGTAGATTCTACAAAAATCTAAACTGTAAAATGTTCTACGAGACCCGAGAAAATGCAAAATGAACGAACTGCGTTTAACTGCTTTCAAACTTACTTTAATATTTTGAGTTTCAAGAACAGTTTCCTTATGCGGTTATGAATATCCATTACCATACGTTTAGGTGTTCTCTTTATCATATTTTTCAACTGTTGATAGAAAGAGGAAATATGGAACAAAAGGAAGATAGTAGCCATCCTCAAACACGGACAGGAGAGCTGGAAGAAAATTATCTCCAAGGTATGGAAGATGCTCCCAACTTCGGTGGATATTCTCTCGCATCTAACCGCTGACCTTGTTGATACCCACGGTTTATAGACTTACCGGTTGGCGCATTATGGAAAGTGGAAGTTGTTTTGACGTCACATGATACCCTATTGTGACGTCTCAAAACAATATAAGATTTTAACAATTTTAACGTGTACTTTTTAAGATTTGCCATATAGGCGTCAGAATTTAAGAAGTTAGCGCCACTACGGAAAATTTTGGAACTAAGTACTGTACTGTACTGTATATTTTTAACCAAATCTACTGTTTTTCTGTGGACTATTTATTATGGGACACCCTGTGTAATAAATTCGGAATATTCCAAGGATTCGTACCCAACCGGCGATTAAAGTTCCCGCACAACTTCCGCCTGACACCAAATTAGCAATATCGACAGGTAACGAGTTTCCATTCCCGAATGGCCCAATATCCGTACCAATTTATCACAAATGTGGTTACAAAGTTACCCTGCAAATTTCTTCCTTTTTAAAATTGAATCGTAAAACTTTTATATAAGTAATTTTACTTTTACTACGAAATTTATTGGGAGTTTGGAATTCAATAAAAATTTTATTCTTCCGGTATTAATTTTTACGCTCCCGCAGCTCCTTGGGCCACCGTCTCGTCCTGCATAACGCGTAACAGGATCGATTTTCATAACACCATAAAAAATACCTGAAATAATGATCCGAAAAAGTTCTACTTATGTGGAAGTGGTCGAGGGAAGATATTCACCTATATAATTATTAAGGCCTAAATGGTAACCTAAAATACAATGCATCAAAAATAGCTCTGCCCTTGGCCGTAGTCTGCGCAGTCGACAAAACCTGAAATTGAGTCCAGAGTAGGACTAAAAAAACTGAAAAACTGAATCGCATTTATACCGCTTAAAATTGAATAAATTGAATGGAATAAAAAAATTGTTTGAGTTCATGTGAACCTTACATTGGCTTTAATAGTAGTTTGTGCTCTTTTTGAGCTTCAGACTTCTATCTTGCATCGAAAAGCAATCATGCACCGAAAAACGACATTGCTATGAAAAAGTGATTTTTCAGACAATTAAAGTGTGATAGTCGTCAGACTTCCGTTTGCGAAATTTCAGAACAGGCTAAACAGCTGCTGTCAGGGGTTAGTAGCATCTCTGATACGTTATTTTCAAAAAAGAACGAGACAAAAAAGTGACCATTGCTACTCTTAATAGTTGCTACAAAGGTAATTTAAATATAAAATTACAATATTAATTAAAACTATAGTCCAAAATGTTGTCTTAGCGTGTAGCGGCAGCCCTAAATTTGGACGTTTCTACGGTAAATTCTATTTCACAAAAATAAAAAAAACAATGAACTTTTAAAATCACCTAGAAAGCGTAATTCTACCTAAGGGGATTAAAAATACTGCAGCTATTGAATATAAGTGATAATCGCAATATTTATGATAATTCTATTTATGTATAAAAAAAAAACTACACTGAACTATTTGTAACCGGATGGTGTTAGTGAGAAAATCTTTAATTTTTTTTAAATATTTTTTTAAAATATCAAAACTTATGTGTGCCTTTTTCACCTAATTTTTTCTCCCATTAAAAAAAAACATCTTTACTAACTTTTACTACCAATTTTTCGCCAATATTTTTCACCAAACGATGTTTAAAATATATAAAAAAATATTTCATATATTTTTAATGTTGAAAAAATGAGTTATTTAACAATAAACAAATACAAAAGATCCATCCATATGCTAGTCAAAATTATTACTAAATACTGAATAATTATACAGTGAGGTCCATAAGTAACGGATAAATTCATTATCTATAATGAGCTATCGCACGCACCCTCGTTCCATTTAAAAATTTTAAAAGGGTAGCTGTCACTCCAAGGGGGTTGGAGGAGGAGGTATAAAATTATGCTCAAAAAATGTCATTCTAGAATTAAAAATTCAGGTGTTTCTGGATTTTACTCATAAATTGTAACTTACGTAGATAATGAATTTATCCGTTACTTATGGACCTCACTGTATAACAATCTGGTACCAGTGCACTCTAGAACTTAAGCATGTGTTTATTTGTTGCAAATACATGGTCTATCTTTCAAATCTTGCTTTTTTTAAGGAAAACGATGGTTCCAAAATTAAGTTTAAGTGATTCCAGAAATATTCAACGGTTTGACATAATTCCATGGCACACTTGACTCGTGTAACGTCTTTCAAATTCAACATTTTCCTCAAGTTTGAATTCCTATAGAAAGAAGAAACACTTTATATATCTTTCGTTAAAATTTCGCATGGTCATATTGAATTTCGGGTATATAAAAAAATCATAGCAGGTCATGGGGTTGCATCTCAAAAGCCACAGTAGAAGCAGTTTTCGATGCCCTTTGAAACAAAATAAGTTTAATCGAGTATATTGGGAAATGAGGATTCTGTGGTTTTTTACATAAATAAAAGTAAACACCCTGTAGTTATGCATAATATTCAGTATGCGATTAAAACCTTCTACAGGCAAAAATTGCTTTTTTAATGCCTAGTTGTGTAAAACGTCTGTTGGAAAACCGATAAATTACGAAACGCTCACATCATTGCTTAGCTACTTTGCACCGTTTTCCGATATTGAAATCAGCAATTCCCCTGCAAAAATTCCGGGACGATACGATAAGCCCAACACTATATAAATTTCCCCTAAGCTGTCACAATAAAATCACTTGAATGCACCGATAAGATCTGCTCCAACAAAGAAGCGCAACTCGTGTACCGCGTACCAACCTACACCCATGTCCCCCGTCGAGCGTCGAGATTTCTGGCACAAAGGGATCCAGCTGCATTCAGGGACTCACCAGGGATTTACTCCAGTCATTGACGTCTCCAATCACGGCTGGCGCGCAGGCCCTCATACCGCTTGACCGCCGACGTATGACATCATAAATCTGGACCGGGCCCCGGATTAAGGTGACACACAGACCAACGCAAAATAGTCGCTAAAGGCCGCTTTACAGTTCACAATTTTTATTGCCGGCAAGAAAAATTGCAGCAATTTTTATTCCGCGCACTAGTGATGGGAATCGAAAGCAAAAATATCGATACTCGGTATTGCAAGTATTTTGAATTTTTCGATACCCGGGTATCGATACATCTATCAAAATTAATCGATATATTGGTAATCATATGAATAATTTTCCAAAATTTGAACATCATAACATAGTATAAAACAAAGTCGCTTCCCGCTGTCTGTCCCTATCTTTCAACTACCTATGTATGCTTAGATCATTAAAAATACGCAACGGATTTTGATGCGGTTTGTTTTAATAGATAGAGTGAATCAAGAGGAAGGTTTATATGTATAATACATGCATAATATAGTAGAGAAACACTGATAATTTTAGACGTTTCTAATGTGATGTAAATAAACACATTTTTTCCGCTTACATTGCAAACGCTGGCTGAACCCTACGAGATAGATCAAAATAATGTACTACAGTATTGTACACCTTAAAAAGGTCTACAGAAAAGTCCGCGATGGTATATGTCTATCTCTTAGGGATAACCCACAATAACAATTTTTTATATTTCCGTGCGAAGCCGGGGCGGGTCGTTAGTTTAGAATAATTGAATGTGAATATAAAGTTAAAAAATTATTTGATGAGCAGGAAAATAATCCAAAATTTAACGAACGATTTTTTTTTATTTTTATTTATTAAAAAGGATAAAATAATTGCTCTGGAATAAACTTTCTGAAATAAATTAAAACTTCAAATGTCTCAACAATTTCACATAAAAAAAAGAAAAGTAAACACTATAGAAAGAATGGTAAACTGACTCTCGAAAAAGATTGTTTTCATTCAATTTTTTACTGTTATAATGGTAAAAATTAAATGAAAACTCCCTCCATCGTCATTTTACTATTACTATTTATGAATGCTTACATATCTTTTTTCTGTGCATCACAAATATTGTCCCTAATAATAAGCGTTTTCTCATTTTTCTAAAAATGGAATAATTGTTTCAACAACAGACGACTTCGCTCTTCGGAGGTGCCATTTTTATTTCTGTTTCCTTTTTAAAGAATGCAACGGTTAATAATAAAATATACATTTGCATATTGAAATTCGTCCATTTGAAATATCAAAAAATTTTAACATTAGCAGAAAAGTGTACAGAGTTAGGTTAAGAGATGGCCCGTGCTGTAAACACAGACTCTTGCCAATATTAAAGCAAAGACAGAGAGTTAGGTTAGGTTAAATACTTACTTGATGTTCATCGAAGTTTTTGCAAAAAATTCACTCAACAAACAACAGAAATTCACTCTCGTACGATTGTTTTGGCAACTAACAACACAGGGCGAACATGCGTTTTTTTACCGACTAAAAATTTTCCGATACTTATTTGGTATCGAAACCAAAATATCGATATTTTAGAATATCGCTCGAGAGAATTATCGATGCCAGAAACTCGATGTATTACAAACGAAGTATCGATACTTCGATATATCGGATCGGTATCGCCCATCCCTAGCGCGCACGCGTATTTGTGTTTATTTGTTAAGAAATTGTCCAAACAGACATGAATACGCGTGCGTGCAAGAAAAATTGCTGCAATTTTTCTTGCCGGCAATAAAAATTGCTGCAATTTTTTCTTGCCGGCAATAAAAATTGCGAACTGTAAAGCGGCCGTAAAGAATGCCACGGATCCGTGCGAGACAATCGCTGCAAAATTATCTATCAAACAAACATTCGTGATGAATTCGGATGGACTCCACTATAATAAAGGTTTGCCGAAAATCGATACAACTATTTAAAGGTTCGAGTTCCAACAATAAGGATCATCTGTGAACACTTTAGAAATTACGCAGAACTGAATGTGCTGTGAATAAAGTTCCTAACAGAAACATGATAGTCCTAGAACAATTATCAAACGAATTGAACTCAAACACTTTGAGTATCAAAGAAATTGAAATACTCTAATATAGGAGAAGCTTGGTTATTGTTAGTCTTTTTTTTTGGTATTTTCGTTTATTTGAAGACTAGGTGAAGACGACCGGAGGATGAACTCATATCTAATTTGAAATTGGGCCATGAAATGTTTCACCAATAGAAGAAAACCTTCATATAACAAAATGTTATAGCGACTTAGGTATCCTCACCTAAATCACGAAGAACTTTGTCACAGACCGTAATTCTATGGTCTTGTTTATGAGCTGTCGAAAGTATATAAAAACTTGCTCTTCGCACGTACGTGCATAAAACAGTTCTCAAGCACTCCTCACTTGAGAGGAGGGATCAATTTTTGACCATTCTATAACAGTTCCAAAAATGCCTAAAAGAATCTCTAATATAATACAATATCAACAATGGTTCTAAAAACGTTTCTCATTAAACCAGAATGCGACATAACAGTATACGTCTGATAGTTCTAGAACTGTAATAAACGAAACCCACACAAATCTTAAAACTCACTTTCTACAAGTGACTAGGGGGAATACTTTATCAGTGGCGTAGCCTCGAGGGCGATATACAGCCTTTATTTCCCCATCCTAACAGTTATAAACAACGACTCTTTCAGGGGAAGTACTAATTGATAAAAAAATCATTAATAAGAAGAATTAGTATAAATACGAGGTGTGTAATTTAAGTAATGAGAGATTAAATTTTTAATTTAATTTTTTTATTGATAATTCAATTTAATAATTTACTGGAATAGCCTCCAGCTGATCAGTTACAGTCGTTTGAATGTTTTCTATGGTCCCAAAATGACGTCCCTTGAGGTGATCTTTCAATCTCGGGAAGAGAAAAAAGTCACAAGGACTCAAGTCAGGCGAATAAAGCGAGGTTAAATCGCACGATCTTGGTGGCCAATTCACGTCACCTCCGCGAGTGATAACCATACCCTCAAATCGTTCATGCAGAATGTTCATCGTGGCGTTCGCTGTGTGGCACGTAGCGCCATCCTGCTGAAACCACATGTCGTCCACGTCCATATCGTTCAACTTGGGCAAAAATAAATAGGTTATCATTGATCTGTACCATTCTCCGTTGACAGTGATGACCTCATCAACGTCGTTTTCGAAAAAGTACGGACCAATGACGCCGCTGGCCCAAAATCCGCACCAAAGAGTAACTTTTTTGTAGATGCAGTACGACCGGGTGAACCTCGTGTGAGTTGGCGTCGTCCCATATACGGAAATTTTGCTTGTTTACACAGCCATTCATCCAAAAATGCGCCTCGTCACTAAAGATGATTTTTCGACCAAAAAAGCCCAGTCAGCGAACAACCGGCGATGTCTATGGTCATTAACTTTGAGTTCCTGGATCAGTTGGATCTTGTACGGGTGTAGGCCCGAGTGCCGACGCAAAATTCGCCAAGTTGAAGTCTGCGAAAGGCCGAGTTCTTGCGCACCGCGAGGAATTTACTGCCTCGGGTTCTCCTGCACACTTACGCGGACAGCGGCGATGTTCTCGGCCGATCTGCCTTTCCTTTGACGTACTGGTGTTGGCAGATTCTTTACCGAACCGGTCGTCTCGAATTTGGCCACCATACGTTGGAGAGTCGACTTTGAATGGCCATCGCGTCTACCGTAAAATGGGCGCAACGTTTTCACTAACGAACACTCATTTTGATAATAAAGTTTTATCATTTGGACGAGCTGCTCAATCGTGTAACTTGCCATGGCGATTTGGCAGTAGTGACTGAATAATAAACAACATACATATTTAACAGACGCTGACAAAAACAACATGGCCGCCACAGCCTGTCAACATCGGCCCGTTGGAAAACCTTTTAGTTATGTACGAGATGTTAAATTGAGTCTTGCGCCCAACTGGCGAATGGAGATCGTTCCCCGTTGGTCTGTGGGATCCCTTACGCGGCACAGAAATCGTTCGGACAGATGGGATCTTCCTGTATTACTTTGGTAACGCCCGCATTAAATCAAATCGGCGATATTTAATCCGCGATTTTGATTAGAGCCCTTCGATAAACGTTTGGAGTGCGGACGTTTATTTCAGTGACAGCGGCGGATTTGTTTGTTTACGACGAAACGTGGGAATTAGAGAGAGACAACGGAGGGTACGAAGCAGTGGCGGCTGGCGAATACAAAATTCTCGCATTTTCGTAATATCATACATGGATGGAGTAATAAAATATATGTATTTCAGAAATATTGACATCTTTTTGTCGGTTTTATAATAAGAGTACAATATGAAACAAAATTACGAAATAGGTTAGGCATGCTGACAGAAGTTATTTGTAATATGTGGTGTTTATTGCATATTTTAAATTTTGTTTTCCTATTTACATTTGTAATTTGATATATCACATGAAAATATATGTTTTTCTTTTTTATAATTTGGTTGTTTACGTAAGTAATAGATATCACATTTGTTTATAATGCATGCTCATGTAGAAATAAAAAATAGTAGGTCAACATTTGGCAAAAAAATTTGCAGGGTATTTCGCCTAGGGTACCCAGCAGGACAAAGTTTCCGGAATTTTTTTTCCTTGCCATGGTAACTGCTAAAAATAAGAGTAGTAATTCAAGCACTAAGGAGACTGCTAGTGAAAATCTTTTCGTTGCTAAGGGAACTGCTAATAGTAAAGGCATCCGATTGGTTTGAGAACATAGTGAAATTTTTACAAATATTTATAGAAATGTATGTATTAGGGACAGTACCTTTTGTTAAATACCAGAGCCGCACTTAGGTCCCGTGAAGTCAACATAAAAAATAATAATAAAACTCAAAAAGAACCCTAACAAATCAATTGTATCAAAGAATTGCAGTGGTACAAGATGACTAATATCCATTCAATAAACTTTTGCCGAAGATAAACTGACCTTGGTATTGGTCGTGCATATATTTCCAAAAATTGTCGAAAATGTACTTAATCCACTATTTGAAATGATAACTGATAAGCGCAAAGCATTAAATATAAATCTCTCATTGTTTATTGCGGCATTGTACAATGCATTTTAAATATCTTACACACTAAGCTCTATGAGACCCAAAATATTTATATTGTTTATACAGACGCGAGCAGACATGAAAGGAGAAGATACTCGTGGGGTTGGGTAAGGGAAAGCGAGGAGACTTGGACATGACATGGGAGAATACTAGGGTAGGGCGCGAATATAAGCATTGCAGAAGCAACAGGAGTATTGGAGGGTATTAAGGGCATGGAGGGGGGAAATTCAATACACAGAATTGACAATCATAACGGACTCCAAAAAACACAGTGAAAGAAATTGCAAACTATAGAACGGGGACAAAAATAATAGCAGAAATCCAGAAGAAAATAGAAAGGGCAATAGGGAGAGGTGAAAGGATTAGGGTGGAATGGGAAAAGAGGGGGAGTGTAGGAAATAGAGAGGCGGAGAAAATGACTAAGCAAGCTTTAAGCGACGGGGAAGGGGAGGAAAGTGTGATAGTAACGAAAAGGAGTGTGAAAGAGTGGGTGGAAAAGAAAGAGATGGACGAATGGCAGAGAAGTTGGGATGAGGGACGAACGAGACGATGGATGTATGGGATGTGGAGAAAGGTGAATCGAGTTGGATGTTTCTTGATGAACAGAAATCTGACCCAGGTATTGACCGGACATGGACCACATGAAGGCATACCTGGTCAGATTAAGACTGACAGAGGGAGAGGACGATTGAGTGAGTGAGTGAGAATGGGGAGCATGTAGTGATGGATTGTATGATCTATAAAATAAATGATAGCGAGAGAAAGTATGAGAGAGAGAGAGAGAGAGAGAGAGAGAGAGAGAGAGAGAGAGAGCGGTGTATATCCACCCAGAATGGATGAGCTCCGTCAGGATACGTTAAAAAAATTGAGGCTACTCTTGAAGGGATGTTAAATATTATCTAAGCATTGAAATTCAAATTTTTGTATTTCTTATTATGGAAAATAAATGTTAACTTTGCGCTTATAATACAAACGCGCATGTTAAGGTAGCGAAAGAAAAGTAAGAAAATAGTTTGTATCTACAGAGTTCTAACACTAATTCACAATTTAACATGTGGGAAATATTAGTGGAATAAGAAATTCATAAAAATTGGCTGCTTGAAACTGCTTATTTCAGTGAAAAATGCAAAAATAGAAAGGCGCGTCCAATAGAGCGTTCTCGGGGCAATTCTAACTGTACCTGCGTCAAAGTAGGTGTTCATCCCCAATACAATAGTAAGTCCCAACCAACGGGGGAAATGTATATACCTGGTGTACACTATTGACCAGTGGAAGGAGATATATAGGGTGGCTCGATGTTCCGTGAAATATCCTTTTATTTTATACTAGTTAACCTAATCCAACTTAACTGAGGTTCTCTGCGATCAATTTTTAACACAAAATAATTTTAGTAACCTAATGTAACTTAACCGAAGACACGTTGTATGCAATTATAGGTTCCAAAAAGTTCTTACTTTTGGCCCTTCGAATTCGAATCAAAACATGTTTTTTAAGAAAATTTTACTTCCGGTTCTCCACCTGTTTTTTCGGTAAGGAGATTTAGTTGAAATTATATAAGCAGAAAATATGAATGCTCTAAGTTTGATCATAACAAGTACCTTTTATCGCGAAAAAAATGGTTACATGCGGTTGTTGTCGGTCCCCCATTTTGTTTTCCTTTCGAGGAGAGTATTAAATTGAAATCTTATTTACAGAAAATATGAATACTCTAATTTGGATTTTTAAAAGTTGCTTTTATCGCAAAAAAGCGGTACTTTCGGGCCGTCATTTTGTTTTTTTTTTAAATATAAGGTAGAAATTTGAAATCAGCGACCCAAATAACATTCAATTCGATATAGTTTGACAAATTTTCTAACTTTTTCGATTTTTGGCCAGGATTTTCCGATTCTAACCCACTGTGCAGCGCCTTCTGGAGGCGGACAGATATGAGACCATGCTACCGAACGACTTCGGTCTCCCTTAGTTCTAGTCTTCTTGGTATTTCCCCAAATAAGGATACAAAGGCAGTTGAATCAGAAGGTCAGATGCGATGCCTTACACACAGGTCGGCTTTGTCACCGTAGCAGCAGATATCCACGGCATCGCGTGCAATAAAGGCAAGCCTACGCGGATTAGAAGGAAACTCACTCGGCTAGAAATTTTCAACAAGCGGCCGGGCGCTCGCTCTTCCGGTCGGCGCGGGTAAATCTCTGAAACCATAAATCTAGGCAAAAAATATCTGGGGCTCAATTTGTCCCTAATGCGATGTGAAACGCCGAGCGAACGGGGGAGATAAGCGTTCGCTCGCGGTGCCAAGTCAATCATAACATAACAAACAAAATCCGTTTACGGCAGATGTCAAATAATGTTACCGGACGGTTTTGTGTCACGTACGGGGATCAGCGAGAGATTTTAGCCGCCGAACGCATTCAAACACCGGGAAAATTGCTTCCTTAAAATTTCGCTTACAAGGGAGCTGTCGGAAAACCGGCAAGTCAAAGGATAATGAAACTCTCGGAATACAGAGAACATACTGTGTTCGCCATAGTGTTCGCAATACATCCCAATCCAAATTATATATGGGCCATTTCACGCCAACTAAGTGAGGTCAAAAAAAATTATGTTTGAAACATATCACAATCGATAGTACTTGCTAAAACACTAACTTCCCTAAAATTTTAGATTTTTTTGAGTCACAAGGAGAGGGATGGTGAGGGTGAGAAAATACAAATTTTCGTTTCCACTAAAATTTCTCAATTAAAAAAAAAAAAAAAAAATAAAAAGAAGGTTGCAATGGTTTTCGATGTGCTCTTTTGCGTAGAATACGATACAAATATTTTCAAAATTATTGGGGGTGGTTTTCACCCTTATTTTGAGGATTGAAAGTTTTAAATCGAAATTTCGAAAAGTATGACAGGGTTTTTTTCCATTTTTTTTTTAATTTCTTTTCTCTTGTACTTTCGATTAATTTTTAATTCATAATGGGCGTGGACCAGGAACTGGCCCAAAAAACGGCCCAAAAGGTGAAAAAACGTGGTTTTAGCGTATTTTCTCATCCTGTGAGATAGTAAATGGCAAGTGAATAATATATTCCAAGGTTTTTTGGAGTCGCTGACTACGAATGTAACGTAGAAAATTTCCCGTCGAATACAATGGTATTTTTTAAATTTCAAATTTTAGCCATATTTTAAAAGTTGACTACCATACTGGATCCGCCATTTTGTTTTTTGAAAATCTGACGTTAGAATCGTGATCAGCGACCCCAAAAACCTTGGAATATATTATTCACTTGCCATTTACTATCTCACAGGATGAGAAAATATGCTAAAACCACGTTTTTTTCACCTTTGGGCCGTTTTTGGGCCAGTTCTTGGTCGACGCCCATTATGAATTAAAAATTAATCGAAAGTACAAAAAAGAATAAAAAAAAATAAAAAAAACCGTCATATTTTTCGAAATATCGATTTTAATCTTTCAATCCTCAAAATAAGGGTGAAAACTACCCCCAATAATTTTGAAAATATTTTTATCGTATTCTACGCAAAAAAAAAAACATCGAAAAATCGTTGCAACCTTCTTTTTTAATTTTTTTCATTTTCTTACCGAGAAAGATTGAAATTTTAGAGTCGAAACGAAAATTTGTATTTTCCTCACCCTCACCATCCCTCTCCTTGTGGCTCAAAAAATCTAAAATTTTAGGGGAAGTTAGTTTTTTTTTAACAAGTACTATCGATTGTGATATGTTTCAAACAAAATTTTTTTTTGACCGCACTTAGTTGGCGTGAAATGCCCCATATGCAAAACACTTCGTTTTTATTAGAGGTACAAAATAGGTTAAATCTGCAATTTTTTTAACGCTGATTAAGATGAGATAATCGAAAAAAAACAACAATTGAACGTCACATTTTTTTAGTTTTTTCGACAAGAGTGTTCGTGCTGTCCTGAAACGAGGTGAGAAATGTATTGAAGAATTAGGAGAACTGGTCAAAAACATGTAAAGCCGAATCAACCGTTTTAAAACGCACACATTTTTATTTTGTCAACTAATTTTGCAAAAAGTTTCCGAGTTGTTGTAATATGTTTAGTTCCTTATAGCTCCGTTATTTTTCATCTTAGCAAAAAACTTATCATTACCGTTTTTATTGTAAATTACAATATATTTCATACATATACCTAACATACAGGGTGTTCCATTAAAAAAAAAAATAAAAAAAGCAACGTTCACTTGTTAGTCCAATCATCCCAACTTAATAAGCGTTAAAACATCTACTAGTTTGCTAATGTAACCGATCTTGTATCTCTAATAATAACAAAGTTGCCAATGGAACACACTTAATTTAAATCAGGCTTTATATGAGACAAATTTGTATTACTGAAATATCGTAAATCATTTTTTTTGGTGATCGATTCTGCATGTCCGAGTACCAAAAAAAAATATTTTGTCATCAAAGGTACAAAACAAATAAAATGTTTAAAAAATAAACGAACAAAGTTGCAATAATATGTCTGAAATGTTTTTTTTTGTTTTTTCTTGTATCTAAAGATTACTGCTAAAAATAAAAGCATTAGATTGGTTTGAAGATAAACCCATAAAATCCTCATTACCATGACCTGCTACGAATTTTTATACGCCAGAAATTCAATAACCATTTAACGATTTTTTTTATTTAAAATACGAATCCTTGGCCTTAATCAGGACCCCTCAAAACTCCCATATGCGAAATTTGAACAAAAAATATATAAGGTGTTTGTTTCTATACGATCTCTTTCTAAGTTTTTCTTTCTAAGTTGAACAAAATATTGAATTTGAAACCCGCTAGACGAGCCAAGTATGCCATGGAATTATGTCAATACTGTTGAATGTTATCTGGAACCACTTAAACTTAATTTTGACCTAACTGTAGTAGACAAAAAAAGAACAGTTTTTTTCTACTACCTACAGTTTTTTTATTGTCAGTACAAATTGTTATTAATAAACACCTACACATTGCAGACCAAAAATGTTTTTTCGTGTATGGCAGTTAGGTCAAAATTAAGTTTAAGTTATTCCAGATAACATTCAATTGTCTTGATATAATTCCACGACACACTTGACTCGTCTAGCGGTTCTCAAACTCGATATTTGGCTTTGAAGTATAAAGCATAGAAAGAAACCATTTAGCGATTTTTTTATTTGAAATTTGAATTCATAGCGTTACTCAGGACCCCTCAAAACTACCATATATAGAAATTTGAACAAAGTTATATTGAATTTCGGGGTATAAAAAAATCAAAGCAGACCATATGAAGGAGCAGAAGGAGCAGTTTTCGATGCCCTTTAAATAATAAAAAAAAAACAAAACTTTAATCGATTGTCTTGAAAAATGAGTATTTTATGGATTTCTACTTAAATCAAAGTAGACATCCTGTAGGTCATATGCTAGTTAAAAAGTAATATTACATCTTTAGAACTTCTTGAAATTAATTTTTCGTTTTTTTTTTTTTAATCACAAGAATTACCTTGCTATTAGTTAATGAGTAGACTATAATTTGACGAAACATCGTTTATGTGCCAAAAATATGACGTTTTTTTATGAATATAAGATGATGAATGTTGAAAACTGTCTAAATAAATATATAAAATAAGGGTGTTTATCACGTTTCAGTGTCACTCATGTAGGCTTTTTTAAAACTGAGTATCAAGATCAAATCTCTGTCTATCCCAAAAACGCCTGTCGCTTTTTACGCTGCAAAAAAGTTAACCCCAACGAATAATAAAAGTCCTGCCACGCAGCTTACTCAATCTTGAAACCTGTTATCTCGTTACGTATTCGCAGCACGACCCTCATTTTCCTAATACTTCCTCGTGGGGTACTGGCTGGCCGCGGCGCATTTTTCGTCTTAATTTTTCAATATAATCAGATTAGATATTTATGGAATAACCCGATAAACGGGCGGCACATCATCCCGTCTAATTGGTAGTCGGCGGCGATGCGTCGCAATCTAGCAGGCCGGTCACGCGTCTCCTAGTCGCAGGACACGCCGGCCTCCTGGAAACCTGCGAAGGTTCCTTGATGCGCCGCGGCCGCTCCCGAACCTTCTCAGGCCACAGCGGCGCACAGTGGGTTAGAATCGGAAAATCCTCGCCAAAAATCGAAAAACCAGTTCGTTATATTCTGTTTTAATTCATATAGCTTTGTGAAGCAGGGTTTCCTGCGTGTAATACTGAAACGACAGCTACCTAGGTTTTATACCTGCCGTTCTACTTCAGTCGGAAGTTGGCCACCTTCGAGTGCGTAACGGTACGAGAATCGGTCCCGAAATACTCAACGTTCGTGTGTTGTGATTTTTTGTTACCACAAGGTGTATTTTCGACTTGAAAAAAATGGAGGCTACTCTTGAAGGGATGTAAAATATTATCTATGCATTGAAATTCAAATTTTTGTATTTCTTATAATGCAAACGCGCATGTTAAGGTAGCGAAAGAAAGGTAGGAAAATAGTTTGCATCTACAGAGTTCTAACGCTAATTCACAATTTAACATGTGGGAAATATTAGTGGAATAAGAAATTCATAAAAATTGGCTGCTTGAAACTGCTTATTTCAGTGAAAAATGCAAAAAATAGAAAGGCGCGTCCAATAGAGCGTTCTCGGGGCAATTCTAACTGTAGCTGCATCAAAGCAGGTGTTCATCCCCGATACAATAGTAAGTCCCAACCAAGGAGGGAAATGTATATATCTGGTGTACACTATTGACCAGTGGAAGGCGAAATATAGGGTGTCTCAATGTTCCGTGAAATATATATTTTTTATTTTATACTAGTTAACCTAATCCAACTTAGTTGAGGTTCTCTGCGATCAATTTTTAACACAAAATAATTTTAGTAACCTAATGTAACTTAACTCAAGACACGTTGCGTGCAATTGTAGGTTCCAAAAAGTTCTTACTTTTGGCCCTTCGAATTCGAATCAAAATATGTAGCTTTTAAAAAAAAAATACTTCCGGGTTCTCCACCTGTTTTTTTTCGGTAAGGAGCTTTAGTTGAAATTATATAAGCAGAAAATATCAATGCTCTAATTTTGATCATCATAAGTACCTTTTATCGCGAAAAAAATGATTACATGCGGTTGCCGCCGGTCCGCCAAATATTATTTACAGAAAATATGCATACTCTAATTTGGATTTTTAAAAGTTGCTTTTATCGCAAAAAGCTGTTACTTTCGGACCGCCATTTTGTTTTTTTGAAATATAAAGTACAAATTTGAAATCAGCGACCCAAAAAACATGAAATTCGATACAGTTTGACAAAAGTTCTACCTTTCTCGATTTTTGGCCAGGATTTTCCAATTCTAACCCACTGTGCGGCCTACGATCGCAAGGGTCACTAGGCCACGAGTTCAATTAACAACAAATCACAAGCGTCAACGTTAAAGTACGCGGATATAAATAATGGACCATTAACAAAAACGTCATAAGCCGTGTAAAGTCATATTCAACGATTTTTTATAAATCAATAGAAAAAAAAGATCATAATGCTAACAATAACACACAAAAAAAAGTTCTATGCAGCGAGCATGAGTGTATGGAATCGACAGATTTTTTTTAAGATTTTTATTTTTTTTGATTTATTGTGTCAATTTTTCAGGGCCGGCCCTTTAAGGGGCTCGTGGGGATATTTTTCCTAAGTCCGGCCCTTTTGACGTTGGTGACCAGAGAAACAGGGTTGGTAGAATCTTGTAGCACTAGAAGTTGGTAGAGATCACGGACAAAGTCATCCACCCATCTACATGCCCTCAGCAATCATTATCGAAACCCCAAAGCGATTGGACATCTCAATTTTAAACCACTGAACATATTTTTCTGGGAAGGGTGAATACATCGTGGTATGTCACCTAGAAAGGGTGAGAACGTGTGAACCGAATGTGGGAACCGTAAACTAACGGGGAAGGGAACCGAAATGGACAAGGTAGCCAATTCCAGAATGGAGGTCCAGTTTTTTTCGGTTAGTGAATACACTGTGTGACCCAAATTTCCAAATTTCGGTAACCTTCTCCTTTACTTTACTTTAACTTAATGGGCCGGCCCTGAAAAATTGACACGATACAGATGACAGAACTTTTTTTTCATGTGTAACTATTACCTACATGATTGCAATTATATTAGACAATGCCGATGCTAATAAGTGTTTTATTTTTTTCGGTAAAACAAGAGGTGTATAGGTGCCATTATTCCTCTTAAGAGAAATTTCAAGTTTTTTTTTTCAGTTTGTGACAGATGCTAAAAATGTTAGCTCATAAATAGGGTCCGGCAAATGTGCCACAACGCAGGGTCGGACTCGTAATCCGTCATATCATTGATGGAAGGACATATGAGAGACCAAAAAGAAAGGAGAAAAAATGAGTTAGTAATGTATATATATATAATGATTGTGTCATTCAGAAACACTGACTGTTCAGTGATTACGATTCTAACGTAGAAAATTTCCCGTAGAATACGATGGTATTTTTTTAATTTCAGAATTTAGCCATTTTTTAAAAGTTGACTACCATACTGGATCCGCCATTTTGTTTTTTGAAAATCTGACGTTAGATTCGTAATCAGCGACCCCAAAAACCTTGGAATATATTATTCACTTGCCATTTACTATCTCACAGGATGAGAAAATACGCTAAAACCACGTTTTTTCACGTTTGGGCCGTTTTTTGGGCCAGTTACTGGTCAACGCCCATTATGAAATAAAATTAATCGAAAGTACAAAAAAAGGAAACAAATCAAAACAAAAATTGAAAAAAAGATCGTGTCATACTTTTCGAAATTTCGATTTTAAACTTTCAATCTTCAAAATAAGGGTGAAAATTACCCCCAATAGTTTTGAAAATATTTTTATCGTATTCGACGCATCTGTATCTTGAAATGTTTCTTTTTATTTCTTTCAATCCATATTCAGTAAACAGTTTCCTTATAGTTGCGGCGCCAAGTTTCTTATGCAGGTGTTGTCGTTTTTACCCCTGTCTCGAGGATGACGAGCCGCCTCTGCCTTAGAAGCTCCGCGATGCGGTCACCGAAGGCCTGTCCGCGGCCGCTCAAGTCCTGGGCCTTAAATCATACCGGAAGTCAACACGTACCAAATACATTAATGCCCTATATTGTGTTATGAAGTTACTTCATTTTTTCAATATAAATGTCACGGACAGGCATTTTGACGCTGGTAAGATTGATGGGCGTTTCGTTTTCGGTTTTTAGATGGAATGGGACCGGTGCTGGAATGCGGACCGGTCCTGCAAATAAGGGCGATTTTCAGAATTTTAAGTTGTCTGGCGGTGACAAGACCTCTCAAAGTTCTCATTCGTGGAGTTGGGTTTAAAGAAAACACCGGTCAACAAAAGAACATTTTTTATCTGAGTCTGTATTTTAATGTACTGTATTATTCCTATTCTCTGTCAAAAAATACCCAAAATGGTCGTTTATTTTTAAAAAAGTTTGCTTTTATCATTTTACAATGGTTGGAAAATATTATATTCTATATGACTGGATACGGGGACGTATTCATACACAGGCATACGCGGAGCAAGTAAAAAGCAAATGTTTAGCACTTTAGCTACAAATTGAAATGTTTGTGAAGTGTATGAAGCTTATTTTAAGCTACTTTTCAAATTCAAGATAACAACTGGGCGCCTCATTTCTTGTGTAATATCTGTAAAAACAGCTTATAAGGTAAATAGGTACAAATCTAGTCACAATACAACTTTTTTAGCCATTTTGAATTTTTTATTTTTAGCCTGGTATCAGGTAGAAAAAAAGTATGCCAAGCCAATGCCAATAATATGAGATCGTATTCCAAACTGATATTTTTGTAGAGTTAATACAAGTGCTAGGCTGGCCAAAATATCAAAAAGATTTGTTATTTAAATCTACCATGAATTTCTTCTCCAGGGTCCGAAATTCAAAGCTTTAAAATTCTACTTTAGTACCGACATTTTACTTTATATAATGTCCGTTATAGGTAGTTTCAAAATGATGGTGCTAATGAACAAAATTTCGAAACTCGAAATAACTCAAAAACGGTAAAATACTTTAAAAGGTTTAAGGAAAACCTCATGAATATCTACCTAAAAAACCGCGTAGAATCGAAATATGCAATAAAAAAGACACAGTTCTATTTAAAATAAAGAAGTAGGTGCTGATTTCGGGTATAACCGGAAGTGCAGCCATCTTGAAAATATTTTATTCATCGAATTCGTCATGAGCCTATTAGCCAAAACCCAAATTTTCAAAAATTATTTCTACAAGCCCTAATACTATATAATACTAATATAGAATTATCTCTTTTTTGATAACCGAATTTATTTTCAAAAATAAAAAAATGGCTTACAATATTAAGGCAATTAATATAAAATAGAACATGCATTAGATATGAAGAGAAAGTTGTTGTACATTGTTTTATTACATGAAATGAGAAAACTATTAATCTTAATAGATTAAGGTTAGTAAAAGTAGATTCAATGTTAGGTCAATAATTTTCCTGAGATAGTTTTTGGTTGAGTATACAGAATATGCACATGTGGCCAAGCTTCCGAGATGATATACGAAAAAATATGGTCCTTTGTAATAAATGAGGTGACTCGTTAAAAAAAATGTAAACACCTAAATGTTGTACCTGAAAAAAGTGTTATATCTGTAAGGGTGATATCCTACCAAAAAGCTTGTTCCTTGAAACTGAAATCCATTAAGAAAGTATCTTACAAAGTAATGGAGCCGATATTCGGTATGCAATTAATTTTATTTCGGATGAAAAAAAGTCGTCAAAGGTATATCATTCCTTGAGAAAAATCTGACGACCAAACATTTTCAGCTAAGGCTTAATTGTGACTGGATTGTTTAACAGGTTCTTGCTGGAATTAATTTTGATGGTTGATTTATGACTGTTATTATTTCAATTTGATGAATTGATCGAATTGAAATAACAACAAATGGATTAAATAGAGAAGAAGAGAAATAATGCCACGTATCCCTTATATTGTTCTTAACAAACTAGATATGTGTTTTACAAAAACTATTTTTCGTAGTGTCAAGTATCACTAAAAACAAAATAATTGGCAATTATGATTTGGTGTTGAAATGTTAAGTTTCAATTTACACTGTCAACAATTTTTTTTATTATGATGTGAAATATGAGTCATATATGCAAGTTTGATTAAGAATAAAATATATTTTTAAATGCGTCCATATTCTTCGTGCATCTAGGAGATCATATTATTCAAAGGCAATATCTACAGGGCGTTTCCAAATGAAACAGCATAAATGACGTCAGTGAATCAAGAATGTAAAATTATCTAAGTTCATATTTGGTATTGTTTCTCTAGTGTGACTATTTGTAACTTTATTTTTTTTTATTTGAATGTATGGTTGTCTAGATAAATGCATAATTTTATTGTTAAACCATTACTTTTTTTTTTTTTTTTTTTTTAAGAGGCGAAGGAAATCTTCAAAGACACCTCGTCTGGGATGTTGGTTGACGAGGTAGTGCGAGATTTTTACTCGCTAAAACCTCCGCCCCATTCTTAGATGTTCAATGGAATCACCCTGGGGTATCTCTTCACTGACCATCCTGTCTGTTGTTATTCTTGTCCTTGTAGTTGTCTTTTTCTTGTTCTTTCTTCTTCTTCCCTTTTTGGATATGATTCCCTTTGCCATTTGTGCTATCACGTCCCATCCCTCTTTGGAGTCTATCATTGTGTTCGTGATGTTCTCTGTGGATAGTGTCTCTCCTATAGCTGTCTCTACTATTGTCCTTTCCCTTGTCCATCTTATGCAGTGTAGGAATGTGTGTGCCGCATCATCTCTCTCTTGGCAGTACCAACATATGTCACTCTCTATTAATGCAAACTTATGCAGATAAGCAGCAAAACAGCCGTGTCCGGATAGCATTTGTGTGAGGTAGTAATCTACGTTTCCGTGCTTCCTATTAGTCCATGTTGCGACATTTGAAATCAACCTCTTTGTCCATTGTCCCACTTCTACTGTGTCTTCACATTCTCTTTGCCATTTCCTTATTGTTTCCTCTTTTTCTTGCCGCTTGGTATCCTCGTCTTTGCCGTACGTCCTTGCTCTCTCCTTGATTTGAAGCCTGATGGGAGGTGTGCCCGATATTACTAGCGCTGCTACGGTAGAGATTGTGCGATATGCACTGCATATTCTGGTCACCACTTTCCTTTGCGCTTTTTTGAGCATGTTTTCATATTTTTTGTACCTGGTGACGTTGTGCCAAATTGGGGCTGCATACAGTATAATCGAATGGGTTACAGCGCTTAATAGTTTCCTTTTTCCCGCACTTGGTCCGTTAATATTGGGCATTATTCTATTGAGGTCATTCCCCTGTCAATGTGTAGGCCTAGATATTTTAATTCGTTTGTTGTTTCTATTTCCCTGCCCATTACTTCGATTTTTATTTGCTTGATGCTTCTTCTACCCGATAGTATAATTGCTTCCGTTTTTTGAGGTACCAGTTCTAGGTTCTTCTCTGTCAACCACGTTCCTATTATTCTGAGTGCCTCATTCGCTTTTTGAATCAGTTGTGTTTCTGTCGTAGCCCTTGCCACAAGTGCCAGATCGTCGGCATATCCTACTAGAGTTGTACCTATGGGAAGTTTTAGTCGGAACACTTCATTTAAACCATTACCTACACTTCGGATTCTATTTTGAGAAATTTGGATACACCTATTTAAACTGCAATTTTTTTTATAACCTGAAGTTTCTTGTTTTGATCTCGAGATAAATGGATAATTGGTAACCATTACCATCCCCTTTTTTAGGCGATAAGCTCGATTTATTTTAAAATATCATAGGATGCTATGGAATAGCATTGAACCTATTGAACCAATGTACGTATTTTCACATTTCCATATTAATTTAATACAATGTTAGATTCTTTATTTATTAATTAAAATATATATTGACAGAATATTTTAGGACTCTGTGTCTCAAGAGGAGTTCAACATTTGGAGTTCAACTGTGTAACGAAAACTGACTAACATCAAGATGAATGGAAACGTAAACAAAATTGAATCATCATAATGAGTATGTATTTAAATCACGAACGAGAAAAAATGTAAATTAAGTACTTCTTTCAATTCAAGCACCCCACTTTATATTTCAGCTACAAAAAGCCTTCTAAATAATGTCGAAGACGAAGTCGCAGTAATCAGTGTGTCTGATTAGTGTCCCGAGGCAATTTTTGGCATTCTCCACCACTAATTACAGAAGATATGCAAATAGCCGAAAAAGTTTTAATTAAGATTCCCTGATAATTACAATAAAAAGCTTAACAATGGCGCCTTCAAACTGCGAAATTATGCCAAATGAATCCGGGAGCAGTACACTTATATAGGGTACGTTCTAACGTAAGACGCTTAACTCTGTGGATAAAGGACTCAAAGTACCGCCTTCTTGCTGAATTTCGTGGTTAGCGGCTGTCCAATTATGTATAATTTTAAAATCCGGGACTGTAGTAACGTATATTCCCCCTTTGTTTATTTTCACTCATAAATTAGTGCAAACAAAATTTGTTTCTTTGAGGCAAAATATTTTTCCGGATAATTTATTTTTAATCAAAATAATCGATGCTTAAATATGCTGCAAAACAGCAAGCGTCTCAAAATCAAATCAGCCATATCAAATTCTAAGTGTGTTTTTACTTAATGCTACCAAAATATAAGATATAACTATTATTAAACAACAGAATTTATAAACTTTATTTTAATTTTTGTATGCTTAATTTAATTGTGATCTTATTACATTTGTAGTTTGATATTGTTTTATTTATAAAATTTGGTTATTTAAGTAAGCAATATATATAACATTTACAGAATGTGTATAAAATAGCGTTGAAATAAATAATAAGAAGTTCATAATAATCAAACGTCAGATCTAAAGAGAACGAGAAGATCTGAAAGTCTGAAGATATATGTAAATATGAAAGGACAATAAAAATAGGCCAGTGATGCCTATCAGGCAAACGGGTTTAGGGTTGAAAAATTATAGGAAATTATTTGTTTACTTTAATTAAATACCCCAAAATATGAAGAATGCCGGGGAAACCTCTACAATCACCTCAAAAGAGCTGTGAGTAAAAACACATTTTATTTTACTTGCGAATGAGTTTTTAGGGAAAAAAAAAAAGGTTGAAATCCAATATTTTTTCAATAACTGCACATATTGTGATGAAAATATTAAAAAAAAGAATATTACCAGGTTTTATCATCAAATATTGATAAAAAGGAATACTCTGTCGTAACAAAATGAGTTTCGCTTATAAATACGAAAACTAAGCCAAGATTATTACAGGAGGATCTTTTAGCCACATTTTGTGTTTCCCAGAATGCATCGCGAGGAGGCGATCCACTTAGCGTATATATATATTAAACTATATTTAACAAGAATAATTACTAATAATATAATAAAGCAAACATGTTGAAAAAATTAAAAAATAAGAATATAAAAAAAAAACAAAAAAAAAATGGAATGCTAAGTGGATCGCCTTTTCGTGGTATTCTGGGAAACACAACATGTGGCTAAAATATCCTCCTGTAATAATCTTGGCTTAGTTTTCGTATTTCTTAGCGAAACTCATTTTTTTTACGACATAGTAGGTATTCCTTTTTATCAATGTTTGATGATAAAATCTGGGAATGTTTTTTTTTTTTAATATTTTCTTCATCACAAGATGTGCAGTTATTGAAAAAAATATTGGATATCAACCTATTTTTTCCCTAAAAACTCATTTGCAAGTAAAATAAAATATTTTTTTGCGGTTCCAAGGTTGTATTTCCTATGAGCATCTTAGGATGACTCACGACTCTTTTGAGGTGATTGTAGAGGTTTCTCCGGCATTCTGCATATTTCGGGGTATTTAATTAAAGTAAACAAATAATTTCCTATAATTTTTTCAACCCTAAACTCTGCCTGATAGGCAAAAAAATAGCCTATTTTTAACATTGTCCTTTTAAAAAAAAAAAAACATATTAATAAAATGTATTTCCACATGATGCGCCCTTTATGAAGATTTACACTGTAGATACGAAACCTTTATATGTTTGTTTATGTGTACAATATATATAAAGTTATCATCATTTTTTTACCAATAATCTCCTTAGTGTTTGGAACTATAACCGCAATTTATAATTTACGGCCAATAGAATAGAAGATTGTGGTCAATAATGCAAGCACGTGGGCAACTGGGTTCTGTAAGGTTTTCTGAATTATGTTTAACCTTATTAAAATTTACAATGTAAAACCCAAAAAGTCACACAACGAAATAATTGAAAGTCCATCTGATTTTAAGAATGTACAATTACATTATTTGCATCAAAAGTTTTCGAATTATTTAAGATATAGGAATAACATTAGAACTGACGTTTAAGTATAAATGCAGCGCGCAATATTTGAAGAAGGCGATTTTTGTGCCGAATTGTTTTTGAAGAAACACAATTGAACACAATTGGTTGAGTTGTGTTGAATACGATCTTCGTGACGTAATAAATACTATTTATAAATTAAACGAGATTTTAATTAATTAATTTAACATTAAATTAACATCTCTAGATTGCACTATGTACCGATACTGCCCTCTAGAAACAGAAACGCGCCAGAATTCAAACAAATAATCCATATTTTAAACGACATGTACATGGAACTATTATATATGATTCACAATTATATAAATTTATAAATACAAATTTCAATTTCAAAGCTGACCCGGAGAATAACGTAAGAAACCCGGAGCCCGGAGATACTTCGTGGAAACCCGGAGTCTCCGGGTCATTTTCATGGAGGTGGCAACTCTAGGTCACAATATAAACGAAAACACTATGCACAGACATAATAAAAGTCAAATTCAATATTCACATTCCGCAATTTTCATACGCATTATGCCTCGTTTCTCAACTCCAAGCGTTCGTGCCATAAATTTTCGAAAATCGCTTAATGAAAGAAATAAAATACTTCCATTATGCACAAGGGTTAGGGTTAGGCGTCCATAACAATACGCGGACCTTCCATACGTCCACATTATCGTGCCCCGGAATCGGCCCTGCTGCCATAATATTGCGCATTTTAATGTTATTCCGCGTGGACAACTCCGGGCCGGATGTGACCGGCCGACCCCAAATCCTCATAAAAAATACATCTCGCCCCTTAGGAACACATGAAATTTCTTCTATAAAATATTTTAGATCGCCGTATTGGCATATATTTTAACGTCTATTCGAAAAGTATTAATAATAGAACAGAGCAAAACAGATTTTTTTGTTTAGAAATATTGAGATTTAATTAAACTTACAAATAGTCCAAAAGTTAATAATAATCCAGATAAAGGATGTCAATAATTTTATTTTTTGATTTTCGTAAACAACCTTTTTAAAAGAAAAACATTTCTGTATAAAATTTGGTGACGGACAGTCCTTTGGATGAGAAACTTTGCTTAGTCAGTCATTTTCATGTACATTGTAGAGCGCGTTATATGTGACATTTTGAGAAAATGTTAACCCGTATAAGTATTTTGTGCCTTGCCTTTGAGTATTTAAATTTTTCTGAAAAATGCAAATGTTCTCAAGTTCTCATGATTTTTTCGAAAGAGGGGTGTACTTTAAATTTAAACCTCATCGTTTAAATTGTTCAGTGCACCCCATTAAATAACAATTATGAGATAATGTTTTATGGAAGACTTTTAATAAAACACTGAGAAGAAAGCGCCTTCACACTCCATTTTCCTCGAACGTTCTTGTGATTTGTCAGCATCGTAGTGATTTTTAAAGAGTTTTTTGCATAAACTCGTTAAAGTAAGTTAAAAGCAACATGTTAATACTCTGTTATAAGGCGGAATAAAGTCGGCCCTAATATAGAACCTTGAGGCGCTTCCGTCGGTACAGCAAACGTTCCTGATACTGTATCATAAATTTTGACCGATCTGGCGACTACATTGACAATAAACCACGATCTGGTCCACGAAAAGTCCAAAAACTGGACAAGCGGATACCACGTTTATTAAGCGAAGCCGATCGCCAGTATCCGAGTAACATTTTCACACAACTTCTCTCCCGCAGTCGTTGTTTTGACTGGTTGAATAATCTTGTTACCGAGGATAAAAAGTTGGTGCTTTATGTAAATCACAGCCGTAAGCGTCAGTTGGTAGACGCAGATGCTCCAACACAATCGGTATCTAAACCCTGAAGTCCACCCAAGGTAATGTTGTAAGCTCGGTGGGGCCTTCGCAGCGTGTATCACTGGGTACTCTTTTAGGACAACACCACCATCACCACAGGTGACTATTGTGCTCAACTCCGCAATTTGGCCGCTCACCTCGATCTTCTGCGGCCGCGGCTAGTTTTACCACATCACGATAATGCTCGTACCCATGTAGCAAAACAGGCACACCTTAACCCTTTAACGCCCAAGTGCACTGTCAAGAGACGTGAACTTAGAGACTCATATTACTGATGGAAAAAATAAAGAAAAAACAACTAAAACCGTGTATTCCCATGTTTCCGAGGTCGTTCTTTCGAATGGTTAAAATTTGCAAAAAAAAATTGATATAACCTTCAATTTTTAATAAAAACTATTAATAAATCGCAGTTTCAGCTATATTATCGTCCTTTATACCACTCAAAAACAAATAGAAACGTGCACTCGAGATGTGTACTTGAAGGAAACGCAATGAGAACAATTTAATTCTCTCATTTTTTGAGGTTAAAATAACTAGATATGGCAAAATTCAAAGGGTGATATGTCTCGTTTTTTACCAGTTGCGGGATCATTGACGCAAAAGAAGAATTTTGAAAAATTAGTCCTTTCGAGGTTTTTGGGGTCGCTGATCACGATCCTGGTATCACAATTTCAAAATTCAAGATGGCGGATCCAATATGGCCGCCATCCCGAATCAAATTTCAACTTTTTCGATTATTTTGCCTCAAACTTTGTACACCAGGGGTTTTCGGGGTCGTTAATCACGATCCCGATGTAAGAATTTCAAAATTCAGGATATGACATGGCGACCATTTTGAAGCAAATTCCGATATCCTGAATTTTGAAATTCTGACATGGGGATCGTTATCAGCAACCCCGAAAACCCCAGTTTACAAAGTTTGAGGCAAAATAATCGAAAAATTCGAAATTTGATTCGGAATGGCGGCCATATTGGATCCGCCATCTTTAATTTTGGATTTATAACATCAGGGTCGTGATTAGCGACCCCAAATACCCCTAAAGTACTAATAATTTTTTCAAAATTCTTCTTTTGCGTCAATGATACCGCAACTGGTATAAAACGAAAAATATCACCCTTTGAATTTTGTCATATCTAGTTATTTTAACCTCAAAAATGAGAAAATTAAATCGTTCTCATTGCGTTTCCTTCAAGTACACGTCTCGAGTGCACGTTTGTATTTGTTTTTGAGTAATATAAAGGACGATAACATAGCTGAAATTGCGATTTAAAAAAATGATCTTGAAAAATCGCGTTTTTTAATAGTTTTTGTTAAAAATTGAAGGTTACATCAATTTTTTTTGCAAATTTTAACGATTTCATTCGAAAGAGCGACCTCGAAAACATAGGCATACATGGTTTTAGTTGTTTTTTCTTTATTTTTTCTATCAGTAATATGAGCCTCTAAGTTCATGTCTGTTGACAGTGCACTTGGGCGTTAAAGGGTTAACTATAATTATATGGAAACAGGTCACTAATTCTACATTACAAACAATACCACCGTCACCACAGCTGACTATTGTGCTCAACTCAACAATTTGGAAGCCCAGCTCGATCTTCCGTGACCTTGGCTAGTTTTACTACTGCACGATAATACCCGTACTCACGTAGCAAAACAGACCTTGACCTCTTGCAGTTAAGTTTTGAGGGTCTGCATCATCCACTTTATTCACCAGACCTCTCCCTCTCCGAGTGATCATTTGTTCTTTGCTCTCAGCAAACATTTAAGAAATAAATCATTTGACGATGGTCACTATTTACAAATAGTTATACACAATCTTTTCGCTTCTGGGAACGTGGTATCCGCAGTCTGCCTACGCGTTGGCGACAAGTAATAGGGGCGAATGGCGCGTATATTCTAAATTAAATTCCTCCTGATTATAAAATAATTCTTCATATTTGAAAATATTAACAAGGCTCAATACTTCTGAATCAACCGATAATTACGGAATTAAAATTTGTTACTTGAGATACGTTTCTCGCTCCGTCTCTGGAGACAAAGTACGTCTTATTTCTGTTTGTATCTGCTGTTTACAGTCTCTCTTTACTTCATCCCCTATTAAATTTATACGTTATTTTTACTTCCGTCGCCTCGTTTTACTCGCGATCTCTAATTTCTAAGAACCGCCGGCTTTAGCCTTTAAGTCCTATTCGAAAGCTTCTCTCCAGCTCAACGCCGACCTACCCATAGAAATATATTAAACGGGGTGGAAAATCCTAGAAATCCCGCCGTAAACTTTTATTCTCCTCTTTTCCATTCTCATTAGATCGCTATCGGAGTTTTATTACTTCAAAAATAGAAATTTGCGTCTACGGTACGGAACGTAATCTCGCAGAGAGAGAGAGAAAGCAGGAGGTTCACCGATAGTCATATATACGTACTTCCGCAGTGCCGCCGTAATGTACGTATACGATAGTACGGTCCACATAGACACTCGATGTGAATCTGAATCTGAATCTGCTGAATCTGAATCGATTTGAATCTGCAACGTTTGCGAAAATCACATGTGCAGAATATTTCTAATTTGAATCAAATAAACTGAAATGCGAAACAGCTCGAGTAATGGAGTCCTGTTTGAAAAATTAGCGAAGAAACGAGCGACTAAAGTAATTCTTTATGCACCTATGAGTAATATGAGTATATTTCTGAATCTAATGAGCCATTAAAAAAATGTGCTATCACGTCGATGAACGAGAGAGATGGAAATAACGGTTATGACGAAGGTCAAAGGGAAACTTTGTTGTTGTTAAACTATTGAAGTGGCTCAAATTGTAAAATGTAACAAAAAAAAACTGGACGTTTTCCACGAAACGCCGAACTACTACACTTTTCTCGACGCGCGTTTCGCCGACCAAGTTGGCATCTTCAGGAGAAGATTAAAACTAAATTGTAGCCTACACACTTGCACTATTTATACCAAATTTGTTGCCACGGTTCACTGAACCGTAACTGTCTTTGTTCATCAGAGCAAACGGTGGACTGGATCAGGGCAAACAGGACCGTTGTCCTTATTCATACTATTGTTACACTTAATGATTTCTAAACTTTCAGAAGCATCCAACTGTCTACTGTTTGTTACATTTCTAATTAATTAAATTAATCTTAACTATTAATTTTATTTCTAATTAAAATTAATTAGAAATAAAACCAACTTCTTCTGTTTGTTACATTTCTAATTAATTAAATTAATTTTAACTATTAATTTTATTTCTAATTAAAATTAATTCGAAATGTAACAAACAGTAGACAGTTGGATGCTTTTGAAAGTTTAGAAATCATTAAGTGTAACAATAGTATGAATAAGGACAACGGTCCGATACCCACCAGTCCACTGTTTGCTCTGATAAACAAAGACAGTTACGGTTCAGTGAACCGTGGCAACACATTTGGTATAAATAGTGCAAGTGTGTAGGCTAGAATTTAGTTTTGATCTTCTCATGAAGATGCCAACTTGGTTGGCGAAACGCGCGTCGAGAAAAGTGTAGTAGTTCGGTGTTTTTGTGGAAATCTTCGAAAAAGTTTTACCGATGAGGCTTGGTTTCCATTTTCGGGCTACGTAAACTCTCAGATATGAGACTTTGGATTACAGACAACTCTCACTTTTGTTCCTGGAGTGAGTACTGGAACCTTCGGCGTAGAAACAAAAAACTGGAGGTTTTCCACGAAACACCGAACTACTACACTTTTCTCGACGCGCGTTTCGCCAACCAGGTTGGCATCTTCAGGAGAAGATTAAAACTGAGTTTTAATTTAAAACGGTGTTTCGTGGAAAACGTCCAGTTTTTTTCTCACTTTTGTGTTGAAACTCCACTACACTAACAAAAAAATTGGAATGTGGGCGGCTGTGAGCAGAACGAAGATTGATGGACCTATTTTTTTTAACGGAACACTGAATGCAGAGAGTTTATCAATCGTAACATCTTTTTTACAGATGTTACGGGAATTGCAGGAAGGTTATTTTCAACAAGATCGATCTCGTGCGCACACTACTAATGAAACAATTAACTATATAGGCCAATTTTTCGAAGATTGTATATTTCATTTGAACACGCAGACCATATCCCCCCCCCTAGATCTTGCGATTTGACCTGTGTGACTTTTCTCTCTGGCCTTATCTAAAAAAATTAATATTTGAAACTCCGGTTGATGATATGGAAGACCAACAACGCATTGTCCATAAAATTTAAGAAATTAATAGAACACCGTGGATACTGGAGCACTTTATCGACTCAGTTAAAATAAGACCTCAAATGTCAAAGAGTTAAAAGTGTATTTTATTTTTTTCTAAAATATAGTTCCTGTTGAGATGAAGTTGTTTATATCTGTTTTTTATATACCTACTCGGTAAAAGCACACATCACAAAATTATTGTGCTTCTTTTACCTAAAATATCAATATATTTCATTATATCTCACCTATTTGGCCAACCAGAGCTGAGATTTACAGAAATCTACTGATATCTCAGGTAAAAGAAACGCAGAAAAATACTTCTCCTCTTTTTTTGCTCAGCCAACTTTGACGACGAGTTTTTTTATGCAAAATGCATTAAAACCAACATATCTGAATAAACAAATATGTTTTTATAAAATTGATGAATCGTTGGTGATTGAAATCAGTTATAATATGAGAGGGATGTGCATAATAAAAGTATATAAAACAGTGTAAGTATATGTACCTTCTACGATATACGTAAGTTTAGTCTGTGCAGCACAAACCAATAGCTTCACTTCGCCTTAACAAATTCTAATAGTGAGTAAACAAATGGTCATGGATATTCCAGAAAGTGGGCGTAGCCGATATTTCGTCCTAGAAGTTAATATTCAATCAGATTATTGCTAACTATAACCACACCTACTCACTATTTTCTGTATAACCCTCAATATTCCATGAAATTCAGTCCTGAATCCTTCTTAACTCGAAACCACTCAAAGGTATTCCTGTGCTCAACTGTACTGTTTTTCATAAAAAAAAGTTTGAAATTCGTGGTCCAAAATATGGCCTACATTAGCCTTTACCGTTTCGGCCTATTTCGACTGGAGTAAAAGTCGAAGTGTTATTTCGCTAGTGTATCCAAAGTATCCGGATAGTGGGATCAGATTCAAATCCGAGATTTCAAAAGATAAAGCCGTTCTGGCAAGCTGCCGTTGTAGCTTACGTGTGTGTCTTCATGGCATAAAGTCGCGGATTCTCATCTGGCAAAATGATATCGCGCTCTCCAGACTCCCGTCTGCCAGACAACGAGTCGCATTCTGCCGAATGAACTTTCTCTACTCTTGTTACAATAACAAGCACGAGGCGAATATTTGGGAGATATCGAAAGAAGATCTGATACAAGCAAAGAACTTTCAAAATGTATACAGCATTTGTTACTCGAAGTGGCTTCCAACAGCTTCGATCCAGAATAAATAACTTATTTTGATTATCAATTTTCTTTTCAATTGATTGCTCTAATATACAGTGCCATCAAACCTAGTAAAAAGTTCATAATATACGAGTAGCATACGAATATTTTAAATCGTCACAAGAGTAATCTACTTTTATTTTCAACCCTAGAGAAACATATTATAAAGAAAAGTTATTCCTTTGTAAACGATTAGTTTGGTGCGTTTCAACGTTTTTAAGCCAACTTAAAACGCCTTTTTCTCAAAACCATGTTTTTTGACCGCGTTGACAGCTTAACTGGAACAGTTTTTCACCAATCGACCTGATTAAAAACGGATTTATTAACAATTTATTGCATAATTTTACTAAGAAATTCGATTTTTTTTTTCAAACGGTCGCCATTTTCTTTTAATCGAAATAAAAAAAAATCTATACGAAACCGGAATAGCCAATGATCTATATTTTAATAATTTTTTTGAAATTTTGATTTCAGACGTTCCCAGCTGGAGTTATGCTGTCAACGCCACTTTTTCGTACATCATCGAGCGCCCTCTACAGCGTGTATAAAAAGCTGCAAATATCAATGAAAAAAATATTTCATATACTTGACGATATGTACAATAAACGTATAAAATTTAAAATCGATTGGTGTACCCGTTTTTTCAAAAAAAAAAATCCGAAAAACCGCATTTTATTTAGCAAGTCACACTGGTGAAACCCCATAACTCGAACAAAATCGCTCATCAATAAAATTGTATTTTCTGAAGACTTCTCCAAGAAAAATATTGTAATTGTTCAAAACAATGTAAATGGGCAACGAATAACTCAATTATAAAAATATCGACAAGAAATAAACGATTTTTTTGTGCAAACTTTATTTTATGTCAAGAATAATACAAAAAGTTATAAAGCATGTTCAGAATAACATTTTTTATAAACGTTTTTCAAAAAATATATCTGCTATAAGGTGGAAATAATTTTAATTTTTTAATTTTACAAAGCCATACGACAGCAAGAAATCAATGTAGAGCAAAACTTTTAGTGTTGTAATCACATCGAACTTATAAATACACACTGTATTTTTAAGAAACATAATGTTGTATGTTTTTCAAATTATTAATTATTACAAAAGTATCGCCTCAAAAAGTGTGCTTTCAACGAGGTTTACTATCTTTATTTCCATTTTGTATTATTCTTGAAACAAAACAAAGTCTGCATCAACATTTATTTCATATATTTCTTGCTGACCTTTTTATAATTGAGTTATTCGTTGCCCATTTACTTTGTTTTGAACAATAACAATATTTTTCTTGGAGAAGCGTCTCAAGAAAATACGATTTTAATGATGAGCGATTTGGTTAGAATTGTGGTACGAGGGTAAGTTGAAAAATGCCAGGAATCCCTTTTTCATCATACTGCACTGAAACTTCATATTAGTGCTAGTCTTTTACAAAGGAATACGTTTTCTTTATAATATTTTTCTCTAAGGTCGAAAGTAAAGGCAGTTTACTTTTGGGTCGATTTCAAATTTTCGTATGCTACTCGTATATTATGACCTTTTTACTAGGTTTGATTGGCGCTATTTTAGTTTAAAGACATGTCAAACAACTGACGATAAAAATAATTTTGTAAATGCAAACACAAAAATTTTCCCCATATGGTGCAAACTTTATGGATGGCACTGTATATAAATACATATTTTAAAAATCAACTCTTCAAATCCCTTAAAATCTCATACTACTACAAGGACTGAGATCTGGAGATTTGTATGGCCATAAAATTTTACCAGTATTTGATATAATCCTATTTTTAAGAATTCGCCTCAAATATTGGGTCTTCGAATGCACTACAGTAAATGCGACGGGCAGTCTGGCACCAAATTTGATTTTCATCGTTTATAATTTGTCTGAGAGGTGGTATTTGTTCTTACAGCGTATAGAGGTGATTTGCAGCATTCAAGTTATCAGTAATATTTAGTTCTAAAGTGGTACTAGTGGTAAAATATTTGGTGTTTAGCTTGAGCATGGATTGGAAATGCCGCGGCATGCGGACACATGGTTCGACACATGTGGGGGTTACGGGTCTCCACCCCCAAAAAAGGTGAAAAACCAATGATTGGCAAGAAAATTAATGACAACTATTTTTAGGGGCTGCAAGGTTAATGCTAATGCTATTGGTTGAGTATTTGAAGAATGTCACTACAATTACCAGTGCTATTTGTCAATAGACTATTTAAAATTTCAGAACTGTCACCCAAGCAGCGAAATATTGCGTTTGAACGCAATTTAAATTTTTGAGTAGTGTGGTTTTGAGTTGAGACATCCACCCTATAGTCAGGATCTAGCACCCAGCGACTCCCATCTCTTCTCTATATTAAAACAACACTTACGACGACGGAAACTTTCTTCCGATGATGATCTGAAATCTGCTATTGACGATTATTTTGTGGAGTTACCAAAAGAGTTTTTTGGGGAACTTGTTATGCAGAAACGAAGAATAGCTTAGTGCGGATAGATGTTGAAGGATCATGTGTATAAAAAAGCATTTCTTTTTCGTTACTCTCGGTCTTTTCTTTCTCCTAGGTTGTTCGAGAGATCACTGACGGAATGACCGGAGCCGCCGTCGAATAAAGTCAACCATGAAATTTCATAAGGCCGATACGCCGCAATACAACTCCCGTCACGAGGAAGTAACGGAGTCCCGGAGTAGCTCCGCAACATCGCCGGCGAAGCGAGCGTATCTCGGCCATGAATAAAGCTTATGTAAAATTGAACGGGGCCAGTTTTATCAAAACCGGCGAGATATCCGAAGGCCGTTAAGGCAAATGCGGGCCGCGTATCGCTTTCCAGATAGGGAGAATATATAATGAGGGCGGCGGGGTGGCGCGGGTGGCGTCCAGCACCGCACGAAAATAGCCGCCCCGCTCTCCGAGAGATCCCCTTTAATTACGGCGGCTCGGGGCACCCTGGCTGGCCAGTTAGTTCAACGTCGAAGAGGCGAAGGAGATGCGACGGCTTGCAGCGTTTCATTCATCCGCATACATGAGACGGCCTTTAACCCTTCAACGTCAAAACTACAGTTTTTGTATATCCTCTCTTTAGCAACGTGCCAAATACAATAAATGATGGAAAAGAAATCGGGAAATGCCTTTCCGAGTATTTTTGGGGGTGATCTTTCGATTGGCACCAAAAAAATTCATAAAAGTCGAATCTTACCCCTGTTTTTGGCCATTTAAATTGAAGAGAGCACGATTTTTCAGGTCAATTTTTTTTTGTAACCTGATTTTTGACTGGAAAAAAATTTTTCTTGCGACAGAAAACTACGGGAAAAGTGCACTCGAGAGTTGTACTGTAAAGTTATGTACTTAGAAAAAATTAATTCCAACATGGGGTGTCCAATTTCTCGGCCAGAAGGACACATTGTGTGGGGAAACTTTCATAATTTTTTTACTCAAACCTGGAGAACTTTGGCGCAAAAGTTTAGAGAAAAAAAAGTGTTCAGATTCATCCAAGGAGCACGCCTGATGTTTTTCAGAATTTTTGGTCAGGTTTTGGTCATTTTCAATTTGGTCATTTTTTCAAAAATACAAAAATTCTGATAAAAATTACACACCTCGCAGTCCTAAATAAATTTCTCAACAAAAAAAATTGGCCCAGTTTGGCCATTTTCGTGTTAGAAGGTTTCAAAAAATGGTCTTTCCTAAAATTTCACAATCATTTTCCAGACATCTGGGAAAAATACACGTGTTTTTGGCTCATACTCAATAGAGTCTGCGCCAAAATTGCTCCAATCCCCAAATTGTCCATATTTTCAATTCAATGGTCCAAAAATTAGCCGAAACCCAAAATTGCAGGAAAGACCGAAAATTCTGGAAAAAAGACGCACGTCTCCCTTCTAAGGCGAATTGACAATTTTTTTACAGTTTCACCAAAAAAAAGAACAAATCGGAAATAGTCGCCTTAGAGCTTGTATTCGGAAAAAAAAAATTCAAAATCGTCCTTTTTGGTACGATTATACTTTGTTGAGTATAATTCAAGACACTCATTATTTCAGAATTTTTTGAAGACGATTTGGCAATTTCACCGATTAGTCATTTTCTGAACCCCCCAAATCAAATAACGTCAACAGGTTCAGGAATTTTTTTTGTAAAACCTCTTGGACATGATTTAATTTTTCCAGAATGTTCAGTCTTTCCTGTAATTTTGGGTTTCGGCCAATTTTTGGAACATTGAAATGAAAAAATGGACAATTTGGGGACAGCCATTTTATCGCAGACTAAGTATGAGCCAAGAACACATGTATTTTTCCCAGATGTCTGGAATCTGGAAACGATTGTAAAATTTTAGGAAAGACCATTTTTTGAAACTTTCCAACGGGAAAATGGCCAAACTGGGCCAATTTTTTTGTTAAGAAATTTGTTAAGGACTCTTCAAGCGAGGTGTGTAATTTTTTCAGGATTTTTTGAAAAAAATGGCAAAATTGAAAATGGCCAAAACGTGACCAAAAATTCTGAAAAAAATCAGGCGTGCTCCTTGGATGACTCTGAACATTCTTTGTTATCTAAACTTTTGCCCAAAAGTTCTCCAGGTTTGAGTAAAAAAATTATGAATGTTTCCCCTGATAATGTGTCCCCTGAAAAATCATGCTCTGTTCGATATAAATGGTCAAAAACAGGGGTTCAACTATTATGAATTTTTTTAGTACCATTCGAAAGAGCATCCCCAAAAATAATCGGCAAGGCATTTCCCGATTTTTTTTTCATCGTTTCTTGTACTTGGCGCGTTGCTAAAAAGAGGATATACAAAAACTGTAGTTTTGACGTTAATAGGTTAAGAAGTAATGGTACAGCTACGGGTCAAAAGAATTTCTACCACATATCACCAAGAACTTTTTTTAATTCCTAAACTTATCCTAAAGATTTTTTCCCGATTTTTATCATAAAGTCGGAAATATACTTTATTTCCGTATAGTTTTATGTAAAGTTCTTATACAGTTTCAGGAAATTGAATTATTTGCAAAAAGGAATTGGAATCTAGTTGCCAAAACAGTGGGATTTTAGTGTATCAGGAATACCAAAGACTAGTGATGGCCGAATTGAAGAAGTTCTTCAGAAAAATCAAATCCCGAATAGTTATCCTGTAGTTTATGAACAAATGGGGCCCATTTTTCTCTTAATGGCATAGTCAATACTCAAAACTGTCGAATATGGAAACAGAAAATCCGCATGCAATCATTCAGAAAAGTCTTCATTACGAGAATGTCACTGTGTGGTGCAATTTCACAGCTAATTCTATCGTTGGTCGAGATTTATTCGAGGAAATACAGAATGACGAGATTACAACTGTACCTGTTACTGGTGAACGGTACCTGCAAGTGTTAAAACTGACGACGTAATTGAAAACATAATTTTATGCAGGATGGTGCACCCCCGCACATTTACCAGTTAAAGGCTTGTATTGCTCTTTTTCAAGGTCGTTATAAGCAGACATTTTCTAAAATTCATGGCCACCCAGATCGTCTGACCTGAACCGAGCAGATTTTGGGTTTTGTGGTTATGTAAAAAATGGTATGGTTAGATTATGACCTTGTAGGAGTACAAGGTTATGATAAAGTCGACCGATCACATGCTCCAAATGTTTGGGTGTTATTTTTAGAAGTTTTGAGGTGCGAGATGGAAGATTTAGCGGAAAATGTGTGAGGGAGATGTTGTGTTCTATTGCAGATTGATGTTATTTACATACTATACCGGAGTATTAATAGTACATTTTTCAAGGAACATGCAGTGAAGGCTATAATCCACCCAACCCGATATTATATCTATATATCCTTCCATTACATTGTAACGTACCAAAAAATTCTCCAAGAAAATATATCCATGAACTGCAAACTAACTGGCGATGAAAATGTATGAGTCTGAAAGAAGTAGAATTTTATTACATTCCCTCCATTTCTGAAAAGAAGTGAGGTTCTTTCCTATCCCATTCAAACTAATCTAATATGGAAGCTGCTAGTTCTGAACTGCAAGTCGTTTTCGACTTTAATAGGTTCCACTGGTGCCGTACATACGACAACTGATATCCCCAAAACAGTTGGATTGATGCTATAATCAAACAATGAGACGACCGTGCGTTAGACGATACTGCTGCCACCTACTTGCACTTCTGCATAGCGCATATCGTCTGTCAATTTAAGATATCAGTCCAGTAGGCAATGACTTTTATGTGTTCTTGAAACATATAGGGCTAGTTTGATGGTATTCTATGTACATTTTTTTTTCGTAGAACACAATGCGCGGGGTGCGTAGAGCTGAAACCGTCCGCTAATTTTTTAAATTAACAATTTGTGAAAAAAAAGTCTTTTTTTCACATTTTCACTTATATATCTCCGTTCCTTGCATATTTTATATAGAATATGCATTTAAGAAGTTGAAGCCTATTTACAAAATTTTAAGCTCAACCCGAGTGCTATTGTTAACTTGCAAATGTCTGCTGAAGTTGAAAAGTTCACTATTTTTTTTACTTCGATAGTAGAGCGACTATGATCATGAAATTTATTGGAGGGACTGCCTTTTGTAGTATGAAGTTACAAAAAAAAGCCGTCAGCTCGATCCGTTAATAACTTTTCGAGTAATTAACGATCGAATTTTTTGCAAGCCTTAATTAACAATGACGCCATTTATTTGTTTATTGTACAATATTAACCGGGATTAATCACAAATCTCTTCAAGTTTGCGAGACTTTTTGAGATTTTGAAAGATTTTAATTTGGGCCAGTTTTATAACGTTTTCTATGCGACTACCTTTTTTGACGCGACGTACATATTGTTTTAGCGTTGCCTCTTCGAGATTCTCGGAATTGTGCCATAATATTGTGACATTTGTAAGTGATATTTGTGACAGCTGACATTTATTAAGTTTTATAGTATACATATTTAGTCTATTTAGTTCATACACTAGCTGTTAGTAAAGAATTGTATGGAATGACATATTAAATATTCTAGATGTCAAACGAATTTTCTAGAACATGTAAAATTTATAAATACTGGTGTTGTTGCCAGGATAGAGTTAGTTATGTTCTGAATGTTGCACAGTTAAGACCCACAAGTTGTAGATTGTTAAATAAACGTGTTTGAATTGAAGATGCGAGTTATTTAGAGAGAAACACTTAACAATATCTTGACGCCCATTTTTTTTTAAATACGTGTCTTGAAGCGTACCTTCAACCCCGCAATAATCTTATGGAAATTGGGTTTCGGTCAAATCGTCTGAATTTTGGATATGTTTTAGGTTTCGTCATCCCAAGCAAAAGTCTCAATGGGCACAAAGCTCGAAAATCAATACTTTGGCTGCTACAGAACTTGAAAGCTACAAAGCTCCACCACAGATTTATTTATTCGTGCAGTCTTTATAGAGTTTTAAGTAACTTATTTTGTCGATTTTAATGTTTTTGAGGGCTTTTTATAGGTTTATGTTTTTGAGGTTGATGAATTCAAATCCGATGTCAAATTGTCCAAATTGACGCTTGACAGCTGTCAATTAGCTGTCAAAGTGCCTTAACAAAGTGCAAATCTTATTTTTATGTTATGAGTTTACGCTGTTTAGGTAACTCAGTTCATGTATGATGTGAATACAATAATTCGACAATCGGCAGCTGTCAACAGGCTGTCAGCTAGCTGTCAAAGCGCAATAACAAAGTGCAAATCTTATTTTTTTGTTATGACTATGCTTTTTAGGTAATTCAGTTCATACATGATGTGAATACAATAATTCGACAATTGGCAGCTATCAACAAGCTGTCAAATAGGAGTTATAAAACAAAAATCTACAGTTTTTGTTATAACTTTATGTTTTTTAGGTTGCTGAAAATAAGTATGATGTTAGTTTTACGAAATTGAAAGTTGGCAGCTGTCAACTAGCTGTCAAATAACGATCGAAAAATAAAAAACTGAACAAAACAAAAACTGAAGATTTTTGTTTTATAACTGCTATTTGACAGCCTATTGACAGCTGACATTTATCGAATTATTGTATTCACATCATACATGAACTGAGTTACCTAAACAGCATAAACATAAAAATAAGATTTGCACTTTTTTAAGGCACATTGACAGCTAATTGACAGCTGTCACGTGTCAATTTGACATCGGATTTGAATTTAGCAACCTCAAAAACATGAACTTAGACATTAAAATCGAAAAAATAAGTTATTTAAAAATCTATAAAGACTGCACGAATAAATAAATCCGTGGTGGAGCTTTGGAGCTTTCAAGCTCCGTAGCAGCCAAAGTATTGATTTTCGAGCTTTGTGCTTTTCGTTTCGACTTTTGCTTGGTATGACGAAACCTAAAACATATCCAAAATTCAGACGATTTGACCGAAACCCAATTTCCATAAGATTATTGCGGGGTCCTTTCGTGATCATAGTCGACCTACTTTCGAAGTAAAAAAATAGTGAAAAAAAGCACTTTTTCAACTTCAGCAGTCATTTGCAAGTTAACAATAGCACTTGGAGATTTCGGGTTGGGCTTAAAATTTTGGAAATTCAATAGGCTACAACTACTTAAATGCATAGCATATGCATTATAAAATATATAGCAATATAAAATATGCCAAGGAACGGAGATTTAAGCGGAAATGTGAAAAAAAGACGTTTTTTTTTCACAAATTGTTAATTTAAAAAATTAGCGGACGGTTTCAGCTCTACGAACCCCGCGCATTGTGTTCTACTCAAAAAAAATACATAGGGAACCGTAAAAAATAGGCCTATATGTTTCAAGAACACTTTTTAATGATTTTAGCTATTTATTTACCCTACCTTGTATTTATGTATTTATTAAAATTGCCTGTAAGACAGTCATTCCGACGTGCTCACTAAAATCAGGCGAGAACAAAACTGCAACAGAGAAACATCCTCTTTCGGTTTTGACTTGAATTACAACTTGGCGTACACATAATAATAATATTATACATCCACTAATTCTCTCGTGTTATAAATCAGGCGTATTTATCTTCATTGCGGCGCGATACTTTGGATAAATATGCCCCCACGTTTAGCTAAAGCTCGCGTCTAGACTGCGGATTACGAAACGGGACTTCCGTTTTCGCAATGCTCGCCGAAAAATTATAATAACGTTAGCCCGCCAAATTAGAATGGCGTTTACGTACCCTTTGTTTGAATAATGCCTAACGAAAACGGTTCTCGCGCTGGCTCAAATATTGATGCTGCTGAACCGACGATGTTACCGTGAGTAAATTAGTTGATTTTTTTTTGCATAGGATTAAAAAGGGATTTCTAGGGATTTCGGGGGCAACGCTTTTATCATTAGGATTCCGGGGTATTAGCGATTACTTGCCATGGACGTAGCGCGGACTGTTTGTCCAGGTCACAGAATACCTACCCATACAGAAGCGACAGCTAGCCGATTTCGAGGGACCGGAATATTTGACCTCGGGACCTGTGGCGGCCATTTAATAAATGGCAGTAACGTCACCGTAATTTTATCTTCAGTTGACGTATAAATAAAAAAAAAAAAAAAAAAAAACTGGACGTTTTCCACGAAACACCGAACTACTACACTTTTCTCGACGCGCGTTTCGCCAACCAAGTTGGCATCTTCAGGGAGAAGATTAAAACTGTTTTAAAAAGTTTTAATCTTCTCCTGAAGATGCCAACTTGCTTGGCGAAACGCGCGTCGAGAAAAGTGTAGTAGTTCGGTGTTTCGTGGAAAACGTCCAGTTTTTTGTTTCTACGCCGAAGGTTCCAGTACCCACTCCAGTGACGTATAAATGTTTACTTTTTGTTCTGTCAAAAAATAAGTTCTTTTAAATTTTATTTTTGTGTTGATTTTGAACTATTTTCAAATATAGTACAGTTTTTGTGATATTACTGATTGTGTTTATGTGATTAGACAGATTAGTGACTACAATTTTTATATTATAACCACTTCACTTCACAAGCCAGTGCCGGTGAAAGTATTGAGACGTTTTTACGATCGCGATTGGGTATCTACATCCAACATCCAACAAAACTTATTAATGAGAATGGATTCTGCCAAGAAAGCTAAAAGAAATAGGTGTGCCTATCGTCCATGCTTTTCCCAAAGTGATGGAAATACAATTTTTTTTTCGTTTCCAATGGATCCCCAAAAGTATGTAAAGTTGGAGACTACAAACATTTATTTACCTATAAGAATATATGAATTATAAGAAATTTATATTTTAAGGCTGCTGTTTGGATTAAATCGTGTAATAGGGATGATTTATGTAATATAAATCTAGACGTATTACATACAAATTATCATTTGTGCGAGGAACACTTCGAAGAGAAATATATTTCTAGAGGTGCAACTCGTAAACGTATATTTGAGCAAGCTTTCCCTACAAAATTTTTACATGTCCCAACATCTACATGTGTACAAGGTAACGAATAAGTTTAAACAAAATAATTTCCTACTTGTGTAGATATGCGTTATGTATCAAAATGTTTGAATTTTTAATTTAATATCAATAGGTATTTAGGTTTCGACAAATACTTTTCTAAAACACATTTTTAAGTAGAATTGGTTTTCATAAAACAAAAATTATGAATGCTTCGGTTTTTGAGATATAGACATATTATATGTACGTATACATATTTTTTAATTTTTTTGCTTATCTTTGTGTCTACATCAAGAACTTTATTTGATTTCTTATTTTTAATTTTAGAATTTGTAGCAGTGGAAGCGTAGCAGGTAAATCTTTCATTGTAACTAAAAAATAAATATTGTAGCATTTCGTCCTTCAGATTGCAATATTTTTTTTAGTTTTCATTTTAACTTTTGAGTAATAATATTGACCAACAAGACTAAATTTTCATTTATTATTCATTGTTTATTAATTTACTATTATTATTGACGTTAGCCATTTATACTGCTCAAAATATTATCGAAAACTGGTAACCTATTATTCTTTATTTATTTTTAATTTTAAGGTCCAAGCAACAGTTTAGAAATACCTGTGGATACCGGGACTGTGCCATTGGCGAGTACAACCAGCAATGGAAGCATATAGATTATATATTTTTTGGTAAATGTTTATTTACACAGAATACCCTCAAAATAATTTACATTTACAAATTGTTCTTTACTTTTACATGTAGTAATATTAATTTGCTTTATTAATCCTAAATTAATTATGATATTATGAAATTATTAAATATGAAGCAAAATATTCATACAAATAAAATACCTGAAAGTACCTAATTACTCTATTGCCGTCTTTCCCTAAAATAATTAAGCCTAAGTGTATTCTAAACAAAACTTGATATAGACGATAGACTTTTTTACTTCATGTTACAATTCACTTATTAATTGAACATTTTGATTAGTGTACAAAAACAACTTTTTCTCTCAGTGTACTAATAACTGGCAGAACTGTCAAAAAATATGTTCCCCAAGATCAAAGGTGCCGGCACGCTCTGTCGCTTCTGTATGGGTAGGGTATTCTGTGGTCCAGGTAAAACAGCTTTGTTTGCTGTTTCCAGTTCCAAACTGATAACATGGTAATTTTTCCCATACGCCACCAGCACCATATATTTTCTGTTCATGTGAATGAATTTAAAATTTGATGTGGGAATGAATACATAAAAAATTTGGTGTCCCCAATGTCCTCATTTGATGTCCATGAAGTCCTGAAAGATAAAAGTCCAAAGAACTGAGATCTGGAGGTCAGACTGGCAACAAAATTGTCCTATTATTTGAAGTAACGCTGTGTTAAAATCTGCTTTATTGAGTCTACAGTGCGTTATATGTGTCGGGCAGTTATCAAGGTGATTTTAAATTTGTATTTAATATATAGGTACAGTGAGGGCGTAATGTCGCGCATAAATTCGATAAAAATTAAAGGATATTTTTTTTAGAAAAACGCTCGGACACGCCAATAAAATTTTTCATTTGCCGATATTTTGAAGTACTTCATTTTTTTTTTTTTTTTTTTTTTATTGACAACTGTCAAAGATATGACGTTATCGATATTTTTTTTGAATGACAACATACGACCTGTGATATATCACTTGAAATCTCTTATTTCACTCAACTTTGGCGGGATTCTATCAAGCCATTTTAAAATGGTGACCGTTCAAAAGTTGAAATTAGACAAAAAACGAAGGAAAGTTTATTTAAAAAAATCACTTGAACACGAGAGGTTCTACAGCTATTTGCTCGGCTATTTGACATAACATACTCTCATCCAGAATTCCGGAAATTGAAAATAAATAATATAAAGCGCATTCTTAAATATTTTTATTTAACCTATTTATTAAAAACAGAACACTAAAATTAAAAATACCACAATCTAAGCTACCTATCCTAATCTGGTGTTTTATAAATGGTCAAAATGTGCCCTGTTTACTTATTGACAGTAACAAAGCCGTGATTCAGATTCTTCAACCGTATTACATATTACTTCAGCGAGTATTTTTTTTTTTAATTTCGTATCTTATTCTATTTTTTAAGTCATCTATACTAGTAGGCTTATTTACATACACGCTATGTTTTAAATATCTCCACAAAAAGAAATCCATGAGGGTTAGGTCAGGCGACCTAGGAGGAAACTCGAGTTGACCTCTTCGCCCAATCCATCGACTCGGAAATACTTCGTTTAAAGATTAATTTAAATAATTAATTTACTTAAAATAATTAAGAATGCGCTTTATATTATTTATTCTCAGTTTTTGGAATTCTGGATAACTGTTGAAAGTGTGTTTTGTCAAAAGCCGAGCAAATAGCTGTAGAACCTCTTGTGTCTGAGTGATTTTTTAAACAAACATTCCTTCGATTTTTATGGAATTTGAACTTTTGATTGGTCGCCATTTTTAAATGGCTTGATAGAATCGCGCCAAAATTTAAGAGCACACTGCGTGAAATAAGAGTTTTAAAATGATGTATCACAAGTCTTATGTTGTCATTAAAAAAAATATGGATGACGTCAATAAAAAAAACAACAAATGAAGTACGTCAAAATGTCGGCAAATGAAAAATATAATTGACGTATACTACATACAGATTGTCTGAGACCAATTATTATTTGTTGAAAATCTACTATTGCGGCTATAAGAAAAATAAAAGTTAACGGCATTAACTCAGAAACGTATGACAAAGTGTCCTAACAATGTACTTGCTAAAATAGCATAAACGTAATTAAAAAGATAAGGGACATTTTCTAAAACGAGAATTGGGTGGTCATCGTCATTCCCTTACAAAAAAAAAAAAAAAACACAGATCGGTATTTTTAACTTATTAGATCTCATAATTACGGTACATTCAAAAGTGAAAAGTGAATGAAACGAAAGATCATATTGCTTCAGTGTTTGGCCAGAAGAATGCGGCTGGTGATACATAAGTAGCGCCCTCTAGTGCTTACGTGAGAGTAGACAAATATCAGCGTGTCTAACAAAGTAATACTTTCAACCACTTATTTAGAAGGTTACATTTAAGTTTTCATATTTGATGTCTGATTCGATTGCACTCTATGACTGAAAAAAAAAAACTAAAAAGTGGTTTATTCCTAAATGATTATCAGTTAATTAATTGTGAAGGTAGAAATAATGACAAAGCGTTATACCAAAACGACGATAAAATGCAATGCGAACAATTTTGGAAAAATATTTAGCTGCAATCAATGCTTTTTTTCAAAATATAGGGCGTCACCCTCAAATATATTAGATTAATTATAAAAAAAGAGAACTACATATATAAACAATTTGAAGTAGTATCAATTTAGTATGAAATAAAATGTAGGCAAGTAATTTTGTAACTCCAATTTTACACACTCTGTATTTGGGGTCGCGCCTTACAGTAAATTTAACAAGAAGCCAAATGTGATTTCTTATAGTGCCAGCTGTTCGAGAAAAACACGTAGGAATCTAATTTATTAAATGGGGGCTCAAAGCACTCCCCTGGTTACGCACATGGTTTTAACAGGGGATGCCTAAATCGCTCCCAATCCGCTTTCTACAACAAAGCGGGGGAGACAGTGAAAGGTTTCCAGTGTGATTTTTCTACGCCAACAGATTCAAGTTCCTTCTTTCAAATTAAATATAATGAAAAAGTATTACGCGACTGAACTGCTATTCCGGCGTAAAACCGTGTAAAATCCAGTTAAGGAAAATGAAGACACCCAGGCTGATACGAGAGACTTTTTAAAAAATCCGGTAAAGCTTATACAGTGCATTCGAAAAGTAACGAATAAATTCATTTTTTCTGAAATTGAGAGTTTTTCGAAAACATCCTCTGACACGTCGATTTTATTTTAAACAAAGACACTTTTTGACATACGACCCAAATTTGTGGCGTCATCGTTGTTCGAGATATGACGTCATCGATCATTTTTTTACCCTCCTTTAACCCTCAATTTCGACCACGCCATTTGAAAGAGCCTGCCATTCTACTTACACATCGTCAAAAATTACGGTTGCCTGACAGTAGCCAAAGCGACCGAGACTCGTTGATCGTTGATCGAGAATCGTTGGCTAGGGAGAAGGGGGCCTATTGAGTGGCCAGCCAGATCGCCAGATTTGACACCCCTAGATTACTTCTTGTGGGGATACTTAAAAAGCAAAGTATACGTTACTAGACAGGAGCATTTAGAAGATTTAAAAGCAAGAATTCGTCACGAGATACATCGTATAAGTACCTCCTGAAGTTATTGACAATGTTCAAAAAGAATTTATTAATCGTCATGGCTACTGTCAAGTAGCCAACGGTGCACAATTTGAACATGTTATTTAGTTGATTTTTTTACATAATCATTATCATTAAATTTAGTATTTTGAAATTTAAAATCGTTTTTCTTCATTTTTTTAACCTATATACTCACGCTAATGTAATCATACTATGGTAATCGTCAAAAATTATGATTTTTGACGATGTGTAAGTACAATGACGCGCTCTTTCAAATGGCGTGGTAGAAATTGGGGGTTGCCATTCAAAAAAATTGTCGATGACGGCATATCTCGAACAACGATGACGTCACAAATATAGGTCGTGTGTAAAAGTGTCTTTGTTTAAAACAAAATCGACGTGTCAGGGTTTATTACCATTACACCCTGCATGATTTTTAGTTTTCTGCAAGAACTCGTCCCCACTGATTTCAAAAATGTGTACTTTTCATTCAAAAGTTTGCGATTTATTTACATTTAAAGTTTAATAATCAAGACTCGGTTCTGCCAACTTTATTAATAATTCTATGTATTGCAACCGTCATGCAAATTCTATATATTCTGATCTGGGTACGACATCTAGTGGTGCTGACGTTCGTCGTCATATAAATATATCACATTGATGAGTCCTAATAAGGTCAAAATCCAGATTTGTGATGTTGGGTAAAATTGAAGAGGAATTATTCTCATTATTTATCAAAATTGACAACTGATTATCGAAAAATCACAAACAGATACGTTTTTTTAAGTAGAACACCCTGCATAATTTCTTTTCTGCAAGAAGTCTCCCCACTGATTTCTAAAATATATACTTTATTGACATTTCAATCAGAAGTTTGCGAATTAATTAGGTAATTTAAACTTAAATAAGTATACTGGAGCTGTCAGGTTCTAGATTGCCATGAAAAAAAAACAACGTATAATATGCATTGTGATATTTAAAAATATAAACTCTTGTTTATTCCGAAAGGTAAACAAGTTAAATTTGTTCTGTCAAATTCTGTGATAGTAATGAAGAAGTAAAATACGAAGTAATTCCTGTATTTTATCATATAAAATAGTATGTAGATCTTCCTCTTGGCTTTTAGCTATTGTTCTGATGAAATTTTGTCGATATTCATGCTATTTCATTTTACTATTATTTGAATGAAATAGACGAATAATTTGCTTTTTCAAAACTTTGAAAAAACTTTTATCAAAACACAATCGAGAAAACACAACAAAGTTTCGATGCAAGAAATAAACTTATAACCTTTGAGAATAATACAAGACTCAAACCCTTCATAAATGTATTTGTAAATTATAAACGTTTATAAATATAAATTTATGAATGTCAAAATATAATACCTATAGGCTAAGTTGATTTGTTTTTTTTTTACAGTGAAATAGTGAACGAAAATTATTTTTATGTCCCATTTAGGCGCACGCGTTAGTTCCTGTATGTGCCGCTTCAATTTTGATAAGCTTAAAAGATAACAGAAAATTTACTAAAACTTATATCATTAGAAGTTATTTTCTTTCTCTTATAACATAATATAAAGCTCAATACGAAGATGTGAAAATATAAACGAAAACCCTGTACCTTTTTCATTTACATAAAAAAATCCTAATTTATATCCATTATTCCTCATTACAAAGCAAGATTGAGACGTTATTCGAGTTCTATGAACTTCCTCTTCTATATACTTCCACGATTTTATTCTCGTAGACCGTTCCTAACGACAAAAAGGTGACCATTAATTTTCCAGTACCGAATCGGGCTATATATCTCGTGAGCTTCTCTCGATTCCCTCCATATCAATCGTAATCTTAATAATTGCCTGCCATCCGTCAGCTCTATACTTCGCTTAGCATCGGCGGCCGCCCTTTCTTCCGGAGACGTTCTTTCGCAATAACAGATTAATTAAATGCCGTCGTATCAGCGTAATCCCGCCTAAATTAGATTTAAAGATTCAATTATAACTTGGCGCGAATAGTCTACTGCGGTACGGTCGTACGTCTGTACGACTCAGTCAATAGTGGCGTAAGTCAAGCGATCTTTCCAGAACCGTATCTGACTCTATAAGAGGAGGTCTTTCTGTTGTCGGAAAATTTCGCCAATCTGACTGCAAAGCTGTTTGTCCGAACATATAGTTGTTAGGGCTCGTATAGAAGTTTTGGAGGTTGCTGATTACAAATTTAAGATCAGATTTTGAAATTTCAAAGTGACAGACCCAATACGACATATGTATATAATGTTTTTCGCCCTTCGGAGGCGATAGATAAATAAAATAGCTCTTGCAATCGAATTAAAAACACAAACAACTCCGTATACAAAACTTGGAACGACTTGGGAAAGAACTGAAAAAACTCAAAATTTCACAACTAACCCCTCTTTCACCAATCGGTGATGGTAGCTCTAAAAACTTCAAAATCTTTTCAGTGACTCAAAAAATGCCAATATCCTGTATACTAAATATTGTGACTTCGTAAATTATTCGAGGATACTAGTTTTGGCACGAACAGTGACCAAAACTGTATCAGTGAGCTGATACAATTTTGAAAGCTAATTTTTGGTTCAGATCATAATTGAGGTCTAAATAGTAATATACAAAAAGTCCTGGAGAATCCTCCTTCCGCAACCCCCTTTTTCGCCCCCCAACCCCCCCCATTTTAATATTTTGGTGATTTTCTCGAAAACTATCTACTTTAAGGAAAAATTTCAAATGAGCATTTTTGAAGCTGACAAAATTTCCCTTCCAACGACGTATTGCGAGCCCATATAGTACCACGTGGTACACACCAGTGGCGTATCAAAAGAAAACTGTTCCGAGATTAATTGAAATTTCTTGAAGGGCACGTCGAATTTACTGATTTTTACCAAAAACTATAAGCTTGACGAAAAATATCGTTACCAAATTTTTTGTAGGTGATAAAATTGCAAATCCATTGATGTAGAGAATGACCCTAGAACCAAAAATATTGAAACTGCTGTTTAATTTGTTTTTTATTTACTTTCAAAACAACATTTTAAACATCTTTCTCAAGAGTAGAATCTTCTGTAACAGTTTACATAATATTATTGCATGTTTCGCCATTGCAAGGGGAACAAAATGTGCTACACTTTTGGCCTGAGTGTCTACAAGAGCATCTACCAGCACAATTGGTTTTGCAATGGCAGTAAACCAGAGAGAGAAGTGATTCGGGTGCGGGAGGTAGCGTAGTTTTGACAGGCAACAATTGTCCTTCGACTAACTTCCAGCCCCATTCAGTAGACGGTAGCCGGTTTCCGAGCCACTCTTGTACCTTAAAAAGCAATAGAACTGACACAAATAAATTTTTTCTTTATCCGTTGCTCACCTGGTATACTCTCAGCGAATGTTGGCACATGCTGCTTTTGTGGGCGGCAAACTGGATAGATCTAGGAGTGCAGAAGGCGATTGTCTTGCCATTGCTTTATTATAAAGATGATGGCGAAGGTTATTGATATCTCCAAATGTTGGACCATCAGGATAAAGAGATCTGACAAATTCTTCCCCACATTGTATCACATTTTCTTGTAATTGATTAGGTACATTAAATATCTCGCAAACTTTATTCCTTAAGTTGGGATTTTTCTGTAACTGCATGTATACAATTTTGGGGCAGACTTGGAAATTCTATATTATAGGGGTTATTACCCCTGGGTTGAAGTGACTTAATAGTTAATATTTCGCTGAGCATACATTGTATACGTAGAAAATCAAATATTAGCCCTAAAAAGGTTTTATATTGGTAGTAAAAATGAATTTGCTCCAGATTTACGTAAAACTGAGAAGTCTCGGATAAACTTTTAATTTTTTTTTTGGCTGAAGTAATTGCGATAAACTTCTAAAAGATTCGCAAGTAGACTATCTTTTAATGGTCTTTTTTAGAGAAAAATATGTTTCTTCTAAAAAAAATATACTTAGATAAAAAAAATGAGAATAAATAGCAAAAAGTATGTTTCTTAAAAGTAACCCTTCATTTGATACGCCACTGGTGGATGGCATGTGCTACTGAATATGGATTGCGATACGTCATTGGAAGGGGAATTTCATCAGATTTAAAAATGCTCTCTTGACATTTTTTCCTTAAAGTTAATAGTTTTCAAGAAAATCACCAAAATATAAAAAAGGGGGAGGGGGCGAAAAAAGGGGGTTGCGGAAGGAGGATTCTCCAGGACTTTTAGTATGTAAACAATTTAGCCCTCAGGCATGATCTCTACAAAAAATCAGCTTTATATTATTGTAGTCTAGGTCAAATGATATCTTGACTCGGGTACTAACTGATGACTTATTTTTCGACTCAACGTACAGTTGCCTTTTTGAAATGCGTTTCCCAGTTCTGCCCCCTAATGCGACCCTGGAATCCGCAATCGGCCGTTGAATCGCGAGCCGTTGCAGACTGAGCTCCGCTTTTCTTATCTTGACGCGACAGCAGCAGCAGCCGCCCAGCTGCGTAGGCGATCGCTACCCCGCCGCCATCCCCCGCCAGCTGACACATCCCTTCGACGAGGCGTATCACACTCAATTACATGTTGCATTGTTACATTGTAGGCGTCTATTTTCGGCGAGGATAAACCGGTTACAGGGAAAATAACTTTATGCCCGGAATAATAAACTCCCGGACTTCTTATCTGTATGGGAAGGACAGAGGCTGGCGAGAATGCCGGGGGTTAGCTCGTGGAATCTTTGCGGAGCCTTTAGAATTCGGAATCGTATCTTTCTCTCGGGCACGAGTTAAAGGTAACTGTCGTCGTTGGACCGGATTTTGTGTGGGTGTTTTTACACATTGAACGTTGGCATATCTTTTTACTGCAGAAAACTGTTTTTTTTTATGGTTCCCTGAGAATACTGATATTTCTTACAGCGGGGCAAAAAAAGTCGTGCATAATGCCTGTTTTTAATAACCTTGTTTGCGAAAAAAATGTCCTAAATAAAAGTTTTTCATCAGTTTATTTGTCATGTTCATGACAACATGAAATAATGTTGTCTCTTCGCATTTGGTTGTTATGGAGACCAACTTAATTTTTTTAAATAACAACGCATAGGTTTTCTCTCAATATGTGAAAGAGCAGTTTTTCTCTTTTGTGTGCACTAAAAATTTGATATGGTTACATAAAGAACTTTTCGCAAAAAATACGTTTTTCTACTACCATTTTATAATTTTCAAATTATGTCTTCTGCATGTTTCATAATAAGATTCATTATAATACAAATTTTCATTATGATACAGATTCCACAATCAATCAAATTCCATGTTTTTTCAATGAAGTAGTCTTTTGCGCACAACGCACAAGATCCCGTATTCTATCGACATTTTCATCGGCTGTGGAAGATGAAAGCCTTCCGCTGCGTGGTTCATCTTCAATCGACTCTCTTCCTTCTGAAAATGCCTTAAACCACCGAAAAACCTGGACTCTTGAAAAAACACAGTCTCCGTAGGCGTGTTGAAGTTTTGCAAAAGTATCCGGTGTGCTGTGTACAAATCTGAGGTAAAACATGATATTACGAAAACAGATCGGGTGCTACGTTGTCTGTCTCATTACTTAATTTTACACACTTCGTATATGTCGGCTATATTTTGACCACCCATTTTGGAAATACCGTGTAGAGTACAAATTTTCAAAAATTTCCTCACGGATATTCTTCTTCGGCAATACTGCGAACGAAGTCAAACTCACGCCACATTTTCATGGATACGTCATGAACTTCGGTTTCTAAATTAACCGAAATATAGGTCGCATTGGAAAGTCGGGTTGCGGTCCGGAAATTTTGCGTCATTCGACCGCTCACCGTGTCGGTGAATACGTCGCTATCTATGTTATTTATCAGAATTTATCTGCAACAGGCTTACATTCTGAAGTCGGCAAATGTGTTCCTCACATCCTTCGAGGAAATAAACCGAATTCAGTTTTGATCAGATAAGCGCGCTGGGACGCTTTATTAGCTGAAACTACCGGGATGAGGACTCAAGGTTTCCTTTTTTGTCGGCGGTTTGTACGTCTCTCCCGCCTATTCTAAGATCTGGCTATATTTCTGTTAGTACTCGTATTTTTTTAGACGATTGCGTTTCAGTTCAACTTTGGGTTTGTGTGGGTCAGATCTAAGGAGCGATATTTGTTCCAGTTCAATTTGAAGGATTTTTTTTATTAATGTGTATACGAGTTGTTTTAAATAACTGAACTGATGCTGTTACCAGCGCGCTGCGAGCGTGTCGCGGCAAGTTTAAACAGAACTGTGTCTGGTGGTACTTTCCCCACCCTGAGCTCGCTGGACAAGCCAGTGGGTCGCTCAGTTTGACTGTAGCTGTTGTTTGAATTAGTCTACGCACCAGTGACGCGTCGAAAAATGTTAAGTGTTCAGATGGATAAAACGGGTTAATCTCAAGTTTCTTGTTACACTGGAGAAAACTTTTACAGAAGCTTATGCCATGTTAAAAGAAGTGCACGGTAATGCATGTTTATCCCACACACAGGTTTTTGAATGGTTTAAACGGTTTAAAGAGGGACGTGAAACGACCGAAGACGATCCGCGTCCTGGACAGCCCTCAACGTCAAAAACGGACGAAGATATTGAAAAAATTGGTAAATTAATCTGCAAAGATCGTCGTTTAAGCATCCGAGGGCTTGCTGAAATAACAAGAATCGACAAAGAATGTGTTCGACAGATTTTTGCATGAATCGTTCAACATGCGCAAAGTTTGCGCAAAAATCATCAAGAAAAAGTAAAAGGAATCAAGAATGAACATTTGAACTGACAATCTAAGCAACATTGACACTGATCCAGGCTTGTTAGACACGGTGACACTAAAGGGGACAAGATTCGAAATTCTGAATCAACTGACAGAAGCGGACTTCCAGCAATGCTTTCAACAATAGAAAGGTCGTATGGAGCGGTGTAGAGATCGCTAAGGTGAGTACATTGAAAGCGAAAAAGTTGCTACTGTTTAAGACTGTGATCAAAAGAAAGTATATTGGGCAAACAAAAAAGATATATTTTGACTAGATTTAAAAATGGCTCATTTAAAATATGGCAGAACGGAAAAATCTTGTGTTGCCTAACACGCTTTTGACAACAACCATAGGATACACATAAATAATTTAAAATTAATTAAAAATGTAACAAACAGTAGACAGTTGGATGCTTTTGAAAGTTTAGAAATCGTTAAGGGTAACAGTAGTATGAATAAAGAAAATGGGCCGATACACACCAGTTTACTGTTTGCTCTGATAAACAAAGACATATGTTACGGTTCATTGAACCGTGGCAACAAATTAAGTATAAATAGTGCAAGTCTGTAGGTTATAATTTAGTTTTATCTTCTCCTGAAGATGCCAACTTAGTTGATGAAACGCGCGTCGAGAAAAGTATAGTAGTTCGGTGTTTCTTTTTTAATTCAAGGTCATCAACCGATTTCAGTGTTTGGGTCATTATCATAGTTATTGCGCAAGAGGACGTAATTAAGGTGGTAGATCGCGATGCCAGTATTGTGTTCTCTCATCAATGACCTTGAAGTGAGTCAATGTATTTTTTTTTTTAATATCAGTACCTTCTTTAGACGATATTGGTTGTTTTAACTGTTCACAAATGGATGATAGAATCCTATTCCTTTCAGAATTTTCATTTTAATTATTTTCGGATGTGTATGAGCCAATTATAAAAGCGTGATTTAATTTCCGGTGTAAATTGTTTTCGGAATTATTAGTCTCACTCAAATTTGGTTTATCCAGCCCATTTCCTATTTCACTTCCACATTTCCTGTTTCACTTCCACCAGTCACATTTATCTGTTTCACTTAATAAGTAAGTATTTGATTTAATTTAAGTTGTTTGACGAGAATGCAGTTTTATTGCTTTTGGATGTATAATAAATTACTTAGGAATTTAATGGCCATAGAAAAATATTTCCAATTTTACAATCGAATACGTACAACGACAACTCTATTAATTTAAATAACAGTACTTATTCAGCACTAAATAAATAATAATAAAAAACAATGTTAAAAACTGAATCAATTACTAAATATATCTAGATAGTATTGGATAAAGTTTTAATGCACTGAACTGCGTTTCGTCAACTACCTAAGTTAGCATCTTCAGGAGAAGATAAAACTAAAATATAACCTATAGACTTGCACTATTTATACTTAATTTGTTGCCACGGTTCGCTGAACCGTAACATATGTCTTTGTTTATCAGAGCAAACAGTGGACTGGTGGGTATCGGACCATTGTCCTTATTCATACTACTGTATGAAAAAATATGAAAATAGGTGGAACGTTTAATTCATATTTATTATGAACTGGTGAACCGTTTTTAGTCAGTCTGACTGAATTTGAACTACTGAGACAAGTTTTATGACTCCTAAATTATTTGCCTACCCTTTAAAAATATTTTTAATCATGTTATTCAAAAATCTATGTCGCGCGTAATTTTATAATAATAAAAGTAATAAACGAACTTGAAATTGAAAATGTACTTTTCCAGGACCTACAACACTTCAAATCGTCATAGATGCCCATTACCGAAAGGAACGAGCCGCAAGGACCGGGACACAAGAAAATGTTTGTACTGCAAAAGTCAATCGTCTCTTTATGTCCCTCCGCTTTGATTCGATTTGGTGGGACATTTAAATAGAGTGTAGTGAAACACGCCCGGGAGGCATTTCGCTACTTCTCCCTTCGCTACCCGCGCGTTAGAATGCATGGTTGCACTTCCATTTCAGCTGGACAAAAGCAATATTTCTGTTGAGAAGCTTTGTGTACGTATACCGGCCGTTTTTGGGGTCTTGCGGCGGAGCCGAATGATTTTTGTAGTCGCGTATCGACCGGATGCCATCTAACAATAGCAATAGCAAACAATAACAATAAATAAATATAAAATAAAGTCGGTTTCCGTGCGTCATCCAAAGAAAGAGAGAATAAATAAAGATCTCGACGCGTTTTTACATCTAAACACTATTATTGTATTCAATTCCTGCATTTTGACAAACCACCATCTAAAATACGAAGTGTGTAAATTAAGTAATGAGACTGTCAGCGTAGCGCCCGATCTAGCAACACTGCGGATACGGGGCTTGGAAGGGCGGTAGGTTAACATGTAGTGCACCTTCAGTACAAGTTTGAACCTGTTAGAGTCATTTCTTTGTTCTTTGTGACCGTTTTTTTTTTTCTAGTGCGTTTTAAAAAATGAGTTACATTAATTTTAAGCGACTGACGGTGTGCTATCAAATTTTGCTTCAGACTTGGACACAGCGCAACGGATATTTTTGCAAACTCAACACGCCTACGGAGACAGTGTTTTTTCAAGAGCCCAGGTTTTTCAGTGGTTTAAGGCATTCCCAGAAGAATGAGAGTTGATTGAAGATGAACCATGAAAATGTCGATATAACACGGGATCTTGTGCGTTCAGATCGTCGATTTTGGAAGAGTTAAATTTGAATCACACCACGAAAGGACATCAGGAGAGAAAGGTGTCTTGAATTTTTGGAACTGATTGAAAATAAAATGATCCCCATTTTATGGAATGTGTCATTACTGGTGATGAGACTTGGGTGTTTGAGTAAGATCCGGAAACCAAGCGCCAAAGCATGGAGGGTCATATCAAACCCGGAGGGAGACCAAACTCAAACATGGGAAGGAGACATCAAGAATAACTTGATCTTGCATCACGACAATATGCTTTGTCACATAGCCATTTCAGTAAACGAGTCTTTAGCCAGTAAAAACATTCCTGTGGCTTCTCAATCTCCTTATTCGCCAGACTTGAGTCCTTGTGATGGGACCATAGAAAACAAACGGCTGTAATTGACCAGCTGAAGGCTATTCCACTATATGAGTTCCATCACTGCTATGAGGAATGGAAGAACCGTCTTCAGCGCTGTGTAACTTCACAAGGAAGTTATTTTGAAGGAGACAATACTGAATTCGAATAGAATTGCACTATTCGAATAAAAAAAATAAAAACACTTAATTTACCGTGCTTAACTCATTACTTAATTTATCTACGAAGTGAGACTCAACTGCAGACTCGTCACAAAAAGTATAGCTTTTGCTCCTAATAAAACTATATTTTAATATTCCTAAAATAATTGACTCTGAAATTGAAACTGAAACATTTAAGAAAAGTTGTTTTTAAATATGCACATTTTTATTGAATAGTAATGTTTACTCTTTGTAGCACATAATAGTATATCGTGGCACTGTACATTATTCTATTTCTAGATTCTACGGGTAATTCTAAAGGTATTTCAGGGCTGTATAATCTCCTATACCTATATGTAATAGTTTTCTTAAATATTTACAGCTTGTTTTATACAATTTTTGCCAGACAACTGTCGATCACAAATTACAGTTAGGTACCTGAAGACAATTGTCGATATTTCATAAATGATCCTTTAATTTTCAACGGGTTTCGGTAAATTCGTAGAATATACTTTGTTTTAGTAAAACTCACACACCCGTACCTGACTTTATTATACTGAGTGCTTCCAAAAAAAAAAAAAAAGATATTCTAATTGAAGAAATGTACAAAAACATATTTTTTTATTGGGATTAAACGGATTTATACGGTGTTATAAATATTTATACGGGACCTATACGCTTTTATACGAAGCAATAAAAAAAGGTGGTTGCCATAAAAAAAAAAAACAACCTTATTTCCCTCCCGCCGCCATTGGTTACATTTTTGAAAATTTAATTTCACCAAAGTTCATGCCCCAAAAAAACAAAATTGACCTGTTCGAGCGATATCCCATTTTCTGAAATGCACATGACTTTTGAGACACACTGTACAGCACATAAATAAAAAACTGTTAAACCCTCAACCCTGTCGAACTTGTAGTCTATACTGAAAACTATCATTTTAGTGAAAAATAATGTAAACATAGCCACAAATTTAATTTAAATATTAGTGGATATAAACAAGGATTACGATGCTACTAATTTTGTCTTGTTCTTGTTTGTCTTTTCTGAACTTCTTACATAAATTACTATTGTTTTTTCTGAGTGATAAATTCCAGCCCAACTTTTGGTCGTTTAAGGAATAGGTAATGTAAAACATATGCAATCAACTTCCTTTCTTATTCGTTCAGTTCACTGCATTTCAAAATTTGTATGCTCAATTTCCGAGTACATTTCAGCGTTTCTCTGGTCTATGAAACCGTACAAAACGTAGATTTCGACTGACAATCGGGCTAAAGCGATTGTTCCCCCTGATTGCCGAGACCTAAATAACCCAGTTTCACCGGGAACTGCAACGGCTACGTACCTAATAAAAATAGCTGCAGCTCTATCGCAAGATTGCAACGGCCGACCGAAATGAACCACCGAATGAATTGCCGCAATTATAGCCGCTTCCAGTTGAGGCTGCAAAGCATAAAAGAGGAATTAATACGGCGTTTTACCGGCGCATCCGCCAAAATTTGCAAGATATTAAAAACTTGTTTTATTTAACAAATAATTCGTTCTTTATTCTTTATCTAAAGCGAAATGATTTTATAAACTTCTCTGATTAATAAATTCCTGGACAAAATTAAATTATGACTATTAATTTACTTCAAACACTTTTTTAGTAAAGTTAATTATCGCCATAATTTGTTGATTTCACAGCCCCAACAAAGAAAAAAAATTGGAACTGCTATCGAGACAACTGTATCCCTATGTAATCTTTGACGCTGAATCCGAATCCGAAGTCAAAAAGATCGTACACCCCCAAAATCAACCCTAAAAAACCACTCCCTAAACAGGGTAAAAATGACTTAACGCTTCACGAATAGTCTTAAATCTCATTAATTCTAATTACATATAAACATTCAAGTATATAACGCAGAACTACAGAGTTAACACTATCTTCCACTGAAAATCACCACCATGAGTGGGTGAAAACTGCCCCTCATACAACAGGAATATTAAAAAAATGCAGTGATTGCAAAAAAAGCTTACGATGCCCATTTTTTTTTTGAAAAAGTGAGTAACTGCATTAGTTCAGAAGCGATGCTCAAAATCTACCCCCATAGAGTGGCGGAAACCACCCCTAAATTTAAATTACAAGTAAAATCGGGGAAAATTTTTTGTCATCGTGATTTCTTTTTCTTCTTTTCCTCGATCTTTTAATCAATGCTAAAATCGGCTAAATATATGCAGCACTGCAGTTTGGAGGTGAATACTTTCATTGCATCAAAGTAATTCAGTGACATCCCCTTGAGAGGGTGAAATTTACTCCTCACATAACAAGAAATTCAAGAATTGTTGCAGTAGGTACCTTTTAGAAATGCTTAAAAAAAATTTCTTTTTTAAGAAATGCTTAAGATTTTCCTGTTTAAGAAGAAAACTGCATTTTCTTGTTTAAGAAGAGTCTTTGACAACGTACTTAAAAAGTACCCATATTATGAAGTAGCAAAAATGATTTATCCGTGTTTTAGCTGATTTCCGTGATTTAAATGTTTTAGCAAAAATGAAGTAGCAAAAATGATTTATCCGTAGTCTTAATTCAATTATTAGATCCACAAGCACGACCAACAGTGCTATCATCGATCCAATCATAAAAAAAAACTTTACAATGTAACAGAGAAAAAAAGGTAATAACAGAAACACTAAACGCCCCAATAAAGAGCCCAACTTGACGTATACTTAATCCCCAGACCTTCAACACTCGTATGCGATTGTCAATGCGCCACCTACCGGCTGATTAAATAACTATATAATCAGAAAACTATATCGATGTTTCTTCTGAATTTTTAGGCGATTCTTTTTAAAGGCCATATAAATAAGTAATAGTATTTTCATAGAATTCTTTTTAGGAGTCATCTAAGCAACTGTAATTCAAAAGGGGTGGTTTCCGCCACTCTATAGAGGTACAGAGAGAAAGAAGTGTTAACTGTGTTTATGCATTATATAATTGAATGTTTATTTTTAATTAGAATTATTGAGATTTAAGATTATTCGTGACGCGTTAAGTCATTTTACATTGTTAGTGTTTTTAGCGCTAGGGGTTGATTTTGGGGGTGTACGATTTTTTTTTACCTCGGATTCGGATTCAGTTGTCTCGATAACAGTTCCAAAAAATTGTTTTTGTGGGACTGTGTTATGGCAATAAAATAATAAATTCCCTTAAGAATTCTCATATCATGCGTACTTTCTACGTGTTACTGTATTATAATAATAATAGAATTGCGAAACATCGTTTAAATGGTTGCTATATAAGCCAGCACGTAAAAAAAACAACAACAATAATAAAAATCTTCCATATTTTACAAAAATCTATCATTTCTTTTGTTTCCTTAAAAAAAATTAGAACTGAGAAATTATGATTATACAGGGTGTCCCAAGTTGTTTTAATCAGAACTGTAGGGTATTGCAGAGAAAGTTAAACATGTGAGTACACGTTGTTAAACGCCTAGTTTTAACGTTCCAGGTGATAAACTTGAGTGAAGTAATCTGATGAAATCTCAGTCGATTGAAATTGAAAATTGAAAAAAAAATGAAATTTTTAATTACAAAATCAGTGGCGTGAGTTCGGTGCCCCATTTTTAAATCAGAATTCCAACGCCAATGGATATTTTAAACTACTTTGAATTGATCATGGTGTTTAAATAGCTCTCAAAATTTGTCAGACGTGCTCTGAATAGATGTGCTCTTACGCTTTGGCGTCGAACAAAATGACAGCTTTAATTATTTTGTTATTAGCGAAATTAGTTAGTGCTCCTACTAATAAAACAAAGAGACGTAACTAATTAGAATGTAATTGATGTTTGACGTTCGGAATTCCTAATGAAGGTAACACATTGCTAATCGCACCTTTCAGTCTGCATATAAAATAAATTTAGGATTCTCCTCTTTATGTAGAACGGAAATAAGGTGAGTGCGGACAGGGCCGGCTTTTACCACCGTGCCGTTTCAATCAAGGTCCGCTCAATTCAGAGACGTTCGAGGTTTGAAATACTGACTGTTTGTCATTAAACGGATGAAATATTTACTTCGAAGTAGATTTCCAGATTGTAAAAACCGTAAGAATTCATATTTTTTTTACAATCCCCTTAAAAACTAACCAAAATACGTAGGTATTCAGGGTTCTTTTATTTCGAGTATAACTTTTGCGTTTTGTGTAGCATTATTATTATTTTTTACTTTTAGATACCATTTGTGATAATATATGTATATCAAAGTTTATCGTTTATACCTTGTTGGCATATTTTAATTGGTTTTCTTTTGATTTCCAGTTTTGATAAAAATAAGATCAGAACAAACAAGCTACATTTTTAGGTTGGATAGGTTTATTTTGAAAAAGTGAAATCATTTCCTGTAAGGTATATCTGCGTTTTTAACGAAATTGTTTAACATCTCAATCATATTTTTAAGTAGAATGTCAGACATCAAACTGATGTCTGACTGATAAAAATAAGATCAGAACAAATAAGCTACATTTTTAGGTTGGATAGGTTTATTTTGAAAAAGTGAAATCATTTCCTGTAAGGTATATCTGCGTTTTTAACGAAATTGTTTAACATCTCAATCATATTTTTAAGTAGAATGTCAGACATCAAACTGACTATCTTCGATCTTTCATTGCGAATTTTTTTCTTCATTCGAAGATCTCTGGATGATCATTCCCTCCATCATGTTCTTTTGCAAAGGTAATTTCTTTGAAGGTGTTCAATATCTTCCGCACAGGGTGTTCAATATCTTCCGCTTGTTTTAATCATTAGCTGAAACAGGCAAAAATTATACCTGATATGTTTACATGAACCTTAATACAACATCAAAATGAAGAAACCAGAAAACAGACTCTCTCTATATTTACTAACTGGCTTTCCTATCTTCTGTTTTAATTTTTAATATCCAAGTCTTGCATATATTTATGTTTTTTTTTTTTCACCAAATATATGCACCACGAAAACCTGATATTTTCTTTTTTTTCAGGAAATATATGAAATGTTAAATAGTAGGGATCCCTTTTTAATTCTTTAACACCCAAGTGCACTGTCAAGAGACATGAACTTAGAGGCTCATATTACTGATAGAAAAAAATAAAGAACAAATAACTAAAGCCATGTATTCCTATGTTTTCGAGGTCGCTCTTTCGAATAGAATCGTTAAAATTTGCAAAAAAAATTGGTGTAACCTTCAATTTTAAACAAGAACTATTAAGAAACGCTATTTTTTCAATTATTTTGCCTCAAACTTTGTAAACTAGGGGTTTTCGGGGTCGCTAATCACGATCCCGATGTCACAATTTCAAAATTCAGGATGGTAGATGGCGACCATTTTGAAGCAAATTTCGAAATCTTGAATTTTGAAATTCTGACATCGGGATCGTGATTAGCGACCCCAAAAACCCCCAAGTTAACAAAGTTTGAGGCAAAATAATCGAAAAAGTTGAAATTTGATTCGAGATGGTGGCCATATTGGATCCGCCATCTTGAATTTTGAAATTCTAACATCAGAGTCATGATCAGCGACCCCAAAAACCCCTGAAGTACTAATAATTTTTCAAAATTCTTTTGCGTCAATGATCCCGCAAACGAGAAATATCACCCTTTGAATTTTGCCATATCTAGTTAGTTTAACCTCAAAAATGAGAAAATTAAATTGTTCTCATTGCGTTTCCTTCAAGTACACGTCTTTTAATCGTTTTTGTTACAAATTGAAGGTTACATCAATTTTTTTACAAATTTTAACGATTCCATTCGACAGAGTGACCCCGAAAACATAAGAATATATGGTTTTAGTAATTTTTTCTTTATTTTTTCTATCAGTAATATGAGCCTCTAAGTTCATGTCTCTTGACAGTGCACTTGGGCGTTAAAGGGTTAATCCAGGATGAACAGCGAGGGACACAACAATACTGATTCACTATAAAAGAAGTATTTTAATTCTTAATGAAACAACACACACATAGAAACCGACAGACGTTTCAATAAACAATGGCACAGTAATTAGTTTGTTGAGCGACCACCGCTTGCACCGCGATGGCGCAACGCTTATATTGAATTCAACTTGCAAAAAAGTTATTTTTTGCTTTTTGGTAAGAAGTGTGCGAGTTTGGCCCCGCTGTTGGCCGGCCCTGCGCAAGAGAGTAGCGGGGAGCGAATAGCTGTGTCGTTTACATAGGTAATTAAAGCCGGGTCGTAATTTCGCGTGGATGATGCCAGATGACGCTGACGCGAGGAGAGAAGTCAGCGGGGAGGCCGATCTATTCGCATGGATCCCCGCGTCGTCGCTGGTGCTGTGCCAAGGGCGTCGACGTTAAGCCAGCAGACAATGTAGTTCTTCTATGCATGCCGAGGAAGTAAAGCTAATTAGTTAATTAGGCTGCGAGGCGTTCGCCAACAAAAGATCTTTTTAGCGTTGCGATGGCCCGAAACTAAAATTATAATGGCGCCGGTTCAGCTGTTCGTTGCGGTTTTTCTCACTAGAACATTATCTTATTGTGTAGAATTCATGGACTGACAATGTCTGATAGATTTTCAGAATAAGATTAGTACGTAAAATTAGTCGGATGTGTAGTCTTAAAAAATTAAATAAAACGAAATTGTACTTTTTTATTTACGTATGAAACAAATAGACAGTTTTAAGAGAAATTCAGTAGGTTGGGGGAATTTTCGAAATGATGGGATCCACCAGATGGGATCCATCAGATTTTAGGGGCTTATTACTAGACCCACATGGAAGGCTAGAATTGCAAAAAAACTTCAAACGAAACGTGGGTGAATCAGTTTGGGCCACTATGTAGGAACAAATGCAATGCGATGAATTAATGAAGATGCGTTTTTGCAGTACAAAGATTTTTCGTAATTTACGTCCAATTTCCCCTAACAAAAACAACGTTACGTACTACAAAAAAACAACGCGGCCGGCCGCTGATTGGCTGGGCGAGAGAACAATTAAAAAAAAACTACGTTTACTTTGCTACGTTTTTACAGGTTTTATACCTTGAATTTTTAGTTTAATTATTGTTTAAGGAAACGTTTATGTGTCTAAATAAGCAAAATGGAACGTGCCCTAACTGGCAAAGTGTTCTTACTACCATAATACTTGGTGAAAGTGGATGCAGCGCATTTAGAAATGCAGCGCATTTCTAAATGTGCATGCAGCGCATTTTTAATGAGAGATACTCCGATGGCCCTATATCGAGGACTTATTTGAGGGAGCTTCTTCATAAGTTTGAAACAACAGGTAGGTTTAATGATGCCAAACGATGTGGTGGATCAAAAATTTCTGATGAAAAAAGTTGACATAGTTGCAGAAATAGTAGTAAACCCTACTTCATCCAAGGTCCAAGTTGCATCTACCTGTGTACACAGGGTATGGCAACAAATTTTACTAATACAAATTAAATATGGTATGGCATCAACTTTTAGAAGACGACCCCGACCGAAGAATGGAAGTATGTGAAAATATGTCCACAGACAGACAAACAATTTGTTTTAGTGACTTAAGTACTTTCTACCTCAGTGGAAATGTTAACGATCCAAATGTGAAGTATTAGAGTGACACAAATCCTCACGTTTCGTGAAAAACATACACAGTTTGCACAAAGTAAATGTCTTGTGTCTGGAGATGTTACAAACCGCAATTGAGCTGTTAATTCTAGACATTCTGAAAGACAATCCAGATGAATTTGGAAAATGGTTGGAAATAACGTTACAACAAAATGGTGCTCCTGCACACTATTATGTTGCAGTAAGACGTTATCTGGAATATCCTGGTAGATGGATCGAACGACGAGGTCCAATAGAATGGCCCGTTCGGTCACCTGACCTCACACCTTTACATTTTTTCTGTCGAAGTTATCTTTCCATCATCTTAAATCTAAGGTTTCTACACCAACCATGTAACTAATAATTTAAAATTAGCAATTTCAATAACGGCTCGCACAACACAACGAATGTGCAGCAAAGTGTTGTGCGCTTGCAATAACATATCATTCATAACATCACATCGCAATAAAACCAGTTTAGAGTCGCGCTGCGTCGTTGCGCTGCGGCATTTCGTCTGTATACTGTAGATACATACCTAGTGTTTCGTTACGCGTTTTGGTATCATTGAGATTTAGAGTGATTGGACAACGTAAGGTCGGATTGAATATGCTAGAAGAATGCAAAAATAGACAAGATCTATTTCAAACATAGATTGAGAGTGATTCTAACTTTTATGGGGATTTACGTATATTATGGGAAATGACCTATTTTGTACTTTTGTCGAAGAACTATAAATTCTTATTAGAACTAATAATAAGTTATTAGAACTCGAAGAGGCATGGCAGTTCACATGTCTTGTTACTATATATTTGTCTGGAGAATTTATAGTTCTTCCACTAAAAGTACAAAATGTGTATTTTCCCCTAATACGTAAATACCCATAAAAGTCACGCTCCTTTTCTTCTTCTTCTTCTTTTTGGCATGTTCAATCCACCGTTACGTTGTCGAAGCACTCTAAATCACAATGACACTGATACGCATAACGAAACACTCGATATATACCTACGGTAGACGAAATGCCACAGCGTGGATATTCTAGACGGAGAGTGATTCTAAACTGGTTTTATTGCGATGTGGTATTATGAATGATATGGTATTGCAAGCGCACAACACTATCCATTTCGGGCCTCTCATATGTCAGACGCGGACAGTTATGTGCGAGCAGCTATTTAAATTGCTTATTTTAAATTATTAATTACATGGTTTGTATATTACTATTTCACATAGAATTCCGTGTTCCCTCTGATGTGGTCCTGTTACGCTCTGTAACTTAGAGTCTCTAATGATACCTAGTTCATCGTCAACGTATCATCATTCACATTGACATCACAGTAGAAATATATCCGCATTAATCTATTTTAAAACTAAGTCATTAGAACGCAGAAACAAAACGAAACAACGTAAAAACGGCATCGGGAATTATTTACTAAAATTAACACAATAAAGCCTGCGCCGCAACAGAGCAATAACCGTTCCGGGTAGTAGGATAGCAGCTACGCAAATTCCAGTAATTCTATTGTTGCGCACCCTTAGTTGACTTTAATTCGTGGAGACCGCGGCCCGGGATAGACGCCACACAATGGATGGGAGAGGCCGGAGAAGAGTCCTCGAAGGAATGGAAGAATAATTCCTTTAATAATGCCGGATCTCAGCACGCGTAACTTTACCAGCTTTCGCCGTTCTCTCCGTCCATTATTTTACGGTTAACGAGTATATTTATGTAAAGTACATATTACAGTCAATTCTGTTTAAGGCGGCAATCGGCAAAGTATACAACGTTTACGCGACTCGATCTGATTATGGAAATTTCACTAAAGATCAACGAATTCAAAACGAAATCAAAAAAGTAAATCAGCATGCATTTGATCTTCGACTTGCTCATTCTTGCTTTTTTGGGTCTTGGAGAGCTTGAAGTGTGCCATTCCATGCTTTGGCGCTTGGTTTCTGGGTCATACTCAAACACCCAAGTCTCAACACTAAAGTTCGTGCAAGCGCGGAGTGTAACAGGACCGTAGTCAGTTAACGAATGAAAATATTAATATGTTTAAATAAATTATGTAGCAACATAGTACTATTTTTACCAAATAGTACGGTTAAGTCAAGGATGAAATACCTATATAAATTAAGATAACATGTAACAATGGCAACACTTACCCGACAAACGTCAGTGTGGAGACAAGTTTCCCATGGCAGGTTGGTGGTGGTGGTTTTCTAAGTGTTCTGGAGCGAAACGGCGACGTTTATCGCTTAATATTAACTTGTGTATGGAAAAGTTCAACGACTACTGGTGACAATGGACAGTATCAGAAATTGTTGAGGCATGAACTATATATTTTCTGGTAACTCCTGATATGTACCAACTAAAACTTAACATATGTTTTCCAAAATGAAATATCCTGGATTTTTTGAAACTATGATGCAACATAATTTCTGTGAACATATTAACATTTTTAATTCGTAAACTGACTACGGTCCTGTTACACTCCGCGCTCGCACGAACTCTACCCATCACCAGTAATGACACGTTCCATAAAATGGGGATCATTTTCAATCGATTCTGATGAACAGTGGTGTGAATCAAATTTAACTCTTCTCCGATCATTCTTGTCGTCAACCGATGATCTGAACGCACAAGATTCATATCCATATATCCAGAACGCATATATCCAGTTGCAAAAGCAACCAAATGAATTTAATAAAATCTCCATATTTTCCCTGAAACTTGCGTGCTCTCAAACGCGATCCGTGTAGATTTTCGTAAACTTCCATTTAATCTTAAACTGGATCGGTTTCCATAAAAGGAAGTTTAATAAATATTTCGATGGAAACAAAACCTAAAAATCCGAAGAAGAACGAACCCATCGCAATATGATAAATGCTCTCGCAGACCGTCTCTGTGCCGACTGATTAAAGTTCGGTATGAATTGTAAACAAGACGCGATTCGTTTCGGTTTACTTTTTGCGCGAACAACGAAAATACGCTTGAAATATAGCTGTGGAAATTCGCATTTAATCAAGAGGCGACTGATAGTGCGCAAATGCTGGGACGCTTTGAACTGCAGAAATGCAAAGCTATGTCTATAAATGGATTACGAGACATAAAGAGGCTTTGTGCTCTATAGAAACATTGTATATCTAGTTACTGACTGCAATATCGATATCAAACGTAAGAAATGACTGCTGTATGAATGGCTAAAGCTGCAAATAAAGCAAAAGTATAAAAGTATAGAAGGCGATTTATTCAAAAACCGCTACATAGAAACTCACTACTTCCACATCTAATTTTTCCATAATTATTTAGACTAAATCTCTAAAAGCATTAGTTCATATTTTTAAAAGTGTGAGATTTGAATATAACTGATGCCATTTATGACATATTTGACTTTTATGGCCTCTATGACCTTTATGACAAATGTTACTTTTATGATGTGTATAAACTTTGTGTCCTGCCTCTATGGTATTCATGACCTACATGACGTGTATGACGCACTGGACCTTTATGACCTGATGATCTGATTGAACTTTATGGTCAATATGATCTTTATGACTAATGTGACTTTTATAACCTACGTCATATACGAGGTGTGTAAATTAAGTAATGAGACTGGCGACGTAGCGTCCGATCTAGCAACACTGCGGAGACGAGAAAATGGAAGGGCGGTAGGTTAACATATAATGCACCCTCAGTACATGTTTGAACTTGTTAAAGTTATTTGTTTGTTCTTTGTGACTGTTTTCGTAAACCGTTTTTTCTAGTGCGTTTTGAAAATAAGTGACATTAATAATTAATGTCACTTATTCGTTGCTCAAAATTATTTTGAGCAACGGTGTGCTATCAGATTTTGCTTCAGACTTGGACACAGCGCAACGGATACTTTTGCAAAACTTCAACACGCCTACGGAGACAGTGTTTTTTCAAGAGCCCAGGTTTGTCGGTGGTTTAAGGCATTCTCAGAAAGAAGAGAGTCGATTGAAGATGAACCACGCAGCGGAAGGCCTTCATCTTCAAGGACCGATGAAAATGTCGATAGAATACGGGATCTTGTGCGTTCAGATCGTCGGTTGACAACAAGAATGATCGGAAAATCTGTAAAAGAATCTGTAAAAGTTATGGTAATTTGGATTGTTATTTCACCTCAGCATTTAGTTCTTGGGATATAACAATAGCTGTATTTTTAAGCAAAATGAAAATTTTCCAGCAATCACAAGAATAAAAAGTTTTTATAGTTTGTAATTGTGAAAAAAACTATTTCGAAAGTATTTTTCAAGTCGTTTCCAATCATTTTTAGTGGGGAACACGTTTTTTTTTTTTTAAATGTTTCACTCAATTTTTTTCATTTTTCATTTAAACTGGTAGTAAAAGTACCGGGTCTTAAAGTGTAAGAAATGAAGCGACGGGCGTAGAGCTGCAAATGTGGCAGGGTCTGAAACAAAGCCGAATGCACTTGTTCCGTTGTTCTCTTTCTTGTCTACTATCCACAATTTGACCGCCATTTTTATCCAAAGGTTATGCCATCTCAATTTTTAGTTTATTTTCTTGTTGAAAAAATTACTACCTCATTGAAACCCAACACATACTTTTTACTGTGACGCCACTGCCGTCTGCGAAGTTTAACGATACTTTTTAGCCTGAACACACGCTCTCTCTGAAACTTGATGATTGCTTTTCACCCCAGGTAACATCATTAATGATGAAAACTGAAACTTGAAGTAAATTATACAGTTCGCTGTGTGTGGGTATTACGTTTCTAATAGGGTAAAAAAAGGACCAGGCGTAGATAGGTACATATACATATATATGTATATACGCGGCTAGTCACGTAGAAGGAATTTCCCAATGCGTAACAACCTTTGCATGCCGATCATTCTTGATTACCAAATCCCTTTGTTTCTTTTTTTTTGCAGTGAGAATTGTTTTATATGTCTGAACTTGAAGTTTTTCTTTTTCGCTCGTTTTGTTTTTCGCTAGGAGCCAAAATATCAGGATTAATATCTGGAACTCTTATAATGGACTATTTGAAGGCCATATGGTCCCAAAGTGACGTTCTTTGAGATGATTTTTCAATCTCGGGAAGAGAAAAAAGTCACAAGGACTCAAGTCAGGCCAATAAGGAGGCTGACGAAGCACATTAATGTTCTTACTGGCTAAAAACTCTTTTACTGAAATGGCTGTGTGACAAGGCGCATTGTCGTGATGCAACATGCAATTGTTCTGTTCAGTTGTTCTTGATTGTGATGTTTGGTCTCACACGCATGACACTTTTTCGAAGTGTTTCAAGAACCTCTCTTTAATAATATTGATTTACTGTTTGGCCTGGAGGCACAAATTCTTTGATGACAATTACCTGGCTATCAAAAAAGCAAATCAGCATGCATTTGATCTTCGACTTGCTCATTCTTGCTTTTTTGGGTATTGGAGAGCTTGAAGTGTGCCATTCCATGCTTTGGCTCTTGGTTTCCGGGTCGTACTCAAACACCCAAGTCTCATCACCAGTTCCATAAAATGGGGATCATTTTCAAACGATTCCAAAAAAGTCGACACCTTTCTCTCCGGATGTTCCTCTCCTTTTGTTCTTGTGAAAGGTTTTTTGGAACGATTTTTGCGCAGATTTTTCTCATTCAACATTCGTTAGTCAAAATCTGATGACCAGTGGTGTGATTCAAATTTTACTCTTCGCCGATCATGCTTGCCGTCAACCGACGATCTACACGCACAAGATCCCGTATTCTCTCGACATTTCCATCGGTTCTAGAGGATGAAGGCCTTCCGTTGCGTGGTTCATCTTCAATCGACTCTCTTCCTCCTTCTGAGAATGCCTTAAGCCTGGGCTCTTGAAAAAAACACTGTCTTCGTAGGCGTGTTGAAGTTTTGTAAAAGTATCCGTTGCGCTGTGTCCAAGTCTGAAGCAAACCCTGATAGCACACCGTTGCTTAAAATTAATGTCACTCATTTTTAAAACGCACTAGAAAAAAAAACGGTTTACGAAAACATTCACAAAGAACAAACAAATGATTGTAACAAGTTCAAACTTGTACTGAAGGTGCATTAAATGTTAACCTACCGCCCTTCCAAGTCCCGTCTCCGCATTATTGCTAGATCGGGCGCTACGTTGCCAGTCTCATTACTTAATTTACACACGTCGTATTTGAAAATGATATGCCTCTGTACGATACTGCAACATGCCCCATAGAAAACGATATTTTATTTAAGGCATTTATCGTCATTGTAACCAGAACAATAGAGCAGCATATAAACTAGAACTGACTTTAAAACGGGAATAGAGAAATTCACCCTACCAGCGAAACACGAATCCTTTTCGAATATAATTCACGTATCGGGCTATAACTTGAATTAAACGGTTGTTCAATCCGCTCGTAGAGAATCGTAAAATTAATTTATAATTTCATAATGGTAAACCGTTATTGCTATATAAATTAGCCGTGTGTAGACGAAAGACTCACATATGTACGGTTAATGAAGGGCCGTTTGAATGGCCCCTATTGACGCGGAGCGCTGACGGATTGACCTATAAATTATTGACCGGTTTCTGTGCCCAAACTGGCATTTCTAATCGTCCCAAATTAATCGCCAGATGTTTTATTACCCATTGTTCCGTATGGCGTATTGAATATTGCTCATGGCGAGTGAAATAGCCATTTGTTGATAACACTGGCCGACAAATTAAAAAATGTGGTGTCTTTTCGATAGGACCTTTCAATTCCCATGTATTTTTGCATGCTGAAACTGAATTTGATATTAAGAAACACGTCCACCGCGTATATTTTTCATAAAAGACGATTTTGAGTGAAAAAAGGGATTATTCTACCTACGAGCCCGAACAACTGTATGTTCGGACAAACGCATTTTTCTCGTATTAGACTGTTTTTATGTATGATGAGGCAAAAATAGACTAATGCAGCTGACAATACATAAGAACTTAAAGAGTTTAAAAATATATTTTAATTAATGTTTTCAAAAAACGAAATTAACATTGTCACAACTTAACAAAACGAATAAAATGTAACAGAATAACTGGCAACTAAATATTCGAAAAAAAATATTTTAAGTATTAGCAAGGCGTTACATCACCTTTTGCATTAATGACGGCCCAAATACTTGCAGGCGTTGTTTCAACCAAGCCTCGACAGAGTTCTGGTGAAAATGTGTCCCAAATTTCGCCGATTTTTTCCTTTAAAGTAGAGACCGTTCTTTGAGGATCATCTCTCAAAACTCTTTTTATCTTATGCCACCGTGTTTCAATGACATTTAGGTCGGGGCTGTTTGATGGCCATGATAGGACTTTAATATGCTATTCCCCGAACCACTTTTTCATCTTTTTTTGCAGTATGGGAAGCTGCGCCGTCTTGTTGGACTATAAAATTATTGTCTGGGTACATATCCTGAATAGTCGGTAATAAACTATTCGTAAGTATTTGTATATATTTGTTAGCGTTGACGGTATTCTCTATGACCTCATACTGTCCCAAACCTTTAGCGGGCATACATCCCCAAATCATGACACCCTTCGGGAATTTTACGATTCGTTTAAGGCAGTCCTTATGAAAGGTTTCACTTTTTGTTCTTATTACTCTTTTTCGCCTACGCCTACGCAGACATCAAATTTGGACTCGTCACTGAAAATTAGTTTTGACCAGTCTTCCGTAGTCCACGATACCTTCGATTTGGCCCAATTCAGTCGTTTTTTTTTGTGCCTCAGTTAATAAAAGCTTTTCTTTAGCCTACGATCATTTACCAAAATTGAAAAATTAAAAATTTGAAAAATAAATACCTTATAAAAACTGAACCCAGACTGATGAATGTATTTTCTGCAACATTCGCGGGATAGCCTTTCTCCTGTTTCAGAGTTCCATTGCGCTGTTATATCCCTGAAGGTGTTCCGTCGACTTTTTTTGCAAATTTTCACCAACAATATTTGACTACTTTCAGTAACAAATCTGGGTCTTACTGGACTTTTACCTTTTACATCCAAATTTCCAGTCTCGTGGTAATGCTTTAATATGTCCCCAACAGTTGACTTTGCAAAGTACAATTCTTCCGCAATTTCGCGGATTTTTTGCCACTGCAGTATTTTTTTACAATTTTTGATCAGTCGCACGTCCACGGCTCATTTTTTTTAAATAACGAATATTCGCAACAACTACCAGAAATCACTTGTGACTGACAAATCTAATTGTGAAATTAATGATTACCGCGGCAAAAACAAATTTTTATTTAATTTTTAGGCCAGGTTTCACAACATGACCAGGCTGACAACATTTGGTTGTCAGCATTTTTTTAGCAGATTTTTATATTTTTGGCCATAAATTCATTCTATTCATTACAAATTCATAACATTGGCCATACATTCATAACAAATCCAAGCCATAATAATAATTTTCAGCATAAAATTATCTTGCAAATGTATGTAATTTTATATATTTTAGGTTTTTAAAGCGTAGTTGTAAATTTTTGCATGGCAGTGAATATTTTTTTTTTTGAAAAAATGCGTTTGTCCGATCATATAATTGTTAGGGCTCGTATATCCACTGGAGACGATTCTGGGACATGGTGGTAGGGTAATAGTAATGCGTCATGCAAATTAAGTTTTAAGTTTTAAGTTTTTAAAAAAGTAAAAAATTAAGTTTTTTCCATTGTTTTTTTTTTTTTTTTTGATGCGTTGAAGCCAAATTTAATAAAAGAAAATGTACCTGAGTCACAGATGCAGAGGAAAATGGACTACGAGTGGCAAAAATCACGTTTCGTGTCATTTCTGTCAATCTGTCTGTCTGTTTTAATTTTAATTTTCAATCAATTTTTTCAAGATTAAGCCCCGAGACCGCAACAATGTGGCCACAATCCTCGGGGTTGCAGGTCAAGACACTGGAAGAAAATCTTTTGTTTACTCATACCATTCACAGTCCCTTGTCCCTTGGATATAAGAATTTATAAGGAATAATAGGTCAGATGTAAAATACGGAAACATTCTATTTTTCTTTATAGGCAGTGCAGTAATAATGGTATATAATCGTCAACTTTAAGACTGTTAAGCGATCTACTATACTTCGGAATCCTGACAGATATACGTTCTAACTTGAATATATTTCTTGCTGCGGAATACAATGCCACCAAAGAATGTTTAATAAAATAAATTTTGTTAATAAATGTGTTAAAAAATTTGTTTAATCTGTCACATTTTTCCCGATAAATGCAAAATTTTGAACTTAACTCAAATTAACACACATTATTTTTCAATTATCTGATTTTTTTACAATAATTTTACCTATAATACAGGTAAAATTCGATATTTTTCGCAATAAACAATTTACTTTTATATAAATAATGATAATTTTGCGGTCAAAGTAAAAAAATCTAAAAAATTACTATAAATTCAAATTCAACCTTGAATAACTTTTAAACAATTGAATTTATAGAAAAAATCATAAGAGAGATTTTTTGTAGAACGTTCAATTTCCTACAAAAGTATGTGTCTCTCATCGCTGTATATTTACTTGCTCAGGAGAAAAAAATTAACTGTAAAACGTGCCGAAACCCCATGTTATTTAAATAGGAAATGTATCGTCTTTGTGGCAGGATTTAATATGAATATTAAGGGCTTATATGGGTCTGATAATTTTTTTAGCTCATAAACTAAACATTTAGGGGGCGCTGCAAAAAAAAAAAGTTGGTAAATAACGGCCACCCTAATGTACATACATTATTAACACATTTTTACTACTGTCTTTTTGATCTCTCATACTCATACATCAACTTCCGTCAATAACATGACACGAGACACTGCGTTACAGCACAAGTTCGGAACCCCAGTCATGGATCACTTTCAGGTTAATTGAGAATGCAAACATTAAATAATCAAACATGTCTAATGCCAAAGTCGTCATTTACTTAGTAATTTGTGTCAAATACCGTAATACAAATATCAAAAACAAACTTTTTAAAAGCTTCTAAATAAACCAGACCCAGCTAAAGCAAATGGTGATGTACTACTGCAGGGGTATTCCCTTATACTATCCCCCATCAGCATTATCTAATATTCCGTTTGTTACGCGCAGTCTGGGATTTGAAAATGCGTGGATTATACGGATTGACGAAGGACTAACGCTCGCGTGCGTGTCTACAAGTGGAAAGCTCCCCTTGAGCTCGGTCCCTTACCTGCTCAGTTGACGTTTTGACGGTTTGTACACTTAGAACACGGTGTGGTTGAGACAAGATCCATCATCAGACCTACGATATCGATCACTTACAGGAGAATTCTGAAGGGGGAAATTTAAAAAATCCCTGCTTGAGCTATTAGGCTGCTATTAGAGATTTGTCAAATGTTATAGAAAATGTACCTAAGTATACTTATGAGTCAGAACAAAACAGCAGAACAAGAAATTATTTTCCACTTATAAAATCAATATTTTCCAATTATTATGAAATAAATACTTTTTTTAACAACTACAGTTGTTTGAAAACTGTTTTCAGTTATAATCGCAATTATAGTCTATCTAAAAAAAGTGAGCAAAAATACAGTAGAACCCCGATTATCCGTGCGCGGGTTATCCGGGCTTATTATAAGATTTATCGAAATAGCGTTACCGTAAATTACTCGACGGAAACGATAGACGAATTTTTACAAAGACCAAAGTGACAGACTTTTATTCAAAAGCATAGCTATTTAAAATACATATCCAAGTGCACTGTCAAGAGTCATGAACTTAGAGGCTCATATTACTGATAGAAAAAATAAAGAAAAAATAACTAAAACCAAGTATTCATATGTTTTTGAGGTCGCTCTTTCGAAAGAAATCGTTAAAATTTGCAAAAAATTGATGTAACCTTCAATGTTTAACAAAAAATATTACAAAATGCGATTTTTTCAAGATTCTTTTTTTTAAATCGCAATTTCAGCTATGTTATCGTCCTTTATACCACTCAAAAACAAATACAAACGTGCACTCGAGATGTGTACTTGAAGGAAACGCAATGAGAACAATTAAAATTTCTCATTTTTGAGGTTAAAATAACTAGATATGGCCAAATTCAAAGCGTGATATTTCTCGTTTTTTACCAGTTGCGGGATCATTGACGCAAAAGAAGAATTTTGAAAAATTAGTCCTTTCGGGGTTTTTGGAGTCGCTGATCACGATCCTGGTATCACAATTTCAAAATTCAAGATGGCGGATCCAATATGGCCACCATCCCGAATCAAATTTCAAATTTTTTTGATTATTTTGCCTCAAACTTTGTAAACTAGGGGTTTTTGGGGTTGCTAATCACGATCCCGATGTCAGAATTTCAAAATTCAGGATGGTAGATATGACATGGCGACCATTTTGAAGCAAATTTCGAAATCCTGAATTTTGAAATTGTCATCGGGACCTATTGAAAATGATCCCCATTTTATGGAACGTGTGGAAAGCATGGAATAGCACAATTACTGCTCTCCAAAACCCAGAAAAGTAAGAATGAGCACGTCGAAGATCAAATGCATGCTGATTTGCTTTTTTTGATAACCATGGAATTGTCCACAAAGAGTTTGTGCCTCCATGCCAAACAGTAATTCAACACTTTTACAGAGAAGTTCTTGAAAAACCGAAAAAGGGCAATGCGTGTCAGATCAAACATAAAGAACAACTGGATGTTGCATCACGACAATGCGCCTTGTCACACAACCATTTCAGTAAATGAGTTTTTAGCCAGTGAAAACATTCCTGTGGCTCCTCGGCCTCCTTTTTCGCCTGACTTGAGTCCTTGTGAACCATAGAAAACATTCGAACGGCCGTAACCAACCAGCTGAACGCTATTCTAGTATATGAGTATAGTCCTTCTAATTTTAATTGAATATTATAAATACGCCTGGGGAACAAAAAAAGCGGTGCAACTTTATGATTCCATGGGCGTGCATATATCTTTTATAAATTCGAAAATTGTGAAATATTTTTTTTCATTCAAATCAATATAGGAGATTAAAATTAGCCTGCATACAAAACTCTTAATATTTGTAATATAATTTGCTGTAAATAATGCTCATTTAGACAGACAATCTCAAAAAATTGTCTGTGTTAATAAACCTAGCTGAAATACACGTCACTGACGTCTTAAACAAGTTGAGTGCCTAAAGTCGTAAATCATTTTAACGACGTCGTAAAAATTTTATGGCACAGTGGACCGAAGAAGTATTAGCAATGTATTAAATGCAAAGTAGTCTAATAATCTCTTTGACCGGTGTTACCGCCAGTGGTTTTACTCTGTGCGGCCAGCCGCCTGAGCCGCCGTTGCCGGCTCTTCAAAATTTTCTTAAGTATAGTAATATACATAAAGTTGTTGGAATTTATAATTATTTTTTAAGTTTATATTTAAGTTTTAAGTTACTACCATTGTCTAAGGTTATAGATGGGGTATCTATGTGAAATATATACTGATTCATGTTGTTTTTTTTCAACACGTCTGCTAAACTTGAAATGGCATGATATAAAATTTTGTTTTTCGGTTCTATGAGACAAGTTAGGTATTTCATAAAAAAATATAAATCAATTCTAATGTTTTCGAGCCATTTAGTTAAATGAAAAGTTGTTTTGCGGCGTATCTGTTTGGCAAACATTATTCTGGACTAACAAATAATTTCATATTTCCATTCGATGCTCCCATTTCCACCAGTCTGACAGTTGTTTTGATCGCATTGAAAATCTGCATATCACTAATACTATTCTGCCGTTGCCTGTCGGCCATCGACTGACTAGCTGAATGCAGCAGAGCTGATACGAGGTGAATGATTGAACAAAACGCAACAACTGTCCAATTTAAAATTATCTAATATTCTGGTGTATCTCTGTTATCGTTTATTCATATTTAAATATTGTTTAATGACGACTGTCAAAATATTACAAAGTAAAATTCAATTGTTTAGTGGAATTGTCACTGAAAGTTTGTTATAGTTTGGTTTATTTAATAATAATAGAACAATATTGTACTTGAATGTTCTGTTGTAATTATATTCGAAATATCAATATAATTTATCTTGAATGAAACCATAAAAATGTAAAGAATTACAATTTTACATGCAAAGGTCCATCTCTCCTTCACTGTATGGGTAGTAGGACCATTACAATGATTGGTCTTCTTAGTGAAACCAACTGTCACGCATTGTGGTCAGTCTTCCTTTTTTTTGTTGATATCAATATTTGAATCCATGTACTTTCAGCTTCAAAAGACAGACATTAAACCATTTAAAACTATTTTATTGTATTCTGATAACGAGGGTTCCTTTCAAAACATGTTTTGTGTTCTAGTTTTGTTGCTTTATCTTTTCCTTCAACCAATTTTAATTTCTAGAAGATACATGTATACTTACCCCTCTGTTGGATTTGTGAAGCTTCTATATTTGATGGTTATGAAGTGCTCCTATTATTTTTTATTTCTCCTGGAGGGGGAATTGCTCTTTGAATATTGACCTATTGACAAAATTCGATTATGTACATTACTATAAAATGTATTGCAATTCATCGACTTCTACGAATCAAATCGAATTGTTTTAAATAATATTACGATCTTGTGAGGCTTTGTTAAGATTTTTGCTATATCTGAACAAATGTGTGATGGGAAATAACTTGTATGATGGGAAATTTTTCAAAAAAAAAAAAACTTGGCTAACGTTTTTATCATTTCATTCACCTCACATGCCGTCTATTTTTGACGATATGTTTTAGAAACACCCTGTATATTGTCTCTCTATTTTATATTCTTGAAAGTATTTACTAACAATATTTTTACAGCTATGTACATATTAACAGCAGCTTTCTCCTTGTATAAAAACCCGTGGGCTGCTACTGACTGCAACATCAGTATATATATATCACTTTGACCCTCGTCACCTTCAGTTTCCGAGCTAACACGAAAACTTTCCTCGGAGATATACTCAACAAATGAATGTAAAGATTCCCGCTGCTTTCGACGACTCATGCCGCCAGAACTCTTTTCAACTTGTTTGCTAACTTTATGCACCGCGCCTTTTCTTTTTTTCTTCTTCTTTCATTTTTTCCCAGTGCCTCTCCGCGAACACCTAATGAGTGGGCAAAAAAGGAGAAACTTCGGAGGGGTCCATAGTAAAAGGTTGTCGGCGGGCGTTTTTTCGTCGACAGAAGTTAGTTCACTCGTTATAACTGAAATCTCACGACGGGCGCTTTTTTGCACTTTCTACAAGTTTTAATTGGATTATACTGTGTTGAAACCAGCGTTTGTTTTACGTGACATCACATACTTATAGGCTATTATTGCTCTGGGACGCTCTTCCTCTCTTTGTCTGTTGGTATTAGTTTCCTACTGCAAAATGCATGTATGTATAATAGGGTGATTCGTTTAGAACGACTATTTTTGTTTTTTTCGCTCCCACAGCAAAATATTGTTCTACATACCGAAAAAAAAAATTCTTTGAAAATTTGAGCCCTTAATTTTACTTCTAAGTACTTTCTTTTTAATTCTAAAGATTTCCTATTTAAAATACATAGAAAATATGAGATTTTTTTTAAAGGGTAATTAGTTCCACTTTAAAAGTACTTACAGCATTTTTACCTTTGTTTAAGGTAAAAGGTTGTTTAAAAGGTTGTTGCAAAAGATTGTTTAAAATTATAAAAAATTGTTACTTGGGTTTTTTTTTATTTCTGATCTCACTTCTGATCCCAGAATTTTGCGATTAAAAAAAAACAAGATAGCGCTTGCAATATGGCGGCTATAATATATTTTTTAAATGAAATGTACATGCGCAAACTGTTAAAAATTGTTACTTAGAACTTCAAAAGTCTAAATTATGTAATATCGTAATCCAAAATGGCGAATCTAATATGGCGGCTATAATATTTTTTAATTGACATGTATATGTGTAAATTGTTAAAAATTGTTACTTAGGGATTTTAGAGATTGCTGATCTTGAATCTGAAGTCCAAATTACATAATATCGAAATCTAACATGGCGGATCCAATATGATGTCCGTTACCAATTTATTTAATTACCAATATATTTACATGAAAGCGCTATTTTACGATAGTTTTATAGCTCCCAATAAGCCATCATTCATTATCCAAAACATAAAGAGTCATCAGGTAAAATTATATTCTCGATCAGAAACCCTAAGAAGTCCTAAGTAACAATTTTTAACAGTTTGCGCATGTACATTTCATTTAAAATAATATTATAACCGCCATATTGGGTCGGCTATCTTGGTTTTTTGAATCGCAAAATTCTGGGATCAGAGATGTGATTAGAAACCGAAAAAAAAACCCGAGTAACAATGTTTTATAATTTTAAACAATCTTTTGATAAAATTTTAATTCACTTACAAACTTTATGTCCGCCATATTGGATTAGCCATCTTTAATTTTGAAATTTCAAAATTCGGGCTCGATAGAATGAAAAGCAATTTTATAACGAATAGTTTAAAAATAAATTAAGTTTCATTAATTCCAGGCTTGGGAATTATCGTTTGTCCAAAAATGAGCTATTTGCCCCACTGTGCGTCGTGACTCACGTCAAAATTCGTCTTCGGTGAAGGTTCCCAAAAAGCCAGTGATATTTTTCTTTGTAGAAAGAATAACAGTTTTAAGTTTTATACCTCCTTGAAAAAACGTCACATTTGTAAATTGATTTTTTTCTCCTTCTGGGAGACGTCCTTTTCGCCGGATTGCACTGCAGTCCCTTGGGCTTATTGTGCGCAACCTCCCATTCTTCTCACACCACCCATTCCAGTAGCCGGGTCCCGTGTACAAGCTTGTATAGCTTCCCTGCCGGCTGGGTGCTGTAATCTTCTGGACAAAGTTTGGGATGTCCATATATGGCCTGCTTTTTGCGATCTAAGGTCTCGCAATCACACAGTGTGCTGTTTCCGTTTCCCTGTTGCAGAGTCTGCATTTTAGTTCCAGTTGTACAGCCCCATTCTGTGTAGGTGTCCTTTGAGGGCGCAGTGTCCTGTTAGGAGGCCTACAACAGCTCTTATCTGAATCCGATTCATTTTTAATAGTTCATCAGTTCTTTCCTCAGATGTTCCTTTAATAAACATTTTTCCGTGTCTTTGCCTCGATATAGAGTTCCTGTATCCATTTTGTCGATTTCTGACCCATTCTCCTATTTGACCCCTTACTATACTCTTTGGTACTTCAAGGGCCGGTTCTGGGCCAGTAAATGGAGTAGACGATCCTTTTCTCGCTAACTCGTCTGCTTTTTCGTTGCCTTCGATTCCTGTATGTCCTGGTACCCATACCAAAGTTACTTTGTTGTGGTCTGCCAGTCGTGTCAGTTCTCTTTGACATTCCCATACCAGCCTTGACGTCGCCTTTGGGTTTGTAATTGCATTTAGGGCAGCCTGGCTGTCCGATAGTATATCGATCCTCTTATTTGTGTAAGACCGCGTTATATTTTATTTAGCACAGTGCAGTATTGCATATACCTCCGCCTGAAATACGAAGGCATATTTTCCAAGTGGAATGTTGTACTGTAGTTTTTCCGTTTCGTTGTAAATGCCAGCACCAGTTCCCTGCTGAGTCTTTGACCCGTCTGTGTACCAGGTTACTCTCTCAGTTCTGTTCCTGTTGCTGTTTCCTTTCCATTTCTCTCGGTCAATTATTTCCATCCCGAAGTTTTTGTTGTGTGTGAATTCAGGAGTCATGTGGTCTTTCCTCATCTCTAAGATGTTTCCACCCACCAGACTTTTGATTCTGTTGTGCCCCAAGTCTTCGTAGATACCACTTGGTAATTCAGATCATTCAGAAAAATCCCATTCTTTCCTCCCCCATAATCACGAATTGAATTTGTAAATTGATGCACCATTAAGTTTTTTACATAAGACGTTCGTCGCTTAAAAACTTCGTGTGAACATTATTTCATCTCCAAGGAGCAATACATTTCGAAAACGTTCTTGCGTAGTTCAAACCGTTTCAGTATTATTTGTCTATTGTGGATGATTTATTATCTCTCTCTTTTACATACAGACCATAAAAATGTGATATTTCGTGGCGGACTAAACACTTCCCCTTTCGCCGCCCCATAAAAGTATCATTAGAGCCCGGAGCCCAACAATAATCCTCTGCGGGAATAACGTTTAGCACGAGCGCTGTAAATTTCGCCCTCCATAGAGAGGCCCTGGCGCTACCGCAGGAGAAAATAAAAGATATCTCTTCGGCAGCGGTGCCCCGCAACGCTACGCCGAATAATGCTGCTCTCAGCAGGACCCCAGAATACTTAGATATTCATATATCACGTAATTTTATCGCGCGAGATACGGCCGTTTATTGTGTATATCCCTTATTCCGTGCAGCGTGTATTCTATGCGGTATTTCCGCCGTATCGAATTCGGTCATATGACACCGGAGAAAATATTACCGCAAAAAAAGCCACTCTTCGCACGTTGCCTAGAAAAAGTAAATGTTTGTAAAAAGTAGATAACTGCATTCCCTGGACGGAAGTTGCCGCTTGGAAGCCTAGTATCGATCGTTTTTCGGTCTACGAGCAGCGGCGTAGGGCGGACGGTCTTCATAAATCGTCCAATTAAGTACAATTATGCACAGAAAAGGGAGTTATTTGAACTTTGGTTGGTTGACGACAAAAAACCGTGAAATTTGAAATGAGAAAAAAAAATGTAAACACAATAATGCGATTGTATTCAAAAATTTCGATTGTCACAGAATTCAGCAAAGAGGAAATCGCCCTCCCTCAGCAGCACACCTGAGACAAGAGTTCTTCTTTGTACAAACCAGTGAAAAACACTTCTTTCAAATGGCGTATCATAAGTACCGGTGCACTTTATTGTGTCAATCCGTCCACTCAATTTTCGTCTTTTTTTCAGTTTTTTCAAGTAAAAAAAATAGTAAAGTAAATTTAATTAGTAATTAAAAAGTAAATTTCTTTTTTTCCAAGAATTTCTGCCACTGACGATTTACAAATATTGTAGATCTTACATAGATCAACATTTTTAACACCATTTTTTGCGTGATTTATCAAATCCAGCTTTTGCTCCAAGGTTAGCCTCTTAGCAGGCTCTTTTCTCTGCAAATAAACAGTAAAATAATGTTTGTTTTGTATCACGGTAATTTTTCATTTCGGTTTGAAATTATTATAGGTTACGTCAAAAAAATGTGCAATAAAACAAACCTTTACTTTGACTTACAAAATAATTATCTGCATCACTCTCTCCTTTGCACCTGACATTTTTTTTGTTTAGAAAAACGTTCTTTTTATTAACATGTACACATGTATGTATGTATTACATTTGCATAAAAACCTCGAAAAACAAAGAAAAGTACCAGAATGAGCCAGAAAAACCCTTTGCGCATGCGCCAACAGTTCGGTAATCCCGATGTGACGAGAGTTCGGAAATGTGGAAGTCTGCGGAACGTAAAATTTCGGAAATGTGGATGTTGAGTGTATTTTCTTCAAATTGTCCTTTGACACTAAAATGTTTACTACATTTAAAGAAACTCTTCTTAGTACAGTGTCCATTCACCGCCACAAAAAAAAAATTGTCTGAAATGTACATACGATTTATGATTTCCGATGAATCCGGTGTCAGAATTGCTACATCACCCTTCAATCTTCAGCAAAATGCTGAAGAATCTTCAGGAAAATTGAAGTCATCACTTTGCTGAAGACTAAAAATAGATGGTGCAATTCTGATACCGGATCCGTGTTTAGTGTACAAAAATACTTCGGAAACTATATATCACACAAAAAGTACAGCCCATTAGGGAAAATTCTTCATTTTTCTGAAGATCGTCAGCATTTTGCTGGATACTGAAGGTTGATGGAGCTATTCTGACACCGGATTCGTGTTCCTCGGGAAAAAATACTCCGGAAACCATATATCGCGTGTACATTTCAGACAACTTTTTTTGTGTGGCAAAAACAATGTAAATTCAAAATTGGATATTATTAAATCTATTGTGATTGCCATAGCCGGTAATTTTTTTTCACTTCCGAATCTTAAATGGTACTTGTTTTGATCCTTAATATCATTCTGAACACAATGATATATGATATGTAATTTACCAATTTTTGACACATCGTGTCATTATCAAAGTAATTATCAAAGTATTAGTAAAAAAAACACTATTTGAATAATATTATGAGCCATACTGTTTCCATTTGAAAAAAAAAACACATTTGCTCCACATTTAAACGCTTAAAAAATAAAAACTGTCAACAAATACAAAATTAAACAATTTTTCTACGCCTACTTGATTCAACCTGAAATGTTTTAATTAGCTCTAGGCATCCTAGATCAAAATATGTAAGTACAAACAAAGTTATGGGGGTTAGTTAAACCTGTCACAAAGGTTGGTTGTGTGTCCTACGTTTTTTCACATATAGTGTCCTTCATAAAGTGTGTTTTGTATGGGAAACATTTTTATTAGCGCCTTGTTTAAATTTGACTTTGGGGTTTAACTGCTGCTTTAAAAACAATGAAAAATGACCCATTCGAACGGGGTCACGTCATTGTCGGTATCTGTCAAATTAGACATTTTTACAAAGATAAAAATCACTCGAAATGAGCCTATCTGTTGCAATTTCAAAAGTTTTACCAAGAAAAGTTTCTTTTTAAATTTTACATAAGTATACCATATCTAAACGCTTAATCGTAACATTTGTTTTTTGCCACTTTTTATTACGTACAGAACTGTCCAGAAAACTTAAACACTTCGAACATCGAAAAAACACTTTACCATTTTACACACAACACCACCATTTATTAAAAACACCGTTTAAAACACGTCTCTTTAAGACAAAATTAAAATAATGCTTCTAATGCTAAATTTATTGAAATTAATTAATCTAAAATCTGATACCAGAGTGATAGTAAACTAGAATGCAACTGTTTTCTTAGCTTATCTCCATGGCCTACCACGCATAATTACTAAATGCGTTTAAAGTTTGAATACACTAGTTTGGAGTACGAAAGTGAAGTTTGAAACGAAAGTTTTAAAATTACTGACGGAAAAGAATCTAATTTCGCTGAGTCAAAATTAACCCTTAAAGATAAGAAAATAATTAGGGGTGATGTATTAGAATGAATTAAGAGTAAATGGAGAAGAATAATTGGGTAGAAGAGCGTCCAGAGGCAAATTTAGGACTTTTTTCAGGTCTTAAAGTACTAGAGCGCTGGTGAAGCTGAGCTTTAATTTAAAACAAGAATTTTACGCAGAGTTAGTGCCTTCTCTATATTTTCTTTTAATTTAAAAGTTTGTCACGATGTCTAACACCCAGAGTAAAATTAAAATTAGTTTACAAATGAAACATAAATTGTTGTAATGGGTAAGAGGTAAAAACTTGAGCAACTAATAGATTTGAGTATGTTCAAGTTTATTTCTTTAAACACAAAAGTCTATTAATGATGTAAATTAAGTTCAGTTTTAGCGAATACACTATTTGACCAACAGAAAATGCATATTGGCTCACTACTTGTTAAAGGAACAAGTAGAATTAAGACGTAAAATTTGTATGTATAAATAAATATTATTTAAAGTTTTATAGAATGATATAAACAAACCTAAAAATTGTCAGCCATGTTGGCATTGGAATGAGATGATTAAAACCAAAGTTAAATCTAAATATCTATCATATAAGTTCCTGTTGCGGTTTTGTCCATCTTTATTAACCATAACAGTGGACTATTAAGTATCGGACCATTATTCTTACTCATGATACTATTATATTTAAGAATTTCTACACTTCCTTCCCCCCTACCGCTGCATTTTTAACTACGCTTATATGGGGAACTGAAAAAACTTACTATACTATAACACATGGTAGAAATGATAATACAGAACGAGATTACCCCTGATATACGGAAGAATTCAGTTAGGCATGCAGACAATCAAATAATAACATGGTATAACTTTGATTATAACTATAACCGATGATTATATTCATCCAGACATACTTTGATGTAGGTAGACATGAACCAAGTATTCTATTACACAGTTAGATAATTTATAATAATTCATATTTGCAACAAAAAACACATTGCACCATTTGTAAACAATTGGTGATTGTGAGAAAATTGTTTTTTAAAAATTACAACACACCTGTGTGCCTTTTTCAACCAATGTTCTCTAATAAAAACATTTTTACCAACTTGAATATTTTCTACGCTGTTCTGTACTTGCATATTGGAGCAAAATTTGTGTACTTGCATATTGTATAATGCACCAACATTATGCAATGCCTTTTACAAATATAAAGGGTGTCATTTTAATCGATGGTTGCCATTTTCTCCGATTATTATTATTCAAGGTCAAGGTCAAGGTCATCATTAGATTTGTCTTTTGAAATTGAATAACTTCTGTGGAGGTCATTGCTCCACAATTTGTGGTCCACATTTGCTTAATATTAAAAAAAAATTCATCTAACAATAAACAAACACAAAGAATCCATCCATATGCTAGTTAAAATTATTTCTGAATATTGAATAATTTTGTAACAATCTGGCAACAGTGTGCTCTAAAATGTAAACACATGTTTGCTGATATGCATCGGTTTTTATTCTGTATGAAATGTAGTGTGTTGGTTTTAGTTGCTTTCGATACTATAGTTTCACTCCACTACATGAATATGAAAGTAAAAGGCGACATAGCACACCTTAATATTTCTCATATAAGAATATTTAGGAGAATTTCATCTTAGAGCTAAATAGCGACGTTGTTGGACCGTTGTACAGCAAGCAGCAAAGGAGGAGGGTCACTAAGGCCCGTTTTCGGCCTAATTTATTTGTGGTCAAAAAAAAATTATTTATTTATATGTCATTTACATTGGATCTGACCACAAACGACCCCACCCTCAACCCCTCCCCCCTCTTTTTACCCCCTTTTTAATAAAGTAACTAATATTAAATATAGTAACAAAAGCAATAAATTCACAATTTATATTAATTTATATGTTCATTCAATTCAATTATTCACAATACAACAATTAATTATTCACATATAATTAATTTATATGTGAATGTAAAATTCACTCTCTTAATTAGCTTGACGACTTAGCTTGGTCAACTATTACAAACTGGAGAAGATTCGTAAAAACTTTGTAGCGTCAGATAAGTTTCTATAGTTGTCTAAGTTACTATGTTGTAGACGAGGAAATTTAACATTCCACCTCCAAAATTTAGCCAGTAAAAACATTCCTGTGGCTCCTCAGCCTTCTTGTTCGCCTGACTTGAGTCCTTGTGACTTTTCTATTCCGGAGATTGAAAAATCACCTCAAGGGACGACATTTTGGGACCATAGAAAACATTCAAACGGCCGTAACCGACCAGCTGAAGTCCATATTCGAGTATATGAGTTCCATCACTGCTATGAGGAATGGAAGAACCGTCTCCAGCGCTGTGTGGCTTATCAAGGAAGTAATTTTGAAGGAGACAATACTGAATTGTAATTCTATTCGAATAGGAAAATAAAAAAAATTGTCTCGTTACTTAAATTACACACCTCGTATATCCTTTGTGGGTACCACGTCTTCCGCAACCACAACATGTGATATCCGTGAGTGGTTAGGGTGATGTTTTTTGATAAAATATATTTTTTTTTAGCCAAAAACTACCGTGGAAGTTGGTAAAAAGGAAATTGTTTATTGCGTCATTGGGTGGTAAAGACAGGGGGGAGGGTTGGAGTGGGTTCATTTGTGGTCAGATCCATTGTAAATGATATATAAATAAATAAAAAAAAAATTTTTTTTGACCAAAAATAAATTAGGCCGAAAACCGGCCTTAGGGATACTAGAATGAGTTTGGGGCTTTCGGCGTTTCGCCATACATGTTGGCATCATCAGTGGTTGACCGGTGATGACCATGGTAGGTGAAATCCCCGCGTTCAGTGTCAGTGGAACACCGTTTAAGTTTATGCTTATAATTTTCGGGTCCACAAACTTCCCTTGTTTGTAGACTGGCGGTAGCAGGTGGCGACTACTTGCGCTCCTTAGCGGCGTTATAAGTTAGAATTACCGCGGCGACGGCGATCCGTTTCCTGTTTCCCGTGTTTATCTGGTTAGCGACGGCGCCGTCGTCGTCGCGGCGCACTAGCGTTCCCGAGCGACGTATTAATATTGATGGGCCCTCTTAGCCCTCGAAGGATGCCTCGCCTTCGGGGGGCCTCGCCGTAATTTACCAGCTTGCATGGGCCGCCCGCGCCTCGCGACGGGACAGGAAAATTCAATTACCGGAGCCTAAGGAATGTATCCGATATTGTGTTTGCGGAAGACGTGGTACCCCCAAAGGATATACGAGGTGTGTAATTTAAGTAATGAGACAATTTTTTTTATTTTCCTATTCGAATAGAATTACAATTCAGTATTGTCTCCTGCAAAGTAACTTCCTTGGGAAGCGACACAGCGTTGGAGACGGTTCTTCCATTCCTCATAGCAGTGATGGAAGTCATATACTCGAATAGTCTTCAGCTGGTCGGTTACGGCCGTTTGAATGTTTTCTATGGTCCCAAAATGACGTCCCTTGAGGTGACTTTTCAATCTCCGGAATAGAAAAGTCACAAGGACTCATGTCAGGCGAACAAGAAGGCTGAGGAGTCACAGGAATGTTTTTTACTGGCTAAATTTTGGAGGTGGAATGTTAAATTTCCTCGTCTACAACATAGTAACTTAGACAACTATAGAAACTTATCTGACGCTACAAAGTTTTTACGAATCTTCTCCAGTTTGTAATAGTTGACCAAGCTAAGTCGTCAAGCTAATTAAGAGAGTGAATTTTACATTCACATATGGTTATAAATTGTGAATTTATTGCTTTTGTTACTATATTTAATATTAGTTACTTTATTACATTTATTATATTATGGTGCGTACGCCTAGTGCATATCCCCTGGCACGTTTCGGCCAATTCTAGTAATAATATAAGGTTATGCTATATGTATATATCACTGTCCTGTCATTTGACGAATTTGATAAATGTTATAGCTAATAGATATACAGTGAGGTCCATAAGTAACGGATAAATTCATTATCTACGTAATTTACAATTTATGAGTAAAATCCTGAAACACGTCAATTTTGAATTCTAGAATGACATGTTTTGAGCATAATTTTATATCCCCCTCCAACCCCCTTGGAGTGACAGCTACTCCTTTAAAATTTTTAAATGGAACGAGGGTTCGTGTGATAGCTCATTTGAAAGGGTTTTTAATTCGCCATCCAGCAACATAAGATTGTTTTAATTTCTATAATTTTTTTATTGAAAAATATTACATTTTTAATGTTACTAAGTAAAGAAAAGAACATGAAACAAAACAGAAGAACAGTTTAAATCAAATGTTCAAACTGGGTGCCCGTTGCTTCTTGACAATAATGGAGGCGTTGCTGAAATTCTTCTAAAACATTTTGTATTGTTTCCGGGGGTGATTTGATTAATTTCTTGGCTTATTCTGTATTTTAAATCTTCTACGTTATTTGATCTGTTGAAGTAGACTTTCGATTTTAAGTAACCCCATAAAAAATACCTAACAATATATCCAATTTCTGTTCATCGTCTAAAATGCGTTTCCTACCAGATTTAGGAATATCTGTGACATTTCTAAATTATATTCTACTAACCGTAGCCTGGGAAATGCGGCGGTCAGGATACTTAGTATTGAATATTTCGGATACCTGCTTATGCGTTCTTATTTTATCATCACATCCTAATAATATCAAAATTTCAATTCTTTGGGCATCCGAAAGACTCACTGTTAAAATAATGATCAACTTGACGATCAGCGATAAATAACATAATAGAATAATGAGTTTTCACAGATGTAGCAAATAAAGAAATTTAAATGTATAATTTTTTCTGATATGTCAAAAGAAACCCTTTTTACTTCTTTCTTTTTGTTGGGTATTTTGCGCAGCATATCAGGGAAACAGATACATTTAAGTTGTATGTTGACACAAAATTAACTAAAAACGTCAAATTTGACAGATATTTGGTACATAGGCACTTGATTGTATACATTTCATAATAATAATAATTTTGAAATTATCAAATTTAATTTTCTTGATGAAAAATATACAAAATTCAAAAAACCTTATATTGCTGAATAGATAATTTCTATAGTATAATTTCTATAAATAAAGAAACCCTTTCAAATGAGCTATCACACGCACCCTCGTTCCATTTAAAAATGTTAAAGGGGTAGCTGTCACTCCAAGGGGGTTGGAGGGGGAGGTATAAAATTATGCTCAAAAAATGTCATGCTAGAATTAAAAATTGACGTATTTCAGGATTTTACTCATAAATTGTAAATTACGTAGATAATGAATTTATCCGTTATTTATGGACCTCACTGTATAAAAAACTTTCTAACAAAATTTAATTTAGATTTATTATTGACAACAACAACACATGAACTATATTACTTCTTATTTAGTTTACCATGTACTTATTATACATACATATTGTGTAAATTAATATAAAGTACAAGGCAATGATTGATAGACACCAGTCACTACACGAATACTTCTACACGAATTTTGACACGTCAAGAATTTCTGGAGCGCTTAAAGCGATCCCGACGTTAAACTCTCCTAATATCCAATGCACAGAATGGAGGTGTAATGTTACTCATATTGGAAATTTAATAACTTTTAGGGCAACCCCTGAAAGCCGTTCGACGTGATGATTGAAATTAGGAGGCCAAAATAGTCGGTAAAGTAGAAGACGGCAGAGGCGTCGTTGAGATAAATCTTCATGGGGGTAGTTTGCATCCTCCCATACACATGTATGTCGTTTTGATACTAAGAGATTCATTTTAAGTTTTTGAATACACCTGACGGTGGGCATGACCTACTATTACGTCACAGAATCCAATAAGATTATCGTTAAACATAACCACACATACTCACTATATTACGAGTAGGTACTATATGCTGTCTTCAACGGACGAATATTGTAGTTAATCAAATATATATATATATATATATATATTTATAGTTTCATCAAATGGATAAAGAACTTGAGATGTCAACGACCCAGTTTACAATGGTCCTGTGTAAAAATCTGATGTCAATTATTTACTAAAAAAATCGCTAGTAGTACTTCTTGAACTCTTAGTAGGCCATGACTTAATTCCACGAGAGGAGTCGGTGTACGGAGAAATCTACATTAAAAAAAAACATGAAAATCGGACTACAAATAAATATTTTATTAGAAGGGAGAATATATCTTAAGTGGGAACGCTGTATATGCCATAATTATCTTGTTATTTACCCCATTTTGCCTTCTTTTTTGTCTCACCATTAGGAAAAATGCACACTGCATGATATACCCCTTGTAAAATAACTTAGATATTTGAGGTATTACCTTGATTAAAGCCGCTTTTGCTTTCGTTAACACGTCTTGAGTAACAAATGCTTCGTCCACAAAATCTGAAATATCGATTTTTGACAATTTAAAATGGAAGAAATGTCGGAAAAAATGTTTTGGATTCAACTATAAATGGCGTCTGTCAATAACTTTTAATGCACCCTGGCAACGCCTAATAACCACTATCAATCTAAATTGTACACACCACTTAGTTAATCGCTTTATCAAAAATAATCAACCATCCAAAAAAAGTCATGAAATCTGGCTATGAACGAGAGAGATAGAAATAGAGGTTATGCTCGATTCGAAACTGTGTTATCAAACTTTTGACAACTGTCATTGTAAACTCACACAATTGTAAAATAGATAATGGATGCCACATAAGGTTATAAACGTAATATTAAGACTAGAAATACGTATTTTTTTACTCGGCCAACTTTGATGACGTTTTTTTTTTGTTAGTAAATACATACAAAATTGAAGTCAAAAAGGACCTGTTTTATGTACAAAAAGTGAAAATCGGATAAAATATTGCATTCGCCTCTTGAGTTACGTTGGTCTATACAGTCCAATGCTCCATAAAAAGTTCTTCGTACCTCTACAGAAAAAAACTGTACGCTGTCTAGGTACCACTACTTTCACATTTCGAATTTCCTCTAAATCTCTAAAAATATTAGTTTGTGTTTTTTAACTTTTGTGGCCTTGACTCATGACTAATGTGATCTTAGTGACCAATGTGAGTTGTTTGACCTTCACGACACCTATAGCCACACAGTGAGGTCATCACATGGTATATAACCTTTGTAACCAATACAACCTTTATGACCATTATGTCTTTATAAAAACCCTATATTTACAAAATGCATTGATGTACGATCAATTGCGTATCGTATAATAAAGTTTACTGTTATCTTTTTTCAACCCAACTACTGTGAAATAATTTTAAACAGTTAATATTACTTTAAACAGCTATGAAACAATTTTAAAATATCTAATAGGAATATTATGTTGATATGATAACGGTGAACGCACGCAGCGAACGAAGGCAGAACGAATGGTCCACTCTAAGCTCCACCCACTAATGCACTCTCCTTGCCCCGTCCCGGATCTCCGCGGTTGTCGGCGGCCGCGCTCATACCGTCTGTCATTTAATTATTTGAACTTTTTCGTCAACGTGATAAATATCCATTTTTTTATTTTTGTGAATGTATGTAGTGCTTCTACAATACGCTCGGAATAACGTTCTTTTCTAATCAGGCACTAGACCAGTATAAAATATAAAATGGTATTTCAAATTTTAACTCAAACAGCCCTACCGACAAACCGGATGCCTTTCATATGCCTGCGCTAGCGATTGGATCGCGATTGGTTCTCACCTCATGTTTACTCTACTTACAAAGAAGTTAAAGTATCAATTGCCCTTCATTCGGCTATGTACGCATTAGGCTGCCGCTTACTGTATAGTTAATTAGTGGGATGAGGTCAAATGTTTCCAAAAAAAACGAATTTTCACTTAGTCGACGTTTCGCAAAATTTATTTGCATCCTCAGGACTCTAAAATATGACAAACACGCAATGTAGATAATAAAACAAACGTAATACCAAACACAGATTAAAATAGGGAATCAGGATTACATGTTTCATATTTCATACTTACAATTAAATAAGCTTTTTTGTTGTCGTTTGTAAAAATAAATATGAATGAAACATTGATAAAACAATTAATATAACATAATATAATAGAATACAACGTACAGGCATATTCTGTAATACTGTTCCATTATTTTATGTTATATTAATTGTTTTATCAATGTTTCATTCATATTTATTTTTACAAACGACAACAAAAAGCTTATTCAATTGTAAATATGAAATTTGAAACATGTAATCCTGATTCCCTATTTTAATCTGTGTTTGGTATTACGTTTGTTTTATTATCTACATTACGTGTTTGTCATATTTTAGAGTCTTGAGGATGCAAATAAATTTTGCGAAACGTCGACTAAGTGAAAATTAGTTTTTTTTTTGGAAACATTGACAATATGACCTCATCCCACGAGTTAACTAAATAGTTATAGGGAAACAAGTCACTAATCCTATATTCCATTTTACAGAGTATGTTACAATAAATGCCTCAATTTTAAAAACACCCTGTATAAAATTTTTCACATATTCATTATTTTCTGTGACAATCCTAACAAATGTTATACCAAATTGTGTAGGTACCAATTGATTATAATTTTATTACCACGTATTAGTTTAGACAATAAAGTTTTTGGGCCGTCCCCAGTCGGCAATCGACTCTTTTCATCTTAATTATCTCAATGATGTCACCCCATGACCGACGCTAATGGGTGAGGTGTCTGCTATTAGCGAGGTACGAGTAGATATTAACACGCTCCTTGGAATGTGATTAAAAACGGGCCGGAAAACGTGCGATTATTAAAGTTATTAATACCTGTCTCGGCAAGTCGCTTATCAGCCATCAATATCAACCCCCGAAATGCCTCCGCTTCGCCCGGAATATACCATCGCCTAGGCCAACTTTAATTAAAATAACTCATGTCGGCTTTTACGAGAGCAACTCGAAAACTTTGAGAAAACAACCCTTAGAACTACGTTCCTGACATCATTATTAACTCGGGCAGTTAATCGCGTTTTTAGATGAAAAACCGGCATGTTACCTTCTTTTCCTGTGGCGTAGAGTTTCAGGGCAATGCTTTAGCTATTTTGTACGTCGTTTACCATTCTAGGCCTCATAATTATATATACAGGGTGTCTATTTTTATACAGGGCGTCCCCGGATTGAGTTACCTATAGGTGAAATGGACAAAAAATGTAATTTTTCGACAAAAAAGTCATTCTGCATAAAAAGTTTTGCTTGTCTTGAAACGTCCAGAAAGTTTGTTCGATTTAACATACTGGAAATTAAATAGTAATGAAGAGTAAACTACCCCTAATATTAACGCCATGTAAAAGAGTTATTAAGAAAAATTGTTTGCAATTAAATTTAATATTCAAATATGAAAGCATGGCCTACTAGTCAATATTAAGTATTTTGACTTCAAAAAATCCCCAAAGAAAAAAGTCAAGTGGCGACAAGTCAGGGGACCTTGCTGGCCAACAAATAGGTCCATATCTTCCGATCAACTTCTCTCCAAATTGTTTGATAAGCCAACTGCGGACCTGAATTGTTGAATGGGCGGGGGTTGAAAATACGCTTTTTTTTCTATATTCTAAATTCTCTTCTTCTAATTCTGGCCAGAAAAATGTGTTTATCATCTCCAAGTATGAATTTTGATTTAAATTTTCTTTAAAAAAAAATACGGACCAATTATTCGATTGAAAGTAATTGCACACCAAACATTCACTTTTTTTTAATTTTGACTTCTAGAAGTAACTGAAAAAGACGGGATTGTCTTGTGCCCAAAAACGACAATTCTGCGACGATACCACTCCATTGGTAGAAAAAGTGCTTTCATCGGAAAAAATTATACTTTTGTGAAAATGCATATCTATAGTAAGCCTCGCTCTTATTTCTAAACAAAAAATCCAATCGACTTGCATCATCACCAACTTCCAACGTGTGTATTATGTTCGGTTTGAAAGCTTTAAACTTACTTTCGGCCAAAATCCATTGAATGTGTCTTGCTAATATCAATTTGTACAGATCTCTTTCTTAGTGATATTTTTGGATTTTCTTCGACTGAATTAAAACTAGAATTGTGGCTGCATCATCGTGGCTGCATCATGGACCTTTTTTGATTTTTTTCGGCATTTTACATCACCAGTTAAAACAAACTTTTTCAAACTTTGACGGCTAATTTCGACTTCTGGATATTTTTCATGAAACAATTCAATTGCATGACGATAGGAAATATTACCGATACCATAACATTTAATAAGATAAATTTCATGTTGTAAAGTAAGCATTATTTGGAATTAAAAATCAATAATTGAAATTTCAAGCGCTTTGTCAAACACAGTGTCAAACAATAACAATTGCTTTATTGCTGGCTTACTGGAATTTCAAATATTCTAATTAGGGACTTTGAGAAGAAATAGTGTAAAGACAACCTATTAACGACAGTGTGGATTGACTAAGTGATTATCTGGACGTGCTGAAATTTTGCTTATGGAACCTCCATAAGCACCACTAGATAGGGACTTTTACTAGACATGAATATCCATTTTCTGTTAGTGCAATGTTCTTTTCAATTAGTGAAATATAGTTAATGCCAGTTACTAAATTTCATGTCAATTAATATTTCCAACATTTTGCATCTCAAAACCTATAAATGAATTAATTACCCACCCAAAGACATCAAAATTGTCATTTCTCTATTCCATCAATCTCAAAGTTAAGCATAAAACATCAGAAACTCGGTAAGTAACTAAGAACATAATCTCTTCGCGCTGTATATATTTCCGTTAAAACTCGAGATCACCTGCCCATTATAAAAACATCAACACACTTTGAGCTCGGCTTTATCGGGAACTTAGCGTAAAACTTTCATCCTTATAATATCCTCTTTTAAACCGAGTTGCCTTCGGGCTGTTATCAAGGTAAGCTTTCAGTCTGTTTACGGAATGCCATAGAGACCTCCTTTATGAGCAAAAGGTTAAAGTGGGCATGGAAAGATGCTTCTGTGCGATAGAACAGAGCTCTTTTTGCGTCCATTATAACCGTTCCTATTGTATCGAGAAGAGATGTCACGATTATCGTGTAACAATACATATTTCTAAGCTTGCATTTTACATTGCAACAGAGAGATTCGTGGTAAAAGCAATCGCCACGCGTATAAATTCCCTCGCTTTTATAACACAGTCTCTTATTTCAACATGTGTGACGTGACGTTTTATAGGTTGTTCAGGTAGATGGATTCGAATATCTTATTAATAACCCTCTAATTACTTCCTCGTTGAGATAACATTGGAAGTAGAAAGTCAAAGGTTCATAAAAAGCCAAATATGTTAAAGAAATTAAATTGGTCTAGGTCAAGAAAGTCAAACGGGTAAATTGGATCACATCAAGAAGTTCAAGGAGGATGAATGACAAGAAAGTTACTTGGTGTCCATCTGGACAAGGACGAGTAGTTAAGAAGGGGAGAGGACAAATTAATGGAGGTCAAGTAGGGCAATGGGGACAAGGATATAAACGAGTATAAAGGAGAGTAATGAGGTTAAAGAGGACAAGGCGGGCCAAAAGGAGTCCAGGTGAAGGAAATCAAAAAACTCAATGAGTTCAAGGATTTCGAGGATACACGAGGGCAAGGAGAAGAATTGGAGTAAATAGGATAAAGAAGAGAAGGCAGATAAGGAGAACAAGAAGGTTAAGGAGGGCAAATGGTCAAAAAGAAGTTATTGAGCTCAAGAAAAATTGGAGGACAAAAAGTTTAAGGAGCACACGAGGGTGCAGGAGGACAAAGTAAGCAAGCGGAGGCGAAAGACGGCAACGAAGACAAATGGAGGTTAACGAAACGATAAAAAATGTCAGATGTAATAACACAAGATATTAAAAAGGGAAAAAGGTAGTAAATTTCAAAAAATAACAAAAAACGTAAGTCAAAATGCTATTATTTATGAAACATTTATAAAAAAAATATGAAAAATATTTAAGCATTAATAAATATAACGCTTACAAAAAATATATAGTTACGAAAACGTTCTTTTTCAAAGAAAGAAGATTTAAAGTTCAGAGATATTATTAAATGATTTGATGTCAAAAAGTATTATTAAGTCCAATATACAAAAAAAAAACTTTAGAAGCGTTGTTTTATTTTTTTCTTCAAAAATACGTTTTTTAACCGATATTTTGTAATGAATTGTTAGGGATATGGTAAATCTATCGAGCTAAAGTGTTTTTTTTTTCGACGTTATAAGTGTTAAATTTTTCGTTAAGGATAATAAAAAAATTTTTGAAACACATCTATTAGCAGTTAAATATTTTTCAATGCAATGTTTCAGTGCAATCAGAAACCACAAAAGTGTAGCACTAAAATATGGATTAATGTTAAAAGAAAGAGAAGAGTTTGAGTTATGCCATGAAAAATGCACAGCGTTTAACAACTTTCTTTTTGAAATAGATTCCCGATGGTGAATTAATTGAACCAATCTCGGTTCAATGTAAGAAGCCACGTGGAATGCGCTTTTCATAAACACTCAAAGCCTTGATGAAAGGAAATGTTGTTGCTTAAACGTAAATTTCCAATTTAATTAGAATGATTATTTTAATTCGAAATGCTCTAAAAAGGGGGGTATTAACTACCTCAAGTTCAATCTTATGCAACGTCGATTCGTTAAACGGAGAGAAAAAAATAAAGAAAGAACAATCTTTAAAGAACCTCGAATTTACTTGTGATATTATTCTCTGTAAATATTTGTTGGAAATCGCTCTATTATAAGATAAGTTATACAGTGCCAGTCAAAAGTCATGTCCCCTCCTCGTATATTTGAACGGTTACATGTACTTAGACTAATGAAATTTGGAAAGTGAAATTACGGATATAGATGTAAGCTTATCTACTAGTCCACTATGGCAAGTAACATCCCGTTTGAAAGTTATTTAAAAACAATTCAAGAATTAACATCTACAGGTACACTTCACCAGGTAAGTTAGTGTTCAAAAATATAGGCCCAACTCTGTGGTTTCCCAGAATACCTGCCCAGACATTTACTTCTATTGGAAACTGTGTAGGTATGTTTTTCACGAAACATGTGAGTATTTGTCACTCCAATACCCCACATTTCGGTGTTAACATTTCCATTGATCTAGAAAGTACTTTATTACGTCACTGAAACAAATTGTTTTTATGTAGTCCAGCTGTTTGCCAATTTTATTGGGCGTATTTTCACAGAATTCCAGTATTCGATCGGGGTCATCATCTGATACACCATTGATGCACCATTTTTAATTTGTACGAGTAAAATTTGTGACACTGTACTTTGACTGGCTTCACAGGTAGATTTATACACAACTTGAGATGTGGAAGAAGTAGGGTTTACTGCAATTACTGCAACTATATCAATTTTTGGTCATCAGAAATTTTTGATCGACCAATTCATTTTTCATCATTAACACTACCTGTTATTTCAAACTTATGAAGAAGCTCCCTCAAATAAGTCCTCGATATAGGACGATTTCATCAAGTATTAAGATAGCTGTTCCATCGATCGATTTGAAATTTTAACAGTATATCAATTCTATTCTCCATAAAAGTACGTAGCCGTTTATTGATAGAATGTATTTTTTTTATAAACAATTTACTGCTGAATTTTTTATGGCGAAAATTGATCTTTTTTTCGTTAGTGCACAGTTTCTACAAAAAATCAATTTAAAAAAAATCTCTACGTACTTCTCTAGCCAATAATATGTAAATTAAGAAAATGTTTGTTTTTTTGTTCCAGGTCTAAAACTTTCGAGAAATTTTGTTTGAGAAATTTGTCCGCCCGTAGAGGGCTTTTGATAAAGGTATTTTTAAAGATACGCTGTATCGCCGTCATTTTGTATGAAAATAGCAATAGAATTTTTTTTATAGTTCAATACATGTTTAATTAACCCTTCAAAAAGAAATCCTATTCCTCTTCTCATTCTCCCACAATCAATGATCAAAATTGGGCCTTTTTTTCGACCGCATGCCGTACAACAAATACTCAAATTGCTTATTAAAATAAATTACATTCTCTAGAGAAGTACACAAAATTATTTAAAAATATTAATTTTTAAAAAATGGCAGTTCAAAAAAAATTTTAAAATTATGTATAAAATTATATTATTATAAATTATAATTTTATTATTATTTTAAAAATGTTTTATGTTGTAACATATTTTGGTATTTTTTACTTTCATTTACTGCGATTCTTGCTTTTACCACCTTTTAGGGGTGGTTTCTACGCCTAAAAAGCATATTCCGGAAAAAAAAACAGGGGTTCAATATTTTTTAGTATTCTATGAGTGTGCAAAGTTTGATTTAAATCGGTGAGTGACAGTTGGGTAGTGTTACTTGTAAGTATAACCGTTAAAAAGATACGAGGGAGATTGGGACTTTTGAGTAGCGCTGTAGAATTTCTGTATGGAAGAATTATTAATAATTTTAGAAAATGGTAGTAATACGAGACAAATGGATAACAACATGATACAAAAAAAATATATTTTTATTCCAAACTTCAAAATTTCATAATTTCTATTAAGTATGCTAGAGATTTACGTATTTTTTTGACTTTATCTCCATTGTCAGGTATTTTATGTTTTCTAAAATAAAATCAATCACCTTCTTTCTAATTTTTAAGACGATAACAAAAATACTTCACCGTCACACATGTATGATGAAACCCCTGTAGGTAGGTGTCAAAAAATAAACGAAAACCCTGTACATAATAATATGCTCTGGTGGGAATTTTAGTATTTTAAATTTTATCAGGACTTTTTTTAGTCTATGACTAAATAAGGAAGTAAATAACTACTCGTAAACTCTACTGCGATACATGTCATGACTGAGATGAGTGTCAAAGCAAGACTGAAACAGCGTGCGAATGAGAAAACTTTTCTAAAAGAATATAATACACGAACACGAACCAGCTTCTGAACAGTTTTCTTTTATTTTCATTCAGCTCACCATTCTTGAGAGGCGCAAATTAGAGACCACCACACAATGGACGTTAAAAAAAATGTGAAAAGAAACGGATATCATTAGCCGCCACGTAAAAAGAATTACAGTGTGGCAGGTTTTCATTTTCATTTAATTTGAGGTGACACGGACATAATTAGAGTAACCCAGAAACTTTTTAATCGGAAAAATAATTTTTAGGATGTGTTCTAGCTTCAAACTGTATTAAATACTGATCATAATGAAAGTTTAAGCTGGAAATAGTTTTGGCTAAATTAACTAAAATAACAGTGAATAAATATCCTCTTCGAGATTCTACGATGAGATTTGATTTTTTGAGATTCAATTTAGAAAATTAAATTTAATGTGAAAGAAGTGTGAATGTAGTGGATTTTTTAGTCGGTGTTTTTTTTCATGTGTGCCACCATCTAGAACTACGAATTAAAATTCTGAACAATTGACGACATGTAAAGTCGCTTAGTTTTATTTAACTAAAATATTTTGATATACTTGAGACTTCCGCTTAGACCGAAAGTAGATATCAACTTACTTATTTTAGATGGAATACAATATACAGGGTGTTTCATAAGTAATCTGAAAAACTGAAGGAGATACTTCCTCCCATTAAAAAAAAACAAGATAAGCATGACAGTTGAGTAAAATCAACAGCAGCTGAATGGGTCGGAAGTCCGCGTATTCACTAACCATATAAAAATCTTTTCAAAACCGGAAGTACATGTTCAGACTAATTTTTGCATTCTGAATTTTTTGTCATTGACACTTCTCCAAAAATATGCTTAACCTTTTCCGTACGGGAAAAAAATCAGTACAAATTGACCTTCCAATTAATATGAAAAATATATATAATATAATCAAAGAATTTGATGTTCGGCATCACCGACTTCGATCAAGATTGTAATTACAAGTCTACCATCTTGAATTTTGAAATTCAGGATCGTGATCAGCGACCCCAAAAACCCCAAAAGGACTAATAATTTTTCACAATTCTTCTTTTGCGTCAATAATCCCGCAACTGGTAAAAAACGAGAAATATCACGCTAGTTATTCTAACCCCAAAAATGAGAAAATTAAATTGTTCTCATTGAGTTTCCTTCAAGTATACGTTTCGAGTGCACGTTTTTATTTGTTTTTTGAGTAATGTAAAGGACGATAACATAGCTGAAATTGCGATTTAAAAAAAAAGAATCGTGAAAAAATCGCATGTTTAATAGTTTTTTGTTAAAAATTGAAGGTTACATCAATTTTTTGCAAATTTTAACGATTCCATTCGAAAGAGCGACCTCGAAAACATTGGAAGACATGGCTTTAGTTATTTTTGCTTTATTTTTTCTATCAATAATATAAGCCTCTAAGTTCATGTATCTTGACAGTCAGCAAGATCACGTCAAGTGGACCCCCATTTTCCACTTGATCATAAAAATTAAGTCCATATATTTTTTCATAAGTAGTTGCTATGAAAAATTGATCCCCCAAACGATTTTGAAAAATTTTAATTTTAACAACAATTTTTTTTACAATGAAAATTTTAGGTACTTTTAATTAAAAATTAGATTTTAAATCAACCGTTAAAGATAGATTAATGAAATTTTTAGGATTTACTGTCAAATATATATATTTTAAGAAAACATTAATAACTAAAAATTATTTGTTTATTATCATATTGTTAATTAACTTTTAACTTAACAAATGAAAATTTCATTGATTTCTCGGTCAAAATTTGAAGTTTGTTTTTATCAGTCACATGCGTTATTTATCTAAGTTTCAGATTCCGGAAGCGCGCGCGGCCGAGCGTCAGACTACATTGCAGCTTCGGTTAATTATAATTACAAATAACAATTAAAAATATAATTATCAAACGAATTGTATTATTAGTAATATTATTATGATTAATACAATAAATAAACTCTCTATTATTAAACAAAAACAGAAAAAACTAACTAGTCATTGAATATTAAAATTTATGAACTTCTCGTAATCTTTATTTCATTTTTTTTTTTAACTCTGTTAGTAAAAACTTTCTCATCGTCCGATACAAGTTTACATTCCAATAATACATCACCCAACGGTTTAAAATAGGGGAATTGACGAGTATTTTTTATTGTAATTGCTCGTTCAAATCGTTGTTAATAATAATAATAACAATAATACAATTCGTTTGATAATTATATTTTTTAATTGTTATTTGTAATTATAATTAACCGAAGCCGCAATGTAGTCTGACGCTCGGCTGCGCGCTGTTCTGACAGCGCTTGGCGCCCGGCGCGCTGTGATGAATAAATTCATATTGTTTAAACTAATCGCGAGCAGCGAAATTTTCTTCCGGAATCTGAAACTTAGATAAATAACGCATGTGACTGATAAAAAAAACTTCAAATTTTGACCGAGAAATCAATGAAATTTTCATTTGTTAAGTTAAAAGTTAATTAACAATATGATAATAAACAAATAATTTTTAGTTATTAATGTTTTCTTAAAATATATATATTTGACAGTAAATCCTGAAAATTTCATTAATATATCTTTAACGGTTGATTTAAATCTAATTTTTAATTAAAAGTACCTAAAATTTTCATTGTAAAAAAATTGTTGTTAAAATTAAAATTTTTCAAAATCGTTTGGGGGATCAATTTTTCATAGCAACTACTTATGAAAAAAATATATGGACTTAATTTTTATGATCAAGTGGAAAATGGGAGGTCCACTTGACGTGATCTTGCTCCAGTGCAAGACGTCTTCGTGGAAGACGTCCAGTTTTTATTTCTACGCCGAAGGTTCCAGTACCCACTCCAGAGTGCACTTGGGCGTTAAAGAGTTAAATACGTTTATTATTTTCGATAAACTCGTTTTCTTTCATTAAATGAGTACACGCAGGAAAACCGTAAAAAAAGGAGGAATTCGTACGATAAATTAATATAATAATGTAGAATATCCGCATGTACACGTGCCATGCAGCGGATTTTTCGCTTCGACTTGTATTCATTGTTTACCGGAAAAAATTCCTTTTGAAACGTGAAATGGAATTTTATAAATAGAATGGATTCAGCTACCTCCAGAAGCGTGTTTTTAAAGCTGTGTACATATAAAATGTATACGTGCCCAATTTGGGTGGCGTACAAATTGGCGTTGTAGGTATATAATGAAGTGAATGGAATTGGTTTCCGGGAAAATTTCGGTAATCCACCAATTTAAGATGTAAATTCGATTTCGATGAATAAATTTATCTTCACGGCAAACAGATATTTATTCGGTTTAGTCGGTCGGTGCGCGATTATTTCGCGTGCATCAAACGTGTAATTTGCTGATCGAAGTTCAATTTATTTTCTCATTAATATGTTAAATGTAATTAGGGACCCAGTCATTGGGGATATAACTCCGGATGTCCGTATAATATCTACATAAATACGCTGGAGTTGCACAAACACAATATCTAGTCGGTGTATCCATATGATGCTCCTTTGTTTCCAACGCTAGCTCGACTCAAAAGCAAACAAGGCAATACAATCCACCCAATATTCTTGAGATGTGGAATTTGTAAAAAAAATCTACCATATGCAGGGTGTCTAGTTTTATTTGTGTACAAAATCTATAAAATCCTCATTTTTTCATAATGAGATAATCGGTTAAACTTTTTTTATTTAAATGGCATCGAAAACTACTTCTTCTAACTACCGTCGCTTTTAAGATTCTTCCCTATGGCCTACTACGATTTTGTTATACCCTTGAAATTCAATATAATCATTTAGCGAATTTTTTATTTAAAATCCGAATCCATAGCGCTAATCAGGACTCCTCGAAAATTTGAACAAAAATCATACAAGGTGTTTCTTTCTATCTGATCTAAAATTTGAGGTAATGTTGAGTTTGAGAACCGCTAGACGAGTCAAGTGTGCCATGGAATTATGTCAAGACAGTTAAATGTTATCTAAAATCGCTATAAATTAATTTTGACCTAACTAACGACAAAAAAATGTTTGGTCTACTGTGTTTATTAAAAATGATATACTTACACCTACAAGAAAAAAAAACTAGTGATTCTAGATAACAGATCTCAAACTCGAACTCGATATTGCTCATCTTTGAGATCGTATAGAAAGAAACACCTTGTATATATTTTGTTCAAATTCGCAAAAAAAAATAATGGATGAAAACATGGATGAGATCAACATTTTTAATGTTCTTATCGAAAATACTATACTGGATGTTACTTTTTTCGGATGCCCAGGTCACATCGTTAAAAAAATAAAATGAAAACTAAAATAAAATTTTTTCGTCGCCATGTAAGGAGATGCCATCAAACTAAAAATGACCAATATCTCGAAAACCGTCACAGTTAGCGCAAAATTGCAAGAGATCAAAATTGTAGCTAAAACATTCTTTCATAAACGTTAGTCAAATAAGGTCAGTGGCGTACGATACAAAAGATCTGCTAATCTAAATAATCTGGGCACCCGAGAAAAGCAATCTCCAGTTTTTTCGACTCTCCAATCAAAAGCAATCTCCAATGTTTTCGACAAAATCAATAGAAATTGTTGCTCTTATTGAGGTTAAAGCGTGTGTAAAATATTAAGCGAAAATACCATTCCGTTCAGAAAACATTGCAAGAAAAAATTATAAAAAATTGAAACTTTAACACCCTGTATCTCCTTTATGAAGCTAGATAGACCATATGTTTATAGGAATTTTTTTCGCAAAATATCGTATTCTATCGAAAGTTAAAGTCCTGCTACAAAAAAGTGACTCACAAACTGTTTCCCACACTTTCTGATAAGGCAAACATTTTGTGAATTTTTCTAAGGTTTCCTTTTATTTAATTTTTTTGCTATTATACTCTTCTATTTAAGCCTGACAATTATTCCCTAAAATATGATGTTGGTCCCATGTTTCCTTAAGGGGGTATTCTAGTCTAGAGGCATGAATTTCGGGCGGTTTTTGAAGCTCTGTACAAACGAAACAAAAAATATTTTTACTATCCATTTTTTTATCATTTGTTTATTGATATTTTAAAATAACATAAAATATTAACAGAAAAAAAGACTCAAAATTGACAAAGTTATGAGCTGGCAAAGTGGGGGGTCAAAAAAAGGGTGTCCTGGCGTGCATGATTTCAACCCTTCTGGTCAACTGAAACACAAAAGCCGAACGGATTCTTAATTAGTATAGATGCCCCTATAGCCCGAACCTTGGAAAAGTCAAAAACAATTTTTTTCATAAAATTTCGGCCGTTTGAAAAAAATAATTTGTTTTGCTTGTTTTTTTAACAATTCCGATTTTTTTAAAATAGTAAAATTGAAAATTTTGATCTGAGCGTGCTTGAGGCTATAGAGGAATGTATAAAGAACATTCACACCAAATTTCAAATAAATCGGTTCATTAGAACTTGAGATATCGTGCACGCCAACTCGAAAAAATTAGTTTTGAGAAAAACGCGTTTAAAGTTTTGAGACAAGTTTCCGGCAATTTTACTCAGTTAGCACGTCCACGTTGCTTGAAGGCTGGCTCAAAACTAATTTGAAATAAATACTAAGACGAAAATATTCCGACTAAATACGTTTCGTGTTTCGTAAGTACTCGGACAGCGTCTACCGTCTATTGTTCATTTGTTCCGGTCGGACCGGAGCCGATGCCGCGTCACAAAAATGGCTGTAACTCATAAAATAATTGAAATTTTGAAAAATCCTTTTAAGGGCATATTTTTGAATGTCTAAACTTTGGAAATATGAAACAAACAAAATTTCGATTTTTTTCAAAGGACCCCCGCACAAAATAATAGGATTTCTGACCTCACTAAAAACTTCTGAAATTTTGATATGTTGTAGGTTATGACACCCTGATTAAATGTTCTCATGGGCACAAGACCCAAAAATGAACAGATTTTGAGATATAGAGGTTAGAAGGGCATGAATTGCCTCTACGAGCGCCGTTGTGAGTGAATGAGTTAGTGGCGTCTGTGAGTCGGACGAACATTGATCTAGATTTACCCGGATCGAGAGTACCCCCCCCCCGTTTTCGTCTTTGGGATTGCGCAACCCCCCAAAACGACCAAAAACCACCCCGTAAAGGGGTTAAATGGGCATCACATCATTTCCCTGTCAAAAAACGTTTTTCCCCCGTTTTTTTAAGATGCTGAGCACGGTGGTTGTGTTAAAGATGACTTCCGACCCTCACCAACCCCTCCACCGATCAAAATTCACCCCCGAAAGTTTTCTTTTTATATCAGCGGCAAAACGTCTGTCCCCCCGTTTTCGAGGATGCTGACCGTGTTCAGGTGGTGTTGAATATGACTTCCGACCCTCACCAACCCCTCCACCGGTCAAAACTCACCCCCGCAAGGTTTTTTTATATCAGCGGCAAAACGTCTGTCCCCCCCGTTTTCGAGGATGCTGAATACGGTGACGATGTTGTAGATGACTTCCGACCATCACCAACCCCTCCACTGGTCAAAACTCACCCCCGAAAGGGGTATTTTTTTATATCAGCGGCAAAACATAAATAACTTAGTTTACCACTTAAAAATATCAATGACCAATGACTAATATTATTTTTTGATCACTAAATATAATATATACGTGTAAGTAGCTGTTACGTCAGTTGATAATTACTACCTAGATGTACCAGACAAGCACCTTATTTGAGCACAACGACTAAAAATGTCTAACTGACTATTGATCAACTAATAACATTGTATCACAAGCATGCCCAAGTGGGGCATCAAACTTTCATATTGAGAGAATAGATTATTTGCTAGATTTTTTTCATATCCTTACTTGAACACAAAAATACAGGTGTAGAAAGATTAATGTCAATTATAATAATATATATAAAATTAACTTTATGAATGCTTCATTTATTGTCCTGATGTATCAAAATCGTCCAGCACTTTTTGAATATCGGTCTTAATATTTAACGTATCATTAAAAAAAATATTATACTGTAATGGCTTTTCGAAACAGACTTAATTGTTATGTATGTAATAGGCAAGCATCACCGGTTCAGATGAACCTCATTCTTTCTTTCATTCTTTTCTCATAACACACACACACACACACACACACACACACACACACACACACTTACACACACGTACACACACACACACACACCACGAACCTTCTTCCCTGTCTAAGAGGGCGGGGAGGTGAACCTCGACGTGGCGCGTCCCCAGGTGGTGGATAGAGGAAATCCCGACGTTTGTTTGTAAATGTTGGGTAGGACCATAGTGAAAACTCCCGCGAACCAAACACTAACCATAAATCAAAAGAGAAAGCCTCACAGCTACACCCACACTCATTCACATACAACGACGCTCGTAGAGGCAATTAATGCCCTTCTAACCTCTATATCTCAAAATCTGTCCATTTTTGGGTCTTGTGCCCATGATAACTTTTAATCAGGGGGTCACAACCTACAACATATCAAAATTTCAGAAGTTTTTAGTGAGGTCAGAAATCCTATTATTTTGTGCGGGATCCTTTGCAGAATAGAATACCCCCTTAATACCTTAGTTCCGCGATTTCTCGATTCTGTTTATTAGGTTTCCCAGTTTTTATCAAAGTCCATAGTTCTGAAGTCGAATATGAGCAACGACTCGCTGGTCCATTAAATTGAACTTCTCTGTGGCAATGCGAAAAAAGAAGACACCTCAGAGCCTTGCCAACAAAAAAAGTCATCAAGCTCGAAGTGCTCTCACATTCCCGCGGTTGCGGTGAGCCTTAACCGGAGCGAGGCAGGCCCGTTCGGCATGAAATGAAGTAATATTTCTCTGGAGGCGTCTGGTTATGATTCCGTGCGGGGACGGCGCATCGACGAGCCGGGGGCGGGCGCGGCAACAATCGGGGGCAATTTCGCGCCACGGTCAGCGTTCAGGTAATAACCGGTTCAGTCGGTGAATACTAAATGACCACCGGACGACCCGGTCACGCGTTCGCCGTGACGTGTGCGCGCTTCGCGAAGATTACCACCATTAGTCTGACGTGAAATTTTCATGCATTTCCAGGGTTCGGAAATGCCGTATTAACCGGTCCGGATACGATAGATTCGTTCCTTAACGGTTGCCACATTCATCTTTTCTGTTCCGAGGTTAGGGGAACACGGGGGAATCAGAGCCACTGGGTAATGCGAACTACTCTGTTTTACATATACTTAAACATGTTAAGGTGCGTACAAACATGCACACGCATGCGGTGAGAAGCTACGCATACACATACGTAAGAAAGAGGATACATGGGAAACAATTTCAAAAGAATTAAATATGGAAACTTAATGTTATAGCTAGGCGCTCTTTAGCAGATATGGCCTTTCTTAACACTGTATCTTTTTCATTACATTAGGTATTTGGAGTCAAATTACTACGCACTGAAATACATTTTATAACTATTTTCAGATGCATCGAAAACGTGCAAGATCTACGGAAAAGTGTCAATGGAGTCTGGATTTGCTAGATCGTGCTATCAGGAGAGTCAATGATGAGTCAATGGTCCCTGCATAGGGCAGCTGAAGAGTTTAACATCCCGTACAGTACATTACAGAAAAGATATCGTAGATCAGAACAAATGAAACCTCGTCTTGGGAGAAAACCAACATGTTCTATGGATCAAGAAGGAATTTTAGCTGACCACCTAATTCGAATGTCTAATCTCTTTTACGGGTTAGACTCTATGAAATTTCAAAGAATTGCATATGAGTGTGCTGAAAAAATGCGGATTATATTATTTAAATTTTATGCTTTATGTTTTGTTGGTTTTTGTGTGTGTTGGCTTCCATTGCCCTGGTGAATCTCATTACCCCATAGTCTGGCTCTTATTACCCCGACCCTTGGGTAATTGGATCCAATGCAACTTTTTTAAAAAATGAGGATTAAATATATGTTTCTTCTATAATATTGAGTTTGGATGTTAAATAGCGAAAGTTATTTAATTATCCTATTCAAAACACCAAAAAGTATATTAAAATGTTATCATAAACAAAAGTTGTTCGAGTTTTTTCCTTATGTGGCGCCAATTCCCCCCGTGCTCTCCTACACTATTCTGAACAGGACAAACAATTTTTTTCTTTCGAATAAGTGATGATTAAATAAGTAAGGTGCCGTTTATCGAAAGCTACATTTTTAATTACACAAGACCGCAAGCTACTTCTATTTTGAAAACTAGCAACTGTGTCACTGCATAATATGTAAATCCGGCAGATCCGGGCGGCGGGCCATAACCATACGCGTCAAACTACTTACTACTTGTATGTGCAAAAACAAAATTCATGAAAACAATAAACTGTTGCAATTTGGAAAGAGATGTGTTAAACTTACCCTGTTATTTACGTTCAGATATGGCCCGTTGAGATGTTAAAATGAAATAATATGTTTTGATCTAAAAGCTATATTACGAGGTGTGTAAATTAAGTAATGAGACTGGCAACGTAGCGCCCGATCTAGCAACACTGCGTAGACGGGACTTGGAAGGGCGGTATATTAACATGTAATGCACCTTCAGTTCAAGTTTGAACTTGTTAGAGTCACTTGTTTGTTCTGTGTGACTGTTTTCGTAAACCGTTTTTTTATAATGCGTTTTAGAAATGAGTGACATTAATTTTGAGCAACGGTGTGCTATCAGGTTTTGCTTCAGACTTGGACACAGCGGATCGGATATTTTTGCAAAACTTTAACACGCCTACGGACACAGTGTTTTTTCAAGAGCCTAGGTTTTTCGGTGGTTTAAGGCATTCTCAGAAGGAAGAGAGACGATTGAAGATGAACCACGCAGCGAAAGGCCTTCATCTTCAAGAACCGATGAAAATGTCGATAGAACACGGGATCTTGTGTGCTCAGATCGTCGCTTGACGACCACAATAATCGAGGAAGAGTTAAATTTGATTCGCACCACTCTTCATCAGATTTCGATTAAATTAAATTGGGGATGAGAAAAACCTGCGCAATAATAGTTCCAAAAAAATATTTCGTAGGAACAAGAGGACATCAGGAGAGAAAGGTGTCTTGACTTTTGGAATCGATTGAAAATGATCTCCATTTTATGGAATGTATCATTACTGGTGATGAGATTTGGGTGTTTGAGTACAAAAAGCAAGAATTATCAAGTCGAAGATCAAATGAATGCATGCTGATTTTCGAAAATGGGTAATGCGTGTGAGACCAAACAACTGGATTTTGCATCACGATAATGCACCCTGTCACAGGGCCATTTCAGTAAACGAGTTTTTAGATAGTAAAAACATTCTTGTGTCTCCTCAGCCTCCTTATTCAGCTGACTTGAGTCCCTGTGACTTTTTTCTCTTCCCGAGATTGAAAGATCACCTCAAGGGACGTCATTTTGGGACCATAGAAAACATTCAACCGGCTGTAACTGACCAGCTGAAGGCTATTCCAGTATATGAGTTCTAGCAGTGCTACGAGGAATGGAAGAACCGTCTCCAGCGCTTAGTGGCTTCCCAGGGAAGTTATTTTGAAAGAGACAATTCTGAATTATAATTATATTGAAACAAATATTAAAAAATCAGTCTTACTTAATTTACACACCTCGTAGAAGACTGAATTGTGAAAAAAATATTTGTCTGTCAGTCCGTCTTGCATTTTATTAAAACCTTTTTTCTGTACAATGCAACTAAAAAACGTTAAAGATAACACATTAGAACACATCTGGAGATCAGTTAAGGGGATAAATAGGAATGATACGTTCATGTTTTCTTTGAGTAAGAGTAAGTATGGTCATTCCTAAACTCATCAAGATATTAACGATATTCAATTCTGAAATCGACATTAAATAGTACAGAAAATGGCGGAGGTGCCGGTTTAGAGATTGTGGTGTTCACATTTTAATAGTACATATATTTAAAGATGTTTAGTTTATAGTGAAATGAGAGTCGTTTGCAAAATAAAAAAAGTGCACTGTGTCGCTGAGTGTCGAAATTATGATTATTTCCGCAGATCTCTATAAAATAGATTTAATTGCTCTGAGCTGTTAAATTGTAACTGTGAATTTCTAAAACAAAAAATGTAGGTGGCGATAAGAAGAACAAAAGATGGACGTCGCGATGCTTTGCGTGAAAATGATAATAGTGTGAGTTTAAAAATTGTAAATATACTTTGTGGAAAATAAAAACCGATGCACGTACCCGATGACGCTATTAAATGAGTGCAGTAATACCACCACTCAATTATATTGAAATATAAACTATAATGGAATGTTTTATTGAATTTTAAACTTCGCGATTGATATTCGTTGTTGTGGGTAACAGATCCTAAGTTGAGGTGTTGTATTACTTGACATTAGCTGACAGTTTGAAATTATCTGAACCTTACATTGGTTTTAATTTGTCGTTTGTGCCTTTTTTGAGCTTCAAATTTTTATCTTGCATTGAAAAACTGTTATTTTCAAAACAATCAAAGTGTTATGGTTGTCAGACTTCCGTTTGCGAAATACCAGAATAGTTGAACAGCCGCTGCCAAGAGTTTGTAGCATATTTGATACGCTTTTATGAAAAAGAGCAACACAATTATGGCCCATTGCTACCCTTAACAGTTGTTGAGAGGTAATGAAAATTAAATTAAAATTAAAAAAAAATACAGTCAAATATATTGTTTCGGCGTGTAACAGCAGCCCTAAACTTGAATGTTTTTTACAAAAGTACAATAAACTTTTAAAATCGCATAGAAAGCATAGTCCTACAAAGAGAGTTACAAATACTGTAGCATTGAATATAAGTGATATTCGTTTCATTCACTAAGATTTACAATAACTGATATTTGTGTGTAGAAAGATGTGTGTAAAAGTGTAAAATAACTTAAAGATAATAAAAAAAAATATTTCACAAATATTTTGCAAACTCTTTCCGTGAAATTCGGGTGTGGCACGCGTTTTTTGATTTTTTTTTTCGTAAATTTAATAATTACCCCCTAAAATCTAATAATTACGCCCTAAAAATATATAAATATAACACCGGCACACAAAAAAAAGAAAAGTGGTCATTACTTTTGACCAGACCCATCTAGGGTTATGTATTTCGATGCGCTGAATCCGAATTTGATGTCGGTTTAACCCGTACACCCTCAAAATTTTGAGTAAATTGCAAAAAAAACGCTAAAAATCGCTAAAAATGGCAAAAAAATGGCAAAAAAATGCAGTTATGCAAGCGATAAATTTTTTTAAGAACTAGATCAAGTATGTTTATTATGTATTTCGATGCGCTGAATCCGAATCTGAAGTTGAGTTAGCTTGTCAACCCTCCAAATTTAGAGTAAATTGCAAAAAACCGCTAAAAATCGTAAAAATTTATGAAAACGAAACAAATTTTTTCGAACTAGATCTAGTATGTTTTTTGTGTATTTTGATGCGCTGAATCCAAATCACAAGTTAATTTAGCTGGTAGACCCTTCAAAGTTAGAGTAAATTGCGAATAACCGCTGAAAATTGCTAAGAAATCGTGAAAAATTGCAATTATGCAAACGAAAAAAAAAAAGTTAAACTAAATCAAGTATTTTTCTTATGTATTTTGATGCGCTGAATTCAAATCCGAAATCGGTTTGGCTTGTACACCCTCCAACTTTAAATAAATTGCGAAAAAACTTTAAAAATAGCCAAAATCGTAAAAAATAGTCATGAAGTAGTAGATAATATCAAAAAATAGTATTGTTCTTACTCACAGTAATAAACAAACCATGATTCCTTTCAAATTATACTATAACATCAATAGATTGTAATTTAAATTAAAAAAAAACGACCTTCCTTGATTTTACACTGTTCTTCGCTTGTATCGACTACAGTGAAGAATAAGAACGATTTCATCAAGACATAAATGAAATGGAGAATTGGTATCAAGGAATATGGAATGTCAACATGATGGCCGATTTTTGCTGGACTTTAAAGAGAGAAATAACGAGAGAAAATAGAAAACGAAAGAGGAACCTACTGCATAGAACATTCGAAGAAAAAAGAGTTCGATACAAGCGAAGAGCAGTGTAAAATCAAGGAAGGTCGTTTTTTTTTAATTCTAATTACAATCTATAGATATTATAGTATAATTTGAAAGGAATCATGGTTTGTTTATTACTGTGAGTAAGAACAATACTATTTTTTGATATTATCTACTACTTAATGACAGTTTTTTACGATTTTTTTGCTATTTTTAGCGTTTTTTCGCAATTTATTTAAAGTTGGCAACAAGTTGGCTTGGTGTACAAGCCAAACCGACTTCGGATTTGAATTCAGCGAATCAAAATACATAAGAAAAATACTTGATTTAGTTTAAGAAATTTTTTTCGTTTGCATAATTGCAATTTTTCACGATTTTTTAGCAATTTTCAACGGTTATTCGCCATTTACTCTAATTTTGGAGGGTCTATCAGCTAAATCAACTTGTGATTTGGATTCAGCGCATCAAAATACACAAAAAAACATACATGATCTAGTTCGAAAATTTTTTTTCGTTTTCATAACTTAAATTTTCACGATTTTTAGCGATTTTCAGCGGTTTCATGCAATTTATTCTAAATTTGGAGGGTTGACGAACTATATCAGTGTCAGATTCGGATTCAGCGCATCGAAATACATAACCCTAGATGGGTCTGGTCAAAAGTAATGACCACTTTTCTTTTTTGTGTGCTAGTGTAATTGTTCGCCATACTGTACTTTTCGAAGCGTTCACGGCTACAGCTACAAGATAAATAAGCTCCGGACACAATTTCAGGTTTTATCCACTGCGCATTCCGCGACCAGTGACAGAGACAAATTTGTCGCACTGTAGATGCTTAAATGTAATATAAAACAGACGTATGCAGGTATAATCCGTGCTTCATCCGGATTCGCGACCGATACTCGACTCTCGCAGCGGCAAAAAATCAGTCCGACCCTCGCCGTAAAGTTATAAGACTTAAGCCGCTGATCCTCCTGTAACATGCAGGGTCTTAGAAGGACTTTATAGAGGAACCGATTTGTTAAATCCGGCGACATTGATGATTCAATGTCGCCGGATGATGCCGGCGAGTTTTCAAAATGTCGGATGGCATTGTAGGCTGACCGGCTATTAATCCCCTCGCGCCGATAAGGCCCAGGCAACAGGGTTCGGCAGCGCTGGCCGCCTCATTTGGCCCCGGACTCGTCCGCTATCTGGCCCGGGGTCCTCGGCGGCCGATCATTATGAGCCCGGTAGGGTTTAACCGGAAAGCTCTCTATGCCCTCCTTAATGCCCGCGCCCCGCAGGACCGTACTCGGACTATGAACGCCCGGGGGCCAGAAATATCAGTATCTCTTAAGAAATATTAGGCTGATGAACAACATACTAACTGAAACAACCACCACAACAACCACAAAGATTGATCACTTGCTTCAAAAAATAGTTTACAAGTAATAAATTATATCTGAATACTACAAAAGCTGTCCATCAATTTTACATCTCGAACATTACACAGCACCAAAAAAAAAGTGAAATGTACCTCTGACCAAACATGGTGGATTATATTTTATGTTTTTGGTGTCGCTGAATCCGAATTCGAATGCTAAGCTTGTTTTGCCTCATCACGTCACAATTTGTTTTATCCTCAATAAGCTGCGGATCCTCAATAAATGGCAAAAAATGACAAAAAATACTCCAGAACCCAATCAAACCCCATAACCCGAAATGGCGCCATTGGGAATCTAGATCTAGAAACAAATATAAGGAGACGTTTTTCGATTTGTTACAAAATATTTTTGTTTCAAAAAGTTATGGCCATTTTAATTTTAATTTTATAGGAACATTTTGTTTCCCAAAATTAAAATGGCCATAACTTTTTTTAAACAAAAATATTTTGTAACAAACGAAAACGTCTCCTTATATTTGTTTCTAGATTATGAAAACAAAAATATACTGCAAATATTCCACAGAGCGTTACTGATAACCCAGGGGAGTGCTCCAGTGTTTTTGAAAATTTTTTTCGCAAACTTTGCTGACGGTTTTTTCACTATAAATCCTTTCTGTAAGAGGTGTATAGTCATCACCTAAAAAGTGAAGTGGGTCCCATGCGTCGTTTTCAAGATATGGCTAACTGAAATATCACGCACCGCCACTGATAGCTGGTATATCTCAAAGCACGTAGTGTAAACCTTGTTTTAATAAATTTAAACTACTTCATGTACCGTGCACACTCATTTATAAATTATTAATATATTGTTACGAACGCTGGGCCAGTCCGCCCCTGCCTGTTTTGACGCCGGCTGACCAAAGCAGCCGATAACCTGTGCTGACGTAAGACGCCCAGAAATGCCACGAGTATTCGCGGCGGTTCGACTTCGCGCGCTGGAGGCTTCTCGTAGATACGCGACCCTTCTATAGGTGTATATAACGCGGGGTATCCACGCGCGACGATAGTTCTATTTAAATATCGGCGCGGCTTACAACGCTGGAAATAAATTGTATAAAAATAAATTAGTGTAGTTAAATAGTGTAGTAGTTGTATTAATTAAATAAATAGTGTTAGTTTAAATGTACGAGTTTAATTTTTCACACATCACGAACCCGAAATAAATAAAACGTTACATTGGTGTCAGGTGTTGCGTGTGAAAAAAAGAACAATAATAAAAACATTTAAATAAATAAATTCGCGATAAATAAATTAAGTGAAATGGCTTCAAGACAGGTGTTTTTGAAGGACCTTAAAGTGGCGGATTTGAAAAGAGAACTCGAAGAACGGGAGTGTGAAACCACCGGGAAAAAGGCCGATCTGCAAAATAGACTTAGAGAAGCTCTGGAAAATGAAGGTGAAAATCCTAACACATATTTATTCGAAATTGCTGGCGATATAAATTCGGTGTTGCAAAGTTTGGAGAACAAATTAGTAGAAAACTCTGAAAGTTTGGAGCAAAAGTTGGTTGAAAATTCCACTAAAATGCAACAGAAATTTGAGGAAACGTCTGGAAACTTAAGAGGGATGGAACAGAAACTAATAGAAAATGGTAGTAACCTGCAACAGAAGCTAGAGGAGACATCTGGAAAATTAGAAAACTTAGATAAAAAACTACTCGAAAATTATACAACTTTAGAAAAGAAAATTATGGAAAATTCTAGTTGCCTCCAGAAACAAATAGGCGAATATGTGGACGGAAAATTTGAGGAAATTGAAAATAAATTAGTTACCGTAGAAGAATTCCAGAATAAGTTTCTAGAAGTAGAGAGAAAAATTGCAACGCTGAGTTTAGGAAGTGGGGAACAACAACAGGTGGTCAATACCGCTCTGAAGTCACCTGGTAGCGACATCGACAGGTTGAGTAAACCCGAATTGAGCAGTCCCGTGGAAATTTCGAAAATTCGTATGAAACCACCACAGTTTGATGGTAAGAGCTCATGGGTCAATTATCTACGACAATTTGAGGCTGCAGCGAGGGCAAATGGTTGGTCGTTGGCAGAGAAGGCTACAGCGCTGACGTTGGCGCTACGTGGTGACGCCACAGATATTTTACAGACGCTTTCTCTTGAAGAACAAGATGATTACCATCAACTAGTTAAACACCTCGAAATGCGTTATGGTCAGTCCCATCTCCAGCATGTCTACCACTCGCAGTTGAAGAACCGCTGTCAGAAAAATAACGAATCTCTGCAGGAATTTGAAGCGGACATAGCGCGGTTAGTTCGTTTGGCATATTCATCTACGCCGGAGAATGTCATGGAACGACTAGCCGTGCAGGCATTTTTAGATGGTCTGCGTGATACTGAGACTCGTCAAGCTCTGACTCTCGCTCGTCCCAGCAAGTTGGTGGATGCTTTGGCGCGAGCTTTGGAATTCGAAGCGGCTAAACAGAGTTGCAGAGGTCAAGCTAAGGTCCGTAGGATGGAGGAAGGTGTTGAAGAGGGAACCTGCAATGAAGCAGAAATTAGGCGAGTCGTCGAGGGCATGTTGGAAAAGAGGCAAATTCGGTGCTGGAATTGCGGTAAGGTTGGACATGTCCGTAGTCGCTGCCCTAGAAATAAGGAAACGTCACCCTCGTCGGAAAACTAAATGAGGTTGACCGTAAGGGGCAATCGTCAACCTCTAAGAAGCAAGCCCCAAAGAAAATTGCACGAGTCGCATCTCTTCAACACCCGTCTAATAGTGTTTTTATCGATGGACTAGTCGATGGAAAAGAGAGACTGTTGCTATTAGATACGGGTGCAACGAGAACTATCATTAGACCAGATATTGTTGGAACAGCAGCAAGAATTACTCCGACCAGCTGGCGACTACGTACTGCAACTGGAGATCCCGCTACCATTCGCGGTGAGACCAACATCACAATTGTCATTGGAAACGTGTCGTTTGAACATCGAGCACTGGTAGCTGAAATTGAGGATGAACTTATTCTTGGAATGGACATTATGAACACCAAGGGATTTGAACTGGACTTCAAGAATAATGTTCTGAAAATAAATGGCGAGGAAATCGTACTACATCGAAAGACGGAGGAAACAATCCGAGTTGTACTGGCAGAGGATACGGCAGTGCCAGAACGAAGTGAAATGATCTTGGACGCTCATTTGGACGGTAACCCGTGTGTTGGAAATATAATGATGTTTGAGCCAAGATCTCACGACGGCGAGGTAGCGAGAGGAATAGCTGTGGGAAAAGCTCTGTTGCTGACCGAGAAAACAGTACCGGTGAGAATAATGAACCTGAATCATCACCCAGTAAATCTAAGAAAAGGAATCGTTTTAGGGTACTGTTCCTCGGTTTCCTCCGTCATCCGAAAATTAGATGCTCAAGAAAATTCAGTTAGGAAGATTACAGGCGAGTTAGCAAACCTCCTATCATCGTCCTCAAGATCCTTGAGAAGTGATCAAACGACGAAGCTAAGGAGTCTGATTACTAAGTACGCAGATATTTTCGATGATGGGCAAGGTGGAAAGGGCAGGACAAATGTAATCCGACACAAAATTGACACGGGCGACGCTCGGCCCATCCGACAAACAGCAAGAAGATTGCCATTAGCCAAACGCGAGGAAGCCGATAAAATCGTGCAGGACATGGAAAAAGATGGGGTCATTGAACCATCTAATAGTCCGTGGGCTTCACCAATTGTATTGGTAAAGAAGAAAGATGGCTCTACCAGATTTTGTGTGGATTACCGTCAATTAAACAACGTGACAAAGAAAGACAGCTATCCATTGCCTAGAATCGATGACACCTTGGATACTCTATCAGGATCAAAGATTTTCTCAACCTTAGATTTGAAGAGTGGATATTGGCAAGTAGAGTTGGCACAACGAGATCGAGAGAAAACTGCGTTTACTCTGGGTACAGGACTATGGCAGTTTACCGTAATGCCGTTTGGATTATGTAACGCTCCGGCAACCTTCGAGAGGCTGATGGAAACAGTGTTAAAAGGACTCTCTTGGAAGACATGTCTTGTGTATCTTGACGACATCATCGTGGTTGGAAAATCTTTTGAGGATCACATGAAAAATCTGGAGGAGGTCTTTCAACGTTTGCGAACCTCTGGCCTAAAGCTTAGCCCGAAAAAAGTGTCATCTATTCCAGAAGGAAGTGAGGTATCTGGGCCATGTTGTTTCCAGTCAAGGAGTGGCAGTGGATGACCAGAAGATCAAAACAGTGCGAGAGTGGCCAGTACCCGGCAATAAGCATGATCTACGAAGTTTCCTCGGATTATGCACTTACTATCGTCGATATGTGCCCGGATTTGCCAATATTGCCAAGCCACTGACTCGACTCACGGAAGGAGAAAAACGGTTCCAATGGGACGATGAATGCAGTGAAGCGTTTCGACATTTAAAGGGAGCGTTGACGAGTGCACCTATCCTGAGCTATCCTCTCCCAGATGGAAAATTCATTTTGGATACCGATGCCAGTAATGTAGGTTTGGGAGCAGTTTTGTCTCAGATTCAGGACGGCCAAGAGAAGGTTATTGGATACTTCAGTAAAACCTTGTCGAAACCTGAGCGAAACTACTGTGTTACCAGGCGGGAGCTACTGGCGGTAGTGAAATCTGTCGAACACTTCTATAAATACCTGTATGGGAGGAAATTCTTGCTGAGAACGGACCATGCGGCGCTAAAATGGCTTCTACAGTTCAAGAATCCTGAAGGACAGGTAGCCAGGTGGATAGAGCGACTCCAAGAATTTGATTTCGACACCGAACATCGTGCAGGCAAAGTTCACCGCAACGCTGATGCGCTATCCAGAAGACCCTGCTTTGAGGATTGCAAGCATTGTCAGCGGGCAGAAGAAAATGACATCTTAGTATACAGAACGACGGCGGTGAATGATGATTGGCTGTCGGAAAAGGTTTTGAAAGACCAGGAGAATGACCCGAATCTGAAACCAATTGTGAATTGGAAGAAAGAAGATCGGAAACCCACTTGGGAGGAGGTATCACGGTATTCACCAACCGTAAAGTCGTACTGGGCTCAGTGGAACTCCCTCGTCTTAAGCGATGGACTCTTAAAACGCGTTCTGGAGAAATCAGATGGTACCGAAGAGCGAAAACAACTGATAGTCCCCAGAAACAGAGTGCCAGAGGTATTGGAGGAGATCCACAATGGAAGCACTGGCGGACACCTGGGAGTAACAAAGACGCTGGGAAAAGTTAGGGAGCGTTTCTACTGGGTGAACTGCACTACTGATGTGAAGGAGTGGTGCAAGAAATGCGTGGTGTGCGCTGCAAGTAATGGTCCGCAACGGCACCCGAAGGCTCCAATGCGACAATACAACGTGGGTAGTCCGTTTGAAAGAATTGCCATCGATGTAGCAGGTCCGTTTCCGGAAACGGATAATGGAAATAAATACATCGTCGTCGTGATGGATTATTTTAGCAAATGGGTAGAAGCGTATGCCCTTCCAAACCAAGAGGCTTCTACTGTGGCGGACGCTCTCATCAAGGACTGGATTTGTCGATTTGGTGTACCTCTGGAATTACATTCGGACCAGGGGAGAAATTTCGAGTCGATTCTGTTTCAGAATGTGTGCCGTACACTCGACATCCGTAAGACAAGGACAACTGCACTGCACCCGCAGTCAGATGGAATGGTGGAGCGAATGAATAGGACCATCAACCGGTACTTATCCAAAGTAGTCTCTGACCACCAGAGGGACTGGGACCAGTTTCTCCACCTGTCCCTGCTAGCCTACCGGTCGTCAATCCACGAAACAACTGGACAAACACCTGCAAGCATCGTGATGGGCCGTGAACTGCGTCTACCCTGTGACCTGAAGTTCGGCTGTACACCAGGGGACGACGTGGCTGGAGAGGACTACGTCAGTACTCTACGCCAGAGAATGGACGACATCCACGAACGAGTCCGTTCAAATATCCAGGGCGCCAGCGACCGCATGAAGGAGACCTACGACATCAACGCCAACGATGGCAGGTACCAGCCCGGCAACCAAGTCTGGTTATATAACCCACAACGTCGTCGTGGGTTATCTCCAAAACTTCAAAGCTCCTGGAAAGGTCCGTATGAGGTCGTCTAGGTCGTAGTCTACCGAATCCAGAAGTTGCCAAGAGGAAAACCTAGGGTGGTCCATTTCAACCGTTTAGCCCCTTTCGCAGGAAGCAATGACGAACAAGCTGAAGCCAGAGTTCGACACGTCAGTCCACCAGACGGCGAGCTCTCCTTCGAGGAATTCATGTCGCTTCATTCCAACGGCCAGAAAGCTCGCTACGGTGTAACGCGAGAAGAACCACGTGACCTGTTCCAGACTCCTGCTGACTTCTGTCTTGCTCACTGTGTGGCAGCGGACCTCCGAATGTCCCGAGGGATTGCACTTACCTTCAAGAAGGCGTTTGGACAGTTGGAGGAGTTACGCAGACAAAGACCAGAGGTTGGACGAGTCCTTCAAATCACGGCGGCCGAGCAGGAGAAAGAGAGGTCCGTTTTCTATTTGGTGACCAAGCAGCTATCGCACCATAAACCAACTTATCAAACTGTCTGGGACACACTAGTCGAGCTGAGGGATGTGCTCTTGTCCCAGAGCATAAGCAGTTTGGCGATACCGAAGATAGCCAGCGGACTAGATGGCCTGGATTGGAGGGTGATCAGGAGTATGCTAGAAGTCCTCTTCCGGTTTACTGGAATTGAGATTCTGGTATGCTGTTACAACCCCAGGAGATCGCTCAACGAGAAGACTGTGGACTGCTTCTTCTACCAGACCTCCCGATGCAAGAATGGGTCATTCTGCAGGTATCGTCACAGGCCAGGGGATGACACAATTCGAGACGAAATGTCTTTAAGGAGGGGGCAGTGTTACGAACGCTGGGCCAGTCCGCCCCTGCCTGTTTTGACGCCGGCTGACCAAAGCAGCCGATAACCTGTGCTGACGTAAGACGCCCAGAAATGCCACGAGTATTCGCGGCGGTTCGACTTCGCGCGCTGGAGGCTTCTCGTAGATACGCGACCCTTCTATAGGTGTATATAACGCGGGGTATCCACGCGCGACGATAGTTCTATTTAAATATCGGCGCGGCTTACAACGCTGGAAATAAATTGTATAAAAATAAATTAGTGTAGTTAAATAGTGTAGTAGTTGTATTAATTAAATAAATAGTGTTAGTTTAAATGTACGAGTTTAATTTTTCACACATCACGAACCCGAAATAAATAAAACGTTACAATATGTAAAAAAATAGTCTAGATGAATTCACATGAAATAGTGACGTGAAAAAAACGTTCACATGAAAAAAATTTAGAAAATAAACTCCAAATGTTCTTTCTTTTATATTCCAATTCTAATCTTATCAGTCTAGTTAATATAAAACAATCACCCTGTACATGTGTCTCAAATTTAAAGTCTTGAATATCTTGAATAGCTGAAACAAAGAAAACATGTGTTGCCCCCGGTTATTCCCAACCCCTGCATCGATTAAGTTTAAAATCTAATCAACTCCTGACCTCGTCATGATATCTTTTCGCGTTCTCGAGATATCGTGTACACAAAAAAAGGTTAGCAGACACACAGACAGATTTTTTTTGCTTAAACTGACAATTCTTGGCGAGACACTCTATATATGTATTCAATTGCTAGACTCAAAATATAATTTGTCTAAATTTATAAAACTGGATTAACTCAAAACCTTTAAAATTTGATTACCGAAGTACTGACCTGTTCGGATATTTCAGGCCAATATTTACCCCGCTTTTAATTTCAAACACGGCAAGATTTATGCGACACTAAATTAGGGTTTAATATAATATACGCTTTAAATTTAATATCGCTCAAAACTTAATAATGCATCCCTGAATGGCGACTGTTGGCCATTATACGTTTTTAATCGTTAATTGTAGTTGCAATAAAAATGGTGCACCAAATGGCGGCTTACCGTTATTTAAATGGGGGGTGGGTTGAGTTTAATGATATATTATTGATGGTAAAGTACGAGCAGTGGCCGAGCACAGCTGAACACAGTCCATAATTTTTGACAAAGAGGTGAAACCTGCACATGAATTTTATATTTATGAACATTGAACACTAATAGATGTGTAAATATTACATAAAATTTATCAATTCATAAAATTCAGCTAGCGTATTGCTCGGACACCAAACATAATTTCGATAACCACTTCCCTTCTATTGCAAAATCCAAAGACCCTCATGTTGATAGGGTATGGCGATCGGAAATGCCATTTTTAATGCCAATAATTTAGATCACCACATACAAACTGACAGCACTGTAGGAAGAATCTTGCAAAAATTTAGATTTTAATTTAGAACAGCACCGGAAGATGTTCTACTACATGTTCTTCATATTATAAGAAGGTCTATTTTTAAAAATATATTATCTATAAAAATTTGGAGGTCGGTTTATTATAGCCACTTTAAAAAATACATGATATTTACATATATACGAGTAAGGAATACATGATACAAAATTTTATTGTTATATTTATGAATAGAGGATAGAACAAACTCATTCTAGAATTCCATTTTATATTGCGAAAAACAAAACTCCCTGTATTATATAGCACGGATGTTCAAAAGTCATAATTTTACTCTATTTAAATGTAAATGATATATTATACTCTTTCATTGTTCTTTTAACTAGCGTTTTAGCTAGAAGGTCCCATTTTAATTAAATATTCGAGGAAAATATTTCACTTTAAAGGAAACTACTTTCAAGTGATAATTAAAATACGTAAAGCAGTGTCATTCTCATCTGGGCCTTGGTTTAACAGTTTTTTTTTTTTAGCAACGGTAATTTATAGAGCCATACAACTTCCAGATGTGTGAAAATGAAAAAAACAAATGCTTTACTGGTTTAAAGCGTTCGATATCTTTTGGCATTTGCATTATTGATACATAATGGTTATGAATTATGACCGGCAGTTGTTAACTAGATACATGTTTATGAAAAATATCCGGATATTTATGAAAGTAAATACTTTAGGAAAAATATTCGACCGTTTATGAATCATATTTATGAATAGTGTTTGTCACTCGAAAAATATTTATGAATAGTGTTTGTGAAGGATTCGATTTTTATGTTAAATGTCCGTTGTTTATGAATTTTGAATGAGTAAGAATGAGTCACAATAAAAAAAACTGGACGTTTTCCACGAAACACCGAACTATTTTACTACACTTTTCTCGACGCGCGTTTCGCCAACCAAGTTGGCATCTTCAGGAGAATATTCAAACTAAATTCTAGCCTACACAATTGCACTATTTATACTAAATTTATTGGCACGGTTCACTGAACCGTAACTGTCTTGTTTATCAGAGCAAACAGTGGACTGGTGGGTATCGGACCATTGTCCTTATTCATACTACTGTTACACTTAAGGATATCTAAACTTTCAAAAGCATCCAACTGTCTACTGTTTGTTACATTTCTAATTAATTTTAAATTATTTATGTATATCCTATGGTTGTTGTCAAAAGCGTGTTGGACAACACAAGATTTTTCAGTTCTGCCATATTTCAAATGAGCCATGTGTTCTTTAAATCTAGTCAAAATAGGTCTTTTTGTTTGCCCAACATACTTTTGATCACAATCTTTACAACTTATTTCGTATATTCCTGACTTTTCGTTATTGTTGATTTTGTCTTTGGGGTTACTCAAAAGCGTCTGTAGTTAATTTTTAGAATTACAAACCAAATTGATATTAATATTTTTTAAATTTTATCTAGTCCGCGGGCGAATTTAGGTTCATATGGTAACGAAGCAAATTTCGAATTATCAGTATCTCTACGAAAAGTCGTGGAATTGTACAGGGTTCTCTTAAATTTATGCTTTCTTATTAACTTATCTATTAAATGGAGTAACCGTCATTCTTAGCTATATTCTTAATTAATTGTTTCTCATGTTCAAACCTCTCTTTACTGAGGGGGACATTTAACAAACGGTGAATTAGAAAATTAAAACTTGCCATTTAATGTTGAAAAGGGTGGTGTGAATCGTTGGGAATATATCTAAGAGTCGCGGTTTCTTTCCTATACACATCAAACTCTAACTTATTTTCACTATTTCTAATAACTAATACATCTAAAAATGGTAGCTGTTCATTATGTTCCATTTCATATGTAAATTTTATGATAGGGAAACGGTTATTTAATTTGGCAACAAAATTATCTAAACTAATTGTTGTTGTATCAAATACCGCGAAGATATCGTCCGCACACCTGAAACAGACTCTAGGGAAATACTCGAATTTATCTTTTACTTCTGTCTCAAATTTACTCATAAAAAAGATTTGAAATGAAAGGTGACAAGGAGTTACCCATTGTCGTTCCCTCATGTTGAAAATATTCACCATTATACTGAAAACAATTTTGATTCATACAAATACTAGTAAGCCGAATATATTCCTTAACAATTTTATCGTCTAAACCTTTAATTCGAGTAATTCCCTGAGGTAGTCCAAAGTTTGCGGGATTGGGACACTTGGAAACAATGAGCATACATCAAACGAAACCAAAATTTCACCTTCTTGCAATTGGATATTTTTGATATTGTCAATGTTTGTGCAATAGGTAAATTTTCGAACTCGTTCGTTAACCATTTTGACAAATTATAAGTTGGGGATCTTATCGCTGAGACAATTGGTCTTACAGATTTTCCTGGTTTATGTATTTTTGGTAAACAATACAATTTAAGTATTACTGGATTTGACAATTGTAATTTTTGTCTCAGTGAAGGAGTAATAAGGTGGTTACATTCTTTTAAAGATTTTTTAACTTCCGTTGTCATTTTTGGCAAAGGATTTTTTGACAATTTATAAGGACCACTATTAATTAAATTGTCCTCTTTCAAAATAATCACTTTTGTCCAAGATAACGACCTTAATAAAAACAATCCTTTTCTCGTAATTGTTTAACTATGTTTTTGTCTTTCCTAACATTTTTGGTATTATTTTTATTTTTAACAATGTTGGAACTAATTTGTACCCACTCCAGAATTTTGAATGAGTAAGAATGAGTCACAATAACTTATGGAATTATTACCCTTTTCCTCCGTCATTTTTAAAGTGACGAAAAAAAATTGTACAAGGGTAACCTATTTTTTTTAAATATGTATTATTTGAGAAACTGTTTCGGTTAAATGGCAACACTAAAAACTAAAGAACTAGTACAAAAAACGAAAAATGTTCTTAATCTATATACTACTGGCTAGAGAAGTACGTAGGGGTTTGTTTTTAAATCAATTTTTGTGCAAATGGCGCACTTATGAAAGAAAAAACTCTTTTGGCCAAAAAATCGGCAGTAAATTGTTTATAAAAAAAAAACAATTTTCATCGAATCAAAAAACGACTACGTGCTAAATGTAATTGGGAAGCTACAGTTAAAATTTCAGATCGATCCATTGAACGGTCTCCGAATAATCTTTCCGGCCAGTTCGAAAAAAAGTGGTTTCGAGAAAAACGCGTTTACAAGTTTTATGAGCACTTAAATTCTCAAAATCTCTTTTTACCATTTGTCTACGATACCTGCTCCATACATTTGACCATCTATATTGATGTTAGCCTCCTCCTCTTCCTTTCTGGATGATTTTAAAGACAATCGGGCCTTTTTTGCTGCATCAGTAAGAGAGCGCTCAGAAAAAAATCCGAGAGCGCGAAATTTCGAAAATGACAGTGTGATAAATTTGAAAATAAAACCTGGTAATTTTTTTTTCACTATGGGACCAATTGTATATCACTTTTATGACCCTAAAGTACAATTTAAGATAAAAAAAAATCGATTTTTTCAAAATCCTAGAGTGGTGTTACCTACCCCTTAAGTCGCAGCAAATTTTATACGAGTTGAGCTGCAACGTCAAACTAACGTAAATTTTATATGCAAAGTTAAAACACAAAGTGAAAATTTCGTCACCAGTAAGTCATATACCGACGTCTGGATGTCCAGCTCTTGCACAGAACGACAAATCTCTTTATGTCTCGTAAAATCAACACATAAACCGCATTAAACAAACGGTCTAGAAAATACAGTAATTTGCTTATGCGAATCAGACCTCTGCCGGCAAACAGCACACGTAAGAGATAAACATAGTAGACGCTCTTCATACGAATAATTTCATGCTGGCATGCATGTGGGTTAGTATTACACACTAGAGAAGATAACAATCTCCTCAGTCCCGCTTAAGTATCAAAGACATCTGGAGAGGAGGGAAACGGCATGAGATGAATCTAAACGCCAACGCTAACCCTCGCTCTGTGCGATTCGTGTATTCAAATATGCAAATAAATTCGAACCGAATGCGTAAGAGACAATTAAAATTGCTCGATTGGGATTTATCGAAAAGTACGAGTACGAGTTTTTGTTTGCGAATCAGTTCCGCGTTAATGTATGCTCTCCGGTTAATTTCGTATAGGAATCGACGAAAATCTGTACTCATGAATTTCTACAAATACTGGGTGATTCTCAAAAGTAGCTCACCCCCAAAACGTAGTTTTTAGAGATAACATAATGAAATTGCAGAATTGGATATTAGACATGCATCCGCCTTTATTGACATTGTCGACCATTTTTATTCACTTTTCGTTTAATCGGACATGCCACCTACTTCCAAATCTTAAATGGCACTTGTCATATTTATTTTCACTTGTTTTGATTCCAAGTGTCATTTTGATCACAATGATATTTATTTTTTGATTTACAACTTTTTTAACTAGAATGGTTAGTTTATTAAAACATGCGTAATCAGAAAAATATAATTGGCCTTTCATTTGTGTTTTCGATACCAAGTTATTGGCTTTTACACCTATAATCATAACTGAAGTCCGGAAATATGTGCATTAACGCATGGTCGGCACTATACAACTCTATGATAATTAAAGTATAAACTGTATTTTTTAAGCGCCTTGTAAATTATATACGCGTGTGTTTCTGGCTCGTGCATACGTACTCTACTGACCGTGCCTGGTAACGCGCTAGCACTGGCGTGTGCGCGGTAGTACGCCGGTCCCATTGCGGGAGCTCTGGATAGTTAAACGCAGTTTACCATGCGTTATAGCAAACTTTCCAGACCCTAATCATAACAAGCACAACAGATTTTTAATGCATATAACCTTGTTGACTAAGCTTTTTTTAAACTTCAAAAATGATAAGAAAAAGTCAAAAACTTCATTTCGGGGGAGGTCCAGAACCCCTGGACCCCTTGGCTACGTCACTACGTGTATACCGGGTGGCTCAGGAGGTCAGGCCAAGATGATATTTCGAAAACTCAGTAACATTTTTTTATTTGAGGCGTTTATACTAGAATTGATTTCCAACCAAGAGAAAAAAAAATACAGGATGGCCGATTTCCGGTTTCGCCGAAAATGGCAATAAATCCAATTTTTTTTTAATGGGACACCCTGTATATTTTGATATATTTGGATTCTGCCCATCACAGTGTCAACTCTTGTTCTAGTGATGGATTTTTTTTCGAATTTTTGTTTTCCTCAAAATTTCTTTAAATGTTCTGTATTTACTTCAAAGATAATAACGAGAGTATATTATACACCGCTTAAATCCTTATTAAATGAGCAAATGAAAACAGGGATGGCATCCTAGATGTTCCATTTGAATTAATGAGTTTTCCTTAAAAAAACAGGCAAAAAGCTGATATGAATTAATTTGATCTGCAATAAAATGTAAATAGTATGGAGACATCCAAAAAAAAGTCATCAAATTTGGCCGAGTCAACGTATTTCTATTCTTGATCGAATTAATAACCGTATTTACTTGTCAAGACTGTCACATCATATGACAGCCATTGTTTATTTTACAAATTGTGACAGTCACTTGTCAAAAGTTTGACATAACCGAAAAGCTTAGACATGACCGCTATTTCCATATCTCTCGTTCATAGCCATTGATAACGTTTTTTTTTTTGATGTCTCTATATGTGTTTTTAAAATCATGTTTTATGGATATCAGATACTTTTTGAGTACTTAGATCAGTATGGCAGTCCTCTATGATGAATATAAAAATTTTGAAAAAACACCTTTTCCACTACCATGTGACGTTTGGGTTGTATATTTTCTAACACATAAGATCCAAATATGCAAATAATATACAGTATGTCCCAAAAAAGTTGGAAACAGGCCCGCTGAATCGAAACTATTAGTATTTTCAAAAAAGTTTCCTATAAAACATATTCGCACCATAAACCACCATCGGCCAGTAAAAGCGACGTCGACATTCCTCTACAGGGTGTTTCAGAAATCAGAAAAAACTGTTTCGGTTAAATGGCAACACCGCTTAATTCGCGTCTAATCAAAAAAAGTTATTAAGACAAGTTGTTTAGAATGCCGAAGTATGGGGGTATACGAAAAATCGACGATAGTCAAATGTTTACGAATTAACACTGCTAGCCCAAAAAGTTGGAAACACGCCAGCAAGTCAAAACTATTGGTATTTTCAAAAAAAGTTTTCTACAAAAAACATTCGCACCATAAATCGGCCAGTTAACACGACGTCGACATTCCTCTCGGCCTGTTTCCAACTTTTTGAGCCAGCAGCGTTAATTCGTAAACATTTGACTGTCGCGTCGATTTTTCGTATATCGCCATATTTCGGCATTCTGAACAACTTTTCTTAATAACCTCTTTTGATTAGACGCGAATTAAGCGGTGTTGCCATTTAACCGAAACAGTTTTTTTCTTATTTCTGAAACACCCTGTAGAGGAATGTCGACGTCTTTTTGATTGCCCGATGCCGGTTTATGATACGAATGTTTTTTTAGGAAACTTTTTTTGAAAATACTAATAGTTTTGACACTGCGGGCCTGTTTCCAACTTTTTTGGACACACTGTATACAGGGGGTCCATGCAAAACTGGATTTCGTTCCATCTTCGGCGCAACTGGAAGTCGGCCATCTTGGATTTTTCCGTCACTTGGTTGGAAATTAATTCTAGTATAAACTCCCCAAATTAAAAAAAAAAAATCCGTTAATTAGTTTCCAAGATGCAAGCTTGACCCGACCTCCCGAGCCATCCGGTATACTTACAAGTGCAGCAACAGTAACTTTGCCCTTGGCTGCGTTAGACAAAACCTGAAATTATGCTCATTTCTTTTGTAATTGCAGCCGTGAACGCTTCGAGAAGTACAGTATGTCATTGTTCGTTTGTGGAGTATGACGTTCTGGTTATACTGTAATTTATAACTTGCATGGCCGTCTTAACGCAAAGAGCGGGACGCGACAGTTCTTCGAGCCTCTTTTTCTCTAAGCTCATTCGAATTGATTTTCCAAAATCCGCAGAGTTAATTACCCGGGATTAAACGTCGGCCCACATTTAAAACGGCAAGCCGGCGCCGAGGTGCTGGGAGCGGATAGAAACGCGCGAAATGGTTTTAATTTAGGAGGGCGCGCCTTTGCAGAAATATAAATCTGGCCTCCAGACACCCGGAACGTGTCGGAGTCGGGGGGCACGTGCTCCGTGAAGGACGGCGCGGCCGTCGCGTCCACATATTTTAACTCATTCGGATTTATGTTAACCCCTCTATCTGCTTCTCCTAATTTCCGTCGCTTCTTTCCGTTTTCATCTTCCGCCGCGCTTCTGGTCCTTCGAAGCCGGATTTCGTGCGTAACAAGTGCTATACGCGGCTCCCTCAAGATTGAGTACCATTTTTTCGAAATCAAACAAAGACCATATGAGAATTTTGTACAAATTTGGTAGATTTTTGTACAACCAAGAATGATTTTTGTACACCCTGTTTAACAGGCCAAAATCGAAATTAAAAATGGTACTCAAACTTGAGGTCTGTGTACACTTTTTCCAAAAACAAATTTTAATTATACCATTAAAAAGATCGAATTTTGTACATTTTTGTATACCCAAAAATTATTTTTGTACACCCTTCAAAAGTGGTACACAATCCTGACAATTTTTGAAAACTGAAAAATTCATGCGTTATACGCGTTATACGTCTTAATATACAGGAGATCGGACACGATATGGCTTACTGCCTTCGCCCTGACTCCAAATGGGAGTTATATGACGACTTTAAAGGATACGAGGCTCTGGTGCTCAGGAAGCGAGACTGTGGTGCTAGTGTACACAGTGTGAAAACAATTGAAGTAAATCCGAACGATAATATACGTAATTATTGAATTAGTTTGTTACTTGACTTTTTCCTTTGTGATCATTTTTATTTCTAACTGTTCTTTACCATAAAATATGATTGTAAACATATAATTCTTATACCTAAGATTGGAATTCCTTATTAGATGTACAATTTATTATTTGTAAATTTAAAACTCACATAATATTTTAATAAGAACAAACATGATAAAACTTTGTTACATTCATGTAAAGTTTTTTTATTATATTTTTATTATATTTTGGTTCATTCTTTACAGCTTTTTTTCGGTAATAATATATTATTATGTAAATATATTGCTTTGTACTATGGCTGTATGTGATGACGTATATATATATATATATATATATATATATATATATATATATATATATATATATATGAATTTTCCAAAGTTTTCAAAATTTGTCAAAATTGAGTCTCACATTTGAATGTTTTCATTTTTGAGAGGGTGTACAGTGTACACATCTTTTCATTACTTGTCTAAAATTTGTTTTTGGTAGTGTACACAGGTCTCAACTTTAATTCGGCCGGTTAAATAGGGTGTACAAAAGTAATTCTTAGTTATACAAAAATTTACAAAAAATCACTTTATATGATGACATATAAACATATGAATTTTTCAAAGTTTTCAAAAGTTGTCAGGATTGTGTACCACTTTTGACACTTGATTTTTTTCATTTTTGAAGTGTACAAAAATAATTTTTGGGTGTACAAAAATGTACAAAATTGGATCTTTTTAATGGTATAATTAAAATTTGTTTTTGGAAAAAAGTGTACACGGACCTCAAGTTTGAGTACCATTTTTGTATTTCGATTTAGGTCCGTTAAATAGGGTGTACAGAAATAATTCTTGGTTGTACAAAAATATACAAAAAATCACTCTATATGATGACGTATAAACATATGAATTTTTCAATTTTCAAAAATTGTCAGGATTGTGTACCACTTTTGACAATTGATTTTTTTCATTTTTGAAGGGTGTACAAAAATAATTTTTGGGTGTACAAAAATTTACAAAATTCGATCTTTTTAATGGTATAATTCAAATTTGATTTTTGAAAAAGTGTACACAGACCTCAAGTTTGAGTACCATTTTTATTTCGATTTCGGCCGGTTAAACAGGGTGTACAAAAATCATTCTTGGTTGTACAAAAATGTACAAAATTTGTACAAAATTCTCATGTGGTCTTTGTTTGATTTCGAAAAAATGGTACTCAATCTTGAGGGAGCCGCTATACGGTCCCATTTGAAACAGGCAGAAGGTAGCGTGATTTCGACGACCTCGAACTCGGCAAAGTAAAAAGTATGGAGACTAAAATTGTGTGAGGCGAAGTGAGTTCTTCCCGACTTGTAATTGGTTAGAACGTCTGTTTACAATTTACGTAGGTTGTTGATTCATGTTAGGTCGTCTTTATTTTATTTATTTTGACTTAAAGTCCGTGTTTATTTACGTTTAGTGCTACTTTTGAGAGTTAAATTATGTGAATTATAACGTAACTGTACTTCCACGTTCATATAGTGGAGTAGACAGTCGGCCAGTGAAATTTGACATGTTCGTATTTTCATGAGGAGGCACGGAACCCACACCATATTTTAGGGAGTTGTTACCAGACCTAAGTAGAAGGCTATAATAACAAAAAATCTTCCTCCACAGACGATCTTGGAAGCTTGCAAAATATTTGCGAAATATATTTTTTTTCATAATCACCGAATAAAAACAAAGTAGTTTATACCCGTGATTTTCTCGAAATTTGAAGATCTGTAAAAATTATGATAATTTGAATTTTTATCTCAATCTCAATATTTTATCTTTGAGATTTTACAATTGTCGTATCTTTAAGTAGAATGAAATTTTTGCGAAAATACAAGGATAAAAAGTTTTTGCATTAATTGTGAACAAAAAAAATTTGCAGGCATTTATCATAAGTTTTTTTTTGTTATTATAGCCTTCTTCTTAGAACTATATAAAATTAAAATATTAATTAAAAGTACAGTCCACTATATTGTTTTAGCGTGTAGCAGGAATCTTAAAGTTCAATGTTTCTATGGTCAATTCTATTTCACAAAAAGCAACAAAAACCAAAGAACTTTTGAAACCACCTAGAAAGCGTAATCCTGCCAAGGGAATTGCAAATACTATAGCACTGAATACAAGTGCATTTCGTGTGCCTTTTTCTACTAACTCTTCCTCTCGTTAAAAAAAAATCGTTACTATTATAACTTTTACTATTAATTTTTCCTGCTCTTGTACTTGTATATTTATGCACCAACCTATGCGTTTTATAATATATAAATTTGTAAAATTATTTCTCTTTTTAATGTTGAAAAAATAAATTATTTAACAATAAACAAACACAAAGAATCCATACATAAGTTAATCAAAATTATTCCGAAATACTGAATAATTTTGTAACAATCTGGCATCAGTGCGCCCTAAAACTTAAACACGAGGTCAATGACGCATCAGTTTTTATTTTGTATGAAGTATATGATTAAAATATAATGTAGAAATAAATATAACTACATTATATACTAATTGGTAAACTTGAAGCTTTGTTCTTCTCAGATATTAAATATATACTACAAATACATAATTAGAATGTGAAAACACAAAATTTAAAAAATACACTCGAACCCCTCTTAATTCACATTCGTTTGATTCACATCCTCTCTTATTTCACCACGTTTCCCCCTATTATGTCACGAAACCGTCCCGCTTAAGTCGCCGCCTGCCATCCCATTTTTAAAATATTCGATGACCTGTAATTTCTCTGCAAATGACAATCTTTTAATAAATCTTCTTTCATGAAAATTGAATTATCTCATTACGCAACGGACTCAAGGAAAAAAGATTGAATCAACAAAAAAACAATCAAATTGAACTTTGTCACGCACGACTGGGTATACTTACGTTGATTCTTTTATTCAGTTGGCTCATTTTTCGTTATAACAAGTGCTGTGGTATATCTCTAAATATTTCTTTTTGCAGCTAAAACACGAAAAAGGTGACGTTATGATCGCGACTTAAGCGAGACTAAATTTCGCGACTTGTCGGAATGCACTGATTTGGTGAATTAAGAGGGGTTCGAGTGTAAATCGATAATTCCTGACACCTCTTAAAAAAATAATTTATTAATTATTTCATACTCTTATATAGTATAGCAGTTATCTACAAATATGGGGTACACTCAATCGTTTTTGATGACTGGAAAGAGCTGAAATGGCTTGAAATTCGGAGTTTTTTTTTACGTTTTTCCATAACCAACTAGATCCGAGAAATAAATAGCAACTTTTAATTTTTAAATGGGGCACTCTGTATATTTGTCTATAATTTCAATTTAAAGTCGTTTTGAGAAAGAAAATACCAAATAATTAGCCATTTTTTACACTTTTTTTTTCAAAATTTCAGTTCTTATTTTTAAATCTTAAAGGCCTCAAAACTTGTGCACGAAAATAAAAATGGTTCTAATATTGTTACTACAAAAATAGAATGTATTTAATTGTTGGAATTAAATTCTTAATAAAAATATAAACTTAATTAAATAAATTAAGGATTGGTATTAAATTGTTGGTCACAAAGAGCAAAAGACACTAGATATTCACGTTCTTTGGGGTTAGGAAACTAAAACACAACGTTTCAAACACCAATAGACACCGTTTTAATAAGATGAAAACAGCACAGTCCGATGCAGTGGTGACAGTGGGTACAATTCGGCCTTAACACCGATACGAAATACTCAAAAACCTTAAATATGTAACCTTAAAAAAAAGAAAAACACCAAAATACACCAGAGTACTCTCCGCAGGTAGCTACCGTTGGTTTACATTTACGTACTAAAATACTATAAGTGTTAAAGGGCCGTAAAAGTAATAAATTACCAAACTATATGTAGACTGCGATGTAAAATATCAATATTATATTATAACGTGAAGTAAATTTCAGTCGGAATGACACACTCACGTGACTGGAACAGTGGTTGTAAAAAAAAGGAAAAAAAAGATGTCTACGTAGTTCGGGTTCAATCCTCTGCAAGGGGACGTACAGCAAGCCTTGCACTGGATTCCTACTTCGGGGACGTAGGACTCAACCCCTGTCTTCGAAGGTTCGAACCAAGCGCTCGAAACTTGGCACAACAGCTCCACACTCTGGGGCTCGTCAACTCAGAACCCCTAACAAGGAACCTGTACTCAGGGACCCGTACCAAGGACCCTCACCAAGGACCCTCACTCTGAGGGCACGGCACTTCTCCACAAACACCCAGTACAGCAATATCAATAGGTGACACGTCCAGGGGGGATAACGTGATTAGTGTAGATTCTGGTAACCTCAGAACTGCGTTCACAACGTACAACTAGTCCGATGTTGGAAGACAATAATCCTCTGTAACTAATTTTATATCCTACGGAAATGTAGATTGAAACTCGACTCAACCAAACGAAAGTATATGCCTCAACACAGCCAAGATTCAATTGACGGATCGAGCGTTTAAATCCCAATTAATGGACGCAAAAATGCAATTCTACGACTCGACACGTGTAATAGCTACAGGAAAAATGATCATTAATGGCCGTCGTTCATCCAAAATTGGACAGGATGACCACGGACTATCGAAAACCGGCCAGAGTGCGCGCTGGCGAACCTGCAAGCACGGAACAACAGCGCCCTCGCGCGGAACTAATAAGCTATTAAATATCAGCAATTAGTGAAAGCCAGATACTCTACAGTAGTGCAAACTGAACACGTAACACGTCAGAACTGTAGATTTAAAAATAAAAACTAAAATATTGGAAAAAAAAAATAAAAAAGAATTTTTCGATGATTTCTTACTCAGAACGACTTGTAAATTAAAATTATTAAGTGTACCATATTTTCGTAAATACTCTGTATAATGTACTGAGATATAGTAAGCAGTATTTAAAAATTATTCCAATGAAATATACTTTAACTTGCGATTTCGTCTTGAATTTGTCATCTTAAATTTTCCATAATTTTATTATCTAACGAGCTTTGTACGAATATATTTCACTTTTCTTAATCCCACGCTTATAATTCCGTTAGGAACGAAACAGTAGAAATTCAGAATTTAATTTGTTAAATTATATCAATTATACAAATTATGCAAATGAAGGATTTATTAATTTAATTAGATATTTCGCCGTCGTCAAATATTAACGAATTAAATCCAAAGCCAAGGTTATGCTAAGTACTCGGCGGCTCAATTTAAAATCTTTTATGTCTGACGAAGAATTCTGGTACAAAAAAAGTAAGTAACACGCTTTAAATAGAGTTTTATAAAAGTTAAGAATCTGGCAATATAACATTTAATACAAATTAGGGATACTACGCATTTTTAAATATTTAAAATGATGGATTTTCTGTGAATTTAGGAAGTGTGCTTTGGTAAGTGAAATAGACAACCATAATTTACTGTTTCCATGTTGAAATGGATATTCAGCCAGGCATTAAATAATAAATCCCGAAATAAATTCAATACATTCTACTACGTTCTTTTTTTGTCTCAACAAACATTCATTAGACTGATATAAAACAGCGGCGCGCGACCAGCGGGTCATTGACTTTTGAGTCGTTTCGCCCAACCGTCTGGCTGACTCTAGTATTATTATTAGTGTGTGCGAGGTGGGTGTGTCATCGGCGTCGGTATTACATTACATTAATAATAAAATGTCACACGTGCAAACGCCTAAAAAACTACCATTCGCTGACAAAGTGAATAAATTCATCAGTGATTTCGAAGATTTATTTTATGACGGCGCGACCGTTATGTGTAGAGTTGTTAAGGAAAAACTGCTATGTAAAACAGTGACTTATTAAAGTGGATTAAAAGCGCATTAAAAAATACACGGCTGTTGTTATTGACAAGACGTTGTTATCCATAGTAAAAAAAAAAATTTTTTTTTGTGGGCCTCTGTATTTTTTCTCCTTAGGCTTCCCTCTATTGAGTATACCTAACAAATTAAAAACAAAAATAAAATTAACAAAATGGCGTCCACAAAACAAAAAAAAATGGAAAAATTCGAGTTATTTGTTATTACAAAATTGTTGTAACATCTTTTTTTCAATATTATTTTAGGTAGAATTCATGCGTCATAGTGTTTTACAACTCCTAAATAAATTTCAAGTTGATATCTTTCGCGGTTCTCGAGATATCGTGGTAAAATCATCAAAAAAATGTACTTTCGAGAAAATCGCATTCAAAGTTTCGGTACAATGTTTGTGTTAGAACAGTCGTGCGGAAACAGAAACGTTTCGACTTTATTATTAGGTCATCTTTAGTGTGTCGTTACAAATTAAAACTTAATTCTACTCTCTATATTGCATAGAGAACCCTAGAAATTAGAAAAATGTTCAGACCATTCGGTCGGGACCGACCGCGCGAATATCTGCGTTCGGCCGGCCGCGCGCCACACTACGTTTTACGCTCTCTTGACCTCAATTTTGGGAATTTTTCAAAAAAACAAACGGGAAGATATTCCTAAAGGATCACAGTATCGGAATATGGTCCATTCCGCGGTAATCGATACCAAGGAGCAAAAAAATAATTTTCGAATATATATGTTAAAATAGAAAATTAACAGGTATTATATTATCAATTTCCATAATTCAAAAGAAATTCGTCAATATTTTCGTCGATTTTCGTAATATTTTCTTCAAACTCAGATGGTTTCAATTAGGTAGTGTAGTATAGAGAAAAAAACATTAAAGTGGCAACACTGTGTTTGACGTAAATCACATTGACATACCGCCATTTTCGTTTACTCTGGCTACCGTCAATTGTTATTATTTGTCGTGAAAAAATTTGAATTAATCAGGTAAGTACAACTCATTTTATTGACCAAATTGTAACCGGGGGAAAAACAATAAAAACTACAGAACAGAAAATATCTAAAATCTTATAATACTAGTTTTAATAGTCTATATTAATAAATAAAGCCTCAAAGTGTACTAAGCTTTTGTTTTATTTGCACTCGTAACACCCGTCACAAATCTTGTAACACCCGTCACAAGTTTTACTTGCAAAAAAAAATGTAAAAAACAATTCATCCACAAATCTCTTACAATTATCAGAAATTAAGATCATTGATCTCCCTACTTAGCTTTTCGTTTTGTTGAAAAAAACTTCTAATTTAGCTGAAGTATGATGTTTAGCCAACAAGGTAGCATATTTTGCAAAAGTACAAGTAACACCCGTCACAGGGCTTAAACCTATTATTGCATCTAAACGCCTGAGTAATTCCTAATACGTTTTTGTTTTAATTAAAATATCATTGAAATGAATTGAATTATACTCAAAACGCAGACAATTTTGTTCTAATTTAGGAATTATAACAGTTAGAATGCATACAAATGTAACACCCGTCACCGCGGAATGGCCCATATGCAAAAAACCAAATTTTGTATGACTTCGCCTTACAAAAATTATAGAATAGAGTATTGTCGTCAGCGGAGTAACCATAAATAGTAGTAGGGCGAAGTAAAATCGTTACTACAAGCTATAGGTGACGCAATATATGAGCCAATTAAAAATAAGTTCGAATAAAAATATTAAAGAAAGACACCTTACAGATTCATTAAGTGAGTGCAAAGTAGTTAAATTAAAATTTAACAACTTTATGTTTGTATTACATCACATTACATGACAAAATTATGCCTGTATTACATCAGTAGATGTCGAAATGTCGTTTTCAAAATATAAGCATATATTTTCACGACACTGAACAAGACTCTCGGAGACCACTATAGAATCTTATCTTACAAAGTTTTTAGGAATTTTAGTTTTACACACATTATAACGGTTGTAAAGCGTGAATTCCTTGCTCTTGTTTTTATGATGCGTACACATTTCGGCCAACTCTGGTAATTAATAATTAATCTCACAATTTTATTTGTTGATTATTCTAATCCATTCTTTATGATAGTTAAAATATTTATATGTTTATAATTCCGTATTTTTAATCTGAACACACATATGTAGTATGTTCAGACAGCACCAATCTTTTTTATTTTCCACATTAAAGAACTCGTCAAAATGATACTACATTTTATAACTTATATAAAATATAAACATCCGTATCGTATCATTAAACTGCACTTACTTGCTTATTTTGAATCATACATGATATCTTTACGATCTTTATATAAATTTTATGACGCTCAAGTTCTGTGCAGTAATACTAGAAATGTATTATGGCATCATACTCGTAAAAGCAGAAAACACATAATAGAAAGCGCTTTGCACTACTGTTTACAGCGAGAACATTTATTTTAAAAGTAGAGGGAAAAGCGAGTTCTTTTTCACATTATTATGTGGCCATGTTGGTACGCCAATATTGTGTTTCATTTTTAACTGAACGTAGATATGCAGTAAAGGGTCAATTTATTTACTTTTTCTGTAATAAGAGAACCCTAAATGGTCTCACCGGGTTTCCATATGAAATCTGCACTGGCGTCTTTGTTGACATTGGTGCCTTTATTATATTGCTAGTTGTTGAAAATAATTTTTTGGCCAATTATCAAACCCCTAACTTCATTCGTTTTTGGAAAATGGGGGTTGAAACCCCTAACTTCAAAATTATTTTTCTATGAAACTACGATAGATATTTGAATGAAACCAAAGTGACATGAAAGCTCCTAATTAGCTTTATGTTACATATTTTTTTTATAAATTCCTAAATAATTGCAAGGCTGCAAAAAAAATATTGAAAACAATTGCGGTGGTTTTTAGTGGCTATTTCTTGAGGTACACCGACCAGAACAAACACGTATAATCAGTACGTATCCAACTATAATATGTAACAATTACATAGATGTATGATGGGTGGAACATATTCAGAAAAAAATCTATGTAAGCGGGTACATAGTATATTGTAACTAATCCAATAAAAGTCACTTAAATTAAAATAAAAACAGCATTGTTCATAAAATATTTAATATATTTTATTTCCTATAAAAAAATATTGAAATAATTTAATCATCGTCACTATTTTCTTCTATAGTTGTAGTAATATTTGTAACATCAAATATATGTGTTAATATCTGTGGGGGAATTTAGCGACCTTCTTCTCTATTAGTTTTTTTTTTGTTTGGTTGGATTAGGTCCAGGAATAAATAACAACTATTCGATTTTTGCCAAAGTTTCGGAGATTTATTTTCTCCTTCATCAGGGCTCAATCAATGTTGTTATTGTTGTCATGTAAGGTGGTACGTTACAAACATTGGCGGTACTGATATGACAACAATACCAACATTCATTGAGCCCTGATGAAGGAGAAATAAAGCTCCGAAACGTTGGCAAAAAATCGAATAGTTGTTATTTATTCCTGGACCTAACAACCAAACAAAAAAAATTAATATGTGTTAATATTTCAGCAGGCTTGATGATTTTCGATTCGTAACGGCTATGTCACAAATAATAAATTATTTATGCTACATATGAGCAACAACCTATGGTCCTATTATTTCCTATTATTTCCTATATACTTTCCTATTAGCACAATTACAGGTGTATCTCTTTATGCCCTTATAGTTGTTCATTTTGGTTCGTATTCAATAAAACCTTGATATGTCTTTACTCCTTGGGTACTTACTTTATGTGTACTTTAAGTACTCAATATTAATATTGAGTACTTAAAAGAAAATGATAATACGAGTATAATACGGATGAAAGTTCGTTCTCGACACATCAATAGCAAGACATATCAATGTTTTATTGAATACGAACCAAATATGAACAAATATAAGGGCATAAAGAGATTGTGCTAATGGAAATAGGACTATAGGTTGTTGCTCACATGGAGCATCAATAATTTATTATTTGTCACATGGCCGTTACGAATCGAAAATCATCAAGCCCGCTGAAATATTAACATATATATTTGATAAATATTACTACAACTATAGAAGAAAATAGTGACGAAGATTAAATTATTTTAATATTTTTATATAGAAAATAAAATATATTAATATTTTATGAAAAATGCTGTTTTTATTTTAATTTAGGTGACTTGTGAATGATTTTTTTTTAATATGTTCCACCCATCACAGATCTATGTAATTGTTACGTATTATAGTTGGATACGTACTGATTATACGTGTTTGTTCTGGTCGGTGTACCTCAAGAAATAGCCACTAAAAACCACCCCTATTTTTTCAATATTTTTTGCAGCCTTATAATTGTTGCCTTATAAAATTATAAAAAAAAATATGTAATGTAAAGCTAATTAGGAGCTTTCATGTCGCTTTGGTTTCATTCAAATAACTATCGTAGTTTCATAGAAAAAATAATTTTGAAGTTAGGGGTGTCAACCCCCATTTTCCAAAAAACGAATGAAGTTAGGGGTTTGATAATTGGCCAAAAAAATATTTTCAACAACTAGCAATATAATAAAGGCACCAATGTCAACAAAGACGCCAGTGCAGATTTCATATGGAAACCCGGTGAGACCCTTTGATATGATCTAACTACCAATTTTAAATAATAAATCATCACTCAATAAGTTCGTAACATAACTAATAGAACAACAACTTTTAGGCAAAATTCGACTTTCTCATAGAACGATTAGTCCAACCCTTCAAAATACGCTTCAGTTTCGGCGACCACCTCCTCATTGGACCATCTCCTCAATATCTCTTTCTGGCGAGCATTTTTTTGAGATTTGCGAACAAGTAGTAACCGATAAAATCCTTTTTTATTTCGCCTAAACAGTTCCAAACAGCGCTCTGAATCAGTCTCAGCGTTGTTGTTTTTAGTCAACAGTGAACAAACGCGGTACCCACCTGGAACAGAGCTGATATCTTTAAGGTATTATTTTGACACCTATCGGTTAAAGGATGGTACTCTCTAAAAATCATATGGATTTGTTAATAGTGGCGTCATCTATATATCATCCTACGAACTTTGTTGAGTAATGTAGCAATGGGCGCATTCAGGGACGCTCAGCGGCTGAGTAGCTAACTTAGCTACTTCCCTGAATCTGAACCTTTGTCCTTTAAGTGTCTTTAAGCACAAAATATGGCAGGTAATTATGACTCCATGATTCATGAAAGTTATCTATGCCATAGAACATATTACGTTTTCTAGATCTCTGCGAAACTCATACAAACGATTCAGGGAGTGTTAAGCCGCTGACTGTCAGAAAAGGCTAACTACTAACACATAGCGGTCAGCGGCTGAGCGTCCCTGAATGCGCCCAATGTATAGAGTAACCAAATTTTTTGGTATATTATTTGTTATTGTTGTTGGTATAAGTTTTTTTTAACTGTACCTCAGTAGCGGCTGGTATTGAAGTTTTCATGTTGCTCAACCTCCAAGAAATCGGTGAAAAAAACGTCATTTATATGTTTAAACTTCAATCAAAGTAAAAGTAGAAATACCTACTAGTAGTTGATTCAAATGTGACCACATAACTATATGAGGAGGCCATGTCTTATTCTAATTCCAGAGTTTTTTCGCGGTTTAATTAACTTTAACGCTGAGTTAGACGTTGCTCTAAAAGACCATTTGGAAAAAACAACTGTTTTCAAGGGTACTACCTCAAAATAAAATTTGACAAACAATATTTAGTATAATGCTAAGACGAAATGTTTAAATAAATATAAATCCGACTATTTATCTAGAATTACAGATGAAACAAAAATGAAAGATGATCGTGTTGACTCTCAATGAGGTAATAATACGCTTTCTACTATAACACTGTAATGATTAACATTAACATACTAACAATAAAATTTAAACAGTGCATAAGTATATAAATAAAAATTTCTAACCTTCAAATTCGACCGTAGAAAAATACAAATTTGCAGTTGCTCCATATTTCTTATAAGTATTCATTTGCAACCCCCCCCTCTCCATTTTTTTTTAGTATGAGCCGCCACTGCATCTTCATTTAAATGATAAGAGAATTGTTGGTTCAGATAAAAAACGCAACTTCCGTTAAACACTTTGTATAGCTTCTGAATTAAAGCATGTTGGGAGGTAATGCAAAGAAACCTTAAACATAAAAGCAAATAGAAGCACGTCAAATTGCTTCACTCCCAAACGATCTCAAGACTATACACGGCATTTTGCGATCACGGACATAAAATTCCGCAGACTCAATAATAGTCATCCAAAAAAGTCGTCCCGCCATATTAAATCACGGACATAAAATAGGGAAACTGCCCGTTTTGTATTTGTTGACGATGTTGACCGGTCTTCAAATCGAATAATTCCTCTCTAGTAATCCGATAAAACTGTCAGAAGAGTATCCCATTTGAAACGACCGCCATCGAAGAGCAGTATTTTATTCGACGATATCTATGAATCGGCATAGTCAGCAAGCGATAGACAACAGCCACTGTGTAATAAAACTAAACTAAAGACAAACTTTGTTTGGGTCCGGTTTCTACGAAACGGTAGCGCTCCTACAGGTCACAAATCGCGCAAACTAGGTATGGAAAGAGAAGAAAACAGCAAGGTAAGAAACCAGTTTAGCGTAATTTTATATTGACTTGGAATTTTACATACAGTGCCCGTCATAACGTGCTTGTCATTGTAACAGTAGTTAACAGTTATCAGTGTTAATCTTTTTGCTTTAGTTTTCGTGTTGCAATTCGGAGAGATGGTTTACCAAACAGAAATGCATAAGATAAAGATTCTGAAGATGATTGGTTACGGAGACAGAACACGAACGCAGGCCGAAGTTGTTCGCCTATTTCAAGAAAAATATCCGAAGTTGCCGCCGATATCTCAAGGTACCGTAAGTAAAATAGAGGAGCAGTTTCGGGAACGTGGAAATGTACGGCAGCTAAAGAAAAATCCTCCCAATAAACTCAGTGATGATTAGAAATTGAATGTAATGTTATGCTTGAAGAAAATCCACATACGTCGAGTCGTCAAACAGCTTCAGCATTAAAAATTAGCCATTCCTCGTATCTCCGCGTATTGACAGAAAATCAGATGCACCCATATAAACAGGTACCAACTAATGAGCTCGCGGAAGACGAATTTGATAGACGAATTCCCTTTTGTGAACAAATGATGCAAATGATAGATGACAATACTTTACAAATAGAAAATGTTTTATTTTCGGATGAATCTACATTTACACTTCACGGCCATGTTAATCGCCTAAACTGTTGTTACTGGTCGAGAGAAAATCCTCACTCTATGAGGGAACTACACACGCAAAACCCTGAGACAGTTAATATTTGGGGAGGAATAATTGGAGAAAGTATCATTGGTCCCTTCTTCATTGATGGACTTTTGAATGCAGAGACTTATTTAGCGCTACTCCAAAATATTGTTGTACCGACGATGGCAAACTTGTATCCAGCTGAAGGAAAAACACAACTTCCAGGTAATGCAATATGGTTCAAGCAGGATGGTGCACCAGCACATTACGAAGTCAATGTCCGGCAATATCTCCACACAATCTTTCCAAATCACTATATAGGGAAACATGGTTCTGTAGAATGGACTGCACGATCACCTGATCTCACGCCGTTAGACTTCTTCCTATGGGGATATGTAAAAAAGTATGGTCTACAAAACCAAACCCGGCGATTTAGCTGACTTAAGAAGAATAACACTTGCAATTAGGTCGATTACCCCGCAGATGTTAACTAACGTTAGAAGACATTTCTATTTACTTCTAAAATACTACCAAAATTCTAGAGGCATGCATTTTGAACATCTGCTGCATTAATAATGATTTGTTTTTTATTTTAATGTAACGAATTTCCCTCGCTGGAGAAACTTTATTTTTCTTGTTAATTTCTGCAATTAAATTTAAAACCGTATCAGTTTTGAATAGAGAATGAAAAGACCTTTCAAATGAAATATCACAAGCCCCTACTTCCAATTTGAAAATTTAGTGGTTGTAGCTGTCACCTGAAGGGGGTTAAATTTAGGGACGACGTTTTTACATCCCAAGATGTCCTTTTTGAATTAGAAATTGACGTGTCTCAGGATTTTCTAAAAAAAATGCATAATAATGGTGCTACTGAATTTATTCCATTTGGCTGTTCCACACTGTATTGAATACTAACATTATGTGATATTCTGCAATCGTGAAACTCATTGCAATTGCTAGCGGGTACGTGAAGAAAAATGACAAAATGAAATAGTTCTGCTATAAATCTATTTATAGCAGAACTTAGCCACTCCATAGCTGCGCTACGGTCACACAGAGCAAAATCCCAAGCGAAAAACAGATATAGCCGTCGCGACGCGACGGTGGGAATAGGTCCCAGCGCCGGTGCATCCGAAACTTTTCACTTCCGGCACAATCGAAGTTGTATCAACTCGCCAGAGCCAACAGAGTATCCGGGACACCACTGCGAAGACACTTTCTATTCACCTCCTCTATTTTCTCTCGAACTTTTTTACTAATTGCCCACCGCGCTGCCACACCGGTTTAATTAAGACGTTAAAACTTTATCCGCGGGCAAAAGTTGAGCTAATTTACGGTTTTTATCGTCGTGACATATTTATTTGAGCGGAAGAAAAATGACACAGAGACTGCGACGTAAGTTAAAGGCCGTTCTAATTTAAAAAATACTAATTCCGCTCCGTGAAACTGGAAGTAGATAAGTAAAGGGATTTATTCAGTCCACTATTTTAGCGGGATATGCCATTTTGCGCTGGGAAAAGATCCCAAAAAGGGCAGGTAAAAAAAGCTGGGTCTTGCATTTTATTTTGAGTCAGTTAGCTCCATAGTTTTCCTGATCGGGTAACTATACGGCCCAGGATGTGAAATCAGCATAAACCTGGGTAACTCAGCAACCGTATTTCAGGCAGAAATAATTGCAGGATCCATGTGTGCGTAGGAAATATGAGGAGTCCTCATAGAAATGAGAGAATCCAGGTCGTCACTGATAGTCAAGCAGCACTGAAAGCCCTGAAAGTTGTAGGAATACACCGTTACTCACGAGAGTTCACAAGACTTCCCGTAGATAACGAATACACTCCCAGGTAGACTGTGTCGAATCGCTAGTACAAGTAGTACAAGTGGAACACAACAGCATGACTTTGAAATGGGTCAAAAGACACCAGGGAACGAAAGGAGCGAAAGAGAATTGTCTCGCAAAGAAGCGATAGAAGTGCCTCTGATAGGGCTGAAAACCCACCTTGAAATTTGGAAGGGATATACAGGGCGAGTCAGAAATAATGGGACAAGACTTAACTAGAGATATTAGACACCAAGATATTATGATTGAGCTCAACATGCCTTATACCAATGTCGCTAGTTTAAGAGATACAGCGAGTTCAAAGTTTAAATTTTATTCCGAAATTTCTTAATAATTAAGAAAGATTTGATAGTAGTTTTATAGTAAGTTTGATAGTAGATCTGAAAATTGGTAGTTTTATGTTTTTTTTTTGTGGGAATTACGAATTTTAATTTTATTTTGACGTTGCTCCTAGAGGGCGCTAGTTTCACCGTATTATTTTGGTGAATTAAAACATTTTTTATCTGTTTAGGTCGTCTAAATATATCGGTTTTTAAGTTATTTGCATTTAAAAGGTTCAATGTGTTTTGTTGATTTTTTTTTTGTTGACACAAGTAGGCTTGTGTCAACATTTGTCAAATTTACATATCATTAAATTATTTTGATTGAGCTCAACGTGTTTTATACCAATGTCGCCGGTTTAAGAGATAAAGCGCGTTCAAAGTTTAAATTAACAAAAATACATTGAACCTTTTAAATGCAAATACTTAATAACCGATAGATTTAGACGTCCTAAACAAGAGTACCTTTTCTCTGCAGAATTAAGCGTTCTTTAAGATTCTCAATTGTTTTACACACGACTAAACATATAAAAAAATATGTTTTAATTTACCAAAACGGTGAAACTAACGTCCTCTATGAGAAACGTCAAAATTCGTAATTTTTACACAAAAAAACATAAAACTACCAATTTTCAGATCTATACTATCAAAACTTTCTCAGTTATTGAGAAATTTCAGAATAAAATTGAAACATTGAACACGCTGTATCTCTTAAACCAGCGACATTGGTATGAGGCATGTTGAGCTCAATCAAAATATTTTGGTGTCTAGTATCTCCAGTTAAGTCTTGTCCCATTCTTTCTTACTCACCCTGTATACTCGAAAACAACGAATTCAATTATGATATTTTTTTTAGACTTCTCGGGAAACGCTTCCAACCCATTTTTTTTTTATGAAACGCCCAAGAGATTCTTACTTTTGATAAGATATTTGTTGTCATCAGTAGTTCTTGAGTTTTTTTTTTGTGTTGCACGCTTAATAAAAATGAACCTATTAATGAAGATAGTTTTTTATTCTGCATCCGAAAATGTAAAAATCTACTGGGTGTTCTATTAAAAGAAATAAGTTGGGAGCGTTACCTATGAAACAGGAAGTCTAAAAAAAAATAAAATGTCATAATTGAACTAGAAGAATTGAATCATTTGTTGGCACGTAACGTCGAATTAGTTTATAAAACTGTCGGGACAGTGTCCGTCGCATGTTACGGTGGAGCATTGGATAAACAATTTTGCGGAACTGACCTTTAATGGCAGTGAACATCGTGAACATAAAACTCGTGTGTGGTAAACTAAGTGGTAGTGTGAGTGCGTGAGACAGACAATTTAACTTCGATTTAGGTAAAATGATGGTAACATGGAATTAGATCACCCCGAATTCAGACAATTCGTCCAGAATACTATGAATGGAAAGTACGGCGAAGTTAGTATGCCTGAAGAAACAACTGTTAGACGATTATATATATCACCATTGTGCGAAGACATAAAAAATATTGTCTGGGAATTACACAATAAACCTACATGACTTAGTATTAATGAAACAATGGATGTTAAAAGACAGAATATAGCTAACATAGGTTGGGGGACTGGATGAGGCAAAAACCATGGCAAGACATTTATTAGCTTCAAGGACACATACAATTTTAATCCATGTTACATGTTTGGCACATGAGCTGCACTTTATCGGGCCTTTATATCTTTATAATATTAACCAGGATAATTTTAACACTATATCAATTGTAGTAGAACCATTTCAACCGTTTTATATCATGATCATGACATCTAGCACACATTTTGACAAGGGAATCGTATTCAGCGCGTAAAAATACTTCGGAAATGACATGTCTGGTTCTTGAAAAACACAAATTCTTCCATATTTGGGCTGTTTTTCACCCTAAATTCTCATTTTAAGGAAATGAAAGTGTCTAGCACAAATTTTGACAACGGGATCGTATTCAGCGTTTAAAAATGAAAAGACATGTCTTGTTAAGAATTGATTAAAATTTCAAAAAAATATATATTTCGCATAAAAACGTATTTTAACAACAACAAAAACGGGATTTACTGAGAATCTACACGGTAGAAGGTTTTCGGAGTTAAAAATCGGTCTCAGCACAAGCAAAAACACTTCAGATTTGATAGGTTTAGTTCCTGGAGCAGAATTTTTTTTTGTAAACCTTTGCAATGGAACGGATATCAGAAAAACATATAGGGGATGTTTATCCTCTGCGTATTCCGCGAATTAATGAATTCGAATAACGGCATTTGTTAGTGTGGGATGCACCAAGGCCGTCTAACGCTTATGCTTCTGTCTGGGTAATCTCAATTAATAGACTTGATTAGAGCATATAGCCCGAAGGCCTCGTTCACTGTATACACGATACACTAAAATTAAATCCATTAGCGCTTTATCTAAGTTCCGCTCCTCTATATAATTACTCGTCGTTAGCAGAAACGGTTTCCTAAACTCTTTCTTCAAACAACCCCGGATGGCTCCTCTTGAACCGTAATGGAGTGTTACAATTTAATAGAGCCTTAATCGTTAATCAATCCGAAAATGATGGACGTAAAACAAAAAGTGGCACGTAATAATATGCGTTAGTGAAGGGAAGATTATGATAATAGAGTAGTGTACAATCTATAGAGCCATCCAAAAAAAACGTCATCAAAGGTGGCCGAGAAAAAAAAAGGTATTTCTATTCTTCATCGAATTTATAACCTTATTTACTTGTCAAGACTGTCACATCATATGACAGCCATTGTCTATTTTACAAATTGTGACAGTCACTTGTCAAAAGTTTGACATAACCGAAAAGCTTAGACATGACCGCTATTTCCATCTCACTCGTTCATAGCCAGAGTTGATGACGTTTTTTTTTTTTTTTGGATATAAAAAAAAGAGAAAATCAAAAAGGTTGCGAATAAAAATGTTTTAATTATTTTAACTGAAATCTACATAGATTACACATCCACACAAAAAAATTCGGGTTCGGGGCTATATACCGATAAACCCTTCACATCAAACCCCTTAACTCCTTGAAACCATAACACAATAACCCCATGGGGTTATACCTCGAAATCACAACTCCACGATAATATAGCCCCATAACCCCATTGCCTCCAAATCAAACGCAAGCAGTTCATCTCAGGCAATTTTGTTATGTTATTTTAACTGAAATCTACATAGATTACACATCCACACAACAACAAAAAATCGGGTTCGAGGGTCAAACCATATTAACCATCCATTTCTGGAGTCGCTAAATCCGAATCTAGGGTCAGAATAACCCCATCGGGCTAGGGTTTCCCATAACCTCAAAAAAACACAATTTTTGAGCTATATACCGATAAACCCTTCACATCAAACCCCTTAACTCCTTGAAACCATAACACAATAACCCCGTGATACCTCGATATCATAACTCCATGATCATATAACCCCATAACCCCATTTCCCCCAAATCAAACAGTTTATCTCAGGCAATTTGTATTAATGCAAATTTTCACGGACACTCAGGATACGTTCGAACAGTGAAATGAAAGGTAATAGCCCCATAAAACCACTACAAAGGGGATTCCCAAAATTGCGAGTGTCTACATCCAGGGCATCTCCTCGCGGTGACGGCGGACAACGGAGTGAGCCCGTTATCCGGTTGAGTCCCTGGATTGCGGCGTAGATGCCGTCAAGGTCTTATAAGATAGGTATCTATATGATGTACAAAATCCAAAGAGATTAGAAAGATCCTTATAAATCTATGACAAAATCCGATCGTGCAATCTTCCCTCGGTGTACATCGAGTAACGCTAATTCCGACTGTTCTATCATTGTTTAATGGTGTTACGGGTTTATAGCATTTGATTTCATTTCACTGTTCGAACGTATCCTGAATGTCCGTGAAAATTTGCATTAATACAAATTGCCTGAGATGAACTGTTTTCGTTTGATTTGGGGGCAATGTAGTTATGGGGTTATATGATTATGGAGTTATGGTTTCGAGGTATCATGGTTTCAAGGGGTTAAGGGGTTAAGGGGTTTGATATGAAGGGTTTATCGGTATATACCTCAAAAATTTTTTTTTGAGGTTATGGGAAACCCTAGCCCGATGGGGTTATTCTGACCCCCGAACCCGAAAATTATTTTTTTTGTGTGTGGCTGTGTAATCCTTAATTTATCTTATTTCACTGCACATTTTGAATAATAAAACATTGTTTTGATAGTAACGAATAATTAAACGAAAAGGTGCCATGAAAACAATTCAACGATAACTAAGTATCATTTATTACCATTTATGAAGCAAATGAAAAGTTTTTACTTCAAAACTAGTACTAAATGATAGATGAACAATTATTTATAATTATAATTAATATAGCTATTCGTTATTAAAACAAGGTTTTATTGTTCAAAAAGTGCAATACAAAGTAAATAAAAGATGATTCATTAGGATTTTTTTAATTCGGTTTAAATATCTAGATATTTAACAAAAAAATCTAAATAAAGTCGTACTGAGTCAAATTTGTTCAAATTTTTACATAGTTTTTGCTGGCGTTTATTATTTTTCTAAAAATCGGTATTTAGAACAACAATTTTGGTAATAAAAATACATTGAAAATACAAATTTGGTATAAACGACTAATTGGATTTTTTCAAAATTTAAAAAAACAATGTCATATTTTGCATTTTTTTTAGAAGTGGCAAATTGGACAGTTAAAAAAGTAACATGACTACTCACTCGTGTCAATTGGCATCAGGTTTTAAGCAAAAAACTAACAGTAAAGTCAATATTTTTGGGGTATATGATTTCTTATTATGTCTGCGCATTTAGTAAACATATTTTTTTAAGAAAAATGGCTACACTTCAAACGTATAACAATGCAGAATCTCTTCAAAATACTTAATATTGACTAGTACGAGTATATCATGCTTTCATTTTTGAGTATTAAATTATATTGCAAACTATTTTTCTTAATAACATTTTTTTTACATAGCATTAATATTTAAGGTACTTTACTCGTCATTATTATTTAGTTTTTGCTATTTTTGAACACCCTGTATGTTAAATTGAACAAACAACAAACTTTCTAGACGTTTCAAGACAAGCAAAACTTTTTATGAAGAATGACTTTTTTGTGAAAAAAAAAAATGTTTTCCATTTCACCTATAGGTATGTAATTCAATTCGGGGACACCCTGCATATAGCTACTTTACATGAAAGTGTTGTAAATTATACTTAATTATAAATAATGAATATATAAGAATAAATTGTGTGTGGATAAATAAAGGTGCAAAATAGGTTAGTGTTTTTTAAGGACAATAATATATGCGATGATCTCGTATTGTTACAAAATAAAAAAGCAACGTTACGACGTCCCATATCTGACATAATACTGAAAAGTTTCTTTTTATTTAGGGAAAGTTCTCCTGTTAGATCAAAGAGACTCTTGAATAGTAAACATGCACCTATGCCGGCGTATGAATAGGGGTTGAGTTACTTTCGCCATTCACACACAAAACTTGGCGGCTACAATGAAAATAGCAAAAGAGTGCATATCAAAGTAACTTGATAACAATAGATGACAACGAAAGGGGAGAAAAGAATATTCCAGAGGAATACGCCAAAGAAAAGATGTAAGGAAAGAAAAAATAATTTTTCGGTTGCCCGCATTAGCTTGCAGGGTGTTGCATAGTTCATTTGCTTCAATCTGTATATAGAAGTTCTGAATAAATGTTGAATTAACATCTTTGGTTTTCCATTAGTAGAAAGGTTGTATTTTTAAAACGTTTCATTTAAAAAAACGTTTACCTTTGAAGTTATATTTCATGATAAATTGTTGATACATTATAGTCTGATGTTTTCAATTAATATTACCTGTTTTACTACACGGTGAGATGATATTAATTACATATTGTATACAGCAAAATTATCCTAATATTGTATGCGTATAACTGATTATATTTACTCCGAAAGCACAATGTACACATACAGTGTTGGATTATGTAAACGTACTTTAATTATCCCATGATCAATGACAATGCGCATATGGAATGATGTCAATAAATTGACATCATAATTAATATATATAATTGTACTGAAAGCTGTTTTATATCAGACAATATCAGAAAAAAATGTAGGTACATACATTTTACAGACCCAAAAAAGAATTTTTTTGGACCCAATGAATATTCTCGTGTAAAAAATAGCACAAGATGTACTACTTTAGTTACAGAAATACATTAATGATGCACAAATTATTAATTTTTTTTTCAAAAAATTTGTTTATAACAATTTGTTTAAATAATTGTTAAATTTCTCCATGATGGTTGTTGTTATATTCGCGTGCTACCCCAAAAGAAAAGAATAAACGTGAAAATCGAGTAAGAAACGACCGAGATACGAACTTTTTTTTTCAGTCCGCGAATTTGAAATAGCTCGATCGACTTTTGAAACTCTGCTTGGTTTGGATCATTTACGTTCGCCCAAAAACAGTAATAGTTTCAAATGAGCGTGTACCTTTCCAAAAAGCGTTTTTTACGTCATGGTGAATGAAATTGCAAAATTAAAGTATTGAACTAGACACAGTTTTATCCTTAATGTTTATAAATAGACAAATGGTGAGATTATTAAAAAAAATTATCTCGGCTTCTGCATATGCTAGAGCAACTTTTTTTTTTAATTTGTGTAAAAATACCAACTACCAAGATATCGAAATCGCATGTCAATATTATTGTTTATTTGCGATTATTGCGATTTTGTTTATATGAGAATTTTTCGGACGCCATTTTGACGGTCTTAAAATCTAAAAATTAATATGTCCATTGCAGTATAATAAAACATAGGTCTTTACGAAGAAAATGAGACCTGGATGAACTTTTTTGTCGACGGCAATAGGGTCAAATAGCACTAAACATTTAAGGTGTTTTTTATAAACAAATGGCATTTATCGTTAAAGAATTAATATTTTTTGATGAAAATTTTTTGGTGTCTTGAGGATCATAAAAGACACATTTCCCAAAATTTTCAAGCATGCAGAAGCTTTTTCCGCAAAATGAAAAATAAATCAAAATTTTGGAAATTGCAGCGGTATTTTTTAATTATTTAAATAGGTAATTGACCAAATCGAACTCTACAAGTTGCAAATTTACCAGATTTTTATTACCTACACATTAGAAAAAATTCGATACCTCTAATGGTAATAGTCCCAGAGCAAATCAATTACATGTCCGTTTTTAACGATTTTTGCACATTACAACGTCAATTTGACATCGTTTCTGACCCCCAAATTGGGATCAATTTGAGGACAATGTTCCTGAACTCCAAACGAGCACACCAAACCATGTTAAAATCTGTCGTTAATTAGATCCAAATATAGCCTTTTTTTCTAATTTCACTGGCCTAATATACCTGCTGCGCGCTCCGAAAGTTGTTTTTGAAAAACGTCGAAAAAAGATGGAAGGACTTCGAATTTCGATTCCGGGTTTTCACCATCGTATTCTACGGGAAATTTTCTATCTTTTTAACCAAAAAAAAAAAAAAACAATTTTAGCAACACCGAAAACCCGTCGAGTAACAAAATTCAGAGCAGTTGCTTGAGTTTCTGTTGATTTATTTTTGAACATTACAACGTCAATTTGACATCGTTTCTGACCTCCAAATTGGGATCAATTTCAGGACAATGTTCCTGAACTCCAAACGAGCACACCAAACCATGTTAAAATCTGTCGTTAATTAGATCCAAATATAGCCTTTTTTTTCTAATTCCACTGGCCTAATATACCTGCTGCGCGCTCCGAAAGTTGTTTTTGAAAAACGTCGAAAAAAGATGGAAGGACCTCGAATTTCGATTCCGGGTTTTCACCATCGTATTCTACGGGGAATTTTCTATCTTTTTAACCAAAAAAAAAAACAATTTTAGCAACACCGAAAATCCGTCGAGTAACAAAATTCAGAGCAGTTGCTTGAGTTTCTGTTGATTTATTTTTGAACATTACAACGTCAATTTGACATCGTTTCTGACCTCCAAATTGGGATCAATTTGAAGACAATGTTCCTGAACTCCAAACGAGCACACCAAACCATGTTAAAATCTGTCGTTAATTAGATCCAAATATAGCCTTTTTTTTCTAATTTCACTGGCCTAATATACCTGCTGCGCGCTCCGAAAGTTGTTTTTGAAAAACGTCGAAAAAAGATGGAAGGACTTCGAATTTCGATTCCGGGTTTTCACCATCGTATTCTACGGGAAATTTTCTATCTTTTTAACCAAAAAAAAAAAAAACAATTTTAGCAACACCGAAAACCCGTCGAGTAACAAAATTCAGAGCAGTTGCTTGAGTTTCTGTTGATTTATTTTTGAACATTACAACGTCAATTTGACATCGTTTCTGACCTCCAAATTGGGATCAATTTCAGGACAATGTTCCTGAACTCCAAACGAGCACACCAAACCATGTTAAAATCTGTCGTTAATTAGATCCAAATATAGCCTTTTTTTCTAATTCCACTGGCCTAATATACCTGCTGCGCGCTCCGAAAGTTGTTTTTGAAAAACGTCGAAAAAAGATGGAAGGACCTCGAATTTCGATTCCGGGTTTTCACCATCGTATTCTACGGGGAATTTTCTATCTTTTTAACCAAAAAAAAAAAAACAATTTTAGCAATACCGAAAAACCCGCCGAGTAACAAAATTCAGAGCAGTTGCTTGAGTTTCTGTTGATTTATTTTTGAACATTACAACGTCAATTTGACATCGTTTCTGACCTCCAAATTGGGATCAATTTCAGGACTATGTTCCTGAACTCCAAACGAGCACACCAAACCATGTTAAAATCTGTCGTTAATTAGATCCAAATATAGCCTTTTTTTCTAATTCCACTGGCCTAATATACCTGCTGCGCGCTCCGAAAGTTGTTTTTGAAAAACGTCGAAAAAAGATGGAAGGACTTAGAATTTCGATACCGGGTTTTCACCATCGTATTCTACGGGAAATTTTCTATCTTTTTAAGCAAAAAAAAACAATCTATTGTATCTCCCCCCCCCCTTAATGCTGGGTAATACGATTGCTTGACTGTTTCGATTGCCTCCGCTTTTGCTGCACTTCGATATCTTTATTGGTACAACTTATAGCTTGTATAAATCATCCTTGGACACCCCGTGCACTAACATTGCGAGTGAAATAGTAAATTTACAATTATCAAGAGAAATTGGCTGTTTCTACAAATTAACCATGAAACAAGGCAGCCAGGGGCAGAGCAACTACATCCAGCGAAATAATATATTGCCTGTGACCGGCTCGAAGCGGGGTGTAAACTGTAAGTTATACTTGTTATGGGAGGAGCAGTTGTAACCGCGCTGCAACCAGTTATCTCTAACATCTTGGAGGTGAACTTCCGTGAATTAGATTGCGCTTCCTATTAAATCTCCTCGTACAGTTTACTTGCTTTAGTTACCTTTACAGTTGATTAACCGCGAAATAAAATAGGAGGAATAGGTAAAGATACAAGTCATCCAACACCCACTTTTTTGAAGGTTTCTTAAATTCTAATAATTTTTGTACAACATGTAAAATTCTGCGTCTAATAAGCCCAAGTCGAAGGTGATGTGTCCATTTTGTGAAAAGATATCGTTAAAAAAGTACAATTGCGATGTTTTCAAAAAATTGTGAATAACTCCGACATTATTAAACCCTTTTCACAGGTCTTGGACAAGAAAGGAAAAAATCTAAAGGAAAATCTTCATTGTGATTCATTCTTCATCGATCTGACTAAGAGAGTCATTTTGGATTTTGTTTTGGACATACGAGGTGTGTAAATTAAGTAAGATACTGGCAACATAGCGCGCCCGATCTAGAAACACTGCGGAGACGGGACTTGGAATGGCGATAGGTTAACATGTAATGCACCTTCAGTACAAGTTTGAACTTTTTTAGAATCATTTGTTTGTTCTGTATGTCATTGAAATGAGTGACATTAATTTTGAGCAACGGTGAGCTCTCAGATTTTGCTTCAGACTTGGATACAGCGCAACGGATACTTTTGCAAAACTTCAACACGCCCACGGAGACAGTGTTTTTTCAAGAGCCCAGGTTTTTCGGTGGTTTAAGGCATTCTCAAAAGGAAGAGAATCGATTGAAGATGAACCATGCAGCGGAAGGCCTTCATCTTCAAGAACCGATGAAAATGTCAGTTAAATTAAGTTAAATTTGAATTCAAACATCAAGGATGTTGCATCACGAAAATGCGCCTTGTCACACAACCATTTCAGTAAATAAGTTTTTAGCCAGTAAAAACATTCCTGTGGCTCCTCAGCCTCTGCGTTGTTTGAATTTTTTTTGAAAAGTTCTCCTGTATAGTGTGAGTTGTACTATGCGATAAATGTTGAAAAACCTGGTCATATGTAAATCGCTAAAGTACATTGGGCCTGAATATAATAGAAAATATTCAAAGACGCAAAATATTAAAATTTTTCACCATTTAAAAATATTTAAATTTTTCGCATTTTTCCAGATTTCTAATTTTGTTTTTTTTTTTAAAAAAATTTTTTTTTCAAGATTTACTCATCTGATATTAATAATTATTATTATTCACAGATTGCAATGATTTTTTATAGATACTAGTACTTCACACGATATTTCCGTCACAAGATAATAAGTATTTAACTTAATGAAAGATAATATAGATGAGAATCCGCTACCAAAAAATTGAAAATTATCTTTCCTCGAGAAGTGGGTCAAAATATTATACACCGAATGACCTTAAAAAAGATATTACTTGCTTAATTTCTAAGCTTAGAGGCAAATGACATTCAGCTAATCGAATAGAAAGATTTTTGGAAAAAAATGAAGAATAGTTAAATTGCCGCCTTAAAATTTTCCGCCGTATCGGACTCGCCATAGGAATTTTCAAATTCCGATACCGAATTCGTAATCAGCAACACCGAAAACCCCCGAGTAACAAAATTCAGAGCAGTTGCTTGACTTTCTGTTGATTTTCCATGTGCGCACGCGCGGTATCTCTCCGCCATTTTGAGATTTTGTAAATCTGATAACGAATTTGTAATTTTTGTAAGCGGCCTCAAAAACCCCCGAATAAAGACATTCAGATCGATTCGTACACTATTTGACTGTTGACCAGGTTTTTGGGATTTGGCCCCACTGTGCAACACCCAGAAAACTCCATTAAATTACCAACCATATCAGCTCATTTGATATATTGAAAAATACGTGTTATTTTTTTAACAATGTTCATATTTAGGTATGTCACAGACGCAAGATCCGAGCTTCAAGAAAACCATTGTGTATGTAGATTAATTTCCTCAAACTAAAAACCAGGGAAAAGAAGAAAGGTTTTAAATCCAGGGCTGACTGCATACTAGCACAAAGGCCGCAAGCCGAATTTCCTCCAACGTAGGTACAGGCACAGCGCCTACACAGCAGTGAAAGTATTAATAATGACAAAGACTTGGAAACTTTTCTTTCTGTTATATACTTTGAGGCCATTGTCTTAGAAGTTTTAACTAAATTATGAAGTTCGCCGTTATTCGGGACAATAGGAAAGATTTACCTACTTCTCGTACAGTTCTGCCTTAAACGAATTTGTCGAGAATTTTACTTTACCCTTTAATGGCTCGGACGGAAATCGATGAATACCTGCATTTAGCGGGCATTAGAGTTTATTTCGTCCATTGTTGCGTATAAGATAAAAGCCCGTTGAACCGTGGAGTTAGATTGTGCAGACGAAGTGGGGTCGAAGACGGATGAAAATTATTTTTAGGCGGTCCTCCACTTCAGACTCCAAATTAATTACATGTCTGGTTCGAAGTTCATGTTTTTACACATTGTTCAATGATTCAATTCTTCACTTCAAAACACTTTTATTAACAATCTACAAGTCGTGGGTCTTAACTGTGTAATATTCGAATCATAACTAACTCTATCTTAGCAACAACACCACTATTTATAGCTTTTACATGTTTTAGAAAATTCGTTTCATATCTAGAATATTTAATATGTCATTCCATACAATTCTTTACTAACAGCTAGTGTATAAACTAAATATACTTAGTATATAAACTATAAAACTTAATAAACGTCAGCTCTCACAAATGTCACTTTTACAAATGTCACAATATTTACACATCATTTTTGTGTAAACTGAATGTTGGAAGAAACAAAGCTCCTCAAGCGAAATATAATAGTCAGATCGTTTTAATTAACGTGAAAACCTCTTAATAGTGTCAACAAGTAACGAACCATTAAAAAAAACGTCGTTAAATCCAATTATGAACGAGAGAGTCGGAAGTAGCGGTTATGTTGAAGCTCGAAGAGAAACTTTGTTGCTGACAAAATTTTAAAGTGACCCTCAAATTAATTTTAGAAATGGCAGTGGAATAAATATAGACTGGATATATTCGATGAAAACTAAATATGAGGACTTTTTCCGCATGACTGACAAGGAAAGGTCACGAAGTGTATCTCGCTGATTTTGATGAAATTTAAATATGTTGTAGAGCATCAAAACATAAGAGACACGTATTTTGTTTTATCTGCGGAAAAGCACTATAAAGGGGTGAAAACCGCCCCTCAAGTTTACCCCAAAAACGTTTTTTTCTACATATCTCCAGTTACATTTGATTAATTAAAATGAAACAAAATGGAAAATAGGTATTTCTCTTTGTTACACTCAACTTCTGACAGCAATCTGGTCCTCGGGCGAAGCTACCCTTATATTTTATTTCAGATTTTTTTTATCATTTTCGCGTATAAAATTCGCAATAAATTATAAGAATTTCGGAAAAAAATATTTTTGGGCTTGTAATTGAAAATTAAAGTGGACGTGTTTCGGGGTTTCAACTTTTTGGGGGTAAACTTGAGGGGCTGTTTTCACCCCCTTATGTGCTTTTCCGCAGATAAATAAATACGTGTCTCTTATTTTTTGATGCTCTACAACATATTTAAATTTCATCAAAATTGACGAGATACATCGTGACTTTTCCTTGTGAGGGAAGTTCTTCCAGATGCAGTTATTCATTTCGACCATTTTCGCCCGTCAGTAAAACGTTTCCTAAATGTGTACCGGCAAACTGGAAGCGTCAATTGGAAACAGGGAAGAGGCAGACCAAGAGTAAACAGAAGAAAACATTGAAATGGTTAGGCAAGTGATAAAGGACAATCCAAAAACATCAATTAGCCATCTGAACCAACAGGTGAATCTGTCCTAAACAACATGACAACCATGTCAACGAATTTTTAAAATGATTTGGAGCTCCATCCATATCGTCTACAATCCACGCATGAAATTCTCAGAGCGTACAAACCTCTAAGCTCAACCTTCTGTCTTCGAAAAAGTTTTTTTTTTATTGATGTGGCGTGGTTCCACCTTTCGGACCATGTTAACTCTCAGAATATGAGACGCTGGACTGCAGAAACCCCTCACTTTTGTATTGAAACTCCACTATACTCACAAAAAATTGGAATGTAGGCAGATGTGAGCAGAATGACACTTTTTGGACCTATCTTTTTTTTAGAAATTTTAACACCTTTTGTATAAATGTTGCATGACGACGAATTGCAAGAGGGTTCTTAACAACCGCAGTTAAAACTTAAAATTGAAGTTAACAACACAAGAACTTCAACATCTCAAGGACACTACTTGCCTCTTAACAACAATGCGTTCGGAAATAATGGATAACGATGTAGGATTAGTGACCTGTTTCCATATAACTATATAGTTAATTAGTGGGATGAGGTCAAATGTTTCCAAAAAAACAAACTAATTTTCACTTAGTCGACGTTTCGCAAAATTGATTTGCATCCTCAGGACTAATTGAATAAGCTTTTTGTTGTCGTTTGTAAAAATAAATATGAATGAAACATCGATAAAACAGTTAATATAACATAAAATAATAGAATACAACGTACTGTCACACAGACGTAAATCGGCTATCTACCCGTAAAATTCTAATTCGCTTAAAAACTGCTTAAAAAGTTTTTAAGCTAATTGGACTATAAGACTATCTAATTAGCTTAAAAAGTTTTTAAGCTAATTAGAATTGTACGGGTAGATAGCCGATTCACGTATGTGTGACAGTACGTTGTATTCTATTATTATATGTTATAATAATTGTTTTATCAATGTTTCATTCATATTTATTTTTACAAACGACAACAAAAAGCTTATTCAAATAGTCCTGAGGATGCAAATAAAGTTTGCGAAACGTCGACTAATTGTAAGTGAAAATTAGTTTTTTTTTTGAAACATTTGACCTCATCCCACTAATTAACTATATAGTAATAATGCGAAAAAGGTGCGAAAACTTCGTGGTTTTTCGCCCGCCAAAAGTTCTCCCCCCGGCTTTCAAGGTCGAAAACTTAGTTTCACACTCCCCACCTTATACCAAACAGTCCTAGAAAAAAAATCGTCTGCCCTAATTAATGCAAGCTGAACCGTCCTGAGGCTGCGCATCAACTGAGCTATAATTGTTTTTGTATAAGTTATCGACTTTTGGTTTTTCCTCCACGAATTTAAGAGATGCACGTTTTGTTCGACCTTCGTAATGATACTGCATAGAAACTACGATTTAACCTTCCTCTTCCTCTAGGGACTATCTGCATGTTGGGCCATACTAATTAAACTCATACCTATAGTGAATAGGTTCCAGGATTCGGGTATGATGTAAAGAAACTTCTCATCTCTAGCTGTCGATGATGAGGTTTTTGTCGCTGTATGAAAACTCCATAGAGTAGAAAAACTCCTGTCATAGAGTTGGTCACCAGCCGGCACTGAGTGCCACACATTGCTTCTATATTACACTATATGTTGTATAAGACTTTACAATCATCTAAAATAAATAAATTATAGTTTAAAAAAATTAAAAAAAATACGTTTTAATGGCAAACCGAACTAAAAAGTAGAAAATAATTTTTTAAGTATCAAGAGCTTGTGTTACAGCAATAGAAAATTCCAACAATCAATTACGACTAATTAATTTGGAATAAGATTAAAATAAAAATTAAATTATTAATAAAATAATTCAATTATAGTAAAAAAAGCGTGGGGTGCAATTTATTATATTTTCACAATGACTTTAATATTATAAACAGCTCCTACTGAAATAATTGTAACATTTACTATCAAGCACCCCACGCTTTTTTTACTATAATTGAATTATTTTATTAATAATTTAATTTTTATTTTAATCTTATTCCAAATTAATTAGTCGTAATTGATTGTTGGAATTTTCTATTGCTGTAACACAAGCTCTTGATACTTAAAAATTATTTTCTACTTTTTAGTTCGGTTTGCCATTAAAGCGTTTTTTTTTAGTTTTTTTAAACTATAATTTATTTTCTTAATTTTTAGTCTCAAAACGATATCAAACGTAATTATATAAAAAAAAAATTCTCAAAGTTCTTGTATCATTCTTGTTTTTTACTTTCTAATTTATTAATTTACGAAATTTTAGATATTCAAAACTTCAAAATTTTCAAATTCAAAATTCTTGCCAAAATTTTTAAATTAAAATTTCTTTGAATTAAAATTTTTTTCCAAAATTGTTAAATTTTCAAATTTTTGAATTTCTTTTTTTTGAGTTTCCGTTCCAAGTTTTTCAATGTAATTTACAATTTATCTTGAAGGTTATTGATTTAAAATTAATTCAGAAAGTTATTTATTAACTATTCCTATTATTTTTTCCGCAAAATTAAAATTATTTCAAAAAAACTTAGTGTGGTCCATTGTAATACGTTTGACTTAATAATGTAATCATTTCAAAATACATGTAGAAACATTCTGTAGTGACATCTATGGTACCACAATCGTACTAAGTGTGGTCCATTGTAATACGTTTGTAACCACCTATTGTAACGCCTCATAAAAACAGAAAAACTGCATGTCTGTAGTTATAATGCAGCGTCAACAAGTTTTTCACGGATCGACATGATACTCCCCAATCGTAACAGCCTATGTGGCTGAGACTCGCCCGTCATAGTAAAGACACGACAATTCTAATCGATCCTTCCTTTTATCGTGCCTTTTTGAACACCTGAGATCACCGGTTAACTCATCATCTCGTACAAGATATTGCAGCAACATAAATATATCTGACTGCATAGGGAAATATACAGATAAAGTAAACAAACTATGCACCGTTGTTATCCTGAGCGCTTGCAAGACGCTCAAGAAAATGTTATTGAACAATATCAATTAAAAAAATGTATTCTCAAATATGGCGAATGCGCTAGTGATTATTAGTTCTATTCTAAATAGTTTCTTTTTTTTTATCCTGATGATTCTAGTCAGGACATTAGAACAAAGTTATAAAATAATTGTATTGTCATCAGTCCTTGACCCCTGTGCAAATTTTCAAGCTGATCAGACTTCTGGAAATTGGTAAAAATTACGCTGAAAGATTCCGTTACATACATACATACATACATACATACAGGTGAAGCTAATATAAAGCGTGTAAAAATAATAGTCACTTAAATGTGTCTGGTAACGCCTCGTCTTCCAGACACCGCCGGTTCAGTAGGAAACCGATAAAATATGTTAATATCATCAACGCGAAGTAAGAGTCTCAGAAATCTCGCAGGCCGTATAACCATATACTTTGAGTTACGTCCTTATTTTTAACAAAATTCAATGTAACGCTTCGCTATCGGCCATTCGCGAACAACTTTTATGGTACCGTAAACGGTCGACGACTAGGAGTCACATTGAATGGGTCTCGCAGCTTCGTTATGGCCAGATTGTTTTATGGACGGTTTGTTAAAAGTTGGACGTACACAAACAGGAAACAATATAAGCTAATGACAAGAGCGTGGCGTGTATACGTTGCTCGGCATCATTTGATTTTACGGCCGAAAGTTAAAAGTTTCACCACGCGAACTGCGGCTAATAGGAAGCGGACGTTTGTAAACGTGATTGTCCCGCGTGTTTTCGAAGCGCACGAGGAAATTTTCCGTGATAAATGGTTTATTTTTAGGGCTACGGTGACACATGGCTGCAAGAGACAATTTTTATTATTCCAAACGACTAATTCATTAGTACTATTTTTTTTAATATTGTTACGAATTTCTCTTTAAATAAATCACTTCTCCAATTCAAACACGTTTATTAACACTCTACAACTCGTCGACCTTAACTAGCAACAACACCACTATTTATAGTTTTTACATGTTCTATCAAATTAATTTGACAACTAGAATATTTAATATGCCATTCATTACAATTCTTTACTAACAGCTAGTGTATAAACTAAATAGACTAAGTATGTAAACTATAAAACTTAATAAATGTCAGCTCTCACTAATGACACTTAACAAATGTCTCAATATGTTATAAATTGCAGAAAAGTAGTCATGTATTTTCTAAAGTTTTTGCCTGTTGAAAAAGGCGGACGGTCAAAAAAATATTTTTTGACCCGAAAACTATTGGAATCGATGGCGCTTATACGTGATAGAAAAAAATAAATAATCGAAGGCATACTTTTATGTATTTTTTGACGCAGAATCGTTTAAAAATAAAATCAAAATATAGAGCCATCCAAAAAAAACGTCATCAACTCCGGCTATGAACGAGAGAGATGGAAATAGCGGTCATGTCTAAGCTTTTCGGTTATGTCAAACTTTTGACAAGTGACTGTCACAATTTGTAAAATAAACAATGGCTGTCATATGATGTGACAGTCTTGACAAGTAAATAAAGTTATAAATTGGATTAAGAATAGAAATACGTCTTTTTTGTCTCGGACAACTTTGATGACGTTTTTTTTTGGATGTGTCTATATTTCGGATTTTTTTAACCACTTTTTTAAGGGATGAAAAGTTAAAAACATTTTTTCTGAAACGACGCCGCGATTTTTTTTTTAATTTATTTGTTTAAAAAAAAGTTTATGCTTCAAGCTTACTTCATATTTTTTTCCAAGATGGGCCTTGCACAATACACGGCGCAAGATGGGTTTGATCGCCGGTATCGCCATAATTAACGTTTTTCTCTTTTATATAATTACGAATATATTAATAATTTTACGAAAAGGTTTACTGCTACACTGTCTCCTACAGACACAATTATATAGATTAAACTACGACAATCGTGTTTTAGTGTTTGTACAGTATAAACAAACACAGATCACTAAGTTTATAGTCTGATAGTTTTCCGTGCAATTTCTTGGTATTGTTCGTCATCAATCTCATCAAAGTCGTATAAAATAATATGTACACGAACTAATGAAAATAATACTCGATATTGGATCTATGCATCTTTCAGCATCTGAGCTTCACAATTTTTTTATTTAAAAAAATATGAATTTAATAAAGAAACTGTATATTTCTGTCTTAAAATTGTACGTAAAATACGATACAACGCTTTGGAATTGAAAATCATGTAAGGTAAAAAAAGCTGTTCGACTCATTGGATCCATCATTTTAAACTTTTTAAAAATTGACTACAGATTTAGAATCAGAGACCCTGAAAATTCTTGAAAACATTTTTTTTTAATTTTCTTTATTATATAAAAGAGAAAAACGTTAATTATGGCGATAACGGCGATCAAACCCATTTATTGTGCAAGGCCCATTTTGGAAAAAATTATGAAGTAAGCTTGATGCATAAACTTTTTTTTAAACAAATAAATTTTTAAAAAAATCGCGGCGTCGTTTGAGAATTTTTTTTAACTTTTCATCCCTTAAAAAAAGTGGTTAAAAAAATCCGAAAAATTTTAATTCATTTTTAAACGATTCTGCGTCAAAAAATGCACAAAATTATGACTTCGGTTATATTTTTTTCTATCACGTATATTAGCTAAAAACATTGAAAATCTGGCGTTAAAACGAAAATTGCAATTTTCAAATTGCTACTGACGCTAGGCATGTGGGTCTAGGAGGCCCAAATTTTGGGTGAGTATACTATATGGTGGACATACTTTCCAGGACAAAGACAGGCGAAACAGTTACTAACAAAACATTGCTGATTAAATAGATATATGAGCCTAATTGGCCTGGCAGATCTGCAAGACAATATGCAGATTCTGCATGAAATAAGAGGACATCTCAATTCACGTCACCTCACTCACCTATGTCATTGCAAACGACTAGCAAGACTGAGGTTTCAAGTTGTAGGGAAGGAAAAGCCGAATGCTAACAACTACATATATGAAAGAGCTCATATAGAGGCTAGAGAGTATGATAAAATGCACAAAGCTTGAAAAGCTGTTCTAAAAACCATTGGGAGTCCTGAAGAATACTTTAAGAGGTGGCTAATAGCTTATCAGCTCCCAATATTCTAATCTAATCTAACCCTAATGATGTTCTACCTCCCTTTCGTCTTTCAGAAATAACAGAAGAGAAAATTCACCTTCACCTTTAATAAATACCTACAGTTTGTCACATAAAAACGTGTCGTCAATATTGTTTAACCTATGACATCTACAACAGTAAGGCCTTTCGTACAAAACTTGTGTTATACTATCTTTGATGCACTTATCTACTAAATGTTCCAGTCGTCATTATTTAATATTGTCTGGCAACGTTGAGACATACTTTTCAAAAAATGTGGCATATTTCTTTGGAAAGGGTCGCCATATTTTACGTACTTGTCGTTTTAGGTGGGTCAATTGTAATCAGACTTCGGATAAACGTGGTTTTAACCTTCATTCATAATTTCAAGAGGCATGTACGCAGTTGACTGGATGGTTTCTGTTCATGGGATATTTGCATTGGTGTGAGAGACAAAGGCCAAATTTTATTGGCGAAGTACAAATATGCCTTTCTTTGTCAGATAATTATTATTTAAACGAAAATTGCTTAATAAGCAAATGCAATTCCTAAATTCCTTAATATGTTTATATTAAGGTTTTTAAACATTTTTTTTTTGTCGTTTTGTGTGAAACCGTTATTATCTACCCTTACAATTACCCTGTGAACCATCACGTAAAGGAGAAAATTGACTTAAACTATCTAAAATATAGACATCCAAAAAAAAACGTCATCAACTCTGGTTATGAACGAGAGAGATGGAAATAGCGGTCATGTCTAAGCTTTTCGATTATGTCAAACTTTTAACAAGTGACTGTCACAATTTGTGAAATAAACAATGGCTGTCATATGATGTGACAGTCTTGACAAGTAAATAAGGTTATAAATTCGATTAAGAATAGAAATACGTCTTTTTTTTCTTGGCCAACTTTGATGACGTTTTTTTTTAATGTATCTATACTTCAAGGTAGATAAGATACTATTTTTTTATCTCTCACTGGGGGAATCTAATGGTTGAGTAGACTGTATGTGTATATATATATATCTTAATTTAATCTGTTTTTTTAGTTTTTTTTTTTTATAAAAAAAAAAGAAGATTGTATATTATTTGGTTTAAAACCCTTGAACACCTGGGAGCCTCCTAGCAAGTTTGCAAGGAATGCTAGTGGCGCCCTTGTATTTTGGTTAAGTTTTTTGTATACCTACCTACCCCATTGTCGACTGAGCTAAGTCGACAAATTTTCTTGATACGCTAAAGTTGTGTTCTGGACCACTAGTGCACGATAATTATTCTTAATATGTGTTGTTTATTTTTTTATTATTATTTATCTCAGATGCGCAGCAATACCTAAACCCTAAAATAGTTTATGATGAGGGTTTTCTAATGTAGTAGTTGTATTATCACTTTCGTCTCGTTTTCCCCCATAAAAACCCCATTACGGGCCTTCCAGCGGCATGAAAACGAAGATGAAAAAAGTAATAATACGGTCCGTATTGTTGCTCGCACTAAATCACGGGAGCAGTCATTCAGGCCGTGATTAGTTTTTCGAGTGGTATTTTATCCGTCCGTTTGTTTGCCGCGGAAGGGAACAAACTATAATTTTATTGTTTTTCTTTATTTGTGTTCCTCCCGAGAGATATTCCGTTAGAATATTTCCTGATTCGTATGCCGCGCGGAACCCTCGAAATAGTAGACAAGTGTGCGTTTCTGTCAGTACTACGGGTATTTTTATGCGGAGCCATTTTTATTCTTTCCCGACTCGACTTTTGCGTGCTACGTTAGCGGAATCCCAACCGAAGTCAATATAAATACACATTTCTCAAAGCTGATAACACATCTCCAGGCTGCCGTGTCTTTCGAAATACTGTCCGTACTAAATTTCGCTCGATATCTTAAAATATTTTTAAACGAATTTCCGGCACATTGGGTTTTCATTTCACTGAAATAATAATAATAATAATAATAATAATCCTCACCCTACAATTACTCCGAAGAGTAACCCCTTAGGTCCTCTCAGGGACCTGTGCGGGAAGGAGTGGCTATTATTATTATTTGCCATGGCACACTGGGAGCGACTTAAGATTATTTCGGTAACGCATTTGCTTTACAGTTCTGAGGAAACCCAGAAAACTCAGAACATTACCAAATCTAGGGCATGTGCGGTTGGATTGGCATCTATGCATCCACACCTATACACTAGTGTATTAGTGGTTGCATATCAAGCCCTGACGGAGAAAGCGAGACAATTAAAAATCGCTACCCCGGCCGGGACTTGAACAACGCGCACAGAGGTATCGCGACTGGAAATATGACGCTTTAACCCACTCGGCTACCCGTTCCCCTGAAATGTTGAACTGAATGTTGTAAAAGTTGAAGGGCGCAAGTAATTTATTCACATTTCTTCATTACGAATACAAAATATATACATACATATATACATACATATGTACATAGATACATATGTACATGCATATGGGGCATTTCACGCCAACTAAGTGAGGTCAAAAAAAAAATTCTGTTTGAAACATCACAATCGATAGTACTTGCTAAAAAACTAACTTCCCTAAAATTTTAGATTTTTTGAGCCACAAGGAGAGGGATGGTGAGGGTGGGAAAATACAAATTTTCGTTTCGACTCTAAAATTTCAATCTTTCTCGGTAAGAAAGTCACAAAAATTAAAAAAGAAGGTTGCAATTGTTCTCGACGTGTTTTTTGCGTAGAATACGATAAAAATATTTTCAAAATTATTGGGGGTAGTTTTCACCCTTATTTTGAGGATTGAAAGTTTAAAATCGAAATTTCTAAAAGTATGACACGTTTTTTTTTTCAATTTTCAAGTGGAAAAATATTTTCCCAGCTATTAGATTTTTAAGCAATTAGTTGAAATAGTTGAAAGTGAGTAGAAATCTTTAACTCCTCCACTTCTAATCCCTTGTTTTCTTTTTCAACATAGAAAAACATGCAAATAGTAACTAACTTATATAAAAGAGTAATGACAAGCTGGGAACAAGCAAGTTGTATTTAGTAGTTAATTGAACATGCTCTTACAAGTGAAATTAAATATAGAGCCAATATTATAGAGCCAGAACCAAAAAAAAAACGTCATCAACTCTGGCTATGAACGAGAGAGATGGAAATAGCGGTCATGTCTAAGCTTTTCGGTTATGTCAAACTTTTGACAAGTGACTGTCACAATTTGTAAAATAAACAATGGCTGTCATATGATGTGACAGTCTTGACAAGTAAATAAAGTTATAAATTGGATTAAGAATACAAATACGTCTTTTTTTTCTCGGCCAACTTTGATGACGTTTTTTTTTTTGGATGTCTCTATATTTTATTGGTCCACCTTTGTTTCACAATGATGTATTATTATAACATTAAATGTGTCAACACCCACAGTCCAATACTAGAGACACACAGTTGTATCCAGCGAATAGGCCATAATTGCTTTAAAATTGAATTATGGCCATAATCCACCTGTCATAACTAATTTGTTTTATCTACTCCTATATGTCTGCGGATTGTTTTGGATAACTGATGAAATTAGTGCCCGTAGGTTAATAATAGATTCCACGACCGGTCTTAACGCGTCTATAATACTGGTACATCTACCGTGTGTGGAAAGCTGACATCGGCTAGTTATGGAAAAGGACAAACAGAAGTGAGACGACAGATAAGACGCAACCGCACACGCATCGAAGGTAGTGAGGGAATAAGACCCGAGGAGTAGCATTTATCCATTTTCACAACTGACCGATGTCGGCTTTACACAAACTGTATATGCCACATTAGTGAAGGACATCGTCAAATCCTGTATCTATGCACATAATATAATCGTAGTTCAATCAAAGAACGCCATTATATTTTGGAATACAACCCGTCTGTCGTGCTGTGTTCTTGCCAAGTTACGGCACGTGTTAACGCGAACGTAACTTACACTTCTTGTTAGTATTAGTTGAACTGTGATGGTCGATGCATCATTCGTGTGCACGAAACGTCACATGAGTTTGTAAACATGTCGGGACAGCGTTCGTCGCATGTTACGGTGGATCGTTGGATAAACAATATTACGGAATTTATTTTTAATGGCAGTGAACTTCGTGTGTGACAGTGTACTGACGTATTACGTAAAAACAGCTGTTCTGCAGCATGTTGCTACAGACCAACATTAAGCTCGTGTAAGTCGTTGAGAAAAATTCATCGTTCTTTATTATTGGCAAAAGTGACGATTAATGCCTAAAAAAATGTAGAATAAATGCTAAAAACGGTGATATAAATTAGTAAAAGGCGAGTAATCAGCGAGTTAGAAAACAGGCAAATCAATATTCCCTAAATAATTATTAGCTTCCCACCCGTGAATTTTCTTCAAAGCAAAACAAAATACCATAATATTGAATATAAAACGCATTGTATGTGTTCAGGTTCACTGTTTCATATAACGCTTCTCAAAAAAAGGTAACGGCTAGGACGGGACATCATTTACACATACGTTATTCTTTCATGAGGGGATCAAAGGTGAAACACAAAACGTTATGACTTTTTCATCTCCTCGAGTCCCCCTATCAACGAATATCTAATAGAGAATTGTACAGACGTGTCTCTCGTACCGCGGACCTTTTCCCTGACAGATTTAAAAGTTTCATAGCTAAGGTGAGCCGAATATTTTTCCACTTGAGCTTACAATCCTTTATATAAGAAAAGTGCGATAAATGTATATTATTAAAATACAACAGAGAATAAGTACATGATGAGCGATTTATCACAGGAAGTGAATTTTTCTCAGAAACCGCTGAGAGAAATTAATTTTTGTGAAAGGTAAACTACTTTTAATTTAATTCACTCAAAATTAAGGCAAGAATAAAAAATATGCCTTAACAACGCAAAAACTTTACTTCACCATTCCAAAGGTGTACTAATTATGAGTTCTTTTTCTGTTTAACATTTTTCAGATATTTTCAATTATATCTTATATTCAGATTTGTCAAGTCAGATATTTTCAAAATGTAATAAATTTTATGGTTGCTGAAGAACACGCAAGAGCTAAATTCTGGGTGCTTTTAAAGTTAAATACTTTTAATTTCTTATTTGCATTAGAATATTTTTAGAAATTTAGGAATAGACTATTTAATAGGTTGATAATATTTTTATTTTGATGTTTTATTAGACCAAATATGATTTTGGGAATTGGTCATAACTTTTGAAATAGTGAAAATATATAAAAAATGAAAAAAACGAATCATAAAAAAAGTATATTTCTAAAAAAAAAACCGGGGAATCGCGATGCTTAGCATCCTTAAGCTATATTTTTCTATATAATGTCTTAAAAGGCGAAGGTTCTGGCTTTAATAAAGGCAGGTAAACTGATATACTCTTTACACAAATTATATTCATTTAACTAGCAGTTTACGAGATAAACAGGTGCAGTACACTCAACAATGAATCGACCATATCATCTTCTTGGGACCAACATTTCAAATATTAAAAAAACAAAAAGAATGTTAAATAGAAAAAGAACTCATCATTAATAAACGTTTGTAATGGTTAAATATAAAAGGTATGTTGCTGAAAAACAATTTTGAAGCGTCGCGAGGCTTAGCGTCGTTGAAATATTTTTTTATTATTGCCTTAATATTGAGTAAAGGTAAGCAAAAGTGATCTACCTTCCACAAAAACTAATTTCTCTCAGGCGTTTCTGAGATTTATCACTTCCTATTATAAATCGATCCTACTGCTACTTATGTAAAAATCCGAAATATATTCTACTTTCAGTCATAAAGAGCAAATTGTTGACAACACTCAGAAGTCTATAATAAGTAAAGACCCTTAAATGTCGAACATACTACATATAAATAAATTTAAATCAAAATGTCAGGTCTCACAATTAGCATAGTGGCTACTATTAACTGAAAATTTAATTAATCCGCTCGGATTTATATATTTTAACACGAATGTTTTCATTTAAGCGTACAGCAACATTTAACAAATAAATCACTTTATGTACGCTCGACACCACGTAGATATAGTTTCAACGATAACGACACTTTTTATACAAATAAATGATAATAAACACGGCTTTGTATGATTTGATTAAATTTGTTTACGTTTGTTTAGGTAGTAACCTCATTTATCCCTAAACGCCTTATCCAATTAAGTTCAAAATCTCGTAATCTCTTAAACAGCTCTAGATCTCGTAACGACATATAAGTGTTTCAAATTGCAGGTTGATATTGAGATATCAACCTGCAATTTGCAATTTGCAATTTGCTGCAAATGCGTTCTCGAGATATCGTGCACAAAAAAAAGTTAACTAACCGAGAGACAGAAAATATTCGAATCTAAATGTCTCTCACACTCTCGCCGTCTACGAAAAATATATCGACGTTTGAAAGGAATACATAAAATCCTCGTATTTTTTTTTCACAAATCTATTCACAAGTCTATTCACAAATTGTAACGACTGTGCCCGACTGTGCCATTATTGCAAAAATCCACACAAAATCAGATATATGTAAATTCATTACACGAATTCTAAAAGAAATACATACAAGGTGCAAAATACATATGCACATACGTTTGTTAGTATATACCACATAAAATTATTAACCCACAACTCACATAAAATTATTAAAACTCTGCGTTCTACCGTTCATCCGTCGCGCGTTGGGCTAGTACTAATTCGAAAAACGGAACGCTCGCTACGCTATAGGTATGGCTAAATTTCATATATGCTTCCCTTGCTCCTGCACCGGGTGTGTTACCAGGCACGGCCAGTGGCGTACGTATGCATGGGCAAGAAGTGCACGCGTACATAATTAATAATGAGCCATTAAAAAACAGTCATCAAATCTGGCTAGAACGAGAGAGATTGAAATAGCGGTAATGTCGAAGCTTGCAGCGAAACTTTGTTTTTGTCAAACGTTTGATAAGTGGCTGTCACAATTGTAAAATAAATAATGGCTGTAATACAAAATATAGCAGCATTGGCAATTAAATAAGGTTATAAACTTAAAATTACGAAAAGAAATACGTATTTTTGTTTGCTCATCCAACTTTAGTGACGTTTTTGTTTTTCAATGATTCGTTATTTTCATCGATAATATACTAACTTCCCCTCCACTACGTGGATGTGGAAATGAAATTACGGTGGTGTTCTGCTTCCTCGTGGGCCGCACTGTATATAATTTTTATATTCCTTATTATCCGTTTTCATTTCTCTTATAAATTACTAGCTACCCGCCCCGGCTTTGCACGGGTGCATGCAGACTTTTTTGTAGACCTTTTTAAAGTGTACAATACTGTAGTACATTATTTTGATCTATCTCGTAGGGTTCAGCCAGTTGCAATGTAAGCGCAAAAATGTGTTTATTTACGACATCACATTAAAATTATCAGTGTTTCTCTACTATATTATGCATGTATTATACATATAAACCTTCCTCTTGAATCACTCTATCTATTAAAAAAAAAACGCATCAAAATCCGTTGCGTAGTTTTAAAGATCTAAGCATACATAGGGACAGACAGACAGCGGGAAGCGACTTTGTTTTATACTACAGGTATGTTATGATAATATGATTTATATTACAATTTATAAATTTCCGCTCTTCCTAATTCACATGTTTAGTTGTAACATGTATGGTATAAATATGACAAAAACATGTTTTGATCTACGCATACGCACATTAGACATAAATATAGAAACGAGCTTTTAAATTATCATCGTTAAAAGCAAAAACATTTTCCACGTCGTCGATAGTCTAGCCTTTTGTGACTATCCGAATATTTTCGATATCCAATTTCCGTATGTAAAACGGAAGCGCCTTCACATGCTCAAAAGTCGTTTACGACAGGCCAGAGTAGAATTCTGTGTCCGTTGTGCGTACATAATGCATAAATAATGACAGCCTTTTCGTGATATTGCGCCTAGAACTGTCTACGACGTTTGTAGTCCTTTAAAGAGAATTACAATACCCAGTGCCATCCAAAGCTAAGAGGTGCGATTGTAAAAACGAGGAAAATGCAAGGTAATCCTCGATGGGATGGCATAGTTGTAGTTTTCAACCAAACAGTTTGATTACTAAAATCGATGAATATGTACAGGGTTATTCATTATAAATTGTCCACCCTCTGCCATCGTTATTATTGCCTATATAGTCCAATTAATAAGCCGCAAAATGTGGAAAATCCGATTCAAAAATTTTTGTTTGTACGTGTTGTTTAGACCTTCAGGAACATTAATCACCACTAACATCTGCCTTGCTATGAAAAATGAAAAAAATATGGTAGTTTTCCCACCCCCAAAGCTTCCCCAATAGTAAAAGTGATAAAACATTTTAAAAATTCAAAATTTCACCTCGGAAATCGTCTTTCGGGGGTTTTCGGGGTCGCTGATTAAGAATCCGATATGAAAAAACGAGTGAGGGTGGTTGCACCCCATTAAAACCACCCCTAGAAGTGACGAAAAAAAAAATTAAATTCAAAATTTCACCTCGGAAATCGTCTCTCGGGGGTTTTCGGGGTCGCTGGTCAAGAATCTTAAGTTCAATTACAAAAATTTAAACGTCTAATGCAATGGAGCAATATAATTCCACTTTCAAGTTTTCGATAGCTGATTCATTTGTAAGCTGTAGGATTTTACTTTTAAGTATAAGGTTTTCGCCGTGAAAAAATCAATATTTATGTGTCAAAATTCCCCCTTCATCTGTTTACCATCCTCTACAGTTGGTACTTTGAAATTCCCTCTTCATCTGTTTACCTTCCTCTGCAGTCGGTAACGTAGTTCTTGCTTATGAATGGGGAGCTACTATATGCATACTTGCAACTACTTTTATACTTTCCCGCGGTATTATAGTAGTACCCACCAAAACTGCATCAGCAATGCTCGAAAACGACTCTGATTACGAATGATGTCAGCTATATTTGTAGATTATAAGCTCATTTTGCGTACCCAGTTTTTTTGAAATTAAAGAAAACTTGAAAAACGATTTTATTACACTCGTAATTTATTTTTTCAATAATTTAACTACATTAAAACCAAAATTCGCGCGCATATCATATTGAGAGTTTGAATTGTAGACCTCGAATTCGTACTCAGCAACCCCGAAAAACCCCCCGAGAGACGATTTCCGAGGTGAAATTTTGAATTTTTAAAATGTTTTATCACTTTTACTTTGGAAGCTTTGGGGGTGGGAAAACTACCATAATTTTTTCATTTTTCATAGCAAGGCAGATGTTAGTGGTGATGAATGTTCCTGAGGGTCTAAAGAACACGTACAAACAAAACATTTTGAAATCGGAGCTGCTTATCAACTTTTCCAGATTTTACATTATTTTTTCCGGCTTATTTACTGGACTAATAGAAATATGGTAGTAGATATAGTTAAGTATATTATATAGTTACTAGTACCCATCTCCTATCTTACAAGTTCTTACAAGACTCTGAGATGATATTTTCCAGTCTCAATCCAAATTGGTGAGTCAACTTTTCCTTGGAATAATTTCTACGCGAACAATATTTTATTTCACGAACACGAAACCTTTATGCTCGAATCGTACTTCAAAAATGGGCGAAAAGTAGAAATAGGCGAATTGAATATTCTTCAATGGAAGATTGTTTAGAAGAGTTTCGCAATGAGTTCCATGATACAGTATTCGATTGCAATACTTTCCAGGCTGCAGTCCGACATTGTGTGAGCGTTTTTAAAGAAACGGGAAGTGCAGGAAGAAGAGAAGGAAGTGGACGACCAAGAAAACATACTCCCGAGTTAGTAGAAAAAAATGCTCGTGGAACTTCTATTCGTGTTGTTTCACAAGTATCTGCAGTATCTGTTGGTACTTGCAGTACTGTTTTAAACAAAAACTGCACTTCTTCCCATACCATTCCCATACCATTTAAGTTTGACACCAACGAGTTCCAGAAGTTAAAACAATATTAATGAAGAGCACTCTAATAAATTGTTATTTTCTGATGAAACCTGATTTCACCTGAGTGGGTACGCGAGCTCTCAAAATATTGTTTTTTAATGTTGTTAATGTAAAAATATTGTTTATTGTTGGTATTCAAAAATCCAATCACCGTTTATGGTTTATATTTATATTTTATAAAAACATACATTATTACAAATTATTTTAATACTTAATAAAATGCATGTAACTGTATCCAATGAAACATTTTATTTTTCTCTACGGAACACTTGAAACTTTCTGGATGTACAATCCTTGCTCGTACCAACTGAAATTACGTTATATAGTCGTAAAGCTATTAAAGTTATAATTTCGGGCTCTCGCAACAGATTCTTTTAGTTGGAATACAACGTATTTTATAAAGGAGACACTCTAAGGCAATTTTCCAATGACCTGCTTTCAGACAGTAAGGCTTCCACGATGAAAAGCTGTAATTGCAGCTGTGTTTTCCGGAGAAGCTATTTTATTTTAAACTATAGAATAAATATCTCAGTCGGGTTTAACAAAAGGACCTGTATTAAATTTATAAAGATAACGGAATACGTCATTTCTGGTTGTTTGAGTTAGATCCTTTCTTCCTAAAAAAGTATTTACTTGTAGAAGCAGTTGATGTCTCTAGAAATAATTGTTGTAAAAATTCAATATTATAACGTTATTTATGGTGCACTATTGATACGTATAATACTAGAGCTACTTAACGGTTTTAATAATATTAAGAGCTAATCATTTCTTTATAAATATTGGAGAACTATTTCAGAATTTATTGGAGACAAAAATCATTTTAGCGGTTAAATTAAGTTATACACCCTTCTTAAGTGACCAGGACCTCCTAGTTTTTTGTTTTTTTTTTCCAAAATCATGATCAGACGCCTACACGCCATTATCATTGTTTTCCTTTATATTTATTTCACGTATATCACTAATTCTTGGACGTCAGTAAAATAGATCTGGGGCGAAAACAAATCTTATAATTATATAGGTTTAAAGCATGGTATCCTAAAACGCTTATGGTATTCTTTTTATTCATTTGTAACGGGAGCTTGATATTCACATGTACTGTTTTTATTGAACACGGATTGTGAAATGTAATCAGAAGTCGTTTTGTATGCCATTTGTAGTTTTTTTTGTTCGTATCTTTTCAAATAACGGAAATATCGACTGTTAACGTCATTCTGGGACACCCGGTATACATATTTTTTTACTTAGATAGTATATTACTTATGTCATTTAATTAACGCGGGACAAACAAAGGGCAACGTAAAATTGGCACGCCTAGTAACTTTGCCGGCAACTATCGCAGCACGCGTATCCGCACGATGAACGACTAAGAAAACGACTCTGCTTACAAGCCGTTGCGTTAAAATTTGTTTATACAAAACTCGCCTGAATTAAATTGCAATTTAATGCGGGGATCTACTGCCGAGCACAATGTCTCTAATCTGCATTTGAAAGCGGGGGGCCGCTGACGCGCAGACTTTAGCTCAATCTGACGTACGTATTTCGTATGGAAGCGATCTTTGTGCGCAATCAGGCTGATTACGTCGTACGCCGGCATGCCACCCTTAAGTTATATATGTACGAGGCGCGTTCATAAACTAAGGGCCGTTTGCTTATATATAAATATTGGCGCTTCGAAGCACAGTTTTACTACTGCAGCGCCATCTACTGACTCATTGCGAAGCTACAGCGTCATTTGTTTTGATTCTGAAGTCGTATCGTTGTCCGTGAATGCAAAGAACAATGGCCGCGAAAATCGTTGATCCCGCCAACTGTGAAGTGCGTTCTGTGATTCGTTTCTTATGTGCAAAAGGATCGTCGGCTGCTGAAATTCATCGGGAGTTATGCCTGGTTTACGGACCTACAGTTATGAGTGAAGGAAAGGTTAGACAATGGTGCCGTGATTTTAAAAATGGCCGAACAAATGTCCATGACGAAGAGCGGAGTGGCAGGCCCAGTATCCAGACCGACGAAATCGTTTCACAAGTGGACCAAACACTGCGATCTGATCGTCGATTGACGATTAGTGGCCTGGCTAACGAATTTCCTCAACTTGGACGCACTACTGTTTACAATATTGTCACAGAAAACCTCGCATACCGCAAATTGTGTGCAAGGTTGGTACCAAAAATGCTCACCGACCACCACAAAGAGCAAAGAATGTCTAGTGGACGAAAGTTTTTGGCCCGTTATCAACAAGATGGAGATGATTTGTTTTCTCACATTGTTACTGGGGACGAGACGTGGGTATCCTACGCCAACCCAGAAACAAAACTGCAATCGATGCAGTGGCGACACTCATCTTCACCAAAACCGAAAAAGTTTAAGCAAACTCAGTACACAAGTCGAAAATTGATGGCTACAGTTTTTTGGGACAAAGACGGTGTTCTTTTGGTTGATTTCATGGAACGTGGGACAACAATTACAGCAGACGTGTAAAAAAATTGAGACGTGCGATCCAAAACAAACACCGCGGGAAACTGTCATCTGGCATAATCCTCCTCCCTCCACGATAACGCGCGTCCTCACACTGCTGCCAAAACCAATGAGAAAATTCAAGATTTTCGTTGGGAACTTTTTGACCACCCACCGTACAGTCCCGACCTTGCACCTAGCGACTACTTCCTCTTCTTGCATTTTAAACAGTGGCTCGGTGGACAACGTTTTGAAACCGAAGAGGGACTCAAAAACGCCGTTGTCAACTGGTTCAACTCTCAGGCGGCAAGCTTCTATGCAGAGGGGTTAAAGAAGCTGGTGCAGCGGTACGAAAAATGCTTAGAAGTGAACGGCGATTATGTAGAGAAGTAAAGTAAGATTGTACCTAACTAAATATGACAATAAAATTTGTTTCTTATCAGTACATTTTTTTCTGTGACCAAACGGCCCTTACTTTATGAACGCGCCTCGTATATGTAAACTTCCTGTTGGCTGTTGCTGTATGTCTTCGCGCATATGCTGCTGTGAATCGCATAACTGCAGATTGAAGATTTATTGGCATGCGCTATACCATTCATCAACCCTTTCAGTCATGGCGTCCCCCTACAGGGACATCATTTTTCGGCAAGTCTTATGTCTTGAAATAAAAAATTGGAGACTTAATTCATACTAACTTGTTCTAACTAATTCATAAATTGGAGACTTAATTCTAGTCTACAAATTTGAAAAAATCGAAAATTTTTTTTGTTTCATATTTCCAAAGTTTAGACATTCAAGAATATGCCCTTAAAAGGATTTTTCAAAATTTCAATTATTTTATGAGTTACAGCCATTTTTTGTGACGCGGCATCGGCTCCGGTCCGACCGGAACAAATGAACAATAGAACGGTAGACGCTGCCCGAATACTTACGAAACACGAAACGTATTTAGTCGGAATCTTTCCGTTTTAGTATTTATTTCAAATTAGTTTTGAGCCAGCCTTCAAGCAACGTGGACGTGCTAATTGAGTAAAATTGCCGGAAACTTGTCTCAAATCTTTAAACGCGTTTTTCTCAAAACTACTTTTTTCGAGTTGGCGTGCACAATATCTCAAGGTCTAATGAACCGATTTATTTGAAATTTGGTGTGAATGTTCTTTATACATTCCTCTATCGCCTCAAGCACGCTCAGATCAAAATTTTTAATTTTACTATTTTTAAAAAAAATCGGAATTGTTAAAAAGCATGCAAAACTAAATTTTTTTTTTCAAACGGCCGCCATTTTATGAAAAAATTTTTTTTAACTTTTCCAAGGTTCAGGCTATAGGGGCATCTATACTAATTAAGAATCCGTTCGGCTTTTTTGTTTCAGTTGACCAGAAGGGTTGAAATCATGCACGCCAGGACACCCTTTTTTTTTGGACCCCGCACTTTGCCAGCACATAACTTTGTCAATTTTGAGTCTTTTTTTTCAGTTAATTTTTTATGTTATTTTAAAATATCAATAAACAAATGATAAAAAAATGGATACTAAAAATATTTTTTGTTTCGTTTGTACAGAGCTTCAAAAAACCGCCCGAAATTCATGCCTCTAGACTAGAACACCCCCTTAATTCACTACTAATACGAGGTGTGACTACTAAATAACCGAACTGATGCTGCTACCAGCGCGCTGCGAGCGTGTCGCGACACGTTTGAACAGAACTGTGTCTGGTGATACTTTCCCCACCTTGAGCTCGCTGGACAAGCCAGTGTATCGCTCAGTTTGACTGTAGCAGTCGTTTGAATTAGTTTACGCACCAGTGACACGTCGAAAGCATTGAAAAAATTGGTAAATTAATCCGCGAAGATCGTCGTCTAAGCATCCGAGGGCTTGCTGAAACAACAGGAATCGACACAGAATGTGTTCGCCAGATTTTGCATGAATCGTTCAACAAGGAATCAAAAATGAACATTTGCGCTGACATTCTAAACAACATTGGCACTGATCCAGGCTTGTTAGACACGGTGACTTTGAATCAGACAAGATTCAAAAGTGTGGAAGCGGTTAAAGCAAAAGCGACGGAGGTTCTGAACCAGCTGACAGAAGCGGACTTCCAGCACCGCTTTCAACAATGGAAAAGTCGTATGGAGCGGTGTAGAGATCACGAAGGGGAGTACATTGAAGGCGAAAAAGTTGCTACTGTAATTGGTAACGAATAAAAAGTGTTATGACAGTAGTTCGGTTATTTAATAGCCACACCTCGTACATTCCACTACCTCCATTTTTTGGTGAAATTTAAAACTGCTGAACACATCTCAAATTAGTTCGTCATTCCTGCGACAGTGGTAACAAGTGGTTTCTAAAAGTGTTTGTTTTGTTGTTTTTTTAGGCTACCGAATTTTTTTATAAAATGGTAAGTAGAAATATTGTTTATTTTAAGAACTATATATTTTATCTTCAATATTTACATAACATTGTTTAAACCACACATAAAAAACAGTGTCCCTGAAAAAAAGCAGTGTGATTTCAAGAGATTCATGAACATTTGCAAGAAAAATAAACAAGACACTGTTTTAGATATTTTTTGCAATAAAAATGTTTAAAAGTGTAATCATATTTTGAAAATGGTTATCGTATACAGTGACGTAGTCGTGGGGAGAGGTTTTGGGTGGTTCGGTCCCCCTAAGAAAAAATATTTTTGATTTTTTTTTATCGTGATGAAGTTTAACTAATATTAGTCAATTATGCTATGGGCATTAAAAATGTTCGTTAAAATTTGTAGTTTCGTGGAAAACGTTCAGTTTTTTTATGTTTATATTAATTCTTTTGTTAATTTCACTCTCAGTGTACCTTGGCAGTCAGTTTATAAAATATTTTGTTGCACACAAAGTTACTTCTGAAAAGTAATTTATCAAATGATCTGATATATATTGACGTATTTAAGATTCCTTTTTTTCTGGATAACATTGTTTGGTGAATTTTTTTTAATACAACGCAAAATATTTTGTTTAGACGTTTTTAGACACAATTTAACGTAGCAACCTGAGTGCCCGATTAAAAAAAAAATAGCTATGATCCTTTTATATTTTTTTTATGATTTTTTTTAAACACTAATAATTCAACCTGGAGTGGGTACTGGAACCTTCGGCGTAGAAATAAAAAACTGGACGTTTTCCACGAAACACCGAACTACTACACTTTTCTCGACGCGCGTTTCGCCAACCAAGTTGGCATCTTCAGGAGAAGATTAAAACTAAATTCTAGCCTACACACTTGCACTATTTATACCAAATTTGTTGCCACGGTTCACTGAACCGTAACTGTCTTCTTAACTGTCTGCCATATTTGCCATGGCTCATTTGAAATATGGCAGAACAGAAAAATCTTGTGTTGCCCAACACGCTTTTGACAACAACCATAGGATAGATATAAATAATTTAAAATTAATTAGAAATGTAACAAACAGTAGACAGTTGGATGTTTTTGATAGTTGAGAAATCATTAAGTGTAACAATAGTATGAATAAGGACAACGGTCCGATACCCACCAGTCCACTGTTAGCTCCGATAAACAAAGACAGTTACGGTTCAGTGAACAGTGGCAACACATTTAGTATAAATAATGCAAGTGTGTAGGCTAGAATTTAGTTTTAATCTTCTCCTGAAGATGCCAACTTGGTTGGCGAAACGGGCGTCGAGAAAAGTGTAGTAGTTCGGTGTTTCGTGGAAAACGTCCACTAATAATTCAAAAACAAAAAAACTCACTTTGCGTTATGACTATCGAAATTTACAATTTTTTCATTCTCAATAACTTCTTTCGCCGATGCGAAAAAATAAATTACATTTTTATTAATCCCCCCAATTTGGCTTGTTTACAGTCTCCCGAGACTATTTACAACATTCTTTATTTACCCCCGCCTGACAATTAAGTACGATAATTTACGCAGCCTTTTAATTACAAACGCCGAGTAAATCCCTCGTCGCAGACAACTCCTAACAAGCCCGGCCGTTCGAGATGTTTTCAATTGCTAAGAGTGTTCCATTTCACCTAAAAAATTCGTTTGTTATTCAGTTGTTTTTTTTTAACCGACCTCTCCTCTGTTTATATGGAAAACAGGCAACATTCCCCGAATATAAAATGCGAAAAGGAGTAGAACGAAAAAGGAATACAAGAATAAGAAATCAAGTTAATGGGGATGTTTCGCTGTTTTAAAACGCAAAGGAACTTCTGTTTAAACCATGGAAGGAGCTCAAAAAGTGTAACACCATAAGAATAGTGATATTTATTTTCTAAAGAACTGATCATGTTGATCATAATTAGGGTCTGAAAAGTGTGACACAACGCAGGGTCGGCACTATACAACTCTATGATAATTAAAGTATAAACAGTACTTTTTAAGCGCCTTGTAAATTATGTACGCATGTATTTCTTGCCCTTGCACCTGGTAACACACGGTGGCCTCGTGGATAATTAAGTAATAAACGTGTGTATATACATATTTTGCACCATGTACTTATTTCTTTCAGAGTTCGTGTAGTGTATTTACATATTATCTGATTTGGTGTGGATTTTTGCAATAATGACACAGTCGTTACCATTTATGAATAAACTGAAAAATATGATTAAAAATTACGTGGATTTTATAATAGACCACATATTTTATGTATTCTTTGCAATTGACGATATATGTATATTCCGTAGATGCGGAGAGTATGAAAGACATTTAGATTCGAATATCCATCAAATTTCTGATATGAATTTTAGGTATTTCAGATATTTCGCCTCCGATATTGATAGCTAACAAATGGGTTTTGCAAAGAACGGCTAAAAGTATAAAAATAGTAGTAACACGTACATTGTCCTCTGTAGATGTAAAAAATGATATTGTAGTGATGTTAGTGACAACAAACAACTGCTAATGATACAGACAACTGTGCGAAATTCATGAAAATAATGTGCGTGGTGTGTCGTCCTTTGTTCATGTGAACTATTTTGAATTTGCACCTTTATTTTCAGTAGATGTGGAACGATCATTTTTCTTCTACAACCATATGAACAAGCCAAATCGCTCACGTTTAACGAGAAGAAATACAGAAATACTACTGGTTGTGGCGACGTACGCTCAAGCAATGAAGACAGTCGGTGTTTCTGAATAACACAAGCGATAGATATATATTATTAACATTTTTACTCCTGTCTTTTTGGTTTCTCATAGGTCCTTATATCAATGACATGACGGATTACGAGTCCGGGCCTACGTTGTAGCACACTTTCCGGATCCTATTCGTAATATATTTCTCAAATTTGACTAATTAAAAATGAAACTCTCAAGAGTTTAAAACTTTTGAGTTTATTTCATCAACATGAATCGTTTCGCCACACAGTGACTTCTTCAGACACTACCTAATTTGTTAGTGGTCGTTATTTTTTTAATTTGTTTGGTATTTTTTATGAGCCATGAAAATACATAATTTGTGTTTTTCACAATATGTTTTTTAACATTTAAACAGTCCTCTATGCGATTTTTTAGTTAAAATATTGAATGGAATCGACTTTATAGCTTTTGAATGAGACCCATGCGATTAGTGAGGTGTTTGGCAGTTGACACGATTCCTTATGCTCTCCTAATACTCGTTAACTAACATCAAGTCAATTATTAAATTATCTGCGATTTTCTAAAAACAAGAGACGAAAAAAGTTATTTCAAAAAATTCCAAAGATAAAAGTCAAAATTATTTTTTTTATTAAAACGTAATATTACATTTTTCTTATATTGGTCATATAATAGCTAAAAAGTATTATTATCTTTTAATATAAAAATCAGTATTACTTTTATCTTTGGAACTTCTTTTAAATAACTTTTTCGTCTCTTATTTTTAGAAAATCGTAGGTTTTTTAAGAATTGGCGTGATATTAGTTAATTTTCAGAGTTTTAGAGTTAACGAGTTTTAACTTAAACTAATGATTTACTAAGCAATGAGTATGTTACGGCCTTATGGAGAATGGTCTTCAAAGGATTACGCTGAATAACCCCGGAGTATTTTATAATACAGCCTTTCATTATGGGCCTACATTCGATGTTGGAAAAAGTTCTTAACATTACACAGCCACACAAAAAAAAATCGGGTTCGGGGGTCAGATCATATGTTTTTGGGGTCGCTGAATCCAAATCTGGGGTCAGAATAACCCCATCGGGCTAGGGTGTCCCATAACCTCAAAAAAAAAACATTTTTGAGCTATATACTGATAAACCCTTCACATCAAACCCCTTAACCCCTTGAAACCATAACACAATAACCCCATGATACCTCGAAACCATAACTAATTTCCCCCAAATCAAACGAAAATAGTTCATCTCAGGCAATTTGTATTAATGCAAATTTTCACGGACAAAGCATTGAAAAAATTTCAAGCTCGTAGACTTGAAAAAAAAAAGCAAAAATAATTGCAAAATTTTCTTCACACACTACTTAAAATTGTGCGAAACATTAGGCTCTAAAAATGTTTTGCCGAAATATCTCAAAACTAGAAACTTGAAGCTTCAAAATGCTTTTTTTTAGACCTCGATAAGACCATTTTTCACTGAAATTCAGCATTCTGAAAAATCACTAAAAATTAGGAAAAATTTTTTGACCCTTTAATTTTTTCCATTAGTGTATTATTAACATCCGGACCCCACTCATGTTAACTTTAGAAACAGACAATAAGTGTAGACTAGTAGAAATAAAAAGATTGTAAATGGTATTTTCATAAATAAGACAGTATTCATTCTTTTTCAGTAAGTTCTCAGTTGTGTTTATTTAACCGTTTCCCACGAGAACGTTGATATATAGTATGTACGTACACTTCATTGCATCGAAGTTAACTAATACAGTTAACACATTCGGAACGGAACGGAGAATGACATGTAGCTAGCACGAAAAGCATCTTACGTTTTCTTTTCCCGAGTCGCCATCATTCGACTCCGAACATATCGGCGTCTGGCAGAAATCAAGATAACTCCTGCTTATCTATTTCTTTAAATTAAGTAAAGATCCGTATCGATACGGAGTTCAAAAGGACGAATCCCAAACCTCCAGTCAATTCCGATTGCTCGTTATGATTACGGCGCGAGCTAAATGCAATCTACTTCGACGATATCATAACGACAACGTTGCCTATTTTCTAAAAATTAATACGCTAGGTGAGACTATAAAATGGACACACAATAAACAAGTGCTGAGAAATAACAGTTTTGGCAATTCAGTGGAGCCCATGTGCGAAACATGTAACGTGGATTAAATTAGTATATATCCTTGAAGCTATCAAATGCACTTCCATGACTTTTGCCTCATCCAGTTCCCCAACCACTACGCTAGCTATGTCCTTTAACATCCGTCGCTTCGTCAATACTAAACCATATAGATTTATCGTGCAATTCTGAGACGATATAATGGTCTAAGTCTGCTATATATAATGGTCTAAGAGCAGTTTCTGCAGACAAGCTGACTTCGCCGTACTTTCCACTCACAGCGTTCTGGACAACTTGTCTGAACTTGGGGTGATCTAATTTCGGGGTAGTCTAAAGGTAAAGCGAAGTTCACTGCCATTGAAGGTCAGTTTCGCAAAATTGTTTATCCAACACTCCACCGTAACATGCGGCGGGCGCTGTCCCCACATATTTACAAACTAATTCGACATTTCGTGTATACGAATGATGCATCAACCAGCGCAGTTTAACTAATACTAAAAATAAGTGTAAATTATGTTCATGTCCGCAACTCCACCTTTGGCACGTGCCTTAACTCAGTTAGATTCTGATTCATTATATTGTTTGTTATTCAATACTGATTCATTATAAAAGAAGTATTTTAAATTTTAATAGTGAACACAAAATAGAAACCAACGGACTTTCAATAAACAATGGCACAGTAATTAGTTTGTTGAGCGATCACCAGGTGGCGTAACGCTTATATTGAATTCAATAAATTGTTTCAAGTGTACCTTTAAATTCTAAACCATCCCTTCTCCTCATATTCACAGCTCAATATATTATAATAAATGCCAACTCGTCATCGGTTATGTTTACGTCCAAGTCTTTTTCTATGTGCGTCTAAGGTCATCATAAAGTCTGAGAATTACCTCAGACTTTAAAGAAGTGATGAATAGAGACGATCATTTTTGTGCATAGGTATTTCAAAACATTTTTTTGTTGCACATACAAACAAGTGTAAAGTTTATCACCCTTGGCAGATATCTTGCTTTCGAGTACTTTTCGGCCGGATAATATGTTTGACCAACTATAGGAGTCGGAACACTTGCCGTTTTTAGATGCAGGTCCGGCTCGGAATCGTTCCCGAAGTACATCATTTCATAGAACCTCGAAATATGTAGAAAATATTTAAACAGATAAGGCCCTCCAGCATGTATTGTGTGTCGTATTGCGCGGTGAATGAATTTTGAACGAATTAATCCATAGAGCCAACGCTTGAAATGAAATACGTCACACAAGGTTAGATCATACCACTGGGACCTTCTATGTTTAAAATTATTCTACATACCTACAAGTTTATAGATCAGAAACCTCCTACGAGTACATACATTTTAATATTTTAGTTATATGTCTAATTTTACATGTATTGTACGTTACATCGTGTTGAGGCTTGAGGGTAATATGGTCATTTAACTCTGTGAAATGGCAACGGCTATTTAGATATTGTATGGTATTTTATTCTTTCTTTTACGTAATCTGTATTGCAAATAAGTACACTATTTTGAATTTCAGTTAATTTTGAAATGTCTACAATTCTAAATAACCTACCTATAATTTTCAAAACACAGAATGTAAAATTCTTTTAGTTAGGAATAATATTAAAAGAGACAGATTACTGACGAACTCCCCTTTAGTGTGGAAGGCCTACTACGCAATTCGTCCTTATGAGGGCTTGGTGTAAGTACCTTTTGAAAGTACATTATAATTTTCATATTAACTAACACAAAACGTTTGACAAATTCGGGTGAGCCTACTGCGAGTACTGTAATGAGTATACACGGTACAAGTAAAGCGAACCACTTCTTAGTCAAAGTCGTAGAGCCCCTACTTTTACTTTCGATTAAGACCGATTAATTAACTAGGCGATAAGACTGTGAAAATGTGTATGCCTTAACTGGGACTAAAAGTACCGGGCCTGTACTCGGGACCTAAGTATCTATCTCCTCTGCACAACACTGATTGGTTCCCTAAACCCAGTACTGTTAGTTCTGCACAAAACCGATCCTGTCTCTAGTGCTGACATGATTAATAATACGAGCCAAAAATAAGGTAGACCTGGTGAACAATTCACTGAGCTGACAACACCGCGTAACGCGCGAGAGAAAAACAGAATCATCGCTCACTCTCCACTTGGCCGCACGTCGGAAGACACAAAGGAGAAGGCGAGACGCGTCTACGACACCGACTTTTATCATCTAGGCCAACTTAATTTCTAGGCTCTTTTAACATAACGTCCCAATCTCGCATTCATGAGAGGTGATTTACTCCCGTTATGCGAGTATTATACGGTTGATACTTAAATTAATATCGGGATGAGCCTGTTTTCGTATGTATGTGAGGCAGCAACGTGGAAGCCAGGCATTGATCGACGACAGTCAGCATAAACCGGGGAAATTGCGTTCTCTAGGGACCAGTCTCCGCATATGGCTCATTCGCATAAAAAAATATCTTAGCCTTTCGTCAAAAAGCGTGAGTGGAACGTCGTTGTCAACAAATTATATTACGAATAAGTAATAAGTGGGGTCCAAAAAGTGTGCTACAAGCATAAACCGAATTTTTAAGCGCCTTGTAAATTATGTAGGTACGCGTGTATTACTTGCCCGTGTATACGTACGCCACTGACCGTGCCTGATAACACGCGCTGGGACTCTCCCAGAGCGGCTATATGTAATTTATGCTATTTATGTAATTTATGCATATAGAGTAGTGAGAATTCCGTTGTTCGTTTAGTAGTACACCAACGAGTATCGGACGAACGTTAGAATGGCGAATTTAAAATAATTTTATGTATCGTGATTAACTAATAAACGTGTATAGATACATACTATGATACTTAACTCACACTCAAGTTTTTTCTTAAGTGAGCATTATAATTGTTTATTTTGTCTTTGTATTTACTTCTTTCTGTGTATATTTCCATTTGAAAATAAACAATAAATAAACAAACATACGTATTTTGCACAGTGTACGTATTTCTTTAGTTCATGTATTTACTGAATGAAGACTAGTAAGTAGACTGAAAATGATGATTGAAATATGATTTATTCTTTGCAATCGTGTATATTTCGTAGACGCCGAGAGTGTGAAACACGTTTACGAGGGGGTATAGAAAAGTAAGGTCTCCAATTTTTTTTTCATAGAAAATTAAATTTATTCACAACTTTGGATGGCTCGCCGAAGTTTCTTGAGAGTCTCGCAGTAGCTTTCTGAGTTGATTGTGGTTCCTTTCGGCATGAATTCCACTAAAAGAACCCCCTTCCTGTCCCAGAAAACGGTCGCCATAACCTTCCCCGCTAACTTCTGTGCCTTGAACTTTTTTAGGCTTCGGTGAGGTCGAGTGACGCCATTGTTTCGACTGTTGCTTCGTTTCCATGGTGTAATGATGTGCCCATGTTTCGTCTCCAGTCACAACAGAGTTCAGAAATTCCTCGCCCGCTTCGTCGTAGCGACGGACACATTCTGTGGCACATTCCACGCGCTTTCTCTTGTGTTCTCTAAGGATCCACCTGGCGGACACCTTGTTGTAACCGAGGACCTCCAACACAATTAGCTACACTCTTCATTAAAACCTTCCACTGTCTCATGAAGGGTTATTCGTCGGTTATTGCGCACCATCTCCTCGATTTGAGTTGTGAGTGAGTCCTGCAAACTCGGCCGCCCCGACCGCTACTCATCATGGACGTTTTCCCGGCCTTCAGAGAACTCGCGGCACCACTTCCGCACGTTTTTAACGTCCATACACTTCTCACCGTATACTTCCACTAACTGGTGATGAATTTCTATCGGAGAAACCTTTTTTGCATTCAAAAAACGAATGACTGAGCGCAGTTCCCACCTGGCGGGGGAGCTCCATCCTTAACGGCTACTACGTAGCGACTGAGCGTCCCAAGGTCGTGCGGATAGTTCTAGACTGTGGGGGGAGAACCAAGGAATGCGGCGCTGTTGTCAGATTTTACCTAGCAATTCGCGTTGGGAAATGGCAACGCTGGAGACCTTACTTTTCTATACCCCCTCGTAGATTCGAACACACTTCAACAAAATATTACTGGTACCGTTAGAAAAGAGGAATTTCGGTTTGATTTGTGCATAATGTTTTGCGAATGTAGCCTTTCGTGAAATGTGGTCGACAATATTCACGTTAGACGTTTTTTTTTTCAAAATTTGTATCCGATTTTCCATTGCCTACGAAAAGAAATGCAGAAAGACTACTGGTTGTTGTTGGCAACGTACGCTCAAGCAATGAAGACAGTCGGTGTTTCTGAATAACACAAGCGATAGTTATGTACATCATTAACACATTTTTACTCCTGCTTTTTTTGATCTCTCACATGTCCTTCCGTCAATGACATGACATATTACGAGTCCGACTCTGTGTTGTAGCACACTTTCCGGACCCAAGTAATAAGTAACAAGTAACAAGTAAACTGCGCTAAGTGAGGATCATCACAATACAATACAATACAATACAATTTTTATTCATTAAAACCTTATAAAAAGGACATGAAATTTCAGTACAAACAAAACAATTAGAATATATATGTACATTTTTGTATATGGTTATACATAGATTATATACACAAGTACATTTTTGTATATCTACATCACATGACAACACAAAAAATTACTTATATCTAGTTAACAGAGTTTTCTTTACTAAGAACCTATAAATTCTTTAAGGTCATAAAAACATTGCTCCACAAGAAACGCTCGAAGATCCTTTTTGAATTTATGTTCACAACTATTGTTTTTTTAGGGTAGCACTAGGGTACGGTAGCACTAACCTCTACATGTACAGACGTATAATAAATAGACATCCGAACTGGGAAAGATCAGGTGACATTGTTTATCTTTTTTTCTTTTTTATCTTTTTTCTTTTGTAGGTGGGGTGATCGACCAGCGGAACAATTATAGATTTCAGTTTAATACATGTATGTTCCCAATTAAACGACCCATAATTTCTGGTTCGTATGTTTTTTAACGCTTGAATCATTGGCGGTAGACACGATTATATTCTGTTTAATGTTTAGGCATTTCTGTCGTTGTATCCAGTCAGTAGTTTAATGTACTTTTATAGTTATGAGATTTTCTAGTGAATATTTTTTTTAGTTTTCGTTTACAAAGAAAATGGACACCACGTACGATTTGCGCCAACAGATGCCATTTCTACAAGTGGAATTAGCTACACAAGTACGATAAAAACTTCAACAAGTAAAAAGGAGCAATCCAGGATTTACAACTCTTTCCTGCATCGAACGACTTTCAAGGAAAAAGGAAGTAGACTTTGATACACCCAGACTTCATCGAGAGTCTCTCAATACAGGGTGTTTCCTAAGTAATCTGAAAAACTGAAGGATATTTCATTTAAGATTCAGGTGATTTCATGAAAAAGAAATGTCATATAAAGTTATTTATTAAGTGGCTTCATTTTTGAGATACAGCGCGTTTAAGTTTTATTTTTTTTTTTAGTTTTTATTTTATTTTTTTCCAAAAATCCTAGAGTATTTTCAATTTTAATTTATGTCACTTTCACATCATGACAAGGAATTTGTTGGTTATTGTTTTTATCAGCACTAAGAGGGCGTGCATATGGATAGTCACTATAATATTTTTATGAAAAAAAATATGTACGCCACTGTCCATCTAGCTTTTTAATTTAATTAACAATATTGATTCTTCATTTAGTCTATAACAAAAAATGTCTCGTGACATTTTTTGATTTATTTGTAAACTAACTAAACAGTATTTTTAATAAGTATTTGTTCGAATTGTTATAATAATAATTTATTAAACCAAAAAATAAGCAAAATAACTAATTTTGGTGCACGTAGTTGCACAAGGCATCATTTTGTTCCCACTCTAATGTGTAGTAAATAAAATAATTCGTACCCGTAGGTTTTCATTCTTAAGCACAAAAATCGAGAGTTATACAGAGTCCTTCTGGGGTAGCTTTATTTTCTCCAGGAACCCATATATATTCCGCCGTTCGCAGAAATTTCCTTTTAAAATATATTGCATTTATGTATGCAAAATATGACCTGAATATTTTCGGCAAATTTCAAGTTTTTACGTGTTCCTGCGACCCAAATCTAATTTTATCAAATATCTCACGAATCACCGTGGGAAGCAGATAGAAATATTGCTTCAACGAGGTGAACGACTTTAACTTCATTCGCTTCGATCGCACATTTCCTTTGTAATAAAATTGTTTTCTTGTAAATAATGTAGGAGTCGGTTTGAGTTTTCTTAATTTTACAATCTCGTGGAATAAAGTTGTATTAGGCCGTAGGAAATTATATAAGGGATAGAAGTCGATTTCCTAGTTGAAATCCAAAAATAATTCACCAATAGTTGGAAAATTAATAATTTGACGTTATCTTGCTTTGTTCCTTTTTCTTTGCCCCATTTATATGTTCATTTTTTTTTCAAAAGAAAATAATTTCTGAAAAAAAAATTGGTGTATCATTACTATCAATATCAAATTGAATCATGACAACACCAAACACAAATCAAAAACAGACAATTTGACGTAAACGTATTATGCCAATATGCATAATGTGCTAGTCAAATGTCCCTTCCCTCTCCCACTTTGGAAAGGTTATACTTTGACTAAACAACTTTTCTGACAATTATCCAGAGGCAGCCTTTTGAATCTGAATTAATTGAACTCTCAATTGAAATTTTAGTATTTATTTATTTAATACGTCAAAATTACCCTGAATCCAAAATCCAAAATCCAAAATTAGTATGTCTGAATAGGTCTTTTAAATACCTTTCAAACGAAATGAGCCTAGGACAAATAGCCAAAACATGTCCATTTTTTCAAAAAATTCCTCAAGCGTTAAAACAAAATTGATAATTTATGACGGTTTATGAATTTTTTTGGTTATGTTCCTACAAACCGATTTGATTCAAAACTAGTGCACTCAAATTGCACTATTTTTTACCTAATTATCAATTTATTTTTAACGTTCGAGGAATTTTTTGAAAAAATCTTTCCTAGACTAAATGTCTTTTGCGATAAGGTCTCACTTAAAGCTATTTGTCACAGTGGCCCTTTGACGTCATCTATGACGATTACGTCACCTGTTCCAACTAGTAGAGAAGCTTACATCCGTTTAATTTCACCCTCCCAATCTCATTAGCCTAAGTATAACCGTTCAAAAGATACGATGGAGGAAGGGACTTTTGACTAGCGCTGTATACTTTCCACTGCTCCGCGTTTTTGGCTTAATGCCAAAGTAACACCTGCCGACGGTAAGTGGAAAATACCGAATTTCCTGCCTCTCTGTTCCGTCTCACATCCATAGGAATAAAATAAAAGTTTGTCAAAACAAATCAGGGACTGTATATTATATTCTTTAGTCAAAATTTGAAACACGGATCTTATTTCGCGAAATGGATACGTGCCCCGTATGCATAACAATCGGCGCAGCTCTATTGTTTCTTTTAGGTTTTGAAACGTAACCAGAAAAGAACAAAGTTCGATAAAAGATACACACGGCCGCAAAAATACATAGGTATAGCACGTTAACTTTCATCGATATTTTACGATGTTAAAAAATGTAAGATATCGGAATATTTCAGAAATTACATGTCACGTGGCTTGTTGATATAGATCAATTTGCTTCAGAAACATCTGTACAAATTATTACTTTGGAAATTACTTTGGAAACAACTATTCATTGTCCAGGGGCAAAATCTTGCAGGTATTGTCATGGCTTCTTCATTGTATTGATGAAATATTGTCAGCAAAACGTATCGACAATATTATTGATCGTCTGGCGCCCGCTTTAACCACTATTTCTGAGTTGAGCATCGCGTCGATTGAACGGAATCCCCGAGAAATCCCGGCTAGCCGGGGATTTAACTTCCAATTAGCGATGCAGTCAGATACGTGTATAAGAGTTCGCAGAAAGCGTTCTATTGTTCTCTAATCGGGCTGCTAATTGCGAGCCGCAAAAAACGGGCAATTAACCCATTTCGCAGCGGCGACGCGCGTCAGCCTGCATGAAAATTGAATTTGATGCCAATTAGGCCTTATTAGAACTTTCCGTTTATTCGGACGAAGAGAGAGTTAATGAAGTCTGCTTTTAAAAATACATCGTCGTCGGATGCATCGGATAACTAGGATCACCTGCGGATTGTACATATTTTGCTGGTAATGCATAAAGATGTTTCTTAAAGAACTATGTAGGGGAGAACGGGGTAAGATGACGAAGTGGGTAATATAGGACTAACGCGAGAATTCTGCGTGAAATAGTTTATTAACCTATTAAGTCCCAATAAATGTCCTGATTTTTTAGAGTTTTCAGCCAGCTTATTTTCAATGTTATTGGTGCTGAAAAAATTTCGATCAGGTCAATTCCAACGTAAAATGTCATGCTTTTTCGGAATAAGGAAATTTAGAATTTTTCAAAAATTGATTTTAAAAAAGTTATAAACATATTTTTGGACAAAATTACGTTTTATTGAACAACAAAAAGATTTTAGACCAGAATTTCTTTATGAAACAGGTAATCCATTCCATCCATCCAAAAAAAAATGCATCCTCGAGACCTAAACTTAAAATAAATATTTTTTTTTAATTTTGGTAAAACAAAATGGCGGCGGAAACAAAAATATTTTATATAAACTCCATATTTTTTTCTCAAAAACTACGAACTTTGGTAAAAAAGGATAACAACGTCTTTGAATCGACCGAAAAATACTCTCGTTTTTTCTGCTTTTTTAAACGTTTTTGAACATTTCGATTTTGTGTTTATTGGAGTTATAAAAAATCATCTTTAAAAATCTTGAAAAAACTTGACTATCCTTCAAAAAATTCTAACATTTTTTAAGTTTATACAAAAATGTTTTTGTTTCGGCCGCCATTTTGTTCTACCAAAATTTTTTTAAAAATAAAATAAAGGCATTTATTTTATGTTTAGGTCTCGATGACGCGATTTTTTCTGGTTCAAAATGTTTTTGTTGTCGAATAAATCGTAATTGGTCCAAATATTTGTTTATAATTTTTTTTAATATCAATTTTTGGAAAATTCCATTCTGAAAAAACATGACCGGATCGGAATTTTTTCAGCACCGATAACATTGAAAATAAGCTAGCTGAAAACTCTAAAAAACCCAGGATATTTGTAATTTAACGAGTTGACACATGACATACACACCATTTAGCATCGAGTCCACAGTTGGTCAGTTTCTCTCTGGAGCTCATAATATACAGGGTGCTATTTAATATTGAAGTTGAAATTAATTGAATTAATTGAATTAATATTAAGTTGAAAAGTTGATGCAAATATGTGATCTAAAATATTTGGATTTTGATATACAGGGAATTAGTTTTTTTTTTTTTAAGGTTTTCTTAATATCCCTAAAGCGGCGAAGGGAAAATATATTAAAGGGTTACCCCCAGTTGGGTAATAAAAATAAAGGCGAATTTCACAAGTTTTTTTTTTAATTTTGATCTGAAAAGTTACTTGCTAACAGCATACTTGTTAACAGCTGTTAGAAAGGTAATTTAATTACACCTATAATTAAAATATTAATTAAAACTACAGTCCAATATATTGCTTTAGCGTGTAACAGCACCCCTAAACTTGTTTCTATGGTTAATTCTATTTCACAAAAAACCAAAAATCAATGAACTTTTAAAATCACCTAAAAAGCGTAATCATTTACCAAGAGGGTTACAAATACTGTAGCATTGAATACAAATACTATTCATAACATTTATGATAACTGATATTTATGTATAAAAACTACACTGCACTATTTGTAAATGAATGGTGTTTGTGAGAAATTTTTTATTATTTTTTTATTTCTTTTTTGAAATCTTAGTCTTTTTCTACTAATTTTTCCTCGCATTAAAAAAACCTTTTAACTAACTTTTCCTACCAATTTTTCGAAGATCGTATAATTTATTTTGACCACGAAGTAATAACTCGTTATTACAGCTAGTGTGATTCAAATTTAACTTTTCCCCGATGATTTTTGTTGTCAACCGATGATCTGATGCACAAGATCCCGTATTCTATCGACATTTTTATCGATTCTTGAAGATGAAGGCCTTGCGCTGTGTGGTTCATCTTCAATCGACTCTCTTCCTTCTGAGAATGCCTTATACCTCTCGGGATCTTGAAAAAACACGGTCTCCGTAGTCGTGTTGAAGTTTTGCAAAAGTATCCGTTGCGCTGTGTCCAAGTCTGAAGCAAAACCTGATAGCACGCCGTTGCTCAAAATTCGTGTCACTCATTTTTAAAACAAACTAGAAAAACACCGGTTTACAAAGAACACACAAATAACTCCAACAAGTTCAAACTTGTACTGAAGGTGCATTACATGTTAACCTACCTCCCTCCAAGTCCCATCTCCGAAGTGTTGCTAGATCAGGCGCTACGTTGCCAGTCTCATTACTTAATTTACACGCCTCGTACAATCTATTCAAAACTGTTTCTATTCTTCTAATCTGATTCCCATTATTGAGGAAATATCATATACAAAAGTACGCTGCAATCGTTAGTTTCTCGATCAAGACTGTTTTACACATACCAATTTATTGCACAATAAGTTATAGAATGTATTCTTCAATAAATTGTCCAATTTTAGTAACTGATTACACTTTGCAATATATTTTTAACAATTTATTTGTCAATTTCAACACTGCCAACTCTCAATGACTAAAACCTAAGAGTTTATCATAGGTTTGTTCCTAAGAGAAACCGCTTATTATGTTGGTACCAATCGCTTTTTAGGTTGGTACGACGAAATAAATGTAAAAAGTTACTAAAAATCCCTAAAATTGGCCAATAAATAGAGCAAGTTCTAATTTCTACAATTTATTGTACAATTTATTGTGGACATTAAATTGGACGCAATTTCTGTTTTACACGTATTCCAATAAATTGAAGGTCAACTTGTACAATATATTGTGAGAAAAATTGGTGTGTGTAAAACAGTCATCACGTTTACACGGCAGGCGAGCGTACAAAACTATTTTTATCCTCCTCCCAACTCGAAGTCTAATATTTAGTAATTCCGCTAAACCCGAGTGAGCCCGTTTCCGTGGCTGTTACCTCGATTCTACTTAAACAAAGGGTCGACAAATAGAATGTCTTCATTCATTGGCATTAGAATGACCCCTCCTTCTCTACGGGCTTATCCCTGTGGTCTACACGCCAGCTGAGGTTGCCTACATAACTTTTTATGGATCCTACGATGGTCTCGGCGGAACTATCCCTGTCCAAACCTCTTTCTAATTAGGTACTCTATCTACACTTAGTTCGCATTATAAGTTATTTTAATTGCTATTATTACATGCTCTTATTAGGACATTAGACCTTTCAGCATTACGATTATTCTAATTAATGAGTTGAATCACCTGTTCCTAATCAATAATGTACAGATGTATGTTCTAATAAAAGTACGACTATGTTTTAATTACTTAATTGAGAAATGCAATTTTTAAAAAGAGAAATCATTAAAAAATACCATTTTTAATTTAAAATTTTAATCGTAACAAAATTGGCTCAATTGTAACAAAATATATACACTGTTTTTTTTTATAATTCGCCACCTCTATAAAAATGTATTTCTTGAGATAGAAAAAAAAGACACATACAAAATAAATATAATTAACCGGAAAAAAACAAAAGACGATAGCAAAGTAGTAAAAAGGTTGTTATTTTTTATTGGAGTACCCTATACATACGAGTATGTACATCGTCATACTTTTGAAATCAACTTAATTTCTACAGTTCAAACATAATATAACACGACTGTGTTTGGACGAACCGTTTTCACTTTAAATAATTTCGTTTACTCGTAGTATCAAGCCGTTCTTAACGATTTCAAATAAAGATATGACGTTTTATCGCACTGGCCATGGATCGCTATGGAAAACAGAACACATAAATTATATTATGACATTATATTATAAATAGCTAAAATGTTACAGATGGTTTAGCGTTAATACATTAAATAAAAGTAATTGTTTCCACAGTGATCCATGGACAGTGAGATAAAACGTCACATTTTTATATCGAATCATCAGGCACAGCTAACTAGACGGAATTAAGTACATATTTAAGGTGAAATAACTCAAAAGCGACTGGTCTAAACATAACAATATTATTATTTTATTAATATATTTTATTAATATATATGTGGATATTATTATATCCACATTATTTTTGTAATGCGGAAATTAAGTTGATTTCAAAAATGACATTACATAGGGTGTTCCATTTAAAGAATAACATGAGTTAACCGTTTTTTTTTTTTGCAATTGTAGATATCTTGCTTTTCTGGTTTATATATCAAACATTTTTCTTCTTCTAGATTTTTTTTTTTTTTTATATCAAGGAGTTAACATTTTAAAAGGTTGGCAAATTATAAGGAACACCCCTATACATTTTGTCGCTACTTGTCATACACTTGTCATTTCATTTTGTCACATGTTTAAATGGTTGTAGAAACGTTATTTTGTGAACTAGGAAATTCAGCAAAAAATCACCTAGGAAGTTTTTTGTAAAATTTTACGCGCTAGTGTTAAAAAATTTACATATTGTCAAATGTGAAACTTATTGATATAAACAATTGTTTTCTAATGTATATCACTGTACCTTGTTTATCGTTATCATGGAAATAGCCACATGTGCGTTTTACTTTTAATAACTAAGGTGTTTTGTCAATACAATATTACTATAAGTATGTTAATAATAACAAACCATAAAAAACGTCATCAAAGTTGGCCGAGCAAAAAAAGATTTTTACTCGGCCAACTATTCTTAGTCTTAAATTTATAACCTTATTTAATTGTTAAGGCTGTTACATTATGTGATAGCTATTACTTATTTTACAATTCTGATTTCCACATAACCGCTTTTTCCATCTCTCTCGTACATAGCCAAATTTAATGACGGTCTTTTTTTGGATGGCTTGTGCTTAAGTTGTATTATACGAAATTATTTTTAATAGAAGCATTGTACTACGTATAGTATATGGATTCTCTTAAATTTTGAATAATTTGTTTCAGTTTATATAGTCGCAATAATTCAATTTCAGTTTTTATGTAAGCTCACTTAGTCCACAAAATTCAGCAAAAGAGCCATTCTAAACAACATTGACACTGATCCAGGCTTGTTACACACGGTGATTACTTGTAATGAATGGTGGTTATTTACTTACGACCTCGAAACAAAGCGCCAATTCATGCATTGGACCATGAAGCGGCAAGAGCCCAAACTCGCCATGGCAAAAAAAGCCAGAATGAGCAAATCCAAATTCAAAGCGATGATGATCCTCTTTTTGACATTCGAGGCATTGTTTACGTTCACGGGTCCCTGAGGGTCAGAGGTCAATCAACATTATTACATCGCGGTTCTAACAGTCCTTCGTGTCAGAACAGCCCTTCGAGCGTGTGAGAAGACGAAGACCCGATTTGTGGAAGACCAAATCGTGGTAGACTCACCAAGACAATACACCGGCCCATTCTGCTTTGTATGTGAAGGCGTTTTTTGCAAAATACGGCATTACTGTGTTGGAACGTCCACCATACTCACCCGACCTTGCCCCCTGTGACTTCTTTTTATTTCCCAAGATCAAATCGGCGCTGAAGGGGACAATATTCGAAAGTATAGAAGCGGTTAAAGCAAAAGCGATGGAGGTTCTGAACCAGCTGACAGAAGCGGACTTTCAGCACTGCTTTCAACAATGGAAAAGTCGTATGGAGCTGTATAGAGATCGCCAAAGGGAGTACATTGAAGTTGAAAAAGTTGCTACAGTAATTGGTAACGAATAAAAAGTGTTATGACAGCAGTTTGCTTATTTAATAGCCACACCTCTTATTCATCGGTAGCGCATCCAATCCCGGGATCCCAAACATTTTCAATACCGAAATTCCCGGGAAATGAAGACTTCAATCCCGGGATTTTCGGGATTAATTTACAAAGCACTTTATATATTTTACGTTCTACTAGTCTGTTACCGACACCACGTGAGTTCACACTTTTTGAAACAGGGGGCAATTGTGGAAGTTACTTTCAAATAGTTTATGAATTTATTTTAACAATTAAGCCCACAAGTGTCGAATCAGAGAGGGTATTTTTTGCAGCAGGAACTCTCTGCACAAAATTCAGATCCTCACTTGCTGACGATACGTTAGATAAAATGCCAGTATGAGGTCATTTTTCAAAAACAAAGGCAGGGAGAAAAAATAATTGTTTGATCTTGTTTTTTTTTTTTTCATATAAATTTGTTGATTGCTTTTTTTAGCTTTGTTTACTTAAGAAATAACATGGGTACTGTTTTAAATGTACACAATATAAGTACTAGGGTGGACCTTAATATTATTTTTTCGTTTTTTCTCAGCGGGCCGGGTGAAAATCAGTTCTGAACAATCGAATAGTTTAAGGGTTATTCAAGCTTGAGCAAACGAAAGAACGGAAGAATGAATTCTCGAAAAAAATACGGTTTTTCTCGAATCAAAAATGCGTGTTCGGGTGAACTGCTCAGATTGCTCGGATCGCTCTGAGGCGTATTCCCGAACGAATCTATTCAAACGACCACTTTACGACCGTCGCCAATTTCAATTCTTCTCTTCGAAACTTCTTCTCTCTCGACTTCCCTTGAAGTTGGTAGTAATACGTAGAAATTTCCGCGGCTAATGTCAGAGCGAATGAAGCTACCAACTTTAAGAGAACACCCGTATTTTTTTCGAGAATTCATCCTTCCGTTCTTTCGTTTGCTCAAGCTTGAATAACCCTTAAACTACTCGATTGTTGAGAAACAAGCACATAACATAGAGATTTGTATTATTACCCGATTATACCACGACGCAGCTCCTTAAATCCAAAGTATAATGCTAACGTTATTACAAGTACGTGTACGAACGTCGGACACTAACTATAGTATGTTCCAATCCGAAATTCTCTTATAATCAATGTAAAATGACTTCAAGTTAAAGGTAATATTATATTAAGATAATTAATTATTCGTATGATATGGAGCATTTCATACTACAGTTAAATTATGCAAATCGATGCAGGAGAATCTATCGGTTGAGAATCAGTATTGAAAAAAACAGAAAAATCGCCTTCCGTCATATACGCTCCTGAATATTGCGTACAACTTGAAATGATCGTAACTCCGGTTCAGAGGCACCTACAGACTTCAACCGGACGTCAAATTGTAGGTTTTTACCTCTACTTCTGAATCATGAAATGCTTAATACTCCTCAGAGTCAGGTACAATCACCATAATAAATTATTTTGTCTTTTTTCAATTTTTTTTTTAGTATAATTTGGTGTTTTTTCGCAATTTTTCGCTCATAATTTTTTTCACTCAACGAATAAACGAAATCTGACGATTCCATCTGATTCAGGAGGAAAAAATACATGGAAATATATCCTTGCGACTATCAGATTTGATGATTTTCATAGTTTTTGAGCGTATCGAACGTTTTCAGTGATTTTTAACATGTAAATCCCATAAGAAACTTCTGGCGCTTTGCGGCACGGGAAAAAAAGGTTCCGATCGCGGCAGTTTTGGGTTCCGCACAAGTTTTTAGGTACCCAGAACTTATTTTCACCCGGCCCGCTGAGAAAAAACGAAAAAAAAAAATATTGAGGTCCACCCTAAAAAGTACAATGTTATATTAATAAAATAGAGGAAATATTGTTTGGGTTTAATTTATAAAATATTTATTACAATTTTAGAAAACGAGATTTCCGGAATATCTCGATTTTACACCAATTTTCCCGGGTTCAGTCGAATTAAAATCCCGATCCCCGGGATTGACTTTTCCCCCTCCTGGATCGAATGTCCTATTCTTCGGTAGCCGATGTGAGAAACTCGAAGGAATAGAGAATCTGAATCACTCGAAACACACAGCCAAGACATATTGCCCCAGCTCTTTCCCACAATTAAATGTCTTCGAAATTTGCATGCGATTCCAATTCCGATCCTCTTGTATTAACGGGGGAACTTTTCGCGAGATTTGGGCGCGGCGGCGGCGGCGGCGGCGCCCGCCTCTATTTATCATATCCCGGGAAGCGGCGGCCTCACGCCCCGCCGCCGCCGACTGGCAAACAATTAACAGCCGATTTCAGTAATCACTTCATGTTCCCGGGGCCGTAATTTATTGCGGGAACCGCCTAATTCGCTCTTGTCATCCATATAATTTAATGTATTCATTTTTGCTGCGAGGGCCCCGAGTTAGAATTTTAATTGGGGGACGGCGCGCGGCGCGGAGGCGGCGAAGGGGACGCCGCGATGCCGGCGGGGCTTTACGAGTTTAATTACCTCCGCGATTCGGAGGCTGTGACGGAAGTCCGAGGCAATTTACTTCTTTTTGAAGGCGTTACAATATGGGGGACCAAAGTCAAGGAGTCGCTTGCTTAACCTTTTAAGGACGGGACTGGTCGATATTTCGACCACTCAAGTATCATAATATTTTTGAGTGATTTTGGGGATAATATTATGTTTTGAATATAGAAAATATAGGAGTCGCTTGCTCAACCTTTTAAGGACGGGACTGGTCGATATTTCGACCACTCAAGTATCATAATATTTTTGAGTGATTTTGGGGATAATATTATGTTTTGAATATAGAAAATATAGGAGTCGCTTGCTCAACCTTTTAAGGACGGGACTGGTCGATATTTCGACCACTCAAGTATCATAATATTTTTGAGTGATTTTGGGGATAATATTATGTTTTAAATATAGAAAATATAGGAGTCGCTTGCTTAACCTTTTTAAGGACGGGACTGGTCGATATTTCGACCACTCAAGTATCATAATATTTTTTGAGTGATTTTGGGGATAATATTATGTTTTGAATATAGAAAATATAGGAGTCGCTTGCTTAACCTTTTAAGGACGGGACTGGTCGATATTTCGACCACTCAAGTATCATAATATTTTTGAGTGATTTTGGGGATAATATTATGTTTTGAATATAGAAAATATAGGAGTCGCTTGCTCAACCTTTTAAGGACGGGACTGGTCGATATTTCGACCACTCAAGTATCATAATATTTTTGAGTGATTTTGGGGATAATATTATGTTTTGAATATAGAAAATATAGGAGTCGCTTGCTCAACCTTTTAAGGACGGGACTGGTCGATATTTCGACCACTCAAGTATCATAATATTTTTGAGTGATTTTGGGGATAATATTATGTTTTGAATATAGAAAATATAGGAGTCGCTTGCTTAACCTTTTAAGGACGGGACTGGTCGATATTTCGACCACTCAAGTATCATAATATTTTTGAGTGATTTTGGGGATAATATTATGTTTTGAATATAGAAAATATAGGAGTCGCTTGCTCAACCTTTTAAGGACGGGACTGGTCGATATTTCGACCACTCAAGTATCATAATATTTTTGAGTGATTTTGGGGATAATATTATGTTTTGAATATAGAAAATATAGGAGTCGCTTGCTCAACCTTTTAAGGACGGGACTGGTCGATATTTCGACCACTCAAGTATCATAATATTTTTGAGTGATTTTGGGGATAATATTATGTTTTGAATATAGAAAATATAGGAGTCGCTTGCTCAACCTTTTTAAGGACGGGACTGGTCGATATTTCGACCACTCAAGTATCATAATATTTTTGAGTGATTTTGGGGATAATATTATGTTTTGAATATAGAAAATATAGGAGTCGCTTGCTCAACCTTTTTAAGGACGGGACTGGTCGATATTTCGACCACTCAAGTATCATAATATTTTTGAGTGATTTTGGGGATAATATTATGTTTTGAATATAGAAAATATAGGAGTCGCTTGCTCAACCTTTTAAGGACGGGACTGGTCGATATTTCGACCACTCAAGTATCATAATATTTTTGAGTGATTTTGGGGATAATATTATGTTTTGAATATAGAAAATATAGGAGTCGCTTGCTTAACCTTTTAAGGACGGGACTGGTCGATATTTCGACCACTCAAGTATCATAATATTTTTGAGTGATTTTGGGGATAATATTATGTTTTGAATATAGAAAATATAGGAGTCGCTTGCTTAACCTTTTAAGGACGGGACTGGTCGATATTTCGACCACTCAAGTATCATAATATTTTTGAGTGATTTTGGGGATAATATTATGTTTTGAATATAGAAAATATAGGAGTCGCTTGCTCAACCTTTTAAGGACGGGACTGGTCGATATTTCGACCACTCAAGTATCATAATATTTTTGAGTGATTTTGGGGATAATATTATGTTTTGAATATAGAAAATATAGGAGTCGCTTGCTCAACCTTTTTAAGGACGGGACTGGTCGATATTTCGACCACTCAAGTATCATAATATTTTTGAGTGATTTTGGGGATAATATTATGTTTTGAATATAGAAAATATAGGAGTCGCTTGCTCAACCTTTTAAGGACGGGACTGGTCGATATTTCGACCACTCAAGTATCATAATATTTTTGAGTGATTTTGGGGATAATATTATGTTTTGAATATAGAAAATATAGGAGTCGCTTGCTCAACCTTTTAAGGACGGGACTGGTCGATATTTCGACCACTCAAGTATCATAATATTTTTGAGTGATTTTGGGGATAATATTATGTTTTGAATATAGAAAATATAGGAGTCGCTTGCTCAACCTTTTAAGGACGGGACTGGTCGATATTTCGACCACTCAAGTATCATAATATTTTTGAGTGATTTTGGGGATAATATTATGTTTTGAATATAGAAAATATAGGAGTCGCTTGCTCAACCTTTTAAGGACGGGACTGGTCGATATTTCGACCACTCAAGTATCATAATATTTTTGAGTGATTTTGGGGATAATATTATGTTTTGAATATAGAAAATATAGGAGTCGCTTGCTTAACCTTTTAAGGACGGGACTGGTCGATATTTCGACCACTCAAGTATCATAATATTTTTGAGTGATTTTGGGGATAATATTATGTTTTGAATATAGAAAATATAGGAGTCGCTTGCTCAACCTTTTAAGGACGGGACTGGTCGATATTTCGACCACTCAAGTATCATAATATTTTTGAGTGATTTTGGGGATAATATTATGTTTTGAATATAGAAAATATAGGAGTCGCTTGCTTAACCTTTTAAGGACGGGACTGGTCGATATTTCGACCACTCAAGTATCATAATATTTTTGAGTGATTTTGGGGATAATATTATGTTTTGAATATAGAAAATATAGGAGTCGCTTGCTTAACCTTTTAAGGACGGGACTGGTCGATATTTCGACCACTCAAGTATCATAATATTTTTGAGTGATTTTGGGGATAATATTATGTTTTGAATATAGAAAATATAGGAGTCGCTTGCTTAACCTTTTAAGGACGGGACTGGTCGATATTTCGACCACTCAAGTATCATAATATTTTTGAGTGATTTTGGGGATAATATTATGTTTTGAATATAGAAAATATAGGAGTCGCTTGCTTAACCTTTTAAGGACGGGACTGGTCGATATTTCGACCACTCAAGTATCATAATATTTTTGAGTGATTTTGGGGATAATATTATGTTTTGAATATAGAAAATATAGGAGTCGCTTGCTTAACCTTTTAAGGACGGGACTGGTCGATATTTCGACCACTCAAGTATCATAATATTTTTGAGTGATTTTGGGGATAATATTATGTTTTGAATATAGAAAATATAGGAGTCGCTTGCTTAACCTTTTAAGGACGGGACTGGTCGATATTTCGACCACTCAAGTATCATAATATTTTTGAGTGATTTTGGGGATAATATTATGTTTTGAATATAGAAAATATAGGAGTCGCTTGCTTAACCTTTTAAGGACGGGACTGGTCGATATTTCGACCACTCAAGTATCATAATATTTTTGAGTGATTTTGGGGATAATATTATGTTTTGAATATAGAAAATATAGGAGTCGCTTGCTTAACCTTTTAAGGACGGGACTGGTCGATATTTCGACCACTCAAGTATCATAATATTTTTGAGTGATTTTGGGGATAATATTATGTTTTGAATATAGAAAATATAGGAGTCGCTTGCTTAACCTTTTAAGGACGGGACTGGTCGATATTTCGACCACTCAAGTATCATAATATTTTTTGAGTGATTTTGGGGATAATATTATGTTTTGAATATAGAAAATATAGGAGTCGCTTGCTTAACCTTTTAAGGACGGGACTGGTCGATATTTCGACCACTCAAGTATCATAATATTTTTGAGTGATTTTGGGGATAATATTATGTTTTGAATATAGAAAATATAGGAGTCGCTTGCTTAACCTTTTTAAGGACGGGACTGGTCGATATTTCGACCACTCAAGTATCATAATATTTTTGAGTGATTTTGGGGATAATATTATGTTTTGAATATAGAAAATATAGGAGTCGCTTGCTTAACCTTTTAAGGACGGGACTGGTCGATATTTCGACCACTCAAGTATCATAATATTTTTGAGTGATTTTGGGGATAATATTATGTTTTAAATATAGAAAATATAGGAGTCGCTTGCTTAACCTTTTAAGGACGGGACTGGTCGATATTTCGACCACTCAAGTATCATAATATTTTTGAGTGATTTTGGGGATAATATTATGTTTTAAATATAGAAAATATAGGAGTCGCTTGCTTAACCTTTTAAGGACGGGACTGGTCGATATTTCGACCACTCAAGTATCATAATATTTTTGAGTGATTTTGGGGATAATATTATGTTTTGAATATAGAAAATATAGGAGTCGCTTGCTTAACCTTTTAAGGACGGGACTGGTCGATATTTCGACCACTCAAGTATCATAATATTTTTGAGTGATTTTGGGGATAATATTATGTTTTGAATATAGAAAATATAGGAGTCGCTTGCTTAACCTTTTAAGGACGGGACTGGTCGATATTTCGACCACTCAAGTATCATAATATTTTTGAGTGATTTTGGGGATAATATTATGTTTTGAATATAGAAAATATAGGAGTCGCTTGCTTAACCTTTTAAGGACGGGACTGGTCGATATTTCGACCACTCAAGTATCATAATATTTTTGAGTGATTTTGGGGATAATATTATGTTTTGAATATAGAAAATATAGGAGTCGCTTGCTTAACCTTTTAAGGACGGGACTGGTCGATATTTCGACCACTCAAGTATCATAATATTTTTGAGTGATTTTGGGGATAATATTATGTTTTAAATATAGAAAATATAGGAGTCGCTTGCTTAACCTTTTAAGGACGGGACTGGTCGATATTTCGACCACTCAAGTATCATAATATTTTTGAGTGATTTTGGGGATAATATTATGTTTTGAATATAGAAAATATAGTGTAACAATTTTAGGTAGCATATTTGACTTTGAAATAGTGATTTCAAGGTCGAATTTTTTATTCGGTATTTCGACCAAAGTCAAGGAGTCCTTGCTTAACCTTTTAAGGACGGGACTGGTCGATATTTCGACCACTCAAGTATCATAATATTTTTGAGTGATTTTGGGGATAATATTATGTTTTGAATATAGAAAATATAGTGTAACAATTTTAGGTAGCATATTTGACCTTGAAATAGTGATTTCAAGGTCGAATTTTTTATTCGGTATTTCGACATGTAAATTGGTATACCCACGTATTTAGATGCGCTGAATACGAAAACAATAAAACAATAGTATTGCGTATAACAAATATAATATTTTTGAGTGATTTTGGGGATAATATTATGTTTTGAATAAAATAAAATGAAAATATAGTGTAACAATTTTAGAAAGCATATTTGACCTTGAAATAGGTCAAATATGCTTTCTAATATTTGGGGTGCTTGAAATGAATTTCAAGCACCCCAAATGGATCAAATTCGCAACATCCACGCTGTTGATCATGGGTTATGCTGAGAGCAAAAACTGAAATATTTCTTGCAAATGACTTTCATAATAAACGTTACTATTTTTCTGCATCCAACGCATAAAAAAACGTACAGATATCATTTCGGACAGAAAACAACGGATTTAACCTTGAAATGCAATGTTCAAGGTCTGAGATGTCTTCTGGACATTTTTTATTACCTTTTTTCGTATTCAGCGCATCCAATTACTTAGGAATGCACTGTTAATTCCACAAATAAAATTTTTAATATGGGACTTTCCGTCCCAGACGGGACTGGTCGAAATTTCGACCACCAAATTTGTCGGGCACTTGACGTGACAGATTCTTCGATTTTATGTACTAAAATCGTGTAAAAAAAAGTCCAATTTCAACGTAAAAATCCCCGTCCTTAAAAGGTTAAGAATGACTATGGCCTGGCAGTAATTTTTTTTCTATTTATAGGCACATAAATAAATGTTGAGTAAAAAACAAAAAATATCACGTTATAGCGCTTGAAAAGACTAATAAAATGGTTTTTGGATCATTAAAATCGGTTGATAACTTTTTGCACAAGAAAATAACAACCGCGAAAATTAGCGCTTTTTCGATGTTCAATTACTCGGTCTGTAATTATCCTAGAAATGTCTTCCTGGGCTCAAATTTTAAGGTTTTCCAACACCCATCTACAGTTACTCATTTACAGTTAAATAAAGAGCAAAGGGGAAGTGGCGCGGTGGTGGGGGGAACTCTCTCTCTCGCGGGCACAGCAAAAAAACATCAAATTGCGTTCAGTAGTTCCTGAGATATCTCAATTGTTTTTTGCAAAATTACTCTACGACAATTATTGTGGAAATAGAGGCAGTTTTACTAAAGTACCTGTTTTTACTTTTTCGTAATTTGCGCGAAAACTTATGAATATTTTTTGACAAAAATTTAACTGTAGATATGTGTTGAAAAACCCTACAATTTGAAGATGTTTCTAGGATAATTACAGACCGAGTAATTAAACATCGAAAAATCGCTAATTTTCGCGGTTTTTATTTTTTTTCTGTATAAAGTTATTAACCGAATTTAATGATCCGAAAACTATTTTATTCGTCTTTTCAAGCTCTACAACGGAATATTTAAAAAAAAACTTTTTTCGCACTTTTCTGCAATTTTTTCGCAATGATCCTACAATAGGATTTTGTCCAAAACATTTTCATTCGATTCGTACTGTTTTTCTCATAATTATCAAGTTGAGAAAGTGCCGCAACTATTTATTTTAAAAAAATCACTTGTTTTTTGCTACCTCGCCTGGACTATTTCTGACTAGAAATTGCTTGCTTTCGACATGGCAAATTCAATTTTTTTTATTCCTTTTGTGGTTTTGGTGAATTTGGAAGGTGTGGAACTAAATTATAAGTTTTATGAAAGTAAATTAATTGCATGAAAGAACCAAAAAATAGAAACAGCCATGTCGATAAAAAAAAATTCTCTGAAACAAAAAAATCCTTCTAGACTGAAAATGATGGTCAAGAAATGCCAAAAATGTCAAGAAAGGGTTAAATATTGGTCCTATTATGTCACCCTTCTATTTTTTTAATTTTAAGAACCAAAAAATCGAATTTGCCATGTCGATAAACATAAAAATAGTTACTCTGAGACAAAAAATACTTTTTAGGTGAAAATTACGGTCAAAAAATGGTCAAATATTGTTCCTATCTCATTTAGGGTCTAATTTTTTTTAAATTCTGGACCCCCAAAAAAATCGAATTGAGCATACCGAAAAAACATTAGATTAGTTAATTTAGTCAAAAGAACCTTTTTACGATACTCTCGTAACAGATATATATATACGTGTATTGCAAAACTTACAAAAAACGGTCAACAAATGGCCGATCATCAATAAAATATAAAGCTCGCTCATGTTTGCAAGTAAAATGCTTCATAAACAGAAGCCTACATGCTGGGATTGGGCTGTTTCTTGAAATATGTGTAGGCGCCATTTTGTGCTCGCCATATTGAATTAAAAAAAACTCAAATATGAACTGTTTTCATTCGGAAGCTCTTCAGCATATGAACCTTTTTTAGACTTTTTTCCGCAGTTCTTATTTTTGAGCAGACTACTGTCCCAGTTGACATGGAATGCCCCATGTATATTTTTTAATTTTACAGGGAGTAACATATTTCTCTAGCATTATAGGTCCTCTAGCATTGAAAATCCAATTTGGAGCACTATTTAATCACATAAAAATCCACTATGGCGCCAGCAAAATCAGAATTAAGATATTAACTCAGAAACAAATAACCTAACAATATTTCGCTACAGTACCACAATTCCAATAGGTAAGTAAAAAGAAATGGGACATTCTCTAAAAATGCATCCTCTCAGTTTTTTGGAGTTACCTCGAAAATGATTACATTTAAATCGAATTTGAAAAAAAATATATGAGGTAATAAAATCATATAAAACTTAACAATTAACTCTAATAACCTAAATACCAACTCATGTAATTAATTTAGGACAGCCTGTATAAACGAATGTGTCGCTGATTACGATATATCTGTGCGTGTATTCTTCTAAAGACGAATTTAGAGCTTCTCCCTTTAAGGAGACAACAATGAGATAAAGGCGGCTTGTGGACCTTAAGGGTTCTTCAAGTTATCTCTAGCAAGTGGACTTCTGCAGTTTACTGTCTAAGGCTTAACATTCAATTACCACTGTTCCCTATCTAGAGCTTTCCTGCCGTACTCTCATCATCCCACTCCTTTACTGTGTCCTCTTTTGCAAAAATTGACTGTTCCCTATGAGTGTAGACTTCCTCTTCGGATTTCGTCACTCCCAAATAATACGAAATATTGTATGTTTAAAAGAAAATATGTAATTACAACTGAGGAATGAAGTGGAATACTAATAAGTACATACGAATAGATGTATACACGGTAGAGACTTTAACTGGAGTATATTCGCTAGCGTGGTGGTGAATGATTTTTCAAAAAAATTCCCGAAACACGTCAACTTTTAAATGTATTTACCTACATTCTGCAAGTAATATGAAAAATATAGCCCTTCAGGTGTGGCTGAAACCACCCTCGACATGATGTTTTCAAATGCAACCCTATGGATTGTGACCCCTCATTGTAAAGCTGGTGGAAAGAGGAATCCAACGCACTGATCAAATTTTAATTTTAGGTATGTTTGTAGGGTTGCATACAATTAAAACGTAATTTTATAGTTTAATTTATTTTTAACGCAACAATTTCGTAATCACAATGTGTATTGTTTAGTTTTGGAATGTAAACCTTACTTTTCAAATGTCCCCACAAAAAATTCCAAGCAATTTTTTGCCACAACTGATATTTGTTATTTTTGTTGCTTCTTGACAATAATGGAGGCGATGCTGAAATTCTTCTAAAACATTTTGTACTGTTTCCGGGGTGATTTGATTAATTTCTTGCCTTATTCAGTCTTTTAAATCTTCTACGTTATTTGGTCTGTTGAAGTAGACTTTCGATTTTAAGTAACCACATAAAAAAATAGTCAAGCGGAGTCAAATCGGGAGAACGAGCAGGCCACTCAATTTCACCGCGTCTACCGATCCATCTATTGAGAAAAACTTGATTCAGATAGGCTCTTACTTCCGATGAAAAATGTGGTGGAGCTCCATCCTGCTGAAACCAAATATTTCTATCAATTTCATTGGGATAGTCATCATCTGGGAAAAACATTCTTAACTCTGGAACTAAGAAATTTTGCAAGAAATCCAAGTAACGCGCGCCAGTTAATGTGCGACCAAAGAAATATGGTCCGATAATTTGAGAATTTATAATTCCAGCCCAAATGTTCACCTTCTCCAACAATATTGAGTATTAGCTTCCATCATCCAATGTGGATTTTCTGTACTCCAGTATCTACAGTTCCGCTTGTTGACTGTTCCATTTAAGACGAATGTTGCTCATCATCATCAGAAAAAATAATGTTTTTTATAAATAAAGAATTATCTTGGCATCTATTTGCAATGATTTCGCAAAATTCCAATCTTCGATCAGGGTCATCGTCGTTAAGTTCTTGAACCAAATGAATTTTATATGGGCGGTATTTTTCGTTTTTTAGAAGACGCAATATGGACGTTTTACTGACATTCATCATTATTGGCGGCAATATGTCTTGTAGGTTTATGTGGATTATCTTGAATATCTAACAATATATTTAATTTCTGTTCATCGTCTAAAATGCGTTTTCTACCAGATTTAAGAATATCTGTGACATTTCCAAATTCACGAAATTTTTCTAATCTACTAACCGTAAACTTGGGCGGCGCGGCGGTCAGGATACTTAGTATTGAATATTTCGCATACCTGCTTCTGCGATCTTGTTTTATCACCACATCCTAATAATATGAACATTTCAATTCTTTGGGTATCCAAAAGATTCATTGTTAAAATAATGATCAACTTGACGATCAGCGATAAATAACATAATAGAATAATAATAAAGAAGAAGTTTTCACTGATGTAGCAAGTAGAGAATGTATAATTTTTTCTGATGTGTAAAAAGAAACCCTTTTTACTTCTTTCTTTTTGTTGGGTATTTTGCGCAGCGTATCAGAGAAACCGATACATTTATGTTGAATGTTGACACAAAATTAACTAAAAACGTCAGATTTGACACATATTTGGTACATAGGCACTTGATTGTATACATTTCATAATAATAATAATTTTGAAATTATCAAATTTAATGTTACCTTATATTGCTGAATAGATAATTAAGAACCCTTTATAATGAGCTATCACATGCACCCTCGTTCCGTTTAAAAATGTTAAAGGAGTAGCTGTCCCTCCAAGGGGGTTGGAGGAAGGAGGTATAAAATTATGCTCAAAAAATGTAATTCTAGAATTAAAAATTGACGTGTTTCAGGATTTTACTCATAAATTGTAAATTACGTAGATAATGAATTTATCCGTTACTTATGGACCTCAATGAATAAGCTATACCACTCTCCAGACCAAAAAATTCCAAGTACTTGGCTAATCAAAAAAAGCTAAATGTAACTGCTTCAACACTAATGAATCAACCGGATATTTAATTTCTTTTTCGTACCCCCTCAATATTCCCTACTATAAAAAATGGTTGAAACTTGAATAAAGCCAGACTCAGACGACTGGTGTACTTGACAAATACACCAATATTGATGTATTTGTCAAGTGAGCCAGCTCGCGAAGGCCAGTAACAAGTAAGGCGTTCTCACGACGTGTGCAAGTATTAACCAACAAATTGGTACAATGTTGGTGGAGTGAATAGAGGAGTGTTGACCATCATGAATAGCAGCCGTTCTGAAAATATAGTTGCTTGGCTTGGCTTGGCGGCTTTTGTAGATATGAGTAGGTGCTATTTAAAATCAAAAAAAAAGTAACACTACTTTATTTGACCACTACATTTGATTTTTTTTAAATTAATTTTTAATTACAGGCGATATAACGGAGAAATTTTAATACATCCTCTTCCGTACGCTTATTGTTACAGACTGAATAGTAGCGAAGCAAGGTTGCACAAGTATACACAATTCGTGTGAGTGTTACCACAAGTATAGGCAAGTATGGACTCGTCAAGTGTACCAATAATTGTAATGCCTTTGACTTGTGTCATTTTTACCGACAGACGATGGGAAACTAGCCAGTACTCACCAGTGACCAATGATTGTACAAGTTAACCACTCACACGACTTGGCGAGTATGCGCCAATAGCAAATATTGGCCAAGTACAACAGTCGTCTGAGTCCGGCTTAACAGTAAATACAAATTTACTTGAAAAACTTACCATCCATGCTAGGCATGATTGCTAAATAAACATCCTCTGTCTGGTTTCAGGCTGACCCTTTCAGTGGGAAATGAATATTTGATAGTATATAACATTTAAATTCGGGTTTAGTAGCTCGACCTATCCACGGCAGTTATCATTTAATAATTATGCATTAATTGCATAATTAAAAGCAGCACAAAGAGTTGCTAAAACGTCAGGTTATGTTCTTAAAAGTGTTATATTACTTAGTATGACTTTTACATGTGACCTTTATGAGTTATTTGACCTTTATGACTCTCATGACCATTAAGACTCATATGACTTTTTGAGAATCAGATAGTCTTTACGACTATTCAAGTTCATATGTCTCATGTTGGTCATAAAAAGCATAGTGGTCATAATAGTGATATACAGGGCGAATCATTTTAATCGATGGATGTGATTATCTGAAAATACAATACCTATGAAAAATGTTTCGGACAAAAGTTGTTCAGAACAGGGGAATTCCCGTACTACTGACCTTGACCTCAAGGTCATTTTAAGGTCGCGATGATTTTTTTTAATAGGAAACGGATTTTGAAATAACGGAAAATATTGCGCCCAGATGAGTCCTCACACTCTAGGTTAACATGGCGTTTACTACAGATTAGTTGCAGTTCAAATTACATTCATGGAACGCTTCATAGAAAAATACAAAGATTAAAAAACGACAAAAATGTACAAAAAGAGCTAAACACTCGCTTTTTTTGGCAATAATTTCAATAAGTTACTATATTATTAATGGCGTAAATTGCAAATAATAAAAAATACACATCTTTATAGCTACACACAAAAATATAGGATACTTAATATCCTATATTTTTTGTCGCTTTTAATCTGTCACTCTACTATTCTGATAATAAATATTTATAGTTATTTCGCAAAATTGATAAACCTACAGTGCACCAAGAGTAGCTTTGCCTTTTGCCGCAGTAGACAAAACCTGAAATTGTACTCATTTTTTTTGTAGCTGCAGCCGTGAACGCTGCAAGAAGTGCAATCTGTTATTGTTTGTTTGTGGGTATCTCTCATGTATCTCGGGTGTGGTCACATGAGACCCACACGAGACCCACCGTTTTACCTCGTATTACTTTCGTTGTGCGCATTTTGCGGGCAAAGCTATTCTTGGTGTATTGTAGGTGTTTTTTTTTAATTCTTGTCATGTTTTTTTTTCCGAAACTGCCGACAACCTTCTGTATTGAATTCTTAATTGAGATGATGAAGGCATTTCCTTCATTAGATACATATAAGTTATGCAATTTTTCTCTAACTTAATCAACCTCATAAATCTTGCTTTTCAATGAAAATTGGTATACCTACATTAGTTTTGAAAGATGTCCAATACAATAGCGTCTTCGTTTTTCTGCTAAATAAACCCTAAATAATTTTCTCAATTTTCGAATCCCAACAAAAATATTACAGTAGACCTGAAATTGCAGCTATCAAATGTGTCATTTTGTTAAAGAATACAGTGTTTGTGTCCTACATTTTCAGACTTAAAACTACCTGCGTTATGTAACGGGTTTTCGTTTGACGATAAAAACGGCAATTTCTTGGAGACTTTCCCCCGCAAGAGTTTCGTAATTACCAGGGCTGGAGTATCGTGTTCAAGCCAGCTGACGTGCTAATTATAGGGAACTTCTCATTAATTTAGATGGCTCCTATATACGCACAGGAAATTCAATTTGCTTGTCTCTTTATTTGCAAGACTACGGGAACTACATTCAGACTCCATTTCTTCATTAAAACTTTCTAAGATGGCGAGTAATGAAATTAATTATTAATTCAAGCCAACCCTTTAACTGGGGTTTTTTATTTCGTTTGTTTTTCTCTACCGCGTGGGAAGGAAACACAAGTCAATTAGGCCGTGACCTCACTAGGTATTTTTCTTAGTGGATTTACGCTTTTATTTTCTAAAACAACTTTGAAGGTACATCCAAGGTGCTCCGGGAGTAAGAGGAAATCTGTTGGGGGATGATTCTATTATCAATTTTGAACCATTTAATATTAATGCATTTTAAATAATTTTTGAGGAATGATTTTCGATGAGATCTTTGCGATATTTTACTTCCTGATCCACGTAATGGAGTAGAAGTAAAATATAATTTGAAACATATGACCTTCATGGCTGAAATCATATGCGAATTTGAAAAAAATAAGATATCACCATTATGACTACTATGACCTTTAATTATAAACCTCTGTATAGGTTATAAAGGTCATGTGATATATTGGGTCATATTTTATACCTCATAGGTTTATAAAGGCGAAAAAATATGGAACTATTCACAAACATGAAATTTTTCCAACAAAAAAACTTAATCAATTGAAACGTTTAAAACAAAAAAATAAATACAAATAAACTTCGTTTTATCAACTTTTTTAGTTACTTTTCATAAACATAACCACTTAGTCCATTGTGAAATATGAAAATTGTGATATATGAAAATGTGAAATATGAGAAAACAGCATTTAATAAGTAGACAGTTGTGATTCGAAATATGTATATGCTATTTAATGCGTGATAGGAACCGATGAAATTTTCAGTGTTGTTTTATCTGTATGCTGAAATATTAAAAATGTCAAATTTAAAAATGTAAAATTTAGCATTTTATGGTTTTACTAAGTTGTTGACGTATTTCTTGGTCCATCACTTTTTGCTACTGGTAATAGTAAACAAACTAATAAGAACTAGATTTCTTGTGAGTTATTCAAAAATTCTTATAAAAACTGGTATCAAAAAATCAAAACCCATGAAGCCCACACCATCCTTATGGGACGTGCCCCTCGGTGAAATTGGCTGAATTTTTGATATTTTGCTCTGCATGACCAACCAATCAAAAGTTTCTAGGGGCTCAAAGTTTTTCTGATACGGCCTTAAAATGTATCATCGTTATCATTTTTGGCAATCCGAAAATTAGTATTAGTAATTAGACATATAATTTCGGAAGTATTTTTACTCGCTGAATACAATTCCGTTGTCAAAATGTGTACTACACCCTTCCATTTTCCATAAAATGAAAATTTTGGGTGAAAAACAGCCCAAAAATGGAAGAAGCGAAACCCTAAATTCTCATTTTGTAGGAAATGGACGGGTCTGGCACAAATTTTGACAATGTAATCGTATTCAACGCGTAAAAAATACTTCCGAAATAACATGCCGGGACATACGTTCTTGAACAATACAAATTCTTCCATTTTTGGTCTGTTTTTCACCCTAAATTCTTATTTTATAGGAAATGGATGGGTCGAGCACAACTTTTGACAACGAGATCGTATTCAGCGCTTAAAAATACTTCCGAAATGACATGTGTGGTCATACGTTCTTGAAAAATACAAATTCATCCATTTTTGGACAGTTTTTCACCCTAAATTCTCATTTTATAGGAAATGGAAGGGTCTAGCACAAATTTTGACAACAGGATCGTATTCGGCGCTTAAAAATACTTCGTAAATGACATGGCTCGTTAAGAAATGATTTTGATTAATTTTTAAATATATATGTATATATGGGGCATTTCACGCCAACCGAGGTCAAAAAAATTCTATTTGAAACATATCACAATCGATATTACTTGCTAAAAAAACTAACTTCCCTGAAATTTTAGATTTTTTGAGCCACAAGGAGAGGGATGGTGAGGGTGAGATAATATAAATTTTCATTTCGACTGAAATTTAAATCTTTCTCGGTAAGAAAATGACAAAAATTAAAAAGAAGGTTGCTATGGTTTTCGATGTGTTTTTTGCGTAGAATACGATAAAAATATTTTCAAAATTATTGGGGGTGGTTTTCACCTTATTTTGAGGATTGAAAGTTTGAAATCCAAATTTCGAAAAGTATGACGATTTTTTTCAATTTCTTTTTATTTTTTTTTTTTTTTGTACTTTCGATTAATTTTTAATTCATAATGGGCGTCGACCAGGAACTGGCCCAAAAAACGGCCCAAAGGTGAAAAAACGTGGTTTTAGCGTATTTTAGCATATTCCAAGGTTTTTGGGGTCGCTGATTACGAAGCTAACGTCAGATTTTCAAAAAACAAAATGGCGGATCCAGTATCGTAGTCAACTTTTCAAAAATGGCTACATTTTGATACCTATTTAAAACATACCATCGTATTCTACGGGATATTTTCTACGTTAGAAACGTAATCAGCGACCCCAAATACCTTGGAATATATTATTCACTTGCCATTTACTATCTCACAGGATAAGAAACGCTCAAACCACGTTTTTTCACCTTTGGGCCGTTTTTCGGGCCAGTTCCTGGTCAATGCCCATTATGATTTAAAAATTAATCGAAAGTATAAAAAAAGAAAGGAATTAAAAAAACAAAAATTGAAAAAAATCGTCATACTTTTCGAAATTTCGATTTTAAACTTTTTAATCCTCAAAATAAGGGTAAAAACTATCCCCAACTATTTTGAAAATATTTTTATCGTATTCTACGCAAAAAAAAACACATCGAAAACCATTGCAACCTTCTTTTTAATTTTTTTCATTTTTTTATTGAGAAAGATTGAAATTTTAGAGTCGAAACGAAAATTTGTATTTTCTCACCCTCACCATCCCTCTCCTTGTGGCTCAAAACATTTTAGGGAAGTTAGTTTTTTAGCAAATACTATCGATTGTGATATGTTTCAAACAGACATTTTTTGACCTCACTTAGTTGGCGTGAAATGCCCCATATATATTGCACAAAAAACGTATTTTGACAAAAAAAAAACTGGATTTACTGAAAATCTACGATAGAAAGTTTGTTGAGCTAAAAATTCTGTTCAGCACAAAACAAAATACTTCAGATTTGATAGATTTAGATAGGATTTTTTTTTGTAGACCTGTATTGATAACATATCTTGATCTAACATTATTAACAGGGCGTTCCATGGAATTGCGAATTATTAAATGTTTATTTGGCGAAAACAATAGTCAGAAAGTCATAGGTATACAACATTCTCCATCTCCAACAATGAAGACGGAGAAAATTCATTTTAAAGCTCTATCAGAATATTATTCATTTTAACACTTTCAGAGACTTTTGATTGGTTGGTCACGGATAACAAAATATCAAAAATGCAGCAAATATCCCATACGAGTTGTGCGGGAACCTTTTATGTGTTCTGTTGAATTTTTTAAAAATTCTCAAATTGCTCTAAACTTTCCCCTGTTAGCGAGTTGCGATTCAATTCGGTTACTTTATTCGACAACCATCCTAATTAAACTTTTCTCGCGACTACACAGGAACAGAAAAATTCCACACGAGCTAAAATAGAGTGAAATACTTGTTTCCTTCCATTAATAATAAAGTAGAATCGTAAAAGTTCCGATCCGTTTCAGGAATCATTTGAAAATACGGCTCTGTTTTATAGTTTTAACTGACCAACAGGCGTAAGGCTGGGCCCTTAGGGAAATATAAACAAAGTTAATATTGATTTATTATTACATCTGCTCTACGTCGCGCCGCCAGCGTTCTACAGTGTGCAGCGAAACGAGTAAACAATGCCAGTGTACTCGCTGCACAGCGAAAATATCAGTTCCCAGTTAATTATGGATAACAAAGCAACAATTTGCATAATTGCGTTGTGTTGAAAAATGAAGGAGACGATCAGTGGCGGCGCAAAGAAGGCTGTGATCTTTATTTTTAGAGCGTTGAGATCTACAACAAAACATATGGAGCAATAAAATGGAATAAAAGAGCAACATATGGAGGGCTCAGAAGCGAATTAGTGTAAGTCATAGCCTTTATGACAACGATTTATTATGTTGTAACTATTCTAGTAACTGTTTTTTATGTAATAATTTTATTTTTGTATTATACAAATAGCGGTTATGTTGAAACTCTAAACGAAACATTGTTGTTGTCAAACTTTTACCAAATGACTGTCACAATTGTTACATAAATGTCACATAATGTAACAGCCTTGACAATTAAATAAGATTATAAATTTGAAATCAAGTATTTTTGGTCGGAAACCTTTTATGATGTATTTCTTTAGTATTAGTTAAACTGCGCTGGTCGATCCATCCTTCGTGTGCATGAAGCGTCGAATATTTAGGCGGGTATATTAGGCAATACTATCATTAGTCCTCTCTTCATAAATGAAAATCTAAATGATGTGCTGAAATGTTAGACTGAGTTATAGAGCCTCTTATAATTCATAAGGGGGAAAATCAAAGACACGCCAATGGAAATCTTGCTCTAGATGAACATTTGCTGCACTTCCAACAGGATGGAGCACCTCCTCATTATGTACGCTCAGTAAGAGAGTGGTTCGATAATTATTTTCCGGAGCAGTGGATTGGTAGAAGGGGACCCATTGAATGGCCACCTAGGTCACCAGATCTGATACCTCTCGATTTCTTCCTATGCGGTCTCTTGAAATCAGTTGTATTCAAAACTCAACCAGATTCAGTTGAACAACTGCAGCAAAGAATTGTACAAGAATGTAGGGCTATTTTACCTGAAACTCTTCAACACGTCCGCGAACAGTTTGAATATCGGCTGTACTTGTGCTTAGAAAAGAATGGAATCCATTTTGAACAATTAATAAAATAATTATAAAGGTATATTTCATTATCATACTTTTAAAAGTTGCATTATTTCAATTTAGAAATTAAATACATTCCACACATTCATGAGGCTACCTCAATTTTGACAAAAAAAGAAATATGGAACTTATCTAGAATTGTACAAGAAACTAAAAAATGGAAAAAGAAATAGGGGTTGCCATTTAAAATTTTAGGGGTAGTTGCCCTGGGGGGTTAGGGGGTTGAAAGTAGTACGACAGCAAATGCCTCAAAAGTTGTCCACCTTGATATGTAAGTTGACGTGTTTCTCCAAATTTTGATACTGTCATTAGTTTAGGCAATATTAAATGCTGTTCGTTTTCAAATTGACACCGTGTATATAGAGATGCATACTTCTGTATATTTTATGAATCTTATTGTATTCATAATTTAAAAAAAATAAAACTAACGCAATATTTGAAAAAAAAATGTGTTACTTTACAGACGTTACTACGACTGACAATATTCTACTCATAGTTTCCTTATAGTGTGTACATAGCAATATATTTATTGATGCTTATCAATATTATTGTATTTCTTTAATGGATCGGATTTAGAAACTTTTTATCTGAGGTAATGTAGCCAGTTTACCGAATGCACAGCATTGGGGATTCAGCTGATGAAATGTTTGAACGCATCGGGTTTTTCACGCCTCTCCATTACTTTATTAGATCATTTCCATACGTACGCGTTGCTGCTTTTGACAGTTAATGTATCATCAGTAATTCCCCTGGATACAGTTAAATGGATAGGTAAAATAACGTGATATCTAACTGGGGACCTGAATGATTGACGGTGGCTCTTTCAATGGATTAGTTTTTGACGGAGTTTTTCGAGTTGCTCTGTTTGATAATGTTCGCTTTCATTCTATCTCATACAGAATTGAAGTGAACGTGATTTTGTTTAGGGAGAATGAAACCTATATTTTAAGAAAATAAAATCCATATACAGGATGAGTCACTCTTTTGTAGCAGGACTTTAACTTTCGATAGAATACGATGTTTTGAGAAAAAAGTTCCTATAAACATATGGTCTATCTAGCTTCATAAGGGAGATACAGAGTGTTAGATTTTCAGTTTTTTTTTTTAAGTTTTTTTGCAGTATTTTCTGAACGAAATAGTATTTTCGCTTAATATTTTATACACGCTTTAACCTCAATAGGAGCAACAATTTATATTGATTTTGTCGAAAACACTATACTCGAAGCTGCTTTTCTCGGGTGCCCAGGTTATTTAGATTAACAAAACTTTAGTGTCGTCCGCCACTAACCTTATTTGACTAATATTTATGAAAGAATGATGTTTTTAGCTACAAATTTCATTTCTTGCAATTTTGCGCTAACTGTGACGCTTTTCGAGATAGTGGTCATTTTTAATCTGATAGTGCATCTCCTTACATGGCAACAAAAAAAATGTTATTTTTGGTTTTCATTTTATTTTATAACGAAGTGACCTGAGCATTCGAAAAAAGTAACATCCAGTATAATATGTTCGATAAAAAACATTAAAAATGTTGATCTCATCCGTGTTAAGACATGTGCACCGTAAAAAATGAAACTTTAACTCCCTGTATCTCCCATAGGAAGCTAGATAGATCATATGTTTATAGTAACTTTTTCTCTCAAAATATCATGTTCTATCAATTGTTAAAGTCCTGCTACAAAAAAGTGGTTCTCTGGATATTTTGAGAAAAAAAGTTCCTATAAACATGGTCTATCTAGCTTACTAGCTATAGAGATATAGAGATAACTAGATATAGAGTTCTTATAGAAAATACTATACTGGATGTTACTTTTTTCTGATGACCAGGTCACTTCGTTAAAAAAAATAAAATGAAAACTAAAATAAAACTTTTCCGTTGCCATGTAAGGAAATGCACCATCAGTATCTCGAAAACCATCACAGTTAGCGCTAATCGTAGCTAAAACATCACTCTTTCATAAATGTTAGTCAAATAAGGTCTGTGGCGGATGATACTAAAGTTCTGTTATTCTAAATAAACTGGGCACCCGAGAAAAGCAACTTCCAGTATAGTGTTTTCGACAAAATCAATAGAAATTGTTGCTCCTATTGAGGTTAAAGCGTGTGTAAAATATTAAGCGAAAATAGCATTCCGTTCAGAAAATATTGTAAAAAAACTGAAACTTTGACACCCTGTATCTCCTTTATGAAGCTAGATAGACCATATGTTTATAGGAACTTTTTTTTCTCAAAATATTGTATTCTATCTAATGTTAAAGTCCTGCTGCAAAAAGTGACTCACCCTATATAACATGCTGTCAAAATTAGCGTCACTTTTTAAATTAGCACCATTTCCGTTCTATTCGGGTTAGAGATTTGCGGGTTTTTTATTTCGGTAGCTTATAGAGTTCGTTTTAACGCTGTGGCTCAAAAGATTCGCAGTCCACACCCCTAAAACAAACCCCACGTCGAAATTTGTATTCACAAGATTTTGATAACAAGACCTACAGAAAAGACTTAGAAGGATGCTGTCGAGTAACACACTATCCTGGAGCACACTAAAGACTGTTTTACACATACCAGTTTATTGCACAATAAATTGTAGAATTTATTTTTCAAAAAATTGTCCACTTTTAGATATTTTTACTTAAGTATTTGCAATATTTGTAACAATTTATTGACCAATTTCAACAGTGTCAACAGTCTACCTTAGGGAATTCTTGGTGTACTAGATGCAAATTTCCCTTTTGGTGAAGGACTCCAAGAATACAACTAATATGACAAGGTTCGTATATGAAATTAAATGTAAAAAAGTTATCTAAATATCCCTAAAATTTGCCAAGAAATTAGAGCAAGTTCTAATTCTACAATTTATTGTGGACAATAAATTGCGCGCAATGTCTATCTTACACCTATTCAAATGAATTGAAGGTCAACTTGTACAATTTATTCTGAGAAAAAATTTGTGGTGTGTGAAACAGTCATTAGACCTTTCCAGCAAGCCCTGAGCGTTTGGTCGGTCGCTGTCCCGCCCCATTTCTTCAACCCTTTTCCAGGCCCTGTGATTTATATAAATTGATTATCTTTGGAAGATACAAATAAGGGTGAAGAATTTACATAGTTGAGTGCTAGGTAAAACTTGTAAAATAAGAAAATTCTTCAAGAGCAAAAAATATTCTGAAATATTGAATGCGTCTGGGTAGCCTTAGGCATTGAAAAATGAAGTTTTTTTGGGATTTTTTTTATACCTATGTAATGGATCACAATGAAATTTTGACAATTAATTCAATGGGTATTAATGTATACAAAAGTATTTTTTACTTTCATTTAAATTACAAAATGGCGTCGTAACTCCATGGCGTGGTAACATGAAACAAAATACAGCAGTACTAAGTACACTACTTAGAAACAAACAAAAAATCTGAATCTACATTAGTTTTTCTTTAGAAGTACCCAAGACTTTAATTTATTTTTGAAAATTCACAAATTGACATCACCTTTAATTTTGTTTTTAATTTTTTTTTCTTAAAAAAATCGACCTTAAATTGTTTATTAAAAATCTAATTATTTATCAATCGCAAAAATCGTGTGTACTTAAAATACATATTAAATGATACACTTTTATGCCATAGTTAGGCGAATTTACTTGGGCGGGGGGGGGGGCTTGGTTGTACAGAAAGCTAAGAGGGGGTCTTACCGTAAATCTAAAGAGCAACGTTGCCAGAACTAACTGTAAATCTTAACTCTGCATAATAAGTCTTTATAAAAACCCTATATTTACAAAATGCATTGATGTACGATCAATTAATATAAGCAAATTTAATTTTCAGACTGCGTTGTGTATCGTATAATAAAGTTTACTGTTATCTTTTTTCAACCCAACTACTGTGAAATAATTTTAAACAGTTAATATTACTTTAAACAGCTGCGAAACAATTTTAAAATATCTAATAGGAATATTATGTTGATATGACAACAGCGAACGCACGCAGCGAACGAAGGCAGAACGAACGGTCCAATGGTTCACTCTAAGCTCGACCCACTAATGCACTCTCCTTGCCCCGTCGCGGATCTCCGCGGTTTCGGCGGCCGCGCTCATACCGTCTGTCATTTAATTATTTGAACTTTTTCGTCAATGTGATAAATATCCATTTTTATTTTCATGAATGTATGTAGTGCTTCTACAATACGCTCGTAATAATGCACTTTTCTAATCAGGCACTAGACCAGTATAAAATATAAAAATGGTATTTCAAATTTTAACTCAAACAGCCCTACCGACAAACCGGATGCCTTTCATACGCCTGCGCTAGCGATTAAATCGCGATTGGTTCTCGCCTCATATTTAGATATACTCAACAAAGAAGTTAAATTATCAATTACCCTTCATTCGGCTATGTATGCATTAGGCTGCCACTTACTGTATAAGATGCTACAATTAAAATGTCAAGTCTATCGGATAAAAACTGAGCAAGCTACGTTGTACGCCAATTTGAAAACACAGTTTCGAGAAAAACGCGTTTGAAGTTTGAAAACGTATTTAATCATAAATAATACGGCTATTGTAGCGTCCTATTAGCTTCCCTAAGATTGAATAACGCCATCTATTTACTATAAGTATAACTCATTTGTACCGACGAAAACTACCAATAGAACTGTAATAATAGCAGAGCGGCTTTTTCGAATGTTCTGGACCGCTGACACGTGTTCGGAAAATAAGCTATATTTTTTTTAAAAGCTTGCCCCCAAATTTCTTTTTGAATACCATTCTTAAATAGTTTATACATCAGAAAAAAAAATGGGAAAACATTGCCGGGTAGTATAACCCTGGCAAAATGGCAACTGTAAAATTTCATTTTTTACAAGGGTGTAAGGGAAATGCCACTAAATGTGAAAGGCGTGCAGTTTATGTATTCAGCTTTTCGATCTTCCGTTGCTCTACGACTGTTTTATTCATCAATTTTCCCCTCATTTGGGTCTCACTTTATGCAGGAGGCATCAAATTTTCACACGTCCGTGTTGTTGTAAAGGCTACTTTACAAAAAAGAAAGTTACTTTATAACCCCCAGAGTGATTTATTAACCAGGCTACTTGACATGTGTAGTCCAAGTACGATGCACGACCAAAGTATAAAATTTAAATTTCTTTTCACTTAAACTTAAAATTGCGACATTTTATGTTAAATTATTTTAAGGCTATATAAACAAGGAAAAAAACACTACCTAATTGTAACTGTTGCCAACACTGCTGTCATCAAGAAAAAAGTAGGCGGAACTTATAAGGCATATTTTTGGTAAATTCAATGTAAATCTTAATTCAATATATACGAGGTGTGGCTATTAAATAACCGAACTGATGCTGCTACCAGCGCTCTGCGAGCGTGTTTGAACAGAACTGTGTCTGGTGATACTTTCCCCACTCCTGAGCTCGCTGGACAAGCCAGTGGGCCGCTCAGTTTAACTGTAGCAGTCTTTTGAATTAGTCTACGCACAAGTGACGCGCCGAAAAAAATGTTAATTGTTCAGATGGAGCAATGGGTTTGCTGAAATAACAGGAATCGACAAAGAATGTGTTTTTGCATGAATCGTTCAACATGCGCAAAGTTTGCGCAAAAATGGTGCCAAAACTCCTCACTCCCGAGCAAAGAGAATCGAGAATGAACATTTGCGCAGACATTCTAAACAATATTGATACTGATCCAGGCTTGTTAGACACGGTGATTACTTGTAATGAATCGTGTTTTTTTTTTTAATAACGACGCAAAAGCGACGGAGATTCTGAACCAGCTAACAAAACTGGACTTCCAGTACTGCTTTCAACAATGAAAAAGTCGTATGGAGCGGTGTAGAGATCGCTAAGGGGAGTACATTGAAGGCGAAAAAGTTGCAGAAGTTCGGTTATTTAATAGCCACACCTCGTAGTTTCACAATCTAATATTCTATCGTTTTTTTCTTTTTGAGGCACACATGTTTAAATCAAGAATCTCATTACCCTCGTTTAAATTATATATTATTTAATTAAGAAATTACAACTCTCTGAGAATTGAATAAGCGGTAAGGAAGTACTGTTACATTTAATCTAAAGAATCTACATGTTGGCAAAGTAAGATTATCATGAAGTGAGTAATGTTATTGGTCTGTAGCTTTCCTCTAACCAAGCAGATCTATCTTTACATGATGTGTAATGTCTTCCACTCAAACCCAGAAGCTACAAGTGTTTTTAAAAGCTCTTTTAACTTGCACTGTTTTATTCTACAGTCTTAACTTTCCATGTTTCGTTGATAACTAGCTGAATTTGAGTACACTCGAACCCCTCTTAATTCACCTTCGCTTAATTCACATCCTCTGTTATTTCACCACGTTTCCCCCTATTAGGTCGCGAAACCGTCCCGGTTAAGTCGCCGCCTGTAAAAGTTTTAGAACTACGTTTGGAAATTGGATTCTCGCATGAATACAATTTTTATTGAAAAAAATGATTATGTAATACATTAAATATGGACACCTAACCTTTAAAATAGGTTAGGTGTCAAGGTGTCTTTTAAAAATATTTAACCTTTAAAATATTCATTCAAGTGGAAAAGTGAACTTTGTCACGCACGACTGGGTATACTTACGTTTATTTTTTTGTTCAGTTGGCTCATTTTTCGTCATAACAAGTGCTGTGGTATATCTCTAAATATTTCTTTTTGTAGCTAAAATACGAACAAGTTGACGTTATGATCGCGACTTAAGCGAGACTAAATTTCGCGACTTAAGCGAGGCGATGATGCACGGATTTGGTGAATTAAGAGGGGTTCGAGTGTATATGAGGTCTCTAATATTTTTAACTTGGATCCGTTTAAAGTGGAGTGATTTCTGAAGCAGAATCAAATTTAACTGATAGAAAATAAACAGTGAGCTAATTAAACGGCAACAAAATCAGACCTCACGTATTTAGGTCCAATAAGTTTCACGAGCTTGCAGGATATTTTTTTGTATCATATGGCATTTTATATTTGTAATACTTCTCGTTCTTTTTCAATATCGCTCCGAAAATTGCCTCCGATGACAGGGATAAAAACTAAATCTGAAATATTAGGCATATCCGCCATAAATTTAATCCGAATAAGCGTTAGAGACATCTGGAAATAAAATAATTGGATTTGAGGTCTTGTCACGGGATGAATAAATTGTTTTGTTCCCACGTCGGCCATTTTATACAGCACGGGCGGGATCTAATGCGGCTGAGAACACGTATGGAAGATTTACAGCCTCTAAATGAAAAAGTAAAAGCAAATAAATTCCGCATTCGAAACAACCCTGGCCTCACTTGAAAAACAGCGCAGACGTGATGAAACGAATTTTAATACAAACTTTCAAGTTGCTGGCGCGGAAAACCATCGAAGAAAAGGCGCATTTTCCAATGAACATAGCATTACTTAGCACAATGCAATGCAAAATTATGCTTGTCAAAAAACCTTTGCCCAAGGAATCAACCACAAAAAACTGTTTGATGTTGATTAGTTAGGCGATATTTGCGTCTACATAATATGTACGCCTGCTACGCAACTGATAATAGCCCAATCAACGGGGAGAAAACCGGTCATTAATTGTTATCAACAAACCAAAAATATGGTCGTATAGAGAATTTTTTTTTTTAAGAAAGATAGCTTTTTTTGCTACTCGAGTTTTAATGGCGAACATAACCAAAAAAAAAATCGCAAAAGTCAAAAAAACGTTTTTTTGCAAATAAAAAAAAGTCTCGACCTACACAAGAAAGTTAAATTAGAAAGTTGTAGGTCTTAAAAATGCGCGTCGAATGAGATGTGAACGAAAAAAACGGTTCATAAACATTTGAGAAAAATTAAAAAAAAAACGTCACAAATCTCGTTTTCGTATTTTTGCTGTATAAATTCCAATTTAGTTTGAACAGACTTCTTGTGAAACACAAATATATCCCGAGACAATCGTAAAAGGATCCTTTTTTTTTGAAAAAATTCGAAAAAGTTTTATTTTTTTCGAGTTATAACTATTTAAAAAAAAACGTTTTCAAAAATCAGCGTTTACAGAGGCAAAAGTGATCATACAGAAACGATCATGGGCTCATTTTATTCGCGAAGACTTGTACTTTCATGCTATTAAAAAAAAACCAAATCGCTTTTATTTAATTTTTGCTTAAAAAAAATGCGTTGTAAAATTGTATCATTTTTTCGAACCGTTTGTTTTCGAATAACTTTAATTTTGGTTTTACATTTTTGGCCGTTGCATATTTGAAAACTGGTATTCAAAACACGCATTTTAAAAAAAAATGAAGGTCCTACGACCTCAGGGAGCCAATATAATTTTTTTTAAGCGGAGGAAAAGATAATCCCGATCGATTTGAAATCGTGTTTAGTTTTCGATGCGCCCAAGCGGAGTGTCCCTCCACTCTGTCGCCGTGCGCTGGCTGGCGCGTGCCGCACCCAGCGCTGTTCTTTCGCAAACAATTATGTCAGCTCAATTTATGCGAAATGATTTGAAATATTTTTTTAAGAAAGTAAAAGTCTTCGAGATCAATTTCGTGTAAAAATGAAATCAATCGGACGTTATACAACGCTGTCAGTAATTAAAAAAAATATGCAATTCAAATATGCAACGGCCAAAAATGTAAAACCAAAATTAAAAAAGTCATCCGAAAAAAAACCGGTTCGAAAAAATGTTACAATTTTACAACGCATTTTTTATGCAAAAATTGAATAAAAGCGATTTGGTTTTTCAATAGCATGAAAATACAAGTCTTTGTGAATAAAATGAGCCCATGATCGTTTCTGTACGGTCATTTTTGCCTCTGTAAAAGCTGATTTTTTGAAAACGTCTTTTTTTAAATCGTTTTAACCCGAAAAAAAAACTTTTTCAAATTTCTGAAAAAAGGAACATTTTCCGCTTGTCTTGGGCTATATTTGTAGTTAACAAGAAGTCTGTTCAAACAAAACTGGAATTTATACAGCAAAAATACGAAAACGCGATTTTTGACTTTTTTTTTAATTTTTCTGAAATGTTTATGAACCGATTTTTTCGTTCAAATCTCATTCGACGCGAATTTTTAAGACCTACAACTTTCTAATTTAACTTTCTTGTGTAGGACTTGAAGCTTTTTTTTATTTGCAAAAAAAAAACGTTTGTTTGACTTTTGCGATTTTTTTTTTTGGTTATGTTCGCCATTAAAACTCGAGTAGCAAAAAAATGCTATCTTTCTTAGAATTTGTTTCTCTATACGACCATATTTTTTGTTTGCTGATAACAATTAGTGACCAATTAACATGGGGGCTTTCGCTCGTTGATTGGACTATAAAGCTATTCGTGACATGAACATGAATCTTTAAATATTTATCTTTTATTGTATTTATATATATTTAGTTTTTCGTGGTTTACTTTTTTTGCCGACCTCAACTGACTAATCTTTTCAAAATGACGGACATTGCATAAAATCTCATGAAATATGAATTTTTCTCTAGTATTAACGAGAAAATAATGTTACTGTGAGTTTTTCTTGATACACAGTCATTTTCCTCAATCAAAACAATACTACAGAATTTATTTGACTAAATTTTCCATTTTCAATGATGGCGGATTCAAAATGGCGGCCGGATTTCTCAAGAAATGGCGCGTTTTTTCATTATAAAAAAGTAATTATGAGTTTGTAATTATATGTCAGTTCATGTTTTAGTAACATTTTGAGTTATTCCTGGTGTAAAGTCTGAAATCCAAGATGGCGGATTCAATATGGCGAACATCATTCTTGAAAATTCTAAATTTGAAAACGGAAAAATTACATTCATATTTTACGTAGAATTCTGATGGAAAATATCCTCTCAATCTTTTTCATAAGAATGCGTTCTATCTGAGTAAAAAATTATTTGTCATTCTAACCCCAAAACGAGGTTTTTTCTGGTGTTGAGGTTCTCATGACGAAATCATGAGAATTATATATTATGCACTTAGGGATGCTCGGGCGCAAACTACTCGCCGGAAGTACACAGCCTACTTGTTTCTCGTGGTGCATATACGATTTTTTCTCACACCCACCAGAAAGTACGTTCTACGTACTATTCTTTGAATAAATATGCGAGGAAGTTCCGGAAAAAAAATTCGTCAATGCGCCCGAAATATATATTTTCTATTTAAATGTGGAGGTTTCGAAAAAAAATTCTTCAATGCGCCTACATCCCTCACAAATCGAAAGATCACATCCGAAAACCTTAGGATAAGTGGTTTTTACTGAGTGAATTCATTAATTTCCCTTCGAGATTGACGCTCCAAAAAGGACGAAAAATTGTGTCCGTTTGGGCGTTAATGGGTTAATTAAGGAATATTTCGAACTAAAAACATATCTCCCATGTCAACTCTATAATTAGCATGACTGTCGTTTTACTCTCGTATCTATCGTTACTTCTGAAACAGAACCGCGCCTTTTTTCCATTACGTTATTTTTACCCGACTGTCCTTTTTGCGTTGTAACTCCATTCGTTTCAGAAAACTTTGCACGGAATTAGTTGTGACGCGGGCCTTGACGTTTTTTAAATATGTTTATTCTGGAATACTCCGGAAATTTTTTTGTCGAGAATTTACATTAATCTTTGTCCGCCCTAATAGCACGCGCAAATATAGAATGTACAATGTTTGAAAGCGTATCTCCTCGCCGGCGCAGTATCGGGGAAGTTCGTATCATCACTCATTTTATATTATTTAATCAAACGAAAGCGAACAATGCGTATTAATCTTGTTTAGCGATTCCGTGCGTTATTTCTGGAGAGCGTATTTTGCTTTAATTCGCCGATCGCCATTAGCATAAGCCAGACAAATTTTCAGCGGCGGCTCGTCAACGGTGGCTTTGCGAGCAGTCTGGCCATAAAGTCAGATGAAAAACCACTGCCCCAAGAAAACACTACTTCCACATACTACTCCTCCACTTTTTTAACAGAATCTCAAAAAATATACATAGGGTAGTACATACTCAAAAGTGTCGTATGTGAATTTCCCTGCCTAAAAACCTATAAAACCATAGAGGTATATGCATTAGACTGTTTAAAAAAAAACGACTATTTTTTTTTTCAAAAATTACTGAAAATATTGTTCAGGATGTCGAAAAAATTAGCCTGTGAAAACATCACCTCTTAATTTTAATATTAAGACGTGACTCATCGCGATTTTCTATTTCCCACTTAATTAACATGGGAAAAATAGTTTTTCAAGCTTTGGAATTTTGTAACTCTTCAACCGATTATAATCGGCACACAAAAATAAAAAAAGTGGTCATTACTTTTGACCAGACCCATCTATGGTTATGCATTTCAATGCACTGAATCCGAATTTGAGGTCGATTTAACCCGTACACCCTCAAAATTTTGAGTAGATTGCAAAAAAAAATCTAAAATCGCTAAAAATGGCAAAAAATGCAGTTATGCAAGCGATAAATTTTTTTACGAACTAGATCAAGTATGTTTATTATGTGTTTCGATGCGCTGAATCCGAATCTGAAGTTGAGTTAGCTTGTCAACCCTCCAAATTAAAGTAAATTGCAAAAAACCGCTAAAAATCGTATTTATGAAAACGTTATGAAAACGAAAAAAAAATTTTTTTCGAACTAGATCTAGTATGTTTTTTGTGTATTTTGATTGCGCTGAATCCAAATCACAAGTTGATTTAGCTGGTAGACCCTTCAAAGTTAGAGTAAATTGCGAATAACCGCTGAAAATTGCTAAGAAATCGTGAAAAATTGCAATTATGCAAACGAAAAAAAAAAGTTAAACTAAATCAAGTATTTTTCTTATGTATTTTGATGCGCTGAATTCAAATCCGAAGTCGGTTTGACTTGTACACCCTCCAACTTTAAATAAATTGCGAAAAAACTTTAAAAAGTAGCCAAAATCGTAAAAAATAGTCATGAAGTAGTAGATAATATCAAAAAATAGTATTGTTCTTACTCACAGTAATAAACAAACCATGATTCCTTTCAAATTATACTATAACATCAATAGATTGTAATTTAAATTAAAAAAAAACGACCTTCCTTGATTTTACACTGTTCTTCGCTTGTATCGACTACAGTGAAGAATAAGAACGATTTCATCAAGACATAAGTGAAATGGAGAATTGGTATCAAGGAATATGGGATGTCAACATGATGGCCGATTTTTGCTGGACTTTAAAGAGAGAAATAACGAGAGAAAAATAGAAAACGAAAGAGAAACCTACAGCATAGAACATTCGAAGAAAAAAGAGTTCGATACAAGCGAAGAACAGTGTAAAATCAATGAAGGTCGTTTTTTTTAATTCTAATTACAATCTATAGATATTATAGTATAATTTGAAAGGAATCATGGTTTGTTTATTACTGTAAGTAAGAACAATACTATTTTTTGATATTATCTACTACTTCATGACGGTTTTTTACGATTTTTTGCTATTTTTAGCGTTTTTTCGCAATTTATTTAAAGTAGGCAACAAGTTGGCTTGGTGTACAAGCCAAACCGACTTCAGATTTGAATTCAGCGAGTCAAAATACATAAGAAAAATACTTTATTTAGTTTAAGAAATTTGTTTTCGTTTGCATAATTGCAATTTTTCACGATTTTTTAGCAATTTTCAACGGTTATTCGCAATTTACTCTAATTTTGGAGGGTCTATCAGCTAAATCAACTTGTGATTTTTGATTCAGCGCATCAAAATACACAAAAAACATACATGATCTAGTTCGAAATATTTTTTTCGTTTTCATAACTTCAATTTTCAGGATTTTTAGCGATTTTCAGCGGTTTCTTGCAATTTATTCTAAATTTGGAGGGTTGACAAACTATATCAACGTCAGATTCGGATTCAGCGCATCGAAATACATAATAAACATACTTGATCTAGTTCGTAAAAATATTTCTCGCTTGCATAATTGCATTTTTTTGCTATTTTTAGCGGTTTGTATGGTTTTTTGCAATTTACTTAAAATTTTGAGGGTGTACGGGTTAATCTGAAATTCGGATTCAGCGCATCGAAATACATAACCCTAGATGGGTCTGGTCAAAAGTAATGACCACTTTTCTTTTTTTGTGTGCTAGTGTTATCAGACTGATAAGACCAAGACATATTCTTGTAGGAAATTGAACGCACTACAGAAAACGTATCTTATAATTTTTTGATAAATCTAGTCTTTCAAAAGTTATATAAGGTTAAAGTTGGACTCACCAGAATTTTGAGGTGTTTTCACTTTTTTGGTGAATCTATCAAACTAATTGCAAAATGTTTGCCTTAAATTATCTTTTTCAGAGTCTTTCTGAAATTTTGAGAGTATCCTCCGTCCATTTGATCGGTAGTTTTGTCCAAAAAAATCCTTGACAGACGCATTTCTTTGATATGAACATTTTAAATAATAATTTTTATTAGCAAACTTGATATTTCTTATCTATAATTTTCTTTTCCACATTAATTATATCTAAATCTAAGTTAAAATCATAATTATAAATTGTTTTTGCTTAAAAATATTTTTTAAACTATTTATGGCCGAATAAAACATGGACCGCCACTGCATTCGACTTCTTTTATTCAAGGGCTGATGAGACAGACTTCACGTCAAGGTAAATTTACTTTCGTTGCTAACGTCCTGAGCTTAAAACGTTCGTCAAGCCGACAAAGAATACGTGTAATAGCATTAACATAAATTGATTTTCGCAATACGAGAACATTCCAATTTCTCGCATTGCGACTCACGTTCTGGATATGAACGACAGAACGGGACGCGTATCTCGTTTTTCAAGTCTCTCTGTTTGAGGCACCATCACAAAGAACCCGGTATTCGTATATATTCAGTTAATAAAATATTTATAGTCTATTAAATATTACGTATAGTTCTTGGAAACTTCTAACTTTTGTATACCCAGGCCCGGTGCTTTCTGGTGGTTAGAATAATTAAATGTCCGACTAGCGGTTTAACCATACGAACGTGTATTTCTCGGCCCTGATTAGATTAAGGGGGGGGGGAAAGGGTCTGAGACACAAAAAAAATGCATATTTTTGTGATTTTTTTCAGAGTACCTTGTTTATTAATATTTTTAAAATTTGTTACATTATTAAGCATTATTCTAAGAATATTCTGCTAAATTTTCATAAAAAAAATATTGAAAAATAAGCCAGTGGTAGCGGTGAGAACCGAGTCACCTCAAAAACAAAACACCTTTTTGTCTTCTAATAGGTCCTGTATTACGACAAAAATGGTATGAAACATTATTATTGTCTTTGCTACATACTCTTTGGCGAACCAAATGTGTTAGAGTAGCTGTTTTGGACGAGTTTCCCCTAAATTTAAATAGGCGAGTGTTTATCAAAAGTTGACGTTTGATCTTTGTAAAGCTACCAAAATTTCTAGCCATTCGCAATGAACAGAATGACGAAGAAGTATAATTTTATCTGCCGTATTGTAAATTCAACTTTGGTACAACTGAGCATTCTTGAAAATACACGCGCTATAATAGTCGCTCTCAGTGGTGGTTGGTGATATTTCAGTTCACTTTTTAGGTAACCCACTTCACCTTTTAGGTGATGACTATACACCTCGTACAGAGTGGATTTATAGTGAAAAAAACCGTCAGCAAAGTTTGCAAAAAAGTTTTCAAAAAAACTGCAGAACACCCTGGGATCTCAGTAACGCTCTAGTGGGATATTTGCAGTATATTTTTTTTTTCATAATCTAGAAACAAATATAAGGAATAATATAATTTAATTAATAATATAAGGAATAAATATAATTTTGGGAAACAAAATGTTTCTATAAAATTAAAATTAAAATGGCCATAACTTTTTGAAAAAAAAAAATTTTTTTAACAAATCGAAAAACATTTGTTTCTAGATTATGAAAAAAAAATTTACTGCAAATATTCTACAGAGCTTTACTAATGGCCATTTTAATTTTGGGAAACAAAATATTCCTATAAAATTAAAATTATAATGGCCATAACTTTTTTGAAAAAAAAAATATTTTGTAAGAAATCGAAAACCTCTCCTTATATTTGTTTCTAGATTATGAAAAAAAAAATATATACTGCAAATATTCCACAGAGCGTTACTGAGATCTCAGGGTGTTCTACAGTTTTTTTGAAAAATTTTTCGCAAACTTTGCTGACGGTTTTTTTCACTATAAATCCTTTCTGTAAGAGGTGTATAGTCATCACCTAAAAGTGAAGTGGGTCCCATGCGTCGTTTTCAAGATATGGCTAAATGAAATATCACCAACCGCCACTGGTCGCTCTGTATACAATTTACATTTCAATTTTTGTCGGCCCCTCTTCCAGGCGAAGGTAGCGCTAAAAGGAAAACTGATAATTTGTCGTCTCGATGCACCATCGCAAAAATTTAGTTTTAACTGTGTGCATTTCAAAGGCTTCAGCCAGAATTCACGCGTGAATAGGTACTCTCTCCCAATAAATTCCATATTTTCATGAAAGCGCGCCATTAGTGAGGAGAGGTTCGAATTTTTGCAAAGAAATCGTTTGATTGGGGAACGAAAATTGCCGTTCGGCTTAAAAGATGAATGCTCTTTATGAGCGGCCTACTGCAATTCAGAAGATCTTGCTAAAAAAATAAATTTTAAGACGAAAGTTTTTCCACAACTGTCTTAAGATACCAGACACTGTAATCTTTACGCACGCTTCATAGGTCCTAAAATTTTATTTTTACGCACTAGTGCGTAAAGTAACTTGTGCGAATTAGTACCTAAAGACAATGACACTAAATCGCATGCACGGATTTAGTACTTCTTACAGAAATACGCACCTAAGTTATATGAGTATTTGGTAATAATTAATTTCTTTTTGTTTCATCATGTATTGCACTGATTTGTTTAGATGTTGTTTTAGTGAATGTGTACAATGTATATATATTAAAAAATAAAATTACTAAGTCGACTATGGCCCTATTAGACCCCTCATTACCTATAAGCCGACTACGGGTAATGACGTTTATTAATATTCATTTTGAATAGATATTTTGATATTCACGTCATACTAATACCTAACTACAAAAGGTAAATTTGAATTTAGTTAAAATCTGTCTTCTAAACGTATTTCCAGTAATGCGGATTAATGCGAATTATTTTTTTTACAGACAAATAAAGGAATTTGACACTCAAATTGAATTTTTTTCTATATATGTCACATCATATGACAGCCATCGTTTAGTTTATAAATTGTGACAGTCACTTGTCAAAAGTTTGACATAACCGAAAAGTTTAGACATGACCGCTATTTCCATCTCTCTCGTTCATAGCCAGAGTTAATTATGTTTTTTTTATGTCTATATGTATAGAACGAAGCACCACTGAATATTTTAATTTTCTAGCATTAAAAAAACTTCAATAACACATTCTACATAGTTTCAAACTCAAAATTAAAATCCAATTAAATATCATAGAGAAAAACGTATGTATATTTTGTCCCAGATTGTGTTCTCCCATATTTGTTTTCCCAGTACAACGACGCCCATCAATTTATTCGCCGTTTTCGGTTGCGCAAATGGCGCAAAAGAAGTTCCTAAACGGAACCGGCATCCGGCAGACTAATTCTGGAAATGGCATTAACGCATCGCTGTTCTGACCCTGAAAGTGTATGGAAGTCTCCAAGGGATTTCCGAAAACTTTATTAACCAGCCTTCATATTTAGGTCGACTTGATTGGATTCTGAAAATACTTATAGGTAATAAAAAGAAATGATATATCAACGTGGAAGCTAAAGATCGATAGGCGGGAACAAAAACAGAGGATTTATGGTAAATATATAAAATTGGGAAAATTTCGCAATACATAATACGAGGTGATAAATTAAGTGATGAGACAGGCAACGCAGCGCCCGATCTAGCAACACTGCGGAGACGGGACTTTTAAGGGCTGTAGGTTATACTATTTCTAATGTGAATGTGAAGACATAAAAAAAGCAAGGTTGTCAGATATATTTTCTAAAATTGCTAAGCTCACAATACAAATTTTACTTCATAATTCACTAAACTGTTAGTTCGTGACGTTCTTAGAAAGCTAGTTTGGAATTATTTTAAAAAAATACATCGCTATAAATTTTTTAGTTAGCATTAGAATAAGGCGTTTGAAATTGCTGGAAAAAAATAATTATAAATTAAAACAAGTTTATGTATATTACTATACTTAAGAAAATTTTGAAGAGCCGGCAACACCGAACAGCTAACAACGGCCAGCGAGCTAGAGTGGCCCAATTAGGGTATTTTGTATTGCATCGAATACGTTCGTTAGCTACTTATGCGGTCCACTGTATCGTTAAATGATTTACGACATTTGTAATTCCCTTTTGTTTCCTCCAGTGACAACGGCGTAGCCGGGGGGGAGGGGGTGTAAAAACCAAAATACTTGGGGGAATGCGGTTGCCGTTGCCTCTAGTGACCTTTTTTTTTTTGGCTTTTTTGTTTAATCTGCATTGGCCCACCTCCCCCCCCCCAAAGATAAATACTGGCTACGCCCTTGGCCAGTGACGTGTTTGTTTTTTATTTCAACTAGGTTTATTAAAACAGACAATTTTTTCAGATTGCCCGGCTAAATGAGCATTATTTACAGAAAATTATATTACAAATATTATGAGTTTTGTATGCAGGCTAATTTTAATCTCATATATTGATTTGAATGAAAAACATTATTTCACGATTTTCGAATTTATAAAATATATATGCACGCCATTGGGCGGCGTTAGCCATCAAAGGAATTAAAAATACATCTCTTCACATTGAGTTTAGAAGGACTATAACATGTTATGCACCTTCAATACAAATTTGAATTTGTTAGTCATATGCTTGTCCTTTGTGACCGTTTTGGTAAACTGATTTTTTCTAGTGCGTTTTAAAAATGAGTTACATTGATTTTGAGCAACAACGGTGTACTATCAGGTTTTCCTTCAGACTTGGACACTGTGCAACGGATACTTTTGCAAAACTTCAATACGCCCACAGAGACAGTGTTTTTTCAAGAGCCCAGGTTTTTCGATGGTTTAAGGCATTCTCAGAAGGAAGAGTCGATTTAAGATGAACCATGCAGCGGAAGGCGTTAATCTTCAAGAACTGATGAAAATGTCGATAGAATACGGGGTCTTGTGCGTTCAGATCGTCGGTTGACGACAAGAATGATCGGGGAAGAGTTAAATTTGAATCACACCACTGTTCATCAAATTTTGACTAACGAATTGGGGATGAGAAAAATCTGCGCAAAAATGGTTCCTAAAAACCTTGAGTAGGAATAAAAGGACATCAGGAGAGAAAGGTGTCTTGACTTTTTAGAATCGATTGAAAACGATTCCCATTTTATGGAACGTGTCACTGTTGATGAGACGTGGATGTTTGAGTACGACCCGGAAACCAAGCGCCAAATCATGGAATGGCACACTTCAAGCTCTCCAAGATCCAAAAAAGCAAGAATGAGCAAGTCGAAAGTCAAATGCGTGCTGATTTGCTTTTTTGATAGCCAGGGAATTGTCCATAGTAATGCTACACTTTTACAGAGAGGTTCTTGAAAAACTTCGAAAAAGGGTCATAAGTGTGAAGGAGACAATACTGAATTGTAATTCTATTCGAATAAAAAAAAATCCAAAGAATTTGTCTCATTACTTAATTTACACACCTCGTAATATACAGGGGTTTTTGATTAAGAATTAACCTCCCTTCATCTCCGTTAATATTTATGGAACAACCCTATTATTACTCCGAAAAATAACCCCCCAGAGGTCCTTTCAGGGATATGTGCGGGGAAGGGATGGCTATTATTATTGTTTGCCATGGCGTCCTTGCACAAACACATCTTCTTTACAGTACTGAGGAAAAACAGAACCCTCAGAGCATTACCGAATCTAGAGCAAGTACGATTATCTGTCTAAACTTATATTCTGCCTCACTTTGCGCTGTGCATATGCGAAGCCTTAGACAATAGAGAAGAAGCATTTCGCTAGAAAATACGTCTGCGGACTTTATGATGTCGTAACCGTATTTTTAATGGTAGGTATTTTATGTATCGTAGGGGGAAACTGCAAATTCTTGTGCCAAATAAACTGCGAATAAAACTATATTAGATGCTGGAATACGTGGCTTTACAACACGTGTATTTAGTGCTGTTTTTCTAGTACACCCCGAATGTGAAACGGAGCTCTCGTAAACCTCGCGATTATGGTGAAGTTTAGTGGAGTCCCATAAAATAAATATGCATTTTGCAGGTGATATAATATGTTTTACGATAAGGTAGGATGTGTTTTGAGATTTCATGTGGGTATACAACCTATTCAGCAACTTGTCGTAAATGATAAAAAAGAATTTACTTTTTTAGATTAAAAGAAAAAGATCAAAGGTCTGGAATTACATTTCTGAAAATATACAATTGCGGATTTTTTGGGTAAAAATATTGCGATTTTACCAAACTTACCTTCGTACAAAAATTATGAATAACCAAAATATTGGGTAAAAAAAACGTTTTCCGAAGAAGTTTTAATCTTCCAACGAAGATTAAAACTTTTAATCTAAAAGTTTTAATCTTCTGAAGATGCCAACTTGGAATATAAGCCCCTGAAAATAAGCCAACTAAAAATGTTTTATTAAGTATATCTTACAAGAAGAGAAACTTTTAGGAAATAATACTGTGTTGATAGTATGTGTCAATCAAGAGGCCATACTGTTCTTCTTATTGCAGCCATATTATTGCGTACTTAATCCAATTGAACAGATCTGGGCTGCACTAAAAAAATTACGCCAACGAAACAAGTCGCCTACGATAGACTCAATTGTTATAAACAATATCAGAGGTTAACCTAAAGGGTATCCTAGTATCCTACACTGTATGTAAAAGTCGAGGTTAAATCTGGTGGTTTTCATAGAATTACTCACTGATTTTTGGGCCTCTACGTGTTGTCGGAGCATACTAATTCGGTCCAATTCGCAGGTACAGCCGCAGTACGCAATTAAATAAATAATGAAATTATTTCGACTGTGAGGCGAAAACTGATTTCGTAGTTATAAAGTGGGTCGACACGGCAAAGGCACTTAATATTATTATAATACCTCCTAGCGCGGCAAATATTTACATAAAGCACCGGGAAAGTTCTATAAAGTTACCGGAAATTTAGACCAACAGAATCGTAGTATTTACCTCCAGGATTATGCTAGAAATTATTCAGAATTTCAAGTAATAACAACCTGAAATTCAGCGGAGAGGAATGATTAATTAACTTTTGCCAAAATTGCTAAGTGAAAACTTTTATTAACTACACACAATGGAGTTAACCAAATCGACTTACTTGTTAAACCTTTATACTTTCATTAAAACATTTTTTTTTAGATTTAATTTATATGAATATGAACAAAATGCATGTGGAAGTAGTGACTAATATGTACATAAAATATTTAATTTTGGAGAAAATTTTAAAGCAATTCCATCGTTGGCAAAATGAATGTGCTTTCACTTTTTCAGTGAATTCTCTGGAAATTAATACAACTGATTACACTTGACTGTAAGCTCACTTTAGCAACTTGAAGTTGTAGAGTTAGACGTTCTAGAAGGTCTGAAGTAAGAAAAATTATATTATTAAATATTACAATTTGATTCAGGAGGCAAACCAGTATAAGTGATATTGTGTTTTTGAGTACCTAAGTTATTTTAATTGAAAGACCAAAACGTATCACTGGAGGCAAATTACTATTAACTAACACGACTTTTAAGAACACATTTACGTGCGACATGAAAAAAATAGTATTTCCATATATTTAGTTTATTTCTATATATTTAGTATTTCTCTTCATTGTAGTTCTGAAACCAAAAGTAACTCATGTTATGAAATCAAAACAAACTCAACTCAACACGTATAGGCACCAGTTGAACTAAAAAGTACCTACTACCCAGAAACAAATGTAATGACAGAAAAAAATGATTAAAAAAAACAAAAAAAAACATGGAATATCAAATATGATATGAATGAAATAATGACAAAATATGAATAAAATATGGAATATGAAATATGAAATTTAAAAAAATATGAAAGACATCAATTTAGTAATTTTTTTCGTACTTTAATTTATATTTTATACCTTAATATTTTAGTTATAATAGTCCTATGATTTTGTTTTGTTTTCCGAACTACTGTACCGTATTATTTTCTATTTCAGCCAGTTTCGCTGCGGTGTTAGAGAGTATCGCTTGTGTATTTTCATCGTAAATAAAAAAACTCGATGCAAAATTTAATAGCATAGCCATTGTGTAGCCGATTTTTTGTCGGAAACGGAAAGGCCGACATTTATGAAAAATATTAATAGATTTTCGGTTAATAAAATATTAATAGATTTAATGGTGAACCATTATGGACAATAATGGGATTAATTGAGTTGATTTAAATCGTTTAAGCGACTGAATTAAAAAACATATAGTGTCGGCACAGCATATGAAAAATGTAGTGGAATTTATTCTTTTTGGAAAAATTGGAGCTCAGCTAAACATTATAACAGTACAGAATTGTTATTAATTTGTAGAGTACCCAATATTAAAATTTTCCATATCTGTGGGGAATTTGGCGAACTTCTTCTCTGTTAGTTTTTTTGATTAGTTGGATTAGGTCCAGGAATAAATAACAAACTATTCGATTTCTGCCAACGTTTCGGAGCTTTATTTCTCCTTCATCAGGGCTCAATCAATGTTGTTCTTGCTGTCATGTAAGAAGGTAAATTACGAACATTGGCGGTACTATCTATATACATATGTAACAAATGTAAAAAGATGAAAACAAAAAACTATTTTCAAGACAACACACTTTAAAAATTACTATAGTAATTTTTACCACCTTACATGACAGCAATAACAACATTGATTGAGCCCTGATGAAGGAGAAATAAAGCTCCGAAACGTTGGCAGAAATCCAATAGTTTGGTATTTATTCCTGGACCTAATCCAACTAACCAAAAAACTGATCGTTATTAATATAATAATAACAAGGAAATTTAAACATAAAAACTACATTCCTCAGTAAGTTTGTAGGATGGCGCCACTATTTACGAAATCATGTGGTTTTTGAAGATAGTACCTACCAATCTTCAACCGATGTCAAAATTTCATGACGAATAATGAAATATTTTAGTGACGCTACTTTGGTAATTCTCAAAACAATGGAAAAAATCTTAATTTCTTCGTAGATAATAATGCATTACTATTTAATGGGAAAAATCTCGTTTAGGCAAAGCAATGGCTTGACAAGTGTTATTCGAATTCTGCTCCATCGAGACAAATGGTAGAGAAATGGTTTACTGATTTTAAACGCGGCCATACAAATGTTGTTGACGAAAAACAGCAATGTGTTGATGATTCAGAGTGCTGCTCGAAGCTGTTTGGGAGATATAAAAAGGATTTTGTTCGTGCGATATATGACAATGGATGAATCAATGATCCATCACTACACTCCAGAGTCAATTCGGCTGTCAGCTGACTGGACAGCAACCGGCGAAAGCTGTCCAAAGCGACCAAAAACATAGATGTCGGCTGGGAAGGTTACGGCATCCTTATTTTAGGATGCGCATGGTATAATATTCATCGACCATCTTGAAAAGGGAAAAATAATTAATACTGAATATTACATAGCATTATTAATGCGTTTGAGGGACTATATCGTCCCAAATGAAGAAGAAAAAAGTGCTCTTTCACCAAAACAATACACCGTGTCACAAGTCGATCGCAACCAAGGCAAAATTACACGAATTGCACTTCGAAAGGTTGGACAGATCGATCTATAATAAATTCATAGAAATGTTATAGAAGCTTTGGAATTAATTTGTCTCTCTTGAAGGAGACTATGTTGATGAATAAAATCGAATTTTGCCTAAAAGTTGTTGTTTTATTAATCATTAACTGTCGAGTGATGATTTAACAACCTTAAAATTTACATATTCGACCTTGAAACATAAAAAAAATTTGGTTGCGCAATATTTCTCGAGTATTCACTTCAACGGCACATTTTTTGAAGCACGAGCTGCCGTGCTTCAAAAAATGTCACCGGCGATGCTAATCTGTCAATGTGTTGCCGGAATTTTCTGCGTTTGATTTCCATTCCATCGTCCCACTTTTCCCTGCATTATCAGGAAACGAGAAGCAGAAAGCGCGGCAACGTCCCACTCAGCACTACGCGTCTCGAAAAAGTAAGGCCTCTCACTTAAATACAGTGGCGGTGGGCTATAAGGTGCGCTGGTGCGCGCGCACTACCAACAATTTAGCATTAATAATTTTATTTAGTAATTAATGGATGCATTCTTAATTTATCGCCTTGCCGCATCCCTAGCGTTAATACCATCTGAATATTATTTGGCCGCAGCGTTACGAATCCACTAGACGCTAGGTCTCTATCTCCAACGCCACTGGTTTCCGATCGCGGCGCGGGAGTCGACAAGCGCAATACGAAAAAGCGGCACGACGATCATGCTTCCGTGCAATACGAAAAAGTGAACGCGTATTGTTACTGCTTGCCCCTCCACAATTATTACGCGTAGTGGGCGAATCCTATAGATATGATGTACGGAGTTTAAGAGCGCACGAGAATTATCGATCGGTTAGTTTGTGAATTGTTTTCGTACATTGCGATTGCTGTTTTATCGTTCACGTTTTATAAATATAAACTCGGTTACAATCTAGTTTGGAATAATGAATTATATTCAAAACTTATTAAAACCTCCATTCTCTAGCTTGAGTTTGGAGGAAAAAGTGCAAATTACTAGCTCTTTACTAACTCTAGGTAGGCCCACTCCACAAATTAATTTAAAATTAGCCGTGAAAGGAAAAAGTTTAAGAAACATTTAATAATGACTTATTTAAAAAACATTTGTGGTTAAGTGGATGCGATGTATTGAACGCAGTGTTTTGTTTGGCGGAGAAACACCTTGGACCAAAACTGGAGTAACGGATTTAAATCACATAAACGAGAAAATAAAAAAAAAAACATGCAAATTCTGCTGGACACATGAATAATGTTTTGAATTTAGCCATGCTAGGCACTGCAAATATTGCGACAATGCTCGATTCTGCTCATCGACGAGCAGTGGCAGCACACAATGAAGCGGTTTCAAAAAACAGGTATGTTTTAAACATTATTATTAACTGAATTATGTGCCAGGAAAGACTGTCGGCTTTGGCTATGCTCTCCATTGAAAAAGACTTTATTACAAATATCGAAAATTTTAACAACAAAGTAATTGAAAAATTTGCACAATGTAAAAATCGCAGAATTGAGTTCATTTACAAAGAAAATTAGGTAAGTTTACAAATTAATAGAGTTAATAAGAATAACCTTAATATGAGATCAATATTTATCTCATATTAGGGATGTTCTTATTATTCTTATGATTATCGTTATTTTTATGTATGATGCATCCCCAATCTTAGGATCACGCACCGCCACTGCTTAAATAGGACACCATGAATACGTAATGGGCCGCTCGCATAAATTTGGATGAAAATTACGTGTCTTTTAGGAGCGGGAAGTAAGGAGATTAGAATCTTTTGTAAAATTCCCCGCTGCACCATTGCATCTCAGCCGTGAGGGCCTCTCAGCGACGATGGGCGCGGGAATTACGACCTCGCCTTATCATAATAAACAAATTAGAATGCCGGTTCGGCGAGGAGTGTGCCGGCCTACGCCTACGGCGGCGGCGGCCGCTTGTTTCCGGTAATTCGACACACGTGGAACGTAGCAGAAAATCCCTCCCGATTATATGCTCTGTTTTTAGAGCTTTAGTCGTATACATTACCTCCCTTTATTAGAATTCCCTTTCTAACACCCTCGTTTAAAAAACAAACCGAAGCACGTTTTCCGTAACACCGAATGCCAAACAAGTTGGCGTCATCGGGAGGTGTTAAAATTAATGAATTTTAAGTAACTGGTAGTCAAGGGCGTAGCCAGTATTTATCTTTGGGGGGTGGGGGCGCCTAATGCAGATGAAACAAAAAAAGCCAAAAAAAAAAAGGTCAGCGGAAGCAACGGCAACAGCAATCCCCCGAGTATTTTGGTTTTTACTTGACCCTTTGGGGGGCGGCGATCGCCCCCATCGCCCCTCCCCCTGGCTACGCCCTTGCTGGTAGTGTTAAGAATTCCTCCTAATCAAGTATATCTAGAACTGCAACTAGAGAAGATAAAGCGTTGGCTATCAAAAAAGCAAATCAGCATGCATTTTTCTCATCCTCAATTCGTTAGTCAAAATCTGATGAACAGTGGTGTGATTCAAATTTAACTCTTTCCCGATCTAGTAGAGTAGAATTAGTCGATTTGTACCCCTAAACGAAAAGTAACTAACACTTTTAACTAACCAAAAAAAAATGCTTTTTGTTGAGGAGACTGAAAATATTAAATATCGTTTTTTTGGCAACAGTTTAAAACAATTGCTACATTGTTTAAAAAATTCGCAAAGGTGCGAAAATCAGGTTTGTTTGAAATAAAAAGAGAACCGTAAACTATACAAAAAATATTTCAGATAAAAAATGTAACTAGTAAAAAACCCTACAAAACCCATCAATTTACCGATTTGCAAATCGGTTAATTTGTTTATCTGCAAAATTGAAAAAACCGTCAAAATGGCCCCTTATTTCAATTGTTTATTATAAAGTAAGCCTTGTGACTTTAAAAGTATTGGAAAATGCAGGTATCGGTGTACTTAAAGACGCTGAAAATTTCAAATCGATTTATTTTTAAGTTTTTGCAAAAAAGTAAATTGTTTATTAAAAAAGGTGCTTTCGTAAAACAGCCCTTAATTTTTTTTGTAAACATCATAGAGTAACGATTCAAAATGGATTCTCTTCTTGATGAGTTGGACTATCAAGTGCATGGGAAAATTAATTGAATTTCACAAATGTCATTGTTTAATGGTAATGGTAATGACAATCGTTGAATAATATTATTATATATAAAATAAGTCGCTTGGACTAATTTCATTAAAGTTGTGAGTATTCCCAAAGTCATTTTTTTCACGAGCTACCCCAAATTAAAAAAAATATCATTCTATGATGTATAGTTTCGGAGATAATCCGATTTTTTTCGTGCGCTGTGATTTTGAAGCGATCGAAAGAAAATCTGCGCGCAATCTTGATGGGTTTTGTAGGGTTTTTTACTAGTTACATCTTTTATCTCAAACATTTTTTTTGTATAGTTTACGGTTCTCTTTTTATTTAAAAAAAACCTGATTTTCGCACCTTTGCGAATTATTCAAACAATGTAGCAATAATTTTAAATTGTTGCCAAAACTCGATATTTAAATTATTTAGTTTAGAAAATATTGAATTTATACAAACCTTTACATCCTCCTGCATAAGTAATAAGGTAGAGAATGTAAATGCCATTAATTCTCATTCACACAAGAAATTATCATTACTTTTTTACTAATGACAAAACAGCACTTTTAAATAAAACAATATGTGCACTTGATTTCAAATTCCTTAATTCTGCGAGGTTTTCAAAATGTCATAGCTACCAAAATACATGTCGGTTGGCAAAATACCATGTCAATTTAGCAATATTTAAACAATAATTCTATTACTTACAATCTGGAAGATACCTAATAGCGAGACCTCACTCTGTAAAACATCCGGCTTAAACATTTAATTTAATGCTCCTACATCCTAAGAAATCCAACGCGTTCCTATTATTTATAACGAGCATTTCGCCGAGGAACGTTCTAAAAAGAACGCTTAAAACTCCAAGAAAACGCATATGCAGACTTGCATTATTTATCGGCCTAATTTGATTACACTGGCGCAACGAGGACGCTGTGTACAGCTGTTCCTGGAAGATTTAAGATCGTACAGTGGAGCAGAAAATAAGTCAAGGACTAAACGGCATGGAGCAGATGAGTAAGCTGATCTTACGAAATACATTGCGAGTCGGTAACTTGGAATAAAAATTCAATATTCAGTAAATCAGAAACCTTGTTTTTTTCGGAAATCGATTAATCGATTAATGTTTTAAATGGCAACCCTGTTTTTTTAGAACTGTTTTTAAATGAAATATCAAGATACACATAACAACCAAAGTTTTAATCTTCCCCTGAAGATGCCAGCTTAGTTGGTGAAACGCGTGTAGAAAACTTTAGTAGTTCGATGTTTCGTGGAAAACGTCCATTTTTTCCATTTTTGGAGAAGCCACTCCAGGATAACACCCAAATTTCAAAGGAGGAGGGTTAATAAGGCCGGTTTTCGGCCTAAATTTAATTTGGATGAAAATGTTCAAAATCAGTTCCTGTAGTATCTATTAAAAAAACTAAGTCGATTCCACCCTAAACGGACCCCCCCCTAGTGTCCCCCAACCACCTTTTAAAATAGTGAAAATACCATCACCTAATAGCATTTTTAGAAACATACTTATTCTTATCGGATCGACTTCAAATTTGATATGGTTGTAGAGGAAGTCTTCAAGAACACGTAGCTTTTTGCAAAATTGCTCTACGACAAATATCGATGTTTCAGAATATTTCATATCTATCCGGCTAGTCACCATTTAAAAATATAAATACTCTAGGTGGATATGGAAAACCAACTCGCAAACTCATATTCTTTCTGTAAAAATAACGTAAAAAAAAAACAAATCTCTACAACAGAATTCCCCCTTAATGCGGAATATACACAACTAAAATATGTTTTTCCTGCATCTCTCGTCTCGGTTGTATTTTAACGCTGCAACTAATCGAAACTTGTTGCAGGTGTCCTCACGTCTCGAGGTAATTTTACCGTGTAATCATATAACTTGCCGCGCAACATAATTAGTGTCCCGAAACTAATGAACCGCATTGTTTCCAACGGTTTTCCCCAGAATCCTTTCCGTAATAGGTCGACGTGTAATAACTAATGGTGGCAGATGGAATTTGAAGCGTCTTATGGAGACCTAATCTGACCTAAGTAAAAAGACCTAAATAGTTAAATAGAAAGGTTATTAGAGCAAAAAAAGACTTGCAAAATCCATGTTCGCAGAATTTGTTCAAAATATACATTTCTATGGAATCAGTTTAATATTTATTACATCAGAGGTGGCGCGTGCTAACAATGAGGGAGTGCAAATGGATACTAATTAGGACAAATGTAAAAATTTTCGGACGAGTCGAGTCAGTCCCATTTTTGAAACGCATTTCTATATAACAACTGCAAATCTATACATTTTTTTTACAAATATCTCAATTAAATTTTCTATTAAAATTTCAGAATAGGCCTGGTGTATTTGCACTGAATTCATTTTTATTTTCGTTGAAAATACGAAAGCGATACACTACCTCTAACGCCTCTACTGAATGACAGCTGGCTGAAATAATAAATAGTTGAAGTTGGAATGCCTTTTACGCAATAAGATGGAATGTTTAAAAAAAACAGAATTTGTAATCACAGTGTACAATCTAAATCACGACGACGTTTTAGACATTTCTTTTCCATTTCTTTTGCCGGTACTCCACGTCATTATCTGAACAAGTAAGTATTTCTACAAATTTAAAATTAAAAAAAAAAGTGAAATTCTCCTTTACTTTTGTGACCTAACTATGGGTAACCCCTTGACACGTTCATGTTAATCCTTTAACGTCCAAGTGCACTGTTAAGAGACATGAACTTAGAGGCTCATATTATAGATAGAAAAAAATAAAGAAAAAAACTAAAACCATGAATTCTCATGTTTTCGAGGGCGCTCTTTCGAATGGAATCGTTAAAATTTGCAAAAAATTGATGTAACCTTCAATTGCTATTTAAAAATGCGATTTTTTCAAGATTGTTTTTTTTTAAATCGCAATTTCAGCTATGTTATCGTCCTCTATACCACTCAAAAAACCAATACAAACGTGCACTCGAGACGTGTACTTGAAGGAAACGCAATGAGAACAATTTAATTTTCTCTCATCTAAAATCTTATAATACTAGTTTTAATAGTCTATATTAATAAATAAAACCTCAAAGTGTACATAAGCTTTTGTTTAATTTCCACTCGTAACACCCGTCACAAATCTTGTAACACCCGTCACAAGTTTTGCTTGAAAAAAAATAATGTAAAAAACAATATATCCACAAATCTCTTACAATTATCAGAAATGAAGATCATTTATCTCTCTACTTAGCTATTCATTTTGTTACAAAAACTTCTAATTTAGCTGAACTCTGTTGTTTAGCCAACAAGCTAGCATATTTTGCAAAAGTAACACCCGTCACATGGCTTAAACCTATTATCGCATCTAAACGCCTGAGTAATTCCTAATACGTTTTTGTTTTAATTAAAAAAACAATTTTGTTCCAATTTAGGAATTATGACAATCTTAGTTTTTGTTAAAAATTGAAAGTTACATCATTTTTTTTGCAAATTTTAACGATTCCATTCGAAAGAGCGACCTCGAAAACATAGGAATTCATGGTTTTAGTTATTTTTTCTTTATTTTTTTCTATCAGTAATATGAGCCTATAAGTTCATATATCTTGACAGTGTACTTGGGCCTTAAAGGGTTAAGGTCGGCGGATTCTCGACTTTACCGATAACGAAAATCTTTACCTTTAACGATGTGGCACATCTAGCCACATAACTCACACCACCTTCCTTCATTACGGCACCTCAAATGGGCCGCCTCCTCCGCCGCTCCCCCGCCCCCCACTCGCCCCCACTTTATCCTCATAATCCTTTCATCCGTTCCGGGCCGCTGTGTAACCGTTCTCCTGTAAAATCTCATCTCGCTCCTCGGTCTGCGCTCATAATCTTGGGCGGCGCGCTCCCTTGTTCATCAGACCGTACAATATATGTGTAAACACTGAGCAATATTAAATTCATTAACATTTAAACGCATTGGCGGAGTCCCGCTTACATCTCCTCACGTCAAAGCGTAGGCATAATGGGAAGAATGCCTCCGAAGCTGTATGGCGTGGGCTAATCCCCCCGCGCCTCCGCCGACGATCATTCTCCCCGACGCGACGTGGCCCGACGCCGGTTATTGCTGATGAATTTTTAAATTCCCCATTATGATTAGCTATTACGTTATCGTCGGGGAGTTTATGTTGAGTATCCAGTCCAATCAATAGATATAAACGTGTCCCATAATTTCAGAGGCCCACAAACAAAATTTTTGTGGGCCTGTGCCAAAAATTTTTTTTTTTTTTACTATGGATAAGAACACAGTTTTTTGTGTATTTTTGACGCTGAATCCAAATCCGGTGTCCGTTTTAAGTGTAGCACGTCAGTATCAAGGTCATTTCAAGGTCAAATCGCGAAATAAGTAAAAAAAATAAAAGATAATAAACTCATACACGCTCACGCATACACGCTTTTATACACACGCGTGCATCAGCGCACACACGCAAAAGTGTGTGTCTGGTTGAAGGAATCTCAACACCAGTGGCGGTGCGTGATCCTAAGATTGGGAGTGCACCATATATAAAAATAACGATAATCTAGTCTAGTTCACATTTTAAACACTCCGCCAATGACTCTGCATCATGTCCTACTGGTTTTAAAAAACTCCAGAATCTTTCTACAGGCTTTCCACCCACCATGTAACGATATATTAAAGCCAACTGAAAAATTGTAGAAACGTCTGTAGTTTCGTCTGCTATTATAGCAACAAAAGTGGATTTTTTAATTTCAATGGTTATTTCATCGTGACAAACTTCAAGCATGCACTGAAGTAGCTCGTTTTGTATAGTATTAGAAGTTCATTTAAAAGCCGCCGCGTTTTGTAAATGATACTTCATAGCCTCGTCTAATTCGACACTGAAATCAATGAACCCACGAAAAATGCCTGTATTGGATGATGTTTCCGATTCATCGTGTCCTCTTAGGGCCAGTTCAAATTTTCCACAAAAACGAATACAGTTAATAATAATGTTTAAAACATACCTGTTTTTTGAAACCGCTTCATTGTGTGCTGCCACTGCTCGTCGATGAGCAGAATCGAGCATTGTCGCAATATTTGCAGTGCCTAGCATGGCTAAATTCAAAACATTATTCATGTGTCCAGCAGAATTTGCATGTTTTTTTATTTTCTCGTTCATGTGATTTAAATCCGTTACTCCAGTTTTGGTCCAAGGTGTTTCTCCGCCAAACAAAACACATGGAAAACAAAACACTGCGTTCAATACATCGCATCCACTTAACCACAAATGTTTTTTAAATAAGTCATTATTAAATGTTCTTACAAATTGTTTATTTTTTTCCTTTCACGGCTAATTTTAAATTAATTTGTGGAGTGGGCCTACCTAGAGTTTTAATTTGCACTTTTTCCTCCAAACTCAAGCTAGAGAATGGAGTTTTTAATAAGTTTTGAATAGAATTCATTATTTCAAACTACATTCTAACCTAAAACCCGAGTTTATATTTATAAAACGTGAGCGATAAAACAGCTGTGTACGAAAACAATTCACAAACTAATCGATAACTCTCGTGCGCTCTTAAACTCCGCACATCATATCTAAAGGATTCGCCCACTACTTTTGCTAATTGTGGAGGGGCAAGCAGTAACAATACGCGTTCGCTTTTTCGTATTGCACCGAAGCACGATCCACGATCGTATTGTCGATTCCCGTGCCGCGATCGGAAACCAGTGGCGTTGGAAATAGAGACCTAGCGTCTAGTGGATTCGTAACGCTGCTGCCAAATATGTAATATTGAGATGGTATTAACGCTAGGGATGCGGAAAGGCGATAAATTAAGAATGCATCCATTAATTACTAAATAAAATTATTAATGCTAAATTGTCGGTAGTGCGCGCGCACCAGCGCACCTTATAGCCCACCGCCACTGCTCAACACGTTTATTCAATGATTCACTCATTGATTTTCAGTAAGATGATTACTATGTAGTTAGACGATATTCAGTAAAGCGGCTACGAGAATTGGTATCAACTCATCTAATGTACAGGATACACGGACTTAGATATCTTTTACCTTAACAAATAATAGCAATACATTCGCGAAACCGAAAATCCTTAACCACATTTCCCTAATACAGCCTAAGGTACCTACATGATGAAAATGAAACAATTTACGGTCTTCTATCATGAGTTTCAGATTTGGATTCATCAACTTTAAAAACATAAAGACACAAACTTTTGCCTCATTAATACGTTTTTTTAGTGATTTAACCTTGGAGTGCCCTTCGAAGTCACGTGATATGGTAAGAATAACATCATATTCTAATTCAGCGATCTCAGAAACATAACGATATATGGGTTTATTCTCTTTTAAGCCTTTATTTCGCGATTTGACCTTGGAAATGACCTTGATGCTGACGTGCTGCGGTTAAACGGACACCAGATTTGGATTCACCGTCAAAAAATACAAGGGAAAACTATGTTCTTATCCATAGTCAAAAAAAAAATGTTTTTTGTGGGCCTGTGTTTTTAGCAGGAAACAAAAAATATGGTCGTATAGGAAAAAAAATCTAAGAAAGATAGCTTTTCTTGTCCTTGGCATTTTAACGGCGAACTTAACCTAAAAATTCGTAAAGTTGAAAAAAACGGTTTTTCGTAAATAAAAAAAAGCTCGTAGAGAAGGAAGTTAAATTAGAAAGTTCTAGGTAATAAAAAAGATCTTTCGATTCATATTTATTCTTTTATAATTTTCGATATGTCGAAAAAACTGTCAAAAATCGACAATTTTTGTTTTTGCTCTATCTTTTGCAAATTAACGTTTTGAAACTTGCTACTTGCTGTAACTCTAGCCCACGGCAAGCCGAAAAAGCGATTTTTTTTTTCAAAATTGAAAAATATTGAAAATTTTTCGAGATATATGAATTTTTCGAAAAAAAGACGATCTCGAAAATCGGCTCTTGGCCTAGACGGATTGGCCTAGAGTAACGAATCGGAGCTCATTTTTTCTTAGAGAGTTGTACTATCACGGCAAAAAAGAATAGTAACGATTTTATAAATTTTAAGTGCCAAAAATTAGTTATTAAAAAATTAATTATTTTTCAGTCGCGTTTTTCTTAAATGTCTTTTTCGATTTTCATTTTTAGATAACGTCTGTTACGGCAATCGATTGCTGACATTTTTTCACGAATTCTAAAAAAAAGTGTTTTTCTACGACTTTCTGGAGTCAAGATAGTTTTTTTTTTTCAAAAAATTCCAGAGGGCGCTATCTACTTATTACAGCGCCAATTTTTATAGAGATTAAAACGTACGCCCTTCTACGATCTCCAATATCTCGACTTCTGGTTATTTACAAAACAACTACAATCCAATAAAATTCAATTCATTATTGTTTAATTATAAGAGTACTTGGAAGTTGTTTAGACAATAATTATCGTATGTCTATGTTTAGACGTGTCGTATTTGTGTAAAAGTAATGCAGCAATCGATATTAATAAACATATTAATCGAAAGATCTTTTTTATTACCTACAACTACGAACTTTAGTTTTTCTTTTTTATTTACGAAAAATCGTTTTATTCAACTTTACGAATTTTTTAGGTTAAGTTCGCCGTTAAAACGCCAGAGACAAGAAACGCTATCTTTCTTAGAATTTCTTTTCCTATACGACCATATTCTTTGTTTCCTGCTAAAGATTTTGGGAAATTATACATTGGGGCGTTTACCTGTTGATTGGACTAATCAGTTGATTTAAGTTTCGTTTAAACGTAACAAGAAACATTTTTATGCCGATGATTAAGTAATAATTAATATTTTGTAAAATCGTCCGTATTTTGTCAATTACTCAAACAATTTGGCGCAGGAAATATTATATGAATAGTATACTTGTCAAGTACAATATACGTTAAGCTTATGGTAAGATTCCAAGCAGCAGAACATTACGTAAATATATACCAACTGCACGGAAATATGTTATAAATAAAATAAAATGTGTATTAAAAAATGCGCGGCTGTGGTTGTGTATTGATGAAACGACATATTAAAAACAAAATCAATCCATTATAAATATTATAGTACGTGTGCTGGACCCTCTTAAACCCACATATCCAATATCCACTGTTATTAACAAACACGAGACTAACTGAGTGTCCTGGCGAAACACTTACTACTGTCTACTAACTAACTTCGTTAACTATAATTCAACCAGTCACCAATTCTAATGGTCGACCAAAATACTGAGGTTTAAAGCGCTGTTAAATTAATTAAATCGCTTAGCATAACGATTTTAAAATAAAATAACGCATACCCGAATTCCATGGGGCTAAATACTTTTTAATTTGATCTCGGCACAAAGAAAACTTTATTTTATAATCCCAACAGGAAAATCCAGAACGCAACACATATTTTGTTTTTGCATTTAATTTGCATGCATATTTGCCTAATTAGAATTACGGACTGGTATCATATATATTTTTATACGAATATTGTCTACCATATGCGTATAACTAGGTTAAAACATTTTAATTGGCGCTTGCCGATAACATAGAGCGCGACTGAGCATTCATGCGTTAAATTGTTTCGAGGTAATAGCATTAAATCGAACCCTTCCTATTAATTAATAATGTACGAGTATATTTGCGCAGTGAGCAAACTCGGTTGCCGAGTCCACAAATTATTTTGCAATATTTTCAAAAGCTTATTAAAACATTTTTGCATAGCTAGCAAATAATGATTTGGTATTTTTATTCATTTATAGATGAAAATTTCTACTACATATTGAGACATGTTGACATACTTTTATGTATTTGAATGGATTGACATTTGTCAAGGGTTGTCGTTCAATAAATCATAAAAAAATTCAATAACAGAAGTAGGGGAGAGTCTGGAACAGTGGCCAATTTCGTTCTATATTTTTATTTATAAAGAGGAGAGCTGCAACCCACTGCAGATGAGTCCAAGTAACATCCTAAGAATATTAACAGAGTAGTATCCTTGGGTTTCAAAGTTTCTTCTTTTTTACATGAACTTAACTTTGAATTGGCCACAAAGTAAAATACAATCGGCGATGAAAATTATGTGTAGCTAAAAATTTCCTTCATATTGAAGTGAACTAATAGTGACAATTTATACCTGATACATGTAAGCATTATATAACAAGCTTTTGACTGTATTAAATAGCTTTTGTTGCCAAAAATATGTGGTTGAAGGTACAGTGGTCAAATTAAAAGTAGGTACAGTGACCACTGCTTTATCATATTAATGAGGGATGACTACTATACCTCCATTAGAAACTGGACTTTTTCCACGAAACACCTATTATACCTTTACCAAACTATTATACTTTTCTCGACGCGCGTTTCGTCAACCAAGTTGGCATCTTCAGGAGAAGATTAAAACTAAATTCTAGCTTACACACTTGCACTATTTATACTAAATTTGTTGTCACGGTTCACTGAACCGTAACTGTCTTTGTTTATCAGAGCAAACAGTGGACTGGTGGGTATCGGACCATTGTCCTTATTCATACTACTGTTACACTTAATGATTTCTAAACTTTCAAAAGCATCCAACTGTTTTAAATTATTTATGTCTATCCTATGGTTGTTGTCAAAAGCGTGTTGGGCAACACAAGATTTTTCTGTTCTGCCATATTTCAAATGAGCCATGTGTTCTTTAAATAAATATTTTTGTCTGCCCAATATACTTTTGATCACAATCTTTACAACTAATTTCGTATATTACTGACTTTTCGTTATTGTCGATTTTGTCTTTGGGGTTACCCAAAAGCGTCTGTAGTTTATTTTTTAGAATTATAAACCAAATTGATGTCAATATTTTTAAAAATTGTATCTAGTCCGCGGGTGAATTTAGGTTCATATGGTAACAAAGCAAATTTCGAATTGTCAGTATCTCTACGAAAAGTCGTGGAAATGTACAGGGTTCTCTTAAATTTAAGCTTACTTATTAACTTGTCTATTAAATGGACTGAGTAACCGTTATTCTCAGCTATATTCTTTTGTTTCTACGCCGAAGGTTCCAGTACCCACTCCAGGATTTAGCAGGTACATTAAATTATACTCTTCTTTCTACCTTAGTTTGTCAATGTATAGGTATAGTGTTTGTTAACGTTTATCCGTTAAACTACTTTGCTGTGTACGTTTCAGTTGTTTTTAAAAAAAAATTATCTGCATTATTTCAATTATTGCTTTTGTGATTATCATATCACAAATATCACCCACACCATCACACCAAATATATGACCCTTTTGCATTGTTTCCCATTTTTTTTTTTAAGTAATAACCACAGTACCATATCCGAAAGGCCAGTGTATCATCACTGTAGAAGCAGTGGCCATTTTACTTTAATTTTTTTCATCTCTGAAATTTTAGTTAAAATATTATTTTTTCAGTCTTAGAAAGAGAATCTGTAAAAATACATGTAGAATTTATCACCTATGCTATCGAGGTCTGGAAAAAAGGTTAATTCTGGCTTTTATTACAATTTTTATAAAAGCGCGGCCACTCTTCCAGACTGTTCCCTATAGCTTTCTTCTACAACGCATATTGGCACCCGGCGCCTCCACCATATGTGAGACTAGCAATATGATTTTAGAATAAAATACTTTACCAAGATTTCTATTATATTTATATCATGTTACAACCTTAGATGATACAAAAAATACGGTTCATTAAAATCAATCTCTGATAGGGGAATAATATTACAATGGAATTGTAAAAACAGAATTTGTTAGACAGAACAAATCCAAATTTCAACCAAATGACTTTTATGATAAAGCGTTTTATGACAAGAACCAAATAAAACAGATAGGATATGTAACAAAATATGTAAAATAGTTATAGTTGTGTATATATGTTCACACCCCAATGCACGAGAGGATTCAGTACCGGCGTGGTACTCAGATGGGCACAGCGATGGTACTCAACACTCTTATTGTGTTTATGTTACTATTTTATACAGTGTGTCCCGCTTTTCAAAAATCCACCCTAATATCTCTTTTATAAATAATGCGATATTCTTCAAATTAGGATGGTAAGTGTTGAAAAAATGGAAAATGAGATGGTTAAAATTTACATTTATCATTGGTGTGCTGTTTTAGGGGGAGGTAAGGGAGTCGATTTTTCAAAAAAGTATATTAGGGCTTATTTTAAATAACTTTTGTTGTCTAATTCAGATTCAGCATTCCCAAGAACTCCTTTATCCCTTTATCCCTTTATATATAATTTAGAATGTTTTATTTAAATCTAAATTTCGCGCTTGATATTCGTTGTTATGCAGTTGACAGCAGATCCGAAGTTACCATGTAATACAACTATTAACATTTGAAATGATCTGAAACTCATTTTGGCATTTATAGTGGTCTGTGTATTTTTTAGGCTTTCACTTTATATCTTGAATTGAAAAACTGGTATTTTTAGAACAAAGTGTTATAGTTGATAGACCTTTCGTTTGAGAAATGCCAAAATAGTTAAACTGCTTCTTCCAAGAGTTAGTAGCATCTTTATTGCGCTATTTTGAAAAGGAACGAGGCAATGTTGTACATTGCTACCCTTAACAGCTGTTAGAAAGGTAATTTAAGTATTAAATTAAAATATTAATAATATTAATTAAAATTACAGTTTGCTACATTGTTTTAGCTTGTAGCAGTAGCACTAAACTAGAATGATTCTACGGTTAATTCTATTTCACAAAAAGCAAACAACAATGAACTTCTAGCAAGTGTAATACTACCAAGACGGTTACAAATACTGTAGCACTTAAAGTGCTATTAGTAACATCTATAATAATTGTTATTTATATACAAAAAACTACACTGCACTATTTGTAATTGAATGGTATATGTGATAAAATCTATTTTTTTTATCTATTTTTTTAAAAATTCCAAAATTTCCGTGTGCCTTTTTCTACTATTTTTTCCCATTAAAAAAAATATTTTTCTAATTTTCACTACCAATTTTTCCTGCCTTTTGTACCTACTTGCATATTTATGCACCAAAAAATGTATTTTAAAATATGTGGATATATTTTTAAAATTATTTCTTTTTTTGGGTTAAAAAAAATAAGCTATTTAACAATCCACGAAATACAAAAAATCCATTCATATGCTTGTCAAAATTATCTCTGATATACTGATTAATGTAATGACAATCTGGCAACAATGGGCAACTGATATCCCAGAGTGTTCTGCAGTTTTTATGAAAGTTTTTATGTAAATTTTTTCGCAAACTTTGCTGACGGTTTTTTCACTATAAATCCTTTCTGTATTTTATATATGTCTATATTGTCACCAACTAAAAAGTGAAGTGGGTCCCGTGGGTGGTTTTCAAGATATGGCTAACTGAAATATCACCAACCGCCACTGAGAGCCATTACAATTGGCTGTCAATGTAACAATTTATTTTATTTTACAATTGTTACACTTGTCACTTATCAAAAGTTTAACATAACCGAAAAACTACGACATGACCGTTATTTCTATCTCTCTCGTTTGAGCCAGATTTGATTTTTTTTTTTTGGATGTCTCTTTATTTTGTAAGGAAAAGAGCTATATTTGCGTCGACTCAACGAGAACGATTACTCAGCTCTCATTTTTGACTCTCAGCAAACAAACTTGCACTGCAGCCTCTTGGGCTTATTGTGCGTAACCTCCCATCCTTCTCACACTACCCATTCCAGTAGCCGGGTCCCGTGTACAAGCTTGTATAGCTTCCCTGCCACCTGGGTGCTGTAATCTTCTGGACAAAGTTTGGGGTGTCCATATATGGCCTGCCTTTTGCGATCTAAAGTATCGCAATCACACAGTATGTGGTGTGCTGTTTCCTTTTCCCTGTTGCAGAGTCTGCATTTCAGTTCTCCGTTGTACAGTCCTATTCTGTGTAGGTGTCCTTTGAGGGCGCAATGTCCTGTTAGGAGGCCTACAACAGCTCTTATCTGAATCCTATTCATTTTTAATTGTTCTTCAGTTCTTTCCTCACATGTTCCTTTCATAAAAAAATTTCCGTGTCTTTGCCTGGATATAGAGTTCCAGTATCCATTTTTTCGATTTATGACCCATTCTACTATTTGACACCTTACTATACTCTTTGGTACTCGCAGGACCGGTTCTGGGCCAGTAACTGGAGTAGACGATCATTTTCTCGCTAACTCGTCTGCTTTTTCGTTGCCTTCGATTCCTGTATGTCTATCTGTGTACTTTGTTGTCGTCTGCCAGTCGTGTCAGTTCTCTTCGACATTCCCATACCAGTCTTGACGTCGCCTTTGGGTTTGTAATTGCCTTTAGGGCAGCCTGGCTGGCCAATAGTATATCGATCCTCTTATTTGTGTAAGACCTCGTTATATTTTCTTTAGCACAGTGCAGCATTGCATATACCTCCGCCGAAAACGAGGCTTTCCCTGATAACCGAAAATTAATAAGAACGAAAATCTAGCGGAACAAAATGAAACAGGAATACGCATAAAAGTAAACACAGGGATCCGACGGAATAAAGTGAAGTGCAATACAAACATGGCAACCATTCATTTCGTAGATGAGTCAAGCAAACGAAGCCGCGATAACGCCGGGAGCACGAGGGAACGGCTTTCCGCCAATTCCCCCCATTCGGACAACATATCAAAGGTTTTACCGCCGGTTTTGAATCTATCAATCAATCACAACAAATCACCCCCAGGGCTTGTTTGGACAGTTGTATTCGTTTACGGCTGGATTTCCCTATTATTTTTCATGGCATGAGTTTCGGGGAAGTCCGTAAACACGCGGCTCGTAAATGCGATCCATTCTCCAAATAAGAATCTTTTATTCAGTCAATGGTATATTCGCACCGCGGTGTATTTGTACGTGTATAGTTTTTGCCCTCGGACGTTGCAGTATATTTACGTTCATGCGAATCGAAATTGCCCTTATTTCAGAACATTTGTTGGAGGCAATTTATTTAATGGCAATTGTTACCATTTTACTTGGTACAGTCTAGTATAGTAGAATTAGGATTTAGCCGAAAAGTAACTGACACATCAACAAAAAAGGCTGACAATAAAAAAATATCGTTTTTTGGCAACAATTTAAAATTATTGCTACATTTTTTAAATAATTCGCAAAGGTGCGAAAATCAGTTTTTTTTTAAATAAAAAAGAGAACCGTAAACTATACAAAAATATGTTTCAGATAAAAAATGTAACTAGTAAAAAAACCCTACAAAACCCATCAAGAAATTTGCAAATCGGTTAATTTGTTTATCTGCGAAATTGAAAAAAAAACGTCAAAATGGCCCCTTATTTCAATTGTTTATAACTAATTATAAAGTAAGCCTTGTGACTTTAAAAGTATTGGAAATGTAGGTATCGGTGTACTTACAAAACGCTGCATATTTCAAATCGATATATTTTTTTGCAAAGTAAATTATTTATTAAAAAAGGTGCTTTCGTAAAACAACCCTTAATTTGTTTGTAAACATCATAGAGTAACGATTCAAAATGGATTCTTTTCTTGATGAGTTGGACTATCAAGTACATCGGAAAATTAATTGAATTTCACAAATTTAATTGTTTAAAATTGACATTGAAAAGTACGTCCGTTTTAAAGTTATAAACAAATAGAAAAACGGGTGTGCCCTTCAACCTCACTACCACTCAACCCCAAAATTTGCATATTTGGTTATGAGGTTTTAAGAGAGGTTAAAGGGTAAGAGAGGTTAAAGGGCACACCCGTTTCAAACATATTGATTTACACTGCCTGAATGCGTATAAGTCTCTTTTTTATTGGTTTATAAGGTTTTTCAATCACAAGGTTATGGGATTTTTGAGGTTATGAGGTTTTAGGATCACGCGGTTTTGAGGTTAAGTGGTACTGGGATTGAAGGGCAAATCCGTTTCAAACATATCGATTTACACTGCTTAAGCGCGTATAAGTCTCTTTTTTACTGAGTTATGGGGTTTTAGAATCATAAGGTTATTGGGTTTTTGAGGTTATGGGGCCTAAGGTTATGGAGTTTTGAGATTATATGGTTATGGATTTGATGAAATATATGATTATGGGATTTCGTTTGGGTTTTTATCAAACTATATAATTTTTAGCTTGGATTTCATGGTTATATGCCTGTTTTTTGAGGTTAGGAAAAGAACCGGATCTGATGGAGCAATTTAGACTTCGGATTCGGTTTCAGCGACCCAAAAAACATATAGTGTACATAGTCAGACACCTGCAAACAATTTTTTTTTGTGGAGCTGTGTAATCTAAACTACGACTAACCCGTGATGTTGACCTTCTCCCGAATGACCGCTACAGGATTCCTCAAATTGAAACGAAACCAAGGCATACAAGGCTCATGTCAATGGTTTCCAAACATTTTAATATTCTATTTTTTTTATTCACATGCCACTGTCCTATCAACCGTGTACACAGTGGCGGCTGGTGATAAAGGGCACAGGGGCACGTGCCCAGCCCGAATTTTAATAGAAAATATTTCTTTTGTGTCAATTTACTATAAATTACTGTAGTTACAATAATATCAATTAATTGTATACGACAATCTATTCATATTCTAATTATTATTCCTTTTATACCACAAATAATGATTTTTATCACACATATATGACAGACTATCGATCGAGCACCGAACCACCGTAGTCTGAATTCTCGCATTTCGCGCGCGTGGGCGAGGGCACACAGTTTCCCAGCCCTCGTTTTTAATCGGGCTTTTTCGGTGACTGGTAAGTTTGGAGAAGATTGCAGCAGACAGACGTCGTTAAATCGTTCGAAAATCAGCTGAACGGGTCACACTTGATGAGTGACCTTTTTTAGTGATTGTTTATTTTCTTCGCTGAGAAGTGTGTTTTTACTGTTTTTGATTGTGAAACGTTTCAAAATAAATTCGGTGGACTTTTTATTGACTAATAAATTTATTACATACGAGATCCGAACGGAAATTAAACGGTCAGGAAGGCCGATACCCGATTTGATTATTTCCAAAACAGACGTAGGAAAATCGCAAAATTATTCACGAAATTTTAATAGTAGTGTCTACGACAGATTTAAGTGGTTATGTGGGTGTCCTAAAAGAAACAAACTGTTTTGTTTTATTTGTTTAGTGATGGGTGGCAACCAAAGTGCATGGACTCAAGAAGGTGTGAGTGATTTAAAACATTTAAATGAACGAGCTAAGAAAGATGCTAGCTACAATGAAAAACATTTACACAACATCTTAGATTTTAGTGTGTTGGGAAAGGTAGACATAAGGCAACAGCTTGATAGTGTTTATCGTGAGAATATAAGACGTCACAATGAAAATGTGGATAAAAACAGACATATTTTAAACCAAATAATTAATTGTATTAAATTTTGTGAAACAAATCTGGGACTTTAATGAAAAGGCGATTAACATTTTTGTGAACAATGAGGACAGGCGAGTTGATTTCCTCTACAAATAACGGTAAGATACCTATGTCAAATTTTTTTCACATGTTGCCACCCATAATTTTCATATATTTAATCCCTCAATATTCCCTAAATATTATTTCAAAAAGCTACCAAGTTCCAAAAATTATTCTTGTGAAAGTTTATATTTTTGTATAAAAGAATTTTTCATTGAAATTCTGAAGTATCAGTAAAACGCATGACCTTGAAAACTTTAAAAAATTTTAGCCTGCGACGCCATTGGTAGCTAACAAGTAATCCTACTGACACACCCTGTGCCCACCCATGTAACACGCCCACGAGCCGCCACTGCGTGTACCAATAAAACCAAAATGGCGAATTTTAAAATTGCGACGAAGTCTCGAAATCGACCCATCGTACTGTCCCTTCCGTTATCCATTACGATCATTGTTTATTGTGTGTACAGTTCAACAAACATCCGAACCCCGGGTAGGATTTGCGTTAAGTGAATTCTAATTGAATTAGGCGGATTAAAGGTTTTGCGAAGACGTCCTGGCTTAAAACGACCTGAGCAAACATTAAGGACCCTATAGGATTACTACGAATTCATTACGGACCTGTAAATAGACTCACAACTAAAATCACGCACAACAAACCGCCATTTACACTGCTCGTCTGAACATTAGGACTGAACGAGTGTATGTATATTGGTCATTCCATGTCAAATCGACCACTTTAAAAGCCAACCCCTTTCGATTTGGCTGAAAGTTTAGTAACCCAAAAAGTGATGAATTTTTCAAAAAAAACAGCTCTTTTTTTTTCAAGTAACCATAACTTTTCCAATAATTGACCTATCAGGACGTTTTTTTTTCAATTTTTTTTTAATGTACTTTTTAGAAAAAAATACAAAAAAAATAGAAGTTAAATTAGGTATATGAAGTTTTTCAGTTTTTTTTTTTTTTTGAAAAACCTTTATTTTTTCAGTCCGACGTTGTTATTTTTTGTTTTCTTTTTTCCAAAAAAAAAAACTGATTTACCCTGAGAATAATCTCGCCAATCCCAGAGTGGGCCGACGTTTTTTTATTTTATCTTTAATTGAAAAAAAAAATAGAGAATATGTAACATATGTATTTTACGTCATATTTTTTATGTCATATTCAGAATACAGAATATGTAAAATATTTAAACGCCAACGAAAATAAAAGAAATTACTTTTGATATTAGACATCCTTATCAGAAATCCTTAAACTAAATTAGAAATTAAGTATGAAATACCCTGAAATTAATTAATTAGAATTATTTTATTATAAAAATAAAATTTTGACAGTAAAGGAGGTGAAAATTTAAAAAAGTACCATTTTTTTTCAATTAAAGAAAAAAATAGAAAAAAAAGTCGGCCTAATCTGGGATTGGCGTGATTATTTTCAGGATAAACCAGTTTTATTTGGAAAAAAAAGAAAAAAAAAAAAACGTCGGACTGAAAAGATAACGGTTTTTCCAAAAAAACTGAAAAATTTCATGTAATTTAACATCTGAATTTTTTTTGTATTCTTTTCTGAAGAGTACATTTAAAAACAAAAATTTTGAAAAAAAACATCCCGATAGGTCAATTATTGGAAAAGTTATGGTTATTTGAAAAAAAAGAACCGTTTTTTTGAAAAATTCATCTTTTTTTGGGTTGGTTGAAAAAATTTTGAAAAAAATTCTGAGAACCGTTTTTGACAGGTAGAAGTTAAATTAGGTATATGAAGTATTTCAGTTTTTTTTTTTTTGAAAAACCGTTATTTTTTCAGTCCGACGTTGTTATTTTTTGTTTTCTTTTTTTCCAAAAAAAAAAACTGATTTACCCTGAGAATAATCTCGCCAATCCCAGAGTGGGCCGACGTTTTTTTATTTTTTCTTTAATTGAAAAAAAAAATAGAGAATATGTAACATATGTATTTTACGTCATATTTTTTATGTCATATTCAGAATACAGAATATGTAAAATATTTAAACGCCAACGAAAATAAAAGAAATTACTTTTGAAATTAGAAATCCTTATTAGAAATCCTTAAACTAAATTAGAAATTAAGTATAAAATGCCCTGAACTTATTTAATTAGAATTATTTTATTATAAAAATAAAGTTTTGACAGTAAAGTTGAAAATTTAAAAAAAGTACCAAACATTTTTTTTCAATTAAAGAAAAAAAATAGAAAAAAAAAGTCGGCCCACTCTGGGATTGGCGTGATTATTTTCAGGATAAATCAGTTTTTTTTAGAAAAAAAGAAAACAAAAAACAAGAACGTCGGACTGAAAAGAACGGTTTTTCCAAAAAAAAAATTTCATGTAATTTCTGAAATTTTTTGTATTTTTTTCTGAAAAGTACATTTAAAACAAAGATTTAAAAAAAAAACGTCCCGATAAGTCAATAATTGGAAAAGTTATGGTTATTCGAAAAAAAGAACCGTTTTTTGAAAAATTCATCTTTTTTTGGGTTGGGTAAAAAAATTTGAAAAAAATTCTGAGAACCGTTTTTGATGGGGTAGAAACAGATAAAAAAAAACAGCCAAATCGAAAGGGGTTGGGTTTTAAAGTGGTCGATTTGACATGGAATGACCCATATGTATTTTATGTGTAGGTACCTCAGTGGCAACTCATGTTAAAAAATGTTAGTGTTGCAGATAAATACCTATGAGAAATAGGGCACAATTGAACATTTTTAATTTTTCGAAGTAGTATCTGAAAGTTAGAAATTTTAAGGCTCTTATAAATATTTATACTTATGTACTGTTTAAATTGTCTTATAATTATGTTATTCAAAACAATGTTATAGTAGAAAACGTAATATTTACTTATGGAAGAGCGAGAAATAATAGTTGTTTCATCTTCAATTATAGTAGGAAATAAATCTGATTCTTTTATTTCTTTTAAAATGTCTTCCTGGCATACACTAAGCATTGTTGTAAACTTTCATTTTGTATTATTTTATAAGTACCCTTAAAAACAGTTGCTTTTACCAAATGGTCTTTTAGAACAACGTCCAATTCAGCACTAAAGTTAATTAAACCGCGAACGACTCGAGAATTAGAGGAAAGCGTGGACTCATCATGTCTCGTCTCGATCCAAGTTCAAACGCACACAATTGATTATAATTATGTAAAATGTAGCAATTGTATCTTACTTTTTCATTTTGCAATTCAATGTTTCTTAGATACGCAGTGTCTGGATGAGTTACAATGTTTACTTTTCCAAAAAGCGTAAATTGTATTACATTTTTTATATGTTGTGCCGAGACTTTATGCCTTTTAATTCAGATGCCTATATAATTTAAACAGCCAGCCCCCTTTTTGTCCACTTATAGGCCAAATAATAAGCAGGAGAAACTCTCGATTGAGTTTTCTATTTTATATCTAACTTTGCAAGACACACTACCTTCACAATATTTAAATCTGGAATAGGTCTCCCAAGCATTTTCGTTTCAACTTCTGTCTGACAAAAATGGACTACAGAATGACTATTATTAAACATTCCATCGAATTCATTTTCATTTAAGTACGACTACGCACACACTCTCAAACGGACAAGCGATACTCTCGACGTCACGGCGGAACGAGAACTGGCTGAAATCATTATATTTGAAGGGAGAGAGAAGTTATGGCGAGGAGAACATAACAAGCAATATTCAGACTCAATACAAAGAATCCATACTAAATGATAGAGTTTTACCCATTTTTATTTCAATCTGATTTCTCGATTTTATTATTCTCAACTCTTATAATTCACTTTACAATCCTCACTGATACCAACCCAGTTTCGTACTAATAATATTCTCGGAATACTGAAAATCGAATTACAAGACCTAATTTGCGAGTGACGAAGGAAATAACATTTTCCAACTATAAATATTTGATGAAGGGCACAAATAAGAATGCTGCCATAAAGCTTTAAATAAAATTATCCTCCCCCTTGAAATCAAATTTCTACTGTTGTTGGAATTGTAAAGCAAGTGATCTACTTTAAAAGGGTATTGTGATGCTATTAGCGTATTTGTCCCCTACATTCCTTTTGCTGAAACACCGAAAACATTCTAGAAGAGATGCCTTTTTTAGCAAAGAACCCTGCAATAATCTTATGGAAATTGGGTTTCGGTCAAATCGTCTGAATTTTGGATATGTTTTAGGTTTCATCATCCCATGCAAAAGTCTCAATGGGCACAAAGCTCGAAAATCAATACTTTGGCTGCTACGGAGCTTGAAAGCTCCAAAGCTCCATCGCAGATTTATTTATTCGTGCAGTCTTTCAATTTCGTAAAACTAACATCATATTTAATTAAATTCAGAGACCTAAAAAACGTAAAGTTATAACAAAAACTGAAGATTTTTGTTTTGTAACTGCTATTTGACAGCCTGTTGATACTGCCAATTGTCGAATTATTGTATCCACATCATGTATGAACTGAGTTACCTAAAAAGCATAGTCATAACAAAAAAATAAGATTTTTCACTTTGTTATTGCACTTTGACAGCTAGCTGACAGCCTGTTGACAGCTGTCAATTGTCGAATTATCGTATTCACATCATACATGAACTGAGTTACCTAAACACCATAAACTCATAACATAAAAACAAGATTTTCATTTTGTTAAGGCACTTTGACAGCTAATTGACAGCTGTCAAGTGTCAATTTGGACAATTTAACATCGGATTTGAATTCATCAACCTCAAAAACATACATTAAAATAGAAAAAATAAGTTATTTAAAAATATATAAAGACTGCACGAATAAATAAATCTGTGGTGGAGCTTTGGAGCTTTCAAGCTCCGTAGCAGCCAAAGTATTGATTTTCGAGCTTTGTGCCCATTGAGACTTTTGCTTGGGATGACGAAACCTAAAATTTTAGTAACTAAAAAAAAATAAATAAAAAGCAGGTTGAATATTTTTTAGTACTTCTCCCTGTATAGAAGGTTATGTTTTCTCAATAATGATTATATATTTCTTAATTTGTTATTCTTGTTTTGCCTTGTCTTATGTTTTAACCTTTTTAACAGATTCTATATCAGATAATATTCAAATTCTTTTGGTTTGTAAAATTAAGATGTTCATTCGTACCCTGACGCCAAAGGATCATTATCGCTACCAAAACCTCAGCAAGAAGAACAATAAAAACGTAAGATTTGTTTGAAAAGATCGCCCGGGCACTACACATAAAAATATAACTTTGCCGGGAGCCGAGTAATGAAGTGGCCTTTAAAAGGTTGATGTTGCTTTGTTGCTCTGCCATATATGTCAAGATTAAGTCAACATGATGAAGAACAAACAATTATATGAAGCCCGCAGAAGAAAATCAAGGAACAATAAACAGCGGTTCGCCAGATTTATGTTTATTACAAATACAATATCTAAGGCGATGTTCTCTCCTTCTTCGGTAAGCGCTATTTATAAGACGGAGAAAATTGCAATAAAATGAAAACCCGGCATTATGTACCGCTGATGTTTGTGCAGGATATTCCGGGGTTCTTTATGGTGCTAATAAACGTTAACTACAAGTAGGAAGTCGAAATAAAATCGCGCTAATAAATAAAACATTTTTTCGGCTCCGTGTAACAAATGTTGCGCAGTTTTAACAACACTCTTTGCTCAGTAAATATACTGATGGTACAGCTTCTATTAAACTCTTGCTTGTGCAATTAAAAACAAAACTGGAAAGGAGTTTTTTTATTTTTCCTGCAATCATCCAGAATTAAACAAGGAATTGTGTTGTCTGAAAACTAATTTATTCACTCTTCCTGGAAAACGAGCCAGTGAAAATTAATCAATTTTTTTATATATCAAACTATTAAATATGACATTTTGAATTTTATCAAAGTAATTAATAAACAAGATAAAGTGAATCACGAAAATCACTTGCAATAAAATTAAAAAAATATGTTCACTAAAAATAGTAAGAAAAAAATTCCACTTATCGAAACTAGTAGTTTTTATAGTTCTTAATTGTTTGAAGTCATTTGAGTCCTTTGAATGCAAGAAAAAAAATCAGGACACTATAAAATGATGATTTTAAGCCATTTTAAGTCGTTTCACGGACTAGACTTCACCACTCAACAAAATCTGAAAAAAACTGAGGTAGTAAAAAACAGTTAAAAATAAAATATATTAAAAATCTGAGCCTGAAGCTTTTTTTTGGTTAAAAGATATGGGATTTTTAAAGTTTGAATAATTGTTTTAGAGGTCATAATGACCTTGAATGAGCTTGAAATTTTTTTTTTTCATAAAACTAATCATATTTTCTGTACTCATGAATTTTTTCAGATTTTTTCGACAGTTAAAAACCAAAAAAAAAAATAAAACGTAAAAAACAGGGTTATTCCATACCTAGCTGAGAGGAACATTTTTTTGGACCTAAAATTCGGTCTACCTTTCATAATTAGCCCTAAGAAACACTTTCATAATGCGAAGAAAATAAAAAAAAAGGGGGGGGGCATTTCACCATACTTATGGGGGATACCCTTTATCTCCTAAGCAAGTATGAATCAGGGTCGAAACGCGATTTGGGTCATCAACTTTAATTTAAATTAAATTAAAAATTGATGGTCAAAAACATCAGACAAACAGACCCAAACACAAACACACACACAGACGTGTGTGTAAGAAGCGTAAATTCGATGGTGCAACCTCCACGTGGTACGCTTTGGGTAATGCTAATGCCGACGGTAGTGAAAAATCAAGATTTTTTTCAAGTTTTGGAAGCCCTTAAAAAATTTTTTTTTCTATTTTCCAAAAAAAGAAAAATTTTTTGTTACTACAGATAGTTTCAAACGTTATGGTGCTAATGAACATAATTTCAAAAAACTGGAAATAACTCAAAAACGGTAAAATATATGTATAGGAAAACGTGAATAAAATATACCTACCTAAAATGTGTTGAATAGAAATATGGAATAAAAAAGATACCATTCCGTTTAAAATAAGGATTCCGACTTCCGGTATAACCGGAAGTGCCGCCGTCTTAAAAATATTTCCATCGAGTCCGCCATTAGCTGAAGTCCAAATTTTCTATAGTCAATCAACTATACAATGTGTGTTAAGCCAACATCGGCCGGTTATGAAAAAGGACAAATACTTGTGAAACGACATGTAAGACGCAACCATCATTACGCATCAAAGGTAGTGGGAAAATAAGACCGCCTCTTCCCCACCTACCTAAATCAGTACGAGTCAATACGTCTGAACCTTAACCCTTCTTCCACACAGCACGGTTAATCGCCCGCCGCCGCGCCGAGCCAAAATGCCTTGCTGTACTAATAAGATTATGCGTAATATTTTGGATACCTAGTGTTTTTAGAAAGTATTGGCCTATTTGGGAACACATGTTAGCAAATGAATATTTTAATTTACGTTCAGAATTTCCGTTATGATGCCATGCTATACGACATTCTGATATACATATGTATTTCTTCGCGTGAATAAACCATTTTAATAACATTTTTAACAGGAATACTGTTTACTTCAACTACACTTCTCGCTCTGTCTAGCGGCAGGTGGTGAGTGGACCGGCCTTATTTTCCGACTACCGTCGATGCGTATGCGGTATCTGTCGTCTAACTTTTTTTGTCCTTTTTCAAAACTATCCGTACTTCAACGCAAATCTTCATTTCTACGTTTTCAGAGCGGAACTGTGGACTCCGAAAGGACGTCGCTCTTGCTTCAGCGATAATTCGGTTGATAAAAATGCGATAGAATAAACCCTGATTTAGGCCAGGTCAAATGAAACGTCCGTATTTTTCGCTTCTCCTCGCTTTCGGTAATAACGCCAGACGATTCTATTAAATTTCCATGTATAGCGCTACAAACGTTCTTACGAAAAGGCCTCGGTTTTCGGTTATATTTGCATAATGCCTGCAGCCAATGTGGATCGTTGTTGTCGATCCAACGTGGCGAGATACGAAAAAAAAAAAACCTCGAGGGACTCTGCCTATTACAAACTCGTTCGACGGTTAGTTTTATCTGGATTCTAGGGGATATTAAATGTTTAGATTGATAAAGTTTATCATTTTATTAGTAATAAATAATTTTACATGCATGATTTTTAATATTGTTACTATTTCACGGGAAGTATGACTCATAAAAATTGATTTGTAGCATTAATTTTTTATCTTTATTTTTTATTTTATATATTTATTTTTTTAAAGTTTAATAAACCTATTAAAGGGTTTAGCGGGATAAATACACAAATTGTATAAATAACACTTTCGTAAAATTTCAACTACCTGCTTAAAATACATTTTAAGTCTGTTTTACTATCATTAATGTGATATTTAGAATTACTGACTCTCCTTAATTTGAGACTGTATATATCAAAAATAGAAACCATGTTGAGAGAATATTTGAGAAGTTCTGGCGGGAAATTCAAATATAAAAAATCCATATTATATCAAACATAATTTGAATCAAAATTGGTGGGACGGGAGAACGAGATTTTTTTTGTATAAAAAGCCTGTTAATACTCTATTACAGAAAAAAATCAAATTTTTATTTTGGGTGCGTCATGGGAAATACATTTTTTGATATATTTTATGACCGAAAATTAAGTGCATACGAAATGTATGTATATGGTGATACCTAATTGCTGTAGAGAAACAAAACTTACCTTGCATCGTTGTCATTCACGGAGGTCAACCTGGAAAACATATTCGTACCTTAGTTTTTTCACATTTTTCGAAAGAGATAGTACAATAAAAAGGCTCTATGATTATCTGAGCTACATACAGTGAGGTCCATAAGTAACGGATAAATTCATTATCTACGTAATTTTCAATTTATGAGTAAAATCCTGAAACACGTCAATTTTTAATTCTAGACTGACATTTTTTTGAGCATAATTTTATACCTCCCCCTCCAACCCCTTTGGAGTGACAGCTACCCCTTTAAAATTTTTAAATGGGACGAGGATGCGTGTGATAGCTCATTTGAAAGGGTTCTTAATTATCTATTCATCAATGTAAGGTTTTTTGAATTTTGTGTATTTTTCATCAAAAAAAATTAAATTTGATAATCTCAAAATTATTATTATTATGAAATGTATATATGTATGTATACAGTCAAGTGCCTATGTACCAAATATCTGTCAAATCTGACGTTTTTAGTAATTTTGTGTCAACATTCAACTTAAATGTATCGGTTTCCCTGATACGCTGCGCAAAATACCCAATAAAAAGAAAGAAGTAAAAAGGATTTCTTTTTACATATCAGAAAAAAATTATACATTTAAATTTCTTATTAATATATAAATATTTGCTACATATGTGATATTTGCTTATCATTCTATTATGTTATTTATCGCTGATCTTCAAGTTGATCATTATTTTAACAATGAGTCTTTCGGACACCCAAAGAATTGAAATTTTGATATTATTAGGATGTGGCGATAAAACAAGAACGCAGAAGCAGGTATGCGAAATATTCAATTATAAGTATCCTAACCGCCGCATTTCCCAGTCTACGGTTAGTAGAATAGAAAACAAATTTCGTGACTGTGGAAATGTCACAGGTATTCCTAAATCTGGTAGGAAACGCATTTTAGACGATGAACAGAAATTGGATATATTGTTAGATATTCAAGATAATCCACATAAACCTAGGCGGCAACAAGACAAGTTGCCGCCGATAATGATGTTAATAAAACGTCCATATTGCGTCTTCTAAAAAACGAAAAATACCGCCCATATAAAATTCATTTGGTTCAAGAACTTAACGACGATGACCCAGATCGCCGATTGGTATTTTGCGAAATCATGGCAAATAGATGCCAAGATAATCCTTTATTTATAAAAAAAATTATTTTTTCTGATGAAGCAACATTCGTCTTGAATGGAACAGTCAACAAACAGAACTGTAGGTACTGGAGTACAGAAAATCCACATTGGATGATGGAGGCTAATACTCAATATTGTTGGAGAAGGTGAACGTTTGGGATAAATTCTCAAATTATCGGACCATATTTCTTTGATGGCACATTAACTGGCGCACGTTATTTGGATTTCTTGCAAAATTTCTTAGTTCCAGAGTTAAGAATTCTTTTCCCAGATGATGACAACCCCAATGAAATTGATACAAATATTTGGTTTCAGCAGGACGGAGCTACACCATATTTTTCATTGGAAGTAAGAGCCTATCTGAATCAAGTTTTTACCAATAGATGGATCGGTAGACCTGGTGAAATTCAGTGGCATGCTCGTTCTCTCGATTTGACCCCGCTTGACTATTTTTTATGAGATTACTTAAAATCGAAAGTGTACTTCAACAGACCAAATTACGTAGATTTAAAAGTATTTTTTTATTTAAATGTTCCCACCCACATTTGATTAAAAAACCCACATTTGATTTAAACTGTTCTTCTATTATGTTCCATGTTCTTTTCTTTACTTAGTAACATAAAAAAATGTAATATTTTTCAATAGAAAAATTAAAAAAAATCTTATGTTGCTGGATGGAGAATTAAAAACCCTTTCAAATGAGCTATCACACGCACCCTCGTTCCATTTAAACATTTTAAAGAGGTAGCTGTCACTCCAAGGGGTTTGTAGGGGGAGGTATAAAATTATGCTCAAAAAAATGTCATTTTAGAATTAAAAATTGACGTGTTTCAGGATATTACTCATAAATTGTAAATTACGTAGATAATGAATTTATCCGTTACTTATGGACCTCACTGTATAAAAGCAAATAGGCACCTAGATACATACGTAGTAGGTCTCTAAAAAGTAGATAGTAGGTAGATAAAAAATAGATAATCTTTTATACTGTTATTATCTTATTGTTTAACTTGTTACTATTACTAATGTATACTGAATAAAGTAATAAATACAGAAACCATTTGATATTCAGTATTTTCTAATAAAATTAGTGAAATTATAGATAAGCAAATCTAACCTCAAACGCAATTCTCTTCCACGCCATTCAGTATCTGCAAATCTCACAATATAAAACTACCACTATTCACTGCTATTACACGTTTAAGACTAGGACTAAAAGTTAACACACTTTAAATGAATATACATATTTGTTGATTTAACAACAACCACATCGTTCACAAACTGCATTATAAACACCACTAATTGTTGTACGCACGTCACACTTCCTCAAGCCGAGTTGTTTTTCACAGCCAACTTCTTGTGCTGGTCCTTACGTATTACATACGCTTCTTGCAGGTTTATTGATTTTTTACGCCTTTCGAAGTCAATGATAACAGTAACTATTTTAATCTATATACATGTATTTAATAATTAATGTAAAGTAATTTAAATAAATAAAAAATAATTGTAATAATGTTTCCTCTTAATCTTCAAATTGTACTGTCTACTTATTGTTAGTATAATACCCTATTTGTACAACACATTTTACTTGGAATAGACAATTTGCTAGTCATTTAACGCAAAAAAGAAAAAGAAAAAACTAATTAATACCTGATGAAAAAAATAACTATATACCTACGTAGACGCACGACATGAAACTTTAATATTTAAAATTTGAAGTCTCCACGAGTGTTTCCATTAACTGGTGATATATAAAAGATACACCCCTGAAAACTCAACTTTAAATTTGTTACGCCTACATGCCATAACGACGTCTGGAGGTGATTAGATTATAAGTTTAATCAAGTAAGGAGAGTAAAATTAAGGTAATACACTTTTCCATTGCTTACAAGTAATTTCCCAGAAAAAAAAGGTTTAATAATTTGAAATTAGGGTGCCTTATTACGCCACAAGGGCCATGAAAAAATGAACGAATATACAAGTACAGCAGAATCGGCAGCTAGTTTCTCTTTAGTTTTAATTAAATTTTAACTTTGATTTTAAATTTTTTTAAACAAATTAACACTTATTGTTAGTACCTACCACGTAGGTCATTTTCAATGGTTGCTTTTTAACAATAAAATTTGTCTTTCCCTTCATGAGCCACAGAATGCACAACTTTTAATTAAAAAGGTTCCAATGCAATTCCGCATTGGTTTTAATCGTACAGTCCAAACAAAGCGATTACAATTTTGTGTATTATTCTCAAAATAAAACTGATCTTAACGTAAACTCAAACGATTTGAACTTAAAATAATTGATCTTCAACCAAGAATAAGTTTAACACGATATTGTGATTTTTAGTGGAAAATTGAGAAACATGAGTTTTAGATTTTTTTATGTTATACTCGCTATATCTCAGACAATTATTGATATATCTTTATGAATTTTTTTCTGCTTATAGAGCAACTAAAGACCTAAAGAACGAGCCCACTCCGATTATTCTTAGGCAATTATTAGTTGATCGGTGAATTTTCAAATGTGTACTACCACGAATTTCGAGTTTTGTCATACAATCGCAAAAGTTAAGTGAGGAAGTTTCGAATTTCTAATAACTAATTATTGATTATTAAAATACAGTATGTAAAGAAGTTTTTGGGAAAGTTTCAGCTTTAACTATTAAAAAGAAAAAAAGATATGCTATTTCAAAATCGAGCGCCGCCAGGCTGCACGGAGCGCGACAGCACTGAGCGATCGGATCGTGCGTCGAGGCAGGAACTATTTAAGCGTTTGGAATACGATTTATTATATGGGTATTTATCTTGAGCAACTTGAAAAAAATTTTGTCGAATGACCAAAATAAGTCAAATTTGACCGAATTTCTTTGTAATTATCTAAAAGAACACTTATCTAAATGTGATACTATGATTCAAAATCCTAATAAGAAAGTTTATTTATCTGGGGGGTTTGGAACCACGAGAGTGTGCGTTTTCAATAAATTATCAAGAGTGCAAAGTTGACATGGATTTTAGTTATAATCATATACATGCTGATACACGCTTAATCTTTCATGTGCAAGGTATTCAACGTAGAATGGACAAAAATCAGCTAATTATTGTAGAATCTTCTGATACAGACGTTTTTTTATTGTTACTATTTCATTTTTCAAATTTTGAAAATTGTCAGCTGTGGTTTTTTTACGGGAAAAATTTATGTACGCACTGATTTGATAAGGTATATACCTATTCACAGTTTAGCACAAAAATTAGGAAATAATATATGCTCATCGTTAGCTGTGCACGCTCTGACTGGCTGTGATACTAATTCATCGTTATTTTACATTGGCAAAACAAAAGCGAATGCAGCATTACGAATTATGTCAGACGATGAATTGAGTAACTTATCTTCAATAACTCATTCGTTTTTTTAGTGTTCCCCAAATTTTATCGAAAAAATATCGAACCCACCGTATTTTTAGATTTAGGAGTAGTGTTTATATATAGGAAAATAGTGTGTAGAATACGACTAACAATGCTGGAAGAATTATAAGACAGTATTAGGAAGAAAGTTGCTAGAATTGAACCACAAATGTTGTATATTGCTGTGTATGATTTGGAGGAAAGATTGATGATGATGATGATGATGAGTTACGGTAACTAGTGTTGGACCAAGTAGTATAATAAGCTGAAGTATATGGCTTAGTTTAAGTCTAGAGAATATTCCCACAACGTCGCATAATTATTTCGAATACTTACAAAATGTGCACCATTGACATGTAATTTGACTGTAGATATTGAGCAATCGTTTTCATTATACATATATAGTTGATCCCGTTAGAAAAGGACAAAATGACAAAGTTGTGAATATTAAATTAAGCTCGCAGACAAATTTATTACATCATGTATAATATACTGGCACGTATGTGTATTACGCTGATTGCTATGTACACTACCACTGGTTACATTAACACAGATTAATTTGAATATAATTATTATTTATTAGCTAAATTTTAGTCCTACTCTACGGTATTTAAATTAATCTGAAAATCAGATTGATGTCATCAGATAATATCTCTTTAGTGATGGCAACGACGATATGTACTGACACACTTGCTCAATTGCTTAAATTTTGTTGGTTTGCAGAGTTAGGTCCTGACTTACCGGATACTTATCGCACCCTATTATACAGGGTGAGTCAGAAGGAATGGGCCAACACTAAACCGGAGATACATGACACAAAAATATTATGATTGAGCTCAACATACCTTATACCAATATCGCTGGTTTAATAAAACTTACACTTTAAAAACGCTGTATCTCTTAAACCAGATACATTGGTATAAGTCATGTTGAACTCAATCATAATATTTAGGTGGCTAGTATCTCCAGTTCAGTGTTGGCCATTTCTTTCCGACTCACCCTGTATATTTTGCAGCGCTTCGCGCCTACAAAAACAGTGGCACCTCTCTATTCGCCCTCTCCCGAAAAATTGTCCGCGCCGATCCAGTCAAACAACACAGTCTCCGGCAACGCCTCGCTTTTATTAAGTATTAGAATAGATTTGAATTTTTAATGCGGCAAAAACCGAAACGTTGCCGGCTGCCTCACCGCCGCGCGGCTAATGCTAATTTAATGATGGAAATTCTCTGTTCTTTTGTTTCTCTTTTCGGTAAGCCATCAAACGTGGCTCTCGACGTAACGTAACGAATAAATAATCCCGCTTTTTCCCTTTGGAAACGTATTCCGGATCCCCCTCAGGAGTACCGTGTTTTTATTGAGGTATTGGTTGATTCCTTCAAAGAGGGTATTAAATATTTTTATAATGATCCCCTCGAAATGCTTTTATATTTATGTTGAGGGCCTCGCGTGGAAAAAGACGAGGTGCTCGAGACGTTCCAACGAGGATTTTCGATCTCAAAAAGCGCCTACTTTGTTCTTCGGCGTCGAATCAATAGTCTGAACGGCAAAAGTTAATTGCCGATGTATACGTATATTTGAAAATGCGATTTGTACTTTGTTTCACCCCAGAAGCACCCCAATATATATATTTTTTTTTTATAAAAGAAGAAGAAAAGAAAAAATGAAAAAAGAATAAGAAGAAAAAGACACTTTTCAGTTATTTCAATACAATGAACAGAATACACCCTGTTGGGGAAAGAGTTGATTTTCCTTCTGATAGTTGACTGTATTTTTTGCGGCTGTTCCTTCACTGGATTTTTACACGTTTTCGGAAGAAAACGACGCGTTCTAACACTTTAAACTTTATTTACAATATGTACACGAACTATTATAAACAAAGATATTCCATGCTGAACGAACCGTTTCCGATGAGAGTACACTTCGGTCGTGCTGCCTAAAACTTTGAGTTTACTTTAATGAGAAAGAGTACTTTTTAGTGTAAAACAAATCGCATCAAAGCACTCTACCCGAACCATGTGTCTTATTCCTAGAGTTGGTGCGAGGCGGACCTGGTGTAACAGGACCGTAGTCAGTTTACGAATGAACATGTTAATATGTTCACAGAAACTATGTTGCATCATAGTACATTATTAAAAATTATTACGTATTACCAAGCGCGAATGTCACAGGGCCGACACTGTACATATCCTGCCCTTGACTCGTTGGCCTTCACAGCTCACAGCTGACTTGCATTACGAAAACTGCTCTAGCAATTTTAGTAATTTTTGGCAGGCTGTAACAGACACTCGCCGGTATTGCATCGCGTTGATACGTTTCGTTTTTACGTATTCGACGTGTGTTTAAATAACTTTATAAATATTAATAATCATTAGTTGAGGGGAGAAGTGAATAAATTGAGGTACCATGCCAAAGGTGAAAAGAAATAGACGGGAGGTATTTCAAACGTGGTTTGACAGTAATCCCGAGGGTTTTAGGGACATACGTATTCAAGGAAATGACCTTTTTTGTACTGTGTGTGAACGCATTATAAATTTTTCAGATAAAACTAAAGTAACAAGACATCTGAAAAGCCATGCCTCGTCCAGCGCCAACGACTCCGTATTTTTCTATGAACTTACAGAAGCTTTTGTTTCAAGCAATATTCCATTAAACAAACTAGAGAACCCCAAGTTACGTACGTTTTCAGAAAAATATATGGACCGAAAAATTCCTCATGAAAGTACGTTAAGACTTGCATATGTCGATCGGGTTTACAACAATGTAGTTATAAATTTTAAAAAAGTTAATTGCGGACAATTTCGTGTATTTTATTATAGACGAAGCTACCGATGCTTGCGGGCGTTCAGTAACTAATTTTTTAATTGGTGCGTTAAAAAGTGACACTGCTAGTGACAGCCACCTACTAGCTTCTAAGGTTCTGGATAAGACTAATCAGGAAACGGGGAATCTTGTCTCAACACTGACGTTTGTCGGGTAAGGGTTGCCATTGTTACGTGTTATCTTAATTTATATAGGTGTTTTATCCTTGACTTAACCGTACTATTTGGTAATAATAGTACTATGTTGCTACATAATTTATGTAAACATATTAACATTTTCATTCGTAAACTGAGTACGGTCCTGTTACACTCCGCGCTCGCACCAACTCTACTTATTACTTGAGATGTGTCGCACTGCCCTTTTAGGGGCATTAGTTTCGCCTACGCGAAACAAAGCAGGTACCTATTTAGGAGAGGGAAGGGCGATTGCATAACACATGTTATGCCTATGGCCCTTACGTTATGCGCTTAAAGCTTAAAAATATGTTGTAAGCTTGTGTCCGAAAATATTTGGTTGTATACCTAAGGAGTGATCTCAACACACTCAAAGAGTGTGATATTTCTTTTATTTTCATCTGTCAATTTTTCTATTACCTCACCGTGAAACTATTACTCTCTATTAACACATATAGTGCACCAACAATAGCTTTTCCCTTGTCCACAGTAGACAAAACCTGAAATTGTGCTCATTTCTCTTGTAGCTGCAGCCGTGAACGCTGCATTTCTGCAGTAGCTGCACTTCTGTTTATACCGGAAGTAGGCATCAACTTACTTATTTCAAATGGAATAGTACCTTTTTTATTCCAGATTTCGATTCTACACGTTATATTTTCGTGAGATTTCTCTATATCTATGTTTTACCGATTTTGAATTACATATTTCCTTTTTTTCAAATTTTGTTCATTAAGGCCATAAAATTTGAAACTATCCGTAGTGGTCATTTTAGAAAATTAAGTATCGGTATTTAGCACTGTCGTTAGTATAACCCCAAAGCTATGCAGCAATGCTTTTATTATTTACCAATTATGTATAGGGTGTTTAAAATAGAACTACCATTTAGCCTAATTTCAAACCATCCAAACTCTTTTTTAACTTGTAGAATTAACTTCTGAATCAATCTATATTAGCAGTCCCTATATTTAATAGGTATTTAGTTATTTAGCGTTTTTGCTTGTAAATTCTTCATTATTCATGCAATTTGCTTGTTTCGTGATTTATGAAACAACATATGTATATTGAAACACAAGTAAAAATATGCTGTGACCAGTCATCGGCAGAACACAGTAGCTTACGTAAAAGACGTCCTGTGTCTATTACTATGCGATCTCGAGACTCGTCTCTTTTTTGCTCGGTATATATAGAAACATCCAAAAAAAACGTCATCAACTCTGGCTATGAACGAGAGAGATGGAAATAGCGGTCATGTCTATGCTTTTCGGTTATGTCAAACTTTTGACAAGTGACTGTCACAATTTGTAAAATAAACAATGGCTGTCATATGATGTGACATGACATGTGATTATCTACCCATATAACGATGAAACGAAAATATAAATTAAAGTTTTAATTAAGCCAAAACATTGTTTGTTTGTTTGTTTATTGTTTATTTTCAATTAAAAATGTACACAGAAAGAAATTAAATACAAAGATAAAATAAACAATTACAGAGCTCACCTAAGAAAAAACTTGAGTGTGAGTTAAAAATAGTTAATAAAATGTGTAACATAGCAATACTAGTTAATTCCTTAAATAAAATAAAATAAAGAACATCTACTAAAATTAATTTAATACAATTTATATGGAGAGAACTAACACAAAACGTATACGTAAATAAATAATTATATAAGATATAATTATATAAGACAGTGGTTCTACAGGTAAGTAGTTTTGATTAATTTAATAAGTTGTAGATACTTGTTCTCCCTACTTGATATAAGTGCTGTTTTATTTCATATTTGAATTTTTTTGGATTTTTTATTGATCTGATTGACTCTGGAAGAGAGTTATATATTTTAGGGGCTAAGTATTCGTAACTTTGCTGCCCTTTTTGCTGTATTCATTTTCGGGACTACTATAACCGTTTCTTTTGAACGAGTGCCATATTGATGCTGAAGTTGTAGTCGGGTGTGCTTTTCCGCGTATATCTTTACTGCCACTTTGTAATAGAACAGTTGTTTGATATCTAGTATATTTAATTCTTTGTACAGCTCATTTGATGGGTATTCGTTGCTTTTATTTATTATTATTTTCAAAATTCTCCTTTGTAATACCGCAATGTCATTTAAACATGTTTCATTGGCGGCTCCCCATGCAATAATACCATAGGTAAGGTGACTTTCCACGAAGGCATGATAATTTATTTTAAGTTGTTTCGGTTGTAGAAAAGTCTTTATGTGTTTGATTTTAGATAAAGCATATCTTTATTTTTTTTTATGTATTCAATATGCGAGTCCCATCTTATATGTTTATCAACAACTACTCCTAGGTAAGTAACCGTTTCTTTTTGTTGTATAACAAATTCTTCGCTATTGGTTTTAATTTTCAGGTCTGTAAAGTCTGGTAAGCTATTTGAGTACGAAGAGAAACACAGGCACACTGTTTTGTTTCTGTTGATGGTAAGTAAATTATGTGAGTACCAGTTAAGGATTTTCTCCATGTCTTTTTCTACTTTTTGTTTTAGATTTATCCAGGACTTATCTTGATAATATATAGCGGTATCATCTGCAAATGCTATAACCTTTCCATGTGTGTTTACTTGGAACAAATCGTTTATATAAATATTAAATAGGAGTGGTCCCAAAACCGTCCCTTGTGGTACTCCACATGTGACTTCTTTAAAATTACTAGTACAGCCGTTAATACGGACACATTGCTGTCTCCCGTCGAGGTAAGTTTTGAACAGTTTCTCACATACCCCTCTAATCCCTAGCCTATTTAATTTGTCTATGAGGAGTGAGTGCGACACTGTATCAAATGCTTTTTGTATGTCAACAAAAATGCATAGACTCTTACATCTCTTATCTAGGTTTTTATAGATGTTTTGTGTTAGTAGGCTGATTGCTTATAACTGATTTCAGGTTTTATTTGCTGCGCATCCTACGATCAGGAGCAAAGCTTCTTTTTGGTGTACTGTAATTGTTATGAACATCTCCTTCAACAAATAAATCATAAAGTTTTCATGTCTTTCGAACCCATCCTGTCCAATTTTTTTTATTCCAAGTTTTTGTAAATACTTTCGAGATGTTAGAACTCAGGTCGAGGGAAAATAAACGATCCATGGAATCCGTTATCAGTCGACGACAATTGTGGTGCACGAAACTAAATTAGAAACTTTCCTTTTAGAAAGTTTTGAGCGGACGGCCGCCACACAAGGCATCGCTTATTTTGTTAAAAACTAAATCCGGAGTCAAGCGTCTAGACGTTTAGATGCATAACTATGAGGCATGAGGGACGACGCGTTCTTTGTGTGCACCGGAAAACATGTCGCTTAGAAGCACCACCATAATTCATCTTTCCCTTTTTTAATGCCTGTTCGTCTTCAGATCCGCGCGGTTTCGTGATTAATGTTGTTAGTTTGTAAACAAAGTTAAAAGCTGAATTATTGCACACAATTACATCGGTGCTAAAAATGCACAGCCAGCAACTAGCTGGGGAGGGGGTGGCTGGCACAAATTGTAATTATTAAAGCTCATATTTGTATTGATTCGTGGACAAACAAAATTAAAACAGAGATCAAAGTATGCCGTTAGCTCTATGATATTCATGATGATTATGATTATGATTTTCATGTAAAAAAAGTGCTTGCTTTGAATCAGTTTTGGCTAAACATAAATAAATTCTTGTCAGTCCTGCTTTTCAATTTCTACAGCAAACCTTATTTACTCAAATTCAACAAATCCAATATTATCGTTAATTAAGTAATTTTTAATGTTACCCGATTGTTGGTATGAGGGAAGCAAGATTTTCTCTTATTTCCAACCGTGTGGACCGTAATGTGGCAACAGTTTTAAGATGTTGGGCCAGGTGGTCTGAAAAATATGTTCATGGAGTTTGTGGCGACCATCGGCACGTCAGGGAATTTCCCAAGGTAATAAACCAATCAAGCCATTATCCTGGTCATTTCCCATCCTCTAAGGATCGACCATATCGGACCTACCCGTGGAGAACAAACAGGACAATAAGGCGATTTAGGTTTAGTTGCCATATGAAAACACAGCTCAAGTCCAAGAGGGATAGTCTTTTATAGTCAGAGCTGATCACGAGTTCCACGCAAAGTGCCCAGTCTAACTCTCCGCGTGCCAAGAGTTTGTGTGCCGTAATAAGTTAGTTAAATAAATACCGCGTTTGCAAACTGTGGATTATTTCTGTCTGTCACATACGGACCTGAAGCCCCACAGATTTCTCAAGGATCAGGACGTTTTACGAACACAGATCGTAAAGAAGTTCATCTGAGAAGTGAGAAACAGATTTTCCACAAGACGAACAGTGGCAATCCTTTTTGTGGGATCATGATGGACGCAGAACGGTGAAACGTTTCCTTGGAGAACCAACGAAATTACAAATATCTGTTGAACGCCATACTGCCTGTGGTGTGATGGTTTGGAGTGCAATATGTTTTGGTTTACCTTTAGTTTTCCTTCGAGACAATTTGAATGCAACGAGTTACATAGCCAATGTTTTAGAACCTGTTTCACTGCCTTCCACAGCAGGAAACTTTCACGGCAAGAATTACGACACAGTTTTTGGAACAAGCTCATGTACCTACATGTGCTTCCATGACCTGTACGTTCTCCCGATCTCTCACCGATCGAACATGTCTGGGATATGATCGGTACCAGATTATGTCATTTACCCCATCCCAATCCAGTCGCAACGATCTTCGACTTCGCATGCAAGATGCTTGGAATGACATGCCTCAAGGAGACATTGATCATTTGATTCAGAGCCATTCACCGAGCAAATATAAATCATGGTGGTACAACCCATTAGTGAATATTGTTTTACTGTTGTTTATTTTTTATTAAAAACTTAACCATTTCTTTGTTATATTGAAGTACATCTTATATGAATATATCAAATAATTTGTTTTACTAATACAGGGCGTTGCGGTTTTTATTCAAATCAGTAGGTATATGTGAAAAATTATGTTTCAGAATGTGTTTCAAGGAACCTCAAGCTACAAAGCAGATCATGTTACAAAACGATAAGAGATTCCCCGACGTATAGTCTTTCAGTCAACAAATAGATAAAAGCACATGAAAAACATGCTTTTAAAAAAAGTATTCTTAATTCTGATTTATGGATTTTTGTAGCAAATATTTATATAAATAAAATAGTTGCACAATATTATGTATACACTTGAAACCTTCAAAACTCACGTATTAGACACAGTTAAAAATATTAACGTTAAATCACATTTAGAAGATTAACTCCGTTGCCGTTATTTACGGGATGCCAAAAAATTCGATTGTGTTTTCCGTTCGGGTAGGCTCAACAAACAAACGGATTGTTTGGAATGTCAAAGGTGGCACATAAAACCACTTGTCACGGGACACTTACACGGGACGATACATTTCACCTCTACCAGATCGATACATACCTGAAAACTAAAGAACAATTATCTTTATCGTTGTAAATACCATGGCGTCTGCAGTATACTATTACCTAAAGATTGCCGTATTTTTTTATACCTAATCAATGTGTTAGTGCATCATTTAACATGAATCAGCCATATAAAGGTATCTCGAAAACGATGTATTTTTCAAAGTCTTATTTGAAGGTCAACTATATATTTTGAATTGGAAACTAACATTTCTATGTTTGGGAATCCTAATATACGCCATTCACGAGACATTAATCGATTTATCACTGACAAATATCAAATCCAATTGGCAAAATTTTAGCCGATTTATCACAAATGGTGATATTTGATATTTGGTGATATTTAGAATCCTGAAAGTACTGGTCGAGGATGTTCCAAAATAGAATGAATTTAAGTTCCTTCAAATTAAGTTATTAAGTTATTCCAAATCAATAACTTTGTATGAAAGATTAAAATCAAGTGGTGACCTGAAATCGGGAAAAACACTAGTACAAAAGTTGTTTGGTTTTGAGAGAGAAACTTGTCCATGATATTTAACTTCTGACGATGACCACGATCATCAACGTCATTTAAAGGTTACTTTGTAATTGCCAAATATCCATTTTTGACTTTGGATTCAGATGTATCGTGAAATTTTACGTGTATATAGATACATGTTTCCATGTCATGAAAAGGGTGATACAGGATCAGACAGAAGTTAAACTAATAATCGATGTTCTCGAATTATTTTAGTTACCTGAATTCAGGAAAATAATTTGTTTGTTGTTTGATTTTAAGAAACTTAATTATAACTTCTGATTCTAAATTCTGTTGTTTCGGAATTCGGGATAAAAAATAAGTACCTATTCCAATTTAAAATTTTCAAGACCTTCAAATGACCTTGACGGTTACAGCCAAAATCAAGTCAAAGGTCATGGCTAGGTTTGTCTCTCAGAACCCAACAACTTTTTTGCTGATCATTTCCCAGTTTCAGATCAACACTTCACTCTGCTATACAGGGTGTTTGATCGAAATCATTCGTTAAAAGTATTAGGACCTGTAGACATGGCTGATTTTTCAAAATTTTGACTCAAGCTAATAGGCCTATGGCAGACTTGATGAAAATATTTACAAGATGGCTGCACTTCCGGTTATACCAAAAGTCGGCATGAACTTCCTTATTTTAAATGGAATGGTACCTCTTTTATTGCACATTTCGATTATACACGTTATTTTAAGTAGATTTTTATGACATTTCCCTATACCCATTTTTTACCGTTTTTGAGTTATTTCCGTTTTTTTTAAATTTCGTTACTTTGTAATACATTGTAAACAATTGAAACTACCTGTAGCAGTCATTTAAAAAAAAGTATCTATAAGTATATAATGGTTTTATTATTTCTCAATTATGTACAGGGTGTTTAAAATAGAACTACAATTTAGCCCAATTTTAAACCATCCAAACTCAAATTTTGTATATACAATGACCCATATTAAAATAAAATTATGTGCGTGTGCGGAATATTTGAGATATGGCTTCGAAAGCGAAATTACTGTTTTTTTTTAAATTGCCTAATAGTCAATCCAGTTTTCGACACCCAATAGCCAATCATAAAATGCCACCAGACTGCCCACATTTTACATAACCGTCAACTCCCTCCAAAATAAGAGGGTTGTTCCATTTCAAAGGGTGCACAACTCACTTTCCTCTTCAGTATCAGTTGATTCCTTATTGCAGAGCTTAGGAATTACAGTTGATCTGTCAACATTGTGCCATTCTACTCAATGAACTTGTGTATAAAGAATAAATCGTTGATTCGGAAACTGTTACAACTCAAAAATTGTCTTTCTACAGCAAAAAAAATTATTAACCTAAATTTTTTTAGTAGATAATTGCTCATTACTTAGTTATACATCTGGGATTAGATTACACTTTTTAGGCTTAATCAATGTTTAGTTTTGGCATTTTAATAAAATAGATTATGCAAAAAGGGTCAAACTGCACAAGAACGAAAAAAAGGAGATGTAAGCTAATAACCTAATTTTGAAGTAAAATTAGGTTTCCGACATACAATATATCTAACTTCGTCTTTAGGATAGCAAAAGATGGAAAATAATGTCATCAAATGGAAAATAATGATCATAAAAATACCATAAAGACAAACATTTGAAATATTGAACCTTAACCCGTTAACGCCCAAACGAACACAATGTTTCGTCCTTTTTGGAGCGTCAATCTCGAAGGGAAATTAATGAATTCACTCAATAAAAACCACTTATCCTAATGTTTTCGGGTGTGATCTTTCGATTTCAGAATTGTGATTAAATGCTCTAGAAAAAAAATGTGGCTGACTTTATGGAGAAAAGTGCTGAAAATTTGGGGATTATTTTTTTTATATATTTTTTTTTAGTCCAAAAAGTACTCTAACCTACTCTGGATTGTGGAGGGAGGTTGAGGCAATAGTTGGAGTTGACGATATAATTTTTTTTTGCCGACCTCAACTGACTCTAATCTTTTCAAAATGGCGGATATGGCATAAAATCTCATAAAATATGAATTTTTCTCTGTATTAACGAGAAAATAATGTTATTGTGAGTTTTCTTGATCCAAAGTCATTTTCCTCAATCAAAACAATATTACAGAATATATTTGACAAAAAATTTTAAATTTTCAATGATGGTGGATTCAAAATGGCGGCTGGATTTCTCAAGAAATGGCGCGTTTTTCAAAAGTAAATAGGAGTTTGTAATTATACTTTTCGTATGTCATTTCATGTTTTAGTAACATTTTGAGTTATTCCTGGTAAGAAGAGTCTGAAATCCAAGATGGCGGATTCAATATGACGGACATCATTCTTGAAAATTCAAAATTTGAATCAAATTTTCTGATGGAATATGTCCTCTCCATCTTTTTCATAAAAATGCGTTCTATCTGAGTAAAAATTATTTGTCATTCTAACCTCAAAACGAGGTTTTTTCCGGTGTTGAGGTTCTCATGATGAAATCATGAGAATTACATATTATGCACTTAGGATGCTCGGATGCAAACTACTCGCCGGAAGTACATAGCCTACTTGTTTCTCGTGGTGCATATACGATTTTTTCTCACACCCACCAGAAAGTACGTTCTACGTACTATTCTTTGAATAAATATGCGAAGAAGTTCCGGAAAAAAATCGTCAATTCGTCCGAATTCAAAATATATATTTTCTATTTATACGCGAAGTTCCGAAAAAAAAAATCTTCAATGCGCCTACATCCCTAACTGCATAATATATAATTCTCATGATTTCATCATAAAAACCTCAACACCGGAAAAAATCTCGTTTTGAGGTTAGAATGACAAATAATTTTTTACTCAGATAGAACGCATTTTAATGAAAAAGATTGAGAGGACATTTTCCATCAGAATTCTACGTAAAATATGATTGTAATTTGTCCGTTTTCAAATTTTGAATTTTCAAGAATGATGTCCGCCATATTGAATCCGCCATCTTGGATTTCAGAATTTTTCACCAGGAATAACTCAAAATGTTACTTATAATACATGAAATGACATAGGAAAAGTATAATTACAAACTCCTATTTACTTTTTATAATGAAAAACGCGCCATTTATGGAGAAATCCGGCCGCCATTTTGAATCCGCCACCATTGAAAATTGAAAATTTAGTCAAGTACATTCTGTAGTATTGTTTTGATTGAGGAAAATGACTGTGGATCAAGAAAAACTCACAATAACATTATTTTCTCGTTAATACTAGAGAAAAATTCATATTTCATGAGATTTTATGGAATGTCCGCCATTTTGAAAAGATTAGAGTCAGTTGAGGTCGGCAAAAAAAATCCTATCATCAACTCCAACTATTGCCTCCACCTCCCTCCACAAACCGCAGTAGGTTAGAGTACTTTTTGGACTAAAAAAAAATATATATAAAAAAAGAATCCCCAAATTTTCTGTACTTTTCTCCATAAAGTCAGACATATTTTTTTTCTAGAGAATTTAATCACAATTATGATCCCGGAAATCGAAAGATCACATCCGAAAACATTAGGATAAGTGGTTTTTATTGAGTGAATTCATTAATTTCCCTTCGAGATTGACGCTCCAAAAAGGACGAAAAATCGTGTCCGTTTGGGCGTTAATGGGTTAATCGTAACGAAATCAAAATGTAACTTTTTAAACACAAACTCTCACTGCTTAGCTCGTGACAAAATAAAATGTAACGGTATTCTTGGGAATATTCTGCGAATACTGCACATATTACTCCGTACCTTACCACCATATTTTGGTGGTCAAAAGTTGAGATCTACACGAGACTTTTTTTTTAGAAACTAGACATCTTTAGTGGTAATACATATGAAAAAAAAAACTGAAAAATTGATTTTTTTGAGATGTAACCCTTTTCTTCCGCTTGAACGAAATCTAATGTACTGAAGCATGCCCCCCACCCCCCCACCCCCACCCCCCGAACTGCATTTAGCAGCGTCTTAACGTGGTGCTAATTTTAATTAAATCGCGAGCCCTCAGCAGCGGCTCTATTACGAAATAATCTACAAAACATCGAGGCAACGCTCGACAGACCTCCCTCATTTCTCATTTGCCGCGAGAGCGGAGATGCCGTCGCGATCCTCCCGGGGGCGATGATCACGATAACGATAAGGGTGAGACGGTGTCACCGATAGAAGGGGGGCGGCCGGGGATGATGCGCCGTTTGATGTTAATGCCGTGAGCTGTCCCGATTTTAACTGATTACGTACAAGCTCCCTTATTTGCGAAGATTACAAATTCGATATATTAGCATCCAGTCTGCCGACACGAGAACTGCCTAAGTGAATTAGTCGCCGCCTGCCTGTGGAACGGGTTTTTGCTACGCGGAAGAGTGGAAGAGTTGCTGTGATTTTATGAAAAATATTATTAACGTGTGTCCTAAAAGTTCTGGCACAAAATATTTATAGCAGTTTTTTTTAATGAACAGATTTATTGAAACATCAATTACACAGGTCAACATTTGATATAAGCGAATACACGGCATGCCATATATGGTACTAGGGGTTTTTTGGGTTGCTGATCACGATGAGAGGGTCGGTTGACCTCCATCACGTCAGGGTCAAGGGCATTTGAAGGTCAAATCAAGAGATTTCTACCAAAAAATCTGAAAAAATGCATGCTTATGTTTTCGAGGGCTCTGAGTCCGAATCCGTAGTTTGTTTGACCTTGCGCCATTTTACAGAGGACATTTAAAGGTCATTTGAAGGTCAAATGGGGAAGAAACCGGTGAAAAAAACTGAAAAAATTCGTGCATATGTTTTCTAGGCCTCTGCAGTAGTAGTCGTTTCAGTAGTAGTAGTAGTAGTAGTAGTAGTAGTAGTAGTAGTAGTAGTAGTAGTAGTAGTAGTAGTAGTAGTAGTAGTAGTAGTTTCAGTAGTAGTAGTAGTAGTAGTAGTTTCAGAAGTAGTAGTAGTAGTTTCAATAGTAGTAGTGTAGTAGTGGTAGTAGTAGCAGTAGTAGTTTCAGTAGTAGTAGTAGTAGTAGTAGTAGTTTATTGACTGTTGTTATGCGTTGTTGGTACCCTGGGTGCAACTACAAGTATTGGTCGAGGTTGATTGGCTTTTCGGTGAGGATTGACGCCCTCTTCAAAATCCATACGTATAGACATTTAAGCACTTTCGATTTTTGGGTCACAACAATGCTTTCTTTCTGAGAAAGCAATATATGTAACAAAGACATTTACGGCAAAATATAAACGAATGCATGATTTAGATGGAGAGGCCTAGAAAACATTGCACGAATTTTTTCAGTTTTTTTCACCGGTTTCTTCCCCATTTGACCTTCAAATGACCTTGCACCTGACGCGTTGGAGGTCAGTTGACCTCAGATTTTGATACCTTGACCTAAACAACCTATACCATTAGCGTTTTTATTTTCAAATTTTAGTCTTACTGATGTAAATTTAGGAACATATTCATTAATTGATATCTAGTGATTTAATAAATGAACATCTAAATGTTTCTATTATTGATTAAAGAAAAGTTTATATTATTAACTAAAGAAGTCAGCGATCCAATCGAAACTGAGATCGAAGAAGAGGAACTTGTAACTATTATTACAAGTAGTTCAGAATCACGTAAATAATAACTGAAAGAGCTTGAAAACTAATTTTAAGTTTAAACTAGCAATTTAAACATCGTTAAGACCATTAAGGATTATTTCAAATGAGATAGATTTTTCCTGGATTGTAATGTAGGAGCGTAGGTATATTATTATTATTTCGCCGACTTTATAGTCACACTTCTCAGCGTAAACGATGAGAAACATTCACCCATTCATGCTGTAGACAGTGAGGTCTTGTTGTGGCATCCCTGCCTGCAGCAGGAATTAGGCTCAGGCGAGGGGAGGAAATTAATCCTGTCCCAAAACCTTTCTTACAATGTAGCAAGTTTGTAACAATATTACCTTCTGGCCATTTCTAACAATATTCTAACACAGTCCTAATGCCGCGATGTTCCTGGTGAATCTGGTCATCATCACTCCCTCTGCCGATATTACTAGGGCGTACGTCTTCACCTTCTAAAGTTTCCATAGGCGCTTCAGCTCAATTGACAGATTTTCGTATTTCGCGATCTTCTCCCGTTCAGTCTTCTGAATGTTGTGGGTAAGTGGCATTGCGATGTCTATGATGATCCCTCTTCGTTGTTCCGCGTTGATCAGCACAATATCTGGTCGGTTGAAGTCCACTGTTCGGTCGGTGATGATTAGCCTATCCCAGTACATCACTGCTGCTTCCGATTCCAGCACAGCTTCCGGGGCATAGTTGTAGTATGGCGGAGCCGTCGCTAACAGGCGATACTTGCGTGCCAATTGGTTGTGGGTTGTGCCTGCAGAGATATGCTGACTCTGCTAGCGCGGGACACCCTCCTATTATGTGTTCTATAGTTTCGCCTGCAGATCTACGTTCCTACATAGGTATTCGACGTTGTCTCTTAGGAGTCTTAGGATATGCTTCTGGTAATTTCTTGTTTTTATAACCCTGTCCTGAATGGCAGTCAAGAAGCCTTCGGTTTCGGGGTACAGATAACCGTCGGTAAGCCATTTTAACGAATTTTCTTTGTCGATGTGGTCTGGCTGTAGCATTTTTGGAAAACTGCCCTGCAAAGCATGTTCCATCTACTGCGTCCGGAGCTCCTCTTCTGTTGGTACGTCGACCGGAATAAGTTCACATCTCGTGCTCAAAGGCGTGTATCCAACGTCCTCTCTTGCTACTGCTGTTATTAGCGAGTCCATGTTGGTTAGTATTTTTCTTCTTCAGGAAGCTTATTATTAATATAATAATAAACTATTATATTATATAATATAATATTATATAATTAGCTGTATTGTTTTTTTTTATTTTCCCAACTCTAATTAACGGACGCCTCTATGTACTGGACATTTTTAGGATTGCCCGCTATTAGGAGGTTATACCGACTGTACATGCAAATCAGTAAACGTTTTTTTTTTTTGGGCATGAGCAGGTTATGGTTAAAATAGTATTAGCAGCATCAGCAAAAGTCAGTTCAATTTTTGCTTAAAAAATTTGTGGTGCTGTGTCAAAAAAAATATGTTCCCAAAATCCGTCAACGTGTTGTCAATAGTTTCCAACAATGTGTTGGCCGGATACTTTAGATAACACATTACAAAATATGTAAGTAGTGATTAGCAATAGAAATGAAGATTATCAATCTTTGGGGAGTGGTTTTATGGCCCCTTGTATGTTTATTATTGAACGATTGTAGTAAATACGAAAGATACATAAGCAGGTAAACGACACAAACGTGTCAGAAACGTGTGTACGTGAGCAATAAATCGACAACATCCTAGCTTTGAGGATGTAAATAGTTTACTGCATGCGACAAATCCTTTAATAGATGCAATTTAGATAGTATTACAAAACAATGCGGAATTTGAGAATTTACAATGTCATCTAATGATTTTCAATTTTTCTCTAAAGTATGCCATATATTTTTATAATCAAATGACTTTTTTTTCAAAATATCATAAAAATAGGTGTATAAAATCCTGCAAAATAATGTAATAAAACTAATTATTTATTGGATAATCAGCCGTTTTTTTTTATCTGAATCATATGGACCTGCGTGTATCGCCACCCTGTAGTCTAAAACTGTTCAATTAAACAAATTAAGCAATTGATAACGAAGCTAATAGATAATAAACACGTGCACTGATTATGTAATTAGTTAGTTTATTTTTAAGGACAACTACCTACATAAACTGATTCTTTTTCCAGATTTGACCAAAATCGAAATTTTTGGACTACTTGCCCTAAAATTGTTCTAAAAAAGGATGTATCAAAGAATTTCTGCTGCCAATTCTGTTTTTAACATCAGTAAACCTAAGAGAGATGGAAATAGCGGTTATGTCGATGTTCGAAGCGAAACTTTGTTATTGTCAAACTTTTGACAAGTAGTGGCTGTCACATTGTTGTAAAATAAATGATGCCTGTCACATAACGCGACAGCTTTGACAACTAAATAATATTATAAACTTAAGATTAAGGATAGAAATTCGATGACGTTTTTTTTAATGGTTCCTGTCATTCATGCAGCTATTCTTCGCAAGACGATGCAATTATGTGATAGGACATTCACTTTTTTCAATTTTAACTTTTTCGACTAAAGAAACACATAAGAAAACAATGTATCTCAAAACTAATTTGTATAAGTGACCAACTTTAAAACATTTGAATAAGAGTAATTTTTGTGCACCTCTAAATTTTTTTAATCGATAAAAACACGACTTAGTAGGTAGACTCTACTTACTTTGTCGTAACACGATACGAAAATATCATCTGATATAGGGGGCTTAGGGCGAAAAAAACAATTTCATCATTTTTCTCTGTAAATTGGACGTAATGTGGGGATTGGAGATCTAAAAGAATGGAAAAGGCACAGATGTTGCTAACTTTGACGTTTGGTCTGTAAACCCATCGAGAAAATACGTGACGCCAACTTCAAATAATACACTTAAAGCTTATTTATTGGGAATTTCCCACGTGTATAGCCTTCCAGGAACTATGCGATATATTAAATGAATATAGAGAACACTCGTCGCATCTTTCAAACTCAAAAAGTAGATATACAGATATGTACTAGCCATAAGTGATGTGAAATATATGTATGTTCATCTTTATTGTTAAATGATTGGTGGTAAAATGATTAGTCAATCTCAAGATCGATGAGGTGATGTTGGTGACTACTATAACAGTAAGAAAATCTAATCAGAAGTTTATAAATTCCAATTTTTGAATGTAACAATGAATAAAAGTTTTTGCTTTAGACCTGAGCCACTCATAAAATAAACGTGTTTTCAAGTGGCTGTGGCACATCATGTCACAAACTTGACAATCCAATAAGCTTAAGATTAAGAATAAAAGTTTTTTTTTTTGCTCGGCCAACTTTGATGATTTTTTTTTTGAATGGCTCGTTAGAAGTACACGCCATAGTCAATAAAACCTGCATACAGATTGGCCCATTATGTGATAAATGAGCATCATCATCTTTATTATACAATATGCAAAAGAATTTTTTTATAAAAAAAAATTGTAAGACACTAAAAGCTGCATGCTATCAAGTTTTTTTGCTTTGGGTGCGGCGTTGCCAAGCTATTACTTACAATGTGGTATTTTCTAAGAAAACATCTCACGACTGAATTAATTGCGGCCGCCTTGGAAAAAAAATGCATTCTTGAATTATACAAAGTTTGACCTACGTAACGCATGCAAGTCATATACAGGGTGTCTACTTTTATCTATTTTTTTTATCCAAAGGGCATCGAAAACTATTTCTTCTGACCCTACCCTCGCTTTTAAGATTCTTCCCAATGGCCGGCTAGGATTTTTTTATACCCTCGAAATTCGATATAACCATTTACCGATTGTTTTATTTAAAATCCGAATCCATAGCCTCAGGACTCCTCAAAACCCCCATAGGCGAAATATGAACAAAAATATACAAGGTGTTTCTTTCTATACGATCTCAAAATTGTGCAAAATATTGAGCTTGAGAGCCGCTAGACGAGTCAAGTGTGCCATGGAATTATGTCAAGATAGTTGAATGTTGAATCACTTAAACCTAATTTTGACCTAACTGCAATAGACAAAAAAAACATTTTTTGCCTACTACATTTTTTTTCTCGTATGTTCATATTATAATTAGGGCCCGGAAATGGGTGTCGCAACGCAAGGCGTGCCGATCCTTGCGTTGCGACACCGTCTATCACAGCCGTCTTGAGAACAAGCCACGCTATAAGAAAATGGCAACGTCGCCCTGGGGTCCGGCCTGTCTAGATAAACATGGCGGCGTTATGTGTGTTTATGTAAGAAATTGTCTGTTTATTCGCATTAAATAGAGTTTTTTAAACGTTATAATTACTTTAGACGGTTGTAAATTGAAGAGTAATATCTGTAGATAGTGCACTGTATTGATAATTCTATATACAATCGACTTTTTGCGTGTTTTCCGTGTTTTATTTCTTTCGTAAACAAACATGCCAAAACGGTGTTGTGTACCGGGATGTAAATCGAATTACGATTCTCCTATAAAAACTGGGGGTGTAAAAAGTGTTTTTGGAGAGGACGGATTCATGCAGATATGGCTCAAAGCTATTCCCAGAAACGAACCGACACCGTCAAAACATTCTGTATTATGTGAGTTGCATTTTGATCCCGATGAAGTTACCAAATTTGATAAACATATTTTACCAGATGGGACAATTAATACGACTGCCTGTAAACCAATATTAAATAAAGATGCAATTCCATATATTTTTCCAAATTTACCTAAATACCTGTCCGATGAAAAGTCGAAAATAGTTCGAAAAGATCCAAAATGTAGATGTCAGACCCAAATTCAACAACATAAAATTTTACTTGAGAATTTTGAAAAGGCAGATGTAATTGAAAATTTCCAGAATATTTAAATATCAGATTATTTGAATACAGATATCAAATAATGACCTCGCTGTTAAAATTTTTGTGAACGACAATCAACTAAATCATAACGAATTAAAATGGGTTTTCGACTTTGACATGAAAATTAACCGATGGTCTCAAATGCAAAATTTATTAGATAAATAGATATAAACATCCTTATCAAAGTACTTTCCAAACAAATTCAGTTCAAAATATGTTGCAACAAGCCTTAGTTTATACTTAATTCGTCCGTCCAAGAGAATCTAAACAATTTTTACATACTCGATTGTACATGATGCTTTGATTATATTAAATCTAGTCTAATATTATCGTCTTCCTTGTTAAGTTTTGTTATTTCGATATCTATAGTTTTTTTTGCCTTTTTGTTTTGTTTATTTTGTTGTTGTTTTTTTTTGTTCATTTTTTTGTTATACCTTTTCTGTCTATTCTTGACAGAATTGATTACGTAAGCACTATGTAATGAATACTTCATAATATTACAGGGCTTATGTTAGCTCTGCACCTTCCCGTTGGTTTTGCTGAACAATTGAATATCACATGTTTTTATGTAGATTCGCGTGTGGTTTTTACATACAATATTGTTATATTTAATTGAACAAGCAGAGAAAACTATATATAACGTATTTTAAAAGTAAATATACCTATTATTATGTAGAAAATAAATTTGATCTACTTCAAACGCCTCGGCAAAGGCACCGAGATGAGCACAAATTAAAATGTCGCGGTCGGTTTGGTTTCAACAGGACTACAACTTAGCTGTGGCGCGACGTTGCCACATTTACATCGTGGCTTGTTCTCAAGACGGCTGTGGCACTATCCTCGGATCCCTTGCGGGAGCATTTAAATGCAGTTTCACATGCTGTAAGAGGGGATTTCCGAACCCTAATTATTATCAATAAACACCTGCACATAGCAGACGAAAAATATTTTTTTGTCTACGACAGTTAGGTCAAAATTAAGTTTAACTGAATTTAGATAAAATGCAGTTGTCGTGACATACGTAATTCCATGGCACACTTGACTGGTCTAGCTACTCTCAGGCCCTATATTTTGAACAACTTTGAGATCGTACAGAAAGAAACACCTTACATATTTTTTGTTCAAATTTCCCATTCGGAAGTTTTGAGGAGTCCTGATTAACGTATGGATTCAAATTTTAAATAAAAAAGAAATCGCTAAATGCTTATATTGAATTTCGGGGGAATAAAAAAATCGTAGCAGGCCATGGGGGCGAGTCTTAAAAGTGACGGTAGGGTCAGAGGAAGCAGTTTTCAATGTTCTTCAAATAAAATAAGGTTTAATCGATTTTCTTGACAAATTAGGAATTGATGGTATACCATTTTGAATTCTCATAAATAAAAAAGTTCTCTCCCACAGCAACACCTCTTAAAAGACATGTTCGCTCTATGAATTTAATCCCTCCCGTTCACTGCAACATCGTTCCTTTTCCAATGCAGTTGCGTACTTAGGTACATACTACATACCTATATATCTGCGGTATTGTTTTATTCATGCACACTGGCGCTTGTGCGAACGCCGAACAACAATAAACGTCACCGTGCTATCTACTTTATAGGGACGGCAATTGTCTTCGCAATCTATTATGTAATTCCGTCGGACGCGGAAATGTATTCCAGCCGACGATAAACTCCAAACATTCGGGAATTATTTATGCCTCCATATACGAGCAGCGGTGATCGGGTAACCTTGCCCCTCCATAAACGTCTTTCCAAAAAAATAATGGGACTTGTAGCTCGAATTCCCATATTTGTTTTTGTGTCGCTCATATATTCTCATAACTACGAAAACGGTTAAAAGATTTTCATCATTTTTTTTTACTATTAAGATTTCAGCCTTCGTTATTATTATTATTATATTTTCATAACTGTACGAAAGTAAAAATTAAAACAGCCTAGTTGTGAATGAAATATGTAGTTATATACTTACTTGAATAAAATATATATAATAAACGAGGTGTGTAATTAAGTAATGAGACTGGCAACGTAGCACCCGATCTAGCAACGCTGCGGAGACGGAACCTGGAAGGGCGGTAGGTTATGTGATCCATGTGATCCACCTTCAGTACAAGTTTGAACTTGTTAGAGTCATTTGTTTGTTATTTGTGACTGTTTTCGTAAACCGTTTTTTTCTGGTTTTAAAAAATGAGGGACATTTTGAGAACGGTTTGCTATCAGGTTTTTCTTCAGACTTGCGTGCAGCGCAACGGATACTTTTGCAAAACTTCAACACGCCTACTGAGACAGTGTTTTTTCAAGAGCCCAGTTTGTTCGGTGGTTTAATGCATTCTCAGAAGGAATAGAGTCGATTGAAGATGAACCACGCAGCGGAAGGCCTTCATCTTCAAGAACCGATGAAAATGTGGATAGCATACGGGATCTTGTGCGTTCAGATCGTCAGTTGACGACAAGAATGATCGGAGAAGAATTAAATTTGAATCACATCACTGTTCATCAGATTTTAACTAATGAATTGGGGATCAGAAAAATCTGCGCAAAAATGGTTCCAAAAAACCTTACGCAGGAACAAAAGCACATCAGGAGAGAAAGGTATCGATTGAAAATGATCCCCATTTTATGGAACGTGTTATTACTGATGATGAGAAGCATCATTCAAAAAAAGCAAGAATGAGCAAGTCGAAGATCAAATGTATGCTGATTTGCTTTATTGATAGTCAGAGAATTGTCCACAAAGAGTTTATGCCTGCAGGCCAAACAGTAAATCAACACTTTTACAGAGAGGTTCTTGAAAAACTTCGAAAAGGGCTCATGTGTGTGAGACCAATCAACAAGAACAACTGGATGTTGCATCACGACAATGCGCCTTGTCACACAGCCATTTCACTAAACGGGTTTTTAGCCAGTAAAAACATTCATGTGGCTCCTCAGCCTCCTTATTCACCTGACTTGAGTCGTTGTGACTTTTTTTCTCTTCTCGAGATTGAAAAATCACCTCAAGGGACGTCATTGTGGGACCACAGAAAACATTCAAACGGCTGTAATCGACCAGCTGATGGCTATTCCAGTATATGGGTTCCAGCACTGCTATGAGGAATGGAAGAATCGTCTCCAGCGTTGTGTGGCTTCCCAAGATGTGGATTGTACTGTGTATGTAAAATACTGAATTGTAATTTTATTAGAATAAAAAAATAAATAAAAAAATCTGTCTCAGTACTTAATTTACACACCTCGTATAGCTTTGACTCTTGAAATACAGTTAACGCAAGCTATTTCAGTAAACAAAATTTTACCACAAAGTGAGATACTTAAGGAGTAACACCACTTTAGCGGTCGAAAAAAGGCCCAATTTTGATAATTTATCGTAGGAGAATGAGAAAAAGGAATATGATTTCTTTTTTGAAGGGTTAATTAAACATATATTGAACTACAAAAAAAATTATATTGCTATTTTCATATAAAATAGCGGCGATACAGCGTATATACATATTATTGGCTAGAGAAGTACGTAGGGATTTTTTTTAAATTGATTTTTGTAGAAACTGTGCACTAACAAAAAAAATCGATTTTCACCCTAAAAAATTCTGCAGTAAATTGTTTATTAAAAAAAAGACATTCTTTCAAAAAACGGCTACGTATTTTTATGGAGAATATAATTGATAAGCTATTTCGTTTTCCACGAAACACCGAACTACTACACTTTTCTCGACGCGCGTTTCGCCAACCAAGTTGGCATCTTCAGGAGAATATTAAAACTAAATTCTAGCCTACACACTTGCACTATTTATACTAAATTTGTTGCCACGGTTCACTGAGCCGTAACTGTCTTTGTTTATCAGAGCAAACTGTGGACTGGTGGGTATCGGACTATTGTCCTTATTCATACTACTGCTACACTTAATGATTTCTAAACTTTCAAAAGCATCCAACTGTCTACTGTTTGTTACATTTCTAATTAATTTTAAATTATTTATGTCTATCCTATGGTTGTTGTCAAAAGCGTGTTGGACAACACAAGATTGTTCTGTTCTGCCATATTTCAAATGAGCCATGTGTTCTTGAAATCTAGTCAAAATAGATCTTTTTGTTTGCCCAATATACTTTTGATCACAATCTTTACAACTTATTTCGTATATTCCTGACTTTTCGTTATTGTCGATTTTGTCTTTGAGGTTACCCAAAAGCGTCTGTAGTTTATTTTTAGAATTATAAACCAAATTGATATTAATATTTTTACAAATTTTATCTAGTTCGCGGATGAATTTAGGTTCATATGGTAACGAAGCAAATTTCGAATTGTCAGTATCTCTACGAAAAGTCGTGGAATTGTATAGGGTTCTCTTAAATTTATGCTTCCTGATTACCTTATCTATTAAATGGACTGAGTAACCGTTGTTCTTAGCTATATTCTTAATTAATTGTTTCTCATGTTCAAACCTCTCTTTACTGAGGAGGAAATTTAACAAACGGTGTATTAGAAAATTAAAACTTGCCATTTTATGTTGAAAAGGGTGGTGTGAATCGTTGGGAATATATCTAAGAGTCGCGGTTTCTTTCCTATATACATCAAACTCTAACTTATTTTCACTATTTCTAATAACTAATACATCTAAAAATGGTAGCTGTTCATTGTGTTCCACTTCATATGTAAATTTTATGGTAGGGAAACGGTTATTTAATTTCGCAACAAAATTATCTAAACTAATTGCTTTTGTATCAAATACCGCGAAGATATCGTCCACATACCTGAACCAAACTCGAAATACTCGAATTTATCTTTTACTTCTGTCTCAAATTTACAAATAAAAATATTTGCAATGAAAGGTGACAAGGAGTTGCCCATTGCCGTTCCCCATGTTGTTGAAAATATTCACCATTATGAGGTAGTGAGGTAGTCCAAAATTTGAGGGATTGGGACACTTGGAAACAATGAGCATACATCAAACGAGACCAAAATTTCACCTTCTTGCAAATTTAATATAAATAGTGCAAGTGTGTAGGCTAGAATTTAGTTTTAATCTTCTCTTGAAGATGCCAACTTGGTTGGCGAAACGCGCGACGAGAAAAGTGTAGTAGTTCGGTGTTTCGTGTCCAGTTTTTTGTTTCTACGTCGAAGGTTCCAGTACCCACTCCAGTACATTTTAAGCCAAAAACAAAACGATTTTTCGAAAATCTGGACTGGACCTCATCCCCCCCGTTCCCCTATGCAGAACCTTTCCTAAATCCACTGACAAGCAATTACGTCCAATATCCCTGGACATTACGTCCCCCCCTTCCCAAGGCAGTTGTTAATCGTCAACTCGACATTTCCCCGCCATTTGACGAAGTGCGTAATCCCGTTTCTTTCGTGTTTCTTTTATTTCCCTCTTCGACCAAAGAATAATTTCCTGCGAAACATCCATCGCGAGCCGAGCATTGTACGTGGCTCGCGTGCCTCTAATCTTTATGCAAGGTGTAGATCGGCCCCATTAGTGCGTTAATGGTGATGGCGGCGGAGAAAGTTGCGGCGTTCCCTTTTGTTGCGGCGAGAAGTGACATATTGAGTCGCTGCCGTCGGCGTCACGTCCGCTGCATGAGAGCAACGCTTTTATGCGGCGATTTTCTCGTTTTTTTTTCTTGTAAAATCGTGGGAAATTAAGGGTGGTTTCTAGTGTAACGCTGTAGGGTAGTCGTTATTTTTTACAAGCTTTTATTTAACTTGCAATGTATGTATGTGTATGACTGTAATGATGTAAAGACCACATGACTCCTGAATTCACACACAACAAAAACTTCGGGATGGAAATAATTGACCGAGAGAAATGGAAAGTAAACAACAACAGGAACAGAACTGAGAGAGTAACCTGGTATACAGACGAGTCAAAGACTCAGCAGGGAACTGGTGCTGGCATTTACAACAAAACGGAAAAAACTACAGTATAGCATTCCACTTGGAAAATATACATCCGTATTTCAGGCGGAGGTATATGCAATACTGCACTGTACTAAAGAAAATATAACGAGGTCTTGCACAAATAAGAGGATCGATATACACAGCCAGCCATTGGACAGCCAGGCTGCCCTAAAGGCAATTACAAACCCAAAGGCGACGTCAAGGCTGGTATGGGAATGTCAAAGAGAACTGACACGACTGGCAGACCACAACAAAGTAACTTTGATATGGGTACCAGGACATACAGGAATCAAAGGCAACGAAAAAAGCAGACGAGTTAGCGAGAGAAGGATCGTCTACTCCATTTACTGGCCCAGAACCGGCCCTGGGAGTACCAAAGAGTATAGTAAGGGGTCAAATAGGAGAATGGGTCAGAAATCGACAAAATGGATACTGGAACTCTATATCCAGGCAAATACACGGAAAAATGTTTATTAAAGGAACATGTGAGGAAAAAACTGAAGAACTATTAAAAATGAATCGGATTCAGATAAGAGCTGTTGTAGGCCTCCTAACAGGACATTGCGCCTACACAGAATGGGGCTGTACAACGGAGAACTGAAATGCAGACTCTGCAACAGGGCAACGGAGACAGCACACCACATACTGTGTGAATGCGAGACTTTAGATCGCAAAAGGCAGGCCATATATGGACACCCCAAACTTTGTCCAGAAGATTACAGCACCCAGCCGGCAGGGAAGCTATACAAGCTTGTACACGGAACCCGGCTACTGGAATAGGTTGTGTGAGAAGGATGGGAGGTTGCGCACAATAAGCCCAAGAGGCTGCAGTGCAATTCGGCGAAAAGGACGGTTCCCAGAAGGAGAAAAAAAATGGATGTTTATGTTTGTTTGTATGAATGTTCGGGTCAAATCTTGCAACTGAATTTTAAAGTCGTTGTCCTCAACCGATTGAGATGAAATTTTGCATACACGTTTAGTTTGGATGACAATGCGTGTTTAGCCAAGTTATGTCATTCTAAATTCAAAATGGCGGACGGTCTAAGATGGCGGAATAGTTATTTTTGTGCACTCCCATGGTATCAAATGAAAGGGTTTGCTGAGAAGAAAACGAAAAAAATAATAAAATGACTACTCTAATTCCAATATGGGGGATCGTCCCAAATGGCGGAATAGTTATTTTTTAGCACTCCCATAATGTGGGTATCAAATGAAAGGGTTTGCTAAGAAGAATACGAATAAACTGAAGTCTGTGTTCAACCCTTCGAGAATATGGTGTACTACTGCCCGGCTAAACAGTAAGGCTAAACAGTAAGGTGTCTTAACTAATATCAACCTATACCCTAGGCAAATTCTAGCGGTGGTGAAAAAAAATCAAAATGGCGAAAAACCATGGCCACCAGGTAATCTCACGAAGAATGAGTGCGCAATAACTGGATTATGTCGGATGAATAGTTTTTGCACAATAGTCGAACAAAGTTTTTTACATCGTATTTTGAATATTCCATAACACGTCGAGCGATAGCTTAAATAACATTTCTCGACGGATTCAGAAACTACAGAATGTAAACTACAATTCGTCCACTCACTTTGTTTCATTTAAATGCCATATCCCGTAGTCGGATTTCAGGTCAATCATGTCAAAAAAGCTCCATTCACTGGCCTATAAGTAATTCAGTTTGATGTTACCCATGACATATGTGTTACCCGTGACAAAACTGGCCCGTGTCTCAAAAGGGGTGCATTTTAAAAATGTTGTAAACAATAAAATTGCGTTTATTACTCAACCATATGAGGTCCAAACCCTGAATTCTGAATATGTGGGAGGGTGGCCCCTCAGAAGGCCGCAGCACTTACGCCCTATTGGGCCCCTTGTGATTTATCCCTTGGAGTTCAACCTATCTAAGCCGTCAGCCATCCTAATGTTTTAAAAAAAGTGATGACGTTTGCTTAGCATGAGGCACGGATGATCTTCCCTCTCCCTAAATGTACTAGTATCGCCAAGGTTTACATGGACCTTCTTCATATATTTTCCCTCTCTTTGTTTGCTCATTGAGGCATGCGCCAACTATCCCTCTCTAACTGTGGGTTTGAATCTGGTGGGTATCCTCGTAATCTGTGATTACACTGTTTTAAAGAGAAAAATACATATTATTATTAATACCTCGCATTTATACCTCATATTACTTATTGCCAGGATGACCTGCCCGTTTCGATATACTTCGTTATTAGCAGTTTATCCGCATCATTTATTTAATTACTATTATTTCTACCAAAATAAATATAGATTATTATTTTATGCTACGAATTTCAAAGGCAAAAATTACAGCGTTCTTACGGTTGTATATCATTTATAGGAATTGAAATTTTCAACCAAAAAACTCGCATATTTTACTAAATTCTATATTCCAGCCAGTAAATACACTAAAAGTATTACAATATTCGATAACAAAAAATATTTCCAAATAGGTATTTCTAAAACAGACGCCGATCATACCAGACTACTTTGTTAAACTTCGTTATTCTCTATTTGGGTGTTGTGTTTTCGAATACCTAATTGATACTGTATTGTCTAAAACGTGGCAATATTAAATATCTAATATAACCCCGATATTACAGGCAAATTAACTCTAGGATCACATCTTCGTGCCCGAGCTGAGTAGTTCGAAATTGGGTTTCGTATTAAAATTTAATTCTCTTCGGAGAACGAGAGGGCGTTTCAATATTTAGCGTCTAATAAATTTAACGCAATTTATCTTGAGTACCACTGAGTCTACATCGCAGATTGTTAAATCTACGCACCGCCTTATAGAGGTTTACATTCCATTTCGTGAACGATGGAGGATGTCGTGGAGATCTTCCATCATTCTAGAAAACATTTTTAGAATATGTTATCAAAAATGTACCTGTAGATTGTCTTCATCATTTCTGATGGTTGCCGTTACAATTAAAAGGTTTATATGACGAATAGCTAATTTCAAGATCGATTTCAACAGTGGAATGAACACTGTCCACCTTTAAAAAATATATACGAGATGTGTAAATTAGGTAATGAGACTAATTTTTTTTTAATTTATTGTTCGAATAGAATTACAATTCAGTATTGTCTTCTTCAAAAGAACTTCCTTGGGAAGCCACACAGCGCTGGAAAATGTTCTTCCATTTCTCATAGCAGTGCTGGAACTCATATACTGGATAGCCTCCAACTGGTCGGCTACAGCCGTTTTAATTTTTTAATGGTCTTAAAATGACGTCCCTTGATGTGATTTTTCAATCTCGGGAAGACAAAAAAGTCACAAGGACTTAAATCAGGCGAATAAGGAGGCTGAGGAGCCACAGGAATATTTTTACTGGCTAAAAACTCGTTTACTGAAATGGCTGTGTGACAAGGCGCATTGTCGTGATGCAACATCAAATTGTTCTTGATGTTTGGTCTCACACGCATGACCCTTTTTCGAAGTGTTTCAAGAACCTCTCTGTAAAAGTGTTGATTTACTGTTTGTTCTGGAGGCACAAACTATTTGTGGACAATGCCCTGAATATCAGAAATGCATATCAGCATGCATTTGATCTTCGACTTGCTCATTCTTGCTTTTTTTGGGACTTGGAGAGCTTGAAGTGTACAATGCCATACTTTGGGACTTGGTTTCCGGGTCGTACTCAAACACCCAATTCTCATTACCAGTAATGACACGTTCCATAAAATGGGGATCATTCTCAATCGGTTCCAAAAAGTCGAGACACCTTTCTCTCCTGATTTCCTTTTGGTCCTGCAAAAGGTTTTTTGGAACCATTTTTGCGCAGATTTGTCTCATCCCCAATTCGTTAGTCAAAATCTGATGAACAGTTGTGTGATTCAAATTGAACTCTTCCCCGATCATTCTTGTCGTCGACCAACGATCTGAACACACAAGATCCCGTATTCTATCGACATATTCATCGGTTCTTGAAGATGAAGGCCTTCCGCTGCGTGGTTCATTTTCAATCGACTCTCTTCCTTCTGAGAATGCCTTAAACCACCGAAAAACCTGGGCTCTTGAAAAAAACACTGTCTCCGTGGGCGTGTTGAAGTTTTGCAAAGGTATCCGTTGCGCTGTCCCAAGTTTGAAGCAAAACCTGTAAGCACACTGTTGTTCAAAATTATTGTCACTCATTTTAAAAATGCACTAGAACAAAACAGTTCACGAAAACAGTCACAGATAACAAACAAATGACTCTAACAAGTTCAAACTTGTACTGAAGGTGCATTACATGTTAACCTACCGCCCTTCCAAGTCCCATCTCCGCAGTATTGCTATGTAGATTGGGCGCTGCGTTGCCAGTCTCATTACTTAATTTACATATTAAGCAATAGTATGGAGACATCCAAAAAAAACGTCATCAACTCTGGCTATGAACGAGAGAGATAGAAATAGCAGTCATGTCTAAGCTTTTCGGTTATGTCAAACTTTTGACAAGTGACTGTCACAATTTGTAAAATAAACAATAATTGTCATATGATGTGACAGTTTTGACAAGTAAATAAGGTTATAAATTCGAATAAGAATAGAAATACGTCTTTTTTTTCTTGGCCAACTTTGATGACGTTTTTTTTGGATGTCTATATAATTGAAGTATAAGACATTAAAATGTATAATACAATATGAATACTTTGATCGTATCAGATAGTAAGTAGGTTAGTAGGAGGAATTATGGATAGCGGTAATCTTATTGGATGGTGGCCTATGTGACATAATGTTTCGAAACCTATCATATGCGATGCATACGTTCGGCATGCCCACTCCTCATGGCAATGGGTTCACTCAGTTTTACTTTTGCAGTGTTGCTAGATCGGGCGCTATGTTGCCAGTCTCATTACGAGGTGTATAAATTAAGTAATTTATATACCTCGTATATATGTAACATATTTATTGATATTTTAAATGAACGTATAATTGAAAGCTTAGTTGAAATTTTAGTTGTTATTTATTTAGTTCATCGAAACTACCCTAAATCCAAACAAAATTAGTATTACTAAATAGGTCTTTTAAATACTTTTCAAACGAAGTGTCACTTGTCATAGGGTCCCACTTAAATTATAGGTATATAGATATAGATCCCACTATAGGTCACAGTGGCACTGTAACGTCATCTATGCCGATTACATTATCTGGTACCACCAGTAGAGAAGCTTACATCCGTTTATTTTGACTCTCCATTTCATTAGTATTACAACCATTCATTTCAATATTCATTAGTATTATAATTGTGAAATTATATAAAATTATTACTAGTATAACCGTTCAAAAGATACGAGGGGGGGGCCTTTTGACTAACACTGTATAAAAATATATTTTTTATAAATAATAGTTACTAAAAACAAGAGAATTATTTTTATTGCACTGATTCTACGTAACCGTTAAATCGTCAGTTTGAATGTGCACACCAGTTAGTGGAGATTAAAGCTGCACACCACTTGACAAATAGCGCACAAATTAGTCATTAAATTTAATTAAATCGTTGCGTAGCCATTCATCCGACATTATAAATGCTGAAGGCGCTAAGTCTTTGTCTAAATTGTCTAAATCGCAGCAAGTGTAATTGTGTTTTTAATAAGACTCGATTCTACTTCCTCTGAAGTGGCACTTTCCGTGTTACTATTCCATTAATAAAAATCCTTAAGGATTCCTCGACATGGCTGGCTTCCAAACCGGAATATCACATGAGTAGAGTTCGTGCGAGAGCGGGGTGTAACAGTACCGTAGTCAGTCTACGAATGAAAATGTTAATATGTTCAGAGAAACTATGTTGCATCATAGTACATTATTAAATATTATTACGTATTACCAAGCGCGAATGTCACAGGGCCGACACTGTGCATGCCCTGCCCTTGACTCGTTGGCCTTCACAGATCACAGCTGACTTGCATTACGAAAACTGCGCTAGCAATTTTAGTTATTTATGGCACGCTGTACCAGACAGTCGCCGGTATTGCATCGCGTTGATACGTTTCGTTTTTAAGTATTCGCCGTGTGTTGTATTCGCCGTGTGTTTAAATAACTATATAAATATTAATAATTATTAGTTTAGGGGAGAAGTGAACAAAGTGAGGTACCATGCCAAAGGTGAAAAGAAATTATTTCAAACGTGGTTTGACAGTGATCCCGGGGGTTTTAGGGATACACGTATTCAAGGAAATGACCTTTATTGTACTGTGTGTGAACGCATTATAAATTCTTCAGATAAAACTAAAGTAACAAACAATTTGAAAAGCCATGCACGTTCAGCGCCGACGACTCCGTATTTTTCTATGAACTTACAGAAGCCTTTGTTGCAAGCAATATTACATTAAACAAACTAGAGAACCCCAAGTTACGTACGTTTTTGAAGAAAAATATATGGACCGAAAAATTCCTCATGAAAGTACGTTAAGACTTGCATATGTCGATCGGGTTTACAACAATGTAGTGACATCAATACGCGAAGACATTGCGGACAATTTCGTGTATTTTATTATAGACGAAGCTACCGATGCTTGCGGGCGTTTAGTAGCTAATTTGTGATAAACGTCGCCGTTTCACTCCAGAACACTTAGAAAAACACATAATAATATGTTTTAACCACCGCCAACCTGCCATGGGAACCTTGTCTCAACACTGACGTTTGTCGGGTAAGTGTTGACATTGTTATGTGTTATCTTAATTTATATAGGTACCTATTTTATCCTTGACTTAACCGTACTATTTGGTAAAAATGGTACTATGTTGCTACATAATTTATGTAAACATATTAATATTTTCATTTTCGTCGTTAACTGACTACGGTCCTGTTACACTCCGCGCTCGCACGAACTCTACTCATGAGCGACGATAGGGTCGAAGCTAGCCTAAATCACAGAAAGACCTACTAAAGGAAACTTTTCAGAGATTTTGTTTTAAAGGGCGTGGAAAACTGCTTCTACTGATCCTACTGTCGCTTTTAAGATACCTACCCCCGAAATTCAATATGACCATTTAGTAATTTTTTTATTCAAAATCTGAATTCATAGCGTTAACCGGCACTCTTCAAAACCTCATATGCGAAGTGCTGCAACTTTTCTGCGCTCTTCAAGAACCCCCGCAGAAAATCATGTATGTTATAGAAATTTGTAAACATAATAATTATTGTATTAAACTTAGCAGTTTTGGTATTAATAACTGTTGACTATTTCTGTAGAAGTTATTGTAATAATAATGAATTACCTTAGTTCGCTGAAAAATGGCACCTTTTTCTTCAAGAGAAAAATTGTAGTAAACAAAATATATTTTTGTCTACCACAGGTCAAAATTAAATTTAAAATTCCAGATATTATTCAACTGGCTTGACATTAATTTGGCAAGCACATTTGGCTTTCAAATTGGCTACCACAGCCTTCAAATTCGATATTTTGCTCAATATTGAAATTGTTTAGAAAGAAACACTTTGTATACTTTTTTCACTGGCTTACCTGATTTTGCCTCATTCCCCCTGCCTATATGGATTCGTTGTTATTATCAAATAGCCTTTATTTAACGAGCATAAGGGGTCATAAAACGTCTCATAAACGTATACAAATACCTCTAAACATAAATAATTATATTTAAATTAATTTTAAATAATGCCTTTTTAAGTGTTGCAAGAAGCTTACACGTTCACAATTAAATTCTGGGAACGTAAAAGGAAATTGTCATAATTGATGCTCACAGTTAGCTAGAAAACATCACCTTTAACATTTAACATATACCCAAACGCAATTTTTCTTTATTAATTTTACTATTTATTCCTAACAGATACACTGTACGTAAATACTCGCGAATAGAAACTTATTCCCATCCACTAAATAACAAAACATTCCCGATTTATCCGTTATTCGTGCCAAAATAAACCCGCAAATATAGTTCATTAATGCTCTAGTTTTGTTTACGCCGCTGCAGTTATCATAATTAATACAGTTTGCTATGCAAAAACACCATACCAAAGTTCTATTCTAATATAAAATTGGCTGTATTACTGCCTTATTCACCGAGTTGCTTGTTTCGTTTCATTCTTCCCATCATAGTTTTGTTTCTTCATTGTTGTCTATTTCTCAGCAGCGGTATTGTAAGAAAATTATATTTTCCCACCGTTTGCGGTTCCAACACATTTCTTTAAAACTTCTGGACAAATGTGTAACTGAAACATTGAAAGTTGATGTAGCATTTTCCTTGACCGTAAACACACAATATTAGATTATAATATTTGAACGTTTACCTCACTAATGTTGAAAACGCATTAGAATTAATTGTTGCAGTAATTTAATAATTGTTTGTTAATGGAAAGTTGGCTAGACTGTTGTACACTGTGATTATAGTGGGTGCTTCTCAAAAGTAGGTCACCCCCACAACTTTGTTGAATTGAGAGAAAAAATAATGAAAAATTAGAACTGGATATTAATCTGCATTTATTGACGTAGTCGGAAATTTTATTCACGTTTAATCATTAATGACCTCAACTTCTGAATCTTAAATGGCACGTCATATTTATTTTCACTTGTTTTGATTCCAAATGTCATTCTGAGCACTACGATATATGTCATTTGTCACTTTTTGACACATCATGTCTTTTTTTTATCTACTTATTGTTTTGACATTTTGATCTAGAGTGCTTAGAGTTAATGAAAACGTTTCAGCCTGAGTTAAGTAGACGTAGAACAATTGTTTAATTTTGTTTTTGTTGACAGTTTCTATTTTTTAAGCGTTTAAATGTGGCGAAAATGATTTTTTAATGTTTTCCTTTATTTTTTCAAATGGGAATACTATGGCTCATAAGATCAAATGTGTTTTTTGTTGCCTCAACACTTTGATGTCACACACTTCAATACTTACTTAAGAATTCTCAAGAAATTCTCAAGTCAGTGTAGCAACATCAAAGACGTTACTCAATAGCATATCAAAGACGCTACTAACTCTTGGCAGCAGCTATTTAACTGTTTTGGAATCTCGCAAACGGAAGTCTGACAACTATAACACTATGGTTGTTCTGAAACTGACAGTTTTTCAATGCACGATAAAAGTTTGAAGCTCAAAGAAGGCACAAACCACTATTAAAGCCAATGTAAGGTTCAGATAATTTCAAACTGCCAACAACAAATGTCAAGTAAAATGCAACACATCAACCTCGGATCTGCTGCCAAATGAATAACAACAAATATCAAGCGCGAAAATTAAAATTCAATAAATTCCATTTTTTAATTGAATTTTTATACAAAGTATGTATGTTTTAAAATAATTAAGTCATTTCGAAACGAGCATATTCGCGTCGGCGTCGTGACCTTCACCTGTCGGTGACCTCTGTTCAGGTCAAACTCAATTATTTCTACTGCTCATTAAAAGCCAGTGTGTCTGTTATTTGACTAATTAAATTTTTGCCACCATTACTCTTGTTTGCCCTACCCTTCCTGATTGACGTAATGATCATCCTTAAACCAATCTCCACAGTATTTATTTGCCCTGTGGCCAATTTTTTTAAATAATACATCACCATAACAAAGTAATTCTATTCCCTTTTGGTCTTGTGAATTATGACACCTGAAACAAATTAAAGTAGATATACTCCCACGCCCTAATACAGACACGTTATTTGTTATGTAAAACGGCTTGACGTATTTCTGGTTTTTCGATGATTGGTTTTCTTAATTTGGTTAGTACGTCTCTCATTATAGCTAACGATTAGGTATCAGATATATAAATGTTAGCAGTGTAATAATATACCAAATTCTTATTTTTTCTCCCTCCCTCATGTTTCATAGTGAAGTAAGAAAACACGCCGCAGAATAAAATGTAAGTAAAGCAACATTATTAAATAATTCTTAGAACACTCTGTTTTGGTTTTATAACGCGATAATTAGTATAGATTTATAGTGCGACCAACAAATAATGAAATAAGTCATCTTCGTGATATACAGCCGTTTCGTTGCAGTGTAGTTATCGCCAATGGAAGTTGCAAGTATTAGTGTGATTGAATTAATGGTATAAATTACATTATCCTTAAAATGATACATTTTATGAACACTAAATAAATAAACTAATAAACTTTACGCCACTGACTATCAGAACATGCTGTCAGTGAGTGATGAGCACGTGACTTCCGAATACCTTCGCCGGCCTGTATCGAATTATTTCGGATGACTCATTCCATTATTTGTTGGCTGCACTATAGTTCCAAAGTGTATATTTTCACGATGTAAAGATATACATATTTCTGTAGTTGAACATTTTGCAAGGAGGATTTGTTGATGTTACCAATTCGTTAGAAAAAAAAAAACTACTTAAATTTAATTTAACAATCTCTACAGGGTATCTATTTTTATTTATATGCAAATCCATATTATACTCATTGTTCGAGTTAAGCTTTTTGAACTTTTTTTTTTGTTTTAAAGGACATCGGAAAATTCTTGTTCTGACCCTACCGTTATTTTTAAAATGCAGCACCATGGCCTGTTACAATTTTTTTTAACCCCGAAATTCAATGCGACTATTTAGCGATTTTTCTATTCAAAATCAGAATCCATAGCATTACTCAGGACTCCTCGAAATCCCCTTATGCGAAATTTTCACAAAAAAATATACGAGGTGTTTCTATTTAAATGATCTCAAAGTTACAAGTGCCATGGAATTATGTCAAGACAGTTGAATGCCATCTGGCATCATTTAAACTTAATTTTGACCTAACTGTGTAGGTTTATATTGTTACCAATTTCTCTTCAAATAACTCGCTTCTTCAATTCCAAACACGTTTATTTAACACTCTACAACTCGTTGGTCTTAACTGTATAACATCTAGATCACAACTAACTCTATCGTAGCAACAACACCAGTATTTATAAATTTTACATGTTCTAGAAAATTCGTTTGACATCTAGAATATTTAATATCTCATTCCATACAATTCTTTACTAACAGCTAGTGTATAAACTAAATAGACTAAGTATGTAAACTATAAAAACTTAATAAATGTCAGTTGTCACAAATGTCACATTTACAAATGTCACAATATTATTATTAATAAGCACCTAGGAGAAACTGTAGTAGACAAAAAATTATCAAAATAGAGTTATTCCAGATGACATTCAACTGTCTTGACATTATTCTATGGCTTACTTGACTCATCTAACGGCTTTCAAATTCATTCGATATTTTGATCAACTTTGAATTCGTATAAATAGAAATATCGCGTATAATTTTTGTTCAAATTTCGTATATGGTAGTCTTAAAGTCGTAATTAACGCTTAGGTTTAGATTTTTAATAAAAAAGCATGGTGTAGCATCTTAAAAACAAGAAGAAGCAGTTTTCGTCCTGACATGTCCTTCAAAACACGAAAATTTAAACCGATTATGTTAAAGAATGAGGATTATGTGAATTTGTAGATAAATAAAAGTAGACAATCTGTATATATCAAAATTATGTGCTCGTATTCTAGGTTGCATATATATGTATGTGGGTAATTCTCATTTTGGAGGTCGAAAATTGATGATTTCATGAAAACGTCTTTTCATTATAATTTATGTTGGATTTTTCAAGTTTAGGTCTTACTCTACAAGAAAAAAATAGTTGCTGAGCTCGCAGCCCCTACGGCCCTTAATTAGGGGGGTTGAAAAAAAATGTCATCCATGGAAATGACCTCATATCCATGGATGACATTCTCTATATAAAAGTAATCCATGGAAGTGACATACTACAAGAAAGCAACACTGTTTATAAAAACTATGTACCATTGTAATACAAAATTACTTTTATTCATCACTTTTATTTCCATAGTTATAAAAAATATATATAATTAAATCGTTTGATTCAATTTTAAATGATATCTTATAAGTTTTTACTTAATTAGATTTATAGGAACTAAATGACGATTTTATTATTATCACTTGGCTTACATATATATTAATCTTCTTAATTATTGCATCTCTTATAGAGTCTTACTGTGATAAAATAATTTTTTTACGAGTACAACAAACTTAATCGACTACACTATTAATGTAATCAGTCATGAAGTTAGCAGACATGTACTAGTTTCTGGATTGTTTTTTTCTACAAATAAGTTAAAATTTAAAAATCCAAAAAAATGCATTTGTAGAAAATTGAAAAATCTATAGGTGCAATTTTTTAATAATTCATCATCTTAAAAGAAATCTAAAAATTTAAATGTTGGGTAACTTCAAGAACATTAATAAAATTGTCACTTCCATGGATCAATAGTCACTTCTGTGGATAAAAAATCTATCCACGGAGCCATGGAAGTGACTCCACGGAAGTGACATTTTTGTATTAAAATTTTAAAAACATAACCTCTAAATCAGACATGGAGTTAATGACTTGGCATCGTATTTATCATGCAAAAACGTAATTAAATCACATATACAAAGTTTCATTAATGAAAATTACATACCTTAAAACAGCTGCCACGGAAATGACCGTTATGCTCGACGAGTTGTGAGAATAAAAATTGAACTCAAATTTTCTTGTTGTGATTACATCAGTGTAAACGGACCACTGGCACTGGCTTAAGATGGCGTGTCAGTACTGTGCCTACAGCCATTTGGGTTTGGTTCCCCGCGCAATATTTTTTAAAATAAGAGGGGGTGTTACATGGGTCCACGGAAGTGACAAAAAAACTGATCACAAACTTTGAGATAACGATTCATATTAAAATCAGTGTAACTGTAAATATTATACTGTACTATTTAATGAGTTATTTATCGTAGTTGATATTGTCTCACTTTAAAAGTGGATATTATACAGAAATAAAGACTTCTGATTTTTTCTTCACGAAAGCTGGGAGGTCACATCCACGGAAGTGACATTTTTGATGCTTTGACGCTTAATACAAAATTATCTGTGTGGCTTATTTACATAAATTTAGCTTGACAGGATAGTATTTAATCAATATTTTACTAAAAAAAATAACCAATCCCATAATTAATTACTAAAGTTTTAAAAAAAGGTGTGCACGCCGATTTTTGTTGAAAATGAGAATTACGCTATTTTTTAAGATATCGACAACTTTCTTAAATGCTTCAACTGAAAATTCAATAATATTTTTACTTTAATAATAATAACGTCAAAATCTGGATTTGGAACTCATGCAGGTAACCAGTTGAAAAAATGAAATTCGTAGAAGAAAATTAGAGTATAGAGATGTATAGAGATGAAACCAAAATAACCCAGTACCTTATAACTTTCATGTTTATTGTTCTATGTCTTCTTGCCTTCTGTGTATTGCTGTGAATTAGAGTCTATTTTGCAACCACATTTCCTCTTCAAAGACTAGATTATAGCTGACATATAAAATTGGCCACAACACCTATTAACAGCATTATTTCATCTTACCGACAATTACTGTTTTCATAAGATGCAATAATTTATCGTTATGTATGATAGCGTGATAACGCCGTATGCGATAGTTGACTCAAAGGCACAGCTAAGTCGTAATTCCTAACAGAAAAACTTATTCTAATCTGGGACTCCCCAATACCCGGCTTCTTGCATAAAATATAAAATTTAAGTATCTTTATTGTTTAAATTTTACAAAGAGCGGTGGTAATTAAGAAACTCCGAAACAAGTTTGTGTCTGGCAGTTGTATTTCGTCAGGACTGCAATATGATTGTCGAGGTGATCAAGGTGCTATTAACGTTTGGTGTAACTACATTCGGATCGGCAGAAGAGAGCACCTTGCTGAATGTCATACAGGTAAATTTTATTTTTAGATTTGCCATTAGTGCCATTGTTATATTTATGTAGTTGGCTAATTATTGCCGTTGACTTATATAGTAGATCAGTTAGTGGTTGACGAAATTGATGTTGAAATTTTCCTACAAAAAAAAAGTGGCTCTCGGCTCATGGACAAATTTAATCACTTGACTGAAAAAAAACTTTTGGCACATATTTTCTACCCACCGCCCCTGGTTGAGTCAGTTAATTAATGAGTACGAGAAAATGTTGACTATACACAAAAAACTGTGCCAGTTGACATTAATTTTTTAACATTATTTTCTAGGTTTACAGACACGGCGAGAGAACACCCAATTCTTTTTACGCAAACGATCCTTACCAAAATATTTCATACTGGGATACTTCTAAAGGACAATTAACAAATGTAAGTACATATTTATCCAGTATAAAGTAAAGCGGTGTACTTCAAAATGCAGTCAGAAATATAATTTTGTAAACGATCCTTTCAAATTAATCTATTTTTGAGGTACCCGTGTTTAAAGAGCATGTGACGTATGTACCTGTATGTATGCATATAAATACCTAGTACTGTTCAACAAAGTGTAAGTATTACATGTAATTACTGAAAATAAACATTTTCCATTGAGGACAAGGTCTCTAATTGTTACACGCTTTACTGGGATTAAACAGTTTTACTTCACTTATAGAGATAGCTCCCAGCAAATAAATAAATCTACCTCTCATAAAACTGATTGATGATATTTATTGTTTGAGACTATATTGTTGATATGGTGCATGTTACTCTACTTAAAACGACTAATTCTGTCTTGGGAAACCCAACATATTCTCCATATCTAGATTCTGAAGCAATGTGTTTGTTTTTTTTTGCAATATGTGTTGCATTATTTATACAGGGAGTCTTTGAAGAAACGGTACACTCAATAAATTTTGAACGGAAACAGAGTTTCAGGTTTTCACTGTTGCAAATAGCTTTCAATAACCAACTTAATCTGATAAATAAATAGGAACTTTGGATTTTTAAATGGAACGTCCTGTATATTTTTGTCGTTCTGAATAAGATCGCATCAAAATAATTGTTTTTTATTAGAATTTTTCCAAAATTTCAGTTTGTATTTTTATGTCTAGAGTTCTGTGGATGAAGTAAACAAATAAAACATCAAAACATGAGGTATATTCTAAGTGAAATAACAAATCAAACTATTCTACTTTTGTTAGAAGCATATTAAAAAAATTTCATTAAAACTGTAAAATTGGAGGACATTTTTAATTTCAAGGCACTAAACTCGCTTTTTTTCATACGGGAATACCCCGGGTGTATTATGTTTTGAAAATGTTTGAGAATCCATATTTTCAAATAGTACCAAACTTAATATATGCAGTATCTATACTACGTACGCGTCACCCTAATGCGTACATAGCAGAATGAAGGAGAATTGATAAGTTAACTTTTTTGTTGAGTAGACTTCACCGCCTAAATATGAGGTGGTAACCAATCGCAATCCGATAGCTAGGCAAGCATCAGGTTTTTCAGGTTTTCACGATCTTGGAAACGACTTGAAAAATATTTGCAAAATATTTTTTTTTCACAATCGCCAAGTAAATACAATTTTTTTTTATACTTGTGATTTTCTTGACATTTTGAGATCTATAAAAGTTATGGTAATTTGAATTTTTATTTCATCCCAACATTTCGCCTGTGAGATTTTAAAATAGTTATATCTTTACGCAAAATAAGAATTTAGCAAAAAATCACGTATAAAAAAAATTATATTTACTCGGTGATTATGAAAAAAATATATTTCGCAAATATTTTGCAAACCGTTTCCAAGATCTGGAAACCAGATACCAGACACTTACAATTTCGCAAGTTTTCCTTAAACATTTTTTGCCATTATAGCCTTCTACTTAGGTCTAGTAACCACCCCTAAAATATGGTGTGGGTCCCATGTCTCCATACGGAAATACGAGCACGTCAAATTCCACAGACCGCGACTGGTATTTTCTGTGAATTATCGCCTTGCAATAATAGTCCGACTGTCCGAGTCGAATAATAGTCCTGAGTGCGACTCTGCTTCGACTCGCCGGAAGTTTAAATGTTCGTAATTTCTGTCTAATTTCGCTGTTGTCACATCAACATAATATTCCTATCAGACATTTTAAAATTGTTTAGTTAGAAAGTAATATTCGCTGTTTAAAATTGTTTCACAATAGTGAAACAATTAACAGTAAAAAGATAACAGTAAATTTTATTATACGCAATACAGTCTGAAAATGAAATCGGCTTATATTGATTGATTGTACATCAATGCATTTTATATGCAAGACCTATTATGCAGAGTTGCAGTTAGATCTGGCAACGTCTAGATTTCCGCTAAGAGGGGCTGGGTTGTACGTAACTAAATTCGCCTTACTTTGACATAAAAATGTACAATTTATGTAATATTATGTATTTAATATCCACCTATGTACGCAGGAGGGTAATTCTTACCGTATAAAGTATACAGTAAACAATGTATATGAAGTATACCGGGTGGCCCAGATGGCCGAGCCAAGCTTATATCTTGAAAACCAATCAACGGATTTTTTTTAATTTGGGACCTTTATAGTAGAATTAATGTTCAACCAAGTGACGGAAAATTCAAGATGACCGACTTCCGGTTCCGCCGAAAATGGTACTAAACCCAGTTTTTTAAATGGGACCCCTGTATATTTTTACATATTTGGATTCTACTCTCTTATTTACATACTCATTTTTAATTCCTTTAAATTTTCTACATTTATTTCAAAGGTAATAACGACAGTATATACATACATCGTTTAAATCCTTATTAAACGAACACTTAACAGGAATGGCCCACTAGACGTTCCATTTCAACTAAACAAGTTTTCCTCAGAAAAACGAATATAGATTAATTTGATCTCCAATAAGATAAAAATAGAGTATGTTTTGAGAGGATTGTGTTTTATGGATAACATCAGATACTTTTTGAGTACCTACTTTTTGAGCAGTATCGCAGTCCTCTACGATGGATACAAAAATTAAAAAAAACTACCAAAATGACATTTGACACTTGGGTTGTATCTTTTCTGAGGCGTAGAATCCAAATATGCAAAAATATGCAGGGGGTTCCGTTTAGAAACCTGGAATTAGTGTCATTTTCGGCCAAACCGGAAGTCAGCCCTCTTGATTTTCTATCACTTAGTTGGAAATTAATTCTATTAGAACCCCCCAATGGAATAGAAACTCCCCAAACAAAAAAATCCGTTAACTAATTTTCAAGACATAAGCTTGGCCCTACCTTCTGAGCCACCCGGTACAGAAAACAAGGTATATGAAGCCGCAAAAGTTTTACTAATTCTGCTTTGAACGGTGTCTAGGAAGGTAAACGGGAACATTACGAACTGGGACGTTTTACAAGGCGACGATACCAGGATTTTCTACCGGAAAAGTATTCGAGAGAAGATTTCATCGTTTGGACCACGAACACAGATCGCACATACATGTCTGCATCTTGCCACCTTGCCGGCCTATTCCCCCCAGTGGGAGAGCAGGTGTGGCACAAGGACATTCCGTGGCAACCCATTCCCATATTCCCTAGCGAATTAGCCACCATGAATCCCTTGTTCGTAGGTTGCAACAGGTACTCAACTCTACATAAGAAAGTTTGGTCCACCGAAGAGCATTACGTACAAATCGATAGAGAGAATCAGGAATTGTACGAGTACCTGACCGAAAACAGTGGAACCAACATTACTTCTCTCTTCGATGCATTTCTGATATTCGACGCATTGCATATCGAAGATCGTCAAAAGCATGTCTTGCCAGAATGGACGAAGGCGGTTTATCCTGAACCTCTGTCGTCCCTGGCCAACGAATTGGTTAAGAGCTTCAGCTTCACTGACGAACAAAAGAGACTGAGTAAGTAGACCGCTAAAAGAGAAAAGTAACTGAGAAACTCTCCACAACAGCAGAAGTGCCCCAGGGTTCCACCTTAGGCCTTTATTTATTGATTACTTAAAAAAAGTTAAATCTTTCCTTAAATGTTTCTTCATCATCTTAAAGTTAAATCTCATCATCTTAAACCTGTAAATGAAATCAATGACAACAATTATCGGACTAAAATATTACGAAATTTTTGTTTTTATTTAAATTGTACGTTTACCTAACGTCAGTATGATCTCCTATTTCAGGTACTGGACCATTCCTCTACTTCGTAATACGCCAGTTTGAAGCATATTTAGCAGATCCCTCCTCAGCCCACAAGTATCTACAGTTCAGCGCACACGACTTCAATATAGCTAGCATCTTGAATACTCTAGGAGCATTCGAACCACCTCTTGTTCCAAATTTCGCTAGCACCATCTATATTGAACTCAGAGAACAAAATGGAACAAACCTTATAAACGTTTATTATAAAAATTACGATGGTCCTGAACAGATTATAATAAAAGGCTGTGATTTCAATTGCAATTTGCAGGATTTTAAAAGTATTGTCGATAACTTTGCTATCAGTCCCGAAGAATGGTATCAAATATGTGAAACTGAAGTAACAGATTAGGATTTCCAGTGATATCCTTACAGAAATCCAAAACTTTAGTGCGAGTTTAAAAATATCCAGAAATATTCACTATTGCCACTCAAACCTAATAACATGTCGAAGTCATTTCATACTATTTGATAAAATTCTTTTTATTAAGAAATTTTTGTCTACTGATTTATCTATGTAGTTACATTTTCCTAAATAAAAATACTAGTGCTAATAATTTTTACAACTTCACTTTATATCCTCAAAAATCTGTATTTAAAAAAAATTCCATAATATACATCAATTTCAGCTAAATATCAAACTTCAGTGTTACAGTCGACAAGAAAGACCTTCCGATTAACCCACCAAAAAATTCAAAGTAGATCGTTTATTGATTGCATTGTCGTTACATGAAGGTATTTTAATTAAACTCAGTTTCCTTTCATGTCCATTCAATTATCTAAATACATCGATACTTTGATTGGATAGAAGAAACTCAGATTTCCTAAATACAAGTGATTGGAAGATAAAGAGTTTTTTTGACACATTCATCACCACCTCGAACACCTGTACTGCATCTTGGTAATTGTTTTATATGTTCATAAAATTATTTACATCGAAATCAATTTACTGTTATTGGGTTATACGAACTCCATAGAAGTCTTACAAAAAGGAGAGCTATAAAGATTATAATTTGTTATCGAAACTACTTAATGCAATTTAGAAATTCAATAACGTGCTGCTGTATCCTCGGTGTTCCATTAATTTCTTCCATTTCATTGGCAATGCATTGCTGAAGGTGTTCCATATCGCCAATGGGAGTTTCAAAAAATTTTTTTTTTTTAGATAAGGCCAGAGAAAAAACTCACGGAGTTAAATCGCAAGGGGAATATAGTGTGCGTGTTCAAACTGATTATATAATCTTCGAAAATATCGCCTATATAATTAATTGTTTCCCTATTAGTATGGGCATGAACTCCATATATAATCTTCTTGCAGTTCGTCGTCATGCAACATTTATACAGAAGGTGTGGATATTTCTAAACGAAACCTCTCTAAATTCAGTAAAAAAATAGGTCCGAAAATATTTCTTCTGCTCATAACTACCCACACTCAAATTTTTTGTGGGTGTAGTGAAGTTTATATAACACACCGGCAAAATTAGGGAAGAGAAAATTAAGGTTAAATTTAGGGTACTAAATTTAACCTTAATTTTCTCTTGAACCTTAATTCTCAACCGATTTTGATATATTTTTTTAAATTGTAGCATGATTCTTTGTGAACACGTTAGACTTATTGCTGATTTTAAACAATTGGTCCTAATATCATATAAGGAGCTGAAAAGAAAGTAATATTTTTTTTTAGTTTTTGAGACACTCTGTAGAGTGAACGAATCAAATTCGATATCATTTTATAATGCCAATTTAAAGACTGATTTTCTGATCAAATTCGTTTTTTTATTCACTCTGATATCTCAGTTCTTAAGGATGTTACAGGGTTTTGTTAAAAATTAGAGATTCGGGGGTTTTTTGAGGCGAGAAAGTCAAATTCGTTCATACATTTGACGTCACTAATAGAGGGCGCCACCTATAGCACATCGAGCTTGTTTCAAAGGACACAACTATTTTGCGGTTCACTGTATCGCTTTGACTATTAAAGACATCGATTCTTCTTTGACAGTAAACAAATGTTTACTGTCAAAGTCAAATTTTCACGTTATTCTCTGCTTTAAACAGCTCTTGAGAAGTCTTTATTTTAAGTTACATGCAAAATGCCGAGACATAATTTGTTTTCGAACGAGGAAATGCAGGATATGGTATGCGTATAAGGAAAATTTTAACGGACGTAGAGCCCATCGAAGATAATTCGAATCTTTACGACAGATTGGGAGAAATAGGTTCTTTTCGTCCCAAGCGAGATTCCGCAGGTAAGAAGAAATTCTGGTTCGTGTAGCTGAAAATTCTGAATTAAGCACAAGACACATTTCTATGGAAACTGAAGTAAGCAAGTCAACCGTATGGAAAGTATCAAAAAAGAATGGCTTCATCCTTATCACTTTACGCCTGTGTAAAATCTGATACAAGGTGATTTTCCAGCCCGAGTGGATTTTGCCCGTTTTTGTCGACTTCAAAAAATTGCTGACTCGATGTTTTTAAACAAAGTACTGTTTACAGATGAAGCAACATTTACGTGTAGAGGCGTTTTCAACTTTAGGAATAAACATGCGTGGGATTTAGAAAATCCACACTGTATGCGAACGGCATTTCCAACACAAGTTTAAGATTAACATTTGGTGTGGTGTTATTGATAATAATTTATTAGGTCCATTCGAACTACCAACTAATTTGAACGGCGAGTTATACCTCGATTTTCTGCTCATTAACTCAGTTACCCAATTACTTAGATGACCTTCCCCTACAGTTAAGACAAAATATGCTATTCATGCAGGATGGAGCTCCGGCACACTTTTCTAAACTTGTAAGACAATATCTACATACCACTTTTCCTGATCGCTGGATAGGTCGCGGAAGCCAGATGCCTTGGCCAGCTCGAAGCCCTGATTTCAATTCACTTGATTTCTGTGTATGGGGTTATATGAAATCGCTGGTGTATTAACACGAAATCAATACCCGAGAAGAAATTCGTTATGGCAGAAAATTAAGAACGCTGCGGTATCACTTCGAAACGACCAGTTATTTTTTAAAATTAGACGGTCATTCAATAAACGAGTACACGTGTATTGAAGGTAAACGCACATCACTTTCAACATTTATTGCCGAAAGTAGGCCTGTTTGTTTATTAATACTTCCGTCATTGTTATGATTGAAATAAAATATGTAATAATACATATTTAGCAAGTAAACATGTATTTACAGTAAAACTCTTGACTCTTCTTTGACAAAATGATCTATCTGATGGCTTTAACAATATTAAAATAAAGAGAACTTACTTTCTTGTAATGTGTCACATTAAATTCCTATTAGACATTATGGTACTTAATTTTCTGACTTACACAGTAATGTGAAATTTTCAATGTTTTTAATAACCGTACAGATGAACTGAGATGCAAATATCTCGAAAACGGTTAATCCTATCGACTCCAACAACGTGGACCTTTTTTGCGTAAAAAATGTAGAAGAATCGATGTCTTTAATAGTCAAAGCGATACAGTGAACCGCAAAATAGTTGTGTCCTTTTAAACAAGCTCGATGTGCTATAGGTGGCGCCCTCTATTAGTGACGTCAAATGTATGAAGGAATTTGACTTTCTCGCCTCAAAAAAACCCCCGAATCTCTAATTTCATGTCATTATTCCTATTTATTTAGAATTTATTGAAAAAAAAGGAAAACCAAATTTCAACTTTGACACCCTGTATCTTGGTTATTATCGACTTTTGGACTAAGGTATGTTTGGTTAATCACAAATATTTTTATATAAGAAATATGTGGTTTTGATGTGTACCATTAATTAGAGGACACCCTGTAAAGTGAACTATTATGTTTAACACCATGTTTTTATCTAGAAGCTGTAGGTACCACTACTATATTAAAAACACATACATATAACTATCTGAATGAATTTCGTAAGTTTTTATTAGGAAAATATAATTATATTACGCATGAACTTGAAACGATTTCCAAACGTTTATCAATAAAGTCAGACCTACCCTAACAAGTTTTATGGTTTATGTCATATACCCAATTAAATCTGACCTTAATATCATATTTTTTTAAAGATTACATTTGATGTTATCAATGTTAAACAAATGATGTTATCAATAGTTAAACAAATGTTCTAGCATCATCTCTAAACAATACATTAATTACTTTGATGAATTAGCTATAAATTCAAAGTTTATCGACACATAACGGAAATATTAGGACTATACTTTTGAATTTAACGTATGAAAAATATCTCAAAGTTTTACTAACAAACGAATTATAATAGTATTTTGACTACCTTTTTTCTTACTCTGCCAACACTATAAATTGAGAAAGACTTGCAACCTCCCCCAAATAAAAAATATATTCCACCTGTGCACCCCGCCAATTATGCCTATGCTTATCGAAAATAAAACCTATCCCAGCAATATATCGAAACAATAAATTATGTACTTACCTAATAATAATAACGGTCATAACACTCATTCGCTTTATCTATTGAAATACAATCATATTAACTATTTTATGTTTATTTTTATTGGGATAATAACTTTTTTGTCAACGTTTGTAATGATTAATGATTGTCCGTTTTTGTGGTTATAAATACAAAACATAGTTAGGTTTATTGTAGTCTGTAGAAATCTCAGACCCACAGCAACAACATGGCAGCTAGACTTGTGGGGCTTACTGTTATCTTTGTTGTGGCTGTTTCAGTCTCAGTCACGAGTAGTGAACAAGGGACACTGTTGAACGTTATTCAGGTATGATAAAAAATAATGTATACGCCCAAAAATATAAATAAAACATAGTCTAACAGAGAGAAGATCGAATAAAGCTTCGCCGATGATAAGAAAAATTCACCGCCAATGTCTCCTAAAATCAATATTTGTTCAAGTTCAAAATGTGTGACCTGAAAAGCAGGACAGTTTTCTTCCTAGGTAAGACCTGATTCACAGACGGATTAAAGACTGAGGAAGGGACAGGGGCAGAAATGTATGGTGAGATAAGGAATGTAAGGTGCTCTTTCTCACTTGGAAAACACACCCCGGTATTTCAGGTGGAGGTATACGTTATCCAACAATGATGATGTGATATTCCAAAAGCAAGGCCCTTATAAACAACATAGGTGTTAAAAGAGCTAGAAGCTTCCTAAAATTTAGCAGGAACCAGCTAAGAATTGTTACCAATAGGCTACTGGACTGGACATGCCCCAGTTAAAGGTGACCTAAAGAAAATGGGGATTTACAAAGGAGATCTCAGCTACAGATCGTGTGATAATAAGAACGCAGGAGACAAAATTATCCCTGAAAACATACACCTTTCCTCTGGACTTATCGTCTTCTGAAAGACACAGGGTGCAAGAGTGGGTGGAAATTTTCTTCAGTTTATAGATTCTACTGCATACGAGCGTAAAACCTTTTCCAATATAATTGCCATTATATTCTACAGATATTGTCATGAAGCAGTTGCCCTTATTACTAATTACTGTATACTAGCATACTTTAATTATGTATACTAATCTACTTGGGTACTAATCTTAATTTGAAATAACATGTCAGTGATCTAATTTGTCACTTGAAACTAGATTTAGAAACTGGGCTGTTGTGTACAAATGGTACTACAAATGTGATTTTAAGGTTTACAGACATGGGGAGAGAAGTCCAGGCTCTTTCTATACCAACGATCCTTATCAAGATATTTCTTATTGGGGCATTTCCACAGGACAATTGACTAACGTAAGTAAATATTTACAAAAACATAAACATAAAACATAGATCATATTTTTATATACCAATTAGATGGCTAATTGACAAAACAACTGTATAGTAACCACACCAGGACTTTATGTTGAATTAGGCAGATATACACATGATTTTATAACAAAAACACCGTAAACAATTCCAACGGTCTCATTAGGTGCTTAGTGCTTATCCGTATTCTTTGTCAGGTTGGAAAAAGACAACACTACGAGTTGGGACAATACACTCGCGAACGATACCAGGACTTCCTGCCATCACTGTACGCAAGAGAAGACTTTCTTGTAGAGTCCACCTACATGGACCGTACATACATGTCTGCTGCGTCGCAATTAGCTGGATTGTTTCCTCCATCGGGGGACCAAGTCTGGAACGAAAACATCCGCTGGCAACCTATTCCTATATTTCCCACAGAAACGGCTGTCATGAGTCCTTACGATAGTTGTACGAGGCTGAGTACTGATGTTTCTACAGTAATGCAAACTGATTCGTACTTCTTAAGCCTTAACGAACAGTATCAAGACTTATTCGAATATTTAACTAACTACACCGGCGACAGCATCACATCGATTAGCGGTGCTGTTACGATATACGACACTTTGTACATCGAAGATCGGCAGAACTTTACTCTTCCAGAATGGACGAAATCTGTGTATCCTGAACCATTGAAGTCTATAACAGACATTGCTTTTTCCCTCTACAGTTTTACGGATGAGTTGAAGATACTTTGTAAGTTCTCTTCGGCGACTTTTATTTCGAAGCTGGCTGTCCATAAAAAATAATTAGAAAAACCGCAGCTAGGTATAAAATAAAAAACTTCGATTTTCAAGTATCAAATTATCTAAATAAAAAAAAATCGTCAAAAATTTGACTCAGCAACATAATTCTTCTTTTTCTAAACCAATCCCAGATAAGCTTTATGTTTTAAATGGACTCACATTTTACATTTACATATATACGTAAATGTAAATAATGTAGGCTGGTTTACATTTTAATATATGTAATATTTTGCTTATATCTTAATAATACTAATGTTTCAGCTACTGGTCCATTCTTGAATGCGGTGATCGAACAATTCGAAGCTTATTTAGAAGATTCATCATCCGCTAGGAAGTACCTGCAATTTAGCGCTCACGACATCAACGTGGCAAGTATTCTGAACACACTTGGGGCATTTGATCCTCCTGTGGCACCACCATTTGCCAGCACTATATACATCGAATTCAGAGAGATCAATGAAACAAATTATATCAACGTATATTACAAAAGCGATGGAGATGCTGAACCCATTACGATAGCTGGCTGTGATTTTGATTGTAATTTCGACGATTTTAAGTCCCTCGTGAGCAATAGGACTATTACTCCTGACCAATGGTATGTCTTGTGTGGCTGACGTAAATTGTTTCGACCTTATAGCGACTTTTCAAAGGTTCACACAAATGTGTAAAAAAGAGGTTCATACTCTAATAAAAACAAAAATAAATAATTTGAAATAAATTCGTATCTTATGTTGAATCTATTAAATAAAAAACCTACATCCAACAGTACACCTAATGAATATTAAATACAAATACTAATGATGCAAAACCAATATTTAAAATACGACTGTTTGGATAAAAAAATGAAGGATATACTAAAACGTTCAAAACATGTATGATCATTACATGATTTCAGATAGCGTCAGCATTGAAAACTACAGCATTTAAAACTACATCGAATTCATTAGTGTCCTAATGTGTCTTAATACTTATCGATATTGGTAACGACACAAGTTTGGTTGAAAACATGTCGATGACGTTAAAACTGACAGAAGAAATTGGGGACAATTTTTGAAATCATATACAAGTTGCAGATGAAAAAGTATGAGAAAAAATATTTGTAGAAGCCAGACTTTAAATATGTAAATATCTAAAACAAAACTTTGTGCACTGTAATTTTAATGCTGGTTAACAAATATTGATAATTTAATTACTTCGTCGACTTTATAGTCACATTCACAACAACATTCACCCATTCTTGCTGCAGACAGTCTGGGGTTGTCCATCCCCATCCTCAGCAGGAATTGGGTTCAGGCTAGGGAGAACATGCATTATCTCCGAAGGGTTTCTAACAATATGGCATGTTTGTAATAGGACTGCCTGTACTGCCTTCTGACCACTTGTAATGATGTTATTAGGCAATTCCAAGGCAGTGATGTTCTTGGCGAATCTGGTCCAATCCAATTCGCCAACTTTATTCGCCAGTTCAAATCGCCGACTTTACAGTCACACTTCTCAGCGTAAAAGCTGGGAAACATTCACCAACTTCTACTGGAGTTAGTGATGAATTGGTCATCCATTCACGCCCCCACCAGAAATTAGGCTCATGCGAGGGAAGGAAATTCATCCTGTCCCAAAACCTTTAGTATAATATGACAAGTCTGTAATAATATTATCTTCTGACAATGTGTAATGATGCTATAAGACAATCCCAATGCCGCGATGTTCTTGGTGAATCTGGTCGTCATCACTCCCTCTGCCGATATTACTAGGGCGTATGTATCTACCTTTTCCAGTCTCCATAGCCGTCGATAAGTCAATTTACTGAATTATCTATGTCGATGTAGTCTAACTATATCATTTTTGAAAAATGGCCCCATAAAACATGTTCCATACACTGTGTCTGGAGCTCCTGTTCTTTTGGTATTTGGTGTTATCAGCAGAATTAAACATCATAGGCTCAAAGACGTGTATTCTGGTAAAGTGAAGATTCTTGGTTAAGGCATTTATTTTTTATGTTCAATAGACCTCTCCTACCTCGTCTTCTAAGCAGGTAAAGTTTGATTACTGAAGAGATAGTGTGTAAGTATCTGAATTTAGTTAGGAATCATCTGGTAAGTCGGTCCAACTCGTCGAGATCAGTAACGGACCACTTAACGATTCAGAAAGAGTATATCAGCACTGGAGCAGCCAAATATTTATTATTGTCATCATTATTATTATTACAATATACTTTTTATTTTCTGCTCGAAAACTAGGGGTTACAGTTGAGGAAACATGTCGATGACGTCAAAACTCTAAAAGTGGTAGTGGGAATATTTTTTTAAATATATGCAAAAGATGCACAAAAATGAACATAGAAGAGATTAAATATGGTATTTCTTAAGCCTTACTATAAAAAATTATAAGGTCGCCCTGTAGTTGTTCAAAAAACGACGAATTGCTTTGTGGCATATTTTTTAAAGTCCGTGATATAGGCGTGGTCCTTACAAAGCTTTTTCATTATCTTTAATAAAGTAAACAAAATATATTAGAAATTTTACAATGTATAAAAATGTATAAGATTAATTAAAATAATGTCCAATGTTACCTTCGAAAATTTTAAACATATTATAACAGGATTAGTAGCATAGAAAATGTATCAATCTGTTAGATACCAGCAAATTGGATAATAAACTTTAAAGTTTAATTAATCTATATACATACATACAAGTAAACATGTTTATACGTTTATCTTTTACAACGCTGATCAAACTTAAATCTAAATAATTCATGTTTCCTTCTGTATTCCCTTTTGAACCCCTTGACAACTTAATCGACACAGAACATCTCGCGGCACGTGAGGTCGTTATAATATTTAATTTCTTAAACCCTTGTATTTATCGAGCAATCAGAAAACGGAAAGAATTCGTAGACATCATATTTAAAGCAATAAATTACTTTTATATTTTGCCATATAATTAGTACATATTACAATATATACTTTGTATGATTAAAAGATTATAGACGAATTACTTAACAATAAAATGCTAAAAAAGTTGTTATTGGCGTATCCATGTTGGCGCAAAATTGATTTAATTGTACTAGTACAATATACCCAAATTTTATCAGTCATCTCCCATAAAAGATAAGCCATAAATAAATGGATTTAAAATATAAATAATAAACTAGTAAATGAGTTAATCGTCTAAGCATTTATTTTGGTTCGTAAAATTTGGTATATTCAAAATCGAATTTTTTTTGCAAATACCGCGGTAATCTTTAAATTATTTTTTTATATAAATTAAATCCGTACCCACTTCGCAATCAGGTGTAGAGTTGATTTGGTCTCTAACTGTTAATTTAGGACCATAGCAACAAAATGGCAGCCAAACTCGTTTGTCTGCTCTTTGTTTTTGGTACGATAGTTCCTGGTTCACCCACAGATTCAAGCACCCTTTTGCATGTTGTACAGGTAATATAAAATAAAACTCACTATTACAAAAGATAACTATTTGGCTAAATAAATATACATGTCAATTGTAGTTTATATTTAATTAATAATGGATTATCTTTATTTTTGTTTTGTTTATTTTCTTTGAGAAAAAACAAAGTTGTGAGTTAAAAAACCATTAGGTTAACCAGAAAAAGAAATAGAGGCTATAAAATTTCTTTGAAAAAAATTGCATTAATTACATTTGAATTATACAAACCAGTAGCTATGACATTACTCTTTATCAATTCATCAGTTTTTTGTTTGAATATATTTGAAACGTTTCAATACTCCAAAGGCAAAATACATTATAAATATAAAATTATAGCAAACTTGTAACAGACAATATAATACAATACAGACACATAAAAAAAGTCCCGCATCCTGCTGAATCGTCTCGTGTTGAATCCGAATCCGGTGTCAGAATTATTCCATCACCCTCATGTTTTCTGCTAGGAAAAACAGTCATCTATAAATGTCTCAACCTGTGTAGCTGCAACTCTAAAGGTGATGGATTTTTTTTACGCCAAATTGCTATAGTGGAATTCCTCGGACACGACATTTTTGTATTCTGTGTAATTTTTTGATCTAGAATCGTAATAATAAAAACAAATATCTATCTTATTGTGTGATTCTTGAAAGTTTTATGGATTATGTCGAAAAGAGGAAAATGTTACTGGAAAATTATTGTTTTATATATAGGTCTATAGGCATGGTGAAAGAACCCCCACCAGTTTCTATCCGAATGATCCCTATCAAGACATATCCTATTGGGGTGCCTCCACAGGACAGTTAACTAACGTAAGTACAACTTGCAGTACCTACCCGGTAACACAAACTAATTGTTGCACATACCTAACATTTTTTTACGTTGTACTTATCTTACTTTTTTACTTGCATTTTCTTCATTTATAAATATCCGGTTGATTCATTAATTTTGAACCATTCCCTCGAACTACTTAGAATTTTCTAGTCAAGTCTAGAGAAGGATGGGCTACAGGTTACATAAAGTGTGCACTTAACATTATTAAACCTCAGAGCGGATCTGTAATGTGCAACGTAAAAAAGAATGAAACTTCAAGTGAGATTCGATATGAATTTCGTTTATGTAGGTCATAATACATCCAAAGCACACCGAAATGTAATGGCCGGGTATGAGGTGCTCCTAGAGAATGCTCCTAGTTTAGCAACATGCAAAAGATGGTTCGCGCGTTTCCGATCTGGCGACTACAGCATCGACGATAAACCATGATCTGGCAGGCCACATCAATTGGATATCGAGCGATTGTCGAGGCAAGCCCATATGGAACCACACGAGAGATGGCACGAGCTCGGCTGTAGCCAGGTCAAGGGAATACATGGACTGGAAACGCTAGGCAAAGTCCAAAAGTTGGGCAAGTGGATACCGAGTTTATCAAGCAAAGCCGATCGCCAGCATCGGGGTAACATGTGCACACAACTTCTCTCCCGCAGTGGTTGTTTTGACTAATCTTATTACCGGGGATGAAAAGTTAGAGCTTTATATAGAGCACAGCCATAAGCGCCAGTGGATAGACGCAGATGCTCCAGCACAATCGGTACCAAAACCTGATATCCACCCGAGAAAGGTGACGTCATGATGTTCGCGGCGTGTATCACTTGGAACTCTTGAAGGACAATACCACTATCACCGCCGCTGTCTATTGTGTTCAACTACACAATATGGCCCCCAGCTCGATCTCTGTAGCCGCGGATCAACACTACAGCCCGATAATGCGCGTCTCCAAGTAGCACAACAGACACGCTTTGAATTCTTGCAGTTAGGTTTTGAAGTTATGCCCCATCCACCGTATTCACCAGACCTTTCCCACACGGACTATCATTTGTCCTGTGTTCTCAGCAATCATTTAATAAATAAATCCTCCTCATAAAAATAAATGTTCCTCAAAGTGACGTTCTTAAAATGGTTTAAAATTTTAAAGTGGTGGTCCTCCGGGAACTGCATCCATCGTTTATGGGAAAACTATAATTAGTAAAAATCTGAAAATCTGGTGACATTCTAAGGTCGATGGGGACATACGCCTAAAATATTTTCACGTTAATCGCACTTTCGGTTATACCGGAAGTAGATGTCAACTTTGTTATTTTAAATGGAATGCCCTGTATATTAATACATTTTTAGATTCTATGGTAAATTCTAAGAATATTTCATATATAATGTCCTATACCTAAGTTTAAGCAGTTTAGAGATATTTAAGTTTTTATGTCAAAAATGACGTCTGCCCTAACATAATAAAATTACGAATTTTTCCTAAAAGAAGGTCTTTATTATTCAATTTGGGTCGGATTCCTTGTTGAAAAGGATCCACTTTATTAGATTTGTTGTAATATTCTGATAACTATAATTACAGGGTGTTCAAAAAATGAGATCAAAAATGAATTTTTTCAAATGGAAACCCCCAATTTTCATAATTTTATCTTATTTAGCATTACAAATAAGAGTAAGTTTGTATAAGGTTGTTTATTCTAAAAATTTGTAGTTTTGAATATATTTTAAAATAATTTAAATTGGCAATATTTTTAAAACTACAAATTTTTAGAATAAACAACCTTGCACAAACTTACCCTTATTTTTAATGCTAAATAAGATACAATTATGACAATTGGGGGGTTTCCATTTGAAAAAAATTGATTTTTGGCATTTTTCTCAATTTCATTTTTGATCTCATTTTTTTAACGCCCTGTAATTATAGTTATCAGAATATTACAAAAAGTCTATCAAAGTGGATCCTTTTCAACAAGTAATCCGACCCAAATTGAATAATAAAGGCTTCCTTTTTAGGAAAAATTGGTAGTTATCTTAGGGCCTGCAGACGTCATTTTTGACATAAAAACTTAAATATCTCAAAACTGCTTAAACTTAGGTATAGGACATTATACATTAAATATTCTTAGAATTGACCATATAATCGAAACATGTATTAATATACAGAGCATTCCATTTAAAATAACAAGGTTGGCATCTACTTCCGGTATAACCGGAAGTGCGATTAACGTGAAAATATCTTAGGTGTATGTCCCCCATCCACCTTAGTATGTCACCAAATTTTCAGATTTTTACTTATTATAGTTTTCCTATAATCGATCGATGCAGTTCCCGAAGGACCACCGTGCATGTTTAAGGAGGGGGAAACGACAAGACCATATAGTGGAAATCCATTATAAATCCATTATAAACAGGTATGTTTTGCACCAACTGCTTTGAATTTACGTGGTTTTTGTTAGGTTGGAAAACGACAACACAACGAGTTGGGACAATATACTCGCGAACGATACCAAGACTTCTTACCAGCAAGGTACGCGAGGGAAGACTTCCTCGTCGAGTCCACCGAAGTGGATCGTACTTACATGTCTGCCGCCTCTCAACTATCGGGTCTCTATCCTCCAGCCGACGATCAGATCTGGAACGAGAACATCAGGTGGCAACCGATTCCCGTATTCACCGCCGACACAGCTGTTGTGGGTACCCTCTCAGACTGCACTAGGTACTGGGTTGCATTGAGCAGTGCAATGTCGGACGACTACTTCGTGAGCATAAACGAAGAATACGCAGAATTATACGAGTACTTAACTAACAACTCCGGAAGTGACGTTACATCCGTAATGTCCGCGTACCAAATATACGACACCCTATACATCGAAGACAGACAGAACTTTACTCTTCCAGAGTGGACGAAATCCGTGTATCCCGAACCCCTCAATTACTTTAACAACTTGGTATTTGCTCTCTTCAGCTGGACGGACGAGTTAAAATTGCTCAGTAAGTCACTTACACTTTTCAAATATATCATATTTCTGAAACTTCATCATCTCCATACCTTCTGTTTTCACAAATTAGAACTTTATTTTTGTTTCACAAATTTTGGCAACTACAGTTGTGTAACTGCTAATTCAACTACAAACAACAAAGCATCTTTTCTCTAGAAAATTACTTCAGATAAATTCATCTTTAGAAACTTCTTCCGGGTCCTGCTGCTGTCAGCTTTTTCAAAAGGACGTGTAAAGACAGTGTGTATAAATCCTTCTGAAGAAGCTGACAACAGAAGCAGCTAACCGTTAAGGAAAAATCGACAAAAGTATACCTAAGAGAAACAGTAACGGTTTAAAAGTAATTTCAAACAACAAATGGATTAATAACTTGTTACGATTTGGAGGAAGAAACTGTTGGCTCTTTCCAGGCAATAGATGATATCAGAGATGCATCTTAATTCATAATAAAACATAATCAAACAAATAAGGTAATAATTTATGATTGTGCAATTTAGGTGCATCATACTTACTAGATGAATTAATTTTTTTTGGGAATGCAGCCTTTAATCGTCATTGGTATTTCAGCTACTGGACCATTCTTCAGCACGATCATCGACGAATTTGAGGCATCTTTAAACGGTTCTTTAACCAGAATTTACAGGCAATTCAGCGCTCACGATACGAATGTGGCAGCGATCCTCAACACACTGGGAGCTTTCGAACCTTATCTTGCCCCGAACTTCGCCAGCACCTTGTACTTCGAATTAAGGGAGGCAAACGAGACGAATTACGTCAACATTTATTACAAGAACTATGGAGATCCCGAACCAATTACCATCGCTGGCTGCGATTTTGACTGCAAGTTCGATGACTTCAAGAGTCTCCTGAGCAATCGCACACTTACACCTGATGAATGGTCCCTCTTATGCGGGTAATAAAATAAATTCTGGAGGAGTTGTCTATGTTTTGATCAACATCAGTCTGTACTAAATCAGTTCAATAGACAATATCTCGTTCCAGATAAAACTTTTTTATTACACGTTGTTATACATTGTTTACCCTGTTTCAATGAAATATATTGTTGTGTTTGACCTTTACCAATGTTTTTTATTTTGCGACTATAGTCAAAGTTTTTCCGTCTTACGATTACAAAATAGGTATATTGTGAAACAAAAAAATCGCAGATTCTATACTCTTTATATCGTTATATGAACTCTTTACAACTAGGAATTTTCAACATTCTTAAAAGAATATTCCAATAACCATTAATTCCTAACAGCTTTACTGAAAAGAAATCGTGCAGTTTTAGAATTTCTTCAACACATAAGTCTACCAATTATTTTTTTATCCTAACTGTTTACACTGTCACGCGTTAATTCTCAAAAATATGTGTCAAGTTTAAATAGAACTTCCTCTGGTGTACCTCAGGGAAGTATACTTGGACCCTTATTATGTATTTTATTTATCAACGATATTAGCCGTCATACTTACGATGCTTTCATCTCGTTATTTGCGGACGATATTTTGTTAGGGGTCCACTCTGATGACTTGGGAGAACTTAGTCGGAGTGCCAACACAACTTCCATGCAGAAGTATTGTAGAGACAATGGATTAGCACTAAACGGTTCCAAAACCAACCTAGTACTTTTTTCAACACAGAAAACAGATTATAGCGTCTTCGTTAAAATGAATAATTATAGTTTACAACAAAAGGAGGTTACGAAATTTCTTGGAGTATATTTTGACTCTCAATTAACTTGGAACAGCCATATTGATCACTTATTAAGTAAAACGTCTACATACTGCTTTCTGATATGGCAACTACGCCAGCGTGTAAGCCTCGACATATTAAAATTGTATTACTTTGCCTATATCCAGTCTCACTTTAGCTACTGCATCATATGCTGGGGCAATAGTCGACGGGTGCATGAACTATTTGTACTTCAGAAAAAAATTATTCGTAATATGCTTTTCAAACCACCTAAAGAGACATGTAGACCGCTCTTCAATAAATTACGTATTTTAACGGTTCCATCCCTTTACATTTTAAATTGTGTTGTTTATGTCAAAACGAATTTCAATTTATTTACAAATAGAAACGATACATGCAAGGCGAGGTTACAACCTAAGAGAAAACTATAACCTCGATATTCCAAAAACATAAACTTTCCTCCATTGCAAATGGTCCTAGTTTAATGTGTATCAAATTATATAATAAATTACCCGTGGCAATAAAGCAAATAAATATACTTCATGTATTTAAGAATAAGGTTAAGTGTTTCCTGTTAGAACACACTTTTTATTCCGTCGATGAATATTTCAACTGCTCTTTTTAATTTTAATTTTAATTATGTTTATGAATATGTACATATTTATGTGTATGTATTTTAATATTTATATATTCATGTACCTTTGTAATAAGTTTGAGTTCCAATATTCCTTTTATAGTTGTAAGTGTAATATTTGACTATATTCCGATACTTTTTTTGTAAAAGTCTTATAGAAATAAATGGTATTATTATTATTATTATTATTATTATTATTATTATTATTATTATTATTATTATTAAAAATGGTCCTCCTTTCTAATCCGTTAAAAAATAGGGTTGTCATTTAAAAAAAATGTGGATTACGTCATGTCTCGAAAACAGAAGACAATCTAGAAGTTGCGTTTACTGAAACACACCACACCGTAACATGTTTTTTATGGCATTTATAAGAACATCAAATACCTTCGAAGTGACTGCGTGTCACTTCGAAGGAATTCTTGTAGGTTATGTTACAGGTTTTCAACTCAAAATTGTGTGTCTTTTGAAACTTATACAAAAAAAAATATATAAATCACATGGTGTTCCACTTAAAATAAGGAGTTTTTCGACGGACAGACATATACGAATATCCTGTAAGATAATATTGAGAAATATCACAAAAATGTTGATTTCATCAGAAATGGATTTAGAGTCGGTCTAATGTTGTGATAATGTTGTGTTATGGTTTTATTTATGTCCATATTGTTTCAATAAATACGCGTAAATACCTGCTGAAATATTTGAAATAAATAAATAAAGTCGATAGCAATGAGTGTGATGACAAATATATTGCATTTATGTATGTGCCGTTTTAATTAAATCATGAATTTAAAACCTTATGCATTTTATATTATCCTATGCACCCATTTGAAATTGTTTATTTTGAATTAATGAAATAATTGCTTTCATGGCGAAACACCTGCATAATGGAAAATATCTAATCATGGATCAGATTAGGTACTTTTTCCATAGAAAGGGTTAGTACCAAGTCCTAGAAAATGGTTTCAGATAAATACAAGGTGTCCCCGGATTGAGTTACCTATAGGTGATATGGACAAAAAAAATTAATTTTTCGACAAAAAATCATTCTTTATAAAAAATTTTTGCTTGTCTTGAAACGTCCAGAAAGTTTGTTTTTTTGTTCACTTTAACATACAGGGTGTTCAAAAATAGCAAAAACTAAATAATAATGAAGAGTAAAGTAAGTACCTTAAATATTAACGCTATGTAAAAAGTTATTAAGAAAAATTGTTTGCAATTAAATTTAATACTCAAATATGAAAGCATGGCCTACTAGTTAATATTAAGTATTTTGAAGAGATTATAGATATAAAAAAATTATGTTTACTAAAGGCGCAGACATAATAAGAAATCATAAACGCCAAAAATATTATTTAAACATTTATTTTGAAGAAATTATGATTTAATAAACAAATTCAACAATTATTTTGAAAAAACAGCATTCATGCACCATAACTATTCTAAATGCAGGCCTCCAAGTTCAACACATCTCTCCAGTCTCGTTCTAAAAGATGTGTACGATGAGTGGATCACTTCTTGATTTACTTGGGCGACTGCTTGAATGATATGAGTCTTAAATAAATCAATATTGTGTTCTATCGGCTATCTATAAACTATTTCCTTCAAAAATCCCCAAAGGAAAAAGTCAAGTGGCGACAAGTCAGGGGACCTTGCTGGCCAACACATAGGTCCATATCTTGTGATCCACTTCTCTCCAAATTGTCTGTTAAGCCAATTGCGGACCTGTATTGTTGAATGAGCGGGGGGCATCCGTCCTGTCGAAAATACGCTTTTTTTCTATATTCTAAATTCTCTTCGTCTAATTCTGGCCAGAAAAATGTGAGCATCTCCAAGTATGAATTTTGATTTAAATTTTCTTTGAAAAAAATATGGACCAATTATTCGATTGAAAGTAATTGCACACCAAACATTCACTTTTTTGAAATTTTGACTTCTAGAAGTAACTGAAAAAGATGGATTTTCTTGTACCCAAAAACGACAATTCTGCGACGATACCACTCCATTGGTAGAAGAAGTGCTTTCATCGGAAAAAATTATACTCTTGTGAAAATGCATTTATACAGTAAGCCTCCTCCTATTTCTAAACAAAAATCCAATCGATTTGCATCATCACCAACTTCCAACGTGTGTATTTAAACTTATTTTAGGCCAAAATCCTTTTGAATTGTGTCTTGCTAATATCAATTTGTGCAGATCTCTTTCTTAGTGATGGTTTTGGATTTTCTTCGACTGAATTTAACTAGAATTATGGCTGCATCATCGTCATCATGGACCTGTTTTAATATTTTCCACATTTTACATTACAAGTTAAATCAAATTTTCATACTAACTTTTTCAAACTTTGACGGATAATTTCGACTTCTGGATATTTTTCATGAAACAATTCAATTGCATGACGATAAGAAATATTACCGATACCATAACATTTAATAAGATACATTTTATGTTGTAAAGTAAGCATCATTTGGAATTAAAAATCAATAATTGAAATTTCAAGCACTTTGTCAAACACAATGGCAAACAATAACAACTCTGCCTTATTGATGGCTTACTGGAAATTCAAAATATTCTAATTAGAGACTTTGAGAATAAATAGTGACTAAATGATTATCTTGACGTGCTGTTTCTTAAAAATAAATATTTAAATAATTTAAATTTAATTTTAATAAAAATAATTTAAATTTAAATAATATTTTTTAGGTTTATTATTTATTATGTCTGCGCCTTTAATAAACATAATTTTTTTAAAGGAAAATGGCTATATTTCAAACGTATAACAATGATAAAAATTGCGGAATCTCTTCAAAATACTTAATATTGACTGGTACGCCATGCTTTCATATTTGAGTATTAAATTTAAGTGCAAACAATTTTTCTTAATAACTTTTTTACATAGCGTTAATATTTAAGGTACTTTACTCTTCATTATTATTTAATTGTTGCTATTTTTGAACACCCTGTATGTTAAAGTGAACGAACAACAAACTTTCTGGACGTATCAAGACAAGCAAAACTTTTTATGAAGAATGACTTTTTGTCGAAAAATTAAATTTTTTGTCCATTTCACCTATAGGTGAACTCAGTCCGGGAACACCCTGTATATACTAAGTTAGGTTAGGTTATGTGCAAGCACTCGGGTCAACATAAACAACGGATTTTAAAGAACGATTTACACTTTAATTCCTATAAAATGCAACTCCTGCAGTTTCTAAAGCTCGAGGAATACAAATTATGGAAAACTTATTGTGAGACCATGATGAATATGTTTGGAATAAAGGTGGATTGCACATCATTTTGTTCAGTAATGAGACTCACTTTCACCTAGAAGGATACGCCAACAAGCAAAGTTGTCATTTCTTGGCTCCAGCTAATCCATATGAACCAGTTAAAGAATAACATGCGGGAAACCATTACCAATATCTCTGTTGAAACGTGTCACCGAATTTTCCAAAATTTAAGGGCCAGATTGGAAGAGCATGTTTGTAATATCTTTAAAATAAAAATGTTGGAATGGTTTAAATAATTTTCTGTTTAATTTTGTTTTGATTAAAAACTGAATTTTACTCTGAGGCACCCCGTATATTAACTAGTAACTATTATGTTATGCACGTTATCTTTCTGTATTATATAATTGTATTGTATTTGAAATGTGTATAAATACATCATGATTATTCTTATGCCAAATACCATTTATACAACGTCAAAAGACAGAAATTCCAAAAATATCCTCGAAGAAAAGGGACTTGCCTATGTATGTACATGCTATAAGAAGTGATTTTATTTTTAAATGCAAAAATATTAAAAATATATTTTAGCGAATTTTAACAAATTATGTTTTGTTGTCAACTACTGAATAACATATTTTTTATCATAACATTAACATATATTTTGATTCGTTTTGATTTATGGATAACTTCTTGAAACATTTTTGCAAATAGATGTAGAGTCAATGGTATTTTATATGAAATTAATTAATTAACCATTTCGAAAAATATAGAAAAAGTACATAACTGATTATCTAATTCCCTTACAAATATTAAAAAGTTACGATAATGTACATTTAAATTATACGTATAATTAAATATTCATTTTTTTTATACGCGTAGGAACAATTCGATATCGCGTGGAAAACAATAAATATATCACGTGAACAACATAATCAGTTATAAACTTGATATATAATAATAAATTAATTAAAAAAAATAACTCAGATAGGTACCTACTAATTTTGTCATAAAATTTAATTACTTCAGAATCCGTTTTCAAGACATATGTTTCTCGCAGATTCCCTCATGTACTCGTACATACTCGTGTAATTAAAAAAGATAAATCAATTACATACTAACCCCAAGTATTGTTGATCTGGTCTCTGAATAGTACATCACGACCACAGCAACACTATAGCAAATAAGTAGATGGTACTCCTAGATACATAGATTAACATTTTTTAACTACAGTTTAATTGCAGACAAATTTCACTGTCATATCTAAATTCTTAAGGGGCACACCTAGTGTGACCGCCTAAAAAAAAGGTGATTTTTGGGAATTAAATTAAAAAAAGTACTGCATCAAATGTTTTCAAATTTTGAGGATATATTTGTACATAAATAATGAATACATAGTAAAATGTTTAAACAAAAAAATTTAATTTTCAGCGAGTTATTCGCTATCTCCCAAGTCTCGAAAAAAAAAAGTTCCTCCACTGCTGCAGTGATTGCGGCCTTCACAGTGGCTGGAATAAAAAAAACTATTAAACTAGAAGGTATTGCCTATGTAATGACCCAGGATTGTGAAAAAAAGGGGAATTTAAGAAAATGACAGAGTTTTGAAAAAAAGTTTAAAACTTTGCTCAAAAATCTGATGATTTTTGGCGTGCCAAAATTACATTTTTCATACAATCGAAACACTGGAGGGTCATAGTATAGAGAAACATATACAAAATAAGCAGAAAAAAAATCAAATCGATAGGATGATTTGTAATGGAGTTATAACTGCAGAAAATTAGAAAAATGCAGTTTGGAGAAAAACGCGTTCAAAGATAAAATGATTGATTTCATTGTTATAAATAGATAAATATCATACCTAGAGCTAATCTGCTATTTCAGGCCCATAGAATTCACCTTCCTCTTCTTCAAAAACCGCCTGTTGGAATCCTATTATAATGACTTACGATGACCAGTGGCGGATTTACATAAGGGCACTTGGGCATGTGCCCGGAGGACCCCACAACCCAGGGGGTCCCCACAAGTTGAATGACCCATATTTTTTGTCTCCTACATTTTCGAAAAATCAAAGAACGGGGAACATACACATACACATTGATCATTGAAATAATAAAACTTCTTCGACTAAAAAATCGATTTTTTCAAAGTTTCACACTAGGTGTGCCCCTAGGACGTCTGTCGTTAAGATAATGATACTTAATATGCCGAATTCAGTGCACATAATGGCAACATTGCAAGTATTCTAAACTTTTAACTAGACTTCCTAGGAGGACAAATATTATTAATATTTATTACAAAAGCTATGAAGACACTGAACCTGTTACCGTCGCTAAAGAGGTTTTTAGTAAATAACAGAGCCCCACAAATAAAAATAAGGTCAAGATCAGGGGGACTGACTATAGTATTCCCATGTATTTTTCGACGCTGAATCCGATTCCGATCCAAAACATTCGTATACAAATTAAATTTTGTGTAGAGGCGAAATAATCGCTCGAAGGGGGATAAACTGACGAATATCGGTATCTTAGGGAATACAAGTTTATCAAGCAAGGCCAAGTTAAAGACTTCCGCGAAGATATGATAACCCTTCCGGAGGAGTTGATACACCCTTTGCAACCCCTGCTATCCCCTTTTCGATATATACCCACTTTGTGAAAGTTGTTAGCTTCCTTAAACTCCCAAAGTGCATGTTTCTACTCCTGGGAGGCTCTGAATCCTTTTCGGAAGTTTGGGGGTAGTCCTAACCCCCCTTGGAGGAGAGGATCAAAGGAACTACACACGGTTCTCATTAGTGCACTGGGATCGTTCCGGGGGTAACAACAAGAAATATTTCTTCTCCCGTATCTCCCGCCACTCCTGCATTCCTCATCTGGCAGGGGGTGGTTTTTACCCTTTTTAAGGGTTGCTTCCGGAGATGCAATCACTCTCTTCCTTATCTTCCTTGAAATCGCTAGCATGCAAGCTATCAACTTCCATAACGCAGTTATATATCGAAAAGGGGATAGCAGGGGTTGCAAAGGATGTATCAGCCCCTCCGGAAGGTTGGTCACCAGTTCCTGGAAGTCTTTAACTTGCCCTTGCTTGATAAAACACGCCTATTCACGCGTATCTCCCCATTTACATTCGTCGGTTTACCCCGCTTAGAGGGATTATTTCACCCCTACACAAAACTTTAATGTCTATGACTGTAAGTTTAACAGTCCCCCAAATATTGACTTTATGTTTTTTGTGTGGCTATGTAATGATTGAAAATATCCCATTTTTTACTCATTCAAATTTAAACAATCCATGAACAAATAGAAAACACGTACTATGAAAAGGGTTAAATAATGGATGTGAAATATTTTAGAAATACGATTTTGTTATCACGTATTCGATAAATTCAATAAATCGGCGATATGATTCATGTTATGGCTGTCGGTAATGACATAACGGAGAGGAACAAACGACATTTATTGAGCAATAAAATAAATTCTCACATTTATATTAGCGTCATATTTTCAACCGAAAACGATTTTGAAAATTTTATGCTGCCGAAAATAACCCTTCAATGACATGAACGCGTTTTAATCATATCCATAGCTTTATTTATGCGCTTGAATGCTTGAATCTAATTCATAGTTAACAATAACAATACAGTACAATCTCGATAATATGAACATGCGTTAGTCCGAACCTTTGCTAATCCGAACAGTGGGCGCTCGAAGTCATAACCTGAACAAACCTTGAATCGTGAAAATTTAAACTGTTACAAAATATGTCAGAAACATAGCTACACAAAAAAATCTTGATCCTAGATATTGACCTTAGTGTCCCTAAGTATTTTTCGACGCTGAATTCGAATCCAACCTCAAAAAAAGTCAATACACCCTCAAAATTTTGAGGTAGGAATAAGAAATGAAAATTTGACAAAATACGCAATTTTTATTCGAAGAATATATTTCTGGGGGTTTTCGAGGTTGCTCAATTCACATTTCAACATGCCAAAAGCAGGAAATGTACCCCAGAGGTGAAAATCGAGTATACCTGGGGTTTAAGGGGGTGCGAAAATGTTTAGAGCAAGCTCACAGCAGCGAAATGGTTGATTGGTGATAAGGAAACCAATACACTTTTGACACGACCAGTATCGCTGTTACAAGTCCGATCATAACGAAGAAAATGAAAAAAAGAGACAACAACAAAGAACAACAAAAACAAAAACTTCAACAATAAAAGTAACAATAATAACAACAAGAACAACAACAGTAACAAGAACATTAACAACGACGAAAACAAAAACTTCAACAACAAAAACAATAACAATAACAAGGACTACAACAATAACAAGAACAGCAACAACTACAATATGAACAACATAAAAAACAACAACAACAAAGAACCAAAAATTAACAATGTAACCATTAAATTTAAAAAAAACTGGCCTCAGCGAAAGGAATTCGCATTCGCAATTTCTATCATAGAAAGTCGGTTAGTTGATCACAGTAAAATACTGCTTCCACCACTTCATATAAAACTTGGCGTAAATAATTATTTTGTCACATAAACATTTTCCCAACCTCTTCAACCCCAGATATACTCGATTTTCACTTCTGGGGTACGTTTCCTTCTTTTGGCATGTTGAAATTTGAAATCAGCAACCTCGAAACCCCCCCGAAATATATTCTTGGAATAAACGTTTTTTGTCAAATTTTCATTTCATACCCCTATCTCAAAATTTCGAGGGTGTATTGACTTTTTTGAGGCTGAATTCAAATTCAGCGTCGAAAATACATAGGGATACTAAAGTCAATATCCAGATTACCTTAGACATCAACCTAAAGAATATTTAAGTACTATCAATCACAAACATTTAAAAAACTATTAGTCTTTTAAGAAGGTAGATTTAAGGTTATGTTCACAGTACCGTTTACTTTGAAATTTTTGGTGGAAGGAGAAATTCGCTGTTTCATCACAGAACAGAGATTAGTTCTGAACTAATGCTAAGCTGACACATGCGCACAAAATAATTCATTACTCGTTCAAGGACCTATTGTTTCTTTTTCTCCGATCCATTATCAATTTGTATTTCAACAAACAAAAGAATATTGGGTGCTAAATATTAAAAACAAAACTTTTTATGTACCTTTTTATATACAGTGGAAAGTATTTTTCTCTTTTAAAAGACCCAAATCGGGGCATCCAAAATTCTATTAGCCGCAACTTAGGCTATACGAAAGTTAATTAGTACTCCATCAGAGGACCAGTTTATTTGTATTTGTGTTGCCGTATTTATAATCTGACCTGATTTTGGGATTTTCAATTAATTAAATAAGCGTATTACAGAAGCTCCCCAACGAATATAGGGGAACGAATATACCACAATAATTATATCATGCGCGTATAACATATATGTTGTTTGCCGAAAATTATGAAATATGAGGTTCTAGCTTTAACTTAATTAACTATTTAGTTTGAATGTATAACATGAGAGAGAGCAGCCAACTATTAATTTATTAGTTAACATTACTTCCACTTTATTTAAATTTTAAATGCAATCCCGGTCAAATTGGAGTGCTGTTTTGTATGACGTATTAGAGTCAGCGTAAAAAACAGCAGACCTCTTATTACACTTGGCCGATTGTGCCTCAATTCAGCGGCGCGCGGCGGGCAGTTCATTGACATGTTCGAGGTGTATATGTCGTCGGCGTCGGTATTACATATTAATAATAAAATGTGCTAATGCCTTAAAACTATAATTTACTGAAGAAAGAGGGTATGCCCTTGAGAACCTTGAGTTTATGTTCGACTTACTTTAACTTACTACGTTCCAAAGATATCTACCAACGGTACGCAGTAACTAACTAAAATGGATTACAAGTGCATTAAAAAATACACGGTGGTTATGTATTGACGAAACATTTAGCCAGACCAAATTTCAAGATACACAGTCATTTTCCTCAATCAAAACAATACTGCAGAATATATTTGACTAAATTTTCAATTTTCAATGATGGCGGATCCAAAATGGCGGCCGGATTTCTCAAGAAATGGCGCGTTGTTCGTTATAAAAAGTAAATAGGAGTTTGTAATTATTCTTTTCCTATGTCATTTCATGTTTTAGTAACATTTTGAGTTATTCCTGGTGAAAAAAGTCTGAAATCCAAGATGGCGGATTCAATATGGCGGACATCATTCTTGAAAATTCAAAATTTGAAAACGGAAAAATTACAGTAATTTTACAGAATTCTACATTTTACTTAGAATTCTGATGGAAAATGTCTTCTCAATCTTTTTCACAAAAAATGCGTTCTATCTGAGTAAAATATTATTTGTCATTCTAACCTAAAAACGAGGTTTTTTTCCGGTGTTGAGGTTCTCATGATGAAATCATGAGAATTATATATTTATGCACTTAGGATGCTCGGGTGCAAACTACTCGCCGGAAGTACACAGCCTACTTGTTTCTTGTGGTGCATATACGATTTTTTTCTCACACCCACCAGAAAGTACGTTCTACGTACTATTCTTTGAATAACTATGCGAGGAAGTTCTGGAAAGAAAATTCGTCAATGCGCCCGAATTCAAAATATATATTTTCTAATTATATGCGGAGAAGTTCCGAAAAAAAAAAATATTCAATGCGCCTACATCCCTAAGTGCATAATATATAATTTTCATGATTTCATCATGAGAAACTCAACACCGGAAAAAAAACTTCGTTTTGAGGTTAGAATGACAAATAATTTTTTACTCAGATAGAACGCATTTTTATGAAAAAGATTGAGAGGTTTGAGGATATTTGAGGAGATTGACATTTTCCATCAGAACTACGTAAAATATGACTAATGATAATATGATGTAATTTTCCCGTTTTCAAATTTTGAATTTTCAAGAATGATGTCCGCCATCTTGGATTTCAGACTTTTTTCACCAGGAATAACTAAAAATGTTACTAAAACATTAAATGACATACGAGACGTATAATTACAAACTCCTATTTACTTTTTATAACGAAAAACGCCGCCATTTTGAATTCGCCTTCATTGAAAATTGAAAATTTAGTCAAATATATTCTGTGGTATTGTTTTGATTGAGGAAAATGACTGTGGATCAAGAAAAACTCGCAATAACATTATTTTCTCGTTAATACTAGAGAAAAAAATCATATTTCATGAGATTTTATGTAATTTCCGCCATTTTGAAGAGATTAGAGTCAGTTGAGGTCGGCAAAAAAAATCCTATCATCAACTCCAACTATTGCCTCCACCTCCATCCACAAACCGGAGTAGGTTAGAGTACTTTTTGGACTAAAAAAAAATATATATGTAAAAAAAATGAATCCCCAAATTTTCAGTACTTTTCTCTATAAAGTCAGCCATATTTTTTTCTAGAGCAATTCATCACAATTCTGACTCCGGAAATCGAAAGATCACATCCGAAAACATTAGGATAAGTGGTTTTTATTGAGTGAATTCATTAGTTTCCCTTCGAAATTGACGCTCCAAAAAGGACGAAAAATTGTGTCCGTTTGGGCGTTAATGGGTTAAAGAGAGGCATCGGTTTTACCAAATTAAGACCAATTTATTATACTGCATCTACACCCTATGGTAGATCCTATGGAACACCCTGTATATTATTACATAATCTGATTCCTCGAATTTTCCCTTTTCCAAAAATATGGGATATGTCTATGTTTGCATGAGAAACAGAAGAAAGAGCAGAAATGATATTTAAAAAGTGTTGAGCATTTGATGTGTGAATTAGTAAAGGCGAAACTGTCGAATGGCCTCCAAACAACGCAAACCTTACCCCTTTGGACGAAGTTTTCTATGAGGCTATTTGAAAGACGAAGTTTATAAAGACACTAATGCAAATTTAGACGTAAAACTGAACAATTCATATCAAATTTAAATGAACATAATACTAATTTTATAGTAAATGCAATTTTTAAAATTACTGCGGACTATACGAGGTTTATCGTAATTTGTATATTTAAAAATATATTGTTTAAAATCATGTTTAAATTTGTCTTAACATTAGTTAAAACTTCAAACTGAAGATTGTTATTATTTTTGTAAAATAAAATCCGGTATCGCTAACTACTTTTTAATAATTTCATATGAAAAAATATCGCATGTTTACATGTTTACAAATGTCGCCCTTTGCAACAATATGTTATATATTGTTGAAAAGGGAAAAAATTCGAGAAATCAGAATATGAAACAAGATATAGGGTGTGCCTTTAAAAAAAAAAGACACCACGTTGGTTCAGTTTCAACCTTTTACTGAGGAACTTTTTTCTAATTTCAACAACAAACTCGCAATAACTTGTCGGATTATATAAGCTAACTCTATATATATATATATATATATATATATATATATATATATATATATCCAAGGCCGTGCAATCGGAAAACGGAAAGAATTCGCCGACATCAGAATTATAACAATAAATTACTTTCCTTGCGGGATTAAAAGATTATTCGAGTATTAATAAACAATAAAACGTTAATAAAGTTGTTATTGGCGTATCCAGTGTTGGTGCAAATCTGATTTACGAGTGCGATAGACCCAATTTCATCAGTCATCGCCTATAACACCGCTTGCCGCGAATTATTACCTATAACTACATACAAATAATAAACTAATAAACGAATTAATCATCGTTAATTTTTAATAATAAAAATTTGTATATTCAAAATAAAAATTGTACCAAATTCCGCGATAATCTAGAATACTTTTTATATAAATATCGTCCTTACCTGTCTCACAATTAGGTGTAGAGTTGATTTGGTCACTGAATTGTTCGGACCATAGCAACGCCATGGAAGTCAAATTCGTTTCTCTCCTCTTTGTTCTCGGCATGATAGTTCTTGGTTCACGCACAACTTCGGGCACCCTGCTGCATGTTGTTCAGGTAATATATATAAAAAATAACATATACTAGCAAGGTAAGTACATGGCTATGTAAAATGTATAAACCTTAATTAAAAGTGCTTTTATTAAAACGAATTGCGACAGGGCAAATTGTTTTATTTGAATATTCAATATAGTGTTGTCACCGAATTAATGTTTTACTTTAATCAAATCTGTAAAAATCTGTAGCTGCGTTTAATTTTTTCATATCTTTTAAATTATGACAAGTTAAATTTATTGGTAAGCAATTGAAAAGCAAATATAATTACAACGAGGAGGCGTTTTTTGGTTCGTTTATCTGAAACAAAAATTCACCCGTTCCCCACTTTTTGTAATATTACTTCTACCCTGTACCATACACAGGGTGTCTACTTTTTTATGTACAAATCCATAAGATCCTCATTTTCAAGGTAATCGATATATATTTATTTTTATTTAAAAGGCATCGAAACTTGCTTCTCCTGACCCTACCGCCGCTTTCAAGAATCATTCTTATGGCCTGCTATGATTTGTTTTGTACATACGCCTATTGAAATTCAATATACCCATTTCGCGATTGTTTTATTTAGAATATGTATCCATAACTTTAATAACCCCTCAAAACCCCCATATGCAAAATTTGAACAAAAAAGATACAAGATGTGTCTTTCTATACAAGTTGAGCCGAATATAGAGTTTGAGAGTTATCTGTACTGGCTTAAACTTAATATTAACCTAACTAACGAACTGCCGTAGACAAAGAACTATTTTGGTCTACTATGTTTATTTCTTTATTATTAAAAAAAAAAAAACAGCAGCCTTCGATGTCCCTTAAATAAGAAAAAGTTTAATCGAATATCTCGAAACACTTTTTTGCACTCAACGCGCTCGGTTCGCCAACCATCATCAGAAGGATTAAAAGATTATTTAATATTAATATTAATTATCTTCTGATGATGTCTTGCATGGTTGAAACATGGTTGGCAAAACGCATGCGTTCAATGCAAGAAAATGTTTCAATATTGTGTGGAAAATGTGTATTTATATATCTGAGAATTTTTTTAGGTCTATAGACATGGGGAAAGGTCACCTGGCTCCTTCTACGCAAATGACCCCTATCAAAACATTTCTTACTGGGGAATTGCTACCGGTCAACTGACCAATGTAAGTATAATAAGCTCTACAACGTATCATCAATGGAAGTTTGTATTAACAAATTCAAGTAACTTTTACCTGAAACATTTTTTTCTAATAATAACATAATTTTCTTTTAAGAGCAGGCATTGGGAAACAAACAAATTACGTTTTCGAATTATCGTGTACACAAAAATGGTTTACAGACAGACAAATCGACAGAGAGACCGACAGAGAGACAGACAGAAAATGTTTTTCTCTTAAAATTAAAATCTCGACATTTCAGAACATTTTAAACCTATTTAGCCAATGGTTTTTTTTAATTTTTCGTGATTAGTATACTTCCACTCCATGAATGATTGACTCAGCTATTGACCCAGATTGTATAACATGTACTAAGTACTACGTATCAATACACCTAAAATAAATAGTTTTTCTATCGTATTACTCATACAGACGCTGATAGCTATACCGGGTGTCAATTTGAAAATGATCAGCATTGAATATTTTGCGAAACGAACAGCATTGAAAATTTGGCGAAACACGTCAATTTACATATCAAGGGGACAACTTTTGAGGCATTTGTTGTCGTATTACTTTCAACCTCCTAACCCCCAGGGCAACTACCCTTAAAATTTTAAATGGAAACCTCTATTTCTTTTGCCATTTTTGAGTTTCTTGTACAATTCTAGATAAGTCCCATATTTCTTTTTTGTCAAAATTGAGATAGTTAACCTCATGAATGTCTGGAAAGTATTTAATTTCTAAATTAAAATAATGCTTTTAAAAGTATGATATTGAAATACTCAAATTCTTACCTTTATAATTACTTTATTAATTGTTCAAGATGGGTTCCATTGTTTTCTAAGCACAAGTACAGCCGATATTCAATTTGTTCGCGGACGTGTTGGAGTTTCTGGTAAAATAGCCCTACAAATTCTTGTACAATTCTTTGCTGCAGTTGTTCAATTGAATCTGGTTGAGTTTTTATTACAACTAATTTCAAGTGACCCCATATGATGAAATCGAGAGGTGTCAGATCTGGTGACCTAGTGACCTGGCCATTCAATTTGGTACCTAGTTTTTCAACAAATATTTTTAAATGACATGACGGGTCAGTGAATGTACCCCATTTAAAAGTTGCATTATGTCAATTTAGAAAATAAATACATTTTACACATTCGTGAGGTTAAGTACTTCAATTTTGAAAAAAAAATAATGGAATTTATTTAGAATTGTACAAGAAACTCAAAAATGGCAAAAGAAATAGGGGTTGCCATTTAAAATTTTAGGTGTCAGGGGTTGAAAGTAGTACGACAACAAATACCTCCAAAGTTGTCCCGCTTGATATGTAAATTGACATGTTTCGCCAAAGTTTGATACTGTCATTAGTTTAGGCAATATTAAATGCTGTTCGTTTTCAAATTGACACCCGGTATTTCCCTGGTTTTAGAAACCCGTAATGGATTTTGACTAAAAATATAATAATGAAAAAAAGTGGACTTCCAAAACAAATCGTCCAGAAAATTGTTTTTTTGATCTCTCTCAAAAGTATGATACTGCCTCGTACGGCACATAAAATGATATCATATTCTTGTGTGTTTTCAAGGTGGGAAAACAGCAACACTACGCATTGGGACAATATACTCGCGAACGATACCAGGACTTCTTACCAGCAAGGTACGCGAGGGAAGACTTTTTCGTGGAGTCCACTTACATGGACCGTACCTACATGTCTGCTGCCTCGAACCTGGCTGGACTGTATCCTCCTGAAGGCGATCAGGTCTGGAACGAAGACATCGACTGGCAACCTATCCCCATATTCCCCGCTGAACCGGCTGTCATAAGTCCCCTTAGCGATTGCTCCAGGTATTCGACGGTACTCTCGGACGTGATCGCAAACGACGATTACTTCGTCAAGTTAAACACACAATACGCAGAGTTATATGAATACTTGACTAACAATTCCGGAACCACCGTTTCCACAGTAATGTCTGCTGCAAGTATATACGACACGCTCCTCATCGAAGACAGGCAGAACTTTACTCTTCCCGAGTGGACGTCGTCTGTGTATCCTACACCTCTGAATATTTTTCACAATTTGGAGTTTGCCGCCTTCAGTTGGACAGACGAGCTCAAATTACTGGGTAAGTTAGAAAACAAACCAACCACTGGGGCAACCATTCTTTTCGTAACCTCATCAACTCCCTTTAAAGTCGCAATAACATCAACATTAAGAAAATGAGACTAATGTATTGTGTACAAGATATTAGTGCAAATAAGTTTTCAGCTGTAAAGCTACATACACAGGGTGTCCCAAATAGCAACGTCAAGACGAAAGGGGGTTACAGGCCAAGTTTTGAGTGGATATGTGTCAAAAAAAAGTAGATGAAAGTGTCTTGGTTCTCAAGATTTATTCTTTTGTGGAAAAATCGCTTGGTGGAAAATCGCTTTCCTAGTAAAATAATAGTTTTTTACAACAGTACTTAAAAAAATCGATAAAAAACATTATTAAGTTTTGGTTATTATCACCGCCCAACTTTCATGATTTATAAAATACGTAATAAAAGTAGTACTTAACCCTTTAACGCCCAAGTGCACTGTCAAGAGACATGAACTTAGAGGCTCATATTACTGATAGACAAAATAAAAAGAAAAAATAACTAAAACCATGTATTCCTATGTTTTCAAATGGAATGGTTACAATTTGCAAACAAATGATGCAACCTTCAATTTTTAACAGAACCTATTAAAAAACTCGATTTTTTCAAGATTCTTTTATTTAAAATCGCAATTTCAGGATGTTATCGTCCTTTATACCACTCAAAAACAAATAGAAACGTTCACTCGAGACGTGTACTTGAAGGAAACGCAATGAGAACAATTTTATTTTCTCATTTTTGTTAAAATAACTAGATATAGCAAAATTCAAAGGGTGATATTTTTCGTTTTTTACCAGTTGCGGGATCATTGACGCAAAAGAAGAATTTTGAAAAATAATTGGTCCCTTGGGGGTTTTTGGGGTCGCTGATCACGATCCTGATGTCAGAATTTCAAAATTCAATATGGCGGATCCAATATGGCCACCATACCGAATCAAATTTCAACATTTTCGATTATTTTGCCTCAAACTTTGTAGACTAGGGGTTTTCGGGGTCGGGGTAGAATTTCAAAATTCAGGATTTCAAAATTTGCTTCAAAATGGTCGCCGTGTCATTTTTTAGGATCGTGATTAGCGACCCCGAAAACCTCCAGTTTACAAAGTTTGAGGCAAAATAATCGAAAATGTTGAAATTTGATTCGGTATGGTGGCCATATCGGATCCGCCATATTGAATTTTGAAATTCTGACATCAGGATCGTGATCAGCGACCCCAAAACCCCCAAGGGACCAATTATTTTTCAAAATTCTTCTTTTGCGTCAATAATCCTGCAACTGGTAAAAAACGAAAAATATCACCCTTTGAATTTTGCTATATCTAGTTATTTTAACAAAAAATGAGAAAATAAAATTGTTCTCATTGCGTTTCCTTCAAGTACACGTCTCGAGTGAACGTTTCTATTTGTTTTTGAGTGGTATAAAGGACGACAACATAGCTGAAATTGCGATTTGAAAAAAAGAATCTTGAAAAAAATCGCACTTTTTAATAGTTTTTTTTTTTTTAAATTGAAGGTTACATCAATTTTAACGATTCCATTCGAAAGAGCGACCTCGAAAACATAGGAATACATGGTTTTAGTTATTTTTTCTTTATTTTTTTCTATCAGTAATATGAGCCTCTAAGTTCATGTCTCTTGACAGTGCACTTGGACGTTAAAGGGTTAAGTTTACTTGTTAAAAAAAGATATTGTTATTTAACCACAGCGAATCACCAATTTTGAGGTAATTTCCGTATGTGTGAACCTCGATATAATTTTTTTTTCATTTTTTTTGTACTAACACTGTGTGATGTTAGTAAAACTGAAACAGTTAACTGTTTCAATAAAATAATGTTAAAAAGCTTTGAATATTACCATAATAAAAGTACACAACAACAGCAGCGTAATCAAAAGAGGATAGCAAAAGGGGGCAAATAGCTGTGTTCCCCATATTACAACGATGTAGAGCTTGAGGGACCATTATGACCCCAGCGATCTCATTCCTTGGGCAGTATGTGTTACTACTTCGTTTACAAAATTTTACGCGACTATATCTCGAGAACCAAGACACATTCATCTAATTTTTTGTTGTAACATATCCAGTCAAGATCTGGTCTGTCAATCGTTTCTGATAGATGTTGCTTTTTGAGATACCCTGTATAAAAAAAGGATAATATGCAGACACATATACATATATTTGATTAGCCGCATTGTCCATTCCACTAAATCGAGTTAGAATCAGTTGGTGTAGACGCAAGTGATAAGTTTTGGGTCTATTTTGTACCACAACTGTGATATTATAAAATATCTGGTGTCATTCAAGATTTTTTGCCTTTAAGCATTTCGTTAGCGAAAAAATTAAGAGCATGAGTGAATTTAAATGAAAGCGAAGTAAAAAATTTAAGTGAAGTTAAATTTTTCATCTCGGTTCATTGTTTCATCATACTTAATATGCTTGATGACGTGTTTGAAAAGAATCATTGGCCTAACTATCAAACCTCGTTTTAAATCGCCTTTTTCTAAAATTTTTGTTAATAATAACTAAACCTGTTAGGTACCTTAAATATGGAGTTATAATAATAAAGATTCTAAAGAATTTAAATTCTTACATGAATTTTTGTTGTGGGTTTAAAGAAAGTTTGCTTGAAAGTTGACAAAATTTGATATCCAAACTTTCAGGCATAATATATTGTTTAATAAACATTATTTTTATTTTCAGTAACTCCGTCTACACCCTTCGTGTTATCTACTTTTTTTATTTACCTAGAAAACAGTTCTTAACCACAAAATTGCTGTTTCAGCTACCGGACCTTTCTTCAATGAGATCATCGACGAATTTGAGGCCACGTTAAACGGATCTTCGACCAGAATTTACAGGCAATTCAGCGGTCATGATATGAATGTGGCGGCGATCCTCAACACCTTGGGAGCATTCGAACCTTACCTTGCCCCGAACTTCGCCAGCACCTTGTACTTCGAATTGAGGCAGGAAAACGAAACAAATTACATTAATTTATATTACAAGAATTACGGAGATGCCCAACCAATCACCATTTCCGGCTGCGATTTCGATTGCAGCTTCGACGAGTTCAAGACTCTCATAAGCAATCGGACCCTTACGGTTGACCAATGGTACACGTTATGTGAATCGTAAAATTAATTTCGTCTGTATTTCGGAAAACATTTAATCGTGTACCAAAACATATCAACCAATTACAAAAAAATCATTCCATTTCAGAAAAGTATATTTGCTTTATAGAATCAGTTTCTTATAACCACCTTGTTATGCATTCCACCTTATTATGCATTGTTTACATTGTTTTAATAAAGCCCATATTTGAAAATTATTGACACGTTTATTTTATCTACTACAGCGAACATTATTTTCCGTAAGATATGATTATCTTAAAAATATAAAATCGACTAGAAAAAAAAAACAGCAAAAAAACCAGTACAACTATTAATGGTTGATAGTGAAGCAGTGAAGCATTTATTTATAACTTTATTTAAATATCTATAATAAGATTCACACGAAACTTGTCTTCTAGAAAGTCATGTTCAAAGTGTGAACCTTGTGGTAACCAAGTGGTAACCTCGTAACCACTAAAACACAACTTGTAAATTAAATTCATACATATTGTAACGTTTTATTTATTTCGGGTTCGTGAGGTGTGAAAAATTAAACTCGCACTTTTAAACTAACACTATTTATTTACTTAATACAACTACGGACTAAACACTATTTAAATACACAAATTTATTTTTATACCATTTATATTAGAGCGTTGTACGAAACCGCGCCGCGTTCAGATGATTCCAATAGAGACTACCGTCCCGCGTCGATACCCCGCGTTATATATCCTTGCGGACATATCTAGTAGCTTCCCGGCTTCGATTCCCGAACAATCGGGCGAAGCAGCCGTGATCTTTCGAGGCGCTTCCACGTACGTCTATCAGACGACGCGGTCGGCTGGTATCGAGGAAGGCAGGGGCGGACTGGCCCAGCGTTCGTAACAATATGTTGACAAATTTCGTGAAATTGGATCAGCTAGCCGTAAGCCAAGGAACGAAGCACCTAGAATAAGAACTTTATACTTTATAGAAACATGTCTCAGTACAATTAATAAATGATCACCAGTCATTTCTAGCGTACACAAACCAGACATCGGCCAATTATGAAAAAGGACAAATAGAAGCAACATCGAAAGTAGTGAGGGAATAAGACCAGCCCTCTCACCACCTAAGCTAGCTGTTAGAACGAGAAGTGTAGCGTTGGTCCTTTTTCACAACCGGCCATTGTCCGATGTACACATAGAGTATATAAAATTCAACTAATCCACAAACTCAGGCCCTTCAATTGTGAAAGAACAACATATTGCCTGTGGAAAACTTGAACAACGATGACATTCTTGATAAGTGTTTATTTTTCGATGAGGCCTAGTTCCATCCTTTCAGGATATTTAAATAAACAATATGAGAACATGGTCCATAGAAAATTCCAGTGAACTGAAACTGCTTTCCATCCTCAAAAATATGGTGTGAAAACCGTAAACTGAAAGATATTGCAGTTATTTATTAGAATTTTTTTCAATGAGTTTTTCAATGACGAAGAACTTACGAAAGTATTTTCAGCTCAAAAAAACAATGCTATGCTTGTCAAACAATTGCTTATTTGAAATATTTTTTTTAAACCCAATGACAACCCCTAAATTTTCAAATTGGAAGTAGGGGCTTGTGAGACTTCATTTGAAAGGTCTTTTCATTCTCTATTCAAAACTGCTATGGTTTTAAATTTTATTGCAGAAATTAACAAGAAAAAAAAGATACGTTCCTCCAGCGTAGGAAATTCATTACATTAAAATAAAACTTTTATAAGCAACACTATTTGTCAATTTTAGGTTCTGAAATGTTAATAATAACAAAAAATAAATGTCTGTAATTGCCGACATTCCCTACTGTAAGATAAAAATTTAATAAACACTTACAATATTTTGCTTGACAATCGAACGAAAAAACGAGCAAGCAGCAAAAAACAAACTTGAAATTTAAGAAGTTGGCCATTATCAGCTTTCGTGAAATTACCTAGAAACGTGCTTGTCATTGTAACAGTAGTTAACAGTTATCAGTGTTAAATGTTGCAATTCAGAGAGGTGGTTTACCTAACAGAAATGCATAAGATAACGATTCTGCAGATGATTGGTTACGGAGACAACACGAACGCAGGCCGAAATTGTTCGCCTATTTCAAGAAAAATATCCGGAGTTGCCGCCGATATCTCAAGATACCGTAAGTAAAATAGAGAAACAGTTTCGGGAACGTGGACATGTACGGCAGCTAAAGAAAAATCCTCCCAATAAACTCAGTAATGATCAGAAATTGGATGTAATTATTATGCTTGAAGAAAATCCACATACGTCGAGTCGTCAAACAGCTTCAGCATTAAATATTAGCCATTCCTCGATTCTCCGCGTATTGACAGAAAATCAGGTGCAGCCAAATAAACTGGTACCAACTAATGAGCTCGCGGAAGACGATTTTGATAGACGAATTCTCTTTTGTGAACAAATGATGCAAATGATAGATGACAATACTTTACAAATAGAAAATGTCCCAATTTCCATTCGTTTTGTGCGGGGTCCTTTGTAATATTGAATGATTTATTCAGTCTAACTGTATTGTCTGTATTTGTCCTTTTCTATTTTTTGACATTGTTCGGCGCTGTTATAAGCTTTTTTTGAACAAATAAATGCAAACTAACTAACTAATATTCAAACTGAAAGACATTTTGATCATGTGCTTGAAGATTTTTTTTGTTTCCTTTACACATTTTTATGTTACGATCAGATGTTGCCAACATAATAAAATTCAACCTGACTCTACTTGAGAACTTATTTGAGAGCACAGTACTTGATGCGTTGTTAATTAATGGACTATTCTTGGTGTAAATTAATTCTTGAAAGGTAACAATTTACCTCCCTTATATGGATCCAATTCGAACGGGGACCGGATCCATACTTACCCTCCTACGGCCTTTCATAATTAAATTCCTATTAAAGTTGTAATTGCCTAATAATCGTCGACGTTACGCAGTCCTCTTGGTAAGACTCGTCCATTAATTAAGGGGGTCAATTTAGCGAGGGGGCAGAGCTACACGAGCCACTCTGCTCTTCGCTGGCCCACTAAGCGTCAACTCGCAAGATGAATTAACCATCGCTTAGTGGCTAAAGGCAAACTATCGGACTTGAAATTAATTAAACTCTCCTCTCCACCTAAACACTTAAACAAAGGAGGATTTGCAATTTACGAGGAATTGCAATTTATAAAAGCATCGCCATAAAACTGCTCCTACATAAATTTACACTGCTATCCAGTGGCGGTGTGTGATATTTCAGTTAACCATATCTTGAAAACGACGCATGGGACCCACTTCACTTTTTATGTGATGACTATACACCTCTTACAGAAAGGATTTATAGTGAAAAAATCGTCAGCAAAGTTTGCGAAAAAATTTTCAAAAACACTGGAGCACTCCCTGGGTTCTCAGTAACGCTCTGTGGGATATTTGCAGTATTTTTTTTTCATAATCTAGAAACAAATATAAGGAGACATTTTTCGATTTGTTGCAAAATATTTATTTTTCAAAAAGTTCAAATGAACGCTTCACTACTTCAAATCACTAAAATCAAAATCATTAATGTATCTTTTTCTTCTCTTGGTTCCTTTAAGAGGTTACATCTATTTGAATTGTCTAAAATTAGACTTTTTTTGAGATTTTTTTGATGATTCAATTGAACAAGCAAAATAGAATTATCAGGGTTTATTAAACATATCAAAAGGTGCATAAAATAATTTTTTATTTAATTTTTTTCTTCCAAAATGTACGGCAGTACGGACGTCTGAAGCAGCGGGTCTTTTTTTATTAGGTATGCGGCCTTACGAATAACACTTTTCCATTTGCACCTAGGACATATTGCATCAGTTCAGAACAGAGTCTACGTAAGATTCAGAAAATTAAAGTTGAAAATCAGCGACTTCAAATTAACAATTTTTTGGAAGCAAATCGCGTTTTTTCCTATATTTGTAAATAAATGTAAATATAAAAAAAATCTAAAGGAAATACAAATTTTGTCTAAATTATATTAACTCCCTTTTTTCTTAACTGAAAGTATCTCAGTTATTTTAAACAACTTTAAAATATCATTATTTATACTTATTTAATACATATACAACTCATGTAATACAAAATTATCTATCATTGTAAAGGCATAAAAGTTATGAATGAAGGTATAGACTGACCACTCGACTAAATTTGAGTACACCTGTACCAGCGCTATACTTAGTACGAGTAACATTTATAAAAGCACTGACTGAAAAGCGTTCAGATGTGTTTCGAAGCATCAGACGTTAATTCAGAATTTTTTTAGACCATGGTTGCTATTGGATATCATTTTTGGGTTGTTTTTATGTCACTTAAGCCAATAAAAAAAATCAAATAGGTGTAACCCCTTAAGAAAACACATATTCCTACAGTTCCTATATACAAGTTAAGTTATAGACAATTCAATAAAAAGAAGAGAAAACCTTGAGCCTTACACCCTATTTGGGGTAACAAATGGCTGATTTATCAAAGTTATCTCAGAAACATTTTTTCTACTCCAAGGATCTCCAGTTAATACTCCATCTAATTGAGTAAGACTAAATAATTATTGGTTTAGCAGTATAACAACGTCCGTAACAAAATTTGAAACTCCAATCCCAAATTTTCTTAATAACTTATTAGGAAAATTTGGAAAACCTCGCGTACCTGTTTGAGTTAAAATTTGAAATACCATTTTATATTTTATACTGATCTAGTGCTTGATTAGAAAAGTGCGTTATTACGAGCGTATTGTAGAAGCATTACATACATTCATAAAAATAAAAATGGATATTTATCACATTGACGAAAAAGTTCAAATAATTAAATGACAGACGGTATGAGCGCGGCCGCCGACAACCGCGGAGATCCGTGACGGGGCAAGGAGAGTGCATTAGTGGGTGGAGCTTAGAGTGAACCATTGGACCGTTCGTTCTGCCTTCGTTCGCTGCGTGCGTTCGCTGTTGTCATATCAACATAATATTCCTATTAGATATTTTAAAATTGTTTCACAGCTGTTTGAAGTAATATTAACTGTTTAAAATTATTTCACAGTAGTTGGGTTGAAAAAAAGATAACAGTAAACTTTATTATACGATACGCAACGCAGTCTGAAAATTAAATTGGCTTATTTTAATTGATCGTACATCAATGCATTTTGTAAATATAGGGTTTTTATAGAGACTTATTATGCAGATTTAAGAGTTACAGTTAGTTCTGGCAACGTTGCTCTTTAGATTTCCGCTAAAACCCCCTCTTAGCTTTATGTACAACCAAGCCCCCCCCCCCCCCGGCCCAAGTAAATTCGCCTAACTATGACTGTATCATTTAATATGTATTTAATATCCACCTATGTACGCATTAGGGTGCCGCTTACTGTATAACATTTTACAACACAACAAAAATGTTGAACCCTTACACTCTGACGTTTGTAAACTTAAAATAAATATTATCAACTTTTACTTCAAGTTTGCACATTTGAGCACCCCATCTCCAGTAAGTGGAATTAATAATATGCATAGAATTCAGTCTCACGTTATCCAGCACATACAGGATATTTCATTTTACGATTAATTTTACGAACATATACAACTGCTGCAGTTTTGCAGCAGTTGCAGAGTGTGAATAAAACGGGAAGAGCTTATTCGTAACTTTAATGTTGCTAGGAATATGCTATTATCTACTATCTAGGAATTAAGCGAGGAGTGAAGAAACACTTGTGGGTGGGTGCCGGGTGGTCTTATTTGGAGTTCCTTTCGAAATGTAGCGTACATATAATAGTAGCAGTAGATATCCCGATAAAATCTTTTCGGCAGATCTCTGCGTGATGGTTCCGCTTCGCGATTGTTTCGAACCCAACCTGATACCGACAGCTTAAAAATTATTTATGTCCGTTATAAATTAAAAGTCATCCGTAATGGCGATTTGGTCGCCGGTGCGATACGAAATGAAACCGATTTATTTGCAGATCGATTGGTACTGACGTTAGACCGAGGTAGCCATCGTAACAAATTGCACCGCTTACACGGTTTTCTATTTCAGTTACCCACAAAATAGCTTGTATAGTCCTTCTATTCTGAATTGAAAATGATAAATACGCCTGGGGAACAAAAAAAGCGGTGCAACTTTATGATTCCATGGGCGTGCTCGAATAATTACTTTTAGGGACAGGTAATAATAAGTAATTAACGTCGCTTTTATATCCTGCCTTTTTTTATTTACATACATACATACCAAGAAGTCTAGAACTAAGGAGACCGAACTGAGGCTTTTCGCTGTATAACGCGACGGGCTCGAATATGTCCGCCTCCAGAGGCGCTGTAAACAGTTGTGTACTCTGGTTGTTGCGGTATATAAACATATATCTATACGTATACCGTGGTTCTGTACTAATCTGTGTGCATTAGAGGTTACAGTCCGTGTAAATGTCCGTGGTGCGAATACATTTGATAGACGAAATTTTTTTGTTAATTTGTTGTTGTTGAATATTATATTGAATCTACACAAGTAATGTATTTGCAATTACAAATTTTCGCAATGATCAATATGAAAATGTACTCAAAATATTTCATGTTACGTGCTTCAACCTTAACAATACAACAAAGGAAAATATTTCGTTTCATATATACATCAGTAATTTGAAATAATGTCCGGTTATTCGGACCGCTTCTTAAATCACACAATCAACACAGCACTTTTGAACCATATTTATTTTTGTATATATTTTTGTTAAAGCCAAACGGCATGTAAGCACCCGCTTTGACAGCTTAATGATAAACGTCATATAAAACCATAGCATGGTTTTCTATGATAAACATTCACATGTGGACCGCTGACCGCTGCCCATCACGTGACTCGAGTACATTACTGTTTACAGCGCGGAGGCGGACAGATTTGAACCCTAGATACCGAACGAGTTGGGTCTCCTTAGTTCTAGTCTTCTTGATACATACATACATGTATGTAAATAAAAAAAGTCAGGATAATATATGTATGTATTATTTATATTTATTTGTATATTATACTAATGTTCATTTGGCCAGTAATATGTTTTAATTTTTTTGTACTTGCAAATAAGTCGTGTTAATAATATTTAAAAATGCGTCAGAAGTAAACAAAAAACCATCTTTTAATTAAAATATGTTAACAACGCGATAAATTGTGGATATTGAAATTTTAGTTAATTTATTAATTCGATTAATAATTTCAGTATCCGTCATTTTCTCATTTTCACGTTTTAGGCATTCGTATATGTTTAAAATAATACGCTGACTTTGACAATGTAAGTCTTTATTTTTTAATTCATCGTGCTCGACTGTTTCGACATTTTCGCTGGTTATATCTGAAGCTACGTTATTTTCAGCCATTTCGAAAGGCCTCCAGAAAGCCATATTTATGAAAGAGGTATTGATTAAAATTAATATAAATTTATATATTATAATATATAAATTTATATATAGTATAATTTAAACCTTTTAAAAACCCACTTAGCCGTTATTGTACGCGCACAGAATATAAGGCATCAAAACAACGTTTTTTTGTATAGAGTCGGTCAAAGATGAGCGTGGTTATAACCCGTGTTTTACCGCCAACGTAAATCAACTGGGTCGGTTTTATGTGGTGTCTCGTGATGTGTTTCCCCTACCAGGGTGACGACAATGACCAATGAACTGTAGATTCCGCCCACTTCTGGAGTGACAGGAGCTCGTCAAACAAACGTTGAGTCCGATACGGTCTATAAGGGTAAGGATCAGTATAGAAACGCGTATTTAGTTCCATACGCTGTGTGGTTAAAGTGTGTGGTTAAAGTGTTAGTAAACTGATATAGCCTTATCCTACCTCGTATAAGTACCTATTTTTAATTTAGAATGGAAATTCTATACCTATACAGTGAGGGGCTAAAGTTTGGAATAAAATTAGAAACTCAGGTTTTATTGATATCTGAACGAAATGCTTCGACACATCAATTTTTATTTTCAGTTTAGAGGTTCTCAAGAAATATTGACAGGGTGTTCGAGTTTCATGTAACGCTGTCAACGTTAGTTTTTTTTTAATGGAACACCCTGTATCGTTTTATATTTTTTGGTAGGCCTTTGAGAGACAATTTCAAAATTATAACTTGTCACCTATCTAAGCCCGATCGTCAATTGTCTAACGTAAACGTCTGTTTGATATTACACTCTAATTAGCTTAAAAGTGTCAGTTAAAAGCTAGTAGTAAGTGTCACTAGAACGTAGATTAATCAAATGTGCCACTAAAAATGGCACATTTATTAGCCTAGGAAAGAACTTTGTCAAAACATTCCTCAAGCGTTAAAAAAAAATTAGATAATCAGTTAAAAAATAGTGCAATTTGAGTGCACTAGTTTTGGATCAAATCGGTTTGTAGGAACATAACCAAAAAAATTCATAAACGTGTGAAAAACTGTTTCTTTTTTTTACTTTTTTAAGTACCAAAAAAATAGCACGTTATAGCGCTTAAAAAAACGAAGAAAATCAGTTTTTAAAAATTGAAAGCGGGTAATAACTTTTTTGCAAAAAAAAAATAAAAACATTCTAAAATTGCCCTTTTTTAATATCTAATTACTCGGCCTACGAAAGTCGTAGGGATTTCAGCGAGTGACCAAATTGTAGCTTTTTTCGGCGGCTACTTACTGTAAAAATAAAAAAAAATATTCATAACTCTCTCTATTCGAGCGCACGACAGCGTGGGGTGCGCCGTGCGTTGATCAAACACCAAATTATTATATTGATAAATTTTAGTAATTAGGTCGCAAAGATATACAGTAAGTAACGAAAGTCATCACACACCCACTTTTTGAAGTTTGCTTAAATTCTGATAATTTTTGTATTACAGGATTGATTTTTTTTGCTTCTGACAGGATTATAGCTTGTGATATTCTGCGTCTAATAAGCCGAAGTTGAAGGCGGTATGTCCATTTTGTGAAAAGATATCGCTAAAAAAGTAAAATTTCAATGTTTTCAGAGAAACGTAAATAACTCCGAAAATAGTAAATCCCTTTCGAAGTTGTTGGACTCGTATTAAAGGGAAATCTTCAGTGTATCTATTTGACTAACTGAGTAGTTTTGAAAAAAAATTCCTAGACATGAAAAAAAATCTAAATTTGAACCAAAAATATCACGAAAATTCAAAAAAAGCCCTGTACGCCACACATTACTGCAACAAAAATTTAGGATTAATATCCCTCTAGATCTCTCTGTGTTCTATTAAAATTTCAGGAACAGTGATTTTTACGAAATCGATACTAAGGATGGTAAAATTTTGAATTTTCGTAATATTTTTGGTTCAACTTTGGATTTTTTTCATGTCTAGGAATTTTTTTTTCAAAATGACAGTTAGTCAAATAGATACACTGAAGATTTCCCTTTAATACGAGTCCAACAACTTCGAAAGGGATTTACTATTTTCGGAGTTATTTACGTTTCTTTGAAAACATTGAAATTTTACTTTTTTAACGATATCTTTTTCACACAACTCAGAATATCACAAGCTATAATCCTGTCAAAAGCAAAAAAAATCAATGCTGTAATACCAAAATTATCAGAATTTAAGCAAACTTCAAAAAGTGGGTGTATGATGACTTTCGTTGCTTACTGTATATATATATATATATCTATTTTTTTGGCAGTTCTGCAGCTCTGCAACACCTATACACCAGCCGCCCCTGCCTGGAAGTGCACCCCGAAAAACTGAATACATTCCAGCTCCAGCGTACATATTCGAACAAGCAGCCAATAATCTAGGCCCGACTGCAACTGTCATATGTAGCAGTTTTCTCGTACCGAGCCGCCTCGATATTTCGCCAAAATTGAAATGAAAATTAAATTGGCAACGCGAGCGTCAGCCTCGCATTATTGAGGTGCACCCGAATTAAACAGTTTTTAATTAAACCCCTCCAAACTAGGTTTTGCAACATCGAGCGGTATCTCGGTCTAGGTGAGCGGCAATATACATATGTAAGTAATTTTCTTACTTCCTCCCAAGTTCTGCATTTTAGTTCGGCGGTTCTGTTAATAAAGCTCTATCAAGTCGCGGTGCCGCCGCGCCGGTCGGTTCCCTACATTCTGCAGCATTTGCATTTATGAGGCGCACAACTGCTGATGCCGGCAGAAATACCCCTCGAAGCAGGGGCGTATCTACGAGGTGGCCTAGAGGGCCATCACATCGACTTTTACAAGTTTATACAGCGTGTCCCATAACACACGCCGACAAAATTAGGCCGACCCTCCAGTGGCGGCTGGTGATAAAGGGCACAGGGACACGTGCCCAGACCAAATTTCAATAGAAAATATTTCTTTTGTGTTAATTTACTATAAATTACTGTTACAATAGTATCAATTAATTCTAAATCTAATTAATATTCCTTTTATACCACAAATAATGATTTTTATCACATATATATGACAGACTATCGATCGAGCACCAAGCCACCGTAGTCTGAATTCCCCGCATTTCGCGCGCGTGGGCGAGGGCACACATTTTCCCAGCCCTCGTTTTTAATCGGGCTTTTTCGGTGACTGGTACTGTTTGAAGACGATTGCAGCAGACAGACGTCGAGAAGTGTGTTTTTACTGTTTTTGATTGTGAAACGTTTCAAAATAAATTCGGTGGACTTTTTATTGACTAATAAAGATATTACATACGAGATCCGAACGGAAATTAAACGGTTAGGAGGGCCGATGCCCTATTTGATTATTTCCAAAACAGACGTAGGAAAATCGCGAAATTATTCACGAAATTTTAATAGTAGTGTCTACGACAGATTTAAGTGGTTATGTGGGTGTCCTAAAAGAAACAAACTGTTTTGTTTTATTTGTTTAGTGATGGGTGGCAACCAAAGTGCATGGACTCAATAAGGGGTGAATGATTTAAAACATTTAAATGAACGAGCTAAGAAACATGCTAACTACAATGAAAATCGTTTACATAACATCTTAGATTTTAGTGTGTTGGGAAAGGTAGACATAAGGCAACAGCTTGATAGTGCTTATCGTGAAAATATAAGACGTCACAATGAAAATGTGGATAAAAACAGATATATCTTAAATCAAATAATTAATTGTATTACATTTTGTGAAACAAATCCGGGACTGAATCGCCTGAAAAGGCGATTAACATTTTTGTGAACAATAAGGACATGCGAGCTGATTTCCTCTACAAATAACGGTAAGATACCTATATCAATTTTTTTCACATGTTGCCACCTATTATTTTAATATATTTAAGCCCTCAATATTCGTGACTAAATATTATTTCAAAAAGCTACCAAATCCCAAAAATTATTCTTGTGAAAGTGTATATTTTTGTATAAAAATTTGAAATTCTGAAGTGTCAGTAAAACGCATGACCTTGAAAATTTTAAAAATTTTCGCCTGCGGCGCCATTGGTAGCTAATGAGTAATCCTACTGACACACCCTATGCCCACCCATGTAACACACCCACGAGCGGCCACTGCGACCCTCTAACCCAGATACCAGAATAATTTTTCCGAATTCCAAATCTCTTAATTGGCTCTGGTTATCGAGATATCCTAACCTAAAAGTGCAAAAAAGCGATTTTGGCCTATAGTTGAGATTATGTAATATCGCAATTTTTTTTTCTCAAAAAACTATGAACAACATCTTAAAGTACATACCTTGCCCTTTTAAATGACGTCGAGTTTACTCAAATATCTTTTTTTTTCGCTGCAATATCGTATTTTGGAATTCTTAAGTTTGTGAATTTCTCTATAATATTATAGAGGATTTTATATGCTAAATATATAAAATATGCCAAGGAACGGAGATATAAGCGAAAATGTGAAAAAAATACGTTTTTTTTTTTCACAATTTGTTAATTTCAAAAATTAGCGGACGGTTTCAGCTCTACGGTCCCCGCGCATTGTGTTCTATTCAAAAAAAAATTCATAAGAGACCTTCAAAACTAGCCGTATATATTTCAAGAACACATAAAAGTCTCTGCCTACTGGATAATTTGTGCGTCGATCCGGGGACAGTGTGTATTGCAAATGTTTATATTTTGTAACATGTTATCAAAACTAAATAAAAAATACTATGCTTTCACTCCATTACGTGGATGTGGAAGTAATAAGATATCCAGATCTATTTATAAAAAAGATTTTGACGTCAATTTAATCGAATTTTTGACCGAAATATTGGCAAAAAAGTATAGATCAGTCCAAATCCCAATACTACTGTTGATTACTAAGCCAACACAGGCTGGTATCTAGACTAATAAAAAATAACTAAAATATGGACTGTATATTATATGTATTACAAACAACCAAGACGTAATATTTTTAACCACCAAAATTCTTCCTCTAGCTATCTTCTGTCTAACAACTAACTTTTTTTCTTTTCATAAAAAGTGTTCTAGTTTTTGTTTTCGAATTTATTCCACAAACACACTCCTAGAGACCTCTAGTTTGGTGAATTTAGCAACTTATTTAAAGGAAATCTATAATTATTAAAGGGCGTAAACAACTACTAACAACTAAAATTCATATAAAATGGTCGAATAAATTTTAAATTTTTTGGGTGCTATTTTATTGTCGGTGTTCTTGTTCCTGATTTCCTAATTGTTTAAGATTATGAGAACTATTGGAGAAGTCATTTAGAAAGGGAGTATTTATGTTTAGAAATAAACGTTTAACGATTAATAATTTCAAATAGTCTACGCATTTATTATTCGTAGATAATTGAAATAATTCGCACACAAAAACACAAACAAACAAACTATTTAAGTGCTGTTTCATAAATCCCATCGATTTTCAATTAGGTACTTTAGTTTTTAGTACTAAAGACGTTTCCAAGTGCTGCATTCTCAGATATGAACTTGATTCTTATTACACAGTTATTAGCTTCGTAAGCAGATTAAAAGCTTAAGTTTAATGCAGTTTCGATAATTATTCGGTAATTATTCAACGAGGCAGCTGCACTGAAGCTCGAAATGCTTTATACCGGGAAAATAATTGCTCCATAATTGGTATTAATGGCTATGGATATTGCAGTAAGAATAAGTTAATTTTATGTCTGAACGTAAAAGGCAGATAACGAGGCCAATTTTATAGTCTACTTTTCTTTAGAGACTCTGCGGCATTGTATTAAAAATTCCATGATGTGCTTATAATTTGGGTTTAAAAATTAGACCCCGATAATAGGAAATTAATAAGTAGATTTTGAAATATGAGGAATATGAATTCAATCAAGACAGTTAATTTAAACCCAATCTCCATCGTAAGCTATTATGTATGTGCCTAATTATTTGACATAAATTCTATGGCCTTTCTCAAACTTAAAAATCGGTTTTTCTTTAAAGTTGCGAATGAACCGAAATGTATCTACTTGGTAAAGTGTATCCAGAGTCGATTGGAACATAGGCCAGTCAATGAGTACATTAAAATCGCAAACTAACGTGTACTTCTGAATTTTTGGTATATTGTTAGGACCAGTACCAGTAGTGTAAATCCAAGTTTGCAGCTTAGAAAGACCTGTGCTACCTTCGTAGCACTTAAAAAACCACTACATTTTCGGACTTTTTTTGGGTTTTTGATCATATCTCCTAAACTATGCGTTACATGGAAACGGCCAGTCTAAGCTTTTTTAGAGCAGATTAAATTTGCTATAATTTGAGACCTGAACCAGTTGTGTATGTCAAATAATACTCAAGATACAGCAGGTTGGAAATTGGCCACTTATTTTCAAAAAGTGAATTTTTAACTTTTCGTCAACTTCCGGCTTAAATATCGGGGGAAATACTTATCCTACGATGAAAGTCGTATCAAGAGAAGTTTTAGTAAATTTAATTAGCTTTCATTTAAGCGCAGAACGATGCCTGTAGACCTCTTAGTTATCCCATGATCTTAAAAAAACAATGGGAAAACTGAATTTTTCACAAATTCGACTTCACTAGTTCTCAGGATGGTTTGAGGGTAGTTTTAACCAAAAAAAAAACATCGCAATCTAACAAAATATGTATTTAAACGCACTACTCATGAATATTTACGTACAATCTTAATAATAATAATCTACAACTATAGTTGGTAATAAAGTTCACTTAGTCCGTTTCGAAGGTGGTTGTGAATCCTCTATTATCATCACGGGCAGTGGGTCGTCGATATCATCGTCGTTATCATTCAATTCTTCGTCGATCTGGGTAACGGCGACGTTTTGGCAGGAGACCCCAGAGCAGAATTTGCACATAGAAGAGCATCTGAGTCCTGCTTTCAGACATGTGCAGCCGCCTCCGGTGCACCTTTTCTTACACTGGCAGGAAAGAATTCTATCTCTATCAACCCCCAACCATTTTTGAACCTGATGGTAAGTTCGGTAGGCATGGAATGTCGCACAATCTTCTGTTGGAGGCAAGCGGACCAGGTCAACCTTAGCAGAGGCGGCCGATTTGACAAAAATTTTGTACCGCAGGCTATGTAGATTTTCTACCTTGTAGTCTCCTCTGTACCGGGTGGGCAAATTTCGATGTTTTTATAGGGTATCTCGGTAACTGTAAGGGCTATGGAAAAATGAACCCACCTTTCCCGACCTCTTTTTTTCGAGATAAATTCATTGGTGAAAACCAGAATTTGCTATATCTTTTCGTTTTCGAGTTGTAAACGAAAATTGATTTTTTTGAGTTTTCGATTGGTGTCGATAACTCGGTTGTTTGTATAATTAGAAGAAATCTGTTTGCTCGTTCTACAGGCACTTTTTTAAGTAGAATAGGATTTCCTTAACAGATTTTTTATATCTTGTGTAGTTTTCGAGTTATGGCATAAACTTCTATTTTTTTAAATGGAAACCATAGTTGGCTATGATTAGCTATAGCTAAAAAGAGGATTTTTTTCTCTTTACAACGATATATAGTTTGTGGGGTCTATGATGAGTGTTTATGCGGAAACAGTTAAAAACATATGTTTTCTAATAAAGGACAGTATAGTAATTTCAATGATTTTGCACAGTAGGCGCCTGTCATTTTGAAAACAGAACAGTTGGATATTGGGATGTAAATACACAGTTACACATTACTGTTTGATTAATTGTTTATGTTTGGTTTTTGCTTGCATTATAGTTTTAAAGTTTCGATTAAAGAAATTGACAAGGCGCGATGGCGTATCAAAATTACGAAAAGTTTAATATGCTAGAGTGTTTTATTCAAAATGGATATAATTCTGAAGCTGCATCGGAAGCATATTTTAATCGCTACCCTGAAAGGAGACAACCTAATATGTCCATCTTTGGTAGACTAAAAGAAAACCTCGTTGAATACGGAGGATTTAATAAACCAAGACCAAAAAATTATCGTATTCAAGATGCTGAGGATGTTGCCATAAATGTTGTTGGTATGGTAGTCGTAAATCCTTCAATTTCAAGTAGGCAAATTGAAGCAGAGTCTGGTATATCGCGACGAAGAGCACTTTCAGTTTTAAAAAAACACAAATTTAGACCTTATACAATAAGGAAACAACAACAGCTCCTTCCAACTGATCCTGAACGCCGACTGGATTTCTGCAATTGGTACCTACAACAAATTGAGCAAGACCAATTATTTTTTAAAAATATCATTTGGACAGATGAAAGTTACGTAAGTAGTGCCGGAATTTTCAACCGACACAACAAACATTATTGGTCTGAAGATAATCCTCATCAGACTGTTGATGTTCAAAATCAAGGACGTTTCGGTTTTAGTGTATGGTGTGCCCTATATAATAACCGCATTTTAGCTTACCAACTTTATGATGACAATTTAAATGGTCAACGGTATTACAATATGATAAACTACCACATAGTAGAATAATTTTTAGACAACTTGCCACTTAACGAAAGACGACATGTATTTTTTCAACAAGACGGGGCACCACCCCATAATACTAATTTAATCTCGGAATTATTAAATACTAATTTTGGGGAGAAATGGATAGGGAACAATGGGCCAGTAAAGTGGCCTCCTCGGTCGCCAGATCTCTCACCGTTAGATTTCTTTTTTTGGGGAACCATTAAAGACAATTTATACAAAAAGACAAATAATACACTGGTTCAACTGAGAGAAAATCTTATAGACCGTCTGAATTCCGTTTCAAATATTCACATCTATAGTGCAACAAAAAGTGTTTCAAAGCGATGTGAACTGTGCATCGCAAACAACGGACGACAATTTGAAAACTTTAGGTAAATAATCATGCTCGTATTTTTTTTTTAATCTGTCTAGTTTTGTTTTTGTAAAATATATTGTATCGTATTTTTTACATACATTATTTGTTACAAATTTGATTGTTAAGTGTGTTAAACTTTCTTGTTATGAATATGTTATAATTAATTATTAATTAGTCACTAATATGTCATAATTAGTTATTTAAGTTTAATATACCATTCATTATATACGACTGTTACTATGTATTTATGTTACTTTTCGCAGGAGTAAATTTCCATAGCAACAGTTATTATTATTAAAACATTGTTGTAACAATGTGTTACTATACAAACTTACTCTTCCTGCAAAGAAAAAACAAAGTAAGTATACCTATACAAAAAATTAAAATTTTTAACTGTTTCCGCATAAACACTCATCATAGACCCCACAAACTATATATCGTTGTAAAGAGAAAAAAATCCTCTTTTTTAGCTAAATCATAGCCAACTATGGTTTCCATTTAAAAAAAATAGAAGTTTATGCCATAACTCGAAAACTACACAAGATATAAAAAATCTGTTAAGGAAATCCTATTCTACTTAAAAAAAGTGCCTGTAGAACGTGGAAACAGATTTCTTCTAATTATACAAACAACCGAGTTATCGACACCAATCGAAAACTCAAAAAAATCAATTTTCGTTTACAACTCGAAAACGAAAAGATATAGCAAATTCTGGTTTTCACCAATGAATTTATCTCGAAAAAAGAGGTCGGGAAAGGTGGGTTCATTTTTCCATAGCCCTTACAGTTACCGAGATACCCTATAAAAACATCGAACTTTGCCCACCCGGTACAGAGGTACGAGGCATTTTGCTCCTGAGTCTGCTATGGTCTCGTGGGTCGCACAGAAGTAGTGTCGCACCCCGTGAACGCGTGTAAAAACAACACAAATCCGGGGAGAACTCCAACTCTCCCCGGTTGAATGAAGTTGAGGAGTATTGCAATAGACCAGAGTCACCTCTGCCACTTTTCTGGAAAAAAAACATTTTTGATAGTGGATCCCAGACCATTAAGAAGGACTAGGGGCTAGGTCCAACGATTAACACTGATTCAAAAGAGGTGCTTTTTTTGGAGTGCTGTCTTAATGATATCTTCATGAGTGGTGCGTTTAAATACATATTTTGTTAGATTGGTATGGTTTTTTTCTTTAAAACTACCCTCAAACCATCCTGAGAACTAGTGAAGTCGAATTTGTGAAAAATGCAGTTTTCCCATTGTTTGTGTTTTTTTTAAGATCATCATCAGTCTAGTTGCTCGTCAATTTTTGAATTAAAATTACCCTAATCGTTGGATTGGAAGACGAGGCCCACAACCATGACCTCCTCGATCACCCGATATGTATCCTTTGGATTACTTCTTATGGGGACACCTTAAGTCATTAGTGTACAAAATTCCTGTTCAAAATGAAGAAGACCTACGAAAAAGAATAGTTGATTCTTGTTTGATAATCAAAAATACACTAGGTATTTTCGATAGAGTCCGTAATTCAATGATGAGACGAATAGACGGTTGTATTGAAGTCGAAGGTGATCATTTCCAGCACGTGTAGTCTAGGAAAAAATTACTGTTTAGTTTGAGGAAAATGGTTTAATTTTCATTTACTGAAATTACTATTGATATTAATTAAAAAATAATAAAAGTCCAACGTTTTTTCTAAAAAGTTTTAAAGGTGTTATAATAATTATTTCAATACCCTGTACGTCGAAATTCAATTCTTTTCGACGCATGTTGGTATTTTTTTTTAAATCTTGTCAGTAACGTGTCATTTTTTTCTTGAAAAATCTTGAGAACGTTATGATCGAATTAAATATAATTAAATGCTTTCAAAATGTAGTCTTTAAATAGCTGTTAATGGGTACCAAGCTTTAATTTAAAAAAATAAAATGAATTTTAAAAAAATCCCTAATACTTCTACGGAAATTAGTTGAAAATTAGGACTCCAAAGTTTTTTTTCATTTTTCATAAAAACGGATAATCAATCGTAAAATGTCGAGAGATGTCTTTTGTTTATAATTAATTGTTGTAAGAAAATCGTATTAGATTTTTAAAACATAAGTGGCGTACTATTTTTTTCTTCAATTAGACCACGGTGTTATTGAAGGTTATCCCTGAGCACGCCGTTGGTAAAATGATAAAAATAGTCTTTTCCTTAAAAGTACCCTCTTAATGAATTAAAATTGTCCACCAAATTTCAATTTGATACGAAGACGAATTTCATTCTTTGAAGTTTGTGTACATACTTAATTAACACTCTGTATATGAGAAATAAAAGAAACAAATATACATAAAATACACAAACTTATAATAAGTTATAAATAATTTGAAACAATTATTATTATTAATATACTTTAACACTGCCGGAAATGCCTACTAAAATAATTTGAAACGCCACTAAATTGGTCTTGTCTGCACTGTCTCCTCAAAGACACCAGCTTTTTTCACCTATTCCTATTTACTTTGGATACACTCAAGAAGACTAGAACTAAGGAGACCGAACTCGTTCAGTATCATGAGCTCAAATTTGTCCGCCTCCAGAAGGCGCTGTAAACAGTAATGTACTCGACGTCACGTGATGAGCAGCGGACGACATTTGTGAATACTCTACAAATCGTCGATCTTAACTGTGTAACATTTGAATCACAACTAACTCCATTCTAGCAACAACAGCACTATTTATAGTTTTTAAGTGTTCTAGAAAATTCATTTGACATCTAGAATATTTAATATGTCATTCCATACAATTATTTACTAACAGTTAGTGTATAAACTAAAATAGACTAAGTATGTAAACTATAAAACTTAATAACTGTCAGCTGTCACTAATGACACTGTCACAGAATGCCGTTTGGCTTTAATAAAAATACAATTCGAATGTTAAATAAATATGGTTCGAAAGTGCTGTGTTGTATTATGTGATACAAGATACTTGAAGCGTCAGAATAACCTGACATTATTTCAAATTACTGATGTATGTATGAAATGAAATATTTTCTTTTGTTGTATTATTAACGTTGTAACACGTAACATGAAATATTTTGAGTACATTTTCATAATGAACATTTGTATTTGCAAAGATAACAACAAATTAACGGAAAATATCGAGGGTCTGCCACATGCAAAAAGTATTTATATTTTGTCTATGGCACATGTAATCGCACCACGGACATTCACATCATAGAAAAAGGGGGAATTATGATTCACATAACCTCACCACACGGACTCTAACCTCTAACGCGCACAGATTAGTACAGATCCACGGTATACATATAGATTTCTATTTGTATACCGTGGCAACCGTGGTACACAACTGTTTACAGCGCCTCTGGAGGCGGACATATTCGAGCCCGTCGCGTTATACAGCGAAAACCCGCAGTTCTAGTTTTCTTGGATACACTTTAACTTGGATAGCTCTAACTGGTGACATTCGAAAGTGCCTAAAATGTTTTCTGCCGTTGACGATTGATCGGCAGGACCTGTTCAATGGTCGTGACATATGTATATTTAATGACATTTGTAAATCGCACATAATTCGGATAAAAAAAAGTTTAGTAATGAAAACTCAAAATGGCTAAATCAAAATCCTCGGATAAGAAGAGCAAGGCCACGAAATTGGACACGAAAAAGGCCGATGACATCAAAGAGAAATCCTACATCACCAAACAAGTGGATACGTCCATCGCGATACTGGATAGTCCAGAAAACGACGTAGTGTTGGAATCGCTGCTGTTCCTATCTAAATACGCCGACATTCAACTGAACAACCTGAACTACTTGCAACAGCACGGCATGATGGTAAAACTGCTCAACCTCTTCAACAGGAACATCTGCATTCTGAGGCTGTCGCTAAGACTTTTAAGTTCGTTAGTGCTGCTCGAAGACGTACTGTTTGAACTAGACCAAGACGTGTACAACGATAAAATCATTGAAATCGCCGATATGTATATTTCGCATAGCGATTCGTATGTGAGAGAGTTCTGCGTGTCGATATTAGCGAAGCTAGCAGCGTCATGCAGAGTAACTTCCCCTTATCTTTAAAATAGACCTGTTTAATCCCATTCTGCTTACTGCTAAAACAACGACGAACTTATCCCTGCTAGAATCCACCCTAGAATTACTCTACGTTCTACTAAACGCTCCTGCTGCCTTAAGTACCCTTCCAGATATACAGAATTTCGATGTCTCCATCATCATGATGCACCTTGATAATCCCAATGGAAAGGTCTCCAGGCTTGCCTTCGAAATAATCCGGAAACTGACTTACTACGGCCTAGAGGTGTTCCAAAAAATGTTTAAGGAGAACAAGCTCGTAGAGAAGATGTTCGAGGTGATTTTAAATCCAGAGAAGATAGAGTTTCACCAGAGCGCCCTGGCTATCATCAAAAACTGCATGAACTGCGTGGAGACGGAAAGTTATTTTATAGAGAGCTTGGTGTTTTTAGAGTTCTGTCAGTGGGTGAAGACCTGCGATCAAGACTATTTGATGCCGTGCATCGATATATTCGAAAAGCTGAGCAAAATTCCGTCCATCAAGCAGACCCTCTTCGATTTATCAATAGAAGATTCGATTTTATACTTTTTGAGGAGTACAGATAAGAAGGTGCTGAATAAGACTTGCGAGGCGATATCCAACATGTCTACTCACAAGTATTGCTGCGAGCGATTGTTGAACCCTACTGTTTTGCGGGAACTGACCCAGATTTTATACAGGGAAGACGAAGAGGATCCTGGCAACGAAGTCGCTTTGAAGACAATCTTCGATTTCTCGAGGAGAAACGTGAAGACTCTAGACCTGCTGGTCTTCATCGAAGCTCAGAACATCCTACTGGAATATTTTACAAATGGTACGGCTGTCGTGTCCGAGGAAAGTTTTTTGCGCGTTTTGGAGATTCTGTACAAGTGGTCGATACATCCGGTACATCAGATATATATAATCAGCGAAAACTTCTTTGAGGAACTCTTAAAAATCTTCGTGTCTTCTTCCGATAAGGTGTCGACTGTTGCGTGCGAAATATTGACGAACTTCGTCCACTGCAAGGAATTCAAGCAGGTATTTTTATCTAAAAACGGGCCACAGATATTTGTTGGCGCTCTGTCAACAACGCACGGCCCTAAGAAGTTCAAAAACATGCTGCTATTTATTCTCGCTAACTTGATAAACACGGACATAGTGATGGCATTCTTGAAGAGCAATTTGGTGACCACCTTGAAACAGCTTCCACAGACCACGAAGTATAAAGTCCCTTTAATTGACAAAATCTTACTGCTGACGTACAATTTGCACCTGCCCCTCAAATTTTTCGAAACGAACAGGCTGGATATAACCGACAAACTGGAAAACAAATTTTATCTCATCAACGGACCTTGGAGAACGTATTTTCCTTTCCTGGAGATCCTCGAGGCCCAAAAGTCTCCACCATCTTCACAATATACGTTGTGGATTACACGTACGAACTTAGAGGGGTCACCGAAGTTGAATCGTTGCGCTCTGGAAGTACCATACGATCGTCGATGAGATCTTTATCGATGACTTCCTGGGAATCTTCGGAGTCAGTGAACCAATCGCCGTTCGACATCAACTACGGCACGCTCTCGTCGGATCCGTTCTTGCCCAAGTACATCCACCACGTCAACAAGTTCCTCAAGGGCGACGTCACTATCGCGGACAAGATCAGGATCATAGGGGAGTATGTGGACGCTCTACTGTGCGGGCCCAAGGAGGAGTACACGATAAACCAGAAGATACACGCCTTCAAGCTCCACATAGAGAGCCTAAAGGAGAGACTGGGCGTCAACATGATACCTATCGGCTTCCTGAGGATAGGTTTCCACTGCGAGAGGGCCTTGCTCTTCAAGGCGATCGCCGACAAATGCTGCGTGCCGGTTTCTCTGGTCAAGGGGGAAGAGCAAACTGTATTGGAACGAAGTGGCACTGTTCGATTCGGATCGCAGCGATGACACTTTGAAGCTCTACGTGGTAGATTTGATGAAGCACGTTGGCACCCTGTTAGAGGTGGGATCGAAAGAAGCTAACGAATACTGTAATTTGTCTAAGTGAGGGAAATATTCAGCTTGTTTCAAACGTTGAGTTTTAAACTTTGGGTTCCAATCATTACCTAACCTTTAAGTTGAAAATATTATACACACGCTATCGCACGCTTCGGGCATTCTTCTTTGTTGGATTTCTTTTTGCTGTTAAAGTGTTTTCAATACATATGGCTATCTTGATTCTGTCTATATATTAACTTGAAATTGTAATGAATTAGTATTTGCAAATTGCCTATTACTAGACGTTTGTCCTTGTAGTTCACACTGATAAAATTCGTTAATTATTCGAATTCGAGATCTATGAATTATAAATAATGGATCAACCTGATACTTGATGTGGGTTAATGGCCAATCTCAAATTTATTGTTCCCGACTGCATTGTAGTCGCACAAAGGGTAAACGCAATTTAAATACAATTTATGTCAATCCAAAAAAATTCACGGATAGTCACGGTGCGGCGCAGTGCTTTTATTGTCACTCGATGGAGATAAATCGCGAATTGCGCTGTTTTATTTTCTCTCACTTACGCTGCATTTGCAATAAATGGGATTTTCTCTTTAAAATGTTATTTGAGATCACAATCAAATGAAACACACGGTAATGGGTTCTCGGTGCAGTATTATTTTCGGACAAATGGTCTTGTACCTGTTGTTAAATGTCCACTTTTTAAAATTGAGGAGTTTTTTCGAAATTTACATTAAGTATTATACGAGGTGTGTAAATTAAGTAATGAGTCTGATTTCTTTATTTTGTTTTTTCGAATAGAATTAGAATTGTCTCCTTCAAAATAACTTCCTTGGGAAGCCACACAGCGCTGGAGATGGTTCTTCCATTCCTCATAATAGTGCTGGAACTCATATACTGGAATAGCCTTCAGCTGGTCGGTTACAGCCCTTTGAATGGTTTCTATAGTCCCAAAATGACGTCCACAAGGACTCCAGTCAGGCGAATAAGGAGGCTGAGGAGCCACAGAAATGAATTTACTGGCTAAAAACTCGTTTACTGATGTGGCTGTGTGACAAGGCGTATTGTCGTGATGCAACATCCAGTTGTTCTCGATGTTTAGTCTCACACGCATGACCCTTTTTCGAAGTATTTCAAGAACCTCTCTGTAAAAGTGTTGATTTACTGTTTGGCCTGGATTCACAAACTTTTTGTGGACAATTCCCTGGCTATCAAAAAAGCAAATCAGCAAGCATTTGATCTTCGACTTGCTCATTCTTGCTTTTTTGGGTCTTGGAGAGCTTGAAGTGTGCCATTCCATGCTTTGGCGCTTGATTTCCAGGTCGTACTCAAATACCCAAGTCTCATCACCAGAATGACACGTTCCATAAAATTTTCAATCGATTCCAAAAAGTCAAGACATATTTCTCTCCTGGCGTTTTTACGTAGAATTGTCTCATCTCCAATTCGTTAGTAAAAATCTAATGAACAGTGGTATGATTCAAATTTAACTCTTCCCCGATCATTCTTGTCGTCAACGACGATCGCGTGCACAAGATCCCGTATTCTATCCACATTTTCATCGGTTCTTGAAGATGAAGGCCTTCCGCTGCGTGGTTCATCTTCAATCGACTCTCTTCCTTCTGAGAATGCCTTAAACCACCGAAAAACCTGGGCTCTTGAAAAAAACACTGTCTCCGTGGGCGTGTTGAAGTTTTGCAAAGGTATCCGTTGCGCTGTGTCCAAGTTTGAAGCAAAACCTGTAAGCACACTGTTGTTCAAAATTATTGTCACTCATTTTTAAAATGTACTAGAAAAAAACAGTTCACGAAAACAGTCACAAATAACAAACAAATGGCTCTAACAAGTTCAAACTTGTACTGAAGGTGCATTACTTGTTAACCTACCGCCCTTCCAAGTCCCGTCTCCGCAGTATTGCTATGTAGATTGGGCGCTGCGTTGCCAGTCTCATTACTTAATTTACATATTAAGTAATAGTATAATTGAAGTATAAGATATTAAAATGTATAATACGATATGAATACTTTGATCGTATCAGATAGTAAGTAGGTTAGTAGGAGGAATTATGGATAGCGGGAATCTTATTGGATGGTGGCCTATGTGACGTAATGTTTCGAAACCTGTCATTTGCGATGCATAGGTATGTTCGGCATGCCCACTCCTCATGGCAATGGGTTCACTCAGTTTTACTTTTGCTAAGATAAAGGAAAGCTATCGGTATGTCTGTGATAGCTAAAATTTATAATATGGAAAAATGGATTATAGGTTACAATAGATTACAGGTTAGTTGAATTTTATTACCAGAAAAATTATAAACTGCACATCAAAATTAACGAAACTTCATTTAAAAATTAATTTTAAATGAAGCACCATTTGCGTTTTATTCAGGCTAGAGACTTGAGGTTTAAAAGTTTCGATAGCCTATAGAGTTGGTTTTGACTCCCAAAAGTCTCTACATTGCGTCTTAAGGGGTTCGCCGTCCACCCAGCCCCATTTTAGTTCACAGGATTTTTTGCGGCAATTCAAAAATCTGGGGGATCTGATCACGGGGATTGAGAAGAATGCTGGCGGGTAGAAACCCTGTCCTGACATAAATATGTTAATGATACTCAGGGCCGATAATCACGTTAAGACCTTCCCAAGAAGTTCCCAATGGTAGGTCACTGTTCCATAATTTCAACCCTTTTACAGTCCCCATGAGCCATCCCAGTGGCGGCTGGTGATAAAGGGTACAGGGGCACGTACCCAGCCCAAATATCAATATAAAATATTTATTTTGTGTTAATTTACTATAAATTACTGTTACAATAATATCAATTGTATACGACAAACTATTCATATTCTAATTATTATTCCTTTTATACCACAAATAATGATTTTTATCACATATATATGACAGTGGGCGAAGGCACACAGTTTCCCAGCCCTCGTTTTTAATCGGTCTTTTTCGGTGACTGGTAAAGTTTGGCGACCATTGCAGACAAAACGTCGTTAAATCACTCGAAAATCAGCTGAACGGGTCGCACTTGTTGAGTGACCGCTTTTAGTTTTATTGTTTATTTTCTTCGCTGAGAAGTGTGTTTTTACTGTTTTTGATTGTGAAACGTTTCAAAATGAATTCGGTGGACTTTTTTATTGACTAATAAAGATATTACATACGAGATCCGAACGGAAATTAAACGGTTAGGAAGGCCGATGCCCTATTTGATTATTTCCAAAACAGACGTAGGAAAATCGCGAAATTATTCACGAAATTTTAATAGTAGTTTCTACGACATATTTAAGTGGTTATGTGGGTGTCCTAAAAGAAACAAACTGTTTTGTTTTATTTGTTTAGTGATGGGTGGCAACCAAAGTGCATGGACTCTAAAAAGGGGTGAGTGATTTAAAACATTTAAATGAACGAGCTAAGAAACATGCTAGCTACAATGAAAAACATTTACATAACATCTTAGATTTTAGTGTGTTGGGAAAGGTAGACATAAGGCAACAGCTTGATAGTGCTTATCGTGAAAATATAAGACGTCACAATGAAAATGTGGATAAAAACAGACATATTTTAAACCAAATAATTAATTGTATTAAATTTTGTGAAACAAATCCAGGACTTTAATGAAAAGGCGATTAACATTTTTGTGAACAATAAGGACAGGCGAACTGATTTCCTCTACAAATAACGGTAAGATACCTATATCAAATTTTTTCACATGTTGCCACCCATTATTTTAATATATTTAAGCCCTCAATATTCGTAACTAAATATTAATTCAAAAAGCTACCAAATCCCAAAAATTATTGTTGTGAAAGTCTATATTTTTGTATAAAAGAATTTTTCATTGAAATTCTGAAGTGTCAGTAAAACGCATGACCTTGAAAATTTTCGCCTGCGGCGCCATTGGTAGCTAATGAGTAATCCTACTGACACACCCTATATCCACCCATTTAACACACCCACGAGCCGCCACTGGTCAGCCATCCCTCTGAAGTTACCCTAGATTTTGCGTGGTCTGACGTCTGCTGTCTTCCACTGCGGTTACCATATCTTTTCATTTTGGAATTGAACTTAACGGGTTGTTGTAAAAAAAATCGGATGACTGATATGTTTTTCCAACCGAAAATCTTCTCAAAAAAAATACCACAACTAAAAAATCTCCTATTATTTGTTATGATAGTGAGGTCATTCCGTCTTTGTCAACTCTCTTTGTCTTTTCCAGACGAAGTAGGTACATTAAAACAGGGAGAATAGTTGTCATAATAAACTTTACTGCATCATTCTTAAAACCAGGTGCATCATGAAAACGAGGAGACTTTATCTATCCGAAAATGTACAGCCGTCGAAAGTAATAAGAAAATTCGTAAGGAAAGCTGTGGCTGTAGCAGTCGTAAAGAATACAACCCTAGAATACACGGTAATCAATTTTAAATTTGTATTTTTATTATCTCCCGTTATGAATCACGGTTTATGAAGAAGAAGAATAAGTCGTAACGCTGAAAAGTACAATCACAAAATCTGAAAATTTAGTGGTTCGAAAAGTATGGGTCTTGGCGGCAGTGGCGTCTGCTTGAGATTCACGATTGAACTGATGATTGAACATTCTCATTTACCATAAGCTATTTATACGTTTCCAATTTTGAACAACTTAATAATGCTTTGTTGATCCCATAAATGTATTTCTATGTAATTTACAATTAGTCACTTACTTCATAGCGATGTACAGAAAACTTGAAGATTTATAGTTTTTTACGTATTATCTTTTGGTATCATCAGAAAGACAAAGAGACACGTTTTTTTTATTAATGGAACACTCTGCATATTTTCCATAGATCGATAGGTCCTAGTCTCCTATTTTTATATATTTAGGGTTTGTCTGTATTTGGTTCAGCCCTTTTCGAAATATTTAATTTGAAATTATATTAAGTTTGGGAGAAATTAAAGAGAAATTGAAATCTAGATAGCCGTGATAACTGATAACAATTGCTACTAAATGTCAAAATAGAAATATAGTGGCATAAAAAGCGGTTAAAAAAAAGTTTAAAAAAAAAAAGGTTATTCCGAGAAAGAAAGACATGAAATAATCTATCTATTTTATTCCAAGAAAAATAGAATGAGAAATGTATGTACATATGTACAACAATATCGCCAGATAGATAATAAATATATCATATATATTTTTATTATAATAATATTTTTATTATAATAATTTAGTATAATGAAACAAACCACAATGAATTTATTTTCTAGAAGATTCTGAAAGGTATTCATGAAGCAATGCATTTTTTTAAATACATCTCGGCACAAAATTCACACTTTTGAGTATAATAAATTTCGAAACTAATTTGATCTTTAGAAATTTTGTTCTCGAAAACAATGCATTTTTACTATAAATTGTCAAGAATAAAAGTTCTTAAAATCATTCAAAGAATGCACTTTTTCAGAATTTTTTAAGCAATTTTTAAAATTTTGCAAACATTGACTATTTGCAAAATCCAAAAAATTGCATCCTGAGTGCATTCATTGAATGATTTTAAGAACTTTTTATTCTTGACAATTTTTTTGGAAAAGTGCATCATTTTCCAATAAAAAAATTTGAATTTTCACGCAAAAATTTTGCAATTCAGGCGCCATTTTGAACGCATAAGGGACAAAATCGATCTTTAAACCACGTATACTTAAAGTTCAAACATTTATTCCACCGGTTAGTGAGGTTCCAGGTCCATTGCAGACCGGAAACCCCTTGAAAATTTGATTTAAAAAAAATGTGCAAAAAAAGCGTATTTTTTTTAAACTGCTTTTTTTCATAATTAATAATTTTTTTGGAGGAATTTCATGGACACCATCGGAAAGGGCACGGCTCAACCTTCAAAAATATGTCCCTGTCAAATTTTTCTGTCGCAAATAGTATTAATTACGAAGCGCTGAAGAGCGATGTACCGGGAGTGGCGTTTTCCAATTTTCTCCAAACAAAATAATTTCAAAAAAGTGCTGAATCCTGCAGGTGGGTGTCAAATTATAAAAGGACACCCTGTACAATACTCATTGGAAGGCTAGTTTTATATTTGTCTGTTCTTTTAATGTAATATTTGGGATACAGTCTTATGGTGGGTTCATGCAGAAATTTTTAGTAATAAGAATAAGAATAGTAATAAGAATAAAAGTTAAACCTTCGTTTTATAATGACCCAGTTCATGCAGTAAATATAATTTTTAGTAATAATTTTAAAAATAAGGATTTACTGCATGAACTGGGTCATTATAAAACGAAGGTTTAACTTTTATTCTTATTACTATTCTTATTCTTATTACTAAAGATTTCTGCATGAACCCACCTTTAGTTAGAGTTGTTTTTTTTTTAACACAATACATTAAAAAAAATGGTATTATTCACAGCTTGAATATGAACTCACAGTATTCTCAAAGATAGATTGGAAATGGATCACATCTAAAAATTTTACCTAAATCTTTAACTTTTTTATTTTATTTTTTTAATACGGTATTATGCAGGAAGAATTACTTAGAGAATAGGCGGCTTATGGTGACGCGATACATATGCAACTCTCGAAACATGTGATGGGGATTAACTCAATTTCTCACGATTTAGATTATTTCAGATTCTGAGATTATTTCATTTATCGACGAGAAATCAATTGCGCGATTGATTTGATGACAGTAGTCCGGCGTTAGCTTCTCTCTGTCTCTTAAAAGTCTTAAATTATTTGTTACAGAAGCAATATTGCAGTTAAAATTGTCAAAATTGCATTGCACTTTTAAACTAATCTCAATCTACCAGATTTTACAGCCGAACCATCCTTATGCACAAAGCTATTTCAGTTTTCTTTGTGGCGGGCATTTATTATATAATATACATATGAACCACTCTTATGGACAGAAACAAGCTTCATCGCTTTAGTGTCACAAGTGTGGATAGATGGCGATACCATTCACTCTATTAAATTACTTCGATATTTTGGAGACAAACTACAACTTCACAGATATTTTTATGCGAGATTTAGTTTTTTTTGCGGATTTTTGGACTTTGAACTTTAAATATTGATTTTTGATGCCAAGATCAGCGGCAATAGGAAATTTAAGTTTTGTGTTTAAAAGCACATGGATTATTCTGTGTTACAAAAACGAAGTGGAAATAAATAATTCCGTACCGTTTTTTCTGTTTAATACATACGATTCACAATACAATAAGGGACTAAAAGGAATGTTCTACGACAGTGTTCCGCGGAAATCTAGATAAGAAACTCAACTACTGCTAAATTACAACAATTTGTAATTTAGCAGAAAATAAATAATATCTATTAATTATGTATATCAGTTACTTTGGTTATTTGTTATAAACATGTAAGTAATATAATCGTGTTCATTTGATTAAGAGTAAGTTTTTATATTTTGTTTGGTTTAAGTTTATTATATTTTATTTAGATTATATTTTGACCCAAGTGTTCACCGAAATTCCTCGTGTTGTGTTAATCAAAGCCACAGAAATATGTATGTATCTGCCGTTCAATTAAATTTTTTTCATTACATTCAAACAATCTCTAAAACCCACAGTAACACCCCACCTGAATAATATGGGTACATTTAGGTATTTTTTAGGTACCTACTATCTGCTTTGAACAAGTCATAACCTCTTTATTTATTTATCTGCATGAGTTACAAAAATTATTGAGTGTTAAGTGGTTAAATTTTGATTGGTATAATAATTTTTATTAATTCAAAATATAATGTAAATTTTAAATAAAAGTAGTTATTGTTGTTAATATAATGAGTACAATGACATGACTACATAATGGCTAAGGTAAGCACAATAGTTTATGCATTAATAGACGAAAATAAAAAATTTTTTTGAATTATATTTATGATTGAATCCTTTGATCTTGAGATCTTTTCCTTAGATTTTGTTCTGATCAGTGCAATGTAGAAGCTCTTGTATTTAACGCTGATTGGACGACTTTGTCCTTCAGATTGAAATGCACCAATAAGTGTACTGGATTCATGGAAATTCGTGTCAACAAAGTTAATAGCAAAAGAATAGACCAACTGATTAGTTTTAATATTATCTTTGTCTAAAGCTATAAAAGAGAAAATGATAGAGATATGAACGAGCATCACAGAAATATTTTTCATAACTATCGCCATCTCGTATTACAAAGACAACCATCTGCTACGTGACTAACTTCTGTCTGTTCGAAGCGCTACCTTGCGTTGACGACGATTATCACTTAACGCCATCTACATTTGGACGACGGCTGTCAGTAGCATTTTTTACTATGGAGGTGGTCAATATGTATATTATACACGGTGGAGACTTTAACTGGAATATATTCGCTAGCGGGGTGGTGAATGATTTTTAAAAAAAATTCCCGAGACAGGTCAACTTTTAAATGTATTTACCTACATTTTGCAAGTAATGTGAAAAATATAGCCCTTCAGGGGTGGCTGAAACCACCCTCGACATGATTTTTTTCAAATGCAACCCTATGGCTTGTGACCCCCCTCATTGTAAAGCTGGTGGAAAGAGGAATCCAACGCACTGATCAAATTTTAATTTTTAGTATGTTTGTAGGGTTGCATACAATTAAAACGTAGTTTTATAGTTTAATTTATTTTTAACGCAACAATTTCGTACTCAAAATGTGGGTTGTTTAGTTTTGGAATGTAAACCTTACTTTTCATATGTCCCCACAAAAAATTCCAAGCCATTTTTTGCCACAACTGATATTTGTTATTTTTTGCTAGTGTTTTTACACGGCCGCAAGAGTAATTTAGTTTGTATGCTGTATTCAGAGTTTGAAACGAAGTGTTATTTCAAATTGGTGAAAATGTCTTATTTAACTGAATCACTAAAAATCGAATTTGATGATTTTGATGATGATTGGATATGGTGATAGGGCGCGAACTCAATGCGAAGTTGTTCGCTTGTTTCGAGAAACGCATCCTGACTTGCCACCACTAAATCAAGGTACCATTAGTAAAATTGAAGCACAATATCGAGAGATGGGTCATGTCAGGAAAGTACCGAGTAAGAGGCACGCTGTTGTTGATGACGACACGAAGTTGAATTTGTTGCTTGCTCTAGCAGAAAATCCAATCACTCCAGCCCGTCAACTGGCCCGTGATAGTAATCTTAATCACAAAACAGTTTTAAAAATATTTAAATATGAGAAAAAACACCCATATAAAATGCAAGCTGTTTAAGAGCTACTTGAAGATGATCCAGATCGACGGTTGGAATTTTGCGATTTATTGATGACTTGTATTGATCAAAACCAGTTATCTTTAGAGTGGATAGTTTTCTCTGACGAGGCTACTTTTACATTAAATGGGCACGTAAATCGCCAAAATTGTCATTACTGGGCTGAAGAGAACCCCCATTGGATGAGGGAACTTCATACTCAGCGCCCACAGAAAACTAATGTGTGGGCCGGAATAATACAAGATAGAATTGTAGGACCATTTTTCTTTGATGACACTCTTAATGGAGCAAGATACTTGCGTTTACTCCAGCACGAACTAATGCCAGTGCTATGTCATTTATTTCCAAACCCCTTAAACCCTAACTTGACCGACGAGAGGTTATGGTTTCAGCAAGATGGGGCCCCACCATACTATGCTGCCATTGTTCGTCAGTATCTGGACAGAATTTTTCCCGGTAGGTGGATTGGAAGGCGAGGTAATATTGAGTGGCCAGCAAGATCTCCAGATCTTACACCACTGAATTTCTTTTTGTGGGGACATCTTACAAGTAGAGTTTACATTCAGAAACCCAACAACATAGCAGATCTGCAGGAGAGGATAAGAGAGGAAATCGGAAAAATAACACCGCAAATGTTGCATATTGTAAGGGACGAAACCTACCACAGACTGGGATGCTGCCAACAAGTGAATGGTGCACATTTTGAACAATTGTTACGTTGAAAATAAATTTAATTTTTAAATTGTTTTAATTGTATGCAACCCTACAAACATACTAAAAATTAAAATTTGATCAGTGCGTTGGATTCCTCTTTCCACCAGCTTTACAATGAGGGGTCACAAGCCATAGGGTTTCATTTGAAAAAATCATGTCGAGGGTGGTTTCAGCCACCCCTGAAGGGCTATATTTTTCATATTACTTGCAAAATGTAGGTAAATACATTTAAAAGTTGACGTGTGTCGGGAATTTTTTTAAAAATCATTCACCACCCCGCTAGCGAATATATTCCAGTTAAAGTCTCCACCGTGTATAATAAATGTGGCGGGGGAGCCCCAAGCCGCGAGCCGCCGCTGCTTGGCCGTAATCCAGGAGTATCGGGGATTTTGATGTGTGACGCTAGGTGGCGCGCTTCGTCCCCGCAGAGCCCACACAAAGCCCCGCAATAAAAGTCGCCCGGCCGGGATGAAAAGTTTCTCTATGGACGGTGAGTTTTACAAGACAAGTTATGCGGCAGAGATCGATGTTTTGTCATGCGGGGCCCTATCGGGACGAAATCGTTATCGCCTGCCAATTCACCTCCTTTCAAGTATTCCGAGCGAAACCCGAAATCTACGCAACGACAGCCCGTACGGAATGTTAAATGGCGGAGATAAATGATTTTCGCGGCCAAAGTTGGCCATACGCAAAGTTGTTCAATTCAGTTGTTCAATCAAAGTCGCCCATAATGCCTGTAACTTTTTTAATAACTTTGTATATCAAAACATGTCCTGAATAAAAGTCTTTAATTTGCCGTATTTATGTTACCATGAAATAATTTTGTATTTTCGCGTTTGAGTGTTATGAAGACCGGTATACGACCGGTTAAATGACAATCCGGTATCCTCACAACACCTTTTTTTCGTACACTGTAAACAAAAAATTTGACATGACTCCAAAGGTTACGGTTAAGGTTAAGGATTTGTGAGAAAAAGGCCCCTCTTGTCATTTCTTTCCAAATTGAAAAAAATGAACTCACATTTTGCCATACTACAAAGAATTATTGTTAATTGTCTAATAACTTGTTTACATAGCGTTAATATTTAAGGTACTTTACTCTTCATTTTTATTCAATTTTTGTTATTTTTAAACACCCTGTATGTTAAATTGAACAAACAACAAACTTTCTGGACATTTCAAGACAAGCAAAACTTTTCATGAAGAATTACTTTTTTGTCGAAAAATTAAATTTTTTGTCCATTTCACCTATAGGTAACTCAATCCGGAGACACTCTGTATATGAAGTCCAAAAATGTAATAAAACATAGAGTGTTCTATTTAAAATAAGCAAGTCCAAGCGGAAGTCCCAGATCTCTCAAATTATTTTAGTTAAGCAGAACGCATCGGCTTTATTTTTTTCGTCAAATTTTCACAATTTTAACATTCATAGTTCTTGAAATATCAATATAGGCCCACCGCGGTGGGACACTGTGTATACGTATTCCTATTAAAAATACATATTCATTTTTGTACCCTGCTGATTGCACACACCAATGTGTTTTTGATGACATTTAAAATAATCAGTTATAGACATAAAACTTTTTATTTGAACCTTTTTTGTTAGAATAATAATAAAATATACCTACTCTAAACAAGCGTTGATATTGTTTATAATCAATAACCCGCACTTTTCACAAATAAAACCACAATAGTACCACAAAATAATTAAACAGAAATTTCAGACCACCCGATTTTATAATACTTTTGTTTTTTATCGAGTAGTTTCGGAAAGAAAAATGACCCGGAATAGGGATATCGATCAGATCTAGCTAGTGTTGATATTTAGGGAACGAAATCAATTTTCCGGACACACCATTCCATCGCCGCTTCTACAGGCACTATATCATGCATGTTTACCCACACACACAGTCTCATTCAGAGGTAACACCGTAATGCATTGTCCTATTAGCAACTGGGCGGAAGTGATAACAACCACTTTATTACCCAGATAGCACTGCCGTAATTTACTGGCTCAACTTCAACGCCGGAATGGAGGCTTCGGATGACCCAGGACACTTGCACGTCTGTTTTCATCCACCCATACCGCTTGTAATTCTCCCCATTACGCCCTAGGCAATTCACTAGGAAGTGCCCACAACTATTTTTATCTCCAACATTTAGAACATGAGAGATTCATATATACATGTATGTATGATTACACGTATGTAGGTACATACCGTATACAGTGGTTCCCAAAATTATTAACTTACCGTTCACTTAAAAAAAATTAAACCCCCAGAAAATCTGCTTTTAAAAAACTAACCACCTTTGCACAATATGCACAAGAAAATGGGTCATCCATTTTATGTAAGAAAGGAGTATGTAGGAAACACAGATACGTATGTACATTGTTGTTTTTAATTATACATCCACATGATTTATGTCACTTATGTGCCTACCTGTATGTATATCATTCATTATTCGGCGAAAGTATTTTAACAAAAATGTGAAGACCGTTGATCTAAAAAGACATCAATTACTCTTGGGCTATTGATAAAAATTTCAGATATTCAGTCAAACACAATGTGAAACCTGGCCTTATTAAATTTTAAATAGTCCTCGAGAAGTGTCCACACTGAAACAATTTATCTCAGACGTCACCGGCAGCGATATTTCGGAACGTAACAAAAACAATATTATTCTTGTAAAAGATTTACGAGGGCAAAACATCAGGAAACCCCAAGATTGGATTTAGTATAAAACGTTATTTACCGAGAAGATTTATTAGTTATTGAGAAAAAAATATTTTTTTGTAGTAGATTTCCTTTATATCCGAGTAAATGTGTACATCCTGAAAAAAGTAAGTTGATGTACATATATATGTATTTCCTTAGTGTACGTCTATTTTATTTAGTTCTGTATTACATCTGTAAACTAGATACAATTGAAATATGTAAATTCTTCAAATGTCGAAAAGCCTTTGCAGTACGCCGCTTTTCAAGATATCAATATAGAAATACCTAATATTTTTTGTCAGTTAGTGCTATAATACGACTTTTATAAATGTATTCTAATTTGCTTTTTATCCGTGTACTCTTTCCTTATATTATTATTTTGTAGGTACCCTTTATCTTCTAGAAGTTACAATATATCATTGTAACGCCTTCTGCCCTCTATTACCGTTCATTAGTACTACTTATGGATGGCGGTTGGCTTTTATGATTTTCTGTAAGGTGATACATTTACCTGATATATTTTTCTACTCGATGAGAGATGGCAGGAAGTGACAACCAAGAATACTAGAGACCAGAAGAGCGAATCCCGATGAAAAATGCGGGACGGTATACGGATCCACGAGATGGCGATGCTGTCGACCGCGGGTCTTGTTCCGTGGCGGTGAGCCAAACTCGAAAAGGGCCCGTTTTTCGTAAAGCGACGGATAGCGGCCGCGGCTCTCTTTCGATCCGGTTTTTTTCGACGGCGTCTAATTTACGGTATTTTTACGAATTTTTCTAGGGGTCGCTCCATATTCTACTTGCCGTATTAAAAATATCGTTTTCCGCCACGCGAGACGAAATTCCGGGTTGGGACGCCCGGTTTCGTTAATGTCATCGCTGATGTTTCGCTGATTGTCACACTGTTCGGCGAACGTCACTTTTCGCCACTTTTCGAACGTTCGCCCCGCGCTTAATGGGGCGCGTGGAGGACCGATCTAGGTGTCAAAAGAACAGGCGGAACTTCTATTTTACGCAGATAGCGACTGTCAAGAGCCGCCGACATTTTTCGCTCCGATATTTGCAAGAGAAGTGGGTCGTGTTTCGGGATACCCTTGCTCGTACGCAACGCCAACTACCGGATCCGTACACGGTACACGGCTCCGCGGCTCTGCATTGCGAAACATTCGTAGTACTTGTATTAGTCACTTGATGGAACACCAAAACATTTTTTGTGCTACCACCTATGTAACTAAAGCTGGATTTATAAACTCTGCGTTCGCGTCGAAAGTTAAAAATAATATACAATGATGTGATTTATAAACACCGTCGGCGCTGCCGTTGGCGTTGACGTTCCGTTCAACTTGATTCAAGTCGAACTTTTGCCGTTCGCCGTTCGTAGCAAATTCGTAGCACTGACGTCATAACGAATAGCATTGCAGTAAAATAATCACGGGTGGTTTGTTTACAGCGTGAAATATTGGTGGTAAGGGCGCTTCGACGTTGTGTTCAATGTTTCTACTTTGATTTTTGAGATATTTTACGAGTTTGTTTTAATTGTTGTATTGTGTTGTGTTGTGTTTACCCATTCGCAATATTTTTATTTTGATTTTTAGGTTATAAAAGTGTCAAATCACAACGGAACGCGAACGCCAACGCAAGTTTATAAATTGAAGATATTTCTTACTACGAACGCCAACGGTAACGCCGACGCGAACGCCAACGCGAACGCGAACGCAGAGTTTATAAATCCAACTTAACAGTACTAAATTAAATATTGACCTTGAAATAAAAAAAAAACAGAATTAAAAAATGAAAAGTATACAGAGGGTAGAGGTACCTCTACCCTCCATGAAAAAAGTAGTTTATTGTTAGATGATGGCGTAATTGGTGATTAAATTTCGGATTTAAATATTTTGTGTTAAGCCTAGTCTTCCTAACGGTGCTGCGGATTTTTTTCGCGGAATGAATGTAATTGATTTAAATAATTTCAAAATTGAAATGGCCAGATTCCGGCGAATAATTTATTTTTTCCGATGCCGCCACTGGTGATCTGTATTCTAATTGTAAGATTAAACTTTTCAGCAAATACATTAATATTAATATTGTTTTTCAATTGAGAGATATTTCTTCTCCACAAATGCACAAATTAAATGGCTCATGTAGTTATACATAAACTGAAGTTCCTAAATAAAGAATCCATTGTACGTAATATATTTTTATTTTCGCTTTTTAAGTAAATAATACATTTTATATAATGATAAAAGAGAGGATACACAGATAAAAAAATTCAAAAATCCCTGATGTGATGAAACATTTTCAAGTACTGTTACTTCAAAATCCCAAATATGTGACTATTAGGGTCCGGAAAGTGTGCCACGACGTAGGGTTAAACTTCTTTCAAGTATCCCAAGCACTCGCAGCGTTACTAGGCACGGTCCGTGGCGTACGTATGCACGGGCAAGAAATACACGCGTATATAATTTACAAGGCGCTTAAAATATATGGTTTATACTTTTATCATAGAGTTGTATAGTGCCCACCCTGCGTTGTGGCACACTTTTCGAACCCTGGTGACGATACATAAATGAATGCAACTCATGTGTAGGATTGCAAAACACGTGTCATTAAAATATAGATTAAAAGTAGTCTTATTTATGACACAACTCTAATGTAACGTACAGTATAGTTTTAATTTTTAAATTCTTATTTTACATTATAAGTGTGAATGATTTTAAACCTTTTTCAAGAGTGTATCATTACACTTTTCAGTGGTACAGCCAGGAGGACAGTCATTGAAACCTTGTGTCTTGTGTTCATTACTGATTTGTGTTTCAGGATAGTTTATTCTTCATTTTTGCATTATTTTAGTTTTTCGAAAAATATAGATCGATATTAAAAGTGGTTTTTCTCCTTTCAACTAACAAAAGCATGTGTCAAAATGAACCGATTGATAAAAATAACCCAAATGATTTTTTTTTATTTTAATAATTGAAATATAAATGTATTTGTTCATTTTATCATTATTATTCTGCAACATATTGTGACATATTCTACCAGCAAAACATATACGAGATTATTACATACAATCAAAAGATTTGGGGCCAACATGATAACATCCGGGAAAATACTAGAAGGAGCAAGAACAATACAGAGATTCTCGTCGATTCGAAAAAGGCTAGAAGATTGTTCCAGAGGCTTCGAATGGTGTGTGTGCACGACAGCGAGCCCCAAAGTCAGAATTGGAACGTAGTCCAGTGAAGATCAAAGTGATATACCGGGTGATATTTAGACATCAATATTTTGAGTGTGATTTTAAGTTGATAGTTGTGTAATTAACGTGATCAAATTAATTGTAATTAAACCATTAACGATTTTACCAAGTAAAAAGTGTTTCAATATGTAAGTACAACATAAAACTTTAAAGATTTTTTAATTGCAGTCCGTTTACCTTTTTGGCTGCAACACTTTTGAAAATACCTTCAAAAATTTGCACAGATTTATTGCACTGGTTAAAAATTGCAAATATTCCAACAGGATTATTGGCTAATTGCAAACAGCCCGAATAACCTTTAAATTTATTTATTTTACTTTGGTATGAATTTTTTATCAGTTATCCTTATACAAGATATGCAGTATTTGATTTGGAGTATATCTAATTTCATTGTTATCTTCTTAACACATACCCGCGGCAAGTAAAATAAAGTTAAATATGAACGAAACAGTGAATGTATAAAGCGAGTGGTGTTTTTCTAAAAATATAATTAAAGCCATAGTATAGAGAATTATAGAAAATAATGATTCCTTAAATTCTTATGGAATATTTTGTAGGCAGTCCCGAATCTGTAGCCATGTCTGCAGACCCTGAAAAGAGATAAATATTATTTACACATTTGAATGACCCATTTGATGCATTCTTTTTCACTGAGGTTTAACCCTTTAACGTCAAAACTACAGTTTTTGTATATCCTCTCTTCAGCAACGTGCCAAATACTAGAAACGATGGAAAAAAAATCGGGAAATGCCTTTCCTAATATTTTTGGGGGGTGCTCTTTCGAATGGCACCAAAGAAATTCATAAAAGTTGAACTTTTTTGAAGAGCACAATTTTTGAGGTCAATTTTTTTTTGTAACATGATTTTTGACTGGAAAAAAAATTTTCTTTCGGCAGAAAACTATGGGAAGAGTGCATTCGAGAGTTGTACTGAAAAGTTATGTACTTAGAAAAAATTAATTCCAACATGGAGTGTCCAATATCTCGGCCAAAAAGACACATTGGACGGGGAAACTTTCATAATGTTTTTACTCAAACCTGGAAAACTTTGAAGTAAAAGTTTAGAGAACAAAAAGTGTTCAGATTCATCCAAGGAGCACGCTTGATTTTATTTCAGAATTTTTGGTCAGGTTTTGGCTATTTTCAATTTGGCCATTTTTTTCAAAAATCCGAAAATGGCTCCAAAAAATTCTGAAAAAAAATTACACATATCCCTTATATAATTCTCAAGAGATCGCGCAACAAAAATTCTTGTTTGTGTCCATTTCTCGTTAGGGGTCCGGAACATTTCTAAATTCTGCCATCCCAAACTGAACTCAAAGAATAGTTTGAATATTTTGACATCTTTTAGCCATTGATCTAACAAGAGCAATATTCCCGATTCTGATCATGTGGAGGTAGATGTTCACCCAGAATTTTTGTTTTGTTTTGTTTTTACTTTTTTTTTCTTGTTTTTCTTTTGGTTTTTTAATTATTTTGTATTTATTTTTGATGGGCAATACACGCGACTATTTCCGATTTGTTCTTTTTTTTGGTCAAACTTTAAAAAAAATTGTCAATTCGCCTTAGAGCTTGTGTTTTGAAAAAAATTTCAAAATCGTCCTTTTTGATACTATTATACTTTGTTGAGTATAAAGTCACTCATTATTTCAAAATTTTTCAATACGATTTGGCAATTTTACCTATTAGCCATTTTCTGAACCCCCCAAAACAAAAAACGTCAACAATTTTAGGAATTTTTTGTGCAAAACTTCTTGGACATGATTTAAGGGGGGATGTGCGAATTTTTCCAGAATTTTCGGCCTTTCCTGAAATTTTGGGTTTCGGCCAATTTTTGGAACATTGAAATGAAAAAATGGACAATTTGGGGACAGCCATGTTGGTGCAGACTCTATTGAGTATGAGCCAAAAACACGTGTATTTTTTCCCAGATGTCTGGAAACGATTGTGAAATTTTAGGAAAGATCATTTTTTGAAACCTTCTAACGGGAAAATGGCCAAATTGGGTAAATTTTTTTTGTTGAAAAATTTGTTTAGGACTCTTCAAGCGAGGTGTGTAATTTTTTTCAGAATTTTTGGAGCCATTCTCGGATTTTTGAAAAAATGGCCAAATTGAAAGTGGCCAAAACGTGACTGGAAATTCTAAAAAAAAAACAGGCGTACTCCTTTTGCCCCAAAGTTCTCCAGGTTTGAGTAAAAAAATTATGAATGTTTCCCCTGATAATGTGTCCTTTTTTTGGACACCCCATGTTGGAATTTTTTTTATAAACACATAACTCTCTCGAATGCACTTTTCCCGTAGTTTTTTGTCGAAAGAAAAATGTTTTTTTCAGTCAAAAATCATGTTACAAAAAAAAATTGACCTCAAAAATCGTGCTCTTTTTTTTGCTAAAGAGAGGATATACAAAAACTGTAGTTTTGACATTAAAGGTTTAAACTCTTCATAACCTACTAGGTATCTCATAAATTTTATTTTTTAGAAAATGAAAAGCTGTATAATCATTTTTATTAATTCCAATTATAAAAAGAAACGCACACAGAAATTATGCAATGAGGCTACTGAGCGTACCTTTCTAGCAATTTTCAATTGAAGAAAAGCACAGCTTGCAAGAGTATCTCTGAGGTCCAATACTTTTTGATTTTGAAACCTTTCAATATCACCTAAGGCCTTAGAGGAAAAATCACTGCAAAAAAATCCACCATTAGTCTTCTATTTAATCACAATTTTACAGTTTCCAATTCAGGTCTAGTGCAATTGTAATTACTTATTAAAAATTTGCATTAAAATATTAATTTTGTTTATTATAATTCGAAACTAAGATATTTTAACACCTAAGGGGGCGTCCATTAATTATGTGAGGCATCAGGGGGGGAGGGGGTCGAGCCGAATCTTATTTAATTTTACTTTGGAGGAGGGGGGGTCTAGGCGAATATCGCGTAAATTTTTTTTTCCCCAAAAAAACAGAGCAAAATTGCGAAAAAATTGGGTTAAATTAAGGATTCTAGCCTACTTTCTAAGCAATCTTAAATACTAGTCTTAACTAGTCAAATAAAAATATTAAGCAAATTATCATTTTTTTAATTTTTTTTAGAATAAATTCAACGCATTTACACTAGAAACACAGGTTTTGAAAAATTTCACGTGAAATTGGGGGATGGGGGAGGGGGTTGTGCCAAATCTCACGACATCTCACTGGGGGGGGGGGGGGTTCGAAAATCGCCAAAAACGCTTCACGTAGTTAATGGACGTCCCCTAATTAAAATAACAAAAATGTAATGCACTGTATTCTGAGGACTAGCAATTTTTTTTGTGTTAATAAAGAAACAAGATCTTACCTCAAACCATGTCGCGTGGTACTTACGGCGGTAGCACCCTCTTGGATTTGCTGATCCAGTAAATTCACTTTGAACTCCCTAACCTCATCCGTATCCACGGCTCCGAACAGACGCGACATCAGTCCAGTTTTACCTTGCTGCACTTTAGTCCTTTCTACGTTTTTATTCGCTACGTTTTCCTCTGCATCCTCCAATTCCAGCTGAAGCATCTCGCGGTTTTTACACACGTTCTGTAAAGACACCGCAAAAAATAAATATTCTTTGAACTGATCGGCCAACAGCTCCTCATCTTCGAGACCCGCATCGATACTAGACGCTAGAGAATCCAAATAGTGGCCGGTTTTTTGCAGGGCATCTCCCATTTCCTTTTCGATGGCGCTCCACTCACTGAAAACTCGACCGTAGTTCGCGTGGAGCTTGTGTACAGTGTACTGCTTCTCGGCTACCCTGGATCGAGCTTTAAGCAGGTTATTTAAGTTTGTGTGCAAGGTTGCACCGTAGTCTTTGACTGCCTCAAAGTTAGGGTCAGGTTTTTTTCAGTCGTACGGAAACGCTTAAACTTTTCAATTTATTTTCTACCAAATGCAAATAGCCTGAGGAGAAAAAATATGAATGTATAAAACACCGATGAATTTTAACTCTGAAAATATTGTTCAGGATGTCGAAAAAATGAGCCTGTGAAAATATTAGCTCTTAATTTTAATATCAAGAGCTGATTTTCCATTTCCCATTTAATTAACATGGGTAACATTTTTTTTCAAGCTTTGGAATTTTGTAACTCTTCAACCGATAAACATACCATTTGCTTTGTATGATTCCCTCCATCCCTCCTCGTGCTGTAAGAATTCAATAAAATGTCTGTCCCAGGTAAGTATGGGATGGGCGGCGATTCTTAACAAAAAATTTTCTAGGCCGGCTCTTCTTCGATCTATAAAATTAGGGTCGAATGTATCATTCGATATTTTCTGCCAACCGAACATCACTCTTTTTTCGGGCAGAGGGGGTAACACTATGTAGGGGTAGGTGACTTCCAAGTAATCTCGAAGCTGCTCGAATTCCGTATATCTTCTCCATACTGTAGTTAATTTTCCCAGTTTTTGCTGGAAGCTAGGGTCGGTAAGCCTAAAAGTAAAATAAATAGTATACTGCAGCTGTTTACATTAAGAAAAATGTACAATATCTGCAAACCAACAGGGTAAGAAGTATACATCTTTGTATGTAGTCCTTTAAATGCTGACTTTTACACTAAAGGTTAGGTAACACAAATCAATAAAATATGGATCTTACTTGGTCTCAATAAGATATACGGTATAAAAATCTCTCAGATTTAAAGAACCATTTGCACGTTTTTCTGATTCTGATACTGATATCTCCAAATGGTTTAATAAAGTATCCTAAAATAACATCACATATTTTAGGTTAAGTTTTAACAAAGAAATATGAAAATACGTTTAAACAACTAGTAATACTTACTGTTTTTACTGGAATCAAAGTTTTAATATCGTTCTTAAGTGTTTCTGCGTTTGCATCCATTTCATATAGGTAGATGTAGGAATGTTATACATCTGCTTTTGTATCTTCATAAAAACATGACATGTTTACGGTTGAGATAACACCATTTTATTGTAGTTGGAAATCATTCCTAAGGCAAAACAAATAAATTAGATAAGTTAAAAATAATAAAAAGGAGCTGGCATTTAAAATTAATGTTATAAATTTTTCTGTGAATTTCTTTATCTATATATCTATATAACGGATATTTTTGACATCAATACCACAACCACAAGTACCTATCTAATACGTATATTCCACCCACGACCCACAGTACTTATGTATTTACTATTTACTTTATCACATTATTAAGTCACAAAACACTTCGTATGTGATTTGCTGATTTGTGATTAAAGTTGACAAATCGTGAATCCTAACAGAACCGCATTAAGGAGAAGTTAGTAACTGTGTCAGTTAAAATAATTAAAAATTATGGTATTCTCGTACAAAAATATGGAACCCTCATCATATTTTGGGTAGTGTTTATTACGCTCAAATATAAGGCTATAACAGCAACAAATTTTGAAGTGAAACATGCCACAAAAAATTAGAAAAACTAATAATAGTTCAAAATATACCAAGTATTAAAACTTATTATAATTTATATATATTTGTTATAAAATATTAAAAACAAAATGCTGGTATAAAATAAAAATTAGAACTCCCATAGCTTTAACAGATTTCGAGATTTCAAAAGAGTAACAATAACAAAAAAATTGCGACTTACTTACTTGGTGATGCTGATCAAAAAATTGGTGAACAAAAAAATTCTAAAAAAATAAGTGTGCATCTTCATTTGAAGTTTTTTTTTATATTAATAGTATTCAATTTAGAATTAATAATCACTCTCTAAAATATGATGTTGAGTCCTATGTTTCTTTACGAAAATGCGACAATTTTTAATCACATCAACTGTCACTGTTATAGGTATAATTTCCCTTAATACGGTTCTGCTAGCGTCCGCGTTTTTGTCGACTCTACATTACAGTATATGTACATACAGTATATATGTACACATAGACATATAGACAATACTTTTTGATGTACATTATACTGTGACTACTGTGTCTATTGTGTCAATACCATAAACCATAATACCCTATACCTCCCAAATGACTCATGCATGAGTCAAACATATTGCAAATTAAACTTCACGTTAAAAATTTTTTGCGTGAAAATTATGTTTTTGATTTTGACATTTATTCATTCAGCGTCATACATATAGACATAGACATACCAAATAGGTAGATATGTACTTCACTTTTCGTTACTCGCATAGAGAAATCAATTCTTTATGGCTAAAGTCGGCTGTGGCTGCTCGTATCGTATGTGTTTTGTGTGGATGTCGTTTTGTTCGTGAAATTCAGTTATTATATTATCTACTAGATGTCGCCAGTATCAAATTTCAAATCATAGGTGTTTCATTTTAGGTTTCAAACAATACACAAAATTAAAATCGTATGGAGTTAATAAGTGCTCTTTAAAATTATTTTTTTAAGTATTTATGGGTCAAGAACGGTTTTGTCATTTTAATGTTAATGTTTTTACATTTTAACATTAGTCAGGTGTAGTGATTAATGTTAAAATGTAAAAACATTACCATAAAAATATGTCTGGAAACAATTCATTGATAGCACTAAAACTCTGATATACTCTGATATACATGTGTATATATGCCTCAAGAGACCATTTTTTGTGGTCTTATAACACCGAAGTGCATAAAGATAATCATCTTGTATGGAGTAACTTCTCTTATGGAAAATCCTAAAGATCAGTCAATTCGCAAAGCTGATTGATGAATATTGATATTCTCAGGTAAAAGAAACATAGCGTTTAACCATTTATTATATAATATACGATTAACTCAACCTACTAAAATTCAAAATGTGAATTTGTGTTTTTAGAATTATATTAATAATAACCACATACATACGTATAACTTACCCAATCAGCCCGTGAATAGCAGTGTAAATGGAATTCGAATGTTGCTAATCTAGATTAAGAAATGCATTTAAATTTTAAGTAAACTTGGCCTAACGATTAGATTATTGCCTTAAATCGCTCTGCAGGTTTCTTTTTCCCTTTCACATATCCACAGAAGTGAGTAATACAGATGACATATAGATGGTACTAGTTGTAAAGATATGAGTTCTGTCAAAAAATTGTTCAATTTCAGGAAAATCTTACGATTCTTACGTCACTTGTCACGTCAAAAGCCGCTGGCCTGTCTGTAGTCGCATGGTTTTCTGAAATGATTAAATAAAAGATAATTAAGTACAATAAACCGTTATTTTTAATTTTAACTGTGCTATAAAACTAAAGTTAGTTATTGTGTTTTTATACATTTTTTTAAGCTGGAATGGACAGATTCTTTCGTACTGCATTCTGTCAAGAGGTAGGTAAGTCTAATTATGAATATTTTTGATACTAGTTTAATAAATTATCTATGTAGTAAATTATCATTTCCCGGAAATATGTATGTACATATGTATGTAGGTAATAATACAAAATCGTCTTATATTATACTGAGTAAGTCGGTTATATTGATTGATTCTGGTAAATGATCGTTTATAATATAACGGTAATACCGTTATATTTATAATGTAAATGTACATCAAATAGGGACCGTACACGATCAATAATACTGTCAATATTTAAAAATAATGACTGTTTTACTGAACGTGTAATGCAAATTACTGATGGAATGATTGTTGGATTGATGCAGATCCGGATATTTTGATATTCAAGCATCAGTATTAATGAAGAGAGGGGATACTGTCAATATTACTGATCGTGTACGACCCCTTTAATATGTACATAATGTACATACATATGTACCTACATGTGTGTGTAACTTGTTGAAACATTGTCTACAAGGCTTGTAGACAATGCCTGGGCTTGTAGTACAAGCCCAGGCTCATAATAGTTCAGCCGCCTAACATTTTCAGCTAGACATTATCAAATTATGAAATCTGTATTAATTGCGAAAAAAATTCTATAGAAATGCTTTATTAAAGCTTTTAATTTGAGCGAGAAAAAAATATTCCACATGCCGAAATATCCTTTGAATGGGCATCAATGCTAGACAAGCACTAATCCTTAAGAGATTTACCACAAGGTATTGTGCTTGCAAACCGAAAAATAACATGCGATATATGTTTATTTATTCAGTATGTGTTTCATTTTAACTCGACACATCAGTTTCATGGCAATTTGGCAATTATTAGCCTTTAAGGCGCCAATTTTAGTGGTCGAATTATTACAACTCCTCACTCCTGTATCGCATTTTTTTATTATATATCTATTTTTCAATACAATAATGTATACTGAAGAGAGTTTTCAGTTTCTGTAAGATGAAAGTATATTTTCATAGTTAAGCCGATTTTATCGATATTTTTCGTATTTGTTAGAGACTCCATAATTTGATAAGATGTAGTTGAAAATGTTTGGTGGCCGAACTATTATGAGACTGGGCTTGTATTATGTACACCTACATGCGTATAAATTAATAAACTTTTCTGTAAAATAGGAATTAAATACGATGAATGAGTGACTGGTTTATATCCTACATTATGGCCAGTATCAGTGGCGTAACATATACGAGTACATACATATAGGGCATATGAGGGTAACAAATAGACTCATAAATAATGCTCTCTTCTCAGGTTTGATTGTCCCTTGGCTCTTTATCAGTTAAAAATTACTTAGAATTAGACAAACGAATAGATTCATAATGTACATATGTATGTACCTATATAATATATGATTTATTTTAGTAATATTACTTGTGTTCAAATACATACAAATATCTCATCTTCTGGGGTGATAGGTGATATAGAGAATACATAGGGAATACACAAACAATTTTTTTTTCACTCAAACAAAAACACTAGATCTATTTAAGTTGTAAAATCTATCAATCCTTGTTTTGCTGATTTTCTACTTCACTACTTGTGGAATTAATAAAAATAGGGTTCTATTGACAGTAATAATAATAAGGTAAAAATAGTAGGTATATTTCAACTATCGCCACTGACTAAATATAATGATTCTTATTTTGTCGTAATAAACATATGTACACCTAATGTTAAATTATTTAAATATACATTTGTCCATATGTATGTATGTATGTACGCCTATTGATGTTAATTAAGAACGAGATACTGTAGCCAAATATTTATTTGTAGTATGTCATTTAATGTAATCGAGAACAACAGAACAGTTGCGACCTTCATATTCCTGTTGTCACGTAAATTCAAGCCGAGATATCTTACAATTAAAATAGCCAATAGGTACAACACTTTGTTACACGTACACCTGTTGTTATATATTGTTGTTATACTATACAGTGAGAGTGTAAAGTTGCGCATAAATTCGATTACAATTAAAGAATTTATTTTAGAAAAACGTCGGACACGTCAGTTACATTTTTCATTTGACGACATTTTGACGTACTTCGTTTGTTTTTTATTGACAGCTGTCAAATATATGACGTCATCCATATATATTTTTTTAAACGACAACATATTATGGCTTGTGATACATCATTTGAAATCTTTTATTTCACGCAGTATGCTCCTAAATTTTGGCGCGATTCCATCAAGTCATTTTAAAATGGCAACCGTTCAAAAGTTAAAATTTGATAAAAAACAAAGGAGTTTATTTAAAAAATCACTCGGACAAAAGAGGTTCTTCAGATATTTGCTCGGTTATTAAACATAACCAAATTTAACCAATTTATTAAAAAGATAACTCTAAAAATAAAAATAACAGAATTAAAACTAGCTCTCCTAATCTGGTCTTTAATAAATGTTCAAACTGTGCCGTGTTGAGTTCTTGACAGACACCAAGTCGTGATTCAAATTCTTCAACCATGTTACGTATCATTTCAGCGAGTATTTTTTGAATTTCGTTTCTTATTCTATTTTTAAGCCATCTCTGCTACTAGGCCGCTTTTTTACATGAACGCTATGTTTTAAATAACCCCTAAAGAAATAAAAAAATACCCATTTTGATATTCCTTTTTTATGCCAATCGACTATTAAAGAATGTTAACGTTACGTTAATTAACGTAAAATATTATTTTTAATTTTATACGTTAGTTTTGAGAGAATCAGCAGTGTACTCAAGTTACCTCCTCTGTTATATTTACTTTAGTCTATTCACCATTTCTTTCCCTTAACTTACATATAAATAAAATATATGACAGTTTTCTTGTCTTACCGCCAACTTTTCCGAATCTCCTGTTAGTTCTATCATCATATTTTTATCACTCTCACTCATGGGTATCATTCTCGATATCAATAATAATACATAGAAGAAATAAGGAACTTAAGAACTAAATATTGTTATTTTGGAATGTATATGTATGTATGTATATAATATACATGTTATTTTGACGAATCTACTATCTACATACTTATATGTATGTATGTACGTATGTTGCGATATGTAAACTTAATTTTCCTTAAATTAATTATTATGAAACAACGGCGTAATCCGTGAAGATAACTGATAAATCCTTCCAAGATGAAACAGGGTTGGCTTTGTATATGAATCTGTAAGTTCTACGGTATCTGATAAGGATAACCAATTGTAGGCGTAACAATTGTTAAGTATAAATCTATTAACGCCTAAAGATAATCCTGGTGTTATAGAATTTACGAACAAATATTGGTAAAATAGAGGGTGAGGGTTCCGTCAGCACTACACAGGTACCTACATACATACATATGTAAAATGTTGAGATAGTAGATAAACAACGGAAAAAATCAATGTGGAAGAGAAAAGGCCACGCCTTGAACTACCTGTAACGGGCTCAGTATAGTTTGAACTGACGAAGGATGCAACACAGACAGATAAACAAAAGCATTTAGGGGAGAGGCGCAGACTTTAAAGACGTAGACTTTCCAACCTTGTATAGAGATTAGCTGTAGCTGCTACTCTGTTCACTACGTTTGCTGTTTGTTCCACCTCCATTTTCGAATTGGTTGAATTTCGAATAGTCGTTTTTTAAAGAGCATCTAGTTGCCAGCCAAGAGAAACATTTGTACTTGCCAAATTTCAAAATTATACATTTTATAATTCCGAACATTTCATAATGATGATATTAACAAATAGTTAAATATTGAGTATGTGGTTATAGTTAACTATAATCCTACTGAACAGTGGCTTCTGACACTATATGTTTGGCCACGCCTACTTCCTAGAATTTCCATGGCAATTGGTTCTCAATTTTTAAAAATGCAGTGAAGCTGTCGATATATATGTAAATAAGGAATCAAGAGATATGTGAAAAAGCATTTCTATCTATATAGGTTATCGATACTCGAATTCTTTCAGAAACTTTCATTTTTGCATATCCAATTAAATTTTCTTGTTCAATAAACTTATTGAATACAATAATAGTTAAATATTGAGTATGTGGTTATAGTTAACTATAATCCTACTGGACAGTGGCTTCTGACAATATATGTTTGGCCACGCCTACTTCCTAGAATTTCCATGGCAATTGGTTCTCAATTTTTAAAAATGCAGTGAAGCTGTCGATATATAAATAAGGAATCAAGAGTTATGTGAAAAAAGCATTTCTATCTATACAGGTTATCGATACTCGAATTCTTTCAGAAACTTTCATTTTTGCATATCCAATTAAATTTTTTTTGTTCAATAAACTTATTGAATACAATAATAGTTAAATATTGAGTATGTGGTTATAGTTAACTATAATCCTACTGGACAGTGGCTTCTGACACTATATGTTTGGCCACGCCTACTTCCTAAAATTTCCATGGCAATTGGTTCTCAATTTTTAAAAATGCAGTGAAGCTGTTGATATATATGTAAATAAGGAATCAAGAGATATGTGAAAAAGCATTTCTATCTATACAGGTTATCGATACTCGAATTCTTTCAGAAACTTTCATTTTTGCATATCCAATTAAATTTTCTTGTTCAATAAACTTATTGAATACAATAATAGTTAAATATTGAGTATGTGGTTATAGTTAACTATAATCCTACTGGACAGTGGCTTCTGACACTATGTTTGGCCACGCCTACTTCCTAGAATTTCCATGGCAATTGGTTCTCAATTTTTAAAAATGCAGTGAAGCTGTCGATATATAAATAAGGAATCAAGAGTTATGTGAAAAAGCATTTCTATCTATACAGGTTATCGATACTCGAATTCTTTCAGAAACTTTCATTTTTGCATATCCAATTAAATTTTCTTGTTCAATAAACTTGTAAAAACTAAACAAAAAAATTTATTGCATATTATTACTGGATTACCAAACAATTACTAACAAATATTATGTATATTATTATTATTTAAATACGGTATGATACGCCACTGGTGCGGACACAACAGACTACACTTATATACATGTAGTCTAACTTTTGTTTAATTAGCATTTTGTATAAATCGATGTTGCGAACGCACGCATAATACACCAGTTACAATTACGATTTAAACAAAAGACGTCAGTTAGTGCCGGTACCCGTGCTTTCATCAACCGGGTTCGTTTGTACATTTTATCGTCTACAACCTGAGGCTAAGCCGACACTGTCCCTAGAAATATGGGAGACACAGGAAAACGCAGAAGATAGTCAGTTCTGATCTCTCAATCAGTGGCGCCGGTTATGATTACGTAAATACTAATTTATTAATAAAAATTGTTGCGAAAAAATTTTTCGGATGGCAATGTGTACCGGACTGTTGTAACTGCCATGGCCTTCGATTAGATGTGATATTCCAGAATCAAGTGAGGTGATTAAACCGACTCAAACATGACATTGTTGGTAAGACATGAACTATATTTAACCTTTAGAGGACGGGTCTGGTCCCAAAAGAGACCACCTATTTGGTCGGAGACTTGTCCTGAGTTATACATTCGATTTATATATAAATTACACGATTTAAAAGAGGTCGAGTTGTACTGAAAATTTCCCGTCCTCTACAGGTTAAAAATCTAGGGTTACGTAATGTAGATGATGTAGGAACACTTGACTGATCGGATGTTCGCCTCGCATAATTTTGTGCGATTTTTCACTCGTTGCTTGTCAGTAAACTTTAACCTTCCCTCACAAGTATATTTTATTGTGACAATGTCTGGCTGTTGTCCGTTAGCAGTATTATTTGTCTTTAATTCAGATAAATAAAATAAAACTCACAGTTGCACAAGTAGCATTCCCTTTTTGCGTAAGGTACCTAATCTCTCTTGAGTACATATAATTTGCGTAAAGTGGTGGGGTCCATGCAGTTTTTTTAGTAATACTTTTAAGAACACGAAGTGGTCTCTAAAGATGATTTAAATTTGTACTTTATTCTTTATTTCATGCAGCTAAATGTAGCAAGTGCGAATTTTAAAAGGGTCTCCAAAAGTTGATCACTGCAGTAAAAATAAAAAAAAATGTACAGTGCCCAATTTACAGTTTTATATAAATAACACATAAATAGAACTCGATAGTAGACTCGATTCAAATTACATAACTTTTATAGATCTCAAAAAGACAAGAAAATCACAAGTATAAAAAGACTTCGTATTTACTCGATGATTCGCAAATAATTTGCAAGCCGTTTCCAAGATCTGACCGGAGATAGCCATTTTTGGAAAAAAATGTTTCCCTGAAGATTTCCTTCTACTTAGGACTAGTAACCACCCCGTAAATTATGGTGTGGGTTCCATGCGTCCTTACGAAAATACGAGCATGTCAAATTCGACCGGCCGCCACTTTAACAGGAAATCCATATTTTTTTCCCTTCTTTTGGTTCTAAATGTCATTCTGAGCACACCGATATTTCATTTGTCACTTTTTGACACATCACGTGTCATTTATTTTTTATTGTAGTTTGTGTATATGTACCTATTACATACACCGTGGCAAAAAAATCCCGCATAATAACTTTTTAATAACCTTGTATATGAAAAAATGCCCTGAATAAAAGTTTTTCATCAGTTAATTTGCCACGTTTATGTCAACATGAAATAATTTATCTTTTTGAGTTTAGTTGTTATGTATCTGAAAGGGCAGCCTTTACTGTATACTAAAAATTTTATATACTTAGGTGCATAAATAAATGTTTAAAGTTAACTCTTTGAAACTAATAAATAAAAAGATAATCAAGTACCTGTCAAGTTAAGATGTTAGATAACAAACGTCATTTTTTATTTTCTTAAAAATTTCTTTAAATATAAAATTCCCAGGACGGTATAAGCAGAAGTACAGTTGAATGGCCAGCGCGCTCCTCGGATCTAAATCCCTTAGATTTTTTCTGTGAGGGTTTTAAAAATGTAACGTTTATGTCAGTCGACCAGATAACACTGAAGAATTGAAACAGCAAATTTCAAATGAAATCCGAAGCATTCCCGAAGACTTCCTAGTAAATGTAATTGCAAATTTTCGAAGCCGGCTTGGGCATTGCTTACCGAAAAATTACAGTCACTTTCAACACCTCATTCGCTAACTATTGTTTAGTTGTTTCATTTAAAAAAATAAATAAATACTTAAGTAAGCAATTGCATTCTTTTACAAAAATTAACTTGAAACATGTTTTTTTTTGTGCGAAAATTTCTTTATGCATTAATGTATTTAAGTATGTACCTCACTATTGGATGTTTTCCCATCGTTTCAAATATTTTGGAAACGAATTCGCACACATTCCAGAATTTCAATAGAAATCCTTTTGAATTGTGTATATTTTTTTTATTGCGTAATGCAATTCTTACTTATTTATACATAATATATAATTATATGTATGTGTTGCAGAAGAAGTCCCTGATATAAAGTATTGCTTTTCGTATCGTAATAATATTATTAACACTATCTGACGTTAATGAATATTATTTAGAGTAGGTACCTATTCTACGCGAAAAAACCTTGAAGCGCTCGAGTAAACTCACATTAAATCAAATTTTAATGTGCTACTTAAATATTGATACTTAACACGTGATAAGTGAGTGTCAGGTTGATACAAAAATTGACATACTTACTATATCAAGAGTAAGACGTCGATCCTAACATTTAACATTTTGGCTGTGTTAAAAAATACCATGTGGTGAACGATTATAAATTAATAAATTATAAATAGTATATTGTATTTAGTCAAATATTTATGACTATTTGGGAAAATATGATTTAACACCAAAATAAAAGTGAAGTTTACAAGAATAATATTCCTAAGCCGTTGAACTGATAAAAAATTAACGAAGGTTGATTCTATTTCACTTCTGGTGGAACTAATGACGGATATGATAACAGACACTTATAATACCTCTTGTATATTCTTTAATAACATCCGGCATTAAAATTCGTCCTCAATAATTTTCCAAAAGTTAGTTTTCTGGGAATATATTTTTAATAACGCCCTATGTGCCAAATTTAGATTCGTTCGAAAATTCAGCAACTCTACAGCGTTTGAATTTTATTTTTTTCTAACTCAAGAATAATCCAAAATAACAGTAGTGAGATGTTAAATTGGAACATTCTCTACAAATGTGCTAAAACTTAACCATATTCGCTGGAGTATGTATGTAAAACAACTAAAACAAAATAAATAAAAATATTACAAAACCGTTCAAACATATGTAATTCCAATAAATTATGAATTGTTTTATTTTGGTTCATTATTTATTGTACGTACGATTGACGTCAGCTTCAGTCACATTATCAGATACTCTTTTCTACTGCTACTTATTTTAAGGACGGTAGAAAAGGAGCTCCGAGACTTGGAACTTTAAGTTGATGCCAATAATAATTGTATCTACAATGTACATACATATGTATGCACATATGCAACAGTGTGATATAGTAAATATGTATATCGAATTGTGAAGTATGGTTTTGTAGGTTTTTGTCACGTCACATTTTTAAGCCTATCCTTTTTATATTTTGAATTTTAATTTCGAAAAATGTGGGAAATTGGATGTGAATGTTTATCTTTCGATAAGTGAAATATACCGTGTAGTTTTAATAATTTTGGAAAATATCCACATTAAATAATCACAGTACTGAAGCTTATATACATATGTTTGTATGAATAAAGATGCATATTGTATAGATGATTCTAAAATACTCACTTGTCATTCTCATCAAATCATCACAATCATCATCATCAGTAGATGTTAATATAACGATTAGTTAAATTAATAAACTCTTCATTATTCACTTATATTTGAACAAGCACTTTTTGTTTGACAAGGGACGGGATAGATTTTGTTATTATGTAGTTTGCTGGTTTCTAAAAATAATTGTCTAATATGACACACATCACTTTTTTTAACGTTTTACACTATACAATGGCATTTTACAACTTTATCTTTTTCGCTTATATTTGCACAGCATTTACGGTACGTTTGAAAAGACATATTTCGGACGCGATTTTCGACGTGCTATTTTACTCGCTAATATCTATGTTCTGATGGTTTCGTACTATTTTTACACATTATGACGCTCCAATGGATCTCTCTCAAGGTACATACATTTCATTTCGAGGCACAATTAGTGTGCGACGATAACCCACGGTTTGCCCTTTTTTCGGGAACCGCAGCATGGCAGCGAGAAGTTCCATTATATATACAGTAGAGGTCAGTGAAAAAGGTACATTTGGGCTTTTAAATTTTATTTGACTGGTGTAGATTTTTTTACTTTCAAGGTGTCTCGATGAACTTCGTTAATTTCGCTTTTTTAGGGTGGAGGTTTTCTGAAGAGGGCGAATCCGTCGCATCTACAAGACATCTTCAACAAGTACGCGACGGTCGAGAAGAATGGGGAGAAGTTCATGACGCCGGAGGATTTCATCATAAAATTCCTAAATTTTTTGGACGAAAAAAATTACAATGTTGACACGACGAAGCTGTTAGCTGCCATTGTAGACACCAGCAAGGATGGACTCATTTCCTATCAGGAATTTCAAGCTTTCGAGGGTCTTCTTTGCTTTCCTGATGCCTTATACAAGACGGCATTTCAGTTATTCGACACTAATGGAAATGGAATGGTCAGTTTTCGTAAGTATCGCGTTTTTAGAGAACGTTTTTTTAAACACATAATGTTATTACATAAGTAAGAGAATTGTTTGAGATATCCACCTTGACGAAGGTCATTTTATTTAATAATTTGAGATTATCAGAATTACATCTATTTCTATGATATTACAACCTGCATGTATTAAAAAAAAGAGCATTTATTGATATAAGGGATAGAATAGAAGAAAGAAATAACATGTTTTTCTGCCCTTAGCTTAGATTTTGTTTGCTTAATTTAATACAAAATACGAGTTTAATAAATATGCGGAGTATGTCTAAAATTTTCAAATTTTACTCGTGTTTTCTTTGCTAAAAATATTAATATTTGGTAAGAATAAACTTCGAACAGGAAGAACAAAATCAAAGCACAATTATGCAAAAAATTCGAAGTTATATAGTTTAAAATTACCACGATTCTTATAGTAATAAAAATTTACCTTATATAAATTGATCCTACAATAAATTATTATTGACTTTATACAGTTTTATAATGTTCTTTCATGCCATCGTTTTTTACTTTTCCATGTCTTGTTTTAAATAGGTTGTTGATTTCAGTGTTATAAAAATGTGTGTTTTAATAAACAGGCGCTTTATTTTTATAAAATAACTATAAATATTTCATTTAATTTATGAACAACTGTGCCAAAAAATTTTTGCTTATTGTTTTTGTTATTGTGAGCTTTATCATTTATTTTGCTTATCAAATATATGTATTTTGAATTATAAATCAGTGTTACTGTTTTCACATTAAAATTTTAATTATTTATATGCTCCTTTAATTAATTTCAATAGACATAAAAGATTAATGGAAAATAAAAAAAAACTAAGCAGATTATTTCGCACGTGATTTAAAATTTGATAAGTACTTGGCACATAGTAACAATTCTTTTAACTTGTATAGAAATGTGTATTCAATTTTTAAAAGTACTATAATTGACCCAGAAATTACCTTTTATCTGTCATACACTGATTAGATTTAGATAATTTTTATATTTACCTATGAATGGGGAATGTCATCGTCATCATATTGTAAGGAGGCTGATTCTCAGACATCCAGTAAAATATAAGAAAAATTATGGAGAGAAATTATAATATTTAATAATAATAATAATTATAACTTCATAATAAAATTGTTACTAATTATGAATCCATAATATATACATTTTATTATATTTTTTTCTGATGTAATCTCAGTATTTATCGAGTCCTATGACTTTATTTCCATGAGTATTCAATTGATTTTACCATTTAATAATAATGTAAAAATAACATGAAGACTCAAAGTAAATCATATGACATCATAATAGGACATAAATAATACACAACTGTGTAAATTAGAAACCATGTGATTTTATAATAGATGTTTATTAAATGAATACATGATTATCGAAAACCATTTTCTTATTAATGAAAATGTAGTAAACAAATTCTTCACTGTTAAATGTGTTCCCTCTCTCATTTTTCGATGAAACAAAATGGACATTGTTCCTTATAAAAAGTACTATTAATCCGTTATGATTTGATTATTAAATGTTGCAACCCCTATTTTTTAGGGGGTGAAATGTATTTTTTTTTAATTTTCGATAATAAAAATTCGCAAATAGCTTGAAAAATTATATTTTTGTATACTTGACGTCAAAATAAAGTTTACGTGTTTTGGAATTTTCCTTAAAAAATACCCCCAAAAAGGGGTGAAAAAAATTGGTCGGCCATATTAGATCCGCCATTTTGAATTCACAGAATCCGGTTACATATTTGTGATCAGCATCCTCGAAAACCCCCGTATCCCAATTTTCACGAAAATTTAATGTCTGGAATAATTTAATTGTGTTAGGGGGTGGTTCACCCCTTTTGGGGGTATTTTGAAGGAAAATTCCGAAACACGTAAACTTTATTTTGACGTCAAGTAAACAAAAATATTATTTTTAAAGTAATTTGCGAATTTTTATTATCGAAAATTACAAAAAAAAATTACATTTCAGCTCCTAAAAAATAGGGGTTGCAACATTTAATAATCAAATCAGAACGGATTAATAGTACTTTTTATAAGGAACAATGTCCATTTTGTTTCATCGAAAACAATTCAATTGAATTCGAGATATTTAAAAAAAATGTGTTTTTGGGGGTAAATTTTAGGGGTTATTTTCACCACCTTAGAATGTTTTTCGGCACATAAAAAAAATACGTGTCTCTTATTTTTCATGTTCTACAACATATATAAAAATCACTGAAATCGGAGAGTTCGGGTCCGAGTACCTTCCTTGTAAGTATCATATTTGCCAAAGTTAGTGGTTTTTGCTCATCCACATAATTTCCACATGATTATTGAAATTAATACAGACTATACATTCTGTTATGATTTCAGAGGAATTCGTTGAGGTAATGCAGAAAACCGAGCTGCAAAAGAAAATCCCCTTCAACATGAATTCGCCGTTTATCGAATTGTATTTCGGAAGAGACAAAAAACGCCTAGTCACCTACAACGAGTTCAGCCAGTTCTTGCACGATTTTCATGAAGAGTACGCTATTGAAGGTTTTAGGAGAGCAGATAAAGAGGGCACAGGTTTTATTTCTATTTTGGATTTTCAGGATATAATGATCAGCATTAAGAGTCACTTGCTCACCAAGCAGGTTCAGTCTCATCTAATTGAGGTAAGAGAATATTACGTTTTTGATTTCACGTTTAAATAGTATCTATTTATGTTTTAATTTATGTGAAAATTGAAACAATGTCTTGCTTGGGCATTGACGTCGCAGAGATTCAATTGAACGACTTCCTAGGTCACCAGACCTTGCTCCATTAGACTTTTTTCTGTGAGGATACCTAAAAATTAAGTTTATTTGATAAAACTAGGACATTTAGACGAACTAAAGGTCCAACTATAGTATGATATGTGTACAATTGAATGTGTGGAGAAAATTTTGATGGTTTTGTCCTATAATTAAGAGAAAATGGTCCAAATTTTGAACATTTAATATATTAAATAGGGGAATGTCGTCAGGATTCGGCCACTGTCTAGGTTGCCTCTGTGTTTATAGCGTGGAATTATTATTCTCGATGACAGAAAACTTTTCAGTGCATTGCTTGTCACGGAGATTGTCTGTAAAAAGTTTTGTGCCTTCATCTTGTTTTCGGTAGTCCAAAAAGTTTTGTAATAACCGTGAAAAACGACTCAAAACTTGGACAAAAACGATGTCACCGCCAAAGTAAGTATATATTTCCATTATGGGGTTAACCATTAACAAGTTCCCAAAGGAAACATTTTATTCCCTAACCTGTTTGCCTGTAGTGTTTAGCGATTGAAAAAAACACTTGTCGTCTAGGTTGGGCCACTCCTGTAGTCAGGGTTGGGCAACATCTTTTTTTTTTTCGATAAGTAAAATAACAGGCTTGAGCCAGTTTTTCGCACCGCAGAACATTAAAATAATTCATTGCCGCAATAAAAGTAATGATTTATCAATAAAAAAAAAATCGTTAATATAATGATAAATAATATGAGATTTTAAGAATAAATTAAAAAACAAAACAAATCCAACAGAATAAAAATCATAACAGCAAAATAACAATAATAGAATAAAAATAATAATAATAACAATAAAAATATTAATTCAAAATTGAATATTGATTCCGATTAATGTTCTCATGAAGATTTCTCATCAAAATAATTGATGAGAATAGAATTGAATGAAAAACAATGAAAAGCGACATATTTGTTCATTAAAAATTATTTTAGTACATATTTCGTCGATATTCACTAGTGGCCCAACCTAGACTACTTTCTCTTTTTTTCGTTTTGTCAATAACTATTTTTATATCGCGCAACAATTCGCCCCAATTAAAAGTTTCTTGTGACTGTCCAAACTTTCAAATACTACGTCAACATTGACAATATTCTAATATAAACAAAAGATACAGGGCAAAGTTAAAAAAGTGGCCCAACCCTGACGATGTTCCCCTATATATAGAAGTTTTACATTCCTATCTTTTTAACATTATTTTTCTTTGATTTTTGGAGTACTAGTTATTGTTGTAACAATTTATTGTTCTCAAAAAAATACCGTGGACCGCATAAATAACTAACTAACGTATTCGATGCAATGCAAAATACTCTAATTGGGTCACTGTAACTCGTTGGTCGTTGTTAGCTGTTGGGTCGCTGTTGCCGGCTTCAAAATTTTCTCAAGTATAGTAATAGGTAAAGCCGGCAGATCCGGGCGGCGGGCCATAACCATACGCGTCATACTACTTACTACTTGTATGTGCAAAAACAAAATTCATGAAAACAATAAACTTGTTGCAATTTAGAAAGAGATGTGTTAAACTTACCCTGTTATTTACGTTCAGATATGGCCCGTTGAGATGGCCCGCGTCCCGGATCTGGCGGCTTTAGTAATAGGTATTCATAAAGTTGTTTTAATTTATAATTATTTATTCCAGCAATTTTAAACGCCTTATTTTAATGCTAACTAAAAAATTTATATCTATGTATTTTTTTTAAATATTTCCAAACTAGCTTTCTAAGAACGTCACGAACTAACAGTTTACTGAAGTATGAAGTAACATTTGTATAGTGAGCTTAGCAATTTTAGAAAATATATCTGACAACCTTGCTTTTTTTATGTCTTCACATTCACATTAGAAATAGTATACAATATACGCATTTACTAGGCATGTGCGAGATCTCGAAAATCTCGAGATCTCGATTATCGAGACGAGAAAAAAAGTCGAGACGAAACTCTCGGTCAGTCGAGATTTCTCGAGATCCCGAGATTTCTCGAGATTCCAAGATTTCTTGAGATCTCAATATTTTTTTAGATTCCGACATGTCTTGAAATCTTAAGATTTTTTAAACTACCGAGGTTACTCAAATCCCAAAATTCATTTACTACTTGAAATTTCCCGGAGAATATTCGAAATATGAAACTTAAGGAAAATATATAATCTATCATATGTTTAGTAGAATAGACAATCATTCAATTAGGAACTGTTACGTCTCGTAACGTAATTTTTACATATGCATCGAGCTTTACACCGACGCTCGATCGATATTTTGAAATCGATGACCGATTTCCTAAATGCTGAGTTAAACCAAAATGTTAAACCAAAGTGTAATAAGTTTTCTTTAATTTAATGTGTTTTGCTAGCTGAACTTTTAAATTTAAACAGTAAGTATTAATACAATAATTTCACCTCTTTTTCGAGAAATCGGGATCTCGAGAAATCTCGGGATTTCGAGAAATTTCAACTGACCGAGAATCTCGTCTCGTCTCGTTTCGAAAAACGACTTCTCGTCTCGTCTCGAAAATTCGAGATCTCGCACATGCCTAGCATTTACTCTACTCTTTTCTAAATTTCGGTGTGATGTCATATCCAGATCGCAGTTAGTACCATCTTTGTTTGTTACCGTACAAAAAAAAGTGAAACAAAAAAACCTTCTTCAAGGATTTTTTTTAAGATGCATATTCGAATATCCCCTTTTTTTACACATTATATTACTTTTGAATTAGGCTTTTTCTATTTTAGTGTCTTGTCATTTCATTGGAAGTATTTTTCTAGACAGCCCGAGAATCACAGGGCGGTAGTCGTGTGAGTTTTCCCTACTTCATAGCATTTAACTCGCTCCTGAACAACATGGAGCTAGTCAAGAGGATCTACCTCAACGTGACCAACGGGCACAGGACGCAGGAGGTCAGCAAGGAGGAGTTCATGCACTCGGCGCAGGCCATGTCTCAAATGACGCCGCTAGAAGTCGAAATTCTCTTCCACTTATGCGACATACTCCATCAGACTGGGTAAATATCGTTGCCGTAGCATTAAAGGTAATCCTGTATTTGAGATTTGAAATGCTTAGAGCTAAATTGGCGTTATGACAGAAGTGTAAGTAATTGCGTTACTTGTGTGTCGTGACGGAAAATTCATTTTGAATATTTTCTTTAATTCTGCTGCCCTCGGATACTAGATATTCCTACAGAGAAGATAACGGAAGTTGGGATGGGTTTGTGTCTCTCGACGTCGCACAGTTCCCGCGCTAGCTCTCGTTAATTCTGCGCTTGTTTTTAGGAGAATCGTGTACAACGACCTCTACGCGATAGCGCCGGAACAATATTTCAAGCAGATTACAAATCGGCTGGCAGAAATTCATGCAGTTTCGGTAAGATATTGTTTTGTGATATACTTTTAATATTACACAGCTCCACAAAAAAAAATCGTTTGTAGGGGTCTGACTATGTATACTATTTGTTTTTTGGGTCGCTGAAACCGAATCCGAAGTCCAAATTGCTCCATCAGATCCGGTTCTTTTCCTAACCTCAAAAAAACAGGCCTAAAACCATGAAATTCAAGCTAAAAATTATATACACTCGACATCCGCATATCCAAACTCACCATATTTCCCCAAACTTGTACTTCCACACAACCGAACTTGTCGCTGTCGAATGACGAATGAGACAGAAAGACCCTTTGCGCATGCGCCAGCAGTTCGGTTATCCGGAGGTCAAGAGAGTTCGAAAATGTGGAATTTTGCGGAACGGAAAAGTTCGGATATGTGGATGTCGAGTGTAATTTGATAAAAACCCAAACGACATCCCATAATTAAACATAAATAAACAAAAGACCAGTCATTTCAATTTAAACGTTTGTGTAAGTTAATATGTTTTTTGTGTCTCCTGTAAAATTGTCATTTTGGATATAAGACGTATTGTTTCTTAAGCGTCGATATTTCATCAATTCCATAACCATATAATCTCAAAACTTCATAACTTTAGGCCCCATAACCTCAAAAACCCAATAACCTTATGATTCTAAAACCCCATAACTCAGTAAAAAAGAAACTTATACGCGCTTAAGCAGTGTAAATTGATTTGTTTGAAACGGATTTGCCCTTCAATCCCAGTACCACTTAACCTCAAAACCGCGTGATCTTAAAACCTCATAACCTCAAAAAATCCCATAATCTTGTGATTGAAAAACCTTAACCATAAAAAAGAGACTTATACGCATTCAAGCAGTGTAAATCAATATGTTTGGAACGGGTGTGCCCTTCAACCTCACTACCACTCAACCTCAAAATCACGTGATCCTAAAACTTCATAATCTTATACGGTTCTAAATTTGATTGAGTTTTAGCACAAAAGTAGTGTAAAATATGGAATGATACCACAAAATTTGTGTACAATCATACAAATTGTTTGTAATGCGCTATCTTTCGCACGGTAAAATTTACACATATTTTGTGTACTTTTAATACTTTATCTGCGCCTTTTCATATCAAATTACACAAAACATAAAATTTTGAACTTTATATAATCCCATAACCTAGCATATTACAAGTCACGAGGGTTTTCAATCACAAGGTTATGGGATTTTTGAGGTTATGAGGTTAACTGGTACTGGGATTGAAGAGCAAATCCGTTTCAAACATATCGATTTACACTGTTTAAGCGCATATAAGTCTATTTTTTACTGAGTTATGGGGTTTTAGAATCATGAGGTTATTGGGTTTTGAGGTTATGGGGTCTAAGGTTATGGAGTTTTGAGATTATATGGTTATGGAATTGATGAAATAAATGATTATGGGATTTTGTTTGGGTTTTTATCAAATTATATAATTTTTAGCTTGAATTTCATGGTTTTAGGCCTGTTTTTTGAGGTTAGGAAAAGAACCGGATCTGATGGAGCAATTTGGACTTCGGATTCGGTTTCAGCGACCCAAAAAACATGTAGTGTACATATTCAGACCCCTGCAAACGAAAAAAAAAAAAATTGTGAACTGTGTTATTTATTGATTCATCTTAACTCTTTTTTTTCATGCTTTTAGAGTCCTGAAGAAAGAGGGGTTGTCATACAGATTTTGGAGAGCACCTACCGTTTTGCATTGGGTTCAATAGCTGGTGGTAAGTTTTCTTTAAAATTTTATGTCTGCATTTCATTCATAGTCATCCTGTTTTGTTAGTTTGCTGAAAGCATTGGGTATGGAGAAATACCCAATTGTTTTTTTTTTTAAGTAGGTCTAAGAGTTAAAGTACTTTGTCTTTTTAAATCAATATTCTTTATTTTATTGACGCACTATTCCTAGAGTGGGTACTGGAAACTTCTGCGTAGAAACAAAAAACTGGACGTTTTCAGTTTTAATCTTCTCCTGAAGATGCCAACTTAGTTGACGAAACGCGCGTCGAAAAAAGGATAGTAGTGCGGTGTTTCGTGGAAAACGTCCAGTTTTTTGTACTATTCCTAGTATGATTTAATTTAATTATATTTAGTGAACTTGACTCCTCCTTGACTTCCTCAGTTTTTATTTATCCTTATCACTCTATACTCATGTGCCCAATGCCAACTTGCCATTCATTAATATTTCTAGGTTTAATGTTTCTAGTTTTGGGGTATGATAAGTAGAGTTCGTGCAGCGCGGAGTGTAACAGGACCGTAGTCAGTTTACGAATGAAAATGTTAATATGTTCACAGAAACTATGTTGCATCATAGTACATTATTAAACATTATTAGTTATTACCAGGCACGAATGTCACAGGGCCGACACTGTGCATGCCCTGTCTTTGACTCGTTGGCCTTCACAGCTCACAGCTGACTTGCATTATGAAAACTGCGCTAGCAATTTTAGTTATTTATATCACGCTCTAATAGACAGTCGCCGGTATTGCATCGCGTTGATACGTTTCGTTTTTATGAAAGTAACGTCAAGTGTTGCCATTGTTACGTGTTATCTTAATTTATATAGGTTTTTTATCTTTGACTTAACCATACTATTTGGTAAAAATAGTACTATGTTGCTACATAATTTATGTAAACATATTAATATTTTCATTCGTTGACTGACTACGGTCCTGTTACACTCTGCGCTCGCACTAACTCTAATGATAAGTATATACTGACAAAGTACTAATCTGTTATCTTTTCTTTACATCGATTTGCTTGTTGAGGGTCCGCCAAGAAACATAATCGTTTTAAGGATAATCTACACACCTAACACCGAGATTTAGAACTCGAGGGAATGCACACTGTCACTTTGGTACACCTAATGTCAAGCGGCCATATTGGCGTAACAGTGAGAGAAGCAAAGTGTTTTTTTAATTTGGTTTCGAATTTTGAAAATTATTGATTGATTATAATATTTATTTATTTATTTATTTAGTCTTTTTAAAGGCTACACACTATTGTATAATAATACTAAATGTAAAGTGGCACAACAGCCGAGTAAACAAGAAAAATATGTGGCATTTCACAGGTAATTTGACGTTTGACAATTTTAGAGTTTTATCTAGTTTAAAATTGTTATAAAAACATTGTTTATTATTAGGTATTGTATGACAATTGAACACAGAAGCACTCTTGTGGCTATGGCCTGTGTAATGAAACATTTCAGGGCCAATTTCAAGTTTGTTTCTGGCAAAGCCGCCATATTAGTATCACTTAGTACCATTTTTCACGAATATGGCAAATGGGGTGCATTCCCCCCTAGTCTATTCTAAATCTTGGCAATTTTTACGACCAAATTTGAACCATCAGTAATTGCACCAGGAATATCTGCAAAATTGCATTTTATTTTCCCGACTTTCGGGGATTTTCTGACAACAATTTCCCGGGATCGAGAAGAAAACTTTTCCCGGGAATTTCCGAGAAACCCTCTTCGATATGCTAAACATGAGTCAGCCTCTAAAGAGATTTATTTCAGCTGTGGGAGCCACCGCTGTGTATCCTATTGATTTGGTGAAGACGCGTATGCAGAATCAGAGGGCTGGTTCGTTTATCGGTGAGCTGATGTACAGGAACAGTCTTGATTGCTTCAAAAAGGTTGTGAGGCACGAAGGCATCCTGGGCCTGTACAGAGGGTTGTTGCCACAGCTGATGGGCGTGGCTCCGGAGAAGGCCATTAAACTTACGGTATGTTGTTCGGATGTATTGTATATTTAAAATTTGTTTGCAACCTAAAAATACCATACAACGCAAGCAAGTTTGAGGTATATTGTGTCAGAAAGGTCACTGAAAGTACCTGTGAATGATTTATAGATTATTATTACAAAAAAATTAATAAATAAAGAGTTAAAAAGTGTCTTGTTGTTAGTATTAACATTTGAAAGGGAAACCTAGAAACCTTTAACAGAAGAATTAACTTATCAGAAGAATGGAGAAACCTTTCTGAAGAACTGTTTTTTTTTTTGTAATATACAGGGTGCCCCAGATTGAGTTGATAGGTGAAATCGACAAAAAATTTATTTTTTTTACAAAAAGTAATTCTTCATAAAAAGTTTTGCTTGTCTTGAAACGTCCAGAAAGTTTGTTGTTTGTTCAATTTAACATACAGGGTGTTCAAAAATTGCAAAAGTTAAATAACAATGAAGAGTAAAGTACCTTAAATATTAACGCTATGTAACAAGGTTATTAAGAAAAATTGTTTGCAATTAAATTTAATACACAAATATGAAGGCATGGCCTACTAGTCAATATTAAGTATTTTGAAGAGGTTCCGCAATTTTTATCATTGTTATACGTTTGAAGTATAGCCATTTCCTTTAAAAAAAATTATATTTACTAAAGGCACATACATAATAAGAAATCATAAGTCCCAAAAATATTATTTAAACATCTATTTTGAAGACATTATGATTTAATAAACAAATTCAACAATTATTTTGAAAAAAAAACAGCAAAACTAATATTCGCTCACCATAACTATTCTACATGCTGGCCTCCAAGTTCAACACACCTCTCCAGTCTCATTCTAAAAGATGTGTATGTTGAGTGGACCATTTCTTGATTTACTTGAATGATCCGAGTCTTGAGTAAATCAATATTGTGTTCTATCGGCTGTCTATAAACTATTTCCTTCAAAAATCCCCAAAGGAAAAAGTCAAGTGGCGACAAGTCAGGGGACCTTGCTGGCCAACAAATAGGTCCATATCTTCCGATCCATTTCTCTCCAAATTGTTTGTTAAGCCAACTGCCTGAATTTTTGAATGGGCACGGCATCCGTCCTGTTGAAAATACGCCTTTTTTCTATATTCTAAATTCTCCTCATCTAATTCTGGCCAGAAAAATATGTGTTTAGCATCTCCAAGTATGAATTTTGATTTAAATTTTCTTTAAAAAAAATATGGACCAATTATTCGATTGAAAGTAATTGCACACCAAACATTCACTTTTTTGAAATTTTGACTTCTAGAAGTAACTGAAAAATACTTTCAAAAGTAACTGAAGAGGATTTTCTTGTGTCCAAAAACGACAATTCTGCAAAGATACCACTCCATTGGTAAAAGAAGTGCTTTCATCGGAAAAAATTATCCTCTGGTGAAAATGCATATCTACAGTAAGCCTCGCTCCTATTTCTAAACAGAAATCCAATCGACGTGCATCATCAGTCATCACCAACTTCCAACGTGGCCATTATTTTCAGCCAAAATCCTTTGAACGTGTGTCTTGCTAATATCAATTTGTGCAGGTCTCTTTCTTAGTGATAGTTTTGGATTTTCTTCGACCAAAGTGGTGATGTAAAATGCGGATTCAAATTTTCGTACTGACTTTTTTAAACTTTGACGGCTAATTTCGACTTCTGGGTATTTTTCATGAAACAATTCAATTGCATGACGATAAGAAATGTTACCGATACCATAACGTTTAATAAGATAAATTTTATGTTGTAAAGTAAGCATTATTTGGAATTAAAAATCAATAATTGGAATTTCAAACGCTTTGTCAAACACAACGTCAAACAAAAACAATTGCCTTATTGATGGCTTACTGGATTTTCAAATATTCTAATTAGGGACTTTGAGAAGAAATAGTGAAAAGACAACCTATTAACTACAGTCGATTGACTAAATGATTATCCGGATGTGCTGTTTCTTCAAAATAAAAACACTCGAATCCCTCATAAGTCACCAAATCTGTGCATCATCATGCAAAAAGAAATATTTAGAGATATCCCACAGCACTTGTTATAACCAAAAATGAGCCAACTGAACGAAAAAATCAACGGAAGTATCCCCAGTCGTGCGTGACAAAGTTCAATTTTCCACTTGAATGAATATTTTAAAGGTTAAATATTTTTAAAAGACACCTAACCTATTTTAAAGGTTAGGTGTCTATATTTAATGTATTACACAGTCATTTTTTTCATGCGAGAATCCAATTTCCAAACGTAGTTCTAAAACTTTTACAGGCGGCGACTTAAGAGGGACGGTTGTGAAACGTGGTGAAATAAGAGAGGATGTGAATTAAGCGAAGGTGACTTAAGAGGGGTTCGAGTATATTTAAATAATATTTTTGGGGTTTATGATTTCTTATTATGTCTGCGCCTTTAGTAAACATAATTTTTTTTAAAGGAAAATGGCTATACTTCAAACATATAACAATGATAAAAATTGCGGAATCTCTTCAAAATAGGTACTTAATATAGACTAGTAGGTCATGCTTTGCTATTTTTGCACACCCTGTATGTTGAATTGAACAAACAACAAACTTTCTGGGGACACCCTGTATATTTGTATCTTGAAGTGGGTACTTCCAGTACCCACTCCTTCGGCATAGAAACAAAAAACCGAATGTTCCGGAAAGTCCATTTTTTTTTTATTTTTTATCGTTCTGGTGTTCCCTATTATAATTATTAGAAGCCTTCATGCAAATTGTTTTAGGAAAAATCACCTCACATGATCTGTATACTTAGAGTATTTTTTTTTTTACACAAAATATACAGTTCCTTCGATAGTTATTAGAATGAAGATAATTTTTATTTACTGCTGGATAGTTAGATAAAAAAAATGTTTCATCATCTCGGTTTCTAATATATCAGACATATATTTTATTGCTTTTAGGTAAATGACTTAGTTAGGGACAAACTGATGGACAAAAATGGAAATATACCTCTGATAGGTGAAATAGTTGCAGGAGCTTGTGTAAGTACGATAATTTTAAATTTACTTAGATAATCAGTGAAATTCCAGTTACAAAAACGAACCGTGTTCTTAATAAAATATCTGCGGTAACTGTACACAATGCGCATTCATGCAGAACTATTATAAGATATAAAAGTAATAATATAGAAAAGAAATTCAGAATAACAATGAAATATTCGTTAATACTGTGACATTTGTAAAAGTGGCATTAGTGACAGTTATTAAGTTTTATAGTTTACATACTTAGCCTATTTAGTTTATACTGTAACGTTTTATTTATTTCGGGTTCGTGAGGTGTGAAAAATTAAACTCACACTTTTAAACTAACACTATTTATTTAATAAATACAACTACGGACTAAACACTACGTAATTACACTAATATATTTTTATACAATTTATATTAGAGCGTTGTACGGAGAGCGCGCCGTTCACATGATTCAAATAGAGACTACTGTCCCGCGTCGAGTGCGGGTATTTTATATGCATCCTGGATGGCTTCCAGTAAAGGCCGGGTGAACCCAGATCAGTATAGAAACTCTCCGCGTACGACTCGGCGGATTCCGCAACAATACACAAGCTGTTAGTAAAGAATTGTATGGAATGACATTTAATATTCTAACTGATTTCACTGATTTTTAATAACCTTTATCGTGTTTACACTACACATAACCTCAGACGTTCTTCTCAACACACGTCAGAAAACATTTCATTTTTCGGAAAAACATGGCGACGCTTCGTCGGCCAACCACACGCCGAGCTAAGAGAAACATCCACGGACCAATCAGCGCGCAGCAGTTGGCAACTCCCTTGAGGCTCTTTACTCCAAACTGAGAAGCCACTGTCATCAACTGAAATTAGATTTTCTCTGAAAATGTTTTTCACTTTTTCCAAATTTGACATAAAATTTAATGCACAGAATTCTTCTTCGAAAACAGATACTTCTGCCATCTCGAATGTAGCCGAAACTACATGTAACGTTAGTCAATAATTTTGATGGTTGGAAATGATTCATGATTAAAAGCAGTATTCTGCGAACACATAATAATCACTCTTCTACGATCGCTAAAAGTAAATTGCGCATGTCTCTGATAGTCTCTTATTGTTTCTGACCGTTCTGCAAACAAAACATTTGTTATCCACGTTTTTTAGGCCGGCGGCTCGCAAGTAGTCTTCACCAATCCCTTGGAATGACATATTTAATATTCTAGATGTCGAGTGAATTTTCTAACTGATTTCACTGGTTTTTAATAACCTTTATCGTGTTTACACTACACATAACCTCAGACGTTCTTCTCAACACACGTCAGAAAACATTTCATTTCTCGGAAAAACATGGCGGCGCTTCGTCGGCCAACCACACGCCGAGCTAAGAGAAACATCCACGGACCAATCAGCGCGCAGCAGTTGGCAACTCCCTTGAGGCTCTTTACTCCAAACTGAGAAGCCACTGTCATCAACTGAAATTAGATTTTCTCTGAAAATGTTTTTCACTTTTTCCAAATTTGACATAAAATTTAATGCACAGCATTCTTCTTCGAAAACAGATACTTCTGCCATCTCGAATGTAGCCGAAACTACATGTAACGTTAGTCAATAATTTTGATGGTTGGAAATTATTCATGATTAAAAGCAGTATTTTGCGAACACATAATAATCACTCTTCTACGATCGTTAAAAGTAAATTGCGCATGTCTCTGATAGTCTCTTGTCGTTTCTGACCATTCTGCAAACAAAACATTTGTTATCTACGTTTTTTAGGCCGGCGGCTCGCAAGTAGTCTTCACCAATCCCTTGGAATGACATATTTAATATTCTAGATGTCGAGTGAATTTTCTAACTGATTTCACTGGTTTTTAATAACCTTTATCGTGTTTACACTACACATAACCTCAGACGTTCTTCTCAACACACGTCAGAACTGAGAAGCCACTGTCATCAACTGAAATTAGATTTTCTCTGAAAATGTTTTTCACTTTTTCCAAAGACATAAAATTTAATGCACAGAATTCTTCTTCGAAAACAGATACTTCTGCCATCTCGAATGTAGCCGAAACTACATGTAACGTTAGTCAATAATTTTGATGGTTGGAAATGATTCATGATTAAAAGCAGTATTCTGCGAAAACATAATAATCACTCTTCTACGATCGCTAAAAGTAAATTGCGCTCTCTTGTCGTCTTGCGTGTCTTGTCGTTTCTGACCGTTCTGCAAACAAAACATTTGTTATCTACGTTTTTTAGGCCGGCGGCTCGCAAGTAGTCTTCACCAATCCCTTGGAAATCGTAAAAATCCGGCTGCAGGTGGCGGGCGAGATCGCCGGCGGGGCCAAGGTCAGGGCCTGGACGGTCGTGAAGGAGTTGGGCCTGTTCGGGCTGTACAAGGGCGCGAAGGCGTGCCTGCTCAGGGACGTGCCGTTCAGCGCCATCTACTTCCCCGCTTACGCACATACCAAAGCGAAGTTCGCTGATGAGAACGGCTACAACAGCCCGCTCTCGCTGCTGGTATCGGGTGCCATAGCCGGCATCCCGGCCGCCTCCCTCGTCACTCCGGCCGACGTCATCAAGACGAGGCTGCAGGTGGTCACGAGGGCCGGCCAGACCACCTACACCGGGGTGCTGGACGCGACGAGGAAGATATTCGTGGAGGAGGGGTTCAGGGCCTTCTGGAAAGGAGCCGTGGGTGAGTAAAATGTTTGAGCGACCACTTCTTTTTGTGTGTTTTTCATGATGGCTAGTAGATATTTAAATTTTCATGATTACGTTAAAAAACTTTGTTAAAACTGTATATCGAGTTATTGTATCATACTGTCAAAAAAGCGGTTTTTTGTAATTTTCATTTTTAGGAAAACTGAAAATTTCGTTTTTTTTTTTTTTTTTCACATTATTGAATATTTTTAAATATTCGTTATAACTTGTTTAATCAAAAAACCAAAAAAATAAACAGGTGGCGCTACTGCAGTTTCTCCAAGACACTTTTTTTTTTAAGGAGTTCCGTGGTGTATTATAAAATAGTGTTGTTAAATGACCAGTCATTTATTATAGATGACTAATCAGCGATAAATGACATTCGGGACAGATGGACGACGCGAGAGCACACTTAACTTTAAAGTGACTTAAAAATGACAATTTTAAGTTGATTTTTCTAAAACTTGCATAAATAAAATTATTCTTAACCCTTTGCGGCATACATTTTTTATATAATCGGTTTCTCATAAAAATTGGGTTTCGGAGGTTTTCGGGGTCGCTGATTACGAATCTGACCTCAGAATTTAGAAATTCAAAATGGCGGATCCAAGATGGCGAACAAAAATTTCAAATATCACGGATTTCATTAAAAAATATCATTTTTCGGTTTTCGGGGTCGCTGATTGGGAATCTGACTTCAGATTTTAAAAATTCAGAATGGCTGATCCAAGATGACGGACAAATATTTCTAATATTACCGGATTTCATTGAAAATTGATACACAGAGAATTTAGAGCTCGCTGATTACCAACCTGAACTTAGATTTTAAAAATTCCGAATGACGGATCCAATATGATGACTAAATATTTGAAATATTACTGAATTTCACAAAAAAAGGCATATAGGAAGTTTTTTAAAAACAGTAGCCTAAAATTGAAATTTACTACTGGATTAGTAATCTCGAATTGGTTATGGTGCTCATTTATATGTAATTACCGATTTTATTCCTACACAAGGACTGCGGTCACCTTGAAAGTATCCAGCCACTCCAAAAACCATCGTATAATAGTTTTTTTTTATGAAATCCAGTGATATTTAGAAATTTTGTCCGCCATCTTGGATCCGCCATTTTGAATTTTCAAAATCTGAAGTCAGATTCGTAATCAGCGACCCCAAAAACCATTGTATAATAATTTTTTATGAAATCCGGTGATATTTGAAATTTTTGTTCGCCATCTTGGATCCGCCATTTTGAATTTCTAAATTCTGAAAACCTCTGTATAATTTTTTTCCGCACGATGATGCTAAAAAATTTCTCCAATAATGAATTTTTGTTAAAAAAAAAGGGTTGTTTTTTTTAATTTGTTAATTAATACATCGGTTTAATCGAATTTAAACTACTTCAAAATCTCAAAAAACTTTTAAAAAAAGGTGGCACCGTACGGTACCACCGTACCGCAAAAAGGTTAACTACGTTACAAAGGGTTAAAAGGTTATACCATACTAAACAAAAATGTAAAAACCTGAAAAAAAACCTTTTGGCCCAACTGACTAGGTGTAACCCATTAAGCGTTGATATTTAAAGCAAGGGAGGACTCCACCCCTAGAACTAGAAAATGACTACTAATTTTATGATTTTTTTTGTGAAAAAAAAACTTCATTAAAAACCAATTTAAAGGTTTTCTACACCTAAATACATTTTTTTCTGGTTTTCATCGATTTTGTTCCCTTTTTGTGAGATGAACACAAGCAATGTACACAATTTTGGGAAAATGCTCCAACTTACGAAAACCAAAAAAGAATGACGTCATTTACACCCTTACAGTTATCCTTTGATAAAGATATTTTGATAGAGATAGTTTTTTAATATATCGATATTGGAATAACAATTGTTTGAAAAGAATCTGCAATGTTTTCAATGAAAATATCGTCGTTAAAAGTAAAAAAATTTATCAGATTATAGTTAACTAGCGACCCGCCCCGGCTTCGCATGGTTTACGACATCACATTAGAAACCTCTAAAATTATCAGTGTTTCTCTACTATATTATGCATGTATTATACATATAAACCTTCCTCTTGAATCACTCTATCTATTAAAAAAAAAACGCATCAAAATCCGTTGCGTAGTTTTAAAGATCTAAGCATACATAGGTAGGGACAGACAGCGGGAAGCGACTTTGTTTTATACTACGTTATGATTAAAATTTGAGGTTAATTGAATGAAAAATGTTATTAAATGTATGAGTTATTAACTACACGGGTTCTAGACTACTCTGAAAATTTTCCAATAAAGTGATTAAATAATCTTACCATTTTATTCATATCAGAAAACCTAACCTTTAAAATTAGTCTTCAACAAATAAGATATAACATGAATAGAATATAAAATTTTAATGTAAAAAACTGAATTCATGGGATACGCAACTTTATCCAACAAAAATTTTTTTTCTAACTAATAAAATGAATATTTACAGAATATTTTGTACATTCACAGCACACCACAACATCCTAAGAATTTTCTTCTGTTTATAATACAGTGTGGAACAGTTAAATGGAATAAATTCAGTAGCTACATTTTTATGCATTTTTTTAGAAAATTTTTTTAGAAAGAGACACGTCAATTTCTATGTGTCTCAGAATTTTCTAAAAAAATGCATAAAAATGGAGCTACTGAATTTATTTCATTTAACTGTTCCACTGTATAATTCTGTTTATAGTAAAATAATTTATATTCCATAAATTTCGAATGTCGATGTTGATTCATACCATTCATACCATTCTTAATTTCTAGTTCATGGAGTGTCTTAAATTTTCTGATAAAGTTAGGCATATCGCGTCAATCCTAAAGGTATATTAAATAAACATTTAAAAATTCTGTAATGGTTTCTTTATTGCATTCCATCTGATGCATCTCCAATATCTACTTTACATATAAAAAAATAATCACCTGAATGATTTATTGTCTATGAGTGATACTGATTTATTTATATTACTTATTGTGTATCTTGTATTCCTTTTCAGCCCGTGTCTTTAGATCATCTCCCCAGTTTGGTGTAACTTTGGTAACATACGAGCTTCTACAAAGATATTTGTACATAGACTTTGGCGGGACGTAAGTATAGAGCATACATTTTACTAATCATTTTAGGGCCTAGCTGGGTACTTTTTATACGATAATAATTTCCTTTCTTGATGAACAAACATAGCAGCCAGTGAAATCTTTAATGACATTTATGATATACAGGGTGGACCTTTTTAACATTTAATAGGAAATAACTCGGCCGGTAAGCGAAAAAATAAAAAAAGTTGCGTACAAAAGTTGTTGGGCAAGGAGGGGGATGTACGACCGTAACCTTAAATTTGACCTCGATGTTGACCTTGAGGGTTATCTGAAGGTCAAAACAACCTTTTCAAATGAAAACAACTATTTTTGACCCCGGATTTGAAAAGAGCGGGAAATTTGACGTCCAATATGGTACTTGTCAACAAGGTCATGGCAAGGTCGAATGAAGGTCAAATTTTCGAAAATTGTTAAATAACGAGGGCTAGCTCGAGATAGAAACTGGAAACAGTAAAATTTTTCTGATTAAAGTTGGCAGGGTCGAATAAGGTCACTTCCCGATACCAGTGACCTTGACGTTAAACATTTCAAATCAAGAGGTCAAAAGTGGGGTTTCACGCTTGATAAATCACTTTGACCTTGAAATAACCTTAAAAACCGAAAAAATTACTGTTTCCAGTCTCTATCCCGAGCTAGCCCGCGTTATTAAACAACTTTCGAAAATTTGACCTTCATTCGACCTTCCCATGACCTTGTTAACAAGTACCATTTTGGACGTAAAATTTCCCGCTCTTTTCAGATCCGGGGTCAAAAATAGTTGTTTCTATTTGAAAAAGTTGTTTTTACCTCCAAATAACCCTCAAAGTCAACGTCAAGGTCAAATTTAAGGTTACGGTCGTACGTCCCCCCTCCTTGCCCAACAGCTTTTGTCTACACCTTTTTTTATTCCCTTGCTTACCGGCCGAGTTATTTTCTGTTAAAGGTTAAAATGGTCCACCCGGTATATCTATCACAGCTCCACAAAAAAAAATTCGTTTGCAGGAGTCTGACTATGAATACTATATGTTTTTTGGGTCGCTGAAACCGAATCCGAAGTCCAAATTGCTCCATCAGATCCGATTCTTTTCCTAACCTCAAAAGACAGGCCTAAAATCATGAAATTCAAGCTAAAAATTATATAATTTGATAAAAACCCAAACGAAATCCCATAATCATATATTTCATCAATTCCATAACCATATAATCTCAAAACTCCATAACCTTAGGCCCCATAACCTCAAAAACCTAATAACCTTATGATTCTAAAACCCCATAACTCAGTAAAAAAAGAGACATACGAGCTTAAAAGCAGTGTAAATCGATATGTTTGAAACGGATTTGCCCTTCAATCCCAGTACCACTTAACCTCAAAACCTCGTGATCCTAAAACTTCATAACCTCAAAAATTCTATAACCTTGTGATTGAAAAACCTTATAAACCAGTAAAAAAAGAGACTTATACGCATTCATGCAGTGTAAATCAATATGTTTGAAACGGGTGTGCCCTTTAACCTCTCTTAAAACCTTATAACCAAATTTTGAGGTTAAGTGGTAGTGAGGTCGAAGGGCACACCTGTTTCAAATATATTGATTTACACTGCTTGAATGCGTATAACTCTCTTTTTTACTGGTTTATAAGGTTCTTCAATCACAAGGTTATGGGATTTTTGAGGTTATGAGGTTTTAGGATCACGCGGTTTTGAGGTTAAGTGGTACTGGGATAGAAGGGCAAATCCGTTTTAAACATATCGATTTACACTGCTTAAGCGCGTGTAAGTCTCTTTTTTACTGAATTATGGGGTTTTAGAATCATAAGGTTATTGGGTTTTTGAGATTATGGGGCCTAAGGTTATGGAGTTTTGAGATTATATGGTTATGGAATTGATGAAATATATGATTATGGGATTTCGTTTGGGTTTTTATCAAATTTTATAGTTTCTAGCTTTTGAGATTAGGAAAAGAACCGGATCTGGAGCAATTTGGACTTCGGATTCGGTTTCAGCGACCGAAAAAACATATTCACTTGAACCCCTCTTAATTCACCAAATCTGTGCATCACCGCCTCGGTTAAGTCGCGAAATTTAGTCTCGCTTAAGTCGCGATCATAACCTCAACTTTTTAGTGTTTTAGCTGCAAAAAGAAATATGTAGAGATATACCACGGCACTTGTTATAACGAAAAATGAACCAACTGAACGAAAAAAATCAACATAAGTATACCCAGTCGTGCGTGACAAAGTTCAATTTTCCACGTGAATGAATATTTTAAAGGTTAAATATTTTTAAAAGACACCTAACCTATTTTAAATCAATAAATGTATTACGCAATCATTTTTTTTCAATAAAAATTGTACATATTCGTGCGAGAATCCAATTTCCTAACGTAGTTCTAAAACTTTTACAGGCGGCGACTTAAGCGGGACGGTTTTGTGACATAATAGGGGGAAACGTGGTGAAATAAGAGAGGATGTGAATTAAGCGAATGTGAATTAAGAGGGGCTCGAGTGTAGTATACATAGTCAGACCCCTGCAAACGAAAAACGTTTTTTTGTGGAGCTGTGTAATCATGGTTTTTCAATTTTCCAGACGTCCAACTGGTTCAGAACTCAAAGTCACTGCCATAGGAGATGGAAAGAAACCCCGAAATCCAGACCACGTAGGAGGCTATTCAGTGTCTCTTCCGATATTCACGGGAATTGAAACCAAATTCGGATTGTGCTTACCAAAATTTAACACCACAAAAGCGTCTTAGAACTACAAATGTTATAGTCAATTTAGGTTTTCAAATTTCTTCTGCCCGAGATGAATTGTTAAATTTATGAGAATTTTACTGTACATAAAACCAAAGTAGGATAGGATCATTGTGTTATCGTGAGGTCTACAACACATTTTCATTTTTCCGGGAGCTGTGATATCCTGCTTTTATTTGCACTTTATTTTGTGATTCAACGTTTACAATATTTTATGACACTTGAGTTTTTATTTTTTAATTTTAAACGAGCTCTATCTGAAAAACTGCATTGTTAACCTATTCTACTGAATGAAGAATAAACTATACAGAGTTTAATGAATTTTGTGGTTTCATTTTATAGACCGGGCGACAATGACAGATTTCGTATCATGACTTCATTCAGTCTGCCCTTCTAAGTGCATTAAATAGAGGTTATTATCGATTAGATGCGTTACATATCTCGCGGTGAGAGGTGATACGTAGTGCGTAGTAGCGTTATCAAATCGATTTAAAAAACAATGTTTTTAACTAACTTTAAACCGTCTGCCGTTTGTTCCATATGAAAATACATGCAAAAACAATCCAGCGCTAGCTTATCGGCAGACAGTTTCCAGTGAAAATCTCTTTCAAGAACGCAAATTGAAATCGTTCGAAAAATTGTGCTTGTTATAACGTGAGTAAACCGTCTGCCGATTACATGAGGATGTTTCGTTAATCGAAAAAGTCGCGAAAATTGCAGAGGCAGACAAATCGGCGAATGAAAACCACTCGATCTATCAAATCGAAATCGATCCAAAAATAATTGCAACGTTACATAATACAGTCTGTCCCTAAAAAATATGAATATTAGATGTACATAAGAAGTGAAAAAAAAAAAAAATTAGCAGACAGCTATTATAGTAGATATATTTTATAGGCAGACGAAATTATTTCGATAAAAAGCATGAAACTTTTTAATGACAATATTCCGTCTGCCATTTTGTTATTATGGCGTAAAGATCTAAATTGGTTTATTTATGGACAGACGATTCCACTTGTTATTTAAAATTTGCAAAAAAACATTTTTTTTTTGCAAATTTTCAAATAGCGGATTTTTTTATGTATATTTTAATAAGAGTAAACAGTCTGCCGTTTTATTCCTGTCATTGTCATGTCATAAAAAGTACGTTTGCACGGAAGCAGATAAATCCAATTCTTAACAACAATTATATGAAACATTTTTAATTATCTACTTCAATTTTGCCTAATCCTAATGTTTGCCGCGGGAAGTCGCATTATTTTCCTTTATAAGTGGTGGTTTGGAAAGTGTTTCGCTGTTTTTCATTAAACTTATTATTTCATGTAGATTGTTACTTATGTGCACATAACTTTTAATGAATATCGACTGTGGAATTGGAACGATAAACTAATTTATATACGATAATTTTTTTGAATGTATTTTAGAAAGTGTTTTGTTCATGAAAGGATGTTTACCATCTACAGTATACCTACCTCATTTTAACACATTTTTGCTTTCAAAAATATAAAAACTAGCACAAACTTATCAAGTTGCCTTCAGAACATACTCCTCGATGACAAACGTTTACAGTGTTCTTTTCCGGCACTTGGAACAGTATGTTCTCATTTTGGAGTTTGTAATATTTAAAGGCAAATGTACAGAAGCATTATAACTGTTAAAAGTAAAGTAATAGCAAAAATAAAAGGATATGAATAAAAAATTGAAAGTTATAAATAAAGAGGCTTATTAAAAAAATATATCACTATAAGAATAAAATATACAATAAAGTTACAACTTTTAATAGACATCCAAAAAAACCGTCATCAACTCTGGCTATGAACGAGAGAGATGGAAATAGCGGTCATGTCTAAGCTTTTCGGTTATGTCAAACTTTTGACAAGTGACTGTCACAATTTGTAAAATAAACAATGGCTGTCATATGATGTGACAGTCTTGACAAGTAAATAAGGTTATAAATTCGATTAAGAATAGAAATACGTCTTTTTTTTCTTGGTCAACTTTGCTGACGTCTTTGATGACAGAATTAAAATTGTAATATTTTTTTACAAGTTTTCGAAATTATAAACTTTAAATATAAAGGTACTGCTATAATGGTGAAAATGTAATGGATTCTTTATTTCTTAGGAAATTGTTGTTAATAGCAACTGAATTTATCTGCTTTTGTGCAAATGTACTTCTTATGACATAACAATCTCAGAAATAAAGCAGCAGACTGTTTACTCCAATTAAAATATACATAAAAAAATCCTTTATTTAAAAATTTGCCAAAAAATGTTAAATAACAAGTGGAGTCATCTGTCTTTCTGTAAATAATCTTATGATCTTTATTTCATAATAACAAAATGGCAGACAGAATGATGCTATGAAAACATTCAACAAAATTTTATCGAATTTGTTTATATAAAGTAATTATTCATATCACCTCAAACGCCTCAAACACCTCAAAACGATATGTAGTTTATAAAAATACAAATTTTAAGTTGGTTAAAGTAATATTGCAATTATTAAATTTACATCGATTTCGATTTGATAGATCGAATGGTTTTCATTCGTCGATTTATCTGCCTCACAATTTTCGCGACTTTTTCAATTAACGAAACATCCTCATGTAATCGGCAGACGGTTTACTCACGTTATAAGATGCACAATTTTTCGAACGATTTCAATTTGCGTTCTTGAAAGAGATTTTCACTGGAAACTGTCTGCCGATAAGCTAGCGCTGGATTGTTTTTGCATGTATTTTCATATGGAACAAACGGCAGACGGTTTAAAGTTAGTTAAAAACATTGTTTTTTAAATCGATTTGATAACGCTACTACGCACTACGTATCACCTCTCACCGCGAGATATGTAACGCTTCTAATCGATAATAACCTCTATTTAATGCACTTAGAAGGGCAGACTGTATGAAGTCATGATACGAAATCTGTCATTGTCGAACGGTCTATCACTACACCCTACATAGAAAGCCGATCGAATGGTAAACCTTATAAAAAATAATTACAATCACAAAATAGCATTACAATAAACTTCTACATAGCGGCTTGACCTGGCTGATACTTGGTGAAAATTCATAATAACTAAAAAATAATTCTGGAGTGGGTACTGGAACCTTCGGCAGAAACAAAAAAATTGGACGTTTTACCACGAAACACCGAACTACTACACTTTTCTCGACGCGCGTTTCGCCAACTAAGTTGGCATCTTCAGGAGAAGATTAAAACTAAAGCTAAAAATAAAATTTTTCAGTTTAAATTTTCACGCTTATGTTGTCAACATGATGATCGTTTTACCATACAGTGGCTTCTTCAGACAATGAGTACTACGACTCATTTCATTCAGGAGTTTCATTTTTTAATTTAATAAGAAACTTCTACTTCAGATCGAATTATGGCCAAAAAGATTGAAAACTGCAATTAAACTGTCAACAATACCTTTTTCAAATTAAAAAATACTGCCGTCGGTCACATCTGTTACAAATATTGTGAATCATTTCTGTTTCCCCTTAGTAGGTACATATATTTTTTAGTTTTCTTTATATGTCGTTAATATCGAACTCTGTTTATTTCGCGTACTCTGTAACCTACTAATTTTAGGTTTAAAAACTAACTAAATTGATCTCTCTTGGTAAGTAGGATGCTGTAACTTGTCCTACGAATATTGGGTTCTAAATTGATCTGTCCTAGGTACGACAGTGTTTAAGTCAACGTATAGATGACGCCATTAACATTTTGATGCATTTACATACATACATATGTATGTATTTAGAACAGACAAATCTCGGTGATTATATATTATAATATGTGAGCATAAAGAAACCAAATATTTCTTTATGTATGTGAGGTTATGCAAAGAAGGAAAATAAGGAAATTTTAACATAAATTATTGTATGACATGCCAAAGGCAATCCGCTGCTAAAAAGCTGTACGTCGAGCTTCTACTTTCATTGTAAATTCAAGTCACCTATAGAAATTTAAGGGATGCTTAGCTTACATAAATCTCTGGATATCCGGAAAATCTGCTTTTATCCCTGCTACACCAATGTATTGAGGGCAGATCTTACATCTGTGGTGTCTATTGGAGTCTGGAGAGCATACAGAGTCTACAGAATGTACAGATGGTAAGTCTGTGTTATAAGGATTTTAACTTGGCCGTCGATGCATTAAATCATTTAGAAAATTTCCTATGTCCGCTGAAGGGAGAACCACAAATTTTGAGCCAAATCGACTTAAGCAAGGATGTTTATAATAGATTTGGAGAGAATTATCTGCCTCTGAATATACAGCAAGAATACTGAACGAGCATGATTGAATCTCAAGAATGTTCTAAAGATGTCAAATCCCCAGCCAGTATGTTGGAGAATGGATGTACAGAAGGAATATATTATATAAAATTCAAAGCCACAAGGTGAAGTTCGAAAAATTTTGGGTTGTGAAAACAGCGTAAATATCCTACTCTAGGAAACACCGTTGTGAAAAATCATTATGAGAATGTTTCCGACTCTGACACGAAAGCAATGAAGACCATCCAACATGACATACCTACTTTGCACTTTAAATTATATAAAAGTAGATAAAAATGTAATAACTAATAACAGTATGAATGTAAATAATTTGTACCGCAGAGGTACAACTCTTGTTAATTTTTAATAGCTTATCAATGTGATTAGGATTTTTGTTAGTATAAATACATGCATCCATCAGTATAACAGGTATTTCTAAATAGGTTATGTATATGTCTTGATACATATCTACATTAAAATTAAGTGTACAGATTTCATAAACTGGGTTATATCACTTTCGTATCATAAAAGCAAGATATGCATGCATATCTAGTCAATTCAACAAGAGTGCGTCCTTCAGGACGTTTATAATAAGTTCACTAAAAATAGTAAGAAAAAAAATTCCACTTATCGAAACTAGTAGTTTTTATATTTTTTAATTTTTTTGAAGTCATTTGACTCCTTTTAGTGCTAGAAAAAAATCAGGACACTATAAAATGATGATTTTAAGCCGTTTCAAGTCGTTTCACGGACAAAAAATTGATTTTTCGCACTTTTGGGCATGACCCACCATTCAAAAAAATCTGAAAAAAATTTGAGGTAGTAAAAAACAGTTAAAAATATAACATATTAAAAAACTGAGCCTGAAGATGTTTTTGGTTAAAAGATATGGGATTTTTAAAGTTTTAATAATTTTTTAGAGGTCATAATGACCTTGAGCTTGAAAAAAATTTTACATAAAATTAATCATATTTTCTGTACTCATGAATTTTTTCAGATTTTTTCGACAGTTAAAAACCTAGAAAAAAAAATAAAACGTAAAAAAACACGGTTTTTTCCATACCTAGCCGAAAGGAACATTTTTTGGACCTAAAATTCGGTCTACCTTTCATAATTAGCCCTAAGAAACACTTTCATCATGCGAAGAAAATAAAAAAAGGGGGGGGGGGGGCATTTCACTATACTTATGGGGGGATACCCTTTGTCCTATGTTATGTAATAATCTGAATATTGAAAAAAATAGACTGCTGTTTAACAAATGTGGATAACGACGTAGGCTAAAAGTCTTATTCCTTGTGTTATTAAATTTTATTTCAAGATATTTTTCTCTATTAGGGAACTGTCACCTGAAGAATGAGGAGATCCTCACACCGGGTCTCCAACAGTTGACTGAGATATACCGTAACATTCAACAAACGTTAATCTTCATAAATTCTGTGTGTAGGAGTTTCTTTTGCCTTAGTCGCGTCTGATCCGAACATACGTAGGTATATGCTTACACCGTTTTCGTGTTCTATAAAAGTGAATGATTTATGGGTCGTCGCTTTTATACAAGTATTTAGTTTCTGAAAATTTATTTCCTTCTTTCTCGCAAAAACGTTATATTTTTATTTTATTTCTCTACTTTGAGCGCTTGAATATTTTTTATGATACATCCACTTACTTAGGTAAATAATGAAATGATAGATACAATATAAACTGTTGCATAAAAATTGTTGAAGGAACAAAATAATATAACGAGAACATTGGGTTACAAATTGAACGAAAAATCGAGTACCATTTTATTTATTTTATAAAATTGCTGTTTTAAGAATACACAGTATTTTACGCAAAATGATAAATATTTCAATTTGTAAAAGAATGTGAAACAGTAGGATTAAAATAAAAATAAAAAACAATTGAACTTGGACAAGAACTAGTTTTTTTAACTTTTTTGAAAAAAATAATAATCTATCTTTAAACGTTAACAGTAACCTCCTAACATAGCTGTATGGAACCAGGGACCGCATTTTCGGATCTGTGGTTCTCTAAATAGACATTTAGCAATTTTCAGTGAAATCCAGGCTTCTAACTCTTTGGTATTCTTCTTTTCGTCAACATTTTGGTCTTTCATTAACTGACGTATTTGTGGTCCGATAAATATCCCTTTTAATTTTGCTTCACTTAATTTTGTGATAATCGACTTAAGATATAAAACACTTTCATGGTTCTTATATAAAATTCATAAAATCTTCATAAAATACTCCAGTAAACCAAGCTTCATATGCAGCGGTGTGAAATGGCATTTTTTTGGATTAATGAGTCCAAAAAGGCATGTTAGTCCAAATAGGGATATCCGTTATATGAATGATGAGAGTTAGCCCAATCAACGGGAAGAAAACCGGTCACTAATTGTTATCAGCAAACAAAAAATATGGTCGTATAGAGAAAAAAATTCTAAGTGGGGCAGCGTTTTTTGCTAACATAACCAAAAAATTCGCAAAAGTAAAAAAAAAACGTTATTTTGACTTTACAAATAAAAAAAAGCTTCAAGTTCTACACAAGAAAGTTAAATTAGAAAGTTGTAGGTCTTAAAAATGCGCGTCGAATGAGATTTGAACGAAAAAAATCGGTTCATAAACATTTGAGAAAAAAAACATCAAAAAATCATTTTTTTCAAGAAGTCAAAAAAGTATTATTTTTTCGAGTTATAACGATTTAAAAAAAAGACGTTTTAAAAAAATCAGCTTTTACCGAGGCAAAAATGATCGTACAGAAACGATCAAGGGCTCATTTTATTCGCGAAGACTTGTACTTTCATGCTATTAAAAAAAACCAAATCGCTTTTTTTATTTTTGCATAATTTTTTTCGAACCGTTTTTTTCGAATAACTTTTTTTAAGTTTGGTTTTACATTTTTGACCGTTGAATGTTTGAAAACTGGCATTCAAAACACGTATTAAAAAAAATGAAGGTCCTACGACCTCAGGGAGCCAAGATAATTTTTTTTAAGCGGAGGAAAAGATAATTTTGCGAGCGCGATCGATTTGAAATCGTGTTTAGTTTTTGATGCGCCCAAGCGGAGTGTCCCTCCACTCTGCCGCCGTGCGCTGGCTAGCGCGTGCCGTACCCAACGCTGTATGGGTGAATAATTTGATATATAATCTGGGGGTAATTTGAAATATTTTTTTTTAAGAAAGTAAAAGTCTGAGATCTAATTCGTGTAAAAATCAAGTCAAACGGAGGTATACAGCGCTGTCAGGAATTAAAAACCTCGGCTACCTGAGGTCGTAGGACCTTATTTTTTTTAAAATGCGTGTTTTGAATGCCAGTTTTCAAATATGCAACGGCCAAAAATGTAAAACCAAAATTAAAAAAAGTTATTCGAAAAAAAAAAATGGTTCGAAAAAATGATGAATGACAACGTATTTTTTTATGCAAAAATTAAATAAAAGCGATTTGGTTTTTTAATAGCATGAAAGGACAAGTCTTTGTGAATAAAATGAGCCCATGATCATTTCTGTACGATCATGTTTGCCTCTGTAAATGCTGATTTTTGAAAACGTTTTTTTTAAATCGTTATAACTCAAAAAAATTAACCTTTTTCAAATTTTCGAAAAAAAAAATGATAATTTTCCGCTTGTCTTGGGCTATACTTGTAGTTAACAAGAAGTCTGTTCAAACAAAATTGGAATTTATACAGCAAAAATACGAAAACGCGATTTTTTTTTTTTTTTTTTAATTTGTCTCAAATGTTTATGAACCGATTTTTTTTCGTTCAAATTTTATTCGACGCGCATTTTTAAGACCTACAACTTTTTGATTTAACTTTCTTGTGTAGGACTTAGAGCTTTTTTTTTTTATTTGCAAAAAACCGTTTTTTTGACTTGCGAATTTTTTTGGTGATGTTCTCCATTAAAACTCGAGTAGCAAAAAACGCTATCTTTCTTAGAATTTTTTTTCTCTATACGACCATATTTTTTGTTTGCTGATAACAATTAGTGACCAATTAACATGGGGGCTTTCGCTCGTTGATTGGACTAAGTTGAGACTTCGTATTTGGGGACCTTTGCATGCAATATTGTCAAATCTCCTCGAAATTCCCTAACTTAGGGATATTCTCTAGATAGATGGACAGGTAACGTCAACTAAGACACTTTTAAAACGATGTATAAATTGAAGGTAGGTCGACAATTTCATCGACGTATTTCTTAAAAACGTGACATGATAGAAACATTGATGTTTATCTCTTGTCTTCTGTTAATGTTATAGGTAAATGTTAAAGCTACCAGTTTTTTTGGCCACAAAATGTATACCAAGCAGTGAAATTCAACTGAAATTAAATTAAGTACTGAAAACAACTTAAAAATCATAGATATGTATGTACAGCATTTTTAGGTCATTACATAAAAACGTCCTAAAACTAACTGGATGTTTAATCATACACGCCATTTGCTAAGAACTGAAGGGTGTAATATGCACATGAAAGTGTTCTACTCGGTTTCAAAATAAAAAAACTTGCTAGCTACGAGCACCTACTCATAACCTACTTAAACAATATCTATCAGTAGACACGGTCTTAATATTGTATTTAATGGGTTCTGATCTGGAACGACAAGCAAGTAATGATACGTTTCTGCGGAGAAAAAGAGTTATATGCGTATGATAAACATTGAGGAAGGTATTTATTTGTTAAAGGCTATTTAACATAAAACTTATCTACCTAGTACATACATACATATGTAGTTCAAATACAGTATTAACCATTATAAAGTAAAGAAAGCAAGGAAACACACATAAAGCAGGTAATAAAAAATACATGCCTATAAAAAATGTATTTTATTAAACCGTTATTGAGACATAAATACATATGTATATAGGTATGAGACATATCAGATTTAGTACGTAAATAACTTGTAGTAGGTACCTACATTATCTACCTATATCTGCCTTATAATTCTCTACGTCAAAAACATATACCTACCTGTAAAACATCATTACAGAAATAATTTAGTCGATACCCACATATCTATACCGTATGGTAAAGCCGACATCAGCAAGTTCTTAGAATCAGGCTCTGTTTTAGACAATAAAAAATCAAAAAAATGGTTGAATGAAGATGATGCTGCTTCAGTTCTTGCCATCCATTCCGTGAGAGCAGCTCCAAGATTATGATTTAGAAGAAGGGCAATTGAAAATGAAATAAGTAAATCGCATTTACAGAGAATTTTCAACCAGAACCGGATTTATTTCATCATTATCATTTAAACCAAAATTCAGGCACACCTTAGAGGAGAGTGATGAAGCCAAACGTTTGGATTTTTGTTTGGAGATGGGCAACAGAGTTTTAAATGACTAAAGTAGGATTTCATAAGCGAATTTTGTTCTCCGATGAATCTACTTTTTCAACAAACGGCGTTGTTTACTCTCAGCATTGCCGGTATTGGAGTGAAAGAAATCCCCACTTTAGGTACTATTTCTTGTTGAAGACAATATTTCAAAAAAGTTCATGTGTGGTGTGCGGTTTCATATAAAAATAGCATTATTGGTCCATATTTTTTTCAAAGAAAATTTAAATCGTAATACATATTTGGAGATGCTACAATTTTGTTCTCCGATGAATCTATTTTTTCAACAAACGGCGTCGTTTACTCTCAGCATTGCCGGTATTGGAGTGAAACAAATCCCCACTTTAGGTACTATTTCTTATTGAAGACAATATTTCAAAAAAGTTCATGTGTGGTGTGCGGTTTCATATAAAAGTAACATTATTGGTCCATATTTTTTCAAAGAAAATTTAAATCGTAATACATATTTGGAGATCCTACAAAATTTTTTAACAGGTAAACTTGAACTTCCTTTAAGTTATCTAACGAGAATGTTTTTCCAAAAAGATGGGTGTCCTGCTCATCATGCCGTTACTGTCCGGAATTGGCTCAATTCCGAATTTAATCAACACTGGATAGGAAGGGATGGTCCCATTTTATGGCCGCCGAGAAGCCCGGATCTGACAATACTGGACTTCTATCTATGGGGACGTTTAAAGCAAACTGTTTGTCGTGACCCACTAGAAAATGATGAAGAGCAATTAAAAACAAGGATTCAAAATGCAGTCAAGTCCTTGTCAATTGAGGAAATTAGAAATAGTTTTAACGAATTTAGAGCTGGAATTGAAATTTGTGCAGAAAAAGGAGGAGCATTATTTGAACAAAAAAAATTGGTTTAGTTTTGATTTCATTTTATAATCAGTTGTTTAATTAAATGATTAAAACATGAGGCTAAGTAATTCGAATAATTTTTTTAGCTAACTATTTAATTGAGTTTCTATAGCATATAGTATCCTAGACAACGAAATTATTGGGTTAAATCCGCCAACTAGAATTATAAAATTTTGTGAATGTACAAATTATGAAGAAAAATGGTATTATCTCGAGAACCGTTTGAGTTATATAAAAAGTAATTTGCGTTTTCGGGGTTTGAAATCAAGCAGGACAAATCATCAAGAGTGACTTTCTGAGAAATCAAAAACACAGTTTTTTTCCTCTTTTAAACTCGATCCGGGGACATACTGTATGTAAAATAATATAGTCGATACCTATTTTTTCCATATTTCAGTATGTATGAATGTAGTAAACCACAGAATAAAAACTCATTTAAATCTTCGAGCGTGATTTTTTTAAACTGTTTATTTTCCTTTCATTACAGCGAAGAAGGAGTAACTAAGCTAAAAAAAATATATGATAAAAAGCCTGTTTCAAACATAATATGTAGGTATATAATATCTAAACTAATCTAATCTAATCTAATATCTATATTCTCAGAACTAAAAACGTAAGCATCAAATTTTGTATTAGTGTCACAATATTTTTGGTTATAGGGTTACTGTTACGAGCAAGTGAGATTTTAAGAGAATTTTGCTTGCTACTTTTACTTTTAGATTTTTGATATTTGAAGTTTATAATTTATTAATGAAAAAGTTCGGTATGAGATTTAGTTTTAACGGTGTTTCAGTTTCTATGAACGATTTTTTTTTTAATTTTGACACATTTTAACACTTTCCTTGCATCGGAAAAGGTTATCAAAATATTCCTTTTCATCTGTTTTGCTGAGGTTTTTTTTTTGATAAATATTTTATGTACTGTCATTTATACAGATCTAATAAAATTTTCGTAAATCTGCAAGTTTTTATGTAACGTTTTATGTATCCAATAACTCTTGAATGCTTTTAATTACTTTGCGTGTTCCTATAAAACCTTTGTCAATTCAACCTGTTGACATGTAATGCTTGTGGGAAAAAATGTACTCTATTGTGGATTAATTAATGAGTTATTTTGGTATCGCTGTTTTTTCACCATTCGTATACACATATGTAGCTACCTAACAGGTTTACGTATATAAAAACTTCTTACTCTTTGCGTGTGTAATATCCTGAATGTTCCGAAAGACTGGACTTCAATATTTTTCACGCACCACATGATATCGTATACACCCCCGAACATATTGTCTAGAAGACTATATAATAAAAATGTTTTGTCATGCATTCGTATTTTGTATAAGGCATTCGTGAAGTGATTAGTGAGTATGTGTTCGTGGATGACATCCGAAACAAACGGGAAATAGCATACAATGTGCGCATCGCGGTTTGTTCCGTAGTACAGACATATTTCAAGGTGCGTTTAGAGATTCAAGGACTGATGTTTGTTTACTTTAAGTAACATTTTTGACGTAAGTTTTCGGAATTTGCAGTTATAGTAATTATGATACTCAACCATTCACATACAACGTGGCAAAAAAATCACGCATAATGCCTGTAACTTTTTAATAACCTTGTATAAGTACGAAAAAAATGTCCTGGATAAAAGTTTTTTTAACAGTTTGCCGTATTTCTGTAAACATTTTCGTTTGGTACTTACGGGGATAAACTTTATTTGTTAAATGACAACCCGTAAAGTTTCAAGTCGATGTTGGTTGGTCTACTAATAAAATATAAATTTTACATTTTAAATACCCCCACAAAAAAATCTAAGGGATTCAAATCCGGGGAGCACGCTGGCGATTCAATTGTACCTCTTCTGCCTATACAGTGTCCTGGAAATTGTGCATTTAAATACTCCCTGATATTTACTGCAAAATATGGTGCCCTCTTGTTGGAATCGTAGTTGTTGGTTAATAACATTATGTTAACCCGGAAACAACAGTCTGCAAGATGGAATAATGTGGTTTCTTAAGATTGGATTGGATTTTCGCGAACTGAGAGCAGGATATCCAATGTTTTATCTCCACCGCTTGCAGTTCTATGAAGGTCTAGGTACTTGATTTCAAGGGCGTAGCCAGTATTTTTCTTTTGGGGGGGGGGGGGGGAGGATATTAAGAGAAAACCTACGGATTGTCATTAAAAAAAAATAACTAAAAAGTTGGTCTCCATAATAACCAAACTCGAAAATAAAAAAAATATTTGATGTTGACATAAACATGGCAAATAAACTGATGAAAAACTTTAGTTATAATATAAATAAAATAAAACAAAATACAGTGAATTCCACACTTGAACATAGTTTCACTTAACATCAAAACACTTTTCTGCACTCAACCAGCGCGTTTCGCCAACCATGTCGACATTATCAGGAGATTATTAAATACAGTCAATATTTAACTGTTCGGTGACTTAACCAATCTATAAAAATGATGTCAGTACATTATCTTTCATGCTGGTAATTTAAAATTTTTGAAAATTGTGGAAAACTTATGCAAATAGAGGCAAATTAAATAAATAGACAAATTGTTCCAGTGAAATTCTCTCCACATTTTCTGTTGTTTCAAAGTATATTTGTTGTTTGGCCTTTGCGGCTGTGATTTTTTTTACAAATACGGATGTTTTAAGGGGTTACCTGCAGTCACGAGCTTACTCTGGACCTCATTTTTGACATTTTTGTTCTCTGAAAGTATGCAGTAGATTAAAACAACAATTAGTACGTTTAAATACTTTATTCTTAAACTTTATTCACCAATTTTTATGAATACATATAGTAAAAAATAGCGGAGTTATGGCCTGTCGTCGGGAGCAGGTAGGGATGCGTGGTGGCCACGATTCCTCGGCAACCTGTAATCACAAACAAACAAGCAAAGTTACGCTTTATTCTTCATCGAATCGGCTAATGACTGAACGTTGGAAATTAATTTACGGTGATTCTACGCAAAATGGCGACCGTTTGAAGAAAAGAGCTTTTTTTTGGCCTAAAATTCGACCCTTTTTAACACATAAAAAAATATATTAATTTTGATCAGAAATTAAAATCCTACGTTCAATCACGAGCCAATGTTATCGCCAATAATTTCAAATTTTTTTATTAAAATCCCTTGAGAAGTTTGTCTGTAATTCTGGCCATCGATTTGGAAAATGTCGTTTCGAGAAAAACGCTTTTTAAAGTTCTTCTTTAAAAATTCTTTAAAGTCCTTCTTCTGCTTTAAATATTTTTTAAAATGATTTCAGACGGCGCCACGATGATACATAATACGTTTTTGACCTTTTAAACAGGCCAGCAGACTACCACGAATAATAAGAGACAGAGCACCTGGTGGGATGGCACCGAGCGCTGTGCGCCTGGGTGCAGCGTTCGCTGGTCGAGAAAAAATAGGTTACTATTTTCGTACCGACTTTAAATTTTGCAACTGAATAGTCAAAAGACCATACTTTCGCAGTGTAACATTTTCCAAAAATCGATTTTTCAAATTTTGTGACTGAAGGACACCCCTTAAGTAAAATACTGAAACTTTTTGTCTTTTGTATGAAAAAATAAGTACCACTACAACGCAGTAAAGTATGTAACCACTATTCCATAAATAAGAGCAAGTTATATTTTGGTAAGATGTAAGTATTCGTTAACAAAAAAAAAAAAATCAAAATTTAACCTTGAACTAATTGCCAAAGATGTGAAGAAAACATTTGAAGAACCACTATTTGGTAGATAAAGTCGCAACAGTAATGTCACAAAGAATCGGTTGGTTGGATGCGAAATTATTATTCGATTGCCAACGAAAATGTAATTTATGTAACTATAATGAATAATTACATGATCAGATAATTTCCATAGGATAGAACGATTGTTGTCATCCATTACAGGTTTCTATCTGACATAAATTTCAGTTATTCGCAACATCAAATGCAGAATGTATACTTACACATAAAACTGCACACCTCACCACACCTGAACTGTTGTCATTCTGTGACACACGCAAATTGGTAGTAGTGTAGGTCAAGATCCATTTACTCAAGTTTAAACCAGTATAATTTATCGTGTTCTACCTCTGGGTCAGTAAACACCTTGTATATATGTTGTTCTTGTTGTTATTATTGTTATTGAGATTTGAAAGCAGCAACCTCAAAGCCCTCTGGAAACAGACTTTCGGCGTAAAAGTTTATCGTTTATTGTTCGGCGTATATTGTTTAATTAACGTTTTGCGCCACTTTCAACCTCTATTTTGCTCAATTTTCACACTTGAAACAAATTTCATGCCATGGACATGTTAAAATTTGAAATCAGCAACCTCCAGAACTCCAGGAAATATAATTTTGGAATGAAAGTGTATGTTGTCACAAACATTTTCGCACCTCCTTCAACCCCTTTTATCTCGATTTTCACCTTTGTGGTACATTTCCTGCTTTTGGCATGTTGAATTTTGAAATCAGCAACCTCGAAAACCTCCAGAAATAAATTCTTGGAATAAAAATTGCGTATTTTGTCAAATTTTCATTGCTTATCCCTTTTAACCCCTATTTTACTCGATTTTCACCATTAGAATAAATGTCTTGTCATGACAATAGTTATATCTAAAATAACCAACCTACGCAAACTAATGGTTTTACATCAGGAGTAATTACTTACTCCTGATGCACTCCGTACTGAGTACGTCCAGTAATTAGGAGTAATTACTGCACGTACTTCTTACCATCGTAATATATCATAGTTGATTTTACCCTATTCTAGAGGCGTTTATCACTGTATCTCAAAATTTTGAGGGTGTGATGACTTTTTTTGAGGTTGGATTCGAATTCAATGGATACTAAGGTCATTATCCAGGATCATCATTTTTTTTGTGTAGTTGTGTAATGAATAAATACATACATATATGCCGTTATAGCATCAACATCAATAAACAAAAAAATCCATAGCTGAGATGTCGCCATATATTAGATTACTTCAATAAGGGCGAATGGAAAAAGTCGTCTCGCAATTACCCTCCGTATGTTCAAGAACTTTATGCCACTTAAGCGACTAAGAATGTAATATCGCCCAAGAATTAACGTGTTCTCCTACGGGGATACTTTAGAACTCCTTTTCATTTCGCAGGATGCATCTCTTGAAGAGCTGCTGCTCCGCCATCATTACTGTTTTCCCGACGATAAACCCTGACGACTTTTAAACGCCGGGCATTAATAGAGTGGGGGTGAGCGGGGCGTAGACGGAAAGCGAGAAAATGACTGGATTATTGCTGCACAGCTGCTTTCGTCACCGTTTTGTCTGGCAGACGTCTCCTTTCTATAATTCAGCCGCAGTCGACATAAAATATACATTTTTAGTACATACTAGTAATATACCTAGACATTGAACTGTCATTAGTTGGTATGCTTATGCTTAGTCTGTTTCCATGTTACTTAGGGTGTTCTAGAATCGATAGATATCCGATAAATAGATACATAAACGTTATTATTTTATCTGAATAACTGAGTTCTTTGTTTAAACACGTACTTCTAATAATCTGGGGCATCTACTTATATAATGATTTCCTTGTATTGAGGTTCATACTGAGATGACTGCAGATGTTGACTTTTGGCGGGAAAGTTCCCTTTTCCTAGGAAAGGGAAAAGGAGGTAATGTTTTTCTTTACTTCTACCGGTTTTCTTCATCATATATGATCGTACATTCTGTTGCCTTTGAAATAATAGCCTCTAAAAATGTTCCCAATTAAATAGGATAATCTATCAGCCAGTGGTATCCTGTACCACTTTATACTTAGACATATTAATCTATCCTTAAAATTAATTTATTTTGCGTTTCGGCAACAACTCATCTATCGTCCTCAGAAACTTCAAAATCTAAAATATAGCAGAATATATAATTTACCTAGATATTAGAGAACAGTTTTCTACATACAAATATAGAATAACATGAGCTAGGAAACTATTAATTAAAATCATTTGCTTAATTAAAACTTTACGTATTCCTACCCTGTAAAATTGTAAAGTCCGGTCCTGCCTCGACCAGAGAAGTAATCAAAGTTGTCGCTGTCTTCCGTCGCAAGTTTCTCTTTAATTTTTGTCCTTCGTAATATCCACACTTGCGCTGTCGTTCTCATATGACGATAATATGAACTGTCTCTGTTTATTAAAAAAAATCATTAGAAGGATTTTTGTCAATCGGTTAGTTTTAGCACCTACTACAAGGAATGTGACAGTTTCAAAATCAATACTTCTTGCAGTTTTTTTTCCGGCTGGTGGAAATTGTCATGTTTTCGATAGAATCAAATTTTCGTAATGAAACATATTATTAAGCTTGAATAATATGTAATTACTAATTACTAAGCTTGAATAAGAGATAACATTTGCAAACAGACATGGAAAAAAAGAATGCTTGATCAAGAAAATTGTAAATGGTTTGGAAAATATTTCTAAAATTCATTCTGATATTTTATATAGGTTTTACCTTATGGTAAATATCCTAAAACTGTATAGCCCTTAAAAAAATAAACGCAAAAAATATTTTTTGCGCTTTACAATTTTTTAACAATGTTCCATCATTCTCAATCTCACCGTCCGCCAGACACATTTTAGTTTAGTTCAATTGAAAACAAACGCAAGGTCAAAACATATTGTTTTTTTTTTTTAAACTTCGCAGTTCTTTCAAATTTTGGAACTTTTTAGCTTTTTAAGAAAATTTTACTTCCGGTTCTCCACCTGTTTTTTTCGGTTGATTTAGTTGAAATTATATAAGCAGAAAATATCAATGCTCTAATTTTGATCATAATAAATACCTTTCATCGCGAAAAAATGGTTACATGCGGTTGGTGCCGGTCCGCCATTTTGTTTCTCTTTCGAGGAGAGTATTAAATTGAAATCTTATTTATATCTTACTTTTAAACGTTGCATTTTGTTTTTTTGAAATATAAAGTACAAATTTGAAATCAGCTACCCAAAAAACATGAAATTCGATATGGTTTGATAAATTTTCTACCTTTCTCGATTTTTGGCCAGGATTTTCTGATTCTAACCCACTGTGCGTTGTCAAAATTTTGGCCAAGTGCTCCTAATGGCCAATATTGGGGGGGGGGGGGAAATTGCCTCAAAAATGACTCAACTTATAACGGAAAAAACTGTTCTGATTTCTCTTCGGACTCTCGAAGTTTGTATATTATTCAGAAATTAGAGGACTGAGGCGAAGGTTGAATAAGGCTTTGTGACGTAGTGCGTCAAAATACGTCGGAAATAATGTCGGAATAAAATATTGGAAAACTGTAGACGTTATGATAATTTGGCGTGTGTAAGACACATTTAGATGATCACCATGATGATCAGCGGGTCAAAATACGTTGGAAATAATATGGCTGGGAATGGTAGCAAAATGTCATAAATTGAGCCGTTTTTGGGTCAATTTCCTCTCAAAATTGGCATTTCGGAGTATCTAGGCCAAATTCTGACAACGCAATGACGTTCAACGGGTTAAAACATGTCGGAAATGATATGTCCAGTTAACCCATTAACGCCCAAGTGCACTGTCAAGAGACATGAACTTAGAGGCTCATATTACTGATAGAAAAAATAAAGACAAAATAACTAAAACCATATATGTTTTCGAGGTCGCTCTTTCGAATGGAATCATTAGAATTTGCAAAAAAATTGATGTAACATTCAATTTTTAACAAAAACTATTAAAAAACGCGATTTTTTTAAGATTTTTTTTAAAATTGCAATTTCAGCTATGTTATCGTCCTTTATACCACTCAAAAACAAATAGAAACGTGCACTCGAGACGTGCACATGAAGGAAACGCAATGAGAACAATTTAATTTTCTCATTTTTGAGGTTAGAATAACTAGATATATGGCAAATCAAAGGGTGATATTTCTCGTTTTTTACCAGTTGCAGGATCATTGACGCAGTCACCTTTGGTGTTTTTGGGGCCGCTGATCACGATCCTGATGTCAGAATTTCAAAATTCAAGATGGCGGATCCAATATGGCCACCATCCCGAATCAAATTTCAAATTTTTCGATTACTTTGCCTCGAACTTTGTTGACTAGGGGTTTTCGGGGTCGCTAATCACGATCCCGATGTCAGAATTTCAAAATTCAGAATTGCAAAATTTGCTTCAAAATGGTCGCCATGTCCTATCATCTCATTGCAACGTAAAAAAACGAGAAATATCACCCTTTGAATTTGGCCATATCTAGTTATTCTAACCTCAAAAAATGAGAAAATTAAATTGTTCTCATTGTGTTTCCTTCAAGTACACGTTTCGAGTGCACTTTTCTATTTGTTTTTGAGTGGTATAAAGGACGATAACAGAGCTGAAATTGCGATTAAAAAAAAGAATCTTGAAAAAAAATCGCGTTTTTTAATAGTTTTTGTTAAAAATTGAAGGTTACATTGATTTTTTTTGCAAATTTTAACGATTCCATTCGAAAGAGCGACCTCGAAAACGTAGGAATACATAGTTTTAGTTATTTTTTCTTTATATTTTCTATCAGTAATATGAGCCTCTCAGTTCATGTCTCTTGACAGTGCACTTGGGAGTTAAAGTGTTAAAGTTGTCAAAGGTTCTAAGTTCGGCAGTCAGGGCACATTTCAAGAAACTACCATCGCAGTCAAGGGGTTATTGGGTCACCCTGTACTTCGATTTTACCGAACACTCGTTCCACTCCGCAGGATGTACTTCTGTAAGGCCAGCTGCGTCGCCATCATCATCGCCTTCGTGACAATCAACCCCCACAACTCCAGAGTGCTCTGCAATAAGACGTCGTCGTCGGTGGGCGGCGGGGGTGTTGACGTCGGCGTGTGGACGCAAGCGGGGAAAATGACCGGATTACTGCTGCATGACTGCTTACGATCACGGGAATACTCTCTGGCTATCCTGCGGGACTGTCTCAAGCGGAAGGTGCTGCTGGCGTGCGACAGAGCTCTCCGTCGAGACGTCATCGAGTTGGCCAGTGGCGTCGCCCTGGTCAGGTATCAGCAGGAAAACGACACGCACCACAACAGGTACGGCACGATTATACAGTGTGTCCAGAATTAGGGGTGGATGTGTTGCTATCTTGGCAGGTAACTATAAGAGATAGGAAAACGGTTGGTAAAGTTGTAAACACTTTTATGAATAATTTAAAACCACGTAGGGAATGGCTTTATGTTTTTTGGTTTGTGAGATATTTTGGAAAAAACCGAAAACATGAATTTTTGACAATTTGCTGTAACTTAGTTATTGTTACTTATTTTTTTGCTTTAGGTGAGGTATCCTACATGGGCATTCTCACGTCTTCCCAGTGTAGGGTGTCAAAAACCCTATTTTACTGCATTATTATTTACTACAGCATTTTACTATACTAACAAAAGCAAATAAAAATAAACCGCCACTCACAATCACAACCACATACATTCTGATGTTTATAATTCCTTATACAGATCAACTTGTCGCAGTAATGGTGACAGATGCGGAGAGTTCTTTGTAAGAAGGAATAAAATACTTTGGGGGAGACCTGCATCCCTTAGCATTCTTGTTACTTCTGGACACTCTTGTAGCAAATGTTCTATTGTTATTACATTTCCACACAGTCGACATATAGGTGGCGGTCTGCTTAACAGTGAATAACTGTGGGTAAGCCTTGTGTGTCCAATTCGTGGGCGGTTGACAACTACCGACTCGCTGCGTGAAAAATGTCTCTCCATCCACAGGTCGACATCCTGTTTGATGGTATTCAGTTTACTTCTGTCGTTTAGCCATCTTTCTTACCGTTGTATTCGAAAGATTTTACGCGTTGAATTTTTGGCATCTGTCCAGAGGATCCCGATTGGATCTACTGGAAGTTCGAGAGATATTGATCGTTTAGCTCCATCATCAGCTGCATCGTTACCACTAATGCCAATGTGCCCTGGGATCCAAATGATCACACAGTGATTACCATTCTGATGAATTGTTTGTATCCGTTCGTGAATTTCTGTTACGCAGGGATCTGATGAGAAAATATTTTGAATCGCTTGTGCTGCACTCAACGAATCGGTACATATCAACTACGAGTATTTTTGCATCATTCGGAAATTGATTCAATAGGTATATCTTGTAAACTTTTTTTGTTTACAAGATATACAAGATAGTTTTGTTTTGAGGCGGAGTGATATCTTTAATCAACAGAGATAAATTGAGTCTTACATGAACTCTGTTTGTCCATGGTGGAGTTGCAGGAGTCAAACGAGGTAGAATAGGAGACTTTGGAAGATTTAAGTAATTTACGTACGTCTTAAACCGCCACTTCAGGGAGTTACAATGAACTGAGACATCCTCATTTTCATGGAGAAAAAGTTTGGACTGGAAGGTGTAGCAGAAAGATATATTCCATAGTTAAGGCAGCGTAGAATTCGTCTTTCGTTTGGAAATACGTTCTTATTGCATCTTTTTGGGGGCATTGCATTTTTTTGATCGAATTAAGATTGAGACGTTTCGAGTTTCTGAAACTATTAGCAACTTTTTTTTCTTATGGTAACCATATTGACCGATGTGCTATTTCAAAGGTTCGTAGTTTCCTGGTTTCAACGAGACCTAACACTTAAACAAAAGATACATTCCTACCAACAAAAAAAAATATAAAGACTATCTTCAGGGAAAATGGAAGCACCGCATTCTAAAATTAACAATCGTAACAACCCTCGTAAATCACTAGACTCTCTTGTAAGGAAAAAAACTAAATTTAATAACTAAACTTAGAGGTTGATAGACTGGTAGTATTAAACATCAAAGGAATCTAATTAATTAGGGGCGACCACATCTTATTGTGGTCTTAATATTCTTTTTGGTAACCTATTTGCAATTAACTTGTTACGTCGTACGCCCGCTTTCTTGTCTTCCGCGTCGGAATTTGATTTAGTAAATGTTGTGGAAATCCCTTCTGAATCAATTTCTCATCGTTCAGCGAACATCTGTAAACAGGGCGGCTTCATTGTCTCTTTCTGCCCAAGAAGGCGAAACAAATGTATTGCGTACGCGGCACTTTTCTTAATAAATTCGTAATTCGAGTATTTTTGCATTAGAAGAGTCAATCTTGTGGGAAAATGTAGGTAATATCACGAAGAATGAGTGTGCAAATACTGGATTATGTCCGATGAATAGTTTTTGCACAATAGTCGAATAAAGTTTTTTACATCGTATGTTGAATATTCCATAACACGTCGAGCGATAGATTAAATAACATTTGCTCGACGGATTCGGAAACTACAGAGTGTAAACTACAATTCGTCCATTTACTTTGTTTCATTTAAATGCCATTAAATTGGTGTAAAAGGCCTCTGAACACCGCGCGAAATTTGCTGGTCGCTGCCGCCGCTTCCCCTCGCTCCGCTGTCAGCGCGCCGCCGAACATTTTGCGCGGTGTTCAGAGGCGTTTTACACCAATTTAATGGCATTTAAATGAAACAATGTAAATAGACGAATTGTAGTTTACACTCTGTAGTTTCCGAATCCGTCGAGAAAATGTTATTTAATCTATCGCTCGACGTGTTATGGAATATTCAAAATACGATGTAAAAAACTTTATTCGACTATTGTGCAAAAACTATTCATCGGACATAATCCAGTATTTGCACACTCATTCTTCGTGATATTACTTACATTTTCCCACAAGATTGACTCTTCTAATGCAAAAATACTCGAATTACGAATTTATTAAGAAAAGGTAATTTTTTGCGTTTTTTCCGAGTTTTCTCAGCGAAAAATGTAGCGATTGACTTGATTTTTATTTCAATCTAAAGGTTTTTGAATTCTCTACAACTTTCCTGTTGGATGCGATGTGATTGCTTCAATAGCTTTTCTTCTATAAGCAAAAAACTGAAAAAACTCATTTTTTTTTCACTAATTTGTATTAAAAAAAAGTGCAACTATTTCCTAGTCCAATTCATATACGTTTTCATCTAAGGACTGAACTTAAAAGTATCCCGTAGTCGGATTTCAGGTATCAATCGTGTCATAAACTCACCCCTTTTCAAGCTCTATTGAGTATATTGGCGTAAAATGTCCAAAGGAACTGAAACCTATATGGCATGATTTTTTCGCGTCCTATATAACGTTTAAAAGCTTAATATGATATTCCATTTGTGATAACTGTGTACACATAACATACAAAAATATAATATTCAAAAGATATACATATTTTTCTGAAATTTTAAAATATTTATTTCAAGAAGGTTTGTGGAAATAAATTTTCTATGTTATCTTTTTTTTAATGAAATACTTACGAAATTCGCATGTATTCACGTTTTTTTTACACAAATATTAAGAATGAGGTGTATATTTTTTATTTTTACCAAATATTCAGTTCAGTTCAGAACAGTTCACTGCAGAGAATAATTGCAATTGAATTGAAAATTTGTTTCACAATTTACTATTCACATTGGATCCATTAATTTCCACAATTATGAGTACCAAAAAAGTTTCGGGAACAGAACAATATAGATTTTCGAAGATGATGACGTTGAAGAAGAAACGAAAACTTCAGTTCAGCTCAGTTCAGAACAGTCTACGTAAGATTCAGAAAATTAAAGTTGAAAATCAGCGACTTTAAATTGACAATTTTTTGGGAGCAAATCGCATTTTTTCATATTTTTCCATATATATCTTGTAGTTTAGTTATGTTTCTTTTGAACAGAATTAAGTATAAAAATAATGTAAATAAATGTAAATATAAAAAAATCTAAAGGAGACACGAGACACACATTTTGTATAAATTATATTTATACTAAAATAACTTAAAATGACTTAAAATACAATAACTCCATTTTTTCATAACTGAAAGTATCTCAGTAATTTTAAAAAACTTTAATACCCTTCTTTATAATTATTTAATACATATACAACTCATGTAATACAAAATTATCTATCATTATGAACGGATATAATATTGCCCTCCTAAATATCCAGTTTGCCCCACTGTGGAGCATGACGATTCGACATAAAAAAGTGACGTTTTAGCGGACTGGCCATGGATAACTACAGAAACAATGTCCAAACATAGACATATTATATATTTTTGGACTCTGGAAATTAAGTCGATTTCAAAAATGTGACAATATATGTGGTGCTTGAAAATTTGAAAATCACGGAAGTTAACCTATTTTAATTTTGCGATCATCTTTCGTTTTTTTGGGTAATATATTAAAAAAATTTCGCGTGAAATATTTTACGTCATTAAAATATTCGTACTAAATACCTTTTTAGATCCACACTGCATGTCGAGTTTAATTTATTTGGTCCTTTTAACCGTACAAAATTAAATATGCTTCATAAATCTGGAGGGTCGAGGGTGGTCGCCCTTCTTGAATTTACAAGACGACATTATGTTATTTGGTTTGGAATTAAGAATAAATTTCCTAAGAGAACATCAAGTTGCCACCCACGAACGGCCTTTAAAAAATCATGTCTTTTCTCATGCAAATTTATTTCAGTTATTCATTCGTGAGGGTTTCTGCAACAAGTCCCCGGACTCTTTTTTGCGGATTGCGGAGTGAGTAGTAATGCGGTTCCACTTCAATTCAAATATTTCTCGTTAATGCGGGAGACTTAATGAGAGCCATCCAAAATTCCATTTTTTATAATATTATTTAAGAGAGAGAGAGGGAGAGAGAGAGAGAGAGAGAGAGAGAGAGAGAGAGAGAATGTATAGGTCCACAAAATGTGTTTTCCTGCTCCAGGAACAAAACTCACCAAATCCGAAGTATTTTTTGTGCTGAAACCGAATTTTTAACTCATAAAACTTTCTACCGCGTAGATTCTCAGTAAATCCCGTGCTAGACCCTTCCATTTCCTATAAAATGAGAATTTAGGGTGAAAAACAGACCAAAAATGGAAGAACTTGTGTTTTTCAAGAACATGTCTTGTCAGATATGTCATTTCCGTAGTATTTTTACGCGCTGAATACGATTCCGTTTTCAAAATTTGTGCTAAATCTCATGCTCATGACACAACAATTATTTTGAAAGGTTGAAATGGTTCTATTACAATTAATATAGCGTTAAAATTATCCTTGTTAATATTATAAAGATTTAAGGGCTTGATTGCTCCTGAAAATATATTTATTGTTGTTGTGAGCTTGCTTTGCCAATCTACTTGCTATTGCAGGTTTCCTAGAACCAGCTACTTCGAGCCTTGATCAGAAAGTACAACATAGATAAGAAAGTCGGAATACTTCCAGTATCCGATCCAGTAAATATTTCCGAAGTAGGTAATATCAATTTATAGGGAATTTTACAGAGAAGAAATGGTCGTAAACATACTTCGGAAATATGTCATATTGTCAGGTCAATTCTTGAAATTCGTTCTTGAAAAACACAAATTCTTCCATTTTTGGGCATTTTTCACCCTAAATTCTCATTTTTTAGGAAATGGAAAGGTCTAGCACAAATTTTGACAACGGAATCGTATTCAGCGCGTAAAAAAAACTTCGGAAATGACATGTCTGGTCATACGTTCTTGAAAAACACAAATTCTTCCGTTTTTGGACTGTTTTTCACCCAAAATTCTCGTCTGGTTAAGAAATGATTAGTATTTAAAAAAAAAATACCATAAAAACGTATTTTGGACAAAAAAACCTAGATTTACTAAGAATCTACGAGCTAGAAAGTTTTCTGAGTTAAAAATTCGGTTTCAGTACAAAAAAATACCTCGGATTTGATAGGTTTAGTTCTTGGAGCAGATTTTTTTTTGTAGACCTGTGTTACTATAGCCTATAAATCGACTTCCACAATGTAAATAACATGGCGTGGACTTAATCACAATTAATATCGATCTAAATGTATTTAAAGCAGATGTTTTACTTTTAGATGAGGAAATTTAGCATTCCACCTCCAAAATTTCCGCAGTAAGATGGATTTTGACGTAATTAGGCTCGTTGGATTCCTTGAAAAATTTAGAAAAAATGTTACCTATTTTGGTCATATACAAATCAGAAACTGCATTACTGCACCTAAAAAATGCATTTTTGGGGTGCAATTTTTCCAGACAATTAAAGAAAAAATCATAATTCGAGAATACATTGTCGAAACGGGCTGAATTTGGTTCCTGGGGGTTTTTGGGGCCGCTGATCACGAATCTGATGTCAAAATTGACCCCGATGAACCTGTGGACCAGGAACCCTGGTCACCAGGCCCATCCCCGAGGTTTTCCCTCGGATTCGACCTGAATCTAAACGAAAATGGTCCCTGGGCCGTTTTGGGGTCGCTGATTATGAATACGTTGTTAGTTTTGTTGTCCGTTACCACGTTAAATAATATGAGAACTGTATTTCGACAAGCGCTGAAGTAGATAATTTAAAAAATGGTCCTCATTAATGGTTAAATGGTCTTAATTTGTGTTCGTAGGCAAAATAGTAAGCAATTTGTTGCACCAATTTCTGTCCATTGTAGTTCAACAAGTTGCACCGTCTGTGGGCCGTTTAACACTTGAAAAATGTGGCGTGGAAGGATAACCCTGTATATAAAAATATAAAATTGTTGGGGGTCAGTTTATTGCGTTGTTAATGTAGCAACAAGATAAAGGCCTCGAAATTTACTAGTAAGAATAATTTCAAGTGGCTGTTAATATTATACTGTTTACTGAATTGAATGTTTACTAGAATATGCACTTTCATGCGTAAAACTGCTTTATGAGAGTAATAATTTTATTGTATACGGTTTTTATAGGCAGAAATTAATCAGCGGTCTTCATAATAGGTATTCGTAGAACAATAAAAGTACTGCTTTTATGGATATTTTAATTCTCATGTTGTGTTGAGTTGATCAAGGAAATATGTACATTAGAGTGTTTCAAAAAAACCGACTATTTTTTTTCTCAGAGAACATTGAAAAATCTTCAGAGTATCCCTAGAAAATGACCCTGTTAAAATATGAGCCCTTAATATTAATATTTAGAGGTGGCGATTCTCAATTTTCTATTTCCCATTTAAATGACATGGGAAATTTTTTATGAACTTTGGAATTTTATTACTCAAGGAATAATCGCTGGATAGTGATACTCAAGATAGTTTTTTGTAGGAAATTGAACGCTCTATAAGAAAGCTCTGATTGAAGATTTGTGTGAGGCAAGCCGTTTCGGAGTTATTAAGCCTCAAAAAATGAACTATTCAAAATAAAAATCTTATTTACTTATAAATGCAACAAAATCGATTCATATCACTTAAATATCCAGTATTATCAACTTTACAATAAAAATCTGTAAATTTTTAACAGAATGTAGATAAAAAAATTCTATTAATCAAGGGTGAATGATTAATTTGATTGATCAATAATAAAAAATACTGGTATATTAAAATTGAATATTAAAATTTAATTATAAATTCTGTATATTATGAAATAAATTGGTCAGAAACGAATACATAACTACGAGATCAATCGAAAATATTTATTAATTAACTTATATACAGAACAACAATAGAGTTCACATTAAATTATTTTTGGAACAGCTCGGATAGTCTTCGCTATGTTTTTTACAGTTTGTAGCAAACCTTTAAATTGTTCTTCACTTTTAGTTAAGTGCTGATTGTATTTGGTAATAAGCGCAACATTCCTTTCGGCAACGTCGTACACTACTTTAAGTGTACTGAAAAATTCAGTATTCTCTTGAAAGCTTGTATGTAGTATAGAATAGAATAGATTTATTTAGATAAAATTTTTTGATCCATATTCTGTTAAAAATTTACAGATTTTCATTGTAAAGTTGATAATAGTGGATATTTAAGTGATATGAATCGATTTTTGTTGCATTTATAATAAATAAGATTTTTATTTTAAACAGTTCATTTTTTGAGGTTTAATATCTCCGAAACGGCTTGCCTCACGCAAATCTTCAATCAGACCTTTGCTATAGAGCAATCAATTTAGCTAAATATTAATATTAAAGACTCATATTTTAACAAGGTCATTTTCTAGGGATACTCTGAAAATTTTTCAATGTTCTCTGAGAAAAAATAAATAGTCGTTTTTTTTTAAACACTCTAATGTACATGTACTGCTTTTTGCGTCAATACTTTAAATATACATACATATGAAATAAAAACGTTGACTAGTGTATCTTATACAGAATGCATTCTGTAAAACAATTAATAATACAGACATATGCATTTAACGAAATAATAGAAAATGGATTTTTTCAAAATATCTGGTTGGCTATGTATTTTTTTAGAAAATGGAACAGTCAAATAGGTAGGTACTTTAAATAGGTCACATACAAATATTTTCCTATCGTTTACTTTGCTATATCTTCTCGTTTATTTTGCTACGTTTTTACAAGTGTTTACACCCTGAATTTTTTGAATAAATACCCTGAAGTGTTTAAATAAGCAAAATGGTACGTGCTTTACTGACAAAGTAGGAGCTATCCTAATACTCTTGAAAGTGGAAACAATTTGGCCCTCTATCGAGGATTTATTTGAGGGAGTTTCCTGATAAGTTTGAAACAACAGGTAATGTTGTAACAAAAATTTCTGATGACAAAAAATTGATGTAGTTGCTGAAAATGTAGTAAACCCTACTTCTTCCACAGCCCAAGTTGTATCTGCCTGTGAAGTCAGTCAAAGTACAGCACATAAGGTGTTGAAAAAAAAGTAAATGTCACCCCTACAAATTAAAAATGGTCATCAACTTTCAGATGACGACCCCGACCGAAGACTAGAATTCTGTGAAAATATGTCCATTAAAATTAACACCCAGACTAAGTAAAAACAATTTGTTTTAATGACGAAAGTACTTTTTACCTCAATGGAAATGTTAACTCAAAATGTGTGGTACTGCAGTGACACAAATCCTCACATGTTTCATGAAAAACATACACAGTTTCTAGCAAAAGTAAATGCCAGGCAGGCTTCAAGTATTCTGGGGAACCATATAGTTGGACCTGTATTTTTGAATATTAACTTAACCGGTGAAGTGTATCTGGAGATGTTACAAAACGCAATTGAAACGTTAATTCTTGAAATTCTGGAAGGAAATCCAGCCGAATTTGGTAACTTGAAAATAACATTCCAACAAGATGGTGCTCCTGCACATTATTACGGTGCAATAAGCCGTTATCTGGATGATGCATCTTGTGATAGATGGATTGGACAACGAGGTCCGATAAAATGTCCAGATCAGTCACCAGACCTTACACTTTGAGATTTTTTCTATAGCAGTATCTTAAATCTAAAGTTTGCGCTACAGAACCTGACGGTATTGATGCTTTAAGGAGGGAGATACAATTAGAAGGCCAAAAATGAAGTATTTTTCAAACTTTCTTTTAACTATGAAGGAATTATTGAAATTTGGCATAATGTTTTGTACATGTTTAAAGCATATAATTTTTTTTTTAATTTCAAAATGGCAGATTTATAAACGGTCAAAGGCAGCACGTCCAAGACTGAGGCATAGACTTGCGGGCGTTCTGGAGGCCGTAATTTTCATTTGAAACAGTCCAATAAAAAAATTTGAGTTAATTAATGTTATAGTTTCTATGTGAACCAATAAAAAAATGAAGAAAAAAATTTAAGAAATGGTGCGTTTTTCGAAAAAAATCGGAAATTTATCAAAAGTTTTCGAGAACTTTTTTTTGAGATCTTTCCCGCAAATTTCAAAAATGCTGCTGTGAGAAAAACGCGTTTAAAGTTTTGACTGCCTGAAAATGATACTATACTTCCGCCTTAATCAGTGATCCCAGGGGCATGAGTAGCTCTCAGATTCTTCATAAAACTCATTTATACTTTGCTGAAGCTCTTGGCGAGCCTATATAAATTCGTCCCAAGGTATATCAAAAGAGGACACTATAGACAAAAGGTCCCCTGGGTCGACAGCGCCGAAATGCTTACTACCCTCTCTCTTTGAAGAACGGCCAAAAAAAATAAATAGAAGGGCTTTGAATTTGATTTTAAAACATTGCATGCATATTCTACGATACATTTACTATCTTTTTAGATAAAAAAACAACAGATGTTTAAGAATCTAGGGCAATTTTCGCTGACACATTTGAACGAGTAAGACAAGAGTTTAGCAATTGCCTATTTTACTGTAAAGAAGTAGATAGAGCACATTTTGAACACTTAGTCTAAGAGCTGGTTCTTAAATCGTTATTAATTAAATGCAAAACTAAAATCTTTGTGTTTATTCATTTAATCCATCAAAACTACCCTAAACCCAAACAACTGTATGACTGAATAATTAGTATGACTGAATAGGTCTTTTAAATATCTTTCAAACGAAGTATCCCTTGCCTTAGGGTACTATTTAAATGTATTGATCACAGTGACTCTGTGATGTCATCTATGACGATTACGTCACCTGTCAGCACTAGTAGAGAAGCTTACATTGCACTGTCCTAATTTCATTAGTTTAACTATGTTCAAAAGATAGTGTATGAGGTTTTATGTAGGTGTCAAAATACAAACGAAAACCCTGTATATACTTAACATTTTGTCATATGAAACATATGAAACTGTAATAGCGTTGAGCTGTACATCATCAGAAATGTGTATACCCCTAATAAAACAATTATTTTTTATAGACAATTAAGTTTTACAAAGGATTTCTCCAGGGCATTGAGACTCATAAAAACTCAATTGTCTCTTTCGACAGAAATACCCATGTCGTTAAATAAACTGTGTGTAACAAGAACGTTTGTCAAATAAATCGCAAGCATATCAAATGTTGACAAAGGGAAAATAGGTATTTAATTTGCTTTTCTACAGCTTCGTCAAAATAATTGGCCAGTGTCTGCGAATTTAAGTTCGCTGCACAAATACAAAAAAAAAGCATTGTAAAAGTGTTTTCAATACGAGAATCTTCTTTCGGCTGTCTGCGAATTAATCTGTTCAAAGGAAATTGAAAATTATGACACAATTAATATTAAAATTCGGATGGAGTGTATGAGGTACATTTGTAATAATATTATATTTAGTGTCCATGTATTTACAATGCCATTTATCGTCTTCAGAGAATTGAAATACCCGAAAGCTGCTAGAATGGATACAGATGAAAAGGATTGGAGTTCTCAAGTTGTCGATAAATTGGGTCAGCTTAGTCGAACTCATGTTCTGAAAATACACTTGAGAGGTCTCGAAGGGTCCACATCGGAAGGTAAGTTTCTTAAATATTTTGTACTATGTATGAAAGCTGTATGAAAAATATTATAAAAAATTAATAAAAAAAAAATTAAAAACAAGCTTTTATTTAAATGCTCTAAAAAGAAGAAAATAAACTTTAAATTTAATTAAACCTATCAATTTATTACATTACACAATTTATATGATATAAAAGCTTGTCACGAGATTTACTTGTGTAGATGTATTTACCTATTTTATAAAATACATACTTTTTTTCTTAGATTTTCGTATGTCAAGATCAAGTTACATAATTATTACATTATTATTTATTTACACAAGTAAATCTCGTGACAAGCTTTTATATCATATAAATTGTGTAATGTAATAAATTGATAGGTTTGATTCAATTTAAAGTTTATTATCTTCTTTTTAGAGCATTTAAATAAAAGCTTGTTTTTATTTTTTTTTTATTATTAATTTATTTTTTATTTTTTAGTTACCGTCGTGTTTTTTGTATCTAAATGTTTCTCAACCTGTTCATACTATCCCTAACCTACACCAAGTTATAACTCTTTAAAATTGGTATGGTGGCTATCTTGCTTTTCGTCTTCTTTATTTTAGTTGACATGACTCCGCTAAGTCTTACTATTTAGCCGGGCAGTAGTACACCATCTCCTCGAAGGGTTAAACGCAGACGTCAGTTTATTCGTATTCTTCTTAGCAAACCCTTTCATTTGATACCCACATTATGGGAGTGCTTAAAAATAACTAGTCTGCCATCTTAGGCGGTCCGCCATATTGGATTTAGAGTGGCCATTTTATTTTTCGTATTCTAAAGTAAAGTCATTTTATTATTTTTTTCGTATTATTTTCAGCAAACCCTTTCATTTGATACCCATATCATTGGAGTGCGCAAAAAATAACTAATCCGCCATATTGGATGGTCCACCATATTGGATTTAGAGTAAATTCATTTTATTTTCTTATTTCTTCTCAACAATCCCTTTCATTTGATACCCATATCATGGGAGTGCACAAAAAATAACTAATCCGCCATCTTGGACGGTCCACCATATTGGATTTAGAGTAAATTCATTTTATTTTCTTATTTCTTCTCAGCAAACCCTTTTATTTGATACCCATATTATGGGAGTGCGCAAAAAAATAACTATTCCGCCATCTTAGACCGCCATTTTGAATTTAGAATGACATAACTTAGCTAACCATGCATTGTTATCCAAACCAAACGTGTATGCAAAATTTCATCTCAGGCGGTTGAGGACAACTACTTTAAAATTCAGTTGCAAAATTTGACCCGAATATACATACATACATTACAAGTTAAATAAAAGCTTGTAATAAAAAGGTGATATTTACAAAAAAAATATGTAAAAACACAAAAGACTAGATACTTTCAGAGGGGCAACAAAGTGGTCATACGAATTGTTAACCTTGACATTGTTTTCAAGGCCATTTGAAGGTCAGCTATATTTTTTTGTCTCAAGTTAAATGGCTCACCCGGCATAAATAATATCTCCCCTTTTACAACACATTTCCCCTGGAACTGCTAGTTTATAGAAGTCTATAAAATTAAGTCCGTAAAGTTATTAAAGTTTCGTATACGTGAAACAATCTTCAGTAGCTAATAAAAGTTGAGATTAAGTTTTAATCAGAAATATGAAACACACGCGTAGGTAGATATTAATCCAACATTTATTAATCTGATACGGCATCCCTGTAACGATAGTGACATGAAATTGCGGAATAAATGAGAATCCTGTCATTATTTATAGCCTATTCATACATCAAAGGCTGAGAAAATCACGGAGGAGATTAGGTGACACACAAACGTTTTCTTGTGTTTGGTAAAATTCATAAAATTCACATTGGGAATACGTTAGATTGGTGCTGAATGTTTATAGTCTTATTTCAAGTCTAACAAGCGTCATTAAAATTTTTTTCGTGAAGTTGTTTTCTTTTTTTTAGACCGTCAGCATTAAAGAAGTGTCATGGACTACACTGTTTAGAAATACTGCAGTGTGTATAAGAATTGTTATTTCTCTTGCAAAGGAATTTTGTTCCTGAAATTAAATGTTTTCAAGGTAGTTTGTTTTACGTTAGATGTTATAATTTTTCGTTAAATACATATGTACATATATATGTATATATTAAAAAAGTTCGTTTTATATAAGAGATTCGAGTTTACAAAAATATATTTTTGCATACTACTGTTACACTTAATGATTTCTAAACTTTTAAAAGCATCCAACTGTCTACTGTTTGTTACATTTCTAATTCATTTTAAATTATTTATGTCTATCCTATGGTTGTTGTCAAAAGCGTGTTGGGCAACACAAGATTTTTCAGTTCTGCCATATTTCAAATGAGCCATGTGTTCTTTAAATCTAGTCAAAATAGATCTTTTTGTTTGCCCAATATACTTTTGATCGCAATCTTTACAACTTATTTCGTATATTCCTGACTTTTCGTTATTGTCGATTTTGTCTTTGGGGTTACCCAAAAGCGCCTGTAGTTTATTTTTAGAATTATAAACCAAATTGATATTAATATTTTTAAAAATTTTATCTAGTCCGCGGGTGAATTTAGGTTCATATGGTAACGAAGCAAATTTCGAATTGTCAGTATCTCTACGAAAAATCGTGGAATTGTACAGGGTTCTCTTAAATTTATGCTTCCTTATTAACTTATTAAATGGACTGAGTAACCGTTATTCTTAGCTATATTCTTAATTAATTGTTTCTTATTTTCAAACCTCTCTTTACTGAGGGGGGAACCGTTTGTTAAATTTCCCCCTTTTTTTGTGCCGAACTGGTTCTGAGTCGTAGTTAAAGTTCCAAGATTTTACAAGAATTTTTAATTCGGAACCAGTTGTGCTAAATACCTCACTTACTGATTTTGTTATAAATGTATTAGTAATGTAATATGCCGGCCATATACGTACGTATCTTACAATCCATCCATTTTTGCAGTTTAATTATATAAAAAGCCCAGTTTCAGGGATTTTTATTTTGTGGTTTTATAGGATTAGGATTATCAAACAAAATTCTCAACCTTTTCTAAATTCAATATTAGTCAAATAGATTCTAGAACTATAAGTTTGCGCATGGATTCTAAGCAGCTCCGAATCCCGTACTGAACTCCTGTGAATTTTCTGTTGGAAAACAAACCTGTTGCTAAGGTTTTAGATCTCTCAGAGCTTCACTGACTTTGACGTTGATTAGAAAATAATACAGCTCTGTTTATTTGTCTCACATCAAAGTCTTCGGCCGAACGTACACAGAAAAGTGACGCAGACAAACGGAACAGTTAAAATTTTTGAAATGGCCGTAAGTTTTTAAGCTATTAAAACACACCAACCCGTCCTTCGTTGCACCCGTGGCTACGTTGGCGTTTGTGTCAATTAGACTCCTTCTATCCAAGTTACGTGCTGATTATTTGCTAAATTGTACTGGGAAATACACAGAAACGAGTTAAATCACGGAAATCGCCTGCAGCTATATATACATAATTGCTCAATGAGCATTATATATTTCTGGTAAAACATAACTTTGAGTTCGTTTTACACTGAGGAGGAAAATTACGCAATGGAAAGGCAGTAATTATAACTTCTGTGATTACAGATTCTGTTATGTGTTTGTCAAATATGATATCATAAAAATATTGAACTTACTAAGGTAGCTACGTTTTAGGATGTCTCTACAAATACAAAAGATAAATAATTCAAGATTGCGACATGAGTAGGTTTATTATAATTACAACTAGATTAACTAGTGGTAACTATCAAAGATGCTATTATAACCCCATAATATACAAACTTTCTAGTGAAATATGGACGGTACATTCACATTAAAAAATGTTAACATGTTTTTTTTAAACATCTCATCGCTTCAAAACATTCCAGTCACCTAAATGTCCATGTACAACCTGATTTGGTAAATTAGATTGTGGCGCATGAATTATTATTTTCGAATATCTCTCATATTTATAGTATTTCCAGTCTCAGTTTAAAACAGTGGCGGCTCGTCAGGGGAGGCAGAGGAGGTGGTGAAAATCCTCCCCCTGTGAAAATTACAAAATATTTTTTTATAAACCTACTGTACTTTAATTTTATTTAATAAAATTAAAATTTAATATACTGCTTATATTACTTTAATTACCTTTCATTTTTAAATTCAAATATCGGGTAAAAAATTAATTTCTAAAAATAAAAATATTAATAAACATATGACAAAGGAGTTCCTGCACTATTATTTGCAACATATTAGCTCTCATAAACGACCCAGCGCCTTGTCTATCGCCGTGGTGGAAAGCCTCCGATGTCAATGTTTTCACATATGTATTTATAAGGAATAGGGAAGCTCGAAGCTTCCCAACTACCTGAGTTACTAACAAATGTAACCCTTAACTCCAGTGGCATTAAAGGTCATTTAAAAACCTGCATAGCAAACACGCCCACCTCTCACCTCTCACACGTGACAGCGCAGAAAGAGAGTTATTTGATTTCATGAACCTAACAACCTAACCTACAAAATTTAATATATTTTATTGTTCTGTGTTTTGGAAATTTTTGTTGGAAAGTGCCGTTATTCTTGCCGGGTTTTTTTGAGTGTTTTGAGTGGTATAGGAGGATAATAATTATGGAAAGTGTTCCACATTACTTACGTAAGTCATTATTTGAACGTTTTATTTAATTACTTTGTAATTAATTTTGTAATTTTTAATTATTTGTAACTGGCGAGTGTAGCAGTTTGTTTCATAAAAATAACAATACGAGTTGTCATGACACTCTAATAAATATTCGAACCTGCAATGATACTGTTGAGTATCATATAAAGTACAAATTTAGTCGCCTGTCTTATGAGGATAAATTATTTGTTAAAGATTTAAGAGTACCACTGCCAGATCTAAGTAAAACTTTAATTAATCAGGGCAAGCCGGCTTGTAGTTTTGTTAATACGTGCTATGATAAATGCAAATGGCTAAGCGGTTCTTTAACTTTAAATAAATTATTGTGTTGGCCGTGTGTATTATTTTCAAATCGTGGAGAAGATGCTTGGACAAAGTGAGGAACATATTAGTTGTGTTTGTAAATTACATCTATTAGGCAAACAAAATATTATGAAAGTGATCAATTCAGCCCGTCAAATCTAAATTGGCGCAGTTCTGGCAAAAATCCGTATTTTATTTCACTTCATCTTTTAATAAAATAATTTGACGGAAACTCTGCACCTTCCCGATGGTTTTGTTGAACCAATAAAATATAGTAGGTACATTATGTTAGACAAATGTACTTAGTATATTTTATTGACCAAGCAGAGGTCCTTCTCCTAATGTGACAGAGGCATATTACTAACAATGTTTATCATCACAACAATCCCCTAAAAAAAGTCACGCGACGCCACTGGTTTCAAACGACCTAAAAACAAGAGTACGGCATTTCCTTTATAGACATAGCTGCACCGACCTCGAACACGTGCCATCCATTGGCGCGCAGGTAACTTTCTTTTCAAGGGATTACGTACCTTAAAAAATATATGATAGGTATATCTACATTGCATGTTCGTTTGTATACGAAACATTATAGATGAGAAGCATTATCCATAACGATAATTAAATTTGCGGGAACATTAGGTAACAGATGTTCAGCGAACCACTTTTAAAATAAATTTAGGGTCATGTATTTATGATAGTCAGCAGAAGACTGCGTTATATTTTTTGCTGACAAGAGCAGTGCGTTGGGCACGAACCCATTTTCACTTCCCATATGTATTCAACAAGTATTGTTATACAAATGGTCATTCCTAACATCAGCTTGTATTCTTTACTGGGGGTCCCCACTGGGACAGTGCGCCTACTGAGCCATTATAGAGAAACATAACAACGGATGGTAGAGACGCTGATTTTATAATAATAATTGCTGTGTTTGTTTTACCTGAAATATCAGTATACTTGTATATTCAGTTCAAAAATGGGTGTTTTATTATACCATCTCATTTTGGGAATATCAGTTCCCCCCTGCCCCCTACTGATATGAAAAATACCATAATCAGTTTCTCATTTCACTTAAGACTGTGATGTGAGGGTACAGTTGTTAGGTTCCTAAAAACATTTAACCAAAATGTGGTTTTTCAAATATCTGAGAGTTTATAGCAGTATAATTTGGGCTCCACAATAGATATTTACGATTTATTCCAGTGTTAGCTGTCTCATGTACGATTTTATCAGAAGAAAGATCGTTCTCTACTCATTAGTTTTATCTGAAAATATACCATATATCTTCACAATGATTCGCTTTGGCTAGTTTTCTCTTATCTTCTTATATATAAAAATCTCGTGTCACGGTGTTTGTCGTCGCACTCCTCCGAAACGGCTCTACCGATTTTTATTAAATTTTTCATGTATATTTGCTAGGTATGAGAATAGGTTGTAAAGTATATTTCATCCCGCTAGGTAATTAGGGTGTCCCTATCCAGAAAAAAAATTTCTATTTTTTTGCCAACAATTTTTGTTTGTATTTATTTTTTTATTTGGCATCAAAAAATACCTATAAACCCAAATTTTCAATATGGCAGAACAACGTTTGCCGGGTCAGCTAATAATTTATAATTTTCAATATTATCTATAACTGAAATAAAAAATCATCTTAACTCCGTTTTTAGGTGTTTCTTCGTTTTCATTTCTATTCCAGTTTATATCACTTCACCAAACTCAAAATGAAATGAAATGTTAGGTAAAAGAAACACAGCAATTGTAGCGGGTGTCAACAAGTGACTGACCGCTAGGCATTACCGCGGTTCACTTAGAAGGTGTCCGCTTATTCTGGGAGCTTCACGAGTTCCTCCTGAACGTTCGCGTAAAGGCTAACGGATGTTATAAAAGCATGCCGGGGCAGCGAAGAGTCAGAACTTGTAATAAATACGTGAGGTTCGGGTTTTGTAACGTACGTACGCCGATATAAATTTGGATATAAGTTGTTGTATATAAATTAGAATTACTGGTAGTCAGTAGTCTATATCCCTATTGTGTTTGCGTTAAATAAATTGTGTTTTAAATGTGCGTTTTTAATATGTCACATACCAAAACGAATTCAGAGTTAGACAGAACGTTACAATATTTTAAATCGAGATTGGAAATATGTACTATACAATCGGCAATCACAGTATGCTTATATTTTCAACGAGTTTTCTGCAGCTCTGCTACTTATTTATCTTTCAGGCAGAGGTCGCCATCGCAAACACAACATGTTCACCAACCTGATCATGTTCGGCATGGTGGCTGCCGGACTCATCGTGATACCTCTGGGCTTCCAGTTCCTGGCCATTCTGGGCGGAAAGGCGCTGTTGCTGGCCAAAATGGCGCTGCTAATGTCATCCATTCAAGGCCTGAAGAAGATAGCGACGAGTAACCTGAACTACGGCCTCTACTCCACGAGTTATGGCCAAGGAGGACCATGTAAGGACGATTCGTTGAGTTACGAGTTATGCGAGCAAGTTGATTACGACGATATTTATTTCTCTGTCGATGTCGAGGATTTGTCCCATAGTAAGCAGAGGGGTTGTTTAATCATATTTTTGTTGATCAATAGACACCCAACTTGCCCACATTTTAATAGTCTCAAAAGAAATCGCAGATAAGACCACCTACTAAGAGTTTGTGCGCCCCTTCCTCAATCCCTATCGCGTTTACGCACCAACGTACGTCACCATGTCGCTAGATCAACCTTTTAAGGACGGGGATTTTTACGTTGAAATTGGACTTTTTTTTTACACGATTTTAGTACATAAAATCGAAGAATCTGTCACGTCAAGTGCCCCACAAATTTGGTGGTCGACATTTCGACCAGTCCCGTCTGGGACGGAAAGTCCCATATTAAAAATTTGTGGAATTAACAGTGCATTCCTAAGTAATTGGATGCGCTGAATACGAAAAAAGATAATAAAAAATGTCCAGAAGACATCTCAGACCTTGAACATTGCATTTCAAGGTTAAATCCGTTGTTTTCTGTCCGAAATGATATCTGTACGTTTTTTTATGCGTTGTATGCAGAAAAATAGTAACGTTTATTATGAAAGTCATTTGCAAGAAATATTTCAGTTTTCGCTCTCAGCATAACCCATGATCAACAGCGTGGATGTGGCGAATTTGATCCCTTTGGGGTGCTTGAAATCACTATTTCAAGGTCAAATATGCTTTCTAAAATTGTTACACTATATTTTCATTTTATTTTATTCAAAACATAATATTATCCCCAAAATCACTCAAAAATATTATATTTGTTATACGCAATACTATTGTTTTATTGTTGTCGTATTCAGCGCATCAAAATACGTGGGTATACCAGTTTACATGTCGAAATACCGAATAAAAAATTCGACCTTGAAATCACTATTTCAAGGTCAAATATGCTACCTAAAATTGTAACACTATATTTTCTATATTCAAAACATAATATTATCCCCAAAATCACTCAAAAATATTATGATACTTGAGTGGTCGAAATATCGACCAGTCCCGTCCTTAAAAGGTTAAAGCTCGTCCTATTTTATATATGTGTGATGGGTGAGACAGGGCAAATGTAAAGTATCTAATTTCTTGATTTATTGATATAAACGTAAGCGTAAACCCTATCGTGCAACCTGCACGTGGTACGCTTTAGGTGATGCTAATGCCGACGGTAGTGAAAATCAAAATTTTTTCAAGTTTTGGAAGCCTTTAAAAAAAATTATTTTTCAATTTTCTAAAAAAATTTGTTTTGATTTTTTTTTGTACATTTCAACGGTATTCGAGGAAAACATTGCGGGGAAGGTCGAAAAAAAATATTTTTCACTTTAGCCATGATTAGGACATGTTTAAGCTTAAAAAACGTGACCCCTTAAATTTTTTCAAAAGTTTGACCGTTTGCAACAAGAAAACGGTTCGTTAGATCGTAATGTAACTTTGCATGGTTTTTGGGGGTATATTCAACTGTAAAAGGCACGCGCAACATTAGTCATTTCATGAAGATTTGAATTTGAGCCGTTGATGTTCTGAAAAACCATCAATTACCCGGTTTTTCCTGTTTTTTCACACTCATGTCAAGGATAAAACATTTTTGTCTCCTCAAAAATCGCAGCAGAACCTTGTAGGATGTTTATTCCAGTTTTCAGAACTGCCCTTTGATTTTCTGTGTTACCGTTGGTTGCTGATGTATCGTCGATCACAGACGAAAGGGTCCTTTTTGATTTAAAGTTCGATATCTCAGCAACAAATGGTCATATCGATATTTAAAAAATAGAAAATTGAAGCTGAATAAACAAGCTATCCGGTTCATACCATGGCTAAGTTAGAAACATTTTTTTCAAGCTCGTGGACTTGAAAAAAAAAGCAAAAAAATTCGCAATTTTTTTTCTCACACTACTTCCTAAAATTGCGCCAAACACGTAGCTCTAAAATTTTTTTATTGAAATATCTCAAAACTAGAAACTTTAAGCTTCAAAATGCTTTTTTTTAGACCTCGATAAGACCATTTTTCACTGAGATACAGCATTCTGAAAAATCACTAAGAATTTTTTTTGACCCTTTCATTTTTTCCATTAGTGTATTTTCCCAATACATATCTTTTTAACATTTTCAACGCACTAAAATTATTGCTTCTAAAAACTGGCATCCGCAGGTATAAATCCTGCAAATGTCCTTGTACATACAAGGATATTGCACAAAGTTATTCAGATTTGTTAGAACCAGATGCGAAAAGTAGCTTGTCAGGAATAGGTGTAGGTATTACAACATGAACTTATCCAGAAAGTTTCATTCGATTTATTTCCCGGCGCTCTCAGTTTCGCGATTTCAACGAACATATAGCCATATCTAAATATAGCCGGTAATAATAAATTCATGGCATTCGGGACCCAACGCGTGAATATTGGCCCCTGACGAGAAACAATAAATCTTTCATCGTTTCATGTGTGCGCTTGACAATGCCCGAAAGCCATTGGAATTATCCCGAATTTTTTCTATAAAGCCCGGTCCCGATGTTACGTTTTAAACGACGTTTTGTCTGCGCAGTCTTAAAACGGAATGAAAACGTTGCAAATAAAGTGCGTCCAGATGATACAGACTTGTCCGCGAAATTCACGGATAACTATGACCTCTCTTTAAATCGACTGAATCGCCTGTGTTTTTGTTAATACTATATTACCTAATATGATCACCTACACTGATCAAATTCAGTATCTATTTATTTGCCTTAATAAAATCCAATCTTGGTTTGTCTGAGCAAAACGGATTATTCAAACGTTGAAATGTAAAAAAATATCACGTTGTATTTGCTCACATCCCGTGAGCATCAAACAAACACGGCAAATCACACAACCGCTGTTCGAAGCTTAAAGGGCAACGGCCCCCTGAATGATTTTGAACATGGGGTGGATCGGTGGATCAGATAACAGATAAACAGATAAAGGTTATAGTAAAATCTTAAAGGTTAAAGTATAAAAAAGATACGGGTAGGTACCTTTTCAAATACATTATATGAAAAACATTATCTGTATATATGTACTTATATACATACAGGTACATTGTGTCATCGTCTACAATTGAAAAGATCGTCTAAAAAACTAAAAGTGATCGAGAAGAAACAATAAAAATCGTTCATAACGCATTTCCAAGTGTAAACAGACATCAGAAAATTTAGCTGGTTTCATTAAAATTTATTTAAAATGTCAAAGACTCTCAAACTCAGTACCGTTAATATCAACACCATATACTAATGGTGTTGATAATGTCCTAAAATGACATTACCAGTCGATATATCCGGTATTTGAAAAGATACGAATGTGAATAAAAAACTGCAAATGGCACGAAAAACTACATCTGATCAAACGATGTTGGAAGTAAATTTAGGGGTTAATTATTTGTAACTAACCTCTAATAGCTCAAATAGCACCTTTTGAGGTGCTATTTGAAAAAAACTATTTGGAGGTCATTTCTTAAGGGTCATAAAATGTAACACGGATTTTAAACTGTAATCAGAGGACGCATTTCCTGCAATTTACAGTTTTTTTTATTACGTTCGTATCTTTTCAAACAATAGAGATATCGCCTATTATCGTTATTCTAGGACACCCGATATTTTAGTCGTCAGGTCTTTAATGGCCCTTGAATTTTAGAGAAGATAAATATTTATTTACGATCACTTAAGTCTTCTCTATTTAAGAACATAAATAATGAAAACTAAAATAAGATGTTTTAGTTCTTAAAGTTAATTATAATTATGATTACAATCGGTTTAAGAACGATATATGAACATGTACTGATTCTCCTGTTTAGCTTTATAATGCACAGATATGCCTCAATTATAAAATTATAATGTATCAATAAAAAGGTATCCCATTTTTATTTAATTAATAACACAGCCACACAAAAAAAAATTTCGGGTTCGGGGGTCATACCATGTTAACAATCCGTTTTTGGGGTCGCTGATTCCGAATTTAGGGTCAGAATAACCCCATCGGGCTAGGGTTTCCCATAATCTCAAAAAAAAACCATTTTTGAGCTATATACCCATAAACCCTTCACATCAAACCCCTTAACTCGTTGAAACCATAACACAATAACCCCATGATACCTCGAAACCATAACTCCATAATCATATAACCCCATAACCCCATAACCCCATTGCCCACAAATCAAACGAAAACAGTTCATCTCAGGCAATTTGTATTAATGCAAATTTTCACGGACAGTCAGGATACGTTCGAAAGTGAAATGAAAGGAAATGAAAGCTAGTTACCTCACTCTTACTCACAGGAATCCGGTCTATTTATTTATGGACTTCAAAGTGCTTCATAAATACAACACGCCTTATGTCGATGAAAATTATTTACCATGTCTTGCCGGGCATACATAAATGATGAACGATTTAAAATATGTAGTTTCATTAAAATTACATACACGTCTTAGAGTTGGCGGACAAGATTGACTGTGAGGGTGCGATGCGTCTCACTGAACATTGATACACACAATTTCCTGTCGTTGGCACATAGATGTGTCTGGTTCGTTATATTAACGAACAAACCTGAAAACGGGGTTGAACGTGTTGTAAAATAGAGTTAATCACGGTCTCTGTTTAATGGTTATTTGTGTTTGAAAATGTCTTTGTTTTAATGTCTTTGAAAATGTTTTATATTTTAAAGCAATTTAGATAGTTTAAGACTGGGGGTGAAATTTGAAAAATATAACTAAGTGTAAGTTACGCCAAAGCTATGACGTCACTGTTTTCACATGAACATTCATGCCTAACACCGAAACTCGATGGTGCTAGACACTTGACTAACTGATGACGATGACTTTGTCTAGCTAACTGATGACACAGAGTTTGTCGAAGAAGAACTATCAATGAAGATTTTCAAGTGACGTGAATTGGTGCGCCGACCTGCTGGTAGTAGGTCGCATCTCGTCTAACGTGTTTACAAAATTTTCTAAAATTTTGTGCTTCTGTTTAAAAAAAATGTGTATTTTCAGAGCTCCACATTCCACATTGTTGACAAATTAATATAACCGCAGAGGTAAAGCCATTCCTCATCAGTAAAAAGGGTTTCTTCAAATTCGTTTTCATTATTATGCAAGTTTTTTGCTGGTTCTTTGGTAACAATTCTTGGACTGAGCTTAGACGATATGCATACGCAGGTCACATTTCGGGATTGTATTGTAGGTTCTGTAAGATACATTTAAACGTCGAATAGAGGTTTGTGGGTATTCGTTAAAAAATTAACTTACAGTACGAATTTTAGGTCTCCCATCGTCTCTCTTTCAATTCACAATTCCTGTTTCTCTAAACGAAGCCACAGATTTTGTAAAAACTGGTTGAAATCCGTGGTTATGTGTGGAAATTCTGTTTGAAAATCCTGAAAGGAGTCCTGTGTTAAAAAAAAACCACTGGACACCAACCTTTCTATCATTCTTCAAGTTTTGATCATAAAAGCTTTTTGTTCTGCCGTTATTACCCTTTTTAATTTTCTTAATAATAAATGTGTTATAACTCTTATAACCCTAATTATAAAAAAAATCCACGGTGTACTTTGAGGACATGTTTTGTGTTGAATAAGAATATGAATATTTACGTTATAATTTAACAATGTATGCACAAGGGACCTTCTCATTGTACCTGTCCTATATCGTCGTTATCATACCCTGTATTAGAAGAAAATCAAATATTTAAAAAATAAAAGTGAACTCACATTTTTTTTTCACTTCTAAATTCAACGCTACAACAACACAGCTCCACAAAAAAAATGAAAAAATTAATGATGAGGTCTGACTATGTTTACTACATGTTTTTGAGGTCGCTGAATCCGAATCCGATGTCCATTTAACCCCATATCGTCAAGATTTTCCATAACCTCAAAATTTAGATAAAAAACCTTTATTACCCCTTGAATTTTAAACCCCATAGCTCCATCACACCAAAATCCCCAAAAACCCTAAGCCCTTAACTCCCTACCCCTTAACCCCATAACTTAATAAACCAATAACCCCATAACCTCAAAATGTAGACCAAAAACCTTTATTTCCCCTTGAATTTTAAACTCCATAGCCCTGCTGAAAATCATCTATAGAATTCAATAAAAGTATATTTAAAAATCAAACTATAAGAAAACACCCCGAATAGTGTGAGGCAAGGGGAACACACTCTAAAAAAAGCATTCCAAAGGGAACGAAGCCTGCTACGTCCCTGTCGTCCCTGGGTTCGGCTAAACGTAGGCCATTATCCAAAAAAGATCATCGACCTTATATATCATGAGATCATTGCAGTTATGGTCCAAAAACCTAAGAGAATATTTTGTTACTCAGCCAGATCATCGGCCAGGATTTCTTTTTTGTAGCTGTGTTATTTGCCGTCAAAGAACTTATCTAGCCCTAACCTCGGAAATAAGAAACGTATTGTGGACTTTGCCGCTTTCATTTTGAGGTTATTAGGTTATTAAGTTATAGGGTTAAGTGCTTAGGGTTTTGGAGGATTTTGGTACGATGGAGCTTTGATATTATAGAAAATCTTGACGACATGGGGTTAAATGGACCTCGGATTCTGATTCAGCGACCTCAAAAACATATGGTAAACATAGTCAGACCTCATCAAGACCTCATTAAGTTTTCCATTTCCTCTCCATCCATATCCTTTGGGAAGATATTGTACATAAATCGTTATACTTCGTGGTCCAAAAAGTCTGCAACTGCAATGGAAATCTCTTTTAGTTGATAGAAGTCAGAATGTTTTATTATTTATAAAAAAAGTTCGTTTTATACCATACTTGTTACCATTAACACATTATTTATTTTTATCGAAGCGGATAAACAGTCCCATTTATCACAATGGTTTTAAAATTTTCAGAAAATATAACTTATAGTTATAAGTATCTCGGTTTTGTCAGTTGCCTCGGAATATATTTCTAATAAAATTCTCGTCGGAGGAAAGGAAATTGTTTACGCTTGAGACAGCGAAAAACCAACAACTGTCACGGGCTACTAATAATAGCACATATTACCGATGTTGACATTGCCGTAGGTATACTAAGATAACACGTGTAGTAAAATTATAATAATATGCTTTATTTCTCTTGATAATTTGTCCGCCGAAGGCAAGTGATTTGCCACGTTTGACCGACATTCCTACGAATCATTTAGGTTAGTGTGGTGACACGGGAAATTATCGCTGTAATGATTGTAATTGTGAAATTTTTCAGGGCATTACGACCGTCAGTGGCCGCATGACTTCGAAGGCCAAGGGGATTCTTCGTACGATAATTTCGGCGGCTATCATCACAGTGATCTTCTTCATCCTAGATTAGATTAGAACTTATTCTAGTGTATCAATTACGAGTACTATCTAGTAATTTATTAAATGTTTATTTTAAGTGATGCGTATATTTACTTTTTATGTAAACTTTTTATTTTATCTATAAATAAATGAAATTATAATCCTACCTCAACAGGTTGCGTTCTATTACATGACGTATGTAGGTACATGAAATGAGAATACATAACCTCAAATTAACAAAGGCAACCAAAATTACAGAATTTTTATTTAGAAATTTATATTATGTTATTCGCTTTACTGGTCGCCTATGTAAATTAAAATGTGCAACAGTTCGGTTATTCATGCTTTTACTTTGACACTTAGTAATGACTTGATAAATTTCAACTTTATATTTGTTGTTGAATTATTAATTTATTGTTATGTTATATAAAAAATATTAGCTCAGCCACATACCCTGAACAGAGCAAGGGCGTAGCCAGTAGTTATCTTTGGGGGGGGGGGGGCGCTCAATGCAGTTCAAACAAATAATTGCTACTCATTATTTCATAACTCTTTAATTAAAACATATCTTCGTTGTTATCATTATTTGAAACATAACATGTCTTCGTAAGAAATCGTACATATCACAAAAGGTTCAATTTATGTTCCTTTAAAATTTGAAGTAATTTGAAAAGTTTTCTGGAAATTAATTTACAAAGATTTCATTTAGTCGAAATCAGTGGCCAAATTCGGTGCATTTTTTATATAATAATTAATATTTCAAAATGTACAGTCGTGTTCAGATAAATCTGGGAAAACTTTTTCATCGTGCAAATGCGCTTTTTTTAGCACGTTAATCGTAACTAAAATAACAACTATTCTGAATGGAATTAACAAAGAAGATTATTTGTTTACAACAAAACTTATACACAACTATTAAAAACTTGAAAAAAAACAATAATTTGTTTGGGCCGCATTTTTCTAAATGGTTTCTTCAAGTCTACGTGGCATGGGATCAATAAGAGATCGTCTCAAGTGCTACAGGGTTTGTCCGGAAAGTAATGTCAGTGAGCTTTGAAAAAATGGGTTTTATTGGTTCTATGTGTACAAATCTTTAGAAACTTTCAAAATACATTCCTCCTGCGTCCAGACATCGGTTCCAGCGGGTCTTCCACGCATCAAAAGCCGCACGGTAGTCGTTTACCGGAATCGCCTTTAAAGCGTCGGTGCAAGCCTTCTGAATGTTTTTCACCGACCCAAAATGCTGTCCTTTCATTGGGGTTTTGAGGCGCGGAAACAGAAAAAAGTCTGGGGGGGCCACATCGGGGCTGTAGGGAGGCTGGGGAACAACGGTGATGCCTGCCTTGACGAGGTAATCGGTGACGAGGAAGCAGGTGTGCGAAGGCGCATTGTCATGGTGAAGCTTCCAGGATTTCTGGGCGGACGCGATTCACCCTGCGTTTCAGCCGCTTCAGCACCTCGACGTAAAACTTTCCGATTACGGTTGTCCCCTGTGGAACGAACTCATGATGGACCAATCCCCGGCTATCAAAAAAGACAATCAGCATTGTCTTGATCTTTGACCTGGACATCCTGGCCTTCTTGGGGCGAGGGAGTTGGACGTGTGCCATTCCGCACTTTGCCTCTTCGTCTCCGGATCGTATTCAAAGACCCAACTTTCGTCCCCGATAATGACGTCATCAAGGAAAGCGGGGTTGTCTTCGCAGGTGTCCAAAAGTTCTTGGCAGGTTTCGACGCGTCTCGCTTTTTGATCGTCCGTTAGCAATTTTGGCACGAGCTTTGCGCACACCTTCCTCATTCCTAAAGACTCCGACACAATTTCGTGAACAATGGTTTTCGTAATGTCTAATGTTTCGGAAATTAAACGGACACTTAGACGACGGTCAGTGTTCAACAAGTCACGCACACGTTTCACATTGTCGTCGGAACTAGAGGTTGATGGCCGTCCAGCGCGGTTCTCGTCGTTGACATCTTCCCGACCTTCTGCGAAGGCCTTGTGCCACCGGAAAATTTGCCTGTCCGAAAGACAATCGACGCCGAAAGCCTTCTTCAACATTGGAATGGTTTCCGCAGCACTCTTCTCCAGTTTCACACAAAACTTGATCGCCATCCGTTGCTCAAGCGAACGTTGCATTTTTTCTTGCACTCTCAAAGAACGAGTGATGCGACCGCTACAACGACCGGTAGCCAACTGACGCTTGTTGGATCTTGTTGCCAGATCCCCCCACCACAATCCCAGCACGTAAAGAGCGTACAGTCTCGGGAAAAAAATTAACTGACATTACTTTCCGGACAAACCCTGTATTGATTTGTTAATATCTTCCACGCTTCTTCGATAAATTTCCAAAATTCTTCCAAAATGTTTCGTCTTTTCAAAATTGTAACTAAAAGTCCCCAAACGTTCTGAATTAGATTCAAGTTCGCACTGTTTGCTGGTAATTGTAAAACCTCAATATTATTATGTAGTTCTAAACGAATGATTTAGCCATGTGGACTGGACAATTGCTCTATTGAATTATAAAGTTGTTCTCCGCACTCTTCGCAGCCTGCTGGACAGTTGGTAGCATATATTCTAAAATACACCTGTAAGAAATCGCATTAAACCTGTTATTAATCCTCCAGCATAAACCCTGTGCACTTATCCAACCCTAAACATTACCACAAAACCTTCCACAGGTTCTTTTTGTTTTAATATATTGTTCATCATAACGTGTTCCATGTGGTCTAATACTCTAATTTTACCATTACCGGTTAATTGAAAACTTTCTCATTGCTGAAGATTAATTAAGTAGAAGTAATTTGTAAAATATAATTTAATGCAAACAACAATTTTTATTGATTTTATTCATTACTTAAATGTGGTTTTATTGCCGCAACACTACACTTGAAATCAGATTTCAATATTCGTCCGTATGCTGTAACTCTTGAAGCGGGGTTTATTTGGATAACCACTCTACTGGCCATTTCAAAACGATGGTCTCTGAAGAACTCAACAACTGCCACGTTGTTTTTAGCAGCTGTCTTCTTGTTACTCAACCTAGTCCCAACCTTCCTTTGTAGAAATCCCTCGTTTTGCCAGCTTGATTTGACCGCAAACACCATATTTTTGTTCAAATTCTTATTGACCAACCATCTTCTATTTTTGGAATAATCTGTCTTTTATTAAGCACTGTTAGTTGTCTAAGCATTTTTGCTGATAGTTCTGGACATTTCATGTTTCTGAAATTCGAAAAGTATAATGTATTTTTTATATAAATCCACCTGCAACTTCGTCCAAGAGGGAACCCAATTTATAACCAAAAAATAAACTTGTCCCAGATTCATCTGAACACAACTGTACATTAAGCACCTTTTTGCTATTATAACGTTATAGTGAATAGTTCAAGAAATGAAGTGAAAAACTGGTTTAACTCGGTTCAGCATTTTTTTTTGTAAACGGTCAAAGCGAGGCTCAGTACGTTTGAAATGCATAGTACTCAATAGTGCTAATTTGTGTTAATCTATGTATACGTTTTATTTTTCTTTTATAAACCTCTTATTTAAATAAGCGAAATATAGTTAGTGATGAATATAAACTGCTCTAACTTTGTTAATTTTAAATTCGTTACGCAACCCTAAAGAAAGTTGGGTATTAAATTATTTAAAATCCAGGATGTCAACAAGCTACTTATTGGAAATTTAGTTTCCTTTGAATAGAGCTAAGATTACAGTCCCTGCGGTTGACTAAACCACTTGGCATTCATCGGATGACGGAGAAAATCAAATTTGTTCAGATAATCTGTTTAACTCTCAACTTACGAGGATTATGAAGTGGCTTTTGGGATTAATTGTCAATTCGGGTTTAGTTGAGTTTTTCGTCGTTCACAACGTTGAGACTTAATTACAAGAAAATTGTAGTTAAACTAAAGCTGAAGTTTTTTTTTATATATTTGAAAATCTCGGTATTTTACGAGAGAGATTTTTTTTCGATATGGTTATTTATTTTCGATATGAATATAAAGAATTAAAATATACTTAATACAACATATGCCATCTTTATCTAAATCTTTGCATGTAGATACATACCACCTAAGGTTCGATAACTCTGTTATAATAAATTTAAGAAAAAAATATTTCAAATAAAAGTTGCCCAAAATGATGTGACGCGTATTTGTAAAATATACAACTTCCTTATTCTAAATGGAACACCCTATGTATTTGTACATTTTTGGATACTTCACTAAATTTTAGGTAGGCTTTATTAACCATACATGGTACCTAAAACCTACCGTTTTGGAGATATTCAACTGTTTTTGAAAAATATCGCGATGGCAGATTATTGAAGAAATCATCTCAGGTAAAACACCCTGTATATAACAATAATTCCTTATATATTTTTTCCTTATGACATTCTTTAGAGCAAACAAACCAAATTAATAAATTAGTTCAAAAATATTTACTACTTTAAATTGTCAGATAAAAAAAAAAACAATTTAAACCTACATACACGACTTTCACTGTTTCTTTTTTCAAACACCTTTATTTACTTTGAATTTATATACGTCGTTTTAAGTGTAATTTATTATTCACTATTGATTAATAAAGAGTTGGGCTTAATAAATGGCAGCCATTAGCACCCTCCACTGATGTCATCCTTTTAAGTTTGAAGATTACTGAAAATTTGAAGTATTTTAGTGAGCGCTAAAAAAGTTATTGAACCTACTACTAAATCACAATATTTCTGTTTCACTTTTCGAAAATATTGGCCTACTAATTTCAAATAATTTTGTAAGAGATAAATCTGGCTATATGGCAAGCCACTGGAAAATATTATTTATAGCCTTTTGCAAAAATCGAAAGCTATATCTGAAAAGGCATTGATTTGTTGGAACAAGGCTTTATTTAGCCTTCGAATGTACGGTAAATGTATCTAGTACCAAAATATTACTTTTCAATGAGGTTAATGTTAGTAGGTAAAAACAAAAACCTAGCTGTGTTTTCCATACATACACTGTACTTGACTCATCAGGAGATGATGAAGCATGTCCTGAGGTGATGAAAAATGTGAGTCTTAAACTACTCCCGACGATGCTGGCATGGTTGGCAAAATAAACGTTATGTGTCTGAAAACGTGTCTAACTTTTCATCTCCCTGTTCATGTTACATTTCTATGGTAAAAATGTAAATAGCAAATAACGGGTCACAAGCTTCAAGAGGAGCAAATGTTCGTTTTACATTTTTTAAGTACTTCCTGTGAACGTTAATATCCGTGACACTTATTTTTCCTTATTAACCCTGTTTAAATTCGTCTCTGTTTAATAAAATGTTCAGGTGTCCGCGTAAAGGCAAATACAAAGGTTATTGTTAAGTTTTATCAAATTAAAAATTCTGTGACGTTATGAAAAGAAGATTTATATTATCAGATAATAAGATAATGTCCAGAAAGGTGCGAAGGCCTCTCAGTATAATTTCTCCTTTTTTGACACAATTCGTCCGTGTAGTTTCTATGCTGTGGTATTCGATATTTAGGAATTCTGACATTTAGTGGTTAGTAGTCAACACTTACAAGTACGTACATGTATAAGTTACTGTATTACTGCGGATTTGAAAAATATAAATAACAACTAAAAGAAACTCAAAACAAGGAGATTGGTAATAAGTAATATATTATATTCATATGTAGTCTATAGTTTTAAGTATCACGTATTAATAATGTTTAGTTAAGTGTAAAACAATCAGGCCCACAATTAAAAAAATATATACGACGAGACATTTCCATGTCAACTGACACAGTGGCCTACCCAAAAATAAGCGCTGAGGAAAAACTTTTTTAAGGTTTCAAAATGTTCGTATGCTCAAGAGCTTTCGAATGAGAACTGTCCATGTTCGAGTTTTTTTTTTAATTGTATATGGCGAGCTTAAAATGGCGCCTACATACTCTTGAAGTTTTAATTATTATAAATCTTGAATGATTACGACAAAAAAATGAGGAGTCAAAATTAATGTAGGTACATGACGCTTTTTGAAAACGGTTGAAGCGTTTTGTTTGAAACAAATGTCTTCCATTTGATCATGAAATTGTGAAACTAAGGAGACGGAATGTTTAATATCCTGGCGCATTCGCCAAATATGAACCTACTCGTATACAGTGTGTGTTAAGCCAACATCGGCCGATTATGAAAAAGGACAAATACCTGTGAAACGGCATGTAAGACGCAACCATCATTACGCATCGAGGGTAGTGGGAAAATAAGACGGGCCCTTCACCACCTACCTAATCAGTACGAGTCAACATGTCTGAACCTGAACCCTTCTTCCACACAGCACGGCTAATCTCCCGCCGCGCCGAGCCAAAATGCTGTACTAATAAGATTATGCGTAATATTTTGGATACCTAGTGTTTTTAGAAAATGTTGGCCTATTTGGGAACACATGTTAGCAAATGAATCTTTTAATTTACGTTCAGAATTGCCGTTATGATCCCATGCTATACGACATTCTGATATACATATGTATTTCTTCGCGTGAATAAACCGTTTTAATAACATTTTTAACAAGAATACTGTTTACTTCAACTACACTTCTCTCTCTGTCTAGCGGCAGGTGGTGAGTGGACCGGTCTTATTTTCCCACTAGCGTCGATGCGTATGCGGTATCTGTCGTCTCACTTTGTTTGTCCTTTTTCAAAACTGGCCGATGTTGCCTTTACACAAACTGCATATTAAAAGACGTGGATGCAAATATTACCTATGTGTAACATATTTTAGTCATGTCACAATTAACTGTTGTTGAGACTGCCAAACAATTTGTATAAACACCTACTTATCCTTATTCTAATGTTTTTCACCTCTAATAGCACATTCGCATCTATTATTTTACTTAAAGATGATTTCTGGTGATCCTGAATTACAGTAGACTGCAGGAAAAAAAAATAGAAAATTCATTTTATTCTAAAATATACGAGGTGTGGCTATTAAATAACCGAACTGATGTTACCAGCGCGCTGCGAGCGTGTCGTGACAAGTTTGAACAAAACTGTGTCTGGTGATACTTTCCCCACCCTGAGCTCGCTGGACAAGCCAGTGTGTCGCTCAGTTTGACTGTAGCAGGCGTCTGAATTAGTCTACGCACCAATGACGCGTCGAAAAAATGTTAACTGTTCAGATGGAGCGAGGTTAATCTCAAGTTTCTTGTTAAACTGTGGAAAACTTTTACAGAAGCTTATGCAATGTTAAAAGAAGTGTATGGGAATGAATGTTTATCCCGCACACAAGTTTTTCAATGGTTTAAACGGTTTAAAGAGGGACGTGAAACGACCGAAGACGATCCGCGCCCCGGACGGCCCTCAACGTCAAAAACGGACGAAAAAAATTGGTGCATCAATCCGCGAAGATTGTCGTCTAAGCATCCGAGGGCTTGGTGAAATAACAGGAATCGACAAACCTCATATAATTACATAAAGCGTAAGCAAACCACAAATTTCCGCTCTATGATGAGTTTTTCTCTATTGGTGGTTTGATTTTGTTTTTGTTTTTTCTAAAGCCACTTCCATTTTTTCTTATTTTCCACTGTGATAATTCTAACTTTTTTTTTTGTTTATGATGACCCTTCAAACGTAAATAAAGATAAACTACTGTGCAACGAAATAACTTTTCTATTTGCGACTAAGAAAAACTTTTTTAATTATTATTCCACATTTGCAGTGCGAAATTTTATGCATATCATGAATCCAATTTCGTGCAGGTCTGTGATGAAAAATCCTTCGGGAAATGGCTATAAATTAAATACGTAAAATGTTGCAATATTTTACGTGACCAGGAGGCATTTGTAATTTCCCCTTAAATAATTTGAACGGAAATCACGAGGAATATATTCTGTTTCCGGTTTCAATAAGAGCCGCTCTGACTGGTTATAACAAGTCACTGTTTTTTTATTTATTGTGAGTATACAACAGGGCGAACCAAATACTGTATTCATGGAATAACTTATGAATGGAATCACTGGAGAAGACGAATGTTGACAGAATGGCTCTCAGGAGCGTGATCTCTAAGGACAAGTTACTGTAATTGGCCAAAATGCAGCTATTAACTTCAATAATATTTTATAACCATATACACAGTGTCTCACCGCGGTGAGCATATACAGTAAGCGGCAGCCTAATGCGTACATAGGTGGTTATTAAATACAAATTATATGATACATTTTTATGTCATAGTTAGGCGAATTTACTTGGGCCGGCGGGGCTTGGTTTTAGTGGGGATTTTTATCGGAAATCTAAAGAGCAACGTTGCGGCGAATCGTAGCTCAGGTCAGAGTCGGGCTCAGGTCACTATTAGCGCAAAGCGATACATAGAAAATACATCAGAATACATTAGTGAATATTCGAATAAACGTACTATGAAGCGTACTATTACACGACGGTATTTAGGTGGGGTAATGTCAGTGGTCACGAAAATTGAAACTTAAAAGGACCTACCAATTAAAACTCATAAATTGTTTGATACAAAGAGTAACATTACTTTTTAACTAGCGTATGATATTTTGCAGGGCATATTTTTGCAGCTTTTTTTGTCTTTTGTTAAACTGTTGCAGTTTTATTCAGCTGATTTTGTGTTATGATTAATTTTACCTTTAATCTGATGAAATATTAGAGTCTTCCTTGTCTCAAAACAGGTATTATGGGAGCAGGAATTTGGAACAGGTATACCCTGGAAAAACAAGTCTTCCTTCAAGGGCAGACCTGTTCCAAATATCCGTTTGGCAGGTATAAAAAGTTGGCAAGTAAGACTCGAATATGCTGTCGGATTAAAGGTAAAATTGATGAAGTAAATTCTAATCAATTGTAAGGAAACCGCAATTGTTTAACAAGAGACGAAGAAAGCAATAGTGTACTGCTATCACCGACTTGTGATCTATGGCAACAACACGGATCCTGTATGCCCCACTTTTATAACTGGTCATTAAAAATCTAACTGTCATTATAACTTTATGACTTGTGAATCAAATTTCTTCGCATTTTAGGTCGAAATTTTATGAGCTTCGGGGCTAAGTTCTTTTAAGTGCCGTGTTTCGGGACCACTAACATTACCACACATAAATACGGCTCCATTTTGTAATAGTTAGCCCCTTAGAATCCCTCTTGAGATTCGCCGAAATCTGACGTAATCACCATGTCTATGTTAGTAGCATCTGCGCATGTCAAATTCAAACTGCGACAGCGCTCGAGGACTCGCCTATTGGGAAATTTTTCGTTAAAAATGGCTTTAATATCCCTTACAGACCGACCACCAAAATGCCATTTAATTATTTGAACTTTTTGGTCAATGTGATAAATATTCATTTTTATTTTTATGAATGTATGTAGTGCTTCTACAATACGCTCGTAATAACGCACTTTTCTAATCAGGCACTAGACCAGAATAAAATATAAAATGGTATTTCAAAGTTTAACTCAAACAGCCCTACCGACAAACTGGATGCCTATAATACGCCTGCGCTAGCGATTAGATCGCGATTGGTTCTCACCTCATGTTTCCATCTGCTCAATAAAGAAGTTAAATTATCAATTGCCCTTCATTCGGCTATGTACGCATTAGGGTGCCGCTTACTGTATAGTAGAGTAGAATTAGTCGATTTGTACCCCTAAACGAAAAGTAACTGACACTTCACCAAAAAAAATTGCTTTTTGTAGAGGAGGCTGAAAATATTAAATATCGTTTTTTGGCAACAATTTAAAATTACTGGTTTGGGAAAATCAGGTTTTTTTGAAATAAAAAAGAGAACCGTAAACTATACAAAAAAATGTTTCGGATAAAAAATGTAACTAGTAAAAAACCTTACAAAACCCATCAAGAAATTTGCAAATCGGTTAATTTGTTTATCGGCAAAATTGAAAAAACCGTCAAAATGGCCCCTTATTTCAATTGTTTATAACTAATTATAAAGTAAGCCTTGTGACTTTAAAAGTATTGTAGAATGTAGGTATCGGTGTACTTGAAAAACGCTGAAAATTTCAAATCGATATATTTTTCAAAGTTTTTGCAAAAAAGTAAATTGTTTATTAAAAAGGTGCTTTCGTAAAACAGCCCTTAATTTTTTTGTAAACATCATACCATAGAGTAACGAGTCAAAATGGATTCTCGTCTTGATGCGTTGGACTATCAAGTACATCGAAAAATTAATTGAATTTCACAAATTTAATTGTTTAATGGTAATGGTAATGACAACCGTTGAATAATATTATTATATATAAAATAACTCGCTTGGACTAATTTGATTGAAGTTGTGAGTATTCCCAAAGTCATTCTTTTCACGAGCTACCCCAAATAAAAAAATTATCATCCTACGATGTATAGTTTCGGAGATCATCCGATTTTTTTCGTGCGCTGTGATTTTAAAGCGACCGAAAGAAAATCTGCGCGCAGGAGAACCACACTGCTGCCGCTGCCGTGCCGTCATCACTCATGCATCCACGCGCGTTACTAAAATAACGATGCACATTATTATAATGCTGTAAACGAAACCGACTACTACATGCTTTCGAAATTCTTACATAATACAGAGCAAGAATTGATCTTATTACTGTGTTAATTAAAAAAAAATAAAAAAATTGAATAAGTTATGAGTGCAAGAAAAGAAAAAAAAACTCGGCTCCCAAGTTACTACATTCATTTTTTTTTAAATTCGCAGAAAAATCGTAGCTGTAAAATGATTCTAGTCTCAACATTGTACGATAAAAAAAGAACGAGTTATTTCATTTATAACTTTAAAACGGACGTACTTTTCAATGTCAATCTTAAAAAATTAAATTTGTGAAATTCAATTAATTTTTTGATGTACTTGATAGTCCAACTCATCAAGAAGAGAATCCATTTCGAATCGTTAATCTATGATGTTTAAAAAAAAATTAAGGGCTGTTTTACGAAAGCACCTTTTTCATAAACAATTTACTTTTTGCAAAAACTTAAAAATATATCGATTTGAAATTTTCTGCGTTTTTTAAGTACATCGATACCTACAGTTTCCAATACTTTTAAAGTCACAAAGATTACTTTATAAATAGTTATAAACATTTTGACGGTTTTGTCAATTTTGCAGATAAACAAATTAACCCATTTGCAAATTTCTTGATGGGTTTTGTAGGGTTTTTTACTAGTTACATTTTTAATCTGAAACATTTTTTTGTATAGTTTACGCTTCTCTTTTTTATTTATAAAAACTGATTTTCGCACCTTTGCGAATTATTTAAACAATGTAGCAATACTTGTTGCCATAAAACTATATTTAATATTTTCAGCCTTCTCAACAAAACGCATATTTTTTTGGTGAAGTGTCAGTTACTTTTCGGCTAAATCCTAATTCTACTATACTAATAATGAAATCCCAAAAACTGTTTTTTATACCCAACTTTCTAATTTATCGTTTATGTCTAAATTCAATTGTTTTTATTTCATTTTCAAAATCAAGCTTTTCAATTGTTTCTAATCTATCGTTCTATGGCTTCATCAACTTTAAACTTGATTTTTGACGCTTCTAAAACATTTTTTATTCTTTTCTGGATGTTCAAATATTTAGTTAGCACAATTGTGTCTGAAGCAAAGGAAAAATTTAATATGAAAAATGATTAAATTCAAACATAGTCAATCTAACAGAAAATCACCCTTATTTTACAAGGTGAATACATATCTGTTGTTTAAAATAGAGGGTTCCCACAAAAAAAAAAAAGTTTTGCACATTTTTAGAATTAAAATTTCAAATTCTTTTTGCGGCCATCCCGTATAAAAAATCAGATATAGGCTTGACATTAATTAATCATTTATGAAAAACATCATTTTTACAATGATGTAGATTGATGATTTCTGTATTCTGATTGTAGATTAATGAAGAGGAACTTTTTTACCTCGGAGTTTGGAAAAATTCAATGATCTAAATTTTTCAGAGGCTAGTTTTAAGGATGATCCAAACAAATTTCTAAAATAAAATAAAAAAGAAATGCATTCATATTTTTTTAGTTTCTATTGATCATTTCACTTCTGATGATTACTTCACTTTAGGTGTATTTGATATACCTACTTTTTAAGACTATTTAAATTAAACTTATATTTATGAAAAAATTAAATGTACTTATTTAACACCCAGAAATTTTTAAAACAATATAAAGTCGTTTTGAGGTCAAACATTTCAGATAAAATACAAACTATAGTTTATTAACAAAGCTGTGTGGAATGTTTAAGTTATTTATTCTCCTCACTTCGCAATAACTATATCTTATGTAAATGTTAATTACTGTTGTTAAAGATTTTGCAATTATCTCATGCTTTGTTGAGAACAGAATATCCATCTAGCGTATCCCGCGAATTGTTAAACTCTAGTCCAACATTGCCAGTTTGCTCTAACTCGAGACATGAATTAGGAATCTGTTTGTCCAGGCCTTAATTATAGCTAATGACCCACGAAGCGTTTTCGTCTGTTGTTGTTGAAGATTAACCAACAAATTTAAATGTCAAATATCAGCGCTTAACACCTACTCTCAATATTCGAAACTTTTTATATACGAGGTGTATAAATTAAGTAAAAAGATTTTTAAATTTTTTTAGTCTAATAGAATTACAATTCAGGATTGTCTCCTTCAGAATACCTTCCTTGGGAAGCCACACAGCGCCTGAAACGGTTCTTCCATGCCTCACAGCAGTGCTGGAACTTATATACTGGAATAGCCTTCAATTGGTCGGTTATGGTCGTTTGAATGTTTTCTATTGTCCCAAAATGACGTCCCTTGAGGCGATTTTTCAATCTCGGGAAGAGAAAAAAGTCACAAGGACTCAAATCAGGCGAATAGGGAGGCTGAGGAGCCTCAGGAATGTGTTTACTGGCTAAAACTGCGTTTACTGAAATGGCTGTGTGACAAGATGCATTGTCGTGATGCAACATCCAGTTACTATTGATGTTTGCTCTCACACGCATGACTATTTTTCGCAGTTTTTCAAGAACTTCTCTGTAAAACTGTTGATTTCCTGTTTGGCCTGGAGGCACAAACTCTTTGTTGACAATTCCCTGGCTATCAAAAAAAGCAAATAAGCATGCATTTGATCTTCGACTTACTCATTCTCGCTTTTTTGGGTCTTGGAGAGCTTGAAGTGTAGCATTCCTTGCTTTGGCGCTGTTTCCGGGTCGTACTCAAACACCCAAGTCTCATCACCAGTAAAGACACGTTCCACAAAATGGGGATCATTTTCAATCGATTCCAAAAAGTCAAGACACCTTTCTCTCCTGATGTTCTTTTGTGGGAAAGGTTTTTTGGAACCATCTTTGAGCAGATTTTTCTCATCTCCAACTCGTTAGTCAAAATCTAATGGACAGTGGTGGGATTCAAATGTAACTCTTCCCAGATCATTCTTGACATCAACTGACCATCTGAACGCACAAGATCCCGTATTCTATCGACATTTTCATCGGTTCTTGAAGATGAAGGCCTTCCGCTGCGTGGTTCATCTTCAATCGACTCTCTTCCTTCTGAGAATGCCTTAAACCACTGAAAAACCTGGGCTCTTGAAAAAAACCCTGTCTCCGTAGGCGTGTTGAAGTTTTGCAAAAGTATCCGTTGCGCTGTGTCCAAGTCTGAAACAAAACCTGATAGCACACCGTTGTTCAAAATTAATGTCACTCATTAAATGCATTAGAAAAAAAAAACGGTTTACGAAAACAGTCACAAAGAACAAACAAATGACGCCAACAAGTTCAAACTTGTACTGAAGATGCATTACATGTTAACCTACCGCTCTTCCTAGTCCCGTATCCGCAGTGTTGCTAGATCGGACGCTATGTTGGCAGTCTCATTACTTAATTTACACAACTCGTAAGTACAAAACAGGCACGCATGGAATCGAGAGTTTAAAAAGTTATAAAGCTTAATGAATACTAAACTGTTGATTTAAAGGACGTTAGGGACGTTAATGAAAAGCTAAAAATATCGTCTTGGGCATTGCGGTTTTATTAAAATTGTAAAAGCGCAGTACAAAACGTCTAGCGAATAGCGTCGACAAAAAATCTAGCGAATAGACTAAAAGTTCATTGTTGCAGAACTTCGCATGGCAGGAATAAAAACAAAATTGACGTAGCCTAGGACAATTAGTAGAGATGCGAAAGTTGTCGGTAATTACATAGATAGTGCCTTCGTTGCAGCAGAAAAGACGGAGAGTAAATTTGCACGTTCTTGACACAAAAACCCACTTTATGGAGTTCAAGGTGAACTCGACAAAGTTTGCACAGTTATAGTCTGTAAAATGCAACCACTTTTTTATAACATAGGAAATTTTAGCGGTCTTGCTCAGAGCACGGAAGGCGGAAAACAAAAAAGTACACATAAAGAGTAGGTACATTTTAATAAACGTTTTTAATATATGTAGGTATGTTTTTCCGTATAAGGTATTTAAAAACAAAGAAGATAATTAATTTTCTCAGAGGTCGATACGAAACAAAACTTTCTAATCATAGCTGTATGTTTTTGGATCAAGAAATGATTGGATTTTTTTTATTTGTTAATTACTTCTATATGCTGACAGTGGAACAGAAATAATTTTTAGGTGAAGTGAAAGTAGTTGTTATTGCTTAAAAAAGTGTAAAATGTTCTTAAATATCGACATATCAAGTTTTATTGATAAGTCTTAGGGTAAAATAATTCATATAATATATGTATGGTTTTATCAATTTTAAGTTATACCAATACTAAATCAAATTTTGTATTATTAATTTTTTTGAAATTTACTATGGACATAATGACATTAAAACAATTGGTTTACCTATTGATTTTTTACCAAATTATGGAGTGAATAATGAATTGTTAAAGTTTTTGAAGAAACAATATTTTTATTTACCTGAAAAGCTGGACCGATTTTTTTTATTGTACGTATTATAATAAATACAATAAAAATACATAATTTTTATTGTACATATAAAGATACTCCAATATTTGGATTTCGTTGCCTGTGAATATAGGTATCTAATTGTTATTCACAGGTTGCCATTTTATTAAAAAAATAGGTCAAATGTAAAAACAAGTGAGATGTGAAATTAAACCTTGATGTATCTCTAAAACGAGGTTTATTTGGCGGAAAATATTTTAACAAAAATTACAAAGTGACCATGACCCAAATATTGAAGATATCGCGAAATAAACATTATCAGTAAGTAGTTCAAAAATGACAGCAAAATTAAATATTTCTTAATACGGTTGCGTTTTATATTCGAAGAAGAGATTTTTTTTATTTAACCAAGATTAGGCCTTTCAAAGGTAAGTATTTACTCTCAGTAACTAAAATTGATTAGATGTGACAATAAAGTACATAACAATTTTTCATGTTAATCCTGTGTTAATATTTTGATGATGTTTCATTATTAAGACAAGATCTAGGAATAGATAATGAATTACAAATTCGGAAACAAGAAACAACATAGCATTTATATTAGAATTAAACATTTTAAGTAAGTAAATTTCAGTTATACACTTCAGTATCTTGCTTTTGATAACTCACCGATTTATAGGTGATAAACAAATGTAAATTTAATTGATTCAATGGATTAACAGTGTCTTTTACAGAATTCCCCCCACCCCCCTTTTTTTTCTCCGACGTTCTAATTTTTTTTACAGGGGTAACCTATTTTTTGTGAAATTTCAAAATATACTGTCAGAAAACAATTGAAACAGAAATGTAGCAGCTGTTTAATTAACATTAATTTTTTCAAATGGAACATCCTGCATTTTTTGATTTGTTGAAATCCATTTGTTTTTCTGATTACAACGATATAACATGTCATGAAATATGTTATATATGTGGGAATATTTCAATATAAATATGGAAATAACACGTAATTTCAAGTAAGTTACTCTTTGTTGTCAAACATAAACACAAAAATTATTGTATTGTGATATATTTTATTTTATATATTCTATGTATATTTCATAAACTTGTGGAAGAAAGTACGACATACGACATGCGTAAATTAAGTAATGAGACTGGTAACGTAGCACCTGATCTATCAACACTGCGGAGACGAGACTTGGAAGGGCGGTAGGTTAACATGTAATGCACCTTCAGTATAAGTTTGAACTTGTTGGAGTCATCTCTTTGTTCTTTGTGACTGTTTTCCTAAACCGTTTTTTTCTAGTGCGTTTTAAAAATGAGTGACATTAATTTTGAGCAAACGGTGTGGTATCAGGTTTTGCTTCAGACCTGAACACAGCGCAACGGATACTTTTGCAAATCTTCAACACGCCTACAGACACAGTGTTTTTTCAAGACCCCATTTTTTTTCGGTGGATTAAGGCATTCTCAAAAGGAAGAGAGTCGATTGAAGCTGAAACACACAGCAGAAGGCCTTCATCTTCAAGAACCGATGAAAATGTCGATAGAATATGGGATCTTGTGCGCTCAGATCGTCGGTTGACGACAAGAATGATCGGCGAAGAGTTAATTTTGAATCACACCACTGTTCATCAGATTTTGACTAACGATTTGGGGATGAGAAATATCTGCGCAAAAATAGTTCTAAAAAACCTTTCGCAGGGACAAAAGGACAGGAAAGAAAGGTGTCTTGACTTTTTTGGAATCGATTGAAAATGATCCCCAATTTATGGAACATGTCATTACTGGTGAATCGACTTGGGTGTTTGAGTACGACCCGGAAACCAAGCGCCAAACCATGGAATGGCACACTTCAAGCTCTCCAAGACCCAACAAAGCAAGAATGAGCAAGTCAAAGATCAAATGCATGCTGATTGGCTTTTTTGATTATCAGGGAATTATTCACAAAGAATTTGTGCCGCCAGGCCAAACAGTAAATCAAAACTTTTACAGAGAGGTTCTTGAAAAACTTCGAAAAAAAGTCATGCGTGTGAGACCATTTCAGTAAACGAGTTTTTAGCCAGTAAAAACATTCTTGTGGCTCCTCAGTCTCCTTCTTCACCTGATTGGAGTTCTTGACTTGAGTGATTTTTTCTCTTCCCGAGATTGAAAAAATCACCTCAAGGGACATCATTTTGGGACCATATAAAACAATCAAACGGTCATAACCGAAGGCTATTCCAGTAAATGAGTTCCAGCACTGCTATGAGGAATGGAATAACCGTCTCCAGCGCTGGGTAGCTTCCCAAGGAAATTATTTTGAAGGAGACAATACTGAATTGTAATTCTATTCGAATAAACAAATTAAATTACTTAATTTACACACCTCGTATGTTATAGCGTTATACTCAGAAGAACATGCGGAATTACACAAATATTCACATATTCTATAACAAAAATTAACATATAAAATATTCTGAAATTTCAGAAAAAAATAAGTTTCGTAGTTAAAAATCGTAGCTCTAAAAATAAGGGAGAAAAGGGATGTGAGAAACTCATCCTGTACATATATTAATTCCTACACTTCTCGAGACATCAGATATGATGTCAGACAGTGACCAAAACATATACTGCATTCATTTATAGAGGCACAGAGAATATTTATTTCTTAACAGATACATAGGTATATTTTTCCTAAAAATATTCTTTCTTTTATTAAATCCACAGGAACACTCGGTACTACACAGTTATTTTATAGTTTTTTCTTTATCTATTTAATGGAAATGGTGACTATGGCATAACATTATATTTATTTACATTATTATTTATTATTCTTTACACGAAATGTCCTTCTTAAAATAACTAAATATCATCTTCTTCCTTTATTATGGTCCACTCTCGTTTTCGAGAATATCATTATACATATTTTGTCATATTCCATATCCAACAAAGAAAAAACGTTGTACCACAAATATTCTTCCTACATCAAAAAGGCACTTACGAATTGCATTAGGCTTGCGTGATGTGATGTGGAAGGTCAAAACTTGTTAAGTAACAAATAAATAGATGTTACCCACGCAGCGAATGGCAGAAATAAAGGACGATATTTTCAGGGTAGCTGAGCAATGCGTATTTTTTTCGCAGGAGCTTAAGTTACTCTGACGCAGTTCCGGAATTATTAAATTATGTGACAAGATATATTTGAAACATAGTAACTCAAGGGCCTTTTTTTCCACTTATTGTGTATCTCATGAGAAGTGCATTTTGTCCGGCTTGTTGAACGTGGTAATGGGTAGGCAACGGACGCCGACGTACGGTCCGTCTCGAAATCCAGCCCGCGCGTGTAGTCGCATATCATAGCGCTAGTTTATTATGTTTTAATATGATCTCGTTTTTGTATTCGTATGCATGCAATTTTCCAGATTCAACCTATTTACCCACAATTAAAATAATAAAATGTAGGTAAGCCTGTATAGTGTCTTATTAATACTTAACTTACAATATAATCTATAGGTACCTAAATAAATAAATAAACAATATACATAACAAATTCAATAGAACTCCCTTTTTCGTTCAATATAAATTAAAAGGATTCTTTTTTCGAAGCGCTTTCTGCAGGATTTTTTGCAGGACATTTTGTTTCTGCCTTAATTTTGAGTAGCAACTGGGGAAAATAAAATATTATACACGGTGTCCAGGATCGAATGTATAACGTAATACTAGACATTCCTCAATCCAAAAGAAAACGATTTAGATTTACTTAATTTCTTGTTTTGAATTCCGGATTTTAATTTCATTTTAAACTTATTTAATTTCGGTGCATGCAAAATGAGTTACAAAAATGATGTAGGTAAGAGAAAATGCTTTCTGGTTAAACATTTTCAATTTAAAAATATCTCCACGCATTTCCTAAATCGTTCATCCAGTCAACATTTTGTAAGTGACAAAAAAACTTCGGGGCCAAGTAGGATATTCGATAAAAAATAAATCAGTGGCCGTTAATCACACCATAAAAAAATATAAGTAGAAATCTACATTGGACATTCATTATCAGGTGTTTCTATATTTTCGAAAGTGTATACTACTATATACGACTAGTGTATACTACCCTGTATACTACTAAAAAAATGTCAATTATACTTAGGTCTAAAGCAGTGTCCCAAAATTGATAGCCGAGTTTTAAAGTTATTAAACAAAAACTAATTTTTTTCCAGAATATTGAGACCTAGCGGCTAAACGAAGCAATTTTATTGTGTTATAACTATATGAAATGTATATAGATGTTAGAAAATAAACTCCTAATTAAAACACCTTTTTTAAAGAATCCTTTTTTAAAACTGATGTCTAAAAAAAAGTGTTGTGACGTGACACCTGCCGTTTTGCAATCCCCCGATTTGCATTTGTTTGCAATTGTTTTTTTTATGCAACGCGTCCTTTTATACTTTGACATCTACCTACAGGGAGAACCAAAAAATACAAAAAATCTTTAAATACGAGTTTTATAATTTTTTTAGTATTAACTTTTGGCATCAGCAGAAAAAACAAATGAACAACTACAACTTGAAAAAATATTTGTTTTTTTATGGCACATCCTGTATATTTTTCGATGGCCCTATTCTCCTCTTTTTAAATATATAGGGTTGGCCTTTGTTGGGTTCAGCCTTTTTTGAAATATTTAATTTTAATTTACATAAAGTTTGGGAGAAATTAAATCTAGTTGGCCGTGATAAGCATTGGTACTAAACGTCAAACTTAGGGTGCTACAAAAATTGGATTTAGACAGTTCTTTCTATAAAAAAACTGGGTTATTCGGAGGCAGAAAAACACAAAACAGTCGATCGTTTTTATTCAAATGATAATTAAAATAAGAGATGTACAGTAACAATATTATAGTAGATATAAAGAAAGAGGAAAAATCAAAATAAAAACAGAAAAAAAAGGCAAGTTCGCCCTGTGATCAGTGATCAGTGTTGACATAGTAATTCATACATTCACGCATTTTGGAAAAATACGCTCTATTCAGGAGTGTTGAAACTTCATAACTAGGATCCGGAAATGTGTGCTGCAACGCAGGGCTCAGCACTATAAAACTCTATGATAATGAAAGTATAAACAGTATTTTTTAGGCGCCTTGTACATTATGTACGCGTGAATTTCTTGCCTGTGCTAAGTACGGCATTGACCCTTCCCGATAACGCTCCAGGATCCGCGTATGCTAACCGGTAGTACGCCATCCCGGCGCGGGATATTAGATAGCAAGCATTGCGAACCCTATTCATAACTCTGGTAAACAAGTCATTATTAAAGATCGACTATACGAGTACACTATAGAAAATACAGAATACACAAATACTTGTACCTAGTGAATTTCCACAGTTAGAAATCTTTATACACAGAAATGTTATAGAATTAATTGCTCTCGAATCCCATTTATGTTGTCGCAAACTTGAACTCGTCACAAAAGTGGTGCATATAATGACGTTTTTTTAACTGTGGGTGTTCTTACAGGATACTCCGCTCAAATGAATAATTCATAATTGAACCCCGCCGCGCCTTTTAAAACTCCTAAACGATTCGGAGACAATAAAAATACTGAAGGACTTTTACCGGAGTTTTTGTGATATAAAGACTGCATATTTAATTCTTTACACGTTTTAGTCCAGTATTTTACGAAAGTGGATAGGTTAACGGTGCTATTCGTCGGGTGAGAAACAGCAGTAATTAGGTAATATTTTCACTTTGGTAAAAATAAATCAAACAAATTAACATATGTCATGATTAAGTACATGTTTTAGCTTTGTTCAAATGCAAAAAATAATGAAAATTGTGTTAAAAAAAAATCAGATGCTCAACATTTGTGTGATTCACATATTTTACATTCATTCAAGGCAACGGTGTTGAATCACTGTCGCGGTTTTTGTGTAATTAATGAAAATAGTTAATATTCGATGTTAGATCTAGATATACAAGGTGTGTATATTAAGTAATGAGACTGGCAACGTAGTGCCCGATCTAACAACACTGCGGAGACCGGACTTGGAAGGGCGGTAGGTTAACATGTAATGCACATTCAGTACAAGTTTGAACTTGTTAGGGTCATTTGTTTGTTGTTTGTGACTGTTTTCCTAAACCGTTTTCTTTGTGCGTTTTAAAACACAGGTCTACAAAAAAAAATTCTGTCTTTGCGATCAGACCCATCATTTCCTATGTATTTTGATGCACTGAAACCAAATTTGGCCAAAAAAAATTTCAACTGCATTTTCTACTACATTTTTCTCTCCACCCCCATATAACCTTCATAAACTCTTATAGAGGAAATTTAAAAAAAAATTATGTTGGTTTTTTGGGTCGCTGATCACGAATTTGAAGTCGATCATAAATTTCGACTTAATGACAGCTGTCAACAAGCTGTCAAATTTCACTAAAAAGTAAAAAATTGATATTAAATGCCTTTTTGACTTCAGAATCGTAATCAGCAACCCAAAAAAACTTAATAATATGCATCAATATGCAAAAATGATTTTTGACATAATTCATTTTTGACTTCAGAATCGTAATCAGCAACCCAAAAAACTTAATAATATGCATTTAATATCAACTCTTTACTTTTTAGTGAAATTTGTCAGCTGTCATTAAGTCGAAATTTATTCTTGACTTCATATTCGTGATCAAAAAACCCAAAAAACCAATAGATTTTTTTTAAATTTCCTCTATAAGAGTTTATGGGGGTTATATGGGGGTGGAGAGAAAAATTGATGCGGTAGAATTTTTTTTGCCAAATTTGGTTTCAGTGCATCAAAATACATAGGAAATGATGGGTCTGACCGCAAAGACAACACATATTTGTTTGTAGACACTGTGAAATGAGTGACTAACTTTGAGCAACGGTGTGCTATTAGGTTTTGCTTCAGACTTGGACACAGCACGATGGTGATGAGACTTGGGTGTTTGAGTATGACCCGGAAACCAAGCGCCAAAGTACGGAATGGCACACTTTAAGCTCTCTAAGACCCAAAAAAAGCAAGAATGAGCAAGTCGAAGATCGAATGCATGCTGATTTGCTCTTTTCATAGCCAGGGAATCGTCCACAAAGAGTTTGTGCCTCGAGACCAAACAGGAAATCAACACTTTTACAGAGAGGTTCTTGAAAAACTTCGAAATAGGGTCATGCGTGTATCATTAAACATAAAGAACAACTGGATGTTGCATCACGACAATGCGTCAGTAAAAACATTCCTGTGGCTCCTCAGCCTCCTTATTCGCCTGACTTGAGTCCTTGTGACTTTTTTCTCTTCCCGATATTGAAAAATCATCTCAAGGGACGTCATTTTGAGACCATAGAAAACATTCAAACGGCTGTAACTGACCAGCTGAAGGCTACTCCAGTATATGAGTTCCAGCACTGCTATGAGGAATAGAAGAACCGTCTCCAGGGCTGTGTGGCTTCCCAAGAAAGTTATTTTGAAGGAGACAATCCTGAATTGAAATTCTAGTCGAATAAAAATAAAATAAAAAAATCAGTCTCATTACTTAATTTACACACCTCGTACTTACATGGTAAAAAAAATAAACCATGCAATTTTTCCATTTTTATGTTTTTTTCCGAGTTAACAATTTCAAATCGTTTTCTTGAAATATTTCGAAAATCGTTTATTTTGGAGATAGACAGTGATTGTTCAAGTAATTTAAAATTAATCAGTGGAAACTAAGTATGGTATAAAAATATAGCATGCCATTTAAAATATACGAAGTTAGTATTAATTTCCAGTATACCCGGAAGTGCCGGAAAGCCGTCATTATTTTAGGCGTGTAGAGCATCACCGAAAACCCATAGATACAAATTGTCAGCTCCATATAATTTACAGTTCTTCCAACACATTTAAAGAATGGAAGACCAAAACATTTAATAGGCCACTTACCGTAGGCATCCTGTATAAGAGAATTATGCCTCTGATTTTGCTCTTTATAGGAATTAGTCAATATAAGATGAAAATCTTTTATTCATTTGGAGATTTTTTATATCGACGGAAGATTTTCTTTTTTGGTTAAAAAAATATGTTGTGATCAAGATAGACTGCACTAAAAGTAGCTCTGCTCTTGGCGTTAGTAGACAAAACCTGAAATTGCTCATTTGTTTTGTATTATAGCTACAGTCGTGAACGTTTCAAAAAGTAAAAGTAAAGAAACAAATAAACCCTTTGCTTTGTGCCTATGCGCGAAGAGGACCGTCTCAAAAATGAATGTTTGATGTCTTCTGTGACGTTTAACAACTTTGTAGGCGAGACTACGTCTGACCTTAACTATATTTTACCTAATTAAATTTTGAAATAGTTTATAGTTCGTCGATTGTTACAGTTAACTTAACAATGACAACCTAGCAAAGAGTATCCTTGAATGAAACTGCGCTTCGGCTTGTTCAGTTTTAATTAACATGTTGAAGGATACAGTTATCGAGAAAATAGATTAAAGGAGATGCCGAGTTATATTAAGCTTTAGGTGTAGTTGTGAAACTCCTGTTAGAATTTCCTTTTATGTCTAACAAGGACATTTTCCAATTATGCCATTTAACGTCAAAGTAATATATAAAATAGACGACGTCGTTAAATATAAAGTATAGTTAATGTTATTTTCGTAAGCTTACACTATTATTAAGTCAATGAGAGTTACAGAAATATCAACTGCGGACTCTGAGAATGGCTTTGTTGTCGTTATTTCGTTTTAACTGACTTATTCCCGTTACTTCATAGCAAATATATTTCACGTTACGTTGATTTTAATTTTAGAAAATTATTATTTTTAACGAAATGAAATTATATTTAACAGATTGAAATACTTATGGGGCGTTTCACGCCAACTAAGTGAGTTCAAAAAAAAAATTCTGTTTGAAACATATCACAATCGATAGTATTTGCTGAAAAACTAACTTCCCTAAAATTTTAGATTTTTTGAGCCGCAAGAAGAGGGATGGTGAGGGTGAGAAAATACAAATTTTCGTTTCGACTCTAAAATTTCAATCTTTCTCAATAAAAAATGAAAAAAATTAAAGAGAAGGTTGCAATGGTTTTCGATGTGTTTTTTTTTTGCGTAGAATACGATAAAAATGTTTTCAAAATTATTGGGGGTAGTTTTCAATCTTATTTTGAGGATTGAAAGTCTAAAATCGAAATTTCGAAAAGTAAGACGATTTTTTTTTAAATTTTTTAAACTCTTTTTTTTTGTACTTTCGATTAATTTTTAATTCATAATGGACGTCGACCAGGAAAAAAACGGCCCAAAGGTGAAAAAACGTGGTTTTAGCGTATTTTTCTCATCCTGTGAGATAGTAAATGGCAAGTGAATAATATATTCCAAGGTTTTTGGGGTCGCTGATTACGAATCTAACGTAGAAAATTTCCCGTAGAATATGACGGTATTTTTTAAATTTCAAAATTTAGCCATTTTTTAAAAGTTGACTACCATACTGGATGCGCCATTTTGTTTTTTGAAAATCTGACGTTAGATTAGTAATCAGCGACCCCAAAAACCTTGGAATATATTATTCACTTGCCATTTACTATCTCACAGGATGAGAAAATACGCTAAAACCACGTTTTTTCACCTTTTGGGCCGTTTTTTGGGCCAGTTCCTGGTCGACGCCCATTATGAATTAAAAATTAATCGAAAGTACAAAAAAAAGAAAGGAATTTAAAAAAAATTGAAAAAAAAACCGTGTCATACTTTTCGAAATTTCGGTTTTAAACTTTCAATCCTCAAAATAAGGGTGAAAGCTGCCCCCAATAATTTTGAAAATATTTTTATCGTATTCTACGCAAAAAAAACATCGAAAACCATTGCAACCTTCTTTTTTAATTTTTTTCATTTTTTTACCGAGAAAGATTGAAATTTTAGAGATAAAAAATCTAAAAGTTAGTTTATTAGCAAGTACTATCGATTGTGATATGTTTCAAACAGAAATATTTTTTTGACCTTACTTAGTTGGCGTGAAATGCAAGGGGCATTTCACGCCAACTAAGTGAGTAACTCACAAAAAACGTAAATCAATCATGTAAATTCAATGTAAAATTGTAAAATTGAAATTCTAGAACAAAGGTGGAAACCTATATTAAAGCCTGTGGTAGAGAATAACATTTGCTTTATATCATTAAGTTAATTTTTGCTTGTGTGGGTGTAGTTCAATTAGTTTAATGCCAACCACACTATAATATGGTCAACAAAGTAGTACTTTAATAAATCTAGGAAATATTTCATTATATTCAGTTAAATAAATATTTTCATTGCAGCATGTCAATACTAAAGTTTTCATTCAGGGTAGTCTATAATCTCTGCTTTTCATTTCAAATGTCTCTCGAATATATGCGCACATGTATGTATGTAGGTGATGCAAAGACTTTGCAGTATCTAATAAGGTCTCTCGAGATGTAGTTTTTGATAAACGTTTTTCATTTAGATTGAAGAGCAGCAACTACATTACTTGCCTTGTACTTATATGTAAATATTTTAGTGGAAAATAGAAAGAAGAACTAGAAATAGAAAAATATACAAATGTAATACGTTTTACCTTATATATGAAGGCATAGAAGGCACTTTAAGTGATTGCACATAAATTGAATATATTCTTAGGCAAAGATTTGTATCCCTTAGCAATACATTCAGCTGCTAGCAAAATGCGTTAATTCCTTCCACGTATACAGTGATCGGCAAAATTGTGGAACCACTTAAACATCTCTGAAGTTAATAGACATATTGATAAGAAATTAATGTAAAATTTTCCATTAAAAAGCTATAACTTGAACTTAGTTTGAGGTATATAGAGTGTTCCCAAAAATGGTGGCTTACGAAAGTTATTTTTTTTTTCTAAAAGGAATATCCTGTTATTTTCACATTTTCAGATTTACATTCTATTCCCCTTTTATCGTTTTTCATTTCTATTTTTCAAACTTAAAATTGATGTCTTCATCGTTCAGAAGTTACATATGTGTAATGAGAAACATTTGAACACAGACAAATAGAGTGAAATTCTTCTTTGACCAGATATAAAATTTCAATTTTGTTCACAAAATTTTGTTCACAGAATTCATCAGGAAAATATTTTAATATTTCCGACAATCCTCTTAACAATAATGAACCTCTAGACATAGTGGGCACAGTTGGAGAGATAGGTCGTTGTTCGTCTTTCCCTACAAGTTACTTCCCTTTAATTTAATTTGTTTTCGCAAATAGGCTGCTAGAAACCATATGCACTAGTTGGTGACGATGACTCACAGAACGTCTGTAGCTGCTGGCGCGTATGAGAAGAGAAATGGGGATGATTCGCGTATGTGCTTAGCGAGTAGCACTTGGCGAGCGCCGGTCTAGATGAGTCGTATTTCATTCTATTTAATCCGGCTCTGTAAACAGGAAAACAGAAGCCATATGTTGTATTTACCCCAGTATCTCCACAAATAATAAAATTTGATATCTCACGTAGTAGCCAGACATTCGTTTCACGAGAACCAAGAATTTCATAACACGCTGTAGTGTACACACGGGAGACAGTCGGGAGACAGCCACAATTAAAGAATAATTACTTTTCTTCAAACAGATCTTATCAGAAGTTATTTACTCGAGGATACGAGTATTTAATTAATTTATTTTTTAGGTTACGTAAGGCTTAGATACCATTAACACCCATCTGTAATGTGTTTGTTCCTTAGTATCGTTTAAATGTAATTTTGTCAGTTGTGTTTCTGAATTTTTTGTGGTAAACACGCTCTTTCGGCAATTAGTAATTCACATTAGCTTTTATGTGTGTACCTTTGTGTTCATGTTGTGTGTAATTCTGTGTACATTTGTGGAATAAAGGGAAACGAATTCAAAAACAGGTATGTTAACAAGGGGATTAAAGTGAAAACTGTAATTTGCAAATTAACCACGTGATTGAAATGGTTTCATAAAGCAAGCGGATGGGTCTTTATTTGGGATATGATATGATATATAGGTTACGTATAGATATCAGATTTTATCTAGAAAATCTCTGTTAAACTTTTTTAGGACGTAGGTAGGTGACTAAAATAAAATAGAGAAGTTATGTAAAATTATGACAATTTTTATTATTTATGGCTATATTCAGGTACATATGTACATACAACAATCGAATGTTGGGATATATCCGAAAAATCTGCGATGCTCTTTTGTTTTAAGGATTCTCAGAAAAATTAAGCCTCGGTACGTTTATAACGATATTTTTAAATCACAGGGTTGTTAGCTATTTGAGACATCATTTCTTCTTTCTTTTTTCGTTTGCTTTGTCATTAACAGAGTATTGTGTTTCTGAAAACGTCAAATTGTAGCGGAGTTCAAGGATACGAACTTTTGTTTTTATACCTTTTCTCGTATGTATCGTATTTAAGGAAATAACAGTTGTAGAATGATAAATCAAAGTAAAAAAATAATAGAGGCTCAAACATCTAAGTAATCTGTGACTTAAAAAAATCTTTATACCTAAGTAAAGGTAGGTAAAAACAATACAACAAAGAAACATCGGCATGTATCTATTACTTTAGTTGTTTGGAAAAGCCATTTGTGACTGCTGTGGAATGGGTTATTGTATTTACAAAATTTTAGTTGAAGTTGGGCTAAATCAGTGGCGGTAGGTGATATTTCAGTTAGCCATATCTTGAAATTGAATAAGGTTTCATTTTTTCAAGAATCCTGAATCCGAGATTAAAGCATGATAATTATGAAAAACAACTTCGCATCCCAGATATTTTGGTTTTTCGAATATATCCTGACATTCCATTGTCTTTGTGAAAACGGCAATTTGTAGCGAAATTTTTGTTGTACATTTTTTGCATGTCCAATATTTAAAAAAATATTAGCTGTAGAGTGATAAATCAAACACCCTATACATTACATTAAATCTAATAACACTAAATTCTTCTTGAACGGCTAGATAGTAATAAATAATAAAGAGCCATAAAAAAAGTCATCAAAGTGGGCCGAGTAAAAAAATTTATCGAGACTGTCATGTTATGTGTGTATTATATTACACTCGAACCCCTCTTAATTCACCAAATCCGTGCATCATCACCTCGCTTAAGTAGCGAAATTTAGTCTCGCTTAAGTCGCGATCATAACGTCAACTTTTTCGTGTTTTAGCTGCAAAAAGAAATATTTAGAGATATACCACAGCACTTGTTGTAACGAAAAATGAGCCAACTGAACAAAAAAATAAACGTAAGTATACCCAGTCGTGCGTGACAAAGTTCAATTTTCCACTTGAATGAATATTTTAAAGGTTAAATATTTTTAAAAGACACCTAACCTATTTTAAAGGTTAGGTGTTCATATTTAATGTATTACACAAATTTTGTTCTTTGGACCCTAAAGAAGAGTTCCTCAAAGTTACAGCAAAATCTAAAATGGGTCGGCTACGATTTTTCTTATTTTCAGATGATTTAATATGGAATGACTCTATGTGAAACCGAGTTTCGTTCTAAGAACGACACACTAGGCAATAAATATTGAAAATTAGAACTCTCAACCTTCTTGGCTGCGTGGGCACTTCTAAAATATTACGTATTTAGAGGGTTAACTATATTCTTCTTATTGAAATTGCAGCTGGACGTTCTGCTTATAATTCATAATGCATAGCCTCCTTCTGTACAGGATGCTGAACCCATGTAATACTATAATAATATTTCAAATTCGTTGAAGTATCTACCGGAAAGATCAGTGGCGGGTGGTTGAATTCTAACATTTGCTTAATACAGTCTGGGACCTATATCACATTTCAGGGAATAACAGGTTGTGCATAGTGAAAATTTTGTTAAGAAAATTGCATACAGTCCCTCGATTCTAATGATCCCCATTATCGATGATTCCCTATTACAAAAATTAGAGAATGCCGACTCTATCAACCGCCACTGAACTGATCCAGGATTATTGGTCTAGGCCGTTATTACAGCACAAACCGAATGTTTCCGTAACGTCTTAGTCTGAATATAATGGTAATTACCCGCCCACGCTCCGAATGTTGTCGTAGGGTTTTAGCGGCTTTTGCTACGTGCCTTTCCACACCGAAGGAAACCTCTCCCTATCAGTTCCTCGTTGTTTCGGAAATAGACATTGCAAGAATGTCTCCCTCGTTGCATCGTGAACATAGAACGGCAATAAAATGGAACAAACAATAATAAAAAAATGTCAATGTTGAAATCTTGGAAATTTAAACCGGTGAAAAGTTTTCACGTAATAGTTAGAGAACACGTTAGATACTTACGTTTTATATACACATATATTTTGCATACAGAATACGTGCGAATGTTGTATTTAAAGAACAAAATAATGAACAAATTAAAAACTCTATTACACCCTATTTAATGTATGCATGAGTCTTAACTGGGTTGCTAACAATTGTAACCAACCAGCCAATGTTTGAAACTATTAAAAAAAATAGGAGTATATTGGATAAGAATTATAACTAGTTGTTCAATAATTGTAATTATATAGGTTTGTATGTACTAAGAAATGCGGAACAGTAATAAATAATAAAAATACTTAAAAGGTTATTCAAATATTGTAAAATAGTAGTCACAGGCATGCATATTAAGACAAAGATTTCAAATTGTCAACATCTTATTTTCATGGTAAATGCAACTGATGTGTAAACAATATTCATATAACTTAAATTAAAGTGCTACCAACACGATTTTCAATTCAAAATCAAGTTTGTTGAACTTTAGGTCCGGAAACAAACAACTACTTGATATTTGTCAGTGTTTCGGAGATTTACTTCTCCTTCTTCAGGGCTTGTTAGTTTCGTATAATGTGGTAGGTTATGAATATTGGCACTTGTATCGATATACCTAATAATCTATACCTAATAATATATATCTAATAATCTTTGACTTGATCCCAGAATATTACCTTTATCAATACCTTTTACCAACATAATTATATAAACATATACAGGGCGAGTCAGAAATAATGGGACAAGACTAAACTGGAGATACTAGACACCAAAATATTATTGAGCTCAACATGCCTTATACCAATGTCGTTGAATCTGAAAATTGGTAGTTTTATGTTTTTTTGGTGTAAGAATTACGAATTATAAGCTTATTTAGATTGCTCCTAGAGGGCGCTAGTTTCACCGTATTATTTTGGTAAATTAAAACACATATTTTTTTATCTGTTGAGTCATGCAAAAACAAGTAAAACAAGTCGATAATCTAAAAGAACGCTCAAATATACAAAGAAAAGGTATTCTTGTTAAGGTCGTCTCAATCAATCGGTTTTTAAGTTATTTGCATTTAAAAGGTTCAATGTATTTTTGTTGATTTAAACTTTGAACACGCTGTATCTCTTAAACCAGCGACATTGGTATAAGGCATGTTGAGCTCAATCAAAATAATTTAATGATTGTAAATTTGACAAATGTTGACACAAGCCTACTTAGAAAAAATATAGCAATATCAGCGCCTGAAAAAAAATCAACAAAATAGATTGAACCTTTTAAATGCTGCAAATAACTTAAAAACCGATAGATTTAGACGACCTAAACAAACAAACACCTTTTAGATTCTCGACTTGTTTTGTTCACACCATAAAACATAAAACTACCAATTTTCAGATTTATACTATCAAAACTTTCTTAATTATTGAGAAATTTCAGAATAAAATTTAAACTCGCTGAATCTCTTAAACTAGCGACATTGTCGACCCTGTATTGACTCACCCTGTACATATATTATTTTACAGATAGGGGGTGACCCACATGGTCACAGTATCCTCGTAATAAATTAATCAAAATAATAACATAACTTAAAAGTGGATTTATTAAAAATTATATTTGATTTCTACGTAGATATTTGTTCGCAAAGCATTGTACTAGTTAATCATTTTGTATAGTAAGGGGGGGTGGACTTATCACCAAGCGGTCGACCCCCCGCACGGTGTTGGTGCGTGCTCTGACTTTATCTATTTTGGGTTATTTTTATGAGACCTTATCCTGTATAGTCTTAAGGTTTACAGTTTTCTAATCCTGTAAGAAAAATTAATTGGCGGGGCAACTTGTTGACGTGATGATGTAACCTAATATTGAATATGTTCCATAAATGGGGTTGAATTAGTGGCTAATTTTAACACCAAAAAGTAATAGTAGGTACTAATAGCACCACAAAAATTGGTACTTTCAAATGGTGCCACGCAACCAATACTGCAGCTATAAAGATGCCGTAGCCAAAGAAATTAGTTTTTTTTAACCTTCTAGTGAATTTCGGGGATAACTAGAGTGGGACTCAATAATCCCAGTGACCCCAGAAATGCAAAGATTATGGCACACTTGAACTAAAAATTAGATAATCTTTAAAACAAAAATCTGAACGCTTACAAACTCACACGGAACATACGGTGTACAGTAGGTATATTAAAATTAAGTAAATTTCACTCTCACCTGTAAAGGAGATTGAAAGCAACTGCTTGCTCAGCGATATTCATACGAGTAGGTTTAATGTTGCTGTAAATGAATTACGAACAAAGTGTATTATAATAGCATCATTTTAATTTAATTGGGACCTATTTAGACGTAATTATTTGTAGACGCGAAAGCTGTGAATGAAACACGTATTTTATCAGATATATGTCATTTAATGCATAATAAACATTTGGAGTCAAATTAAATAAAGTTTTAAGAGGTCTTTTAGTTCTTGTATTCGGATAATGTATTGTTTTCTAAAATCTTAATAATCACGTAAAATTTTGATAACTGTTGAATGAACTAAATTAATTAAAAATGAGCTTCATATGTGGTACACTTGTACATGGTGGCATTGAAATACTAGTCAAAATTTAAGAAAAAAATGAGAAATTTATTAAATGAGCCCACTTTATATTCAGGGCATTTACCAAATATTATGCTGTTAAACTATGATAGCTAATCTAAAAAAGGGTGGAAAAATTAAATGCCCTAGTTATAGATTTTAGATTTCCTAGGTAGCATCTGTTATAGATGTTTTAAACAATTTGTAGAATGAACAAGTGTTTTGGAAAAGGTATTTTTTTTGTTATTAAATTTTGATAATTATCGCATTGTTTTCAGGAATAGACTTGAGAATAACAACCAGTGACGAGTTATCTAACAAATGTAATTTAAGCACTTTATTTGGTATAAGAACAAACTGCTAGGGTCTATTTTATTTTAAGCTTTACTTAGTACAGTACAGAGAAAACGGATGGGGCAGTCAAACGACAAGATTTTCGAGAAATTAGCTTGTATTAATTTTTTTTCGAAGAAATGTAGGTATTACATACATATGTATAAGTAGAAATTGCTTGATTAAGAAATGTTGAAGATAATGTCAGAACGACGATGTTCTTGCTTTTTTACACATTCTCGCAGTCTACGAGTGACGCTATCCATGACATTGCGTAGCATTTCCAATGGAAAAAAATTCCAATGGAAATATTATTAGGCTCCCTAAAGATTCAGTATCATTTTTTCAAAATCAAACAAAGACCATATGAGAATTTTGTGCAAATTTGGACATTTTTGTACAACCAAGAATGATTTTTGTACACCCTATTTAACGGGCCTAAATCGAAATACAAAAACGGGACTCAAACTTGAAGTCTGTGTACACTTTTTCCAAAAACAAATTTTAATTATACCATTAAAAAGATCGCATTTTGTACATTTTTGTACACCCACAAATTATTTTTGTACACCCTTCAAAAATGGAAAAATCAAGTGTCAAAAGTGGTACACAATCCTGACAATTTATGAAAACTTTGAATAATTCATATGTTTATACGTCATCATATAGAGTGGTTTTTGTACATTTTTTGTGCAACTAAGAATTTATTTTTGTACACTCTATTTAACCGACCGAAATTGAACGAAATACAAATATGGTACTCAATCTTGAGGCCTGTGTACACTACCAAATACAAATTTTAAACAAGTAGTGAAAATATGTGTACACCCTCTCAAAAGTGAAAACATTCAAATCTGAGACACAATTTTGACAATTTTTGAAAACTTTGGAAAATTCATATGTTTATACGTCATCACATACAGCCATAGTACAAAGCAATATATGTATATAATAATATATTATTATCGAAAAAAAAAGCAGTAAATAATGAACCAAAATATAATAAAAATATAATAAAGAAACTTTACCTGAGTGTTAACAAAGTCGTATCATGTTTGTTCTTATTAAAATATTATGAGAGTTTTAAATTTACAAATATTAAATGGTACATCTAATAAGGAATTCCAATCTTCCGGATAAGTTAAGTTATAAAAAATTAATTGTGTGTGTACAAAAGTCGATCTTTTTAATGGTATAATTAAAATTTGTTTTTTGGAAAAAGTGTACACAGACCTCAACTTTGAGTACCATTTTTTATTTCAATTTCGGCCGCTTAAACAGAGTAGGGTGTACAAAAATTATCCTTGGTTGTACAAAAATGTACAAAATATGTACAAAATTATCATGTGGTCTTTGTTTGATTTCGAAAAATTGGTACTCAATCTTGAGGGAGCTATATTATTATCTTGTTGTCGAATTGTCATCTTTAAATTATCTGCGGTCCTTGGTTAGTTGTTTTCGAAGACCTGAGATTTGATGTGCCTCTAAAGAAAATTTATAATTATTGTATTGGAAATGGACCTAGTATTAACTCCTTGAATGCCACGGTAATTTTTTGAAATGTGCCCTGACTGTCAAACTTACAAACTTTATCTAGACATATCATTTCCGACGTTTTTTGACCCGCTGAGCATCATTGCGTTGTCAGAATTTGACTTACAAGGAAGGTACTCGGACCCGAAAGCTCCGATTTCAATAATTTTTATATATGTTGTATAACATGAAAAAATGAGAGACACGTATTTTTCTTTATGTGCCGAAAAACATTCTAAGGGGGTGAAAGTAACCCCTAAAGTTTACTCCCAAAAACACATTTTTTTAAATACCTCGAATTCAATTCAATTTTTTTCGATGAAACAAAATGGACATTGTTCCTTATAAAAAGTACCATTAATCCGTTATGATTTGATTACTAAATGTTGCAACCCCTATGTTTTAGGGGTGAAATGTATTTTTCTTTGTAATTTTCGACTATAAAAATTCGCAAATTGCTTGAAAAATAATATTTTTGTATACTTGACGTCAAAATAAAGTTTACGTGTTTCGGCATTTTCCTTAAAAATACGCCCAAAAGAGGTGAACCACCCCTAACACAATTAAATTATTCCAGGCATTATATTTTCGTGAAAATTGGTATACGAGGGTTTTCGAGGGTGCTGATTACAAATCTGTAGTCGGATTCCTTGAATTCAAAATGGCGGATCCAATGTGGCCGACCAATTATTTTCAAAAACCTGAAATTTTCTTATTTTTTTTTATGTTTCAATTTCCAAGGTTTACTAAGAATTAACCACTCGATTGATAAAAAAACGATGTGTCAGGTCCAATATGGCATGCAAAACGTGAAAAAATTTACGAAAATTAAAGATTTTTTGAGATTTTGATTTGATAAAAGCTTATAGTATTAATAATTAAAATGTGGTATTTATATCAAATATCAAGGATTAAAAATGAATATACTACATCGAAACTTTGTATGTTTGTTAAGAGGGTTGTATAGTGTAAGGTGGCTCTTCAAATTTTATTTTCTTATTCTGATGAAAAGAAAACAGATTGATCAATAGACATTTTACAGTTGCTAGTAAAATAGCGTTTTTTGTACCGCGTTGACAGTTTTGTCCAGATAATTTTTGACCTATCTAATTCATCCAAAGTGAATAATGCCGAAAAAAAATAGATTTTTATTACGTGACGTGACGCAGGGTAATTGAAAAATGTTGATCAGAATAAAAATGACGATCGTTGTAAGGATCGTTGTATTTTTTTTTTGTATTTTATTAATCTTATTTAATAAATGTACCAAGTTTCAAGTCGATTGATCATTTGATTGATGACTTGTTTCTTTTTTATAAAAAGAATAAAATATAATATGAATTGCTTACGGCGTCTTTAAACAAATTAATAAGTATGAAAGTAAATTTTGATTTGTTTATTTTCACACAAATGTTACAATATGGCTTATTAAAAATATAGACGATTTAATACAGCCGTATGATAAGTAACTATTTTTTTTTTTCATTAGGAAAATATTACTACTTTTATTATTGTATTGTATTGTATTGTTGATATTATAATGAAATACTATCGTTCATCATTTTGAAAGGTCATCCTGACTTATGTTCATGTACAAAAAGTTATCTATCTAAAGGATAACTAACTTTATTTTTAAAACCAATTGTTGTTATATGCTGATTTTATTTTTAGTTAAAAAAAAATCCAACGAAACGAGTGAAAATATCACAGCATAAGGAGAACCAGCAAAACCTCTAGCCAAAATCATAAGTAGGCGCATCGCCTACTGCGCATCGCTCGTAGTAGGCAGACCCATAGATAAAAGAAGAGATAGATGGAACTCTCTCATAGAATTAAATCAAACCGTGAAGCGCCATCTCTTGAATTGGTCTCAAACTAATTTTAACTAATATGGCGGATGGCGCTATATTCAAAAAAATATTCAAAAATAAAATACAGTTTGCGGACTCTTAAGAGTTCCATTATGGACAAAACGTATGTATATAAGAATAGCATTATCATACTTGGTTACATAAAGTTTTTTATCCTTATCTAGCATAAACTAAATATGATTTTGCTATTCTTGTCATATAATATATATACGTTTCGTCCATAAGGGAACACTTAAAAAAGTCCACAAACTGTATTTGAAACCGTTCCTCAAGAAATAATGTCTAAAAAATAAATTTTAAAGACATGCTGTGATGAAAAAGGAGGATATTTGAGATATTGAAACCATTAAATACCAAAATCAATTGTTTTAGATGTAAGATTCCTTTATTCACAATCACATTTATACACAAGACACAATCACATTTAAGTATAAATTATTTCCAACTAGCCATTTATATAAACTAAAAAGGAAAGACATAACTTTCTTTACATGAAGTTTCATTTATAACACACATCTGGTACCAGTTCTAGTTCTCCTTCTTTTAATGTAATATTAACTCAACTAATTTCTGTCTCAAATAAGAATATATAATACCCAATAAACAAATAAAACACAAAATAAATTAACACATGGAAACAAATTAAACACAAAACTACAAAACTTAGGTTTGTTTTGGTTTTACTTAGAACCAATTCAATCGATACGCCCAGATAAATATTGACGTAAAAACATAACGCAAATTATAAATATTAAACATTTGGGCGCATGGACTGAACTAGTTCTTCAGGACTACCAATCTCTTTTTTTAACAGTACCAACTATACATAACTAACCAAGCTGGTTGCGCCATCTATGGAATTGGTCTCATACTAAATATCACATTTCAGGTAGGCTCATAAGAGTGAACAGCCCCTGGGCAGACCTACTCCAAGAGCTAGTGACGCACGTTTCATGAAGTGTTTGATGCACCTTGAAATTTTGTGAAATAGTATCTACTGGATAGATGAGCAGGTAAACATGTGTTGGCTTGACCTACCTGGGGACACCAGGTACTGCGCATAAGGGAACGGTGTAAAAAATATGGGCCAAAAAAAAGTGTTTGATTCAGAGGCCAACAAACACTAATCGAAATTTAAGATAATTTAAAACACAAAAATAAATAAGGCAGACACTTTTGAGGGGGTTAACAGGTAAAAAAAACACCCCAGTTATTTTTTTAAAAATACAAAATGAAGTGTTTGATTCACGCTGAAATTTTAACAGCGTATTAATTACATATAAAATAAAAGTAAAATTTAGTCGCATTAAGAAAATTTCACAGAATCAAATTCACAGAATCCGACTACAGATTTGTGATCAGCATCCTCGAAAACCCCCGTATAACAATTTTCACGAAAATGTAATGCCTGGAATAATTTAATTGTGTTATGGGTGGTTCACCCTTTTTGGGGGTATTTTTTAATGAAAATGCCGAAACACGTAAACCTTTATTTTGACGTCAAGTATACAAAAATATTATTTTTCAAGCAATTTCACCCCCTTAGAATGTTTTTCGGCACATAAAAAAAAACGTGTCTCTTATCTTTTCATGTTCTACAACATACATATAAAAATCATTGAAATCGGCGAGTTCGGGTCCGAGTACCTTCCTTGTTAGATCCTCCGAAATGCCACTTTTTGGGAGGAAATGCCTCAAAAAATGGCTCAATCTATGACATTTTGCTAATTTTACTACACATATCATTTCAACGTATTTTGACCCATTATTCATCATGGTGCGCTCGTGTTTGAGTGCAAAAAAAATGATTGACCAATTATTGTTTCTTGATTCCAGGAGCCTATCCAGCGCCAAACCCAAAGTGTGTGGTGCCAGTTCTTCGGTGTCGCGTTGAAAATGTGACTAATCCGACAAAAATGTGTTGCGACGACTGCGAATCGAGATCGTTCACCGCACAGGCGTTCATAAGGGACAGCTAGGCTCCGCGGAATCGGAGAACAAAAAGTTCGCGAGTGCTCCCGCAACGAAGAGGAGAGAAAAGAGTGTTGACGACAAAGGCAGAAGACGCGATGAGCGACACCTTCGCCGCGGGAGCGGCGGCGGCGGTCGGCTAGCGCAAGGGCCGTCAGGACGTCTGGACGCTATATAACCGAGGGCGCCCCTAAACGGCCTCACATAACGCGTCGCGACGTTGTGTCCCATCCCGCGAGACGAACGCACCACCTGTTACCGCTTGCTGCACGATGGTGAGTTCCATGTCGCCGGTCGCAACCTTGGCGAGTCTTGCCATGGCCGTGGTCGTGGTCAGCGGGCATCCGGGGCCTTCCGGTTCCGCCTTCCAGCGCAGTGGCGTAAGTCTTTTTTTACCCCATTATAACACAGTGTGTTTGAAGGTGGAAAAATTATGATGAAAATGAGTCCAAAATCGGTTTGCGCAGGCTGATTCTGGATTAAAAGTAGATTCAAAATGTATAAAATTTAAAATCGTAGTTGTTCCCTTTCGCGTTTTATCCACATTTTTGGATTTTAACCCTTTCCAATATAGTAAGTCGTATACATCAACTTTTTCTTCGAGCTCTTACCACTTTTAGAAATAAAACTATCGTAAATAAGTTTATTATATCTTGTAAATACAGTTCTTTAATTCAAAAAACTTACTCGACAATATTCAATTACTAAAAATTAAAATTAATTTGTTATAAAACATTTGGAAATTATCAAAATCCAAAAATTTTATTTTCTCGTACAAACAAATTTTTAACTTATTTTTTTAAGAAAGTATAAAAGCTCATAATAAATCTCGCTTTGAATTTAGTCAAATTTAAAATGTAATTTTAAAATCATAAATTATTTTTATTTGAAAAAAATTGAATATTTTAAACCACTTTTAGCTTACCCCAAGGTTAACGACGAGGACGTAGTAGTGATATAACCCCATGTTTTTTTTTTGTATTCTTTGTATATTTTTTTGTATTTTTTTATGTTTTGTATTTTTTTAAGTATTCAAATATATTACACGTTCAAATAAGTAATGAGACAATAATAAATTAAATTAGAGGTGTAAAGACGAAAATTTAGTAACTGCTTTTTTGCAATCTTGGTCCATAATTCTCCTCATGAACATTATTTATTTTATTGGATTCCCAGGTTTTTAAATATTTGCGATGAATAGCTTTGCCACTTTGTTCTGACCAAAACCCTAAACCGAAACCATTTGCTATATATTGCAAACTTTCCTTTACATGTGCAAGAATCACATGAATTTTTAAAGTGTCCGGAAGATTTTCAATGCTTCCTAATGGGCCCTGTTCGTGTATGTAAGAATCTAGTGAGGATCCATTTTTTCCCTGAAGTAAAGCAACAATCTACAACTTAATTCATTGCTTTATAAGCAGTAATATACGCGTATATTGCGGCTTGGAGACTTTAAAAATTCATGTCATTCTTGCACATGTAAAGGAAAGTTTGCAATATATAGAAAATGGTTTCGGTTTAGGGTTTTGGTCAGAACAAAGTGGCGAAGCTGTTCATCGCAAATTTTAAAAACCTGGGAATCCTAAAAAATAAATAATGTTCATGATGAGTCGTATGGACCAAGATTGCAAAAAGCAGTTACTGAATTTTCGTCCTTACACCTCTAATTTAATTTATTATTGTCTCATTACTTATTTGAACGTGTAATTAATTTGAATACTTAAAAATACAAAACATAAAAAAAATCAAAAAAAACTAAAAATATACAAAATATGCAAACAAAAAAATGAAAATTATACAAAGAATACAAAAAAAAAGGAGTTATATCACCACTACGTCCTCGTCGCTAACCTTGGGGTAAGCTAAAAGTGGTTTAAAATATTCAATTTTTTTCAAATTAAAATAATTTGTGATTTTAAAATCACATTTTAAATTTGACTAAATTTAAAGCGAGATTTATTACGAGCTCTTATACTTTCTTAAAAAATAAGTTGAAAATTTATGTTTGTACGAGAAAATACAATTTTTGGATTATGATAATTTTCAAGTGTTTTATAACAGATGAATTTTAATTTTTAGTAATGGAATATTGTCGAGTAAGTTTTTTTAATCAAAGAACTGTATTTACAAGATATAATAAACTTATTTACGATAGTTTTATTTCTAAAAGTGCTAAGTGCTCGAAGAAAAAGTTTATGTATACGACTTACTGTATTGGAAAGGTTTAAAATCCAAAAATGTGGATAAAACGCGAAAGGGATCAGCTACGATTTTAAATTTTATAAATTTTGAATCTACTTTTAATCTAGAATCAGACTGCGCAAACCGATTTTGGACTCATTATCATCATACTTTTTCTACCTTCAAGCACACTGTGATAAGTATATATTTTTTACGTAAAAAAATATTTTGCACATATCACTCGTTTTTTTTTTTTTGTAATAAGTTAATCAATTTGTATGTCCCTTGTTTTGTATTTATTTATTTACAGTTTAGTGTTAAATACACAAGAGTGTTTAAATATTTTTTTAATATTTTCATTAATACCTACAATATAGGGTGTACATTTTCTATCTTCTTGCATGGGTAACTCTTTTATTAGGATAGCTACACAGTCGATTAAATGGGCAACGTTGGGCACAATTGCCGAAATTTTGCAGAAATTACTAATTTTTTTGTATTGGGTTAATCGATTTTGTGAATCGCACTTGCCTTATTTCCTAGTAATCGTAAACTACGTTGTCGTTGCTTAGACCTTTCATGATTTGTTGTTATAAAACCCCTAAAGCTTTTTCTCAATTTTCCAAATTTCAAATGGATATCTTATTGCGTTCTCGAGATATCGTGTTAACAAAAAAAGGTTAATATCTAACGTTTCAGAACATTTTAGCCCTATTTAGCAAATCTATATACATATATTTTTAATTTTTCATGAATGCTATACAGGGTGCCCATTATCTATATTCTTGTATGTGTAACTTTTTTATTAGCAGAGCTACACAGACGGTTAAATGGGTAATGTTGGGTACAATTTTATTGCCGGAATTTTGCAGAAATTACTATTTTTTTTTTTGTATTAGGTTAATCGATTTTGTGAGTAGCATGTGCCTTATTTCCTAGTAATTGTGAACTACGTTCCTTAGTTACGACGCAATAGTACGATTTATTGTTAAAAAATCCCTAACGTTTTTTCTCAATTTTCAACCCCCTAAAAACGGTAGTCAAAAGAGAAAACGAACTACTGAGTGTGAATAATTAATTAATTTGATTTTAAATTACTGATCTTTAATAAGAAATTAAGATTAAAGGAATCAAGAATTGAAGTAAAGAAAAAATCAAACATTAAAGGATTCAAGAAAAAAATACAATTTAATAACTGGCATAGTATTTTAAATTATTGTTAATACAGAAGTTTAATTCAAATATTTTTAAAAATATTGGATGGGTTTTGGATTTCGGTTTTTACAATGGGTTTTTACTTAGGTACTTAGGTACTTATTAACATCTCACCAACTTTATATTTTATCCTTTTCTCAAATTATGAATTATTATATTCCAAAATTTACTATATTCCTGCTATTTGCCGGCACTTTAAAATTTAACTACTCATAACTGTAGAATAAAGAATTATTTAATCCAAATTTTGACTATTTATAGAAATGTTTACTTCACATTGTCTAAATCATGTTTCTTAGGGACAAAGGTTTCCTCTAAATAAAATTAGTATTTTTTTGTTACAATAGGCCTTGGATTGAATATTCGCATTATATATCTCATCGTGTTTAGAAATACAGTTTTTTGTGACATACATTTTTATATCAAAATAAGTGAAATTGGCTAATAATAATAAAAAAATCAGAGGTTTTCTAGTCACGAAAAGATTCCCGTGCATTCTAGATTAAATTAAAGAATTGCGTCACATTTATACTACTAAGTGCTGGAAATACAAAAAAGAAAACACTTTAGACAGTTTCAGTAACAGTTTGCTGCAAAACTGCACATATCCAAAACACTTAAAATGTCCATTAAAACGCTCTTCCTAGAAAGTTCTTCATATAACTTATTGTATTCTATTAGATAACATCCCCCTAGGTGATAAAGTGTCTCACTAATTAATAAAGATGTGTATGTACAGTGTGTTCATTTTATTTTGCCCCACTTTCAAACGGCTGTAGAAATATAATTTTTTGAGCTAGAAAATTCAACAAAAATTCTTGTTCGGTTTTTTGTTTTATAATATAAAGTATAAGTTTTATGCCGTAGTGCCAAAAATGTATGCAAAGTGTCAAATGTTAAATTTAAAGACATAACCTTATTTTTTTTAAATGGGACACCCTGTATATTTTCAGCTACTTGCATAGAAGTTTTTGTCGTGGTAAAAACTCGTTATTGAACTTGTATTGTAAGTGCTGGAAATACAAACAGAAAACACTTTAGACAGTTTCAGTAACAGTTTGCTGCAAAACTGCACATATTAAAAATATCCAAAACACTTAAAATGTCCATTAAAACGCTTTTCCTAGAAAGTTCTTCATATAACTTATTGTATTCTATTAGATAACATAACCCTAGGTGATAAAGTGCCTCACTAATTAATAAAGAAGTGTTTGTACAGTGTGTTCATTTTATTTTGCCCCACTTTCAAACGGCTGTAGAAATATAATTTTTTGAGCTAGAAAATTCAACAAAACTTCTTGTTCGGTTTTTTTGTAGTTTTATGCCGTAGTGCCAAAAATGTATGCAAAGTGTCAAATGTTAAATTTAAAGACATAACCTTATTTTTTTTAAATGGGACACCCTGTATATTTTCAGCTACTTGCATAGAAGTTTTTGTCGTGGTAAAAACTCGTTATTGAACTTGTATTGTAAGTGCTGGAAATACAAACAGAAAACACTTTAGACAGTTTCAGTAACAGTTTGCTGCAAAACTGCACATATTAAAAATATCCAAAACACTTAAAATGTCCATTAAAACGCTTTTCCTAGAAAGTTCTTCATATAACTTATTGTATTCTATTAGATAACATAACCCTAGGTGATAAAGTGTCTCACTAATTAATAAAGAAGTGTTTGTACAGTGTGTTCATTTTATTTTGCCCCACTTTCAAACGGCTGTAGAAATATAATTTTTTGAGCTAGAAAATTCAACAAAACTTCTTGTTCGGTTTTTTGTAGTTTTATGCCGTAGTGCCAAAAATGTATGCAAAGTGTCAAATGTTAAATTTAATGACATAACCTTATTTTTTTTAAAATGGGACACCCTGTATATTTTCAGCTACTTGCATAGAAGTTTTTGTCGTGGTCACGGAGATGTGCCACAAGTGCCTTTCATTTTTATCAATCTGCGTCAAATTAATTACAATTCCATCACATTTTTACTCCAGCAATTTTAGTAGCATCTAGAAGTATGAGCTTATCGTTTTTCACCTGTTACTATCATCATTGGTTATTATCAGTATTATCAGTATATGTATATTGCAATTAAGTGAAACAAGTGAATGATTTCGCATAATGCCACTTATATTATTAATATACTTTAGTAATATCAGACACAAAATGCATTGGTTATATCATACATGAAAATAAAAGGCACATGTGACATATCTCCGTGATCACCATTGAAAGTTCTATTCTGATAGCTAAAAATATACAGTGTGTTCCATTGGAACAAAATAAGATTATGTCAAACTATACAAGCTCATTTTTTGGCTGAATTTTCTAGTTCAAAAAAATATTTCTTACATATATAGGGGATAGTTTTGTTGATCTCTTTTCCGTCTGAAGGAAGCAGCAAAAAGTCATATCAAACATAAGCAAGTGAAAAAAAACTAGCTTAGCATTTCTACAATTCTGATTTGGTATATTCATCGTGGTTGTTATTTGTGTTAATTTGGAACTTACCCGGTTCAGGTTTCCACTACGGTTTCTTTTTTGTTCTATACAGTACTATAGTATACAATTCAAAAAATAATATTCTTACGGTACGTTGATTTTTTTCGTTATGGTATTCTCTTCGTCAATTTCTTTGAAAATCGGGTTACCATCGGATAATCCTGAATAAAACGCTCTCTAAATTGTTGGTTTTCTGCCATATTTTGTCACATAAACAAACATTTTTTTAAATCTGCGTGTTTATTTATCGAATTATATTTGCAGTGACGTGGAATTTGTATTGCTTATGTATTTTGTTGAATTTCTATCACTAATGATACTCATTCTCCCATTCACGTCATTTACATCTCCATGATTTGTGAAAAAAGTTGGTATATATCTACGTAAATCTAAAATATGTAAATATTTGGCATTTGTCTACTATAGTTGACAATCCACAACCGTAACCGAGAAATATTTGTTTTCTCAATATTAATAATCTATATTTGTTTTTTTTTTAAGAAAATGATTTTCTTATTACAGTTATATTATAACTTATCTTAGTTATATTATAATTGAGATAGTTCATTGTAAAAAAAGTTGAAAACTATAAATATAAATAATGTTTCCTTTTCTTTAAACTTTGCGAATATATTTATGTAGATGAATGAGAAATCTCAGGAAGTGTGCTCACAATGTACTCTATCAATTATATTAATATACTGAACAGTTATCTTTGAAATTATGCTGTTTTGGTATTTTCTTTTATTGTGGATTTTCCATCCTACCGATGTTCCTTTATCATTAAAGATGTTATTATAGAATAAATATACTTTCGTTTATCCACATTTGACCGTACTATATTATACCTACAAAGATTTACAGCTTCATAAAGGTACGATATTATCGTTTAAGATACCTTTCCGTGAGCCTTTCATTTGAAAAGTTGGTTTCCGTAAGCCATGAAACATTCATTTCCTAACTTCCGTTGTTGGGAATACAAGAAAACTCAGTTTGGCAGGCTTCATTTCATTTCGGCTCATCTAATTTATATTTAATGGACCGTACAATTTAATCATTCCTACTTTCATAACGTCATTTTTGGTAGTTCCAGTATGATTTTATTTCCTTTTTGCTCCTAACAGTATATTCTGATAAAACATATGACATATAGGGTCTCCTTTTATATTTTGGCACCCATCTACAGGGTGAATCGTAAAAAAATACAAAACAACTTTAACTACGAAAGGTTTATAATTTTTTACGTATTATCTTTTGGCATCATTAGAAAAACAAATGAGTAACTACAAGTTCCTGGATACCCAATCCAGGAACTTGTATATGTTCCAGGAATAATGGAACCTTCGGCGTATAAACAAAAAAACTGGACGTTTCCCACGAAACACCGAACTACTATATTTTTCTCGACGCGCATTTCGCCAACTAAGTTGGCATTTTCAGGAGAAGATTAAAACTCAATTCTAACCTACACGCTTGCACTATTTATACTAAATGTCTTTGTTTATCAGAGCAAACAGTGGAGTGGTGGGTACCGGACCATTGTCCTTATGCATACTACTGTTACACTTAACGATTTCTAAACTTTCAAAAGCATCCAACTGTCTACTGTTTGTTATATTTCTAATTAATTTTAAATTATTTATGTCTATCCTATGGTTGTTGTCAACAGCGTGTTGGGCAACACAAGATTTTTCCGTTCTGCCATATTTCATGTGAGCCATGTGTTCTTTAAATCTAGTAAAAATAGATCTTTTTTGTTTGCCCAATATACTTTTGATCACAATCTTTACAACTTATTTCGTATATTCCTCACTTTTCGTTATTGTCGATTTTGTCTTTGGGGTTACCCAAAAGCGTCTGTAGTTTATTTATAGAATTATAAACCAAATCGATATTAATATTTTTAAAAAATTTATCTAATCCGCGGGTATATGGTAACGAAACAAATTTCGAATTGTCAGTATCTCTACGAAAATTCGTGGAATTGTACAGGGTTCTCTTAAAGTTATGCTTCCTTATTAACATCTATTAAATGGACTGAGTAAGCGTTATTCTTAGCTATATTCTTAATTAATTTTTTCTCATGTTCAAACCTCTCTTTACCGAGCGGGAAATTTTTTCTAATTCACCGTTTGTTAAATTATATTTTTAACTACAAGTTGAAAAAACAAAGACATACATATGTTTTGTTTTTAATGGAACACCTTGTATATTTTTCTATATCTAGATAGGTACCATTCTATTTGTAACTAAAAGTATCGTTACTTCTGTCACTTGATCTGTGTATTTAAGAAATATATCACTGTATATTTAAGAATATATCAGCTTATAAATCTAACAAACAAAAAAGAGATAATGACGAAATCAACCTTAAATATACTGAGGCTTGACTTTTTACAATAAACCGGAATCTGAGGTTAAAATGAAAATTATGAAAAATTTATCGACTCGATATAAAAAATCTCGAAAGTAAAAACGTTTTTCATACTCGTATGTTGCGAAAATTGTGATATTGTATAAATGATTATATCATACATAGTAACATTTTGTCTCCGTTTATGTGACTCTCAAGCTCCATTATAAAATTACGACTGATAATTCGCTATGATACGATATTCTATTGACATTACCTTACTTTATACTCTGGGAATATCTTCCCTGTGTGGATTTTCTTGCATTTCATAATTCCAGCCTTTTACGGAATTCCGTGGAAGCAACTAAACACTGTTTTATATTCAGACGCTGCGCGACCGTTATGAAATTATGTAAAATTTCGCTATTCGTCAGCGAATAACGGAGGGACATGCGAAAAGGTGATCGACACCTAAATTGGGTTATAACCTATAGGGTCGGAACGTCTCTAGCTTTCGATAAAAATAAATAAAAATATTGGGAGTTGGTTTAGCCAATCTTTTTTACGCCCTATTACGCCCTATATACCTGTATTACGCCCTAAGTCGTAATTGTATTTGTTTTTATACACGCGGTGAGGAACTCGAAATCACTTGAAAAACATATAATTTTATTAACGAGTTTTATCCAAGAAGCGCTTTATTCATTTTCGGCAATCTTTTGTGCCATCAAATTACCTAAATTAACGAAAAAAAAAATAGTAGACGAATTGTTATATTCAGCTTGTTTGTAAACGAAATTAAAAACCAAGTAGAGTTTTATGAATATTTAATGGCACCAGTTTTTTACATTTTGCGAGGGTTTTTTTCCCATACACGCAAGAACTATTTAAATACCCATGAATTCGAACTCATGGTTGAAAATGGTTAGGATGTTGAGCCGGTAAAAATGTACTTTTAGAAAGAATTCGACTTTTACTGGTCTATTCCTAATAAAATGTTACACTTTATAAAATAGTAGGTACCTATGCATGTAACACACAAAAAAAAAAACGTAGTCGTGAAATGTTAAATTAACATCTTTTGCCATTTTCGAGAATGAGTCGCCTTGATCGCCAAGGTAGACTTTTCATTTAAGACATTAATAATGGTTATAACCTTTAGACTGCCGGCTGGCTCATATATGGGACAGTAATAAAATAATAGTTTTAGTGATGAATACAGATATTATAGTGAATTTTTCCCATTTAATAGGCTCTCTGATCTCTAAAGGATACAACTGAAATTCTTTCTAGTCGATCGAGGTACCAAAACTACCCCTAGCGAGGGGGTGAAATATTTAAAAACTCGTTATTGAACTTGTATCCGTTATTGAACCTTTTACTGATTTTTTTTTAGTAAATAGCCTGTAAAATCTGTAAAATGTATCCTAAAATTTTCCGCAATTGATTGAGATGCCGAAACTACCCCTAGCGAGGGGGTGAAATTTTCAAAAATTCGTTATTAGGTGGGTATTGACTTTTTACACGATTTTTTTCGGAAGCACGCTGTTAAATCTGTAAAATGTACCCTAAAATTTTCCGCAAGTGATTGAGATGCCGAAACCACCCCTAGCGAAAGGGGTGATATTTTCAAAATTCTTTATTGAACGGTTATTGACTTTTTATCGGTTATTTCAAATTAAAATTTTTTTTACATAGAATAATTATTAGTTTTTTACTTGAATTAATAAGGATAAAGGATAAATAATAAATTTTTTTAGCGATACTTGAATATAATGTGTACGATTGAATTCGAATGTAAAACATTGAATTTCTACCTATAACTATATAAATATATAAGTATACGTATGAAAATATATACGTATGAAAATATGTAAGTCTAGGGGTGAAGAAAAAAATATTATTTCAGTGTAACTGATCGCTTTTTTCACGTTTTTGAGTGGTTTTATTGGTGACTAAAAATATTTTAGAGTGTTTTTGGTAGCTTATTACATTATAATATCAAGCACATTCGGTTAAAAATAAATATATAGTAATTTACACAATATGAAAATTTTTTTCATTGGCCCGACCGTTGCCAGTCGGCCTGACTCATATATGAGCCACCCGTGACCTCGGCAACTACTCTAGATGTATTAGATGTTTATATATATATAAACTTTGCCCCTCAAAAATATCCATTTATAATGGAAAAATGCCGGCAGTCTAAAGGTTAAAGAAGAGTAATGTGTAGAAACCAAATATGCCACAAAAATATACCATTCCACTTAAAACAACGAAGTCAATATTCACTGGCGGTATGTCCGGAAAGTCCGGAAATGTGTTAGAAAGTCGAAATTTTTAGACATGTAGATCATCCCCGAAAACACCCAGTTACACATTTTCAGCCCCAGAGAATTTGCTGTTCTCCCAAAACGTTTAATAGGCCACTTACTGTGAAGCACCCTGTATAAAGGAAGTTATTTATAGTATTTAATTATTGTGTTCGACTACAAACGGGCATTCTATAGATTCGTGGTAGGAGTAAAATTTAATTATAATAAGTGTACTTGCAATCCATTCTCCATTTTTTTTTTTTCAGTTTTCCTTTCCACCGTGCAAACATTTATTTCGAGGAATTTAATTATTAAGATTAAATGCTGTCCTTCAAGAAGGCTGTTTTTCAGGAAATTCTTCCCTTTATGTATCTCATTTGTAGCAGGCATTCAATTAACTAGCAAGCTTAGCACGAATTTACTCCCAGTATTTTAGTTATTTGACACGATCGTTTTGTTTGCGATATTTTTTGCATTTTTTGTTTGCATGTTAATAGATTAGCCGTTGAAATAAATATGTGTTGGTTACAATTAATATTGTTTATCCTTATAATAATGCTATTTGACTGTTATACTGGGAGTTCATGTATGTACAGTGTCTTTCTTAATAATTTTCCACTTCTTTAAACAGATTTAAACAGACTTCTTTGCAGATTGTTCTCTGAAAATTTTTAATATATTAACAAGAAAAACAAAAGACTATTGCAAAATAAAAAAAGGTTAACTTATGTTATTCTTTAAATGGAACACCCTATACATTTTTGAAATCAACCTAATTTGTACATTCCAGAAATATATAGGTAATATGTCTATGTTTGCACCAGCAGTTTTTGAGTTATTTTAAAATTTGAGTTTATTTTAGAAAACTCTAAAAAATCATAAACAACCATTCAAGAAAAACTTCATCAAAGTTGGCCACGCAAAAAAATACGTATTTCTATTCTTACTCCTGGAGTGTGTACTGGAACCTTCGGCGTAGAAACAAAAAACTGGACGTTTTCCACGAAACACCGAACTACTCCACTTTTCTCGACGCGCGTTTCGCCAACAAAGTTGGCATCTTCAGGAAAAGATTAAAACTAAAACAGTTTTAATCTTCTATAATAGATTTCATATAATGTGACAGCTTTGACAATTAAATAAGGTTATAAATTAAATAATAGTAAGAATAGAAAAAAAAACTGGATGTTTTCCACGAAACACCGAACTACTACACTTTTCTCGACGCGCGTTTCGCCAACCCAGTTGGCATCTTCAGGAAAAAATTAAAACTAAAACAGTTTTAATCTTCTTCCACGAAACACCGAACTACTACACTTTTCTCGACGCGCGTTTCGCCAACCCAGTTGGCATCTTCAGGAGAAGATTAAAACTGTTTTAGTTTTAATCTTTTCCTGAAGATGCCAACTGGGTTGGCGAAACGCGCGTCGAGAAAAGTGTAGTAGTTCGGTGTTTCGTGGAAAACATCCAGTTTTTTTTTCTATTCTTACTATTATTTAATTTATAACCTTATTTAATTGTCAAAGCTGTCACATTATATGACACCTATTATTTATTTTACAATGTGACAGCCACTTGCTAAAACTTTGACGACAACAAAGTTTCGCTTTGAACTCCTACATAACCGCTATATCCATCTCTCTCTACATAAATATATGTTATAGAAGGTTTAGGGTTAATATATTAAATAAAACGAATTATTTTAATCTCGAGGACCAAGATAATTTTATCTATTTTTTTTTTGTCTCTTATCCAGTCATGATCTGGATTGAAGTTATTTCTATGGACGCCCTGTATAAATAATCTTACTATTAAAATCAATTCACCTGTAGTTAAATAGATTAATCATAAATTAATATAATATTTATCTTCTTTTAAACAAATTAATAAAACAGATTAACAGATCAAATAAATTTTATATTGCATTTTTATATGCATTTTCTAATAAAATATTTGCTAATTTATTTTTTAAATACACCAAGTAGATTAAGTAGTTAGTAATGTAGACTTTTACTTGAGCGGTAAAATTATGACTGTAGCTTGATATTAACATACATATGTACATATTTGTATTTCCGCTATATTTCAGTTCATAGAACCCTCGGTCTTATCTCAGCCTATGACCATTTCCATTTTTTTTTATAAAGGAAAACTTTAACAGTTAAAGGTGAATATGCGATAAAACCGTTTGTAAAATGTTACGCCATTAGTCAAGAATAATTATGTTTTATTTTCTCGGAGCGAGTCCTAGACTTCCACGACATTATTTCTTTATTAAGACATATACTATTTATTTTCTCATTTAGGTGTCGTTTTGTAGTATTGTAGTAGTGTAGGTGTAGATTTTTCAACCAATGCAATTTACGAGACTGAGCTACGACTCCAGCAAATTCATTTAGTTCTCTTGGAAATTCACAGAATTTAGGAAATATTAGTTATTTATATTATTTATATTATTTTAGAGGACATACAGCCATGGACTGATCAATATTAAGGGCTTGTGAGGATCATGAAAAAGTATGAAAAACAATATTTAACCTACTCGTAATTGCAGTTTGTTTTATACCTACGTATTTTAATAAAAAAAAGTGTCAAAACATATCGTTAAAAAGTACAACTGCGATGTTCAATTAAAATAAAAAATCGTGAATAACTCAGTGAATATTAAATGTTTTTTAACTCATATATAAGTATTAAAATAAATCTTCAGAGTACCTATCTATCTGACTAACTGAACGATTTTGGAAAATTTTTCTTAAACATAAAATATTTGTGATATTTGGTTGAACCAAAAATATCATAATAATTCAAAAAAAGTACTGTACTACACATGTAACCCAAAAAATTAACGGTTTCCGATTCCTCTAGAACCCGCTGTGTTTTATTAAAATTTTACATATCTTAATTTTTACGAAAATTATAGCAAGGATGATAGGGTTTTGAATTTTTTGTATGTTTTCGGTTCAATTTTAGACATTTTTCATTTCTAGGAATAATACTCCGAACCAGATAGATTTAAAAAATGTCCCTTTAATATGAAACCAAGAACTTTTGAAAAGCATTTAATAATTTCGGAGTTATTCACGGTTTTTTGAAAACATCTCAAATTTTATCAATATCACCCTCGACTTGGGCTTATTAAACGCAGAATTTCACAAACTGTGATCCTATCAGAAGCAAAAAAAAAACAATACTGTAGTACCCAAATTATTTATCAGAAGTTAAGCAACCTTCAAAAGGTGGGTGTATTAAGGAGGTTCGTCTGGAATTGCAAAAATAATTAAAAGTTGATGAAATTGTTGATATATATTCTTCAAGTAATAAAATTATCTTCTGAATTGTTTGGGATTTTTTCACCATCTAGTTTGCGAGAAAAAAATCATCAAAAAAAGGAATTTAACATGGGATCTTATGGACGTAGCTATTGAATTTGATAAAAACTACGTTTTGAATAATTAGAAAAATCTGAAACTTTGTACACGCATAGCAATAACGTCTAGGAAGAACATAGATTTACATGGATATGATTGACCAGCTGTATTACACGCAATTATCAATTTAATGCTGAGTGTTCCACGCAATCGGGCTGGCGCTCTGTCGACGCGGCGACGCCGCGTCTCCTAATTGTTCCTTTTTGCGTTTCTTCCCTGCCTCAATGCCACATTGCACTCTCCGTAATTGTTTTGCCGAAATAAAACGACCTTTCTAACGTAATCTATCAGATTTCTCATTTGATTTATCAAAATTCCCGCTTGGCCGAACCATTACCGACAAACTTTTTGAGGTTAGAATTACTTTCTGTCAACAATTTTCGCCGAGTAGCCTAACCAAGCAAACCTTTCAAACCGTTCAGCGTTGCCGTACTTTCCGACCATAAATCGACTTTTAAAAACGCGGTCAATAAATTATTTCATTGTCCGAACTTGGTATATAATAGTAAATTATTAATTTATGGTGCATTACAAACATACTGCACAGAGAGTTCCATCTTAAATTAAAAAAAATATGATATCAACATTTCACTTTTGCAAGTTGGAAACCTGATTTTTTATACATGGAAGAGATAGGAGTTCCCCCCTTGCCCCGCACCTGGGTGACCAACCTCCTTAATAACGAGCCATCCAAAAAAAAAAAACGTCATTGGCTCAGCAAACGCAAAGTTGGCTGAGCAAAAAAATACATATTTCTAATATTTTTATAACCTTATTTAATTGTCAAGGCTGTCACATTATATGACAGCCATTATTTACTTTACAATTGTGAGAGCCACTTGTCAAAAGCTTGACAAGTTACCCTTTGACCTTCGACATAACCGTTATTTCCATCTCTCTCGTTCATAGCCAGATTTGATGACGATTTTTTTGGACGGTTCTTTACTTTCGTTGTTGACTGTAAGTTTTTATTAAATACGCACGACACACGACTCTGTAACTGTAGTATTAAAATATAGTGAATGCCATATTTTGACTCGAAAAGACTTTAATATGTAATTCGACTCTCCGGTAAATATTTGACCAAGAATAATGCCACTTTAATATTTGAAAGTCCCTTATCTGCCACTCAGATTAAAACTTAATAACTTCTTTTTTAAACTTCTCGACAATGACAAAGGTCTTACGAGGCGTCAAGAAGGATCATATTTTTATTTACAGAGAGGGACATAGGCGAAGATTAATGTGAAAATGGTGGTTATTTTGGGTGATATGAATACCGCTACCATTATCGAGTTGTGATTTTGTTTATACAAACAGAGAGCTAGCAGACAATGAGAAAGGTATGGGCCATTTGAAATTTGTTTTTAAAATAATAAATTAAATATGTACTTAGTGAGAAAATAAATGTAGATATACTAATTTGTGTCTTTTTTTAGGACTTTGTCCTACTTTCACATTATATATCATTTTCATATGATCAATGTTGAATAAAATTTGTGTAATTTACATAAATTGGAGGATTGCTTCGATATTCTGATTTTACATCGCATAAATTAAACGTTTAGTTCTTGTTAAATCTACGTGTTCTTTAAAATGTAATTAAATAGATTAATTGTTGCTGTTAACTGTTGTTTTTTCCAAAGGGACTTTTAGAGCAACGTCAAAATTACCACAAAAGTTAATTAATCGGAATTAAAGGAAGATGCGAATTCATAATTGCATCTTCCGTCAAGCAAGTCAAACGCTCTCAAGAATCCACGTAAAATGTAGTGAATATGCCTTACTTTTTTCACTCTTTTTACACCTAAGCATACCTAACTGTATTTTATTTACTTTACTTGCATATAAATAAAAATCGTTAATACAAATATGCGGTTAATCTATATAGAGCATGGGAAACTTAATCTTGTGTTATTTATATGCAACGCAGTAAGTAGTTTTATTTTTGGAAAGCTAAGGTTTATGAGCTTTATAAGACTATGTCTGCATACAAACTTATGCTTCCACAAATATTAATACATACCGCATATACGAATGTCTTACTTACACTGTTTATCCAAGTACGCTGTTGTTGATACCGTTAAATCTGTTGCACTAACAACTATTAAGAACATGCGTCATAATTTGAGAAATATGATAACTGCGTTTATCACTATTCTTTGTGATGTGGGTAACGTAAAGTTATCACTTGCTCTTGTACATCTGTATGTTGATCTGATAAGTTGTTAATACGAATAATTTAATTTTATTATGCTTTCTGTTCTAGTTTCTAATTCTTAGGTTATGCATCCTACATACGAGGTGTATAAACTTAATAATGAGACTGGCAATGTAGCGCCCGATCTAGCAACACTGAGGAGACGGGACTTGGAAAGGCAGTAGGTTAACATGTAATGCACCTTCAGTACAAGTTTGAACTTGTTGGAGTCATTTGTTTGTTCTTTGTGATTATTTTCGTAAACTGTTTTTTTTCTAGTGCGTTTTAAAAATGAGTGACATTAACTTTAAGCAACGGTGTGATATCAAGTTTTGCTTCAGACTTGGACACACGGCAACGGATCCTTTTGCAAAACTTCAACACGCCTACGGAGATAGTGTTTTCTCAAGAGCCCAGTTTTTTTCGGCGGTTCAAGGCATTCTCAGAAGGATGAGAGGCGATTGAAGATGAACCACGTAGCGGAAGGCATTCATTTTCAAGAACCGATGAAAATGTAGATAGAATACGGGATTTTGTGCGTTCAGATCGTCGGATGACCATAAGAATGATCGGGGAAGAGTTAAATTTGAATCATACCACTGTTCATCAGATTTCGGCCAACGAATTGGGGATGAAAAAAATCTGCGCAAAAATGGTTCCAAAAAACCTTTCGCAGGAACAAAAGGACATCAGGAGAGAAAGGTCCTTGACTTTTTGGAGTCGATTGAAGATGATCCCCATTTTATGGAACGTGATGATCATCACATTAGTGGTGATGAGACTTGGGTGTTTCAATACTACCTGGAAACAAAGCGCCAAAGAACGGAATGGTACACTTCAAGCTCTCCAAGACCCAAAAAATCAAGAATAAGCAAGTCGAAGATCAAAAGCATGCTGATTTGCTTTTTTGATAGCCAGGGAATTGTCCACAAAGAGTTTGTGCCTCCAGACCAAACAGGAAATCGACACTTTCACAGAGAGGTTCTTGAAACTTCGAAAAAGGGTCACGCGTGTGAGACCAAACATCAAGAACAACTAATGAACGTATTTCTGTTCGCCAACTCGTACAACTAATGAACGTAAATGTGTTTTTACCAGTAAAAATATTCTTGTGGCTCCTCAGCCTCTTTTTCGTCTGACTTGAGTCCTTGTGACTTTTTTCTCTTCCCGAGATTGAAAAATCACCTCAAGGGACTCATTTTGTGACCATAGAACACATTCAAACGGCTGTAACCGACCAGCTGAAGGCTATGTATTCCATTATATGAGTTCCAGCACTGCTATGAGGAATGGAAGAACCGTCTCCAGCACTGTGCGGCTTTCCAAAGAAGTCATTTTGAAGGAGACAATACTGAATTGTAATTATATTCTAATAAAAAAATCAGTCTCATTTCTTAATTTACGCACCTCGTAAGTATACTTTCAACACGATGACAGCATTTTAATTTCAGTTTAATATTCTACGAGTATATTTGATGCTCTGTAGTTTCTTGGTTTATACATAGTATTCTAGAAATAAAAAAAAATGGAGAAAGAAACTATTGTTAAAATACTGTGTAAGTATTGTAAAAATGTATTATTTTTCAAATAGTCACATGAAATAATATACATCTGTTTTGACTACATATATAATATTTCTTCTACACTTTTTATATATGATACGTACGTACATACGAATACGTACAATTAATTAACTATAGCTGGACGTACATATTTAAAATCTTGGAAAATAAATTTGGCGTTACTCTTATCAAGAATTAAATTACATAAGCTATGGTTCCAGTTTCAATTAAAAAGTATAAAGTCATCGTATTTCCACTAATTTTGCGCATTTTATATTTATATTTGCGTCGTTTGAAAGAAAAAAAAACATTTCTCTTGAAACATCATCCTATAATAATCTGTAAAATGAGATTGTCATAAATCTGCCTACGACAATAAATTTTACGTTCTTAGCGTCCTTTCACTGCACGCCTTTCTTTTCTATTGCAGCTCGATATCACGATGTAATGTCACGTTGTTGGGTTTTCGCAAGTTTATTTTCCGTCAATTTTTTAAGATCATTTTTAAACAATCGTTACGTCACTGAGCTTTTTTTGAGTGGCAATCCACATTTTTCATTATGAATTAGGAAAAATTAATGTTTTTGCTCCGTTATTTTTTATACGTATCTAAAGAAGACAGATACACATTATTCAATTGTCAAGATTAACAATTAAACATCGAAGAGTCACAAAACGAGACATCAGCGTTATTAAACATCATATTTCGATAAAAACGTTAATAAAGCGTACATTCTTGAAATCAGGAGGAAAAGTTTTATTCTTAGTTTATTTATTTATTATAAAGTATATTTCATTTCAAGCAAATATATTTTTTTCCTTTTCAAATTTTTCTGTTCAATAGTTAATTTTCATGAGTTTAAAAGATAATAGAAAATTTACTGAAACTCTTCTAATAAAGCCTGCAGGTAGATGCCAAAATGTAAACGAAAAACCTCTACAATAAATACAGCAAATATCGATATTCTTTAATCGAATTATCAACAGATCGGAACACTTTTCAAGTTTTGGCGGAGGCGCAAGGGAATGATATTGTTAATATTATAAATAATGCTGTGTTTATTAATGTATAAATTAGCTAAAACACTGTTTATTGATTTAAAAAAATATTAGGTACAATTTTTTTTAATACTTTTTATATAAGTGTAGTTTATGCGTAAAGGAAACAAGAAAGGCCACGAAATTAATGATGTTGGAATTAATGACATTGCACGAAATTGCAAGGCGTTTTATTGATTTTTACTACATAGCCCTACATTTAACACATAACGTTACATTCGCTGTATGCCTTATGATGTGTATACTTAGTCGAACTTGTTTAGGTTCGAAGAAATCAGCAATCTCTTTAGTTACATTTCGTAATTTCGGTAGGTATATAAAAAAGAATGAAAAATAGCTTCATATTGGATGGCACTTTTACGATTGCTCTTTTGTGAGAATTTGAGTGAAATTTATGTCATTTCGCCAGTCTCATTTGAGATGAGTCCTTTCCTAGCAATTGAATTATTGCTGTTACTGCTTTAGTATTAGACATAATGCGACAATTAAGTCTTATTTAAATGTGTGATGAGTAGACCCCGGATCTTTACCGTACACTCTAGGTACGGAGTAAAAAGTAATTTCTAAGAAGTGACAATAAACTGTTATTTTTTTTAAATAGATTTTTAAAAAGAATAGAATAGAAAATTATTTAGATGTTTAAGGTAAAATATTGTTAAATATTTCAAAGTTCCTTTGCAACTTTTATTTGAAACATTTTTTTAAATTTACAATAACTATTTATGAGATATAATACCCTGTAGATATATCATAAAATTGACAGTGATCATCATCATGACTTACCTAATCAATCGTTATGTTTATTATTTATTGTACAACTAAAATAATGCTATAGTCGTTTTGTATTGAACAGTAATTGAGGCTGAGTGTTTCGATCGATGAATTAATTAATAACTGAATTTTCGACATTAATTATTACAGTTTGGAGTAAATTATTCTATTAAACATGGGTTATCAATTATGGAGTAAGGTTTTGTCTATTTGTGAATTGTGATTACACTCCTCTGTCATCTGCATTTAATTTGTAACGTCAGCATCTGTCAAAACAACCGCAAATATTATTCAAACGCAGAGCACCAATTAATAGTTACGTCGGTTTAAAGCTAGCTTGTTGAGTGGTTTATTTGTAGGCTCAATGTGATCATTAACGAACCAGTCCCTTTTCGATGTACGACCTACACATTTCTGTGTACATATATAATTATACACATTTCATACAAAATAAAAAACGACTCACGTCGTCAAACATGTGCTCAAGATTTAGAGCGCTTTGATGTTAGATTGTTATAGATTTATTCAATTTTTAGAAATAGTTTTGACTAGAATATTGATGGATTTTTTGTGTTTGTTTATTGTTAAGTCACTTATTTTTTCAACATCACAAATATATATAATTTTAAAAATATACAATATAAAAGACATTGCTTGGTGCATAAATTATGCTGCAAAGTACAAAAAAAGCGTAGGTAAAATTGAAGTTCGTAAATATGTTATGTAATTGGAGGAAATTGGTAGAAAAAGTCACATAGGAGTTTTAAAAAATACGCAATAATATTAAAAAAATTGTCACGAGCACAATTTGGTTACCGGTAGTGCAGTGTCTTTTTTTGTGCATAAATATTAATTATTATTATTAATATTGATTATTAATATTGAAGTGCCTCCCGACACATGTTTAAACAATCTTGTTCTGTGTTACTATTTCAACCTATAACAACAATGTGTGTGTTATAGCAAGTCCTTTACAGTCCCTAATTCAACCAATTCCCCATATAACTTCGATTGGATTAAAAATACAGACGTGGTATGGGGAAAGACGTAAAACTTGGTGTCCACATTGTTTTGTTAAGTTATCTACTAAATTTTTTCAGTCCTGGTTTATTTATAAATATATATATATATATATATATATATATATATATATATATATATATATAAAGAAAAAATTTTCCTTTGATTTCGGGTTAGCAGTCAAAGTCAAACACAAGTAAAACTCTTTTTACTGTTCAAGCTTTCGAGTCTTTATTGGCTCTTCTTCAGGAACTCTAAAATGTTGTTAAACAATTTGCTTAAATAACACAATTGTTGATGTACAAAGACAGGTACTTACGTAATGTGAGGTTGATTTCTTTATATAAAAACTAAACATCTCATGCACAAGACTAAATTATGATTGTGATAATACTATTTATGTGACATAGTGTGGTTTATAACACCTTAATAACTGCATCTACTCTTAAAAATTGTTACATGTTACTTTACTAACAATTGGATTAAAATATTTTATCTAAACTATGTCTGACAAAGAAATGGCCATTTGATAACTTTTTTTGGATTGAAAAACTGTTATGTGGTGGGAGACTTTAATTGTTACCAACGTCTTTAGTGACATCTGTGTGAACCTTGAACATTAAATTACACTAAGAGATCTGTCCATTGACCTGTTTTGGCTGCCATTTTGTAGACTGAGTAAATATGTGTATATAATGCTAAGTCCTTCAATATCAGTTCGTGTGTTCATGGTATTTGGTTCTTGATAGATGTGTGTCATCTCTAAGAAGGTTCTTTTCATAGTATTATTTTCTTTTTCCAATATTTTCACTTCGTCATAGTTGGGTCTGTGATCATGTATTATTACATGTTTTGCTAATGTGCATGTCTGTTTGTTGAGTCTAATATCACTTTTGTGTGAAGTTATGCGGTCTTTAATTCTCCTTTTTGTTTGTCCTATATATTTTTGTTCACATTGTGTGCATGGTATGCAATACACTACATTGGATTATATGTAGTGTATTGCATACCATGGATGGAGATAAAGTTTTCACAGATGTAGCAAATAAAGAAATACATTTTTTTATGTATAATTTTTTCTGATATGTAAAAAGAAACTCTTTTTACTTCTTTCTTTTTGTTGGGTATTTTGCGCAGCGTATCAGGGAAACCGATACATTTAAGTTGAATGTTGACACAAAATTAACTAAATACGTCAGATTTGACAGATATTTGGTACATAGGCACTTGATTGTATACATTTCATAATAATAATAATTTTGATATTATCAAATTTAATTTTCTTGATGAAAAATATACAAAATTCAAAAAACCTTATATTGCTGAATTGATAATTAAGAACCCTTTCAAATGAGCTATCGCACGCATCCTCATTCCATTTAAAAATGTTAAAGGGGTAGCTATCACTCCAAGGGGATTGGAGGGGGAGGTATAAAATTATGCTCAAAAAATGTCAGTCTAAAATTAAAAATTGACGTGTTTCAGGATTTTACTCATAAATTGTAAATTACGTAGATAATGAATTTACCCATTACTTATGGACGTCACTGTATATTTTTGCTGTACATTCAAATGTTATAAGCCAAAAATTAATATGCATAACATCTGTTTTCTCTAACAGATTTGTTACTCTCTTTCTCTCTCTATCTCTCATCCTCTGTTTCAAACAGCGTATAGTAGGTATACTCAGATTTTACACCCTGGATACAGCTCGTTCATTCCTCCGCCATATTTCCACTGTCTCTAATAAGGGGAGCGAAGGTAAAGTAAATAAAAATGAGCAATCTAATTAAAATCATTTTATGGAAATTTGTTTTTTAAGTGCGCAGCGACAATTTGTTTATGGGAACAGAGCAAACAAACGAGAGTATATTTGAATAACGAACTGGAGTTAATTTGTGCTTCTGTGTTTGTGTCGATATTTTTTAATTAAGTAATTTGCCAATTAGGTAGTTTAACGTAACAGAAGTATATTATAAATATTCGAGTATAGAAATTATACTTGTATAATGAAATGAAAACCATTTGATTACAGGGAAATTACTTGTCCACGTAGCATGTGTTTTATGATTTCGAGTGACAAACACTAAATATCATACATCAAATTTATATTGCCACCTCTACAAACTTTAGTTTTCCTTAAATGAGAATTTTCTATTCATTTAAATGTAATTAAATTTTTTAATTATACCTCTTAATGGCAATTCGAATTTTCATTATTTTTTCAGTAAGGTTCAAAGTAGTGGCTGTAAAATTAATGAAGCACTATGCTGATTCCAAACAACTGATACTATTAAATTTCCAGTAAATGCTGAACTATTGATATAAGCCAGTTTTAATTAATAAGAACTTATTAGACAAATAGTTCAATTACGTCGAACCATCTCAACTCTATGAAATGGCTGCATCGTCCACAGCTTTGCTGATTAACGTCTCAGTAGTGTAAATAGTCATTCACATCGTTGGCAAATAACTCCTTGAAGAATGATGAGTAAATAATAACAAGGAGTAATAACTACCGGCCTGTTTACTTATCGTTATAATCCCATTCTGTTATTCTTGGTAAGCAGGAGTTGATTGCACTAATAGTGTTCTAGTTTTAGCGATCTATATACGAGTACATATAAAAGATTTTAGGACACTAAATTGCTGAAAAAAGAAATATTTTTTTTTATTTTAACGAGCACGACTGATGATATTTGCCTTACATTAATATTTTAAGAATTGATTTATTTGTAATATTATTTTGTCAAATGGAAACTGTTAGCCAAAGGTATCTAAATGGCACCCCGGGTTTCGAAATTTTGAGTTTATATACGTGTTCCTGGTGTTAAAAGAAAAGTTTAGAGTTGGTTCACAGATTTTTAACTTCCTTCCTTTCACCCCTACCACTGAAAATATATGTTTTTTTGTGGTATTTTAGTTATGATTTTTTTAAATCACCTCCACATATTATCTTCCAAAAAAATAGTCTCATATGAAACATTGTTTTGAATTATAAAAAAAATATTTTAGTCTCTGGGGTTCCATACGGTATTAAATGGTTAAAAGTAGAGTGTGAATTTGTTTCTTTGCCGAAGGTTTATTATTATTATATTTTATTATATTATTATTAATTTTTCTCCTGAATTAATAATTATTTGGTATATCGATCTAATTGTGAACTTGAACACACAATTATCAAAAAATTCAGATGATACTTACCGTAAACTTTGAAGTGTCATTTTCTGTATGTACGTAAAATGCCGTTGAGTGATAGGTGTCGCAGTTTTACTACATAGTTTTTAAGTTCATTGTCATAAAGTTTCATTATCGGTACCAGTCTGCCGATGAGTAAGACACCTTGTTCGATTGATGACGTTTTTTTTTTGTTTATACATTACATCAGGTAATTTTGTGTTAACTCCGTATTTCCGAACTATCGTGATATTTCCGAACTTTTTCTCACGATATTTCCGAGAACTTGTATTACTATTGTACTTCCACACAACCGAACTTGTCGCTGTCGAATGTCGCTGTTGAAAGAGCCAGAAAAACCCTTTGCGCATGCCCCAGGTTCGGTTATGCTGAGGTGAAGAAGATTCGGAAATGTGGAATTTTGCGGAACGAAAACGTTCGGATATGTGGATGTCGAGTGTATTATGATATATTTTCTGAGCAAATAGTGGGAGGTATTAATAAGGACATGGACTCCGGTCCTGTTTCAAGCTCGCGACTTTGAAGCTCTACTGATACCATCTGCTTATATGTATACGAGGTGTGGCTATTAAATAACCGAACTGATGCTGCTACCAGCGCGCTGCGAGCGTGTCGCGACAAGTTTGAACAGAACTGTGTCTGGTGATACTTTCCCCACTTTGAGCTCGCTGGACAAGTGGGTCGCTCAGTTTGACTGTAGCAGTCGTTTGACTTAGTCTACGCACCAGTGACGCGTCGAAAAAAATGTTAAGTGTTCAGATGGAGCAATGGATTAATCTCAAGTTTCTTGTTAAATTAGGGAAAACTTTTACAGAAGCTTATGCAATGTTAAAAGAAGTGTACGGGGTGAATGTTTATCCCGCACGCAAGTTTTTGAATAGTTTAAACGGTTTAAAGAGGGACAAGAGGGGTTTAAAACATTGAAAAAAATGGTAAATTAATCCGCGAAGATCGTCGTCTAAGCATCCGAGGGCTTGCTGAAATAACAGGAATCGACAAAGAATGTGTTCGCCAGATTTTGCATGAATCGTTCAACATGCGCAACGTTTGCGTAAAAATGGTGCCAAAACTCCTCACTCACGAGCAAAAGGAATCAACAATGAACATTTGCGCTGACATTCTAAACAACATTGACACTGATCCAAGCTTATTAGACACGGTGATTACTGTGATGAATCGTGTTTTTTTTTAAATCGTGGTTAAAGCAAAAGCGACGGAGGTTCTGAACCAGCTGAGAGAAGCGGACTTCCAGCACTGCTTTCAACAATGGAAAAGTCGTATGAAGTGGTGTAAAGATCGTCAAGGGGAGTACATTGAAGGCGAAAAAAGTTGCTACTGTAATTGGTAACGAATAAAAAGTGTTATGACAGCAGTTCGGTTATTTAATAGCCACACCTCGTATACATTTTGAGTCTCTACCCGGTCTTCGCATTGTTACAAGATGTATGGATACTTTTGGCTAACACTGTATATAGAGAAAAATATCCATATATGAATTCTGAATATTAATGCTTTAAGGTATGCACCAGGGAGGTTTTATGCTAAAATGAGTTACGGAATACAATAAGCTACTTATTTAGAAACCCGTCTCGTAAGGATTTATGTTTTCACGTATGCTTAAGCTTAATGCATATAAACTACACGTTTCTCGGATCATGAGGTGGAAAGAAGCTTTTACCGAGAGTATTATCTTAAAGCATCCAGGAATGTTACCAAGAATTAATGCGTTGGCATTAAATACGTGGCACGTTGCTCCAAGGCATATACAGGGAGCCAGCTTTTATTAATGTACAAATGTATACAGGGTGTACACATCGGATCAAAAAAAGTGGGCAATGAAATTTGTTCATCTCGAAGAGGGATATCCAGTGATACCAAACTCGACCCCTCATCCCCATCCCTGTTGCGGGGCAAGGGGCAACTTTGAAGTTTCAAATGGGAACTCCCATTTTTTATTACAGATTCGAATTCTATGCCACAAAATACGTAGGTTTTGTCGGAAACTTTTTTTGATTCGTGATAGATGCCGCTGTAATCGCAAGATTTTTTTTTTGTAATTCTCGCAAAAAAATCGAATCTAAAAAAACAAAAAAATACGTGTTTTTTAAAAAAGCTATCCAATGATACCAAAATCAACCCCACGCCCCCAACTCATAGGGGGTAGGTTGGGTCCTAACGTTCAAATGTCAAATGGGAACCCACATTTTTCATTGCAGAATTATATTTTTACGTTTTACGTAAGTTTTTACTGAAAGTTTCGTGATTGACAGCGTGGAATTTTTCCATGAAACTACTTTTAGCATTACCCAGGAACAACGACGTGGACGTACTTAATACAACACACTTTAAAAATTACTATAGTAATAATTTTTAAAGTGTGTTGTCTAATAATTTTTAAAGTGTGTTGTGCTGTAAATAGTTTTTTGTTTTTATCTTGGTACAACATTGAATAAGCCCTGAAGAGAAAGCCCTGAAGGAGAAACAAATCTCCGAAACGTTGGCAAAAATCAAATAGTTGTTGTTTATTCCCGGACCTAAAATCCAACAAACCAAAAACTAATTAATTTTAAACTTCCATCAACAGTACTCACAGCTTTATTTCATTGACTATAAAGTTGCTTCTCTTAATATCTATAACTAGCGACCCGCCCCGGCTTCGCACGGAAATATAAAAAATGGTTATTGTGGGTTATCCCTAAGAGATAGACATATACCATCGCGGACTTTTTTGTAGACCTTTTTAAGGTGTACAATATTGTAGTACATTATTTTGATCTATCTCGTCGGGTTCAGCCAGCGTTTGCAATGTAAGCGCAAAAAAATGTGTTTATTTACGACATCACATTAGAAACCTCTAAAATTATCAGTGTTTCTCTACTATATTATGCATGTATTATACATATAAACCTTCCTCTTGAATCACTCTATCTATTAAAAAAAAACCGCATCAAAATCCGTTGCGTAGTTTTAAAGATCTAAGCATACATAGGTAGGGACAGACTTTGTTTTATACTATGTTATTATTATTATGATATTGCTTGTAATATCGGAAAATGAAACACCTACATACCTATACAGCGTGCCTATGAAATTTAGCATCATATGGTTACTATCTAATAGTAAATAAATTTTTTATGATCTGATTTTGAGATGTGTTATATATTAGGTATATAATATGTTTTATGTATTTTAAACTTGTATGCTACGTTTCAAGAAGATATTTTAGGCTCGATTTTTACAATTTCTTCATACTAATTTCAAAAAATCGTTAAAAGAAAAACAAAATCTAGGCGACACCATGTCTATTGATTGAATTTTCAAACTTGCAATAACAATAACTATACATAGAAACTGCATTTTTATATCTTACAATTCTGATATATTTTTTATAAAATTTATTCATTTAAATTATCATAACCACGTTGTTTATGCATGAAATATTCAGTATGAGTTTTTTCTTCTCTTAAAATTATTTCCCTATTGTGTTTAACAAAATACATCATATGCATGCAAATACGTTCGATTTAGTTCAACCCCATTTTATTCAGTTATGTACGTCAGAACGGGATATTTCTTAATTTCAATCAAATAACTGTGTATACATAATGTATGCCCATGCATAATTCAACAGCATCTAGATGTAGCATATTTATGAAAAAAATATTTATAAGAGAGTGAATGTATGAAATTTGCTTATCTTTACGTCGTCTTCAGTTTGTTAATAAAAAATTTATTTATTGAAACAAAATTATGTAAATCATGTTTTTTATTAATTCAAGCTTACTACTGAATTAATTGGAAGTATAGTACCTATATAGTGCGAATTAAGCACCTAATTATTGAGTTAAAATTCTTTAGGAATCGTTAATTTTCATTCGCTTATTATGACAGAAATCTACATAAAATAACTTTACATATTATATATTTAAGTTTGCATTATTGATGTAAATACATCATTGTAAATACCTATGGAGATGTGCGTATATCTAGTATTGTTGTACCACTTTGAATTGATTTCGGAGCCAATGCCCAGATGGTGGCATTGAAAGATTGATTACTATTTTGAGTATATCATTCAAAATACAAGCCCTTACAGACTTGTCCCATTCGTAAAACTTGTCACGCGATTTTTACGATATTAAGGTAGATTTAAGCAAAAAGAGAATTCGATTTTTCAAAAGTTCTAAAGTGGTTTACCCCCTTGTATTCTGTCATTTAATCTTAAAGCTACACTCACATTACTACTCTGTCTAATCTGAACCTGACGTAGTACGCAACGATTTAGGTGGGAGCAAATAAAATTAATTGGAGAAAAACTCATTTAAGTCCTGGGGAATTTGCATTCGGTAAATATTTATAAGAGACGTGGGCCTACACTGTTTCGTTCACCGCAACTTTTGGTCACTGTATGTATTGTAATTTCCTGGACAAAGGGCGTTTGTTTGATTCCGTTTTAATTTCAAAAGTTATTACGTTACAACATAAATAATTTTATGTTGATATTTAATTAAAATGTATTTCATCCGTTTGTAATTAATGTCAACATTTTTTGTAAGGGACGAGTTTTGGGCCTTTTTGGGATAAAAATATATTGAAGTGTACTCGTTAAGTAGGAACACATTGAGAATATAAAATAAATAACAGTAGTCCTTAAATTATTCGCTATATTAACTATAGCCTATTATTATAATATTAATAACTTGGATTCTTGGAACAACGGCGTACCTTTTTCAATTTTCCAGTCGACATTTAATTGGCCCTTTGGATAAAAAAGGAAGCCGTTGTGTTCCTTAATGCTAACCAGACTGGAAATTAACTATAATACCTTTTGTACCGTAATAAGATAATGGCCAGCTTAACGATTATGAGCTCTCTTTAAAAAAGCAAAATTAAGTAAATTGGCTTCTCAATTTTTTCAGGTGAATTTTAAACCGTCAGCGGGGCTGTTGCAGTTGCGTCGAGAGTTTCCCACGCTGTCCCCCCCAATACGTTTCAAGAGGACAGTGGAACACCATATTACAGGTAATTTTTGTTAATTTATTAGATTAATATAGCATTTCGTACCTCGAAATGAGGTTAACGTTGTATACTGGAGAATAAAAAAATGTATCCAGTATACAGACTAGACATAGGATTAAAATATTAAAAGTAGAGTCGGACAGTGAATAGAGATTGTTTATACAGTGAGGTCCATAAGTAACGGATAAATTCATTATCTACGTAATTTACAATTTATGAGTAAAATCCTGAAACACGTCAATTTTTAATTCTAGAATGACATTTTTTGAGCATAATTTTATACCTCCCCATCCAACCCCCTTGGAGTGACAGCTACCCTTTTAAAATTTTTAAATGGAACGAGGGTGCGTGCGATAGCTCATTTGAAAGGGTTCTTAATTATCTATTCAGAAATATATGGTTTTTTGAATTGTGTATATTTTTCATCAAGAAAATTAAATGTGATAATTTCAAAATTATTATTATTATGAAATGCATACAATCAAGTGCCTATTGTAGTAGTTCGCCTATCTAGTCTCTCCTGTATTCTTTGTATATTTAACTTTAAGTAGTGCGCGGATAATGGAACTCTGGGTAAGGTGCGTGTGAGTGCGCGTGTGCGGTGTAAAGGGCCGACGCGGTTGTGAGACGTAGCGGAAGGTACTCAGTAGCCATCGGGAGGGTGTGCTTTAACCACCGATGCTACTAGTTAATGTTTTATTAGTTAGATCATTGTTTAATCTTGTATCTAGAATAGTATTTTATTTATGTACATGTGGCCAGGCTAGAGGAACCTCTGGAACCCTTAAAAATAAATCCGTGGTGAGGTATTTATGCATGTATTGTATTATTAGTCCTACCGAACCACTACACTATGTACCAAATATCTGTCAAATCTGACGTTTTTAGTTAATTTTGTGTCAACATTCAACTTAAATGTATCGGTTTCCCTGATACGCTGCGCAAAATACCCAACAAAAAGAAAGAAGTAAAATGGGTTTATTTTTACATATCAGAAAAAATTATACATTTACATTTCTTTATTTGCTACATCTGTTATTTTAAAACTTATTATTCTATTATATTATTTATCGCTGATTGTCAAGTTGATCATTATTTTAACAATGAGTCTTTCGGATACCCAAAGAATTGAAATTTTGATATTATTAGGATATGCTGATAAAAAAAGAACTCAGAAGCAGGTATGCGAAATATTCAATACTAAGTATCCTGACCGCCGCATTTCCCAGTCTACGGTTAGTAGTATAGAAAACAAATTTCGTCAATTTTCGAAATGCCACAGATATTCCTAAATCTGCTAGGAAACGCATTTTAGACGGTGAACAGAAATTGGATATATTGTTAGATATTCAAGATAATCCACATAAACCAACAAGACAGGTTGCCGTCAATAATGATGTTAGTAAAAAGTCCATATTTCGTCTTCTAAAAAACGAAAAATACCGCCCATATAAAATTCATTTGGTTCAAGAACTTAACGACGATGACCCTGATCGCCGATTGGAATTTTGCGAAATCATATCAAATGGATGCCAAGATAATCCTTTATTTATAAAAAAACATTCTTTTTTCTGATGAGGCAACATTCGTCTTAAATGGAACAGTCAACAAACAGAACTGTAGATACTGGAGTACAGAAAATCCACATTGGATGATGGAGCCCAATTCTCAATATCCTGAGAAGGTGAACGTTTGGGCTGGAATTATAAATTCCCAAATTATCGGACCAAATTTCTTTGATGGCACATTAACTGGCGCGCGTTACTTGGATTTCTTGCAAAATTTCTTAGTTCCAGAGTTAAGAATGCTTTTCCCAGATGATGACAACCCCAATGAAATTGATAGAAATATTTGGTTTCAGCAGGACGGAGCTACACCACATTTTTCATTGGAAGTAAGAGCCTATCTGAATCAAGTTTTTCCCAATAGATGGATCGGTAGAGGCGGTGAAATTGAGTGGCCTGCTCGTTCTCCCGAATTGACCCCGCTTGACAATTTTTTTTTGGGGTTACTTAAAATCGAAAGTCTACTTCAACAGACCAAATAATGTAGAAGATTTAAGAGACAGAATAAGGCAAGAAATTAATCAAATCACTCCGGAAGCAATACAAAATGTTTTAGAAGAATTTCAGCAACGCCCCCATTATTGTCAAGAAGCAACGGGCGCCCAGTTTGAACATTTGATTTAAACTGTTCTTGTGTTCTGTTTCATGTTCTTTTTTTGACTTAGTAACATTAAAAATGTAATATTTTTCAATAAAGAAATTATAGAAATTAAAAAAAATGTTATGTTGCTGGATGGAGAATTAAAAACCCTTTCAAATGAGCTATCACAAGCACCCTCGTTCCATGAAAAAATTTTAAAGGGTTAGCTGTCACTCTAAGGGGGTTGGAGGGGGAGGTATAAAATTATGCTCAAAAAATGTCATTCTAGAATTAAAAATTGACGTGATTCAGGATTTTACTCATAAATGGTGAATTACGTAGATAATGAATTTATGGGGTTACTTATGGACCTCACTGTATAATAATTAATGAAAAAGTACATACTTTCAGTTAAAACTAGCAAAACATAAGAACATGAGTCTACCTAAAGACTATCCAACCCATGTAACTTTACGATCTTCAAAATTGCCTAGTACTCCGGGATGATATTCGGGCGTATAGGGACTCTAATGAATTAGTTCTATGTCGCTCAGTCGCTATTTGACCTGCTGCGGAGCGCGCTAAAATATGACGTTTTTTTACAAAACAGGTGATTTCGTCGGTGAGGTGAGGTACTTACTTGTAGTTTTTTATGCTGATTAATAAACTGCAGCTATATGCATCATTTACTTATAGATTCTTGATGATATACCGGACTTAAAAGTGGATGGGAGCATGACAGAATTATTATTATGATCAAGAAGCATAATAATAACAACACATAAATCAACGCAATAACATCGTGGTATTCTAAAATTGCAATTTTTGTTTGACTTATGCGTGATGTTGTTCCTGAAATTTGTCATTTAACTTTCTGGTCAATCCGTATTCTGCTATGTTTTGGAAGAAATAAGAGGTTTTTTTTCACGAGGTAACACCTATAATAAATTATTATCTTTGCGTTATTTTTCTTTCTTTGTGTGATTGCTGTCTTTGTTAATAACTGTCGATAACAGTTAGGTCCTTGCCAAAACGAAGACATCATATAAAAATTGTCAATTTTGGAATACCACGATGTTATTGCGTTTATTTATGTGTTATGATTCTTGAACATAATAATAAATATGTCAACGTAAGCTCATTTTGTTCAGGATTATTTATATTAATATATTCATAACTATTCATAAAAGTACATCACAATCAATAAGAAAAACTATTAATGTATTATGTACATGAATTTGCAAAGTTTTCTTTTATTTTGGTATGTAAATTATAAAAATAGTAGCTTTCACGTGCATGACTAACATGTTTAATTAAATATAAGACAAATATGCAGGTTAAGCCAACTTGATAACGCATTCATGCATACAAACAAATACCAGCTGCAGTAAACCTCTTTGGTTGCCAGGTTATATGGTGTCATTAGATTTTTATTCCATATGACGTATATGGACCCGTCACTTCAGTAGGTGTTCCCCTTTGTCCTCTTCAGTTACAGGTTGTCGAGAAAACTAAAAGTTCTCAAATTTTAAACACTGTTACTAATTGTTAGTGACGTAAAAGCTTTATACTAAAGGTTCATAAAAAAAGTATGATCAACAAGAAAAAATAAATACCTCTATGGATACGTTTTTAGCTTTGCCAGGTGGTGTTTTTTAAATATATATTTTCGTAACTCTCACAGTGATGTACTATGTACTAAGTACCGCCCTGACTTTTATGATTTAGTGCTGTCTCTAATACAGGCGTTGCATTTTTTTTGTTATTCAGCATAGAAGACTATCCAAGAACTCCATAGGGAAGTAATTTCACATTCACACTATTCTCCAAATTTTGTCCCAACAGACTTTCCAGTTGTTCGGTTTCTATTCAACTGCAAGTAACATCCTTAAACAACCAATGTGCTTCTCATGATTTGTCTGATAGTTTTTAAAATTATTTTTAAACAGTTGACTAAATAAATGAATTAATTGTTACATGAGCGACCCACAATTTTTTCTAGATTACTTATAACGATAGTAATTGTGGTAAAGAAAAGATGTGCTTTACATTTGAGTGGCTCAAGGATCAAATTTAGATAAATGAAAATTTTGTAATTTAATTATTTCATAGTGTATGTATACTCTCACTGACAAATTACTTTCCCATTTTTTAATTAAACGGCAACCAATTTTCGTCGAATATAATTAATTTTCAAATTACTGAAGTTGGGGGTAAACATTTTTAATGGAGGAACTATCAATGAAAAAATGTCATCCTCGAGGAGCGTAAACGTTATCATTTATTCACGATAGAGTAAATCTTCTGAATAAATCTTAGAGTTTGTACAGTATAATTGATGTCTGTTGACGACTACACGAATCAAAGCAATTGCGCATACAATTTAAGAGTAGAGCAGCCGAACTTAATTGAATTGGTAATTACCGAATTAATTTATTACCCCGGTGATGGAAAAAATGTCAACCTAAAATCGTAATTATCGATATTAAGCAGCAACACGAAAGAAAAACAAAGTGGAACGATATCAAGAATCAAGATAGATATGATTATATTCTGTGTAATGTTTAGGCATTTTTGTGGTTATATGCAGTAGGTAGGTGTAATGTACTTTCGTAGACGTGTGCCTCTCTTTGTAGTGAATAGATCTTTAAGTTTTTGCGTACAGAGGAAATGAATACCATGTACAATTTGCGCCAGCAGAATTTCATTTCTACAAGTTTATTTAGCTACATAAGTATGATATACATAAACTTCAGCAAGTATTAGAGACCAATCCAGGATTTACAACTTTTTTCTGTAATGAAATATAGAATAATAAAATTCTATAGACACGGGATGTTCATTTTCTATGCATCTGAATATTATTCACCAACACAAGACATAGTTTAACTTCGGCTCATATAGAACATTCATTCATAAGGTGAGACATCGGTTTATTATACTTAGGCAATTCTATGGGCTAGTGCGACCCTGTAATGATCCTCACTATGGCGATGTCTATTTGTGATCTATAGTAAGAATACGGACGCGGTATGTAATCGAGCACCGAGTGGCAAAATAAAGACCATCATTGCATAGTTGCACAAAGGATCATTTGATTTGGACCTTAGTACCTACACAGCTGGGAAACAGTAAAAAATAAAAAACACCAGAGATACTTTTTTACAAAAATGAAAACACCGCACTGCACTTGACGCACTTTTCACCAGTCATATTGACAATATCGGGAGATACTTTAATGACATATTCGATTCGTTATTTAGATGGAGCTAATGGTTTTATTAGACAGTTATTTTAATATCTCCACTTTGACGTACATATAATACAATTCAGTTTGGAACACTTCTGAACTGAAAAGAACTGTTCACTTACATCAGTTCGTAAAACTGAGAACCAGCGTAGCGCATTTAATTTAAGAACTGAATTTTGTAATGAAAACCAATACAGTATGTTTTCTTCTTTAGACATAGTTTTAATTATTAACCTTTATTCCATGAATCAAAAGTTGGTAAAATAAGAGGAATATTTATATCTTATTAGTTATTGTTGCTCTACTGATGATCCCTGGTTGCTAATTACCATTTCTTATATATACTCGCATACATATTTCTATTTATATTTCTCTATTTTTTCGGCCGTGAATTACTTTCATCATTGCATTTGATTTAATTATCGATATAGATATCTTTGAGTGGAAAGTGAGTTTGCTATTTGAGTAGAAACTATAGTATACATAATACAATACAAATACCTAATATATGTTTTTGATTACCAACAAATTTCATCCAGTATACATATTGTTTGGGTATCATTTCGTATAAACACAATTCGAATACATACGATCGTTCCAGCTCTAGAATGTAAGGGTAAATGTAAAAGGTATAAACGTAAACATATGCTCGCATTACCGAGATATTGAAAATACGCCTCGACGCTATTTTTCCATTTAGAATGAGCCACGTAAAATAACCGATTGTTTTTATTTTCAGAATGTATATACATGACATCGGAGGAGGGAGATTTTTATCACAAAGCAAACGCAGTAGACGGAAACGCATGTGGCGTATACATCTTTAGCGAACCAGATAGAAACATCGAGATCCGGTTCAATTATTTGGACGTTCCGTGCGAGGAAGGAGGCCTTGTGTCGGTAAGAAATCGCTAAAAGGTCCAGTACAATAAAAATATATATATTTTTATATGTTATGGAGACATGGAGCTTTCCAAATAATGTCTATTAGATAATAGTATACAATACAATTGATAAATGATGGAAGCTCTTATATACTAGTAACAAAAATTAAAGGATATTAAAAAAATTCCAAATTTTTGGGTAATTTTCAACAAGGGATAACTCGGAGAAAAATGGTCGTACAGAAAATAAAAAAAAAGGAAATTGTAGCCCCAAGTGTCTAGTTTTCAGATCTGGACTTAAAAGCGGGAGCGGTTCTCACGAAACCAACCATCTCATCCGAAAACCAAAAAAACAATTTTTTTTCCAAATTTTTACTCGTCTTTAAAATGGTGTGTGGACTTAAAAATTTTTTTTCAGCGAACATAAAGCTCTTTTAGACAATTTAATCAGCTTTAATATTTGACCTCTTAACGATCTCCGTACGATGATTTGCCGCGGAGTTATCGTCGATCAAAGCAAAAAAGTCCTTTTCAACTTTGACAATCAGTTACTCGGGAACTAATGATCGTACAGAAAATGGAGGTAGGGTTTTGGAAACTGCAAAACATTCTGTATAAGACATAATCGAGAGCGATTGATAAAAAAATTTTTTTGAAGCGATAATGTTGGTTGAAAAAAAGTTAAAAACTTGCGCGAATTTAAGGATATTGGGAAAATTTGGTATAACTTTGGATATAGTGGATGAACGAAGGATATCGTCGGTAGATAATTTTTTAACCTCAAAGTGTCCCCAAAAACCCTCAAAATTGCAAAGCGCTGCGATTTTTTTTCTTAGTACCCCGAAGGTTTAAATTTATCGTTTCGGCCAAAAAACGCCGTAACAAGCAATTTTTCGATTTTCATGCATTATTTCAACTTCAATATGATTTTTTTGGCGACAATCCATATTTTTTTTGCTCAAAAACATTACTCGTTGGAAAAAATCGAAAAAAAACCTTTTGTTTGAAAATTTTTTCAAAAATTGAGTAGCAAATATTATGTAAGAACAAAAAAGAATTAGTCAAAGAAGACCCGAAAAGTCATATATCTGACTTTCGACGGCTCGTAACTCGCTTGGAGTTGATTTTTTGACCTTGGTGCCGTGAAAACTTTTGTTCAGAGGGTTCAAAGTACAACATATTTCAACCCCAGAAAAATTGGCAGGGAACCAAAATCCATATGATTGGTGCGGGGTCCTTTATCGTTTCGGCCAAAAATCACCGTAGCAAGCAATTTTTCGATATTCATGCATTTTTTTCAACTTCAATATGATTTTTTTTGGCGATAATCCATATTTTTTTTGCTCAAAAACATTACTATTCGAGGCACTAAGAAAAATAAAATCGCAGCACTTTGCAACTTGGTGGGTTCTTTGGGGACACTTTGAGGTTAAACAATTACCGACGATATCCTTCGTTCATCGTCTATATCCAAAGTTATACCACATTTTCCAAATATCCTTAAATATCCTTTAATTCGCAAATATCCTTTTTTTATCCAACATTATCGCTTCAATTTTTTTTATCAGTCGCCCCCGATTGTGTCTTATAGAGAATGTTTTGCAGTTTCCAAAACCCATTTCCAAAAAACCATTTTCTGTGCGATCATTAGTTCCCGAGTAATTGATTGTCAAATTTGAAAAGGACTTACGCGTATATACGTAATTTGGGGCGCTGAGGTCAGAATTAGCCGATCAGTAAGGAATTTCGACATAACCTCAAAAACACCTTAAAAACAACAAAAAAACCAAAACAATTAAATTCAAAGCTTCAAGCAAACATTTTAATCCTAACATAATCTAAGACAAGAGCTTTACACCAAGAACTGTAAACTAAGAATTCTTAACCTAACATAACCTGAGACAAGAACTTTCAATACTTCTAATACAATTTACATAGTAAGAATTATTTTCTATTTTATCGGTGATTTTTTTTTTTCGATATTTCGGAACATCGGAATTTCGTAAATTTACTAAAAATTTCGGAATTTACTAAAAACAGGGCAATAATTTTACACAAAGAACTTTAAATTAAGAATTCTAAATCTAATAAAACTTCAAGAATTTTGCACCGAGAACTCTAAATGTAACACATTCTAAGACAGGAACTTTACACAAAGAACTCTAAACCAAGAATTCCAAACCTTCATAATTCTTGCCTTAGGAGTTTAACAGTTCTTGTCTTAATTTATAATATGTTTAATTTTTTGGTTTAAAGTTCTTGTCTCAGGTTATGTTAGGTTAAACATTTTTGGTTTAAGCTTTTAATTAATTTGTTTGGGATTTTTCGGCATTCTTTAGGTGATTTTTGAGGTGATGTCAAAATTCCTAACTGATCAGCTAATTCTGACCTCATATTCAATCAAATTATGTGTAGATATAGTGATTACTTCATTTAACTTTTTTATTTATTTGTTTGGGATTTTTCGGGCATTCTTAAGGGGTTTTTTGAGGTTAGGAAAAATGCAAGAGCCAATCGGACAAAACGGACATCGGATTCATGTTCAGTGGGTCAAAATACATGGGAATATATAGGTCTACCTTCTAGCACACGGATTTGATTTTTTTTTTGTGTTCCTGTGTAATCAAACGTCAGTTTAATGTCGCATCAACATTTGACAGAAAACATTCCAGTGTAATTTCCCCAAAGTACCCAGCAGGACGAAAATTCCGGAAATTTTTTTCGTTGACATGGTAACTGCTAAAATTAAGATCATCCGATTGGTTTGAAGACGTAGATGTGAAATTTTCTGTAAATTGTACAATTAAATTATTCTGCACTTTGAACATCAGCGCTGAGATCTACCCATTAAATTAACAATAAGATGTGAGTGGGCGTGATGAGGGAATGAGAACCGAAAGCAGTCTCTAATAAATAAACCTTTTTACGGAAGACTCAATCGAAAATTCGGAAACACACCGGCGCTGCGTCTCAAAAGGGTCAGTAAAGTATGTATGTATGCGAGGGAGAATGGAAAGCGATTCAGACCCATCTGGAATGAGATGGTTGTGCATAATGGAATTACGGGACACGCATTTTATCAATTGGTAGCTAAACATTAGACGAGGAGGAACAAATTGATTGATGTAACGGAAAACAGTAATCTAAAAATATTAGTAATACGGTGAGAGCCAAAATGAATTGTTCATTTTTTATAAACCGTAACTCATTTATTATTCAACACTCAACATAAACATGTATACATATTAAAGAGTAAACAATAGTTTTACTTCTTAAATATTGTGTGTCTTAAATGCACACCTCCCTTAACCATGTACTCTTCTAAGCGACGGACGAATTCAGCCATAATTAATTCAAGCATATTCTGGGGAATAGCTTCAATATCTCCTTGGACCTTTCTTTTAAACCTCTGTAGATCTCTAGGTTTGCTCACAAACACTTTGCTCTTCATATAACCCCAAAGGAGAAAGTCGAGGACAGTAATGTCAGGAAACCTCGCCAGCCAATGCTGATCACCATTTCGAGAAATGAGTCTGAGTGGAAATATAAAAAAAAAAATGGAAAAGGCAATTTATTTGTCCTTCTTGCAGTTGCGGTATAAAAAATGTTTGGAGCGTACACGCATATCGTTCAGATTTGGCTGTTACTGTTTCATCATTTGTTTCAAAGAAATACGGATCGATGATCCTTGATGATGATACAGTACACCAAACAGTCACTTTTGGCGAATGTAACGGCCTTCCATAAAGTCCAACACTTCCAACGGCCTTCCACGAAATGGCCAACCGAATAGGAGAAATAATAATAATAATAATAATAATACGCACCCTATAATTACTCCGAAGAGTAACCCCTTAGGTCCTCTCAGGGACCTGTGCGGGAAGGAGTGGCTATTATTATTTATTATAACGCATTTGCTTTACAGTTCTGAGGAAACCCAGAAAACTCAGAACATTACCAAATCTAGGGCATGTGCGGTTGGATTGGCATCTATGCATCCACACCTATACACTAGTGTATTAGTGGTTGCATATCAAGCCCTGACGGAGAAAGTGAAACAATTAAAAATCGCTACCCCGGCCGGGACTTGAACAACGCGCACAGAGGTATCGCGACTGGAAAGACGGCGTTTTAACCCACTCGGCTACCCGTGCCCATTTGAAATGATCATGATGTTGTTGGGGACGAAGGATAGTATGATAATTTCGATTCGAATCGAAAAACTCGATTCTCTCGAATCGCCATTTGACTTATGTGAATTAGTAAATTTCCTTAAAAATGTTTGCAATAGCTCTTTGGACTCTTTGAACTACACGCAACTAACTTACTAACTTACATTGGACAAATGTCAAATTTTTGCTAATAAGGTGCACTTAAAAGACACATTAAAGTGACACATGCCTACTATGCGTTTTTACGAATTTATATTCACTATTTGAATAGAACAATAAAACGAGTTCAATTGTTTTTCTTGATAATCTTAGCATATTCGAAAAAATAGAAAGACGTAATAGAGTTTATAAAAGAATCGTGCCATATCTTACTTATTTTTGTAGTGTAAAAAAATTAACTCACAAAAAAGTTATGACACAAAAATAGGTGTTGCTTGTTTCAACCCCATGTGGGTGCAGAGGGAAAATAAAAATATTACCCCACAATGGGCATATGTTACTAAAAGACACACACCAAATCTTAAATTCCCACGTTATTCCATTATTGACATTTTTGCACTAGTATTTTTGGCTCGCCTTGTATATGCGAATAACTTTGTAGGGAAGGCTCTAATCGAAAGAAGTCTATATGAAAGTATGAACTTCTTTATAGTATGAACTTCTCTAAAAGTTCTTTAGCCTCCTAACTTTAATCTAATATTTAAACAGTTCTGGGAGTGAGTTAAATAAAATATTATTTAACCTTCGAGTCAACCGAGCCAAAAGCAGTTGTACATGAAGATTACTGCGACCAAATTTAATATTTTATTACTGAGGAGAGTTTTTGTGATATCTGTCAATATCTGATAATTTTCTTTCCCTGTTCGTAAGCGACGCGGATATACAGTGAGGTCCATAAGTAACTGATAAATTCATTACCTACGTAATTTACAATTTATGAGTAAAATTTAAAATCTTTAAATGGAACGGGGGTGCGTGTGATAGCTCATTTGAAAGGGTTCTTAATTATCTATTCAGCAATATTAGGTTTTTGAGTTTGGTATATTTTTCATCAAGAAACTTAAATTTAATAATTACAAAATTATTATTATTATGAAATGTATACAATCAAGTGCCTATGTACTAAATATCTGTCAGATCTGACGTTTTTAGTTAATCTTGTGTCAACATTCAACTTAAATGTATCGGTTTCCCTGATACGCTGCGCAAAATACCCAACAAAAAGAAAGAAGTAAAAATGGTTTCTTTTTACATATCAGAAAAAATTATACATTTAAATTTCTTTCCTTGCTACATCTGTGGAAACTTATTATTCTATTTTGTTATTTATGTATCGCAGATCGTCAAGTTGATCATTATTTTAACAATAAGTCTGTCGGTAACCCAAAGAATTGAAATTTTAATATTATTAGGATGTGATGATAAAACAAGAACGCAGAAGCAGGTATGTGAAATATTCAATACTAAGTATCCTGACCGCCGCATTTCCCAGTCTACGGTTAGTAGAATAGAAAACAAATTTCGTGAATTTGGAAATGCCACAGATATTCCTAAATCTGGTAGGAAACGCATTTTAGACGATGAACAGAAATTGGATATAGTGTTAGATATTCAAGATAATCCACATAAACCTACAAGACAAGTTGCCGCCGATAATGATGTTAGTAAAACGTCCATATTGCGTCTTCTAAAAAACGAAAAATACCGCCCATATACATTAAATTAATTTGGTTCAAGAACTTAACGACGATGACCCTGATCGCCGATTGGAATTTTGCGAAATCATGGCAAATAGATGTCAAGATAAACCTTTATTAAAAAAAAAACATTATTTTTTCTGATGAAGCAACATTCGTCTTAAATGGAATAGTCAACAAACAGAACTGTAGATACTGGAGTACAGAAAATCCACATTGGATGATGTAGGCCAATACTCAATATCCTGAGAAGGTGAACGTTTGGGCTGGAATTATAAATTCTCAAATTATCGGACCATATTTCTTTGATGACATATTAACTGGCGCGCGTTACTGGGATTTCTTGCAAAATTTCTTAGTTCCAGGGTTAAGAATGCTTTTAACAGATGATGACAACCCCAATGAAATTGATAGAAATATTTGGTGTCAGCAGGACGGAGTTACACCACATTTTTCATTGGAAGTAAGAGCCTATCTGAAACAAGTTTTTCCCAATAGATGGATCGGTAGACGCGGTGAAATTGAGTGGCCTGCTCGTTCTCCCGAATTGACCCCGCTTGGCTATTTTTTATGGGATTACTTAAAATCGAAAGTCTACTTCAACAGACCAAATAACGTAGAAGATTTAAAAGACAGAATAAGGCAAGAAATTAATCAAATCACCCCGGAAACAATACAAAATGTTTTAGAAGAATTTCAGCAACGCCTCCATTATTGTCAAGAAGCAACGTGGCGAACGTTTGAAATTGTGATTTAAACTGTTCTTCTGTTCTGTTTCATTTTCTTTTCTTTACTTAGTAAAAATGTAATATTTTTCAATAAAAAAATTATAGAAATTAAAAAAAATATTATGTTGCTGGATGGAGAATTAAAAACCCTTTCAAATGAACTATTACAGGCACCCTCGTTCCATTTAAACATTTTAAAGGGGTAGCTGTCACTCCAAAAGGGTTGGAGGGGGAGGTATAGAATTATGCTCAAAAAAATGTCATTCTAGAATTAAAAATTGACGTGTTTCAGGATTTTACTTATACATTGTAAATTACGTAGATAATGAATTTATCCATTACTTATGGACCTCACTGTAGAATCAGATGGGTAATAAAAAAATTATTTACTAATGCCCTGTTGCGTGTGTCACTAGTCATATATTCTGTATAAGGTAAACTTGAAGGTAAAAAACGGGTTGCGATGGAGTAGCAGCAAGGGTCATGGTGGCAGAATGATTGTTAAAGGCAGCGTGTAAATGGAGGGTTGGAACGAATCGTGATGCGTCTGTCATTATAATAATTCATGTGCTTTTTTAGGACGAAACCAAGCGATTTTAATACCATATATGAATATTTCATTAACCTTGTCATCTTGATTTTTTATTTCTACTATTATACATGCAAGCCGATAAATATTAACAGATTTGTCTAATTCAGTGATGCAGTTTAGTTCGTTATACAGGGTGTCCCAGATTTAAAGGGACATAGTGTAGTGGGAGGTAGAGCATACTTAGCTGACTTCACAACACCCAAAAACTCGCCCTTTATTGTTAGCCGTTTCTGAGATACGGGGTGTTTTATAAATTTTAACTAAAACTTTAGTCCGCCATATTTTTGGAACCGCTGTACATATTTGGATAAAATGTTGTACAAACATTATATTCTTTTAGTCCAATAAAAAGCATAATATACTTTGGAACCAGGAACGGACTCAGATTTCTTAATGTTGCTCTCAGTGCCGATAACATCACCCTGTATATTATTTTTTTGTATATGTCAGTAAACTTTTAAAAAGTCAGTGGGTCAGTGTATAAAATAATGTCATAATATTTGATGGCACGTGTATGGTTATTCTCCAATAAATTTTCACAGTATTGATTGAGCACATTTTAAATTCTACAAATAACGTAGTCACTAGTTAATGTCAATATTTTATCAATTTTATTAAAAATATCCTTCGAAGACCCTGCTATTTGTTTCTTTTTTGACACGCAGCGTTTCTAAGCCTTTTTGAATTTAAATTTGTGTTTAACAACTGATTTTAATTGTGTTTGTTGATAACAACCTCATTATTAACATTTTTTCTCGTGAAAGAAATGGGATTTAAGTTATTTTGAATGGAAATTTAAATTCAAAAAGGCTTAGAAACGATGCATGTCAAAAAACAAACAAATAGCAAGCTCTTCTGAAGGATATTTTTAATAAAATTGATAAAATATTGACATTAACTAGTGACTACGTTATTTGTAGAATTTAAAATTTGGTCAATCAATATTGAGAGAATTTATTGGAGAATAACCATAAACCTGCCATCAAATATTATGACATTATTTTATACACTGACCCATTGACTTTTTAAAAGTTTACTGACATTTACAAAAAAAATGATATACAGGGTGATGTTATCGGCACTGAGAGCAACATTAAAAAATCTGAGTCCGTTCCTGGAATTTTTCCAAAGTAAATTATGCTTTTTCTCGGACTAAAACAATATAATGTTTGTACCAAATTTTATCCAAATATGTACAGCGGTTCCAAATATATGGCGGGCTAAAGTTTTAGTTAAAATTCATAAAACACCCCGTATCTCAGAAACGGCTAACAATAAAGAGTAAGTTTGTGGGTGTTTTGAACTCAGCTAAGTGTGCTCTATCTCCCACTACACTATGCCCCTTTAAATCTGGGACACCCTGTACAACTTTTAATTCGCGTTAAGTCCATCTTAGGATGGTTACGTCCTTCCAAAGCTCTATTCGTCTATTCAATCTGCGTAGCCGCGTAAATAGTACACATCAAACAACACTCTACTATATAGGAAATAGGAAAACCAGAATGTATCATGCTCCGGAGTCTAGTGTACAGTCAGTTCGAAAAGCAGTTGGTGATTTAATATACAAATAGTTTGATCTCTTCAATTTTAAGGATTCATGCTTCAAAAATATCCTTCAACTAAATATAGTCAATCCAAGTACTGGGTATTTTCGAAGATCGTCGAATTAAATATATTTTTTCATTTTTTGGATCTGTATTTTATATCACATATAAAAAAAGTTGTTTTATTGTGATTATCTTTATCAAGAAATTATGTATGTTAACTTCTTATAGATCTTAAATAACTAATGATCAGTCTTTTGTTTCAAACAACTAAAGCGCTTTTGTAGGTATTTGAATAACCAAACTTTCCTTAATAGAGTTTGTCGTAGAGTTGAGCTTAGATGAACAATATTATTAACAAGAAAGTTTGTTAGAAAGTAGTTATTTAGATTCCGAGATTCTACGAATTTTAATCATATTTTTAGACGGTATAAGAGAACATCTCCTTGTTATCTATCACACAGGTTGATTTAAGAAAAGTTTCGTCGTCTGTTTTCCAAAATATGTACGAGATCCAGCAGGGCAATATTAATACACTCTTACATCTTCAGTGATTTATGCCCTAGATTTGAGCAAAAGCAAAATCGCCTTTCTGAATTTCCTATTCTGTTCTCATTTATGCACATATACAGTGTTCACACAAAATTCACCAATTCACAGTTGACAACTAACATCTAACATCTGCCAAATTTGTGATTTTCTAAACAAATCTTTAGAAAATGGGCTAAATTGTTAATATTTCGCAAAATGTCACTAAGAAATAATGTTCCTAATGACATTTTATGCCTATATGCCGATTTTGAGTGAAAACATTTTGATATTCAAAAAAATTTTATATTACACAGCTTCACAATTTTTTTTTTTTCGTTTGCAGGTGTCTGACTATGTATACTATTTGTTTTTTCGGTCGCTGAAACCGAATCCGAAGTCCAAATTGCTCCATCAGATCCGGTTCTTTTCCTAACCTAAAAAAAAGGCCTAAAACAATGAAATTCAAGCTAAAAATCATATAATTTGATAAAAACCCAAACGACATCCCATACTCATATATTCCATCAATTCCATAACCATATAATCTCAAAACTCCATAACCTTAGGCCCCATAACCTCAAAAACCCAATAATCTTATGATTCTAAAACCCCACAACTCAGTAAAAAAATATACTTATACGCGCTTAAGCAGTGTAAATCGATATGTTCGAAACGGATTTGCCCTTCAATTCCAGTATCACTTAACCTCAAAACCGCGTGACAATTTAGTCCGTTTTCTAAAGATTTTTTTGGAAAATCACAAATTTGCCAGATGCCAGATGTTAGTCGTCAACTTTGAGTTGGTGCGTTTTAAGTTATTTGGGAAGCAGAAGTGATTGTCACCAAAAGTTTTTATCAAACTTTAATATTAAAAAAAATCCCATATGATTCCAACTTTATGGCGGACACTGTACATATATGAGCCGCCTCCTCATTGAGACATACTAAGATTTTGCTTTTAAATAAAAGTATTGTACATTAAAAAAACTACTCAGCTCTGCCGCTAGTACTTACATATATTTGAATTAAAACCAGAAAGTCTCACTCTGTGTGTCTCGTATATCGAGCTCTACGGGTTTTTTATTTGACAGTCATTGCCGCAAGCAGACTTTGTTTGTACTACGTGAGTCATATGTGGGTTAAATGACGACATCTTAACTTACTGAAAACTTTATTAGACACTATCAGATCCTCTGGAGAAAGAACAAGTCGGAAGTGAATCCATTGTGGTTTCTATTTGTGTTCAAACATAATTGATTTAAAACATACACCGCCATTAATCTTTGTAATTTAATAAGTAACCTTCTCTTGACTTACGACTACCTACTTACTAGTACCTAGTTGATACTACTCATCTATCTTTTGCAATTTGATAATGATGCCTTGAATGATAGTGAGGCATTGGATAATTTTCATAAATTAGTTTCCATCAAGGTTGCGTCTTACCTAACACTGTAAATTTATCTTTATTTATTATTAAGTAAATTTATTCACTTTTAGGACGGCATATCAAATATGATTTCTAGAAATATAAATATACATATTTGTTGTTTTGGAACGTCTGGAGTAAGAGCAATTATCCATTGATAAACAGTAAATAGTCTATGCAGGAGTTATATAAATAACTTACATAAGGCTCAAGGACTTGCCAAGTATTTAAGCAACACTAATATAAGCTACGTTTGTAAAATATCCTTCAGAAGCCTTCATAGCTCTTACGCAACCAATGTTCGGTTAGAGATCTTGTAGATGACGTTTTCCGTCTGCAGTTTCATTCGAAGTTGATGTCAATAATTATTATTTATCATTATTTTTATGCTTATGAGATGAATGCGCTCTTTCTAAACCTTCCTGTTTCAATACAAACTCTGGAGAGCCTTTATAATATTTTTATGTCCGGCACAAATTAGTGACTATAGAATTTATTTTAACTTCTGCTAATTGGATCTTTCACATTGCAAGCAACTGTCCTCCAGATGCGCTTGGATTTTTGGCTTAGACATTTAGCTATTGCTGTGATTTTACTTATTTGTTACAGGTAGTAGATGGTTGGGAGCTAAACAGAGAATTCTTCCCCAGCCCGAGGGACCATCCCAAACCGATGAATTCCCGATTTACCGAATTTTGCGGACAAAGAAAAATCAAACAGGTCTTTGTCAGCTCCCAGAACGTTGCCCTGATACAATACAGGATGCCCGCCAGGGGAACGAGTTTCAGTTTTTCTGTTAGATTCGTCAAAAATCCTAACCGTATGTATGTTTTTCTGCAACAATATTAAAAATAAGCTGCCGTCGGTCATCACAAAATGATGTGTTGACAGATTTACTAGTAGTTTGTGAGGTTGTCAACGAAGCGGTGCACAGATTTTTTGTGATAAGAGGTGCCTTAGATTTTCTGTGATACCGTTGGTTGCTGAGATATCGTCGATCAAAGACAAAAGGGTCCTTTTTGATTTAAAGTTCGATATCTCAGCAGAAAATGGTCGTATCGAGGTTTAAAAAAAGCAAATTGAAGCTGAATAAACAAGCTATCCGGTCCATAGCATGACTAAGTTAGAATTTTTTTTTCAAGCTCGTGGACGTGAAAAAAAAGCAAAAAAATTCGCAAAATTTTGTTCTCACACTACTTCCTAAAATTGCGCGAAACATGTAGCTCTAAAAAGTTTGTTTGCCGAAATATCTCAAAACTAGAAACTTGAAGCTTCAAAATGCTTTGTTTTAGACCTCGATAAGACCATTTTTCACTGAGATACAGCATTCTGAAACATCACTAAAAATTCGGAAAATTTTTTTGACCCTTTAATTTTTTCCATTAGTGTATTATGACAGTTCTGAGAGTAATAATTGAAGTCTTTTAGCTAACACAATTTATTTACCAAAATACAAATACGAACTAACCACTAATTTATTTACAATTTATGTATATTCGAGCGTTTTACGAGTCACGGACGATTTATTCGACTAACTCCCTTGCCGCGGCCTCGGCTATTTTATTCCAAGCGGCCAGGCTCGAGATGATTTGGACGTGTTCTCATGTGCATCCAGAAAAACTCGCGTCCCCTCTCGAGACGGCCGCAGTGACACCTCGCGATGAATCACTCTTTTTTTGTTTATTGTTTACCGAGGCCGGCGTAGGGTGATTCATCGCCTCGTGGCAATATGTTAACGATACTGTCATTTTCAGCCTGCAACGTGCTGTTCCAAACCGACGACATCTACACGCTGAAGAACTACGGCAAGAGGTCAAACTGCAGCGTGACCACCTTGTTCCCGGCGGCGGTGAAGGTGGCCGCCCTCGACGTGGGGGTGACTCCGAGCGACGGCAGGGGCATCGAAATCGAGACGGGCACCATCCACAAGGTGCGGTCGGAGGTAGTGCATGCATACATGTTCGATTTCTAGTTCTGTCTGTGGCCTGCTTGTGTTTCTCACAATTAGTATTTTTTGTACACGCTGAACCAAATTATGTATGTCCTGAGGTAAACCTGGTGGTAAAGTGTATCCAGAGTCAACTGGAACAGCTAGAGAAGGAGGGCTTCTACAAAGAGTCCTCAATAATCTAGCATTTCCTATTTAAATGAATGCATAAAAATGTGCGATATTTCTCTGACCATACTGATAGGCAGTCCATGTGGACTTTCGTTAGTAAGAATTATTGTTGGCATTTAGGACGTTATAGCAAACTGTGGCAATTTTAAGTTGTTATAATGACATTGTAAGACTTTTTGATGTTAGTGGTAGTGAGACAAGCAATAATGTTGAACTAGAATCTGAGCCTATAGAGTTTAAAAATATGAGTCTGCATCCACAAACGCAGAGTTATTTTAAACACGTAAGATTGAATTCAAAGAACGAAAATGCAGAATATTCTGAAAATAGCGTTGTTGTGAGGATTTGTACAGTAACAAAACTTGCTGTCTGATTTTCAGAATAAAAAAATCAATAAACGGATGTATATAATGGAATGGAACAAAAACAAATATACAATGTACATAAATAAAGTTATAACTAATAGATAATAATTAGTAATCCCTCAAATTTATTCAAAGATTTCAGAAAATAATTTCTGAGTGGAACAAAAAATTATCAAACTCAAGATGTCTGATGGTCTAAAGTTAGTTCTAATACCACTTTTAGATACAATGTTACCCGATGTTAATTTTATACTAAAATCAATATCTGGTGTGATATTATGACAATATATGATGACATAAAACTTGTTGTAAGACCACTTCGGTACAATATGACCAGATGTAGATTTTACACTAAAATTAATATCTGACAACTTGGCAACAAAAATCTGGAGGCATGGTATACATTTTGGAATCAACTAACGATCACATTTATATATAAGAGTATTCCAAGTTTCTATGGATTTTGATACAGTAATAGGACGAATTAGAAGAAATTACAAGAGCCATCAGATATTATAATACTCTAGATATATTTCTGAATATCTCTAAACTAAATTGTAAATTGTGTTTTGTTGGGTTTCCTGTTATGGACAAATTTCATTTTTGCATTGTAATTTATTCAATTTACATTTTTCTGTCCAAGAATCGTATCTTCTCCATCATCCAATTATCCATGTTTTGATTTCTTTATTTTTACTTTAGGACAGAAACAATTGAAAAATAACTATAAATACATTTCCAAGAAAACTAATAATCCTTAATTAATGAAGGTACAGGCCCTTCTTTAGTAAAATAGTGTATATGTATAGAAATAGTTTTTTAAGCAATTTGCTTATACAGTAAATGTAAAAACACGCAGAAAAGGCAAATTATTTATTTATATAAGTATCAGTAATTTTTTTTTTTTAGCTCCAAGAGAGATCTGCCATCTGCCCAGCGGGCAATAAACATTTGTTTTGATTAGAAAGTAGAGACATGTAGAGTATCACTCCAGTGAGTGATCTCCTTTAAAGATTATCTAAATTATAAATGTAGAATATATTTGTCCATGCAGTCTTAAAATTAAGCTTATCCGGGTTCCGTAGTCAGATCTGATGGTAGCAGTCGTTTTAGCCTACGCACTTCATTGTCTTCTCGCACGTTTAACTGATTAGCCAACGCGTTAGGGTGCACTGACACTTTCACTGTATTTCGCACTGATTCGCATCAGTAAAAATTAAAAAGTAATTTATAACCCTATTTTTGTACATATGTAAATAGATTTGTGTTTATTCAATTGATATAAACTTCTTTAAGATGTTTTTATTGTTATATAACTATATTCTGCCAGTCTATATTTTTCGTTCCAATATGTCCTCTAAACTTTATAATCTCTATACAATATTTTCCTAAGTTGTCATATTTTTTTTAACAGCGAATAGAACTATTCAAAACAAAAATGTTTTTCCAAATAACATATTTCAAGAGCAATGGCGCAGCCAGAAGTCTCCCAGTCAAATTTTATTTTCTGTGTAGTAGCATACACAATATGATATTATTCCCTGAAAATAAAAATCTTGAAAAAGTGTGTTTTTATTAAGGTCTATTAAACAATGATAAACGTATAAAAAACCAAAAACTATGCAATTAAGTATGAAGATGCATAAAACGACCATGATTTTTGGCTGGCCCCTCGCCCCCTCCCCTGGCTGCGCCATTGTTCAAGAGTGATATAAATAATTTTAGAACATTGTAAGATGTAAAAATATTAATTCAGGAAGTATTGTTCTTTAATAAATTAATTTATATTCAAATTCTTCCCACTCGGAATGTCCACAGTTGTCACACTAAAGGAAAACCGAAAAGCTTTTAACTTTCCGTTCTGCTCACGAAGCAAAACCTTTTTATACATACCTAATAATAGCATACTTGTGTTTTCCGCAATTTAGTTTTAAATTTGTTTGCAATTTACATGTAAGTTAAGGGACGAACAGTAAAAAAAAGTCAGTAAACCCCGTCAGGCAAATGTGTGCAGGTAATTTTATTTTAGTTTTCCCTGGATAACATAGTAAAAACATTAGCAGCGAAAATTTTAGTAAAAACAATTTGCTCCAGCCCGAGGCTGGTCAATTTATTTGTTCAGGTTATCAAAAGCTTCCATACTCTTCCCTTAATGAACATTTTGATGGAAGTTTTCAAAGGTATATCATATTTCGACCTGAACAAACATATTTTAAATTAAAACATAATAATTATATAATGATTGAATAAATTTTAATGAGTGAATTATATTTTTGTTATATAAGACAATTTTCTTAAAACTTAAGTTAAGAACACTTGAGTTATCAGAACGAAACAAATTTTTATTGCGATATTGTTGAATTATGTGCATGCTTGCAGTGGTGGCTCGTGGGTGTGTTAGATGGGTGGGCACAGGGTGTGTCAGTAGGATTACTTATTAGCTACCAATGGCGCCGCAGGCGAAAATTTTTAAAATTTTCAAGGTCATCGTTTTACTGACACTTCAGAATTTCAATGAAAAATTCTTTTATACAAAAATATAGACTTTCACAAGAATAATTTTTGGGATTTGGTAGATTTTTGAAATAATATTTAGTCACGAATATTGAGGGCTTAAATATATTAAAATAATGGGTGGCAACATGTGAAAAAAATTTGATATAGGTATGTTACCGTTATTTGTAGAGGAAATCAGCTCGCCTGTCGTTATTGTTCACAAAAATGTTAATCGCCTTTTCATTAAAGTCCCGGATTTGTTTCACAAAATTTAATACAATTAATTATTTGGTTTAAAATATGTCTGTTTTTATCCACATTTTCATTGTGACGTCTTATATTTTCACGAAGAGCACTATCAAGCTGTTGTCTTATGTCTACCTTTCCCAACACACTAAAATCTAAGATGTTATGTAAATGTTTTTCATTGTAGCTAGTAGCTAGCATGTTTCTTAGCTCGTTCATTTAAATGTTTTAAATCACTCACCCCTTCTTGAGTCCATGCACTTTGGTTGCCACCCTTCACTAAACAAATAAAACAAAACGGGTTGTTTCTTTTAGGACACCCACACAACCACTTAAATCTGTCGTAGACACTACTATTAAAATTTCGTGAATAATTTCGCGGTTTTCCTACGTCTGTTTTGGAAATAATCAAATCGGGTATCGGCCTTCCTAACCGTTTAATTTCCATTCGGATCTCGTATGTAATTCCTTTATTAGTCAAAAAAAAGTCCACCGAATTCATTTTGAAACGTTTTACAATCAAAAACAGTAAAAAACACACTTCTCAGCGAAGAAAATAAACAATAAAACTAAAAACGGTCACTCAACAAGTGTGACCCGTTCAGCTGATTTTCGACCGATTTAACGACGTTTTGTATGCAATGGTCGCCAAACTTTATCAGTCACCGAAAAGCCCGATTAAAAACGAGGGCTGGGAAACTGTGTGCCCTCTCCCACTGTCATATATATGTGATAAAAATCATTATTTGTGGTATAAAAGGAATAATAATTAGAATATGAATAGTTTGTCGTATACAATTAATTGATATTATTGTAACAGTAATTTTATTGTAAAAGTACAATAATGTAGTTTTGCACAAGATGTAGTTTTGGTTTGCTAGGTTGTTTCTTTCTTTACAACAGCAATCAGATACCTCTGAAAACATTATCTGTTTCCTATATAACATATAAAGTGCCTTTTCAGTAACTAACTTCAAAAATGTAACCCTCCAGAAGCTAGTAACTATAAAAAAATAAATGTCTTCTTATTTATTGCAGTATAATAATTACATAATAACTAACAATGTTATAATGTACCATGACGCCTTGTATATGTCTGTATTGTGCATTTGATTCTGCAATTGACTCGAACACAAACTGATGTTCAGTTTGATAGGGTTTCCACTAATTAGTTTGCATTTCAGTGCCAGAAACGAGGATTAGACGACTACGTACAGATAGGAGGTTCACCCGGACTAGATAACGGAAACTTGCAACTGGCCGACTCCGTATGCGGACTGGATTCAAGGGCAGGTCAGTAGATACTTTAAAAATCATGTAACTCCAATCAAATATATAGTCTGTTCAAACTGGTTATGTATTGAATTACTTCCTCAACTTTTCAAGTTCGCATATCTGCAATCGTTTTCGAGATAATTCCAAAAAAACTCAGGTTTTGCGTTTTGGAAAATGTCCCATTACTTTTTAATTACACCTCTTGTGATATTTTCACAAGTACATTGTTAAAATATGTCTGTCGGCATTTGTTTCTCTGTTAATGCTAAGGGCATTAATTTAGGTTTTTTTTACTTTTTTGCTTCTTTCAGCTCACAAAATACGTGTATAAATTTAGTGTTTATGAGACGGATTTTTTTTAAATTCTTTTATTCGAATAGAATTACAATTCATTATTGTCTCCTTCATAATAACTTCTTTGAGAAGCCACACTTTGTGTTTGTGTTTGTTTAATTTTTTTAACCTCAAAGTGTCCCCAAAAAACCCTCAAAGCTGCAAAGCGCTGCGATTTTTTTTCTTAGTGCCCCGAAGGTTTAAATTTATCGTTTCGGTCAAATATCATCGTAACAAGCAATTTTTCGATTTTTATCGATTTTTTCAACTTCAATATGATTTTTTTGGCGACAATCCATATTTTTTTTGCTAAAAAACATGACTCGTTGGAAAAAAATCGAAAAAAACTTTTTTGAAATTTTTTTTTCTCAAAAATTGAGTTTAGCAAAAATTATCTAGGAACAAAAAATGTCTTAGAATTGGTTTGACTGAAAAAAAAGAATACCCTCAAATGTTTACAGAATTTTTAGAGATGATTTTTTGGTTTTTTTAAAAATGGCGAAAAATTGCAATTATTCGTAATTTTAAAAACCATCTCTAAAAATTTTGAAAATTTGAGGGTATTCTTTGGCTAATTATAGGACATTTTTGTTCTTAGATAATTTTTGCCAAGCTCAATACATTCCAAAAAATTTCGATTTCGACGGCCGTCGAAAGTCAGATATCTGACTTTCGACGGCTCGTAACTCGCTTGGAGTTGATTTTTGGACCTTGGTGCCATGCAAACTTTTGTTCAGGATGATTCAAAGTACAACATATTTCAACCCCAGAAAAATTGGCCGGGAACCAAAATCCATATGATTGGTGCGGGGTCTTTTAAACCTTCGGGGCACTAAGAAAAAAAAATCGCAGCGCTTTGTAACTTTGAGGGTTTTTTGGAGACACTTTGAGGTTAAAAATTAGGTTTTTTATCAATCGCCCCCGATCTAGAGAATGTTTTGCAGTTTCCAAAACCCTACCTCCATTTTCTGTACGATCATTAGTTCCCGAGTAATTGATTGTCAAAGTTGAAAAGGACTTTTTGCTTTGATCGACGATAACTCCGCGGCATACCATCGTACGGAGCTCTTTAAGAGGTCAAATTAAAGCTGATTAAATTAAAGGTCCACAGACCACAGAACGACGAGCAAAAATTTGGATTTTTTTTTTTTTGGTTTTCGGATGATTACGTGAGAACCACTCCCGCTAAAGAAATTTTAAGTCCAGATCTGAAAACTAGACACTTGAAGCTACAATTTCCTTTTTTTTATTTTCTGTACGACCATTTTTCTCCGAGTTATCCTTTGTTGAAAATCACCCAAAAATTTGGAATTTTTTTAGAATCCTTTAATTTTTGTTACTAGTGTATAATTAAATTTGAACTTCCATTGAGAGGACATGACATGAAGAGTCTGCGTCTTATTCTAATTCCGGAGTTTTTCGCGGATTAACTATTTTTTAATGCTGAGTTGAATGTTGCTCTAGAGTACCATTTACCAAACCATTTACCAAAAACCAGAAAAAGTAACTGTTTTTAAGGGTACGTAGTTAAAAATAATACAAAAGAAAGAATATATTTCTAAATAAATAATAAAATCCAACTATATATCTATAATTGCAGATAACAGAAAAATCCTCATGACTTTCAAAACCACTTGAAACTGTCAAAACTACCTTTAAATCAAGTATGTTGATTTTCAACGTTTTATATGAAAAACAATATTTTCTCTAACACGGTTTTCTCTCTAACAATTGAGGAGCTTGCGTGCAAAACCGGCTATATCCATTTTTGATTTTTTTTTACGGAGAAGGCAAAAAACCTCTCATTTCATGACCCTTAAAGTTAGAAAAAACACACCTCATCTATCCAGTATACTGATTTGGCTTGATTAAGATAAATTAACTTATACCTTATAGTTTCCTCAAAATTTTGAAAAAAAGCTTTGGATATAGTCGGTTTTGCTTCGAAATCTTGTTAAAAGAAATGAAAACCCCGGATAAAGCTAATTAAAAAAACAAAATATGCTTTAAAATCTAATGTAAAACGAAGCAAAACTTAAAACTGATATTACATTATTAATGATAATAATAATAATAAAAAAACAAAACAAATATCCTAACTTCTAAGGTTATGGAACATATAAAATTCAAAAACTAATGTTTTTATTAAATTTTTACTGCGGTTTCTTCATGAAGGCAATCACATCCTATACCATCATCTTCTGAAGCACCAGGTCCGCTTTCCTCTGCAGCTGCTTCTTCTGTTTGAAACAAAAGTTTCTTGTACCATTCAAGGTCAACACGGGATTCCCAATTCTCTCCGAAATGTTCTTTCATTAGATGAGATAGACTCGACTTCTTTTTTTCCGGTATACGGTTTCTAAATTCGACTTGTTTTAACTCCATACATTCACGGTATTTTCCCTTTTTTATTAGAGTTTGAGCTACATGAAACTGTTTATTATTTCTGTAGTATTTGTGTAAAGATACTGTTATTTGGGCCTGCTGTTTGTTTTTTATGTGTTTTCTTAATAGTAATTCTCTTGGCATCCGAAATTCCTTTATTTTTTTGTATTTTTTTTTCTATATCCTTAATATTGTATAGCCAGTCATGTCCCAATCGTTTCACATATAACATACGTTTTAAAACGTATCATTGAATATAGCCAGTTTTGCTTCAAAATTGGGATATAGCCGGTTATGCTTCAAAACATCACTTTTTAAGTGGAATTTTAATACAGAAATAGTTGGTTTTGGACTAAAATGATTGCGGGAATCGATAGAGCTCTATGAGCAGTTATGAGATAGTACAAAAAAATAATTTTCGGTCAAATATGGATATAGCCGGTTTTGAACGCAAGCTCCTCAATTCCAGTAGGTACACATTATACTATGTACGCGTACTAATGCAGTATTTCTGAAGCGTTTGTTTAAGAAACGACGGTCTTGTAAGCATGCAGCTCACGCGAAAACGGATACGCTGTCCCTCGGGAAAACTTCCACAACGGCGTATTTCCTGTAAATTTTATTTCGATCCAATAGGAAGGGTTCTGCGTGGGCGCCTACTATGTGCACATGATATCCATATTTGCCTTTTAAAAGACCGTCACTGTTTAAATTGACACACAACATACGTGAATGTATGGCATAATGGCTCATGCAGAGTTCAATTACGTTATTTCCATGTTACGGATATGGGTATGCAGGTAATAGCTTGACAGTTCGGTAATTGTTAAATGTCCTCGGACTCCGAGAAATCCAACGTCATGGATAACTCGACGATAAATATCGTGCTTTCAAAAAAAAGCTTTCAAAACATAACTAAAGTTATGCAATAGTAATTATCAATTGCGTCCATAAATACACTAGTAACAAAAATTAAAGGATATTAAAAAAATTCCAAATTTTTGGGTGATTTTCAACAAAGGATAACTTGGAGAAAAATGGTCGTATAGAAAATAAAAAAAAAGGAAATTGTAGCCTCAAGTGTCTAGTTTTCAGATCTGGACTTGGGAGCGGTTCTCACGTAATCATCCAAAAACCAACAAAAATTTTTTTTCCAAATTTTTGCTCGTCTTTAAAATGGTCTGTGGACTTCAAAATTTTTTTTCATCATGCGACCGTAAAGCTCTTTTAGACAATTTAATCAGCTTTAATTTGACCTCTTAACGAGCTCCGTACGATGATTTGCCGCGGAATTATCGTCGATCAAAGCAAAAAAAGTCCTTTTCAACTTTGACAATCAATTACTCGGGAACTAATGATCGTACAGAAAATGGAGGTAGGGTTTTGGAAACTGCAAAACATTCTGTATAAGACACAATTGGGGGCGACTGATAAAATATTCTTTTTGAAACGATAATATTGGCTGAAAAAAAGTTATAAATTTGCGAATTTAAGGATATTTCTAAAATTTGGTATAACTGGATATAGTGGATGAACGAAGGATATCGTCGGTAATTTTTAAACTCAAAGTGTCCCCAAAAAACTCTCAAAGTTGCAAAGCGCTGCGATTTATTTCTTAGTGCCCCGAAGGTTTAAATTTATCGTTTCTGCCAAAAATCACCGTAACAAGCGATTTTTCGATTTTTATGCATTTTTTTCGACTACAATATGATTTTTTTTGGCGACAATCCATATTTTTTGCTCAAAAACATTACTCGTTGGGAAAAATCGAAAAAAACCTTTTGAAAACATTACTCGTCGATTTTTTCCAACGAGTAATGTTTTCGAGCAAAAAAGTTTGGATTGTACCCAAAAAAAATCATATTGAAGTTGAAAATATGCATAAAAATCGAAAAATTGCCGTCGAAATCGAAATTTTTTGGAATCTATTGAGCTTAGCAAAAATTATCTAAGAACAAAAATGTCTTATAATTAGCCAAAAGAATACCCTCAAATTTTTTCAGAATTTTTAGAGATGGTTTTTGAAATTACGAAAAATTGCAATTTTTCGCCATTTTTAAAAAACCAAAAATCATCTAAAAAATTCTGAAAAAATTTGAGGGTATTCTTCGACCAATTCTAATCAAATCTATCAAATTTAAACCTTCGTGACACTAAGAAAAAAAATCGCAGCGCTTTGCAACTTTGAGGGATTTTTGGGGACACTTTGAGGTTAAAAAATTACTGACGATATCCTTCGTTCATCCACTATATCCAAATTTATACCAAATTTTCCAAATATCCTTAAATTCCTATCCGCCAATTTTTATTTTCTGTACGACCATTTTTCTTCGAGTTATCCCTTGTTGACAATCACCCAAAAATTTGGAATTTTTTTAATATCCTTTAATTTTTTTTACTAGTGTATATGTTGACAAAGGAATTTTTTGGGGATATTGGACAAATACACAAGAACTAATTTTTGCCGATGTTCCGTCTAATATAATCGGACTTTTTCGAGGTTTAATTAGTGTTTTACATAACGGTTTATGTTAGTTAAATTGTTCTTAATTTGTTGTAATCCTTAATCCTATGTTGTAATCCTTTTTTTTACCCGCAGGTACATGTGATTAAATGTCCTAATTATTTGTTGGTATTTGTTTCTCGTATTTACGTAACGATTTCACATTGAATAAATCTCCCTCACTTATGTACAACGGAAAAAGATAAACCAAAGAAATCACAAATCCGAATTCTGTGGATTTTGTGACAAAAAATTAATCTTGTCGTAACACGTCTGGTTTTAGAGTTTCGTCCAGCAAATCTCAGTATAAAAGTGCTTACCAATGGTTCATCTAATATGATATAATCTGGTTATGCACATAAAGGATTCTTTGATTCCTTGAATCAATAGTGCCAGTTCTTAGTGTAAAATTGTGAATTCAGTATCATACTATCGTCCGTAGCATCATGTATCTACTGAATGCAAGGTCAGATCATGATAATCCAGTTCTGTAACGACTTAATCTAAAAAAAATGATAAGATTATATTCACATTCATTACAATTGGGCCTACACTTGGATCATCTCAGCAAAAAAAATCGCACAGCGTCAAACCAAAATGGAATCAATCATGAAGAAAACAATAAAAAAAACGATTCAAAATTCCAAGACAGACAATGGATGAGTTTGTCATTTTCTAAACTCAAATGCATTTTTACATATTAAAATACATTTATCTTTAACGCACAGTTTATATGGATTATATAGCAGCATAATTATAAAATATAAATAATTCCAACAATCTTATTTTTATTTTAAACGTTGTAAGCAACTTTGTCATTTTAAACTGACCTGTGTATAATTACTGTACCTCTACTTACAAAATTATTTTTTTCATTCTAATCGTTATTTTTGAATTAAGAACCTATGAACAAGACAAACGAGAGATATGTACGCAGGTTTCGGCACAGAATACTCAATGAATGTCAATGTCACTGATGACATTGACAGTTGTTGAGGAGTTGAGGAGCACAGCTAGTCCTTTTAGATTCTGTCACAGGCCACTAATGGCATCGAATTGAACCTCTAAACGCTATTGTCTTTGTGATAATGCTGAAATCGAGCCCTCGTTTCTGTGTGGGAAGACAATGGGGACTAAAATTTCTATTAGTAATTCTCTTAGAGCAGCAAATTATCTTATTAATAACTGTAAAATCTTAAAAAATATTAACTATTTTTTACAAATCCAGTCGAATATATTCAAATAATTTATATCAGTTATTTTCAACACTGGTCTATTCAAAATATGTGTACAGGGTGTTTACGGACATGAAAAAAAAACGAATATAAATTGTCTTAATGAAAGTGGCAACAGTTTTGAGACAAAAATAATGGAAATTTTCAAATAAACCGTTTGCTCTGCACTTGCAGATTTGCACTTGACCTAGAGCACTGCGGAATAGTTTACTTTACGCCATTGATGTTGTGACTGCCACGGTACACAATAACTATTGAGCGCTTTAAGATATCAACCTGAAATATATCTGTATAACCTACCGAAAAGTGGAATTGATTTCTATTTTAAACTGTAAAAGTTAAAAAGTGTAAAATATAAATGTAAAATATAAAATATGAAAATATGTATCTACGTATACATATATACTTACATTAGACTGTATCAAAAAAATCGACTATTTTTTTCAAAAATTACTGAAAATATTGTTCAGGATGTGGAAAAAAATGGGCCTGTGAAAATATCAGCTCTTAATTTTAATATTAAGAGGTGACTCATCGCGATTTTCCATTTCCCATTTAATAAACATGGGATTTTTTTTTAAATTTTATACAGTCTAATATATGTACATAGGTACAACATATAATTTGTATTTATATTAAGTCAAACAAAATAGGTAAACCACTTTTAATATTATTCTATTTGTACCCTCATTTGTGAATTACAGAAACGTGATTCGAAAACAGCACTCAGGAACCTGAAACACAAAGGAAATTGGTCATTACAGTGATGTAATAAACATCCCTCTCGTAAAACGAAGAGTTTTTTTTCACGGTCCCATAAAATAACCTACATTGCCTCAGTTTTTATACTTAGCGATGCAATATCAATCGATATAAATATAAAATAAATCCGTATAAGTTAAAGCCCATTCCCAGCAGCCATTTCTCAGCTTTCATTTTGCTAGGTGTTTGTCAATGCCATGTCAACATCATGTATATGTAGCTGCTGATAGTTTTTTTTTTTTTTTTTTTAGGCAAACGCTTAGAAAGAATTGCATGCGAAGTCACCACAGTCCGTCTGGTATCCTCGGGAGCTTTTCGACAACTCAGTTACCATCTACTTCAGGCAACTCACTGACGAAGACATCAATGGCTACATTAACACCGTCTGTCTTTCTGAGGAAGTCACAGAGTATGTCGTATTCAACTTTTCACGCATGAAAAGCCGTTAGATAAATTACACCAGTCTACAAAAAAAAATGTTCTGTCTTTGCAATGAGACCCATGATTCCAATGTATTTCGATGCACTGAAAACAAATTTGGCAAAAAAAATTTTCTACCGCACCAATTTTTCTCTTCATCCTCATATAACCCCCATAAATTCTTATAGAGGAAATTTTTTGAAAACATTTCTTTAATTATTTTTTATGACCTTTATATTGGGTTTTTGGGTCGGTGATTCGAAGGTCGCTGATTGACGAATTCGAAGTCAAGAATAAATTTCGATTTAATGACAGCTGTTAACAAGCTGTCAAATTTCACTAAAAAATTAAAAAGTTGATATTAAATGCATATTATTAAGTTTTTTGGGTTGCTGATTACGATTCTGAAGTCAAAAATGAATTTTGACCTCATGACAGCGTCAGCAGGCTGTCAAAATTTCTAAAAAAGTTAAAAACTTTTGACCAGACATCATTTCCGAAGTTATTTTGACATACTGGACACGACGGGATCGTATTCAGTATGTCAATTTTGGATACCAGCGGCCTAATAGATTAAAAAATGTATTTTAGACACGTAATTTACTTGTCTCAAATATATTTCCTAATTTATTAGGGAGCTGGTACTTAAAATATTTTTCAGCGTTGACTATAAAGAATTGCATAAACTCATACTCGAAATAACAGTTACAAAAACCAAAAGAAAAAGAACAAATATAACAACATCTACAACAAAATAGTAATGAGCATTCGATACCCTGCATCATAAAAATTTACCTGTGCCGGTGTGAACGATGTCCAGTTTACTCCTATTTATATACCCTTCAGGTATCATACAGCAAATTGACAGACAGACAGACAGACAGACAGACAGACAGTCTGATACTTTGACAGCTTGCTAGCTGTGATTAATTCAAAATTCATTTTTGACTTCGGATTTGTATTCAACGACCCAAAAAACTTAATAATATGCATTTAGTATCAACTTTTTACTCTTTAGTGAAATTTGACAGCTTGTTGACAGCTGTCATTAAGTCGAAATTTATTCTTGACTTCAGATTCGTGATCAGCAACCCAAAAAAACAAAAGAAATGTCATAAAAAATAATTAAAGAAATGTTTTCCAAAAAAATTCCTCTATAAGAGTTTATGGGGGTTATATGGGGGTGGAGAAAAACTGATGCGGTAATTTTTTTTTTGTCAAATTTGGTTTCAGTGCATCAAAATACATAGGAAGTGATGGGTCTGATTGCAGACAGAACATTTTTTTTGTAGACCTGTGTTATGTGACGTCAGGGGGGTTGACTGTATATGCTTATTGCATGATGAGGGGGGGAGGAGGGTATAACAGAAATTACTACTATTTTATTTTTAGTAAAGACCCGGTCCAAGGCGGGAGGAAGGGGGGATTCCCCAGGAACCCCCTCCCCCCCTCGGGCACGGCACTGACAGTCAGAATCTGCAGGAAAACCATTAATCTACTAGTTTGATTCACTGACTTGACTGACATCAATATCTGCATGATTACAGTTTTTTCCTGATAAATGTAAACTTTTTACATTTGTAGTAATTCGATTCTTCTTGTTTCAGAATATAATTTAATACAACGGTAAGAAGATTCACGTGCATTCCACCTCGGCATCCCTGGAATGATGATGCATCACAAGAATCGTATAAAGACTTAAAAGTAATATCAAGAAATTTTATGTATTTGTGAAATTGTAGGTGACATAATTGTAAAATAATTAGAAATATGTACCTATATGTGTGTACAAAAATTCGAATAAAGATTTCAAAAAACTTTGCCTATTTTTTTCTAATGCTCTTCTACAGGAATTCAAGAGAAAAAATGCAATGTCAATAAAAACATTATAATATACAAGATCAAAATATGTACGTGATGTCGAAAAATAAATTGTATTATGTTCGAAAAAGTGACAAATGGAGTATTATTGTGCTTAGAAAGGCATTTCAAATAATAACGAGTGAAAATCAAAAAAAAAATCAAATCAAACTATAGTAATTAATAAATCAAAATTCAAAAAGTTCAAATTTATTTAAAAATTCCAATAATATCCAATTCCAAAATTTCAATACTTTATCTGTGAAAATAAACAAGTTATGGTGAAAATAAATAAGTAATTAAGTAATATAAAATAAAAAGAAATGAGGAAACCTCCCTTTTTTTTTGTGAAAATTAGATTTTAGTATATTATACCCAGGGTTCGAAATGTGTGCCTTCTCGCGTGTTAAACTGCGTTAGACTATCTTGCCCTCCAGCAACGGGATGGCGTACTACTGCGCATACGCAGGCCCTGGCGCCTTGACAGGATTGGTCAGTGGCGTATGTATGCAGGGATACGCATATATAATTTACAAGGCGTTTAAAAATTACGGTTTATACTTTCATTATTATAGAGCTTTATAGTGCCGACCAGGCGTTATGGCACACATTTTCGAACACTAATTATACCTGTGTATATCATTTTACACGATATCTTAAAATTTTAAAAATTTGAATAAAGGGAGAAGCCCTCAGTTAAACATTTTTTGAGCCACACACATCAAATGATTGTTTTTAAAACCTTACAACAATGTACAAGTATGTATGTAATATTCATCATTTCTTTAAACCTCGCGAAAAATCGTCGTTAAGTGACATAAAAATAAATTGTGAATTATACTGACAGGAGAATCTTACAGAACAGCTTTAAGAGCTTATGAATTAATATGATACTGACAGGTTCTTTCAGTCTGTGACCATATTTCATTTTACATACGAGGTTTTTAAAGTAAAACGACACTGTACTCCTAAAGTTTTAAGACTGTCCAAACTTAGAAACAACAATTAAAAAAAAGTAGGACCTGGGTTGTACGTAGGTAAATTCACTTAATTTTGACCTATTTATGCAGCGTTTAATATAGACATATGTACGTTTTTCTTTTTGGAATGGAAAACATTCATAAAAAATCTATCTATCTACTACCTATGTATGCTTAGATCTTTAAAACTATGAAACGGATTTTGATGCGGTTTTTTTAATAGATAGAGTGTTTCAAGAGGAAGGTTTATATATATAATACATGCATAATATAGTAGAGAAAAACTGATAATTTTAAAGGTTTCTAATGTGATGTAAACCGGGCGAAGCCGGGGCGGGTCGCTAGTGGCACATAATTCTTTAACATTCTGTACAGCTAATAATATATTTAAAACATGTCTAGAAAATAAAATGGCCTCATTTTTTCTGCAAATTTTTATCGCCAATACTAAAGGACGTAGGTCTGGTGGATCAGTTTTCAATCACTCAGTACATTTCCATCTAGTAGAATATTAAGCCAGAGAAAATTACTGGCGACCTCTATCAACCCTTCGAAAGGCTTCCATTTTCTGTAGCTTTTGTAAGAAAGTTACCAACATCTCTCATTTTAACTAGGATCAATATTAAGTATATTAAAAAACAAACACGAGCTGCCAAATCATTTGAATTGTACGTTAAAAAACTCATAACACTGCCAACCAAAAAAGTATTTAATATTCTGAGAAGTGGTATAAAATAAGAGATTTCTACTTTTATTCTTCTTTTCTTATACTGCCGTGAAAGATGTTTGATCAGTCATTCACAGATGTCGCCAAAGGTATTCGGTGTAGTAATATTTTTGCAAATATATGTATGTATACTAGGATTTTCGTGATTTATATATCATTGGCTTGAAAAATCTAAAAAAGATTTTATGAAATTAAAACGTGATGTATGAACGTATGTATATACATATAATAACAAGCGTAAAACAAGAAACCAGTAAAAATATAAAAATGGGAATATTATATCCACATGACATTTCTCTTCCCTAAAGTAAGATTTAACCCTTCGTCTGTCTGTTTTACACATAAATTTTGGGACACCGTCTCTACACAGGGTCTAAAAGGGACTGTTCATATTTTATTTCATATGTTCATATTTATTGAAGTCCCCTTTTTTTAAGATCTAATCTTTTTTAGCGATTTTTAATAAATAAAATTTGTAATAACTATAATATATATGCAGCAAAATCGAAAAAAAAAAACGATTTTCACAAAAAAATTATATCTCAATCAAAAATAACATTTTTGCGTGATTTTATAGTTGAATATACATATGTATTTTTAGAAAAAAAAAACTGTAAATGCTTTGTTTTTAAAAACACTACATATGTTGATTATTATAAATGTCGTTTTTTTAGGTAAGAAAAAAATCCGGAAAACGAGTACTTGTCGGTTTTATTTTTCATTTATTTATCAAAAACTTTTATAAAATGATGAAAAATGTTGAATAATACTAAAAGAACATTAATTGGACAATTTTTTTTTCAACGCAAGTGAGAAAAAAATTGGTGCGATGCTTATCCCACACAGGATGAAATACCGTCGTCGTCTGTACACAGGGTCTTTTTGAGAACACTGAGTACTTTTACTCTCTGCTGTTCAAAAATCAACTTGCACTCTTGGCGTCCTTTTGCGAATAAGTTCCCCCCACTACCTAGTTTTTTTAGGGAATGGACCAAGCTTTGCCCTTTCGCATTTGGGAGAAATTTGGCTTGAAAATTCGGCTTGTTCCCAAAAAGACCCTGTGTACATACGAATGGTTAAGGTTAAATTCATATCAAATTGAATTGAAAACAATCAACAGATTTTGTATATGTAAATTTACAATCATGTTTGCACAATATAATTAATATACGAAAACAACAATGTTTTATACCTATGCCTTTTGTGCTTTAGGTTCACCTACCTGTGCCTTCTTTTGCATATAAAATAACTCTTGAACGTTTTGAGGTATCAGTTTGACATGTGCTATTATGCATCAGATTCTAAGATTAGCAAACTTTGTTAACCTTTGGAGCGCCGGAGTTTTTTGGCACTTTTTTTGCCTTAAAAAATCCTAGTGATTTAGTCCTACTTTGTACATTCAACCCCCATGCAGTACAAACTTCAAATAGCGTCTTATATAAGACGTTCCGGCAGCTAACGATCCGGAAAATTTTTAATTTTTTTAAAATTCCAAGTAAATGCTTCTATGGGGTTTTCGAGGATGAGGAATGCGATGATGATAGTAATTTTTGCGTTACCCTTCAAAAAACCACCCCTTTTTGATTAGAAACTACCCCTTTTATCATTTTTCTCGGACTCTGCCGTAAGTATCTACAATATTACTTTGTAATAAGTTTTTGAGAGTAGAAAATTCTCCAAAATCAGGAAAGATGAATTTTGTTTACAACAATAAAGTATATAATACTCTACCCTTTCAGGGGAGAGTACGTATTGCTCCTTTTTTCTCTCACTGGGTAAGAAAATTATTTTATCAAATTTTAAATGGCGTTCACTATAAAATTTTTATTGGCCATCCAAGGGTCAGTCAATAATTCAATTGAACTAAAAAAAAATATTCCTGAAATAGATAATTTGCAAGAATAGTTTGGAAAAAACATAGTAGGCTGTCACTAGCCAATCCGAAGCGTAAACACATTTTCCCTCCGTCGATTCAAAATCGGATTGGTTTTTATGGTGATTTTGGGATCATTTTGCCGTTCAGTGTGTGACTGATTGATGGTCTCTCGTTCAGTATTACCCGAAGCCAACGACGAGGACGTAGAGACTTTATGGCTTCATTTTTTTTCGTTTTGTACTATTTTTTTTTAGTTTTCAGTATTTTGTTTTTTTTTTTGACTAGTATTTTTTTTTTGTTTTTAGTTTGTTTTTTTTTTAGAGTTTCTAGATTTTTTTTTGAGTTATCAGTATTTTCAGTTGATTCTAAAAGAGTAATTTATTACGCGTTGGAAAAAATATTTTCAAATATCGTCTAACTCAGAAACACCCCTGGAAATAGCAACAAAAATTGGTTTTCATTCGTCTACTATCAGAAACGTCCACGAGATATTCTCTCAGGGGTATCTGCCACTGTTCATAGTGCAAAGACACATATGAAATATAAAATGAAATTATATATTAAAATATTATTAGGTACTTAAAACTCAATCTTACATTGATATCAGAATCGGGGATACTCTTTAGGGGGTGTCAACCCCGAAGCCCTTTTTTTCGTGATCAACGAGCTCCAAAAAGCAAAGACTAGTAAGTTTCGTTGCAATTTAAGAATGATTGTATGGCCTATGGAGAGCGTCTTATATAAGATTTTCCGGCGCTACAAAGGTTAAAGGAAACCCAGACTTGCTAACTTGAGGACTTTTACAAAATTTTAAGTGCAAACTACAAATACAATCTAAATACACTCAGTACTTGATCTAGAAAAATTATATGACATCATAATATTATTTTGTACCCAATTTTGCTAAAAAAACACACATACAGTTTTACTGCTCTAGGCATCAGATGACTTTCTGTGGTGAGGTATATTAAGTATTCTTAGATTATAAAATCAAACCAACGAGAGATTAGCGTGACATTTTTTGATTAATTCTTCTTATAACCTATTACTTCCTAGGTAACTCCAGGCTCCTTTGATTATTTTTTTTTGAGAAATTTCTCTTTACGTAAGCCAGTCGGTAATGGGTAATTTAATTTACATGAGCATGTACGAGCGGTATCGCTGGCGGCATTTAAAACTTCTTTGTTGCATATTTAAATTGAGAATATCGCAACAGGTGCTTTTGTAGCGAAGCTTTTGTCGGAGGTTGTAGGTGACAAACGCGAGATGAAATTTTAATGGTTTTAAGGCGATACGTAGACTTTGAGCATTAAGGAACGTTTTTCGTGCGAAACCACGTACGGGAATCATACGAGCACCAAGAATCGCCAGCTTTTTGGAGCTCGGGCAATATTCGTTATATTGCCCGAGCTCCATTCAAAACAAAGTCATCAAATCTGGATGGAAATAACGGTTATGTCGAAGCAAAACTTTCATATTATCAAATCTTTGAACTGGCTGTCACAATTGTAAAATAAATAATGGAATTCATTCTTAACGAAATGCAGAGGTGTGTTGCACATGAAATTACATAATTTTAGAAATGTCAGTAGAATGAATGTGCCAGACCAATAGTAAGGATAGACGAAAACGTTGAAATGGTTGGGAGAGTGATAACGGACAATTCAAGAATATCAACTAGCCATCTGAGCCAACATTTGTATTTGCCCTATACAATATACCAAAGAATGTTCCACAGATGAATACAATAGAATCCACACATGAAATTCTCAAAGCAGATGAACCTCTAATTGTGAGACTACACCTCTGCCAATGGTGTACCAATGATTAACCATTTTAACAATAAATAATATGTCTTCGAAAAAAGTTGGAGAGCAGAGAACTCTGAGAATATGAGACTTTGGAGAGCAGACAACCTTTATTTGTATATTGAATCTCCACTACGCTCACAAAAAAAATTGAGTGTGCGCAGTTGTGAGCAGAAGGACGATTGTTGGACCAAATTTTTTTTAGGGAACACTTAATGCGGAGAGGTTTTTGTTTATTCCCGTACCTAAGATCCAACAAATCAAAAACTAATTTGTTTCAGTTACCTACTTATGGGTTGAAAGCGTTAAAGCCTTTTAAATTTCCAGGGGTCACGTGCGATCGGTATTGATGACATTACACCATAAATTTTCTGTTTGCTATACAAAATACTCATTATTTATTTTCGACTAAATCGATAACAGCAAACGATGAAAGGACGAAAACAAGAGGAAGAACGCGTCTATCGATCTGGAGGTTAACCGACAGGTCGTAAAATTCGCAGACCCTGAACTACGTGTCGTGCTAATTGGCTATAGGTCACACTTACTTTAGAATGCATGCGCCTGTTTCATTCAAAATGAATTGATGCCGCTCTAAATTATGTTGCATGTACATGACCGATGTAGCAATGGTGCACCGGTGCAATCCAATGGCTGAATTCATGTGCATTGCCTGGATAATATGAACCTGGAGTGGAAATTGAACCTTTGAGGCGGGAATGAAAAATGGAGGATGTTCTCCACGAACAACGAAATTTGGAACAATACTGCATTCGGCTTGCATTTTGACGATTATTTGGCATCATTGAGAGGCAATTAAATTTAAATAATATGTGTATACTGTGACTGTTACTGTGACTGTAACCACTTAAATATCTTTGACGTTAATGATAATATTAACGCTAAATTTTAAATGTGAAAATTAGCATTAAAATGGCATAACTTGAATTTAGTTTGAAATGTGAAGGTGTTCCAAAAAACTATAATGTACCAACATTTTTTTTAATGGAAGGCCCTGTATATTTTTACAGTTTCCGATATTCTTTACTAAGCTAATCAATTATTACTTTACTAAGCTATTATGCACTATGTCAAACTACCACATTATGTAATTTCAAACCATACAAACTCAATTTTTTTTAAAATCAATGCTCCATATTTTACATTACAATTTAATGTAGAACAAAATTCTGCATTGATCTATACAGGGTGAGTCACTTTTTTGTAGCAGGACTTTAACATTCGATAGAATACGATGTTTTGAGAAAAAATATCCTATAATATAAGAAGTTCCTATAAACATATGGTCTGTCTAGCTTCCTATGGGAGATACAGGGTGTTAAAGTTTCATTTTTTATTGTGCACGACATGTCTTAACATGGATGAGATCAACATTTTTAATGTTCTTATCGAAAATACTATAATGGGTGTTACTTTTTTCGGATGCCCAGGTCACTTCGTTAAAAAATAAAATGAAAACTAAAAATAAAACTTCAGTGGTCAAAAGGTCAGTGGTGTATGATAAAAAAGTACTGTTAATCTAAATAATATGGGCACCCGAGAAAAGCAACTTAAAGTATAGTGTTTTCGACAAAAATACCATTCCGTTCAGAAAATATTGTAAAAAAACTTAAAAAAAAAACCCGGAGATTTTAACATGTATCTCCTTTATGAACCTAGAAAGACCATCTGTTTATAGGAACTTTTTTTCAACATATCGTATTCTATCGAATGATAAAATCCTGCTACAAAAAAGTGACTCATCCTGTATTAGAATTTCTTGTACCTATTCAATTATTTAGCGTTTTTTTTTACTTGTAACTTTTTAACTAATCGCTTTATTTTTGATAGCATATTATGGAAATTATTTCGATATTGTTAATGCTACTGTCTATTTAAGAAATTGTACAATTTTTGTCATATTTGAGCATAGTGTGTTTTACGGCTTAGTCAACATGGAAAATGAAGAATATTCAAATATTGAAATTAATTTATTATACCTTTAAGATTCTTGACTGTGAAATTTTTAAATACTCTTACACTAGCTATTATTGAAAACGGTAAAACATAATTTAAAAAGTAAACATTTTTTTCTTTGTCATATATTTATTTACCTTTTTTTTGCGGGAGGCAAACATATTTTATAAACATTTTTGTTTACTATATTTTTGTAATGGTAAACATTGTTAGTTATATACCGTACAGCTAGGAGAAGGACCTCTACTTGGTCAATAAAATATATTAAGTACATTTGTCTATGTACTTAATGTACCTAATATATTTTATTGGTTCAGCAAAAGCATCGGGAAGGTGTGGAGTTTTTAACCGTCAAATTATTTTACAATTAAAAGATGCAGTGAAATAAATTACGGATTTATGACAGGGCTGCGTTAATTTCTATTTGACAGGCTGAATAGATCACATTCATATTTTGTTTGCCTAAAAGATGCAATTTACAGATATAAGTAATATGTTCCTGACTTTTTGAATGTGTCAATTGAGCAAGATAATTTTTTAAAATTTTCAAATCCAGACTTTGTTCAAGCATCTTCTCCACGATTTGAAAATAAATCTCTAAAATCTCTTAAATCTTTAACAAATAATTTATCCTCATAAGACAGGCGACTACATTTGTACTTTATAAGATACTCAACAATATCATTGCAGATTCGAATATTTATTTGAGTGTCATTACAACTCGTATTATTATTATTATGAAACAAACTGCTACACTTGCCAGTTACCTCCATTATAATTTTGTATAATTCATTAAATAAAACGTTCAAATAATGACTTAGGTAAGTGATATGGTACACTTTCAATAATTATTATTACCCTTCTATACCAAACTCAAAGCACTCAAAAAAACCCGCCAAGAATAACGGCACTTTCCAGCGAAAATTTCCAAAACACGGAAATCTGGTGAAAATCTACCTAAAATAATGAGTAGAATCGAAATATGCAATAAAAAGGTTAAGTCATTTTTACAAACCTTAATACTTTTACTGAATGGTTTCGATCATCCTGTACAATGGACGTAGTGTAGGTATAGCTATGATGGGGGTGTGTTTGCAGTTTTCATTTTTTTTAATTACTCTCTTGACTCGGAATTACTTTAACTATATAATGCATAGGTTTGAACCCGTTGAACTTACCCCTGCCCAACTTGCATACAACACTAATTAAAATATCGATTACCTTCTGGGCAATGCGAATCCGTATTTACTTATTTAAGTAATCTCAAACGGCATGATTTAAATTCTGATTTGTGGAACGTATCGATGGAACGTATAAATAAAATATGACAATTCAGAATTAGGGGGTAAAGAGGAGAGCAAGACGCTTTTAAATAAATAGTTTAGAAGGGGTGGCACGGCAAAATGTTTCCGTAAATTATTCAGGAATTTTATCACCTTATCCGCTTTTAAAGGAGTTGAGAAATGGCACAACAACCGACGCAAAAGGGCATTTAGTTTCTAGGCATATGGCAGTTCTTAACCACTTATGGATAGGCATATGTTGTTTTTAGATGTTCCACACAAAAAATGGAACTGTATTCTCTTTACTAAATTATTAGCAAAATACGAGAATGTAGGTCCTGCAGTTGTTGACACTCTCTGATATGACACTCTGAAGTGTACGAGTATACAGGATGTATTATGAAATACATAGCCAGCCAAGAAAAAAGGGAGGAAGTAGGTCTTAACTGAAGGATAGAATAAGACAAATATAATCGGGGGCGCAAAGGCCAGTTATTATGTGGTAGGGCGACTCATATTTGTTGTCGATTTTGTACCTCCCCTATTTCAATGACAACCGAGCCCTCGCTCCGCCAAAGCCAAAGACTAGAGTGGGGGCAGTTCGCTCTGATTTGTGTAACATCACAGTAACGCCTGCGTCTGTCTCACTTAATGAACGTCTTTCTTCAAATTTCGGGTGAAAAATTAATTTCATACCTGGTATATAATATATGCGCATGTATATTATTCACCAGTCAGAAAAAAAAGCAAGTAATGTAGAGCCCATGTACAAAGTGCAAACTCAAACTAAAATTATGTGTGCAAACAAGTAATTCCTTCCGAAATGTACAAAAGTTGTTCATAAACCCAGTTTGTACACTTATATTATCAATTTATAGTTTTTTGAGTAATTGATGAGACATTTTCTAAAAAATATAGGTTCCACCGAGATTTGAACTCGGATCGCTGGATTCAAAGTCCAGAGTGCTAACCATTACACCATGGAACCTGATATTTGTTTTTTATACTTATAAGAAATTGTTTATTAATTATGCGCCAGAGAGGTCAACGAAATAGTTCATCCGTGATATCTTCTCTGTACTCGCAAAGTAATCAATTTCGCTTGGTAATAATAACCCGACTACCTAAAACATGATTATTTATTACATAACAAGTGGCAGAGTACCAACGTCTGTTCTTACGTGTTCAATTGCGAAAAAATCAACTATTTTTGAAAAGCTTGTGTTTCATCTTCAGAATATCACAAAGTAATACATGACTATAACAAATATAATTAATGATGGTTTAAATAAAACTAGTGGAACGAAAAAATCGAATCCAATATTTCAACAAATTATTTATTTATTTTTTAATAAATTATATTATTTATTTATTTTTTAAGTATTGTATTTTTAATCCCCTCACCAGTATTTTCCTCTCTTTGGAAAGATATATCTTTATCTTCAACATTATCATTCATTTTGACGATCTTGATGACGTTTCACCTAAATGTGATAACAAATATTAATTTACGAATTTTGTAAATTACTGTTTGTATTCTCGTTAGTTTTATCAATAGAATTTTATTAAATAATTCAATATGGTGATAGTAAAATGATGAGATTATAAATTCTCCCAAATAAAGGAAGTTTTTTTTCACTTACCTGGTCGACGTTTCGCAAAATTTATTTTCAGGACTCTCTGTTAGCATCCACTCCATAAAAAGACTCAATAAGTTGCAAGAAAATGAAGATGATTATCGATGTTTTGTTGACTCCCAGTTGTTCGTAATTGTTAATAAATATAGAAATGTACGTGTTTATATATAACTATCGTAACTAGTGGGATATGATGGGCACCAGGCTGGGTAATTTACCCCATCCCCTAGACAGTCTCGACCGTATTTGGCTACATATACAAGATGCTTGGAATGATATGCTCAAGGCAACATTGACCAGTTGATTCAGAGTGTCCTTCACTGAATCAGAGTGTGACTCTACTGAATACTTTTTTCTTTGTTATTTCGAAGTATGCATCTTATCTAAAAAATTCAAATAAATGTCTTAACTAATACTGAGTGTTGCGGTTTTTATTCAACTCAGTATAATATTAGCACGATAAATGTGTGAATAAGAATGAAAATTAAACATTCTTCTGATCTATTTGATCTCGCTTAACTACTAATACATTTTATGTAGCTTAATTTTCCCCAAGTTTTCCTTATAGGTCTTCCATTTCCATTCTACATTAGTTTTTCCGTATTTAGACATAGAGAAAGCCAATCATTAATGTTACAGAAATGAACTTCCTTTGTAAATCTATGTAATTCACTTTTAGATTTTTGAGATACACCGTAGACTAGAGATTTGAGATGCACCGTAGACAAGGTCTTATAACTCGTAATTTATTTTATTAAACTAATTACAATAAAAGAAGTTATGTGTTGTAGGAATATTTATTTCATAAATAAATATGATTGTCATTAGTGGGATGAGGCTATAAATACATACAAAAAATAAATTATTTTTCAGTTAACCGCCGTTTCGCATTTATTTGCATCCTCAGGACTCTTTCCCAGCATCTACTCCATAAAAAAAGTTTCAATAAGTTGTAAACATGTCATATTGGTTATCGATGTGTCCTGGTCCTGGATGAATCCCAATTTTTCTTATCCCAATCCCATTCTACTAGTTACGATAGTTATATACAAACAGTATATAACAGTATATCCCACTGTAACAATTATGGACAACTGGGAGTCAGCTTGAACAAAGAAACATTGATACCAACTTAAACAATACCAACAACGATATACGAAATAACAATAACATATTTACAACTTAGTGAGTCTTCTTATGGAGTGGATGAGGATGCCAATACATTTTGCGAAACGTCGACTAGGTGAGTGAAAAGTAATGCTTTTTTTGGAAGTAGGTATTTATAACCTCATCTCACCAGTTAATAATTATTATATACAGATAAGTCACTAATTCTCCATTGCAAATCAATATACCTTACATTCAAAATTTGATTTGTGCATCAATTTATCTCTGTTCTGTTTCTGTACTCTGAATCAAAAAGTTGTTTGCGTTTTAATATATCTACATGTACTCGACTAATTAAATTTTGGTCAATAGTTAATGCAATAATAATTTATTTTGCTTTTTTCAAGGAAATACTTCTGAAACGAAGTGAATTACTTTCCAAAGTAGATCAACGTCAAAAGATATATTAAGTGAGCGACGGTGAATTGATAGATTGCTTCCAAGCCGACCTACAAAATATGTTTTCATCAGAAATCTTAGGCGTATGTGTTGTTCGCTACAGGTTACGGTGAATTAAGTATCCATTAAATATAAATGCGGAGAGCATAATGCCCCAGTCACTTGAAATATCCGTATAACAGCTGATGGGAGTTGCTAAAAAAAACAGTATGGTAAAGGTATTGAAATGATTTGAAAATAAAATCCACTTCGAAGGCACTTTTCTACGAATAAGATAATTTTAGATACGTATAAATTTATGACAAAAGCAACTAAAGCATTTCTATTAATAGAAATTTTTTAGAAAGTCAAAAGCCTACCTACATACATATGGGGCATTTCACGCCAACTAAGTGAGGTCAAAAAAAATTTTCTGTTTGAAACATATCACAATCGATAGTACTTGCTAAAAAACTAACTTCTCTAAAATTTTAGATTTTTTTGAGCCACAAGGAGAGGCATGGTGAGGGTGAGAAAATACAAATTTTTGTTTCCACTCTAAAATTTCAATCTTTCTTGGTAAGAAAATGAAAAAAAAATAAAAAGAAGGTTGCAATGGTTTTCGATGTGTTTTTTTGCTTGCGTAGAATACGATAAAAATATTTTCAAAATTATTGGGGGTAGTTTTCACCCTTATTTTGAGGATTGAAAGTTTTAAATCGAAATTTCGAAAAGTATGACACGATTTTTTTTCAATTTTTTTTTTTAATTTCTTTTCTTTTTTGTACTTTCGATTAATTTTGAATTCATAATGGGCGTCGACCAGAAACTGGCCCAAAAACGGTCCAAAGGCGAAAAAACGTGGTTTTAGCGTATTTTTTCATCCTGTGAGATAGTAAATGGGAAGTGAACAATAAGGTTTTTGAGGTCGCTGACTACAAATCTAACGTCAGATTTTCAAAAAACAAAATGGCGGATCCAGTATGGTAGCCAACTTTTAAAAAATGGCTAAATTTTAAAATTTAAAAAATACCATCGTATTCTACGTTAGATTCGTAATCAGCGACCTCAAAAACCTTGGAATATATTATTCACTTGCCATTTACTATCTCACAGGATGAGAAAATTCGCTAAAACCACGTTTTTTCACCTTTGGACCGTTTTTTGGGCCAGTTCCTGGTCGATGCCCATTATGAATTAAAAAATTAATCGAAAGTACAAAAAAAAAAAGAAAGTTAAAAAAAAAAATTAAAAAAAATCGTGTCATACTTTTCGCAATTCCGATTTTAAACTTCCTCAAAATAATGATGAAAACTACGCCAATAATTTTGAAAATATTTTTATCGTATTCTACTCAAAAACACATCGAAAACCATTACAACCATTTTTTTTAATTTTTTTTCATTTTTTTTATTGAGAAAGATTTAAATTTTAGAGTCGAAACGAAAATCTGTATTTTCTCACCCTCACCATCCCTCTCCTTGTGACTCAAAAAATCTAAAATTTTAGGGAAGTTAGTTTTTTATCAAGTACTATCGATTGTGGTATGTTTCAAACATAATTTTTTTTGACCTCACTTAATTGGCGTGAAATGCCCCATATTGTATTTATCAGTTATGATAAAATATAACATTTGATTACACGTATCAAATAAAAGCCTAGACACCTATTGAAACATCTTAAAGGGTGGTTTTTAACAATTATCACACTAGTTTAACAAAAAGGAATATTTGGACCACTTTAGTTGTGTCAGCTTTATGTCATTGGCATCTCATTATTTGGGTCACTTTCAGTTTCACTGAAGGGAAACATGTTTCCACTATCATCTAGATGATATCTACGATCTATTATGCTACAATCCAGGGCATGTATATTTTATTAAATGTAAATTATGTATACCTGCATTAGATTAGGGGGCGAAAGTAAATTAAATTCTCGTTTACCAAACTGTTTTAAATTGTTTATGTTGTTTAGTTACCATAATCACCATAGGCACTATATTTAATGATTTAATATTATTTCATTGATAAAACTAATAAGAATATCAACAGCAATTTACGAAATTCGTAAATTGATAATTGTTATCGCTTTTAGGCGAAACGTCGCCATGGTCATCAAAATGAATCAATGAATATCAAATGAACAACGAACATCCCCAGCGTTGATCCCCAAATCATCCCCAAATGATTAAAAAATACAATACTTTGTCCAGATTTAAATCATTATTTGAGGTGCGATAGCCTAACTAGTAATAATATAGGTGTAATATAGGTATGTAAGTTTGTGGCGTGTATTGAGGTTAGAGAAAAGGGGTAATTCTACCTAAGGTTGAAAAATAAATAAATAAATTGTTATCTGCTACTAACTAATACTATCACTACTTATATTTGTTATTGTCATTTATTATTTTGCGATATCTTGAAGATGAAACATATAAGCTTTGCAAAAATAGTTGATGTTTTTTTTAGCAAATGAACACGTAAGACCAGACACTGGTGCTATCACTTGTTAAGTAATAAATAATCATGTTTTAGATAGTCGGGTTATGTTATTACCAAGCAAAATTGAATACTTTACGAGTACAGAGGAGTTATCACGGATGAACGATTTCGTTGATCTCTCTGGTGCATTAATAAACAATTTCTTATAAATATAAAAAACAAATATCGGGTTCCATGGTGTAATGGTTAGCACTCTGGACTTTGAATCCAGCGATCCGAGTTCAAATCTCGGTGGAACCTATATTTTTACAAAATGTCTCACCAATTACTCAAAAAACTATAAATTAACAATGTAAGTGTAATAACTAGGTTTATGAACAACTTTTGTACATTTCGGAAGAAACTACTTGTTTGCAGACATCATTTTAGTTTAGAAGTTTAGTGCACCCTCTCTGTAACCAATAAATGATTAAGTTTTCAATAAAAAATAGATCACAATAATGAGTTGCACCATCGTGAATGATTGAGCACCCATTTCATCGGTATGGGACACTCTAAATCAAATGGTCAATGTCGCCTTTGCGTATATCTTGTATATGAAGTCAAAGATCATTGAGAGTCTCTGGGGGATGGAGTAAATGACAAAGCCTGGTGCCGATCACGTCCCAGACATTACCAATCAGTGAGAGTTCTGGGGAACGACAGGCCATGGAAGCACATGCGCAAGAGCTTGTCCCAAAAACTGCGTCGTAACTCTCGCCGTTACTTGGGCGGGCGTTATTTTGTTGAAAAATTGGTTCATTCAACTCCTGATGATGTGGCACTGCAGTAGGTTTTAAAACATTGCCTATGTAATTGACTGCATTCAAATTATCCCCAAGAAACACTACTAGGTGATCTACTGCCGAAACATGTTGCACCCCAAACCGTCACTTCAAGTGTAAGGGTAGTACGGCGTTCAGCAGCTATTTGTAAATTCCTACGTTCCTGGTAAATTCCTCCGTCTCACCCTATTGCTCCATCATGAACCATCAAACCACATAAGCCATTCCTGTACCCAATGCAATCGTTCAATACATCATTCCAGCCTGAGAGCACGATAGACTGGAGTAAGGGGTAGGCATAGAAATCTTTCTTATTCGTCGATATGCGGACACCACAGATACTCTTCGTTCTCAAGTTTCACTCTAAAAATTTCTCACAGCTCGTGTAGTGGAAAATCCGTCTTACCGCGAACGTTCTCAGATGACGTTCTTCACGATCTGTAGTCCTCCTAGGACGTCCTGATCCTGCTTCATACTAACAATACGGTCACGTTAAACATTACTTTATAATTTTGAGTTTGTCGAATTCTACGCATCGTAAACAATGTTTATAACAGAAATGTAAAAGCAGGACTGCCAAGAATTAATTTATTTTTAGCAGATGTTGATTCAAAATTTGTACTTTTTTACATGAAAATCGCAATAAATCTGAAGAGTCATTCCATATAAAATCGTCTGAAAATAAGAAAAATCGTTGCCGACCCATTTTAGATTTTGCTGTAACTTTCAAGAATTCTTATTTAGGGTCCCAAAGAACAAAATTTACGCAAATTTAATTTTTACAAACGCTCGTTTCCGCCTATTCCAATTAAAACTTTTAAAAATCGTCATTTTATGCTTTATCAAATTTAGCTCTAAAGTTTTTCCTTTTAAAGATATCTACCCGTTTGAGGCGGCATTTTGAAGGGGAAAGATGGCAGTTTTAGTGTAAGTATCAAAAATTCGATCAGTCATTACCTCCGAATAAAGGCAGCGTGTTAAAATTGCGTGTTTTTTACTTATTTTTTTGTGAACTTTAATCGACTCTAGAATCTTGACTGTTTAGAGTAAGCAGCTTATGTTACTCAGGAATTAAGTGTACATATCATAGACGAAATACAGCCACGAGACGACCCGAGCAGCTCACTCCTTATAAAAAAAAAACTTTGCTTGAATTTTCAAAATTTTGAAAAATCTCATTATTGAGGTTATGAAAAGAACGTGTTGACTGCGTGACAAAAATATGAACCTTACAGAATCTATAGTTCTCACCTTTAACTTCAAGTGACTGCACGCTCGTTTTGTTATTTTCATGTTTAGTGAATGTACAAGTGTTTTTTTTTGAAAATTGACCAAATTTTTTTTATTTTGTAATTTTATAATTTCAATTGTACTTCATTACTTTTTGTAAATAGATATTATATCTTACCTTTTTATTCAACTTCGGGTCCTTTTATCTCTACAGTTTCTTATTCGATATGGCTTAACAAATGGATTAAAATAAATTACGAACAAAAATAATTATGAATGTGAAAGAATTTCTACAGTTTCAATGAAGTTATGGGCATATTAAGTGTAAAATTATCTCTGTAAGTAGTATTTGTTGGAAACAAGGTAACCGTTAACAATTTGAACTGGAACATTATTTTTTACTCAACGATTTTCGTTTGGGTTTTTCAATATATATATTAACAATATCAAAATTATCGGAAGCTGAATATTTCCGCGTTTTTAATTGACTTTGAGAAAGCAGAACAAAACTAGGATACGATCTCGTATTTTTGATTGTATTTATATCTATAAATCTTTCAAATAAAAATGTTTCAGCAGCTTCAACCTCCAGACTATGGGGAATTTGATTAGAACAAAAGTCGAACATTGCTTCTGGTGTTAATTATATTAACACCAGAAGCAATGTTCATTCATGCAAGCAATGGTATTCAATTTTTTTTTGTATCGAGTCGAACACGCTGCCATTATTCGGAGGCAATTACTGATTGAATTTTTGACACTTACACTAAAACTGCCCTCTTTCCCATTTAAAATGCCGCCTCAAGCGGGTAGATATCTTAAAAAGGAAAAATTTTAGAGCTACATTTGATAAAGCATAAAAATGACGATTTAAAAAGTTTTAATTCGAATAAGCGGAAACGAGCGTTTATAAAAATTAAATTTGCGTAAATTTTGTTCTTTGGGAACCTAAAGAAGAGTCCCTCAAAGTTACAACAAAATCTAAAATGGATCGGCCTCTTCTATTTGACGATTTCATATGGAATGACCCTGAAGACAACGTTGAATTTTGTTGTTGAAACTTTAATCATTACTTTGTTATATTGAAGTATCTACATATTATGCAAAAATTTCAAATAAACTGCTTAAGTAATACTGGACGTTGCGGTTTTTATTCATTTTCATTCACGTTAGTATATTTCATTATATTTTAATAGCGAGTGAATTATTTTATTATTTTACCTCGAGCAATCTCGTCGTGTAAAAAATGGCATCGGGCCGACTAGACGTAAAAGAGGACGGGGTAATTTCGCAGCTTTAGGAAACAGATTTCAAAGGGAGTAAAAGCCTTTATTCGCGCACTTTTATGCATATAAGCCATTGTCCGCGGCAATTTGAATTACATTCCGCTGTAGGCCCGCAGGCCAAAACCAACAAAAGCAATGGAAAGTGTAACGTAAACAGACCGTCGCGTCGCCGTTTCCTCCATCAAACATCATGAGCAACGGCTGATTTCATTAATATATAAAAATGTACTCGTATTAGGTATATTATTTTTAGCATTTAGAGCTATTATCACTTGAAATTCGATGGTAATATTTACTGCTACGACAATGATGGAGCAACGTCTGAGAATTAGTGGAATCTGAAATTTTCAAAAGCTTCTTTCAACACAAACAGTCAAGACGCTGACAAACCACAAGAGAGTTTAACCCATTTCCGTCCAAACGACGAGATTTTGTACTCGATTTTCGACGCTATAACTTAATGCATAAATGTCCTGGAAAAAAAATCGTAACATAGTGTTTTTGAAAGCTTAACACCTCCTCTTTCGAATTCGACCAAGAGTTTGATTTGAAAAAGTTATAATCGATTTAAAAAAAAAAGTACGAAATTTTCATTACTTTTTTTTTAATTCGTATTTTGAGTCGGAAAAAGCTTTTTCTGGTTGCTCAAATAATTTGCCATTAATATCTGTTCTTTAAAACCTCATGGAAATTTTTTGGGAAATTCCACTCGGCAAATTCAAGATGAATTTTTTTTTCGAAATTTTACACATTTTTTTCTCGAATAGTATAGACTTTATCAAAAAATTCCTAAGAACAAAAATGTCTTAAAATTGATAAAAGAATCCTCTCAAATTTTTTTCAGAATTTTTTCTCGGCATTTGTTGAAAATTTTGATTTTCCGATTTTCCAAAAATAAAAAAATTTCTCAAAAAAATTTTGAAAAAACATTCTTTGATATATTTTAAGACGTTCCTGTTTTATAAATTTTTTTGATAAAGTCCATAGTTCTTGAGAAAAAATAGTTTCAAAATGAAAAATTAAAATTTCCCATTTCGAGTGCATGTTTGATTTTTATTATATAATTGCCGAAAAAACAAAAGTACAAAATTGTATTTTTTCTCGTTTGCTTACATCCTATTTATACTTTTTCAAATTTTTTTCAAATTTTACTTCTCACTCTGTCTAATCCAGGGACATGAACGTGGACGTGGTGAGATTTTGTCCCCTTCGGGGTGCTTGATTTACGTGAGTCCCCTTGCTTCTCACGATTCGGGGTGCTTGATTTACGTGAGTCCCCGTGCCTCTCACGTTTTAGTTCAATTATTATGGATTTGCGATGAACAGGTTTTATGTAAATAATGATCACATTTTTCACAAAACCAGTAACCTCGTGTCCCTGGATTAGACAGAGAGTGAGAAGTGAAATTTGAAAAAGTATAAATAGGATGTGAGCAAACGAGAAAAATACAGTTTTGTACATTTTTTTCCGGAAATTATATAATACAGATCAAACATGTACTCGAAATGGAAATTTTTATTTTTCAAATTTCAACTTTTTTTCTCAAAAACTATGGACTATCAAAAAATTTCTAAGAACAAAAACGTCTTAAAATTGATCAAAGAATGTTTTTTTCGAAAATTTTTTTGAGAAAATTTTTTTTTTTTGGAAAATCGGAAATCAAAATTTCAAAAAATGCCGAGAAAAATTCTGAAAAAATTTGAGAGCATTCTTTGATCGATTTTTGTTCTTAGGAATTTTTGGATAAAGTCTATACCATTCGAGAAAAAAATGTGTAATATTTCGAAAAAAAAAAAAATCATTTCGGCCGCCATCTTGAATTTGCCGAGTGGAATTTCCCAATAATTTCCATGAGATTTTAAAGAACAGATATTAATGGCACTAGACGTCATGTTTCGAGCAACCAAAAAAAGCTGTTTCCGACTCAAAATACGAATTAAAAAAAATGGAATGAAAATTTCGTACTTTTTAAAAAAAAATCAATTATAACTTTTTCAACTCAAACTCTAGGTCGAATTCGACTATGCCATCTGAAAGAGGTGGTTTTATGCTTTCGAAAACACTATGTTACGATTTTTTTCCAGGACATTTGTGCATTAAGTAATAGCGTCGAAAGTCGAGTACAAAATCTCGTCGTTTGGGCGGAAATGGGTTAACAGAAATGGTGTTTGAAAATGCTTTCTTTGCATTGTTTTACTCAAAGCCTACTACGAAAAATTGTAATTTTTGTGAAATAAAAATTTCTGAGCCCTAGACACATCAAATCAATTATACAACTTATTTACGAAAATTGAGAATAAAATTATAACTTATATAATAAGTTTTTACTTGTATTTTAGTAACTATTAACTTTTGAACTAAAATAATTTAGGCACTATTTTAAAAAATCTGCTGTTTTGCTATGGTTTATTATTAAAGCTCCCCCTGTGTATATTGTTATCGTTAACAGTAGTTAGCCATATTGCATATATATAATATTTCATGGATATATTCTGTCGTCAGTGTTTGGTGTTCATCTTCAAAGATGCATCTTTAACGATATTTTTTACGTTAGGTACAGACAGTCTCCTCCCAGGCATCTGGCAAATACAATGGATTACGGAGATCCATACACACGCTTTATTTTTATTAAAGTTAAAGATGGTCGTTTCGCAATTTGTAGGATTTTTTTTTTTAGGTTAGAAACGAATTGCAATGAGATGGAGTTAAATGAACAGCGAATTCAGATTCAGTGATCTCGAAAATATATGGAAATGTTAGTGAGGTTTCATTTCTCAACTTGGAAAGGGCATTTTCCTCACCTCTCAGCTATTTTTTTTGTACTTTATGGAGGAATTGTCACGTAATGGGGTTGAACGAAACCGCGTTTAGATTCAGCGACCCGAAAAACATTTGTGTATAGTGGTGTAGTCTAGCTAAATATTATGTATTAAAATTTAGATCTAAATAATGTAGTATTTAAAATCAATGAATTTTCACATTTATAATATAAAGGAAACATGAAAAAGTATGATCTTTTTTCTTTACTAATCTAATAACGAAAAATATACCAAATGTTTTTCTTTTAGATAAAGACCACGATTCGCTATTTTCAAACAGCCTACAAATCTCTGAAACCGAGACCTGTCCTTTATCCTTGATAAAGTCCTTGTTTTTCTTCATTCGATACTTCCCGATAATCAAACAATCGAAAACAAAGGTAATCAGTCAAACAAGTCTTTTCGTGGCCTTCGTTTAATCCATAATTCGAGTGTTTCGGGTTACATCAATGGTTCTTAATGTGAAATCGATATGCCTTTTGTAATTGCATGTACAGTGTGGTTTTCTATACCCGAATACTCAAATTAAGAGGATCCAGTCTGGCAAAAGAGCGTACACAAAAGACAAGATTGAAGGTGAAATTCTGTTTAAAAAGTTTGAGTGACGGTAAGGGAAAGTTGGTGAGTTTCTAATGGGCATCATGAACAGATAAAGTTCTGAGAAGCAAGCAAAGTTCAACATCATTCTCCGTTAGATTTTAAAGAAGTCAATTGGGGTCAAGGTTCTATACTGAGGGGGTATTAAAACACGTGTTGTGAAATTTGTAGTCTAGATATAGTATTGTAAATAGAACATACAGTGTTGTTACTTACCATATCAACGAAATTAGAGATCCTAAATGGCAAATAGTGGCTCATGGTTATATGATCTGATGATAGATGATATCATATATAGTGTGGAACGATATCTACATGTAGTAATTGCTAATCTTTTTTATAAGCAAAGTTTAATTCAAAACCAAAGAAACATTGGAGTACCTCCCCAGGATATTGTTTAGGTATACCTATTGACGATATATTCGCAATTTTGGACACAAAAAAGGTTTAAATAATTTCATTACAAAATTAAATGACCGCTTCCCAACTATAAATTTTACGCATAAAGTTTAGAACAATTGACAATTACCAATTTTTGATGTATATATTATGAAAATAAGTTAAAATCATTCTTATCAACAAAAATTAGCAATTTTCCATTTTTTAATACACCCTTATTTAAACTTCGTTCTTAGTAAAGAGAGGTCTGAATGTGAGAAAGACTATACATTAGGGTCGCGCTATTATAAAATAAATCTTCGAAATTATCGACGAATTTACTAACTTTGTCAGCAAATGGTAGTTTTTTAGACGTTTGCATGTGTGACATTCTATTATTAATGTGTAATACCGACGTCGATGACATAAACACCACGAACACGCTCATTTATTATCACTAGAACAAAGTTCAATCAACGATGTATTGCCCCTTTTGATCGATTTTTGCCATCGCCTTTTTGCGATCGTCTTTTGTCATCTTTCTGGGAGCTGCATGATTCCGCGCTCGTAGAAGGACCACTCTTTTGCAGCGAAGAACTGGGTGAGATGCTCTTTGATGGCCTCATCAGAATCGAACGATCTACCATTCAAGTCGTTCTGCAAGGAACGAAACAAATGGTAATCTGCTGGGGCAAGGTCCAGTGAGTCAGGAGGACGAGGCAAGACTTCCCATCCAAGCTGCAGCAACTTTTGGCGAGTCACCAAACTTGTATGGGGTCTCGCGTTGTCGTGATGGACCTCTACGCCTTTACGATTGATGAGTTCTAGCCGCTTCTTCTAGATGTATTTAAATCATCCAGTTGGCGACAGTACACATCGGAATCGATCGTCTGGTTCCGCGGTAGGAGCTCGAAAAACACCACGCCCTTATAATCCCACCATAACTTTCCTCTGGTGATGATCAACTTTGGATTGTGTTTGGACTCGCTCAGTTCCACTGTACCACGATCGGTTATGTCGAATATTGTTGTAAACAATCCATTTTTCATCGCCTGCTACCAGTTGTTTCAAAAACGGATCGATTTTGTTGCGCTTGAGGTGAGTATCGGCGATATCGATGCGATTGGTGAGAATAATTTCTTTGAGTTCATGAGGAACCCATATATCGAGCTTGCTGATGAATCCCAGCTTCCGTAGATGATCGTGAACGGTGGAATGATGAAGGTTTAGTGTCTCCGCAATGTCACGAGTGGTCAAATGTGGGTCTGCTTCGATCAGACCGAGGAGCATCGGTTACATCAAAGTCACCAGAACGGAATTTGGTGAACGAAAGAAAGAAAAAAATGCCCATTGAATAAGTGGTTCAAAAATGTCGCCCCTTTGTGCTTCGCAAAAACCTAGTCTATCGTAAAACTCAGTTTTTACGCGTTCTAACTTCTAACACTTCAGGGGAAATATTATTTAGCACTTGGACAATTCTGCCCCGTAAATTATTTAAATTTCGTGGTCTTTCACGTTCATGTCCGTAAACAGTTTGTTTTATTTGTTAAATATTTGTTGGCATTTAAGGAACCGTTTATAAAAAATGGCCCAACGATGGAATCGCCTAAAATACCAACCCAAACATTTAACTTCTCGGGATACTGCGTAGTGCGTACGCACAGGAATACTTCAAGTGCTTATTTTCCGTAGACCAATAACGATATTATAATTAAATTCACACGTGCGCATTATAATTTATGGGCGGGGCGTCCCGCCTACATATTTTATTGCTGCCCTATCACGAAAGACAGAATAACGCTCATAAAAGTTTTAATATGACATATTAGTCTGGCAACTATGGATATAATATTTCTCTGTCAGTTCCCTTTACTCGAAGAGTTTATTCTTTTCTATCTTTTAATGCTCGGATTTAAAACCTTGGACTTTCCAATCCTGTATCGTTGAAGATAATATAGATATGTATTCCTCCTTAAAGGGTAGACCTTTAAACGAGTTTTTAATAAGGGTATGTACTAAGAAATAATAAATATAAAGTCTCTCCGATGATACATCTCGAGATTTGTGAATACTCGTAACGATTTGCTATTTGTTGCTCTTGCAGATATTTGACGAACAAGATAGAAGAATAACATTTCCTTTATTAGACGAGGAAATAAAAGAGTTCAGATTCACCGTATATCTACCGAAAACTGGGTTAATCTTCGATTACCCGACAAATGGATTGAAGTTCAATGTTATTTTAACGAATGCCGGAGATACATATATAGCTCGTCTGCTTTTTAATATGTTGCTCTAGCGCGGGTTTTAATGAATCATCCCTTAACCACAGGCATTGTGAGTTCTAATACATAGGTACGTATAACAAATTTGTAATTACGGTTGGATAGAACGCGGTATATGTAACAAGAAATTATATTCAACTGGTCTGTGAGTTAGCCTAATGACAAAATAATGTTTTTATGTGTAATTTGTTTTAATAATTTCGGCTGTTGTTCTTTGACAATATCATGTTTGTTGTAAAAAATAATACAGGCAGTAAAAAACAGACTAAAAAAGCTGCCGATAAAAGTAATCGCTGATTCCACATCTACTTATAATTTATGTATTGTAATTGTTCTCGTAGAGTAATAAAAATAATAGTAATGATTACACAGTCACACAAAAAGAAAGTTGTCTGTCCGAGAGGTGCCACGTGTATATTCCCATGTATTTTTTGCCGCTGAACACGATTCCGCCGTCAGATTTGCTCGATATCGTCCCAGATATTTCCTAACCTCAAAAATCCCCGGAATATCGACAAATGAGCATATAAACGATGTAAAAATTTATTGGTCGGTGAAAATCATGCCCAGAATTATGAATTCCCATGTATTTTTGGCCGCTGAACACGATCCCATAGCCAGATTTTCTCCATATGGTCACAGATCTTGCCTAACCTAAAAAAAAGCATTAAAATCGCACAAAACCAAGAAAACAGCTTATTTAAACTATGTAACATCTGTTGATTGGTGAAAATCATCAAAAATTGGTCCGACACACGTTTGAGGTTTACAGAGGGGGGGAGGTAGACACCCCATAAGGGACCCCATATAGACCCCCATCTACGCAAAAATCAATTTTTCGAGCCCGACAACTCTAAAACTAAAGCTCTCATGTCTCAATATCTCTATTGGAGATAATAAAGAGTTATTATGGAGAGTTGAGGTTATGGGGTTATGGGGATGTGAAAATTCAAGTTATGGGGCCATGTAGATTAAAAACTTAGATTATATAGATATTGGGGCATAAGAGCTATAGTTTTAGAGTGGTCGGGCTCGAAAAAATTGATTTTTGCGTAGATGGGGATCTAAAAGTTGAGGTTATGGGGTTATGGGGGTTTAAAATTTCAAGTTATGGGGTCGTGGGGTTTTGAAAGCTTATGTTATAAGGTCAGGGGGGTTTAAAAGTATGCGATTATTGGAGCTTAAAAGCCTTAATTGTAAAGTTACTGGGATATGGTGTCCCTTATGGGGTATCTCTGCCCCCTCTTTAAACCTCAAACGTGTGTCGGACCAATTTTTCTAAATCACAATGATTGGAATTTTCTAAAAATCACAATGATTGGAGTTTTCTGTGGGGAGTTATCTTATTTTGAGAAAAATTTTGCCGTTTTCGCCCACTGTCCGGAATCGTATTCAGCGGTCAAAAATACATGGGAATATATAATTCTGGTTATGATTTTCACCGACCAGCAGCTTTTTATATCGTTTATATGCTCATTTGTCGATTTTCCGGGTTTTTCATGCTTTTTTTGAGGTTAGCAAAAAATCTGGGTCGCTATGGAGTAAATCTGACGGCGGAATCGTGTTCACCGGCCAAAAATACATGGGAATATACATGTAGCACCTCTCGGACAGACAACTTTTTTTGTGTGCCTATGTTATTATTATAAAAATAATAATAAGTAAGTTTATTGAAAAAGGAAAACAGTACAAGTACAGACTGATATTCCTCTTTTAAAAGGAATGTGTGTCAACATTCACGAATTTGACGGATTTACAAAACCTCCACGAATTATTACATAAAAAATAAAACCAAATTAGCTATGACTTTAAGATAATGCAAAAGAAAGAAATTGTTAAATAATAATATTTGAACACGCTCATATCAATATATTCCAAATTAGAGGAAAGCATGACGTGTGTAAATTAAGTAATGAGACTGATTTTTTTTTTTAAATTCTCTATTCGAATAAAATTACAATTCAGTATTGTCTGCTTTAAAATAACTTCATAGGCTCTTGAAAGCACACTGTATATGCAGACATATATTCAGATGAACCTATTTGTAGACTGTGTAATGAGGAGGAGGAAACATCCCGACACATTATACTAGAGTGCCCAGCACTAACACACTGGAGATACGGTCTTCTGGGAATAGAAAACCTACAGGAGGCCTTTCCAAAGAAAAATCTTGTGAAAGGGCTACTAAACCTCATAAAGGTAACAAACCTATTCACATGAAATAACGATGTAAACTGGAAATACAATAAGCCTGAAGGCTGCAGTGTTGGAGGCAAAACAAACCTCAAACCAGACACATCGGAAGGGAAAAAAAAAGCACACTGTCTCCGTAGGCGTGCTGAAGTTTTTTGCAAAAATATCCATTGAGCTGTGTCCAAGTCTGAAGCAAAACCTGATTAATGTCACTCATTTTTAAAACGCTTTAGAGAAAACTGGTTTACGAAAACAGTCACAAAGAACAAACAAATGACTCTAAAAAGTTCAAACTTGTACTGAAGGTGGATCACATGTTAACCTACCGCCCTTCCAGGTTCCGTCTCCGCAGTGTTGCTAGATCGGGCGTTACGTTGTAAGTCTCATTACTTAATTTACACACCTCGTATATAGACTGAAAATAACATAGTAGACTCAAACGACCTACGTTTTGCAAACGATCATACATCAGTAATGTACGTGACTATGATTATGTAATTTGAATAGAGACTGACCAATAATGCGTATGATAATATGGGAAAATTACAGTATGAAATTATGCACTTGAATTCATTGTGCCGTGCCAACTTCACACTACATACATTCCCTGAAATGAAGTCAATCATATGGTACGAATGTTCGTTATCTACGTAGGTATAGATTGATCGATTCGCGCACGTTATTATATTAATAATGTATTTACTGAATTGTCAGTATTGCGTGGATACAGTGGAGTTTAAAATAATATATCGAGAAGAAATCGCGACAGCTCTATAGCAAACGATTTTAGTACTCTCAGTTGAGGAAAATATATAACTTATATTATAATATTTAATAACTTATATTAAAATATATAACTTATATAAATATAGTAACTTATAAGATAGAACCTTGAATGTTCTTTGTCGGGACTGGCAATGGAAATCTTAGTTTAATTGAAAGCAATAGACACAAAGAATTATTAAAAAAAAACGCTGTCTATGGAATCACTATTTCACATCCAGTTTATCCACATTTAATTAGATTAAGGCGCTAAAACATTGGGTTATATTCTTAAAAGAGGAGAGTACGAATTTTTTTGCTCTGTCTACTTATTAATTACTAAAATTTGTGTTAAAAACATTAATCTACTTACCTAAATACCTACCTGTTTCAACCCCAAAACCCCTCCAACTTTAAGATAAAAACCTTTATATTTGTAGATTACGTTATGGTAAAATGGCACAAATTTTAAGTGTATATCTTTGCATCGTTTACAAATTACTAATGGTCAAGGAAAATATGTCTTACCACCCCCATTTAACCTCCAACCTGTTAACAGATTAACCCTTTAACGCCCAAGTGCACTGTCAAAGCAAATTTCGAAATCCTGAATTTTGAAATTCTCACATCGGGATCGTGATTAGCGACCCCGAAAACCCCAGTTTACAAAGTTTGAGGCAAAATAATCGAAAATTTTGAAATTTGATTCGGGATGGTTGCCATATTGGATCCGCCATCTTGAATTTTGTAATTCTAACATCAGAGTCGTGATCAGCGACACCAAAAACCCCTAAAGTACCTACTAATAATTTTTCAAAATTATTTTGCGTCAATGATCCAGCAACTGGTAAAAAACGAGAAATATCACCCTTTGAATTTTGCCATATCTAGTTATTTTAACCTCAAAAATGAGAAAATTAAATTGTTCTCATTGTGTTTCCTTCAAGTACACGTCTCGAGTACACGGTTCTATTTGTTTTTGAGTGGTATAAAGGACGATAACATAGCTGAAATTGCGATTAAAAAAAAGAATCTTGAAAAAATCGCGTTTTTTAATAGTTTTTGTTAAAAATTGAGGGTTACATCAATTTTTTGCAAATTTTAACGATTTTATTCGAAAGAGCGACCTCGAAAACATATGAGGACATGGTTTTAGTTATTTTTTTCTTTATTTTTTCTATCAGTAATATGAGCCTCTAAGTTCATGTCTCTTGACAATGCACTGGGCGTTAAAGGGTTAAAGCAAACGCGACGAAGGTTCTGAACCAGCTGACAGAAGCGGACTTTCGGCACTGCTTTCAACAATGGAAAAGTCGTATGGAGCGGTGTAGAGATCGCCGAGGGGAGTACACTGAAGGCGAAAAAGTTGCTAGTGTAATTGGTAACGAATAGAAGGTGTTATGACAGCAGTTCGGTTATTTAATAACCACACCTGGTACGTCGAGTCCCATTTAGGCACACTAGAGGGCAGTCCCTCTATGTCACCAGTGAAAACTTTCATGTTTATCTATCAAATGTAATTCCTAGGAAAATGCAGCCCGGTTTCGGTATTTTTTGGGGCTCATACTGTGCACCAGACGCTCTCGACGAAACAATGATTCCGTTTCAATTTCCCGTTTTTATTTCGCATCTTATAGATCGAGAACTGTTGTCTCGCAGAATGTTTGTGTCCTGCATTTTGTAACTTCGCTTTTGGCTGTTTTTATGTCGCGCGATCGAAACGATCCGGAACAACAAGGAGTGAGGCGGCGGGCGTCGCGACGTCACCGTGTACCTGTCCCATCCGTCCTTGATCTTAGCGGGAGCCGGCTTTGCACCCGTCAGCCGTCGGCGTCGCTGGCGCCCAGGGACGCACACCCTGGTGTCCCTTTTCGAACAGTGGCGTTCCCCAGGAGGGGAATCGTAAAAAAAATGTGAGAAATTGAAATTTGAAACATCCAATCCAAACACTTGACCAATCCAACTTGAGGAATACGAAGGGACACTAGGATAATTTTCCAAACTCATATAATTCTCAAAAAACTGGACGTTTTCTACGAAACACCGAACTACTACACTTTTCTCGACGCGCGTTTCGCCAACCAAGTTGGCATCCTCAGGAGAAGATTAAAACTAAATTATAGCCTACAAACTTGCACTATTTATACTAAACTTGTTGCCACGGTTCACTTAACCGTATTGTCTTTGTTTATCAGAGCAAACAGTGGACTGGTGGGTATCGGACCATTGTCCTTATTCATACTACTGTTACACTTAATGATTTCTAAACTTTCAAAAGCATCCAACTGTCTACTGTTTGTTACATTTCTAATCAGGTAATTTTAAATTATTCATGTCTATCCTATGGTTGTTGTCAAAAGCGTATTGGGCAACACAAGATTTTTCTGTTCTGCCATATTTCAAATATGTGTTCTTTAAATCTAGTCAAAATAGATCTTTTTGTTTGCTCAATATACTTTTGATCACAATCTTTACAACTTATTTCGTAGATTCCTGACTTTTCGTTATTGTCGATTTTGTCTTTGGGGTTACCCAAAAGCGTCTGTAGTTTATTTTTAGAATTATAAACCAAATTGATATTATTATTTTTAAAAATGTTATCTAATCCGCGGGTGAATTTAGGTTCATATGGTAACGAAGCAAATTTCGAATTGTCAGTATCTCTACGAAAAGTCGTGGAATTGTACAGTTCCACAACCGTGGAACTGTGGCGATTAAACTTAAGGTGTGGCGAACTTAAGGTGTGGCGATTAAATAACTGAACTGCTGTCATAACACTTTTTACACGTTACCAATTACGGTAGCAACTTTTTCGCCTTCAATGTACTCCCCTTGGCGATCTCTACACTGCTCCATATGATTTTTCTATTGCTGAAAGCAGTGCTGGAAGTCCGTTTCTATCAGTTGGTTCAGAACCTTCGTCACTTTTGCTTTAATCGCTTCCACACTTTCAAATCTTGTCCCCATCAGTGTCACCCTGTCTAACAAGCCTGGATCAGTGTCAATATTGTTTAGAATGTTATCGCAAATGTTCATTCTTGATTCCTTTTGCTCGGTTTTGGCACCATTTTGTGCAAACTTTGCGCATGTTGAACGATTCATGCAAAATCTGGCGAACAAATTCTTTGTCGATACCTGTTATTTCAGCAAGCCCTCGGATGTTTAGATGACGATCTTCGCGGATTAATTTACCAATTTTTTCAATGTTTTCGTCCGTTTTTGACGTTGAGTGCCGTCCGGAGCGCGGATCGTCTTCGGTCGTTTCACGTGTCTCTTTAAACCATTTAAACCATTCAACAACTTGTGTGCAGGATAAACATTCATTCCCGCACACTTTTTTTAACATTACATAAGCTTCTATAAAAGTTTTCCACAGTTCAACAAGAAACTTTTTAGAGATTAACCCGTTGCTCCATCTGTAGCAACTCAATTTACCTCCGCTCTCTGCTGCTTTGACAGAGCTTTGCGTACACAGCTGACGTCTGCCCCCCCCCCCCAGTCCGCGCCGCCCCTGGGTCTTTCTACGACTCACCTGGCCTCTATCGACCGCCATCGCGCCGCAGAATGTGTCGGTGATAAATAACGGACCTTCCTTTGGAAACTGTTAATTATTTTTCCCCCTTCGGCCGCCTATAACTAAGTAATTCGTCCTTCGCTGGGAGGACTCTTTCCCTCAAGTGCTACTGGATGGGGGACGGAGGAGCAGACAGCGACGATTTTTTTTCATTGCATTGTTTTCCACTGAATTATACAAAGAAGAATTTTGACTATAAAATTTGATGCTATTTTAATACCGCAATTCTTATGCTTTTGCATGATATAGACTTACTTTTTTTTAAACAAGCATTTATTTAAATGCTCTAAAAAAGAAGAAAATAAACTTTAAATTGAATCCAACCCATCAATTTATTACATTACACGAAGTAATGAAAATACTGGGCATCAAGAAAACCAGAACTACTGCACTTCATCCTCAGTCAAATGGTTGAACGTCACAACAGAACCATATGCCATTACCTGTCTAAATTTGTGTCTGAAAATCAAAGGGACTGGGACAAATTGGTGCTTCTGTCGTATCGAAGTTCCCAGCATGAGTCGACTACCTACACTCCGTCTATGCTGACCTCTGGAAGAGAAATGAAGTTGCCTACTGATCTCATCCTTGGCCATCCAGTAGAAGAAAATCAGGAACGATCTTTGCCAGAATTTGTGGAGGACTTGCGAGAGAGAATGGACCGGATTCACCGATTTGCCAGGGAGAAGCAGAAAATTCACAGCGACAAAATGAAGCAGCGTCTCGACACTACATCAACAGAGACTGCATTTAAGCCTGGTGATGCAGTATGGTTGTACGCCCCAAAAAGGACGAAAGGAAAAAGTCCAAAGCTTCAGAGCAACTGGGAAGACCCGTACACCATAATAAAGAAAATCAACGACCTGGTCTACCGCATCCAGCTGTCTCCAAGAAGCAAGCCGAAGGTGGTCCATCTGGAAAGGCTCGCAAAGTACACAGGACATAATCCACCCGATTGGTTTGTCGTCGAAGATCCACCGCCTAGGACTGAAGACAGTGTTATTCGGGACGAATAACTTTGAAGAGGGGAGCAGTGTGACATTTGTAAAAGTGACATTTGTGACAGGTGACATTTATTAAGTTTTATGGTTTACATATTTAGTCTATTTAGTTTATACACTAGCTGTTAGGAAAGAATTGTATGGAATGACATATTAGATATTCTAGATTTCAAATGAATTTTCTAGAAAATGTAAAATTTATAAATACTGGTGTTGTTGCTAGGAGTCAGTTAGTTATGATTTGGATGTTATACGGTTAAGATCGCAGAGTTGTGAAGTGTAAATAAACGTGTTTGAAATGAAGAAGCGAGTTATTTGAAGATAAATTCGTAACAATATTTTAGTGCTACCTCCAGGACGTACCTACTACGTAATTATCTAAATTTATTTTTGAATCGATTTAGCCGCATCTGACAACACCGCTCTTCTGCCATTGTTTCAACTTAATGGCGATGCCGCGCTGAGGAAAGCGCCAGCTTTGAATTTCTCCGTGTTTATTTAGGGGGAATTTGTTTTATTACCCGAACGAGTACTGGTAAATGCGTCTCTTTTATCGCCTCTTTAAATTTACTGCTTCCAATATATCGGGGTTCTTGTTAGTTCCTTACTTTTATTTACCTTTCACGATGCCTCGCAACACTCCGCAACTAATTATAAGCAGTGTTCCTTGACTTTCGGGAATATTTAACCGCAATTACATGCAGAAAATATTAATGAAGGGATGAAGCACGTGATATCAAATGAAAGACTGGCAGCAAATGTTTGCATTCCAAATTACACAAAATAAAATTGGAGGGTGCTCCTCAAGTAATCAATTCAATAAATTTTTTATTAAGAGGAATAATTATTAATTATATGTCTTAGTAGGTACTTTAAATATATGAACTGATTATTAAACTTTGTACTGATCGATTTCAGACCAAATATCGACCAAACTATCTTCATTCCCAGCATGTAATATGATGATATGACCTAAAAAACACATGGATCAAAACATTTTTATACTTATGCATAATTGTGTAACTTACCTTTTACTATCAACTTCGGTAGTTTCTACACTCTTATTATTGTCCTGTCGCGTATGATCTATAGTACTGTTTTCAAAACAAATTTGTATAAAGCATCTTCTTTAATAAGATCTCAAAAAGTCGACCCGTTTTAGAGTAACATTGGGTTCCATAAGCCCTCGTCTTGAATCATGTTTTATCCATTTAAAACATATTTCTTTTAATAGGCTATACAATGACATAAGGCATCCATCAGACAGTTGTTTCTCTTTTAACTGTTCCCATAGGAAATTCAAATTGATGTGCTGTCTTGACAATTAAAATTAAACTGTAAGTGTCTGAACAAATAGAACAGTGTATATAGGGCACCTCACTTAGTTGGCGTAAAATGCCCTATATATAAGTATATCTTAAGTTACAGGTACTTACTGATTTTATGCATGGTGCAAATAGTGCTACGAATAGCACTAGTATCCAATGTTACAGTATTTGTAACACTCTCTTTGTAGACTTACGCTTTCTTGGTGATTTTAAAACTTATTTTTTTTTTACTTTTTGTGAAATAGAAATAACTGTATAAATATTAAAGTTTAAGGATGCTGCTACATGCTGAAGCAATATATTGGACTGCAGCTTTAACTAAATATTTTAATTTGGAAGTAGAAAGTAGCGCATCTAAGATGCTACCAACACTTGGTAAGTTTAACTGTTTGGGCATTTCGCAGAGAAAGTTTGCGATACTACTATAACACAATAATTCTTTTGAAAAGAGCAGTTTTTCAATGCACAAAATAACAGTTTAAAGTCAACCGCAAAATTCTACATTTCCGAACTCTCTTCACCTCGGGATAACCGAACCTGGCGCATGCGCAAAGGGTTTTTCTGGCTCATTCGACAGCGACAAGTTCGGTTGTGTGGAAGTACAAGTTCGGAAATATGGTGAGAAAAAGTTCGGAAATATGGTGAGTACGGATATGTGGAGTTCGGATATGTGGATGTCGAGTGTATTTTGTACAAAGTATATTTTTTACTACGTGCATACGCGTGTTTACTGAAATATTCAGACTAAATGTCAATGCGTTTTGCAAGTGTTTGGGGTGTTCTTTAAGAGATGGTGGGTGGTCTGTTTCTCTGTTCTGTCTGTCATCTGTTTATTATTTTGCTTTTTAGACACCTCTGGCCATATTATCTTTCTGGTCTGATTACCCGACGGTACCTTACTGCTTTCATCCACTCATTTGTACGTTTCTGGACACATATGCGAGTCAATAGAGTTCGGAAACACCCTACCCTCTCTGGTCTGGCATCGACTGAATATTGTTTTTTAACTTTTAACAGGTAACAAGTTATTTCACCTAGTTACAAGGGATTTCGAACGTGCCCTAAAATCGGTCCTTTGACGTTATAAAGGTATAAAGTCGTAATTTTTTGTTTATTTTACCGTCTAAATTATTCCTCACCAAGGGCGTATTTTGGGTTTTACCCCCCCCCCCCCAAGGGTCAAGTAAAAACCAAAATACTCGGGAATGCGGTTGCCATTGCCTCCAGTGACCTTTTTTTTGGCTTTTTTGTTTAACCTGCATTGGGCGTCCCCCCAAAGATAAATACTGGCTACGCCCTTGTTCCTCTCGCGTTTTAATTATCATTTCAACTGCCGGATACAAGATATGTCAAAGGAGTCCTGCATTTCCCCCGAAGCTTGCGGTGTATCAAGAGCCCATTATTCTATCGATCCATGCAGAAGTAAATAATCTGTATACCGAGTAATTATGTATTTCCGGATTACCGGTTTACTCTGACATTATCCGAGCATTATCAGCGCTGCGCCACCTGTCGACGGCTTATAATAGCCGATTGTGCATCCTTACCTGCTCAGAGCTCCGGGCGTCCCATATACTGAGCCTGTCAGAACCGGGACTATCGCATCGAAGCCACCGGCAAGGTATACGTATAAATAGGCACCGTTTACGTAATTCCACGGCTTCCAAAAATGAGGATTTCGCAGGTACACTGAGAGAAGTAAATTCTGTAGAGGATAAGCGAAGAAAGAAATTTTTATTCTGTAATACATAGTCCGGAAAGTGTGCTACAACTCTGATAATTAAAGTATTAACTATATTTTTTAAGCGCCTTATAAATTATGTACGCGTGTATTTATTGCGCGTGCATACATATGCCACTCACCGTGCCTGGTAACCCGCACTGGGGCTCTGCCGTGGCGGGATCGAGGGAAGCCTATATGGAATTTATTCATATAGAGTAGCTAGCGTTTCGTTGTTCGATTAGTATTAGTCCGACGCGCGACGGACGAACGGTAGAACGTCGAGTTAAAAATAATTTTATGTGTCGTGAGTGATTAACTAATAAACGTATGTACATATTTTGCACCGTGTACGTATTTCCTTTAGAGTTTGTGTAATGTACTCGTATATGGGTACTTCTCCGCAAATCCTACTTTTTCAATTATTCTTTTAAAAAAATATATATATTGCAATAGAAAATAAAAAAAATAAAAATTTAATTTGATTTTCCAATGAAACACTTCGCTGAACTGAAGAACACATTAATTATTAAGTTTTTTGTCAAATACAGGGAATTTTAGAAAAAAACTTCATCCAGAGGAATGATGTTCCTTAACAGAGGAATGATATTTTGTTAATTTGTTTAACAAAAAACGCTTATTAAAAGCAATAATATCGTAATATTAATAATCCATAAAAACCTAACACTTATATTTAAATGGAAATATAGAAAAATACATTAAAACATTAAAAATCCCCTTTATTATATAGAAAATCAGATTTATTAAGTACGGTATTTAATGACTACTGTAGTCATTATTACATATCATTAACTTTTAGAAATAAAAACTAACATTTTTCAAACGCATCTACTTCATATTCGAACTTAAAATAGGTTTTATTGGCATGAACTAAACGAATAGGTGAAGGTAAAATAGAAATTATTTGATTAAAATTCACAAAAGCTACATCGTTTACTTTAACTCTAAATGCTTGTGACTTTTGAAGCTTACATACTTTTAAAAACATAACTTTAACTTCATCGTCGTCGAAATCATTCAGTGTTATTCCAACATAACGATATTGTACTTGTTCTGTTTTATATTCAACTAGAATATAAACTCCTTTTTTAATATTCTTTGGTGTGAGTTCAAGGCCAGTTAATACGGAGGAACTTGGACCAGCTTCCTCATCGGAATAAATATCTTCATACTGGATTCTTTGCTTCGGTTTATCAGGAACAAAATTAATCAGTGGTAAGCTTTCTTCAGAATCACCAGCTGTAGTTGATGACTCGTCTACGCCAAAACAATTATTTTTGTCAGAGTAATCCAAAGTTCCGATTAAGTAATCTGGATTTGCAACATCAAAGCAACTTAGAGACAGAAAATGTAGTTTACCCTTGTTACAGTCTAATAATTTCACTTGATGCACCTGCATTGTTCCGCTGAAAGCTTTTATGTTTTCTTTTTCGATTATATTGCTAATGTTTTCAATATCATTATCGTCAATTGAAAAATAAGCTACGTTTGGTACATTTTTCTTGAGATTTTCTATAAGTATTTCATATGAATCTATGTCTTTTCCTTCGCCCACCAATCTGTCCGCAGTGCGTTTCGTTACACCTCCAATGCCATCTGGGGCGCCTTTTCCATGGCCTGACTCCCAGTAATTCCACGAACAATCTGTAAGTTTCGGATAGAAGTGATGTAGTTTATTTGCTAAGAAATAAAACATTGTTTTGTTTCTGTATTGTGTAGCAGGACTGTCGCTCACAAATATGAAGGTGTCTGTATTGTGGACTTCCGATATATAAGACAGAATTGGCATCAGGTGAGCCCAAATGGCGGAAACATCATGCCGTAGGGACTTGGAAAGTGTACAAAAAGACTTTGACTTTACCTTATCTTCAGTTTTGAAGTATACAATGACTGTATGTAGTGATATCTGCCTACGTGAGCCCCCAAAGTGGAATGCCTGTGTCTCCTCAGCATATTTCAGTGCATAATTTTCGCTGAAATCCATATGAATCATTACTTCGTTTTGCTTTAGCGCAGCTTTCTTCGAAGAAATTTGGATATGCTGGTGCAAAGATTTACCCTTGTGTTTTAGGAATGTCATAATTGATCCTTCAAATTCCTTAATAATTTCATTTAAGGACCTCCTATATTTTTGTTTTACAATTTTCACTACAAATTTAGTTTTTCCCGTCTTCTTGTCAAAAAAAAGAGTCTTTCACTCGGCCCCATTTCAAGAAATGTCCCGGTTTTGTATTGTCGCCTGGTCTGTATGTAATTTTGTTTTCTTTTACACCCTGAGCACTCACGTAACAAACACTTTACAGTTTTTTCTTGACAACAGAAAACCTTAATGACTTCAAAACTATTACTTTGTGTTAGAGCTTCCATTCTATGCAATGCCTGAATTAACAAAGCCATATTCATACAACAAGTACATCCACATGTGTCACGAGCACTTGCTTTGCGGGAAAGGATCCAGAACGGTCTATTTTTACACCAAAATGAGTAGCTGACAGGAATATCGGGATGGCAGATTAAGAACTTCTTATGTAAATTTCTCATCGTATCACACAAATATCTGTTTTGCTTTATTATTTTCTTTTTTGCTGCAATAATCCTTCTTCCCTGGACACATTTTACTATGGAAATCATTTTCCAGAAATTTCCAAATTGCTTGTTTTTTCTCACATAAACCTCTCTTTGGTTTCCTTGAATAATATAAAATTCTCCTGTCTGTGGTTTCAGAAATTTTGCTTCCCCGTAAAATGCTTCTAACAGACTGTTTTACCCGGTACTTTTTCACTATTTGACCACTTAAAGCCTTTCTGAATATTTGCTTTTCTCTCATGGTTGATAAGTTTTTTGTAGTTTGTTTTAAGCTGTTCGGAAAGTACTTCAGCAAAAAAGCACTTTTTTTGGCAATCACAGTTTTGTTTTCACACATAATTTGTTCCACTCTTTTATTTGGCGATGCCGGTCCTGTATCTTGCCTCTGCTTTTTCAACCTATAATATTTTTGTTTATATTTCTGAATCTTCCGCTTTAAATTCCTAATTTGTTCATTTTTTTTGTTTACATTCTCGGCTTCTACGTTTTCTATTTCTTGCGTATCTTTTTATTTGCCGACATTCTTCGGCTATTATTCGGTATCACTACGGGTATAATTGCATGATCTTCCTCTTGATCTGATATTGGTGGAGTATCCTCATGCAGTCGGCGTATAAGGTTTTCGTTTTGAACTCTTAACTCTTTCTTTCTATTTCGATATGCTTGGGAGCACTATCTCCATTGTTTTCTTTTTCTCCTCTGGCATCTCTCACTTAGGTCATTAATAGGCCTTATAGATTTTTTTTTCCTTTTTCTTTAAGTATTGAGTGATTTCTTTTTGCCTCAGCTGCTCTCTACCTATAGGATCTTCTTTCATGCGTTGATATCTCCTTCTTTCTGCTTCTCGTTTTTTTCTGAGTTTTCTTCTCGACTCTGAGGCGTTGCCTGTCTGGTTTTAGCCATGTTATCTTTCTAAAATAAAAATCGAGGACTATTTTCGCATTTTATTCAGGAAATAATCATTCCTCTGGAAGCTCGTCATTCCTCTGGTCTATTTCGAACCAGAGGAATGACGCCAGAGGAATGACGATTTCATACTTCATCTATGTATTTACACGCGGGTTACATTTCATAACCCCACATTCAACCCGATTGAACTTATAATATTGTTAGCTCACGAGAAAAAATATAAAAAAGATTTGTAGAAACCGTAAATAAGAAAAGCATCACTTACCAGAGGAATGATTGTTGCTGTGTGACATTTATTTGTAGTACAAAGAGTTTATTGTCTATCTAAAGGTATATCATGAATGACCCTAGACTATGAGGTAAACACTACTAGCATATGGCGGGAACTGCTTCCAACATAGAAAGCCCTAGTAGTGCCATCTGCGACAATTCTATCGAATTAAAATACGTGAACCAGAGGAATGACGGACATTACCAGTCACAACAGAATTGCACATTTTTTTAAAAAAAGATGCATACGTTTTGTATTTATATGTTATCCAAGTATAGTTCTTGAGTTGCTTTTTAAAAAATAAATGTGTCTTATAAAATTATCTATTAAAGATGTTTGGTTTTTAAACATCAAATAGAGCAAACATGTGTAGTAACCGCCAGAGGATATGACTTTCCTCTATTAAAAAAGCCCAAAAAAGAAATCCACATTTTTTTTAAGTAATTGATATAAATTTAGTGACTCAGAATCATTACTGTCGATCTGTATAAATACGATTTTTTTACATATATATATATATATTTGAGTATTTACACATCGATGACATTAAATGGTGGTATTTGCGGAGAATCACCCATATACATATTATCTGATTTTATGTGGATTGCAATAATGGCAAAGTCGTTGCCATTTGCAAGTAGACTGAAAAAAGGTGATTGAAAATTACGATGATTTTATAATAAAATAAATGGATGACATATTTTATGTGTACCTTGCAATAGTCGATATACACTAGTAACAAAAAGGATATTAAAAAAAATCCAAATTTTTGGGTGATTTTCAACAAGTGATAACTCGGAGAAAAATGGTCGTACAGAAAATAAAAAAAAAAGGAAATTGTAGCCTCAAGTGTCTAGTTTTCAGATCTGGACTTAAAACTTTTTTAGCGAGAGTGGTTGTTCTCACGTAATCATCCGAAAAACAAAAACAAAAATTTCAAATTTTGCGGAGTTATCGTCGATCAAAGCAAAAAAGTCCTTTTTAACTTTGACAATCAATTAATCGGGAACTAATGATCGTACAGAAAATGGAGGTAGGATTTTGGAAACTGCAAAACATTCTCTATAAGATACAATTGCGAATTTGCGAATTTAAGGATATTTGGAAATTTTTTTTATAAATTCATTCACAAAGACATTTTTGTTCTTAGATAATTTTTTGCTAAACTCAATCGAAAAAGTTTTTTTTTCGATTTTTTCCAACGAGTAATGATTTTGAGCAAAAAATATGAGTTGACGCCAAAAAAATCATATTGAAGCTGAAAAAATGCATAAAAATTGAAAATTGCTTGTTAAGGTGATTTTTGGGCGAAACGATAAATTTAAACCTTCGGGGAACTAACAAAAAAAAAAAAAATCGCAGGGCTTTGTAGCTTTGAGGGTTTTTGGGGACACTTTGAGGTTAAAAAATTACCGACGATATCCTTCGTTCATCCACTATATCCAGTTATACCAAATTTTCCAAATATCCTTAAATTCGCAAATTTTTAACTTTTTTCAGCCAATATTATCGCTTCAAAAATTTTTTCGAAAATCAGTCGCCCTGATTGTGTCTTATAGAGAATGTTTTGCAGTTTCCAAAACCTTACCTCCATTTTCTGTACGATCATTAGTTCCCGAGTAATTGATTGTCAAAGTTGAAAAGGACTTTTTTGCTTTGATCGACGATAACTCCGCGACAAATCATCCTACGGAGCTCGTTAAGAGGTCAAATTAAAGTTGATTAAATCGTCTAAAAGAGCTTTATGGTCGCATGATGAAAACAAATTTTTTGAAGTCCACAGACCATTTTAAAGACGAGCAAAAATTTGGAAAATTTTGTTTTGCTGGTTTTCGGATGATGGGACGATTTCGACGTGGGAGCCGCTCCCGCTAAAAAAAAATTTAAGTCCATATCTGAAAACTAGACACTTGAGGCTACAATTTCCTTTTTTTTTTATTTTCTCTACGAACATTTTTCTCCGAGTTATCCCTTGTTGAAAGTCACCCAAAAATTTGGAATTTTTTTTTAATATCCTTTAATTTTTGTTACTAGTTTATATTTGGTAGATGCTGAGAGTGTGAAAGATTTAGATTAGAATATCCATCAACAAAATATAATTGGTTTTGTCAGAAAAGAGGAATTTTGGTTTGATTTGTGCATAATGTTTTGCGCATGTTCGTGTAACGTGATATTCACAATATTCACAAGACATTGTACGACATATTGCGTAAAACATATTTACAGAAGACATATTAATGTGTCATGGGAAATCTCAAAGAAAGCATAGCTCACAAAGAAAGCAATAAATTTCTGTGGCTGACATATTTTTGCGGTAATAAGGTCGTTAATGTTATGATACGAATTTTACCTATTTCAGGTAAACAGTAAACTTAAATTACACCTTGTTAAACTTTTAAAAAATTGGGGTGAGACACACAATATATAAACAATGCGATAATTTTCAGTTTTACACTTGAAGACTTTTCCACTACTGAAACACCCAACCCACACATTCCGCCAACCATGTTGACATCATCAAAAGATTAAAATAGTTAAAACCTCTAGTAAGCAATTTGTTTACGAATTTTGAGGCATATTCAAAAGCGCGTGTTTGATTACAATTTCGATTAGTTTTAGCGAGTACAGTTTGAAAAAGACTTGTTATTCTATCCGCTCCGCACAAACGAATCGCTGACAACGTATTCAATTAGCCCACCATCAGAAAACGCGAAAGAAAAACGAATAATCCGCGTGAAAATTTCTTTTTTATGCAGATCCGTCGGCATCGACGGGTAGATTATTTTAATCCTCGCGAATTTAAAATATTGCAAATGGGCGTAAAAATGAGATAATTTTGGAGCGTTTCGGAGCTATGAATACTGATGTCTGGATTATCATACCCTCGGGCGTGAAAGATGACGCTCAGCCTTTTTTTACTGCTTTATATTTACATTTACGTATCAATATTATTTTCTCCTCGGGTATGTTTAGCTTATTTATCGCGCTCGGTACAGAGCGATTTTAAAGACCTAAGACCTATTAATATTTTACCTTGTCTTTCAAAATTGTTAGAGAAGATTGTTAATTTTCAGCTAAAGGATTATTTAGAACATATTAAAATAATATCTCCTCTACAGTCTGGTTTTCGTAAGAATTATAGCACAACAACTGCATTATTATACAAGGTGTAGATAACAGTAAACTTGCTATATTGGTATTGTTGGATCAATCAAAAGCCTTTGATTTAGTAAACCACAGACTGCTGTTATCTAAACTGCAATATATTGGACTAAGTAATACTGCACTAAACTGGTTTTCAAACTACTTAAACAATAGACAGCAAAAAGTAAAAATAAATGAAGAGGTGTCAAGTGAATTAATGGTAACGAGCGGAGTTCCTCAAGGAACTATTTTGGGTCCAGTACTCTTCTCTATTTTTACTTACGATTTGCCTAGCTGCTTTTCTAAATGTCAAATTCATTTATACGCAGACGATTTACAAATATATATTCTGACGAATTTCGTAAATGCACATTCAGCTATTCAAGATATTAACAGAGAATTAAGTAATTTTTGTGTATGGTGTCAAGACAATGGCCTAAAGATAAATCCTAAAAAATCAAAAGCTTTAATCTTAGGTAATGAACGAGTAAGAAGACAAATAGATATGAATACTCTCAATATAACAATTAATAACACCTTAATAGAATGGGTCAACTCTGCTAAAAATTTGGGTTTAATGTTAGATAGTAATTTAGATTTTAACGAACAGGTTAATAATGTATTTAGAGGGTCCTTCAGAATATTAAAATCATTGTATAACTTTAAATATGAGATGAAACAAGAAACAAAATTGTTATTAGTAAAAGCACTGATTTATCCTAAAATTTAATATTGCAGCTGCGTTTATTATTATCATTTAACCGGGTATAACCGACAGAAATTGCAGAGAATACAAAATGCGTGTATAAGATTTGTTTGTTGTGTGCCATTTGGCGAACATATATCACCGTATTTGGATAGGCTGGGTGAAATGAATATTTTTCAACGTGTGACATATTTATATCTATTGTTTTTGTACAAATTATGTAAGAGTAATTGTCCAGACTATTTAAATAACAGTCTAACTCGCAGATCATATGTTCACAATGTAAATGTTCGCAGTAATTGCTATACAATACCTCAACACCATACTACAAAATTTAAGGGTAGCTTTCTATATACAGCTCCGAAGTTATTAAACATGGTATTAGACAATATTAATTTACCTCTAGGAGCATTTAAAAAGGAATGTAAGTTCAAACTCATGTATAACCTCATTAATATGTAATTGTATTATACCATATATACATATAAGTATATATTCAGTTATCTAGCATTACTATTTTTTTTTTTTTAGTTATATAAATATATTTATTTATTTAGGCAAATTAGGTTGTATATTTATTTAGGCAAATAGGTTTCTTGGATTTAAAAAAAAGTTAAATTTAATTTTGTTATGTAATGTCTATATATTGAAAATCTGGGGGAGTGGAACACCGGCAACGCCGAACTCCTTCCGTTTGTGTATTCTTTTCTTTGTACACAATAAATTTTTTATTTATTTATTTATTTTATCGAGTGCTGGGCTCTAGAGGAATACTTATTTTTGGTTCCATTGTGAAGCAAATTAAGTTTCGAAGAAAACATGTGTACCTAGCTACTCAAAGAAATATATTCGGTATATAATCGTAGAGTAGCGCTCATAAACTCATTACCTAAAAAAAGTTTCCAGTACCGAAGGTTCCAGTACCCACTCCAGGATCAAGATGGCTTCACGGTCAGCGGAACTGAATCTCTACTGTAAGTACACTACTAGGATTAAGTTAATAGGTGCAGATATTTAGTTTCTAGAAACATGCAAACGTAAATCTATTTTTCCAAATTTTATTCGGGTGAATTTGCCGAAAGCATCGTTTATTACTGAAAAAGTTGAAAATTTTGCTAAACAGAAATGGCTGGATTTAGAAATCAAACATCTGTATAGTAAACGAAGTATGCTTGAAATTCAAGCTTCCGAATTGTATAAAAAACTAACTTTTAGATTAGGTAATATAGAATACGAGCAATGGTGCGAGTTTCAGAGGAAAATGTTTGTAGTTGTAGAAACAAAATTTATTAAAAATATGTCTTCATTAAATAAAAAATTTGCTTTAAAGGAATAAAAACAGATACTCCTCAGAAAGTCGTTAACATTGTAGAAAACTTATCCTCGCAAGTGTTTGACAAAGAAGAACTTAATCTCCTAAATAAAGGATTAAAATTCGGCCTCCCAGCCTCTGGAAGCGCCCTGGAGAAAGCCGTGGCGAGTGTTGAATGTGCAATACAGCACCTGCCCGATTCTTCCAGGGGGTTAGTCAGAGAAGCAGTTCGAAAACAAATTAGTTCCAACATTGTTAAAAATAAAAATAATACCAAAAATGTCGAGAAAGACAAAAACATTGTCAAACAATTACGAGAGAAGGATTGTTTTTATTTAAAAGCCGACAAAGGAAATACGGTTGTTATCTTAGACAAAAATGATTATTTTGAAAGAGTCGACAATTTAATTAATAGTGGTCCTTACGATAAATTGTCAAAAAATCCTTTGCCAAAAATGACAACGGAAGTTAAAAGATCTTTAAAAGAATGTAACAACCTTATTACTCCCTTCACTGAGACAAAAATTACAATTTTATTGTCAAATCCAGTAATACCCAGATTGTATTGTTTACCAAAATCACATAAACCCGGAAAATCTGTAAGACCAATTGTCTCAGCGGTAGGATCCCCAACTTATAATTTGTCAAAATGGTTAACGAACGAGTTCGAAAATTTGCCTATGGCACAAACAAGTTTTTCAGTTAAAAATTCTAGTGAGTTCATTGACAATTTCAAAAATATCCAATTGCAAGAAGGTAAAATTTTGTTCTCGTTTGATGTATGCTCATTGTTTCCAAGTGTCCCAATCCCGCAAACTTTGGACTACCTCAGGGAATTACTCGAATTAAATGGTTTATACTATAAAATTATTAATGAATACATTCGGCTTACTAGTATTTGTATGAATCAAAATTGTTTTCAGTATAATGGTAAATATTTTCAACAACATGAAGGAACTGCAATGGGTAACTCCTTGTCACCTTTCATTGCAAATCTTTTTATGAGTAAATTTGAGACAGAAGTAAAAGATAAATTCGAGTATTTCCCTAGAATTTGGTTCAGGTATGTAGACATCTTCGCGGTATTTGATACAAAAGCAATTAGTTTAGATAATTTTGTTGCCGAATTAAATAACCGTTTCCCTACCATAAAATTTACATATGAAGTGGAACACAATGAACAGCTACCATTTCTAGATGTATTAGTTATTAGAAATAGTGAAAATAAGTTAGAATTTGATGTATATAGGAAAGAAACCGCGACTCTTAGATATATAAGCCTTTTCAACATAAAATGGCAAGTTTAAATTTTCTAATTCACCGTTTGTTAAATTTCCCCCTCAGTAAAGAGAGGTTTAAACATGAGAAACAATTAATTAAGAATATAGCTAAGAGTGACGGTTACTCAGTCCATTTAATAGATAAGTTAATAAGGAAGCATAAATTTAAGAGAACCCTGTACAATTCCATGACTTTTCGTAGAGATACTGACAATTGGAAATTTGCTTCGTTACCATTTGATTCTAAATTCACCCGCGGACTAGATAAAATTTTTAAAAATATTAATATCAATTTGGTTTATAATTCTAAATATAAACTACAGACGCTTTTGGGTAACCCCAAAGACAAAATCGACAATAACGAAAAGTCAAGAATATACGAAATGAGTTGTAAAGATTGTGATAAAAAGTATATTGGGCAAACAAGAAGATCTATTTTGACTAGATTTAAAGAACACATGGCTCATTTGAAATATGGCAGAACAGAAAAATATTGTGTTGCCCAACACGCTTTTGACAACAACCATAGGATAGACATAAATAATTTAAAATTAATTAGAAATGTAACAAACAGTAGACAGTTGGATGCTTTTGAAAGTTTAGAAATCATTAAGTGTAACAGTAGTATGAATAAGGACAATGGTCCCATACCCACCATTCCACTGTTTGCTCTGATAAACAAAGACAGTTGCGGTTCAGTGAACCGTGGCAATATATTTAGTATAAATAGTGCAAGTGTGTAGGCTAGAATTTAGTTTTAATATTCTCCTGAAGATGCCAACTTGGTTGGCGAAACGCGCGTCGAGAAAAGTGTAGTAGTTCGTGGAAAACGTCCAGTTTTTTGTTTCTACGCCGAAGGTTCCAGTATCCACTCCAGGACTAAAAAAGTTTCCCAGTGTCTTTCATAAAGTTCGTGTCATATGGAAACAATTTTTATTGCTGACATTTTTTTTGAAATGTTACTTTATGTCTAACTTCTGCTTTAAAGAGTCACATGATTTTCGGTACCTTGAGAGGTACCGAAAATTTTTCTAAAAAACGTTATTAATGGTCTTATTTGTTGTGATTTCAAAACATTTTACAAGAAAAGTTGTTTCCAAGTTTTATCAAAAATTTTATTGTAACATTTGTTTTTGTGTTGTTATTGTAACATTTTGTTTTTCACTTTTTAATAGATACATAAAAAACTATAATATATCTACATAACTATAACTATTGAACTTAATTTTGTCAGTACTAAATTTATGCTAGAATAATAGTAGACTAAAATATCATCGATAATTTAGCGCTGTCAACTTCAACTTTGAACTTTGAATCAAACATAAATTTTCATTGCTGGTGAGTTTTGAGTGCGACAAAAGTAAAGCAACACTGGTTTGTTAAGAGGAATACGTTAGACTTATCGGTAAGTGATTATTTTCAGTTTCTTGTGCCTTTTTGTTTAGCATTTAATACTTTTTAGAAAAATTTAATCGTGTCAAAAGGAATTCCTGTCAGTAACGACTCAAAGCAGTTGGTGATCAATGCACATTTGCTCAACAGATTACAAGTTGATATTTTTCGACAATTTTAATTGCCAAGATACAGTGTTTCAAAGATTATTGAGTGATACAATAAAAGAGGAAAAGTCGGGAAGACCAAGAAAAAACGACTTTGTGTATGGTTATCTTGGTTATCTGCACTCAGGATTGATGATGTTAAAATACCGGAAATACAAATTAGTCTAACGTGGGACTAGACAACCCAGAAAATATTTATTTAAATTTACCGTATATAAATATTAATATTTTTTTTAAACTGTTGCTGTACTATAGTCCGATAGTGTTTGTATTTGTTTCTAAACGTGTTTCTTTCATTGTATTTGTTTCTGATATCCTTAAAAAATGTGTTTAAAACGCCTTTTCACGTAAGTACTGTTTAAATCTTTCTAAATTCTCTAGATTCAAATTCTTCTAGTTGAAAAACCTCATAGGTTATATACATAATAGGTTATATATTATGAATAGAGTTCGGAATGTTTGCCATAAGGCGCGTTAAACTGCGTTTAACTATCCTGCTCTCCCGCAACGCGTACCGGATCGCGTACTACTGCGCAAACGCCAGTTTCGGCGCGTTGTCGGGGATGGTCACTGGCGTACGAATGCACGGGCAAGAAATACACGCGTATTTAGGTAAGAAATACACGCGTATTATAGAGTTGTATACTACCGCCTATGCGTTATGACGCATACTTTCAACTCTATTTATGAATATTTTATTTTACTTTAAGACATCCTCCAACCCCAAAGGTGTACTAAATAAGACTGATATTGTAAAAAAAATGTAATCTGTTACTAAAACTGAAATACAGAAATGAGCACCTGAATTAGAAAATATGGCATTAAATACATAAGAAATTTTATGTTATGGTTAATAGTTATTTTTATGTATAGTTCAATGAGTTCTTGAGATTGAGAGGACGAATTTCACTAACAAACTTCAAACTAATAAAAATCATTATGCTATTGATTTTTTGTCCTTTATTCTGCAGAAATGTGAAAAAAAATTATTATTACACTATTCAAAAACATTACACTACTACTACTTAAAAAATTATATCACACTACTCAACTTATTGCGTATAATGGAGGTTGTACAACATAGTAGAGTAGAATTAGTCGATTTGTACCCCTAAACGAAAAGTAACTGACCAAAAAAATTGCTTTTTTGTTGAGGAGGCTGAAAATATTAAATATCGTTTTTTGGCAACAATTTAAAATCATTGTTACATTATTTACTCGTAAATAATTCGCAAAGGTGCAAAAATAAGGTTTTTTTTGAAATCAAAAGAGAACCGTAAACAATACAAAAAGTGTTTCAGATAAAAAATGTAATTAGTAAAAAACCCTACAAAACCCATCAAGAAATTTGCAAATCGGTTAATTTGTTTATCTGCAAAATTGAAAAAACCGTCAAAATGGCCCCTTATTTCAATTGTTTATAACTAATTATAAAGTAGGCCTTGTGACTTTAAAAGTATTGGAAAATGTAGGTATCGGTATACTTAAAAAACGCTGAAAATTTCAAATCGATATATTTTTAAGTTTTTGCAAAAAAGTAAATTGTTTACTAAAAAAGGTGCTTTCGTAAAACAAAACTTAATTTTTTTGTAAACATCATAGAGTAACGATTCAAAATGGATTCTCTTCTTGATGAGTTGGACTATCAAGTACATCGAAAAAATTAATTGAATTTCACAACAGTTATAAACAATTGAAATAAGGGACCATTTTGACGATTTTTTCAATTTTGCAGATAAACAAATTAACCGATTTGCAAATTTTTTGGTGGGTTTTGTAGGGTTTTTTACTAGTTACATTCTTTATCTGAAACATTTTTTTTATAGTTTACGGTTATCTTTTTATTTCAAAAAAACTTGATTTTCGCACCTTTGCGAGTTATTTAAACAATGTAGCAATAATTTTAAATTGTTGCCAAAAAACGATATTTAATATTTGCAGCCTCCTCTACAAAAAAGCAATTTTTTTTTTGGTGAAGTGTGAGTTACTTTTCGGCTAAATCCTAATTCTACTATACTAACAGCTCCACATTCTGCTCGAATTGCCTATGTGTTACGGTGCGATATGCTAACTTTAGTAATACAATATCCCAATTGCACCTATGCTACAAATGCATTGGAATTGATTTCACTTGCCTTTGCTTGTTTAAATTTGTGCTTGCATAATTTACCTATTAGGTCGATGGCAGACGGCATGAAAGAAAGATACGGGACCCCTGGCACGCTATCTGCCTCGTACTTGTCCGTTTTTTTTTCTAAATTTCCATTTACATTTAAAATGCTAAGATATACAGGAAAATTTATTGCCAAACGCCTTGTACCTGGAACAAATAAGAGGAAAAAATGTTTTCCGAATTTAAAATAATGTCAATACAAAGTATATTTCTAAGATTAGAAAATTATATTTATTTATATCTGCACTAGTTATAGACAGCTTAAAAAAAGCTATTTTTGTATTTCCAATAAACAATTTGTCTGTCAATTTACCTACTTCACTGCCGAGGTATACGAGGGATAATGATACAAATCGATTTTCAACATGATTTATACTTCCTGTAGGACATATCTGTTGGTTCAGATGGATAATTGAGGAGCTTGCGGCAAGAACGATGCAGCTCCATTTTTAACGTGTGACGAGGTTAGCTGCTTATAATTTCGATACAAATATTAGACGTTATTTAACGTAAATTTGACGCAGCTCAGCATATGTCAGTATGTATACTGAGTTCTCAATTGAGGACCCTGCTGCAAGAACAATGCAGCTCCATTTTCAACGTGACGAGGTTAGCTGCTTATAATTTCGATAAAAATATTAGGCGTTATTTAACGCAAATTCTACACATCTCAGTGCATGGAGTATACATACTGACATATCCTGAGCTGCGTCAAATTTGCGTTAAATAACGTTTAATATTTTTATCGAAATTATAAGCAGCTAACCTCGTCACGCGTTGAAAATGGAGCTGCATCGTTCTTGCAGCAAGCTCCTCAATTGTTGTTGGATTGTTCGTGATTACTTAACGTTTTCATCGGTTCTTCAATATTTCCTGTACCTGTGCAAATCAAGACCAATAGAGTTGCTTCCAAAATCTCCAGATCTTATGCCTCTATTTCTTTAGGGCTATTTGGAGGCATAGTCTATATTACCAAGCCCCAAAATTTAGAGGATTAGAAGAACAGAATACGATGCGAAATAAGATCATAATAAATACATAAATCACAGAATAAGTTATTCATAATATACTTAATGATTTTGTAAACAGAATTGCCTATTGTCAAAATATTAGTGGTTGATAATTAAAAAACTAACTGGGAAAAATTTAGTCCAGTACAAGTTTGAACTTGTCATTTGTTTGTGATTGTTTTCGTAGACCGTTTTTTTCTAGTGCGTTTTAAAAATGAGTGCTATTAATTTTGAGAAACGGTGTGCTATCACGTCTTGCTTCAGACACAGTTGCAACGGATATTTTTGCAAAACTTCAACACGCCTACGGAGACAGTGTTTTTTCAAGAGCCCAGGTTTTTCGGTGGTTTAAGGCATGTTCAGAAGGAAGAGAGTATATTGTAGATGAAACACGCAGCGGAAGGCCTTAATCTTCAAGAACCGATGAAAATGTCGATAGAATACAAGATCTTGTTCGTTCAGATCGTCGTTTGACAAGAATGATCGGAGAAGAGTTAAACTTGAATCACACCATTGTTCATCAGATTTTGACTAACGAATTGGGGATGAGAAAAATTTGCACAGAAATTGTTCCAAAAAACCTTTCGCAGGAACAAAAGGACGTCAGGAGAGAAAGGTGTCTTGACTTTTGGAATCGACTGAAAATGATCCCCATTTTATGGAACGTGTCATTACTGGTGATGAGACTTGGGTATTTGAGTACGACCCGGAAACCAAGCGCCAAAACGTGGAATGGTACACTTCAAGTTCTCCAAGGCCCAATGAAGCAAGAATGAGCAAGTCGAAGACCAAATGTATGCTGATTTGCTTTTTTTGATAACCAGGGAATTGTCCACAAAGAGGTTGTGCCTCCAGGCCAAACAGTAAATCAATACTTTTACAGTGGATCTTGAAAAACTCCGAAAAAGGGTCATGCGTGAGACCAAACCATCACCTCAATGGACGTTATTTTGGGGCAATAGAAAACATTCAAATGGCTGTAACCGACCAGCTGAAGGCTATTCCAGCATGAGTTCCAGTACTGCGATGAAGAATGGAAGAACCGTCTCCAGCGCTGTGTGGCTTTCAAAGGAAGGTATTTTGAAGAAGACAAAACTCAATTGTAATTCTATTCATGAACTTAGAGGCTTATATTACTGATAGAAAGAATAAAGAAAAAATAACTAAAACCATGTATTCCTATGCTTTCGAGGTCGCTCTTTCGAATGAAATCGTTAAAATTTGCAAAAAAAAATTGATGTAACCCTCAATTTTTAACAAAAAATATTTAAAAACGCGATTTTTTCAAGATTATTTTTTTAAAATCGCAATTTCAGCTATGTTATCGTCCTTTATACCACTCAAAAAACCAATAGAAACGTGCACTCGAGACGCGTACTTGAAGGAAACGCAATGAGAACAATTTAATTTTCTCATTTTTGAGTTTAAAATAACTAGATATTGCAAAATTCAAAGGGTGATATTTCTCGTTTTTTACCAGTTGCGGGATAATTGACGCAATAGAAGAATTTTGAAATATTTTTAGCACTTTGGAGGTTTTTTGGGGTCGCTGATCACGACCCTGATGTCAGAATTTCAAAATTCAAGATGGCGGATCCAATATGGCCACCATCCCGAATCAAATTTCAAATTATTTGCCTCAAACTTTGTAAACTACGGGTTTTCGGGGTCGCTAATCACGAGCCGCTAATCAGAATGTCAAAATTCAGGATGGTAGATATGACATGGAGATCATTTTGGAGCAAATTTCGAAATCCTGAAAACCCATAGTTTACAAATTTTGAGGCAAAATAATCGAAAAATATGAAATTTGATTCGGGATGGTGGCCATATTGGATCCGCCATCTTGAATTTTGAAATTCTCTTAACAGTGCACTTGGGCGTTAAAGAGTTAATTTACACACCTCGTGTGTTTATATAAATTTTTTTGCATTAATTTTAAGAGTCTTATCAGACGCTAAACTCCTGGTACAAAAAATGGCACACCCTGTACATTGCCTGAAGAGTCGTGATGCGACATACGTCAATGAACCTCCAAATATACATCCAATAACTCACGTGGAGGGGAAAATAGATTACATAAATATTAACAAGATCATTCCGCCCCTAAGTAAACCAAAGCAGTCGTAAAGCTGCTGCGTGACAATAAAGCTCATTGACGGAGTAAAAATACACGGGCAATTGACATGCGAACCCGGAGAACAAGCGGAGATGTCATCAGGATAAAGCACGAAAGCCCCGGTCCCAAGGCCGGCTGCATGAACCGCTAACGAGAATTCAATTGTTCATTTGTCAAACTTGCCTCTCGAATTTTCTTGGGTGCGCTTTTTTAAGCCTTATCGGTTTTTTTTTCGTAGACAATTATTATTAAGTCGTTAATGAAGCAAATTCAGGTAGGGCGGAGCAAAATTAGTCGTTTGGAGTGTCGGCGATGTTTTTTTTACACCGTTTTTTTTTTACAACTTTAGTTGAAAAGTTCTTAACGCAAATAAAATTACGGAAATATTTTATTTATTGTATTTTAACACTGGGAGTAAAGCGTGGTGATTGTTTTATTTTGACCCAATTTTATTCATATTTTTTTTTATAAAAAAAAAATACACAACTATTTTTTATTTTTATAAAAAAAATTCCGTAGAGAAGAATTAACTATTATAGAATGCTGTTCCAGAATTTTACATTTGCTTGAAACCGCATACGATTAAAGAGAAAAGACTGCGCAGGATCCTCTCAACAATTTGTCGTCGTTTTTCTTGCACTACGATATATTTATTAGTATAGGAGTTATGGCTGGTATAATCATTATGAGACACCCTGTGTATGCATGAGCTCCATAAGTAACGGATAAAATCATTATCAACGTAATTCACAATTTATGAGTAAAATCCTGAAACACGTCAATTTTTAATTCTAGGATGACATTTTTTTGACCATAATTTTATACCTCCACCTCCAACCCCCTTTGAACGTTTTTAAATGGAACGAGGGTGCGTGTGATACCTCATTTGAAAGGGTTCTTAATTATTTATTCAGCAATATAAGGTTTTTTGAATTTTGTATATTTTTCATCAAGAAAATTAAATTTGATAATTTCAAAATTATTATTATTATGAAATGTATACAATCAAGTGCCTATGTACCATACATTCAACTTAAATGTATCGGTTTCCCTAATACGCTCCGCAAAATACCCAACAAAAAGAAAGAAGAAAAAAGGATTTCTTTTTACATATCAGAAAAAAATTATACATTTAAATTTCTTTATTTGCTACATCTGTGAAAACTTATTTATATTATTATGCTATTATGTTATTTATCGCTGATCGTCAAGTTGATCATTATTTTACCAATGAGTCTTTCGGATACTCAAAGAAATGAAATTTTGATATTATTAGAATGTGGTGATAAAACAAGAACACAGAAGCAGGTATTCAATACTACTGCAGAAATATTCAATACTGTATCCTGACCGCCGCATTTCCCAGTCTACGGTTAGTAGAATAGAAAAAAAATTCGTGAATTTGGAAATGTCACAGATATTCCTAAATCTAGTAGGAAACGCATTTTAGACGATGAACAGAAATTGGATATATTGTTAGATATTCAAGATAATCCACATAAACCTACAAGACAAGTTGCCGCCGATAATTATGTTAGTAAAACGTCCATATTGCGTCTTCTAAAAAATGAAAAATACCGTCCATATAAAATTCATTTGGTTCAAGAACTTAACGACGATGACCCTGATCGCTGATTGGAATTTTGCGAAGTTATTTATAAAAAAACATTCTTTTTTTCTGATGAATCAACATTCGTCTTAAATGGAACAGTCAACAAACAGAACTGTAGATATTGGAGTACAGAAAATCCACATTGTATGATGGAGGCCAATACTCAATATCCTGAGAAGGTGAACGTTTGGGTTGGAATTATAAATTCTCAAATTATATATCGGACTATATTTCTTTGATGGCACATCAACTGGCGCGCGTTACTTGGATTTCTTGCAAAATTTCTTAGTTCCAGAGTTGAGAATGCTTTTCCCAGATGATGACATGAATGAAATTGATGGAAATATTTGGTTTCAGCAGGACGGAGCTACACCACATTTTTTTCTTTCTTAGTAACATTAAAAATGTAATATTTTTCAATACAAAAATAATAGAAATTAAAAAAAATCTTATGTTGCTGGATGGAGAATTAAAAACCCTTTCAAATGAGCTATCACACGCACCCTCGTTCCATTTAATAATTTTAAAGGGGTAGCTGTCACTCCAAGGGGGTTGGAGGGGGAGGTATAAAATAATGCTCAAAAAATGTCATTCTAGAATTAAAAATTGCCGTGTTTCAGGATTTTACTCATAAATTGTAAATTACGCAGATAATGAATTTATCCGTTACTTATGGACCTCACTATATATAAATACACGTATACATATAGCTATCAATAGACAAACATACAGTGAAGGCGTAAAGTCGCGCATAAATTCTATAAAAATTAAAGGATATTTTTTTTTTAGAAAAACGCTAATTAAATTTTTCATTTGCAGATAGTTTGCATTTTCGATTTGCCAATAATCTTAAAATATAGTCATTCTGAAGTAAAAGTCTAATCTGTACATATTATTATCCTAGTTAAAATCCCTTACAAAGCCTTGAATCTGTATGAAATTCGGATAATCAAGGTTTGTTCGGATTATGACTTCGAACGCCCACTGTTCAGATTAGCGAAGGCTCGGACTAACGCATGTTCGTATTATCGAGGTTCTATAGTATACATAATTGTCTGTTCATTGATCCTATTGTTTTATGAAATAAAAAATGTTATTGCATTTTGCTTTCTTCCTTTTTTAAGTAACAAAACTTTGAACGCTATTAACATCATTTCATTTTTAGTGGACTTACTTGCAAATTGTCAAATGAGGAAATTTATGTTACCTATTTGTCGCATTCTATTTTAATACACACCTATTTTTCTGACCCTTACTGAATCCGCGAGTAATATTTACTTATTTAGGTACAAGAGGTTAGTAAGTTGTAAGTCGTATTTACTATTAATCATAAATTTAATCACTAAAATAATATCTCATTTAGAATTTACCTACAGGGATACATATGTATGTATACCCACATATTTATGTAAAATATGAAAATTAAAACAGTTACTGTTATCATTAACCTTCATAGGCAAAAAAATCAATAAACCAGTAAGAAGCGTATGTAATACGTAAGAACCAGCACAAGAAGTTGGCTGTGGAAACAACTTGGCTCGAAGAGTGACGCATCCAACAATTAGTGGTGTTTATAATGCAGTTTGAACAGTGCGTTTGTCATGAAACAATGAATATAATCGGTTAAAGAGTGTTAACTTATGTGTTAACTTTTAGTGCATGTTTTAAACGTTTAATAACAGTGAATAGTGGTAATTTAATGTGGTCCGAGTTGCAGCCGTCGTCGCAAGAATGGGATGGCGCGGACGAGAATCGTTTTTGAGGTTAGATTTGCTGCTCTAATTTTACCACTTTTATCAGAAAAGGTTGAATATCAAATGTTTTGTTTATTTTATTCCGTTATTCGACAGACAGTAGTAGTAATAGTAAGTTAATTAATAAGACAAAAACATTAGACGATATCTTCTCCTTGTATACTTACTTTCGTACATACATACATATGTACATATATGTATGTATGTACATACATATTTCGTCGTATTTCTTCCGAAACATGTGAAAAAGCTAAGGTACAAATATATTATATATTCTTTTTTAGATTGACCTCCTTGAATGACAACGATGCAAGGTAAGAGACTGTTTTGTTCTACTGTTTTGTGTTCTGTGTTGTTCTACTATTAGATATGTAATAGTTTTGAACTTTTATAAATTAAGTGTTTATGTTTACCTACCTACTAGGTTAAGACAAATATGTACAAGTTTGTTTCTATAATTTAAGTTATTGTGAGTTTATTAAAATTAGAAAATAGTCGTTCAGCAAAAGTTATAGATTTTTGCATACATTTTTACCTTACATTTACATTTACTACCATTGTAACTACTAGCAAAAGTAGCTACTACCAAAAATAACTTTAGCAAAACTGTCATTTAAAGAGTATTGATCTATATTTCATTAATTTATATGTATTACTAGGTAATTGTTTAAAACAAGAGTAATGTTTAGCGAATAGCGAAAATTTGAAGTTATTCATTTATTTAAAAAAAAAATGTCACGACCTGCTGACGCAAACAAGACATGTTATATATTTTTGAAAACGGAAAAATTAGAAAAACCACAAATTGCAATAATATACAGGGTGTTCCATTACCAAAAACACGGATTTAATTGTTTTTTTCTCATATCATGTTATAAAAACTTATGCAAAAATGTATAACCTTTGTCTAAGGAACTTTTTTTATCATTTCAATAATAAACATGCTATAACCTAAATATGCTATAACATAAAATAATGGAAACTAAGTCTGTACGTATACGAGGTGTGGCTAGTAAATAACCGGACTGCTGTCGCAACACTTTTTATTCGTTGCCAATTACAGTAGCAACTTTTTCGCCTTCAATGTACTCCCCTTGGTGATCTCTACACCGCTCCATACGACTTTTCCATTGCTGAAAGTCCGCTTCTGTCAGCTCGTTCAGAACCTCCGTCGCTTTTGCTTTAACCCTTCTATACTTTTTTCGGGTTCGTAAGTAAAAAAAAACACGATTCTTCACAAGTAATCACCGTGTCTAACAAGTCTGGAACAGTGTCAATGTTGTTTAGAATGTCAGCGTATATGTTCATTATTGATTCCTTTTGCTCGGAAGTGAGGAGTTTTGACACTATTTTTGCACAAACTTTCGAACACATTTCGAAAAAGCGAACACATTCTTTGTCGATTTCTGTTATTTCAAGCAAGCCCTCGGATGCTTAGACGACAATCTTCGCGGATTAATTTACCAATTTTTCCAATGTTTTCGTCCCCTTTTGATGTTGAGGGCCGTCCGGGGTGCGAATCATCTTCCATCGTTTCACGTCCCTCTTTAAACCGTTTAAACCATTCATAAACTTGTGTGCGGGATAAACATTCATTTCCGTACACTTCTTTTAACATTGCATAAGTTTCTGTAAAAGTTTTCTCCACTTCAACAAGAAACTTGAGATTAACCCATTGCTCCATCTGAACACTTAATATTTTTTCCACGCGCCACTGGTGCGCAGACGAATTCAAACGACTGCTACAGTCAAACTGAGCCACCCACTGGCTTGTCCAGCAAGCTCAGGGTGGGGAAAGTATCACCAGACACAGTTCTGTTCAAACTTATCGCGACACGCTCGCAGCGCGCTGGTAGCAGCATCAGTTCGGTTATTTAATAACCACACCTCGTATGTATACGGGGCATTTCACGCCAACCAAGTGAGGTCGAAAAAAATTTCTGTTTGAAACATATCACAATCGGTAGTACTTGCTAAAAAACTAACTTTCCTAAAATTTTACATTTTTTGAGCCACAAGGAGAGGGATGGTGAGGGTGAGAAAATACAAATTTTCGTTTCGACTATTTTCTCATCCTGTGAGATAGTAAATGGCAAGTGAATAATATATTTCAAGGTTTTTGGAGTCGCTGATTACGAATCCAACGTCAGATTTTCAAAAAACAAAATAGCGGATCCAGTGTGGTAGTCAACCTTTAAAAAATGGCCAAATTTTGAAATTTAAAAAATACCATCGTATTCTACAGGACATTTTCTACATTAGATTCGTAATCAGCGACCCCAAAAACCTTGGAATGTATTATTCACTTGCCATTTACTCTCTCACAGTATGAGAAAATACACTAAAACCATGTTTTTTCACCGTTGGGCCGTTTTTTGGGCCAGTTCCTGGTCGACGCCCATTATGAATTAAAAATTAATCGAAAGTCCAAAAAAAAAGAACGAAATAAAAAAATCGTCATACTTTTCGAAATTTCGATTTTAAACTTTCAATCCTCAAAATAAGGGTGAAAACCACCCCAATTATTTTTTAATTTTTTTATCGTATTCTACGCAAAAAAAAACATCGAAAACCATTGCAACCTTCTTTTTAATTTATTTCATTTTCTTACCGAGAAAGATTGAAATTTTAGAGTCGAAACGAAAATTTGTATTTTCTCACCCTCACCATCCCTCTCCTTGTGGCTCAAAAAATGTAAAATTTTAGGAAAGTTAGTTTTTTAGCAAGTACTATCGATTGTGATATGTTTCAAACAGAATTTTTTTTTGACCTCACTTCGTTGGCGTGAAATGCCCCATATATATATATATATGTTCCTACCTTGCGGATAAAGAAGATCAATATGCTAAAGAAGTCTGTTGTTGAAAACAAACATAATATCTAAACTAGATATCTGTTTATGTAATAAACTGTTTACCTAAGAGAAAAGATTACAAGCTTTCGAAAAAAACCAGACGCCGATAAACGCAGTCGGCGAAATAGGCCGTTTCCGCTTTTGCATGCCTCCAGTTTCCGCCCGTTTCAATTTGCATTATTAAAATTCCGCAGTCGAGGAAAGTTTACTATAAAATCTACGAAGTGAACTTTTTAAGAACTGCATAAATCTCCAAATATCTTGTTTGCAAGTCTCCAGCGAAATGGGAAACCGTTCAAAATATCCCATTTTCCTCCAAGTTATTCAATTACTTTGGATTTTAAGAGAATTAATTAGCAAGTGAGCTGTTGCCGCGGTTCCGCAAATTATTGTTTGTTCTGGAACTTGTGCAGCGTGTTCGTCGGTGTGCACTTGTTAGTTCGTAGGGAACATGATAATTAACACAGCGTTAAATGTGCTGTTTACTTGCCTAGAATTAATTAAGATTATTAAGTTTTCGTGCATTGAAGAACCCGAATAAAGAGATTTCTTCGTTTTTCTTTCCCTGGTGTACAGAAGAGAGAAGTTGTAAAATTATTTCCGGAATATAAGATTTAAGCATGTCATTTAAAGGGGGAGATGCAATTAGAAGGCCAAAAATCAAACATTTACCAAACTTTTTTTAACTATAAAGGAATTATTGATATTTATTGAAATTTTATTTCAATAAATAAAATAATTTAAATATTTTATTGAAGAAAAAAAAATGGCGCGTTTTTTCGAAAAAAAAAATCGAAAATTTACCAAAATTTTCGACTTTTTGCAATAATTTTCATATTTTGCAAAGTCGAATTGTATAAACTCAGTTCACATAGAAACTAGTTATATAGATAAAGAAATCTTGAAAGTTTCGTCAAGATTGGTTGAGAACATTTTGAGAAACCTTTCCCGCAAATTTCAAAAATGCTGCTTTGAGAAAAAGGCGTTTAAAGTTTTGATTACCGAAAACTGATATGTACCTTCTAATCAGTGATTCCAGGAGCGTATATAAGGCCTTCAGTCTCTTAAAAAAACTGATTTTCTTTTCTTTGGCCTTTAAGTCCTTTCGGGCTTTCCGGGCTTCCTTAATGGATGAGAGGGGACGTTTGTCCTGCCTCTGTGCGCTCCGAAAGTTGTTTTTGAAAAACGTCGAAAAAAAGATGGAAGGACTTCGAATTTCGATTCCGGGTTTTCACTATCGTATTCGACGGGTTTGCTATCTTTTTAAGCAAAAAAAAGTTTTTTTGGACCTTCTAATTGTATCTCCCCCATTAAGAAATTTGTTATTTTTGTGCTAAACGACCAATATACAGTCTCTTCCACACTGGCTATGCATACATTTTATCTCGGTTATTGTTGGAGATAGACAATCATTAAATTGGGTAAGTTTTAGAAGATTTTATGACCCCAAATTTTAGTGATATATTTTTGATATGCCTAGAAAATATTTAATTCAACCAAATAAAAATATGCAAATTGTTCGATTAAAAAAAAAACTATGTTAGGGTTATTCTGAGAAAAGTGACGATCGGAAACAAGAACTGATTACGCCACTGATAAAACTACATAAAAATTGTATGGAAGTTTGTTTTTACATTTCCAATAAGATAAAAGAAGAGTGAGTTACAGAGAGTGTCTAAAAAGTAAACATTTTTGTAATTTTTGACTGTATTTCAAAAACTAAAAAGGCTAGGAAAATTCGATGTACTGCATCTTTCGTTTCACAAAAGAGTAGGACAGGAATGTGCTAACTGTAACTCTGTATCTTTAAAAACAGCTGAAGCATCCCGCAAATTAAACTTGTGCCTAAACTTGGACACCCTGTACATTGTTAGGACACTTTTTTAAGATGCTTTCGTTGACATCAAAATATTTCTGTTGTCATCTGCGAGTTTCTGAGTTATTGCTGTTAACTTTCTTACGAACTCCATATTAGATTGTTATGTCATTAAATAGTGATCAAAATTTGGTTTTAAACGGTGTCCCACAATGCTATAAAAACATTTACAAAAAAAAAAAACCAATAAAAATAGCATCAAGTACATATGGGGCATTTCACGCCAACTAAGTGAGGTCAAAAAAAAATTATGTTTGAAACATATCGCAATAGATAGATTAGAATATTTATTGGTAAATATTTACCAATAAATAAGTAATGAAACCACAATAAATTTTTTTATCTGATAAAATAATGTTCTATCATTTATTAATATGATTTTTTCATGGCATTGATTGCTAATAAATATTATTTGTTAAGAAAAACATGATAACTACTTATATTAAAAAAAAGAAACGACATGAGGCAAAAATGTGGCAAATAAATTTAAAAAAGGTGATTTTAAACTCGTTTAGCGCTATATAAATTAATGTTTTAACAATAGTAATAATAAAGGTACCATATTTTGAAAACATGTTTTTTATGTAAAATTTGACGGAGAATACGATGAACATTAAACAACTTGCTACGAGGTGGGGGCCGTTGTTAAAAATTGATTTAAACAATTAAATTGTTAATAATATGAATTTGTTAATACTTTTTATTTAAAATATTTCTCAAAGTTTTCAAACTCAGTTCTCTCAAAAGTTTTTCTCAAAATTCAGTTCTTTAGCTTTAAAAGAAGTTTGTAGCTCAAATAGAACCGGAGTTATAAATTTTTAAAAATGAGTCTCCAAGCCAAAAAAACTCGTTATTCTCAAATTTTCGATCACTTGTATTATCGAAAATATGTGAAAAACAAAAAAAATCCTCGGACACGTATCTTATTTTTCGATATAGAAAACAGTTTCAGCCAAATCGGAGATGTGTCGGTCAAAAAGGTGTTCGGTTTGTAAAAGAATTACCGTTAGAATCTTTATTACAGTTATAATCTAGATGTGAAAATAAATACATCTTGGTCAACAGGTTTATTCCATACCATACCACAATTATTTAAAATAAAACAAGCTTATCATCTAAAACAAGGGGGATGGTAAATTTCGGGAACAACTGCCATGCTCATTGTTAACTGTGGCGCCTCCTATAAACCAAATGTGCTTTTTCTACCTAGACCTAGAAATATTAATTGCTACCACGAGAGTATCCGTACCAAATATGAACTTGGAATAAGGTATTTATAGTTTAATCGACATTCTCACTCACCTGGCGGGTAAAATGTCCCACCGAAACGACCTGTCTTTTTGTAAATAACTATTTTTAGTCACGAATAATACCCTACAAAAAATTTCAAAGTGCCTCAAGTACATTTTTTGATTTTTTTGAAAAATAATTAATTTTGCAAACACCTGGCAAACTTTTTTACCCGGTTAAATGATCTGGCTTTTTGATTTTTCAACTTTAAATATTAAATTTTAAAATGTTAAAATCTCAATGTGCCTCAAGAACATTTTTTTTAAACATTATTTCGCTTCTTGAAAAATTTAATGGCCGCTTAAGCCCCCTAACCCATCAGCCAGGTCTGCATTTTTGTATTCAGGTATCACTAAAGGAAGTTTTGAGCAACTTTTCACATTGCCTCAAATACCTTCCCAAAAATGTCTACCAGCTCTCCTACTATGACTGTTATCTATACAATATCACGGGCGTAATGTCGATGAGGCGGGCAACCATAACTGAAAAGTCGTATTTTGTAATTCGCTTTGGGGCACTGAATAACAAAGTGGTGTGACATCGCAGGTTTGAAATTGTCGACAACACAATTTGTTCCTCACGCAAAGCTCCCACTTTTCCATTAATATTAAAATCAAAAATCCATTTTAATTTGTGCATTACAGAAGCGCCAAGGCACCCTTTAAACTCTGAAAACGTCGCAATATTTGTTTAACAGCAGTTGTTACATCCAGACAAATGTTTGTTGTACAATATGTACGAGGTGTGTAAGTTAAGTAATGAGATTATTTTTTTTTATTTTCTTTATTCGAATAGAATTACAATTCAGTATCGTATCCTTCAAAATAACTTCCTTGGCAAACCACACAGTGATGGAGGCGGTTCTTCCATTCCTCATAGCAGTGCTGGAACTCATATACTGGAATAGCCTTCAGCTGGTCGGTTACAGCCATTTGAATGTTTTCTATGGTCCCAAAATGATGTTCCTTGAGGTGATTTTTCAATCTCGTGAAGAGAAAAAAAGTCACAATGACTCAAGTCAGGCGAATAAGGCGGCTGATGAGCCACAGGAATGTTTTTACTGGTTAAAAACGAAATGGCTGTGTGACAAGGCTCATTGTCGTGATGCAACATCCAGTTGTTCTTGATGTTTGGTCTCAAACCAGTTTTCGAAGTTTTTCAAGAATTCTCTGTAAAAGTGTTGATTTACTGTTTGTCCTGGAGGCACAAACTCGTTGTGGACAATTCCCTGACTATCAAAAAAGCAAATCAACATGAATTTGATCTTCGACTTGCTCATTCTTTCTCTTTTGGGTCTTGAAGAACTTGAAGTGTGTCATTCCATGCTTTGAGGCTTAGTTTCCGGGTCGTACTTAAACACCCACGTTTCATCACCAGTAATGACACGTTCCATAAAATGGGGATCATTTTCAATCGATTGAAAAAGTCAAGACACCTTTCTCTTGTCCTTTTGTTCCTGCGTAAGGTTTTTTGGAACCATTTTTGCGCAGATTGTTCTCATCCCCAATTCATTAGTCAAACTCTGATGAACAGTGGTGTGATTAAAATTTAACTCTTTCCCGATCATTCTTGTCGTCAACCGACGATCTGAACGCACAAGATCCCATATTCTCTCGACATTTCATCGGTTCTTGAAGATGAAGGCTTTCCGCTGCGTGGTTCATCTTCAATCGACTCTATTCCTTCTGAGAATGCCTTAAACCACCGAAAAACCTGGACTATTGAAAAAACAGGCGTGTTGAAGCTTTGTAAATGTGTCTGTTACGCTGTGTTCAAGTCTGAAGCAAAACCTGATAGCATAATGTTCAAAATTAATGTCACTCATTTTTTTAAACTCACTAAAAAAACGGTTTACGAAAACAGTCACAAACAACAATCACATAACTCTAACAAGTTCAAACTTGTACTGAAGGTGCATGACATGTTAACCTACCGCCCTTCCAAGTCCCGTCTCCGCAGTGTTGCTAGATCAGACGCTACGTTGCCAGTCTCATTACTTAATCGTCTTCGTCGTCTTTAAAATGAAATAAGTTCTAATAAGCGCAAATACTAAATACTTTTCCTTCAGAGATTGAAAATATTGTCGAAAATTAAATTGAAGAATTTACAAAACCCTTTTTAAATATTAAATATTTTGCGGCCATATGTACGTTAGAATATCCGTGGGATGAAGAAAATCACTCACAATAAATGGGGGCGGATTTTTTGTTTGAATAACCCCTACTTGTCGAATCTGGAGAGATTTGCCAGCTCATCCGGGCCATTGCTAAAAATAATATCGGCCTACATGGAAATCCCTTATGTGTGGCACAATACCCCTAAAAACGAGAATTTATGTACGCCTACAATCACATGAGGCCGCGGGAACACGGTGAGAGACCAGAAATACATGCAAAATATGGACAACCGTGGGCAAAATTACCTCGTTTTGTTTCATAGACTATAAGTCTAAAGGTCACATCAAGCAATAAAAGGACAGGAAATGTTTGACATACCTAAATAATGATTTTTGGTAATTACTGTTTTAATGATTGTAAAATTTATGGTTCCTAATACAACTTAATTAACTTTATAACTATTGTAATACTAGTAAATTATAAAATGGAAACGTAGATATGAAATGTTTTAAAAGGTGGAAGTTTTGGTTTGAGTAAACACATCTCTTCGTGTGATAGACCTACTCTGTCTCTGCTTTCGTATAATTAATTGTTAGTTTCCATTAACACATTTGAATTCTAATATTTATGGAAAATGTACAAGGTTTGTTCCCATAATCTGACAAGTTATTGCGAGTTTATTACTAAAAGTTCCTGAGACAAAAGTTGTAGATTTTTACCCCCCCCCCCCCCCTTAGCGGAAATCTAGAAAGCAACGTTCTGTAACTCGGATGTGGCTATTATTATAAAGTCTCATTACAAATTACTAAATTTTAGAAAAGTAGTAGATTACAGCTTATTGTCTGTCGATTGATTTCTCAACTGAGAGCCGCTTGAAATAGTCAGGTATATAGTCAGCATTAACCTGGCAGCGTATCGTTGCCAACTTTCTATCAATACCATCCGGTGTACGAATTTAGAATTATTCCATTTAATAGACTAGTCGCGACGTTAATGTTAACCTAGTTGTCACCCGTCTGATAGCATCCCTGAAATATCGAATCGATATCTAAATATAGAACGCTTAAGAGGTAGCCTAAATTCTATTAGGTACTAGAAGTATATTTTGAACTACACAATGTTACCTAAAGAATACATATATCACTGGCATATTCTAGGACCCAAATGGAGTCGGTTTAACCAGACTTGCTTAGATTGTAAATATGATGTAAAAAGTTACAGGACGTTAAAATTGTTTTGTTTTTATTTCTTGTTTTCTCTATAACTTAGACCCCAATTAATCAATCGGACCAAAATTTGATGTGGGTAATTGTTTAACAAACATTATATTCCACTCTAGATAGTTTATTTTTTGAAAAGAGTCCTGAATAAGGTTTCTATGCGCGATAATTAGGTAAAAAATAGTAGAAATGGATTGTGTATGTTTTGGATAAAATCGGTATGTAGGAACCTTAGTAAAAAAATCTATAAAAGTGTCGAAAACCGTTTTTTTCTGCAGATTAAGGGATGAAAAATAACGTTTTTCGTAAAACAAAAAAATAGCACGTTGTAGCGCTTGAAAAAAAAACGAAAAAATTAGTTTTTGGTGATCAAAATCGGTTCAGAAGTTTTTGCACAAAAAAATAAAAACCGATGAAAAATGCCCATTTTTTTGAAATCGAATTACAAGGGTTCTAATAGTCACAGAAACTTATGCTCGGCTTAAATTGTAGCTTTTAGTCGTGCCCAAATGCAGTAAAAAAATTCATGCAAAAAATAATAAGAACTTTTTGAATAAATCGAAAAAAACTAAAAAAAGGTCTTTTCGAAAAACGGCTGGAACAAGCCGAACAATGGTCGTAGAGAATTTTTCCTGGGCTTAAATTACTCGTCATTAAATTCCCTACAAATCCATTATAGTGACTTGTGGGAGAGGTTCATTCAGTCGGCTGAAAAATGCGTTTGAAAATCAAGTGTCGCGTTGAGGTAAGCGAGTGGACGCGTGGTGGGGGAAGCCTCTCCCGCCGCAGACTTCTGTCAGCGCGTCTGCGGCGGGAGAGGCTTCCCCCACCACGCGTCCACTTCCCCTTCACTCGCTTGAGAACTCTACTTTTGCTTCTCAATTGGTGAAATGACAGTACAACAATATTTGACTCCAAGAAAGCGAATTAAAATTTGGATAATGTGAGTTTTGATACAATTTTTGGATAATGGTCGTTTTTCTCCAGATTATTCTACATAATATTATTTTTTACACTAAAATTCATGAAGTTAAGAAAAGAAAAGGAACTTGGAAACAAACTCAATAGTATATCAATAAAAAATGTATGTAATATGATAGTTCATAATCAAAATAAAAAGCTGTACAAAATACTTGAGGAGGATCATTCCAAAAGTGGCCTTCTCCACTTTGGTAAAATGTTGGCAACCCAAGAAAAACGTGTGTGTGTTTTATTTATTTTTTATTCTTTATAGTTACTGTTCATTCCGATAGAGGTCACTCATTTGGTTTGTGCACAGAGCGAATTTTAAATCTGGATGTGTATATAACGTGGCAAAATGCACTTTAATTGCGGATAAGACAAGTTTTGGAATGTTCTATTGGATAAGACACGTTTTGAAATAAAAAAGTGAAGAACAAACTGTTGAACAAAAAATAATATTTTATTTAGTATAAAAACCATATTGGGGGTATAAAAACCATTATTATTTACTGGTAACAATATATATATTTTAGATTCTTAGATCCCTGGGTTCCTCAGTCGCTTCGCAAAATTCCTCAGTCTCATCACCGGTATTCTCTAAATTTTCCACATCAAGTTCGTCATAACTTTTCACGAAGTTTTTGAAGAACGCACAATCATGATTCTTCTTCCTATCTTGACCAAAATGTGCGGTTAGCAGTGTCTTTATGTTTGCAAGTTTGAGTGGCTTTATTAGCGCACCTTTTGCTACAGGTACAGGTAGCATTGTGTTCACATTTTTTCCTCGTTTGAATAATGATTTTTGTTCACCCAAATCATTTCTATAATATTCCTCACCTCTAACTGTGACAGTATTACGTGCCACCTTCTCAATAATAATTCTTTTCGCTTGTGATATTTTGAAATGCCAGCTCTGAAGAACTTTGAAATTATTCTGCACGGTACTTTTCCAATCTTTAACTGCACAGTCCTCAAGTTTTGTAACTGTAAAATGTCTGCTAAATAACTCTGTATACATAGCAGGATCAGTAATAACTGGCATTTTCTTCAGCGACTTTTCTATTCTACCGAATACTCTGTCAGATGGTAGGAAAGATGATGAAAGAAAAAAAATATATTATTTTAGCACACCGTAGGTATATCAACCACCACTTAAATCAACGACTTCTGAATACCTACTAAATAAAACAAACATCACCAGTTTGCATCACGTGACAATTTTTTTTACTGCCATTGGCTATGCGGAGTAGGCAAATATTGGAACAAAACAGCGAATGGATAAGAGCCGTTTTGGCATGGAACCTAAATTTCAAACTCATTTTATGTGGGATTTGAGCCATTTTGGAACAGTCCATTATAATTCGGATAATAGGGATTAATACAGAGAATATATTGCCATATGTAGGTAGAATTTCATCAAAAGTGGAGAAGGCCACTTTTGGAATGACCCTTCTCACTTAGAATACGGTTTTATCATCATCATTGACTGATGAAGTGAAATATTTTTGTAATGAACCTAAAATTACAAAGTACAAGAGTTTTGAAACAATTCACAGATTCCACAATTTAAAATAAATACGAAAATGTGAGTTTTATACCACTTTTAAAATTTAAAATGGTGTAGTTCAACAAGATGAACAAGATAGCGCCACTAACTCTATTTCGAAAAATTATGGATAATGTGAGTTTTGCATCTGTACCCCTCAAATATTACATGCAACAACTTAAAAAAAAACAGATAGATCATATGCACTAACTTCAAATATTAATTGTAGCCTATTGTAACTTTTGTTGCCTGATGATGGTCAATTAGTGACCGAAACCGATAGCACGAATAAAAAAAAGATTTGTGAGAAAAAGGCCCCGTTTCTTTTCTTTCTAATAGTCTAGTTAACATTGGTACTTTTTTTCACATTAACTGTAAAAATGAATGAAACTGTAAAAGATTCGTGGCTAATTGAAATATCAAGGCATTAACACCTACGAAAAAAGCATTAACACGCTCTGTTTAAAGCGTAAATACCTTTATAAAAATAATTACCGCCGTTAAAAAATTACATAAAGGGTTGTTACGATAATAATTAGACGATTTACACGCGCGTTGAACGTACCTAATACGTTACAGAATTGCATGCGTGTAAACGTCACATTTTTCATACTCTAATCTACTAATCTCATTTAAACGCCGTAATTGTACTTGTAATAAGAATTCACCTATCAAAACACCACCTTTTTATTATAACAGATTGCCGCGCAAATAAAAAATGAAATTCGTGGGGCGCAAATGCGAGCAGGGAACTTCTATATGCGTGGTTAATTACTGGCAAATTTTAAATGTGTAATTTCTGTCTGTGCGGTCGGTATTCGGTTGGGGAACGTGTTGGTGGAATTTGTTTTTTGTGTTGCGGAACAGAATCAACCACGTATTTGATGTTACGGAAATTCAGACGTTCTTACTGTTTGTTTCTTTCTTTGTTCTTATGCAACTTTTTTTATTTTAGTAATCGATTTTAAATACAGTATCCACAATAAAAAATACAGTACAGGGTTTGTCCGGAAAGTAATGTCAGTGAATTTTTCTTCCCGAGACTGTACGCGCCAGCCCGCCCTTTACGTGCTGGGATTGTGGTGGGGGGATCTGGCAACAAGATCCAACAAGCGTCAGTTGGCTACCGGTCGTTGTAGCGGTCGCATCACTCGTTCTTTGAGCGTCGTTACAGTGACACGGTGCAAGAAAAAATGCAACGTTCGCTTGAGCAACGGGATGGCGATCAAGTTTTGTGTGAAACTGGAGAAGAGTGCTGCGGAAACCATTCCAATGTTGAAGAAGGCTTTCGGCGTCGATTGTCTTTCGGACAGGCAAATTTTCCAGTGGCACAAGGCCTTCGCAAAAGGTCGGGAAGATGTCAACGACGAGAACCGCGCTGGACCGCCATCAACCTCCAGTTCCGACGACAATGTGAAACGTGTGCGTGACATGCTGAACACTGACCGTCGTCTAAGTGTCCGTTTAATTTCCGAAACATTAGACATTACGAAAACCATTGTTCACAAAATTGTGTCGGAGTCTTTAGGAATGAGGAAGGTGTTCGCGAAGCTCGTGCCAAAAGTGCTAATGGATGATCAAAAAAGCGAGGCGCGTCGAAACCTGCCAAGAACTTTTGGACACCTGCGAAGACAACCCCGCTTTCCTTGATGACTTCATTACCGGGGACGAAAGTTGGGTCTTTGAATACGATCCGGAGACGAAGCGGCAAAGTGCGGAATGGCACACGTCGAACTCCCTCGCCCCAAGAAGGCCAGGATGTGCAGGTCAAAGATCAAGACAATGCTGATTGTCTTTTTTGATTGCCGGGGATTGATCCATCATGAGTTCGTACCGCAGGGAACAACCGTAACCGGAAAGTTTTACATCGAGGTGCTGAAGCGGCTGAAACGCAGGGCGAATCGCGTCCGCCCAGACATCTCAAAATCCTGGAAGCTTCACCACGACAATGCGCCTTCGCACACCTGCTTCCTCGTGGCCGATTACCTCGTCAAGGCAGGCATCACCATTGTTCCCCAGCCGCCCTACAGCCCCGATGTGGCCACCCCAGACTTTTTTCTGTTTCCGCGCCTCAAAACCCCAATGAAAGGACAGCAGTTTGGGTCAGTGAAAAACATTCAGAAGGCTTGCACCGACGCTTTAAAGGCGATTCCGGAAAACGACTACCGTGCGGCTTTTGATGCGTGGAAGACCCGCTGGAACCGATGTGTGGACGCACGAGGAATGTATTTTGAAATTTTCTAAAGATTTGTACACATAGAACCAATAAAAACCATTTCTCAAAGCTCACTGACATTACTTTCCGGACAAACCCTGTATAATAATATTCGTAGGTATCGTTGGTTTTGAGGATTATTAATATTCTTAATCGAAAAAAATTTACTAATCAAATTTCAAATTTTTCGATTATTTTGCCTCAAACTTTGTAAACTTGAGGTTTTCGGGGTCGCTAATCACGATCCCGATGTCAGAATTTCAAAATTCAGGATTTCGAAATTTGCTTCATATGTCATATCTACCATCCTGAATTTTGAAATTCTGACATCAGGATCGTGATTAGCGACCCCGAAAACCCCAGGTTTACAAAGTTTGAGGCAAAATAATCGAAAAATTTGAAATTTGATTCGGTATGGTGGCCATATCGGATCCTCCATCTTGAATTTTGAAATTCTGACATGAGGATCGTGATCAGCGACCCCAAAAACCCCTAGAGTACTAATCATTTTTCAAAATTCTTCTTTTGCGTCAATGATCCCGCAACTGGTAAAAAACAAGAAATATCACCCTTTGAATTTTGCCATATCTAGTTATTCTAACCTCAAAAATGAGAAAATTAAATTGTCCTCATTGCGTTTCCTTCAAGTACACGTCTCGAGTACACGTTTAAATTTGTTTTTGAGTGGTATAAAGGACGATAACATAGCTGAAATTGCGATTAAAAAAAAGAATCTTGAAAAAACCGCGGTTTTTAATAGTTTTTGTTAAAAATTGAAGGTTACATCATTTTTTTACAAATTTTAACGATTCCATTCGAAAGAGCGACCTCGAAAACATGGGAATACATGGTTCTAGTTATTTTTTCTTTATTTTTTTCTATCAGTAATATGAGCCTCTAAGTTCATGTCTCTTGACAGTGCACTTGGGCGTTAAAGGGTTAATACATTGTTCTATTTTCTGTGTTCATTTTTTTTTGCGTCGCGTATTTGATTCAAAACCTTATTACGCTAATAAAACAAACGATAAAGACAGTATTTTCTCTTCTATGCGATAATGTATCGCGCAACATGATGCACGGCCTCGAAGGCACACAGGAATTGTTTCATGAAACTTATACGCGCTTGCGACATTTATCAGCCGAATAGCCGACGATCATAATTCGGCGTTTTTCGTTTGCCAGGAGTCGTCCCACGAGGAACGACGACAAATTGAAAAAAAGTTTGAAACACCGACCAATTATGGCGGAGCTATTGGAATACAACTAATTGTTAATTTAAGTCAAGTCACATTTTTTTTGTTACATATTTCAGGAAGCGTCACGAACGGTGAATAGTACTATACTTTTTATTCCGCGTTCTTTTCTGTTGTTGTAAAAGTTTACAATTAAACACTAAATAAAAAAAACTCATTTCGCTAACATATTGCTAATATAATTTCTTATACGCACATTTAAAAAACAAAACTTAATAACTAAAAAAATATTAAAGAAAGGGCATGGTAATGCAGATCGAAGCAGAATTTAATTCTACATCAAAGTGTAAAGTGTAAAATGGGGTATTGTATTTAAGAAAATCGAGTTTTGGTGGTTTGAAGTTGTGCTAAACGGAAGGTCTATTTTAAACACCCTATAGATTATTGAGCAATAATAAAATGATCCTCGTAAAGCCTAATGATTCGACTAACTACAGTGCCAACACCGATAATTTATTTTCTAAAATAACAACTTGAAATGATTTCTGAAAATGTTATGGTGCTAATGATCAAAATTTCAAAAAACCCACAATAATGCAAACACGGCAAAAAATAGATATAGGGAAACTTGAGGAAAATCAACCAAAAATAATGTATAGAATAGAAATTTGCAAGAAAAAAGGCACCATTCCATTTGAAATAAGGAAGTTGATGCGCACTTCCGGTATATCCGAAAGTGCAGCCATCTTAAAACTATTTTCATCAAGTTCGTCATAGGCCTATTAGCTTGAATCCAAATTTTCAAAAATCACAAGCTTCTGCAAGCCCTAATACTTTTTGAATGGTTTCGATCAACCACCCCATATAAGCATTTAATTAAGTAATGTATACACAATATTTTTTTTTCAAACAGCCGTTTTATTATTATCTGTTTTAATAAATTTATGGGTTTTTTTATTCAGACAGAAGGTATTAAATACAGTGCAGAAGGAATTTTCAAAAGCTGTCGTACATGTTTGTTTATAACAAACTAATGAAATTCTATGAAAAATGTTTTTGTATTACTTAATATATGCATAATAAACTGTAACAACTTGAAAAAGATCCATTGCATAGTATCGTTGTATCATGAGTGCCTGATTTTGGCCTCCTAATGTAAGCGCGCCATAGTTATTGACCTGTACATACGAGGTGTGGCCATTAAATAACCGAACTGATGCTGCCATCAGCGCGCTGCGAGCGTGTCGCGACAAGTTTGAACATGCGTCTGGTGATACTTTCCCTACCCTGAGCTCGCTGGACAAGCCAGTGGGCTGCTCAGTTTGACTGTAGCAGTCGTTTGAATTAGTCTACGCACCAGTGACGCGTCAAAAAAAATTTAAGTGTTCAGATGGAGCTATGGGTTAATCTCAGGTTTCTTGTTAAATTGGGGAAAACTTTTACATAAGTTTATACAATGTTAAAAGAAGTATACGGGAATGAATGTTTATCCCGCGCATACGTTTTTGAATGGTTTAAACGGTTTAAAGAAGGAACGTGAAACGACCGAGGACGATTCGCGTCCCAGGACGGTCCTGAACCTCAAAAACGGACGAAAACATCGTTGTCTAAATTTACCCAGCAAGACGAGGTCTTGCTGAAATAACAAGAATCGACAAAGAATGTCTTCGCCAGATTTTGCATGAATCATTCACCATGCGCAAAGTTTGCGCAAAAATGACGCCAAAACTCCTCATTCCTGAGCGAAAGGAATCAAGAATCAAGAATGAACATTTCTAAACAACATTGACACTGATCCAGGCTTGTGGTGTGGAAGCGTTTAAAGCAAAAGTAACGGAGGTTCTGAACCAGCTGACAGAAGCGGACTTCCAGCACCGCTTTCACCAATGGAAATGTTGTATGGACCGGTGTAAAGATCGCCAAGGGGAGTACATTGAAGGCGAAAAAGTTGCTACAGTAATTGGTAACGAATAAAAAGTGTTATGACAACAGTTCGGTTATTTAATAGCCACACATTGTACACCTACACACACAGTTGGAGCACACAGTAGTGATGTAAATAAAGATGTAGGTTGCCTAACACAGATTTTGAACCATGATTCTCGTGGAGATTTTTGTTGTTAGCTATCAGCGGCGAGGAATCTTCTCAGTAATCACCCCTTTCGCGAGTTAGTTCCGTGCCCGGTGCAGTACGACGCGCCCTCCTTTTAAATTACTAACGGCGTAAACGTAAGTCGACAAGGGAGGCCACCCTCCGCTTAACGAATATCATAGGGAGAACGCCAGGCCGCGCGATATCTCCCGCACACAACACAACATACAACAGGGGGCGGAGGTGGCGGAGTGGCGCGTTATTGCCCAGTCAAACGGATGAGGTTCTCCTTACTTCGTTGTTCTCAGGTGTAATCGCAAGAATTTAACGCTACTCGTCGGGTTTTATTGCGCGTTCTCTTAAAGTATAAACTGTTGTAGAAGGATTTTGTTAGTAGGGTAGGCGTGGGAATTCGAACTCGTATAAAACCACATTTTATAGGCACCTTTAACTGGCAATTTGAGAGCCAGTCGTCGTTTTCGAAGCCAGTAATATAGGCACATTGGATCGTCAATAAATACTGCGGATTTTCTCAACCACTTGATTCAACGAACAAGGAAAGTCGGCAATGCCCCTCTCAGATTTTCAAAAAATTGTATGAGGTTGTACTTGTTTTGTTTGTACACTAATTGTTTCCGCATTTGTGTTTCCCAACACCCTTGATGCTATCAAATGAATTCGACGGCTTTTGCCTCATCCAGTCCCCCAACCACTACGTTAGCTATATTTCGTCCCTTTAAAAACCTGAAAATTAAACCAATTAGCATTAACTCCAACCATTAACTATTGTAGCCTTTTGTAACTTTTGTTGCCTGAAGATGGTCAACGTATGGCCCGAAACCGGTAGCACATTAAAAATAAAGGATTTGTGAGAAAAAGGCCTCCACTCATTTCTTCATACTAAACCAATTTAGTTTGTTTAATAATTTACTAGTTAGAGGTTAAAAGTAATACAATGTTTCTGTGCTCTACTGTAGTGCAATAATATTATTTGGTTATCTCTCTCTGATTACAACCGCGATCATTTGATTATATGTAATTACTATTGTAATTGTAGCTGAAACCAATACATACTCATACATACATACATATTACACTCTATTTTTATAGAATGTGACCGATTTCATATCTACCAAATCGACATTCTTTGTTTAATTAAATCGCCCATAAATAATTTAAAATTAGTTGATAGTATGCTTATTCGGGAAATACCAATTTTGTGACAGTATAAATATAACTGTTTTAGTTTATTTTATTCATATATACAGTGTCGGTATTTAGTTTTTCATTAAATCGTCTATAAATACCTAACTTAAAATTTGTTCTGAAAATATTATATAAATGACCTTATGAAAACATTTTTTTGTATTCATTACTGTGCAGAATGAACTAAAAATATGTATGTAATTAATATTTCAAGTGATCTTGTTGTTTAGTTCCATTAAATGGTCTAAAATCATTTAAAAATTCCAAAAAGCAGATTATCTAACTTAAATATGGCCAGAAGCAAAATAATTAAATTCAGATTTGGGCGGATGCGCCAGTGTTCACACGATTTTTCACTTTAGATTATAAACTATTAATTTCTGGATTTGTCGTCGACGAAAATAGAACTTATTTATTAAATATAGATACACGTTCTCCTGACGCGTTGAGCATTTAGCTACATATATGATCACATCTCCAAAATATCCCTAATTTCAAATGTTGGTGATAAGAAATTATCGATAAGATGTTTGGAGAAACAACAACATAAACAACATAATAGATGACTGTTTGGACGTAATAACATTTTATCTATGCCAGTAGCGTGCGATTTTGAAGGAGTTTGAGGAGTTGATTTTTCATAAGCGACTTTTTTCTTCAAAATTCGGTTACACTATCGTAAAGAACACCAATTAAGGCTCCCCTAAATCAATTTTAAGTAAAATATTTTTTTCGGGTTCCTGAGATACAAACTTCCACAAAATCAGTTTTTTCAATTTGTGGCGTTAAATATTTTGTAAACAGTAAAGTTTTTTTATTATTAGTTAATTTTAGGCATGTATCAAAAATAATAGCCTTGCATAATATAGTTGCAGTATAATTTAGTAATATGTAATAGTACAATTCCAATTATTTCTTGTATTGACAAATTGCAAGAATCAAAACTGTTAACTTCACATCGGATAAAAAAATATTTTAGATAAAAAAATACCCCCTTTTCTGTAGATTAAGATTCTGTATAGAGAAATATTCGTTTCTATTAAAAGAATGACCTTCAAATGACCTTGACAACGTTATTAAGGTATGATTATTTTGTTGCTCCTTTAAGAGCATACAACTTTTATTCGAAACATTTTGTTAAAAAATGCACCGTTTTCGAGATACATACATATATGGCTGTCTCTAGTTAAATGACGCACCCGTTATATAGTTAGTTGTTTAGCTGTCTAATATATACAGTTGTCTAACTATTTTTGCCTAAAAATGGTTTATTTCATCATGTTGTTACAATTGCAACAGCCACTTGTTAAAAGAAGAAGACAAGAACAAAGTTTTGCTTCGAGCTTCGACATGAACACTTTTTCCACCTCTCTTGTTCATAGCCAGATTTGATTGCATTTTTTTTTGGATGGCGCATTATAATTTGCAAACATAGATCATAGCGTAGACAAAACAATAGTAGTAGTAAACGAAAGAATAAAAAAAAATATATCCTTCTGTATTGTATCTATTTATAATTACGTATCAATTAAAAACTTAATAATATTTAATGTTTTATTCATTTTTTTTGTATTAGTAGTTTACAACGAGATGTGTTGAGTTAACTAATCGCTGCCAATGTTCTGCAAGAATTCCTCACTTCGATTTTTCAACAGAATTTCATTATTCACTGTGGTTTATCAGTTACATCTCTCCAAATTTTTAAAATAGGATTTTGAGTGGGGTGATTATGCAATCCTCCTCAAATCATCAACCCCACTTGTCAAAAAACAATTGCATGGTGCTTTGGCTCTTATGTTTTAGGTCGTTTTTTTTTCTACAAATATTAAGAGTGGGATTTCAAATTCAGGATTAAAGAGAATGATGTTAAAAGTATTCAGATAAATAAATTGACCCACTATGCTTTAACATTGTACTCAGGATGTAGACCTTAATAAAATCATCGTACCTGTTCTCTTCTTCTGTTCTTGTTCTATTAAATTATTATTTCAATAGTATATGTATTACGGCATATATGTAGTACCCACTGGTCTTCTTGCATGTTGCTGCTACCGGTAGGTGCTACATATTTGTTGTAATATATTATTATAGAAACACTAAAATACGAAGGAATAGGCACGATGATTTTTGGGCTTGCTTCTTTTATTATGTTGCACATTTTATACGAGGTGTGCAAAGTAATGAGACTGGCAACGTAGCGCCCGCTCTAGCAATACTGAGGAGACGGGACTTGGAAGAACGGTAGGTTAACATGTAGTGTACCTTCAGTACAAGTTTGAACTTGTTTGAGTCATATGTTTGTTCTTTGTGAGTGTTTCCGTAAACCCGTTTTTTCTAGTGCGTTTTAAAAATGAATGACATTAATTTTGAGCAACGGTGTGCCAACAGGTTTTGCTTCATACTTGGACACAGCACAACGGATCCTTTGCAAAACTTCCATACGCCTACGGAGACAAAGTTTTTTCAAGAGCCCAGATTTTTCGGTGGTTTAAGGCATTCTCAGAAAGAAGAGAGTCGATTGAAGATGAACCACGCAGCGGAAGGCCTTCATCTTCAAGAACCGATGAAAATGTCGATATAATACGGGATCTTGTACGTTCAGATCGTCGGTTGACGACAAGAATGATCGGGGAAGAGTTAAATTTGAATCACACCACTCTTCAGGTTTTGACTAACGAATTGGGGATGAGAAATATTGCGAAAAAATGGTTCCAAAAAACCGTTCACTGGAACAAAAGGACATCAAGAGAGAAAGGTGTCTTGACTTTTTGGACTCGATTGAAAATAATCTCCATTTAATGGAATGTGTCGTTACTGGTGATGAGATTTGGGTGTTTGAGTACGACCCGGAAACCAAGCGCCAAAACATGGAATAGCACACTTCAAGCTCTCCAAGACTTGAAAAAGCCAGAATGAGCAAGTCGAAGATCAAATGCACGCTGATTTGCTTTTTTTGATAGCCAAGGAATTGTCCACAAAGAGTTTGTGACCATCAACAGAGGTTCTTTGTCGTTGGTGGCTCTTCAGCTTCCTTATTCGCCTGCCTTGAGTCCTTGTAACTTTTTCTCTTCTTAGCCAGTAAAACATCACCTCAAGGGGCATCATTTTGGTACTATAGAAAACATCGGTCGGCTGTAACCGACCAGCTGAAGGCTATTCCAATGAATGAGTTCCAGCACTGCTATGAGGAATGGAAGTCTCCAGCGCTGTGTGGATTCCCAACGAAGTTATTTTGAGGGAGACGATACTGGATTATTAGAATAAAAAAATCAGTTTCGTTGCTTAATTTACACGCCTTCTATATCACACACTCCGTATGTGTGGTAGTAAAATGTGGGGCGGCTCGAATGGCGGAGTGGGATTAAAGAGGACAGGCGCGTGCAGAAAGTAGGCCCGACAATGCTATGGCCACGGCACGGCGTATGGTAGCCAAGTGAACCAGGTGAGCATATATTGATTTTGTGTCCTGAGTTGTAGGTTTGTAGAGATTCCGGCCGACGCCGATGTCTAGGCACCTGGACGGGCCTCGATCAGTCGGACGGAGTTAATTCCAGCCGCGCTGCTCCCGCGTTGTCAACTCGAACGCTTAGCTAGAATAAAAATTACATGCTACTAAAATTTGCGGTAGACCGGAAACTATACTGGCGTCCATGAACAAAAGCTCATATCTACAATTTTACTGTTTTATTATTGCATCTTATCAGAATTTTTTATTTCTTTAAATGTATTAATTATTTTGATGTTTTTTTAGTCCATTGCAACAGAGTTGGGCTAAACTTGATTTTTATTTTAAAAAATCAACAATCACTGATTTGAATAACAAAAATAATGGTTTTTGTGACATTTTTTTCTTAGTGCACTCAATACATTTAAATTTCAAGGTCAGTGTCCATTTTTTGTTCTATTTTGTGTATTTCATGAATATGAGTATCAAAGAACTAAAATTGTTCATTCTAATTCTACTAATTGTCTCATGGGTTAGAAATAATGATCGCTTAAAAGTGCCTTAACTTAATTAACTTGACGTATTATAATGAGAATTTATATGAAGTGTATTAAAATATCGAAATTGTGTATTATAAATTACAGCAGAGTTAGAGTACCTATACCTATAAAGTACCTATACTTTGTACAAAATAAAAAACGATGCACGTCACCGATGACGCTTGTAAATGTGTACAGTGATTATATAGTTAATTAGTGGGATGAGGTCAAATGTTTCCAAAAAAAACTAATTTTCAGTTAGTCGACGTTTCGCAAAATTTATTTGCATCCTCAGGACTCTAAAATATGACAAACACGCAATGTAGATAATAACAAACGTAATACCACACAGATTAAAATAGGGAATCAGGATTACATGTTTCATATTTATACTTACAATTGAATAAGCTTTTTGCTGTCGTTTTTAAAAATAAATATGAATGAAACATTGATAAAACAGTAATAATAGAAAACAGTAGAATACAACGTACTGTCACCCAGACGTGCATCGGCTATCTACCCGTACAGTTCTAATTAGCTTAAAAACAGTGTGCAGTGTGCAGTATGTGTGCAGTGATACCACCACTCAATTATATTGATATACAAACTATAATGGAATGAAAAAACTTATATTGAATTTAAAATGTCGCGCTTGATATTCTTTGTTATGCAGTTGGTAGCAGATCCGAAGTTGCCATGTTGTATTACTCGACATTTGTTGATAGTTTGAAATTATCTGAACCTTACGTTGGCTTTAATAGTAGTTTGTGTCCTTTTTCAGCTTTAAACTTTTCTCTTGCATTGTTATTTTCAGAACAATCAAAGCGTTATAGTTGTCAGACTTCCGTTTGCGAAGTGAGACAAAACGGTTCCCATGAGACAAAACGGTGAAACCGCTGCTGTCAAGAGTTAGTAGCATCTTTGACATACTATTTTGAAAAAGAACAAGACAATAATGGTCCATTACGACCCTTAACAGCTATCGGAAAAGTAATTCACATATGAAATTAAAATATTAATCAAAATCACAGTCCAATATATTGTTTTAGCGTGTAGCCGCAGTCCTAAACTGGAATGTTTCAACGATTAGTTCTATTTCACAAAATGCAAAAAACGGGGAACTTTTAAAATCACCTAGGAAGCGTAATCCTATCAAGAGGGTTACAAACACTGTAACATTGAATAAAAGTGATATTCGTAACATTTATAACAATTGACATTTATGTACAAAAAACTATTTATATATGCACTATTTGTAACTGAATGGTGTTTGTGACAAAATCTTTAATGATTCTATATATTTTTTAAAATTTCAAATCTTCCGTGTGGCCTTTTCTACTAATGTTTCCTTCAATTAAAAAAAATATTTTCTAAATTTTACTACCATTTTTCCTGCTTTGAGTGTTTTGAGTGTTTTGGATACAAATGAATTAATTTAAAAAAATTGCAACAAAAATAAAAGCTGTATTATTGTTATTACACTATCATTTGGCCTGCCACAGAATGTAATTTCTATTATATCGAAGGGTTTGCATTTGAACAGTACTTGGAGATCATTATTATTTTATATAAATCGTGGTTCAATCGAAATTTTGTCTCAAGTTTGGCGGACATATTTACTAATGGTACGCTGTTTTCCTTTATGCAATAATCATATTGTGTACATGATTACATATTTTATTCTTCAGCTGTATAATTTAATTATAAAGTCTGTCAGCCTTTTAAACGCTAAAAACATTTTCTTGCGGGGCTAGGGAAAAAATTAAGCAGATAAACCAACTTTTATTAGTCTTCTTCACTTTGATTAGAAAAGTTTCGCTTGCTATCACTTTTTTGTGTTTGCCAAGATAAACCATAATTAATTTCTTTATTCCGTTGTTGTAAGGGAAATGGTTACGTGTATTATCAATATGTTTACACAAGATGTAACGTGAATAAGGTCATATATATTTTACTATACACGGTGGAGACTTTAACTGGAATATATTCGCTAGCGGGGTGGTGAATGATTTTTCAAAAAATTCCCGAGACACGTCATCTTTTAAATGTATTTATCTACATTTTGCAAGTAATATGAAAAATATAGCCCTTCAGGGGTGGCTGAAACCACCCTCGACATAATTTTTTCAAATGCAACCCTATGTCTTGTGACCCCTTATTGTAAAGCTGGTGGAAAGAGGAATCCAACGCACTGATCAAATTTTAATGTTTAGGATGTTTGTAGGGTTGCATACAATTAAAACAATTTAAAAATTAAATTTATTTTCAACGTAACAATTGTTCAAAATGTGCACCATTCACTTGTTGGCAGCATCCCAGTCTGTGGTAGGTTTCGTCCCTTACATTATGCAACATTTGCGGTGTTATTTTTCCGATTTCCTCTCTTATCATTTCCTGCAGATCTGCTATGTTGTTGGGTTTCTGAATGTAAACCCTACTTTTAAGATGTCCCCACAAAAACAAATCCAGTGGTGTAAGATCTGGAGATCTTGCTGGCCACTCAATATTACCTCGCATCCCAATCCACCTACCGGGAAAAATTCTGTCCAGATACTGACGAACAATGGCAGCATAGCGTGGTGGGGCCCCATCTTGCTGAAACCATAACCTCTCGTCGGTCAAGTTAGGGTTTAAGGGGTTTGGAAATAAATGACATAGCACTGGCATTAGTTCGTGCTGGAGTAAACGCAAGTATCTTGCTCCATTAAGAGTGTCATCAAAGAAAAATGGTCCTACAATTCTATCTTGTATTATTCCGGCCCACACATTAGTTTTCTGTGGGCGCTGAGTATAAAGTTACCTCATCCAATGGGGGTTCTCTTTAGCCCAGTAACGACAATTTTGGCGATTTACGTGCCCATTTAATGTAAAAGTAGCCTCGTCAGAGAAAACTATCCACTCTAAAGATAACTGGTTTTGATCAATACAAGTCATCAATAAATCGCAAAAATTCCACTCGTCGATCTGGATCATCTTCAAGTAGCTCTTGAACAGCTTGCATTTTATATGGGCGTTTTTTCTCATATTCAAGTATTTTTAAAACTGTTTTGTGATTAAGATTACTATCACGGGCCAGTTGACGGGCTGGAGTGATTGGATTTTCTTCTAGAGCAAGCAACAAATTCACTTCGTGTCGTCATCAACAACAGCCTGCCTCTTACTCGGTACTTTCCTGACATGACCCATCTCTCGATATTGTGCCTCAATTTTACTAATGGTACCTTGATTTAGTGGTGGCAAGTCAGGATGCGTTTCTCGAAACAAGCGAACAACTTCGCATTGAGTTCGCGCCCTATCACGCACAGATTCAGTTAAATAAGACATTTTCACCAATTTGAAATAACACTTCGTTTCAAACTCTGAATACAGCATACAAACTAAATTACTATTTGCGGCCGTGTAAAAACACTAGCAAAAAATAACAAATATCAGTTGTGGCAAAAAATTGCTTGGAATTTTTTTTGGGGACATATGAAAAGGAAGGTTTACATTCCAAAACTAAACAACACACATTTTGAGTACGAAATTGTTGCGTTAAAAATAAATTAAACTATAAAATTACGTTTTAATTGTATGCAACCCTACAAACATACTAAAAATTAAAATTTGATCAGTGCGTTGGATTCCTCTTTCCACCAGCTTTACAATGAGGGGTCACAAGCCATAGGGTTGCATTTGAAAAAATCATGTCGAGGGTGGTTTGAGCCACCCCTGAAGGGCTATATTTTTCACATTACTTGCAAAATGTAGGTAAATACATTTAAAAGTTGACGTGTCTCGGGAATTTTTGAAAAATCATTCACCACCCCGCTAGCGAATATATTCCAGTTAAAGTCTCCACCGTGTATACAGCGTATGCTCAGATTTGTTTAACAATTGGGACACAGTTTTATTTGGCCTTGTAGAAAATAAATTTTCATCTTTGATAAAAAGTTTTTCTTGCCCTAAGACTTAGATTGCCGTTTGGTAAAATGTGACATGTTGAATTCAGAATAAAAAGAGGAAATTAATCATGAAAAGCCTAATGATGCCATCGCCATCATAAAGAAGACAAAAAGTGACTCTAAGAGGGTAGTAGTTATATTTTAACAACTATATGATATGATATGATTTTTGCCATCATTTCGGACATTTATTTCTCCTTCTTCAGTGCTTACTACAATCTTATATATAATTATGTAATGTGATACTAAAAATTTTTATAAACAGAGCAATGGTAAATTTTACTTACATCAATATTGTTATTAATGTCACATAAGGTGGTAAGTTACGAACATTGCAGTTCTATCTGCACACAAATATGTAATAATTGTAACAAAACAAAACAAAGGAACAAAGGAACAAAGGAACAGAATAACACTCTTTAAAAATTATAACTATAGTAATAAAGGTTTTGAGGGAATTGCATATCTATCATATATCTGTTAGGGAGTGTGAGGTAGTATTCTTAGTGAATTTAAGACAATGACACTATTGTGTTTTGAAATTATTGTTATTTTCGAGAATGTTATAATATATTGAATTCAAGTTGTCTAATGTTTAATTAAGTAACATTTTTTATTTATTATTTTTTTATTTTTGTTGGTTTTGATGTCTACCATCTCTAAAAGTAATTCTTTTTTTAAGGTTTGGGTTTGTTCCTATAATTTGACAATTTTAAAAATTGACGTTGTGTTCTGGATTATTGATTATATGTTCCACTAGTGCTGTATGTGCCCTTTTTTCTTTTTTATGTAACCAATGTAAAGCTTTTTACAATTATTAGAATCACAAGTAATTTCGTACATAACACTTGATTTATCTAATTTAGGAGTATTTAATTTTAATTTCAAGTAACAACGTGCGGCTGTAGTTGAATTGTTGTATGCTATATTATCTGTGGTGAAAATTCGTGAAGTTTTTGGACAAAGTATGACGAGGTGTGTAAATTAAGTAATGGGACTGGCAACGTAGCGCCCGATCTAGCAACACTGCGGAGACAGGACTTGAAAGGGCGGAAGGTTAACATGTAATAAATCAATACAAGTTTGAACTTGTTAGAGTCATTTGTTTGTTCTCTGTGACTGTTTTCGTAAACTGTTTTTTTCTAGTGCGTTTTAAAAATGAGTGACATTAATTTTAAGCAACCGTGTGCTATCAGGTTTTGCTTTAGACTTGGACACAGCGCAACGGATACGTGTTCCCACAGGAACCCAGGTTTTTCGGTGGTTTACAGCATTCTCAAAAGGAAGAAAGTCGATTGAAGATGAACCACGCAGCGGAAGGCCTTCATCTTCAAGAACCGATGAAAATGTCGATAGAATACGGGATCTTGTACGTTCAGATCGTCGGTTGACGACAAGAATGATCGGGAAAGAGTTAAAGTTGAATTACACCACTGTTCATCAGATTTTGACTAACGAATTGAGGATTAGAAAAATGGAAGGACATCAGGAGAGAAAAGTGTCTTGACGTTTTGGAATCGATTGAAAATGATCCCCATTTTATGGAACGTGTCATTACTGGTGATGAGACTTGTGTGTTTGAGTACGACCCAGAAACCACGCAGCGGAAGGCCTTCAGGAACTTTCAAGAACCGATGAAAATATCGATAGAATACGGGATATTGTGCGTTCAGATCTTCGGTTGACGACAAGAATGATCGGGACAGAGTTAAATTTGAATCACACCACTGTTCATCAGATTTTTGACTAACGAATTGAGGATTAGAAAAATGGAAGGACATCAGGAGAGAAAAGTGTCTTGATGTTTTGGAATCGATTGAAAATTATCCCCATTTTATGGAACGTGTCATTACTGGTGATGAGACTTGTGTGTTTAAGTACGACCCAAAAACCACGCGCTAAAGCATGGCACAATTAAAGTTCTCCAAGACCCAAAAAAGCAAGAATGAGCAAGTCGATGATCAAATGCATGCTGATATGCTTTTTTGGTAGCCAGGGAATTGTCCACAAAGAGTTTGTACCCCCTGGCCAAACAGTAAATCAACACTTTTACAGAGAGGTTCTTGAAAAACTTCTAAAAAAGGGTCATGCGTGTGAGACCAAACGTCAAGAACAACTGGATGATGCATCACGACAATGCGCTTTGTCACACAGCCGTTTTAGTAAAGAAGTTTTTTAGCCAGCAAAAACATTTCTGTGGCTCCTCAGCCTCCTTATTCGCCTGACTTGAGTCCTTTTGACTTTCTTCTCTTCCTGAGATTGAAAAATCACCTCAAAGGACGTCATTTCGGGACAGCGCTGTGTGGCTTCCCAAGGAAGTTATTTTGAAGGAGACAATACTGAATTGTTCTACTTGAATGAATAAAAACATTTAAAAAAAAACAGTCTCATTACCTAATTTACACACCTCGTATGTCGGGTAACTTGAAATATATCTTTTTTTATTATTTTCAATAACATTTTTTTTGTCGTCTTTCTTTTTTCATGGTTATTTTGTTCATCACTTCACTGCTAATTTGTTTGACCAGTTTTGTTGGATAACCATTTTGTTTTAATAGTGTCAAATTAGCGTTGATGTTAAATAAAGGTTTTTTTTCGAAAACTTTTCCAAATAATGTAATTACGTTTCAGCGGGTTCTGAGCTTTATCACGTCACCATACTTATCACAACCGGAAGGGCTCTGCTATAGCGCGTCTACTGGCTTCCCTAAGCCAAATGGTGGCGTCAGCGGCGAAAGCTCCCGCTTAAATTTTAATCTCTAATGTATCACTTTTGAGAATTATCCCCCCGGGCCGCAATGGCGGTCTTAGCTGCCGGTTGACAGGTGGTGGAGGTAAATCGTGACAATCTTCGGTATCTCGGCCAGAGGTGATGATGAATTCAGGGCAGAATCCGCACAGCGAAGGATGATTCGAAATTTCGTGCGTTGAATATCTCGACGACGAATATATTGGCGACGTCCGTCGTTGATAAAGCGGAAGAATTATACGAATAATGCGGGTGTAATTTAATTTACAGTGTCGCACATAAAGTCAATACCATTAATATAGAGACATCCAAAAAAAACGTCATCAAAGTTGGCCGAGAAAAAAAATACGTATTTCTATTCTTAATCGAATTTATAACCTTATTTAATTGTCAAGACGTCACATCATATGACAGCCATTGTTTATTTTACAAATTGTGACAGTCACTTGTCAAATGTTTGACATAACCGAAAAGCTTAGACATGACCGCTATTTCCATCTCTCTCGTTCATAGCCAGAGTTGATGACGGTTTTTTTGGATGTCTCCATATTTCCCAATCGGTTAAGGTGGGAGAATGGTTGGATGGCTCGTTATTTCATAGTTAACATGCAATAAAGTAACAATTAAGTTACGCGCTACGTTCTCATCAACGTCGTCGTTTTTTAATTTTTTTTAATGCACTATATTTACTTATTGTTCATATACATGGTGGTACAAAAGTATCAAATAATGGCTTTAACTTGGTTATTTGCAAAGTTAAAAAAAAGTTCAATATAAAAGTTATTTTGTTCATTACCATGTCTGTTTTAAGTTTTTTAGTTTGTTGATATCGTCTTTTGTTTTGTTCCTATGGCAGCCATTTTTTTTTTAAATGGCACCCATACTTTTTTTCGTTATGAAAAAAGCATATTTTTCTCTACTCAGTCACAAAATTTTGCAATTTTTGAAAATAAATAAGTGAGAAAAAAATTATTTATTACTATTCACTCACAATTAATTAATTAATTTCACAAAACTAAAATTTAGATCAAATTAAATTTAAAGAGTAATAAAGGTAGACTATATATTAAAAAAAACAGCAGTACTAAATCAGCTGTTCAAACTGAGCTCCGTTGACGGCCAAGCAATGACCTAAACGGTATTTAAATTCTACTGTAGTAGCTCTGTGTAACGCCTCTGCAGGTATTCTGCGCATTTCAGCAGTTATTCGCACCTTTATGTCCTCCAAATTACGAGGTCTTTGTTTGAGCACACTATTTTTAACATGACCCCACAGGAAAAAATCTAAGGGCGTCAAATCCGGAGATCTGGCAGGCCACTCAATAGATCCTCTTCTGCCGATCCACCTGTTTCGAAAAACATGATTTAAGTACTCTCTAACATGTACCGCAAAATGTGGAGGAGCATGTTCCATTTTGTTGGAATAAATTCTATTGTCAGTACCTCCACTTTCACCCGGGAATAAGGCTGTGATTGCAGGTATGACCTGAGTTTGTAGCAGTTGAAGATATCGATCAGCGGTAAGGGTTTCATCAAGAAAAAATGGGCCTATGATATGTCCTCTTATAATGCCTGCCCACACATTTACTTTTTGCGGATATTGTGTGTGTGCTTCTTGCACCCAGTGTGGGTTCGCTCTCGCCAAATACCGACAATTATGTCGATTTAATGTGCCATTTAGCATAAAGGTCGCTTCATCTGAGAATACAATATTTGAAGCAAAATTTTCATCTGCATTACATCGTTCCATCGTGTACTCACAGAAATTCATCCGTCTATCAAAATCATCTTCATTCAATTCCTGTATTAATTGAAGCTTATAAGGATGAATTTTTTCTTTTTTCTTTTAAATTCTAAGCACATAAACATGGCTAATTTCTAACTTGTCTGCGACTTCCCTCGTTGACACTTGTGACGTTTCTTCAATTGTCAACAGAACATTTAGGTAACGCTTTTTCCTCACTTGTCGCTGATTTTGGTCTGCCAGTTCTTTTCACGTCTTTAACGTTACCAGTTTCTCGAAATTTTTTAATTAGTTGACAGACTGTTCTTTGAGATACATGAGGATCTGGGTAAATTCCGTTGAATACAGTACACACTTCGCTTTGAGTCCTCTTCCTATTTCCGTACCCATAAATCATTAATATTTCAATGGTTGTCTCTCACTCAAATGTGCCATGTCTTCAAATTTAATAATTTGCAAGAATGTCAAACCAAAACCTGCTTTAAACCGACAATAATTATTAATTCTTTGTTTGTATTAATTTAAATGTCAAATTTATATGGCATTCTTTAGCAAAAGTAATGTTTCTGTTTTAAAACTGCGTGACTTTTTCCCTTATTAGAGGTGACGAGTGAATCGTAATAAATAATCTTTGTCGCTTATTTTTTTTTCAAAAATTGCAAAATTTTGTGACTGAACAGAGAAAAATATGCTTTTTTCATAACGAAAAAAAAAAAGTATGGGTGCCATTAAAAAAATGGTTGCCATAGGAACAAAACAGAAGAAGATATCAACAAACTAAAAAACTTAAAACATACATGGTAATGAACAAAATAACTTTTATATGGAACTTTTTTTTCAACTTTGCAAATAACAAAGTTAAAGCCATTCTTTGATACTTTTGTACCACCATATATGTATGACAATAAACGATTGCCAGAGCACTAAAACCTATTGATAGTTGACATACGAAGAGCGTCGAAAAAATGCCACTCGAAACAAGTTTAAAAGTTGCAAAACGAAGTTGGCGCCGCTCAAAGCCGAATAATCTTGACCGCTCTCGGCCCCCGCAATCAGAAATGGATTTTAGCCCAATCGACGGGGAGAAAACCGGTCACTAATTGTTATCAGCAAACAAAAAAATGGTCGTATAGAGAAGAAAATTCTAAGAAAGATAGCGTTTTTTTGCGACTCGAGTTTTAATGGCGAACATAACCAAAAAAAACTCGCAAAAGTCAAAAAAACGGTTTTTTGCAAATAAAAAAAGCTTCAAGTCCTACACAAGAAAGTTAAATTAGATGTGAACGAAAAAAATCGGTTCATAAACATTTGAGAAAAATTTAAAAAAAACTTCAAAAATCGCGTTTTTCGTATTTTGCTATACGAATTCCAATTTTATGTGAACAGACTTCTTGTTAACTACAAATATAGCCCAAGACAAGCGGAAAATGATCCTTTTTTTCAAAATTTCAAAAAAAGTCTTATTTTTTCGAGTTATAACGATTTAAAAAAAAGATGTTTTCAAAAACCAGCTTTTACAAAGGCAAAAATGATCGTACAGAAACGATCATGGGCTCATTTTATTCCCGAAGACTTGTGCTTTCATGCTATTAAAAAAACAAATCGCTATTAATTAATTTTTGCATAGAAAAATGCGTTGTAAAATTGTATCTTTTTTTCGAACCGTTTGTTTTCGAATAACTTTTTTAATTTTGATTTTACATTTTTGGTCGTTGCACATTTGAAAACTGGCTTTCAAAACACGCGTTTAAAAAAAATTAAGGTCCTACGACCTCAGGGAGCCGAGATAATTTTTTTTAAGCGGAGAAAAAGATAATTTTGCGAGCGCGATCGATTTGAAATCGTGTTTACTCCGGAAGCGGAGTGTCCGTCCACTCTGTCGCCGTGTGTTGGCTAGCGCGTGCCTCGCCCAACGCTGTACTTTAGCAAATAATTATGTCATCTTAATTTATGCGAAATAATTTGAAATATATTTTTTTAAGAAAGTAAAAGTCTTTGAGATCTATTTCGTGTAAAAATGAAGTCAATCGGACGTATACAGCGCTGTCAGGAATTAAAAAAAATTATCTGGGCTTCCTGAGGTCGTAGGACCTTCATTTTTTTAAATACGTGTTTTGAATGCCAGTTTTTAAATATGCAACGGTCAAAAATGTAAAACTAAAATTAAAAAAAGTTATTCGAAAAAAACCGATTCGAAAAAATGATACAATTTTACAACGCATTTTTTTATGCAAAAATTAAATAAAAGCGATTTGGTTTTTTAATAGCATGAAAGTACAAGTCTTCGTGAATAAAATGAGCCCATGATTGTTTCTGTACGATCATTTTTGCCTCTGTAAAAGCTGATTTTTTAAAACGTCTTTTTTTTTTAAATCGTTATAACTCGAAAAAACAAGACTTTTTTTGAATTTTTTAAAAAAGGGTCATTTTCCGCTTGTCTTGGGCTATATTTGTAGTTAACAAGATGTATGCTCAAACAAAATTGGAATTTATACAGCAAAAATACGAAAACGCGATTTTAACGTTTTTTTACATTTTTCTCAAATGTTTATGAACCGATTTTTTTCGCTCAAATTTCATTCGACGCGCATTTTTAAGACCTACAACTTTCTAATTTAACTTTCTTGTGTAGGACTTGAAGCTTTTTTTTATTTGCAAAAAAACCGTTTTTTTTGACTTTTGCGAATTTTTTTTTTGTTATGTTCGTCATTAAAACACGAGTCGCAAAAAACGCTATCTTTCTTAGAATTTTTTTCTCTATACGACCATATTTTTTGTTTGCTGATAACAATTGGTGACCAATTTACATGGGGGCTTTCGCTCGTTGATTGGACTATTTTTAGTATGGTAATTTCTCGGCGCGGCGTCTACGCAAACTTCGCGTCGCACAGAGAGAGGCGCTCGTTACAATGGTAACCCAATAATCCGGATCCCCGATTTGCTTTGTAAGCCTTGTTTACGGCTCGCACTTTTCCCACACCTCGCGCCGGCCTTAATATACATTCCGAATTAATTTAATCTGGATATTGTCACGAAAGGACGGGAACGCGACGCGACGGCCGGCGATGGGCGGGCGGAAAATCGCTTTAAATATTATAGAGCGGCATTTTTCGGGGGTGTTTTCCAAGAACGGCCGATGTCTCCCTCCGAAAGGGTTCGAAAAAGGCCGCCATTTGGAGAAACTGTGTTAATAAAAGATACTTGTTTGGCCCGGGTTCATTCTTTATAGACGGCCCATGGGCCCTATTAAAAATTAAATATTACAAATTCCGTTTATTACTCTGTGTGTTCTTCCTGAAATAAATTATTCAAACAAAATTTCTTTTCCAGGACTACGAGACGCCAGTTGTCATATTTTAACAATGACAGCTGTTTTTTTCTTGTTTAAATTTTCTAATGAAGCGAGGAAAGTTCCTCGTTGTTTGTTAATCGTATTTCAAATGTCACAGATCTAGTTTTCGATATTATTAGATTTCGTCAGTGTGACATATTTGACGTATGAGTAACGAAGAACGAGGAACTTACCTCGCTTCATTAGAAAATTTAAACAAGAAAAACAGCTGTCATTGTAAAATATGACAACTGGCCTCTCGTAGTCCTGGAAAACAAATTTTGTTTGAATAATTTATTTCAGGAACAGCACACAGATTACTCCGTGTGTTCTAGTCAGGATAAAACTAAAATGCTCCTTCTTCGTTACTCGTATGTTAAATATGTCACACTGATGAAATCTAATAATATCCAAATCCAGATCTGTGGCTTTTGACATACGAGTAACAAAGAACGAGGAACCTTCATCGCTTCATTAGAAAATTTAAACAAGAAAAAACAGCTGTCATTGTAAAATACGACAACTGGCCTCTCGTAGTCCTGGAAAACAAATTTTGTTTGAATAATTTATTTCAGGAACAGACCACAGATTACTCTGTGCGTTCTGGTCAGGATAAAACAAATATGCTCGTTCTTCGTTACTCGTACGTCAAATGTGTCACACTGACGAAATCTAATAATATCGAAATCCAGATCTGTGGCTTTTGACATACGAGTAACAAAGAACGAGGAACCTTCATCGCTTCATTAGAAAATTTAAACAAGAAAAAACAGATGTCATTGTAAAATACGACAACTTGCGTCTCGTAGTCCTGGAAAACCCTCTAACAAACAATAATAGACTGTACTTCTCGAAGCGTTCACGGCTAGAGTCATCAAATAAATGATCACAATTTCAGGTTTTGTCTACTGCGGTCAAGGGCAAACCTATTGTCGTTCCACTGTACTAATCATGTTTGGTGACACCAGTCATTTAACAGAAATTATGCAGGTCATGTGTAACTTGAATTTGTTGTTTTTTGCGCGTTTTGCGTAAGTTTTAATTTCAGGTTGCTAAAGATAAGTCTCCTTTTTTAGATAAAGTGTATTACATAACATAATATCTTTTGTTAACAAGAGTTTTTGGTTTGCACACTCGGAAGGAGAATATGCAGAATGAAGTCGACATTGTTTTTTAAAATGGGTTATCTAGCCTTCCATTTAGGTCTACTAATAACCCCCTAAAATAGTGGTGTAGATCCTATGCTTTTTTACGAAATTACGAGACTTCCAAAGTCCACCAGCTGCCACTGTTAATTGTACATTTAAAGGACCAATAATATACAGGGTGTTCTATAAATATATTTTTTAAAACTTTCAACATTTTCATATTGCTCATTATTTTAGAGGACCCTGTATGAATATTAACCATTCGCTTCATATTCTCAGAGAGTTCAATATCTAGATTATACGAGGTGTGGCAGAAAAGTAACAAGATTGGCAACACTGAGAGAGATCTGGCATCACTGCGGGCCTCTTCTTCACACAGTCTGTACGCCAGTCCCTTCTAAATGTTCAATATAAGTTTCAACCTCCTCTGGTAATGACTGGATCCTAGACAGCGTGATAAGTGAGGCTAAGTTTGTGTACTGGGTGCCTTGTGTGTTTGTAATTAAAATTATTAAAAAGAAGGGTGCAATGGTTTTCGATGTTTTTTTTTTGCGTAGAATACGATAAAAAAATTTTAAAAATTAGTGGGGGTAGTTTTCACACTTATTTTGAGGATTGAAAGTTTAAAATCGAAATTTCGTTTGTATGACGGTTTTTTTTTTCAATTTTTTTTAATTTCTTTTTTTTGTACTTTCGAATAATTTTTAATTAATAATGGGCTTCGACCAGGAACTGGCCCAAAAAACGGCCCAAAGATGAAAAAACGTGGTTTTAGCGTATTTTCTTATCCTGTGAGATAGTAAATGGCAAGTGAATAATATATTCCAAGGTTTTTGGTGTCGCTGATTACGAATCTAACGTCAGATTTTCAAAAAACAAAATGGCGGATCCAGTATGGTAGTCAACTTTTAAAAAATGGCTAAATTTTGTAATTTAAAAAAATACCATCGTATTCAACGGGAAAATGTCTACCTTAGATTCGTAATCAGCGACCCCAAAAAGCTTGGAATATATTATTCACTTGCCATTTACTATCTCACAAGATGAGAAAATACGCTAAAACCACGTTTTTCACTTTTTGGGCCGTTTTTTTGGGCTAGTTCCTGGTCGACGCCCATTATGAATTAAAAATTAATCGAACGTACAAAAAAGGAAAGAAATAAAAAAAATTTAAAAAAAAAACCGTGTCAAACTTCGAAATTTCGATTTTAAACCTTCAATCCTCAAAATAAGGGTGAAAACTACCCCAATAATTTTGAAAATATTTTTATCGTATTTTACGCAAAAAAAAACATCGAAAGCCATTGCAACCTTCTTTTTAATCTTTTTTCATTTTTTATATTGAGAAAGATTTAAATTTTAGAGTCGAAACGAAAATCTGTATTTTCTCACCCTCACCATCCCTCTCCTTGTGGCTCAAAAAATCTAAAATTTTAGGGAAGTTAGTTTTTTTAGCAAGTACTATCGATTCTGATATGTTTCAGACATAACTTTTTTTGACCTCACTTAGTTGGCGTGAAATGCCCCACTTATACGAGTCTACAGTTCCTGATTGGGAATTGGTAGGAATGAAATAAAAAAACATAATTTGGTATATATTCACTTTTTGCATCTTACAACCATTTTATCTCCTGATTAATTGAATTCGAATAATCTGCAAACTTTATAAACACGCAACAGAAAGTGTTATTATGTCAGCGTTGGATTTTCAGATGTTTTGAAATATTTTTATGTAATACCTTCGCTGTGCAAATCGTATTTACATTAGGTAATTTTCCACATCCCATTTCTCTTTTACAGCATTCACAAAGCATTGCATACTAAATTTTGTTCTCATATTGTTACCCCACATTCTCGCGTCATTTGAATTTATTGATCTCTCATATACGGAGGCTGAGATCAGTATGAAAATGTAGCTGCATGTTCATGTATCCTTTGGTTTTGCAAGCATTTCTATAAAAATATCAGGTTTTCGACTGATGCAGGCTTTAAATATTCTATAAATTACACGCGTGCAGAATTTTTTAAACAAAATATAGGCAACTTGAACAAATGAAACTGTCATGTTCTATAAATCCACAAATAGATAAACTAGAATCAATATTTCCATAGTATATCAACGTCAACTAAATGTACGTATTCTGATAATGGTTTGTTTTATTCTATAAAATTATTATTCTCTAACAAACCGCGTGAGTTATTGAAGCAGTAACAGTTTTTCTGTTTTGCTCTGCCGAAAAATTTATGAATTTGACACGTGGATGTAAATATTGGACTTTTTACATCTAAAGTTCTAGATAAGAAATTTCACAAAGTTTTGGTAGTCAAGGTATTAGTTTTGGACAAACAATTTTAGACATTTAAGGCGAGAGAAACTGAAATCTTGGTGTTAAAGTTCATTATTATTTTATGAATTGATAATGACTTTTATTCAATGAGTTTATCCTCATGGAAATCAATCTGTAAAAGTATATATAGTTTCATTTCTTTCCATTCCTCAAACAAAATCACATAAATTCAATGTACATTATTATAATAATAATATTAATTTATTTACAGATTTTATAGGACTCAAATCAATGCTATATACACTCGAACCCCTCTTATTTCACCTTCGCTTAATTCACATCCTCTGTTATTTCACCACGTTTCCCCCTATTAGGTCGCGACCCGTCCCGGTTAAGTCGCCGCCTGTAAAAGTTTTAGAACTACGTTTGGAAATTGGATTCTCGCATGAATATATACAATTTTTATTAAAAAAAAAAATGATTGTGTAACACATTTATTGATTTAAAATAGGTTACGTGTCTTTTAAAAATATTTAATCTTTAAAATATTCATTCAAGTGGAAAATTTAACTTTGTCACGCACGACTGGGTATACTTACATTGATTTTTCGTTCAGTTGGCTCATTTTTTCGTTATAACAAGTGCTGTGGTATATCTCTAAATATTTCTTTTTGCAGTTAAAACACAAAAAAGTTGAGGTTATGATCGCGACTTAAGAGAGGCAAAATTTCGCGACTTAAGCGAGGTTAAATGATGCACGGATTTGGCGACTTAAGAGGGGTTCGAGTGTATATAGCTAATTCATCAGTCAAAACAATGAATTAGCTATAATTTAGGTATATTCAGTCAATAACAAGAACATATTTAGGGTTTTTCGTATCATCTATTTCGCATGAAATACAGTTACAGAAAGTTACAGACCGATTAAATTATAAACAGATTTAAATCCACACAATGTTTACTTTCACTTTAAGGGGTTATACCACCCAGGCGCATTGAAAAAGCTTTTTTTTGGATTTTTTTCGATACCTATGTAATAGATCAAAATGAAATTTTGACACATGATTCTAAGGGTATTAATGTATACAAAAGTATTTTTTACTTTCATTTAAAATACAAAATGGCGTCGTAGCTTCAGGTAACATGAAACAATTTTTTCTGGAGGAGGAAATCGGCGTACACTTTAGCAGTCTTGGTATACTGCTTAGAAACAAAAAATCTTAATCTACATTAGTTTTTCTTTGGAAGTACCCAAGATTTTAATTTGTTTTTTAAAAATTCACAATTTGACATCACTTTTCTTTTTTTTTTTCATTTTTTTTGTTAGAAAATCGACCTTAAATTGTTTATTGCAAATCTAATTATTTATCAATGGCAAAAATCGTGTGTACTTCGATAGATAATCTATATAAGAAGCTACAATTAAAATGTCAAGTCTGTCGTATAAAAACTGAGCTAGCTACGTTGTATTAATTTGAAAAACACAGTTTCGAGAAAAACGCATTTAAAGTTTGAAAACGTATTTAATCATATAAATAATATGGCTATTGTAGCATCCTATTAGCTTTCCTAAGATTGAATAACGCCATCTACATGCACGGTGTCAATTTGAAAACGAACAGCATTTAATATTGCCTAAACTAATGACAGTATCAAAATTTGGCGAAACACGTCAATTTATATATCAAGGGGGACAACTTTTGAGGCATTTAAATGGCAACCCCTATTTCTTTTGCCATTTTTGAGTTTCTTGTACAATTCTAGATAAGTCCCATATTTATTTTTTGTCAAAATTGAGGTAGTTAACCTCATGAATGTGTGGAATGTATTTAATTTCTAAATGGAAATAATGCAACTTTTAAAAGTATGATATTGAAATAATAAAATTCTTACCTTTATAATTACTTTATTAATTGTTCAAAATGGGTTCCATTGCTTTCTAAGCACAAGTACAGCCGATATTCAAACTGTTCGCGGACGTGTTGAAGAGTTTCTGGTAAAATAGCCCTACATTCTTGTACAATTCTTTGTTGCAGTTATTCAATTGAATCTGGTTGAGATTTGAATAAAACTGATTTCAAGTGACCCCATAGGGAGAAATCGAGAGGTGTCAGATATGGTGACCTAGGTGGTCATTCAATGGGTCCTACCAATTCTCCATTCAAACGCTCCTACATTGGTATATCATAATTATCATCATTATCATCATATTATATTTGGATAATCATTATCCGGAACAGTGGATTGCTATTGTTCCGGATAATGATTATCCAACCAATATCTTACTGGGCGTACATAATGAGGAGGTGCTCCATCCTGTTGAAAGTGCAGCAAATGTTCATCTAGAGCAAGATTTCCATGGGCGTCTCTTTGATTTTCCTCCTCATGAATTATAAGAGGCTCTATAGCTCTGTCTAACATTTCGGCATAAATTTCACCATTTAGTTCACAACGAGGTTCGAAGACGGCCAAATTTCGTGTTTTGTAGCGGTGAAATGTACCTAAATAAACGAAAGAATTTGGTACCTCGTTTTTCAACAAATATTTTTAAATGAATGGATGTGACTGACATGACGGGTCACTGAATATAACCCCTTTTAAAAGTTGCATTATGTCAATTTAGAAAATAAATACATTTCACACATTCCAGAAGTACATATTATGTACTTCAATTTTGAAAAAAAAAATAATGGTATTTATCTAGAATTGTACAAGAAACTCAAAAATGGCAAAATAAATAGGGGTTGCCATTTAAAATTTTAGGGGTCTGGGGGTTGAAAATAGTACGACAACAAATGCCTCAAAAGTTGTCCCCCTTGATAATTGACGTGTTTCGCCAAATTTTGATACTGTCATTAGTTTAGGCAATATTAAATGCTGTTCGTTTTCAAATTGACACTGTGTATATTTCGAGAAGGTATAACTCATTTGTACCGACTGTAAATTTTCTTAGATAGTTTATATATTAGAAAAAAAAAATGGGGAAAATTTACTTAGTATAACCCCTTAAATTATCCATAATGGATTGATAGAGGGGGTCATGTTGCATGGCCACCTAGATCTTCTGACCTTAATCCTCTAGATTATTGTACATAAAAGTGGAGAATTAGGAATCTATAGATTTTATTCATAATTAAACATCGCGGAAATGAGGATCATTACAGGGTTGTACTAGCCCATATAATTACCTGATGTATAAGTATTTTGATGGTTTTTAGTCTATTTGCAATGAATATAGATTATTTTTCCTTGGTACAAATGTGTCACAACTGTACCTAATTCCATAGGTTAAAGTTGACCATCCCTATTTTTGTTCATTTTACTTGCTTACTTTAAAATGAACTATTTTTATCAGTGTATTTTTAGCACCTTTTGGTATCAGGTTTAATCAATTTTTAATTCTGACGTGTGAACGTATATCAAAGGGTTTTATTAAAACGTCGGTGAAACGGACTCTGAAAACGCAGCGATTGTGTAATTTACTATGCCGCCGACGGCAATATCGCGAGTTTTATTTATTGTCGTGGGAAATATTGTTTGCAGAGAGCGCAGAGCGGCTGTCGTTTAATAAAGTTGGGCCAGCAACTAGTGGCAATTGAATGGAGCGATTAAAAAGTTGCCTTTAAGTCTACGTGACTTTATTCCTAATTTAATACAATAAGTCCACCAACTTCCGGCCGCCGCGCTGTTTGTCTCTTTTTCTTGCCGCCTGAATAAGTTTCGTCAGCCGGGAGGTTTCTTCGCGTTCGAGCCAGGCGGAGCTGTTACGAGCAGAGTAACAGATTTCAGTTAACTTCCAAAGGCGTCGCACAGTGGGTTAGAATCGGAAAATGCTGGCCAAAAATCGAAAAACCAAGTTCGTTATATTCTGTTTTAATTCATATAGCTTTGTGAAGCAGGGTTTCCTGCGTGTAATTCTGAAACGACAGCTACCTAGGTTTTATACCTGCCGTTCTGCTTCAGTCGGAAGTTGGCCACCTTCGAGTGCGTAACGGTACGAGAATCGGTCCCGAAATACTCAACTTTCGTGTGTTGTGAATTTTTGTTACCACAAGGTGTATTTCCGACTTAAAAAAAATGGAGGCTACTCTTGAAGGGATTTAAAATATTATCTATGCATTGAAATTCAAATTTTTGTATTTCTTATTATGGAAAAATAAATGTTAACCTATAATACAAACGCGCGTGTTAAGGTAGCGAAAGAAAAGTAGGAAAATAGTTCGTATCTACAGAGTTCTAACACTAATTCACAATTTAACATGTGGGAAATATTAGTGGAATAAGAAATTCATAAAAATTGGCTGCTTGGAAACTGCTCATTTCAGTGAAAAATGCAAAAATAGAAAGGCGCGTCCAATAGAGCGTTCTCGGGGCAATTCCAACTGTACCTGCGTCAAAGCAGGTGTTCATCCCCGATACAATAGTACCTAAGTCCCAACCAAGGGGGAAATGTATATACCTGGTGTACACTATTGACCAGTGGAGGGAGAAATATAGGGTGTCTCAATGTTCCGTGAAATATATATTTTTTATTTTATACTAGTTAACCTAATCCAAGTTAACTGAGGTTCTCTGCGATCAATTTTTAACACAAAAAATTTTAGTAACCTAATGTAACTTAACTGAAGACACGTTGCGTGCAATTGTAGGTTCCAAAAAGTTCTAACTTCTGTCCCTCCATTTCTTCAGGGAGTTAGATTAAAATCTTATTAATGAAAAATATAAATAATCTTATTCGAATAAAAATATGTAGCTTTTTAAGAAAATTTTACTTCCGGTTCTCCACCTGTTTTTTTTCGGTAAGGAGATTTATTTGAAATTATATAAGCAGAAAATATCAATGCTCTAATTTTGATCATAATAAGTACCTTTTATCGGGAAAACATGGTTACATGCGGTTGCTGCCGATCATTTTGTTTCCCTTTCGAGGAGAGTATTAAATTGAAATCTTATTTACAGAAAATATGAATACTCTAATTTGAATTTGTAAAAGTTGCTTTTATCGCAAAAAGCGGTTACTTTCGGGCCGCCATTTTTTTTTTTTTTTGAAATGTAAAGTACAAATTTGAAATCAGCGACCCAAAAAACGTTCAATTCGAAATAGTTTGACAAATTTTCTGCCTTTCTCGATTTTTAGCCAGGATTTTCCGATTCTAACCCACTGTGCATCGCCTGTATTAAGTTAAAGTAAAACGAACGTTTGCAGAGTTTAGTAAAATAATTTTGTATTGCAATACATAATCTTACTGTACAGGGTGAGTCAGAAAAGAATGGGCCACCTAGATACTAGACACTACTAGATACTAGATGGGCCTGGAGATACTAGACACCAAAATATTACTATAGAGCTCAATATGCCTACTACCAATGTTAGTCCAGTAGGCAGGGAGCTAAAATCATCAAAAAGTGTTCTTGAAACATATAGGGCTAGTTTTGACGGTTTCCTATGTATTTTTTGCGTAGAACACAATGCGCGGGGTCCGTAGAGCTGACACCGTCCGCAAATATTTTAAATTAACAATTTGTGAAAAAAAATCGTCTTTTTTTCATATTTTCGCTTATATCTCCGTTCTTTGGCATATTTTATATAGCATATGCATTTATGAAGTTGTAGCCTATTGAATTTCTAAAATTTTAAGCCCAACCCGAAGTCTCCAAGTGCTATTGTTAACTTGCAAATGACTGCTGAAGTTGAAAAGTGCTTTTATTCACAATTTTTTTACTTCGAAAGTAGGGCGACTATGACTGCTATTTGTAGTATGAAGTTACAAAAAATGTCAGTTCGATCCGTTAATAACTTTTCGAGTAATTAACGATCGAATTTTTTTGCAAGCCTTAACAATGACGCCATTTCTTTGTTTATTGTACGATATTGACCGGGTTGGGCTAGAAAAATCATAAATATTCAAGTTTGCGAAACTTTTTGAGATTTTGAAAAATATTAATTTGGGCCAGTTTTATAACGTTTTCTAAGCGACTACCTTTTTTTGACGCGACGTGTATATTGTTTTAGCGTTGCCGCTTTGAACTCGGAATTGTGATTATCTTGACGCCCATTTTTTTTAAATATGTTTAATTTTATCAATTTCAACAATATATACGTCGCGTCAAAAAAGGTATTCGCGTAGAAAACGTTATAAAACTGGCTCAAATAAATATTTTACAAAATCTCAAAAAGTCTCGAAAATTTGAGGAGATTTATGATTTTTCTAGCTCAACCCGGTCAATATCGTACAATAAACAAAGAAATGGCATCATTGTTAATTAAATTGTTTGTTAATTAAATTCGAAAACTTCGAAAAACGGATCGAGCTGAAATTTTTTTTGTAACTTCATACTACAAATAGCAGTCCCTCCAAGAAATTTCATGATCATAGTCACCATACTTTCGAAGTAAAAAAAAATAGTGTTAAAAAAAGGACTTTCTCAACTTCAGCAGTCATTTGCAAGTTAACAATAGCACTTGGAGACTTCGGGTTAAAATTTTGGAAATTCAATAGGCTACAACTTCTTAAATGCATATGCTATATAAAATATGCCAAGGAACGGAGATATAAGCGAAAATGTGAAAAAAGACTTTTTTTTTTCACAAATTGTTAATTCAAAAATTTTGCGAACGGTTTCAGCTCTACGAACCGCATACGGATGGAGCATTTCTGTTTTTTCAAAATTCTACAAATGATATGTTTTGACAAATTTTAATGATATGTAAATTTGACAAAATATTAACACAAGCCTACTTACAAAAAAATATAGCAATGTCAGCACCTCAAAAAAAATCAACAAAATTCATTGAACCTTTTAAATGAAAATAACTTAAAAACCAATAGATTTAGACGACCTAAACAAAAGTACCATTTCTCTAACCTAAAAAAAGAACCTTCTTTTTTGGTTGTTTTATGCATGGCTCAACATATAAAAATATGTTTTAATTTACCAAAATAATACGGTGAAACTATCGCCCTCTAGGAGCAATGTCAAAATGAGCTTAAAACTCGTAATTCTCACACCAAAAAACATAAAACTACCAATTTTCAGATTTATACTATCAAAACTTTTTCAATTATTGAGAAATTTCTGAATAAAATTTAAAATTTGAACACGCTGTATCTCTTAAACTAGCGACATTTTATAAGGCATGTTGAGCTCAATCATAATATTTTGCTGTCTAGTATCTCCAGTTTAATGTTGGTCCATTCTTTCTGACTCACCTTGTATACAGTCTGTTTCGTCGTATTTTTATATGTCGCACTATTTATGTGACGGCTACAATCGCATTTGTTCTTGCCCATCAGTTTTTGCTTACAGACATAAAATAAATCTTCGAAATCATCGATGAATTTATTGTCATCACTTTGTCAGCAAATGGTAGTTTTTTTGGGCATTTTCAAGTGTGATACTTCAACCAGAAATGTTGTATCCTGATTGGAAGAAAGGTTGGTGCTTTTACACCACAAAAATGGAGGTTATATTGAACAGTTATTGTAACCAGTATTGGACATAGAAATCCTATTAGGTATTCAAGGAACTCAGTTTATATTTTCTAGTTTTGTTGTTAGATTAGTTTGCTCAAGTTGTATAAGTTGAAATCTATCCCTTACTTTATAATAACCTTTTATTTCATCGGCGAGCAGGTACATATTTAAACGGAACGGCTAAACCTACCTGCGGGCACAACAGGTAAAAATCCTCGTCCATAAAATAACGAGGCTCCGGATATTTAAAAAAAGAGAATAAATTCTTAATTAAACCGGGACTTGATTATCCTAAGACTTGCAAATGTACAGACACGACCGTTCATTTGGCGCAGACGATTACCATAAATTATTACCGAGAAGTACTTGTCATTTTGTGAAGCAGCATTTGCGTTACGAATGTCTAAATAAGTGTATTCCGTTTTCTGGTGCTTGTACTTTGTCAAGGGCCTATTGTTGACTGGCAAATGGTAATGAGGACAGAAAAAGAGTTTGGAAACGAGTTCAGCTTAGCCTGTTATTGTTACATTGAGTTTTTTTTTTTTTTTTAAGGAATAGAAATACTAAAATATTTACCTTTTTCTCCACTTCATGTTTATAATAGTTGCCAAACTGGTGGAAAACATGATAGTAAAGACAGATAAAAAAGTGCTCAAAATATGCCATTGAATCTAACATATCTTGATAGTACAGTAAACAAGCCGGAAAATACTGTAAAATCTGGAAAAGTTGATAAGCAGCTCCGATTTCAAAATTTTTTGTTTGTACGTGTTCTTTAGACCCTCAGGAACATTCATCACCACTAACATCTGCACTGCTATGAATAATTAAAAAATTAGGGTAGTTTTCCCACTCCAAGTGATAAAAAATTTTGAAAATTCAAAATTTCACCTCGGAAATCGTCTCTCGGGGGTTTTCGGGGTCGCTGATTACGAATGCTAATTACAACAATTCAAACTCTCAATATGATATTCTCGCGAATTTTGGATTTAATGTAGTTAAATTATTGAAAAAATAAATTACGTGTAATAAAATCTCTTTTCAATTTTTTTTCAATTTTTTCATCTGTCACTTCTAGGGGTGGTTTTAATGGAGTGCAACCACCCTCACTCGATTTTTGATCTCGGATTCGTAATCAGCGACCCCGAAAACCCCCGAGAGACGATTTCCGAGGTGAAATTTTGAATTTTCAAAATTTTTTATCACTTGGGGTGGGAAAACTACCCTATTTTTTTAATTTTTCATAGCAGTGCAGATGTTAGTGGTGATGAATGTTCCTGAGGGTCTAAAGAACACGTACAAACAAAAATTTTTGAAATCGGAGCTGCTTATCAACTTTTCCACATTTTCCGGCTTATTAAGTGGACTATGAATTATTACTCTTATTGTTAGACGCGGTACTTTTTTTTATTATTTATGTGGTTTAGTAATCACTGGTTTCTTTAATCACTGGTTTCTTTAATCTTCAATTCTTTAGAAGGCAACCAACAGTTAACAGAACGTATATACTTTTACAAAAAATAATGGCGCGATTAGCTAACCGTCTGGTTAATACATATGAGTGGCTTAAATTGTACTTGCATTTATTTACTTATGCATTACACACTTATGCATTTCGTACGAACATAGCCGCAATCATTTGGCAATTGACTTAGTGATTTTAACCTCAAACATGCGATTTATAAATCATTATCGTACACTTTCGGCCTTCCGCTACGTTCTTTGTCTTCGATGTCAAATTCACCGTTCTTAAACTTTTGAAACTACTCACGACAACTTCTCTCACTTAAGGCAATCTCACCATAATATATGCTTCTACATAGCAATCGATACGCCTCAGCTGCAGATTTCTTCAAATTGAAGAAGTAAATCAAAAGTTCCCGCAAATGACGCTTATTCGGCTCAAAACTCGACATTTTCGCACACAAAAGAATATACAATACTGATAAAAAATCACTAATAATATAGTCCAAGTAGATAAAATAATGACGTTTACATCTGACAATTTTAACCATACCTTACTGTTGGCGCCAACTTTTGCCAAACAGCGGAAACTTATTTGTACACCTTTCCATAATAGCTTCATAAACTTGTCACCAACATAAAAGCTTCAGAACTTGACAGTTCTAAGAGTAATAACTAGAGTTCGTGTGAGCGCGAAGTGTAACAGGACCGTAGTTAGTTTACGAATGAAAATGTTAATATGGTCACAGAAACTATGTTGCATCATAGTACATTATTAAATATTATTACTTATTACCAAGCGCGAATGTCACAGGGCCGACACTGTGCATGTCCTGCCCTTGACTCGTTGGCCTTCACAGCTCACAGCTGACTTGCATTACAAAAACTGCGCTAGCAATTTTAGTTATTTATGGCACGCTGTAACAGACAGTCGCCGGTATTGCATCGCGTTGATACGTTTCGTTTTTACGTATTCGCCGTGTGTTTAAATAACTTTAAAAATATTAATAAGTATTAGTTGAGGGGAGAAGTGAATAAAGTTAGGTACTATGCCAAAGGTGAAAATAAATAGACGGGAAGTATTTCAAACGTGGTTTGACAGTGATCCCGAGGGTTTTAGGGACATACGTATTCAAGGAAATGACCTTTTTTGTACTGTGTGTGAACGCATTATAAATTCTTCAGATAAAACTAAAGTAACAAGACATCTGAAAAGCCATGCTTCGTCTGGCGCCGACGGCTCCGTATTTTTCTATGAGCTTACAGAAGCCTTTGTTGCAAGCAATATTCCATTAAACAAACTAGAGAACCCCAAGTTACGTACGTTTTTAGAAAAATATATGGACCGAAAAATTCCTCATGAAAGTACGTTAAGACTTGCATATGTCGATCGGGTTTACAATAATGTAGTGACATCAATACGCGAAGACATTGCAGACAATTTCGTGTATTTTATTGTAGACGAAGCAATCGATGCTTGCGGGCATTCACTAGCTAATTTTTTAATTGGTGCGATAAAAAGTGACACTGCTAGTGACAGCGATCCCAACCTGCCATGGGAACCTTGCCTCAACACTGACGTTTGTCGGGTACGTGTTGCCATTGTTACGTGTTATCTTAATTTATATTGTATTTTATCCTTGACTTAACCGTACTATTTGGTAAAAATAGTACTATGTCGGTATATAATTTATGTAAACGTATTAATATTTTCATTCGTTACCTGACTACGGTCCTGTTACACTCCGCGCTCGCACGAACTCCAGTAATAACAATTTTAAACATGTGGGATCGCTTCCATGTCAAAAGGTTTGTTTTTTATCTTAGATACATATGATTGTTATTTACAGTAGTTTTATTTTAATTTTGAGGTTTTTAAATTGCGAATGTTATCTTGTAAAGCGTATAGTCATGGAAAGCAATGAATGATAATCAATTAGAGGCATTTATGGATGATTTATTGCCGGTTATTTACTGCCCACCATGGCACCGTAAAAAATAAATAATCGAGAGGTGTGCACGACAAAAAAAAGAGTGTGCTTAATCGACCAGACGTAATTTTCGAATCGTTAAAGTAAATTAATAACGCACTAAAAAAATCTTCGACGGAATCGATGGAAAAGCGAGTCGTTATGTAACACGAAGGAAAATAGTATGATAGATAAACAAAACGAAAGAAAAAAAAAGATAAATAACTTTACGAATATAACGTGAACTTTTATATCTACATATTTTATGTAAACAAATAAGTTAGCATGTCAAATCGCTAAGGAGAAAGAGTAAATACAATGTACACCGTGTCCTTATATTTTGACACCCACCTACGGAGTGAATCTTAAAAGATACAAAAAATACTTACGAATAAAACAGACAAACTATTTCGTGTCTTTTTTCCTCTGAATAACCCGTTTTAAACCATTTTTCTTTAATACGATGAACCTTTTTATGACACTCGATTTCTAATTTTGACGTTTGGTAGCATTGCTTATCATGGCCAACTAGATTTCAATGCCTCCCAACCTTTACATAATTTAAAATGGGTCGTTCCATATGAAATCGTATAATTGAAGCCGACCCATTTTAGATTTTGCTGTAACTTTGGGGGACTATTCTTTAGGGTCATAAAGAACAAAAATTACGCAAATTTAATTTTTACAAACGCTCGTTTCCGCCTATTCGAATTAAAACTTGCGAATTAAGATATCTACCCGCTTGAGGCGGCATTTTGAAGCGGAAAGATGGCAGTTTTAGTGTAAGTATCAAACATTCAATCAGTCATTACCTCCGAATAATGACAGCGTGTTAAAATTACGTGTTTTTTACTTGTTTTTTTTTTTGTGAATATGAATCGACTCTAGCGTCTTGACTGTTTAGAGTAAGCAGCTTATGTTACTCAGGAATTAAGTGTACATATCATAGACGAAATACAGCCACCAGTCGACCCGAGCAGCTCACTCCTTATAAAAAAAAACTTTGCTTGAATTTTCGAAATTTTTAAAAATCGCGTTATTGAGGTTATGAAAAGAACGTGTTGACTGCGTGATAAAAATATGAAACTTACAGAATCTATAGTTCTTACCTTTAACTTCAAGTGACTGCATGCTCGTTTTGTTATTTTCATGTTTAGTGAATGTACACGTGTTTTTTTTCTTTTTTTGTAGCGAAAATTGACCTTTTCTACTGGATCATCTGTTACCTCTTTTGATTCTATTGTTGTAGACCCAAAGTTCAAATGCCTAACTACTGTGTTGGGCATTCGCATTAGGGTCATTCTTTTACAAATCGCACGGATTTCGGAACAAAAAAATTTGTCTTCTTAAAATAAGATAATTTTTTTTTATGACATGTGTATGTAATATTAATCGACACGTATTTCAGGATTTAGCTCACAAAAAAAAATATTTCGGAAATATGAATGTATGAAGTTTCAATAATTTGCTACATTTTCATAAATCTCTTCCGGTTTGAAATTTATTATCTACAGTTGTAATAATCGGATTCGTGTCGGTTTTTTTTTTTTTTGCTATTTTTTTACCTACACTTTCAGGGAATATAAGAGAATTTTTTTCTAAACAAAAAATAAAGTTAAAAATAATTTCATTGCTTAAATTGATTTTTCATACCCCCAAGTTAAATGAATTGCAAAAAATACTATTATCTTCTCCGTAATCTTATCTACAAATACTGTAAAAATAAAGATAATGCTATTTTTCAAACTATTGTTATTAAATATTTTTGAGCGCAAATCTTGCAGCGTGCTCCGCTGTCGGCAGAGAATTAAGACGATCTCGCCTGTTTTTTTCTTATAATTATGTTTTGCGTTGAAGTTTGAAAGCTAATTATTTTTAAGGATAAAATTTAATGAATTTAATGCAAATGAAAGCAGTTTTATTTGAAACTCAAGTTTTATTTCAAACTTTGAAACTATGGGATTAAAATATTTCATCATTGTTCTCTTCATTCTAAAAACAATATAATATGTACTTAGTTCAGTAAGCATGTAGTATTACAATTTATTCCTTTGACTGTAGGAAATTGTAGGCTTAGACGTAGTAGACTAGTAGACTCGTAGTAGACACACTGAGAAAAAAATAACAGTAAAAACTATCATTGTTAATGGTAAAAAAACACAAAAGTGATTCAGTTGTAGAAAGTCCCATTTTAAATGGTCATCAGTACCACATAAATAGTAATTAGTACTAATTAAATATTACTGGATACCAGTTGAAATGGTACTTTCTATTAAAGTAGTTCTTTAATAGAACTACTATTAAAGAACTACTAAATACTAAAAAATAGTATTTTTACCAATAAAAATGGTATTTTTTTCTCAGTGTATAGTATTGTAGTACATAAATTTGCAAGAAAAAGTATAACTTACTTCTGAACTTTTCTCGGGATTTTTCTTTAATTTAGAAACTTTAATACGGCAATCACTTTTTGTTTGAGGGATTCGTCCGTAACTGGTAAATGAAGTTCCATTAAATCTATCTTTGAAACTTGTTGAAGACTTTTGATTTTTCGATGTGAAAGGAGATCGGAAGGATTAAAACATCGATCTGTTCGAATATTCGAACCACTAAATGACTTCGAAGATTTTGGTATTTCAAAAAACTAGAAGTTTATCACTTTGAATAAAATAATACGATTATAATAACAGCATGTGTCCTCTACGCTTCCGAACAACGGAATGCCAACATTTTTTATTAACAGTGCATTCAGCCAGAGCTTCAAGCTTGTTGTCGCTTGAGCTTGCACTTTGGCGCGTCCGAACGCTGCGCTTCATAGCGCGCTATGTGACTTGCGTTCGCAATTATTTAATAACTCGCGATCTAAATCTTTACGTTATTTGTAGATAAGAGTATGGAAAAGTATTTTTTGCAATTCATTTAACTTGGGGGGAGGTATGAAAAAACAATTTAAATAATTAAATTATTAACTTTTTTTTGTTTAGAAAAAAAATTATCTTATATTCCCTGAAAGTGTAGATAAAAAAGTAGCGAATAAAAAAAACGACACGAATCCGATTATTACAACTGTAGATAATAAATTGCAAACCGGAAAAGATTTATGAAAATGTAGCAAATTATCGATTTTTAATTTCGAAAATTCGATTCGAAGTTATTTAATTTTTGCATAAAAAATGCGCTGTAAAATTGTTGCATTTTTCCGAACCGGTTTTTTTTCGACTAACATTTTGGTTTTACATTTTTGGCCGTTGTATATTTGAAAAGTGGCATTCAAAACACGCATTTAAAAAAAATTAAAGTCCTACGACCTCAGGGAGCCGAGATATATTTTTTTTTAAATCCTGACAGCACTGTATACGTCAGATTGACATTTTACACGAAATAGAATTCAAAGACTTTTATTTTCTTAAAAAAAATATTTCAAATCATTTCGCATAATTAAGTTGACATAATTGTTTGCGAAAGTACAGTGCTCGGTGCGGCACGCGCTAGCCAGCGCACGGCGACAGAGTCCCCACTCTGTCCCCACTCTGTTGCTCCGCTTGGGTGCATCGAAAACTAAACACGATTTCAAATCGATCGCGCTCGCAAAATGATCTTTTCCTCGGTTTAAAAAAAATGATCTGGGTTCCCTGAGGTCGTAGGACTTTCATATTTTTATAAATGTGTGTTTTGAGTGGCAGTTTTCAAATATGCAACGGCCAAAAATGTAAAACCTAAATTAAAAAAGTTATTCGAAAAAAAAACGGTTCGAAAAATGATACAATTTTACATCGCATTTTTTTATAAAAAAAATTAAATAATAGTGATTTGGTTTTTTAATAGAATGAAAGTACAAGGCTTCGTGAATAAAATGAGCCCATTATTGTTTCTGTACGATCATATTTGCCTCTGTAAAAGATGATTTTTGAAAACGTCTTTTTTTTAATCGTTATAACTCGAAAAAAAAAAATTTTTTTTTAAATTTTTGAAAAAAAAGATCATTTTCCGCTTCTCTTGGGCTATATTTGTAGTTAACAAGAAGTCTATTCAAACAAAATTGGAACTTATTTCGCATAAATTAAGTTGACATAATTTTTTGCGAAAGTACAGTGCTCGGTGTGGCACGCGCTAGCCAGCGCACGGCGACAGAGTCCTTCTCTGTCCCCACTCTGTCGCTCGACGCTCCGCTTGGGTACATCGAAAACTAAACACGATTTCAAATCGATCGCGCTCGCAAAATGATCTTTTCCTCGGTTTAAAAAAATTATCTGGGTTCCCTGAGGTCGTAGGACTTTCATTTTTTTTAATGCGTGTTTTGAGTGGCAGTTTTTAAATATGCAACGGCCAAAAATGTAAAACCAAAATTAAAAAAGATTCGAAAAAAAAAACGATTCGAAAAAATGATACAATTTTACAACGCATTTTTTTATGCAAAAATTAAATAAAAGCGATTTGGTTTTTTAATAGAATGAAAGTACAAGGCTTTGCGAATAAAATGAGCCCATGATCGCTTCTGTACGATCCTTTTTGCCTTTGTAAAAGCTGATTTTTGAAAACGTATTTTTTTTTAAATCGTTATAACTCGAAAAAATAAGACTTTTTTGAAATTTTGAAAAAAGGATCATTTTCCGCTTCTCTTGGGCTATATTTGTAGTTAACAAGAAGTCTGTTCAAACAAAATTGGAACTTATACAACAAAAATACGAAAACGCGATTTTTGACGTTTTTTTTTTTGAAATTTTTCTCAAATGTTTATGAACCGATTTTTTTCGTTCAAATTTCGTTCCACGCGCATTTTTAAGACCTACAACTTTCTAATTTAACTTTCTTGTGTAGGCTTTTTTTTATTTGCAAAAAAAAGTTTTTTTTAGTGTTGCGAATTTTTTTTAATTATGTTCGCCATTAAAACTCGAGTAGCAAAAAACGCGATCTTTTTGAGATTTTTTTCTCTATACGACCATATTTTTTGTTTGCTGATAACAATTAGTGACGGGGTTTTCTCCCCCTTGATTGGGCTACAGGGTCTTTGTTCACATCTGACATAATATTGTTCATTTTATTTTGGAAGACTCTAGTCCCCGTGCAGCGTTCGCCGCTGGTATCGATTCATCAACCGGCGGTATTCCAATCTTCGCCGCGCCACCGGGAAAGGCTTAGAAAGCACTAAATCAAGAATTTACCTGAGGAGACGCGGAACACGAGGCCTCCGGCATCCCGGGGCCACGTTATTACATCTACTCTGAAACAATCGAGTCCCCATATCCCAGGTCTAGTTAAGTCCGGCCGCAGCCGCCGTCGGGGTATATATATGCGGCCTTCCGCACCCCTCCGCCCCCCGCACGTCCCGCCATTACAATGTAGTTAATGATATCGCCCTCCGACTTAGTTATGCATTTTAGAGTCGGCGGTAATCTAAGACGTCGGTCCCGCGAGATCGACAATGCCAAGTTTATATGAATAAGTATTAACTGATTACGTTTAGATTAGTTGATATTGCGGCTGGTAGCACAGGCACACAAAAAAAAAGTCCTGATACAGAAAGGAGAAGTACCTTCTGGTGTCTTTTCTGGCACACCTTTTTCGGTGTGCTAAAAACGAATCTCAGGTCAGAACTGACCCATCACCCTTAGATTTCGCTCCAGCATCCCCCAAAGGGTCAAAACTTTACGTCATATAAAAATCCAAAGTAAATATCTCATTCTACGTTTTTCGATGTGCTAAGAACAAATCTGAGGTCAGAATTTACTCATTCCCCCTAAGGTTACACCCCAGCTACCCCTAGAACCTCCCCCCCAAGGATCAAAATTTTACTTTATATAAAAATTCAAAATAAATAACTCATTCTACTTTTTTGGGGTACTGAAACCGAATATGGCAAATAAAAAGTAGTTTTAATTTTCCTATCTCCCCCGGCACCGCGGCAAACCCCTTCATCCCCCGCGTTTTTAAATTTTCTTTGTATTAATATCTCACTGTATTTTGGCACCTGTATGAAAAGAAAAAAAATGTGTTAAAATTGAATACGGTGAAGGATCCTGTACCAAAGACATATGTAAGTGATTTATGATTTTTGAATCGTTCTAAAATTTGACCATTTGGGAGGGTGCTAGGGGGTGCTGGGGCGAAATCTAAGGGTCATGGGTAAATCATAACCCCAGATTCGTTCTTAGTACACCGAAAAACGTAGAATGAGACATTTATTTTGAATTTTTATATAAACTAACATTTTCACCTTTTGGGGGGGAGGGTTCTGGGGGGTGCTGGGGCGAAATCTAAGGGTGATGGGTAAATTATGACCTCAGATTAGTTCTTAGCACACCGAAAAACGTAGAATGAGATATCTATTTTGAATTTGTATATGATGTGAAAACTTGACCATTTGGGGGGGGGTGCTAGGGTGTGCTGGGTCGAAATCTAAGGGTGGTGGGTCGGTTCTGACTTGAGATTCGTTTTTAGCACACGGAAAAACGTACCAGAAGGTACTTCACAATTCTGTATCAGGACTTTTTTGTGGTCCTGTGTGGTTATTAACATTTTTACGAATATTGACGTTCATCAGCAAGAGGGCAGTTTCTTTCGGAAGGCGCAGGATTTGGAATACGATTGTGATGTTTTATTTCTTTTATCCGTGTAGCAAATCTACATGGTTCGGACAAACGGGAAAAAGCGTAAAGATAAATTTCTCCCATTTTTGTGGATTCGTAGCAAATAACACTACACTAATGGACAAAATGAAAGGGTCAAAACAATTTTTAGAGCTACATGTTTCGCGCAATTTTAGGAAGTAGTGTGAGAAAAAAAATTGCGATTTTTTTTGCTTTTTTTTTTCAAGTCCACGTGCTTGAAAAAAATGTTTATAACTTAGCCATGGTATGGACCGAATAGCTTGTTTATTCAGCTTCAATTTGCTTTTTTTTTTTAAAATCTCGATACGACCATTTGTTGCTGAGATATCGAACTTTAACTCAAAAAGGACCCTTTTGTCTTTGATCGACGATATCTAAGCAACCAACGCCAACGGTAGCACAGAAAATCTAAGGGCAGTTCTTAAAACTGGAATAAACCTCCGACAAGGTTCTGCTGCGATTTTTGAGGAGAATTTTTTATCCTTGACATGAAATTGAAAAAACAGGAAAAAACGGGTAATTGATGGTTTTTCAGAACATCAACGGCTGAAATTCAAATCTTCATGAAATGACTAATGTTGCGTGCGCCTTTTACAGTTGAATATACCCCCAAAAACCATGCAGTTACATTACAATCTAACGAACCTTTTGAAAAAAATTAAAGGGTCACGTTTTTTGAACTTAAACATGTCCTAATCATGGCTAAAGTGAAAAAAAAATTCGAGCGTACTCACAATTTTTTTTCGCAAATACCGTTGAAATTTACAAAAAAAAACTTCAATTTTTCTTTGGAAATTGAAAGAAAATTTTTTTAAGGGCTTCCAAAACGAAAAAAAATTTTATTTTCACTACCGTCGGCATTAGCATTACCCAAAGCGTACCACGTGGAGGTTGCACGATCGGATTTACGCTTTTATTATGGGAAACTATTTTCAGAAATCACTTTCACCTCCTCATATATTCAAAACCGTGCCGATATTCGTCTTAAAATTGCTCTGGGTTTCATGTCCCATCATATAGTATTATTTGGCATCAAACACGTTTGGAATTCAAGGTCCGAAAATTGGTCGAAAACAGGATAAAAATATACAATGATAGAAAGACATTCAACCTACACATACATTTAATTGATGAAAAACACACTTTCTTTAATAACCTGACCCTTGCAAGAAACGCTAAAATCTAATCTAAAAGTGTAGTTTATTCACATTGTCCATCCATTAATGATATGTGCTATATTCTGTCAACTGGTTTAATAATTAAAGAAGTGAACTAATAGTAGAGTTGAGTAGATACCATATGAGAAAACTGACCCATAACTTTTACGCAACCTTATATGAATTTTGTAAAACGATGATATATGAGAAAAAAAACATTTCGTATAGCTCCTGAAGACACATCGTTAACCAGAAATAAAATAATAATCTATTTCTTTATATGAAATATTTATTATTTAATCGATACGCCCATTAAACAGACATATCAAGCTAAGACCTATCAAGCTAAGCCATCAATAAGGGGTATGTAACCCCTTATTGAGGGCGTCCATACATTATTAATCCCGCTAAATATTACCAGGCTCATTGATGTGTTATTTGAAAGAACCCCCTTGCAAATAAACTATATTTAAGATAACATTAACATAAAACTTATAGGTATTGTTGCTTTTTATAAATTATCACGGTGTGACCTTTCACAATACAATAAAACATTCGGATATGTCAACATGTTTTTTTTTTAATGAAAAATACGATACAAATCTACCATAAAAATAACCTATACACCACAAAAATAATTTCCCTCATCATTGTGGAGCGAAAATCAGCTGACTGGACTTTCCGCAAGAGTGCGCTTCGTGCAAACCATTCGGTAACTTTAAAAAAAATTCATGTCTAGGAAAAATTGTTATGAAATGGCTCAGTTAGTCATTTAACATGAGTCCAAGACCTTTGAAAATTATTTCATATTTTCGGAGTTACTCATAGTTTTTTTAAAACATCGCAATTTTACTTTTTCCGCGATAACTTTTCACACAATCGACATACCACTTTCCACGTGGACTTGTTAGAGACAGAATAGATTTTTCGAATAACTTTTTTTAATTTTGGCTTTACATTTTTGGCCGTTGCATATTTGAAAACTGTCATTCAAAACAGGCATTTAAAGAAAAATGAAGGTCCCACGACCTCAGGGAGCCGAGCGGTTTTTTTATTTTTTTAATTCCTGACACCGCTGTATAACGTCCGATTGACTTCATTTTAACCCGAAATAGATCTCAGACTTACTTTTTTAAAAAAAATATTTCAAATTATTTCGCATACATTAAGTTGACATAATTGTTTGCGAAAGAACAGCGCTGGGTGCGGTACGCGCTAGCCGCACGGCGACAGAGTGGAGGGACACTCCGCTTGGACGCATCGAAAACTAAACACGATTTCAAATCGATCGCGCTCGCAAAATTATCTTTTCCTCCGCTTAAAAAAAATATCTCGGCTCCCTGAGGTCATAGGACCTTCATTTTTTTTTAAATGCGTGTTTTGAATGCCAGTTTTCAAATGTGCAACGGCCAAAAATGTAAAACCAAAATTAAAAAAGTTATTCGAAAACAAACGGTTCGAAAAAATGATTTTACAACGCATTTTTTATGCAAAAATTAAATAAAAGCGATTTTTTTTTAATAGAATGAAAGTACAAGGCTTCGCGAATAAAATGAACCCATGATCGTTTCTGTACGATCATTTTTGCCTCTGTAAAAGGTGATTTTTGAAAACGTCTTTTTTTAAATCGTTATAACTCGAAAAAAATAACTTTTTTGAATTTTTGAAAAATGTATCATTTTCCGCTTGTCTTGGGCTATATTTGTAGTTAACGAGAAGTCTGTTCAGACAAAATTGGAATTTATACAGCAAAAAATACGAAAACGCGATTTTTGACATTTTTTTAAAATTTTTCTCAAATGTTTATGAACCGATTTTTTTCGCTCAAATTTCATTCGACGCGCATTTTTAAGACCTACAACTTTCTAATTTAACTTTCTTGTGTAGGACTTGAAGCTTTTTTTTATTTGCAAAAAAACGTTTTTTTGACTTTTACGAAATTTTTGGTTATGTCATGCGACGCTAGGAAGAGCATCGTAATTTTCATTCGAACAGTCTATCCTCCTGTGCACGGGATCAAGATAAAGTTAAATTGCAAACTGATACTATGGCCGGAGAATCACAAAGGAGAGACTTGTGCGGTGGCACGCCAGACGAGGCGGGCTGCAGCTGCCTTTTTAGAAGCTGATACCGCCAGTGGCGGTCGCCGGCACAAAAGTAGCTCTCGCTCCGGAATAATGCACGCGAAATTGTACGTTTGCTGTCGGAAAGTACATATCCGACCGTTGTATTGGAAGTTCGACGTTACTAAACGTTGAAAGTTTCGTATTACTTATTTTATTCTATAGCTAAAGGTTGGCACGGCACAAAACGATGGCTCAAAAAGTGATATGTACGTAGTAACATTATTCTTAGACAAACAAGACATCATCAATATTAAATGGACGTTCTGGAATCTTAAGGAATTGATGCTGTGAGCATAATTCGAGGATATTGATTAGGGTGATTTTTTTTTCAACTATTTTTTTATTTTTTCTGTCCCCACTTGAAATTTTGTTGAATATGTCGAAAAAAAAAATCCCTGAAAGTTACAGCCCTTAATATTAATTTTAAGCACTTTCCCAAAGCGTGAAAAGATTTTCCATTTAATATACACGTAAATCGATTTTTTTTTTCAAATTTCTATAACTCAGTCGCATTTTATGCTATTACATTGGTCTTTGTCTCAATTTACTCAGAATAAAACACTCTACAAAAGTGCCCATTGCAGCGAAAATGTAACTTGTACTGGTGAGTTGGCACGGGTCGCTGAAGTTGATTTTTACCCAATTTTTTTTTTTTTTTTCAAAAATTTCAAACGTTTGCTTCAATAAATCGTAAACATTTTGTACTGCTCATAAGTTAAACTCTAATATCTCAAGAAATATTAATCCCACCAATTTGGTCTATAGGGACTTTTTTGTAGTAAATTACATTTTCAACAAATTTTTCATTTACATTTTTTTTGGTAAAATTAATAATTTCGGAGATAACAGCAAAAAAACGAGAATATTCGGTAAAAATTAACTTCAGCGACCCGTACCAACTCACCAGTACAAGTTATATTTTCGCTGCAATGGGCACTTTTGTAGAGTGTTTTATTCTGAGTAAATCGAGACCAAGACCAAGGTAATAGCATGCGAATGAGTTATAGAAATTTGAAAAAAAAATCGATTTACGTGTATTTTAAATGGAAAATCTTTTCACGCTTTGGGAAGGTACTTAAAATTAATATTAAGGGCTGTAACTTTCAGGGATTTTTTTTCCGACATATTCAACAAAATTTCAAGTGGGGACTGAAAAAATAAAACATAGTTGAAAAAAAATCACCCTAATATTGATCCTAATCTATTGGATGAGAATAATAATTTCTAAGAATTTATGAATCTATAAAATCCACTGAGTACACTAGGTTTCAACTACTGAAAAAAATCCTTAACTTCTATCAGCGTTATTTTTCCATGGTTACGAAATTCCATATGAATGAATTGTATATTTCTTTGAAATATATACAGTGCAGCAACAGTAGCTTTGCCCTTGGCCGCAGTAGACGAAACCTGAAATTGTGCACAGTTCTTTCATAGCTGCAAGCGTGAACGCTTCGTGAAGTACAGTCTGTTATTGTTTGTATGTGGGTATCTCTTATACGAGGTGTCGTTATTAAATAACCGAATTAATGCTGCTACCAGAGCGTATTGCGACAAGTTTGTACAGAACTGTGCCTGAGCTCGCTGGACAAGCCAGTGGGTCGCTCAGTTTGACTGTAGCAGTCGTTTGAATTAGTTTACGCACCAGTGACGCATCGAAAAAATGTTAAGTGATTAGATATAGCAACGGGTTAATCTCAAGTTTCTTGTTAAACTGGGAAAAACTTACAGAAGCTTATGCAACGTTAAAAGTAGCGTACGGGAATGAATGTTTATCCCGCACACAAGTTTTTGAATGGCTTAAGAAAATTTTACTTCCGGTTCTCCACCTATTTTTTTCGGTAAGGAGATTTATTTGAAATTATAGAAGCAGAAAATATCAATGCTCTAATTTTGATCATAATAAGTACCTTTTATTGCGAAAAAATGGTTACATGCGGTTGCTACCGGTCCGCCATTTTGTTTCCCTTTCGAGGAGAGTATTAAATTGAAATCTTATTTACAGAAAATATGAATACTCTAATTTGGATTATTAAAAGTTGCTTTTATCCCAAAAAGCGGTTACTTTCGGGCCGCCATTTTGTTTTTTTGAAATATAAAGTACAAATTTGAAATCAGCGACCCAAAAAACATGAAATTCGATACAGTTTGACAAAAGTTCTACCTTTCTCGATTTTTGGCCAGGATTTTCCGATTCTAACCCACTGTGCGTGGGTCTTTTTCTCAATTGTAGCGACTTTTCCACAAATTTTATTAGAAAGTACTTAGTTAAAACAGTTACTTTTCTATCATCATCATCGTCATCATCATTCTCTTTTATGTATTTTTTTCAATTATGAAATTACCCCACTTCGTGAAAAAAGTAATACCTACTTTATTCACTTGTTACATAACTAACTGTTTGTATAGAACAATATGTTAAACATATATAATTAATTCCATACACAAATTAAATCAATACGACATTTCGCAACAACCGTCTCTCTGAATAACCGTAACATGCAACGCTCCGTCCTCCGTGACGCCTCTGGAATCTGTTCAGGTGGGGATCCCGTTGATTGTTCTAGCGTATATGGGCAGGAAAAGCCAATTGGATACATCAGCTTCATTAGTGGCCATTATGCTGTTTAAATCAACCCTGCGCTTCTCAGTGCGAATCCGAACCGAGTACTGGCAGCGGTGACATCACTACGACCGCCAAATTATCTCAAGTGGCTAGGACTGGAGTTTGTAAATATGCATATTATATTGTTTAGTGTGTATTCCATCAGCGGTCTCATTAAACTCGCTCCGGCGGCTAGTGATATGTGAGACGCGAATATTTACAGCGGAAACCAGAGAATACGCTTTGGGCAGCCGTAAATATTTGAATGGAGGCGCATCAGAATATAGCCGATAGCTTGACCTAACCTAAATAATCAATTGACATGGAAATTCTCGAAAGCGGGCGCGACGGAACACTACGTCGTATGACGTCACAAAAACGACTATCCAATACGATTATCGTTAACCATAAACACACCGACCAGGTTAATTATCTGTTAACATCAAGTACAGCAGTTTGTACAGTTACTTGCAAAAGTATTCGTACCCTGAATTGATTTGTAAAGAATTTAACAGTATTTTTATAGCTGTAAGGAAAATTTAATGTAATAAATATATTTACAAACACACAATATCAGCAATGGATAAATCAAGGTTTAGCTTCAAATTGCATTAAATACCTACATACAAATATTTAATTTTAAGAATGGCAATATCTACGCAGCAAAAGTATTCGTACTGCGCATGACCTCAGTGTCCCAGGTAGAACGGTGAGACCCCAGTTGTTTAGACTTCAGTTATACATTCAGACTAGTGTAAACAACTGTATGTTGTGTATATCTGTTAAAATATTTCTAATTATAATGGGATGTAAATCAGAAACAATAGCACAGGAGAGACACATGAGAGTACACTGGCATTTAGAAGAAAAATCATGTAAGGAAATATGTGATTTGTTAAAAAGGAGCAAAAGTACTATGCAATATATTATAAAAAGATATAAGGAAAATCAAATAGTTTCCAATATGCTTTGAAAGGATCGTCCAAGACTATTAACTTCTCGAGAAGAGAAGGCAATAGTGCGTGAAATAAAAGATGCCCTTTTTACAAGTGCCCCAAAATTGGCGGCATTAGTAAATAATCGTTTTAAAAATCAAGTAAGTGCAGATACCTGTCGCCGGGTTTTAAAAAGGCACGATCTGCATGGTAGAGTATCTAGGAAAAAGCCCTTTATTAGTAAAGTAAATCGTCTAAAACGATTAAAATTTGCCAAAAAAGTATTTTTGCAAGGATCACACCTTTTGGGAACGAGTATTTACAGATGAGAGTAAGTTCAACATTTTCAGTCGGACGGCAGATGTTTAGTGTGGCGTAAGGTAAACACTCAATTTGAACCGAAAAATTTGTATCCAACTTTTAAGAATGGTGGCGGTTCAGTGATGGTGTGGGGAAGTATGGGTGTGGGGATGGCATTATGACTAAATTTACGTACCTAAACCTATTAAAAACAAATTTGCCATTAAGTGTCGCAAAATTGAATCTAGGAAATAATTATTGGTTCCAACAAGACAACGATCCAAAACACACTGCTTACATAGTGAGGCAATGGAGTGTACACAACACTCCCCATCAGTTAATTACACCCCCTCAAAGCCCTGATTTAAATGCAATTTTTCATTTATGGTTAACCTAACCATAACCTAACCTAACCTAACCTAACCTATTAAAAACAAATTTGCCATTAAGTGTCGCAAAATTGAATCTAAGAAATCAGACAAGACAACGATCTAAAACACACTGCTTACATAGTGAGGCAATGGATTGTATACAACACTCCCCATCAGTTAATTACAACCCCTCAAAGCCCTGATTTAAATGCAATTGAGGATTTATGGTCGGAAATGAAATGACAGTTACGAAATTATGAAATAAAAGATAAAAACACTCTTAAACAGGCAATTACAAATGTATGGCAAAATAGCAAAATATGGACCCTAATATCACATAAAAATTGGTAGCAAGCATGCCTAAACGTTTGGAGGCTGTGATCGCAGCTAAAGGTGGACCAACCAAATACTAACTTGGCCAATTTTACCAAAAAATCCTAAAGTATGAATACTTTTGCGACCCGTGATTTTGCAATAGAGATTAATTTAGTTTTTATTTTCTAAACAGTAAATTATATGAAGTTCAAGTTTAATTTATGTAATACTTACACATGTATGTTGATAATAAAAATATTATCATTAATTATACTCACACCCATTAAAAGAAAATTGTGGTTATTTACAATTCCCTGTAAAGTACGAAGTTACAATACCCTGTAAAGTAACGAGTACGTTACTTTTACGAGTAACTGTATGTCACTGAGCCAAGTTTAGCCAAGTTTTTTGTGCATCATTGATAATACGCTTGTAATTTGGAAGAAAATAGCGTACAACAACAATAGTGTACAAGATCATAATGGTTATAAATATCATAAAGGTCATAAAGGCCATATTGGTCATGAAAGTTATACACACTCGTAAAGATAATACTAGTTGTAATGGTCGTAAATATATTTGTCACAAAGTTCGTATAGGTCATATGACCTAGACTATGATGAGTCATACAATGAGTTTCACTATATGACTAATAGATGAGTCATAAAGGTAAGACAAGTCATAAAGGTCATACTGTTCATAAGAGTAATAAAGATCATACAGGTTATGAAGGGCATAAAGGGCATGGGTCATATACATAGGTCATAAAGGTCTCATTGGGTCAGTCTTATGGGTCATAAAGGTCAAATAGGTCTATATAATCCATTATAAAGGTCACTACGTTCATAGCGCTAATAAAGGTCCCATTAGTCATAAAGTCCATATAAATCACAGAAGTCTATCAGGTCATAAAGGTCATATATTTCATAAAGAATACAAAGGTCATAAAATCCATAAAGGTTATATCCAAATTTACTTTTAAAAACACATTTAAATGTTTTTAAAGATTTAAATCTTTAGATCGGATTAAATATTTGATGTCTAAATAGTGATTCCTTAGGTAGCAATTTTTTATTTCAGTAACGAAATAATTTGAGGTTTAGAGCGTAATTTTTCTTCATTCTGTGTCAGTCTAACAGGACAGCTTGAGGTAAAATTTTTTATTTTCCCTTTGCATCTGCGTGGGGTTGAAACAAGCACCCCTCTTCATTTTGTGAATGTAAGTTCGAAAAATCGCATAGTAAGCGTGTGTAACTTTAATGTTGCTTTTAACTGCACTTTACAAAGTATTTGGCATTTGTCCAGTGTAAGTTAGTAAGTCGGTTGTGTGTAGTTTAAATGCGATATTCATTTTATAAAAAAAATTTGCATATCGAGGCGGCGATCAGTTAGAAATTAGTGTTTGTTAATTAGTGCTTTATCCGTATTTATATTTATTTAAATAAATAGTGTTAGTTGACAGTGATTTGATTTTTCACACTTTACGAACCCTAAAGTGGACAAAACGTTACAATATAAACAATTTAATTATTTAAATTGTTTATTAATTATTAATAATTATTAATAATTAAAAAAAAATATTTATTTATTTATTTAGAATTATAGCTAACTACACAAAAAACAAAGACCACCCTAATATTTACCTTATCAAAATTCCATTTACTATTACAACAAATATATATCTACGAAAATTATACACCTACGGTTATAGTTGACTACTTGTGTTTGTATAGCGACGGTTGACCTTACGACGAATTGTAATTTTTTCGAAATTAATTAAGCGGCAAACGTTCGGATACGATTGTAAGTCACGGCATAAGGTCAGACCTTTGCTCTCAAGATATGATTTTGTGCTATGTATTGAATTGATTAAACCAACAATCGTAATAGAGTTGACCTCGGAACGATGCAGTTTTACGTGCAACACTAATTCAAATTTTATTTAGGGCAAACAAGCACGCAAATTTTCTGAAAAAATACGAAGCGAAAAGGACACTCTGTTAGACATAGGATGTTTCAGATTTGATCAGACAAAATTGGGTTAGTGGTAAGTAATTAAAAACTACTAAAACAACACGTTTAGGCTTGGGTTTAAAAAATGTAAAAATAAATGTGGAGAACTTTATTTCTCCACAAAGCGTAACCTTGTGTTGCTTTTTAATCGATTAAGCTAGAGTTCTACTGAACTTCAGATTTTATTAGGATATCAGCGAACCAAATTTCAAGCAGATACTTAAATCATTATAACAGAAATTGTGCATAGAGAAATTAACAAACTGAGGGACATGTTATTTTTGTTCAAAAGTATGTTATTATTATTATTATTATCATTACATTAAAAAAAGTCGTCAAATCTGGCTATGAACGAGAGATGGAAATAGCGAACTATTCGATGAGAGCTGCATATGAGGACTTTTTTCCAGGTTTAGTTTTTCATTTCGACCAATTTAGTCGGTCATCAGTCGGACCCAGAGTCAGGAGAGAAGAAAACATTGAAATTGTTAGGTAGCTGATTCTTTGACCTTTAGGAACTTTAACAATTCAAGAACGTCAATTAGTCATCTGCTCCAACTGAAACTGCCCTATGCAACGTGTCAACAAATTTTGCAAAATGATTTTGATCGACTTTGGAGTGTAGATTAGATAAACCTCACTTTTTGTGTTGAAACTCCACTACACCCACAAAAAAAAAATGGAGTATGAGCAGCTGTGAGTGGAAGGACGATTATTGGACCTATTTTTTTCTAACGGAACATTGAATGGTGTTGTATTCCTGTTTTTTATATAACCGGTAAAAGTACCCATCACATAATGTGACAGTCAGGACAATTCAATAAGGTTATAAACGTCTTTTTTTTGCTCGACCAACTTTGGTCACTTTTTTTGTTGAATGGCTATTTGTGTTGGATAGCTATATTTAGAAAAAAGAAAATGTAATAAAAAAACATTGATATGGAGAATATTATGAATCGTCATTAAACTGGTATTGAAGTATTCCAAAAAAGTATGGGAAATGGCGATCAGAGAAAAACGCTTACCCAAAGTACATTATTATATCAGATACTTTGGTAAACTAATTACAAACAGACTGCGCCAGTTCAAATTAACGGATAGCAAACTAGTGAGTAGATATGATTATCGATAATCGTATTGGATAGTGGCTTCTGTGACGTAATATTCGGCCACCACACTTTCTAGTTCTTCTATGACAATCAGATCACTCACTTTTAGCATTTGCTGATATGAATTTGAAGCTATCTGTATGTGCAAGTAAGAAATAATGTTTCTCAAATGACACACATTACTAAATCAAATTAACTATTGGTAGCTAGTCTTTCTGGTAGCCTTTGATGTTTATATATTGCATTATATATGAGGCTAATTGAACAAAAAATATAAAGACGGTGGTAGGAAAAGAACACAAGGATAACTTATTGAAATCAATCTAACATAAAAAAGGTTAAACAGTAAAATCTTATTATCATTTATATAACAGTGTTTTAAAAAGCGAAGTCCTTCTCTTTTCTTTGCGTAGTCGGTTGAAATCGAAAGTAATTAGTTTGAAAATTCCTTGACATTATTTATCTTGCTTATTGATTTGTCGTTAATATAATTGTTATATCGTGCCTAGCTTAAAATAATTGCGTTGCCTACGACTTTTGTATTAAATATTTTGTTACTCCTCACGAACTATCCAAAATCACGGGATTATGTTTTTTTTATTCCTACGTTTTCGAGGTCGCTCTTTCGAATGGAATCATTAAAATTTGCAAAAAAAAATTGATGCAACCTTCAATTTTTAACAAAAACTATTAAAAAACGCGATTTTTTCAAGATTCTTTTTTTTAATCTGGTGTCAGAATTTCAAAATTCAAGATTTCGAAATTTGCTTCAAAATGGTCGCCATGTCATCTTAAATTTTGAAATTCTCACATCGGGATCGTGATTTGCGACCCCGAAAACCCCTGGTTTACAAAGTTTCAGGCAAAATAATCGAAAATTTTGAAATTTGATTCGGGATGGTGGCCATATTGGATCCGCCATCTTGATTTTGAAACTCTGACATCAGGATCGTGATGAATTTTGCCATATCTAATTATTTTAACCTCAAAAATGAGAAAATTAAATTGTTCTCATTGCGTTTCCTTCAAGGACACGTCTCGAGTGCACGTTTGTATTTGTTTTTGAGTAGTATAAAGGACGGTAACATAGCTGAAACTGCGATTTAAAAAAAAGAATCTTGAAAAAATCGCGTTTTTTAATAGTTTTTGTTAAAAATTGAAGGTTATATCAATTTTTTTGCAAAGTTTAACGATTCCATTCGAAAGAGCGACCTCGAAAACATGGGAATACATGGTTTTAGTCATTTTTGTTTATTTTTTTTCTATCAGTAATGAGCCTCTAAGTTCATGTCTCTTGAGTCGCGAAGCGTAACAGGACCGCATCAGGGGGAACACGGTGTTGTATATGAAATAGTCTATACAAACCATGTAATTAATAGTTTAAAATAAGCAATATCAATAACGGCTCTATAACACAGCGAATTATAGACTGTCCGCGTCTGACATACGAGAGGCCCGAAATGGGTAGTGTTGTTCGCCTGCAATAACATATTCATAATATATCGCAATAAAACCAGTTTAGGATCACGCTCCGTCGTCGAGAATACCCGCGCTATGGTATTTCGTCTGCTGTAGGTATATATGAAATGTTTACGCGTATCAGTGTTATTGTGATTTACAGTGTTTGGACAACATAAGAGCAGATTAAACATGCCAAAAGAACGCAAAAATAGACAAGATTTATTTCAAACATGGATTGACAGAAATCCTGATTTTTATGGGAATTTACGTGAGAGGCACTGGCTGTTCACATATCTTGTTACTTTAGATTTATCTAAGAATTTATAGTTCTTTCACAAAAAATACTTAGTAACTTAAAAGTAAGTTTTTTTGTTAATATTCTGTACAGCAACAAAATCCGTCTCTGTAATAGAAACCTCAGATTTGTGTTCTTGTAATTAATCAACAATACACGAAAATAATAAAAAAACATCGTTATATGATTTGTGTACATTTTTAGACATACATGTAATTTTTCAATGTTTTATTAATGACAAACACTTTTCTGAAAAAGGAAATTGAAAAGAACTGATTAACCACGTTTGTATAGTTTTTGCATGCGAAAGCTCTTCTATCCATTTTAACATTCGAGCAAAGAGTTCATTCGTAGTCTTTCCTTTATCCTACTTCATTTTCTTTTTGCATTTCATTATGCGGAGTTGAATTTTACGTCCCTACCTCACATTTCACATTCAGATTTTCAATTTTATTACATAAAAAAACCTGTGCAATGCATTTGGGCCATTTTATTATTTAATTAAAGTAGCACTCTAATCAATCTTGCCGTACTGATTTGTTCATTATGTAAAATTAAAAGGAAGAGGGCTCGTTAGACTTACGTGTACTACATTTTTCTTTCTAATAATAAACATCACTGTGACTGTCACTGTGAGCGCTGCATCTCGAAGAATAGTAAAACAACGTTTTCTTTAATTTGCGTTTTATTTTATAACATTCATTTTTGTTTAAAGTGGTTACTCTGACAGAGATTTTATTGAAATCAAGTATTGACAACTTTGGAGTATTTTAGGCAATGTTTTAAAGCTTCAATGGCGAATTTCAACCTGCCAATATTATTAATTTAACAAAATTATATATGACGGAATTGAAGTACTTAACCTCACGAATGTGTGAAATGTATTTATTTTCTAAATTGTCATAATTCAACTTTAAAAGGGGTTACATTCACTGACCCGTCATGTCAGTCACATTCATTCATTTAAAAAATATTTGTTGAGAAACTAGGTACCAAATTATTTCGTTTATTTACACTTCACCGCTACAAAACACGAAATAATTTTTTGGCCGTCTTCGAACCTCGTTGTCTCTTTTTGCTTCATACTGCCATTATTTAGAAGTGCTAAGTACAGATCCTTATTTTCTGATTCGTAGGGTTCATTCATTTGAGATACCTACTTCTTCGATTAGTGAAAAGAGTTGTGGTAGTTATTCATAAACAATTTCAATAGCTTTCGATTGTCGTATTACTGTTTGGTGTTACACCCGTTCCCTAAAATGGTTTACACTGTTTCTGAACGCGTAGAAATGATTTTCATTTATGGAACTGAAAATCGTTGCTTTGCAAGAACGGCGGCTAGATTTAATGAAGCACATCCGGGAAAAAATGTTGGACACAAGTACATCCGAGAGTTAGTAGGTAAATTTGGAGAAACTGGATCTGTTTGCAAAAGCAAAGGGATGGCCCAAAATTGCTCAATGAGGCCGCTCAGATTGCGGTTCTTGGTCAAGTTACTTGGCTCCCACTACGTCACTTCAAGTTGCACAGCAAATTGGACTGTCGCATGAATCAGTCAGGAAAGTATTGAAGCTTCACAAATTTCACCCATACAAACTACAAATTACTCAAGAATTAGGGGATGATGACCCGAACAGACGTATTCAGTTTTGCGAAATTATGACCAACAGGATTATTGCTCAGCCCCTCTTAATAAAAATATCTGTTTCGGTGACGAATGCACTTTTTACTTAAATGGCAAGGCCAACAAACAAAACTGCCGCTATTGGAGCGACTTCAATCCTTACATTATTAGAGAGGGGCATACACAATATCCTCAAAAAATAAATGTTTGGACGGCTATATTAGGCAATACTATCATTGGTCCTCTCTTCATAAATGAAAATCTAAATGGTGAAATTTATGCCGAAATGTTAGACAGAGCTATAGAGCCTCTTATAATTCATGAGGTGAAAAATCAAAGAAACGCCAATGGAAATCTTGCTCTAGATGAACATTTGCTGCACTTCCAACAGGATGGAGCACCTCCTCATTATGTACGCCCAGTAAGAGAGTGGTTGGATAATCATTATCCGGAGCAGTGGATTGGTAGGAGAGGACCCATTGAATCCGGCCACCGAGGTCACCGGATCTGACACCTCTCGATTTATTCCTATCGGGTCACTTGAAATCAATTATATGTGTAATTACCTCAATTTTGTCAAAAAAGAAATATGGGACTCTTCTAGAATTGTACAAGAAAACTCAAAAATGGCAAAAGAAATAGGGGTTGCCATTTAAAATTTTAGGGGTAGGTGCCCTGGGCGTTAGGGAGTTGAAAGTAATACGACAACAAATGCCTCAAAAGCTGCCCCCTTGATATGTAAATTGACGTGTTTCGCCAAATTTTGATACTGTCATTAGTTTAGGCAATATTAAATGCTGTTCGTTTTCAATTTGACACCGTGTATGTTTGCGAAAGGCGTCCACGTTTTAAACGAGTCGCACTGTATATTCGACAAAAAAATGCAAGGCCGTCGCGTCGCGCGACTGCCCGTCCCGTACAACGCCGTCCGTGTGAAAAGGAAAGTTTTAAATCGCGGCGGCGGTGGCGGCGGCGGCGGGCGACTCGCATCAACATAGGAACTCGTCGGGCCGGGGCGCGCAAGCTTCCAGGCTACCCGCCACAGCCTTCTGTGCCACAGTTAGTGTCAGCTTGCCAACAAGTCGGCGTCCCCGCGTACGGCGACGTCGTTCCTTCTCGCATCACCGCGACGCTCGGGCAAATGTGACTCGTCGTTCTCCGCACACTCGCACTCCTCCCAGTCCTATCGCGGTACGTACGTACGCACCATCGTCGCAGGCTCCATTCGACTCTCCGCACGCGTCTCTTCCGCGCCATGACGTCCTCTAGGTGCCGCCTCTACGCGTCGGTATATCAACAAGTTAACGGGCGAAGAGCTCGCCGCATCCGCAAACAATGGGACCGCTCCTCACCTTGTGTCTCCTCGCGTCGGTGCGCGGCTACTCCTGGCCCAGTGAGGAGACCACCACGAGGCCGCCGCAACTGAAAGACTTCCACAGCGACCCGCTGGTGGTCGAGACCACCACCGGCCTAGTTCGCGGCTTCTCCAAGACTGTGCTCGGAAGGGAGGTGCACGTCTTCACCGGGATACCCTTCGCGAAACCGCCCGTCGACCAGCTGAGGTTCCGGAGGCCGGTGCCGGTACAGCCGTGGCACGGAATCCTCGACGCCACCAACCTGCCCAACTCCTGCTACCAAGAGAGATACGAGTATTTCCCGGGCTTCGAGGGCGAGGAGATGTGGAACCCCAACACGAACATATCGGAGGACTGCCTGTACCTCAACATTTGGGTGCCGCAGAGGTTGCGCATTAGACACCACCTGGAGAAACCGCCCATGGAGCGGCCCAAGGTGCCCGTCCTCGTCTGGATTTACGGCGGCGGATACATGAGCGGCACCTCCACCCTAGACATCTACGACGCGGACATCATAGCCGCCACCAGCGACGTCATCGTGGCCTCGATGCAGTATCGCGTTGGCTCCTTCGGGTTCCTCTACCTCAAGAAGTACTTCTCGCGCGGCAGTGACGAGACCCCGGGGGAACATGGGTCTCTGGGACCAAGTCATGGCGATACGCTGGATCAAGGAGAACGCGGCTGCTTTCGGTGGAGACCCCGACCTGATCACGCTCTTTGGCGAATCCGCAGGAGGCGGATCGGTGAGCATACACCTGATCAGCCCCGTCACCAAAGGGCTAGCTCGGCGAGGTATCCTGCAGTCGGGCACCATGAACGCTCCTTGGAGCTACATGACCGGAGAAAGGGCCGAGCAGATAGGCAGGATACTGGTGCAGGACTGCGGGTGCAACGCCTCGTTGCTCGACACCTCGCCCCATCAGGTGATGGACTGCATGAGGGCGGTGGACGCCAAGACCATTTCGCTGCAACAGTGGAACTCGTATTCGGGCATCCTGGGGTTTCCCTCCACCCCGACCATAGACGGTATACTGTTGCCCAAACACCCCATGGACCTGCTGCGCGAAGGGGACTTCGAGGACATGGAGATCCTGTTGGGCAGTAACCACGATGAGGGTAAGTGATGAGGTATGACGGCGCGATTTTTTTCTTTCGAGGTGACAAATTAACGGGGACACGAACGCCGCCGAGGGTTTTGTCGTCAACGCTTCGCAGTAAGTTAAATACTGTGTGTTTGCGTGACTGCCGCTCGATTTAAGCGTAAAACTGGATAGGCGGGTATGGAATACATAAAGCTCGCAATTTAAACGCTACCTTCATAAGCATCGAATATGTTAGATTGGGTTTATTTAAATTTCTTTATCGGCCTCTTCCATGACGGAAGATACGGATTCGTTCAGAATTTAAAGCCGATTTTATATGTATTTATATGTATACAGTATGGCCCCGGATCGAGTTTAAAAGAGGAAAAAATCTTGTGTTTTTTGATTTCTCAGAAAAAGTCACGCTTGATGATTTACCCTGCTTGATTTCAAACCCCCCAAAACGCAAATTACTTTTTATATAACTCAAACGGTTCTCGAGATAATATCATTTTTCTTCATGATTTGGACTTTTTTTTATAATTCTTTAAAAAAAATTCTTGTAGGCAGATTTCATTGCAAGATATCACTGACAACTGCTGACAACTAATAAGTCAGTATAACTTCAAATCGAATTTTCGTCACATTGCTACTATTTACATGCTATAATGTTGACTCGAACAAAGAATTTATTTGATTCAATGCTCCGGAACTGGGGCAGAGTGATATCGTGTTGCTATTAATAAATTTAACGAAAAATACCCGGAAGTTAGCATTTCTAATGTCGGAGTGAAGAAGTTGGTGACCAAGTGCTTAGAAACAGGCTCTGTTTTAGACATTAAAAAATCAAAAAAATTGTTGAATGAAGATTATGCTGCTTCAGTTCTTGCCCTCCATTCCGGATTTTACCATTTAAATTAAAATTCAGGCACACCTTAGAGGAGGGTGATGAAGCCAAACGTTTGGATTTTTGTTTGGAGATGGGCAACAGAATTTTAAATGACGTAGGATTTCATAAGCGAATTTTGTTCTCTGATGAATCTACTTTTTCAACAAACGGCGTCGCTTCCTCTCAGCATTGCCGGTATTGGAGTGAAACAAATCCCCACTTTACTATTTCTTGTCGAAAACAATATTTCAAAAAATTTAATGTGTGGTGTGCGGTTTCATATACAAATGACATTATTGGTCCATATTTTTTCAAAGAAAATTTAAATCGTTATTACATATTACAATTAACAAATATTACATATTTGGAGATGGTACAAAAATGTTTAAACGATAAACTTGATGAACTTCCTTTAAGTTATCGAACGAGAATGTTTTTCCAACAAGATGGGTGCCCTGTTCATCATGCCGTTACTGTCCATAATTGGCTCAATTCCGAATTTAATGAACACTTGATAGGAAGGGATGGTCCCATTTTATGGCCGCCGAGAAGTCCGGATCTGACAATATTGGACTTCTGTCTATGGGGACGGTTAAAGCAAATTGTTTATCGAGAACCACTAAAAAATGATGAAGAGCAATTAAAAACAAGGATTCAAAATGCAGTCCTTGTCAATTGAGGAATTAACGAATTAACGAGGTTTTAACGAATTTAGAGCTCGAATTGAAATTTGTGCAGAAAAAGAAGGAGCATTATTTGAATAAAAAAATTCTGGTTTAGTTTTGATTTCATTTTATAATCAGTTGTTTAATTCAATGACTAAAACATGAGACTAAGTAATTCGAATCATTTTTTTAGCTAACTAATTAATTGAGTTTCTATAGCATATAATATCCTAGACAATGGAATTATTGGGTTAAATCCGCCAACTAGAATTATTTATAAAATTTTGTGAAAGGTATTATCTCGAGAACCGTTTGAGTTATATAAAAAGTAATTTGCGTTTTGGGGGTTTGAAATCAAGCAAGGCAAATCATCAAGAGTGACTTTTTCTGAGAAATCAAAAGCACAACTTTTTTTCCTCTTTTAAACTCGATCCGGGGACATACTTACCTATATTGGTACAGTACCATCTCGATAATCCGAAGTAATTATTGCAAAGGGTTGTTCGGACTATAAACACAGGAAAAACTATAAATCTTAAAGTACGTAAATGTTTTTTTGTTTTCTTAAACAATTTTACTTTACTTATCCCACATTTGAAGGGTTTAGTGGGAATAGTTGCCTGTCCCACAAATTTAAATGTTTAATTTTATGTTTTATACTATACTCGTATTTTTTTATTAGTTCACTTTAATGCACTTAATCTGTACACATTATTAAGTCTAGTTAAAATCTCCAACAATACTTTAAAACGGTACGATAATCAAGGTTTGTTTGGATTATAACTGCGAGCGCTCACCGTTCGGATTAGTGGAAGTGCGGACTAACGCATGTTCGGATTATCGAGGTTGTACTGTATTCTGATCAATGTGAGGTCTGGTTCCTACTACAATATTTAAAAGGTTCTTACAGTTTTCTGCATTTTTATAAAGCAAATGTTTACTAAAGCTTGGGTATTTTCTTACTTTTCCACAAAACACCGAACTACTATACTTTTCTCGACGGGCGATTCGCCAACTAAGTTCGCATCTTCAAGAGAATATTGAAACTTTAAAAACAGTTTTAATCTTCTCCTGAAGATGATGCCAACTTAGTTGGCGAAACGCGCGTCGAGAAAAGTATAGTAGTTCGGTGTTTCGTGGAAAACGTCCAGTTTTTTGTTTCTACGCCGAACGTCCCAGTACCCAATGTTTTCGTGAAAAATAACATATAAACACCGGGTATCCAAAATATTATATCAAAAGGAACACAAAGTAACGTCACAATCAAACTTACATTCATACCTCGTTTATGTTCACAAATCAGCTCGTATAGTTTTTTGTAAAGTTTAATGTCGTATTGACAAAAATGTTACAAACTGTCAAATGTCAAATTTATTGACATAACCTCATCCTCTTCTAATGGAACACCCTATGTATATTTTAAGCTAGTAGAATAGAGCTTTTTATGGTGATTATAAATATATGCCACATGTGTCTTTTATTTTTATTAATTAAGGAATTTCGTTCATGATACTTATTACTAGAAGTTTATTAATAATGTAACTGGAATTATGCAAAAGCATTCATTTGTTTCATTTAATTGCACATACTGATAATAACCAATGATGATAGTAACAGGTAACAAACGCTAAGCTGATATTTCCAGGTGCTACTAAACATTGCTGGAGTAAAAATGGGTTGTAATCAGTTTACCACAGTTTGTTGAAAATAAAAGGCACATGTGACATATATCCGTGATCACGATCAAATAAGCAGCTAAAAAACAGTGTGTTCTATTAGAAAAAAAGGTATGTCATTAAATTTGACATTTGACAGTAACAATTTTGGCATTACGGTATAAAACTACAAAAAAACTGAGAAGCTGAATTTTCTAGCTCAAAAAATACCATGTCTATAAACAATTAAAAGTGAAACAAAAAAAAATGAACACACTCTACAGCAATTTTGAGAATTATTTGCCTTTGCATTTATTACCATGTTTAAAGACAATCGCAATATCAGTCGTACGTAGCCATCACAGATCTCAAATTGATTACACTTAACGTCTACATTCGATATAGGTAAATGGCAGCAAATCGAAGTATGAGTGCGAGATATCACTGTAAAAAAGTTTGTGTCTGGGGATTATCGTTTTCTCGAAGTGAGAACAAAAGCAATCATGAAAAGAAAAAAAAAGAAATATTGATATTGACGGCTACCCGAGGTGGAACTAAAATTCACTAAATATTTATTGGATATTGAAATGCGGTTAATGGCAAACCGATTATACATTATTCAGTGAGTTTGTCTGATCAATAAATGCCGAAAAGTATACAGTGTGAGGAAAAAATGTGGACTAATGATTCACAATTGAATTATGGCTGATTAAAAAAAAAAACTGACAGTTTTATTTTTTCTGCATCTTATTCATCAAGTGTTTTCAAGAGTTTTCTCCTACCACGAGTTATGACGTCATTGATTTGTTTCAGTTTAAACACTACATTGTTGTATCGTTATACTCGGAAACAAATCGTCGGTTTACGAGCTTTTTTTCACTTTAGCCATGATTAAGACATGTTTAAGCTCAAAAAACGTGACCCTTTAATTTTTTTAAAAGTTAAAAAACTGTCAGTTTTATTTTTTCTGCATCTTATTCATCAAGTGTTTTCAAAAGTTTTCTCCTACCACGAGTTGTGACGTCATTGATTTGATTTCAGTTTAAACACTACATTTTTGTATCGTTATACTCAGAAACAAATCGTCGGTTTACGAGCTTTTTTTCACTTTAGCCATGATTAAGACATGTTTAAGCTCAAAAAATGTGACCCTTTAATTTTTTTAAGTTAAAAAACTGTCAGTTTTATTTTTTCTGCATCTTATTCAAGTGTTTTCAAAAGTTTTCTCCTACCACGAGTTATGACGTCATTGATTTGTTTCAGTTTAAACACTACATTGTTGTATCGTTATACTCAGAAAAAAATCGTCGGTTTAGAGGTAAAACTCCTTAAATAAAACCAAATCAATTGTAGGAAAATTGCAATTATCTAACAAGAGACGAAAAACAGTTGAAATGATATAGGTCATAGGCTAATTAAAAAGTAGTATTCCGTCTTTGTTTTTAGGAAAGCGCAGTACTTTGAAGTGGAGTGGAGTTTTACATTTAAACCGACGAAATGTATTTTTTATTTCCTGCTCCAAAAGTGAGGGTTGACGTATAAAAAAAATCTATATCTCTATTTCTATGACGTCATAATTAGAAAAGTGGTAGGGAAACATTTTGAAACATTTGAAAATATGAGAGGAAAATTAAAATCTGCTATTTCAACACTTTTTCCAAAAATGTAATTGATATGTTTTCCTAATATAATTATGAATTTTGTTTCAGGCTTTTGCCTCTGATTTATACCTTTAACTTGTTTTTAACACTTTATCCAAAATGTCTGAATCTGCAGTGTCTTCGTCGTCACTGATTTGATTGAGACATTTCATATTAAAGGGCACTTTAGGACTTCTTGAAGTTAGCGTGTGGGTAACATCGGCAGACATAGCAATACTGACTTATAACTATGCAATTAATAGCGAAATGAGTATGTATTATTCCATCTGCGTCTGACAGTTAGATCAATAAATCATTACAAAGGCTACCGCTGAACGATAGAGGACAACGGTATTCACAACTTTTGATCTGGCTTTGAATAATTTAATACCTGAACTACCTGTATGTGAAGTTTACGTCAACATTTCTAATCAGGATGAAGGTACTGGAAGTATGTTGTACACTAATGGAAAAAATTAAAGGGTCAAAAAAATCTTCCGAATTTTTAGTGATTTTTCAGAATGCTGTATCTCAGTGAAAAATGGTCTTATCGAGGTCTAAAAAAGGCATTTTGAAGCCTCAAGTTTCTAGTTATGAGATATTTCGGCAAAAAATTTTTTTAGAGCTACACGTTTCGCGCAATTTTAGGAAGTAGTGTGAGAAAAAAAATTGCGTTTTTTTTGCTTTTTTTTTCAGTTCCACGAGCTTGAAAAAAGCTTTTCTAACTTCGCCATGGTATGGACTGGATAGCTTGTTTATTCAGCTTCAATTTGCTTTTGTTTTAATCTCGATACGACCATTTGTTGCTGAGATATCGAACTTTAAATCAAAAAGGACCCTTTTGTCTTTGATCGACGATAACTCAGCAACCAACGGTAGCACAGAAAATCTAAGGGCAGTTCTGAAAACTGGAAAAACCCCCTACAAGGTTGTGCTGCTATTTTTGAGGGGAATTTTTTTTATCCTTGACATGAATTTGAAAAAACAAGAAAAAAACGTTTAATTGATGGTTTTTCAGAACATCAACGGCTGAAATTTAAATCTTCATGAAATGACTAATGTTGCGTATACCAACGGTAGCACAGAAAATCAAAGGGCAGTTCTGAAAACTGTAATGAATTCCCTACAAGGTTCTGCTGGATTTTTAAGTAGAACATTTTTTTTATCATTGACGTGAATTTGAAAGGAGAGGAAAAAACGGGTAATTGATGGTTTTTCAGAACAGCAACGGCTGAAATTCAAATGTTGGCTGAAATGACTAATGTTGCGTGTGCCTTTTACAGTTGAATATACCCCCAAAAACCATGCAAAGTTACATTACGATCTAACGAACCGTTTTCTTGTTGCAAACGGTCAAACTTTTAAAAAAATTAAAGGGTCACGTTTTTTGAGCTTAAACATGTCCTATTCATGGCTAAAGTGAAAAATAGCTCCCTCACAATTTTTCCGCAAATACTGTTGAAATTTACAAAAAAAAAATAAACATTTTTTTTTTCGAAAATGGAAAAAAAAATTTTTTTCAAAGGCTTCCAAAACTTGAAAAAAATTTTGATTTTCACTACCGTCGGCATTAGCATTACCTAAAGCGTACCACGTGGAGGTTGCACGATTGGATATACGCTTCTTACACACACGTCTGTGTGTGTGTGTGATTTGTCTCCTAAGCAAGTATAAATTATGGCCGAAACGCGATTTGGGTCTTCAACTTTAATTCAAATTAAATTAAATGATGGGCAAAAACATCACACACACACGCGCGCGCACACGCACTCGCACACGCACACACACAACATTTTTCTCCTCAAAAATCGCAGCAGAACCTTATAGGAAATTCATCCCAGTTTTCAGAACTGCCCTTAGATTTTCTGTGCTACCGTTGGTGGCTGAGATATCGTCGATCAAAGACAAAATTGTTCTTTTTGATTTGAAGTTCGATATCTCAGCAACAAATGGTCGTATCGAGGTAAAAAAAAAGCAAATTGAAGCTGAATAAACAAGCTATCCGGTTCATATCATGACGAAGTTAGAACTTTTTTTCTCACACAACTTCCTAAAATTGCGCGAAAATAATGCGATTAATGAATTAATTGGTGAAATTAGTAAAAATGTTTGAGTTATAAATATAAAACACTTTTTTCTCCTCAAATAATTTTCTCATTTTCCCTTTTCCAAATTATCATCAGGGAAAGAGTATCGTAACAGTTGAATAACATTAAACTACATGTTACATATGTACCTATGTGGTAGTTTAGCAACCAAAGACACCTAATGAGGATTGCATGCATACATACATATTTGGACTTAACACTGTATACAAACATTTTAATAATTATCATTGTTTCATGAATTTAGCACATCTAGCAGGTATCATTACCGTATTACTGTTCCAATATTTATGCTTTCAGAAAAGGTGTTTTTGAGAAAACTACTATATCTCCTACTGAATATGCATCTGTCGTCTACATATTACAAAAACCATCTTTTCAATCTCTATAACGGCTGGCGAGAGCGTCTAAAAGGTATTTTGTAAAGGGCAAATAAATCACGAACAAAAACGAAACGTGTCTCCATCTGATCAATTTGAGCTTTTTTATAAAACGATGACAAGCCAAGTACTGGAAAGTTCTAAGCTTATAGAATATATGTACATTTTTCTCATTTTAGTCAGTATTCAAGAGACGCCCTTTGATACAATATCTGAAAACGAACAGAGTAACAAGGGTTGGGTTACAATCCTTGACTTTGTCTGGAGCACACTACTTGGACCTTGACACATTGCTTACTCCAGACAAGCTTGTCTGGAGTGTATTCACTGTAATATACGAAATGTGGTTTGCAAAAGAAATAATATTAAACTGATCTCAAGTAACGATGTTTACTTAAACTACAGTCTGTCACATAAAAACGTGCCCCTGATATTGTCCAACCTGTGGCATGGTATACAAATAGAAGGTATGATATCTAGGCGGTTGAAATAAGTACCGCTTTGCGCATGACGTCACCTTGTGCCCTCTATCCCAATATTTGTCATAAGAAGTGGTATTATTTTCCTTTATATTTTTGCTATTCTTCATTAAACTTATTATTTATGTAGATATGTTACATATGTATGTGGAGATAAGTTTTGATAAATATCGACCGTGGAATTGGAACGATGAAATAATTTATATACAATAATTTATTGAATAAGTGTTTTAGAAAGTGTTTTGTTCATGAAATGATGTTTACCCGCGAAAACGAAATTCAAGAGTTTAATTTTCTTGAATGGATGAAACAACTGTGTAAAACAAATGTAATATAAACTAATTATGTCTTGAATAAAAATACCCACAATAAAAAGGCGAGGTAACAACAGTCGTATATTAGACTTCTCTTATTCTCAAACAAAATCAGACTGAAACCTTAATTAAAAACGTATGCGGTCACCGCGTCTTCCAGCGTCAGCTATGTTTTCATTCCTGGCGCCGGAAAAGCAAGAATGAGCAAGTCGAAGATCAAACACTTGCTGATTTGCTTTTTTGATAGCTAGGCAATTATCCGCACAGAGGTTGAGCCTCCAGGCCAAACAGTAAATCAACACTTTTACAGAGAGGTTCTTGAAAAACTTCGAAAAAGGGTCATGCGTGTGAGACCAAACATCAAGAACAACTGGATGTCGCATCACGACAATGCTCCTTGTCACATAGCCATTTCAGTAAATGAGTTTTTAGCCAGTAAAAATCATTCCTGTGGCTCATCAGCCTCCTTATTCGCCTGACTTGAGTCATTGTGACTTTTTTCTCTTCGCGAGATTGAAAAATCACCTCATTTGACCATAGAAAATATTCAAACCAGCAAATCGACCCTCTGAAGGCTATTCCAGTATATGAGTTCCAGCACTGCTATGAGCAATGGAATAATTGTCTCCAGCGCTATGTGGCTTCCCAAGGACGTTCTTTTGAAGGAGACAATGGTGAATTGTAATTCTATTCGAATAAAAAAATAAAGAAATCAGTCTTATTACTTAATTTACTCACCTCGTATACCTATCAGCGGCTGCGATGCTCACTTTAGGTCCCTTCGGGTGGGTACGATTTTATGTAATAGCCTGTGTACCTACATAATATACATATTTCTTCTAAATGTTTGACAATATTTGTCAAAAAAATCAGTGGCGTTGGTTTTGCATCTACATATATATAACAACCTTATTTTTTATGGCTAACAAAATACCTTAGAACAAATATTACCAAAATGCATCTTCAAGTCGGTAGATACATTTTTTCAAAAATTGTTCCTTTTCAACCAGCAGTGACTAAATTAAAATTAAGTTTGCTAAATAAACAAAATAATCAATTTATACTCATACATAGAATGTCGTACTGTATATAAAATGAGCTACCACCGGATGAAGGTGTTTGAATATAAACTAGTCGAAACTAGTCACAAAACTCTAAATGGTGTGATAGTAAAATGGGAAGTAATTGAGTGTTAAATTGATATGTCCACTGTCTTATTACCGACAACACGCCCATTAGTTGGCATTAGTTCCAGGTACTTGGCAAGAATCACGAATATTAGTGCGTTAGAATGAGTCGTTCGAAAGAAAAAAATCGCTGATATAATAGATGACGCGTTTCCTTGTTACGAGGTCATTATCCAATTTATGGCTGGAGTTTGAACTGCCGAAGTTTAGACAAATTTGCTGCCGGTGGTAAATTGTGGCACATGCTCACGTAACGGAGGATACTAATTTCACTTTATTAAGGAAAATTGAGACGATAAAACACCGGCATTTTTAAGAATTAAAATGTCGAGATGATCGACGCAAGTCATGAATACGATAATAGAGCGGAGGTAATACGTCACGCATCACGTTAGCGTCTAGGGCGGGAGCGAAATCAGCGTGGAAAACGGTCGTGCGTATTTGCCAACACGACGTTATACAGTGTGGCCCAAAAAGTAAAAAAAACATTTTTTATTTACAGTGCAGACTTGATAATCCGGATCAATTAAAACCGCGGTAATCCGGATTATCGTAAAATTCGGATTATTGGAATATTATTAAAAAAAAATTGTATGTAACAAACAAAAAAAAAGTCGATTGATGTAATAAATTATAAGATTTATTGATACAAATAAAAGAAACTGGAATAGAAAAAAAAAAACATTTTTGCATTTCTATGTAAAAATGTAAACCTAGTAAAATTAAAATATGCTAACTCAACTTAATTTGTCTGATGCTGCAAAAAATCTGTTATTTTTGTCTGTTTCGGATTTGCTCTTCATTTGGTATGCTTCTGCTCGTAAATTTCTCAAAATGGAAATTTCGTGAGAAGATACCTCATTTTCCTCAGCCCATTGCAAACATGTCTCAAAACACCTTGTTGCCTCATCATGTCTGATTCTTTTGTTATTCGGATTTTCATTTTCTTTGTCATTTTCTGTTTTGTCATTTTCAGTTTTGCGTCCTGGCGCTGTTTTATTTTGATCCTCCCAACGTTTTTTCATGGAAGGAGTTTATAAAATAAAGCTGACTCATCTGCGTTGTATATGTGTCAAGGTGATAAGTTTCCTGGGTCAACTTTTTTTTGAAAGGTGCAACAGCTTGAAAATCGTTCGTAAGCTTCTCGCCAAAAATTTTCACACTTCTCAAGCCATACCTCTGCCTTTTTATGATCCAACCTCTACTAGCACAAAAATCATCTTTTCCATAATGCTGTTGGTAAAACTGCTTAGCCTTTTCGGCTAAAATCTCATATGTAATAGGAACATGACGAGATCTTTGTTTTAAAAACCATGAATATGGCGCGCCTTCCATTTTCGGAAAATCAGCCTGCTTCTTGTTTCTTGTTTTTCTCTTTCCAGAGCCATGATAGCAGTTTTTTTTAAGAATCCCCTGCTGAAAAATAAAAGCTGTGTGAGAATGAAGAGAAAATCTGAGTGAAAAAGAGCAAAACTTTCTGTAGGTACTCCGGTCAAAACCTTTCGATTTTAAATTTGTTCTTTTTTATATCAGAAATCGTTGAACAACCAACTTGATATTCTAGCTAATTCGGCACCTGACTATCCTTTCTGTAATTTCTGCAAAATTTCATATTTCTTACTAAGCGATAGAGTACTATGTTTTCTCTTTCCCATGGTAAAGAAATCGCCTCGCGTTGTTTCCGATGCGTTAGTCAACACTAAACTGACACGTTGAAACTTGCAGAGCAATCATAAATACGATGACGCAATATTAATTCGGATTAAAGAGTACTTAGTGAATAGTCGGATTATAGAGTATTTTAATTTATTTTATATATACGGATTGCTGGAACCGTACATAATTACGGATTATAGAATACCATATGATAAAAAAGTCATATCTGGACTATAGAGACCTTCGAATTACAGCATATCCGAATTATCGAGTCTGTACTGTATTATCTTTTTTTTCAAGATTTTTCAATTAAGTGTATAAACTAAATAAGCAGTGATAAAATAGATAATCGTAATGCACTCAAATACCGGGTGTCTTCGAAGATAGAGTACACTCAACTTTTGACCGGAACAAGATACGAGTTTCGGGTTTTCGCTGTTGCAAAATGCTGCAAAATTTTGTAAAAACATGACTTCTTGTTATTTTTCTGTTTATATCAGTTTTTATTTTTAAATCTATGGTTTTGTGGATGAAGTAAAAAAAATGTTTTATGTTAAAAATGTTTTTGTTAAAAAAATGTCGATTTTCATTAACTAAAAATTATGAGAAGTTTTTAAGTTCAAGGTCATTTAACACATTTGGTTCGAATGGGACTACCCCGAGCATATTATGTTTTTATAATCTGAAAAATCCTCTTATCAATGATGCCAAACTTATTAGGGCATTAATGTTGCATACATAAATGACACTTTTCGAGCAAAAGCTTTGATGTTTTTGAGATTTAAAAATAAAAACCTACTTAGAACACTTGTTTAATAAAAGCGTAAAAAAGTGTAAAAAATGTTTAATAAAAACCAATTATTTTAATGCCTTCTTACTTAGAACACTTGTAAACTGAAATTAAATAAAAATATACAGGGTGTTCCATTTAAAAATCCAGAGTTCCTATTATTTTTTGGATCTAGTTGGCTATGGAAAAACGTTAAAATGCTAATAGACTCCAAATTTCAAATTTTTTGCTGACCAACCGAAACGCATAAATCTTTTTTTCGTCTAAAAATTATTGACTATACCCTATCTGCATACACCCCAGTATAAATAAAACTTGAGTATATTCTATAACTTATTTAGTGTCAAAATGTACGATACAAAAAACTATATGTTTGACCATGATCCCAACATATTGATGTCTCAGTCCAATACTAGAGATTTTACTGTTACAAATATTTATCACAATCAACTAAAAAAAAATTCCAGATACCCCTGAAAAAAATGTGTGTGTTGAATTGAGAAATTCATGTTTCCATTTAAAAAAATTTAGAACATTAAAAGCAGGTTTAAAATAAAAAATTTTACATAAAGTTTTGATACTACAAAGAATGATGTGCATGCATTCTACCAAAGTATTTTACAATTATACTTTCCCAAAAGGAGAATTTTAGCTTAACTGAACTACCGTTAATGGTATGCTATCAGGAATGACATCTAGGGGTTGCTGACCTTATGAGATCCACCGGAATACGTCTAGTCCCATATAGGCATACTAGAGGGCAGTTCTCTATGTCACCGCAGTATTTCTCCTGGCGAAGAAATAAACCGAAAATGTCGTTCATTGTTGTTCGTCGTCAGATATCGTACATATCGTACTGATAAGACTCGGCGGAAATTCGATCTGCCATTTCTGACGAAGAATAACAGTGGACGGAAATTATTTCTCTATTCATATTCATACCAGACAAACAAATTTTCTTTTAAAGTTACTTCTTATTAAGTGGATGTGCCAATATCAAATCTATACAAATTAGACAAAAAAGTCTGATTAATCTCCTACTGTTAATCCACATCAATTTATCCATCATACACCTACCAAAAATGAACTGATGGATAACTGAAACTGAAACATATAATCTTATCGAAGGTCGATATGCTTTATATTTTTAGAGGGTAAGAATTTTCATTTCCACTTTAGCAACGTTCATCTTCTAAGCCAAGAGGAGATATTTTTTTACGACGAGGGTTTACCGATAGATCTTTAAGCAGAGCGGAGTATTAGGGGAGAGAGAGGTACATTGATACACGAGGCGCATTGATACGCATTTAAAATTTCGCGGCAGAATAAGTCCATTTGTTTCAACCTATTACCTCAAAGATGGCACTAATGTGAGCTACTTGTCATAAAAATTTAGTAACGGAAAAACGAGTGAGAGTAAAGTTACATGTGTTTAGTTTATTTTGGTGCGAGAAAGTAGTTTTTAATGCTTTTTTACATGTGTGTGTTTTTACCAACGTGGGAGCAATAGAGTGCTGCTTGTGTCACCATTCCTAAACGTAAGTATTATTTAAACATTGTTTGCAACCAAGTGTATGCACTGTAAGGATAAATATGTCACTGCATATTTGGGGTACATTGATACATATGTATGAGAGGTACATTGATGCAGTGTGTCAATGTGCCTCTACAGTGTATCAATGTATCTCTGCAATTTACAAATGTACTATTTTATTCGTATAAACAAGATTCAGTAAGTTATACGAGGATATGTTACTTGTTTCAGGTTAATGAAAATGGTACGTACTTATCACAAAGAGCATTCATTGACGAAGGAGCTATAAAGACTGCAATAACCGATATTATGAAAAATCACAAATCAATTAGAGTTTCAGCTGCTGATCATGGTTTAAAACCCTCTACACTTCAACATAGAATCGGAAAGTATAGAGAAAATCATAAAAATGAGAATCCAGAGGTTTCAGATGAATCTGAGCACGAAGAAGAAGCTGCGGGCGGAAACCAAATCAGAATATATCACTCTAAATATACAAGTTATACAAACAAAAAGGCAGAGGCGAGAAAGTCTCGTATTTACACCACAACACCAGAAAAAGCACGATTAGAGGACATGGCTAAGAAAAGAAATATGAAAAAAATAAGCAAGTAACCAAGAAGGTGAAATGTAATATTAAAGAAACGGTCCGAAATGTTCCAAGTTCATCCGAAAGTGACAGTGAAGTGGAAATGATCTGATTCAATTGACGATGTCAGTGATGAAGAACTACCATTGTCGTGTGATGATGAATTAAATGTAGGCGATTTTGTTGTCGTCAAGTTTTTAACAAGGAAAACAGCCTTACACTTTGTTGGACAAATTGTCACGATTTATAATGACCATGAAATAGAGGTAAATTTTTTTACGGAAAAGAAAAACTGGCATAAGACTTTTGTTTTTCCTAACGTTCAGGACATAACAGTTTAGTGCTTCGAGGAGATGTCGTATTCAAACTGCCCAAATCCATTGCTGCTGGTGGTACACTTCGCCAAATATATCTTTTTTTTCCAACAGTTCCTAATCTTATAATTCAGTAAATATTGTACTATAATATTACTTTTTTCTCTAGTGTATTGTATGTGTATCAATGTTCCCCAGCACTGTATCAATTTACCCCACCAGAGAGGTAGTTTGATGCAAATGTAGACATTAAAAAAAAGTTGCAAAAACTCCAAACTTGTTTTTATTTTCCCTTTAAATAGAGTATCATATGAAAGGCAACTACATGGCCTGTAAGCCTAAAATAAGAAGATGGCGACAAGTATTTTGTCTTGGACAAAATCATAATCACGACAAAAATTGTATCATTGTGCCTCCCTCTCCCCTACTCACTTCCTCTTCCTCTATGAAATATATTTCATTTTTTTTCTAAACAGAGACCCGTAAGCCGTGTAAGTAAGGGATGCGAGCGTCTCCGCCTGTAAAATCCCCCGTAAGAAAAAAAATTAAACAGCTATTTAAACCGACATACAATTCCGATATAATTTATTCATGTATTCACAAGTAAAAGAGACACTATTTAACGTGGCGACGTACTCGCGCTTTAGAAGGGTGTTTAAGTCGCTGTAGCGGGGAGGAGGATAATGGATTACGTTGGTAACTGAGACGGTATTCGTTTTTATGGTGTCACGTACCTATGCCTTGAATTAACTGTTATTAAGTTATTACGGTGCGGCGGATCGGGTATATACGAAGATGGCGAAATATCTCATTATGTCATGTAATGTGTATAGTGTTTCTTTTGCAAATGCAAATTCCAAAAAGCTGATAAAATGTTTGTCTATGTACGAGGTGTGTAAATTAAGTATTAAGACTGATATTTTTTTTATTTCATCAATTTCATCCATTTCAGTCATTCAAACCGTATCAAACCCATCGACTAGCACGCCGCGAGTTGCTCCTGTATAAAGTGTGATAAAAAGTGCAAATACAAAAGCAAATTTTTACCAGCAGATATGTTATATATGAGTGATCTTTCTACAGATACTCACAAAAGTATTCGGCCACCATTATATTTCTAAGAACCAATGTACAAAACACAAATTCACAATTAAGTGAGACTGCATAATATGCGTAAATACGTTCCTCCATTACTCCTTGATTAAATGATAATTACAACGTAGACGTAGAATAAAACATTCGCTGGGATTACCCGACCAACGCGTTTGACATATGAAAACGGACACACAAAAGTATTCGGCCAGTTAATAATGCAAAGCTGTAGTAGGTAATGAGTAGTTATGTAGTGACAGAATGACTTCACTTCAAGGCCACCGATGCCGTAGGGGGGTGCCGATGTGCAATGGGGATGTTAGGGTTACGATCACAGTTATTGTATACTGTGACGAGGGCTGAGATGTCGATGGGGGTGCATGTGACGTAATCAAGATGGCGGATCTGATGGGAAGGCGTGATCGTAACCCTAATATCCCCATCGCGCATCGACACCCCCTACGGCATCGGTGGCCTTGAAGTGAAGTCATTCTGTCACTACATAACTACTGTAATGCAAGTAGACATAGTAGGGTTCTTGGCCATAGTAATAGTGTGTGAAAGGTTACATATTAACTGGTATAGACTGCGTGCCTCTATTAGACAGTGTACCCTTGTCACGCAAATAAAATGCCAAAAGTACGCGAAATCGCCGTACCAGAAAGACAGCATCTTATCTCCTTAGCAAAAAAAAGATATTGCACAGCGTAAAATTAGCAGAGACACAGGCATACCACAAAGTACAGAGTATAATAAAAAAAAATATGAACTCGATAAAACAGTAGTAAATACAGCACGATCACGGCGACCCAAAATATTAACTCAAAGAGATGAAAGGCAAATTCTCTAACAAATAAAAGAAAATCCAAGTACTAGTGCCATAGAACAATACAGAACAATATGTGCTGAGATTCAGGAGAGTACTGGAAAGAATATTAGTACTGAGACAGTGCGTCGAACCTTAAGAAAAAAGCGCTACCACGGCCGAGTTGCCCGAAGGAAAACCTGGATTAGTAAGGTCAACAGACAAAAAAGACTCACGTTTGCTGACCAGTATGTGAATGAGCCTGAAACTTTCTTTAGCGACGAATGTAATTTGAAATATTTGATTCGTCCAGACGACAAATTATATGGAGAATACCTGGTACATCGTTAAATAAGGAAAACTTAAAACCTACCGTAAAACACGGCGGTGGATAGCTCATGGTGTGGGGCTGTATGGCGGCTGCGGGAGTGGGTAACCTTCATTTTATTGAAGGAATATTGAACCAATATTGTTATATTAATATATTGAAGCATCATTTACAGGCCAGCGCCGAAAAATTGGGATTGGGCGATCATTACATCTTTCAACAAGATAATGACCCCAAGCACTGTGTCCGTAAAACGCGGGAATGGCTGCTATACCATGTACCGATAATTGAAAACACCGCCGCAGTCGCACAGTACTAATCATATCGAGCACTTATGGTCACATCTAAAACGATCTCTGCAAAATACACGAATTACCAATAAAGAAGAGTTAAAAATCATCTCTCAACAGAATGAAGTAATGTGACCCCGGAAGTGACCCGTAAACTGATGCATTCAATGCCAAATAGGCTGAAAGCTATTCTGAATTCTAAAGGATACCCAACAAAATATTATATGTGCCGTTTTAAATTGTTTGTACCTTTCCTATTTTATTTTTCTTTTGGTAGCCGAATACTTTTGTGTCATATAAATTGGACATTATCGTGTTTTGTCGGCAGTTTTTAAATTGTGTCTGTTTTGATTACTTTTTTTATGTCGTATAATAAAGCATAATGTTCATATATCATTGTGTTAATTTCTCTTGTTTGCCAGTCAGTGATAACTATTTCTTGTATGTCAATTTATTAGCAATATCTAGGATGGCCGAACACTTTTGTGAGTATCTGTATGTGAATACATAACTTTAAGCCCATGTAAGTTGACTTTGATTAATATATTAGTGCAATTCTTTAGTAGCACGAGAAATAAAAAACGGGAAAACAAAACATTGAAATTAGTTTTATCGGATAAAAAAGGAAAGGAAAAACTACAATGCTTCGGACACAAATATAGTCCATGAGCTTATAATAAATTGATACCCACATAAGGTTAAAAATCATGGGCGAGGAGCTGAAGGCTTTTATAGTTGAACAAATAGATATACTCAAGTCTCATCACCAGTAATGACACGTTCCATAAAATGGGGATCATTTTCAGTTCTAAAAAGTCAAGATGCCTTTCTCTCCTGATGTCCTTTTGTTCCTGCGAGAGGTTTTTGGAACCATTTTTGCGCAGATTTTTCTCATCCCCAATTCGTCACTCAAAATCTGATGAACAGTGGTGTGATTCAAATTTAACTCTTCCTCAACCATTCTTGTCGTCAACCGACGATCTGAACGCACAAGATCCCGTATTCTATCGACATTTTCATCGGTTCTTGAAGATGAAGGTCTTCCGCTGCGTGGTTCATCTTCAATCGAGTATCTTCCTTCAGAGAATGCCTTAAACATTTTAGGTTTCAGAACATTAAAAAAAATCTCACCTTTTCAGAACATTTTAGGTCTTACCAAATACAATTTAAAAAAAATTATAGTGTTTGATCGATACTTACTTAACATGTAATTATAGTTCATCATTTGTGTATTTCATTTATAGATGTATTGAGAAAGAAAATATAATTTTCGAACGCTTGACAATAACGAAGAGTCTAATTTATATTGCCCGGCTTTAACTGACTACAGTCTTGTCAGTCAAGACTACTGTTCAAAATTACTTTCAATATTAAGAAGTGTCGAACTGTTTATTTGATAGAAATTATTGTAATATTTTTTATTTTAGATCATTGTTTGTTAAAATTAAAACCCCTATATTGCGCCTATGGTTAGTAATAACAAAGGCCGAAGTATTGCCTTCATGAAGAAATCATAGCAGCTGTCGAATTATTGAGTTCAATAAACTAAGGGCAATGGGTCACTGGTTATACTGGTTTTGTGTTATCATCATATTATCATGTACATATCACAGTGTACGCGTGAACTGTCATCTTCTAGAGATACGCTAAGTAAAGCGAGCGCGATTATAACCTTCGAAAGCCTTCAGGGCAATACGCTTTTTCGATCGTATAAATTCGCTCAAAAAAACGCCTTACAAGGGGTTACTCCGTTTTGATCGTTTTAAAAATTAGAAAAATCATCGTCAAAATTAATTTTCGTAAATTTATAAATTCGTTCGTCGCTGTGGTAAACATTCCCAAAGCCAGTGACATTTTTCTTAGTAAAGAATCAAATTTTAATTTGCATATTTGTTTCTAAAACCATTTGCATTTATCGATCGTACACGTACTGTAATATTAAAGAAGAAACATTGATTTGTAAGTACAATGTTTAGAATATGATTTACTAAACATGCAACTAGATATACTTTTGCCAAAAGATAAAATAATTTTTCGTATCTCGTGTTAACAAAAATGCTACAAATTTTACGTCAGTAGGTGTTGGAGACGCAACTAATCCTATGTAGCCATATATATCTAAGTAATTAATATTATCGCCTCTTCCACTTTATAATCTCGTTTACTAGAAAGATTAATTTATGAACTCGGGTATCATGTTTTCGTTTTTCAGGGCTTAACACCGACCACTTTACAATATCCATATTTATTTACTCCTTTATTTCTACGAGACGCTTGATTAATGCTCACGGATTAGAACTCACGGAATTCATCAATTAGTAACATAAAGTGCATGTAAAGCTTATGGGAAATGGACTAGCACCTGTTATAAGGGCTTATAAATAATAAATCTTAAGCATTTCTTTCTTAATGAACAGAAGGAGGAAAGGAACGATGGTGTACAAAGTAATGTAGCAATGAAGGGCTACTGAGAAGACCGATGTTACCGATGAAATTCAATGCTGCAATTCATATCCTCAAAGACTACATAATTGTTTTCGTTAATACCGTTTTCGATTACAAATTTTACTCCTACAGTAACAAAATTAATTCAACAGTAATTAATAGATTTAAAAATATTGTCCTCGTATTACCTACCTACTTCAACTTAAGGAACTTTCACTATACTGAGTGTCTCACAATTTGTAAATCATTTCGTAAATATATATACAGCGTGTCTTACTTAAGATCTACCCACCTTTCTAAAATATTTATTTGTAATCCGACTCTCATGAACTTTTTTAAATATTTAGGTCTGTGGAGTAAAGTCATGGCCAATTAGGAATCCTTTTTCATGCCAAAAATCAAGAAGTACTATTAGCGATTTTTTTTGGAGTGACATCATATTCTTACTCAGGACCATCGTAAACTGGACTGTACAAATTTTCGTTGGGTTTGATTACAGGGTATTGAAGATAATTATAATTTAAAACAGTTTCATTTTTTTAGTAAATTATTAAGGGGTAACACCACTCTAGCGGTCAAAAAAAGGCCCAATTTTGATAATTTATTGTGACTATTTAAACTTTAGACTATTTCGACTATTTTATATTATTTACTATTTTAAAGGTACTTACTTTTTGAAAATTTCTTTAAAAATCCAACTATGTATTGGAGTAATTTGGCATTTGACAGACTAAAGTTTATTAATTAAGGGGTAACACCACTCTAGCGGTCGAAAAAAAGGCCCAATTTTAATAAAGTATTGTGGGAGAATGAGAAGAGGAATAGGAATTTTTTTTGAATGGTTAATTAAACATGTATTGAACTATAAAAAAATATATATTTGCTATTTTCATACAAAATGGCGGCGATACAGCGTATCTTTAAAAACACCTTTATCAAAAAGCCCTCCACGGGCGGACAATTTTCTCGAAAAGTTTTAGACCTGGAACAAAAAATCAAAAATTTTCTTAATTTACATATTATTGGCTAGAGAAGTACGTAGGGATTTTTTTAAATTGATTTTTGTAGATACTGGGCGCTAACGAAAAAAAAAATCGATTTTCGCCCTAAAAATTCAGAAGTAAATTGTTTATAAAAACAACAATTACATTCTATCAAAAAACGGCTACGTACTTTTATAGCTACTGTTAAAATTTCAAATCGATCGATGGAACGGTCTTTGAGCAATGTGTCCGCCCAGTTCGAAAAAAGTCATTTTGAGATCATGATGTGTAAAGCTTAAAATAATTTACACATACATGTGTGTTATGGTATTTGCGCACCCTGGTGGACTTCTGAGGAACCCGAAAGACCTTTTACTCTGTTGGTAATAGGGCCACTTATGTATTATTTTGAAAGGTTAAATCAGTATAAAAGCAACAAATCCGAACACAGTCATGTGTTCGGATCGGTCAATGTCATATGATTTTTATGATCCTAAAGTACATTTTAAGCCAAAAAATAAAACGATTTTTCGAAAATCCTAGAGTGGTGTTACCACTTCAATTGGCAGCAACTTAACATTTTTCGCAGTTCTCTAGTTTATTTAAAGATTATTTTTAAGAAAAAAAGGGCAGCAGTAACGAATTAAAATTCAATTTCTGTTAATTTTCAACAGAAATCGACAACATTGACTGACAACAAATGCTTTCATACATTAAAAAAAAAATCAATTTTGGTGCCATTTTAATTACTGATTGAAAAAAATTTATATTGTCTTAAATTGCAATTTTCTCGAACATCCTGTATTCGATGTATACAAACCCAATGAAAATTGGTACCATCTAGTTTACGACGGTCCTGAGTGAGAAGCTGATGCCAATTATTTACTAAAAATATCGTTTATAGTACATACTTCTTGATTTTTCACATGAAAAAAGAACTCCTAGTTGGTCATGACTTCCCTCCATGGAATTAAGGGGTAATTGTTGTTAGTATGGCGTGGAGTACGCATTTAATGCCTTTTTATCAGACACATTTATTAAAAGAAAGTTAATGAAAATCGGACTACAAATAAAGATTTTAGATAGGTGGATATACCTTATATCCTCAGATGAAGAATTTTTCTTCTCTTAACGCCAAATTAGTACCCATTATTACTGTGTTCTGCAGAAAACAAGTTATTATCTAAAAATTATCAATTTAAATTTAGGATCATTAATTAACTTTATTGTTTCCCCATTTTCATCACATAAATATACATATATGTATTTTTGTTAAAATTATTACCTGTGAATATTCACACAATGTGCCTTCCCTTAATTTTCAATACAGCGTTATTTCATTAACATAAATGAATTACTCGCAGACCGACAAATTCAGAATATAAAAACTCTCAAATTTGAGAGACTAAACGCGATTACTTCTCGAGGTGACAATCCATGTGTCAATTACAGTCGCCAGAAAGTAAAGAACACTGTAGAGTCCTAACAATGATATTAAATCAATTAGGTACAATGTGTACAAATATAAAATGATGTCTAAAAAAATTAGGAAAGGAAAACAAGTGGAGAATTGGAATTCTCGGCGGAAAAATCACACTTGAACACTTTTAACCACTTAACTGAACTGAAATACTTTTTTGCACTCAGCACGCGTTTCGCCAACCATGTTGGCATCACCAGGAGGTGATTAAAACTAAAGTTAAACATGATTGTCTATCCTTTATCGGCCGATAACAAGAGTCCAATGTAGGTTGGTTATTAACCTAACAGTCCACTTTTCTATTAATAATAAACAAAGATACAAGGGTCAGTAAATCGTAACGAGAGAGTGTTAGTATGAATAGGATAGATAATTGCTTTTCACTCTAGTTTTGATCGTCTCCCGGTGATGCCAAAATGGTTGGCGAAACGCGCTTTTAGTGCAAAAAAGTGTTCGGGTATTAGGTGGTTAAAAGTGTTCAAGTATGAAGGAAAAAAATATTAAAACACAGTAATGTTAGTATTATACATTTCAGTGTATAACAGGGGAACATATATTTTATTATATCTCTACAGTGTGTTCCGTTTTTTAGGTTAACACCCCAGAAAATGTAAAAAGGATGCGAAATATCCGCAAGTCATTTTTTTAATTAGTACGCTGAAAGGTGGCACGCCATTAAAATGGTTAATTTAGTCAGTAGCCAGGCTTTTGTCACAACAAAAGCCTGGCATACTCCGATTTTTTTAAGGGATCATTTTTCAGAAATTTTTATTATAAATTTTATCATAAAAAAAAATATATTACATTTTCATGAGTTTCTGTTACCTTAGGAATTTCCGTTTCCCGTGTTTACCCGAATTTACATGAAAAATTAGATCGCATCGAAGGACAAAAATTCAAATATCTCAAAAACGGCCATCTTTGTCTGATTTTGACAAATGCACTTTTTTGTTTAGAAAAGCGCGTAAAATATGAGTTTTTAATAAAAAAAGCCATAAAGTGCGTTAAGAAAAAAATTATGGAAATTTTAATCCGTAAAGAATACAATATACAGCGCCCTCTAGCTGCTATAGTAAAACGGTGTTCATAGTAGGTGTCCTCATACCAAAAAAAAAAAAAACGTATACCAACTTTGAACGCAATACTTTGAAAAGTGTTTACGATATTTAAAAAATATATTTTTAAAATTTGATTTGAATAGCAAATACCTCGAAATACGTACCTCGAAAACTAAGCCTTTGATTACCTATGTTTACTAGGGTGATTTTTTTTCAACTATTTTTTATTTTTTCAGTCCCCACTTGAAATTTTGTTGAATATGTCGACAAAAAAAATCCCTGAAAGTTACAGCCCTTAATATTGATTTTAAGTACTTTTCCAAAGCGTGAAAAGATTTTCCATTTCAAATACACGTAAATCGATTTTTTTTTCAAATATCTAGGTATAACTCAGTCGAATTTTTGAGTAGTACAAAATTTTTATGATTTATCGAAGCAAACATTTGAAATTTTTGTACTACTACTCATGAGTTAAAGTCCAATATCTCAAGAAATATTAATCTCAGCAATTTGGTCTGTAGGACCTTCTTGTAGTAAATTAAATTTCCAACAGATTTTTCATTTACATTCTTTTGATAAAATTAATAATTTCGGAGATGACAGCAAATAAACGATAATTTTGGGTAAAAATCAACTTCAGCGACCCATACCAACTCACCAGTACAAGTTAAATTTGCGCTGCATGGGCACTTTTGTAGAGTGTTTTATTCTGAGTAAATCGAGACCAAGACCAATGCATTGGCATAAAATGCGACTGAGTTATAGATATTTGAAAAAAAAAACGATTTCGGTGAATTTTAAATGGAAAATCTTTTTCAGGCTTTGGGAAAGTACTTAAAATTAATATTAAGGGCTGACTCTTTTAGGGATTTTTTTTTTCGACATATTCAACAAAATTTCAAGTGGGGACTGAAAGAATAAAAAATAGTTGAAAAAAAATCACCCTAATGTTTACATAAGCTTTTTGCATCAATTTTAAAAGTTCTATCAGGTGTGTGTTCTATCAAGTCCTACTACAAAAAAACTGAAACAGACTGTACATAAATGAACCTGTTACCACATACAAAAGATACATATTTCACAATTTGATTTTTAAATAAATTCGGTACATTCGTATAGCCCGGCTTAAATTGTTTATAATTAATATTCATAATAATTGTTGGTAGAATTATATTGTAAAATACATGATGTTTATTTTACCGACGTATCACGGTAATTTAAATTGCGCTATTAAAATAAAAACACGTCAAATTCAACTCCTAATGGCTAGGCGTTTACCGATAACAATGAGTATATTTCAGAGTTCCAATAGTTTGTTAGTATTTGATGAAGCGGCCCGTAACAAGCTGTCCAGTACAGGGAACAATGGCCAATCTGAGTGCAGCGTGGACGTGGTGACCATCTGTGCGACCGTCAATTAGATACCGATGGACGGTCATGGCATGGCCGCTCTGGCACAAAATTTCCAGGGACTCTATACTCTAACTGTGTTCCAGTGGTGGAATTCGAAATTTTTCCATTTTCATTAATCACGGGAACCGCATCATAGCTAGGTAGTTATCTTTAGACCTAAATATGAATGATAACTGATGATAACAAACACACAAAATGATAATGATAACAAATAAATCATAGTTTAAAAAAACTAAAAAAAACCACGCTTTAATGGCAAATCGAATTAAAAAGTAGAAAATAATTTTTAAGTATCAAGAGGTTGTGTTACAGCAATAACAGCAATATAATAAGCAATAAAACAAACGCATTAGAACCCCTTTTTTTCAGAGACTCTAACAACTCGTAATGTCTTATCTTTATAGGCCTATACAACAATTTTCGGACTCTACATAAATTTTTGTAAACCTCTGTAAAGCCTCTGATGCCTTTTGGTACTGTAATATAAGAAAAACAATGAAGATAGTAATTAACCTCCTTTCTTACGAGTCATGTTATGCTTATAGTTTTGCTCTGCTATAGTTTTTCTCTGTGGCGGCTCGTGGGTGTGTTACATGGGTGGGCACAGGGTGTATCAGTAGGATTACTTATTAGCTACCAATGGTGCCGCAAGCGAAAATTTTTAAAATTTTCAAGGCCATGCGTTTTACCAACACTTCAGAATTTCAATGAAAAATTCTTTTATACAAAAATATAGACTTTCACAAGAATAATTTTTGGGATTTGATAGCTTTTTGAAATAATATTTAATCACGAATATTGAGGGCATAAATGTATTAAAATAATGGGTGGCAACATGTGAAAAAAAATTTGATACCAGTATCTTACCGTTATTTGTAGAGGAAATCAGCTCGCCTGTCTTTATTGTTCACAATTTAATACAATTAATTATTTGGTTTAAAATATGTCCGTTTTTATCCAGATTTTCATTGTGACGTCTTATATTTTCACGATAAGCACTATCAAGCTGTTGCCTTATGTCTACCTTTCCCAACACACTAAAATCTAAGATGTTATGTAAATGTTTTTCATTGTAGCTAGCATGTTTCTTAGCTCGTTCATTTAAATGTTTTAAATAACTCACCCCTTCTTGAGTCCATGCACTTCGGTTGCCACCTATCACTAAACAAATAAAACAAAACAGTTTCTTTTAGGACATCAACATAACCACTTAAATCTGTCGTAGACACTACTATTAAAATTTCGTGAATAATTTCGCGATTTTCCTACGTCTGTTTTGGAAATAATCAAATCGGGTATCGGCCTTCCTAACCGTTTAATTTCCGTTCGGATCTCGTATGTAATATCTTTATTAGTCAATAAAAAGTCTATCGAATTCATTTTGAAACGTTTCACAATCAAAAACAGTAAAAACACACTTCTCAGCGAAGAAAATAAACAATAACACTAAAAACGGTCACTCAACAAGTGTGACTCGTTCAGCTGATTTTCGACCGATTTAACGACGTCTTCTGTCTGCAATCGTCGCCAAACTTTACCAGTCACCGAAAAAAGCCCGATTAAAAACGAGGGCTGGGAAACTGTGTGCCCACGCGCGCGAAATGCGAGGAATTCAGACTACGGTGGCTCGGTGCTCGATCGATAGTCTTATATATGTGATAAAAATCATTATTTGTGGTATAAAAGGAGTAATAATTAGAATATGAATAGTTTGTCGTATACACTTAATTGATATTATTGTAACAGTAATTTATAGTAAATTAACACAAAAGGAATATTTTCTATTGAAATTTGGGCTGGGCACGTGCCCCTGTGCCCTTTATCACCAGCCGCCACTGGTTTGGGTATTATTTTTAGATAATTTATACAACAGTAATAAAAGGATATTTTGAGTTCGAACAAATGGCATTTTCTTCTCCTATGAGTCCGGCAATATGAAACTGCAAAAAATCCCAAAATTTATATTTTAAGCATTAGTTCCCTTTCTTCCGAGCCGGTCACATATAGGGTTCACGGCACGAGTTGGATGCACGTCTTTTTTACGAACGACTTAATTGCAGCAGCGGTTAGCTTGTCAATATTTAGGTATAACGATCCGATAAAGAATGCCCTGCGCCTGAATAACCCGTTACCCTTTGACATTTCAGGGGCGCCCATGAAACCGAACGGAGCGACGGTAATAATTTCGTATCGCCGTCTCATTCTAATGCATTAATTATAAATACGTTTCAGTCTACTGTTCAGTGTATTGCGAACTGTAATGCACACGAATGGGCAGAAATAGAAACGCCGATAATTTCTACGACAGCCTTGTCGGGGTTATTCAATCTATTATTCATCGCAATTTAAACGTGGTCGGATTTTTTTTACGCACTATCGCCGTCTGCCTGTCATTATCAACATTCGGATGTTGCGATTATTTCAATAATCCGATTATTATTTAATTCAAATTGTCCCATCACTAATGTATTCATTCTGCTGAGTGTCCCGCGACTCGTGTATCTTATTTTCGTTTTGGTGTTTTAGTTTTCTTGATGTGTTTAAATTTTGTGTTTCGTGCATTTAAACTTTTATTTGTTACAATTATGACTTCTTCGTCTAAACCGTTAGAACTTGTTGTGTTGTGGGATGTCCTAAGCTCTGGCAACCAAATTTTATAGGTGCCGAACTCATAAAAAAATTTGTATAAATCGTGGGTAAAGTGCTCAGGAAATTCAAGTTATCAAACAATTTAACTTACTAAAGTTAAGTCTAAGTCCACACACAAGTAGTCTAAAAGACTACTCGTGTGTGGCAGACACTTTAAAGTCAGCAGATATTGTGCAGAGAATTTTGTATCGCCAAACAAGAAGGATAAAATGTATTGTCAATATTTTTAGGGAGTATGTACGTTTTATTTATTATTATCTTTATGTCTAATAATTTTTTTTACATATTTTATGCATCTTCAATTTATCTCGAAAACCTCAAAAGATTCATGTTGTCTTTTATGTATACCTAAAAATTGGTGATATCTCAGATATTCTCGACGATAACTACTTGTTTATTAAACGAGAATAACTGAGATTATATCAAATCTTAGGTATGAAAAACGAACTTTTTAATGAGAATGTGGGATGGAGTGCATTTGAATTTGCCGCCATGGCGCAATACGTTTTGTCTTCAATACAGGGAGTTGCTGTTCTAGAGTAGGTTGGTCTATGTCTTTACTTGATTCACATTTCAACTATCAAATTTTATTTGGCTCTGACGCTGATTACACAGGTTTGCAAAAAAAAGTTGTCTGGATCTGGGGTGAGACCATCCGTTTCCTAAGTATTTTTCGACGCTGAATTCGAATATATTTAGTTTTATTCTATCACGTCAGGAAGTTGAGATATCCTAACCTAAAAGTGTTAAAACACGATTTTTTGACATATTTGAGGTTATGTAGCTTTGAGATTTTTTTCTCAAAAAAACATGTGTGAAATCTTAAAGTACAAATCTTCCTCCTTAAAATGCCGTTTAAATTCCCAATACATTTAATTATTACGCAAACATTATGGCCATTATTTAAATTGCAATATCTCGGCGAAAAAAAAGAATTTTCTAAAAAAATGCATAATAATGGAGCTACTGAATTTATTCCATTTGGCTGTTCCACACTGTATAATATCGTGCAAATATTTTTCATGAAGTCTGTAAACACCCTGTATTTTTCAGTAAAAAAAATCAGATGCTGGTTCTATCTACCATTATTTTCTGTTTAGATCATCATTTAAGTATGTACTTTCAAAAAATACTACGTACCTGTATTGTCAAATTGACTAACTGAACTTTGAGTAACTAACATTGAACGTTGAGTAACTAATTTAAATTTGACCGAAAAGTCTGTTGGCACATGCGCCGTAACATCAATAAATGGCGTCGCAGAAATATCTTCAGTAATTTCTTCATAGTACACACAGTTTAGTAAATCGTTTTAAATACATATCTTTCGATGCACCTTTAAAAATGGTTGCAAACTCGTATAACGTTAAGCAATGAAATTTACAAACCCTCTAAATATTTCCGGATTTTCAGGAGTTTCATCATATCCACGTAATGCAAATTCAATAGCGTCACAAAATTATACACAGTCAATTATTTTTGACAACACATAACGATTTTTAGTCAGTTGCTAATTATGTTTTTGAATATGAGTCCATTAGGCACTGTCAAGCTGAGCTTGAATATTTGTTGTACCTAACACAGCTAAATGCATCCAATTTAAATTCCGCTGCTTGCTATTGTCGCGGGTTTTTATTCTGCTACTTAGATGAATGTTTGTATTAAATATATTATACATAATACAGGGTGTATAATGAAATAAATAGCCAGCTAAGCAAAAGGAAAGGAAGTAAGACCCAACTGAAAGATAGAATAAGACAGATGTAGTTGCCAGACCTCTCGGGCATGCCCCACTCAGCGGATGGGTCAGTGATTATGTGCATATCACATTTCACATATTTCTTGTCGATTTTGTGCCCTCCCTATTTCAATGAGAACCGAGACCTCGTACCGCCAAAGCCAAGGACTGGAGTGTAGGAAATTCGCTTTTATTTGTCTAACGTCGCAGTGACGTCTGCGTCTATCTCACTTAATGAACGTCTCTCTTCACATTTCGTGTGTAAAACTCATTTCATACCTGGTATATGTCTCTATTAAAATGCCTACCTACATTAAAAACTAATTTTCAAAATATTATTTAACTCCAGCGACATATCAGGCATGGCCTTCGCTCTTATTTAATTTTAATTTTGTTCTCGCAGGAAACGCCAGAAAAGTGTTCATATTTTTTTTACAATATCCATTATGAATAAAATTATTCTCTCGCACATAAAACTGTTATCACAAAAAAAAAACTCAACACCACATACATACATACAGTAAGCGGCAGCTTAATGCGTACATAGCCGAATGAAGGGCAATTGATAATTTTACCTTCTTATATAATTTCAACTAAATGTCCTTACTGAAAAAAACAGGTAGAGAACCGGAAGTAAAATTTTCTTAAAAAGCTACATATTTTGATTCGAATAAGATTATTTATATTTTTCATTATAAGATTTTAATCTAACTCCCTGAAGAAATGGAGGGCCAGGAGTAAGAACTTTTTGGAACCTACAATTGCACGCAACGTGTCTTCAGTTAAGTTACATTACATTAGGTTACTAAAATTATTTTGTGTTAAAAATTGATCGCAGAGAACCTCAGTTAAGTTGGATTAGGTTCACTAGTATAAAATAAAATATATATATTTCACGGAGCATTGAGACACCCTATATTTTTCCTTCCACTGGTCAATAGTGTACACCAGGTATATACATTTCCCCCCTTGGTTGGGACTTACTATTGTATTTGGGGATGAACACCTGGTTTGACGGAGGTACAGTTAGAATTGCCCCGAGAACGCTCTATTGGACGCGCCTTTCTACTTTTGCATTCTTCACTGAAATGAGCAGTTTGTAGCAGCTAATTTTTATGAATTTCTTATTCCACTAATATTTCTCACATGTTAAATTGTGAATTAGTGTTAGAACGCTGTAGGTACAAACTATTTCCCTAATTTTCTTTCGCTACCTTAACATGCGCGTTTGTATTATAAGCGCAGAGTTAACATTTATTTTCCATAATAAGAAATAAAAAAATTTGAATTTCAATGCATATATAATATTTTACATCCCTTCAAGAGTAGCCTCCATTTTTTAAAGTCGAAAATACATTTTGTGGTAACAAAAATTCACAACACACGAGCGTTGAGTATTTCGGGACCGATTTTCGTACCGTTACGCACTCGAAGGTGGCCAACTTCCGACTGAAGTAGAACGGCAAGTATAAAACCTAGGTAGCTGTCGTTTCACTATTACACGCAGGAAACCCTGCTTCACAAAGCTATATGAATTAAAACAGGATATAACGAACATGGTTTTTCGATTTTTGGCCAGGATTTTCCGATTCTAACCCACTGTGCGTCTGGGAGAGTCCAGCGTGTGTTACCAGGCACGGTCAGTGGCCTACCTATGCACGGGCAATAAGTACAAGCGTACATAATTTACAAGGCGCATAAAAAATACGGTTTATTTTTTTATTTACTTTTATCATAGAGTCGTATAGTGCACTCTATGCACTTTCACGAACCCTGCACTTTCCTGACTCTAATAACAACACAAAGGAAATACTGCTGTCTTCTCAAAGAAGTGCCGGCTCTGAAGCACTGCAGCTCCTATAGAGAAATCGCTATTGAGTTATTCCGAGGAATTCCTAAGGAGGAATAGGAATTCCGCTAAGGAAATTCCGAAATTCCTTATACTTTTTCTTCTTCTACGCTAGAAGCCACGTTAAATACTGAAACTTAATTTGCGTACCCCGATCGAAAAGGATTTAAAGCGTACACAGCGCGTTCGCAATTCCGCCGGAATAGTGCATACATTCGAAATGAGGTAGCGCCAGGCACGCGGAAAAGTCACGTCTAGTTTCAGTTATCACGTCCACCATAAATCATAATGAAATCCAAGAACAATGTTTCAAGGAATCCGAAGCGCGAACTCCGCGAGTCATACAAATCCGAAACCGTAATAAGTCAGTTGATTTACATAACTGTCATCGCCGAAAATCTCGGCCCGAAACAAAAATCTCGCCGTCGCCCGTCCGCGCCCGACTTATCCCGCCTCCCTAACGGGATCTTTCTTTTGAATAATGCACTCCATCTCCTTCCCAGCCACCTTATCTCTTTAACTGGAGCTCTCTCTGTATTAACCCCGGAGAACAACGTTGCCAAGTCGCCAAAGATAGATATCCCGCAGATCCGCTCTAGAGCCGCCTCGACTACCAGATTTATCTACTCAAATTGGGAGATGCGGCTTATCTTCATCTGTAATTCAGTTAATCTGCGGCTTATCTCATCCAGTCGTTTACAATATATATATGACATTTAGTGAGTTAAAATTTAGTATCTGTATATGTAGACACTTCAGCAGTTACTACACACTGCATGGTCACAAAATCGCCTACCGCAAATTGTTTTTTTTTTGCCCCAACAATTAAAAGACCGTGAGTTAGTCCATAAGAATATCCAGACATTCGTTCCAAAGTCGCATCGATTACTAGATTTGTTTGTTGAAATTGGATATACACCCTAGGAAATTGCACCTTTACATATTGGCGATACATGTGTAGAAGAGAATAAGTTAAAAGACACCAGTAAGGACAGACAAAGACAGTTAGATGCACCAGTGTTTCACGCTCGTGTACGTATTAGAAACGTATGAGACCTGCGCGTAACAGAAAGTGGAAAGTGGAGTGGAGAGACACCGCCCATCACCTACCGAATTTGAGTTGGACTCAGTACTTTTTCGCAGCTATGAGGGTGTACATCGACTTAGCTGTATGAAACGAAATTCTTACGTAATTCTGGCTTACAATTATCCCATACACTTAAAAGAAGTGTACGAACATAATTCTATTTATTTTCAAATTATTGTATTCAAACTAACCGGTCTGCAAGAAAATAAAATTGAAGTTCTATAAAAAATAAAAAAATCAAAATATAAATCAACCCGGTTATAAGACGAATGAAAGAAAAAATGCCTATTGCATAAGTGGTTCAAAAATATCGCCCCTTTGTGCTTCGCAAAAATCTAGTCTATCGTAAAACTCAGTTCTTACGCGTTCTAACACTTCAGGGGAAATATTATTTAGGATTTGTACAATTCTGCCGCGTAAATCATTTAAATTTCGTGGTCTTTCATGTTCATGTCCGTAAGCAGTTTGTTTTATTTGTTAAATATTTGTTAGCATTTAAGGAACCGTTTATAAAAAATGGCCCAACGATGGAATCGCCTAAAATACCAATCCAAACATTTAACTTCTCGGGATACTGCGTACGCACAGGAAAACTCAAGTGCTTATTTTTCGTAGACCAATAACGATATAATAATTCAATTCACACGTGCGCATTATAATTTATGGGCGGGGCGTCCCGCCTACATATTTTATTGCTACCCTATCACGAAAGACAGAGAATAACGCTCATAAAAGTTTTAAAATGACATATCAGTCTGGCAACTATGGATATAATATTTCTCTGTCATTTCCCTTTACTTGAAGAGTTTATTCTTTTCTATCTTTTAATGCTCGGCTTTGAAATTTTAGACGTTCCAACCCTGTATGTTACTCTATCCACTGGCCTGCAATACTTAAAGCAGACTTAACGACTCGTATATTTAAATTTAGTAAATAATTTAAATTCAGTTTGCTCAAATATCTTCTTTTTTTTTTCGCCCAGATATTTTAATTTGAATAATGATCATAAGGTTTCCGTAGTAATTAGATGCATTGGGAATGATGTGATATGAACAATTTTCAAAATTCGATATCTCGGCGAAAAAAAGGATATTTGAGCAAACTCGACGGCATTTTAAAGGTGAAGATTTGTACTTTAAAATCCCACAGATGCTTTTTCGAGAAAAAAAATCGCAAAGCTACAATTTTTTGAAAAGCTCGATATAATACTATTTTTTTTAAGTATACTATTTCTATAGTATAGCTCAGGGAGTGATTTTGCTTAATCTCAAAAATTTAAATTTTGAGGAATTTTTTAGTAAAAAAGTCAAAAGTTCCAAAATTCAATTTTTTTTCTCCCGTATTTTCAATATTAATAAATCAAACAAAGGAGAAAATACAATTGGATAATAAAGCGGAAGTCTTAACCATTTTCGTGCAAAATTTGAGTCGATACATCGAAAAGAACGCAAATGGCAACTGTATTCTGTGTGAGATCAACTGGACCCAGTGTGACCAATACGCCATTTTTAGGAGGTGTGACCACTACGGGTTAATACCCTCTGTTTCAAATATATTATAAGTTTTCCGCCAAAGTCGAAAATTACCATCCAAAATCACCCTCACTTGGCAACAGTGCCCGGAAGCGAGGATAGAGGGGTTCTTTTATAATTCCTAATATTACTTCCCCAACGAGTTGTTAGTCTCTGTGTTCGTGCCCCCCATCCTATTAGCAAGGTCAATATAATTTTACTGCTTTGACAAATTTAGACGCGAAAGAGACTTATTCTGTATTCAGTCTCTCAGCCACCAGCAACTTAATAGAATTAAACGCCGTCCGCAAAACTGTACTCGGATTCAGTGGCGCCTGTCTTAAGAAGCCATTTCATCCAAAAATCCAAAAGGAATATACCTGTAATAGTGCAATACTTTTACGTTCACTACTAGTTATCTCATTTTCTAAAATGTATCAATTTATTATATTCCTGAAATCAAGGTGGAGGGAGACCTATCTTATGTCCAGCTAAGTGTTCTGACCTGACCCTAAATGACTTCTTTATAACACAAATTTAAAACACAATGTGTTTTTTCTAATAGATGTAGGTTAAATCTTATGTCGATGATTTGCAGGAAGTAGCATTGAAGCAAGAAGCAAGAAGTATCATTGTTGAAAAGTATTCACTATTGATATTATCAGATCTCTTTACCATACAGGGTTGAAATTTCTGCCTATTTAAACGACAATGTATTTCTACGTACATATATATGCTCCTCTCCTAAATATTGTACAAAACGCACCACGAAGATTTTGGCAATACTGAAGCAGCATTAACTGCACCCGTCATATGACCCAGGGTTTGTTTATTGCCAGCTTTTTTGCGGCTCAAGGCGTGGCCTTTCACACCGAATCTTTCAAATGTGAATGCTACTGTCTCTAAGTGAATGTTTTCTCTACCTGAATAAACTTTCCATATCTCAAGGTAATATTCTAAAGAGTTCTTATTCGCGCAAAAGTGAAGTTGTTGAACAGGTATTAATTATGATGTTCTGGTAAACAATTATTATCAAATATAAAAGGTATACAAAATATATATCTTTTCTAAGTAAAGGTAATAATATGTCATTATATTTTCCATGTTACTATAACAAAAGATTCACCATAGTATTTAACTAATTTATGCAAAACAAAAATTAGTACCAATTGTTATCTTTATAATCCCATTTCGATGGCATTCCTTGAAGAAAATTTATTTTTACCAAACTCAATTCGACCCCTCAACTAAACCTTCTTATATTCCTTGTTGAAGGGCTTAATTAAATTACTGTAAACAAAATTGTTCACTCCACATCGACAGAGTGCTCAAAGAGACAAGAGCATAATGCAAAATTCTTCTTTACAACAAAAAGAAGTTATATAATCTTCTATAATATTTTCCTTTTGGTTAGTGCAAGATATCTGGTGTTGATATATTTCATCCAATAGCAAGCATAGGGCAAGTCAAGACCATTTCTTGTTTAGCAATCAACAAGACAATTTCTTGTTTAGGTCTTGCGCAGTTGCTCATAGGAGGAGTTCCAAAAGGAATTTGGAATATTCTTTATTGCTCCTTGAAAGAATATACGTGGTAGTCACATTCTTTACAATTCATCGCTATTTTTGGTAGCATTACCATCAGACACACAGGCACAAAAAAAATCTAGTGTGAGAAGGCAAATCTACTGCTATGTTTGCTTTGTCGGATTGACTCTTGTATAAAAACAGCTTAAGAATGCCCGAAAAATCTCAAACAACTACATTAAAAGCTTAAACCAAACATTTTAAACCTAATGTAACCCAAGGCAAGAGTTTTACAAGCACTTTGCACTAAGAATTCTTAACCTAACATAACCTGAGACAAGAACTTTAAACCAAAAACTTAAACTTAAAGAGTTATTTCTGTAAAGTTCCTGTCTTAGAATACGTTACATTTAGAGCTCTTGGTGCAAATTTCTTGCACCAAGAGCTTCAAGTTTGTTAGATTTAGAGTTACTGGTTTAAAGTTCTTTGTGTAAAATGCTTGCCGTGTTTTTAGTAAATTCGATGTTCCGAAATATGGGAAAAAAAAACAACGATAAAATAAAGAATATTTATCCAAAATGTTATAGAATGGAAATGGGGGACAAAGGTTTAATCTTAGAATACGTTACATTTAGAGCTCTTGGTGCAAATTACTTGCTTTAAGTTTGTTAGATGTAGAGTTACTGGTTTAAAGTTCTTTGTGTAAAATTCTTGCCTTGTTTTTAGTAAATTCGATGTTCCGAAATATCGAAAAAAAAACAACGATAAAATAAAGAATATTTATTCAAAATGTTATAGTATGGAAATGGGGGATAAAGGTTTTCCATGGTACTTTGCATCATATGTTACAAGACAAATGGAGATAACGTTAAAAAGTAAAATATAAAAATCCTACAATATGGAAGGAGCTTAGAAACCGTGGAGAGTGCTACTTTTTAGCAATTCAAATGTTTCCAGAATTAATGCTAAAAAAAGGGTATTATAAAGTATCCCAAGTATTCTCATTTGCATTTCCAGAAATGTAGTAAATAAATGAAAATTTTGAAAAAATGGATACGTCTGAGAACGAATTTGGGTACATCGTCGTCGCATAAATAGTGACCTTGGATTCGGCTTCAGTGCCTCAAATCACATTTAGTTATAGTGATCAATTAATGTAAGCTTTTTATTTACTTGTTTGATATTTTTCGGGCATTCTTAATATGTTTTTTGAGGTTAGGAAAAATGCAAGAGCCAATCAGACAAAACGGGCATCTGATTCGTGTTCAGCTGGTAAAAATGCATGGGAACACATATTATATCTGCCTTCTCACACAATTTTTTTGTGTGCATGTGTAATTATTCTAGCGTTATTCTGATTTTATATTTTATGTTACCCCCTCGAACCATGGTGACGAGCCGCCAGTGCCCCTCGAATTCGGCCGTGTTCTTAATTTCTATTCTTCTCTCGAAATCCCGCGGAACTTTAGAGTTCGGGGCCCTCGCCCTGGGAAAGATTGATGCTCTTAGCTTAATAAAAATATCCCGAACATCAGACGTCGCCTCCGCGGACCGGCTCTTATCTTAACTAAGTGTCACTTTTCGTGATAAATTTATGTATAGGAATTTCGGCGGATAGCGACGAATGTCACAGAGCGAGATTCCGCTCACCATAAATAAGGAGGTGCGAAAGTAAAGGGACTTAACGTTTTCGACGCCTAACGTTTCCCTCTTACGCTTATGAACAAAAAAGCATAGTCTATTTTGAAGACAGGCAGTGGCGGCCGGCCGGTGGAATTTGACATGCTCTATTTCCGTAAGGAGGGCATGGGACCCACACCATATTTTAGGGGGTGGTTACTAGACCTAAGAAGAAGGCTGTAATGGCAAAAAATCTTGGAAAACTTGAGAATTTTTTTTCCAAAAAATGGCTGCCACCGGGCAGATCTTGGAAGCGACTTAGAAGCAAAATATTTGCAAAATATTTTTTTTTTCATAATCACCGAGTGTGTTTTTTATACTTGTGATTCTTGAAATTTTTATTTTCCTTAAAGATACAACTATTGCAAAATCTCAGACGAAATGTTGTGATGAAATAAAAATTCCCATAACTTTTACAGATCTAAACATTTCATGAAAATCGCAAGTATAAAAAAAATTGTATTCACTCGGTGATTATGAAAAAAAAATATATATCACAAATATTTTGCAAGCCGTTTCCAAGATCTGCCGGGAGGCAGCCATTTTTTGGAATGCATGTCGCAAGTTTTCCCTGAAGACCTTTTGCCATTATAGCCTTCTACTTAAGTCTAGTAACAACCCCCTAAATTATGGTATGGGTCCCATGCCTCCTTACGAAAATACGAAGACAGGAGCTAAAAGGATCAGGATGCTTATAGATAATTTTAATTAATCTTGTTATCATTGTATTTTAAAAACTAGAAACAAATTCACATCAAATTCAAATATTTTACCAATAAAGTTGAACAAATTGCTTCATAAAGTAGTTTTATTGACTTTTATTTAAGTAATTTTATTCCACTAGTGGAATAAAGCAACTTTATTTCACTGATGTTTAAAAGATGGTCAGAAATTAAACTAATTTATCAGTCAATATTATTAAACAGTGACAGTGCCGTCTCGCTCGCAAATTTTACAAAAATGAGGCTCATTTATCATTAATTTTACAACAATAAGACCCATTTTATTAGACCATTACTTCAACTGTCGTAAAACCGAAATAACATTTGTTAAAGAATACATTAATTTGCTTATCAGAAGCTTCTGAATATATTCAATTTTGTCGCGTCAATGAAGCCTTTTCTTCGGAAGTCCTCAAGAACAGCTTCGATTTTTTTGTAATTTAGTTTTTTTAATATTATTTAAAACCAGAAACCTTTTTGAAGCGGGGACGGAACTATTTTTTTCTAAAAAAAATCTTCATATATTAATTTTAGTGTAACAAATAGTTGTTAAAAGAACGTTTTGAACAATAATTCAATATTTAAATAATAAAAAAATATGTATGTGTTACGTGTATACGCTACATATATTTGTTTTTGCTTACACATACATATATACATATATATAATATTTTACGTTGTATTAGAAAGTGTTGTGAGGTATAGAAGACATGCCTCTAAATACAACTAAAGAAAAATTTTTAGGAAACAGCGAAAATAAAAATAGGTTTAGAGAAATATTTAAATATTAAAAAAGAGCATCTGTTTTTTATTCATGCATTCACTTCATTTTTATTCATTTTAAGTTTTTATACATTATGTTGCATACAAGTATAACAACTCCCAACAAGTTGAAAGATATCGCCTTTAGAAAGTCAATATTTTACAATTTACTGCTCGGTAGTACTTGGTGTTGGTAGTTTCAACTTGATTGAAGACTGATTGAAAAAATAAAATCTAGAGCTAAATCTCTAGAGGCATCAAATCGTTGGATGTAAAATGTCTCACCTACAAAGCCTACTATTATGTTACAGATTGCGTTCCCGAATATATGAATCAGTTAATTTAGCTGCAGTATATTGCTGAAAAAATATAATTTATCGCCGAGGCATTCGTACAAAAAGACACGCAGTAGGTCAAGATCGCGATAAGTTTTCTTTGTTTATTACTTCTGCAGTCATCAATCTCCATAACTTACTGATTACCAAATTACGTCTAGCATTCTTTTATTTGTGTTGTCCAGTCACGATTGCAGTCAATTTTCGAACAGTATCAAGAATAGAAACAACGTCAATAAGGATGAACAACATAAGTGTTATACGCTAAACTTGGAAATGATAAAAATACATAATTGCATTAGAAATATAACACATGTATTGTATTAGGACTGTCTAAGAACGTCAAATGTAAGTTGTAAAAGGGATATACAAAGTTGATAGAGTAACTACAGTTCATTGACACATATAGATTGCAACTCAGTTGTACAGTGAACGTATCAATTTATTATAGATAGGTACATATGTCCACTGCTGAATGGGCTTAAAGCAAAGTAACCAGAACGTTTATGATATTTTTTCATTCCTAACGGGATATCGATAGGTATTACCTATGTATTCGATTGTAAATACCAGTATTACGAGTATATTGCAGTAATAACCGATTATCATTGAAATACTAAATATTTTTACACAGAAAAGTATTTAACACTCTGCTTTAAACTCACAAATATTAAACCTAGGATACATTTTTTTCGCCCAAGTATATTTTACAGTGCCTCAGATTTTTGGGCTTAAAAGGAAAAAATAAGTATGAGAACACTAATAAGGGCATGTAGGATTCTGATCATATTTCTGTAATTTTGTCAGTTATTTTGCAATGTCTAAAAATCAGGATCAGACTTCTATTTGATAAACGGACCTAATGACATGTGCTTTTATTAAATTTGTCACATTGATATATAGCTTTTTTGTTACTTACCTCTAACTTACAACTTCTAAGTGCTACAATGGTCCTTTAAGAGTTCGCTGTGGTTAATAGGAATATTTCCAGCTCTCAAAATTTTAATTTTAATATAACCTCTAACTTTCTGATGATGATTTTAAAAATGTATACATTACTTTGGAATAATTGCACTAAACTTGCATATAACCACTACATTAATTTTAAATCGCTGTTATATCACTGTAATTAGAATGAAGTAATGAGTAAATTTAGGGTTTCAGTTACAAATGGTGTTATTTGAAAAAAATAGTTGGGCCTCTTAAGAGTCATCAAACATAACATGGTTAAGTTGTAATCAGTCGAGATATCGCCCGCTGAAATCATTGTAGGACACCTGGTACAAGAAGATACCTCATACGAGGTGTAACCATCTTTCGCTTGCTCAGTTGGACACAACTGGACTTTTATATCTTCGATAATTCTTAAAAAAAATAAAATAGGGTGAAAACGGTCAACTTTTATTTCGCATCTTGATATAATTAGAAATTATATTAGAAAGAATTGGCAGAGTTCAGGCATTTCATTTAAATATTCATTTTCAATTCAAATGTCAATACCGATATGAAAATCTAAATGGTAAGATCACATTTTAGAAGTTACCATTCGAAATTTCTCGTCTCTTCCTCGTATCCGAAATTCCTCGTATACTGATGTAAAATTTCGCCGTATCCCTCGCTGACCATGAAGGGATTTGTATGCCCTTTCACGTGTATATACAGGAACCCCTTGTTGCCTTGAAACCTTCTCCACACTCCTCATAGCCGCGTTGCATTTATTATTTTAATATCATAAATTAATTAGCTTAATTTCGGTACATGTGTACGTTGGACTAGCATAAAGGCCTCCTTAGCATTAGCATAAGTTGTAACCTCAGTCTGAGTTTCGCGGTGTAGATACGAGGGTGTGTCAAATATAAATATGACGGATTTTCTTTTAAAATTGTAGCATTATTTTACAATATTCACAAAAACTTATTTCACATCATTGGAAGCTAATGGGAGCTTTTTAATTCCGTCATCCTCGATACTCTTCGGATGTTCACGTAGCTATTGGAGCACAAACTTCTCTACCGCTTGGCCGTGGTCGAAACGCTGGTCTCCAAGCACTTCTTTCAGGGGTCCAAAAAGATGAAAGTCACAAGGTGACAAATCTAAATTGTAGAGAGATTGTTCCAACGTCTCCCAGCCTAATCTTCTATAAATTCTTGCCTCATAGCGTTTGCTGAATGAAGACTGGCATTGTCGTGAAGAAGAATGACATTTTTGACCGTTTGCGTCTTTTGTTTTCGTTATAAATGGCAATTTTTCGGCATCCAAAAGGTTGCAATAATAATACACATTAATCATGTATAAAAATGTCATTATTCTTCAGAATTACGACTGCACAAGGCAAAATTTAGACATATTAGTCAGGGACACTTTGGAACATTCTCCCTACTCTCCAGAATAATTTTTCTTTCTTCGGACCTTTGGACCTCTGAAAGAAGCGCTTGTAGACCAGTGTTTTGACGAGTGACAGTGAGGTTGTTTATATAAGGAATAAGTTATGAAACAGTACATATTTTCAGTTAAAATTAGTCAAACTATAATAACACAAGTCTACCTGAAGAGTATGCAACCTGTTACAATCCCCAAAATTGACTACTTTTACTGAGATAATATTGGGGCGTATAGGGACTGTAATGAATTACTTCTATGTCGCTCAGTCCGTATTTGACCGGCTGCGCGCGCATAATGTATGACGTTTTTTTTTTTACGAAACAGGCGATTTCGTCGGTGAGGTGGTGTACTTACTTGTAGTTTTTTTATGCTGACTAATAAAATGCAGCGATACGCATAATTTGCTTCTGGATTCTTGAAGGTATTCCGGACTTAAAATGGATGGGATCATGATATATTGTATGGCGTGTGAGAAAAAAATTAAGAAGGTGGCATTAACAGAATTGCTGTTATGATCAAGAAGCATAACACATAAGACAGCTCAATAACAGCGTGGTATTCCAAAAATCTCAATTTTAATTTGATTTATGCGCGATGAAAGAGTTCCTGAAATTTGTCACTTAACTTTCTGGTCAATCCGCATTTTTTGTTCTGTTCCTCTATGTTTTGGAAGAAATATGAGTAAAAAATAAAGCCTCTGTTTCACGAGGTAACAGCTGAAATAAATTAAAATTGTGTTATATAAAAAATTAAAAACTAAAATAAATTAATTGTGTTATTGTTTTATTGTGTTCTTTGTCCGATTGCTGTCTGTGTCATTAATTATATCGATAACAGTTAAGTCCTCGCCAAAACGAAAAAATTATATAAAAATAGTCAATCGTTAAATGGCAACGTAATCTCACTTTGTTGAGGGTTATTTCTCTTAATGTATTCGTAACTATTTATAAAAAGAATCATGGTAGGTATAATCGATAGTAACAAAAACTATTAATGTACTATGTTCTCAAATTTGCAAAGAACCCTGAGCAAAAAAAATAGAAAGTGGGTCCCGGTCGATTTGTCTAAAAATTGATTATATGATAGTTTTCAACTTTCTAAACAAAAATTCTCATGTACCAAAAAATATAATATGATTAGGATTCAAGATATAGAGGGATGAAGGTAGATTATTTGGCTATATGACTGAATATGCCTAATGTATTTTGCAGATCATAAACTCGAAGAATTAGAAATATGCAAGAAATCTTTCAATAAAAAAAGTTATAGACTAGTATTATATTGACCATGACCATGAACCTCACAAGGTCAGTTCAAGGTCAAGTTAATTTTTACATGTAAATCACTGTTTTCTAATGTGGACATATATGAAGAGTTCGAGCAACTTCAGATATAAAGTCAGTTGGCTACCCGATGTCATCCAGAGGTCATGTCTGTTTACTCGCTTTTGACCACGAAACTTACAAGGTCATTTCTAGGCCATTCCTGGCCATGTAGATTTAGCGGGAACCAATATTTTCCATCCAGAAGAATGAATCTGAAACACGGTTGAACATTTCCCGCTAAAAAAATCTACATAACCAGAAATGGCCTAGAAATGACCTTGTAAGTTTCATGGTCAAGGGCAAGTAAACAGACATGACATTTAGGTGACATCGGCTAGCCAATTGACTTTATATCTGAAGTTGCTGGAACTCTTCATATATGTCCACATTAGAAAACAGTGATTTACATGTAAAAAATTAAGTTGACCTTGAACTGACCTTGTAAGAGTCGTGATCATGGTCAATAAAATACCTCTCAACAACTGTCTATAACTTTCTTTATTGAAATATTTCTTGCAGACTACTAATTCTCCGAATTTATGATCTGCATATTTTGCAGATCATAAATTCGGAGAATTAGTAGTCTGCAGCATTTCATTAGTAGTCTGGGTCCCGGTCAATTTATCTAAAAATTGATTTTATGATAGTTTTCGACTTTGTGAACAAAAGTTCTCATGTACCAAAGAGATCCTATGATTAGGGTTCGAGATATAGAGGGATGAAGGTTGATTATTTGGTTATATTACTGAATATGCCTAATGTATTCATTAGGCATATTCATTAGTAGTCTGCCTAATGTCTGCATATTCAGTAATATAGCCAAATAATCAACCTTCATCCCTCTATATCTCGAACCCTAATCATAGGATCTCTTTGGTACATGAGAACTTTTGTTCACAAAGTCGAGAACTATCATAAAATCAATTTTTAGACAAATCGACCGGGACCCACTTTCCATTTGTTTTGTGCGAGGTCCTTTAAGTTTCATAAATATAAGCAAAATATGCAGGTTAACCCTACTTGCTAACGCATTCATACACGCACACAAATACCTGCTAACAATAAACCTCCTTGGTTAACAGCTTATAAGATGCTATTAGATTTTTAATCCATATGACATGTATTATTGACCCGTCACTTCCCCATTACTCTGTTCAGTTACAAGTTGTCGCGAAAACAAAAAGTTCTCAAATTTTAAAAACTGTTACAAATTGTTACTCGTGTAAAAACTACCAGTGTTTCGAGGTAGTGTTTTTTAAATATATTTTTTTCGTACTTCTTATAGTGCTGTAAGTACTATGTATTAAGTGAGGCCATCTCTTTTGTGGTTTAGTGCTATCTCTACTACGTGAATATGTGAAGCGTTTCTACAATGACTGGAGTAAAAAGCTCCCATTCCGCTGGTAAACATCAGTTTCTGAGGCGAGCGATCATGCAAAAAAGTAATATGTTGTAAAAATTGTAAAATAAAACTACAATTAAATTAAATCAACATCGTTATTTGGGGTGTACCTCGTATAAAATTTAATTACTGACAGTATGTGATGTTTATTCTTTTACTTTCTGATGATTATGTGGATCTACGTTAGGAAATAATACGTACGTGAAACTACTGGAACTGGAATGCAAATTTCCCTTTTTTTGTATGCCAGATAAACTCGTCTTAACGAATTAATAAGAGGTCGTAAACCCGCAGACCTGTCTAATCGTTTTCGCAGTAATAATAATTATTCGTTTCATAAATCCACTTTTATAAGCTCTCTAGACATCTAACGGAAACCTGGAAGAATAAATGTTACTCGAGGCACATGGACGGGGCTATTTAATATGCTTTGCGTTCATCTGTTCATTTAAATAATCCTCAGAACACCAAAGGGGCACTTGGTACGTCCCGGTGCATTAATTCTAGAGGGGAAAGTAATTAAATAATCTAAGTATGATGGTACTTATGAAGGGCTAAATAAAATTTCATTTTTTAACGTCATGTTTAACCGCATTAATTAGGACAAAAATACGAGGGACTCAAAATATTTCTCCACTTCCTCCTAGAGCGCATATTTTTTTCGCTTTTTTTATTTCTATGTATGTACATTGGGTCAAGTTGGGGTCATAAGAAAAACATTATTTACTTATATTAACTCATTAATTCTGGATTAACTTGACCAATCTTGATTTGATGTTTTCAGCCATTGATAGAATTAGAGTTGGCTGAAATGTGCCGTTGGACATAGTATGCATCATAATAAAGGGTGGGCCATCTATTGGGGTCTTTTTAAACTGAGTGTTAATTCTGCAATGCCGACACCGCGCTTGATATTTGACATATATGTATGTGGTGTCTAACATCCGCTGTAAGAAATGGATCGTTTTACGCTTGAACAACGTTGGGAAATATTGAAAAATTATTTCCAAAGTGAATGCTGTGTTGCAGAAATAGCGAGAAAATTGAGAACAATTTTTGGTCGAAATGAAGCTCCGTCAGCGCCTGGTGTAAGAAAGTTCTTAAGGAAAGTTCGTGAAAGAAGTCATCCACGTGCTCGTACGGTGCGCACAGCTGAAAGAATTGATGCTGTTGCTGCTGTTGTTCAAAGTGAGAGGCGAGGGGATTCACCTTTTAAAAATGCACCCCGATGGTGAGAAGCAAGGAGACTCACTTTTTAAAAAAGCACCCCGACGATGGTGAGAGGCGAGGAGACTCATCTTTTAAAAAAGCACCCCGATGGTGAGAGACGAGAGGACTGACCTTTTAAAAAAAGCACCCCGATGGTGAGAGGCGAGGGGACTCACCTTTTAAAAAAGCACATTTACATGGAAATATTTTATACTTGTGACGAGGTTGACTGAATTAAACTTCTAATTTACTTGATAAACGTATTTCTGTTTTTAAATTTCAAGATATTTTTTGAGGTTATGTCTTAATGCACGGCCTATGAAACAATTCTGATCTCAAATCGTGTTTAGTATACAAAAGAACATATGGAATGGTATAATGCCTTTCGGCTACAAAACTTTTTGTTTGTTTTTATGCTCCTTTATTTTCACATGCTTTTGAGATGATATTTCCTTGATTTACGTAAAATACTCCTAGACGTGATAGAGGGAAACGGACAACATATTCTTTTTCAACAACCAAAAATACGTATAAGACACCTATCTTGTTTGCATAAAAAAAATTGTGGTCCTGTGTTATCGTACAGTTAGAACTAAGGTGTACTTCAGTGCTCTTATTTAATATTTCGCAGAAATGGCGATTTTTTGACGCATTGACAACGTCGATGGCGATTACGTAGCTGAAGATATCAATCAGAAAATTCGTGACAACCACTAGGTATATGCGCAATCAATGGGTACGTAAATTAAATGCACATAGTCCTGCAATGTTATAATAATTTCAAATTAATCTACAATTAAACATGTAGGTGCGCATTGTATTTATCGAATGTTAAATTACTAACATAACCTAAATCCGCATTTTAATTCGTCGAAATAGTTTAAAACGGCTCAATTACGCGTAAATTATCATTTTACAATAATGAACGAATTCCGTTGGCACGAGTTTAACCGGCAACAAATAGCTTTAATATCGCTATAAACGACTGTTGCAAAATTGAAATCCCCTTAGTAACAGGTGAATATTGATGGTTTCGCGCAAGCTCGTTATGGGAATCGAAACCGTTGCAGGAGATATTTTATGGATGGGGCTATTTTACATGATAATGATTTCCGTACTTGTCGGCTTGAGCAAGATTTATTCTTATAATTGAAACTATTTTAAATTTAGTAAGTGAAGATGAGTTGAAGCGGGATAATTCCATATTAAGAGTAAATGAATCAAGCATCGGTCTTCAGATCTCTTAGTCTTCATTTTCTTACGAAATTTCCAAAAGGGAAAAACGTCAGAGTATTCTTACTTTAGGTCTTCTGGAAATTATTTCATAGAAATTAGGTGTAGCAAAAGAATCAATTTCGAATATCAATTTTAGATATCATGGGAATTAGATTTGCTGACATATATCTCGTGGAAATTAAATTTCATAGATAATAGGATAGTTATAGCTGAAATTAGATCTTGTGTGAATTAGAAGTCATAAGAGTATGTTAGAGCATAGAAGTATTTTATTAGAAAATCTGAAAGAATATCTAGGGTGGATAGTTAAAAGTAAATGAATCAAACAATCTGAAAAATCATCCATCCAGTAAGAACTACTTCCCACAACATATAATTCCCATTAGATATAAATCTCTCGTCTCCATTTTCCTACGAGATCAAAAATATCACCTTGTACATCTATATATTTCTAGTCTCTTCATCAATTTCTAATGTTTCATAATGTATACGTCGACATCAATATCCTACCTAGTTGGAATTACAACTAGAGAAAACAGTCGATATATTCATACTTTTGGCCTTGTGGAAATGAATTCGTAGAAATTTGGTGTAGCAATAAAATCAGTTTTAAATATGAATTTTAGATATCGTAGGAATTAGATTTAGTAGCAACATATGGAAATTAAATTTCATACATACTAGATAGTTACAGCTGAAATTAGATCTTGTGTGAAGTCATAAGGGTATGTGAGCGCAGGTATGTTGTTGGAAGAGCTGAAAGAATATATAGGGTGGATGATTAAAAGTAAATGAATCAAGCATGAATGATTTGAAAAATCATCCATCCAATGAAAACTAATTCCCACGACATATAATTCCCATTAGATCTAAATCTCTCGTCTTCATTTTCCTACGAAATATAAAATATCATCCTTTACATCTGTTTATTTATATTTTCCTCTTCTATTTCTAATGTCTCATCTATGTATATGTCGATATCGATATCGTACATCTAATTCCCACTAGAGAAAACAGTCAGATATTCTTACATTAGGTCCTATGGAAATTATTTTGTAGAAATTATATGTAGCAAAACAATTTTTAATGTCATTTTTATATATCATGGGAATTAGATTTGGTGGGAACACATCTCGTGGTAATTAAATTTCATAGGTACTAGGATATTTATAGCTGAAATTAGATCTTGTGTGAATTAGAAGTCATAGGATCAGCATAGAAGTATGTTACTGGAAAAACTGAATGAATGTATAGAGTGGATAGACAGTTTTAAATTTCATGGGAATTAAATGGTGAGAATAGAACTTGTGGAAACTAAATTTCGTATATAATATATATATATATATGCAGAGAAAATTAGATGTTGTGAGAATTAAGGTGGGTTCATGCAGATATTATTAGTAATAAGAATAAGAATAGTAATAAGAATAAATGTTAAACCTTCGTTTTATAATGACCCAGTTCATGCAGTAAATCCTTATTTTTAAAATTATTACTAAAAATTATATTTACTGCATGAACTGGGTCATTATAAAACAAAGGTTTAACTTTTATTCTTATTACTATTCTTATTCTTATTACTAAAATTTTCTGCATGAACCCACCATTAGATGTCAAGGGATCTAACCACTGCATAGAACTATGTCATTGAATCGATTCGAATGAAAAGTCGAATGAGTGTATGTGGTGGCTAATTAATTAGATCTGGTGGGAATAGATCTCGTGAAAATTAAGTTTCCTAGATAGTACAAATGTGTAGGGAAAAATGAAATTTTGTGGGAATTGGCTATCATGGGATCTAACTAGGGTACAAAAATATACAATTGTAAAACCCGTATAGACGTTCAGGTTAATTTTAGATCTGGTAGGAATAGATCTCGATGAAATTAAATTTCGTGTATAATATACATATGTAGGAGAAATTAGATCTTGTGGGAATTGGCTGTCATGCGACCTAACATCGGCTTAGAAATATGCCGCTGGAGAAGTCGAACAGACGAATGGATCTACAGTGTGCATGGTTAATTTTAGTTCTCATGGAAATTAGAACTCGTAAATTTAGACCTCGTGGAAACAGACCTCGTGATATTTAGATCTCGTGGGACGACCCGTCAAACATAACCTCTTAAGACTTCGAAAATATTTCCGACTCGCGCGGTCTGTGCATTCGGCTTTATCGACGATTTAAGGGGTAACACTACCTTGTAAATTTTGACCATTTTTTTAATTGGCTTAAATGCTTCCTTAACTATCCAAAAATGATATCCAAAAGGTTTTATGTAGGGGAAAATTATTTACAGTGGTCAAAAAATTCGGTTTTCCGACTGAAGTCACTGCTGCTGTTTAACTAGCAATTTGTGAGCGTTCGATATCGGTGCAGTAAAGGTCACTATTCCTTCGTAAACACCGTATACCTTGAATTAGGACATGAAAGCAGGAAACAGCAGAAGGACAGCATGAAAACATTGAATTAGAAGGACAGTTGTATGGCCCAGGCATCGCCGATTAGTGGTAAATAAAAAAAATACATCGAAATATACGTACTTGAAATGTTAAACTCGTTTTTCTCGAAACCATGTTTTTCGAGCTGGCCGTAATGCTAGCGCCTACAATTTTCAAGCAAATCGACTTTTGTCGATTAAAATCGAAATTTTAAATGTAGCTAAATAATTAAATTTTCTAGTGAACGTAGTGCCCGTAGAACTTTTTGATTTATGAAAATTTACCGATTTTATAGCCGATTTTCGGCCGATTTTATCCGAAAAAGCGTGTTTTTTTCTTTAAACTGACGTCATTTTTTTAAAATCAATATTTCGAAAAGTTCTACGGTCGTTCATTAAATTTTTCGATGTGATTTCAAAATCTTTTTGTTTTTTGTTCTACATGCGCAATTGCGACCTGTAGGTTTAAGGCCAGGGAAGTATAAAAAAAAGATATTTCATTCCGAGAGCTGCTGTGCCGCCATTTTGTGTTTAAATGACCTTAAAAAAATACTTTTGTGTACTTTAAGAGATGTGTAATGATGTCTGAAAAAACCGAATTTCAATAATGATGAAAATGATGAAGAAAAAAATCCTGGTTCAATAAATCCATTTCTCCTTCAAAATCGGTTTTTTCAATTTTTTTTCATACATTTTCCTGCCCTTGTTCCCATGCATAATTCGAAATTTATCGCAAATATTTAATATACGATCAATTCTAACATTTTCTAATGTTAGATGGTGTTCTATAATGTTTCAAATGGTCTAAAATGGACCAATTCTTTTTTTAGATCTTTTCATTGGAAAGAACGGGAAATTTCCGCAAAGAACCTATATGTAAATCTCGATTCGTTGTACTTGACCAGAGTTATGAATTATCAAGATTTTTAAAAATTCGCGTTTGTTCCAATATTAAAAAAAATCATAACTCGGGAACGGAGTGCCCAAATGGGCTAGAAATTTTTTTGAGATTCGGGCACACATAGACGAACATATTCCCGAAGCGAAAGAAGAAAAATTTGAGCTATAATTTTTTTTGGCCATGTCCAGTTGGCATGGACAACACCATATGCTATATAAAATATGCCAAGGACGGGAGATATAAGTGAAAACGTAAAAAAAATACATTTTTTTTTTCACAAATTGTTAATTTAACAAATTAGCGGACGGTTTCATCTCTACGGACCCCGCGCATTGTGTTCTACGCAAAAAAATACATAGGGAACCGTCAAAACTAGCCCTATACAGGTATGTTTCAAGAACACATAAAAGTCTCCGCCTACTGGACTACGAACCCTCGCCGCTCCGGTGGCGGCGCCGCACAGTGGGCGAAAACGGCAAATTTTTTCTCAAAATAAGATAACTCCCCACAGAAAACTCCGATCATTGTGATTTTTTTTTATTTTACAGGTTTTGGACAGTAGATTAAAGGGAAATTGGTCCGACACACGTTTGAGGTTTAAAGAGGGGGAGAGACACCCCATAAGGGACCCCATATCCCAGTAACTTTACAATTAAAGCTTTTAAGCTCCAATAATCGCACACCTCCAAATTTTAAACCCCCCTGACCTTATAACATAAACTTTCAAATCCCCGTGACCCCATAATTTGAAATTTTATACCCCCATAACCCCATAACCTCAACTTTTAGACCCCCATCTACACAAAAATCAATTTTTCGAGCCCGAAAACTCGAAAACTGAAGCTCTTATGCGGATTCCGATTCAATGTGGATTGAACGCTTAGGTTATAGACATATTAGGTCTATAGAGATGGGGGTCTAAAAGCTGAGGTTATGGGGGTATACAATTTTAAGTTATGGGGTCAGGGGTTTTTGAAAACTTATGTTATAAGGTCAGGGGGATTTAAAAGTTGGGGGTATGCGGTTATTGGAGGTTAAAATCTTTACTTCTAAAGTTACTGGGATATGGGGTCCCTTATGGGATGTCTCCTCCTCTCTTTAAACCTCAAACGTGTGTCGGACCAATTTTCCCTTAATTTACTGTCTAAAACCAGTAAAATAAAATAAAAAATCACAATGATCGGAGTTTTCTGTGGGGGAGTTATCTTATTTTGAGAAAAAATTTGCCGTTTTCTCCCAATATGCGGCGGCGGTGTCGGCGACTTAATTCTCGCTAACCGCCCGAGCGGAAGATACACGCGCTACGCGGGGGTTCCCGCGTTTAGGAATTTACACCGTCTGTGCTTCACCGGCACGTCGCAGGTCCCACCGCTAATAATATCTTTAGCGCCCGCTGTGTCGCGATCGGGTCTGATTTATACGTTCGAGTAGCAACCATAATGTCGAATTAATTTACGCTCGGGCTTAAATTAAAGTAGTAAATACCGGGATTAAACGTGCAGGTAGACGGGGGAGGTTTCCGCCACCGCCGCCGCCGCCGTACCCCCGGGTGGGATTATCCGTGGATTACTCAGGAGAAGTATCCGGAACGAGATAAAAAACGCTCTATATAGAGTGCTTTCGTGAAGTAGCGGATACATTCGACAAAAACATTATGAATTCTTTTTTTTTTTGGTTGTAGTTTTAATTCAAACAACTGTAGCGCCATCGACTATTTTAATTTTACTATTTTACTTAGTTTTAATTATCCCCACAAAAATAGTCGAGGGGTGTCAGTTGTGGCCATTGGGCTGGCCACTCAATTGTTCCTCATTTTTGGAACAATTTGGAAAAATCTTGTCTAAATAGGATCGGAGAGAGTTTGCTAATGGAGAGTTAAATTATTACTGAATACTGCTAAAACTAAATAATAGTTATAATGATGTCCGTAAAAACAGAAAAAACGTGGATTGTCATTTTTCTGTCACTGACAAAAATTAACAAAACAAAATTTCAATGTGTCAATTTTACGGAAGCTTACCCTAATACGTAGAGGTATTATATTAGGGTGCCTACGAAAGTAGGGTACACTTTTGAACGGAAAGCTGTTGCAAATGGCGCGAAATTTGGATATTTTGGCAATTTTCAGGTTGTGGAGTGGGTACTGGAACCTTCGGCGTAGAAACAAAAAACTGGACGTTTTCCACGAAACACCGAACTACTACACTTCGCACTACATTTCGTACTACACTTCGCACTACGCGCGTCGAGAAAAGTGTAGTAGTTCGGTGTTTCGTGGAAAACGTCCAGTTTTTTTTTTTTTTTTTTTTTAGCTATTTGCAATAGTGAGAACCCGAAACGCGTATATCTTTCCGTTCAAAGATTATTGAGTGAAATATATCTCTGTAGACACCCTTTATAATTATTTTACTTACTTAAAAGCGATTACTCTTTCCAAATACGTAACAAAAAATTGTTTAACGGAAGATCTCAGAGCAGATCTCTGACTCTTTCAGCAACGAATTGCCAACAAAATGCAACAGACAAAAGTTCAATTTTGTGTTATTTTCTTTTACAAACTTGATATACACTCGTTATATTGTTATACATATGTATTAGCTTTTTTTATATGTTTTCTTATTAGAATTTATTGTTTTTTATTCTTTTTCTATAAAACAATTTTTTTTTAATACAATTATTGTCATTCTAATTCATCTAGCTAATCGATGGATAAGAGATAAGAGAATATTATCATGATTATGTTGTTTTGTTGTCAGAATCCTCAGAAATATCATCGAGTATTCGTGTATACCCTGTAGAAAAGGTAATAACGTTGAGATATCTTTTTGGTGTGTGATATGCCACACAACGGATATTGCGCATCATCAGACTTCCCGGAAAAGACCGTTATTAAACAACTTTATATTCTCCTAAGTTATCTTCTTGAACTACGTTATCTCTCGATATTTTATATGATCTTTGAGTCGAGTATTTTCATTAGTAGGCATTACGTAACATGTAATTTAATAGTTCTTATCACAAAGTGTCATTTTCTAGGAATACTCAGAAATAACGAATTTTACGTTTATTCTTTGATGTGATAAATGTTAAGATCTGTTAAAAAAGCTGCCTAATGAATAACTACTTCCTCATCATTTTGTTTTCCATATTTAATCAGATTAAATCAATAAAACCATGAATTTGTATTTTTAAAAGTGTTAAATTTGGATTTTTATAAGACTTTATAGCTTTTATGACCTGGACGACGTTTATGACCTGTATGACTTTTATAATCAATGTCATATTATCCAATAATGAATGTATTGGAAATGGGTGTTGTAGTAAAAATGAGATTAGAGGCTTATTAATTTCATAATTGAATTCCTCTACCTCAAAAACCTATAAAACCACACGTCACATGAATATCTTCCTTAATTCATGTTAATATACAACCCTCTTGCCCCTCCTTCCTAGTGACAACAAATAACAATCAGCCAAATGACAATCATGAAATGGCCTGGCCATACATATACGTATCGCAATTTTTTAATATCTCTCTTATATTTTATTTTAGTTAACCCCGGATATGGATGACTGCTGAAAAAGAGCAGGATTTTTTAGAGCACTGTCCACTCATTAATTACTAAAATGTAAGTTAAAAAAATTGTTTGACCTATTCAAATACTTACACCCTCCCTTTAACCCCCTCCACTCCCACCCTATTAAACTAAGAGTGTTTAAACTTGGTATACTCTCTTATGTTGTACATGTATCTCATATTTGAAGTGTATATCTTGCTTCGTCAATGAAAAAGTGTACTACCCCTATTTAACCCTCAACCCATCAACCGATTAAGCTCAAAATCTGATCAGGTCGAGACCTTGTCATGGTACATGTTCCCAATTTGGAGTTGATATCTTAAGACGTTGTCAAGTTATTGTGTATACAATACAGACAGACAGCCCGACAGACAGCAAGCTTGCAAACAAAATACCTTGTGGTAAATCTCTTAGTAAGGATTTGTGTTTGTCTATCATTGATGCCCATTCAAAAGAAAATTTCGGCATGTGGAATATTTTTTCTTGCTCAAATTAAAAGCTTTAATAAAGCATTTCTATATAATTAATTATTTCTCATGTTCAAACCTCTCTTTACTGAGTGGGAAATTTAACAAGCGGTGAATTATAATATTAAATCTTTCCATTTTATGTTGAAAAGGGTGGTGTGAATCGTTTGGAATATATCTAAGAGTCGCGGTTTTTTTCCTATATACATCAAACTCTTACAAACTCTTATATACAACAAACTTATTTTCACTATTTCTAATAACTAATACATCTAAAAATGGTAGCTATCTTTGGAGTATGGCAAAATGTGAGTTCATTTTTCAATTGGAAAGAAATAAAAAGGGGGCCACAAATTTTTCTCACAAATCCTTTATTTATGACGCTACCGGTTTCGGTCACTAAATGGCCATCATCAGGCAACAAAAGTTACAATAGGCTACAGGCTACAATTAATATTTGAAGTTAGTGTACACATGCACTAACTTCAAATATTAATTGTAGCCTATTGTAACTTTTGTTACCTGATGATGGTCATTTAGTGACCGAAACCGGTAGCAAGTCATAAATAAAGGATCTGTGAGAAAAAGGCCCCCTTTTCATTTCTTTCCAATTGAAAAAGATCTAAGTAGCTTATTGACAAATATAACAACAAAATAATAATGAGCATCCTAAAAAAAAGTAGGAATATGCATTTAATATCAACTTTTTACTTTTTGGTGAAATTTGACAGCTTGTTGACAGCTGTCATTAAGCCGAAATTTATTCTTGACTTCAGATTCATGACCAGCGACCCAAAAAACCAAAAGAAAGGTCATAAAAAATAATTAAAGAAATTTTTTTCGAAAATTTTCCTCTATTAGAGTTTATGGCGGTTATATGGAGGTGTAGAGAAAAACTGATGCGGTAGAAAATTTTTTTTCCAAATTTAGTTTCAGGGTATCAAAATACATAGGAAATGATGGGTCTGATTGCAAAGACAGAACTTTTTTTTTGTAGACCTGTGTTATTAATTAAAAAAATAGAATAATTATAAATCACCACACAAACAAAGCCAGTCTTGCGGGCACAAGGACTTTGTGGACAAAAAGTTTTTATCAAAAGCCAAGATATAATTGCAAATTACGGGATTGGTGGAAATAAACGCAAACATTACTAAATATCCCTAAAATTGGCCAAGAAATTAGAGCAAGTTCTACAATTTATTGTGGATAATAAATTGGGCACAATTCATGTTTTACACATGTTGAAATAAATTGAAGGTAAACTTATGCAATCTATTGTGCAAGAAATTAGTATTTGTAAAACAGTCATAATATGAAATCCTTACATTGTTTCTCTCTTCTTTCAAGACGAAGTTTCCGCGAAAATTTTAATTAAATAAATGAACGTATTTCTACGTTACAGGAAAAGTCCAAAAAAGGACCCACCTCAACGATGACCAGAAATAATTCCTGGTGTTTATCCCCGACCCATTACTTGGGACAGTAAAGCGGTGCAAATGTACACTTTTCGGTGATTTCATCGGCCCCGGAAGGGCCGTTTGGGCGGGCACGCATAATAAATGTGCGTTATTAGTTCGCGGCGAGGTATCTGCGTCGGCGGAAAATTGCCGGGTAACCCCCTGGAAGTTACCATCGTCACGTTTGACAAACATTGTACCCGCGACGGCAATTGCCGGCAGATCCCCCGTCGAAGTAGGCTGGCGTGTGTTCGCAGCCTCGTTTCCGCGTGCCAGTCATATTTAATTATCGAGATTATTTGTTAAGTAACCGGCGCGCGATTGGCAAACAAACGCGAAGACGAAGAACAAACGAAGTACGTCGCAGATTGCCTTGATTTCGGCCGCAGGGTAGGGGAACCGCTGATTGAGCTGTTTTTCTCCAAAGGAAACAGGTTCTAATCAACGGATAAAGTAGAATCCCCAGGTTGACTGAGTCAAGGAATTATTTTTAGTTATTCTGGTTGTACATGGAAACCGTCTACGAGCAAATGGAACGACATGCGACAGATTGGCTTGGCCTTGTAGCAACAAAGACCGAGAGCCTACTTTAGTGTCCGGAAAGTGTGCCACAACGCACTGTCGGCACTATATGTTATGATAACATAGGCCCACAAAAAAATTATTTTTTTTTGACTATGGATAAGAACATAGTTTTTCTGTATTTTTTGACGCTGAATCCAAATTCGGTGTCCGTTTAACTGTAGTACGTCAGGATCAAGGTCATTTCAAGGTCAAATCGCGAAATAAAAGCTTAAAAGAGAATAAACCCATATATCTTCAAATTTCTGGGGTCGCTGAATCCAAATCCGGTGTCCGTTTAGTGGCAGTGGTCACCATCTCCAGCATCCTCTGGAGCAGCAGGCATTCTATATGCACGCACATGCACACAGTCACGCACACATGCACTTACATACGCACACAAGTACACATTCACGCATACACGCTTTTATACACACGCAAAAGTGTGTGTCTGGTTGAAGCAGTCTAAACACGTCTATTCAATGATTGACTCACTGATTTTCAGTAAGATGATTACTATGTAGTTAGACGATATTCAGTAAGGTGGCTACGAGAATTGGTATCAACTCATCTAATGTACAGGATACACGGACTTAGATATCTCTTACCTTAACAAATAATAGCAATACATTCACGAAACCGAAAATCTTTAACCACATTTCCCTAATACAGCCTAAGGTACATGATGAAAATGAGACTATTTACGGTCTTCTATCATGGGTTTCAGATTTGGATTCAGCAACTTTAAAAACATAAAGACACAAACTGTGTCTGGGATATATGGGTTTATTCTCTTTTAAGCCTTTATTTAGCGATTTGACCTTGATCCTGACGTGCTGCGATTAAACGGACACCGTATTTGAATTCAGCGTCAAAAAAATACAAGGAAAAACTATGTTCTTATCCATAGCCAAAAAAAAAATAATTGTGGGCCTGTGTAATTAAAGTATAAACCGTATTTTTAAGCTCTTGTAAATTATGTACGTGTGTATTTCTTGCCCGTGCATACGTACGCCACTGACCGTGTCTGATAACAACCGCTAGAACTCCGTATCCGTCTGCTACATGCAGGTTCAGGAACAGCAATATACAATTTATCCCTATATTGGAGCGACTATTCCGTTGTCGAAATTTAGTATGTGTGAATAAACTGAGACAGTTGATTGAAAATTGCGACGATTTTACAACAGACGGAACACATATTTTATGTATTCCTTGCAAGACGTTTCTCTTAGACGTTTATTTACCAAATATGTATCCGATTTTCCATTGTCGAGTAAAATACTTTGCGTAAAACATATTTACAGAAGACATATCAACGTGTCATGGGAAATATCAAAGAAGGCATATGCAATAAATTTCTGTAGCTGACAGTTGACGAAACAATTGATTTTTGCGGTAATGTAAATGTCGCTAATGTTCTGACACGAATTTTATTTTAGGTGTTTCAGATATTTCGCCCCCATTATTGATAACTAGTAACAACTGTTAGTGATACAAAAAACAATGCGAAATTCGTAAAAAATAATGTGCGGTGGTGTGTCGTTCTCTGTCCATCTGAATTATTTTGAATTTGCACCTTTAACTTCAGTAAATGTGAAACAATAATTTTTCTTCTACAACCATATGTAGATGCCAAATCGTTCACGTTTAACGAGAAGAAATGCAGAAAGACTACTGGTTGTGACAACGTACGCTCAAGCAATGACAGTTGGTGTTTCTGAATGACACAAGCGGTAGGTATGTACATTATTAACACATTTTTACTCCTGTCCTTTTGGTCTCTCTTCTTTGGAGAATATACAGATATTTTCAGTCCCGTATACTCTCAAAAATCTGTAAGCAAACGATGCGGATCGCTGCATTCTATTAATCAGCATAAAAAACAACAAGTAAGGATCATCTCACCGACAAACTCAGCTGTTTCGTAAAAACACGTCATACATTAGCGTGCTCTTCAACCGGTCAAATAGCGACTGAGCGACATAGAACTAAATCGTTAGAGTCCCTCTACGCCAGAACATTATCACGGTAAAAATATGCAATTTTGAGTATCGTAACGTTACACTGGTTGCATACTTTCTCAGGTAGACTTATGTTCTTATGTTTTACTAGTTTTAACTGAAAGTATGTATTTTTTCATAAATTATTTCTTATACAAACAATCTCAATTCACTCTCCGACTGTGTCTTTAATATTTTAGTGCTATATAATAATAATACGCATACAAAATTGTTTGTTTTCCACACGGCAAAAAAAGTCGTATACGTTCTTCTTTAAGAAACTGAAAGTCATCAGGCTTCTTTCATTTATCTTATTTAGTTTCTCAGTACCTAATTAAGGGAAAAAAGGAGTGCGAGAAATTACTTTATCAGCTCGTACACCTGTCTCTAGCGGGGCGAGCACCGCCGATGATTATCGACGGCCGACCGACGCTCATAAATAAAATCTTAATTTCCTCCGTCGCCGCCGCCGCCGCCGCCGCTCACAATCGATAGCCGTTTAACAATCGGCATCCGCACAATACAATGTCGCGATAAAAGTAAATCGAACGGTTGTCGTACCGAAATTAGCGGCGGGAACAACACCGTTGTGCGGGCGGTCTGTTGCTCCGGCTCTAATTAAAACTTATACAGGAATTGCAATCCGGTTGAATGGCGTACCCCGAGGATGTAGTTAATTATTTAAAAAGTTCACATCGAACCGTGTCTCCACGTGAATTGCCGGCCCGATTTTGCATTATTTATGTGTGCGCCTGTGCCCACGGTGATTGGCGCTAACGCAACACCGTTATTATTGTCGGAGTTCGATTGGATTTACTTTCGAAAAAACTGCGCACAAGCGGCGCTACTGTAGATTTTTTATTGTTGTTTTCATTCCGATGTACATTTCAAAGTAAAACGCATTAAGCGTTTCAGGGGCGGTGGGAAGTATACTTCCTACCTCAATTTCTTTGTTTTTTTTGTTATAACTCCGGTATATTATATGATATCAATACAAAATAACTTTTCTTATACATATTAGTAATGTATCTAAACACTTCTATATTATTTTTGTAACAATTATGCATTTTACAATTGCTATTAAATAAACAATGGCGAAAAGGACAATGTTAAAAATAGCCGATTTTTGGCTGCTCGGGTGGAACGCATGTAGCCCAGAAAAAATGATTGCTGTCAAAAAGCGTGAAATATGACCCCTGAATACTTCAAATGGCTGGGGAAATGTCAACTTCACCCCTAAAACTGTAAAAACCACCCCAAAACCGCTAAAAATAGATAATTTTCGGTTTTGGTGAGATAACTCATATAAACCACAAATAACAGTTGGGGATGGTTTAAATATAAGCTATTTTTAAGATTTAGGGACAGTTTTTATATTTTTAGAGCTGGAATAGACATTTGCCTCGCCTTTTGATATACTGAAGACTTATTTTTATTATTTTGAAACCACTCCCAATCAATGTTTCTGGATTATATGTATGTGTACCATGACAGAATCAATAAATGAATTACTTTTAGCAGTCCAGGAGTAGTTTAAATATTTTTCGGGGTGAAACTGATATTAACTTAGTCACTTGATATTTTAAAAACTTGTTATTTTATTTTTAAATCATCCCGAATCTCATTTTTTCTAGTTTATAAGTATTATCAGGCAGAAGACAAAAATGAGCCGTTTTTAGCAGTTTAAGGGTCGTTTTTATTTATTAGAGGTGAAAAGAGACAATTTTCCAAATTGTCAATAACACAAAACATACTATATAACAAAACAAAAGTCAATATATATGGGCTATAGCAGTTTACAAGTTTTTTTTTATATTTAGGCGTGAAATAAACTTTCCCCCAAACATGTGATATATTAAGGAGTAATTTCATATATTTTTTGACCATATTCAATCATTTTTTCTGGGTTTCAAGCGTTACCAAGTCATTATTTTTAAATGTCTCAAATGTTATTATTTTTAAACCATCCCCAACTGTTACTTGTGGTTTATATGAGTTATCTGACCAAAACCGAAAATTATCTATTTTTAGCGGTTTTGGGGTGGTTTTTACTGTTTTAGGGGTGAAGTTGACATTTTCCCAGCCATTTAAAGTATTCAGTGGTCAACTAGTCGGTTACAGTCGTTTGAATGTTTTCTGAAAATGACGTCCCTTGAGGTAATTTTTCAAACTCGGGAAGAGAACAAAGTTGTGTTATAAGTATGCATTACATGTTAATCTACCGCCCTCCAAGTCCCGTCTCCGCAGTGTTGCTATATCAGGTGCTACGTTGCCAGTCTCATTACTTAATTTACACACCTCGTATAAGCTATAACTGTCACTATTTTTGGAGTATATAATTGAAATTTGGAGAGAACAATATAAATACAGAAATGCCAATTTCCCACTACCTGTTTGATATGTTTTCGTCACTTCCAATTTAACACGATATTCCTCCAAATTACAAACTATTAAATTTAGGTACAGGGGATGCTAATAGAGATCGATGCACAATTTAATTCTACATCAAACTGTAAAGTAAACAGTTTAGAGTTCTACTAGCCACAGTGCCAATACCGATAATTTATTTTCTAAAATCATCGCTATAGATAGTTTCAAATATTGGTAACGAACAACATTTCAAAAAAACTCAAACACGGTAAACGACAAGTATAGGGAAACTTCATGGAAGCTTACCTAAGACAACAAAAAAAATACCTACTAAAATAAAAGTCTACCTAAAATATAAAAGGCAATATTCTGTTTAAAATAAGGAAATTGACGTCGACTTACAAACGTCGCAGTCTTACAAACAAAATTGACATGGCAGTCTTACAAACCCTAATACACTTGTAACAAAAATTAAAGGATATTAAAAAAATTCCAAATTTTTGGGTGATTTTCAACAAGGATAACTCGGAGAAAAATGGTTGTACAGTATCGGATATCGTCGGTAATTTTTTAACCTCAAAGTGTCCCCAAAAAACCCTCAAAGTTGCAAAGCGCTGCGATTTTTTTTTCTTAGTGCCCCGAAGGTTTAAATTTATCGTTTCGGCCAAAAAATCACCGTAAAAAAGCAATTTTTCGATTTTTATGCATTTTTTCAACTTCAATACGATTTTTTTTTGCGACAAATCCATATTTTTTTGCTCAAAAACATTGCTCGTTGGAAAAAATCGAAACAAAACATTTTTTGAAAAAAACCTTTTTTTTGAAAAATTTTGTGATTTTTTGGTTTTTTAAAAATGGCAAAAAAATTTCGTCATTTCAAAAATCATCTCTAAAAATTCTGAAAAAACTTGAGGGTATTCTTTGACTAATTCTAAAACATTTTTGTTCTTAGATAAATTTTGCTAAGCTCAATAGATTCCAAAAAATTCCCATTTCGAAGGCTCGTAACCCGCTTGGAGTTGATTTTTGGACCTTGGTGCCATGAAAACTTTTGTTCAGGGGAATTCAGAGTACAACATATTTCAACCCCAGAAAAATTGGCCGGGAACCAAAATCCATATGATTGGTGTGGGGTCCTTTAAACCTTCGGGGCACTAAGAAAAAAAAATCGCAGCCCTCTGCAACTTTGAGGGTTTTTTGGGGACACATACCGACGATATCCTTCGTTCATCCACTATATCCAAAGTTATACAAAATTTTCCAAATATCCTTAAATTCGCAATTTTTAACTTTTTTTCAGCCAACATTATCGCTTCAAATTTTTTTTTTATCAATCTCCCCCGATTGTGTCTTATAGAGAATTTTTTGCAGTGTCCAAAACCCTACCTCCATTACGATCATTAGTTCTCGAGTAATTGATTGTCAAAGTTGAAAAAGGACTTTTTTGCTTTGATCGACGATAACTCCGCGGTAAATCATTGTACGGAGCTCGTTAAGAGGTCAAATTAAAGCTGATTAAATTGTCTAAAAGAGCTTTAAAGATAAGCAAAAAATTTGGAATTTTTTTTTTGGTTTTCGGACGATTACGTGAGAACCGCTCCCGCTAAAAAAAAATTAAGTCAGATCTGAAAACTAGACACTTGAGGCTACAATTTTCTTTTTTTTTATTTCCTGTACGACCATTTTTCTCCGAGTTATCCCTTATTGAAAATCTCCCAAAAATTTGGAATTTTTTAATATCCTTTAATTTTTGTTACTAGTGTATTTTAACGAATGGTTTCAATCAATCACCCTTTACAATTTTCACTCTGCTTCCGAAAAGTTTTAAAAGTTATTCTTGGCCCTTGTGCCTACTCTCTATATTACTTTCGAGTTTAACGAAAAAATAATTACGAATTACGAGACGAGCACGGACGTCGAGTTGCTCTTCTCCGCGCGCGAGAAGTAATTAACAAAAGAATATCACCGTAATAATCGTGAAGCGCCCCGCCGCCTTTTGTTTGGGAAATAAGGTGGTTTTCAATTAAGGCCGGGTTCATTTGCGAAGGGACTTCACAAAACACACTCGTCTCGTAATTATCAGCGTGAGGGGCGTAAATCTTGGGCGAGGAGTTGTTCAAAGAACGAGATAAGCAGCCGCAATCCGCTTGACTGAGGACAATTACATCTGCAAGTGGGTACGTCTGAAGACGGCGGCGTAATTGGCCCAGCAGTACCTTCATTAGTCTTTCGCTAATAAACCTCGTTCCGCGCTGACATTTAAAACGGGCTTACCGGCTTCGATCGACCTAAATATAGAAAACACGACTTCGATTTGCGATAAAACCGTATTGCACTGTGGGCGGTTTAAGAACCAGAGCTGCTCGGAACACAGAAAACGCATGCCTACCTGTTTTATTTCACGTTAAAACATTTCCTGGAGTGGGTACTGGAACCTTCGGCGTAGAAACAAAAAACTGGACATTGTCCACGAAACACCGAACTACTACACTTTTCTCGACGCGCGTTTCGCCAACCAACTGCATACTACTGTTACACTTAATGATTTCTAAACTTTCAAAAGCATCCAACTGTCTACTGTTTGTTACATTTCTAATTAATTTTAAATTATTTATATCTATCCTATGGTTGTTGTCAAAAGCGTGTTGGGCAACACAAGATTTTTTCTGTTCTGCCATATTTCAAATGAGCCATGTGTTCTTTAAATCTAGTCAAAATAGATATTTTTGTTTGCCCAATATACTTTTGATCACAATCTTTACAACTTATTTCGTATATTCCTGCCTTTTCGTTATTGTTGATTTTGTCTTTGGGGTTACCCAAAACCGTCTATAGTTTATTTTTAGAATTATAAACCAAATTGATATTAATATTTTTAATTTGTTTTAATGTATGCCCATTGTTTCCAAATGTCCCAATCCCGCAAACTTTGGACTACCTCAGGGAATTACTCGAATTAAATTGTTTAGACGATAAAATTATTAAGGAATACATTCGGCTTACATACTAGTATTTGTATGAATCAAAATTATTTTCAGTATAATGGTGAATATTTTCAACAACATGAGGGAATGGCAATGGGTAACTCCTTGTCACCTTTCATTGCAATTTTTTTTATGAGTAATTTTGAGACAGAAGTAAAAAGATAAATTCGAGTATTTCCCTAGAGTTTGGTTCAGGTATGTGGACGGTATCTTCGCAGTATTTGATACAAAAGCAATTAGTTTAGATAATTTTGTTGCTAAATTACATAACCGTTTCCCTACCATAAAATTTACATATGAAAGTATGAAGTAGTATTTGTATGAATCAAAATTCTTTTCAGTATAATGGTGAATATTTTCAACAACATGAGGGAATGGCAATGGGTAACTCCTTGTCACCTTTCATTGCAATTTTTTTTATGAGTAATTTTGAGACAGAAGTAAAAGATAAATTCGAGTATTTCCCTAGAGTTTGGTTCAGGTATGTGGACGGTATCTTCGCAGTATTTGATACAAAAGCAATTAGTTTAGATAATTTTGTTGCTAAATTACATAACCGTTTCCCTACCATAAAATTTACATATGAAATGGAACACAATTAACAACTACCATTTTTAGATGTATTAGTTATTAGAAATAGTGAAAACAAGTTAGAGTTTGATGTATATAGGAAAGAAACCGCGACTCTTAGATATATTCCCAACGATTCACACCACCCTTTTCAACATAAAATGGCAAGTTTTAATTTTCTAACTCAGCGTTTGTTAAGTTTCCCCCTCAGTAAAGAGAGGTTTGAACATGAGAAACGATTAATTAAAAATATAGCTAAGAATAACGGTTACTCAGTCCTTTTAATAGATAAGTTAAGATAAGGAAGTATAAATTTAAGAGAACCCTGTACAATTCCACGACTTTTCGCATATATACTGCCAATTCTAAATTTGCTTCGTTACCATATGAACCTAAATTCGCCCACCGACTAGATAAAACAAAAAAAATTAAAAATATTAATATCAATTTGGTTTATAATTCTAAAAATAAACTACAGACACTTTTGGGTAACCCCAAAGACAGAATCGACAATAACGAAAAGTCAGGAATATACAAAATAAGTTGTAAAGATTGTGATCAAAAGTATATTGGGCAAACAAAAAGATATATTTTGACTAGATATAAAGAACACATGGCTCATTTGAAATATGGGACAACAGAAAAATCTTGTGTTGCCCAACACACTTTTGACAACAACCATAGGATAGACATAAATAATTTAAAATTAATTAGAAATGTAACAAACAGTAGACAGTTGGATGCTTTTGAAAGTTTAGAAATCATTAAGTGTAACAGTAGTATGAATAAGGACAATGGTCCGATTCCCACCAGTCCACTGTTTGCTCTGATAAACAAAGACATTTACGGTTCAATGAACCGTGGCAACAAATTTAGTATAAATAGTGCAAGTGTGCAGGCTAAAATTTAGTTTTAATATTCTCCTGAAGATGCCAACTTGGTTGGCGAAACGCGCGTCGAGAAAAGTATAGTAGTTCGATGTTTCGTGCAAAACGTCCGTTTTTTTTTAACATTTGGAACGGGATATTCGAGGAAATTTTATAAGTTCCTGTTCTTATACTCGTAGCATTCTCGGCATTAGTTTTACCCAGTTCACCGATCTAAAGTATTGCCTAAAAAAATTGAAGAATAAAGTCGCCAGAACCCAGAAAACTCTGGGTCAGGATAACGTTCCTTCATTTCTATTATGGAATTGTGTTTCCATATTGATCAAACTATTCTCTTCAACTTAGGGCTAAGGCCTAATAAGTTTCCTGAACTTTTTAAGAAATTCAGAACTTTGAATTTAAGCACATTTATAAAATTGAATTTCGTGTAACTAATAAAACATGTCAGTAAGTTCGTAGGATGACTAATACAACAACAACTTTTAGACAAAATTAGACATTATTCATCAACATATTCTCCTTCAATAGCGAGTCGTTGGTGACTAAATCTGGAGAATCTGGAGTCGATGAATGCGGAAGCAATTTGAAGTGCAATTCGTGAAATTTTGCCATGTTGCGATCGACTTGTGACACGGTGCATTATCTTGGCGAAAGAGCACTTTTTTCGAGTGTACCCGTCTCTTCATAGACAAGCGGTATTGATTAACGAATTATTGTTCTGAATCTGAAAATACATGACATTTAGCATACTTTAAAGGATCTTAATCATTTACACCCTTAGAACTACGCAGCTACTTTGGGAAATAAAAAATCAGGCAGTAGTTTTGGGTCTTTGATATTTTCTGTGATATTTCCCATAACACGTTGATATGTCTTCTTTAAATATGTTTTACGCAATGTATGGCTACTAGGCAATGGAAAATTGAATACATATTTGGCAAAAAAACGTTTAAATATTGTCGACTACGTTCCACGCAAGGCTACATGTGCAACATATTATGCACAAATCAAACCAAAATTCTTCTTTTCTACCCGTACCAGGTATATTTTTTTTATGGATATTCGGATCCAAATGTCTTCTACACTCTCGGCGATCACGAAATATATATCGACGATTGGAAGGAATACATAAAATATGCGATCCGTCTATTATAAAATCCTATGTAATTTTTAATCGTCTATTTAAGTATATGCACAAATGGTAACGTATGTGCCATTATTGCAGAAATCTACACAAAATCAGGTAATAGGTAAATACAGTACACGAATTCACGAGTGACTAACTCGCGACAAAAAAATTGTTTTCAACCCGTTTACACCGCCGGTAGGTCGCTATCTGAATAGCTTAAAGTCTTACGGAGAAAGTGTATTATACAAACAAGGAAGGTACTCGGACCCGAACTCTCCGATTTCTGTGATTTTTATATATGTTGTAGAACATGAAAAAATAAGAGACACGTAGTTTTTTTATGTGCCGAAAAACATTCTAAGGGGGTGAAAATAACCCCTAAAATTTAGCCCAAAAACACATTTTTTTTTAATATCTCGAATTCAATTCAATTTTTTTCGATGAAACAAAATGGACATTGTTCCCTATAAAAAGTACTATTAATCCGTTTTGATTTGATTATTAAATGTTGCAACCCCTATTTTTTAGGGGGTGAAATGTAATTTTTTTTGTAATAATTCGCAAATTGCTTGAAAAATAATATTTTTGTATATTTGACGTCAAAATAAAGTTTACGTGTTTCGGCATTTTCCTTGAAAATACCCCCAAAGGGGGTGAACCACCTCTAACACAATTCAATTATTCCAGGCATTAAATTTTCGTGAAAATTGGTATACAGGGGTTTTCGAGGATGCTGATCACAAATCTATAGTCGGATTATGTTAATTCAAAATGGCGGATCCAATATGGCCGACCAGTTATTTTCAAAAACCGGAACTTTTCTTAATTTTTGTTTACGTTTCAATTTCCAAGGTTTCTTGTTAAGAATTAACTACTCAATTGATAAAAAAACGATGTGTCAGGTCAAAAGTTTACGAAAATTAAAGAATTTTTGAGATTTTGATTTGATAAAAACTTATAGTATCAATAATTACAATGTGGTACGTTTTTCACGTTTTGCACGCCATATTGGACCTGACACATAGTTTTTTTATCAACTGTGTAGTTATTCCTTAACAAGAAACCTTGGAAATTGAAATGTAAAAAAATTAAGAAAATTTCAGGTTTTTGAAAATAATTGGTCGGTCATATTGGATCCGCCATTTTGAATTCACAGAATCCGACTACAGATTTGTGATCAGCATCCTCAAAAACCCCCGTATACCAATTTTCACGAAAATTTAATGCCTGGAATAATTTAATTGTGTTAGGGATGACGTAAACACGTAAACTTTATTTTCATGTCAAGTCTACAAACATATTATTTTTCAAGCAATTTGCGAATTTTTATTATCGAAAATGACAAAAAATTACATTTCACCCCTCAAAAAATAGGGGTTGCAACATTTAATAATCAAATCAAAACGGATTAATAGTACTTTTTTATAAGGAACAATTCATCGAAAAAAAATTGAATTGAATTTGAGATATTTAAACAAATGCGTTTTAGGGCTAAACTTTAGGGGTTATTCTCACCCCCTTAGAATGTTTTTCGGCACAAAAAAAAATACGTGTCTCTTATTTTTTCATGTTCTACAACATATATAAAAATCATTGAAATCGGAGAGTTCTGGTCCGAGTACCTTCCTTGTAAGTCCCGTGAGCCCAGGCTTCGTTCGGGATAACATTCTACGCACGAGCAGTGGCGTGGGTATACAGGGGCAAGAAATATGCGCTTATGCATTATTACCTAAATGTAGAGGTAACATGTATTAGAAGTATTAGCACTTTGTTCATTTGTATGGAGTTCTGGAAATATTTTTAAGTAGTTCACTATACTGTCGACCTTGACATCAAAGTCGACGCGTCGACAATACAATGTCTACATGACATTGACGACGTCGCCCATCTTTGGGGTTAACACTCTCAACAACCTGTTCATAAAACATTTCAGTATAAATCGGAACAATGGCATAGTAGACAAGCCCTTAAAACACATTTTTAGTTCTGAAGTTTTAGTTCTCTAGTATCTACGAAATTTACGGAATACAATAACATTTACAGCACAATGCCGCCCACAACAAAAGATTTGTACGGCGCGCCGTAAGGGGATGAAACAGAGGTGAAGGAGAGAAGAGGGACGGCGGAAAACCGCGCCACTCGGCGAAGGCGGCACCGCGTATGCGGACGGTTTTGCATTTATCAATAAGTAATGCACTCGCGAAAGGAAAGAATTCGGAGCGTCGATTTACGGCGCGGCTCAAATGAATAAAGTATGTTTTCATTTTCTGCCAACTTTCAATTCAATTTTGGAAGGAACTCCGACACAAAAAAAGTTTCGCGCCCTAGGCCAGTTTGAATGCCGAAAGAAGTAATTAGTGTTGAGACTAAAGGAAGGTCAGGTGTCACGTTGATGATGGAAATGTCATCTTCACTCACGAGGAAGCAACACATACACACAAATCATAACCTGTGTTAACCTTTAGAGGGAAGGCATTTGGGGCTTATGATCCTTCTAAGAAAATATATAAAAACAGTATCTTATAACACATATTGAATATGAGTAAAGTGTTGATCATGGATTAGGCCAGAATGCTGGGTTTCCCGTCCGGAACGGTAACGCTAATGTTAATTTTTCCTACTTAAAAAAAAATTCAATTTTTTGACTTGAGAAAAAGATTGTCCTAGCAAGTTTTGATAACGCTCTTCACAAATATGTTATTAGATTTTTTAATTTCAAAATGGCGGATGCAAGTTGGCAGTTTATGAAACGAAACATAGATTATAATTATGAAAGTATATAGGGGAGTAATTTGGAGTTAATAATTGTGAATCAGGCGTCTACAATTCAAAATAGTTGATATAAAATGACGGATTCAAGATAACGGATTTAGGATGTCTTATAATATAAAAAATATAGAAATAATGGAAAAATATACGTCACACACTTTGACTTGATTTGAAAAACAAAAAATCACGATATACGAACTCTTGAGTACATCTTGTCATCAATATTATCAAATTTTCCACTCCTTTTCGGAAACCGTCACTTGCTGATATCGATTGGAAATTGCTTGTCACATAACGTTACTACACTACAAATGTCACCAAAATGGGAAATATTCATCACATGATGAAGTGATAACTGAATCAGTCATATTGAATTCCAAAGATTTCATCTCATATTTGCCATCAGCAGTCCCCATCGTAATCAAAAAAACAAATGGATAGGGATTTTATTCCACAATTGATTGAATTAAAAACTTTTCATTGCCATATTAGGTCCACCATCTTGGATATTTTAAATAAAATTTTGGTTTCATAATCAGCGATCTCAAAAACCCATGTGTACAGTTGTCAGTCCAATTTCGAGCAAATTTGAGATTTGTGTCCCCTATATTGGATCCGCCATCTTGAATTTTTAAAATCTGATTTCAAATTCGTAATCAGCGATTTCAAAAAACCCAATCAAAAAGTTTTCAGTCTAAATTCTAGCAAATTTAAAGTGTTTGTCCCTCATATAAGATTTTTCCGCCACATTAGATGCGCCATCTAGAATTTTTAAAATCTGACTCCAGATTCGTAATTGGCGACCCTAAAACCCTAATATAATGATGTTTGAACAGAGGTGAGCAACCTTTTTCTGTATGCCAGTATGCTGGATTTCCTGTCTTCTAAAGGTTAATGTGGAATTTGACATTCTCGTATTTTCGTAATTTTAGGGAGTGGTTACTAGGCTATAGAAGTTACTAGGCTATAGTAGAAGGCTATAATAGCCTTCAGGAAAATCTTGCGAATTTGTTTTATCCAAAAATGTTGCGAAATATTTTTCATAATCACCGAATAAATACAAAGGCTTTTAATACTTATGATTTTCTCCAAATTTTGAGATGTGTAAAAATTATGGTAATTTGAATTTTTATTTCATCCCAATATTTCGTCTTTGAGATTTTACTATTTAGTTGTATCTTCAAGCAAAACTAAAATTTTGCAAAATTCGTAAGTAAAAAAAACACTTTGTATTTACTCGGTGAGGTGACTACGAAAAAAATATTTCACTAATTTCCCCTGAAGATTTTATGCCATTATCGCCTTTTACCCTAAGTAGATAACTAGGCTTCGTCTAGTAACCACCCCCTAAAATAAGGCGTGGGGGGTTCATATTCCCTAACTAAAATACGAGCATGTCAAATTGTACCGGCCGCCACTGGTTAACGCCCTTTTTAGAGAGTTGTGTACAATATTTTTCGAACAACCCTGGATAAAAATAGTTATTTATGGAATCATGTTATAGAACATTATTCCGATCATTCTTGTAGTCAACTAACGATCTGAACGCACAAGATCTCATATTCTATCGATATCTTGATCGGTTCTTGAAGATGAAGGCCTTCCGTTGCGTGGTTCATCTTCAATCGACTCTCTTCCTTCTGAGAATGCATTACACCACCGAAAAACCTGGGCTCTTGAAAAAAACACTGTCTCCGGTATGCGTGTCGAAGTTTTTCAAAAGTATCCGTTGTGCTGTGTCCGAATCTGAAGCAAAAACTGATAGCACACCGTTGCTCAAAAATAACGTCACTCATTTTTACAACGCACTAGAAAAAAAAAACGGTTTACAAAAACAGTCACAATGAACAAACAAATGACTAACAAGTCCAAACTTGTATCGAAGGTGCACTACATGTTAACCTACCGCCCTTCCCGTCTACGCAGTGTTGCTAGATCGGGCGCCACGTTGGCAGTCTCATTACTTAATTTACACACCTCGTACATAGGTAATCGAATTGTGCATTATAGTCCAGTAGGTAGGGAGCTAAAATAATCAAAAAGTGTTTTGACGGTATCCTATGTATTTTTTTTTGCGTAGAACACAATGCGCAGGGTCTGTAGAGCTGAAACTATCCGCAATTTTTTTAAATTAACAATTTCTTTATGTTTTAAGAACACATAAAAGTCTCTGCCTACTGGACTGTTATTGGCACACCTTCAGCAGACGTTTCTCTATTGTAATGCTCCTGAAAATTGACAAAATTGTACGTCTCTATTCTTCGGTATCTTGCGGAAGCTCCACATTTTCCCCTCACGTAATTTCGAAATTTAACGGTGCATAATTCCGTAGTTGGTTAGCACTAACAGTTATTAGAATATACAGTAAACGTGCTTGGAACTGGATGCAAATTCCAACAGCTCCGCGGGTCCAAAAAAAGTTGTCCAAAACAAGACTGCGGAGTTGGTCGTTAGAAGTTCGAAGAGTAAGAGGCGACTGCGCGATGCTGAAAGCGGTAGATGCAAATCGAGACTGATTTATAGTGCAAATTGCGGAGGGGGACCGCCGCGTCTCAGGAACGGAGTGCATTAGAAAGTGACTTTTTAGAAGGCGCCAAGGGGACTTGGGAACTTTTCCGCAGCAACGGCATGAAGGAGACGTAAGTGGCGGATGAGCTCTCGGAGCCAGGGCGGAATCTTCCCCGATGAAGGACGGCTTTTCGTTCCGGGAATTTACGAGTTAATTAAGCCAAACCGAACGACTATCTACCACCACCAGGTATAGTACTTCCAATATCAGTTTAAAACTTTAAGGTAACGGCTGAATAAGCTGAAAAATTTCAGGGAATATCGGGTGACAGCTGTTTAGCGAATCATTTTTGTAATAAATCTGCGGTCATGCCTTTATGATAGTGAGCAGAAGATTGCGTTATATTTTTGGCTGACAAGAACAATGCGGTGGGTAGGAATTAATTTTCAGTTGCGATATGCAGAATTATGACATGTTTCCCCTTAATATGAAGGCACTATGATTTCCCCCATGTTATCGTCCTATTTGATTCGTAGGACTCTTTCATTATATGTAAACATTCCAATCGAATTTTCACAATATGCTTCATTCCAGTATTATACTGTTAATGATTGTTTTATATTTATATTTTCACTCTAATAATACAGGTTTGTTCCCGTGGAGTATTATAAATTGATTTGAACTTTTAGAGCATGCGCAGTATAAAATAAAAACTTGGTTCCAAGACATTTACCAACTTAAGAGAGATGTCCGATTATTGAAGATGCCAGAGAGGAGAGATTTGACTATATTTTTATCAAAAAATCCTCAATTTTGCTCTGTCCTATTACCCAGACCTGCAAAAAAACACTTTTTATTGAACCCTATCACCTCACAATTTTCAGAAAACCTAACCTAAAACTGCAAAAAAAAGGCTTTTTTTGGCCTATATTGGGGCCGATGCTCCACTGTAACAGCATCGCGTTTAGCAGGTCAAAATCCTTTGGATCTACGTTTCGGAAACGTACAAAGAATTCAAAATTAAATAGGCTATATTTAATTTTGAATTCTTTGTACGTTTCGAAACGTAGATTCCAGAACTTCTTGTGAAATCACTTAAATAAAATAATAATTGCGCCATCTATGTTTTTTTTTAGTTAAGTACTATTGATTTTTGTAGGTTTTGATTTACTGAATACGATAGTCGAGTCCATTTTACCCAATCTCGTTTCGTTGCCTATGCTCGATGTAGGCCAAAAAAAGCTTTTTTGCAGTTTTAGGTTAGGTTTCCTGAAAATTGTGACGTGAGTCGGACAACGGTATTATGTTCAGCATGTTAAAAACCTTCAGAATTACCTACTAGGGTTCAAAAAAAATCCTTGCAGGTCTATGTTATTAATGGGACACCCTGTACAAGACGACGATTGCGAAACTGTCCGTAACTCGAGCAGATCGATGGTGACAGGTAAACAGAACTGCGTGGCTCTGTTGGGTCCATCCGAAATATTTTATTTACGAATTATTATGGAGCAGCCGACGACTGGCTCTCAGACGCCAGATAAAAACGGGCCCGGTCGAAGCGTCACGTTGTTTAGACCTTTTCGAAAGTTTCCCAACAATCGAGTTACTGTTGGGAATTTCGGAACTGCCCCGCGAAAGTTTCTAGCCCCGAAAACAAGGGTGAAAACGTAATATGAAACATTTTGATTTATAAGTTAAACTTCTTTATTTCCTTTTCATTTTCTGTATTAACGCGGCCTATTAGCTATGTACGGCACGTATGGGGATAACTTTTCGCCGCCAAGTTGAATATTGATGGATTATTGTTGGCGCCCACATACCGGGCAAAACCTCATCAGAGAATTATCCCCAGCGTCTAACTTCCCCGGAAAAGTCTAGTTGAGTCTTTTCACCGGAAAATCCAAACAGCAGTGGTACAGTTCCAGAAAAATATCACAATCAGAAAACAACGTTAAGGGAACTTTTCTTATATGGGAAAAAGGAAATAATTATACTAGTTTACACTACTATGAACATTACAGAATGAAGGGGAATTGATAAGTAAACGAATGAGTGAGGGGAACGCGACAAAAAATTGCGATAAAAAAGTTAATAAAATTTATAACATATGTATGATTAGTAGAGTGGTAGTAGTCAATGAGCAAAGCTGTAAAAGATTACTCTACTTTTTTACGTCTTGTAGTTTTTACTTGTGTTGTTATCAAATAGGTTTTCAATAACTACGAAAAAGTGTAATCATAATTATATTCCATGGTATGTATACAAAGGCCACATCTACGACTTAAGTCAGCAATGAAAGTATCAGTACACCCCGTTTTGAAGTAGAATGAAGGTATAAGTAGAATGTCAGACATCAAACTGAGTATCTTCAACTTTCACTGCGAATTTTCTTCTTCAATAATGAAATAGTTCTCGATTACTATTTCTTCCATAATGTCCTTTTGCAAATGTAATTTCTTTGAAGGCACTGCTGTTGTTTTTCAATATCTTCCGCTTTTTTTAATCCTTGGCTGAAACCGACAAGAATTATAATATATTTACATTAACCTTCTAAACCAAAAATACTATCGATAAAAGTAGTCACCCTCAGCAAAATGAAGAAAACTGAGAACAGGCGTATATTACACTACATTTGGCTTCCCTATCTTTTAGTTTTAGTTCTTAATGTCCAAGTCTTGAGTCTATTTATGCGTTTCTTTTTTACCAAATGTATGCATCACGGAAACATGATGTTTTCTTTCTTCAGGAAATACGAGCCCTAACAAATATATGTTCGGATAAACGCATTTTTCGCGTATTAGACTGTTTTTATGTATAATGAAGCAAAAATTGACTAATGCAGCTGACAGTACATAAGAACTTAAAGAATTTAAAAGTATATTTTAATTAATTATTTCAAAAACCAAATTAACAAAGTCACAACTTAACAAAACAAATAAAATATAACAAAATAACTGGCAACTAAATATTCGCATTTTGTTTTAAGTATTAATAAGGTGTTACGTCACCTTTTGCCTTAATTACGGCCCGAATTCTTCCAGGCATTATTTCAATCAAGCCTCGACAAAGTTCTGGTGAAAAGGTGTCCCAAATTTAGCCGATTTTTTCCTTTAAAGTAGAGACCGTTCTTTGAGGATCATCTTTCAAAACTCTTTTTTTCTTATGCCACACTGTTTCAATGACATTTAGGTCGGAGCTGTTTAATGGCCATGATAGGACTTTAATATGCTGTTCCCCGAACCACTTTTTCGTTTTTTTGCAGTGTGGGAAGCTGCGCCGTCTTGTTGGAATATGAAATTATTGCCTGGGTACATACTCGTATCCTGAACAGTCGGTAATAAGCTATTCGTAAGTATTTGTATAAATATTTGTCAGCGTTGACGTCACTGTCCCAAACCTTTAGCGGACATACATCTCCAAATCATGACACCCTTCGGGAATTTTACGGTTCGTTTAAGGCAGTCCTTATGAAAGGCTTCACTTTTTGTTCTTATTACTCTTTTTCTATGATCGCCTACGCAGACATCGAATTTGGACTCGTCACTAAAAATTGCTTTTGACCAGTCTTCTATAGTCCACGATACCTTCGATTTGGCCCAATTCAGTCGATTTTTTTTGTGTCTCGGTTAATAAAGGCTTTTCTTTAGCCTCCGATCATTTACGAAAATTTAAAAATTAAAAATTTGAGAAATAAAATAGTAATACCTTATGAAAACTGAAGCCAGACTGATGAAAGTATTTTCTGCAACATTCGCGGGATAGCCTTTCTCCTATTTCAGAGTTCCATTGCGCTGTTATATCCCTTCAGGTGTACGGTCGACTTTTTTTGCAAATTTTCACCAACAACCTTTGGCTCCTTCCAGTAACAAGTTCGGGTCTTCCAGGACTTTTACCTTTTACAGCCAAATTTCCATCTAGCCAAATGTCTAGGAAAAATTTTTACAAAATGGCTTAGTTAGTCAGATATTGGTACACTGAAGATTTTGCTTTAATATGAGTCCACTTTTCGGATTTATTCGTGTTTTTTTGAAAACATCGCAACTTTACTCTTTTAGCGATATTTTTTACACAATCCACGTATCGCCTTCAACTGGGGCTTATTAGACGCATAATTTCACAAGCTCCTCCTCATCCTCACAAGCTCATCCTGTGAGAATCAAAGTGTAATACAAAAATTATCAGAATTAATAAGCAAACTTCAAAATCTACGAATACTTTTCTTGCCGACTATATGTGACTCTATAAACCTGAACCAGTTCAATACACCATTTGTCTTTTTGTAGTGTTTTTTAGAACTAGAATGACTACAATAAATCGATAAAAAAATATTGTTTAATTTTCTAACCTTAAAATTCATTAATATTCAGTAATGGATTGACAATAAACTTCGAAAGAACCAAACACAAAAACGGCCGTATTTCTTCTTTTAAGTAGAGCCGTAATAAACAGCGCAATTGAATTATGAATGAACGAATAATTAATTAATTGCCTCCACACCCTAAAGTCCGACTTCCATTAGGCGGTCGCGGTCTCCATTAGCCTGGTTATGTAAATGGCCAAAACTAAAACAAACTACAGACGTGTAGGTACGTGATGTCAGTGGCGGCTGATGGAACTTTGTCATATCTTGATAACGGAGCGTGGGAACCAAACCATATTTTTTGGTACGACGTTAGACGTTGATTATATTTTTATTCTGACATATATGTAAAGTTTATATGTATGTTTAGATATTTGTAAGTGTGGGAAAAATCGATACTGTAATTTTTCAATCGATAATATTTTAATTATTATTGATTATTAATGTTTCAAATTTGGCAAGATGTTTTATTGTCATAAAGGACACCTAAAGGTAGAAAAAACAATTAATTTACCTTTGACAGTGGCGTAGGATGTGGGTAACTAACACCTTTATCCCCCCTAAATTTTACGCCGCTGTCCAAATGTGAATCTTGACAATAATGTTGATTTTTTTAATGTATTCTACGTAGATCATGTACTACTGTTGAAGATGCATGAAGTGGGTGATTTTTGAGGTATTTTCACTTAAATGATTGGTATATTTTATTTCAATTTCTTTCTGATTTTTTTTTAAATTGGGAGCCTTTTACAATTTTACCAATCGGAACGACATTATTTTACCTTCCCAAAAATCGATATTTCCAATAAAAACAAGTATTGTGAAACACCGAACTACTACACTTTTCTCGACGCGCGTTTCTATGACAACAAAAATATTTTGGTAACGTCAACGAAAACGTCTAAAATAAGTGGTCTAACAATGTACTTGCTAAAATACATGTGTAATTAAAAATATATGAGACATTTTCTAAAACGCACCTTTTCAGTTCTCTGGAATTACCTCGAAAACGATTACAGATAAATATAATTTGAAAATAACGCCAAAGAGGTCATAAAATCCTCTAAAACGGTTCCCACTTAGAATATAATAGAAAATAGAAATTTTCCATCTACCCGATATGAATTAGAACTTCAAAACCACTTAAAAAGGTATAAGTTAAAGAAAAGGTATTAGTTAAATTGGACTTAAAAGATGAAAGGGTATAAGTTATACTAGATGTAAAAATATATATTTAGGAAATATATCAATTTCTTTACAACTGCTTTTAAGCAGTTGTATTTGTCTCCTCTAAAATTTACATTTTATCACATTGAAGATATTCTCTGCTCGGCGACGACATATTGTTGTGAAAATGCCTAAAGTGATCAAACTCCGAAAGGAAAACGGTCACTAATGCGCCAGTTGAGAGTTGGTCACTATGGTCATTATTGTTTATTTGCATGGGGACAGTAACTCAAAAGGACTAAAACAAGTAACTAAAATTTAGTGAATTGCCATTTAGTGTCTGTCTACACACAATTCAGTCCGCATTATTTTAATTGTAGCTAAATTAAAATGGCCGCTAATTAACATATGTATATGTATTCGATCAATACCAAAAGAGCGTGCACTTGTTTTTTTATATGAAGAAATTAGTGACAAAAAAAAATTAACAAACCAGAAAGAAGGGTTAGAAATGGGTTAGAAAATCTTGAAGAAGTACACATGGATTTCCTTCTAAGTTGCGGAAAAAAAATGCCTAGTGAAATTGTATGAGAATGTTAGGTAAGTTTCTTATGTCCAGAAAAGTTGTTGGTATTAAATTTGAATGTTGGTAGTTCTACTATACAGAGAAGCTTAAGTTGTTAAAGCTAACCTTAGAAGACATTTTCGTCTTATATAATGCCATGTACAAAAGCACTTAAAAGTTTCAGAAAACGTGATTTAGCCATCCTGGAAGATCTAAAGACAAAATAAATTCGTTGCAGAACTTCTTAACGAAATTGTATAAGAATATCCAAACAAGAATTTTAAAAATTGCTAGACAAAGTTGGGCCTTTCAATAACAAAATCACACACCAAACTACCTAAAAAGATCTGTCTAGACATGTAGTGGAGAGACCTGCTCCAATAAACAGAATCTCGTTTCACTTGACCACGTATCCACTTGACTAAACTTCCACTAAATTCGCAACTTTCTCAAGTATTAAATCAGACGTTTACACAATGGTAGTAGCTGAATTTAGTTTTAGTTACTTTCTGTACCTACTGTTCCCGTGTAAATCCGCCATTACTCCGAGAGGATTTGATTCCCGCCTATGGCAATATACACAACTGTCACAGTGACAATCACAAAAGCTGTTGCCTTTCGCTCCCAAATTCGTGATCGTAACGCGCTGTAAGCCTGGATTCTGGATGCAGAAACGTGTAAATGTGCGAATGTCCGTTACCGCGCCAAAACGTAGTGGAATGTCGTCAGGGTTGGGCCACTGTCTAGGTTGGGCCACGGCTATTTCTCGTATATGAGACGGAGATTGTCTGTAAAAAGTTTTGTGCCTTCGTCTTGTTTTCGGTAGTCCGAAAAGTTTTGTAATAACCGCGAAAAACGAGTCAAAACTTGGACAAAAACGAAGTCACCGCCAAAGTAAGTATATATTTCCATTATGGGGTTAACCATTAACAAGTTCCCAAAGAAAAAAATGTATTCCCTAACCTGTTTGCCTGTAGTGCCTGCGATTGAAAAAAACGCTTGTCGTCTAGGTTAGGCCACTCGTGTGGTCAGGGTTGGGCAACATAATTTTTTTTCCGACAAGTAAAATAACAGTCTTGAGCCAGTTTTTCGCACCCCAGAACATTAAAATAATTAATTGCCGCAATAAAAGTAATGTTTTATCAATAAAAAAAAAAATAATCGTTAATATAATGATAAATAAATAATATGAGATTTTCAGAATAAATTCAGAAAAAAAACAAAATAACTCCAACAGAAAAAAAATCATAACAGCAAAATAACAATAATAAATAAAAATAATAATAATAAAAATAAATAACAAAATAACAATAACAATAAAAATTTTAATTCAAAATTGAATATTGAATCCGATGAGTGTTCTCATGAAGATTTCTCATCATAATTATGTTAAATTGAATGAAAAACAATAAAAAGTAACATATTTGTTCATTAAAAATTATTTTAGTACATATTTCGTCAATATTCACTAGTGGCCCAACCTAAACTGCAATGGCCCAACCTAGACTACTTTTTTTTTCGTTTTGTCAATAACTTTTTTTATAATGCCCAACAATTCGCCCTAATTAAAAGTTTCTTATGGCTGTCCAAACTTTCAAATAATACATAAAATAATAAAAGATACAGGGCAAAGTTAAAAAGTGGCCCAACCCTGACGACATTCCCCTACAAAATATAGTGATAGTAAATGATCCCAACCTATTAATGTAAATACATCCAGGCTAACGCGTTCGGGTCTAAATACGCTATTTTCTGGAAACCGGATTCATCGCCACTTTCACTTCAGACATCATGAACGGTATTCCCCTTACCACTATGAATCGTACTTTTCGTCTGTTCCGAACTGGCAGATTTGGATCAAAACCATGGAAGTAACTCGAAACTATAAAAAAATCTATGATTAAAAGGCAAACATAACCTCTACAACGTTGGAAAGTGTAATTACATATTTTATATTGGAATATGCGCTAGAAGCAAGGTTAGAAATTAGAACGTTTTGTGAAGCATGTCAATGTTGTTATGTCCAAAACTAATTATTTTGCATCGTCTGTTTGGATCTGGATTCCGTGATTATGATCCAATTTATAGCCTAGTAAAGATAGCCAAAATGGGTCAAATTTTTCAAAAAATTCCTCGAGCGTAAAAAAAAATTGATAATTAGGTAATAAATAGTGCAATTTGAGTGCACTAATTTTGAATCAAATCGGTTGGTAGGAACATAACCAAAAAAAATTTATAAACGTGTGAAAAACCGGTTTTTTTCACTTTTTAAGTAAGTACCAAAAAAAAATTATTTCAGAAAAACAAAAAATAGCACGTTATAGCGGTTAATAAGACGAAGAAAATCAGTTTTTAAAAATTAAAATCGGTTCACAACTTTTTGCAAAAAAAAAAATAAAAACCTTCGAAAATTGACCTTTTTTACTATCTAATTACTATACGAACCGTAGTAACCGTAACCAAATTGTAGCTTTTATCGGCGGCTACTTACAGTAAAAATTTTATCAAAAAATATTCATAACTTTTTTGGCGCAATTCGAAAAAATGTAAAAAAATGTGTTTTCGAAAAATGGCTCGGCAATTGTCAGTAACAGTCCTACGGTAATTTTTAATTACGATTGCTTGGCGTGACTGCTTTCGTGCGCTCGAATTGAGAGAGTTCCCTCACCATGCGGCCTTTCCCCTTCGCTCGAGTGCCCGAGCGCCCGAAACACAAAACAGCCCGGTTTTCAATGTCGTTTTTGAGATACTTCCTCAAATTTGACAAACTTGGTCCATTGTATGATTGTAGAGCACCTCTTCACGAACCAAACACACTTTGAAAAATTACCGTAGGACTGTTATTGACAATTGCCGGGCCATTTTTCGAAAACAATTTTTTTTTTACATTTTTTTGAATTGCGCCAAAGGTTATGATTATTTTTTGATAAAATTTTTACTGTAAGTAGCCGCCGAAAAGAGCTACAATTTGGTTACGGTTACTACGGTTCGGCCTACGGAAGTCCCTACGACTTTCGTAGGCCGAGTAATTAGACAGTCAAAAAAGGTAAATTTTCGAAGGTTTTAATTTTTTTTTGCAAAAAAGTTGTGAACCGATTTTAATTTTTCAAAACAGATTTTCTTCGCCTTTTTAAGCGCTATAACGTGCTATTTTTTGTTTTTCTGGAATAATTTTTTTTTGGTACTTTAACTACCAAACTAATGCGAATTTCATGTGTGTGAACAACCACACGGGTCATACAATTTTTACAGACGAATTGCATAGCTGCAATATTTTTGTGCAACGGATTTTTTTTAAATAAAATAAAAACGAAGATTACTCCTTACGCATTGGTGTGAGTTTTCTTTTCACTGCTGAAAATATTCGGTTGTGGAAAAAATATTGTAATTAAGCATACCTGTGTAATAGTGACTATAAAAAATAATCTGCATAGTAGGGGAGACCGGGGCTAGTTGGCATAGATTTTGGTTTTTGACTTTTCTAATTTCTTCTGTAACAGTTGGAGTAAATTCGATTTTTGCAGATAATAGGGGAACTACTTGAGCACCTATTTGTAACAGAAAGGTTTTCCTGTCAGGGTGTTTAGTAGGCCAATAAAATGTTTTCCCAAAGGCTTTCCACTGTGCCAATTAACCCCATGCCCGGGGCAAGTTGGCATACCCATACCGAAACCACTCCTACCTAACGGCTGTAACTTGTGGCTCCAGCGAGGGGGAAAGGAAATGGCTACTACCCCATTATCTTTCAGCAGATCTAATGCTTCAATTGACAAATGCGAATCATGGTTATCAAGAAGCATCAGTACAGAACGTTCTTTAGAGCACCTTGAAAAATTAATGAAATGGGGGACGAACTTGACGAAGTTTTTCTCAACCATCCACCCTAAGCTGTTCGCGTCACCATCTGATCCAGATGGACAGCCTATGACAAAACTGTTCTTGTACCTTATGCCAACTAGCCCCAACAAGTTTTTCAAAACATCATTGCTACTACATTCTTTCAACACAACAGAAGGAGGCAAAATGACACATGAATGCATTCACAATAAGCTGCTCTATCACATGCAGTTAGCAAAACTATTGACACACAACATAGTACTTCCCTAGCCTAAAATATTTCAGAATAAAATTAGTTTCATACTTGATCAAAAAACACGTTGCTGGATCTCCTCTCGCATACGCGTCTTGGAATCAATTGAAACTGCCACGGATGATGCAATACTGCCGTGTCGTTATACCATCCAGAAGACAGCGCTCCCCTCATTCTGTGTCAATAACTAGAAGCTGAATGCCAACTAGCCCCGAGTGCCAACTAGCCCCGGTCTCCCCTATCTTTGCCGAAAATATGTAAAAAGTGAAAGAAAACGGTTTTTCACACGTTTATGAATTTTTTTGGTGATGTTCCTACAAACCGATTTGATCCGAAACTAGTGCACTCAAATTGCACTATTTTTTACCTAATTATCAAATGTTTTTTAACGCTTGGGGAATTTTTTGAAAAAAAATTTTCAATCTTTCCTGGGCTATTATTTCCAATCGAGGTTCGGAAGTGTGGAACGAAAGAAAACGGCTAATGCCACTCCTAGAAAGAGAATGCCAATTTCTGCGGTGTTTTACTTTAAACTTTTACTTCTTTATTTCGTCGTTATCAATTTTCCGCCGGCCGCCGCTGGCGTGTGGTGGCGTACTATTGAAGGATATCCAAGTTAACCGCTGTTTGTACTTCGATTAAGCGATGTTCCGGTTCGATGGCGGTCCGTTGCCCGTCCGGTCTGCCGCGTTATCACGTTAATTTTCGCTCATTTAATACAATCGCAATAATAATGTGGCTTAACGGCCGTGTCGATGGGTTCGTCTGCGCGCACGCTGGATGCAAATCCGCCGCACTTGACAAGCGTTCGATTAAATCTGACGGTTTCGGGCTAGCGATTCCAATTCGTGATGGAAATGCATTTAGAGATTTCGCGAAATGGCAATTAGCCTAGGAAGGATAGAAATTTGTTTCAAAAAAATTCCTCAAGCGTTAAAAATAATTTGATAATTAGGTAAAAAAATAGTGCAATTCGAGTGCACTAGTTTTGGATGAAATCGGTTTGTAGGAACATAACCAAAAAAAATTCATAAACGTGTGAAAACCCGTTTTTTTTTTCACTTTTTAGGTATCAAAAAAATTTTTTCAGAAAAACAAAAAATAGCACGTTATAGCGCTTAAAAAGACGAAGAAAAACAGTTTTTAAAAATTAAAATCGGTTCACAACTTTTTGCAAAAAAAAAATAAAAACCTTCGAAAATTGCCCTTTTTTTACTATCTAATTACTCGGCCTACGAAAGTCGTAGAGACTTCCGCGAGTGACCAAATTGTAGTTCTTTTCGGCGGCTACTTACAGTAAAAATATTCATAACTTTTGGCGAAATTCGAAAAAAATGTAAAAAAAAGTGTTTTCGGAAAATGGCCCAGCAATTGACGAGCTTGCTGCAAGAACGATGCAGCTCCATTTTCAACGCGTGACGAGGTCAGCTACTTATAATTTCGATAAAAATATTAGACGTTATTTAACGCAAATTCGACGCAGCTCAGCATATGTCAGTATGTATACTCCATGTACTGAGATGTGTGGAATTTGCGTTAAATAATGCCTAATATTTTTATCGAAATTATAAGCAGCTCACCTCATCACGCGTTGAAAATGGAGCTGCATCGTTCTTGCAGCACGGTCCTCAATTGTCAATAACAGTCCTACGGTAATTTTTTAAAGTGTGTTTGGTTCGTGAAGAGGTGCTCTACAATCATACAATGGACCAAGTTTGTCAAATTTGAGGAAGTATCTCAAAAACGACATTGAAAACCGGGCTGTTTTGCGTTTCGGGCGCTCGGACGAAGGGGAAAGGCCGCATGGTGGGGGAACTCTCTCAATTCGAATGCACGAAAGCAGTCGCGCCAGCGTTACTAACTCTACCTACTTTTCGGTAGATCTACCAACTTTTAGTGTCTTGCTCAAATCTACTACCTTGCACCAAAAATCTACCTACTTTTTGAATTTTTCGAAAATTTAAATCATATCTCCATAAAAATGATAATAATGATTTATATTTTTTTTATTGCCAACCTTTCCCAACCTTTAACCTAACCCAACCTTTCTATGTATTTTTTATCCATTGATGTATTTAGTGAATGTAATTGATAATAGATGGCGTTCCAGGTTATTGTGCAACTATCAAAATATTCATATATCTATGATATATGAAAATATTTCATTTACTTTTTACATCATGGCGGCATTTGATGTTACCAATTGTCGATTCTAGTAAGCGATAAATTATAGGGATATTTAGTAACTTTTTAATAAAAGTAACAGTTAATAAAATTGGATAATTTATTTACAAATAAATTCTACACTTTATTGCACAATAAATTGGTATGTGTAAAAAAGTCTATAACATTATTAAAATAAGTGAAAATGATGAAAATTCTCCACCTCAGAAATTAAAGAAGCATTAGGATCAAAAATATTCCGCGCTGTGGGAAAAGGATAAAAACTACGCAGGGTCGATAACAGCAAGTCATAAAGGAAATACATATTTTCGCTGCAATCCATGCACTCTGAAAACATTTACGCCGAAGTCTGTTTTTCCTCCATATTCAGCAATTTCATTGGACGAATATTTGAATTTATTATTTTAATTGTTTTTGTCTCTAATTTATTCATCCTAATTCTTATTTCTTATAATTAGTAGTAATAGTAACACTTCTTTAAAATAAAAGTCGAAACATCGAAAAATACGTCTTGATAGGTCATACCAAACCTTGAGTTAATATTAATATAAATATTTATATTCAATATACAAGCTCACTTAAATACAAGCTCAATTTGTATAATATCCACGATTTTTTATCAACTCTGGTCCGCTATAACGTTATAATGCTACAGTTCTTTTTTTTAAAGCTACTGTTCTGGGTTCGAACTTATTTAATAGGTACTTTTAAACATCTAATGAGTTCCATTCTTCTATTTTAAAATTCATATTATTTCATTTTATCAAAGTTTAATTAAAACTACTTTTACTTTAAAAAATTTGAAAAATAAGTTGTTCTCAGAAAGTATCGAACCTAAGCTGCTGCATAAATTGAAACTAATAATGATAATACATACAGTATCCGACCAAGTAAATCAATTACTATAAATAATATACCTACATATAAACTGTATTACTGGAATTAAAGTATGCTTGTAAACTAATTACTTAAATATTTATAATCAGGAATTATTATATTATGATATGATGGACCTATGATTCGTTCTTCAATTTTTGACATTTCTATTCTTATTTTGAATACTGACGAACTGTAATTTTGCTTTATCATTAGTTCATTTATGAAAATAGTTAAAATATGTCTTATCCAATCGAAAAATAAATTCAGAACACCAGATTTTTACTCGAGGATCTCTAAAATACTTGAAAAATAAAGGTAGTAGATCTACCAACTTTTCATAGTAGGATTTGTTGGAAACTACCAACTTTTAAAATCCAATCTCCTACCTTCAGACATTTTGAGTTGGCAACGCTGAGTCGCGCCAAGCAGTCGAGAGTTCACCCACCATGCACCCACCTTCGCTCGAGGGCCCGAAACGCAAAACAGCCCGGATTTCAATGTCGTTTTTGAGATACTTCCTCAAATTTGACAAATTTGGTCCATTGTATGATTGTAGAGCACATCTTCACGAACCAAACGCACCTTGAAAAATTACCGTAGGACTGCTATTGACAATTGCCGGGCCATTTTCCGCAACCACCTCTTTTTACATTTTTTTCGAATTGCGCCAAAAGTTATGAATATTTTGTGATAAAATTTCTACTGTAAGTATCCGTCGAAAAGAGCTACAATTTGGTCAAGTCGCGGAAGTCCCTACGACTTTGGTAGGCCGAGTAATTAGATAGTAAAGAAAGGGCAATTTTCGAAGTTGTTTTTTTGTGAACCGATAAAAGTTGTGAACCGATGTTCCTACAAACCGATTTGATATAAAACTAGTGCACTCAAATTGCATTATTTTTTACCTAATTATCAAACGTTTATTAACGCTAGAAACCAGTGTTTTTTATTTTCTCAATTCGCATCTAAACTACTCATCAAAATTAGCATAAATTGCGTTTCATTCAAGCTACAGAAAAAAATTAAACTATTTTTGATAATCTATTGTGGGAGTATGGAAATCGGGATAGAATTTATTTTTAGACAGTTCATTTAGCATGTGTTGAAGTGTAAAAAAATTATTATCATTTCGTTACACAATGGCGGCATCAGAGCCAATTTTCAAAATCGTGTTTTTTTTTAAAGCTTTGGCGAGAGAAAGGATTTCTCGCGACCTATAAGACCTGGACCAAAAACAAAAAATGTTCTTAATCTACTATTGCCTACAAAAGTACGTAGGGATTTAGGGATTTGAAATAGGTGTAACTCCTTAATGAGTGAGTCACTCTTTTATAAACATGTTATTTAGTGTTGCGTGTATATTTTCTCATATCCTGTACTTGCTTAATAGAAGTACATAAATTACCTCATCAAAACCGAGATAATTTAAAATGCTAATGAGAAAAGGTCTCGTGCTACTCCTAATTACCTCGCACTTTTTATGAACTTGTAAATTCCGTTTGGCCGTGCAACCGCGGCCGTCGGCGATTGATGTTAATTATATGACCCCTAAAATTAATTCACAAAGACGCCGCGCTGGTCCCTGCGTCCCTTCTTGACCCTCCGTTAATCCACAAATCAATTAGGATGGCCGGTTCGGCTCCTGCGTAAAAAATCCACCTACGCTTTCACTTCACTCCGCCAAATGTCATTTTACCGATCGAGTTCTTTCGATGGGGGCCAAAGAAATACGACAAAAACAAAGTAATAAACGGCTATATATACGTCGGATTTTGTTCTGGAATTTTGGCGGTGTTATTAAAGAAGTTTGGTGCGTGGGAGCCGATCTTGACGTCATTCGCTGTGTTGTCTTGAGCCAATAATGTGGTTCGAAATTAGAAATATATTAAAAAGTTGTTGTTCAACTCTTTCAGATAGGGGTACAATGTTTTCTAGCATGTGTGTTCGTCGAAGATGTGACCTTAAAGATGCACTTCACCAGTAGCGAAGCGTCGATTTAACCCTTTTAAACTACAGTTTTTGTATATCCTCTCTTTAGCAACGTGTCAAGTACAAGAAACGATGGAAAAAAGTCGGGAAATGCCTTTCCGAGTATTTTTGAGGGTTCTCTTTCGAATGGCCCCAAAAAAAATTCATAATAATTGAAGCTTACCCCTGTTTTTGGCCATTTAAATTGAAAAGCACGTTTTTTCAGGTCAATTTTTTTTGTAACATGATTTTTGACTGGAAAAAAAATTTCTTTCGACAGAAAACTACGGCATAAGTGCATTCGAGAGTTGGACTGAAAAGTTATGTACTTAGAAAAAATTAATTCCAACATGGGGTGTCCAATATATCGGCCAAAAGGACACATTGTCAGAGGAAACTTTCATAATTTTTTTACTCAAACCTGGAGAACTTTGGGGAAAAAGTTTAAATAATAAAAAGTGTTCAGATTCATCCAAGGAGCATTCCTGATTTTTTTCAGAATTTTTGGTCACGTTTTGGTCATTTTCAATTTGGCCATTTTTTAAAAAATCAGAAAAATTCTGATCAAATGTTCCAAAATGTTCCAACCTGAAGCTCCAAAAATTCCTAAGTCCTAAACAAATTTCTCAACAAAAAAATTTGGCCTAGTTTGGCCATTTTCCCGTTAGAATGTTTCAAAAAATAGTATTTCCTAAAATTTCACAATTGTTTCCAGACATCTGGGAAAAATACATGTGTTCTGCGTGTATTCAATCATACTCAATAAAGTCTGCGCCAAAATGGCTGTCCCCAAATTGTCCATTTTTTCATTTCAATGTTCCAAAAATTACAGGAAAGACCGAAAATTCTGGAAAAACTCGCACGTCTCCCTAAATCATGTCCACGAGGTTTTGCAAAAAAAATTCCTGAACCGGTTGACGTTATTTGGTTTGGGGGGTTCAAAAAATTACCAAAATGTCTTCAAAAATTATGAAATAATGAGTGTCTTGAATTATGTATACTTAATAAAGTATAATCGTACCAAAAAGGACGATTTTGAATTTTTTTTCCGAATACAATCTCTAAGGCGACTATTTCGGATTTGTTCTTTTTTTTGTTCAAACTGTAAAACATTGTCAATTCGCCTTAGAGCTTGTATTCAGAAAAAAAAATCAAAATCGTCCTTTTTGGTACGATTATACTTTGTTAAGTATACATAATTCAAGACACATTCATTATTTCAGAATTTTTGAAGACGATTTGGTAATTTTACCGATTAGCCATTTTCTGAACTCCCCAAACCAAAAAACGTCAACAGGTTCAAGAATTTTTTGTGCAAAACCTCTTGGACATGATGGAGTCGTGCGAATTTTTCCAGAATTTTCGGTCTTTTTGGAACATTGAAATGAAAAATGGACAATTTGGGGACAGCCTTTTTCAGACAGACAGAACACGTGTATTTTTCCCAGATGCCTGGAAATGATTGTGAAATTTTAGGAAAGACCATTTTTTGAAACCTTCTAACGGGAAAATGGCCAAACTGAGCCAAATTTTTTGTTGAGAAATTTGTTTTGAACTCTTCAAGCGAGGTGTGTTTGTGTCATTTTTGGATTTTTGGAAAAATGGCCAAATTGGAAATGGCCAAAAAATTCTGAAAAAAAATGGGCGTGCTCTTTGGATGAATCTGAACACTTTTTATTCTCTAAACTTTTGCCCCAAAGTTCTCCAGGTTTGAGTAAAAAAAATTATGAACGTTTCCCCTGACAACGTGTCCTTTTGGCCGAGATATTGGACACCCATGTTGGAATTAATTTTTTTCTAAGTACATAACTTTTCAGTCCAACTCTAGAATGCACTTTTCCCGTAGTTTTCTGTCGAAAGAAAATTTGTTTTTTCAGTCAAAAATCATGTTACTACAAAAATTGATCTGAATAATCGTGCTCTTTTCAACTTAAATGGCCAAAAACAGGGGTAAGGTTTATGAATTTTATTACGAAAGAGCACCCCCAAAAATACTCGGAAAGGCATTTCCAGATTTTTTTCCATCGTTTCTTGTACTTGGCACGTTGCTAAAGAGAGGATATACAAAAACTGTAGTTTTGAAGTTAAGCGAAGGGTAGACTGAGCTAAATTACAGAAGGCTGCTGAATTTTAACGCAATAAATATTTAACAGCTGAATCTTTTCCTCGAAAAATTCGCCTTTATAATTGTTTCTCTAGTAGTATGCCCTCAAGCTCCATCGTGTTGAATATAACTTTCTTGCAATTCGTCGCCATGAAACATTTGGACAAAATGTGTTGATATTTCTAAACTGTACCTCTCTGCATTCAGTGTCCCGTTAAAAATATAGTTTCAACAATCCTCCTTCTGCTCCCAGCTGTACACACAATTTTCCAATTTTTCGTGGGTGTAGTGGAGTTTCAATATAAAAGTGAAGGTCGTCTGCAGTCCAGTTTCATGTTCTACGACTTAACATTGCCCAAAATATGCCTCATCAGTAACAAAAGATTGTTAAAATGGTTCATTAACCATTGACAGAACGGTAGTGATATAGATTCATCAGCTCTGAGAATTTCGTGTGTGGATTGCTGACGATATGAATGGAGCTCCAAATCGTCTTTCAAAATTTGCTGACACGTTGTATAGGGCAGATACTTGTTGGCTTAGATGGCTAATTGATGTTGTCCGTTATCACTTGCCTAACCATTTCAATGTTTTCTTCTGTCCTCACGCTGGGTCTACCAGGTCCTTGTTTTCGACTGACCCTTTCAGTTTGCGAGTACAAATTTAGGAAACGTTTTACTGACGGGCTGAAATGGAAATCCTCGTATGAAGCTCTCATTGAATATATCATTTCATTGATTGTACTGTCATTTCTGTCTACAACTTCACGGGTAATACGGTTGATTTATTCAATTATTCGTCTTTCTAACTACAAGAAATTATTTGGCCGTTTTTTAAATACGTGACATTTCAAGTGATCCCATACGAAAAAAATCCAGTGATGATAGGACTATACAAGGGGCTGACCATTCAACTGTTCCTCTGCCGCCGATCTATCGTGCAGTAAATGTTTCATTCAAATAATCACCGACCTTACATGCAAAATGCGGTGGAGCTCCATCCTATTGAAACCAAATATTCTCGTTTGGATGATTAGGTCTGTTTGTATTTGGAAAGAGAGTGCTTGTACAATCTCGGTTCTTCAATTTAAATAGCCATTACCATTTAAATTTCCTCTAATGAAAAATAAGTCCTATGATGCTGCTTCCAAGTATTTTTTTATTCTGCATCCGAAAATGTAAAAATGTACTGGGTGGTTCATTCAAAAAAGTTGGAAGCATTTCTCCTGTGCAACTGGAAGTGTAAAAAAATAAAAGGTCGTAATTGAATTTGTTATTTGAGTATATATTTATACCAAATAAATATACAGTGCGTCCATAAAGTGACGCATAAATTCATTATTAGCTAAATGAACAATATTATTGAAAATTCCCGAGACAGGTCAATTTTTGATTGCGATTTACTATTTTGTCACATACTAATTTAATATACAGGGTGTCCCACCTTCGAGTAATGACGCCACCACCGATTTTTTTAAATGGAACACTACATTTTTTTTTCAATTTTCGGATGACCCTGGCCGAGCTGAGTCCAAAAATGTATCACAAGTTGCTTCTATCTATTACAGGGTGGACAACAGTACAAAAATTACAAATTATGTATTGCTGATTAAACGCACTAAAAAAAATTAAATTAACGTTATTGTGATACAAAAATACAACTACTTTAATAAACACCAGTTTGGACAAGACGCGCGAATGACGCGAGGCGCGATACGTGGTTCGTTATTTTTTTTGTCATTTGTTTTTTGATTGTCATTGTCATTTTTTGCCATATTAAAAACGGCTATTTAGAGTTCACTTTTGTATTGTTAACGCTTCAAAGTAGGTACTTTAAGTGAAACCTAAATCTAATTTATTTAAAACGTTTTGTTGAAAATGCCTTTAAATGAAAGGGATAGGATTGAAATTCTAATGATGATTGGTGTTGGCGACAGAATGCGGACTCAACAAGAGGTGTGTAGATTATTCCATGAAATGCACCCAGATCGTGAACCTGTTTCACAATCTACAGTAAGCAGAATAGAGCGAAAATACAGAGAATTAGGACACGTGAGGGATGCACCAAGGCAAGGTAGACCTAAAATTAATGAAAATGTTCAACAAGACGTAATTTTGTCGGCACTAGAAAATCCACATTGTACAGTACGGCAAGTATCTAGGGATTTGAATATTGGAAAGTCTTCAGTATCGAATATTTTTAAAAAGGTAAAATACCATCCCTATAGAGTACGCCTCATCCATGAATTGGCTGAAGACGACTTTGACCGAAGAACTGAATTCTGCGAGTACATGATGGACCACAATAATCAAAATAACGGTTTCATTGCTAATATTTTATTTTCTGACGAGGCAACGTTTTTTTTGAACGGGCATGTTAATCGGCAAAACACCCGCTACTGGTCTCAGGAAAATCCACACTGGATGCAAGAATACCATACGCAACATCCACAAAAGGTCAATGTGTGGGCTGGTATTGTGAGAAATAGAATTGTTGGTCCATACTTTTTTTGATGAAAATTTGACAGGAGCATTGTATCTGAATTTTTTACAATATACATTAATTCCTGACTTGACCCGGCTATTTCCTGATATTGAAATAGCCAATACTTTAGACGGCAGAATTTGGTTTCAACAGGATGGTGCACCACCACATTTTGCTATAGCTGTGCGCGAGTTTTTACACAGAACCTTTCCAGATCGGTGGATAGGAAGAAGAGGATCAGTGGAATGGCCCCCTAGATCACCTGATCTTACTCCACTAGATTTCTTTTTATGGGGTTATTTGAAATCTAAAGTTTATACTAATAGACCCGAGAACATCCGTGAGCTCAAAGATCGAATCAGGCAAGAAACGTTAAACATAACACCTGCTATGTTACAAAATGTCAGAAGCGAATGTATTGCCCGATTCGGTCATTGTTTAGCAGTCAACGGAGAACAATTTGAGCATTTATTGTGACTTTTCTAAAAATACAGAAACGTATAACTTTCTAATGAAATTTTTCATAAACACTTTATGTATTGTTGTCCACCCTGTAATAGATAGAAGCAACTTGTGATACATTTTTGGACTCAGCTCGGCCAGGGTCATCCGAAACTTGAAAAAAAAATGTAGTATTCCATTTAAAAAAAATCGGTGGTGGCGTCATTACTCGAAGGTGGGACACCCTGTATATTAAATTATTATGTGACAAAATAGTAAATCGCAATCAAAAATTGACCTGTCTCGGGAATTTTCAATAATATTGTTCATTTAGCTAATAATGAATTTATGCGTCACTTTATGGACGCACTGTATATATACATATATATCTCAAATAATAAAGTTATTCAACCGCTCCGGGAATTTGTACTAACAGTGTATATTTAAATCACTATATTCTGGAACACAGATAAACATACTTTTTCTAATCAATATAGCTACACTCAATTCTCAATTCTGTTTAGATTGTACTATACATATATCTGCTTCTTATACAGTAGATCTAAATTCGCTGAAAGTATAAATTAAATACATACATGGTAATTAAATTTAATGTACGTGGAGCTAACTACCTACGTAAGACTAACTGATTGGAACTTGAAAGGTCTAGTGTTTTGTTTATACATATATACTGATTATTTCGTTAAGGACATAAGATCTGGGACCCTCTTTTTGCGCATGCTTATTTACTTGTTAGGTTTTCAAACATTAAAGGAGACGAAAATATATTAATTATCTATATAGTCATTTACCAATTATTGGTAATTTAAAACAAAAATTAACTTTTAACATTTGAATGTGCAAAAATTGTATTGTGTTTTTTAAAAATTAACATATTTTAAACAGAAAAATATTTAATTTTTCTTTTATGTCCCTAAGAATATCGAAATCTTTTTTAAATCTGCCAGGCTTGTACATATGTACATAATATGTACATCACTAATTCTGAAGTTGTTTTATTTGCTTTGAATATCATAGAGTTGACTAGCTTTAGGGCTCTATTATATACAATTTTAATTTACTAAATTAATATATCTGCCTATGCCTAAATACTTTAGTAGGGAAGTTCCTTAGTTGTTTACTCACATATATATGGGGCATTTCACGCCAATTAAGTGAGGTCAAAAAACATTTCTGTTTGAAACATATCACAATCGATATTACTTTCTAAAAAAAACAACTTCCCTAAAATTTTAGATTTTTTTGAGCCACAAGGAGAGGGAAGGCGAGGGTGAGAAAATACAAATTTTCGTTTCGACTCTAAAATTTCAATCTTTCTCGATATGAAAATGAAAAAAATTAAAAAAGAAGGTTGCAATGGTTTTTGATGTTTTTTTTGCGTAGAAAACGATAAAAATACTTTCAAATTTATTGGGGGTAGTTTTCACCCTTATTTTGAGGATTGAAAGTTTAAAATCGAAATTTCGAAAAGTATAACACGATTTTTTTTCATTTTTTTTTAATTCCTTTCTTTTTTTTTTTGTACTTTCGATTAATTTTTAATTCATACTGGGCGTCGACCAGGAACTGGCTCAAAAAACGGCCCAAAGGTGAAAAAACGTGGTTTTAGCCAATTTTCTCATCCTGGGAGATAGTAAATGGCAAGTGAATAATATATTCCAAGGTTTTTTTGGTCGCTCATTAACGAACGTCAGATTTTCAAAAAACAAAATGACAGATCCAGTACGGTAGTCAACTTTTAAAAAATGGCTAAATTTTGAAATTTAAAAAATACCATCGTATTCTACGGGAAATTCTCTACGTTAGATTCGTAATCAGCGACCCCAAAAACCTTGGAATATATTATTCACTTGCCATTTACTATCTCACAGGATGAGAAAATACGCTAAAACCACGTTTTTTCACCTTTGGGCCGTTTTTTGGGCCAGTTCCTAGTCGACGCCCATTATGAATTAAAAATCAATCGAAGGGACAAAAAAAGAAAGAAATTTAAAAAAAATCGTCATTTCCAAATTTCGATTTTAAACTCAATCCTCAGAATAAGGGTACTGCCCCCAATAATTTTGAAAATATTTTTATCGTATTCTACGCGAAAAACACATCGGAAACCATTGCAACCTTCTATTTAATTTTTTTCATTTTTTATCGAGAAAGATTGAAATTTTAGAGTCGAAACGAAAATTTGTATTTTTTTCACCCTCACCATCCCTCTCCTAGTGGCTCAAAAAATCTAAAATTTTAGGGAAGTTAGTGTTTTAGCAAGTACTATCGATTGTGATATGTCTCAAACAGAAATTTTTTTTGGCCTCACTTAGTTGGCGTGAAATGCCCCCATATGTATATAAAATACTTATATGATAATTTCTTGGCGACTTCTGCAACTGCCAGTTTCATGTTACTTTAACCACTAAACTTTTCATTCCTCCTATACGTTATTCTACTTTATATATAAATGATATAGACATCCAAAAAAAACGTCATCAACTCTGGCTATGAACGAGTGAGATGGAAATAGCGGTCATGTCTAAGCTTTTCGGTTATGTCAAACTTTTGACAAGTGACTGTCACAATTTGTAAAATAGACAATGGCTGTCATATGATGTGACAGTATTGACAAGTAAATAAGGTTATAAATTCGATTAAGAATAGAAATACCTCTTTTTTTTCTCGGCCAACTGTGATGACGTTTTTTTTTGGATGGCTCTATATTACAGTCATATGTGAATGTAAACATTTTAGTCACAATGTCACAAAAATAATCTCTCCGATCGCTACAGCTATTTTAAAATGCGTATTAAATTATGTATTCATTGTATATTCATCTATATTCCAGTAGGTATTGATTTTACATCTACTGGTAATACTTCGTGGTAAGTATACAATAAATCGAAACATAAACTCTTTATGTGAACGTTTCAATTATGTGGGAGCATGCCATGTTGCATACCATACTAGTGGATCTATAGATAGTTTGATTCAATTCAAATCCAGTAGGTTACTGGATGTGAATGGTAATATAGCATACATGGTGTCGCGGAAATACATGTATATTTAAACGTGTAAATTTTTATAAAAAAATCAGAAGATTTTATAAAAATGTGTTTTTGTCGAAATGTATACTTCGTACAAAATAAAAACCGATCCAGGTCATCAAACACTTGTTTAAGTTTCAGAGTGCACTGGTGCCAGATTGTTGTAAAATTATTCAGTATTTAGAAATAATTTTGACTAGCATATGGATCGATTCTTTGTGATTACGCTGAAACAGTATATCGAACAGTAGTTTTAATTAATATTTTCATTTTATTTTTAAATCACCTTTCTAACAGCTATTAAGGGCAACAATGGACTATTATTGTCTCGTTTTTTTTTTCGATATAGCGTATCAAAATTTGCGTACCATACTAACTCTTGGCAGCAGCTATTTAACTGTTTTAGCATTTCGCAAACGGAAGTCTGACAACTATAACACGTTGATTGTAGCAGTTTTCAATGCAAGATAAAAGTTTGATGCTAAAAAAAGATACATGCCACTATTAAAGCAAATGCAAGGTTCAGATAATGTTCAACTGTCAGCAAATATCAAGCAATAAAAACAACTGTCAAATAATACAATGATATGCCTACTATTTCAGTAAATAATCACAAAATAGTGTTAAAAAAACGTATCTAAGTAGCCCCATTACTGTATATCTTGCAAATACATCAAGAGGTGTAAAGCCACTTATATAAAATCAAAAATAAATTGTTTAATGATGTAGACTGCAAAGCTGATTCATACACTAGCGGTTACTTCAAAGCTGATGTAGATACTACTACAGGAGATGATGGTCATCTGATTATTGAAACAGATGCTTTAATTGGGTGAGAAAGAAGGGTGAGAAAGGATAGAATATTTCCCATAAAATGTGAGCGATTGAATTAATTGAAAGTGCATAATAGTGCATGTTGGAATAAGAAAATTGCACTTTGGTAGATCCGGTTAGGATTCACTTTTTTTCCGGTTTTCGTCAATTTTTTTGTTTCACGCGTTCTAGAGCTGAGATTTTTTGCCAACCGTTTTTTTAGATGGTTAACTTCAGGCAGCCATAGCACGACCACACGTGGCTTATAAATTACAAAAAAATTGTTTTTATATAGTTTGAAATGTTGACTTCTATATGTAAAAAAATTAGGATATTAAAATAATGATTACTATAAAAAAAAATCTTGAAAAAAAAAGTGTAATAAATGTGTACTGCTCCCTTAAAACAATGAAACCTTTACCATGAATTATTTCCAAATTCAACTACCCAACAGCTGGCCTCTATCACCAAAACCTCTGTAATCTATTTATGAGAAGTTACAATTTTAATTTCAAATCGTTTTGTGCTAGTTTCGTTTTAAATTTCGCCAACAATGCGAAAGACAAATCGATCTCCGTTTTCGAACTCCATTTTCAATTTGCCTTCTCCGCGAGACGGCGGCGTGAGAAAAAATCGAAGGAGCAAGGGTGTTAAGTTCTTGCGCGAAATTCAATTGTATTTCCTTTAAAGGGCCGGGCGATAATTAATCTCCGGGGTCGAGCTTTAAAATCCGGCACATCGGCCCGACCCGTAACGAGAAAAATGTACCGAAAGAATTGCTGTATCATTAATTTTGTATCTCGTAAAACGTGAGCAGCGGCGAAGCGGGTTGTTTACCTAAGACATTACCCCACCTTTCAAGTCACTTCCGTACCAGAGCGCAAGGCCCGTCTTTGGAGTGTAAGGCGAATTAAATTAAATTAAACGCAATGCCTAATTAAGTATCCGTGAACTTGTTAAGCGTTATCTTTTTTTTAGCAGAAACTTTCCCTTGACAATTAGCTTTTCCGAGCATAGACGGCTAGGGTTGAGACCGTCGGATATGGATTTTAGAATTATGTTTTTTAAAGGAATTAAAAAATATATATACTTATTTTTTAATACAGCAGGAGAATTGGAACCTTCGGCGCAGAAATAAATTATTCACCCTTTAACGCTTTTCCATTTAACACCGAAACACTTTGCACTCTACCCGTGTTTCGCCAACCATATTGTCATTATCAAGACTTGATTAAAAAAATGGTTTTAATCAACACCTGATGATTCTGGTTAATGTTATAGTTTTAGATTTTAAATAAAAAAATCCCTAAATGGTTGTACTGAATTTCGGTGGTATAAAAAAAATCGTAGCAGGCCATGGAGCCGCATTTAAAAGTCTCGGTAGGGTCAGAAAAAGCAGGTTTCGATGCCCTTTAAGGTAGTATATTATACCTAAAAATGTGTAATTTTTAGGATTTTGTTTTGCCCAGATATTGAAATTCATCGTATCAGATGGGTTTTAAGTGTCTTAATTAACTTTTATGATAAATATATCAATTTAATGATGAATATGACAAATAACATGTTTATTTTTAGTTTTACATGACAAAGTCCAACATGATACCCGTCAAGTCTTCGTATCTTATTTTTCTGAAAGACGATAATATCGTTTCTATCTTTCTATTTACTTATAGTGAAATTATGTGGTGTCGAATTGGAAAGAAATGTTTGCAAAAATTACACTAAAAGGATTTAAAAAAAGCTAAATGTGTTTTCTAGCTAATAAAAGTGCAATTTTTTTTCAATTTTGAACGTACAGTCAAATTTTTTATAAATAAAGATCATAGGAAACGGATCTGGACACAATAGAGAATTTAATTCTACGCATATTAAAAAAAATGTATATTAAAAATTGAAACTTTATTGACAATTTACTGTTATATCGTGCAAATATACTGAATATAGTTTTGAGAAAAACGTATTTAAAATTTTATAAAGAAAATTCATGTTTACTTATAATTTGACTTAGTAAACTTACGTTCAATTTGCCACTCCAGCCGCATGCATATGTTCCATACCTATATATATTGGGTGTTAATAAAACATTGAGTTCCAAAAAAATGCTAACTGGTATTTGGGAAATGCAAACTGACATTTGGGTCTAAGTATATCTTCTCTTTCAATGTGAGTTTCATGTTCGGACCTTATCCTCATAATTCTAAAACTTCAAGAAGTCATTTAAACCACCTTTAATTTTTCCGATGTTATGGCCCCAGAGAAGGTGTACAGGGTGTTCCACCTAAGGCGGTTTCTTTCATGACTCCGTTATTGTAAATTTAAGAAAAACATATTATTTCAAATTAAAGTTGTCCAAAATAATGTGGAGCGTATTTGTAAAATATGTGTTCTTAATATTCATACAGGGTGCTCCATTTCATTTGAAATTCAAGTGCAAGTTGTGTAGCGGTTACATGAAATGGCGCACCCTGTATGACTAGTGTAATCGATCTTCTTGAAAAATGAGGATTGTATGGATTTGTACATAAATAAAAGTAGACACCCTGTATATGCTCAGAGTGCCGCAGCAAAGAGCGTAGCTAGTGTTCTGTTGTCGAAATTTAGTATTGAAAGTTAGCTCGATGCGAGCGGACAAATGGTAGAACGTCGAGTTTAAAAAATTATTTTATGTGTCCTGAGTGATTAACTAATAAACGAATGTATATACGTATTTACACCTGCATTATCTGATTTTGTGTAGATTTTTGCAATAATGGCACAGTAGTTATCATTTGTGAATAGACTGAATGTGATGTTTTGTTTTGAATGTGATGTTTTGAAAATTTAGATGTTTTTTTGCCAAATGTTTATCCGATTTTCCATTGTCTAGTAGCCATACATTGCGTCAAACATTTTTTACAGAAAACATATCAACGTGTCATGGGAAATAGCAAAGAAGACATTGCAATACATTTATGTGGCTGACAGTGGACGAAACATCATATTTTTGCGGTAATAAGGTCGTTAATGTTCTGATACGAATTTTAACGGTGTTTCAGATATTTAGCCCCCGATATTGCTGGCTAGTAAACGAGTTTTGCAAACAACGGCTAAAATTATAGAAATAGTAGTAATACGTGCATTGTCCTCTGTAGATATAAAAAAATATGAATGTACTAATATTAGTGATACAAGCAACTGTGCGAAATTTATGGTGGGTCATCCTCTGTCCATATGTCCACTATTTTGAACTTGCACCTTTAACGTTTTCCTTTAACCTTCGATTTTCCTTCTACAACCATATGTACAGGCTCCATATTGTAACACTTTTCACTCGGCAAAAACGTTTATTGTTTAATTACAATTAATTTGATCACGTTGATTACAACAATTATCAACTTAAAATCATATTCTAAATATCTCTATTAAATATCGCGGTCTAAATATCACCCGGTATATCAATTTGATCTTCACTGGACTACGTTCCAATTCTGACTTTGGGGCTCTCTGTCGTGCACACACACCATTCAAAGCCTCTGGAACAATCTTCTAGCTACTTTCGAATCGGCGAGAATCTCTGTATTGTTCTCGCTCCTTCTAGTATTCTCGGACGTTATCTCGTAAAGCCTCTGGAACAATCTTCTAGCTACTTTCGAATCGTCGAGAATCTCTGTATTGTTCTCGCTCCTTCTAGTATTCTCGGACGTTATCTTGTTGGCACCAATTCTTTTGATTGTAATAATCTCGTATAGGCCTCGTAACAATATTCTATCTACTTTCGAATCGTCGAGAATCTCTGTATTGTTCTCGCTCCTTCTAGTATTCTCGGACGTTATCTCGTAAAGCCTCTGGAACAATCTTCTAGCTACTTGCGAATCGTCGAGAATCTCTGTATTGTTCTCGCTCCTTCTAGTATTCTCGGACGTTATCTTGTTGGCACCAATTCTTTTGATTGTAATAATCTCGTATAGGCAACCAACAATTCACCGATGTTTTGCTGGTAGAATATGTCACAATATGTTCTGTACAATGTGTACAGGCCAAATCGCTCACGTTTAACGAGAAGATATGCAGAAAGACTACTGGTTGTGGCAACGTAATCAATGAAGACTGTCGATGTTTCTGAATGACACAGGCGGTAGGAGACTTTTTGGTCTCTCATACGGCCTTCCGTCAATAACATGACGGATTACGAGACACTTTCCGGACCCTACTGATCAATAGAAACCCAACCCATAGCTGAAAACAGCCATAGCCAAACAGAAACTCTCCCCATACAAATTCAATATAGCGTCTCTCCCTAGAAAAGAAACAATTATTTATAAGTCCGCTCTAAAGCGCGAAGATAAGAGCGCCGCGCTCTCGCCTAGCTAAAAGATTGATGATAAGATAAAAATGATTCTAAAGTGTTTACTTCGTTACGCTGCTTCTTTACTTTTCACCTGTTACACTTGCCCCGATGTTTACTAAACGCGCCGCTGCGCCCGACGAAGCCGGTATTTCGCTTTAAAGCGATGCGATGGCCCGAGTATACTCGTATATAAGTTCCGCGGGATTGCTCGCCCTGATTCAGCAATTTGCCATTGTGGAGGTGCCGTCCTAACTCTTATTTATCGAGGCGGCGCCGCGGCCATTTATCTTTTTCAAAGGACCACTTAAAACTTGCTAGTCTAGTATGTAGAAACTAGGAACCAAAGCGACGCTCACCTCGGATTAATAGAGGTTGATTCTGGCGGCCTGCGCTGATTTATACGGGAAGACGCGGATGACAGGCGTCACAATTACGGCAGAGCAAATGAAAATTAATGGTTCCGAGGTAGTCCTAGAATAATGCGTGAGCCTATAAAATAACAAGGGACGCGGATACATCTTACGTTTATGGCGAGGGACGATCTAACTTTCGATGAGATAAAAACGATTCTTCCAACTTTCAAACTTGAACTTTCGCTCAAAGTTCCAATTTCCTCTGCGTAATGAGCAAAACTTTGGTTTGAAGCGACATTTCAGGACGTCTTTATCGATTTGATAATTTATTTGTTATTATTGATCCTGAAATGGGTTTTAAAGGTCATATGCGTCTTAAAGGTCATAAGTGGGGTCTGGAAAGTGTGCTACAACGCAGGGTCGAATTCATAATCCGTTATGTCATTGAGGGAAGTACATAAAAGGGACCAAAAAGACAGGAGTAAAAATGTGCTACACGCCTATCGCTTATGTCATTCAGAAACACCACCTGTGTTCAGTGCTTGAGCGTACGTTGCCACAACCAGTAGTCTTTCTGCATTTATTCTCGTTAAACGTGAACGATTTGGTATAATATACTCTAACATATGATTGTTAGAGTTCGTGCGAGCGCGGAGTGTAACAGGACCGTAGTCAGTTAACGAATGGAAATATTAATATGTTTACATAAATTATGTAGCAACATAATAAAATAACTATTTTACCTAATAGTATGGTTGAGTCAAGGATAAAATACCTATATAAATACAGATAACACGTAACAATGGCAACACTTAACCGAGAAACATCAGTGTTGAGACAAGGTTCCCATGGCAGGTTGGCGGTGGTTAAAACATATTATTATGTGTTTTTCTAAGTGTTCTGGAGTGAAACGGCGACGTTTATCACAAATTAGCTACTGAACGCCCGCAAGCATCGGTAGCTTCGTCTATAATAAAATACACGAAATTATCTGCAATGTCTTCGCGTATTGATGTCACTACTTTGTTGTAAACCCGATCGACATATGCAAGTCTTAACGTACTTTCATGAGGAATTTTTCGGTCCATATAAAAATTTTCTAAAAACATACGTAACTCGGGGTTCTCTTGTTTGTTTAATGGAATATTGCTTGCAACAAATGCTTCTGTAAGTTCATAGAAAAATACGGAGTCGTCTGCGCTGGACGAGGCATGGCTTTTCAGATGTCTTGTTACTTTAGTTTTATCTGAAGAATTTATAATGCGTTCACACACAGTACAAAAAAAGTCATTTCCTTGAATACGTATGTCCCTAAAACCCTCGGGATCACTGTCAAACCACGTTTGAAATACTTCCCGTCTATTTCTTTTCGCCTTTGGCATGGTACCTCATTTTATTCACTTCTCCCCTCAACTAATAATTATTGATATTTATAAAGTTATTTAAACACACGGCGAATACGTAAAAACGAAACGTATCAACGCGATGCAACACCGGCGACTGTCTGTCACAGCGTGCCATAAATAACTAAAATTGCTATCGCAGTTTTCGTAATGCAAGTCAGCTGTGAGCTGTGAAGGCCAATGTGTCAAGGCCAGGACATGCACAGTGTCGGCCCTGTGCCATTCGCGCTTAGTAATAAGTAATAATATTTAATAATGTACTATGATGCAACATAGTTTCTGTGAACATATGAACCTTTTTATGCGTAAACTGACTACGGTCCTGTTACACTCCGCGCTGCATGAACTCTAATGATTGTAGAAGGAAAATGATCGTTCCACATCTACGGTTAAAGCTGCAAATTCAAAATAGTTTATATGGACAGATAACATACGCAAATTATTTTCACGAATTTCGCACAGTTGTTTGTATCACTAAAAGTTGTCACTAACATCAGTACATTATTATTTTTTACATCTACAGAGGACAATGCACGTGTTACTACTGTTTCTATACTTTCAGCTGTTGTGTGCAAAATCCGTTTACTAGCTATGAATATCGGGGGGCAAAATATCTGAAACACCTAAAATTGGTATCGTAACATTAACGACCTTTTTACCGCAAAATTCTGTTGTTTCGTCCACTATCAGTCACATAAATTTATTGCGTATATTTGATATTTCTCATGACACTTTGATATGTCTTCTGTAAATATGTTTTACACAATGTATGGCTACTAGACAATGGAAAATCGAATACATATTTAGAAAAAAAAAACGTTTCAAGTGAATTGTCGACCACGTTCCACGAAAGGCTACATGTGCAAAACATTATGCATAAATCAACCCAAAATTCCTCTTCTGTAACAGTACCAATACTATTATGTTGATGAATATTCAAATTTAAATGTCATTCACATTCTCGGCGTCTACGAAATATATATCGACGATTTCAAGTAATACAATACACAACAAGGAATAAGGAATAAAATAAATGACCGTCTATTGTAAAATCGTTGTAATTTTCAATCACTTTTTTTCGGTATATTCACAAATGGTAACGACTGTGCCATTATTGCAAAAATCCACGTAAAACCAGATAATATGTAAATACACTACACGGACTCCAAAAAAAAAAAATACGTACACGGTGCAACATTCATATGTACATGTTAATTAATTTGTCACTGACGACACCTAAAATTATCTTAAACTCGGCGTTCTACTACCGTTGGCGTAGACATAAAATACTACGGAATCCTCGCTCCGATATATGCGTAAATTGTATCGCCCGAACCCGCTCCGAGCGAGTTCGCGCGGTTGTTACCAGGCACGGGGAGTGACGTACGTATGTACGAGCAAGAAATACATGAGTACATAATTTACAAGGCGCTTAATAAATACAGTTTATACTTTAATTATCATAGAGTTAAAACTACCGATTTTGCATTATAGCACAGTTTCTAGGCCCTAGTCATAAGTAATAAAGGTCATATAGAGGTTATAAATTGCATCAAGGTCATACAGGTAGTAAAGGACATATTCAAATATCACATTGTAATGAACATAACCTGATATTTTTGGCGATTTAGTGTAATAAAATGGGAATAAACTCATATGTCAAAGTAATGTTTTCTTAGACAATGAATTTATTAAAATACTGTGCTAGTCAAATGTCCCCTCCGTCCTCGTATCTTTTGAACGGTTATATTTAGGCTACTGAAATTTGGAGAGTGAAAATAAACGTCACAGGGCTACTGTGACCAAACCCTTTAAACTGGTCACTATAGCAAGTGACACCTCATTTGAAAGGTATTTAAAAGACCTATTCAGGCATGCTAATTGTGTTTGGGTTTAGGGTAGTTTTGAGGGATTAAATAAATGAACACTAAATTTTCAATTGAGCGTTTAATTAATACAGATTCAAAAGACCGCATCTGTATAATTGTCAAAAAAGTTTACGTTTTTTTAATTCTCCAATTTCGTTTACTTTTCTACATTTTTACTAATGTTAATACCTTGACATTTATTTATGATATTTATAATTATTTTTTAAAAATTAATTTTAAACGTGTATATTGCGAAAGTTTCTTTATGTAAACATATTAAATTTTTAGTGAACAGTAAACAAAAAAGGTTGCTCTTTCATATATTGAGAGACAACCTACGGGTTTTCATTTAAAAGAATAAATATGGTCTCCAATACAACCACACACGAAAATACAACATTATTTCATATTGATAGAACATGGCAAATAAACTTCATTTCAAAAATTGCAAAATTTTGTGACTGAATAGAGAAAAGTATGCTTTTTTCATAACGAAAAAAAAAAAGTATGGGTGCCATTTAAAAAAAAATTGGTTGCCATAGGAACAAAACAAAAGAAGATATCAACATACCAAAAAACTTTGATTGATCTTTTTTTAAATTTGCAAATAACAAAGTTAAAGCCATTATTTGATACTTTTGTACCACCATGTATATTATAAAATAATTTATTCAATATACGGATATGTTTGCTTCCACTCAAGATCCGCACAAACACATTACTTGGATAACAATTTTTATTTCTTGTCTCTACATTTTAAAAATATGAAATCGGTTCACTACATCGTGCTTAATGTTTTTTTAAGGGAGATCATCTCGAGTCCGGATTTACAATGTCTAAAAAGGAAACGAAAATTAAAATGAGCATCCGAAAGGAGATTCGCGGAGGAACATTAAATTATGCAGAAAATAATATATTATCCGCCAGCCACGCGAAAACCGTTACGGAGGCAGGACGGCTGAAATACGGTTAAAAAATTCTTTGCCGGATAATGTACCATTAATTATGTACAAAGAGCAGGTTTTAATGTTTTTTCTTATCAAAAGATCCTTTGCGTGAATATATTCGAGAGCTCCGTCTTCGTTAATGGACAAAAATTGGGAGAGTTCAGGAATTATATCGTAAACGAATTAACATTAGCGTTAAGCGATGTTTGTCAGTAGAAGTACGCTGTTAAAAGCACTTTGTTATTGAGTGAAAAATAAAGAATAGTCATAATAACGGTAAATATTACGGAGTAAAAAGTCTGAATGTTGTCAAATTAGGCAGCTGCCCATTTTTTAAGTTGATTAGTACTAATGAATAATTAACAGTACAATACACACATTTTTAATTGGTTCATTTGATTTCAAGTAGTTCATTTGATTTCAAGTAGAATACAATTCATCAACATTGGCGCATTCACCATATATTATATACATATTTTTTATTCTGTTGTAGTGTATTATGCATAAATCATAATCATCTTCTTTCTTCAATAAATTTTATGCTACAGTTTTATGAATGGAAGTTTTACGGAAATACGTACGTAAGTTTTTGTTTGGAGTCAAATGTTAACGATAGCTGAAGGTGCAAACCACAATTCTCTATCTTTAAAGACAACTCAATTATCCCGCAAAAGTACCGAAAATTGAACACCATATATATGCTTTATAGGTATAAAGCCATTTCACTGTATTTTGCCATTGAGACAAAAAATACCGAGCTAGTCACATTTTAACCCGTTTCGGCCCAGAATGTCCCTCGCGGTACACCGCTCTTTGGAGGCTTATGACTTGAAAATTGAAAAAAGACATATTCTCAAAGTTCAAGGCAAGCTCTTTCCGATCGTATACACCAAATTTGCGAGAATTGTTATTAACTATAAGAAAATGGGGATTTTTTTTTTATAAAAAAAAGCATGCTTTTTTTTTGGAAATCGAGTTTTTAAAAGCTTTCCGGCATGCCATCGACCCAGAACCCCTCTAACCGGTGGAGTAAATATCTGATTTTCAAGGATATACAGTTCGATGTTTGATTTTTCACCTTGGTGTTTTCAAAATGGCGCCCGAACTGCAAAATTTTCACGAAAACGCTTATGATTTTTTTTTTCAAACAATATGAATGTTTGGATAAAAGTACCAAGAATAAAAAGTGCTTAAAATTACTCAATAAATGCATCTGAATTTTTTCAAAATTTTTCGAGGAACTTTTTTGATTTGAGTTAGCAACATTTTTGGAAAATCAAAAAATTGTTCAAATTACTCCGGAGAACTTTTTGTTCTTGGTAATTCCCTCCGTAAGTTCAACGTTTTCAAGAAAAAAATTCCAAAAGATCAAAACTTTATCGGGTCATGTAGAAATACGATATGCTCGCCTATCGATATGTACGAGACCGAATTGGTGAAAAAAAGAACCTGTGAAAAAAAGTGTAACTTCTCAAAAATCGATATTCGATAATAAAAAAAAAAATAACAGATATTATAAAAAATATTAATATAAAAAAAGAGACTATCTATATTCGTCGACCTCCACGTGGTGATAGTTGGGCAATGTAAACTTTGTTTGCGGCGGACAGGCCATCGATGCATGGGTACATCGGACATTTACATGATTCGATAACATTTTGATTTTTCGGAAATTTTTCTTGAAAACTTTGAACTTACGGAGAAAATTACCAAGAACAAAAAGTTCTTTAAGAATATGTCTTTTTCAATTTTTTTGAGTCGCAAATAGCGTTAAGTTATAAGTCTCCAAAGAGCGGTGTACCGCGAGGTACATTCTGGGCCGAAAAGAAAAAGAACGAAATCCGAAACCAACGAAATCCGCCAATCACAAGAATCTAGCGGCGATAAGCCTACGTTCCGATTTAATAACATCCGGATTTCGCCGTCAAAACGATTTTGCGGAAAAACCGCGGGAATCGGACGGACGCGCGTCAGCCCGAAATCACTTATTTTTACAAAAGTGCACGTACGAACGCTTATTAATAGCGGGCACGCCATCGCCGCGGAAGGACAGACAGACATGCGATTGTCGGCCCGGCGGCGCGGCTCGAATTCTAATTCGGAATGATAAGTCGGGAGTAATTACATGCAGTTTCGGCGGACTGGGTGCACGCGACGCCGTACCTCGATCGGCATTCGGGGGTGTGCAAACGGCACCTGTTCGAGGGGCGCCACGCGCGGGTTGGCGTACTATTAGTCCAATCAACGAGCGAATAATAATTGATCACTAATTGTTATCAGCAAACAAAAAATATGGTCGTATAGAGAAAGAAATTATAAGAAAGATAGCGTTTTTTGCTACTCGAGTTTTAATGGCGAACATAACCAAAAAAATTCGCAAAAGTCAAAAAAATGGTTTTTTGCAAATAAAAAAAAAGCTTCGAGTCCTACTCAAGAAAGTTAAATTAGAAAGTTGTAGGTCTTAAAAATGCGCGTCGAATGAAATTTGAACGAAAAAAATCGGTTCATAATCATTTGAGAAAAATTTAAAGAAAAGTCAAAAATCGCGTTTTCGTATTTTTGCTGTATAAATTCCAATTTTGTTTGAACAGACTTCATGTTAACTACAAATATAGCCCAAGACAAGCGGAAAATGATCCTTTTTTCAGGAATTTTAAAAAGTTTTTTTTCGAGTTATAACGATTTAAAAAAAAAAAGACATTTTAAAAAATCTGATTTTACAGAGGCAAAAATGATCGTACAGAAACGATCATGGGCTCATTTTATTCACGAAGACTTGTACTTTCATGCTATTAAAAAACCAAATCGCTTTTATTTAATTTTTGGATAAAAAAATGCGTTGTAAAATTGTATCATCTTTTCGAACCGTTTTTTTTTCGAATAACTTTTTTAATTTTGGTTTTACATTTTTGGCCGTTGCATGTTTGAAAACTGGCATTCCAAACACGCATTTAAAAAAAACTAAGGTCCTACAACCTCAGGGAGCCGAGATAAATTTTTTTTAATTCCTGACAGGGCTGTATACGTCCGATTGACTTTATTTTTACACGAAATATATCTCAAAGACTTTTACTTTCTTAAAAAAAATATTTCAAATCATTTCGCATTAATTAAGTTGACATAATTGTTTGCGAAAGTACAGCGTTGGGTGCGGCACACGCTAGCCAGCGCACGGCGACACTCCGCTTGGGCGCATCGAAAACTAAACACGGTTTCAAATCGATCGCGCTCGCAAAATTATCTTTTCCTCCGCTTAAACAAAAATTATCTCGGCTGCCTGAGGTCGTAGGACCTTCTTTTTTTAAATACGTGTTTTGAATGCCAGTTTTCAAATATGCAACGGCCAAAAATGTAAAACCAAAATTATAAAAGTTATTAGAAAAAAACCGGTTCGAAAAAATGATACAATTTTACAACGCATTTTTTTATGCAAAAATTAAATAAAAGCGATTTGGTTTTTTAATAGCATGAAAGTACAAGTCTTCGCGAATAAAATGAGCCCATGATCGTTTCTGTACGATCATTTTCGCCTCTGTAAAAGCTGATTTTTGAAAACGTCTTTTTTTTTTTAAATCGTTATAACTCGAAAGAATAAAACTTTTTTTGAATCTTTTTAAAAAGGATCATTTTCCGCTTATCTTGGGCTATATTTGTAGTTAACAAGAGTCTGTTCAAACTGTATGACAGACTATCGATCAAGCACCGAGCCACCGTAGTCTGAATTCGCATCGAGCCACCGTAGTCGCATTTCGCGCCTGTGAGCGAGGGCACACAGTATCCCAGCTCTCGTTTTTAATCGGGCTTTTTCGGTGACTGGTAATGCTTGGAGACAATTGCAGCAGACAGACGTCGTTAAATCGTTCGAAAATCAGCTGAACAGGTCACGCTTGTTGAGTGACCTTTTTTAGTGATTGTTTGTCTTCGCTGAGGAGTGTGTTTTTACTGTTTTTGATTGTGAAACGTTTCAAAATGAATTCGGTAGACTTTTTATTGACTAATACGAGATCCGAACGGAAATTAAACGGTTAGGAAGGCCAATACCCGATTTGATTATTTCCAAAACAGACGTAGGAAAATAGCGAAATTATTAACGAAATTTTAATAGCAGTGTCTACGACAGATTTCAGTGGTTATGTGTCCTAAAAGAAACAAACCGTTTTGTTTTATTTGTTTAGTGATGGGTGGCAACCAAAGTGCATGGACTCAAGAAGGGGTGAGTGATTTAAAACATTTAAATGAACGAGCTAAGAAACATGCTAGCTACAATGAAAAACATTTACATAACATCTTAGATTTTAGTGTGTTGGGAAAGGTAGACATAAGGCAACAGCTTGATAGTGCTTATCGTGAAAATATAAGACGTCACAATGAAAATGTGGATAAAAACAGACATAATTTAAACCAAATAATTAATTGTATTAAATTTTGTGAAACATATCCGGGACCTTAATGAAAAGGTGATTAATATTTTTGTGAACAATAAGGACAGGCGAGCTGATTTCCTCTAATAACGGTAAGATACCCATATCAAATTTTTTCACATGTTGCCACCCATTATTTTAATATATTTAAGCCCTCAATATTCGTGCCTAATAATTATTTAAAAAAGCTACCAAATCCCAAAAATTATTCTTGTGAATGTCTATATTTTTGTATAAAATAATTTTTCATTGAAATTCTGAAGTCAGTAAAACGCATGACCTTGAAAATTTTAAAATTTTCGCCTGCGGCGCCATTGGTAGCTAATAAGGTATCCTACTGACACACCCTGTGCCCACCCATGTAACACACCCACGAGCCGCCACTGCTAATACGTCTCCTCGAGTTGATGATTCAAGTTTTTCACGCACATTTTGAGTCGATTATGCGTCCCGATTTCGGCACTGTGTGGGAGACCAAATGAGAACGCTTTTCGAAGTACACGGCCCGGACGTATTCCGGAGTCGATAACATGCAGTTTTGGCGGACGCTGTACACGCGAATCATACCGTAGCAGCACCGCGCACCAATTACGTAACGATTTCGAAATGGAAGTCTCGCTGGCGGACCCTTACGAGCAGGCACGGGTAATTAAGCAATTCTCCTTCCATTCGTTTAATGCATAAATCGCGAGCTGTTTAATTTAGGGCAGTTATATATAGACCGCGAATCCGGGAGAGGCGGGGGGAGGATTTTTTTTTTAAATAGAGATGCGTCGAGAAATCTCACGAAGAAATTCGATGACTCAGACCAGAAGAATTTCGATAATGCAATTCTGGAGTGTAGAAATGGGTAAATAAAAGTAATACTAGTTTTATACCAGAGTTTAAAAGTAACAATGCATGGTGTTTGCAGAGTTAATGAAAAAAAAATCCAACATGTTATAAAAAGTAGACCATCTATTGGTTTCTCTTTAAACTGAGTATTATTTCTACATTGCCGACACTGATGCGCTTGACATTTGACATATATGTGGTGACATATGTCACATAGCGTCTAACTTCCGCTGTAAGAAATGGATCGTTTTACGCTTGAACAACGTTCTGAAATATTGAAAAATTATTTCCAAAGTAAATGCTGTGTTGCAGAAACAGCGAGAAATTTGAGAACAATTTTAGGTCGAAATGAAGCTCCGTCAGCGCCTGGTGTAAGAAAGTTCTTAAGGAAAGTTCGTGAAACTGGCATGCTTATGGATAACAGAAGTCATCCACGTGTGCGTGAAAACCCAAGAACCTCAACTCGTCATAGAGCACAACAACTTAATGTCAGTCGCACTTCTCTGAGGAGAATAATATATAAATACCTCGAATTATTTGCTTACAAGTTGCAAATTACTCAAGAGGTAAAGGAAAATGACCATCCACTTCGTTATCGCTTCTCTGTGTGGGCTTTAAATGAGTTTGAAAATGCCGCCGATTTCAATCGAAAAATATTTTTTTCGGACGAAGCTCATTTTCATCTTGGAGGACATGTTAATAAAGAGAACTGTAGCATTTGAGGTTTCGAAAATCCACACGTAGTCATAGAGAAGCCAATGCAAGACTGCATCCTGCAAGAGTGACTGTTTTGGTGTGGGTTTTGGAGTGGTGGCATCGTTGGTCCTTACTTCTTTCAAAATGAAGATGGTAACAGCGTTACAGTAAATGGAATGCGTTACAGAGACGTGTTAACTGTTTTTTTGTGGTCGCGATTGGACGATTTGGACATGGATGAGCTTTGGTTCCAGCAGGATGGAGCAACGTGTCACACAAGCCGTGAAACTTTTGCACATTAAATTCGGTAACCGTATTATCAGCCGTTTTGGAGATATTAATTGGCCATAGATTTAACGATTGGGCAGCGATTTAACACCGTTGGACTATTTTTTATGGGGACATGTTAAGGACCGTTGTTACTCCAACGATCCACAAACAATTGAAGCACTGCAGCAAAACATCAACCGAGTTATTCGTACAATAGAGCCACAAATAATCGAAAATATACTGTAAAATTGGGTGAAAAGAATGAACTACTGCCAAGCCAGCCGCGGCGGCCATTTAACTGAAATTGTTTTTCATAAATAATGGGAAGGCATGCTTTCTTGAATAAAGCAGCAATCATTTAAAAATATTCAACGATGTAGTTTTAATAGCAATTTTAAAAAAGAACCCATCTGATAGCCCACCCTATGGTAAGATGTGGTGACTATTTATAGACAAAAAAAATTAAAATACAATTTTAGCCAGTCAGTAAAGCGTTTCCTAAATTGAATCGGCAAACTAGAAGTATCAATCGGATACAAGGAAGTGGCAGACCCAGAGTAGTGATAACGGACAATCCGAATGCAGAGAAATACCGTTTAGAAGTCTTATCACCTTTTGTACAAATGTTGCTTGACGACGAATAGCAAGGCGGTTATATATGAAGCTCGTACACATACTACTAGGGAAACAATTAATTATATCAGGGTCCCATTTTAAAGTAGTAGTTTCGTGTTAAGATAGCCAAATTGTAATTAAAACCATTTTTGCACTAACAAAGTAAAGTTTAATAAAATGAAAACAGTTGAAAAACAATGGGTGATTTTTTTGGAAATTAGAGAATAATCCAGATAGTACCTTTTTTTCGATTAAAAATATCGATAATCTAAAACCAACGATACCTACGAATGTTATTAGCACAGTATGTATTGCATTGGAAGACTTTATACTGCTTTGAAGCGTTTTGAATGTTTTCAGATCAGTTGTTTTGTTTTCTTAGTGACATTTTTCGAAATATTAACAATTTAGGCCATTTTATAATTCGTGATTTTGGAAAATCTTGGATGGATGGGTTTTGGAAAAAAGTGTGGATAAATATGGACAGTCGTCATTTTCTCTAATAGTGTCTTATTTTGACACCAGTAAAAGTATCCATCACATAATGGTGACAGCCTTGACAACAACTTAAAATTAAGAATAGAAATACGTTCTTTTCTGCCAACTTTCATGGCGTATCTTTTTAATTACTCGTTATTAAGTCATGATTTTTTTAACTGACTTTTCTATTTTCATTAATTGGATTATCCTCAAAACAGATTTTCTCTCCACCACTGACTATCTCAACTATTGTGGAATACATATTGTTCGTGCATAATGAGCACATGACTGTAGTGGGCGATTTGTGAATACTCATTTCATTATTTGCTTATCTAGATTTTCACCAGGACCCGGTGTCGTCTCGCCGAGCACTCCGTCGCCATTGTTCGGATCGCCCACTCGCAATTATCTGTCTAATTATGTGCTCTTAGCAACGAGTCGAGGCAGTTGAGAGGGAACAACCGCGGGAAATAAAAGCGATATTTTTAATTAAATTTTCCGGCACCCTCTTTCTATGTACTTTTGTGTAACTCCAAAAAAAATTATTTATTATTAAAAAAAAGGATTTATTGTAATTAAGTAGGCGTTATTAAATTTTTAATTTCGCCGCCTTATCCTCAGGTTCCAGCTTTAGCTCTGTTTGTAGTGAGGGTTTTCGGTTTGTCCCACTTCGAGGCTTTGCTCGACGTATTAAAGACGACGTTGAGAGCGCCCAAGACTTGAGAATTGCTCAATTATTAAGGCCTTTGACTTGCAGAGCTGCGTTATTCGGCCTTATTGCGAGAAAAAGTAACAACCAACTTTACAGTTAAAAAGTGCAAAGACCTAACTTATGTGTTTGTTGTAAAAACTACTTAGAGTTCTGACTCAAATCTCCAAAAGTGACACCATTGATAATGAACGAGCATTAAACACAGGACAACCTCTTTAATCCGAACACACGTTAATCCGAACACACGATAGTCCCAACGGCCAAATCACAAGTCCGGTAATCCGGACGCTGACAAGAAAACCCCCTGGGAGTGACAGTTACCCCTTTAACATTTTTAAATGGAACGAGGGTGCGTGTGATAGCTCATTTGAAAAGGTTTTTAATTCTCCATCCAGCAACATAATATTTTTTTAATTTCTATACTTTTTTTTATTGAAAAATATTACATTTTTAATGTTACTAAGTAAAGAAAAGAACATGAAACAGAACAGAAGAACAGTTCAAATCAAATGTTCAAACAGGGCGCCCGTTACTTCTTGACAATAATGGAGGCGTTACTGAAATTCTTCTAAAACATTTTGTATTGTTTCCGGAGTGATTTGATTAATGTCTTGACTTATTCTGTCTTTTAAATCTTCTACGTTATTTGGTCTGTTGAAGACCCATCTATTGGGAAAAACTTGATTCAGATAGGCTCTTACTTCCAAAGAAAAATGTGGTGTGGCTCCGTCCTGCTGAAACCAAATATTTCTATCAATGTCATTGGGGTTGTCATCTTCTGGGAAAAGCATTCTTAACTCTGGAACTAAGAAAATTTGCAAGAAATCCAAGTAACGCGCACCAGTTAATGTGCCATCAAAGAAATATGGTCCGATAATTGGAGAATTTATAATTCCAGCCCAAACGTTCACTTTCTCAAGATATTGAGTATTGGCCTCCATCAATAATCCAATGTGGATTTTCTGTACTCAAATATCTACAGTTCTGTTTGTTGACTGTTCCATTTAAGACGAATATTGCTTCATCAGAAAAAAAGAATGTTTTTTCATAAATAAAGGATTATCTTGGCATCTATTTGCCATGATTTCGCAAAATTTCAGAAGGCGATCAGGGTCATCGTCGTTAAGTTCTTCAACCAAATGAATTTTATATGGGCGGTATTTTTCGTTTTTTAAAAGACGCAATATGGACGTTTTACTAACATCATTATCGGCGGCAACTTGTCTTGTACGTTTATGTGTATACAAAAATATGGACTTTCACAAGAATAATTTTTGGGATTTGGTACCTTTTTGAAATAATATTTAATCACGAATATTGAGGGCTTAAATATATTAAAATAATGGGTGGCAACATGTGAAAAAAAATTGATATAGGTATTTTACCGTTATCCCGTCCCGGTCCCGGATTTGTTTCACAAAATTTAATACAATTAATTATTTGGTTTAAAATATGGCTGTTTTTATCCACATTTTCATTGTGACGTCTTATATTTTCACGATAAGCACTATCAAGCTGTTGCCTTATGTCTACCTTTCCCAACACACTAAAATCTAAGATGTTATGTAAATGTTTTTCATTGTAGCTAGCATGTTTCTTAGCTCGTTCATTTAAATGTTTTAAATCACTCACCCCTTCTTGTGTCCATGCACTTCTGTTGCCACCCATCACTAAACGAATAAAACAAAACAGTTTGTTTCTTTTAGGACACCCATTTAAATCTGTCGTAGACACTGCTATTAAAATTTCGTGAATAATTTCGCGATTTTCCTACGTCTGTTTTGGAAATAATCAAATCGGGTATCGGCCTTCCTAACCGTTTAATTTCCGTTCGGATCTCGTATGTAATATCTTTATTAGTCAATAAAAAGTCTACCGAATTCATTTTGAAACGTTTCACAGTCAAAAACAGTAAAAACACATTTCTCAGCGAAGAAAATAAACAATAACACTAAAAACGGTCACTCAACAAGTGTGACCCGTTCAGCTGATTTTCGACCGATTTAACGACTGTCTGCAATCCAAACTTTACCAGTCACCGAAAAAGCCCGATTAAAAACGAGGGCTGGGAAACTGTGTGCCCACGCGCGCGAAATGCGAGGAATTCAGAGTACGGTGGCTCGGTGCTCGATCGATAGTCTGTCATATATATGTGATAAAAATCATTATTTGTGGTATAAAAGGAATAATAATTATAATATGAATAGTGTGTCGTATACAATTAATTGATATTATTGTAACAGTAATTTATAGTAAATTAACACAAAAGAAATATTTTGTATTGAAATTTGGGCTGGGCACGTGCCCCTGTGCCCTTTATCACCAGCGGCCACTGCGATAATTGCATTGTCAGTTGAAATTATGTGTGTTACTCTACTTGCTCCTCACTTAATAATTTAGAATGAAATTCCTTGTTTAAGAAATATCATCAATTTAAACATTTTAAGCTTGTTTAGAAACCGATAATTTTCCAAAATATTTTCACCTGCACCATTTTTTTTCTCCACTGCGTATATCTGCGAATAATATATATAGAATTACATTTTTTCAACGTGTGTCCTAAAATAGATGATGAATTGGTTTCAAACCTTTCAATATTTCCGTAAAGGGAAATCCGGATCCGCTTCGAGCCGCATCGCGGGGATATTAGAAAACTTTTCTCGGAGGCGTAGAAGCGGGATAGACGGACTCCGGGACAATAAATTTCAGGCAATGCTAACCGGATCGGGCCGGCTACAAACCGTTATTGGAAGATAACTCCGCGTAATTGGGGCGTGCGCACATCCACACACCGATATTCTCCACATGGCCTTTCGAGTATGAAAAGTAGTAAAATGACACGGGAAAGTTACTATGGAGAGTACGTAAAGTACGGGGCAGCGTAGTAGTAGAGTCTTTTAGCATCCTTTTCTCGTGTTTCGGCGTTGCCAAATGTAGGCCTGGCTGACAGCTTAGAGAAGATTAAAACCACTCCATTATTTATTTTGATTAAAGCTGCGTAACCTAAAAAGTTAATGGATATTATCTGTGTTTTTATTCACTTTAATCTACAGGCTGTCTTTATACTTTAAAATAGATTAGGTTTATTCCAACAGAACATTTATGACCCATTCTTAAATGAGTAACGAATTATTTTGTTCGCATGTGTCAACTTAGTATTAGTTCAGAACTAATCTCTGTTCTATGATGGAACAGCGGACTTCAATTTCAACCCTCAACCCTAAATCTATCTTCTTAAAAGATCAATTGTTTTTTTTATGTTTTGTGATTGATAGATAGTAAATATTCTTTGGCATTTTGTCTTCAATCATGTAAGTTTAGATTGACGTCTAAGCTAAAATAATTTAGATCAATAATTTAATTTTGTTGGATCCTATAACATGGTTGGTATGCATACTAATAGTTCTAAATATTTATATTCACTTGATTCGCCTCACAAATAATCGTCGATATTTTGAAAACTCATTTTAATTACATTAATAGAATTGCCTAACCAAATAATAACCTAATACCCAACCAAATAATTACACATCAAAACAAAATCTTCATGATATTATTCTATCGTCTGTCAGATCCATGCTCAGACGCGTTCTTGCTATCAGGTTTTGCTTCAGACTTGGACACAGCGCAACGGATTCTTTTGCAAAACTTCAACACGCCTACGGAGACATTATTTTTTCAAGAGCCCAGGTTCTTCGGTGGTTTAAGGCATTATCAGAAGGAAGAGAGTCGATTGAAGATGAACCACGCAGCGGAAGACCATCATCTTCACGAACCCATGAAAATAGAATACGGGATATTGTGCGTTCAAATCGTCAGTTGACGACAATAATGATCGGAGGGGAAGAATTATTATTGAATCACATCACTGTTCATCAGATTTTGACGAATTGGGGATGAGAAACATCTGCGCAAAAATGGTTCCACAAAACCTTTCGCAGGAACAAAATCATCAGGAGAGAAAGATGTCTTGACTTTTTGGAATCGATTGAAAATGATCCCCATTTTATGGAACTGGTGATGAGACTTGGGTGTTTGAGTACGACCCGGAAACCAAGCGCCAAAGCACGGAATGGTACACTTCAAGCTCTCCAAGACCCAGAAAAGTAAGAATGAGCAAGTCGAAGATCAAATGCATGCTGATTTGCTTTTTTGATAGCCAACGAATTGTCCACAACTTGTGACTTTTGACATTCTATGTGTTTATTATGGGATTGCCGCTGGAAAATATTGCGTCATGCGTCACGTCACGCTTGGAGCCCCCCCTCCCTCACCCGGCCTGGGCCTGGATGAGAGCTATCCATCATTTAAACCTTCATCTCGGCTCTCATTTAACTCTCATATAATTCCTCATTCGTTCCCTCATTCCGGCCCTCATCAAATTCTTCTCATTTTGGACTTAGTCTCTGGGTGGGAGCTCCGACCTGAAGTTAGTTTCTCTTCTCAAGATTGAAAAATCACCTCAAGAGACGTCATTTTGGGTAACCGACAAGCTGGAGGCTATTCCAGTATAAGAGTTCTAGCACTGCTGTGAGGAATGGAAGAACCGTCTTCAGCGCTTTGTGGCATCCCGAGGAAGTTATTTTGAAGGAGACAATACTGAATTGTAATTCTATTCGATTAAAAAAAAAACAAAAAAAAACCAGTCTCATTATTTAATTTACACACCTCGTGCACATATATAATAAACATATAAAATATTTTAATTTCTAAAACAAATGCACAGAAGAACTAACAAGGGGTTTATTTAAGTTTTTTTCATCCGTATAGAAGTATTTTAGCCGCCTAAAAAACTTGTGCTAAACAGTAGATTTTAAACATGTACAACGCATAAGTTTACAAGATCGTCTCTTTCAACCTGTCTCAATTATTTACCCACGTATTTACATAGTACGAGTATTTACTGTCTCTCTGCGGTCTCTCTCGTTACCTATTTAGCGTTTGGCACTGTCACACGCTGTTGGGCAAGAGAATAATCGGTTACGTGGAAAATGTCGACATAACAATAAAAGAGGGAGTAAATTCCCTTCATAAGCGTATAATTTCATTATCTGTCGTTTATAAAGCATCGGAGTGGCGAATATTCTGCAAGCAAATTATAGCAATTAACATTTGACATCATCCATTTATAACAAGGCTGTACATTTTTTAAAGAGATATAAATATTTATGATGAATATTAATTCTCATTATTTCATTCGCCTCTATTCCAAAGTAACATCTATTATACACTCAGGTGAACAGATACAGTAATAGCATGGACATCATGTGCTCAGAGCATAATTCAGAATGGCGAAAGAGTTGTACTGTGTCTATTTATGCACATACTTACCATCCAAGTTGTTTTTACAGTTATTACACGAGAAATGAGGCGCCCATCTCGAATTCGAAAGGTAGCTTAAAATTAGCTCAAACACTCCACAAACATTTAAATTTGCAGCTGGAATTAATTGTTTGGTCTGAGAATGTACCTAATATATTTTATTGGTTACTCAAAACCATCGGGAAGCTGTAGAGTTTCCGTCAAATTATTTTACAATTAAAAGATGCAGTGAAACAAAATACGGATTTTTGCCAGGACTGCGTCAATTTAGATTTGACGGGCTGAACTGATCACTTTCATAATATGTATCTTGTTTGCCTAAAATACGTAATTTACAAACACAACTAATATGTTCCTGACTTTTTGAATGTGTCAACTGAACGAGATAAAGTTTTAAGATTTTATCAAATCCAGACTTTATCCAAGCATCTTCTCCACGATTTGAAAATAATACACACGGCCAACACAATAATTTATTTAAATTTAAAGTTAACTTAACCACTTAGCCATTTGCATTTATCATAGCACGTATTAACAAAACTACGAGCCGGCTTACTCTGATTAATTAAAGTTTTACTTAGACCTGGCCGTGGTACTCTTAAATCTTTAACAAATAATTTATCCTCATAAGACAGGCGACTAAATTTGTACGTTATACTCAACAGTATCATTGTAGGTTCGAATATTAATTTGAGTGTCATAACAACTCATATTATTATTTTTATGAAACAAACTGTTACACCTGCCAGTTACCTCCATTATAATTTTGTATAATTAATTAAATAAGACGTTCAAATAATAACCTACGTAAGTAATATGGAACACTTTCAATAATTATTACCCTCTTATACCACTCAAAACACTAAAAAAACCGGCAAGAATAACGGCACTTTACAATACACAGAACAAGAAAAGATTTAGTTTTAGAGTAAGTTTTTGTAGGTTAGTTAGGTTCACGAAATCAAATGACTAGCTTTCTGCGCTGTCACGTGTGAGAGGTGGGAGGTGGGCGTGTTTGCCTCCGCTATGTAATTTTGTAAATAACCTTTAATGTCATTAAGAGTTAAATTTGTTAGCAACTCAGGTAGTTGCGAAGCTTTGCGCTTCCCTATTCCTTATAAATACATATGTGAAAACATTGGCATCGGAGGCTTGCCACCACGGCGATAGACTAGGCGCTGTGTCGTTTATGAGGGCTAATATGTTGCAAACAATAGTGCAGGAACTCCTTTGACATATGTTTATTAATATTTTTATTTTTATAAATCATTTTTTTACTCGATATATGAATTTAAAAATTAAAGGTAATTAAGGTATTATAGGTAGTATATTAAATATTAATTTTATTAAATAAAATTAAAGTATAGTAGCTTTATAAAAAAAAAAAACATTTGTTAATTTTACAGGGGAGGCACTGCCTCCTCTGCCTCCTCTGACGAGCCGCCACTGCTAGCAACATACAAAATGCGTTGTATCGCTACAGTGTGCATACTGCATGAATTACCGACACCAACGTTGAAGAACATAAATATAAAATTTGCTTTTTACTCGCCCCGCATATACGTATGTCTGTGTATGTATACGTCCCCGTGTTCGGTCGTATAAAATCTAATATTTTCCAATCGTTACAAAAGTGATAAGAATAACCATTTTGATTATTTTTTGACTTAGAAAATCAGAATAATGTCATTAAAATGCAAACTCAAATCAAAAATATTCTTTTGTTGACCGGTGTTCCATCCAAAGTGTTCCCCGCTCCCGATAGCCTAGGAAAGATAGCCAAAATAGGTCCAATTTTTCAAAAAATTCCTCAAGCGTTAAAAAAAAATGATAATTATGTAAAAAATAGTGCAATTTGAGTGCACTAGTTTTGGATCAAATCGGTTTGTAGGAACATAACCAAAAAAAAATAGGACTGTTATTGACAATTGCCGGGCCATTTATCGAAAACACCTTTTTTTTACATTTTTGCGAATTGCGCCAAAAGTTATGAATATTTTTTATTAAAATTTTTACTGTAAGTAGCCGCCGAAAAGAGCTACAACTTGGTCGCGGAAGTCCCTGCGACTTTCGTAGGCCGAGTAATTAGATAGTAAAAAAAGGTAATTTTCGAAGGTTTTTATTTTTTTTTGCAAAAAAGTTGTGAACCGATTTTAATTTTTAAAAACTGATTTTCTTCGTCTTTTTAAGCGCTATAACGTGCTATTTTTTGTTTTTCTGAAATATTTTTTTTGGAACTTAAAAAAGTGAAAAAACCGAAATGATGAATTTTTTTGGTTATGTTCCCACAAACCGATTCGATCCAAAACTAGTGCACTCAAATTGCACTATTTTTTACCTGATTATTAATTTTTTTTAACGCTTGAGGAATTTTTTGAGAAAACTCTATCTTTCCTAGGCTACGAAACTTTCTACCCTCCTGTACTCTCCGTATCCCTAAGCCGAAAGTAGAAAATCGTAATTAAATTTCCCGTCCGTAGTACTCTCGGAGAACGGAAGAAAGGCGGGAGGCCCGACTAACTCGGTCCTCCCCGGGACGCGAAAGATGCATTCGCGGGTCCGAAATGCAATTTTCGCCCCGGCCGCGGCGATCCGGCAACGCCGCCGCCGCCGCCGCCGCCGCCGCCGCCCGGCAGACGATACGCCGGACGCGAGGCCAAGGCCGGTTGTGTCCAGGGGCCTCCAAGGACGGGCAGGTGACTCGCCGCCGTAACCGAACTTCCCTTCTTTCCAGGTTTCTAGTCCGCCATCGGGAGATATATAAAATGTCGGCCGTCGCTGGTCGTGTATCGATTCTCCGGCAGGATATTTATTCCGGATACTTTCCGGCGCTGGGAAACGGCGGGCGGGGGGGACTCTGTTACTCGCTCGTTAGGTATTAATGAGCTCCAACGCAGCGGATTATAATATAAGGTCAATGTATCACTGCATATTGGCCATTAGTGGTTGGTGTTAAGTTTTGCAGGTTGCGCCACGTACAAAAGTTATGGAAATCATCAAAAAACATTTCATCAAAATGTTTTTTGATGATTTCCATAATTTAACAATAAAAAGACTTATTTTTGTATTTTCAAATATAATTTAATAAATTTAGTTCGTTTTCATTGGTACATATAAAGTTAAAAAAATTAGAGTGAAGTGATTTTATTCAAGTTATTTCATAGCATTTACTGTGCGGCACATTTAAAAAATTAAATATATATTTTTAGTTTATAGTACCACTCTCTAAAGGAAAAAACGCTTTAGTTTATCTTTTATTCAAAGATATAAATACATAACAAATTCCAATGGATATTAAACATGGACAAAAAAATTAGAGTATTGTACAAAGAAAGCCGCGAATAAAAATAACTTACAAATCCTGATAATATTATTACTACCTTATTACTACATTAGTACTTTGTAGAATGGCCTCTGTTTTTAAGAACAGCTTCGCATCTCTTCGCATCTCCTTGGCGTAGAATCGATCAATTTTCTGCAAGTTTCTACAGGGATGGAATACCATGCTCTCTTAACTTCTTCCCACAGCATATTTTTGTTTGCCGATTTGTTATAAGCAGTTCGGTTTTTTAACTCTTTCCAAAAGATTCTCAATATGATTTAAGTCTGGTGACTGCGAAGGCCACTCTAAAACTGATATTTGATTGCTAGTACACCACTGCTTAACCGTGCGTGCCGTATGTTTAGGGTCATTATCTCGCTGGTATCTTAACGGCATATTTTCTTCCGCATAGGGTAGCACAACTATTTGCAAGATGTGCAAATACATTTCTTTAGTCATAGTTTCTTTAATCCTAAATATAGGGCTCACTCTACACCACAATACACTTCACACAATACACTTTATTGTATTCTTCACGAAATTGTCATGCGAATAGCAATGGGCATAAAAGAAAAACACTCTTATTTTTTTTGTCAAGTGGAATTTGGCTCAAACAGTAAACGAGTTTTTGTGTTCGGAAATAAGAAACATGAAATTGGTTTACAATACTCCAGCAATGAAGCCTAAAGGTGTGTGCACACGAAGTGAATTAATTTATTTTATCTGATCAAGAACTCACGAATTTAATTGAATTTTGATGAATTTTGTTTGGCACTCTTATTTTATTGGCCACCACTGTATGTACATGATTAGTGTCTATAATTTGCCAAATTATTATGAGACCTTCAGATAAAAGTTATAGATTTTTGCATTAATTTTTATATGCTATGAGAAAAAACTATTGAACATCAAAAACCATAACCTGAACTAAATATGTGTTTTTTTTAATGGAACATTCTGTATATTTTTGCATATTCTGATTCCTCAAATTTTTCTATTTTCAAAAATATGTAACATGTCCATGTTTGCTTCAGAAGGTCGCGACATTATTCATTTCAAAACATATAAAAAAAATTCAACTTTTTATCTTAGCTTTAACATTATTCTTGTTTTAAACAATAATTAGTAATAAATATAAATTAATATAGCTCAATACTTTTTGAATCACATTTCTGATAACGTTCTTGTTTTTTCGTCAATGTTAGCTGCGATCCATTGTCGCTAACTACTTTTTAAATATTATTTTTAAATAAAATACCTATGTCGCGACCTGCTGAAGCAAACATGACATATTATATATGTGTTTTTGAAAAGGGAAAAATTGTGGAATCATAATATGCAAAAATGTACAGGGTGTTTCATTTAAAAAACAAAACTTACGTCTCGGTTGATGGCTTCTGATGTTCAATTGATTTTTCTCATAGCCTATTTCTTATAAAAACTTATGCAAAAATCTATAAGTTTTGTCTGAGAAACTTTTTTCATAATTTCAATAATAATCTGGCAATAACTTGTCAAATTATGGAAAGTGTGAAGTTTTATACAAAAGCTTTAGGATTTTTCCCTGGCTATCCATAGGTGACCTTGACTATGACCTTCAAGGTCATTTGAAGGTCAAGGTCGTTTTTTCAAACGGGAACACCTATTTTTGACCCCGGAATCGAAAAGAGCGGAAAAAATTATAGTCGGATCCGACCTTGATCACCCTCATTTCAAATTGTGGAGGTCAATTTTGTACGTTTGACTTTGGAATTACCTTCTGATGAGAAGATGATTATCGTTGTCTCGAATATTTTCCATTCTCCATTTTCGGGCTCAAGAATATGCAGTTTCACGTTTATAAAAATGCACTTGACCTTGAAATGACCTTGAGGGACATTTGGTCAAAGTAAAATTCGAGGTTATCAATGGATAACCAGGAATAAACCTTTTGTGACATTGTCTCCCTTGTTTGCGAAGAATCATTTTCCCACGATATTAAGAGATTGACTTCACGGTGGTGACTCAAAAAATAGGTGTTCTCATTTGAAAAGACGACCTTGACCTTCCAATGACCTTGAAGGTCATGTCCAAGGTCATATTCCAGGTCACCAGTGGATAGCCGAGGAAAAATCCTAAAACTTTTGTATAAAACATATTTTTCAAAAAATGCACTCCTGGCAAGTTATTCTGCTGTTCCTGGTACTTTTCTAACACCCTATGTAGGGAGTGCCATTTAAAAAAACAAAACTTGGGTTCAGTTTTATGGTTTCTGATGTTCAATTGTTTTATCACATATAATATTATTAAAATTGTACCTGGATTCTACTTAAAAAACCATCCGACAGGCGTTTTTAGCTTTTTTTCAAATCAGAAAATGGGAGTTTTTTAGCGTTTGTACGTGTGACATTTTACTGTGTAACAATCTGTGTAACTATCATTAAAAATATTATATTTTTTTATACTTAAATATTTAACTTAACACATAAGGATAAAATGTTAATCCACGTATTGGGTCACAACTTTTTAAATAATGAGAATATTAAGAAATGGTATTTGAAACATTAGAAGACCTTTCTAACGATACCATAGAACTGATATATCTGCTGGTAAAAAAATATTAGGGGCATCGCGACGCCTGGCGTCGTGCAGCTTTTTTTCTTTACATGTCAAATTCTAGTCACAGATGGCAGAAACATAGTATTTTTTGCAGATTACAATTTCCTTTAACCGTTACGAATAAACTGAGGTGGTCAAGATAAAATAATCACTATGCACAATTCAACTGACAACCTTTTTTCTATACAGCATTCGCATATTTCGACATATATACGATAATTAAGTACATGACAAATAGTACATATTTACTAATTATAATGCAGTCGAAACAGACGCGTAAAGCAGTTATTACATTTGAATTTAATTTCCTGTACAGTATGCACTAGATGAATTTAATAAATTGTCGCAGTAAGGCCGATTTAATAAAATAACACAAGTCCCCCGCAGAGTAGAAAGTACAGCAATTTATAAACGAAAAGGAGACAGTATTTTTCCTTACAAAAACTTTGTTCATTACTCACATAAGTGAATACAGTTCCCGAGGAATTTAATATTAAGAAATTTTATTCTAATACGTGTATATTTTACTGCAACATGTTACATCCACAATTTTAAAGAATAATCGTATACATATATCATACCCTGGAACAGGGTGCCTAAAAAGGGCGCAAAGCGTAATAAAAAATAAACTAGATTAAAAAGGCCTTTAACTTATATGCGGATTACCAGTACAAGTGTTGTATGGTAATTACAAGTACAAGTATGAAAAAATATATGTATTAGGGTGTTTTTTTTCAACTATTTTTTATTTTTTCAGTCTCCACTTGAAATTTTGTTGAATATATCGAAAAAAAATCCCTGAAAGTTACAGCCCTTAATATTAATTTTAAGTATTTTCTCAAAGCGTGTAAAGATTTTTTTATTTAAAATACACGTAAATCGATTTTTTTTTCAAATTTCTATAACTCAGTCGCATTTTATGCTATTACATTGGTCTTGGTCTCGCTTCACTCAGAATAAAACACTCTACAAAAGTGCCCATTGCAGCGAAAACCAATTATTGTGTAAAGTATGCCTCATCAGTGGTAAATGTCAAGGAATTACGTCACAGAGGCCGCTAACTAATAATAAGATTATCGCTATCCATAATTACTCGTAACGTACCTGTTATCTACTAAGTTTAAGGCACTTACGACGATATTCCCAGAAGTACCCGATCTAAGAAAGAAAACACAAAAAATTTGGGAAAACATATCTTTATTTATACACATAGTCTCCTTTTAGTTCGATACACTTTTCCCAGCGCTGTTCAAGAGCTTCGATACCCTGTTTATAGGGAGAATCGTCGAGCTGTTCAAAATAGCCATCAACTGCAGACTCTACCTCTACTGTTGGCAAATCTTTTACCACCGAGCCATTTTTTCAAGTTTGGAAACAGAAAATAATCTGAAGTGACTAAATCAGGCGAATAGGGTGCGTGAGGAAGCAATTCGACCTTTAACTCATTGATTTTCGTCATCGCGATAACGGATGTGTGAACTGGTGCATTGCCTTGTTGAAACAAAACACTCAAACGTTGCAATAAGTTTGCATAATACTCGCCGTTGATTGTTTTTCCTTTTTGAAGATAATCAATGAAAATTATCTCACGCACATCCCAAAAAAACTGACGCCATGATCTTGCCTGCAGATGGAACTGCCTTCGCCTTCTTTGGAGTTGATTCTCTCCTTTGAAGTCCATTGTTTTGATTGCTCCTTCATCTCAGGTGTAAAGTGATGGACCCTTGTTTGATCCGTGGTTATAAATCGACGCAAAAACTCGGCTTTATTGTTGTGAAACTTTGCCAAACAACAACTCGATTGAAACATCCTCACGACGCCGATTTTGTTCCAATGTGAGTAATCGCGGCAGCCATCTGGCGCATAGCTTTCTCATATCCAAATGATCAATCAATATGCGATGTGCAGCACTTTTTGAAATACCTGCTAGCTCGCGCACTTTCAGTCGACGGTTTTCTAAGGAGCAGGCTCCCCTAGAGTAAAATCTAGCTCCATTTTGGTATTGGTTGGACTGAGGCCTTTTAAATGAGAACATTGAATCACATAACGATGATCAATTTTTTCTCTACTTACAAACTCACTGAAAGCGTTCACTATTGATGGCTGCCAAACAAATACTAAACAACGCAACGTCGCCAAACTTCAAACTTAACATTTATACGGCTGGTACACTCAACATCCACATATCCGAATTTTTCCGTTCCGCAAACTTCCACATTTCCGAACTCTCGTCACCTCGGGATAACCGAACTGCTGGCGCATGCGCAAAGGGTTTTTCTGGCTCATTCTAGTACTTTTATTTTTTTTCGAGGTTTTTATGCAAATGTAATACATACATACATGTGTACATGTTAATACAAGAACGTTTGTTTTTAAACAAAAAAAATGTCAGGTGCAAAGGAGAGAGTGATGCAGGTAATTATTTTGTAATTCAAAGTAAAGGTTTGTTTTATTGAACATTTTGTTGACGTAACCTATAATAATTTAAAACTGAAATGAAAAATGATGAGAAAATATGTATTTTTAAGAAAACCGTGATACAAAACAAACATAATTGTACTGTTTATTTGCAGAGAAAAGAGCCTGCAAAGAGGCTAACCTTGGAGCAAAAGCTGGATCTGATAAATCACGCAAAACAATGGTGTTAAAAATGTTGATCTATGTAAGATGTACCGGGTGGGCAAATTTCGATGTTTTTATAGGGTATCTCGGTAACTGTAAGGGCTATGGAAAAATGAACCCACCTTTTCCGACCTCTTTTTTCGAGATAAATTCATTGGTGAAAACCAGAATTTGCTATATCTTTTCGTTTTCGAGTTGTAAACGAAAATTGATTTTTTTGAGTTTTCGATTGGTGTCGATAACTCGGTTGTTTGTAAAATTAGAAGAAATCTGTTTGCACGTTCTACAGGCACTTTTTTAAGTAGAATAGGATTTCCTTAACAGATTTTTTATATCTTGTGTAGTTTTCGAGTTATGGCATAAACTTCTATTTTTTTAAATGGAAACCATAGTTGGCTATGATTTAGCTAAAAAAGAGGATTTTTTTCTCTTTACAACGATATATAGTTTGTGGGGTCTATGATGAGTGTTTATGCGGAAACAATTAAAAATTTTAATTTTTTGTATAGGTATACTTACTTTGTTTTTTCTTTGCAGGAAGAGTAAGGAGTAAGTTTCTATAGTAACACATTGAACATATTCATAACAAGAAAGTTTAACACACTTAACAATCAAATTTGTAACAAATAATGTATGTAAAAAAATACGATACAATATATTTTACAAAAACAAAACTAGACAGATTAAAAAAAAATACGAGCATGATTATTTACCTAAAGTTTTCAAATTGTCGCCCGTTGTTTGCGATGCACAGTTCACATCGCTTTGAAACACTTTTTGTTGCATTATAGATGTGAATATTTGAAACGGAATTCAGACAGTCTATAAGATTTTCTCTCAGTTGAACCAGTGTATTATTTGTCTTTTTTGTATAAATTGTCTTTAATGGTTCCCCAAAAAAAAGAAATCTAACGGTGAGAGATCTGGCGACCGAGGAGGCCACTTGACTGGCCCATTGTTCCCTATCCATTTCTCCCCAAAATTAGTATTTAATAATTCCGAGATTAAATTAGTATTATGGGGTGGTGCCCCGTCTTGTTGAAAAAATACATGTCGTCTTTCGTTAAGTGGCAAGTTGTCTAAAAAATTCTTCTACTATGTGGTAGTTTATCATATTGTAATACCGTTGACCATTTAAATTGTCATCATAAAGTTGGTAAGCTAAAATGCGGTTATTATATAGGGCACACCATACACTAAAAACCGAAACGTCCTTGATTTTGAACATCAACAGTCTGATGAGGATTATCTTCAGACCAATAATGTTTGTTGTGTCGGTTGAAAATTCCGGCACTACTTACGTAACTTTCATCTGTCCAAATGATATTTTTAAAAAATAATTGGTCTTGCTCAATTTGTTGTAGGTACCAATTGCAGAAATCCAGTCGGCGTTCAGGATCAGTTGGAAGGAGCTGTTGTTGTTTCCTTATTGTATAAGGTCTAAATTTGTGTTTTTTTAAAGCTGAAAGTGCTCTTCGTCGCGATATACCAGACTCTGCTTCAATTTGCCTACTTGAAATTGAAGGATTTACGACTACCATACCAACAACATTTATGGCAACATCCTCAGCATCTTGAATACGATAATTTTTTGGTCTTGGTTTATTAAATCCTCCGTATTCAACGAGGTTTTCTTTTAGTCTACCAAAGATGGACATATTAGGTTGTCTCCTTTCAGGGTAGCGATTAAAATATGCTTCCGATGCAGCTTCAGAATTATATCCATTTTGAATAAAACACTCTAGCATATTAAACTTTTCGTAATTTTGATACGCCATCGCGCCTTGTCAATTTCTTTAATCAAACAGTAATGTGTAACTGTGTATTTACATCCCAATATCCAACTGTTCTGTTTTCAAAATGACAGGCGCCTACTGTGCAAAATCATTGAAATTACTATACTGTCCTTTATTAGAAAACATATGTTTTTAACTGTTTCCGCATAAACACTCATCATAGACCCCACAAACTATATATCGTTGTAAAGAGAAAAAAATCCTCTTTTTAGCTAAATCATAGCCAACTATGGTTTCCATTTAAAAAAAATAGAAGTTTATGCCATAACTCGAAAACTACACAAGATATAAAAAATCTGTTAAGGAAATCCTATTCTACTTAAAAAAGTGCCTGTAGAACGTGCAAACAGATTTCTTCTAGTTATACAAACAACCGAGTTATCGACACCAATCGAAAACTCAAAAAAATCAATTTTCGTTTACAACTCGAAAACGAAAAGATATAGCAAATTCTGGTTTTCACCAATGAATTTATCTCGCAAAAAGAGGTCGGGAAAGGTGGGTCCATTTTTCCATAGCCCTTACAGTTACCGAGATACCCTATAAAAACATCGAAATTTGCCCACCCGGTACAATATTTGTAAATCGTCAGTGGCAGAAATTCTTGGCAGTGAAAAAAAGAAATTTACTTGTCGGAAGTTGAAAATTGAGTGGACGGATTGACACAAAAAAAGTGCACCGGTACTTATGATACGCCATTTGAAATAAGTGTTTTCCACTGGTTTGTACAAAGAAGAACTCTTGAAGAACCTGTCTCAGGTGTGCTGCTGAGGGAGGGCGATTTCCTCTTTGCTGAATTCTGTGACAATCGAAATGTTTGATAACAATCGCATTATTGTGTTTACATTTTTTTCTCATTTCAAATTTCGCGGTTTTTTGTCGTCAACCAATCAGCGACAAGTTCGGTTGTGTGGAAGTACAAGTTCGGAAATATCGTGAGAAAAAGTTCGGAAATATCGTGAGTTCGGAAATTTGGAGTTCGGATATGTGGATGTTGAGTGTACTTTCTACCATAGTCATCCTTTTCAAACAACAACCGCCATCTATAAGTCAGGTCGGGTACTTCTGGGACTATCCTCGTATATGGTATAATGCAGGTATAAATAAGGGGACCATGGCTTGAAAATATCGCCTAAGGAATTGCGAGAAGTAAAAAAGTTTGTGAACCGCTGCCCTAGAAGACTGTATCACATTATTATTTATGTATAACATTGTTTCCAATCCTACTTTCTCGATAAATTCACGTCTGAGAAAAAACTACGATCGCATGCTTTTCTTCAACTTCGCTAGACAAGCAGCGACTTATTGTCTCTTGAAACTTCCTATGAGCGTTCTACCTGGAAATATAATCCTATCATTTTGAAGCATCGATTCGCCCTGGGTATTTTTGTTCTGCAAACTATTGACAGAAGAACCTAATATATCTCTGAAATTTTGACGTACAGGAAGATTGATTGTCCGGTTTCAAAACATCGAAAGTACATTTTCCTTTTACTTTCCATTTCTATATATCAGTATTATTTATTATCGAGCCGAGGGAATTTATGGCTAGGTACAAGATTTTCCTTGCGAATAACACCAAACGGCTTAAAAATCATAATAACAAGCAAAGTGACGGAACTGTCCCTCTCCGATTTTCATAATATTTTAGGGGGTTGTAGAGCTCTGAAAATTAATTGACCCATATTTTTTTAGTCGCTAATAAACGGTCTAAGAGGGCGAAACTCAAAATTACCACCCAAAAACATATTTTCTGCCATATTTCTGGAACAAGAAGAGTTATCGAGTTTGTCAAAAAAGACATTGTTTCACTACATTAGCTCTACATTTTGAATGGAACAAAAGTCAGTGCCGCGCCCGAGGGGTTGTTAGGGGGTGAAAAATATGTGTATATTTTTTACCGTCCCTTCGTATATATTGCAAATTTAGTTTTTCTCTTCATACCCGTAAACTACATTAAAAAATAAAATTTTTGGATTTGTTTCTGAATATTAAGTCGATGGCAACTACAGTTATTTAAAGTATTACTCTCCTAAATTTATGTTTTTAAAATGAAATGCTATATCGAAGTGAATTTATACCAAAAAAAATGTGTTATGGCCAACGATCAGGATTACGTATGTTACCATGTAAAAAAAATAAGCTCGAATGTACCGGGTGGAAACATATATTCGTTTTTCACGGTTAAAAATGGTACAACACATCTATTTTTTTTTTGTGCCGAATGATACGTATTTTGTTCTTGTGAAAGGGATTTCTAAATAAATAAAATATTTGCTTTAGCTTGGTATCTCGCATTCTCCCATAAAATTATCAAAATACTCAAGTATATGGGAAAATCGGTTGTAAATTTTTGCGGTGGTCTTACTTATACAGAAGAACATAACGAATAAGAACAAACATTTGCATGAAAACTGTGCCCAAAGTAGGATACATATCTACATGTCTACCGAATGGATTCCGAAACTACACTGCTACTACTGGATCTAAAAGAATGATTAAGAGACAGTGCCCTCCAATCCAATGCAGTCCAATACGCAGCATTAGATTTTAATATTTGAGGGTTGTGTTTTGAACGGGGTAAATATTCAAAATAGGTGAAATATCTTTTTAATATAAATTTTAATAATGACACAGTGGACTGTGTTTGGCCTACAAAAATATTCTAGTCTGGGATCAAATACAAGAAAAATATTAGCAGTGGCCAAACCAAATATTGAATTTATGTTTATTTGGCTGTTGGTGCTTTTGTTGTCCCCAGAAAGGTGAAAGGTGGTCGTTTTGTTGTGTCTTAATATATATTAATAAATATAGAGACATCCAAAAAAAACGTCATCAATTCTGGCTATGAACGAGAGAGATAGAAATAGCGGTCATGTCTAAGCTTTTCGGTTATGTCAAACTTTTGACAAGTGACTGTCACAATTTGTAAAATAAACAATAGCTGTCATATGATGTGACAGTTTTGACAAGTAAATAAGGTTATAAATTCGAATAAGAATAGATATACGTCTTTTTTTCTTGGCCAACTTTGATGACGTTTTTTTTGGATGTCTCTATATATTCAATATTCATGTGACGTGTCGTTTTATCGGTTTTTGAAATAGAATAATTCAAATATCAAATATGTAAGTCCCTATTCTCATTTTTACTTCTGTATCCATATCTAAAATAGATCATATGGGTCATAAAGGTCGTTTAGGTCATCATGGTCATAAATGTCATGAAGATTTAGAGGTGATTAACCCTTTAACGCCCAAGTTCACTGTCAAGAGACATGAACTTAGAGGCGCATATTACTGATAGAAAAAAATATAGAAAAAATAACTAAAACCATGTATTCTTATGTTGTCGAGGTCGCTCTTTCGAATGGAATCGTTAAAATTTGCAAAAAAATTGATGTAACCTTCAATTTTTAACAAAAACTATTAAAAAAACGCGATTTTTTTCAAGATTCTTTTTTTTTTTTAATCGCAATTTCATCTATGTTATACCACTCAAAAACAAATAGAAACCTGCACTCGAGACGTGTACTTGAAGGAAACGCAATGAGAACAATTTAATTTTCTCATTTTTGAGGTTATAATAACTAGATATGGCAAAATTCAAAGGGTGATATTTCTCGTTTTGGACCAGTTGCGGGATCATTGTCGCAAAAGAAGAATTTTGAAAAATAATTAGTACTTTTTGGGGGTTTTTGAGGTCGCTGATCACGATCTTGATGTCAGAATTTCAAAATTCAGGATGGTAGATATGACCATTGAGAGTAGATATGAGGCCATTTTGAAGCAAATTTCGAAATCCTGAATTTTGAAATTCTGATATCGGGATCGTCATTAGCGACCCTGAAAACCCCTAATGGTACTAATAATTTTTCACAATTCTTTTGCGCCAATGATCCCACAACTAGTAAAAAACGAGAAATATCACCCTTTGAATTTTGCCGTATCTACTTATTGTAACCTCAAAAATGAGAAATTTAAATTGTTCTCATCGCGTTTCCTTCAAGTACACGTCTCGAGTGCACGTTTCTATTTGTTTTTGAGTGGTATAAAGGATGATAACATAGCTGAAATTGCGATTTAAAAAAAAGAATCCTGAAAAACATCGAATTTTTAATAGTTTTTGTTAAAAATTGAAGGTTACATCAATTTTTTAGCAAATTTTAACGATTTCATTCGAAAGACCGACAAAAACATGGGAATACGTGGTTTTAGTTATTTTTTCTATCAGTAATATGAGCCTCTAAGTTCATGTCTCTTGACAGTGCACTTGGGCGTTAAAGGGTTAATTAAGGGTTCATTAAAGTTATAAAGATCATATGGGTCATAAAGATCATACAGGTCATAAAGGTTATATCGTTCACATGTAAATTATGAAGATTTTATGAGTCATACTGTTCATATAGGTCACACGAATCATAAAGGTCATACAGGTCGTAAAGGCTATAAAGGTCATATACAAATATCACACTTTCAAGAGCATAACATTATATATTTTTTTGCGATTTGGTCAAATGAGGAAAAAACTGGATGTGGAACTAGTGATTCTATTAGCGTCGGTTTTTTATTTCTCGGTGTGACTAAAAGCGCTCCTGTTCTACCAGCTCAGCGCACCTTTAGTTTCTTCGCCGCCGATTTTTGTTTGCTCTCCGAGCCGCGGCTGCCGCAAACGCAAATTTCAAATTGGCGCGGACATCGCGTCGCGTCGCGTCGCGACGTATCATATGGCGATGCATGTGCCGTAATTGCTGAGGACGGGACGCGAGCTTTTGATTGCCTGTCGCCCCGTGCATTACTTCAATTAGGTTTTGCGCGGCGGCCGGGACGTGAGAGGAAAGCCGAGCGGCGGGCGGGGGGAGCGGACAAAGTGAGCAGTCACCACTCTTCGCCGGCGGTACGTGACCGGGGCCGGCAGTTGCGGCCCGCCGGGGCCGAACAAGATAACTACATTGTGGCGGCGGACGGGGATGCCCGCTGAAATCCAAAAAGAACCGGCTCGCACGCACGGGAAAAGGAGATTTTTTCCGTTAGGGCATAAGAACCACCAGTGACTGCTCGTGGACTTAAGGGGGCCGTCTACATTAGAGGGTCAAAAAAATCGATTTTCTGTTTAAATTGAAAGTATATCATCTGTAGAATATGCTCACAAAGTTTCAAGTCCGAATTCGAACTGTAAACAGTCGAAATATAATATATCGTACTCCCAATTCAATACTACCATAACTGCAACCTTTTCAAAAATTGAGATATGGCAGGTCACTGAAGTTCCGAGCGTTCATTTGAACGAAAAACATTAAATCGTAATACCACGCTAATTGACGCGTATATGAAGTATAGGGATCATATCTTGACGCTTGCAAAAAATTACAATGTTTGTTGGTCATCGGAAACCACCCCAATGGCGACCCTTACAGCCAAGTAATTTCTGCACGAGAAACCACAACGCAGACCACGCTGGTTTCTCTGCAAAACATTATTACTTATTAAGTCGTGATTTTTAAAACCTATCCCCGATTGTTGTCGCCATCGGAAACCACCCCATCGACTACCACCGAAGTTAAGTAATTTATACACGAGAAACCAAGACCCAGACCACGCTGGTTTCTCTGGAAGAAATTAATATATATTAAATCACGATTTTAAAAAACTATCCCTGAGTTTTGTCGCCATCGGCAACCATCCCATCGACTACCCTCATATTTCAGCGATTTCTCCACGAGAAACCAAAGCACATTCCACTCCAGTTCCTCCGTACAAAATTGTTAATTATTATATCATGATTTATTACTTAACAATCTACAGCTATGCGAGTAGAAGGCAAAATACAATGGGGGTTGCGTAGTATCCCAAGGACGACACGATGGCGACAACAATCGGGAATAAGTTTTAATAATCACGACTTAATATTTAATAATGTTTTGCAAAGAAACCAGCGTGGTCTGGGTCTTGGTTTCTCGTGTATAAATTACTTAACTTCGGGGGTAGTCGATGGGGTGGTTTCCGATGGCGACAACAATCGGGAATAAGTTTTAATAATCACGACTTAATATTTAATAATGTTTTGCAAAGAAACCAGCGTGGTCTGGGTCTTGGTTTCTCGTGTATAAAATACTTAACTTCGGTGGTAGTCGATGGGGTGGTTTCCGATGGCGACAACAATCGGGAATAAGTTTTAATAATCACGACTTAATATTTAATAATGTTTTGCAAAGAAACCAGCGTGGTCTGGGTCTTGGTTTCTCGTGTATAAAATACTTAACTTCGGTGGTAGTCGATGGGGTGGTTTCCGATGGCGACAACAATCGGGAATAAGTTTTAATAATCACGACTTAATATTTAATAATGTTTTGCAAAGAAACCAGCGTGGTCTGGGTCTTGGTTTCTCGTGTATAAATTACTTAACTTCGGGGGTAGTCGATGGGGTGGTTTCCGATGGCGACAACAATCGGGAATAAGTTTTAATAATCACGACTTAATATTTAATAATGTTTTGCAAAGAAACCAGCGTGGTCTGGGTCTTGGTTTCTCGTGTATAAATTACTTAACTTCGGTGGTAGTCGATGGGGTGGTTTCCGATGGCGACAACAATCGGGGATAGGTTTTAAAAATCACGACCTAATAAGTAATAATGTTTTGCAGAGAAACCAGCGTGGTCTGCGTTGTGGTTTCTCGTGCAGAAATTACTTGGCTGTAAGGGTCGCCATTGGGGTGGTTTCCGATGACCAACAAACATTGTAATTTTTTGCAAGCGTCAAGATATGATCCCTATACTTCATATACGCGTCAATTAGCGTGGTATTACGATTTAATTTTTTTCGTTCAAATGAACGTTCGGAACTTCAGTGACCTGATATGGCGGTATTGTAATGCCATGCATGGATATTTATTAAAAAGTAATTCCTTTAGATCCTTCATATTAAAATTTGATCCAGATATTTATAAAAATGCATTAAATATCAATAAAAAGGTTTAACGCGATTTACCTATTTAATTACTTAATCCTACAAAATTTCAATATTTGCAGTTATGGCAGTATTGAATTGGCGGTACGATATAGTGCACGTGCTCCGAAGCGTCGGCATCGGTAGAACGAAGCCGAATCAAGACGAATCAAACCGAAGCGTCGGTAGAACGATCGTTGCTGCAACGTGCGCGTCTGTTGTATTTATTGTGCTCTTGCTCGTTGCTCTGCTCTTGTGCTGTAAATATTTAAAAATCATCGACTATTTTAAACGCGTTTTCTCGAAATGATGTTTTTCAAATTGGCGTGCACAATTACTCAAAAACGACTGGACGGGTCGACTTTTTTTTTAATTAAATCTTATTTAATTACCTTCTATCTGAACTAAAAAAATCAGTAAAAACTATTGCCAAACAAAAAAGTTATTAACAAAAAAAACACGAAAATTTTCCACAAAAAATAAATTTTTTTGTTTAAACAACAATTTTTTTTATTTATTTTAATAAATTCATGATTTTTCTTTAGTTCTAATAGAAGCTATACTCATAAACTTTACAAAAATTTTGTATTTTTATGATTCAGATGATTCTATGGGACGCTTTCCTGCACGCCGTGGAGAAGGGAATTTTCAAAGGCATCGGCATTTAATTATTAATAACTTTTATTTATACATTACCTTAATGGCAATACAGGCCGACAAAATTCGGCCGAAATATTTTACCAGAAACCAGAGAATAATTTTCCGAAGATTTTCGACCTGCTGAATCCGAATCTGACCTCATAGTCGAGTAGGCAGGGAGGTAAAATCATCAAAAAGTGTTCTTGAAACATATAGGGCTAGTTTTGACGGTTCCCAATGTATTTTTTTTGCGTAGAACACAATGCGTGGGGTCTGTCTGTAGAGATGAAACCGTCCGCTAATTTTTTAAATTAACAATTTGGGAAACAAAAACGTCTTTTTTCACATTTTCGCTGATATCTCCGTCCCTTGGCATATTCCATATATTTGCAAGTCTCCAAGTATTGTTAACTTGCAAATGACTGCTGAAGTTGAAAAAGTGCTTTTTTTCACTATTTTTTTATTTCGAAAGTAGGGCGACTATGATCGTGAAATTTCTTGGAGGGACGGCTATTGGTACAAGTTACAAAAAAAAATTAGCTCGATCCGTTAATCACTTTTCGAGTAGTTAACGTCGTATTATCTTAAAAGTATGCTTCAAGACACGTATTTAAAAAAAAAATGGGCATGATATTATATTCACAATTCCGAGAATTTCGAAGCGGCAACTCTAAAACAATGTATATGTCGCGTCAAAAAAGGTAGTCGCGTAGAAAACGTTATAAAACTGGCACAAATTAATATTTTTCAAAATCTCAAAAAGTCTCGCAAACTTGAAGAGATTTATGATTTTTCTAGCGCAACTCGGTCAATATCGTACAATAAACAAAGAAATGGCGTCATTGTTAATTAAGGCTTGCAAAAAATTCGATCGTTAATTACTCGAAAAGTGATTAACGGATCGAGCTATTTCTTTTTTGTAACTTCATACTAAAAACAACAGTCCCTCCAAGAAATTTCATGATATATGCAATAATCGAAAAACCATAACGTTTCTCAACATCTTGAACCAAGGAACACATATTTCACAACATTAGCATGTTTCGCCCACACTCTCGTCTATTTTCATTTAATGACATATCCAAGGAAGTGTATAGGTAATGTATCATAAAAAAAATCAATCAAACCGATTTTACAGCCCTTTGTTATGTGATTGGCACTACTCGTTGTCAGTTCAGACGTTTGAAAATAATCAAACGGCTGAATCAACGGTGGGCATTTCATTAAAAGTGGAAAATGACATTCCACAATTATTATTGTAAATCAGTTTCTTAAAAAAATCTTGGTCACGTTTTGATTAAGTATGTGTATTTATTTAGGTGTACATAATTATATTTGAGACACCAGATGAGTCAATAATTTACATTAATTTTTTCTAAATGTATGTAAATTTCTAATAAAATGTCTATTATTTGTTAACTGAACTAGTTAATGACAAATGAAGATGGTAGTATAAAATCTGCATAGTAGAAAATCAGAACTGTTAAATTACGTCAGATCTGGACTACCAAGATGAAAAAAAATAAGATATACAGTGAGAGTAAAAAGTAATGAAAGGTGCTTCTATTTCTTGAAATATTTGTTATTTAAAAAACAAGTTTTAATAAAAGTTTAAGAGCATATTTTTTGCCTGGCGACTTTCGATTTTTCTTAATGTTAAAAAGTATGTTGCTATGGAAACCGACGTCAATTTTTTGAATGGCATGGTATCGTTTTCTTTTGTATTTTTGGAAAAAACATATTTTCCTGGATACGGGACTATAAAATTGTAATAGTATTTCATAACAGAAAAATATTAAAAGAACCTCTCCGTTCGACTTCGTTAATCTAGTTGTTATGAAGTTGGCCATGGAAATAAATTGATGACATTAGCTAGTAGCAAGTAGAGACACTGTTCGTTATCAGTTACCTGCATTTTATCAGCTTTGTAAATACTAAAGATATTAAAATCCAACAGTTTTGTAATTTAATAATAGTTATTTTTAATTATTTTAAAGACATTTTAAATACTGAGTGAAAACCTGAGTCTCTGACCCTGTTTTAGTAAATTTAACCGAATTGGCCACAAATTAATGAAAGGTAATGAAAATCCACAATGAAACTACTTTTACGTTTTTAGTGAGTTTTCTGTCACCATAATTCTGTCACCTTCATTAAAATTTAAGTTCTCTGATTTTCACTTAATGCTGCGACAATAATAATTATTATTAAACTATAAAACAGTTGGGTTTTCCCATCTTTAACTATTTACAAAGCTGAGAAAATGTAGATAGCTGACAACAAACGATGTCTCTACTTGACTGCTACAAATGTCATCATTCATCAACTTATTTCCATGACTAACTTGATATGAATTGGATTAACGAAGTAGAACCGAGCTGGGTGATTTTTGGGAAAGTTATTTTTTTCTCACCTGTTTCCTTATGAAACCCTATTATAATTTTTTGGCCCCGTATCTAGGAAGAGATGCACTTACAAGTACAAAGAAAATCATACCATGCCATTCAAAAAATTACGTTGGTTGCCATAGCAACAAACTTGTTTACGTTAAGGTAAATCGAAAGCCGCCAATTTATATCAAAAAATACGCTCGAACACTGTTATTAAAACATTGTTTTAAATAACAAATAGAACAGGAGAAATAAGCACATTTCCTTACTTTTTACTCTCACTGTATAAAGTATCACCTGAAATTTTTAATATGAAATAAATTAACATACATATAAAATTGCGAAGTATGAAATTTAGCACTTTATATGCACTAACACGTATCTATATTAAAATAGTACTTCTGCAAAGAGTTTTGTCCTATTTTCACTACTTGTCGGGTGTAAAGTGGCTCTCAGCTCATAAAGTAAAATATATAGCTTTAAAAACTTTTCTGTAAGACGTGAACTTAAAAGAAAACCTGAAGGACGTGCCATCGATCTTCTCGAAATTGCTACGTAGATGTCCAATCGTATACTCTTAATTTAAGCAAGCTACATATATTTTTAGCAAATTTCATTCGTACATGCTTTAACTTTTGTTACAAGCTACCCGTGTTAACTTTGATTTTCTATTAACCATTCGATTAATGTTGAAGGAAGGTAATATAATATAATAACGAAATATACGTAGCGAAACAGACGTATCGAAAATAGACGTCACAAGAAGAACTACTGGTTACTGAGTTTTTTGTGCTAATAGGCTGAGTCATGAGATATCGATTTAAAAACGTGTAAACAAGGGCATTCTTTTTCAATAAAAATAATCAAAGGAGACGATATTATTCAAATAACTCGAGAACGGTGGCTTGTTGAAGAAGAAGTTGAAGATCAACTTTGTTTTTTTCTATGATTTTTTTTAACAGCTTCGGGCTTCTGTGGCGATACCACAGTATCAATACAAAATCAAGTCAATAAATATTATCTTTAAAAAAGTGTTATCCCTTAGTAAGAAAATTCCTTTATAGGAACTACATATGTTAACACATAGATAAAGACCTCTTGAAAGACGAATTGCTTCAACACCCAACTCTACATGGCATGTTGTTATAATTATGATTGTATAAAACACGTTAATAATTCTAACTATAATAACTATATACAGTGTGGAACAGCCAAATGGAATAAATTCAGTAGCTCCATTAATATGCATTTTTTTTTAAATTCTGAGACACATCAATTTCTAATTCTAAAATGACATGTTGCGACGTAATCCCTAGATTCAACCCCCTTCAGGTGACAGCTATGTAGGGGCTTGTGATACTTCATTTGAAAGGTCTTTTCATTCTCTATTCAAAACTACTATGGTTTTAAATTTTATTGCAGAAATTAACAAGAAAAAAAGTTTCTCCAGCGTAGGAAATTCGTTACATTAAAATAAAAAACAAATCATTATTAATGCAGCAGATGTTCAAAATGCATGCTTCCAGCATTTTGGCAGTGTCCTAGACGTAAATAGAAATGTCTTCTAACGTTAGTTAACATCTGCGGGGTAATCGACATAATTGCAAGTGTTATTCTTCTTCTTTTTTTGGTTTTGTAGACCATACTTTTTACATATTCCCATAGGAAGAAGTCTAACGGCGTGAGATCAGGTGATCGTGCAGGCCATTCTACAGAACCATGTCTCCCTATCCAGCGATTTGGAAAGATTGTGTGGAGATATTGCCGGACATTGACTTCGTAATGTGCTGGTGCACCATCCTGCTGGAACCATATTGCATTACCTGGAAGTTGTGGGTTTCCTTCAGTTGGATACAAGTTTGTCATCGTCGGTACAACATTATTTTGGAGCAGTGCTAAATGAGTTTCTCCATTCAAATTGCCGTCAATGAAGAAGGGACCAATGATATTTTCTCAATTATTCCTGCCCAAACATTAACTTTCTCTCGATCAGTAATGACAGTTTTGGCGATTAACATGGCCGTGAATATCCGGCACATCCGAAAATAAAACTTTTTCTATTTGTAAAGTATTGTCATCTGTCATTTGCATCATTTGTTTACAAAAGAGAATTCGTCTATCAAAATTGTCTTTTCCGCGAGCTCATTAGTTGGTACCAGTTTTTATCTTATAGTAGGGAATGTCGGCAATTACAGACATTTATTCTTTGTTATTATTAACATTTCAGAACTTAAAATTGACAAATAGTGTTACTTATAAAAGTTTTATTTTAATGTAACGATATTCCTACGCCGGAGAAATTTATCTTTTTTTCTTGTTAATTTCTACAATAAAATTTAAAACCATAGCAGTTTTCAATAGAGAATGAGACCTTTCAAATGAAGTAGCACCAGCCCCTACTTCCAGTTTGAAAATGTGGGGGGTTGTAGCTTTTACGTCGCAAGATGCCATTTTGGAATTAGAAATTGACGTGTCTCAGGATTAAAAAAAAGTGCATAATAATGAGCTACTGAATTTATTCCATTTGGTTGTTCCACACTGTATAACATATCTAATGCACGCGAGGAAGGTAAAATTGGTCAATAGCAAGAGCCAAACTTCTGGAAGAGATTTTTCAAACGAGAGGTTTTTAAAAGAGATATCAGAAATAATTTCCTCACGAATCATTATTATTCAAAGTCTGAACGTTCCAATATCGTAGTGGGTTTTCGTCTCTGCTCTCTGAATACATAAATCTTAAAATTGTTCTTTTTTGTGTACTGCTCTTTAAAAAATGTTACCTCGTGGTAAGAAAACGTTCACATCCTTTAGAGGATGTCCTGTGTCAACACATCGATAAAGACGGCTAACCTGTTGAGAGAAGAATTGCCTCAATACCCAATCCAACATAACAAAACACTTACCTTTATGGGACCGGGTAATTTCCTTAATGTTCGATTTCGGTCCTGCGGGCCGTCCTCCCCGCTTCGGCAGGGCCGCCTTTATTTGTTTTTAATCTCCACGGGGGGTGTAGCATCCAGGCGGGTCCGGGATTTTCGATTAGGCTTCCCGCCACTTTTAAAACAAACCCTCCAGCCCTCTCGGAAACCAATTAACTGATTTCGTTTCGCACTTTCGTACGAGGACGCGTAAAAATGCAAACAAGGGAATAAAAATTTGTTTTATCACCTCAAACACTTTTTGCGTTAATAGCGAAACACACATCGACATATCAGAACTTTTCCGTTCCGCGAAATTCCAGATTTCCGAACTCTCTTCACCTCGGGATAACCGAACTGAACTGAACGCTGGCGCATGCGCAAAGGGTTTTTCTGGCTCATTCTATGTACTTTTCTTTGCTTTTTCGAGGTTTTTATGCAAATGTAATACATACATGTGTACATGTTAATAAAGGAACGTTTTTTAAACAAAAAAAAAATGTTGCCAGGTGCAAAAGGAGAGAGTGATGCAGGTAATTATTTTGTAATTCAAAGTAAAGGTTTATTTTAGTGAACATTTTATTGACGTAACCTATAATAATTTAAAACTGAAATGAAAAATGATGAGAAAATATGTATTTCTAAGAAAACCGTGATACAAAACAAACATAATAGTACTGTTTATTTGCAGATCCTGCTAAGGGGCTAACCTTGGAGCAAAAGCTGGAACTGATAAACCACGCAAAAAAATGCTGTTAAAAATGTTGAACTATGTAAGATGTACAATATTTGTAAATCGTCAGTGACAGAAATTCTTGGAAAAAAAGAAATTTAATGTCGGCATTTGAAAAAAAGACGAAAATTGAGTGGACGGATTGACATAAAAAAGTGCACCGGTACTTATGATACGCCATTTGAAAGAAGTATTTTTTCACTGTCGCTGTTTTTCACTGATGTAGTTTGTATCATCGGGGAACTAGCATTAAATCGAAATATCTATTCTATCAAATTAAAATTCTCAATATCAAATAAATTTAGTGTTCCCTTTCACTAAAAATAATTTAGTACGTTATTTTGAATAATTAATTCAAGTGAAAATTATAGATCACTTGAGGAATAATATAGAGAAATAAAACATCTACATACGTCGGTAGTACACTAAACTACCAAGGGTTCACTCAAGGTGAAACGTAAGTGCTTAAACATGGCGGACGTAAACAATTCAATAATAAGCGTATTTATTTAATACTAACTAATAGAAATATTGTTTCTAATTTAATAAATTGTTGCTCATGAAATTCGTATTAAGGTTACTGCCTGTTTACCTGTACTTACGCGTGAATAACAGGGACTTTATGAACACTGTACGCTTCTCTAAATAAAATATATAAACCGCCAATACCATAATATACGCAGTATGTTTCTAAATTAATGTAACACGGGGTGTGATGGTGTAAAAATTTTTTAATTCCACGATGGCAAGCTTTAGACTTTAGACGGTAAGCAAGGAAGTTGTATTAAACAATATAACAAAAGTTTTGGGCAACCCCAAAAACAAAATCGACAATAAAGAAGTCAGGAATATACGAAACAAGTTGTAAAAACTGTGGTCAAAAATAAATTGGGCAAAGAAAAAGATATATTTTGACTACATTTAAAGAACAGATGAAACGGTAAGCAAGGCAGTTGTATTGGCAAACAATAAAACAAAAGTTATTACCTCTAAATAAAACAGATTCCTACCTCACCACTTAATATATCAACTAAATCAACTAAAGTTCCCTTTGTAATACGATAGTTATGAAAAATATTTGTGTGATGGTCGTTCATATCTCTATCATCGTCTCTTTTATAGTTGTAGAGAAAGCTAATATTAAATTAATCAGTTGATTGTTCAGTTCAGTTTACTGTTTATCGGTACTGTTACACTAACTTCCATGAATCCAGTACATTCATTGGCTCATTTCGATCTAAAGGAGGAGCTTATCTAATCAACGTTAAACAAAAGATATTTTACATCGCACTGAACTGAACAAAATATCTAGAATTAGATTTAATTCTATTATATCATAATTCAAATTTTTTTTATTAATTTCGTCTATTAATGCAAAAACTATTCTGCTTACTTTAGTCATACTCATTATATTTAATTAAAAATTATTATAACTAATTTTAATTAAAATTTACATGATATTTTTAATAAAGAAATGTTATACCAATCTAAATTTAACAATTTTTCTCGGAATAAAAATATGGCAAAGTTCTCGTACAATTTTAAACTTAGGCAGCAATTTCCTTATTTTTTGTAACTCATATTAAAATACACATTCAAATAAAAAAAAATAGAATTGAAAGAAATTAAAAGAGGGGCCTTTTTTCTCTCAAATCCTTTATTTCTGACTTGCTACCGGTTTCGGTCCGTAATGACCATCTTCAGGCAACAAAAGTTACAATAGGATTATTACTTTAATTTTGATTATTGATGTTATTATGAATAAAGGATTTGTAACATAATTTTGATTATAAATAAAGGATTTGTGAGAAAAAGGCCCCTCTTTTCATTTCTCTCCAATTGAAAAATGAACTCACAATTTGCCATACTACAAAGAAAAAAAATTAGAGTTTATGACTCTTGAAAGCAGATAGGTACTGAAAAAGAAGTACCTAAATATATCTACATTAGTCAGGCGGACTGTTCCTGGGGATTTTAGCAATTTATGAATAGGTAGTGGAAAAACAATTAGGTAATTATATAACAGATTGTTTTACAAACAAATTATATAACATCATTGATTAACACAATACATGGAATTTCGACAAACATTTGTGTCAAAATATAATGACTTTATTACAGTCTCCATTCCCTATGACATTTTTGTCTCAAAACTTTTTATAAATATCTATGAAGTTGAAGTTGAAGACAAACGACTAGTTTGTCTCTAAAAGATCTGAGAAATTTTGTAAAAGTGAATAGGAACTTTGGACTACCTAGGGAATGAATTACTCGAATTAAATGGTTTAGATGATAAAATTATTAACATTCGGCTTACTAGTATTTGTATGAATCAAAATTGTACAGGGTTTGTCGGAAAGTAATGTCAGTGAGCTTTGAAAAATGGTTTTTTATTGGGTTTATGTGTACAAATCTTTAGAAATTTTCAAAATATATTCCTCCTGTGTCCACACATCGGTTCCAGCGGGTCTTCTACGCATCAAAAGCCGCACGGTAGTCGTTTTCCGGAATCGCCTTTAAAGCGTCTGTGCAAGCCTTCTGAATGATTTTCACCGACCCAAAATGCTGTCCTTTCATTGGGGTTTTGAGGCGCGGAAACAGAAAAAAGTCTGGGGGGGGGGGGCACATCGGGGCTGTAGGGAGGCTGGGGAACAACGGTGATGCCTGCCTTGACGAGGTAATCGGCCACCAGGAAGCAGGTGTGCGAAGGCGCATTGTCCTTGTGAAGCTTCCACGATATTGAGATGTCTGGGCGGACGCGATTCACCCTGCGTTTCAGCCGCTTCAGCACCTCGACGTAAAACTTTCCGGTTACGGTTGTCCCCTGCGGAACGAACTCATGATGGACCAATCCCCGGCAATCAAAAAAGACAATTAGCATCGTCTTGATCTTTCACCTGGACATCCTGGCCTTCTTGGGGCGAGGGGAGTTCGACGTGTGCCATTCCGCACTTTGCCTCTTCGTCTCCGGATCGTATTCAAAGACCCAACTTTCATCCCCGGTAATGACGTCATCAAGGAAAGCGGGGTTGTCTTCGCAGGTGTCCAAAAGTTCTTGGCAGGTTTCGACGCGCCTCGCTTTTTGATCGTCCGTTAGCACTTCTAGTTTTAATCTTCTCCTGAAGAGCCAACTTAGTTGACGAAACGCGCGTCGAGAAAAGTATAGTAGTTCGGTGTTTCGTGGAAAACGTTCAGTTTTTTGTTTCTACGCCGAAGGTTCCAGTACCCACTCCAGGAAGAATCTGTTGGCCATACTTGTTTTAATTTTTTTTTTGCGCGCATGTAAAGGTTCTATCTTGGATTTAACACCTTTACGGATTAAGGTAACGTTATCGGGATATCAATCTTATTAAATATCTCCAATAGAACGTATTTGAAATGCGAGCAACAAAGAATGAGGATACGTTTCTCGGTTTAAAAGGACTGTAACAAAATATTCAGTTGAATCGAGATCGTAAACTATGTAATTCGAAACTTATTATATAATGTAGACGCGTTTCAAGCAGATGCAAATTCCGTACTCCATACACTAACGACGTTGTGCAAACTTGGTGTTTGTGTTAAAAAGGAGATTCAAGTGGTGCATTTAAAGCCCGATGTGCACATTGTTGAGACGCGCCACGTTCTTGTTAACTGTGTACGTCTCCCATGGAGTTTAGAGTTAGTTCTCGTGCTCAGTTCGCATAATCCTATTTAACTATTCTATCAGTGCCAAAAAGACGGAACAGGCTATAATTTGGTTCCAGGCTAGATTTAATTAAATCGCGGTATGTTAATTAATATCAGAATTAACTGCCGCTATTCTAATAAACTGCGGAATGAAAAGCAGCCTCTGTTAGTCGAAGGAAGAAGTTTTGAGTAAAACGAGTTCTCAACGGTATTGTTGCACTACTAGTGACTGTAAAGGAAGGAAAAAATACAAATATTTGCCGCAGGAACGAAATAAATTTCCTTCTCGAATGAACAACTTTTTTTTCAAAACATTTTTTTTTTCGATTTTTTCCAATCTTTTTGAGCAAAAAAAATGGATTGTCGCAAAAAAATCATATTGAAGTTGAAAAAAATGCATAAAAATCGAAAAATTGCTTGTTACGGTGATTTTTGGCCGAAACGATAAAGGACCCCGCACCAATCATATGGATTTTGGTTCCCGGACAATTTTTCTAGGATTGAAATATGTTGTACCTTGAATCCCCCTGAACAAAAGTTTTCATTTCACCAAGGTCCAAAAATCAATTCCAAGCGAGTTACGAGCCGTCGAAAGTCAGATATCTGACTTTCCATGAGCCATCGAAATCGGAATTTTTTGGAATATATTGAGTTTAGCAAAAATTATCTAAGAACAAAAATGTCTTAGAATTAGTCAAAGAATACTCTTAAGAATCCCTTTCAGGATTTTTAGATGATTTTTTTGTTTTTTTAAAAACTGCGAAAATTTGCAATTTTTCATTTCAAAAAATCATCTAAACATTCTGAAACAATTTGAGTACAAATTTGAGCAAAAAGTCCACAGAAAAATTTGGAAATTTTTTTGTGTTTGTTTTCGGATGATTACGTGAGAACCGTTTCCGCTAAAAAATTTTTAAATCCAGGTCTGAAAACTAGACACTTGAGGCTACAATTTCCTTTTTTTTTATTTTCTGTACGACCATTTTTCTCCGAGAAAATCACCCAAAAATTTGGACTTTTTAATATCCTTTAATTTTTGTTACCAGTGTAGTAGGTGGACTTCTCTGTTTGTTGCAACTTTTGTTTTCGTTCAACTGTACAAGAATAAAGGTATGATCGATTGTTTAAAATAAATATTGTTTAAAAATCCTCTTAAAATGCAAGAATTTTCATCGGTTTTAAAGAAATTCTAAAACCTTCTGTGTAGAAATTTCTGGATGTAAAATACCGTTTCAGAATAATTCTCTTTAAATATAAAGTATGTTCTTATAAACTTCTACACCCTACTGACTTTGAATATTAAGATATAAGTAGAAGTTGCCGTATTTGATGCAAAAAGATCTAATATTTGTTAATTTATTAAATTCCTGAAACGTAGGATTAAGATCATACCCACCCATATTTCCTATGTGAATTAATCAAACTAAATCCAACACAGTTAAACCTATGTACTTTATTTTTCTCTAATTTACATATGAAGCGTGGAAGACTCCTCGTTCTTCGACACCCGCAAAAAGCCACAGATCCGGATTTCAAACTTATCAAATCTCATCAGTGTGACATATGTGACGACGAATAACGAAGAACGTGCAGGGTCATTTTAAGAGAACTAAATATATTTCAGATTATTCATAGATAAATATATTTATCATATATAAATATATATAACAACTACCAAATGTTTGTCCCAAAGGACTCTAACGGTAAAACCGTAAACCTCATATATGATCTAAGAAAGATTCCTCGTTTGTCATTTACACAGCGACTGTAAGTATTACGAGGGTCGATCCAGAAATAAGTTTCCATATTTTTTTTCTCCCAACTAAACGCCATATATCGTGCTGGAGTACTAAAGCATTTATCGGCTTGTGTTGGTAATTCTCTAGGAGTTTAGTGGGGTACGATGGCGTAGCTGGCAGCACTTGGGTTGTAAACATGGAAACGCCATTGTCAAGCGTGTTCAGTTGTGAATTACGCGCGGTTATCCGTTTTTTATCTGCCAAAAGGTGAAAGTGCAGTGAATATTCATCGTGAATTAACTACTGTTTATGGTGACAAGTGTATGAGTATCCACATGCTTTGGTGAGGATGTGTACAATGAACAGTGAACCGGAGGCCGTTACTGCTACCGGAGACGACGTTCTGAAGTTGTTGTAAACAGGATGCTTACCATTGATGAAATTGTTCCTTGTTTACCGTCTAATATCGAAAAAGGCTCTCTCGCTTCAGTTATCGAAATGCTTTTGAGAAGAGCTAAATTTGCTTAGCGAAAATCACAAACAACAACGATTAACAGCGGCCAGAAATTCTGTGGAGATGGTTGAACGTGATGGCAAAGAACTTTACTCGTGTATTGTAACAGGTGATGAGATATGCGTTCATTATTCAGCTTCAGAAACAAAACGCTAGCTTATGTGTGGAAAGCATCAGGTGAAGGTGCGCCGAAAAAAAGCAAACGTGACACACTCTGCTGGAAAAGTGATGGCGACCATATTCTGAGATTCTTCATGTGTTAGCTGATTATCTCGTTAATGCAGACAGGTACTGTCAAGTTTTGCCTAAGCTTCGAGCTGCTATCAAAAGAAAACGTCCTGGTCATTTGTCAAAAAAAAAAATTTCCACTACAACGCTCATCCCCACTCCATTCAAATGACACAAGATTTACTCGCCAAATTCAAGTGGGCAGTTTTTGGTCATCCGCTATATTCACCTGATCTCGCGTGTAGTGATTTCTATTTGTTTGCAATTTCTATGTGTGAGCAATTTCAGACAGACAAGGAGATAAAAACCTGGGTCAACAAATGGCTGGCGCAAATAGGCACGCTGTTGTATGCCGTCGGATTACAAAAATTGTATTCTCAGTATAAAAAATTGTATTGAACGAAATGGCGACCACATAGAAAACAAGCCATATATGTACGTTTATAAATCATTTTTTCCAAGTTAGTAAATACTTTTCAATTTTCTGTATTTTTTAAAATAGGGAAACCCATTTTGGACTAATCCTCGTAACTACGAAAATAACAGCTAAAACAACATGCTTGTTTATTTTTATTTATATTTATCTATTTTTTAATACGCTTGTCTTAGTCTGGTATTTCAGATAAACTTGAACTCAAAGTTTGCAAACAAATGAACAAAGCTTCCACACGACTATGTTCCTATGTAAAAGACACTATCGGTTATAGATCACGCACAGATAGCAACATTAAACTTTACGTCGATTGTGCGGGAACTTCAGAGACAAGTGACTGAATTATTTAAAAGCAGTAACCTTCGATTATTTTAAAGTACGGTATTGATTCGTTCAATTCAGTCGTTAAAAACGGTAATTCTCTCTCGATAGCTTAAGTTGAACCAATGCAAACTATAATAATTTGTCCCTTAGTACATTAAAATATGTGGTACTATATTCTACGCTGATTTTATAACAAATGGCATGTCTACTGTAAGAGTTATGGTAATTTGCTTTGGTATTTCACTCCAGCATTTAGTTTTTTTAGGTATTACAATAGTTGTATCTTTAAGCCAAATTAAAATTTTGCAACAAGCACGAGAATAAAAAGTTTTTATATTCACTTGATAATTGTGGAAACAAATATTTTGCAAGCCGTTTCCAAGATTTTCTGGTGGGGAACACTTTTTTTATTTGTTCACAAATTTTGATATTACAGCCTTCTACTTAGGTTTAGTAATCACTACCTAAAATACGATGGGGGTCCCAGCCCTCCTTACGAAAATACTAGTATTTCGAGTTCCACCAGCCTCCACAGTAGTGCAGATTCTCATATTTGTTAAAACAATATATGACATTTATTTACTGCAAAGGTCTCCTCGTCCCATACTCACTGTAGACTGCTAGTCATACTAATGTTTCAGCATATGTAGTTTCCAACACCCTTGAAGCTATCAAATGCCCTTCCACGGTTTTTGCCTCATTTGCCCAACCACTACGTTAGCTATATTGTCTTTTAACTTCCATCGTTTAATATCATACGCTACCATCATTTTGACTTAATTCAAGTTGAATTGTCTGTCTCTCTTACGCATTTACATCATCACTTACAGGAGCTTTATGTTTGTGTGTATCAATATGCTGGAAAACATATGTTTTACGTATCACGCCTGTATACTGTTATACACGATAAAAATAAGTTCACTGCCATTAAAAGTCAGTTCTGCAAAGTTGTTTATCCAACGCTCCACCGTAACATGCGACGGACGCTGTCCCGACATTTTTACAGACTTATTCGACGTTTTGTGCACACGAATGATGCATTGATCAGCGTAGTTTACCTAGTACTAACAATAAGTGTAAATTATGTTCCCGCTCGCGACTCGACCTTTGGCACGTGCCCTAACAAGGTCCGAGTGGAGCGGACAACACGGCAGACGGGTTATATTCCGGAATGTAATGATGTTATTTGATTGAACTACGATTGTACTGTGTACTTATATACAGGAGTTGACGATGTACTGTTAAGACCGGTCCTGGAATCTATTATTAACCTACGGGCTCTATTATTCACTATTTCTGGGTACAGTTAAATTTGGTAAAGGAGACGTCCACAATTAAACATTGGTTAATCTAATCAGGACCGAAAAATAAACGTTCGTATGGTTAAACCGCTGACCAAACGTTTAATTTATTCTAACCAGCCCTAAAACTCTTACCTGATAGTCTAAACACCAAATAAAACGAACACCAAGAGTGTTTGGCACATCTTCAGCCTCTTAAGGTAGATGCTGAATATTACACAAGTACTATTGAAAAATTCATCGACTAAGGAACCATAGAAAAAAACTTCGATAGCAGCCGCACTTCGCCTCGTCCTTAAAAATGTATAGGGGATTGGAAAAGTTTTTTTTTTAAGAGAAAATAGGTGAAGTTATATCGAGGTTATTATAAGCCGGCTGTATTGACGGGTACTAAAAAGGTATTTCTCCTAATTCCTCGCAAAGTTCGGGGATACTTGGGGCGAAGAAATGGTATATGAGTCAATTATGTGGCAATTATTTTTTTCATAGCACGCATTCATATCCTAATACGTATACATACTATGTAATTATTTTCATAGTAAAATATACGAACATATAGTACGTGTACTTTAAAATCTACGAGTACAAAACGTTGAGTTTATAAAACATTTAGTCATCACGACAGTAACTTTTGTGTCATTGTTGTCTCCCAAACAAATAAAATACATAATACGTTAGTTACATTTCAAGAAATAGGGAGATTATTTAATTATAAGGCACCAAAAAATTATTTAGTATTTTTAGTTTGGTAGTACAGTATTAATCAACATAAAAAGAAAATAAAAATACGAGGCGTGGTTATTAAATAATCGAACTGCTGTAATAACACTTTTTATTCGTTACCAATTAGCAGTTCGTTACCAGTAGCAACTTCTTCGCCTTCAATCCCTCCCCTCGGCGATCTCTACATCGCTCCATACGACTTTTCCATTGTTAAAAGCAGTGCTGGAAGTCCTCTTCTGTCAGCTAGTTCAGAACCTCCGTCGCTTTTGCTTAAAACGCTTCCGGGTCTTCGTCTTCCCACACGTTCACGAAGGGCATTCAAACGACTGTTACAGTCAAACTGAGCGACCCGCTGGCTTCTGTTCACACTTGTGGCGACACGCTCGCAGTGCGCTGGTAACAGCATCAGTTCGATTATTTAACAGCCACACCTCGTATATCTAAAATGTTCTTAATTATCGAGATTTTAAGATCTTGAAAAAAATATCTGTGTGCCCTTCTGTTTGTCTGTGTTCACCTTTTTGTGTACACGATAATATTAAACACTTACATACAGGTATGTATGAAATACATAACAAAATGTGGAGCTGATTAGATTTTGAGTTTAACTGGTTTATGGGTTGTGGAATAAAAGGGAAGGGGTAATACGCTTTTTCCTTACCTATTGGTGATTTGCAAACTATGCAAATACATTTGAGATATGTACAAGTACAACATAAGATAGTTTGGAAATGTAAAGGGTTTTAACTTAACAGAGTGGGGGTTGAGTGTGTTGAAGAGGGTAAGAATTTAAAATAGGTCAAATAAAGTTTAGTAAAAATATTACACAGTAGACAAGCTCTACAAAAATATCTCTTACTCTTCTTTGTCCTTTCCCTGAGAGCATGGGGGAGGGATGACCTCTAATGAAGGATATAAGACAGGAATATATTTTTTTTTTTCTAAACATTGAAATATCTTTTTTAAATCCATTTTATCGGTAAGTTCATTTTAAAGATAGACAGTCGTTATTAAAGTGACTTTAAATTAATGAGGAGAAACCAAATATTGCATAAAAATACCACATGCCATTTAAAATAACAAAGTTAGTGTTCACTTCCGGTATATCCGGAAGCGCCAGAAAGTCGCCCTTATTTTACATGTGTAGAGCATCCCAAAAATCCCCAGATACAATGTTTCAGTTTAGGCAGCGGCATTTTAATGGAACATGTAAAATGTAGCTAGTTTCTTCCTTTAATAAAATCGTTATTTTGTAATCTGTATATCATCTTGCGTATAATATTAATTTCAATCATTCACACAAATGAACCTTTCTTATATATTATAATAAATCTAAGCAAACTGAAACCTTAATTACAATGCTTACAGAAGTACTTTCACAATATATTAATTTCAAAGCACTTCTAACGACATTTTCACATTTCAGAATAGACCGAGCAAGATTTGATATAAAAAATCTGAAAGCGTTTAAATGTTTTTTTAAGTAAAAGAAATCTAAAAAAGACGTTTTCCACGAAACACCGAACTACTACACTTTTTCTCGACCGCGTTTCGCCAACCAAGGAATTGCCTTTTGGCATCTTCAGGAGAAGATTAAAACTGAGTTTGAATCCTGAAGATGCCTGAAGTTGACGAAAACGCGTCGAGCAAAATGTAGCAGTTCGGTGCTTCGTGGAAACGTCCAGTTTTTTGTTTCTACGCCGAAGGTTCCAGTACCCACTCCAGGATAAAAAAAATATAATATTAAAGTTCTCGCTTTCGCGTTAACATGTGATTTTGTTGTTATAAATTATATATTTACCTTTTATAAATATATATTTACTAAGAAACTTTTTAAGGACATTAAGTCTGAGCCATAACCACAGTTTTAGGAGGATGTCCTAATGCAGTGCCATAACTACGATATTTCCAAAAAATACTGACAAGAAGTGACGGAAAAGAGGAGAAATAAGTACATTTCCTTACTTTTACTCTCACTGTATAAAGTATCACCTGAAGTTTTTAATATTAAATAAATTAACATACATATAAAATTGCGAAGTATGAAATTTAGCACTTTATATGCACTAACACGTATCTATATTAAAATAGTACTTCTGCAAAGAGTTTTGTCCTATTTTCACTACTTGTCGGGTGTAAAGTGGCTCTCAGCTCATAAAGTAAAATATATAGCATTTAAAACTTTTCTGTAAGACGTGAACTTAAAAGAAAACCTGAAGGACGTGCCATCGATCTTCTCGAAATTGCTACGTAGATGTCCAATCGTAGACTCTTAATTTAAGCAAGCTACATATATTTTTAGCAAATTTCATTCGTACATGCTTTAACTTTTGTTACAAGCTACCCGTGTTAACTTTGATTTTCTATTAACCATTCGATTAATGTTGAAGGAAGGTAATATAATATAATAACGAAATATACGTAGCGAAACAGACGTAAGTATCGAAAATAGACGTCACAAGAAGAACTACTGGTTACCGAGTTTTTGTGCTAATAGGCTGAGTCATGAGATATCGATTTAAAAACGTGTAAACAAGGGCATTCTTTTTCAATAAAAATAATCAAAGGAGACGATATTATTCAAATAACTCGAGAACGGTGGCTTGTTGAAGAAGAAGTTGAAGATCAACTTTGTTTTTTCTATGATTTTTTTTAACAGCTGCTGGCTTCTGTGGCGATACCATAGTATCAATACAAAATCAAGTAAATAAATATTATCCTTAAAAAAAGTGTTATCCCTTAGTAAGAAAAATTCCTTTATAGGAACTACATATGTCAACACATAGATAAAGACCTCTTGAAAGACGAAATTGCTTCAACACCCAACTCTACATGGCATGTTGTTATAATTATGATTGTATAAAACACGTTAATAATTCTAACTATAATAACTATATACAGTGTGGAACAGCCAAATGGAATAAATTCAGTAGCTCCATTAATATGCATTTTTTTTTTAAATTCTGAGACACGTCAATTTCTAATTCTAAAATGACATGTTGCGACGTAATCCCTAGATTCAACCCCTTCAGGTGACAGCTATGTAGGGGCTTGTGATACTTCATTTGAAAGTTCTTTTCATTCTCTATTCAAAACTACTATGGTTTTAAATTTTATTGCAGAAATTAACAAGAAAAAAAGTTTCTCCAGCGTAGGAAATTCGTTACATTAAAATAAAAAACCTTCCAGCATTTTGGCAGTGTCCTAGACGTAAATAGAAATGTCTTCTAACGTTAGTTAACATCTGCGGGGTAATCGACATAATTGCAAGTGTTATTATTCTTCTTTTTTTGGTTTTGTAGACCATACTTTTTACATATTCCCATAGGAAGAAGTCTAACGGCGTGAGATCAGGTGATCGTGCAGGCCATTCTACAGAACCACGTCTCCCTATCCAGCGATTTGGAAAGATTGTGTGGAGATATTGCCGGACATTGACTTCGTAATGTGCTGGTGCACCATCCTGCTGGAACCATATTGCATTACCTGGAAGTTGTGGGTTTCCTTCCGCTGGATACAAGTTTGTCATCGTCGGTACAACATTATTTTTGGAGCAGTGCTAAATGAGTTTCTCCATTCAAATTGCCGTCAATGAAGAAGGGACCAATGATATTTTCTCAATTATTCCTGCCCAAACATTAACTTTCTCTCGATCAGTAATGACAGTTTTGGCGATTAACATGGCCGTGAATATCCGGCATATCCGAAAATAAAACATTTTCTATTTGTAAAGTATTGTCATCTGTCATTTGCATCATTTGTTTACAAAAGAGAATTCGTCTATCAAAATTGTCTTCCGCGAGCTCATTAGTTGGTACCAGTTTTTATCTTATAGTAGGTAATGTCGGCAATTACAGACATTTATTCTTTGTTATTATTAACATTTCAGAACCTAAAATTGACAAATAGTGTTACTTATAAAAGTTTTATTTTAATGTAACGATATTCCTACGCCGGAGAAATTTATCTTTTTTTCTTGTTAAATTCTACAATAAAATTTAAAACCATAGCAGTTTTCAATAGAGAATGAGACCTTTCAAATGAAGTAGCACCAGCCCCTACTTCCAGTTTGAAAATGTGGGGCTTGTAGCTTTTACGTCGCAAGATGCCATTTTGGAATTAGAAATTGACGTGTCACAGGATTAAAAAAAAAAGTGCATAATAATGAGCTACTGAATTTATTCCATTTGGTTGTTCCACACTGTATAACATATCTAATGCACGCGAGGAAGGTAAAATTGGTCAATAGCAAGAGCCAAACTTCTGGAAGAGATTTTCAAACGAGAGGTTTTTAAAAGAGATATCAGAAATAATTTCTTCACGAATCATTATTATTCAAAGTCTGAACGTTCCAATATCGTAGTGGGTTTTCGTCTCTGCTCTCTGAATACATAAATCTTAAAATTGTTCTTTTTGTGTACTGCTCTTTAAAAAAATGTTACCTCGTGGTAAGAAAACGTTCACATCCTTTAGAGGATGTCCTGTGTCAACACATCGATAAAGACGGCTAACCTGTTGAGAGAAGAATTGCCTCAATACCCAATCCAACATAACAAAACACTTACCTTTATGGGGCCGGGTAATTTCCTTAATGTTCGATTTCGGTCCTGCGGGCCGTCCTCCCCGCTTCGGCAGGGCCGCCTTTATTTGTTTTTAATCTCCACGGGGGGTGTAGCATCCAGGCGGGTCCGGGGTTTTCGATTAGGCTTCCCGCCACTTTTTAAAACAAACCCTCCAGCCCTCTCGGAAACCAATTAACTGATTTCGTTTCGCACTTTCGTACGAGGACGCGTAAAAAAATGCAAACAAGGGAATACAAATTTGTTTTATCACCTCGAACACTTTTTGCGTTAATAGCGAAACACACTCGACATCGACATATCAGAACTTTTCCGTTCCGCGAAATTCCAGATTTCCGAACTCTCTACACCTCGGGATAACCGAACTGAACTGAACGCTGGCGCATGCGCAAAGGGTTTTTCTGGCTCATTCTATGTACTTTTCTTTGTTTTTTCGAGGTTTTTATGCAAATGTAATACATACATGTGTACATGTTAATAAAAGCGTTTTTTAAACAAAAAAAATGTTGCCAGGTGCAAAGGAGAGAGTGATGCAGGTAATTATTTTGTAATTCAAAGTAAAGGTTTGTTTTATTGAACATTTTGTTGACGTAACCTATAATAATTTAAAACTGAAATGAAAAATGATGAGAAAATATGTATTTCTAAGAAAACCGTGATACAAAACAAACATAATTGTACTGTTTATTTGCAGATCCTGCTAAGAGGCTAACCTTGGAGCAAAAGCTGGAACTGATAAATCACGCAAAAAATGGTGTTAAAAATGTTGAACTATGTAAGATGTACAATATTTGTAAAACGTCAGTGACAGAAATTCTTGGAAAAAAAGAAATTTAATGTCGGCATTTGAAAAAAAGACGAAAATTGAGTGGACGGATTGACACAAAAAAGTGCACCGGTACTTATGATACGCCATTTGAAAGAAGTGTTTTTCACTGATGTAGTTTGCATCATCGGGGAACTAGCATTAAATCGAAATATCTATTCTATCAAATTAAAATTCTCAATATCAAATAAATTTAGTGTTCCCTTTCACTAAAAATAATTTAGTACGTTATTTTGAATAATTAATTCAAGTGAAAATTATAGATCACTTGAGGAATAATTTAGAGAAATAAAACATCTACATACGTCGGTAGTATACTAAACTACCAAGGGTTCACTCAAGGTGAAACGTAAGTGCTTAAACATGGCGGACGTAAACAATTCAATAATAAGCGTATTTATTTAATACTAACTAATAGAAATATTGTTTCTAATTTAATAAATTGTTGCTCATGAAATTCGTATTAAGGTTACTGCCTGTTTACCTGTACTTACGCGTGAATAACAGGAGCTTTATGTACACTGTACGCTTCTCTAAATAAAATATATAAACCGCCAATACCATAATATATGCAGTATGTTTCTAAATTAATGTAACACGGGGTGTGATGGTGTAAAATTTTTAATTCCACGATGGCAAGCTTTAGACTTTAGGCGGTAAGCAAGGAAGTTGTATTAAACAATAAAACAAAAGTTTTGGGCAACCCCAAAAACAAAATCGACAATAAAGAAGTCAGGAATATACGAAACAAGTTGTAAAAACTGTGGTCAAAAGTATATTGGGCAAAGAAAAGATCTATTTTGACTACATTTAAAGAACATATGAAACGGTAAGCAAGGCAGTTGTATTAAACAATAAAACAAAAGTTATTACCTCTAAATAAAACAGATTCCTACCTCACCACTGAATATATCAACTAAATCAACTAAAGTTCCCTTTGTAATACGATAGTTATGAAAAATATTTGTGTGATGGTCGTTCATATCTCTATCATCGTCTCTTTTATAGTTGTAGAGAAAGATAATATGAAATTAATCAGTTGATTGTTCAGTTCAGTTTACTGTTTATCGGTACTTGTTACACTAACTTCCATGAATCCAGTACATTCATTGGCTCATTTCGATCTAAAGGAGGAGCTTATCTAATCAACGTTAAACAAAAGAGATTCTACATCGCACTGAACTGAACAAAATATCTAGAATTAGATTTAATTCTATTACATCATAATTCAAATTTTTTTTTTTTATTAATTTCGTCTATTAATGCAAAAACTATTCTGCTTACTTTAGTCATACTCATTATATTTAATTAAAAATTATTATAACTAATTTTAATTAAAATTTACATTATATTTTTAATAAAGAAATGTTATACCAATCTAAATTTAACAATTTTTCTCGGAATAAAAATATGGCAAAGTTCTCGTACAATTTTAAACTTAGGCAGCAATTTCCGTATTTTTTTGTAACTCATATTAAAATACACATTCAAATAAAAAAATAGAATTGGAAAGAAATTAAAAGAGGGGGCCTTTTTCTCTCAAATCCTTTATTTCTGACTTGCTACCGGTTTCGGTCCGTAATGACCATCTTCAGGCAACAAAAGTTACAATAGGATTATTACTTTAATTTTGATTATCGATGTTATTATGAATAAAGGATTTGTAACATAATTTTGATTATGAATAAAAGATTTGTGAGAAAAAGGCCCCTCTTTTCATTTCTTTCCAATTGAAAAAATGAACTCACAATTTGCCATACTACAAAGAAAAAAATTAGAGTTTATGACTCTTGAAAGCAGATAAGTACTGAAAAAGAAGTACCTAAATATATCTACATTAGTCAGGCGGACTGTTCCTGGGGATTTTAGCAATTTATGAATAGGTAGTGGAAAAACAATTAGGTAATCATATAACAGATTGTTTTACAAACACATTATATAACATAATTGATTAACACAGGACATGGAATTTCGACAAACATTTGTGTCAAAATATAATCACTTTATTACAGTTTCCATTCCCTATGACACTTTTGTCTCAAAACTTTTTATAAATATCTATGAAGTTGGTTGAAGACAAACGACTAGTTTGTCTCTAAAAGATCTAAGAAATTTTGTAAAAGTGAATCGGAACTTTGGACTACCTCGGGGAATTCATTACTCGAATTAAATGGTTTAGATGATAAAATTATTAAGAAATACATTCGGCTTACTAGTATTTGTATGAATCAAAATTGTACAGGGTTTGTCCGGAAAGTAATGTCAGTGAGCTTTGAAAAATGGTTTTTATTGGGTTTATGTGTACAAATCTTTAGAAACTTTCAAAATACATTCCTCCTGTGTCCACACATCGGTTCCAGCGGGTCTTCTACGCATCAAAAGCCGCACGGTAGTCGTTTTCCGGAATCGCCTTTAAAGCGTCTGTGCAAGCCTTCTGAATGATTTTCACCGACCCAAAATGCTGTCCTTTCATTGGGGTTTTGAGGCGCGGAAACAGAAAAAAGTCTGGGGGGGGGGGGCACATCGGGGCTGTAGGGAGGCTGGGGAACAACGGTGATGCCTGCCTTGACGAGGTAATCGGCCACCAGGAAGCAGGTGTGCGAAGGCGCATTGTCCTTGTGAAGCTTCCACGATATTGAGATGTCTGGGCGGACGCGATTCACCCTGCGTTTCAGCCGCTTCAGCACCTCGACGTAAAACTTTCCGATTACGGTTGTCCCCTGCGGAACGAACTCATGATGAACCAATCCCCGGCAATCAAAAAAGACAATTAGCATTGTCTTGATCTTTCACCTGGACATCCTGGCCTTCTTGGGGCGAGGGGAGTTCGACGTGTGCCATTCCGCACTTTGCCTCTTCGTCTCCGGATCGTATTCAAAGACCTAACTTTCGTCCCCGGTAATGACGTCATCAAGGAAAGCGGGGTTGTCTTCGCAGGTGTCCAAAAGTTCTTGGCAGGTTTCGACGCGCCTCGCTTTTTGATCGTCCGTTAGCACTTCTAGTTTTAATCTTCTCCTGAAGAGCCAACTTAGTTGACGAAACGCCCGTCGAGAAAAGTATAGTAGTTCGGTGTTTCGTGGAAAACGTTCAGTTTTTTTGTTTCTACGCCGAAGGTTCCAGTACCCACTCCAGGAAGAATCTGTTGGCCATACTTGTTTTAATTTTTTTTTGTGCGCGCATGTAAAGGTTCTATCTTGGATTTAACACCTTTACGGATTAAGGTAACGTTACCGGGATATCAATCTTATTAAATATCTCCAATAGAACGTATTTGAAATGCGAGCAACAAAGAATGAGGATACGTTTCTCGGTTTAAAAGGACTGTAACAAAATATTCAGTTGAATCGAGATCGTAAACTATGTAATTCGAAACTTATTATATAATGTAGACGCGTTTCAAGCAGATGCAAATTCCGTACCCCATACACTAACGACGTTGTGCAAACTTGGTGTTTGTGTTAAAAAGGAGATTCAAGTGGTGCATTTAAAGCCCGATGTGCACATTGTTGAGACGCGCCACGTTCTTGTTAACTGTGTACGTCTCCCATGGAGTTTAGAGTTAGTTCTCGTGCTCAGTTCGCATAATCCTATTTAACAATTCTATCAGTGCCAAAAAGACGGAACAGGCTATAATTTGGTTGCAGGCTAGATTTAATTAAATCGCGGTATGTTAATTAATATCAGAATTAACTGCCGCTATTCTAATAAACTGCGGAATGAAAAGCAGCCTCTGTTAGTCGAAGGAAGAAGTTTTGAGTAAAACGAGTTCTCAACGGTATTGTTGCACTACTAGTGACTGTAAAGAAGGAGAAAATACAAATATTTGCTGCAGGAACGAAATAAATTTCCTTCTCGAATGAACAAACACCACCTTTCTTATTTTAATTCTTGATGCTGAACGATGATATAGTTTTTTAATAGCTGTCATAGCGGTGTTTTTTATTGGGGTTATTTTCTAAAACTTGCTATAATCTCTGTACAGGCAAGGTGTTGTAATTAAAAAAATTCCAAATTTTTGGGTGATTTTCAACAAGGCATAACTCGGAGAAAAATGCTCGTACAGAAAATAAAAAAAAAGGAAATTGTAGCCTCAAGTGTCTAGTTTTCAGATCTGGATTTAATTTTTTTTACGGGAGCAGTTCTCACGTAATCATCCGAAAACCAACAAAAAATTTTTTTTCCAAATTTTCGCTCGTCTTTAAAATGGTCTGTGGACTTGGAAAAACAATTTTTTCATCATGCGACCATAAAACTCTTTTAGACATTTTAATCAGCTTTAATTTGACCTCTTAACGAGCTCCGTACGATGATTTGTCGCGGAGTTATCGTCGATCAATGCAAAAAAGTCCTTTTCAACTTTGACAATCAATTACTCGGGAACTAATGATCGTACAGAAAATGGAGGTAGGGTTTTGGAAACTGCAAAACATTCTCTATTAGACACAATCGGTGGCGATTGATAAAAACAATTTTTGAAGCTATAATGTTGGCTGAAAAAAGTTAAAAATTCGCGAATTTAAGGATATTTGGAAAACTTGGTATAATTTTGGATATAGTGGATGAACGAAGGATATGTCGATAATTTCAAAGTGTCCCCAAAAAAACCCTCAAAGTTGCAAAGCGCTGCGATTTCTTTTTTCTTAGTGCCCCGGAGGATTAAATTTATCGTTTCGGCCAAAAATCACCGTGACAAGCAATTTTTCGGTTGTTATTCATTTTTTCAACTTCAATATGATTTTTTTCGCGACAATCTATATTTTTTTGCTCAAAAACATTACTGAAAAATAACTTTTTTTTTTCAAAACATTTTTTTTTTCGATTTTTTCCAATGTTTTTGAGCAAAAAAAAATGGATTGTCGCACAAAAAAAATCATATTGAAGTTGAAAAATGTCATAAAAATCGAAAAATTGCTTGTTACGGTGATTTTTGGCCGAAACGATAAAGGACCCCGCACCAATCATATGGATTTTGGTTCCCGGACAATTTTTCTAGGGTTGAAATATGTTGTACCTTGAATCCCCCTGAACAAAAGTTTTCATGGCACCAAGATCCAAAAATCAAGTCCAAGCGAGTTACGAGCCGTCGAAAGTCAGATATCTGACTTTCCACGAGCCATCGAAATCGGAATTTTTTGGAATATATTGAGTTTAGCAAAAATTATCTAAGAACAAAAATGTCTTAGAATTAGTCAAAGAATACTATTAAGAATCCCTTTCAGAATTTTTAGATGATTTTTTTTGTTTTTAAAAAACGGCGAAAATTTGCAATTTTTTATTTCAAAAAATCATCTAAACATTCTGAAACAATTTGAGCAAAAAGTCCACAGACCATTTTAAAGACTAGCAAAAAATTTGGAAAATTTTTTTGTTGGTTTTCGGATGATTACGTGAGAACCGTTCCCGCTAAAAAAAATTTTAAATCCAGATCTGAAAACTAGACACTTGAGGCTAAAATTTCATTTTTTTTATTTTCTGTACGACCATTTTTCTCCGAGTTATCCCTTGTTGAAAATCACCCAAAAATTTGGATTTTTTTAATATCCTTTAATTTTTGTTACCAGTGTAGTAGGTGGACTTCTCTGTTTGTTGCAACTTTTGTTTTCGTTCAACTGTACAAGAGTAAAGATATGATCGATTGTTTAAAATAAAGATTGTTTAAAAATCCTCTTAAAATGCAAGAATTTTCATCGGTTTTAAAGAAATTCTAAAACCTTCTGTGTAGAAATTTCTGGATGTAAAATACCGTTTCAGAATAATTCTCTTTAAATATAAAGTATGTTCTTATAAACTTCTACACCCTACTGACTTTGAATATTAAGATATAAGTAGAAGTTGCCGTATTTGATGCAAAAAGATCTAATATTTGTTAATTTATTAAATTCCTGAAACGTAGGATTAAGATCATACTCACCCATATTTCCTATGTGAATTAATCAAACTAAATCCAACACAGTTAAACCTATGTACTTTATTTTTCTCTAATTTACATATGAAGCGTGGAAGACTCTTCGTTCTTCGACATCCGCAAAAAGCCACAGACCCGGATTTCAAACTTATCAAATCTCATCAGTGTGACATATGTGACGAGGAATAACGAAGAACGTGCAGGGTCATTTTAAGAGAACTAAATATATTTCAGATTATTCATAGATAAATATATTTATCATATATAAATATATATAATAACTACCAAATGTTTGTCCCAAAGGACTCTAACGGTAAAACCGTAAACCTCATATATGATCTAAGAAAGATTCCTCGTTTGTCATTTACATAAACGACTGTAATTATTACGAGGGTCGATCATAAGTTGCCATATTTTTTTTTCTCCCAACTAAACGCCATATATCGTGCTGGAGTACTAAAGCATTTATCGGCTTGTGTTGGTAATTCTCTAGGAGTTTAGTGGGGTACGATGGCGTAGCTGGCAGCACTTGGGTTGTAAACATGGAAACGCCATTGTCAAGCGTGTTCAGTTGTGAATTACGCGCGGTTATCCGTTTTTTATCTGCCAAAGGTGAAAGTGCAGTGAATATTCATCGTGAATTAACTACTGTTTATGGTGACAAGTGTATGAGTATCCACATGCTTTGTGAGGATGTGTACAATGAGCAGTGAACCGGGAGACCAGTTACTGCTACCGGAGACGACGTTCTGAAGTTGTTGTAAACAGGATGCTTACCATTGATGAAATTGTTCCTTGTTTGCCGTCTAATATCGAAAAGGCTCTCTCGCTTCAGTTATCGAAATGCTTTTGAGAAGAGCTAAACTTGCTTAGCGAAAATCACAAACAACAACGATTAACAGCGGCCAGAAATTCTGTGGAGATGGTTGAACGTGATGGCAAAGAACTTTACTCGTGTATTATAACAGGTGATGAGATATGCGTTCATTATTCAGCTTCAGAAACAAAACGCTAGCTTATGTGTGGAAAGCATCAGGTGAAGGTGCGCCGAAAAAATCAAACGTAACACACTCTGCTGGAAAAGTGATGGCGACCATATTCTGAGATTCTTCATGTGTTAGCTGATTATCTCGTTAATGCAGACAGGTACTGTCAAGTTTTGCCTAAGCTTCGAGCTGCTATCAAAAGAAAACGTCCTGGTCATTTGTCAAAAAAAAAAAATTCCACTACAACGCTCATCCCCACTCCATTCAAATGACACAAGATTTACTCGCCAAATTCAAGTGGGCAGTTTTTGGTCATCCGCTATATTCACCTGATCTCGCGTGTAGTGATTTCTATTTGTTTGCAATTTCTATGTGTGAGCAATTTCAGACAGACAAGGAGATAAAAACCTGGGTCAACAAATGGCTGGCGCAAATAGGCACGCTGTTGTATGCCGTCGGATTACAAAAATTGTATTCTCAGTATAAAAAATTGTATTGAACGAAATGGCGACCACATAGAAAACAAGCCATATATGTACGTTTATTATTCAATTCATATTTATCATTTTTCCAAGTTAGTAAATACGTTTTATTAGTATTTTTTAAAAATAGGAAAACCCATTTTGGACTGATCCTCGTAACTACGAAAACAACAGCTAAAACAACATGCTTGTTTATTTTTATTTATATTTATCTATTTTTTAATAAGCTTGTCTTAGTCTGGTATTTCAGATAAACTTGAACTCAAAGTTTGCCAATAAATGAACAAAGCTTCCACACGACTATGTTCCTATGTAAAAGACACTATCGGTTATAGATCACGCACAGATAGCAACATTAAACTTTACATCGATTGTGCGGGAACTTCAGAGGCAAGTGACTGAATTATTTAAAAGCAGTAACCTTCGATTATTTTAAAGTACGGTATTGATTCGTTCAATTCAGTCGTTAAAAACGGTAATTCTCTCGATAGCTTAAGTTGAACCAATGCAAACTATAATAATTTGTCCCTTAGTACATTAAAATATGTGGTACTATATTCTACGCTGATTTTATAACAAATGGCATGTCTACTGTAAGAGTTATGGTAATTTGCTTTGGTATTTCACTCCAGCATTTAGTTTTTTAGGTATTACAATAGTTGTATCTTTAAGCCAAATTAAAATTTTGCAACAAGCACGAGAATAAAAAGTTTTTATATTCACTTGATAATTGTGGAAACAAATATTTTGCAAGCCGTTTCCAAGATTTTCTGGTGGGGAACACTTTTTTTTATTTGTTCACAAATTTTATTTAAAGTTTATTTTGCTATTACAGCCTTCTACTTAGGTTTAGTAATCACTACCTAAAATACGATGGGGGTCCCAGCCCTCCTTACGAAAATACTAGTATTTCGAGTTCCACCAGCCTCCACAGTAGTGCAGATTCTCATATTTGTTAAAACAATATATGACATTTATTTACTGCAAAGGTCTCCTCGTCCCATACTCACTGTAGACTGCTAGTCATACTAATGTTTCAGCATATGTAGTTTCCAACACCCTTGAAGCTATCAAATGCCCTTCCACGGTTTTTGCCTCATTTGCCCAACCACTACGTTAGCTATATTGTCTTTTAACTTCCATCGTTTAATATCATACGCTACCATCATTTTGACTTAATTCAAGTTGAATTGTCTGTCTCTCTTACGCATTTACATCATCACTTACAGGAGCTTTATGTTTGTGTGTATCAATATGCTGGAAAACATATGTTTTACGTATCACGCCTGTACACTGTTATACACGATAAAAATAAGTTCACTGCCATTAAAAGTCAGTTCTGCAAAGTTGTTTATCCAACGCTCCACCGTAACATGCGACGGACGCTGTCCCGACATTTTTACAGACTTATTCGACGTTTTGTGCACACGAATGATGCATTGATCAGCGCAGTTTACCTAGTACTAACAATAAGTGTAAATTATGTTCCCGTTCGCGACTCGACCTTTGGCACGTGCCCTAACAAGGTCAGAGTGAGGCGGACAACACGGCAGATGGGTTATATTCCGGAATATAATGATGTTATTTGATTGAACTACGATTGTACTGTGTACTTATATACAGGAGTTGACGATGTACTGTTAAGACCGGTCCTGGAATCTATTATTAACCTACGGGCTCTATTATTCACTATTTCTGGGTACAGTTAAATTTGGTAAAGGAGACGTCCACAATTAAACATTGGTTAATCTAATCAGGACCGAAAAATAAACGTTCATATGGTTAAACCGCTGACCAAACGTTTAATTTATTCTAACCAGCAGTAAAAGTACCGGGCCTAAAACTCTTACCTGATAGTCTAAACACCAAATAAAACGAACACCAAGAGTGTTTGGCACATCTTCAGCCTCTTAAGGTAGATGCTGAATATTACACAAGTACTATTGAAAAATTCATCGACTAAGGAACCATAGAAAAAAACTTCGATAGCAGCCGCACTTCGCCTTGTCCTTAAAAATGTATAGGGGATTGGAAAAGTTTTTTTTTTTTTAGAGAAATAGGTGAAGTTATATCGAGGTTATTATAAGCCGGGTGTATTGACGGGTACTAAAAAGGTATTTCTCCTAATTCCTCGCAAAGTTCGGGGATACTTGGGGCGAAGAAATGGTATATGAGTCAATTATGTGGCAATTATTTTTTCATAGCACGCATTCATATCCTAATACGTATACATACTATGTAATTATTTTCATAGTAAAATATACGAACATATAGTACGTGTACTTTAAAATCTACGAGTACAAAACGTTGAGTTTATAAAACATTTAGTCATCACGACAGTAACTTTTGTGTCATTGTTGTCTCCCAAACAAATAAAATACATAATACGTTAGTTACATTTCAAGAAATAGGGAGATTATTTAATTATAAGGCACCAAAAAATTATTTAGTATTTTTAGTTTGGTAGTACAGTATTAATCAACATAAAAAGAAAATAAAAATACAAGGCGTGGCTATTAAATAATCGAACTGCTGTAATAACACTTTTTATTCGTTACCAATTAGCAGTTCGTTACCAGTAGCAACTTCTTCGCCTTCAATCCCTCCCCTCGGCGATCTCTACATCGCTCTATACGACTTTTCCATTGTTAAAAGCAGTGCTGGAAGTCCTCTTCTGTCAGCTAGTTCAGAACCTCCGTCGCTTTTGCTTAAACCGCTTCCGGGTCTTCGTCTTCCCACACGTTCACGAAGGGCATTCAAACGACTGTTACAGTCAAACTGAGCGACCCGCTGGCTTCTGTTCACACTTGTGGCGACACGCTCGCAGTTCAATTATTTAACAGCCACACCTCGTATATCTAAAATGTTCTTAATTATCGAGATTTTAAGATCTTGAAAAAAATATCTGTGTGCCCTTCTGTTTGTCTGTGTTCACCTTTTTTGTGTACACGATATTATTAAACACTTACATACAGGTATGTATGAAATACATAACAAAATGTGGAGCTGATTAGATTTTGAGTTGAATTGGTTTATGGGTTGTGGAATAAAAGGGAAGGGGGTAATACGCTTTTTCCTTACCTATTGGTGATTTGCAAACTATGCAAATACATTTGAGATATGTACAAGTACAACATAAGATAGTTTGGAAATGTAAAGGTTTTTAACTTAACAGAGTGGGGGTTGAGTGTGTTGAAGAGGGTAAGAATTTAAAATAGGTCAAATAAAGTTTAGTAAAAATATTACACAGTAGACAAAGCTCTACAAAAAATCTCTTACTCTTCTTTGTCCTTCCCCTGAGAGCATGGGGGGAGGGGTGACCTCTAATGAAGGATATAAGACAGGAATTTTTTTTTTTCTAAACATTGAAATATCTTTTTTAAATCCATTTTATCGGTAAGTTCATTTTAAAGATGGACAGTCGTTATTAAAATGACTTTAAATTAATGAGGAGAAACCAAATATTGCATAAAAATATAACATGCCATTTAAAATAACAAAGTTAGTGTTCACTTCCGGTATATCCGGAAGCGCCAGAAAGTCGCCCTTATTTTAGATGTGTAGAGCATCCCCAAAAAATCCCCAGATACAATGTTTCAGTTTAGGCAGCGGCATTTTAATGGAACATGTAAAATGTAGCTAGTTTCTTTCTTTAATAAAATCGTTGTTTTGTAATTTATTTGTAATCTGTATATCAACTTGCGTATAATATTAATTTCAATCATTCACACAAATAAACCTTTCTTATATATTATAATAAATTTAAGCAAACTGAAACCAAAATAATTACAATGATTACAGAAGTACTTTCACAATATATTAATTTTAAAGCACTTCTAACGACATTTTCACATTTCAGAATAGACCGAGCAAGATTTGATATAAAAAATCTGAAAGCGTTATTGCTCAAATTGATAAAATTAATTTTACTCATTTTAAATGTTTTTTTTAAGTAAAAAAAATCTAAAAAAAAAGACGTTTTCCACGAAACACCGAACTACTTTTTTCTCGACGCGCGTTTCGCCAACCAAGGAATTGCTTTTTGGCATCTTCAGGAGAAGATTAAAACTGAGTTTGAATCCTGAAGATGCCTGAAGTTGGCGAAACGCGCGTCGAGAAAAGTGTAGCAGTTCGGTGTTTCGTGGAAAACGTCCAGTTTTTTGTTTCTACGCCGCAGGTTCCAGTACCCACTCCAGGATAAAAAAAATATAATAAGTATTAAAGTTCTCGCTTTCGCGTTAACATGTGATTTTGTTGTTATAAATTATATATTTACCTTTTATAAATATATATTTACTAAGAAACTTTTTTAAGGACATTCAGTCTGAGCCATAACCACAGTTTTAGGAGGATGTCCTAATGCAGTGCCATAACTACGATATTTCCAAAAAATACTGACAAGAAGTGACGGAAAAGCATCAACACCGTAGGGTACAAGGAATATTACAAAATTATATTTGTGCGAGAGGGATCTAGTGGACTGTATTCGAATAAGGCACTTACGTTTTCTTCCGTAGGCCGCGATCTCCCAAGGTCTATATGCACGTGGGTGCTTTCCTTCCGATGCACTTATGCCGGCCGGCGTCACTGATGTGCACTGCAGTTGGGATAACCCAAAATAGTCACTGATGCACTGTGCAAGTAGATGCACTAAAATATCTGATGCGTTGTTAACGTAGGAGAGAGCAAAAAGTCGCGTGTCTTGTCTTCGAGAGAGTTGAGTTAAAATTCCTACTTGATACTGCTGTCCTGTGCCTTTTTGGAGCGGGAGAGTGGGAAAAAAATGACAGTGTATGAGTAATGTTGGTTGCATACACTTGAGGAGTAAAATTAATTAAAATATTGAATAAAGACGGAACATACCGCTTACCTAAAATGTTACTAACATTTTACCGGAGAAAGGAGAGAGGGAGAGAGGAGTTAAGGAGAAAAAGGTAGGAGAGATGAGAAGTTTAATTGGAGGGTAAAGGACAGACCTTGGAGACAGGTCTTTTGAGATTGCCCCGCGCTGTGCGCACCGTGACCACGCGTGTAACATTATCGCGACCAGGGTGAACACATTCAACTCGACCAATGTGCCAAGTTTGAGGTGGTGACAATTCATCCTTTAAGAGAACGAGGGTGCCTATTTCAATTGGCACTGAGGAATCTAGCCACTTGCTTCGTTGCAAGAGCGTGTGTAAATATTCCCGATGCCAGCGACGCCAAAAGTCCTGGTGCATACGGAGGAGGAGCTGCCAACGATTAAGACGTCCAAGGGTTATTTCTGTGACGTCATCATCGGGGAGAGAATTGAGAGGATTAAGAGTCAGAAAATGACCTGGAGTGAGTACTGAGAGATCTCTTGGGTCCGAACTCATTGGGCAGAGAGGGCGAGAGTTGAGAACTGCCTCGATTTGAGTAAGAACTGTGTTGAGCTCTTCATATGTGAGAATTTGTGTGCCAACGACTCGAGTCAAATGATGTTTGACGGACTTGACCCCTGCTTCGAACAAACCACCAAAGTTTGGAGAGGCAGGGGGGATTGAAATGCCAAGATATGTGTTCATGCTCTGATGTGGAGTTTTTCATGAGAGAAGCCAGCTGTTTGGCAGCACCAACGAAGTTAGTTCCACAGTCTGAGAAAATGTCCGTACACGTACCACGGCGAGAAGTAAAACGACGAAAGGCAGCTAGAAAGGCTTCCGTAAACAAGGATGAGACTAATTCGAGGTGTATACATTTAGTGGCCATACAAACAAATACACATATCCAAGCCTTTTGGGACTTAACACCACGATGCTTTCCCTAGAGTAATAAAGAAAGGGCCTGCAAAGTCAACACCTACTTTGGAGAATGGTTTTATTTGAGAGATTCTAGCAGCAGGGAGGTCACCCATGAGTGGTTGATGAGAAATTGGCCTTGCACGAAAGCACGTGTGACAACGAGAGATTACTCTACGGATAGCTCGTTTTGCGCCTAAAATCCAATATCGCTGAGATAGCAAATACTGAAGAGTTTGAGCTCCGGGGTGAAGAAAGACCTTATGAGTGTGATCTATTATGATATCCACGAGTCTGTGTTTGCTTGGCAAAAGACAAGGATGTCTTTGGGAGAAAGAGAGATAAGAGTTACTTAAGCGACCGCCCACCCTGAGAACTCCTGATTTATCCAAAAATGGAGTTAACTTCTTAAAAGTCCTTTGGAGTGGTCGCTGAGATTTGAGGCGATACATTTCTGTCGAGAATTCCTCTTCTTGTACATTTTTGATAAGAAGGGTTAACGAATTTTCTAATTCTGAACGAGATAAATAACCAGACTGCTTGGCCTGAGCGTGTTTGAGATTGTGAAGAAATCTTAGAATGTAAGCCAAGATTCGTTGAATTTTAGAGAGTGAAGAGTATTTTTCAATTATTTCAGAAAGAGTGTTTTTTGAAGGGGTTTGATTCTCTACACTGAGGAGAGTGACATGATGTTTTTCTTCATCAGTCTCTGGAATATCAGAGAGAGTTGGCCAATATTCTGACGACATAGAGAGCCATCGAGGTCCGGAAAACCAGAGAGAGTTTGAGATTAGAGCAGATGGCAATAGTCCACGGGAGGCGGGATCGGCAGGATTATCCTGCGAGCTAATATGTCGCCAAATTGAGGAAGGGACGTTCTCATGAATCTTAGTGACCCGATTACATACGAACGTACCCCATCGGTGAGGTGAGGAATTAATCCAAGCGAGAGTTATAGTCGAGTCTGACCATGCATAAACTTTAGAGATGGTTATATGATCTTCGAAAAGTGACAGTACAAAGTTCATCAGTTCGGAGAGAAGTAGAGCTGAACAGAGTTCAAGTCTGGGAATTGATATGGATTTCAGTGGAGCAACCTTAGATTTTGCACAAATAAAGTTGACCTGAATTTTACCAGAGGGTAGAGTAGAGCGCAGATAAATAACCGCTGAGTATCCCCTAGAGCTGGCATCACAAAACCCGTGTAATTCTAGAGCAATGTAACTTTCGGGAATAATGTGACGAGGAATATGAATGTCCTGGATAGCAGAAAGTTCCTGTTTGAATTGAGTCCAAATGTCTAAAATGTCATCAGACGGGGGAGAGTCCCAATCAGTGTTTCTGGCCCAGAGCTGTTGAATTATGAACTTCAAATATAGAGTGAGAGGGGTCAAGAAACCTAATGGATCGAATATTCGAGCGAGGTCCGATAACATTGATCTTTTTGTACAGATTTTCTGGAGAGGCGTGATTTTAAAAATGAAACTGTCTGAGGAGGGAGACCATTGAAGACCTAATATTTTAACTGTCGAATCAGTTTCTGAGTCTAATGCAAATGGTAAACTGCTAGATGGCAAGTGAGTGAGTAAACCTGGGTGATTACTAGCCCATTTACGTAATTCAAAACATCCTTTATTGAGAAGTGATATGAGCTCTTGTTGAACTTCAAGAGCAGAGTTCAAAGAGTTGCTGCCAGATAATACATCATCGACGTATACATCGGTTTCAAGAATTTTTGAAACGATAGGAAACTCATTTTTAAATTCCTTCGCGAGTTGTAACAAAGTTCTAATGGCAAGAAAAGGAGAGCAATTCATACCATACGTGACCGTATTGAGAACAAAGGTTTGAACTGGATCATCTTTTGAGAAACGCCATAATATCTTTTGATAAGAGCGATCTTCCTCGCGAACTAAAATCTGCCTAAACATCTGTTTAATATCTGCGGTGAATACCACAGCATGGAGACGAAATCTGAGTAGGATTGAGTTCAGATCTTGTTGAAGTTTGGGCCCAGGAAGGAGAGTATCATTGAGTGAATAATTATTCATGTCCTTTGCACTAGCGTCGAAAACTACTCTCAGCTTAGTGGTTGAGCTGTCCGGTTTAAAGACGCAGTGATGGGGAATATAATAAGAGTGCAAGTCTGAAGAAATTTCCTTACATGGAGACATATGACCTGACAACAGATAGTCCATCATAAATTCAGAATACTGAGAGAGAAGGTTTGGTTGGTTATAGAGACGACGTTCGAGTGAGTTAAGTCTTCGTAAAGCTAGGTCACGAGTACCTTGGAATGTTGGAAGATCCTTTCGGAAAGGAAGAGCTATTACAAAACGACCAGATTCCAAATGAGAAACGGTACTGGAATAATGATTTTCAGCGAGATTATCCTCGGGTGTCAATTTTTGAGAGCGAGGAACTTGCTCCAAATCCCAAAATTTAGTTACTAACCTTTCCAAAGAAAGATCAGCGTGAGAGAGAAAAGTGTTAGAGACGATGGTAGTAGGAGGTTTCTCCATTTTACCTGTAACCATCCATCCGAAGATTGTGTCAATGGCTACTAAACCATTCGAAAGGTTAAGGGTAGCACCTTTTAGAATATGACCAAAAGTGTCAGCACCTAATAGCATATCTATAGGGCCAGAGATATTAAATTTAGGATCTGCCAAAGAGAGATTTGAGAAATTCGATAATATGGTATCTTCGAGAGAGACAGAGGGCATATTCGAACAAATCCTAGAGAGAACAATAAAATCCAACTCAAATGTTGGAGAGGTGTCATGACAAGGTCTAATACTAGAGGAGACGATTTGAGAAGAGTGAGCACTAGTCTGACCTATGCCACAGACTGAGATATTAGACGAGCGTCTAGCTAACCCCAGTTTATTTGCACAACGAGAAGAGATATAGTTAGAGTCGCTAGCACTATCAATAAGCGCTCTAACTGGTGTAAATTGTCCGTGTCCATTCAAAACACCAACCATGGCAGTAGACAACAACACGAGAGAATTATCGTGCGATAATAGAGTGTTAGATGTAGAGAGCGAATCATGAGGTGAGTGAGTCAAGGACGTCGAAGATGACGCTTGAGATTGAGTCGAGTGAGTGTTAGGCTGAGAAGTACTTGGAGACGAGTTATTGTTCGGAGCATTTGAGGAAAAATGTAACAATGTGTTATGTTTCTTGGAGCACTTCCTGCACACTCCACGAGAGAGACAATTTTCAACAGTGTTTATGTCCTAAGCAGTTTGTACACCACTTATTCGTTTTCGCACAAGAAAATCTTTCTTGAGGAGATTTCATAAGAAAATTGGGGCAATGATAGATCGAATGGTCAGCTTTACAAAGCGGACACGACATTTGAGTGTTAGTGGTGAGAGAAGTAGAGGTAACTGATCTGCTTGTAGAGTATTGCCTGGGATTTGACTCCGACTTTGATAAATCAGCTGCTTTCAAGTTAAAATTCCTAGATAAGGCAACTTTACTCTGAGCGTCGCACTGTTTATCCAGAAAGTCTAGTAAGATTTCAAAAGAATCTTCCGTATTTGAAGATATGTCATGAGAAAGTTCGAAACGTGTAGCAGTTGATTTATCCAAGCGATCAAATAACATGTTAAATAAAATAAAGTCCCACTGCTTGACTGGAAACTTCATATTTTTTAAAATAGAGACATTTTCACGAAAGGCATCCACAAGAAAGCGAAGAGCCCCAGGACCTTCGGAGCCGCCGAGTTTTTTTGTATTTTCTATAGCATGCCAATGAGCTGTAGCTATAATAAGAGGATTGTCATACCTCTTGACAAGTGCATTGTATGCAACTAAATAATTAGCGCTATTAAGCGGAGTGGCCCTTGTCAAATTAAAAGGTTCACCTTTAAGGCACTGTAGCAAATAATTGAATTTTTCAATATTTGATAGAGAGTCATTTTCATGAATGAGAGAGCGGAAACTATCTATAAAAGTTTGCCACTGAGAAACATCGCCATTAAATTGCGGTAAACCAATTTTAGGGAGTTTTACATTTTGTTTTACACCTACAGATTTAGAAGAAGTATCTAAAGTATCTTTACTGTCACCAAAAAGTTGTTTGAAAACAGCCTGTACATGAAAATAGTGAGAATTAAATTCTGTTTGTACTTTATATTCCTCCTCTAAATCACCGTCTTCCATGGTAGAAACGATATTCAAAATATTGGTGTGCTGCTTATCAAAGCCTGCTTTAATTTCACTTAAAACAGCGAACCTACATTTAAAATTATCATGTAGAGATTTATCTGTGAGCGCACTATCTGCAATTTGTCTAAGTTCTTTTATGTTAACAATGTGAGTTTGCCTAAACGCATTGGCTTGCTTTAATTTAGACATTGTGAGAGAATAAAGAAATATTTAATCTTAAAAAGAGAAATGTCAACACTTAGTATGTATTCAAAATTAAACTAAGCGCGAGAGTAACTTTATTAAAAAATAACAAAGTATTATTGAGAGAGAAATCAATTTGAATCGTCAAATAATAAAGACCGTAAAGTTAAGCCTTTATTTTTGAGAGAGCGAGTGTAAAATTTACAAGTATAAATAAACACGGATAAATAAGACAACGCGAGAGCAAAAAAACGCTAGCAGTACGCACAGCGCGAGACAAAAAACAATAACACCGTCAGCCAAGCGGTCACCTGACACATGCGGCTAGAGATAAGGAAGGAATGTACCGAGAATTGGCGGTAAAATATCAATAAAATAATAGATGATAGGCGTCTATTATTAAGTATATTTAATGAGATAATTATAAAAAATGCACCAACAGATCAAGGGAAATCCGGGAGAAGGTACCAAAAAATATGTGCGAGAGGGATCTAGTGGACTGTATTCGAATAAGGCACTTACGTTTTCTTCCGTAGGCCGCGATCTCCCAAGGTCTATATGCACGTGGGTGCTTTCCTTCCGATGCACTTATGCCGGCCGGCGTCACTGATGTGCACTGCAGTTGGGATAACCCAAAATAGTCACTGATGCACTGTGCAAGTAGATGCACTAAAATATCTGATGCGTTGTTAACGTAGGAGAGAGCAAAAGTCGCGTGTCTTGTCTTCGAGAGAGTTGAGTTAAAATTCCTACTTGATACTGCTGTCCTGTGCCTTTTTGGAGCGGGAGAGTGGGAAAAAAATGACAGTGTATGAGTAATGTTGGTTGCATACACTTGAGGAGTAAAATTAATTAAAATATTGAATAAAGACGGAACAATATTGATATAAATATATTGTCCAAATAACTAAAGAAATAGATAAATACCGATCTGTTTTGTTGTATTGTTTTTGCCCACCCTGACTTGACTGACATGTCATGACACTGATAAATATTCAAGGATGTTCCTCCTGACTCAGTTAGTATAGTCCTTTTAATTTTAATTGAAAATGATAAATACGCCTGGGGAACAAAAAAAGCGGTGCAACTTTATGATTCCATGGGCGTGCATATATCTTTTATAAATTCGAAAATTGTGAAATAATTTTTTTCATTCAAATCAATATAGGAGATTAAAATTAGCCTTCATACAAAACTCTTAATATTTGTAATATCATTTGCTGTAAATAATGCTCATTTAGCCAGACAATCTCAAAAAATTGTCTGTGTTAATAAACCTAGCTGAAATACACGTCACTGGCGTCTTAAACAAGTTGAGCGCCTAAAGTCGTAAATCATTTTAACGACGTCGTAAAAATTTTATGGCGCAGTGGACCGAAGAAGTATTAGCAATGTATTAAATGCAAAGTAGTCTAATAATCTCGTTGACCGGTGTTATCGCCAGTGGTTTTACTCTGTGCGGCCAGCTGCCTGAGCCGCCGTTGCCGGCTCTTCAAAATTTTCTTTGTTTGAATTTATAATTATTTTTCCAGCAATTTTAAACGCTTTATTTTAATGCTAACTAATAAATTTATATCTATGTATTTTTTTTAAATATTTCCAAACTAGCTTTCTAATAACGTCACGAAATAACAGTTTATTGAAGTATGAAGTATACTTGTATAGTGAGCTTAGCAATTTTAGAAAATATATCTGACAACCTTGCTTTTTTCTACCTATTTTCAATTTAAAATGGAAATAGAGTATGTGCATATTCAGCGTTAATTTTTGACGAATAAAGAGTGCTGGCAGCAACGCCCGCCTTTTAATTTTCCATTCCTATTCGGAACAAAGCGTTCCGAGCTGTTACCCTAAATGTTAAGACGTAAAGTTTTTATCTACGTAATGCTCCGCATTACATATTAATAAGAATGTCAGGTGTCGCGGAGTGTAACGCGTCTCTTGTTTTTCAGGCACGTACTTTCTGCTGTACGACTTCATCGATTTCTTCGAGAAGGACGGGCCGAGTTTCCTACAGCGGGATAAATACCATGACATTATTGATACCATATTCAAGAATATGACTCGGCTGGAACGTGATGCTATCGTATTTCAGGTAGGTAAACACGCTTGACATATTTTCTTGTGACTGGGAACGTTCCGTCAATCAAATAAAAAGCGCAATACGTGCATGGCTTCGCGCGATCTAGTCCCTTGTGCAAATCCATAAAGGACATTTGTTATGGAAAGCGTCCTTCGGTGAAATTGACTCAATTTTTGGTATTTTGTTCTGCATGACTAAGAGATCAAAGTTTTAAAATGAATTGTTTTTCTGATACGACCTTAAAATATATAGGGTAATTGATCGAAACCATGCATTAAATTCAAGAAGACTAGAACTAAGGAGACAGAGCTGCGGCTTTTAGTCCAGGCGAGGTAGCAAAAACCAAGTGATTAATAAAATAATTAGTTGCGGCACTTTCTCAATGTGATACTTAGGAGAAAAATCGTACGAATTGAATGAAAATGTTTTGGACAAAATTGCAAAAAGGTGCGAAAATAGGCTTTTTTTCCACTTTTAGCCACGAAAAAAAAAAATGTTGTGTAAAAAACAAAAAATATCACGTTATAACGCTTGAAAAGACGAATAAAATGGTTTTAGGATCATTAAAATCGGTTAACTTTTTGCACAAAAAATAAAAACCGCGAAAATTAGCGATTTTTCGATGTTCAATTACTCGGTTTGTAATTATCCTAGAAATGTCTTCCGGATAGGAAAGAGACAGTTCCCCCACCACCGCGCCACTTCCCCTCCGCTCGTGCGTCCACGCAGCCGCTCTCTAAAATTGCACGTTTTTCAGACGCGCTTTTGAGGTTATTATCGGATCGGAAATTTGAAATGGTTGTAGAGGAAGTCTTCAAAAAACACGTAGCTTTTTGCAAAATTGCTCTACGACAATTATTGTGGAAATAGGGGCCGTTTTACTAAAGTACCTGTTTTTACTTTTTTCGCAATTTGCGCAAAAAATTATGAATATTTTTTTGACAAAAAATTTAACTGTAAATAATAAATTTTCGCGGTTTTTATTTTTTTGTGCAAAAAGTTATCAACCGATTTTAATGATCTAAAAACCATTTTATTCGTATTTTCAAGCGCTATAACATGATATTTTTTTGTTTTTTACTCAACATTTTTTTTCGTTCCTAAAAAGTCGAAAAAACTCCTTTTTTGCACCTTTTTGCAATTTTTTCGCAATGATCCTACAATCGGATTTTGTCCAAAACAATTTCATACGATTCGTACGATTTTTCTACTAATTATCACGTTATGAAAGTGCCGCAACTAATAATTTTAAAAACTAATCTACGCCGCCTGGACTATTTTCGCTGTATAACGCGACGGGTTCGAATATGTCCGCCTCCAGAGGCTCTGTAAGCAGTGTCGTTCTGTACTAATCCGTGTGCGTTAGAGTCCGTGTGAATGTCCCTGGTGCGAATACAGTGATATGTGGCAGACGCTCGATATTTTTCGTTAATTTGTTGTTATGTTTGCAATTACAAATTTTCGTAATTATCAATATGAAAATGTACTCAAAATATTTCATGTCCTTCAACGTTAACAATACAACAAAGGAAAATATTTCGTTTCATACATACATCAGTAATTTGAAATAATGTCAGGTTATTCTGACGCTTCGGAACGCTTCTTGTGTCACACAATCCAACACAGCACTTTCGAAACACACATATTTGTTTAACAATCGGATTATATTTTTATTAAAGCCAAACGGCATGTAAGCATACGCTTTGACAGCCTACACTCTTAAACATTCGCACGTGGCCCGCTACTCATCACGTGACGTCGAGTACAGCACTGCTTACAGCGCCTTCTGGAGGCGGACAGATATGAGACCATGACACCGAACGAGTTCGGTCTCCTTAGTTCTAGTCTTCTTGATTAAATTATTGGGGCTTGTAACAATGACTTTAAAAAACTAGCTAATAGGTCTATGGAGGACTTAATGAAAATATTTTCAAGATTATTGCACTTCCAGTTATACAGGAAGTCGGAAGGTTCGATTTCCTTATTTTAAATGGAATGGTACCTTTTTTACGCCAGATTTCTATTCTACATGTTATTTTACGTATGTTTTTATGATATTTCGCTATATCTGTCTTTTATCGATTTTGAGTTATTTCCGTTTTCCAGTAGCAACCAAGCGCATATAATTCTGTTCAGTAGTTAGCGCTTAGCAACTATTTTACGATAGTCTGTTTCGCGACATCCTACGAGTTTTTTTGTTCCACCAAAAACAACAGTCAATAGCCAGTATTATTGCAATGTGCTGGACAACTTGCGCAACAACATCGTCACATCTCGCTCCGTGCGACTTTAGGCTCTTTCCTTTCTTTTGGGACCTTAGAAAAAACTGCGCGTCATCCGATTTGCAAACGATGACGCGGACCAGAATGCTGTCTACAATTTCGGAAAAAAGCTGTCTGCCAACGAGTTTCGGAAAACCATCATCGTTAAATGGGATGAGCGAATGCAGCATTGTATAGGAAAGAGCGGTCGTTATTTTGAAAAATAATCGGACAGAGATAGTGACAGTTATAAATACTGCATTTTTCACAATATTGGCATGTGCAATATTTTTTTTATATTTCCGTAGGATGTCGCCTTTCGCCTTAATTTCAAACGAACGTAGCTTGCCAACTATGAAGTGCAATAACATCGTCTCATGCTCTATTGTTTACTAATAGATCTACCTACACACCTGCATCCTTTTTCAGTCCACTAGATAGCGTTGTTTGCCTTCAAAAAACTACTGACAGTTCTATTGGGACAACCTTTTTATCTGGCCATAGTCCTTAAGACTACACTTTTAGATTTTCCGTTTTAATATTGATTTTTCAACGACTCTACGGACGGATCATTATGTATACTTCTTCATCCGTTCTTTGTCTTAGCTCTGACCTAATGAATCCGTTTCTTTGTAGTACACGGACTGGGAGCACGTGAACGACGGCTACTTAAACCAGAAGATGGTCGGAGACGTCGTCGGCGATTACTTTTTTATCTGCCCGACGAACGATTTCGCCGAATCGGCCGCCGACGGGGGAATGAAGGTCTACTACTATTACTTTACGCACGTGAGTATTCGGGGCATCCCCGTAAAAACATTCGTTCGGAATCAATTTGCCTAAGCTCTGACTTTAATTGCCTCCATCGTCCAGGCTCTTTTTGTAGATCGGGTACATGAAAAAGTTAATGGATAAATAGTTTCTCACGGAAAATGTAGGGAATGTCGTCAGGGTTGGGTCACTTTTTAACTTTGCCCTGTATCTTTTGTTTATATTCGGATATTCTCAATGTTGACGTATTATTTGAAAGTTTGGACAGTCATAAAAAACTTTTAATTAGGACGAATTGTTGCGCGTTATAAAAAAAGAGTTATTGACAAAACGAAGAAAAAAAGTAGTCTAGGTTGGGCCATTGCAGTTTAGGTTGGGCCACTAGTGAATATCGACGAAATATATACAACATTAATGGGAATCAATATTCGAATTTGAATTAAAACTTTTATTGTTATTGTTATTTTGTTATTAATTTTTATTGTTATTATTATTATTTTTATTCTATTGTTGTTATTTTGCTGGTATGATTCTTATTCTTTTGGATTTATTTTGTTTTTTAATTTATTCTTAAAATCTCATATTATTTATTTATCATTATATTAACGATTATTTATTTTTTTTATTGATAAAACAATACTTTTATTGCGGCAATTAATTATTTTGTTATTTTCTGCTGTGCGAAAAACTGGCTCAAGACTGGTATTTTACTTGTCGAAAAAAAAATGACGTTGCCCAACTCTGAGTGGCCCAAGCTAGACGACAATCGTTTTTTTCAATCGCTAAACACTACAGGCAAAAAGGTTAGGGAATAAAAATTTTCCTTTGGGAACTTGTTAATGGTTAACCCCATCATGGAAATATATACTTACTTTGGCGGTGACATCGTTTTTGTCACGGTTATTACAAAACTTTTCGGACTACCGAAAAACGAAGGCGAAGACGAAGGCACAAAACTTTTTACGGACATCTCCGTGATAAGCAATGCTCTGAAAAGTTTTCCGTCATCGAGAATAATAATTCCACGCTATAAACACAGAGGCAGCACGTGTCATATACGAGAAATAGCCATGGCCCAACCTAGACAGTGGCCCAACCCTGACGGCATTCCCCTACATTGAGTAAATTGTACATAGTAAAAAGTATCCACCAATCACTTGCCTGCAAAGATAAAACAGTATATCTGAAACAGTTATAGTTTATAACAAAGATAAAACAGTATACTTTTTCTTGCTCCTTTTCGTGAAATTTTTAGTTTGTTTATATCGTCCTTAGTTAGGTATATAAAACGTTGGTAAAATAGTATATGAGCCTTTCAACTTAATTTAATTCAATAGCAGAACAGTCTAAACAACAAAGTCTACTAGGGTTAAATAGTAAAGGGTTTTCCAATAGGGACTGGCCGATGTTGACAGGCAGAGACGGCCATGTTGTTTTCGCAGCGTCTGTCAAATATGTTGTTTATTATTCAGTCACTGGTGCCAAATCGCCACGGCAAGTTACACGATTGAGCAGCACATCCAAATGATAAAACTTTATTATTAAATTAAGTGTTCGTTTGTGAAAACATTGCGCCTATTTTAAGGCAGACGCGATTACACTTAAATGTCCACTCTCCAACGTTTGGTGACTAAATTCGAGACGACCGCTTCGATAAACAATCTGCCAACACCAGTACGTCAAAGGAACGCCACATCGCCCGAGAACATCGCCTCTGTCCATTAGACTGGGCCAAAAAAAACGAACATTTTTTTTAACGGTACTCTGAAAATATTGTTCATGATGACAAAAAAAATTATTGTGAAAGTTTGAGCCCATAATATTAATTTTAACAGGGCTATCATCGCGATTATCGATATTTTATTCCTGATCACATGTTTTCGTCAGAATTGTCAAGCTATCGAGGCAAAAAATGTTATCTGAACATATTTTCGAAGGAAGTTGGATGCCCTACAAAAAAGGTCTGATTAAAAATTTTCGTCAGACGAGCCGTTTCCATGTAATCAAGCCTTGAATATTGAAATGTTTTTTTAAATTTTGTTGTTTGAGTTTGGATTTTGTAACTACCACAAATATCAATATTCAAACAAATGAAGTTCATTCTCTCACAGGAAATTTAATGCGCTACAAAAAAGGTCTCTTAACATTTTTCATATTCACTCCTTTAAAAGTTATTCAACGTTGAAGTTGAATTTAAAAGTAATTGAAATTGAGTGACTGAAAAAAATTTAGCCTAACGCAAAAAAAGCGATTAATTACTTTTAAATTCAACTTCAACGTTGAATAACTTTTAAAGGAGTGAATTTAATGAAAAATGTTAAGAGACCTTTTTTTGTGGGGCATTAAATTTACTGTGAGAATGTGTATTTCATTTATTTGAATATTGATATTGGTGGTAGTTAAAAAATCCAAACTCAAACAACAAAATTTAAAAAAATATTTCAATATTCAAGGCTTGATTACATGGAAACTTACTTAATTACTGACGAAAATTTTTAATCAGACCTTTTTTGTAGTTCATCCAATTTCCTCCAAAAATATGTTCAGATAACATTTTTTACCTCGATAGTTTGACAATTCTGACGAAAACACGTGACCAGGAATAAAATATCGATAATCGCGATGATAGCCCTGTTAAAATTAATATTAAGGGCTCAAACTTTCACAATAATTTTTTTTGTCATCATGAACAATATTTTCAGAGTACTGTTAAAAAAAATAGTTTTTTTTGGCCCAGTCTACTGTTAAGTTAATGACTAACAAAAGTTAATGATCATAGAGAACGTCGGTTGTTCGGTGACTGGGCTTCGGAGCGTTTGGAAGAGGACCCCAATTTTGGTAGAAAAATCATCTTTAGTGACGAGGCGTATTTTTGGATGAATGGCTATGTTAACAAGCAAAATTGCCATACATGGAACGACGCCAACCCACACGAGGTTTTATGGCATTTCAACATCGACCCGTCCTTATTGGAAAACCCTTTATATATCTTCTTAAAATATTTCGATTTTAAAGAAAGTGATTGCGCCACAAACCCGCGAATGGAATCACATGCTCATCACCCACAGGTAGCATGTCCTTCCACAACATTTGAGATGATCAGTGGTGGAGAAAAAATCTGTTTTATGTAAGATCATAAAACTTTATTCCCATTGTTACCCCTTTAGTTGGTTCATTCAAATTTAACTAAAATTTAGTCCCATTAACTCGCAAACATTCGCTAATACATAATACATGTCAATACATTATTCAATTTAAACAAAGCGTACCTATTTTCATACATCTTGACCCCTTGACTTGACACTGCATCGTTTGCAACATCCGGTACTGATGTTGGTAAACTGCACTGAACTGTGACTGCCTTTTTTGATACCCAGTCCTTTTGACTCATTCCATCTTTTGTTTGTTGGACTATAATTACGAGTATAATGTAAAAACAAATTATGTCAAAAGGTACTTAAATGTAGGTCCTGGGTTATGCATTTTAGGTGAGTCCTCATACGCCGACAGCGTAAGAAAAGGCCTTAATTAATTTTGTGTCGGCGTGTTATCGCTATAATTTCAATTAAAAATACAGCAGTTCCGATTTATTAACAAGTTTATTGCATGCCTGTCGGAATGGTGTTTTGTTCCGACGTATAAAGCGTTTAAAATACAATACGGCTTTATGAATGCAATAGTTTTATTGCCGTTCGAAATGCAATTCTGTTGGACTTTTAATTAACTGAGACTAATTAAATCGTGAGTGAGTGTGAATTAATTTATATTCTGGTCAAAGAAACTAATTAAATGTAATGTAAGGTAATAATAATGGAAGTAAATAAAATGTAAGATAATAAAAGCCATTTTCCAATAATTTTGCAATCAAAATAAATTTTTTTATTTTCTTTTGAAATATTTTATTTTATTTTATTTTGATTGCAAAATTATTGTAAAATGGCTTATTATCTTACATTACCTAATGATCAAGTTTAAATAAGACATTTATTATTTTTTTTTAGTATTTCCTAAGGAATAATTAATTTTTTTAAGTCATTACTCAGGTAAAACAAAAATTTCGAGTGCCACTTAAAATTAAGTATAGCAAAAAATCGATGTTCCTTTAAGTTTTTCACCCGGGAATAAGGCTGTGATCGCAGTTATGACCTGAGTTTGTAGCAGTTGAAGATATCGGATCAGCGGTAAGGGTTTCATCAAGAAAAATGGGCCTATGATATGTCCTCTTATAATGCCTGCCCACACATTTACTTTTTGCGGACATTGTGTGTGTGCTTCTTGTACCCATTGTGGGTTAGCTCTCGCCCAATACCGACAATTATGTCGATTTAATGTGCCGTTTAGCATAAAGGTCGCTTCATCGGAAAATACAATTCTCATCTGCATTACATCATCCATCATGTACTCACAGAAATCCATCCGTCTATGAAAATCATCTTCATTAAATTCTTGTATTAATTGAAGTTTATAAGGATGAATGTTTTCTTTTTTTAAAATTCCAAGCACAGAAACATGGCTAATTTCTAAATTGTCTGCGACTTCCCTCGTTGACACTTGTGGCGTTTCTTCAATTGTCAACAGAACATGTAACGCTTTTTCCTCACTTGTTGACGATTTTTGTCTGCCAGTTCTTCTCACGTCTTTAACGTTACCAGTTTCTCGAAATTTTTTAATTAGTTGGCGGACTGTTCCTTGATATACAGGAGTATGTATCTGTAAATTCCGTTGAATACAGTATACACTTCGCTTTGAGTCCTCTTCCTATTTCCGTACCCATAAATCATTAATATTTCAATACGTTGTCTCTCACTCAAAAGTGCCATGTCCTCAAATTTAATAATTTGCAAGAATGTCAAACAACAACTTTGCTTTAAACCGACAATAATTATGTATTCTTTGTTTGTATTAATTTAAATGTCAAATTTACATGGCATTCTTTAGCAAAAGTAATGTTTCTGTTTTAAAACTGCATGACTTTTTCCCTTATTAGAGGTGACGAGTGAATCGTATTAAATAACTTGTTTCTCGCTTATTTTTTTTCTTTCAAAAATCCCAAAATTTTGTGACTGAATAGATCCTGGAGTGGGTACTGGAACCTTCGGCGTAGAAACAAAAAACTGGACGTTTTCCACGAAACACCGAACTACTACACTTTTCTCGACGCGCGTTTCATCAACCAAGTTGGCATCTTCAGGAGAAGATTAAAACAGTTTTAATCTTCTCCTGAAGATGCCAACTTGGTTGATGAAACGCGCGTCGAGAAAAGTGTAGTAGTTCGGTGTTTCGTGGAAAACGTCCAGTTTTTTGACTGAATAGAGAAAAATATGCTTTTTTTCATAACAAAAAAAAAGTATGGGTGCCATTTAAAAAAAAATTGGTTGCCATAGGAACAAAACAAAAGACTATATCAACAACCTAAAAAACTTAAAACAAACATGGTAGTGAACAAAATAATTTTTTTAACTTTTGCAAATAACAAAGTTACAGCCATTATTTGATAGTTTTGTACCACCATGTATAAAAATAGCGTCGTATTTTATCTCATTTTATTACCAGCGCGGTACGAATGCGCAGTGGTTCCTTCGCAGTATATTTCGTTTAGGTATGTGGCTGCGATGCGCGTAACATGTTTAAAAGACAATTAGAGCAAACGCGAATCGGCGGCTTTCTTCCCCGCTCGTCATAAATCACATTTATTAAGTAATTCATATCGCCTGGCGCACTATTTTCTCTTCCTGCGTAAACCCCTGCCGAATAAAACGCCGGGAATGCACGCAATTTTTCTCGAAGGAAAGCCACGAGGAATCCCGGTCGTAATATGGAGAAGAGGCGACGGCGGCGGCGGCGGCGATATAAACGTTGGAGGCGATAACCTCGTCTATTCCAGGGCGGACCACGAGCCTTCCGAGCTTATATTTTATCATTATGACGCTCGGTGAGTGCCCTAGGCAGGTTTTTACAGCCCATGAATCCACTTGTAGTCAAAACGGCGAAATTATTTTCCCAGCGCAGCCTTAAATGTTGATATCTTTATTGCGGCAGAGGGCGCTGCAGTTAATAGGCCGCTCACGTTCGCCGTTTCATTACGACTAATGCACGGAAGATAAAAGTTGCGTATTTTTCTCTTCGCTCAAAATTAAAACCTCGGTTCTTGGCATGCAGGGAGTCCGAAGCCTGTACAACTCACGGAATACGAACACAGGTTTACGAGCAGATTAAAAAAGTGATCAACAACAATGACTAGAATTTCGCAGTATTTAACCCGTTAACGCCCAAGAGAACGCAATTTTTAGCTCTTTTTTGAGCTCCGTTTTCAATAGTTAAAAGCAGGGATGGCAAAAGTTGCGGTTCTTGCGGTTCGGAACCGGTTCCGGAGCGGTTCTACCAGCAGAGAACCGCTTCCAAAAAGTGGAACCGGTTCGGTTCCGGAACCGTTTGCTTTGGAAGCGGTTCCGCTGTTTCGGGAATTTTGGAACCGGTTCCAAAACCGCTCCTTTTCTAAACGGTAATGGGATGATTTCGTAAGAACCGGTACGAATACCGGTTCCGTACCGGTTCCTGGGGTATTTTTTCTTCTTATTGGTTTAACCATTAGGGGCTGTCCGTAAATTACGTTACATTATGTAGTGTAGAACACTTTTTAACCTCCCTCCCCCGTCACGTAATAGGATATTATATCAAAAAGCGATATACCCGGGAGAACGCTATATTCGGGAAGCGTTATGTCCGAGTTTTACTGTACTTACAAAAAATAGGAGAAAATATCGAATATATTATCTGGGCCAAGTATAGTCACATTTTTGGCACAAAAAAATCAATTAAATCAAGGAGCTTGAGAGTAGTTTTTTCTACTCCGAAATATTTAACGTTACAATTCGGGCTTCCGTTGATCAGATGAAGCAAACTAAAAGGCATTTAGTTGATTATAATTTTTATTAATTATCACTTTTATGTTTAATATCGAACGTGGAATATGGAAATAAAAATATTAACATAATCAAAAATACTAACAAAAATTAACAATAATTATTTTAGGATCACAACAATCCAAAACGTTACACAACCAACCTAGAGGGATGCACACACTTTCGGTACGATTGTGATCTGTAAGGAAGGGAAAACTAACTATTCATGACGTAATTTACGTCTCACCCCTAAACGGTGCAATCTTCTCAAAATCTAACCAAATTTTGACTGGCGATCAAAATGATTCGTTTATTCCTTCATAAAAAGCATGTTTAACCTTACAAAAGGAGTTCTTTAATATCGCCGGGTACTGCGTTTCGACCGACAATAACGACGTGTGTGTGCAGATTTTGAAGCCGTAATTAAGTCTAACCAGTGTACTCCATTAAGAACTTTCTGTAATTTTTTTTAAAACCTCATTTCGCGATCCCTGATCCCTGATTCTGCCGATATAGCCGTTAGTCTAATAATATCGCCTCTTCTTAAAATTATATATTATAAGTTGCACAAAGAACCGGTTCCTATCTAAGAACCGCTTCCAGAACCGGTTCCAAACGAGAACCGGTAAAATATTTTTTTGGACCGGTTCCATTTTTTTTAAAAACGGGAACGCTTCCAATACCGCACAAAAAATGTTAACCGGTCCTGATTCCAGAACCGCTTCCAAAATAAAACCCCGGAACCGTTCTTGGAAGCGGTTCCTTTTGTGACAAAGTGGAAGCGGTTCTGGAAGTGGAACCGTACCGCTTTTGAAGAACCGGTTCTGTTGTCATCCCTGGTAAAAAGGAAGAATATTCCCTCCAGACCCATGTACCTCAATATTTTTAGGTGTGCTCTTTCGATTTCCGAGGTCAAATTTTCGTTTCTGGTTCTCTGAAAAAAAAAATGGCGGCTTTAAAAATGAAAAGCACCGAAATTTCGAGGACATTTTTTTTTCATAATTTGTTTCAAGCCAATAGAGCTTTAGAATTAGATTCACATTGTGATCAGTGGTGATCTAGATAGTTTACATAAAATAAGAATTTTTTTTCCGTATCTCGAGTCAACCTAACCTCTCCAAAATGACGAAATAACGAAATTTTGTGAAATACGGATTTTTCTTGGATTTCTTCGGGCGGATTGAATAATATCGAACTATATTCCATTCGATACGGAATTTTATGTTGAAATGAATATAATCGAATATGTTTTATAATATTTCACAATAACGATGAATCCAATATGGCGGTCAGGTAACTAAAAAAATTATGATTTTTTGATTCGGTATGAAATTCTTGAGTTCTGATGTTTTCCCATGTCTCGATCGCACGTGGATTAAAAGCCGGTAACGAGTGATTGAAATTCAAGATTGCGAATTCAATATGTACGATATCAAAAATATCAAAATAGGTTGATGCAAAAAATACTGCGGTATTTTGCCTAAATTTGTGAATGAAGTCTTTTCAACAATTTTTGTGCTGAATAAGTTGTTTTTGAGGATGAAATTCAGAAAAGCTAAGAGTAGAATGAAAAAAATTATGAATATAATAAAATGAATAGAAATGAATAGAAACGTTGATAAAAGATGCGTGTTTCTACAGCCGATGTTCAGTAGTTGCAATAAAAGATCGTTGAAGGTATCATAGAAAGATGGTGCTCTCCAGTCTAAGATTTCATTAATTTTTTCCTCAAAAAACAACTCACTCAGCACAAAAATTGCCGAGAATATTCATTCATTCACAATTTTATGCAGAATACGACAGTATTTTTTGCATCAACTAATTTTGATATTTTTGATATCGTACCCGCCATATTGAATCCGCCATCTTGAATTCCACTTGTTGCCGGGTTTGAATGCACAGGTGATCGAGACATGGAAAGAGATCAGGAATCGTGAATTTCAGAAATGCTCTTGCTTATTTTTACGAAAAAAGTCAGTTACTTGACCGCTATATTGGATTCATACTTATTGTGAACAGTGATATTCATAAAACACATTCAAGTATATTCATTTCAAAATAAAATACCGTATCGAATGGAATATAGTTCAACATTATATGATCCGCCCGAAGAAATCCAAGAAAAATCCGTATTTCACAAAATTTCTCGTTATTTTGTCATTTTGGAGGGGTTAGGTTGACTCGAGGTACGGAAAAAAATGTCTTATCTTATTTCAACTATCTAGATCACCACTGATCACAATTGTAATCTAATTCTAATTCTAAAGCTCTATTGGCTCGAAAAAAAATGTCCTCGAAATTTCGGTGCTTTTCAATTTTAAAGCCATCATATTTTTTTTCTGAGAGCCAGAAACGAAAATTTGACCCCGGAAATCGAAAGAGCACACCTAAAGATATTGAGGTACATAGGTTTGGCGGGAATATTCTTCTTTTTAACTATTGAAAACAGAGCTCGAAAAAGAGCTAAAAATTACGTTTATCTTGGGCGTTAACGGGTTAATGTACATAGTTGCGAAAAAGCCTGGAAATGGTGCTATGATATAAATTTATGTATGTATGTAAACAAAACGTTTTATTTTAAAAATAAACTTACATAAAAACGCTGAACTAAGGATTTAAAAAAACGCTATTAGATATAAAAAAACTAATCTTTTTAAAATATAAAAAATATAGGATGTTTTAAAAAATATTTGGAACACAAAATTGATGGCAGATACTAAATCAGAAATAAACCGACCTTTTTGTATTGAACTCAACCCTCGACCAACGAGTGCTTTCATAGTGGCTATACACTTTCGTGGCTTGGCTTTCATAGGCTATAATAACTCAAGTTCGGAAATTTGTGCTACAACGCAGGGCTCGACACTATAAAACTCTATGATAATGAAAGTATAAGCCGTATTTTTAAGCGCCTTTTAAATTATATACGCGTGTATTTCTTACCCCTGCATACCCACGCCACTGACCGATCCTTCCCGATGTCTCGCGACTCTTGTCTGCGCAGTAGTAGGTACGCCGATCTCATGCGGGAACGCTGGATATGTAAATGCAGTTTTACATATGGTAAGATGGGACTTCCGAACTCTAATAATATCACACATTCTCCGAACCCAAATTAATGCATACAAGAAATGCCATAATTTCGTTGTTCTCTAGGCTAATTTGATTTTTTTTTTGTATTAGTGTGAATATGTGAAAATCATTCAATGAGTTTCGCGTTTTTATCGAAAACGATTTTATAAAAATTGCTCGCGTGGATAGTAAAGCTAGGTTTGTAGCAAGGGTACCTTTTCAAGGAAACTTATTTCGTGGAAAAAAAGTGATACAAAAGTGAAATGACATAGATATTTGCCATTAGCGCCCTCAACGGCATAATCAAATTTTGACATCATGATATTATTTGCAACAATTTATTGCGCTTCTGTATCAAATTCCAGTGATTTTGAAAATATTTGAAAAAATCTTGTTCGTACTGCCCCCTTTTGAACGGCTGCAACAAAAAAATACGTTTATTTTGTATCTAGAATTTGTCATTAATTTTTAGTACCATCACTCTGTAGAGTTTAAAAGGCTGAGACTTTATCTTAAATAGGAACTTCAAAGTAGTATTTATTACTTATAAGGTGTGACGCTTTTGAAATATATGTATATTCCATATTTTAGAGACATTCACTGATCATAACTTGATCGTTTTTATTTCTTAGTTCAGCGTTTTTAAATAAAAGCCTATTTTTAAAAATGTTGGTTTACATACATATTATTTTATACTTTTTAGTATTAAAGCTTGGAGCGTTCGCCATATAGGATATAGAATGGCATCACGTAGCTCATCGTATTCTACTCGTCAAATCCTTTCATTTGGTAGAAAATATCCTGGAAGAAAATACATTCAGACAGGACGTTTTCCTTATTCGTTCTGGGTAATCGCAGTGCATGTATGATTTTATATTCACGAAATATGTACATATATTGCGTTTATAAGCTACTTTAACTGAACTAATACCTAAAATACTTTTAGTAGATATGCACAATTCATAAAACCGCTTTAGTGTTTTTGATAAGGAAATATTTTGTTTGTGGATTCTTCTATTATTATGTGTCGTTTTATTGTGTTTTGGCGTGTTTCCTGTGGTCCTGCTCAAACGTTATACAGGGTTTGTCCGGAAAGTAATGTCAGTGAATTTTTTTTCCCGACACTGTACGCGCCAGCCTGCGCTTTACGTGCTGGGATTGTGGTGGGGGATCTGGCAACAAGATCCAACAAGCGTCAGTTGGCTACCGGTCGTTGTAGCGGTCGCATCACTCGTTCTTTGAGAGTCGTTACAGTGACCCCATGCAAGAAAAAATGCAACGTTTGCTTGAGCAACGGATGGCGATCAAGTTTTGTGTGAAACTGGAGAAGAGTGCTGCGGAAATCATTCCAATGTTGAAGAAGGCTTTCGGCGTCGATTGTCTTTCGGACAAGCAAATTTTCCGGTGGCACAAGGCCTTCGCAGAAGGTCGGGAAGATGTCAACGACAAGAACCGCTCTGGACGACCATCAACCTCCAGTTCCGACGACAATGTGAAACGTGTGCGTGACTTGTTGAACACTGACCGTCGTCTAAGTGTCAGTTTAATTTCCGAAACATTAGATATTAAGAAAACCATTATTCACGAAATTGTGTCGGAGTCTTTAGGAATGAGGAAGGTGTGCGCGAAGCTCGTGCCAAAAGTGCTAACGGACGATCAAAAAGCGAGGCGCTCGAAACCTGCCAAGAAATTTTGGACACCTGCCAACCCCGCTTTCCTTGATGACGTCATTACCGGGGACGAAAGTTGGGTCTTTGAATACGATCCGGAGACGAAGAGGCAACGTGCGGAATGGCACACGTCGAACTCCCCTCGCCCCAAGAAGGGCAGGATGTCCAGGTCAAAGATCAAGACAATGTTGATTGTCTTTTTTGATTGCCGGGGATTGGTCCATCATGAGTTCGTTCCGCAGAGGACACCCGTAACCGGAAAGTTTTACGTCGAGGTGCTGAAGCGGCTGAAACGCAGGGTGAATCGCGTCCGCCCAGACATCTCAAAATCCTGGAAGCTTCACCACGACAATGCGCTTTCGGACACCTGCTTCCTCGTGGCCGATTACCTCGTCAAGACAGGCATCACCGTTGTTCCCCAGCCTCCCTACAGCCCCGATGTGGCCCCCCAGACTTTTTTCTGTTTCCGCGCCTCAAAACCCCAATGAAAGGACAGCATTTTGGGTCGGTGAAAAACATTCAGAAGGCTTGCACCGATGCTTTAAAGGCGATTCCTGAAAACGACTAACGTGCGGCATTTGATGCGTGGAAGACCCGCTGGAACCGATGTGTGGACGCAGGAGGTACGTATTTTGAAAGTTTCTAAAGATTTGTACACATAGAACCAATAAAAACCATTTTTCAAAGCTCACTGACATTACTTTCCGGACAAACCCTGTATAAAGTGAGAGACAAAAGACTGGAATATCATGCATAATTTCGTTATGACTCCTTTATATACGACAGTCTTCTTTATATACGGTCGGTTATACAGTAAGAGGCAGCCTAATGCGTACATAGCCGTATGAAGGGCAATTGATATAATTTAACTTATTTGTAAGTAGAGTAAACATGAGGTGAGAACCAATCGCGATCCAATCGCTAGCGCAGGCGTATGAAAGGCATCCGGTTTGTCAGTAGGGCTGTTTTAGTTAAAATTTGAAATACCATTTTATATTTTATACTGGTCTAGTGCCTGATTAGAAAGGTGCGTTATTACGAGCGTATTGTAGAAGCACTACATACATTCATAAAAATAAAAATGGATATTTCACATTGATCTACAACGCTCTAGATTAAAAAAATAATAACTAAATTTTTGAAATTTTCTAAAAAAAAGGTAGAATACTTGGATGAATTTTGAATTTAGTTGGATATGGCAAAACGAAAAAAAATGCCACTAGCCATTTGCAACAGTGAAAATCTCTTCCAGTTCAAACGTTATTGAGTGTACCTTATCTTCATAAATATTCGATGTATTATTTTTAAATAGTTGAATATCTAGTTTCCTGACGACTATCAGGCATTATCTCGGGAAAACTCTTTTTTCGTCCCGAGCGCTATGTATTATACGTCAAGCTGTCCTCCTGGCCGCACGAACGTCTAGCGTTACGATTACCGTTCTAGGTTAATGTGTCTATCTATTAAACGACTGTTAGACGGGAAGTCCCTAAAGAGCAGTGCGTCTACCGGACGTCCGGGCAGTCCTAAACGACCGAGTCATCGATTGCGTCCTCGCCCTTGTCGCCCGAGGACGGTCCGGATCCTTTTTTTAGACGCACACGCTGCTCCGCGTTTCGTGCTAATTCCAGTAGCGTTGCGGAGAAAAACAGAACAAAATTGGCTCGTCACGCGCCACAGTAGGTTATAATCGGAAAATCCTGGCCAAAAATCGAAGAACCAAGTTCGTTATATTCTGTTTTAATTCATATAGCTTTGTGAAACAGGGTTTCCTGCGTGTAATACTGAAACGACAGCTACCTAGGTTTTATACCTGCCGGTCTACTTCAGTCGGAAGTTGGCCACCTTCGAGTGCGTAACGGTACGAGAATCGGTCCCGAAATACTCAACGTTCGTGTGCTGTGAATTTTTGTTACCACAAGGTGTATTTCCGACTTAAATAAATGGAGGCTACTCTTGAAGGGATGTAAAATATTATCTATGCATTGAAATTCAAATGTTTGTATTTCTTATTATGGAAAATAAATGTTAACTCTGCACTTATTATACAAACGCGCATGTTAAGGTAACGAAAGAAAATTAGGAAAATAGTTTGTATCTACAGCGTTCTAACACTAATTCACAATTTAGCATGTGGGAAATATTAGTGGAATAAGAAATTCATAAAAATTGGCTGCTTGAAACTGCTTATTTCAGTGAAAAATGCAAAAATAGAAAGGCGCGTCCAATAGAGCGTTCTCGGGGCAATTCTAACTCTACCTGCGTCAAAGCAGGTGTTCATCCCCAATACAATAGTAAGTCCCAACCAAGGGGGAAATGTATATACCTTATGTACACTATTGACCAGTGGAAGAAGAAATATAGGGTCTCAATGTTCCGTGAAATATATATTTTTTATTTTATACTAGTTAACCTAATCCAACTTCTCTGCGATCAATTTTTAACACAAAATAATTTTAGTAACCTAATGTAACTTACCTGAAGACACGTTGCGTGCAATTGTAGGTTCCAAAAATGTTCTTACTTTTGGCCCTGATTCTTCAGGGTTGGGTCTTCAGGGAGTTTGCGACAAATGGGAGTTCTTCAGGGAGTCAGATTAAAATCTTATTAATGAAAAATATAGGTAATCTTATTCGAATCAAAACATGTAGCTTTTTAAGAAAATTTTACTTCCGGTTCTCCACCTGTTTTTTTTCGGTAAGGAGATTTAGTTGAAATTATATAAGCAGAAAATATCAATGCTCTAATTTTGATCATAATAAGTGCCTTTTATCGCGAACAAAAGGTTACATGTGGTTGCTGCCGGTCCGCCATTTTGTTTCCCTTTCGAGGAGAGTATTAAATTGAAATCTTATTTACAGAAAATATGAATACTCTAATTTGGATTTTTAAAAGTTGCTTTTATCGCAAAAAGCGGTTACTTTTTGGGCCGCCATTTTGTTTTTTTTTTGAAATATAAAGTACAAATGTGAAATCAGCGACCCAAAAAACATTGAATTCGATATAGTTTGACAAATTTTCTACCTTTCTCGATTTTTGGTCAGGATTTTCCGATTCTAACCCACTGTGCGCGTGGACAGCATGTTACAGTTGAGATATTCGGTGGTAGAGTAGAAATGTTATCAATAATTATTTGATTAAAATTAGAACCAGAATGTTACGCCTCTGGTTCGTAAAAAAAAAACAACTATTGGGGGGGGGATCGGTTTTCACCCCTATCCGGGGTAACAACGAGGAACATTTATTTTCCCGTATTTTCCGCCACCCCTGCATTCCTCATCTAGCAAGGGGTGGTTATACCCTCTGGAAAGGTTGCTTCCGGAGCTGCAATCACCCTTTTCCTTGTCTCCCTTAACATCGCTAGCATGCAATGACCATCCAGATGACCGAATGCGGGATCAATTCCTCGGCATCGGCATCGGCAGTGTGGACGTTTTTTTTTAACTCACGATATTTACAAAAGTTACAATTTAACTTTTCCAAGTGAAGTTTTAGTAATGATAAATATTTACATTTGTTAAAGATAGTAGATATACAGTGTGACCCCGTGACAAAAAAATCACAATAGATCTCGATTTTTGTCGTGTCACTGTCTCGTGATACAGTTTTTGATTTTAAAGTAATCTGGAGGAAATTCAGGAATAAATACATGTTTCAAAACGGGTTTCAACGCTGTAAACAGTGTATTTGCATTGTATTTCCAACACCCACAACCCTGTAACAGTGTATTTCCACACCCACATTCCACCATGTGGCTGTCGATTTTTTTTATGGAAGATTTTTTGATGTAGATTGTGATTAACCTAGAAAGATATGATGAAATTGGATGGAAATTCCTTAGGCGACGTTGTTTTAGACTTTAATACCCTGAAGATGATAAAAAAAATATTTGAAACGTCGGTTCCCTCCTCAAGTTAAAACGGCATGTTCTCTTAGACTATGTTCGCAGATCTCTACCCCACTCGATACGCTCTATACGTCCATAGAATCGTTACTCCTTTGGGGAAACGTGATAGAATCGGCGGCATATTGAACTGATTATTTCTCGGGTTGTCGCCTGGCTAGGTCACCGAATGGGTACTTAATAGACGGTTGAAATTGTCTAGGAAGTTGATAAACCGACGATCACCAAGGGCTTCGGATATTCCCTACGAGAAGTGAAGTATCATTGGGCTATTGTGACTCGCAAATAACATTTTTTACGAAAGTTGGATAGTGACCTTCAGTTTTAGTTGCTGAATTAGTCAGAAAAATATATCTTGATCTTTCAAAATTTAATTAGACAAAGTGTACGATACGTTGATTTAGATACATTTTAAAATATTTTTATTTATTCTTTTTATATAATTTATAAATGTAGATATTAACAATTTACAGATTGATCGAAATTAGTTACATCATTAATAAATAAATAAGTAAATGAAAATATTGATAAAAAATATATCGATCAAAATATCACAGCTTTTTAATATTTTGCGTCTGTTTTCTTTTTTTTAATACATTTTATTGATTATTATTGTTTAAGTTTTCATATTTTATTGATTATAGAAATAAGGCTAAGCAGTGCCAAAACTGTAAAAGTTCATGTTATTCCTTTGTATGTTATATATTTTTACGGTACATATTATGTTATTAATGCGTACATTTTACTGGTTCTTGGAGTCCCGAAGAGGTGGTAATCTACAACCGAAACGTCGGCCATTGTAATATTTTCGACCGGTAGTATGAATAAATCCAAATTGTAATGTATATAAATTCAATTAATCATAGTGAATAAGTTCTAAATTGCCTACCAGCTTTTGACGAGTTTTACATAACTCAAGAATGATTTACAATATTGTCTAGAAATTTGGTACACTCATCTACATACAGGATGTCTATTTTTATGTATGTACAAATTAATAAAATCCGCTTATTTCAAGATAATGGATTAAACTTTTTTTATTTAAGGACAAAAGACTATTTTTTGCCTACTACAGTCAGGGCAAAATTAAGTTTAAGTAGTTCCAGATAACATTCAACTGTCTTGTCATAATTTCATGGCACACTCAACTCCTTTAAGCGGCTCTTAAACCGGATATTTTGCACAATTTTGAGATCGTATTGAAACAATTATTTTACCAAATATTTTTTGGTAAAATTTCGCAAATGAAGGTTTTGAGGAGTCCTGATTATGGATCCAGATTTTAGATAAAAAAATCGCTGAATGGTTATATTGAATTTCGGAGGTATAAAAAAATCATAGCAGGCCATGAAGATGAATCTTAAAACCGACGGTAGGGTCAGAAGAAGCAGTTTTCGATGTTCTTTAAAACAAAAAAATTTAATTGATTATCTTGAAAATAAGGAATTTATGGATTTGTACATATATAAAAGTAGACGCCCTGTATAACGGGGTCTATAGCTGATATGATTTGGAGCTTAATCAGTTAATGCACTGGGGGTATTTTTACCTTTACCACCTACATTTTCTTAATCGTTTGGAAGATAAACAGATCGAATTAAATTAAGAAAAAGGATGTTTAGAAAATAATCTAAAGAACTTATTAAACATACAGTTTAATTTTTTACAAAATAAGCATACATTTTTGAACCCATTATCCCACTTCCTCTTAGAAGTATGTAACAAATTATAAATTATGAAAAAAACTAGAAAATAATGAAAGTATTTTCTTGTGATTCAATGCCCCCTCATTTAGCGCCCCTTTTTAGACCTGGAAAACGTATAGAGTGAAATAAAATATTCATGCAACGTATGGCTTCTTCCAAACCAGTCTTTTTTCTTTTTTCTTCTCTGTGCCTGCACAAGTGAATTACTACAGAGGGTTAAGTATATAGCACACTTCGCTTAATAGCAATCGTGCGGTAGCTTTTACCAACAAAATATGAATCTCAAACTCCAGTCGTCAAACTGGGTCAACAATCGCCACGGAAACATCGGTAAGTGGATTCGGGTCGAATTATATAAATTCCCACCCTAATAACGCATCATACAGTGGCAGCTGTTCCAAAGGGGCTCAAGGTCTCGAACCTCCCAAACATATATATGTACTACGCCAGAATATTCCGACTTCCTCAAATTCGCTTTACTTTTTTACTTGTCTGTGGTCGTTTTCGAGATAAGTACAAAACACTTTTAGCAGAATAGTCCCCCTTTATATTTTTAGTTTTTGATCTATTTTATAAAGGGAAAACCAGACGGTTTTTTACGTAGAATATACAGGGTGTTTCACCTAAGGCGGATTCATCCATAACTCTGTTATTAGAAATTTAACAAAAAAGTGCTTTGGGTGGTAGTTGTCTGGAATAATTGTGCATATGAGGAAAATATTTTCAATTATGTAGGGTGCTCCGTTTATTCTGCACGCCACCTAACTTTGTTATTTTTTGATTCCCCGTAATTCTAGGTCGACTTTGTTAAGGGTTCCCTATACCTATATCTTATAGTTTTTGAGATATTCAACTGTCTTTGAAAAAAATGACGATTTCAGCTCTTTGAATGAGGCCCAATAGCATTTAAACCATAAAAGATAGAAACCTGCGGTTTGGACGATTAGATTTAGCACAAATTACCCTATCTTTTTCACTATGGGCAAACTGGATACGTTATTCAGAGCCGGAAATATCGGACCATAACTTTGACAATTTTAAAACGTGAATACATTTTTTTTTTCAAATGGCATGACCCATATTAAATAGTGTCGTTGGATCCGAAATTAAATGCCCTTTCTACTGATATCGGGTTATCAATACTTATCTCCAACAGTTTTCCAAGAATATTCGATTCTTTCTAAAGTTTGCAAAAATCGGATGTCTACAGCGTCACGTAGGCGTTGAAATTGCGTTGCTTATTGCACTATTTGACGTATAAGCCAAACTAAACGTCACTTTAGAGTTGACTAGCTTTGACTTATTATTTTACTGTGAAAACGTGTTAAAGTGTATCATAATATTTGTGTATCAATGTCGCTGACGCAGATGGTTTTTGTTCTTGGTGCTTGCCACCAAAATCTGTTATTGGCATCAAGAGTTTATGCACAACGCTATCCGGACATTCTTTTCAAAAACGAATCCACATGTGTATTAACCAAAACTGAGAATATTTTGAGCAGTAGTTGTAAATCAACAGGCTAAGTTTATGTAGCCTTTTCTTGATTGTGTTCCCTGTCTTTGTTTGAATTTCGTTTCACTTGTGTTCTATTTTAGTTGTTCTTAGTGGTTTACAAATATACATTTATATATTACAAATTTGCATTATTTAATGCTAAATGTATGCAAACAATCGATAATACTACACTAATAACTTACATACCCATAGCTTCCATTAATTTTATAAAAGTGGACGAATGTGGGCGTGGCCGACATTACATCACAGAAGCGACTATCCAATAACATTATCGCTGGCCATAACTACATCTACTCATAATTTTACTAGGTGTTAAGATCAAGGGACGCAGTCTGTAGGTGTGTATAAACATACCTTAGAAAATAGAGCCTCCCAAAAATCGTCACGAACCGCCACTGGGGTCTACAGAAAGCGCCGAGTCAGTCGCGCCTTTTCGTACTTATCGCGCCTCTGGTTGCGCCGAATGTATTCAATTACGAAACGAATACACGCCGAATACAGGAAAACGAATATGACGCTTATATAAAACGTCTGAAAGGCGCGAGAAATTGAAAGGCAACCTACGGCGACTCCTTTCAGCGCCGTCGATAAATTTCACGGCAACAGCGCTAGAAATTGACAGCAAAAGTGGTAGAACTCTCGTTTATATAAAGTGAGAAATCCATTGTGGCGGCCCTCCATTATTCAGATCAATATCGTTAACAATATCTCACTTTATATCGAAAATATGTATTGTACGGGTTTTATAAGAACGGCGTGCTTGTCTGGAGTTCGGTACACACTTGATACAGCGTAGAAACTACTTAGAGAACCGAATTCAATTTTTTTTTATTTAAGTTAGCAATTACTACCTCGCACAATAAAACCACACTTCCAACCTTTATCTGTAACGGAATCAGTTATCTGTAAAAGTAGACGAAAAACTGTCATTTCAAAAAAATAAACGACGTATACAGTGTGTCCCAGAATTAGTGATGTATTGCTGCCTTGGAAACTAACGAGCCATCCAAAAAAAAAAACGCCATTAAATCTGAGTACGAACGTGAGAGACGAGAATAGCGGTCATGTCGAAACTCGAAAAGTGGGTGTCAGAATTGTAAAAAAATAATGCAATTCATTTTAGGCTGTCAATGAAACGTTTCCTAGATTTGTACCGGCAAATTGGAAGCGTCAATCGGAAACAAGGAAGCGGCAGATCCAGAGTAAAGACTGATTACAACGTTGAAATGGTTAGGCTGTGGATGTGGATTGTTAGGATGTGGATGGTTAGGAAGTGATAACGGACAATTCAAGAACATCAATTAACCATCTGAGTCAACAAGTGAGTCTGCCCTATACAACGTGTCAACAAATTTTGTGTCAGAAACGTGTCAGACAATAACGGTCTTGTCTTCGAAAAATATTTTTTTTACTGATGATGCTTGGTTCCATCTTTTGGACTACGTTAGCTCTCAGAATATGAGATTTTGGAGTGCAGACAACCCTCATTTTTATATTGAAACTCCACTACACTCACAAATATTTGGATTTTGAACCTATTTTTTTAACGTAATACTGAATGCAGAGAGGTGCAGTTTAGAAATCTTAACATCTTTTGTACAAATGTTACATGACCAGGAATTGGAAGAAGGTTATATTCAACATAGAGCTCGTGCGCATACTACTAGAAAAATAATTAATTATATAGGCGAATTTTTTGAAGTTCGTATAATTAGTTTGAACACGTAGACTATATTCCCCTTAGATCTTGCGATTTGACCTACTGTGATTTTTTTCTCTGACCTTATCTAAATTCGAAACATCGAAATAAAAAAAATAAAAACAATAAAAAAATAAACAAAAATAAAAAAGTTTTCAGAATTCAGTTTCAGTTTTCAGAATTTTCTTAATGCAGATTTCCAAAAATGCATGATTTCCGTTTTTACAAAATATCTCAAAAACCAAAAAAGGTATAAGTGTTCCAGAGTGGCGTTAAGTTACTCATAAAAATTCCACAAATTCCACAAAAAAAAAATTTCGATTGCATGGGTCTGACTATATATACTATATGTTTTTTTTGGTCGCTGAAACCGAATCCAAAGTCCAAATTGCTCCATCAGATCCGGTTCTTTTCCTAACCTTAAAATACAGGCCATGAAATTCAAGCTAAAAATTATATAATTTGATAAAAACCCAAACGAAATCCCATAATCATATATTTCATTAATTCCATAACCATAGAATCTCAAAACTCCATAACCTCAAAAACCCAATAACTTTATGATTCTAAAACCCTATAACTCAGTAAAAAGAGACTTATACGCGCTTAAGCAGTGTAAATCGATATGTTTGAAAATTTGCCCTTCAATCCCAGTACCCCTTAACCTCAAAACCGCGTGATCCTAAAACCTCATAACCTCAAAAATCCCATAACCTTGTGATTGAAAAACCTTATAAACCAGTAAAAAAGAGACTTATACGCATTCAAGCAGTGTAAATTAATATGTTTGAAACGGGTGTGCCCTTCAATCTCACTACCACTCAACCTCAAAATTTGGTTATTTGGTTATGAGGTTTTAAGAGAGGTTAAAGGGTAACAGAGGTTAAAGGGCACACCCGTTCCAAATATATTGATTTACACTGTTTGAATGCGTATAAGTATCTTTTTTACTGGTTTATAAGGTCTTTCAATCACAAGGTTATGGGATTTTTGAGGTTATGAGGTTTTAGGATCACGCGGTTTTGAGGTTAAGTGGTACTGGGATTGAAGGGCAAATCCGTTTCAAACATATCGATTTACACTGCTTAAGCGCGTATAAATGCAATCAATGTGTCGAGTCCTTATCTAACACAATCTAAATAATCATTTATTTGTAAACCAGTTGGCACGTATCTGGCCAACTGGTTCGCAAACGTTTTGTATGATAAGTGATCAAAAACGATTAGACGCCAAATTAGTACTGATTTTTTTTATGATTGCACCATATGTACCACTGTATCTACTGTAAACTGTCATACACTGTAAATTTGTTTACTTTGTTATTGTACTTCATCAAGAACTTCAATACACCTTGTTTTTAAGTGGAAAATTGAAAATAATCGTTTCCAATGTTCCACAACATGCACCATGGTTTACTTACATCTACAATAAAGGAGTAGGTACTACGGTAAACAAATACAAAGGTTTTCACAAAACAATCCAATACATCTGTATAAATAAGGAATTAAATCAGATTACTAAGACGATAGAGTTGGTATAAAAAAAAGGTAAATATAAACATGAAAACAGATATTATAAGCAACAGAAAAAAAGAGATAATAAAGATGAAACTGAAGGCAATATACAAGTGAAGGATTTTTCCAACTACGTATTTTTCTTCAGAGGTTTAAGATTATTGACATTCAATCGTAAAAAAAATGGTAGAATTATAGAACCGCCACAGCTTAACTGCTTAATGACCAAATATATTTATATATTTATTAGCAAAAGTAGGTTCGTTATGCCCTATATTTTTAAACCTCATTCAAGCATCACATTTTAACACTGTGTATGCAGCTTACTACTGTACTCTACTATTATTATTAAGCCCTATAAACAGAAACAAAAAACATTTGTTTTACAAAAAAAAAAAAAAAAACGCAACTTTTACTGTGCCACATGACATTAGTATTATGTCTGAGAGCTATCCATAGTGAACCAGTATCCATATAGTTACAGTCAATGCAACAAATGCAACGTACAAAACAATGCAACAGTGTCGTAGTATCGACTAAACAACAGAGTAACTAATTTTTTTACCACGAACAAACGTTGGCAAAGCTCTCGCAGCTATCGGAATGACTAACACCATAGCGGGGACGCGTCTCTCATATTCTCATATTACCACGGAATATCTCGGGTGTGAGTGCTCTATATCTATAAAAATATTTGCCGCCCGAGTTATCTCGGGTATAGGCAAAATGGAAACGGTGCCCCCCACCCGAGTTTTCTCGGGTGCGGTTAATATAACAAAAGTATCTGATAGATGTATAAGTTTTGTAATAATGTCGACACCTTTCCTCGGTGTCATTTTGATAGCTACTTGAGCTCTACAACTGACAACGATATTTTGTGATATTAATGTAAATTTCGAGACTATTTTCACGCGAATAGAAAAGCGAACGTATCCCTCGGTGCTGACTCGGATATAATATTTTGATTGTGAAAAATCACTTCGGCAACATGCCTCGTTATCTTGTTCCATTCATGTTGCACGTACATTTTTCAAGAAGAACGGATCCAATCGATAACGATCGTCGAGACGAAGTGGGTATTTTCCTTTTCTAATGGCAAAAATAAATTGCCCTTCCGATAAGCAGCAGCATAATCACACACGCCGTGATAGGGCCTGTCAACTTTCATTACAAGAGTACCTCTGAATTAAATAGCACGCACTACGACCATTTATCGTTGGATCATAATGGCCGGGCTACTTTTACAAATGGATAGAGGAAGACAATTTTGTTATAGTGCCTAAAATGATCGTGTTTATTATGGAAACTAAAAGGACTCTGCACATGTATTATGGGAAGTGCCCCTCAGTGAAATTGGCTGCATTTTTGGTACTTTGCTCTCAATAACCAACCGATCAAAAGTCTCTATGGGCTCAAAGTGTTCAAATATATAGTTTTTCTGATATGGCGATCCGAAAATCGGAATTGAAACATGTAACATTAATTAAATTGATATAAGTCCTTGAAACTATCAAATGCCCTTCCATAGCTTTTGCCTCATCCAGTCTCCCAACCACTACGTTAGCTATGTTTTGTCCTTTGACATCAGTTGTTTCGTCAACACTAAGCTATATAGGTTAATAGTGCATTTCAGAGACGATATTTTTTATGTTCTCACACTGTAGTGTATAATCGTCTAACAGTTGTTTCTGCAGGCAGATTAACTTCGTCTTACCCTCCACTCGCAGCATTCTGTCTGAACTCGTTCTGATCTAATTTGACGAATAGAATATTACACGCTACCATCGCTTTGACTAAATCCATGTTAAATTGTCTCTATCTACCTCAGGCACTCACACCACCACTTACACAAGTTTTAATGCTGTAAAACAGCTGTTTTTACGTGCCACGTCAGTATACTGTCACACACGGTAAAACGAGGTCCTTTTTTAAGGAACTGCCATTAAAAGCTGGTTCTTTCGACGCTGTCTGGACATTTTTACAAATTTATTCGATGTTTCGTGCACACGAATGAAGTCCGATTGATTTACGTCCGACCTTTGGCACGTGCCGTAACTTGGTTAGAGTGGGCGCACAACGCGGCAGACGGGTTATATTCCAGAATATAATGGACTACGTTATTTGATTGAACTACGGTTGTGCTATATACATATAAACAGGAATTGACGATTTAATGTGGCACATACGAGGTGTGTATATTAAATAATGAGACTGGCAACGTAGCGCCAGATCTAGCAACACTGCGGAGACGGGACTTGGAAGGGCGGTAGGTCAACACGTAATGCACCTTCAGTACAAGTGCGAACTTGTTATAGTCATTTGTTTGTTCTTTGTGACTATTTTCGTAAACCGGTTTTTTCTAGTTTTAAAAATGAGTGACATTCATTTTGAGCAACGATGTGCTATCAGGTTTTGCTGCAGACTTGGACACAGCGCAACGGATGCTTTTGCAAAACTTCAACACGCCTACGGAGACAGTGTTTTTTCAAGAGCCCGGGTTTTTCGGTGGTTTAAGGCATTCTCAGAAGAAAAAGAGTCGATTGAAGGTGAGCCAAGCAGCGGAAGGCTTTCACCTTCAAGAACCGATGAAAATATCGATAGAATACGGGATGGTATGCGTTCATATCGTCGGTAATTGAAAAACTTCAAAAAAAGGGTCATGCGTGTGAGAAATCGAGAACAACTGGACGTTGCATCACGACAATGCGCCTTGTCACACAGCCATTTCAGTAAACGAGTTTTTAACCAGTAAAAACATTCCTGTGGCTCCTCAGCCTCCCTATTCGCCTGACTTGAGTCCTTGTGAATTTTTTTCTCTTCCTGAGATTGAAAAATCACCTCAAGGGACGTTATTTTAAGACTATAGAAAACATTCAAATGTATGTAACAGACCAGCTGAAGGCTTTTTCAGTGTATGGGTTCCAGCACTGCTATGAATAATGGAAGAACCGTCTGTCTCCAGCGCTGTGTGGTTTCCCAAGGAAATGATTTTGAAGGAGACAATACTGAATTGTAATTCTATTGGAATAAAAAAAAAATGTAAAAGTCAGTCTCATTACTTAATTTACATACCTCGTATAACAGTATTCTAGTCGCATTAAGAGCTGTCCTGGAATCTGTTATTAACCTGCGGGCTCTAATTTTGTTAGTATTAAGTAGTCGCTTGTTTAACTGTTTATTCTATTTAATTTTCTTATCTCTCAATAACAGAGATGATGAACAGAACGCCACCACTGAATATATCAATTATTGTGGAAGAACATGCTGTTCGTGAGTGATGAGAACGCGATTCCCAATAGATTTGCGCTGTGTGGCCCGCGACTTATGATGACTCGTTTCGTGATTTGTTTGTTAATCCACTATAATGAAATGATTAATTACAGCATTTTATACACAGCCGCTGACGTTTAACGCCTACCGTCGCGACGCGGCTCTCCAAGTGAAATTAATCCTCCGGTTTCCTCCGGTCTTGTACGCTCGCTAATGTTTAATGCGAAAAGGCGAGAAGTGGGTAGTAAAGGTGAATCTTGTTAACTTTCCGAAGGAAATGTCGACCCTATCTCCTATTTGCATGTATCCTGGCCTTCATGGATTCCAACCCTCGGCTGACCCGTTTATAGAATGTAAGAAAGGGTTTTTGATCTTGTATGTCCTCAGAGAGAGATAAGGAGCGCTCGGCGTTGCCTGCTAATATACAGTGCGTCCATAAAGTGACGCATAAATTCATTATTAGCTAAATGAACAATATTATTGAAAATTCCCGAGACAGGTCAATTTTTGATTGCGATTTACTATTTTGTCACATAATAATTTAATATACAGGGTGTCCCACCTTCGAGTAATGACGCCACCACCGATTTTTTTAAATGGAATACTACATTTTTTTTTTCAAGTTTCGGATGACCCTGGCCGAGCTGAGTCCAAAAATGTATCACAAGTTGCTTCTATCTATTACAGGGTGGACAACAATACATAAAGTGTTTATGAAAAATTTCATTAGAAAGTTATACGTTTCTGTATTTTTAGAAAAGTCACAATAAATGCTCAAATTGTTCTCCGTTGACTGCTAAACAATGACCGAATCGGGCAATACATTCGCTTCTGACATTTTGTAACATAGCAGGTGTTATGTTTAACGTTTCTTGCCTGATTCGATCTTTGAGCTCACGGATGTTCTCGGGTCTATTAGTATAAACTTTAGATTTCAAATAACCCCATAAAAAGAAATCTAGTGGAGTAAGATCAGGTGATCTAGGGGGCCATTCCACTGATCCTCTTCTTCCTATCCACCGATCTGGAAAGGTTCTGTGTAAAAACTCGCGCACAGCTATAGCAAAATGTGGTGGTGCACCATCCTGTTGAAACCAAATTCTGCCGTCTAAAGTATTGGCTATTTCAATATCAGGAAATAGCCGGGTCAAGTCAGGAATTAATGTATATTGTAAAAAATTCAGATACAATGCTCCTGTCAAATTTTCATCAAAAAAAGTATGGACCAACAATTCTATTTCTCACAATACCAGCCCACACATTGACCTTTTGTGGATGTTGCGTATGGTATTCTTGCATCCAGTGTGGATTTTCCTGAGACCAGTAGCGGGTGTTTTGCCGATTAACATGCCCGTTCAAAAAAAACGTTGCCTCGTCAGAAAATAAAATATTAGCAATGAAACCGTTATTTTGATTATTGTGGTCCATCATGTACTCGCAGAATTCAGTTCTTCGGTCAAAGTCGTCTTCAGCCAATTCATGGATGAGGCGTACTCTATAGGGATGGTATTTTACCTTTTAAAAATATTCGATACTGAAGACTTTCCAATATTCAAATCCCTAGATACTTGCCGTACTGTACAATGTGGATTTTCTAGTGCCGACAAAATTACGTCTTGTTGAACATTTTCATTAATTTTAGGTCTACCTTGCCTTGGTGCATCCCTCACGTGTCCTAATTCTCTGTATTTTCGCTCTATTCTGCTTACTGTAGATTGTGAAACAGGTTCACGATCTGGGTGCATTTCATGGAATAATCTACACACCTCTTGTTGAGTCCGCATTCTGTCGCCAACACCAATCATCATTAGAATTTCAATCCTATCCCTTTCATTTAAAGGCATTTTCAACAAAACGTTTTAAATAAATTAGATTTAGGTTTCACTTAAAGTACCTACTTTGAAGCGTTAACAATACAAAAGTGAACTCTAAATAGCCGTTTTTAATATGGCAAAAAATGACAATGACAATCAAAAAAACAAATGACAAAAAAAATAACGAACCACGTATCGCGCCTCGCGTCATTCGCGCGTCTTGTCCAAACTGGTGTTTATTAAAGTAGTTGTATTTTTGTATCACAATAACGTTAATTTAATTTTTTTTAGTGCGTTTAATCAGCAATACATAATTTGTAATTTTTGTACTGTTGTCCACCCTGTAATAGATAGAAGCAACTTGTGATACATTTTTGGACTCAGCTCGGCCAGGGTCATCCGAAAATTGAAAAAAAAAATGTAGTGTTCCATTTAAAAAAAATCGGTGGTGGCGTCATTACTCGAAGGTGGGACACCCTGTATATTAAATTAGTATGTGACAAAATAGTAAATCGCAATCAAAAATTGACCTGTCTCGGGAATTTTCAATAATATTGTTCATTTAGCTAATAATGAATTTATGCGTCACTTTATGGACGCACTGTATACATACAAAATATCAGGGTAAAAATATAAAATATTGCACATGCGTTGCATCTACAACTTTACTAAAAGGGATTTTTAAGTAGTGAATTATTAAAAAAAGCCACTCAAAAGAAAAAACTACAAATGTGCAAGAATTAATTGAAATATACCTACTAAATTCAAGTAATAAGTATCCATTTTAATAAGTATCCAGAGCGACCCACTGGCTTGTTCAGTGAGCTCAGGGTGGAGAAAGTATCACCAGACACAGTTCTGTTCAAACTTGTCGCGACATGCTTGCAGCGCGCTGGTAGCAGCATCAGTTCGGTTATTTAATAAGCCACAACTTTGCCCAGTAATTACGTAAGTAATCGTAAAAATAAAAAAAAATCGGGTTTCCCAAAAATTGTATTGTAATATTAATGTTTGTAATCATTCATTTTATAGATATTTTCTCAAATAAGAGTTGTTTGACAATTTTTTTTGTATATTTTAGCCACCTTATTTTTTATTTTTGTTGTTCTTCAGTTGATGTAGACACCAAGTTTGTTTTTTCAAATATCACCCCATATTCCTATGATTCGGGTCCTTTGGGAAAGTTGTCCAAATACTATCAATAATAATATTCAATGACACCTGACAATATAAACTGATAGTAACTACAAAGACTTGATCAGAATATGCAAATAAATTAGTTAAATCGCTTTTGTTTTAACTAATTTTGTGAATAATCCTGTATGTAGATGCACAAATCATGATGTCTCTTAACGCTCTATATTACAAACTTCTTAAATTTCCTTTATCAAGTAAGTTAATTTTATAAACCTGAGATAACCCACTTCTTTCAGCCTCCAAAAATTTCCATATTTCTAAAATATAAGTAGGTATATTTATTTCTTTATCCAGATGTGATCTACGACTAATGCCGTGACCTATTTTGGACTAACTCTAATCAGACGTAGTAATCAAACGTATAGCTATATATTTTGCAGAAAAAAAAAAACAAAACGATACTGCTTAATTACTATAATTAAAACCCATTCAAGCTCCCTGTTTTTGTAAAAGTGGATAAATAATGATTAATCGCCATATCAAGTGAGTGTTTATAAACTTTTTACTGGCTTGAAATAGGAATAGAATCTCAAAAAGTAAAAAACAAGTAAAACAAAAATGGTTATTTTTGTCAAAAAAACTCAATTTTCAAAATTTTGAAACTAGGTGGAGTCTAATTTCGAGACACCCTGTACATCAAGCCCTGCTAAATATAGTTGGTTAACCGCATCAAACGAACGAATACACTGAAACAGTTTTATTTGAAAGATTTATAAATATCATAGTTTATAAGTATCATAGTTTTGTTCCGCTTTCTCAAAGTCAATTAAAAGCGCGGAAATATTCAGTTTCCGATAATTTTGATATTGTAATATTATATATATATATATATATATATATATATATATATATATATATATATATATATATAAAACCCAAACGTAAATTTTTGAATAAAAAAATAATGTTCCAGTTCAAATTGTTAACGGCTACTTTGTTTCCGTCAAATATTACTTACAGAGATAATTTTACACTTAATATGCCCATAACTTCATTGAAACTTTAGAAATTCTTTCACATTCATAATTATTTTTGTTCGTAATTTATTTTAATCCATTTGTTAAGCCATATCGAATAAGAAACTGTAGACATAAAAGAACCCGAAGTTGAATAAAAAGGTAATATATAATATCTATTTACAAAAAGTAATGAAGTACAATTGAAATTATTACATTACAAAATAAAAAAATTAGGTCAATTTTCGCTACAAAAAAAAAAAAAAAAACACTTGTACATTCACTAAACATGAAAATAACAAAACGAGCGTGCAGTCACTTGAAGTTAAAGGTAAGAACTATAGATTCTGTAAGGTTCATATTTTTCACGCAGTCAACTCGTTCTTTTCATAACCTCAATAATGCGATTTTTCAAAATTTCGAAAATTCGAGCAAAGTTTTTTTTATAAAGGAGTGAGCTGCTCGGGTCGACTCGTGGCTGTATTTCGTCTATATGTACACTTAATTCCAGAGTAACATAAGCTGCTTAAACAGTCAAGACGCTAGAGTCGATTAAAATTCCCAAAAAAATAAGTAAAAAACACGTAATTATAATACGCTGCCATTATTCGGAGGTAATCACTGATCGAATTTTTGATACACTAAAACTGCCATATTTCCCCTTCAAAATGCCGCCTCAAGTGGGTAGATATCTTAAAAAGGAAAAATTTTAGAGTTAAATTTGATAAAGCATAAAATTGACGATTTTTAAAAGTTTTAATTCGAATAGGCGGAAACGAGCGTTTGTAAATTTGCGTAAATTTTGTTCTTTGGGACCCTAAAGAAGAGTCCCTCAAAGTTACAGCAAAATCTAAAATGGGTCGGCTTCTTCAATTAGACGATTTCATATGGAATGTTACATGAAGAAATTTGCATGTTCGCGAAAGCGAATCAATAGACTTGTTTTAAAATTAGTTCCTAATAGATGGTAGTCGTACGTCAGCACAAACAGTAGGAATGTTTATTTTGGATATAAAAGATTTGAGGGCGAACCGAAGGGGAAACCTTAATTCGGTTTAGTCGTGCAATGGATACGAGTTGAGCCTTTTTTGTAGCCGTTGCGTGTTGAGTTTAAGTTGTTTATTTGTTCCCACATTTTTAAGGGGCTTTGGATGGAAACTTTCCAGGGACGCTAACAATCGGGTCCGTTGCAGTAAACAATATTAGAAACTACAGGGCAGAAGTTGTTTTTTCCTCTATATCGGAGGTGCCCTAAAATTAATTTGTTATAAACGTAATTTTATACTTCAACTGTTACATGTAAAAAATACGTATTAATTATTAGCTATGACATGGGCTGATAAAGGAAATCGAAAAACTGACATGTTCTTGAAAAGAATGTGTAACGAAGAGTATTTGAAACTTACTTGGAAATTATTAGCATATTAATGTTATTAATGCTATTTTGAGAAAATGCTATTTTGATTAATGCTATTTTGAGTTTACGGTTTTTGGGACACGGGTAGCCGAGTGGGTTAAAGCGCCGTCTTTCCAGTCGCGATACCTCTGTGCGCGTTGTTCGAGTCCTGGCCGGGGAAGACGATTTTTAATTGTCTCGCTTTCTCTGTCAGGGCTTGATATGCCACCACTAATACACTAGTGTAAGTATAGATGTGGATGCATAGATGCCAATCCAACCGCACATGCCCTAGATTTGGTAATGTTCTGAGTTTTCTGGGTTTCCTCAGAACTGTAAAGCAAATGAGTTACCGAAATAATCTTAAGTCGCTCCCAGTGCGCCATGGCAAATAATAATAATAGCCACTCCTTCCCGCACAGATCCCTGAGAGGGACCTAATGGGTTACTCTTCGGAGTAATTATAGGATGAGTATTATTATTATTATTATTATTATTATTATTATTATTATATACTGATAACACAGCTCCACAAAAAAAAAAAATTTTCGTTTGCAGGGGTCTGACTATGTACACTATATGTTTTTTGGGTCGCTGAAACCGAATCCGAAGTCCAAATTGCTCCATCAGATCCGGTTCTTTTTCCTAACCTCAAAAAACAGACCTAAAACCATGAAATTCAAGCTAAATATTATATAATTTGATAAAAACCCAAACGAAATCCCATAATCATATATTTTATCAATTCCATAACAATATAATCTCAAAACTCCATAACCTTAGGCCCCATAACCTCAAAAACCCAATAACCTTATGATTTTAAAACCCTAAACTCAGTAAAAAACAGGACTTATACGCGCTTAAGCAGTGTAGATCGGTATGTTTGAAACGGATTTCCCCCTTCAATCCCAGTATCACTTCCCATATCCCATAACCTTGTGATTGAAAAACCTCGTGACTCGTAATCTGCGAAGTTATGGGATTATATTAAGTTAAAATTTTATGTTTTGTGTAATTTGATTTGAAAAGACACAGATAAAGTATTAAAAATACACAAAATTTGTGTAAATTTTACCGTGCAAAAGCACATTACAAACAATTTATATGATTGTACACAAATTTTGTGGTATCATTCCATATTTTCCACTACTATTGTGCTAAAACTCAATCAGATTTAGAACCGTATAAGATTATGGAGTTTTCAAGATCATGAAGTTTTAGGATCACGTGATTTTGAGGTTGAGTTTAGTGAGGTTGAAGGGCACACCCGTTTCAAACATACTGATTTACACTGCTCGCAAACATTTCTTTTTTAAGGGACCTCAGTTATGGACTGACGCAATACGCTGAAAGTCCACTTGCATGCAAAAATTATAACTCATAAAATTATAACATAATAATATGAATAAATTAAACATACACCATAAGACAACGGCTGATACATTCTATACATTTCAAAGAATAACAAACCGAAAAAAAAAATTGTTATTTTTTTGCCTCAGAGGTGGCATACACATATATCTCTTAATAGAGAAGTAAAAGCCACAGAAACCACAGAACCATGTACATATTATGAGGAAGGATAGTTCATACCCACTCTATTTACCAGACCTTATCCCATCAGATTTTTTTCTTTTCAGTTTCCTTCTAACAATCTGCAAATCATTTCCATTAACAATGAAGCTATTTATAGAAAACCACATCTTATAGAAAATAATGCAATCTACAATTCTCTTATACGTAAATATGTACGTAGAACAGGTGTTCATAACAATATCGAACCCAAAATATCAAATCAGCCATATTTACAATGTGGTTCATTAAAAACCAAAACATCTCTGTAATTTTTTTACACACTATACAAACAAAATCTTATTTAATATTTAAATGACATGGTCTGTTAAAAAAATTCGTAAAACGTTCTTTCTGTTTTCGGCCCCTCAAAAAATATCACAGTAGGCCTTGGATTGGGGATATCAAATGCGACCTCCTATTCAAAGTAGGATTCTTTGTACCGTACATTTTGACATTAGAATTATTCAAATTGGATAATAAATTCGGAGGTGTTCTACTCTTAGTGGGTCATACTGTAGGTACAATCGTTGAAGCAATGACTAATATCTAATTTAATATATGTTTAATTTTTAGATGCCAGTTTCAAAAATGTTATCTGCAATTATACAGTCTGTGTACTTTCATCAGCGAAGTACATCTGCTTTTGCGTTCATTGTCTGATTTCATCGGAATACATTAATTTTTAATAATCCCTTGATTTGCACAGCAAATTCATTTTCACTCTGTAAACAATTTGGTTTGTTCAGACGTACACACGACGAGAAATTGTTTTCCATCCAATATCATAGAGATTGTTCGCGATTCAACAAGCTTAATAAAAATCGCATGGGGTCAATCAAGGCAAAACGCGACGGTTTTTGCGAAGTTGAATTTAAGTCTACCCAACAAAAGTCAACCAAATACAACAAATCGATGAAGAGTCGACCATGACAGTGACAATGAATCTAACTGAAGAGACTACTGCGAGTAATGTGTGTTTTTTTTTCATTAATCGTTACTTTCCATTTACCCTGTATGACCCTTTATATTTTGCTATAATTAAATGATTTTTATAGTATTTTAAAATTTACTAGCAAATGTTTTTTGATATAAATAAAAAAATCAGTCCTTGGACGACTAACAGTTTTTAAATTGGTATATTTACTAAACAACTAAAGGCTATTCTTTAGTTGTCTATTATACAGTGCGCGCCTAAAGTACGGAATAAATTCAGTAAATGTGAAACAAAAACTTTTTGGAAAAAAATCCTCGAACGGGTCGATTTTGTTTAATAAAAACACACATTTTTGAGGGAACGTCTATTTTCAGATGTCATTTGTTGTTGAGTAATGACGTCATCAACTTATTTTTTCAAATGGCAACCCCCCATTTTTTTAATTTAATTTGAGAGACCCTTTCATTGTCGATTTAACGGTAAAAAAATGTTGTCACCTTACATAACAAAATTTTTGAGTAAATGACAATTGAATGTTACAAAATGAAAAATATATTTTTCACAATAAATTGTAAACGAAAAATTTCTTTAATAAGCAAATACAATTTTAAATTAAGTGTTCGAAATCTCGTCCATCAACTTCTTGGCAATATGCAAGCCTGTGTACAAATTCTTCTTGTACATTCTGAATTACTTCCGGGGTAATGGATCCCATTTCATCTCTAATGCGATCTCGTAGTTCGGCTAAGTTGCGTGGTCTTCTGCAGTAAACTTTTGATTTTAAATAACCCCATAAAAAATAATCAAGTGGTGTAAGATTTTTATCGGTCCTCGTCTGCCAATCCACCTCTAAGGAAATATGACGTCTAAATATTCACGAACTGAGCGCACATAATGCGGGGGTGCTCCGTACTTGCTGAAACCAGAGTGTGTTATCTGGAATGTCAGGATCATTCTCGTTTGGGAAAATTACTGCAAACGCTGGAACTAGATCATTTTGCAAGAACGCCAGATATATTTTCTCCTGTGAGAGTTTCTTCAAAGAAGAAAGGTCCTATTATTCTGTTTGCGACTATTCCGGCCCACACACTTGCAAAAAATTCGATCGTTAATTACTCGAAAAGTTATTAACGGATCGAGCTGAATTTTTTTGTAACTTCATATTACAAACAGCAGTCTCTCCAAGAAATTTCATGATCATAGTCGTCCTACTTTCGAAGTAAAAAATGGTGAAAAAAAAGCACTTTTTTCAACTTCAGCAGTCATTTGACAGACATAAAAATCTCTGCCTACTGGACTGATTTGGGAGTTAATGGGTTTAGAATATAGGGCTTCGTAATAAACTTTAAGCTAATATCTACATTCTTTTGTAGAAATCGGGCCACTAACAACAATAAAAAAGGATATGACGCCACATCTTCGGCGCGTTCGGGAATACTCTAAAGGATTCCGATTTAAAATTCATCTTCCGATCATTTATTCTTATAAAGCGCTGCCGATTTTCCTGCCATAACCGTCATTATTCAGCGGCGGCCTGGCCCCAGCCGCCCCATTGTTGCGGTATCGGATTCCCGCTAATGTAAAACGTAAACAAAATGCGAAACTCTCATCTGTTCTATTACGGCCCGTTCCGCACGCAAAGCGTAGGATAGGCAAATCAAAGCAAACGTCTGAAGATGCCCGGAGGGAGACCCGCGTAGCTAATGCTCCACACATATTACGTTTTGACGTTTTATCAATAACGCCGACCGTGTTTTCAAAAGGGCTTATTTCGGTTGTCGTTTTTCCCGACTGGCCTTGAAATTCCTCCGCGCACCGCGAGCGAATAAGATGACATCGCATATTGGGGGTAGAAAGCTCTAAAACTGGCATAAAATAAAAAAAAAAATGGAATGCGGTCCACATTTCCCAATCCGAATTTCCCAATCCAGATTTCCCAAACCGAAATTCCCAAGGACTTTTACCAAAGAATTTTACCCAAAGACAGTTTTTCCCAATGACTAATTTTCTAGAAAATTTTTATTTTTTACAATTTTCTACACAGTGTAGCCCAGTTGATGCGTACCCTCAGAAAGGTTCAGCTTGCATTAATTAGGGCAAATAATTTTTTTTTTCTCTAGGACTGTTTGGTATAAGGTGGGAAGTGTAAAACGAAGTTTTCGACCTCGAAAGCCGGGGGAAGAACTTTTGGCAGACGAAAAACAACGAAATTTTCGCACTTTTTTAGTTTTTTGCTTATATCTCCTAAAAGAATCATGCTACAGAAAATATTATACGTTCCAACAATATAGTAGACAAATTCCATATAAAATGCTTTGGTCAAAGGCAATTATGTCATGTGGTTCGTATTCTACGGAAGTTTGAAAATCGACGAATTTAGATGAGACTTTGATTTTTAAATTAATTTTCTTAAAAAAATTTCTGTCATCAACAATTAGCAATTATTTTTTATGCGCTAAAATAAGTTAGTAGCTGTGTAGTTATTTTTAAAAAACAATTTAAAGAGAACTAATCAACTACAAGCATTTTAGTGTAAATGTTAAATTAAATATAATTTTTGATTGCATAGATTATTGTATTCTAGACTTTTGTAGTAACCCCACAATATTATATAGACCTCCAAAAAAAACGTCATCAACTCTGGCTATGAACGAGAGAGATGGAAATACGGTCATATCTAAGCTTTTCGGTTATGTCAAACTTTTGACTGTCACAATTTGTAAAATAAACAATGGCTGTCATATGATGTGACAGTCTTGTCAAGTAAATAAGGTTATAAATTCGATCAAAGATAGAAATACGTCTTTTTTTTTCTCGGCCAACTTTGATGACTTTTTTTTTGGATGCCTTTATTTTCGCTACGTAATTTCAGGTACCTATCTAAATATACCCAGATAGTTTTAGACTAATGTTTTGAACCGTTAATATGGATATGAGCTTTACAGAAATGAGTACTCAACAAATGAGAATTGTGGTAGAATTTGTAAACAGTGACGTTCTTAAGTATGTTCAGAGGTAGATCTGGTGTAAAGTATTTATTTTTAATAAGTTAGAGTTACAGCAATGTAAATATCTCTCGACATTTTGCTACTTTTTGCTACTTTGTTAGATTGGTAATTGTTTCATAGTAAGACAGAAAAAAAACAGTTTTTTCACAATCTATCCACACAATATTAAAAAATTATGGTTAGCTCTCTTTCCAAATTTGTAAAAATATCCATATAACGTGTTTCGTTTAAAGTAAGGACGTTAGTTGAAACTGTAGATTCATCAATATATCAAAACAGTGACAAAAAATCTACAAACAACCTCACATATTATATTTTCATATTTCTTATGAAACAACGACTCTACAGACCAAATACGCACTAAAAACTCACCCTGTATAGGCAATTCAAAATTTTAAAATTGTTTCAACAATTCGAATATTCGAATTTGATTCGAATATTCTCTAGTTTCCTTTAATTTAGATGTAATTAAGATTTCATATATCGAGAATTTAGTAATTTGACTTTTAGTTTGGTTGACAATTTTATAAGAATTACCTACCATTGTCAGTAAGTATTATTTGTAAATAGACGTCAGAAAGGTATTTAGCATCAAAATATACATCTAAAATTAGAAGTTCTTCTACAGGCATCCAAATATTTTTAGAGTTTTTTACTTGTTTTAGACTTTCTGCCTGAAAACTTTTTGTTTATCACAACAAATCAGTTGTTTATTTGTGACCGTTGTCGCCCACGTTACTTTCATGCCCGTTAGGGCCTTTGCAGATATTTTCAGACCTTTCCACGTTTCTAAATAAAATACTTGGAGTATTATTTTGAAAACAAACTGATTTTAAAGGTCCATCAGAATCTCTTAAGTTGTCGTATTTCTCGAGAAAATAAATTAACTTGCAGAGCATAAAAGCATTCTTCCAGGGTTAATAAGGATTGTTCCAACAAAATATTATATAATTTTTGAGAAGTAATTCAATCGTGGCCATATCAAAGTTAATTTCACTATAGTTTCCGAAAAATCAGACGGAAAGTAGCATCAGAACTGCACCTAAAAGAAGACATACATATGTATGTACAGTAGGCTGTATAAAAAAATCGATTAATTTTTTTTTTCAAGAATTACTCTGAAAATATTGTTCAGGATGTCGAAAAAAATGAGCCTGTGAAAATATCAGCTCTTAATTTTAATATTAAGAGGTGACTCATCGCGATTTTCCATTTCCCATTTAATTAACACGGGAAACATTTTTTTTCAAACTTTGGAATTTTGTAACTCTTCAACCGATTATCAGACTGATAAGACGAAAGATTTTCAAGAGTTATTTAAGGGTAAAGTTGGACTCACCAGAATGTTTGAGGTATTTTCACTTTTTTGGTGAATCTATCAAACTAATTGCAAAATGTTTGCCTTAAATTATCCTTTTCAGAATCTTTTTGAAATTCTGAGTATCCTCAGTCCATTTGATCTGTAGTTTTGTCCAAAAATCCTTGATTTAGACGCTTTTGTATCCATACTGAATATTGTGATTATCAATTTTCAATAATTAAATAGTTTAAAAAATATATTTTTAAGCAAAAACAATTTATAATCATGATTTTAACTTAGATTTAGATATAATTAATGTAGAAAAGAAAATTATAGATAAGAAATATCAAGTTTGCTAATAAAAATTAATATTAAAAATGTTCATATCAAAGAAAAGCGCCTAATGAAAGAAGTAATTATAAAAAAGTCGTAATAGGCCTGTGAGATCTTTACGTTGAAAATAGTAGAGAGGTGTGGAAAGGTTCAGATGAAGTATATATTTCACGTACATCCAACCCCTGTAATTGGGGTAGTTCTTGTATACCGGATACTTTCTGTACTCATTGACTTTAGTTATTATTAATTATCCTAGAATTATTGATTATTCGTTTTTGAACCATCATCGTTACTGTGCTGATTAATTAAAAACCTTATTACTTGAAGTAAGGCAATGCATATACTCTAGGGATGACGTACTAGTTTTCCCCCGCACATTCCGGGTTGCCAATGAGTATATTTCACTTATTCTAACTACAAATGATAGTTTTCGGTGGGTTTCGGTCGTTCCCAGGTGCCGATTTAAACATCTATTGTTCAACTAGTATGTCGGTTAACATTAATAGCTGCTATATTTCACCACGTCTCGATATTCAATGTCTCCCGTTATTCCCCTCCGTGTCTCATATAGCTTGGTCAGCTACATGACATCACCTCCAACAAGGCCTTGTTGATCTCTGGTTCTTAACATTTTGAACAAGTTATGTATTACACAGGCACACACAATAAAAAAAGTTTCAAATCTCTGGTCCAAACCACTTATTCCATATGTATTTTGGGTCGCTGAATCCGAATCCGGTTTTTTTTTCTTAAAGAGACGGTGGCGTCGCCTACCGTCGCGTCGCTTTTAAGATTCATCCTCATGGAGTGCTACGATTTTTGTATACCCTCGAAATTCAAATGACCATTTAGCGTTTTTTTTTTATTTAAAAGTCAAATGCATAACATTAATATCCACTTTTAACACCTCAAAACTCCCTTATGCGAAGTTTAAACACAAAATATCCCAGGTAAAATATCGTACAAGTAAAATATCGAGTTTGAGCGCCTCTAGATAAGTCAAGTGTGCCATGGAATTATGTCAAGATAGTTTAATGTTATCTAGAATCACTGTTCATTGATAATAATATGCGCCTACAATAAAAAAAAACTGGTAGAAAAATATTGTCTTTTGTCTACTACAGTTGGATCAAAATTATGTTTAAGTGATTCTAGATGACATTCAGCTGTCTTGACACAATCCCATGGCACGCTTGACTCATATAGCGGCTCTCAAACTCGATATTTGGATTCAACTTTGAGATCGTGTAGAAAAAACATCTTGTATATTTTTTGCTTCAATTTCTCGTATGAGGGTTTTGAAAAGAGTGCTTGAAGATTGACGCCGTGGATTCAGATTTTAAATAAAAAAATCGCGAAATGGTCATATTGAATTTCCGGGATATAAAAAAAATCGTAGCAGGCCATGGGGATGAATCTTAAAAGCGGCGGTAAGGTCAGAACGCGCAGTATAACCCCGTACATCACAGGCTATTAAAATTCCAACTTCGTCTGAACAGACTGTAAAAAAACTTTATTTCCTAGATCAAAGCCGTATATAAATTGTGTTTGATATTCTGTCTCGCGAAGAAACACGAGAAACGAAATTTCCACGGCTAGAATTTGTGTCGTCGTTATTTAGAAGATTCCGCGTGCCGGCAGCGTCTCTCCGCCAGGCAAGTTGATCTGCGTGTAAGTGATTTAAAGTGAAGGTGCATCGGGTTAGCTGGAGCCGATTCCCAGAGAACGAACAAGACTGCTGCTCGCGTAATGCCATCATTTCGAGTACACGCCACACCGGGCAGCCTTCCAGCTTTCTTTCCCGGAGCGCGAGCGGGAATTTCCCATTATGCCCGGATTTCACAACCACTTATGCACTACTCGGGATCCGTTCTATTGCTGGCATCTTCAGCGACATTGTACGCCCATCGAAATACGTGAAAAGTAACACGATTAGCAAAAAAGTTTACAAAGGAAAACAAAAAATATGTAGCATTTTTTTTTAATCTTATAAGAATATCTGTGCATGGTACGCTTTAAGTCAATTTTGTCAAAGAATGTCTTAGAATTAGTCAAAGAATGCCCTCAAAATTTTTCAGAATTTTTGGAGGTGATTTTTGGTTTTTTAAAAATGTCCTGGTTTGTTAAAAAATCATCTCTAAAAATTCTGAAAAAATTTGAGGGTATTGTTTGACTAATTCTAAGACATTTTTGTTCTTAGATAATTTTTGCTAAGTTCAATAGCTCGTAACTCGCTTGGAGCAACTCCAAGCGAGTTACGGTCCAGAAATCAACACCAACAGATCCAAAAATCAACATTTTTGGACCTTGGTGCCACGAAAACTTTTGTTTAGGCGAATTTAAAGTTCAACATATTTCATTTTCATATTTCAATCGCAGCGCTTTGCAACTTTGAGGACACTTTGAGGTTAAAAAATTACTGACGATATCCTTCGTTCATCCACTATATCCCAGTTATACCAAATTTTCCAAATATCCTTAAATTCGTAAATTTTTTTAACAATTTTTTTTGAAGTCCACAGACCATTTTAAAGACAAGCAAAAAATTGGAAAAAAAATTTTGTTGGTTTTCGGATAATTACGTGAGAACCGCTCCCGCTAAAAAATGTTTAAGTCCAGATCTGAAAACTAGACACTCGAGGCTACAATTCCCTATTTTTTTATTTTCTGTACGACAATTTTTCTCCGAGTTATCCCTTGTTGAAAACCACCCAAAAATTTAGATTTTTTTAATATCATTTAACTTTTGTTACCAGTGTATTTTGACTAGATTTAAAGAACACATGGCTCATTTGAAATATGGCAGAACGGAAAAGTCTTGTGTTGTCCAACACGCTTTTGACAACAACCATAGGATAAACATAAATAATTTAAAATTAATTAGAAATATAACAAACAGTAGACAGTTGGATGCTTTTGAAAGTTTAAAAATCATTAAGTGTAACAATAGTATGAACAAGGACAATGGACCGATACCCACCAGTCCACTGTTTGCTCCGATAAACAAAGACAGATGTTACGATTCAGTGAACCGTGGCAACAAATTAAGTATAAATAGTGCAAGTGTGTAGGTTGGAATGTATGTTAATCTTCTCCTGAAGATGCCAATTTAGTTGGTAAAACGCGCGTCGATAAAAGTATAGTAGTTCGGTGTTTCGTGGAAAACGTCCAGTTGAACTGAAGAGTATAAAACGGTCCGTGTAATGTTAGGATCCTCAAACCTGCATACTTTTATCGGATAATATTTGGGCAGATAGGGACTTAGTTCTTTTAGCTCTATGTCGCTCAGTCGCTATTTGACCGGCCACGGAGCGCGTTAAGGTATGACGCTTTTTACAAAACATTTTATTAGTGGATTTTTTATGCTGAGTAATAAAAGTTTTTTATGCTGAGTAAAAAAAATTGTATAGCGTGCAAAAATCATTTATGCTTATTTAAGAAGTGTAACACATGAAACAAAGCAATAACAGCATGATATTCCAATTTTTATTTGATTTATGCATGATGTTATGTTCGTGCCATTTAACTTTCTGGTCAATCCGCATTTCCTTATCCTTATGTTTTGAAAGAAATATGAAGCTTTTTTTCATGAGGTAACAGGGTAATAAACTATATTGCGTTATTGTATCTTCGTCTTGTTGTCTATTGCGTCTTTGTCATTAACTATCGATAACAGTTAGGTCCTCCCCAAAACGAAAAAATTATTTAAAAAAATAGTCAATCTTTAAATGGCAACGTCAATTCGCTTTGCTGAGGGATATTTCTGTTAACGTATTCGTAATTATTCATAAAATTAATCATGGTAGGAATAATTAATGGTAAGAAAAACTATTAATGTACTATGTACACGAATTTGCAAGTTTTTTTTACTTGATATGGGAATTATAAAAATAGTAACTTTCATGTGAATGACTACCATAAATTTAATAAATACCCGTGTAAGACAAATATGCAGGTTAACCCAACTTGCTTACACATTCATACTCATAAACAAATAACAGCTCCAATAAACCTCCTTGACAGGTTATAATATGTTATTACATTTTTATCGCTTCTGTATTCCCATTGGCCATCTTCAGATACAGGTTGTTGCCAAAAAAAATTCTCAAATTTTAAAAACTGTTACAAATCGATACCCGCGTACAAACTGCTATATACCGCTATCTACCACAATTGGTATATATCTATAATTGCCTAGTGCAATATACAGGTATATTCGTCAAAATTTGTACTAAAGGTTCAAAAGAGCGTATGATCAAGAGTACAAATAAAGAACGTTTATGACTATTTCATGTAACGTTCTATTTTTAAAGTTGCTACATTGGGTCCTGAGAAAATACGTTTTAAACTTATTTGGCAAACAACTTGCATCATTTGACCATTGGTGTCATTTAAGTGTTTTTCATATGTGTCTCCATAGCAACCAAAATCGACCAGTTTTGGCGTTTCCAATATATACATATGTATTATACTGGTTTCCATAATAAATCGAGTGGAAACTTTTCGTTAGACCACCCTGTATTATATTTTATACAAAAAATCATGTTTTACCATCATCTTAGGTGAATGAAGTAGGCGACTTATTTCGTAATTTGCCTTTCTCAAATATAAAAATAATTGTTGATTGGTCCGTTTTATGACGTTTCGATGATCAATTGTTAATTTTCATAATAGAGACTTAAGTCTCTATTATGAAAATTATAATAATATAGACCTTAAATTATAATAATATAGACAATTTACTGAAACTCGTATATAAGAAGTTTTTTTTTTATTTCGTGTAATATACCTACATATAATTTCACGTTATATTATTGTCTATTTTTCTTTCTCTGATATTTGAAAAGCCAAATATTTTTGTTTAAGCTTCTAAGAAATTTGTTATTGTAAGTATCTGAATACTGCATTTTTCCTACGCAATGTAAATTTTCATTGACCTTTACCTAACTAAAACCTAAAAGTCAATGGTAAAGACCTCTTCAACTAATAAAAAAGTGTACTGTATTCGCAAGCAGACGTAAACTCAAATTTTTAACTAAATTTTATAAATAGCAAAGGACGATTGTTGTTGAACACAATCAGCCATTCAGATTTTCTTTGAATCATATTACTGAACTCCTTGCGTATAATATTTATTTTATTTACTTTGTAAGGACCTCGAATGGTTCAAAGCTTGAGCCGCCTCTATAAATATTAATATCGCGCTATAATATTTTAACTGGAACTGGTACTTTTCACGATACGAACCTCATAAAAAAAGTTCTATCGACGATCTCGCTATAGATAGGTCTATTTTAGACCCTATCAATTGTGGCAATCAACTTGTTCCTTGAAGGTTTCGAGCCGTTAACCTAAAACTACTTTTTGTATTACAATTTTCCAACCGTCAAACCTGAAAAAAATTCTAATGGAGTAAGTGGGGAGATTCACTGATTCTGTAATTAAAAAGTTTCTTTATCGATGGTTCAGGTGTCATTATACTACTTCATTTGTAACACTGCAACATTGTAACTCCTACCGTCATTGAGTAAACAGAGAAAAAATCAAAAAGAAATAATTACTTTGACTGTCAAAATTTAAGCGTTTAACAACCTATTTTGATATGAACTTTTTTGCTTAAAATCATTTCTGGAGTGGATGTATACTATTTCTATAAAACTCTAGTAGTGATTAAAAATTAGATTTCATGCACAATGAGTTTTACGAAAACTGTAATAGGGATGGTTGAGTTTTGAATTTTTATGACGTTTTTGTTCAACTTTTCTACGAAACTGGAAATGTCTAAGGAAAAAAATTCCAGAAAGGCTCAGTTAGTCAGATAGATAGGTACTCTGAAGTGCTTTAAATGAGTGCAAGAACAGGAAAAAATTTAATATCGAGCCATCCAAAAAAACGTCATCAAAGTTGGCCTAGTAAAAAAGACGTATTTCTATTCTATCTTAAATTTATAGCCTTATTTAATTGTCAAAGCTGTTACATTATGTGACAGCCATTATTTATCTTACAATTGTGAGAGTTACTTGTCAAAAGTTTGATATAACCGAAAAGCCGTTTGATTCATTTGATGACGTTTTTTTTTAATGTCTTTATTTTCGATATCTTGCGATATCTTTTCACACAATCGACATATCACACTCAACTTGCATTCAAAGCAGAGTTTCGCAAGCTGTAATCTTATCAGAAGCAAAACAAATCAATACTGTAGTACAAAAAGTACCTATCACAATTTCTTCAAGAAGTGGGTGTATTATATTTTTTCGTTGCTGGCTGTATAATAATAATAATAATAATAATAATAATAATACTCACCCTATAATTACTCCGAAGAGTAACCCCTTAGGTCCTCTCAGGGACCTGTGCGGGAAGGAGTGGCTATTATTATTATTTGCCATGGCGCACTGGGAGCGACTTATGATTATTTCGGTAACGCATTTGCTTTACAGTTCTGAGGAAACCCAGAAAACTCAGAACATTACCAAATCTAGGGCATGTGCGGTTGGATTGGCATATATGCATCCACACCTATACACTAGTGTATTAGTGGTTGCATATCAAGCCCTGGCGGAGAAAGCGAGACAATTAAAAATCGCTACCCCGGCTGGGACTCGAACAACGCGCACAGAGGTATCGCGACTGGAAAGACGGTGCTTTAACCCACTCGGCTACCCGTATGTCGTGTCTGTTTTGTTTTTGAAGTGTTAATGTGAATCCCCGTGCGTGCGCCATCTCTCGTCGTGCGGTGACGTCCGCCGCGCCTGGTTTTAACTACTGACGCGGCGTCATTTTTTATGTCATGCATACGTAATGATCCCGGTTGTTTCAGAGGACGAGCACGTCGTTGTGGGGCGAATGGATGGGCGTGATGCACGGCGACGAGATAGAATACGTGTTCGGCCACCCCTTGAACATGTCGCTGCAGTTCAACTCCAGGGAGCGAGAGCTGAGCCTGAAGATCATGCAGGCCTTTTGCCCGATTCGCGGCCACGGGGTAAGTACTAATTAACGGCCCTTTACCCACCCCGGCCCTGTCGCGCTCCCTCCTCTGGCCGTCGCTCTCCGCGTCAGCGGCGACGCTTTGGACGTAATCGCCTCCATCCCAGACTCAGTTTTTCAATAATAAAGATGTTATCAGTACGATCTTTTGTTACGGTTGAGATTGTCTTAAATTAAATATAACTAAAAGTACGTACAATTTCATATTTTAATAATTACATAAATCATTCGATTTAAATGTTAGTCATTTGTTATTTTGTAACACCCTGTAATAAATGATTTTCCATTGAGTTTCTTATACTGCTCGTATACTTAAACTATAAAACTAGTACACTAGATAAAGAATATTATGTAAATATTTTGAGAAACGTAGAACAGGTATACGAAGCCTATCCTTTCGATAGTTGTGTTGACAAGTAGTTCCATATAATTACCCACAACATCTGTGATAACTAGAACCATAATAAAACACACTTGGAGCTAAATAACATTTTACTTATAATACCTTGTATAACCTTGTTTTGTATTTAGGATTCTACACACCCATCGCATAATTGGTGTATGCAACGTGCATACATCACACTTTGATTCCCAATTACACTCTATCCAACAATTTACAGAACACTTGCTTTTTTCAATAGTGAATGTAGAAAAAGTATTTTAAACTGAAATCAAATTACACCAAACCGCATTACAGTATATTTCTTACGAAAGAAAGCAACCTTTTTGATTGTATTCAATGTCGTTTCCAAGATTTTCTGGGAAGGCTGCAAATTTCTGAAAAACGTTCCGCAAATTTCATAAGGAGTTTTTTGTTGCTGTTCTACATATAATTCCATTTGGATCTAGTACTAATTCCTTAAAATCTGGTGTATATTCCTTGCTTCCTTACGAAAATACGAGAATTTTAAATTCCACCAACTGCCACTTTAAACTGATATTGTCATAAATCAATCCCAAACAGATGTTGGACAGCAACCAAATGTGGATGTCTGTACTCAATTAGACGTCTATATGCCAATTAATTTTGAAAAAAATTAGACACAATATGAACAAAAGGGTCTCCTCTTCCCACACTTAGTTTTTCAATAATAAAGATGGTGCTGATACCAATCAATAAGATCTTTGGCTCCCAATTACACTCTATCCCATAATTAAGAGAACAATTACTTTTTCCAATAGATTTCAATATCTTGAACGCTGTGAAGAAGAATTAAACTTATCATTAAATAATTGAAAAATAATTTTACACTGATATCGAATTAAATAAAACCACAGCATATTTCTTCGAAAAAAGCAACAGTTTTGGTTGTATTCAATGTCATAAAAATTCTGAAATATGTAACATAGAATATATTAGTTCCCAATTGACAGTGGCGGCTGATGGAATTTGGAAATCCCCATACTAAACTGTGAGTGATTATTACTGGACCCAAATGGAAAGCTAGAATTGCAAAAAAACCTGCATACGAAGCTAGCGAAAAGTATAGAGACATCCAAAAAAACGTCATCAAATCTGGCTGATGAACAACAGAGATGGAAATAGCGGTCAAGTCGAAGCTCGAAGCGAAACTTAGTTATTGTCAAACTTTTGACAAATAGTTCGTAATCGCGCACTACATCGAAATATTTCAAAGCCCCAATTGGGGCTTTTCCGGCAGGCAACAAAAATTTCAACAATTTCATAATTCTTTTTTTTAATGTTTTACTAGATAGTTGAGTGTTTTAAATCAGTTTAATTATTACTTTTTGTTATAAACTCATAATTTTCAGCCCAGAAACTCAACCCAGTGTGCTCCATTGTAATTTACCCAGACCAATATCTCGAGAAATATGCAAAAATATGAAAAATGTTTTAAATAAAAGTTTTCAAGGGGGCCAAATAATGATGACCTTAGATTTGACCTTGAAATCAAATTTCAATGTCAAATGAATGTCAAATTTGATTAATTTTAATTTTAGGAAACCCATATTTTTTATTGCATATTCGTATTCTAGATGAAAAAATACGTAACTTTTGTAAAAAACATTTTTCTTGAAAATGCTTCGTTCTCTCGATATCTTTCTATTTTATATAATTCTTTATAAATTACTCCAATCTATGTTAAAGTCTCCATACTCTCCATTGTATGATAATATTCAAAACATGGATCAATGCACAGTGGCGTATCACATATAAGGCACATGTAACGAGTTCTGGATCTAGTTTTGGTATAATTTATGTAATAAATATTGAGTAATTTTTAGAAGGTGAATAATTTTTGGGGGTGAGCAGACAAACATGCACACAGAAAATGAATGTACATTTTTATACTTGTTTGTATGCATTTACATAAATTTGGACAAGGGTAAGTAATATTTGGAGATGAGTAATTTATTGGGGGCGAGTAAACAGGAACTAGTTGAAAACGATAGGTAAGTAGTTGAAAAGTATCTTCTATTTCATAGAATTGATATCAGAATAATCATGAATTTAGAGCATAAGGCAGTTTTGAGGGAAGGGGTAGTAAAGGGGAAAAGGTAAAAAGGAGTGAAGGGGTAAAATAAGGACTTAAATTCGTTAATACATAGAATGTAGTGAGATATGTACACGAAAAATACCTTATTGAGTAAAAATCTCAAAGCCCCAATTGGGGCTTTTCCGGCAGCCTAAGGGTTAAGAATAAAAGTACGTCTTATTTTACTCGGCCAACTGTGATTATACTGCAGAATATTAGCGGAAATGGTAAAATCAAAGTCTCCTTATCCTTGTGTCTTTTCGAAATTTCGAGATGTGTTAAATTTATGTATATTTGAATTTTTTTTTCATAACCATTCGTTTCAGATTTTGTGATAACTGTACCTTTAAGAAAAACTGCTTTTTGCTGTTTTAACCTTCCATTTGGGTCTAGTACTAATTCCCTAAAATTTGGTGTGCGTCCCTTGCTTCCTTACGAAATTACGAGAATTTGAAATTCCACCAACTGCCACTATAGACTGATTTTGTCATAAATCAAATCCAAACAGATGTTGGGCAGCAACCAAATGTTGATATCTTTAATTGATTAATCGTCTCCATACCAATTTTGAAACAAATTAAATACAATATGGTCAAAGAGTCGCCTCTATCCCAGACTCAGTTTTTCAACAATGAAGATGGTATCAGTACGATTCACTCGAACTCCCAATTTCACTCATTCACATAATTAAGAGGACACTGGTTTTTACTAGTGGCAAATGTACTGAAAAATTTCGGTATATTGAACGCTGTGAATAATTAAACTTATCATTAAATAATTGCATATTAGTTTGTAAAAGTAATGGTGTCCGACAAAACTTTCTGAACCTACATATTCTCAATTGTAACCTATGCGATTTCAGACTAAGCTATTGAAATTGTCATCTATTCAAATCCAAGTCCAAATATCCTGTCACCGCTATTGATTGACCTTTTAGGACGCATAAGGTATTGAGACGGCGAGTAACAGGTGCGTTCCTACCAGCGGATTACAATGTAATGGTGTCTGTCGTTTACGAGCTGATGTCGCCCTTTTAAAAAATACGTTAGAGCAAAGGTGACGAACGGAAAAGGGAATTAGATTACTCCGTTGACCTTTGGGGATTCCACGATGAAAAGTGTCGGTGGCTCTTTTCGGCTACCTCTATAAATTATATTAATAAAAGGGTTCGCGATGCGCGTAAAGTCAAACGACAAATGATAGTGTGGGCTCTCGGACAATTTTCCCTGACGTTTCAATAAATCACGAGCAACACCGTCTCTTGGTAGTAGGTTCTCGGCCGGACAAGGCACGTAATTCTTTTATGCAGCCTCTTCCCTGAGTGGCTTAATTGGTTAAATTCGTTGGGGTCACGTTGCGACGTTGAGAGACTTCGAGAGTAGCACATTTTTTATAGCAGAAAATAATACAGTGTACAGGCTTATTGTTTTATGGTAACCGTCCTGTTTTTTTTTTTTTTTTTGAAAAATGTTTCAAATAAAAGTGGCTCAAAATGATGAGGTGCGTATTTGTAACGTATTTCTATTCATAGAGGGTGCTCCATTTCCTGCAACCGATACGCAACTTCATTATTGTAAATGAAATGCCGTATACATATTTTAACATTTTTGGATACTCCACTAAATTATAGGTCGAATTTGGTAACGGTATATGGCGCCTAAAACACACCACTTTCGAGATATTCAACTGTTTTTGAAAAAGGTCATGATGATAGCGCTCTAAATATTTCTAAATAGTGTAAACCAAAAAAGTTTAGAGTCGTGCGATTTAGACGGTTTGATTCGTCATGAATTAATTACTCTATCAATTTCATTGTTGCAAAATGTTGTACTTTGTTCAGTGTCGCAAATACTGGAACTTATACGTGACAATCTTCCAAAAGTGGTGACTTTTTTTGATCCACACTAACTTATACCACTGAACGTGACATCAAATTACCTTTTAACTTGTTATATTATAAAGTTGTTTATAACTACATATCTTCACCAATTTAAAAAAAAAACGATTATTTTCTAAAGTTCGTGAAAAAAAACAGAAACAAGTAGGTAGGCTTTAGCAATGTTATTTACGGCATTTGCTTTACATTTACAACAGTGAACACAAAACGTAGTAAGAACAAAACACAAACGGAAATAATAGAATAATAAAAAAAAAAACAATAACAAACAATAAAAAAACAACGAAAAATATAAAAAATATTAGGTACACACACATAAAAATGATCAATACACGAACGAATTCCATTTTTAAAAGACCGTTCCACATTGTCTAGTATTTTCACAATTTTTGGTCACGTTTTGGCCATTTTTTTCAAAAATCCGAAAATAACTCCAAAAATTCTGAAAAAAATTACACACCTCGCTTGAAGAGTCCTAAACAAATTTCTCAATAAAAAATTTGGCCCAGTTTGGCCATTTTCCGTTAGAAGGTTTCCAAAAAATGGTCTTTCCTAAAATTTCACAATCATTTCCAGATATTCCATTTCCATTTTTTCATTTCAATGTTCCAAAAATTGGCCGAAACCCAGAATTACAGGAAAGACCAAAAAATTCTGAAAAAATTCGCACGTCTCCCTTAAATCATGTCCAAGAGGTTTGCAAAAAAAATTCTGAACCTGTTAACGTCAACAGTACTATTATTAACATCCGAGTTATAGTCATAACAGATCCCTTAAGTAATTATCACTTCGCGCCGATACTCTGTAAATGTTTTAATTTTGACGATATAAGTAATTATTTATTTACATTTTGAAAATTCCAAAATGCCATGTTCAAATTGGCACAAATAGCACATTCCCTTGCAAATGTCGTATTGAATGAAACTTTTAATATAACTTACTAAAAAAATTATTAAGAGTAACATTCAGTGCTCAATAATAATAACAAGTGTTCAGTAGTTTTCTTTCTCAATAATCTCTTTCGACAATCGTTATAACATGATTTTGATTATCGATATTCTTGGGTTATTTCATAAAAATTATTTTTTCGTCACATCGAATCTTCTAATACCTTCAAATCCATCAAAAATACTGTTTCGTATGCAAACTCTCGAAAGTTCTAGAACTTAGCAGAGGAAACAGCCGACGTGTAGTTTCAAAACAGGAGTCAAACTAAAATGAGTTTTCCAACAACGTACTGCATTAGAGCGAACGCTTCTTCCTTTAATTTCACTCGACGAGACAAATTAAACAAGCCGTTCGGTTTCATAGGAACTAGGGATTTGCGGCATGACATCCGACAATCTGCTAGCTCAAGGTTACATTAAATTGATGTTTGAGATAATCAAAGTGGAAGTTAAGTGATACAAGTTACAAATCCGCAAGACTGAAAGTTCTGGACTACTTTTCCTTGTGGAAGTAACGTAGTTAACGGCGTTGTTCGACAACGTGGGTATAAGGTTTCATTATGTTTGCGTAGATAGCTACAGTCCAACCAATAAATAATGAACTAAGTCGTTCTTTAATAAAAAATGGCAGTCACAGTTCAGTGACGGTTAACAGCGCGTCGCCAGTTGTGAGGGTTGAAGCGATTTGGTATTTAACTCTTTCAGAGGCAGTGGGACATATACGAGTATGTCCCACCTATTTTTACTCGTTTTTTTTTTCATATTTTTGACACATTTTGCCTTATCTATAGGTAAAAAAGTATTTTTTAGACTCTTGGGTACCTGATTTATGAAATTTTGGCGTAAAATTGCAATAATTAATTTATTTAAATACTTGTTATGAACAATTAACATGAAAAAATGATGTTTTTTCACTGAAAAATCAGTTTCTCAGTAACGCATATGGCTACAGCTCTGATTTTTTTTACATATTCTCGATATATAGGTTTATAACATATTTTTTTCATCATACATTTTTCGTTGCTGTTTTTTCAAAAAAAAAAATCTTAAAACTGCAGAAATCTCAAAATTTTCGGGTTTTTGTATTTTTTTTCTTAAATTTTCTTATTATTTATTTATAATTATTATAAATTATAACCGTTGACATTAAAATGTTTATTTAATTAAATAATTATAAAATATATTGATGTTAAATTTGTAATAACTGCTTATAAAAACTGTATGACTCTTGTATCATGTTAGATATAAATGTGTTGGTGCTGTCACAAGCACGAGAGCTGCAGTAAAAAAATATTTTTTATTATCATAGTTTTTTCTTTTTTATTATTTTTAAATTATTTTCATAAAATATTATTTCCTGTCAAAATTTTGTCCGCCATATTGGATCCGCCATTTTGAATTTTGAAAGTCACTCTTATTCACACTAGTAGTCACTCTTATTTTTATAATAAGTGTTAAGGAAAAATGTGACCCTGAAAGGGTTAATTTAAATTTATTGGGTGCATCAAAAGTAGAAGTTAAATGACTTTAACCCAGAAACCAGAATATATTTTTCTAAAGGTTTTTGATGCGCTAAATCCGAATCCGAGGTCCAAATCTCTCAATTGGTTCTGGTTTTCGACATATCCTAACCTAAAAATGCAAAAATAATGATTTTGGCCTATATTTGAGATTATGTAGCATTGCATTTTTTTTGTTCTCAAAAAACTATGAACAGCATCTTAAAGTACAACCTTTGCTGTTTAAAGTGTCGTTGACATTGTTCACATATTTTTTTTTTCGTTGAGATATCGCATTTTGAAATTTCTATGTTTGTGAATTTCTCTATATTTGAAAACCCATTAAGGACCGCGTATACATCAAACAGTTGATTGGTTTTTTGATTAGGAAACACTGAAAATGTTTGAAATTCAATAGGTCAATGTTTTCTTATGTTAAAAGACCTACTCGTTCAGAATCCAAGGTCAGATTTCCAAAATTTTCCTGGATAAATTTACGAGTACGGTTGAATAGCAATCTGAATCAGCTTTCTAATGAGTCACTCGTATATTGTTGCCATTTAAAAATAATGGACAATGGCAAAATATATCTCAGCTTAAATTTACGTATGCCAAATTATTTTCAATTGAGTCTTATCGTTCAAAATTTAATGGGGGGGGGGGGTTACACTTTAGACATGCACTGTATAGTTAATTTATTGAATCTCCTCCAGGCCAGGAAACCATTTCTGTTTCTTTAGTTTCGGCAAAACTTTGTTTTTTAAATACCTTTTTGAAAATGTAGCATACTGAGATTCCCAATTACAACTATACACAATAGTAAGATTCAAATTGGACACCTCTAGTGCATTTTAATAGGTCCAGACATATCTCGGAGGTCTGACAAAGTTGGCAACTGCCAAATGTATTTCCCAAAACTAACTGTTACGTTCTAACCATGAACATAATGCCACAGTATGCTCTCCTAGTCAGAATATAATCAATACGTTCTTTCTTCTTTGCTCATTAAAATGCACTAGAGGGCGATACCATTCAGGTAATGCCACAGTATGACTCATTTCATTATTTCTTGGTTGGAGTATAGGAGGTAAAGTAAGAAGATTCTGCCGTTAATTCTTTGTGTGTTCAGCCGATTTAGCTGCACAAACGGCTTACGGGGGGAGCGTTGCTTAATATCGTGTTAATTCTTGATATGCAAACATTTACTTTTATTATAGTGTTGCTCGAAACCCGGGCACGTAGTACACTGTAGATTTTGAAGCAAATATGCAAATAACCAGCCGGCGTGCAGCCGCTAAAAACACCGCTTACACGCCGCCTGAGTTACCGGATATTGTCCTCCTGTTGTAGGCGATAATTTAATAAAATTCCAGCGCTTCCTCGCAAACTTCTAAAGTTTCAGACGCGCTGAAATGTTGCGCGCTCCGTAACTCCAATGTACGTACGCGTTTTACATTTTATTAGACTATCAGGCTGATGCATAAGTTGGTAGAGTTTTGTCGAGTAACTTCAAAGTACATTAAAATAGGCAATCTCAAAACAGCCAAGACTTGCACCCACATATACATATGAAATAAATAAATAAAAAAATCAATATGATAAAATAAAAAAAAAAATCAGAAATAAGGGTCAGTCTTTTACAAATCGCACGGATTTCGGAACAAATTTTTTTTTATGAAATGTGTGTAATATTAATCGACACGTATTTCAGGATTTAGCTCAAAAAAAAAATATTTCGGAAATATCATTGTATGAAGTTTCAATAATTTGCTACATTTTCATAAATCTCTTCCGGTTTGAAATTTATTATCTACAGTTGTAATAATCGGATTCGTGTCGGGTTTTTTTTGTTCTCTATTTTTTTACCTACATTTTCAGGAAATATAAGAGAATTTTTTTCTAAACAAAAAAAAGTTAATAATAATTTAATTGTTTAAATTGTTTTTTCATACCCTCCCCCAAGTTAAATGAATTGCAAAAAATACTATTATCTTCTCCGTAATCTTATCAACAAATACTGTAAAAATAAAGATAATGTTATTTTTCAAACTATTGTTATTAAATATTTTTGAGCGCAAGTCTTGCAGGGCACTCCGCTGGCGACAGAGAATTAAGACGATCTCGCCTGTTTTTCTCTTATAATTATGTTTTGCGTTGCAGTTTGAAATCCAATTATATTTAAGGATAAAATTTAATGAATTTAATGCTAATGAAAGCAGTTTTATTTGAAGCATTTAAGTTTTTTAGAAACTTTGAAGTTTTATTTCAAACTTTGAAACTAACGGATTACAGTATTTCATCATTGTTCTCTTCATTCTAAAAGCAATATAATACGTACATAGTTCAGTAAGCATGTAGTATTACAATTTATTCCTTTGACTATAGGAAATTGTAGGCTTAGTATTACACACTGAGAAAAATAACAGTAAAAACTATCATTGTTAATGGTAAAAAAAGCGCAAAAGTGATTAAATTGTAGAAAGTCCCATTTGAAATGGTAATCAGTACCACATAAATAGTAATTAGTACTAATTAAATAGTACTGGTTACCAGTTGAAATGGTACTTTCTATTAAAGTACTTCTGCGTATTTTTACCAATAAAAATGGTATTCTTTTCTCAGTGTATAGTATTGATAAAATTGTAGTACATAAATTTGCAAGAAAAAATATAACTTACCTCTGAACTTTTCTCGGGATTTTTCTTTAATTTAGAAACTTTAATACGGCAATCACTTTTTGTTTGAGGGATTCGTCCGTAACTGGTAAATGAAGTTCCATTAAATCTATCTTTGAAACTTGTTGAAGACTTTTGATTTTTCGATGTGAAAGGAGATCGGAAGGATTAAAACATCGATCTGTTCGAATATTCGAACCACTAAATGATTTCGAAGATTTTGGTATTTCAAAAAACTAGAAGTTTATCACTTTGAATAAAATAATACTATTATAATAACAGCATGTGTCCGCTACGCTTCCGAACAACGGAATGACAACATTTGTTATTAACAGTGCATTCAGCCAGATCTTCAAGCTTGTTGTCGCTTGAGCCTGCACTTTGGCGCGTCCGAACGCTGCGCTTCATAGCGTTCGCATGTGACTTGCGTTCGCAATTATTTAATAACTTGCGATCTAAAAATAACACTATCTTCATTTTTACGTTATTTGTAGATTAAGAGTATGGAGAAGATATTAGTATTTTTTGCAATTCATTTAACTAGGGGGCGGGTATGAAAAAACAATTTAAACAATTAAATTATTATTAACTTTTGTTTAGAAAAAAATTCTCTGAAAGTGTAGGTAAAAAAATAGCGAATTAAAAAACCCGACACGAATCCGACTATTACAACTGTAGATAATAAATTTCAAACCGAAAAAGGTTTATGAAAATGTAGCAAATTATCGAAACTTCATACATTCATATTTCCGAAATAAATTTTTTTGTGGGCAAAATCCTGAAATACGTGTCGATTAATATTACGTATAGATATTATAAAAAAAATTGAACGATTTTAAAATGTCAAGTCTCATTCGGTGTGCGGTTTTTAAAAGAATGGCCAATATACCGGGTGACCACGAGATTACTACCCAGGCTCTAGCTGAGGCATGAAAAAAGATATCGATTTCAAATTTTGGGAATGTATATCATTGAAAGGGATGCAAAATTTAGTTATAAAAACAACTGATCATCACTTCCTGTTTGATCGGAAATGCCTTAAACTTTGTTATTTTATATGGAATACCCTGTATATTAAATATTTTTTTAATTCTACTGAAAAAACTAAGACTAAAACATGTATCATGTGCTATCCCTATCTTTGACAGTTTCCGAGAAAATCGCGTTTAAAGATGTCAAATGTGTCATTTATAAAATTCTTTTTGAAAGAAAAACAAGTGAAGATAGGGACAAACTCATATGATATTTTTAACTTATTTTAGAAGCACTAAAGCCTGATATCATTAAAATTTCGCACTTCCGGCTCAACCGGAAAATACCGGAAGTCATCTTTAGTAGCAATTTACTGCAATAGTTTTAATGGAATGCCCTATAACTAATTGGAAATTCGGATTCTACAAACAATTTCGAATCATTCTTATGTACACTTCCCTATACCCAAAGTTCATAGTTTTTGAGATATAATATTTTATTTAAAAAAACGCAAAAAAATAATAAATTTAAAAAAAATGAAACATCATCCATAAATTAAATGGTTCAAATTGTCCACCATTCATTTGATGACATAAATGAATCCTGTTTTCAAATTCCCTTAACACATTTTCCATTTGAGCAGGAGTAATATTGTTCACCGCTCTTGTAATCCGGTCGCGGACATCTTGTAAATCAGTAGGCTGTGTTCTGTACACTGCTTCTTTAATGTGACCCCAATAGAAAAAATCCAAGGGAGGGATATCGCAGGACCTAGCTGGCCATCTAACTGGTCCGTACGTACCTATCCAACGATCTTCAAACGTTTAATTCAAATGATCCCTAACCCTTCGAGCATTATGGGCTGGGGCTCCGTCCTGCTGGTAATAAATTATATAATGTGGAAATATTCATTTATTGGTAAATTTTCGAGAAAGTCAGCTATTTCTGCTCATGCATTGACTGATTCTATCGTATTCTATTTATGCATCGTTCATACCTATGACATTCTGACATTAAACATTTAATATCTCAAAAACTATGAACTTTGGGTATAGGGAAGTGTACATAAGAATGATTCGAAATTGTTTGTAGAATTCAAATTTCTAATTAGTTATAGGGCATTCCATTAAAATTATTGCAGTAAATTGCTACTAAAGATGACTTCCGGTATTTTCCGGTTGAGCCGGAAGTGCGAAATTTTAATGATATCAGGCTTTAGTGCTTCCAATATAAGTTAAAGATATCATATGAGTTTGTCCCTATCTTCACTTGTTTTCTTTCAAAAGAATATTATAAATGACACATTTGACATCTTTAAACGCGATTTTCTCGGAAACTGTCAAAGATAGGTATAGGACATGATACATGTTTTAGTCTTAGTATTTTCAGTAAAATTCAAAAAAATATTTAATATACAGGGTATTCCATATAAAATAACAAAGTTTAGGGCATTTCCGGTCAAACAGGAAGTGATGATCAGTCGTTTTTGTAACTAAGTTTTGCATCCCATTCAATAATATACATTCCCAAAATTTGAAATCGATATCTTGTTTCGTGCCTCAGCTAGAGCCTGGGTAGTAATCTCGTGGTCACCCGGTATAAGAGTACAAAAGAGAACAAGAAACAACAACTATAAAAACAAAGTGTAAAATGATCTTGAAAAAAAGTATAGAACATGACCCTTACAGAAGACATCTGGTTATCTATGGAAAAAAAGAGGAAATGGAAAAGAGGACAAAAAAAAACAATTGGGAATTCAAAGTTTTAAGGGGTTAGGTGGGTTTGAAAATTTCAAAAAATCGATTAATTTTTTTTTGTCTTATTAAATAGTACAATATATTTAAAATATTCTCCTAAAATTTCAAATCGATCCGAGTAAAATTCTAAGAGATAGACCCTTCGGAAGTTCCGCCCAATCAGTGCAGCGCTTCGCAGGTATTGTATACAGTTGATTATTGTATACAGTTGATTACTCGCTTTCTCCATGTTTGTTTACGTTTGCCAGCTTTATGGTGCCGGAATCGATGATTCTATGTAAACTCATTTTCTCAAAACTCAATATTTTAAGTCGGTGGACACGATTTCTCGAAAAATTATGAAGCGATTTTTTTTTCAAATTTGCACACATCTTTGAAATAACATTATCTAATCATTGAACGAAGGATTTTTTTTTTTTTTGTATTAATACAACTAATTTTTTTCGAGCCAATACATGGCGAAAATTTGACCAAAAAATATGTTTTTTTGTTCAAAGTCTGTCAAAAATTCAGTTTTTATTTTATTTTATTTTCCTTCGTCCAATAACGAGATTTATCCATGTACTAACGAAATATTTTTGGTTTTTTGATTTTGGATGAACCAATAATGAGTTATGCTCTCCGCGGCAAGAGCTTTTTTTTTGAGACGTCAAGGGAGATGAGGTACCAATGGCTGAGTTTTCGGAATTTTTAAATAAAAATATCACAAAATACTGTTTAAATATGTATCTTTGACATGCTGAATTGTTTAAATAAAATATATGATTGTATATATTAAAAAAAAAAATTGTAAAAACACCCTTTTTTTGAACCTCTGAAACCCACCTAACCCCTTAAATGATCGTGAACAAAAGAAACGCCCCCCCTTGCAGAAGACGTTTCGTCACCCTGCGCAATGCTGCTCGCTAAACCTAAGCGCTAGATTTTTCAATATTTCGTCGGCTCGTATCTGAGCGTTTTATGGCGGCCGCAGTAAAATAAAAGTTTACTACTTAGTCGTTAATTTAGTTGCTAATGAAAGCCTACACTGTAACTTTAATTGTAAACACGCTTATTTCGCTTTTACGTCCCTTCGTGAAATACAATAACGACCGGCAAAGGCTTAAATGTACTTCCACCGATGTCATGTTTGTGCTTTTTATTATTAAAAAAAAAAAAAGAAAAAACGGCATAAAGAGACAAAGTCGCTAAATTTAGATGGTCGCTGGCTTGCTGGCTGACGTTGTCGGACGCTATGAGACGCGAATAAATAATACAGAGAATCATTAGACAGAGAGCGAGCTTGGCGCGTTTCAATTTTCTTAAATTAAAAGCAGAACTTTAGTTCGTTGACTGATTGCCCCGCACGACTTTGACGGTTCTTATCGATCGAGTAATTTGTCGAATACCTGGCCTACCTCTTTAATTGACGCGTATTAATAATTAATTGTGCCTTTCGGCATGACTGAAGGTCATTTGAAAGTCATTATGACTTGTTTGTTATCCCAAAATTTATAGAACAGATTGGCCCAATCGCTTAAAACTTGTTGACAAATTAAAGTGGTTAAATACACCCTCCTTTAGAAGGAATTTATGCATATTTGGGTACCTTAGTTTTAGGATTTTCTGTGGTATGAAGTGTCGAAATAAATGTCAGTTGCAGTTATTCACTGTTAAGGGCTCTCATCAGTTGGTGCTAAGGTTGCAGGTCGTACAACTTCTAAGAAATCATCAAAAAGACGCCATGTTTATATTTAAATTTCAATCGTAATAAAAGTAGTTCATTTGTGACAACATTTTATTATACAGTGCGCGCCTAAAGTATGGAATAAATTCAGTAAATGTGAAACAAACAATTTTTGGAAAAAATCCTCGAACAGGTCGATTTTGTTCAATAAAAACACACATTTTGGACCGTCTATTTTCAGATGTCATTTGTTTTTGAGTAATGACGTCATCAACTTATTTTTCAAATGGCAACCCCCCATTTTTCTAATTTAATTTGAGAGACCCTTTCATTTAACGGTATAAAAATGTTTCCACCTTACATAATTTTTGAGTAAATGACAATTGAATGTTGCAAAATGAAAAATATATTTTTCTACAATAAACGAAAATTTCTGAAAAAACTAAACACAAATAAAACATAGCAAAAAAATACGTTGCTAAACAAAACAAAACAATAATAAGATTAAGTTTTTTGACATATCCATGGTTTTTACTGTCAGTTAATCAGAAGATTTGTCATTAAATTGTGCGAAAAATTAATGTAACGTGTTAGTATTTATAAAAAATTACAATTTTAATATGGCACATTTAACTGTGACACAAAGAATTGAAATTTTGATTTTTATCGAATGTGGAAATAAGACCAGAACTCAGCAGGAGGTATGCAATTTATTTATTGCAAAATATCCAGATAACCCCATCACCCAATCCACAGTTAGTAAGATTGAGTCCAAATTTAGAGAAACTGATGATGTTAAAGATCTACCAAAATCAGGACGTCCAAAAATTACCTAAGAGAATAAAATTGACATTGTATTAAGTATGGAAGAGAACCCTCAGAGTACCTCTACACTAGTTGCCTAAAAAAATGAAGTTAGTCAGACGACAGTTCTATGTGTCCTGAGGAAAGAAAACTATCATCCCTACAAATTTCAGCTTGTGCAAGAACTCGACGAAGACGACCTCGACCGGCGACTACAATTCTGTGAAACTATGATGAATCTTTGTCAAACAAATCCAAATTTACACCAGCATATACTTTTTTCCGATGAAGCCAGGTTTTGTCTAAACGGCACAGTGAAGCGTCAAAATTGCAGGTATCTGGCGTTCTGGACTTGGTTCCCCTGTCCATTTCGGTAACCTTCTCCGTTCCTTTATTTTTTCCACATTTGGTCCACAAGTTCTCTCCCCTTCTGGGTGACATACCACGATGTATACACATTTTCCCAAAAAAATATGTTCAATGGTTTAAAATTGAGATGTACAATCGTTTTGGGGGTTCGAAAATTATTGTTGAGTGCATGGAGATGGGTGAATGACCTTGTCCTTGATCTCTATCAACTTCTCAGTACTACAGGACTCTACCAACTCTGTTTCTCTGTTCACCAGCATCAAAAGGGCCGGAATTAGGAAAATCCCCGCGGGCCCCTTAACGGGCCGGCCCTGGAAAATTGACAACATAGATCAATTTTTTGTCTTCGGATTCGTACTCAGCGTTAAAAAATCTGTCGATTCCATACCTTTATGCTCGCTGCACACAACTTTTTTTGTGTGGCTGTGTTATCATTAGAGTTCATGCAGCGTGGAGTGTAACAGGACCGTAGTCAGTTTACGAATGAACATGTTAATATGTTCACAGAAACTATGTTGCATCATAGTATTATTATCATAGTATCATTATTAAATATTATTACTTATCTCGAAGCGCGAATGCCACAGAGCCGACGCTGTGTATGTCCTGCCCTTGACTCGTTGGCTATCACAGCTCACAGCTGACTTGCATTACGAAAACTGCGCTAGCAATTTTAGTTATTTATGGCACGCTGTAACAGACAGTCCCTGGTATTGCATCGCGTTGATACGTTTCGTTTTTACGTATTCGCCGTGTGTTTAAATAACTTTATAAACATTAATAATTATTAGGGGAGAAGTGAATAAAGTGAGGTACCATGCCAAAGGTGAAAAGAAATAAACGGGAAGTATTTCAAACGTGGTTTGACAGTGATCCCGTGGGTTTTAGGGACAATGTAACGACGAAGTAACAAAAAAATCTGAAAAGCCATGCCTCGTCCAGCGCCGACGAGTTCCGTATTTTTCTATGAACTTACAGAAGCCTTTGTTGCAAGCAATATTCCATTAAACAAACTAGAGAACCCCAAATTACGTACGTTTTTAGAAAAATATATGGACCGAAAAATTCCTCAAGAAAGTACGTTAAGACTTGCATATGTCGATCGGGTTTACAACAATGTAGTGACATCAATACGCGAAGACATTGCGGACAATTTCGTGTATTTTATTATAGACGAAGCTACCGATGCTTGCGGGCGTTCAGTAGCTAATTTGTGATAAACGTCGCCGTTTCACTCCAGAACACTTAGAAAAGCACATAATAATATGTTTTAACCACTGCCATGATGGGAACCTTGTCTCAACACTGACGTTTGTCGGGTAAGTGTTGACATTATTACGTGTTATCTTAATTTATATAGGTATTTTATCCTTGACTTAACCGTACTATTTGGTAAAAATGGTACTATGCTGCTACATAATTTTGTAAACATATGAATATTTTCATTCGTTAACTGACTACGGTCCTGTTACACTCCGCGCTCGCACGAACTCTAGTTATCATAGAGTTATGTAATGCCGACTCTGCGTTGTGGCACACATTTCCGGACCCTACACATTACAGTTTTAAGCTCCTGTATTTCATGATACCGTGTGTCTAGCTGACAGTAATAATTCGGTAAAGGTAGTGACACACACAATTACATGTGATCTCATCGAACGATAGCGGCAGCGACAGCGGACATATACGGTATGCCAACGGAAAGAGATTGATGTTCCGGTATAGCGCATAATGCAGCGGTCTGTCCGCAAATGCCCTACCTGTTGCACGGCGAACGATGACCGCGCTGGATTAAACTCTGCTCATCCTCCGTAATCACAAACATATACATTTTACTTATGTGGTTTAATGGGGTTAGAATTAACTGCACTTCATGCCAATGTAATTTGTGGCGTGTTTGCAAATTGAAAAACACGTTAAAACTTTGTGATCGACTTAATTTTGTTTGGAGCGGATTTTGCATGCGTTTTCACGAGCTCAGCTGCTAAAAACAATGTCTCGCCTCCTCCAAAAAACGTATTTTACTTAGGAAACAAATGCCATAAGACAATGAAATTATGCCTCTGTAACATACTTTACAAAGTATAAATCAAAATATACAAATTTAATAAGTACATTTCAGAAATATTATTTGAGTTTCTCTATTTTCGTTCCCTATTTGGTTAAGGCTGAGTATTTTTAAAGAGCTCAATATGAATGTTTAGCGTTTGCATGTCTAATCAAGATTTATATAACAGTCATTTAGTTTATCCACGACGTTATTAATTACTAGCTATCCACAATGATTTATTACTGGAACAATATAGTAATTTCTTAAAACGTTTTTTGTGTGTATAAATAAAGTTATTCATCTACTACCTAAGTATGGAGCTCCAAATTAAATGACTGTGAAGGACTTCACTACATTCCAGCGGCGCACACAGTGATAAATCACACATTTAGCTTGACAAAATCGAAATTTAGAAAACCTCGTAATTAACATAAATTACATGTAAAAACATCGATATGTCATTCACACATCATATGAGCTTATTAACTTATTATTACCTTATCAAAGTTTAGAATTATTTGAACTAATTGCTTTTGTATCAAAATTTTGTTGCTAAATTAAATAACCGTTTCCCTACCATAAAATTTACATATGAAATGGAAAACAATGAACAGCTACCATTATTAGATGTATTAGTTATTAGAAATAATGAAAATAAGTTAGAGTTTGATGTTTATAGGAAAGAAACCGCGACTCTTAGATATATTCCCAACGATACACACCACACTTTTCAACATAAAATGGCAAATTTTAATTTTCTAACTCACCGTTTGTTGTTTCCCCCTCAGTAAATAGAGGTTTGAACATGAGAAAAATCTAATTAAAGTTATATCTTTAATAACGGAAAAGTGCAAATTTTCAGTTTCACCCTGTATCTCAGGAACTAACAGAGCTGTGAAAATTCTGTTTACTGCATTTTTCCTTCCCATTACTGCATTTTCCTTCCCATTACTGCATTTTCCTTCCCAAAAGTAGGGATGTGCAAACCGCAACTCTCTATCTTTAAAGACACCTTTTAAAGTTTTATGCAAAACTGATTAAAATTGGACACCTTGTACAACAGAAATAGAAAACAACCTGTAGACATTTTTTTAAATCGTTGTCTCCCGAAATAGAACAACACACTTTCTCTTCCTTAACCTAATTTTCCAGATCCTCAATGAAGACAGGGACGATTTTATAAGTCTTAATAAGTCAAACACCTGGAAAGACTGGTTAGTCCTCCGCCATCGCCACAAGCATCGATAACAGCACGCGGGGGGCACTTACTGTTTACATTGGCGCCGGATTTTGAGCGAGCGTTTTCGTTTCGGGGGCCCGGATCAATTGCCCACGCCGAATCAATATTTTCAAAGGACCCGGGTTACGGACGAGCCGAAGTTGAATTAGTTAGGGTTAATTCGGAGTCTGAGGTTGCTTTGAGACGTTGCTCTCGAGTTTATAATCCGGATTACAAAAGCTAATTACGTATTCCATCGGCCGGGTAACACATATATACGGCGGGAAGCGATGCCGGATTATTATTCGCTATATGACATTAGCCCCGGCTACGTGATTCCGAATCGCACCTGCACGGTCTATTTCTATTCTGCGTCACGCCGTGACGGATGCACTTCTAACTTCGTGATTTGCTTTCGTGGAACAGCCAACATACGAGGTGTGGTTATTAAATAACCTAGCTGCTGTCATAACACTTTTTATTCGTTACCAATTACAGTAGCAACTTTTTCGCCTTCAATGCACTCCGCTTGGATTTGCTCCATACGACTTTTCCATTGTTGAAAGCAGTGCTGGAAGTCCGCCTATGTCAGCTGGTTTAGAACCTCCATCGCTTTTGGTTTAACCACGATTTAAAAATTACCACCATTCGTCGCAACTAATCACCGTGTCTAAAAAGCCTGAATCAGTGTCAATGTTGTTTAGAATGTCAACGCGAATATTTATTCTTGATTCCTTCTGCTCGGGAGTGAGGAGTTTTGGCACCATTTTTGCGCAAACTTTCGCATGTTGAAGGATTCATGAAAACTCTGGCGAACATATTCTTTGTCGATTCCTGTTATTTTAGCAAGCCCTCGGATGCTTAGACGACGATCTTCGCAGATTAATTTACCAATTTTTTCAATGTTTTCGTCCGTTTTTGACGTTGAAGGCCGTCCGGAACGCAGACGTCTTCGGTCGTTTCACGTCCCGCTTTAAACCGTTTAATCATTCAAAAACTTGTTGCTCCATCTAAACATTTTTTTCGACGCGTCACTGATGCGTAGACTAATTCAAACGACTGCTACAGTGAAACTGAGCGACCCACTGGCTTGTCCAGCGAGCTTAGTATGGGGAAAGTATCACCAGACACAGTTCTATTCAAACTTGTTGAGACACGGTTGTTTTTGAAAAACCAGGCCTTCATAACTCGGCAATGAAACGAGATTGGGTAAAATGGAATCGACCTTCGTATTCAGTAAATCAAAACCTACTACAATCAATAGTTAAAATAAAAAAGAAACATTACTATGGATGGCGCAATTATTATTTTATTTAAGTGATTTCACAAGAATTTCCAGAATCTAAATTATATTCCGGAAACGTACAAAGAATTCAAAATTAAATAGGCTAATCCAACGGATTTTGACCTGCTAAACACGATGCCAATACTTGTTTTTCTCCGTGAGGTTAGAATTATGAAAAAAAACATAACCTTAAAATTTATATTAGGCATCACTGCCATAGTTCATCTTAATCCATTACATCATTTTGTTTTTGAAAAAAAAATAATTAATAAAAATGATAATAAACATAACCTTAAAATACATAAAACACTATTTTCGTAATACTCATCTTTCAATCACTCAAAGAAATAATAAATATCATATAGGAATGTAGCATTTTATGCATTTTAAGGTTATGTTTATTTATTAATTCAAAAATGTTTTCAAAAAAAGTTTTTGTATTTGATTAAGATAAACAATGGCAGTGATATCTAATATTACCCAATAAATATGATGTCTTGGATTTTTTTGAATTTTTATAATAATTTCGGTTAAAATTTAGAAATTTTTCATGTCTTGGAAAAATGTATCCACAATGGCTCAGTCAGTCAGATAAATACTCTGAAGATTTCCATGCAAAACTGCACATGTCCAGGTTGTCAAATTAAAAGTGATAATTTTGTAGTTTTTTTTTCAGAATTTTGTTTCTTTCAAAATGTGTTATAAATCAGTGCCAATATAGGTATATTCAGTGATATTTTCGTTAACTACAAATCAGTAGCCATTTTACAAACAGTTTTTGGAAGATAACTCAAAACTATTTTTAACGGACATGTGCAGTTTTGCATGGACGCTCTTCAATTGGGCTTATTAGGCGCATAATTTTACAATCGGTAATCCAATCAGAAGCAGAAAAAAATCACAATTTAAGCAACCCTCAAAAAATGTAGCTGACTGTTTTATCCTGTGCAACGTCACCCGGTATAAAAGTGCGTTATCCATTTTGTGAGATGTCAGTAGTACTTAATATATTTTAAAACACCCCATAAAAAGGAAGCTAAACTTGACAGACACTTAGAACCCATATCAATACCATAAAGTGTATAAAGTGAAATGGTGAACTCCTGCTTCAAGGGACTGGATAAAAAATATAACTAACTCATTCTTGTTTCCTCATCAGGCCTGCCCAGCCGAAATCCACTACCCCTTTATGTGAAATCGAATTATCGATTTCCCTATTTTCTGACGATGCCTTCCGTGTTACCACCGTGACATTTGGGGAACGACGTCCCACTTTTAGTCTGTGTAGCATTTGCCGCACTCACTTGGGATTCTGTAAATGTGAAAATGTAAATAATGCCACTAACATGGGCCGTTGTCAGGGGCGGCTCGTCAGGGGAGGCAGAGGAGGCAGTACTTCCCCTGTGAAATTTACAACTAATTTTTTTTTATAAACCTACTGTACTTTAATTTTATTTAATACAATTCATATTTATTATACTACCTATAATTGCCTTTCATATTTAAATTCACATATGGGGTAAAAAAATTATTTATAAAAATAGAGATATTAATAAACATATGTCAAAAGGAGTTCCTGCACTATTATTTGCAATATATTAGCCGTCATAAACGACACTGCGCCTAGTATATCGCCGTGGTGGCAAGCCTCCGATGCCAATGTTTTCACATGTATTTATAAGGAATAGGGAATGGCGACGCTGCGCAACTACCTGAGTTGCTAACAAATTTAACCCTTAACTCCAGTGGCATTAAAGGTCATTTAAAAAAAACTGCATAGCGAAAGCAAACACGCCCACCTCTCACTTCTCACACGTGACGGCGCAGAAAGCTAGTCATTTGATTTCATGAACCTAACGACCTAACCTACAAAAACTATCTTTTATTGTTCTGTGTTTCGGAAATGTTGGAAAGTGCCGTTGTTCTTGCCGGGGTTTTTTGAGTGTTTTGCTGTTTTGAGTGGTATAGGAGGGTAATAATTATTGAAAGTGTTCCATATTACTTACGTAAGTCATTATGTGAACGTCTTATTTAATTAATTAATTATACAAAATTATAATGGACGTAACCGGCGGGTGTAACAGTTTGTTTCCATAAAAATAACAATACGATTTGTCATGCACACTCAAATAAATATTCGAAGCTGCAATGATACTGTTGAGAATCATATAAAGTACAAATTTAGTCGCCTGTCTTATGAGGATAAATTACACAGGCCCACAAAAAATTTTTTTTGACTATGGATAAGACCATAGTTTTTCCCTGTATTTTTTGACGCTAAATCCAAATCCGGTGTCCGTTTAACCGTAGCACGTCAGGATCAAGGTCATTTCAAGGTCAAATCGCGAAATAAAGGCTTAAAAGAGAATAAACCCATATATCTTTATGTTTCTGGAGTCCCTGAATCCAAATCCAAGCACTGAGTCCAAATCCGGGCACCAGGCATTCTATATGCACGCACATGAATACAGTCAGGCACACATGCACTTACATACGCACACAAATACACATTCACGCATACACGCTTTTATACACACGCAAAAGTGTGTGTCTGGTTGAAGCAGTCTAAACACGTCTATTCAATGATTCACTCACTGATTTTCAGTAAGATGATTACTATGTAGTTAGACGATATTCAGTAAGGTGGCTACGAGAATTGTAACTAATCTAATGTACATGGATATACGGACTTAGATATATTTTACCTTAACAAATAATAGCAATACATTCACGAAACCGAAAATCTTTAACCACATTTCCCTAATACAGCTTAAGGTACATGATGAAAATGAGACCATTTACGGTCTTCTATTATGGGTTTCAGATTTTGATTCCGCAACTTTAAAAACATAAAGATAGAAACATTTGCCTCATTAATGCGTTTTTTAGTGATTTGACCTTGGAGTGCTCTTCGAAGTCGCGTGATATGGTAAGAATAACATCAGATTCTAATTCAGCGATCCCAGAAACATAAAGATATATGGGTTTATTCTCTTTTAAGCGTTTATTTCGCGATTTGACCTTTAAATGACCTTGATCCAGACGTGCTACGGTTAAACGGACACCGGACTTGGATTCAGAGACCCCATAAACATATAGATATATGGGTTTATTCTCTTTTAAGCCTTTATTTCGCGATTTGACCTTTAAATGACCTTGATCCTGACGTGCTACGGTTAAACGGACCGGATTTGAATTCAGCGTCAAAAAATATAGGGAAAACTATGTTCTTATCTATAGTCAAAAATTTTTATTTTTTGTGGGCCTGTGTTATTTATTAAAAATTCAAGAGTACCACTGCCAGGTCTAAGTAAAACTTTAACTAATCAGGGGTAAGCCGGCTCATAGTTTAGTTAATACGTACTATGATAAATGCAAATGGCTAAGTGGTTCTTTAACTTTAAATAAATTATTGTGTTGGCCGTGTGTATTATTTTCAAATCGTGGAGAAGATGCTTGGACAAAGTTTGGATTTGATAGAATCTTAAAACTTTATCTCGTTCAGTTGACACATTCAAAAAAGTCGAGAACATATTAGTTGTGTTTGTAAATTACATATTTTAGCCGAACAAAATATTATGAATGTGATCAATTCAGCCCGTCAAATCTAAATTGACGCAATCCTGGCAAAAATTCGTAGTTTATTTCATTCCATCTTTTAATTGCAAAATAATTTGACGGAAACTCTATACCTTCCCCGATGGTTTTGCTGAACCAATAAAATATATTAGGTACATTATGTTATACAAATGTACTTAATATATTTGTTGACCAAGTAGAGGTCTTTCTCTTAACTATGCGGCATATTACTAACAATGTTTACCATCACAAAAATTTAGGAAACACACATTTTTACAAAATACGTTTGTCTCCCCAAAAAATTAAAATCACGGGCCGCCACTGGCCGTTGTGTATATTTCCTGGTCGGCGGAGTTCGCGTTGCAAACTTTAAAAGAGTAAAGCATAAGGAAATACATTTACGCTATTTTCAAATCCTGGAGCAAATATGAACGCCGCCGCCGTATTTCTTTTAGTAGGTTTTCTTCGGGCATGCCGTGTTTTTCATCATCTACTTAAACGAAAAACTAAATGCAATATTTACGCGACAAAAAAAATCACCAGTTTGCGAAAAAACGCCACAATAGTTAGCGAATGAGGTGCTGAAAGTGACCTCAATTTTCCGCTAAGCAATGTCCCAGCCGGTCCCGAAACTCTTCAATAACATTTACTAGGAAGTCATCACCAATTGCCCGGATGGCCCGGATTTCATTTCATGTCAAAAAACTTGTGTTGATGTGACAAATCACTGGCTTCCAAAATAATCCTGGTGAAAATTTTCGTTGGACCACCATGTATATATAGTATTCAAATTATTATATGTGGTCAGTAGAGCTACCATTTTGAGAGTATTTTGTGTACAAGGTGAGTTCACATATAAACAGTTGTGTTATTGTGACCATATAAACTGGAACAAATTGACTAAAATTGAATAGAAACCCGGTATTTTAAACACGTATTGTAAATTTTAACAAAAGCAACTAACCCCGAAATATAAAGTTGTGTCATTAATGTTAGTGGTCCAATTCATATGCGATCGGGCTCGTATATAGAAAGCTCAACAGTTGGTAGCTCTAGTGGTCAGGTATAAATCTCGTTATAAGTCTAGGAATTATTAATTTAACAAGAAGTAATCAAATCTGTGTAGGGCATTTTTCGTGAATTTTTTGATCCGTTATAAATTCCAGGACACTCCCTAACATCCTTGTAGATTTAAAACATTCTCTAGAAATCGTACCCATAATTAATACTATAAATACCTTTCAAGTTTACGTGTCTCGATGAAAGGAAATATAAAATGTGAAGACAAAAAATGTGTCTGATAATAATTCAAGATATTCTTAAACGAAGAATGAATTTCAACCAGCTGTTAAAATACGTGATAATAACTTACTGCTATTTGAATTCAGTCGGCGTCATCGCATTTTTTTCACATTTCTAGCGTGTTTCTGTAAAAGTTTGTGTAGAATATCGGCACATTTCTCTTTATTTAATTTGATTTACATTCCAGTATCATCGTTACAAACCTACAACTTATCATAGCATTATAGCGATGAAAAATGAGAAAATTATTTTGATGAGTCGTATTATCTTAGATGAACTACATTTGTAAGAAAACTACATCCCATTTCGAAATGAACTGATGTTTGTCACGCATGTATCACAGAGAAAAGAATTTCTTTGAATCCCTTGAATATTCCTACGTCAAAAGAAAATGTCTTTATATTAAATAAATATGTAAATTTTAAAATAAGGTACATTTATAAAACAATATTTTTAGAAGAAATTTTGAAAAAAAAAAGTGGTTAGAAGAATAGACAGCATTATCACTAAATATTTTATTAATAAAGAAATTAGGTTAAGATAAAAACATTTAGATAAAGTTATACAGTGAAGTCCATAAGTAACGGATAAATTCATTATCTACGTAATTTACAATTTATGAGTAAAATCCTGAAACACGTCAATTTTTAATTCTAGAATGACATTTTTTGAGCATAATTTTATACCTCCCCCTCCAACCCCGTTGGAGTGACCCGCTCCAATGTACTGGAAAGAGAAAAATGTCATAAATTGAGTCATTTTTGGGCAGCTTCCTCCTAATATTGGTATTTGGGCGCACTTGGCCCAAAATTTTGACAACACCATGATGCTTAGCGGGTCAAAATAACACTGTTTAAATGTGGCACATAATTTGAATCTATAAGAACCAAGATTCATTTAAAAAACTAAAAAATGGTAATTTCCTCAGAAATCTATTCTGTTTTTTGTGCAAAATAGAACCCAATACCCAACCCGGAATCATGTTCAGTGTTCAGCATCCTCAAAAATATAGGAAAACTCATGTTGATTACATTTACCCCAAAAACCTTGGAATATATTATTCACTTGCCATTTACTATCTCACAGGATGAGAAAATACGCTAAAACCACGTTTTTTCACCTTTGGGCCGTTTTTTGGGCCAGTTCCTGGTCGACGCCCATTATGAATTAAAAATTAATCGTAATTAATAAAGTACAAAAAAAAAAGAAAGAAATAAAAAAAATTGAAAAAAAAAGTGTCATACCTTTCGAAATTTCGATTTTAAACTTTCAATCCTCAAAATAAAGGGTGAAAACTACCCCCAATGATTTTGAAAATAATTTTATCGTATTCTACGCAAAAAAAACACATCAAACACCATTGCAACCTTCTTTTTAATTTTCTTCATTTTTTTATTGAGAAAGATTGAAATTTTAGAGTCGAAACGAAAATTTGTATTTTCTCACCCTCACCATCCCCTCCTCTTGTGACTCAAAAAATCTAAAATTTTAGGGAAGTTAGTTTTTTAGCAAGTACTATCGATTGTGATATGTTTCAAACAGAAATTTTTTTTTGACCTCACTTGGCGTGAAATGCCCCATATATTCATGTGAATTAATAAAATGTTATCTCCTAAAATATATCTAATCTAATATTTTTTGGAAAAGATAATTTTTTGGAATAAAAGAATAAATCATTTTTCGGCATCCAAACCGACCATTTGATTCAACTGGTTCGGCCGTGAGGTACTTCGCCCCTGTTTCTTAAAATATCCCCTGAATTCCCTGCGTTTTTTCAACGTAAACATCCCGAATTAAAAAAAGTCTCGTAGGCAAATGAGAGTAAGAGTTATTTACCTTAGCCGTTCCTCTTTAAGGGAGGGATAATAAGAGCCTCTAAATAATTCCTTTTAGAGGGGTCGAGTCGACGTTTCGCTAAGCAAAGAAATAAGAATGCCGTTTTGTTGCAGGAAACCCGTAACTGACGATGTGAATTGGCCGCTGTACACAAAGGACCAGCCCCAGTACTTTATTTTCAACGCGGACAAAAACGGGATCGGCAAAGGGCCGAGGGCCACGGCGTGCGCCTTCTGGAACCACTTCTTGCCGAAGCTGCGAGATAACACAGGTAAGAAATTCACTTATAGGGGGTGTATCTCACTTCTATCCCGTCAACGCTGGGAATATCTTACAAAAAAAAAAAACCCTTGCAAGCTTTAGATTCTCTCAGTATTTTAGATTTCGTATCTTAAAAAGTATCTTGAAAATAACTAATAATATACTCAAAAGGTTTCTAACAAGGAAGGTACTCGAACCCGAACTCTCCGATTTCAATGATTTTTATGTTTTTTTTTTTTTTCTGGGAGCCGTCCTTGTCGCCGGATTGCACTGCAGCCTCTTGGGCTTATTGTGCGCAACCTCCCATCCTTATCACACCACCCATTCCAGTAGCCGGGTCCCGTGTACGAGCTTGTATAGCTTCCCCGCCGGCTGGGTGCTGTAATCTTCTAGACAAAGTTTGGGGTGTCCATATGGCCTGCTTTTTGCGATCTAAGGTCTCGCAATCACACAGTGTGCTGTTTCCGTTTCCCTGTTACAGAGTCTGCATTTTAATTCCAGTTGTACAGCCCCATTCTGTGTAGGTGTCCTTTGACGGCGCAATGTCCTGTTAGGAGGCCTACAACAGCTCTTATCTGAATCCTATTCATTTTTTAATAGTTCTTCAGTTCTTTCCTCACATGTTCCTTTAATAAACATTTTCCCGTGTCTTTGCCTGGATATGGAGTTCCAGTATCCATTTTGTCTATTTCTGACCCATTCTCCTATTTGACTCCTTACTATGCTCTTTGGTACTCCCAGGGCCGGTTCTGGGCCAGTAAATGGAGTAGACGATCCTTTTCTCGCTAACCCGTCTACTTTTTCGTTGTCTTCGGTCTTCGATTCCTGTATGTCCTGGTACCAATACCAAAGTTACTTTGTTGTGGTCTGCCAGTCGTGTCAGTTCTCTTTGACATTCCCATACCAGCCTTGACGTCGCCTTTGGGTTTGTAAGTGCCTTTAGGGCAGCCTGGCTGTCCGATAGTATATCGATCCTCTTATTTGTGTAAGACCTCGTTATATTTTCTTTAGCGCAGTGCAGTATTGCATATACCTCCGCCTGAAATACAGAGGTATATTTTCCAAGTGGAATGCTGTACTGTAGCTTTTCCGTTTCGTTGTAAATGCCAGCACCAGTTCCCTGCTGAGTCTTTGACCCGTCTGTATACCAGGTTACTCTCTCAGTTCTGTTCCTGTTGTTGTTGTTGTTTACTTTCCATTTCTCTCGGTCAATTATTTCCATCCCGAAGTTTTTGTTGTGTGTGAATTCAGGAGTCAAGTGGTCTTTCCTCATCTCTAAGATGTTTCCACCCACTAGACTTTTGATTCTGTTGTGCCCCAGGTCTTCGTAGATACCACTTGGTAGTTCAGGTAGCCTGAAAAATCCCATTCATGCCTCCCCCATAATCACGAATTGAAGAGGAGGCAGGGCTAGTAGGATTTCCATTGCTGCCGTTGGCGTGTTCCTTATCGCCCCCGTAATTCCTAGGCAGTCAAGTCGTTGAACCTTGCTTAGTTCGATTATTGCCTGTTGTCTGCTGCATCTTTGGCCACCAGACCAGAGATGCGTATGTGATCATGGGTTTGACTACCATGGTATACATTCAGTGCACCATGTTCGGTCTAGCTCCCCATGTTTTCCCATGAGCTCGTTTCGCCACCATAAGTGTCGTTTCCGCCCTCCTTTTAATCCTTGTTAGCTGTTGGTTCCAAGTTAATTTGGAGTCTAATATTACTCCAAGATACTTCACTTCTCCCGACAGCTGTATATGTTCGCCTCGAAGGTTTAGTGGTCCAAGCCCCTCCAATTTCCTTCTTCTGGTGAATGCTACGATGGATGTTTTGGATGGACTAATTTTTAGTCCTTCTTCATTCGTCCATCTGCTTACCACATTCGGGCCCTTTTGCAGTTGGTCTCTGACTGTGTTATTGAATTTTCCTTGGGCGAGTATGACAATGTCATCTGCATATCCCAGGGCTGTGTGTCCGTCTTTGTTCAGTAGCTCTAGTAACTCGTCCACCACGAGGTTCCACAGTAGGGGCGATAGAACCCCTCCCTGCGGACATCCTCGCCCGACCCGAGCCACCAAGAGTCTTTTCCATTATAAACGTGTATATTAGTCTGCTTTTAAGCATGCAGTTAATCCATCTACAGCCAGTTACATCGATCCTAGGTTTATATATGTTGTAGAACATGAAAAAATAAAAGACACGTATTTTTTATGTGCCGAAAAACATTCTAACGGGGTGAAAATAACCCCTAAAGTTTTTTTTTAAATATCTCGAATTCAATTCAATTTTTTTTCAATGAAACAAAATGGACATTGTTCCTTATAAAAAGTATTCCGTTATGATTTGATTAATAAATGTTGCAACATCTTTTTTTAGGGGGTGAAATGTATTTTTTTTTTGTAATTTTCGATTTTGGTAGATAATTATTCGGGTGGAGGTTAGCACAAAGTAGACAAGTTGAAATTTTTTAAAATGCCGACGTTTCGACGTTTTATTGACGTCTTTTTCAAGGCTAAAAATTTTAAAGTACAGTTGAGTTTCTATGACAGTTCTAAATGAAGACAATTTGTGAAAGTATACAACAAAAACATTATTTAAAATTAACAAAACTAACAAATTATTATAAAAGACAAGATAACAATTAGATGGTTCAGCCATGGGTAATCCAGCAAGCCCAACATTATGCAACGTTGTGATGGACGATTTGATATGCAATAGTCTGGATAAACTACCATTTCAAGTTCCTTTTATAAAATTGTATGTAGATGACACTATTCTTGCGGGACCAAAAGAAAATATAGATACAACTTTAAATATATTTAATAGTTATCACCCGAATATTAAATTTACCATAGAACTAGAAAAAAATAATACATTACCATTTCTAGACACACTAATAATCAGACAAGGAGATGTTACATTGAAAACTAATTGGTACACCAAACCTACTAGTTCGGGAGACTTTTAAATTTCCTGTCAGATCATCTTTTACAACACAAAATAAGCACGATAAAAAACCTATTACAAAGATCGCATAAACTAAGCAACATAGAATTTTACTCAGATAAGAATCTAAAATCAAAGACATGTTTAGAAAAAATAATTATCCAACGAACTTAATTAACAGAATCATCAATGAATACAATCATAACATCACAAACACGGATTTAAATACGAATAATAAAATATTTTATAAATTTCCCTATATTCATGGTTTATCTGAAAAAATAGCAAATTGTATAATAAGCTCAAACCAAAATAATACATCACAACTGGCATTTTACCCAGTGAATCAATTTTGTAAAATATATTCAGTATTAAAAGATAAAACTCCTTTAGAATAATCTTCAAATGTTGTTTATAAAATATATTGTAAAGATTGTAATAAATGTTACATTAGTATAACAAAACAATATTTAAAAAACAGAATTTACCAACACGAATATGACTGTAGGGAAAATACAAATACAAAAATGAAAAAACTACCCTAGCACAACATCATTTTGTACAGATTGTTGACAGAGAGACCAACTACTTCAAACGCACGATTAGTGAAATGATACATATCACTAGATCTTATCAGTCTGATAATCGGTTGAACAGTTACAAAATTCCAAAGCTTGAAAAAAAAATGTTTCCCATGTTAATTAAATGGGAAATTAATATTAAAATTAAGAGCTGATATTTTCACAGGCTCATTTTTTCGACATCCTGAACAATATTCATCCCGAGTAATTTTGAAAAAAAAATAGTCGATTTTTTGATACAGTCTAATACGTATAGTGAGGGGCTAAAATTTGGAATACAATTAAAAACTCCGGTTTTATTGATATTAGAACGAAATGCTTCCTCGCGTCAATTTTTACTTTCTGTTTAGCGTTTCTCAAGAAATATTGAAAGTATACAGTTCGAGTTTCATGTATCGCTGTCAATTTTTTTTTTTTAATGGAATAATTTCTTAACCTTCACTTTCGTGGCTATCGAGATAGCAGCTGTTGAATTGGGAAATTTATCCAACTAGTATCAGAAACAGAAACAACGTGATGTGGAGGAAAGTACGTGATACATTAATAGTTTTCAAAGTATATAACAAATAAAAATTCACCTAAATTAAATGTTCGATATGCTCTCCAAATACTTCCTGAGCTACAGCCTGAGCTATACATTTCTAATAAGTTGAGGTGTGATTCCCCGAATTTAATTTCTAATTCTCGTTTTTAAATTTCCAATGTTAGGTGGTTGTGAGATATTTTGCCTTATAAATAGCCCCTTAACAAATAATCGCACGGATTGAAATCCGGAAGACGAGCCGGCCATTCTATGGGCCCGAAGTGATTAATCTACGTTCTAGTGACACTTACTACTAGTTTTTAACTGACACTTTTAAGCTAATTAGAGTGTAATGTCAAACATACTTTTACGTCAGAGAATTGACGATCGGACTTAGGTGACAAATGTTATATTTTTGAAATTGTCTCTCAAAGGTCTGCTCAAAAATGTAAAACAATACAGGGTGTTCCTATAAAAAAATAAAATTGACAGCCCTGTATACTTTCAATATTTCTTGAGAAACGCTAAACTGAAAATAAAAACTGACATGTCGAAGCATTTCCTTAAATATCAATAAACCCTGAGTTTTTAATTTTATTCCAAATTTTGGCCCCTCACTGTATAATAAATATACATACCTAATTTAATCGCTTTCTGAACACGTTGAGGAAGCAGTTAATTAAATATCAAAACAGTACTGATAACCATTATGCATATCTGTCAACACTACCTACGAAGTCTGATTCACTGGATCAGTTGTTCTTTGGATTACTTCAACTGACCTCTACCTAACCAAAATGAAACTAATAATTATAAACATGTAATATTAATTCGCATTTCCTTACTCCTATTTGTTGTTCTTTACTTCCTTATGGAATACATTTTTGATGGCTATATAAATATGAATGAGGCTTAATTTGACATTGATCGATATCTTTGAAATATACTTTTAATTGTTTCAACAAACGTTTGTTTTTTTTTGGGATGTGATGACAAATAGTATGCTATTATTCAAGGCGACAGGCATTGTCTCCGTCAAAATACTGAATTTTCCGCATTATGAAAACGTACCTAAACGTATTTATTAAGTAAATACGTGACTATATGTACGAACAGCGAAGTGGCTGTAAAAAACATTTTTTTTTTTGTGGATCAATAGAACCCGAACGGAGAAAGCATATTGTCGGAAACACTTTTATTGAAACTTACTTTCTGGCGTCTCAGACATATCTGTATTCTATTTTTATATTTCTTATCTAATTTGGGGTAGGAGGAACATCCGTTATCTGAAACGGATCGATATATTTTATAGCTGTTTGGAAAGATAGCGACTCTGGGTTTGGGAGACGCGGATTTCATAAAAATGTAACCTTTGGGTTTCGAATATGTGCCCTTTTGTATTTAAATGAGTTTAGTATCGATATTTAATTCTATATGAAAGTTTATGGTAGATTGCCAGACCACACAATTTTGTAACAGTAACACAAACAAACAAAAGTCGAGTGCTAGAAGACAGTTCTATGGATCCCCATGCATTTTGACCCGTTGAACACGAATCCGATGTCCGTTTTGTCCGATTGGCTCTTGCATTTTTCCTAACCTCAAAAAATACCCTAGCAATGCTCGAAAAATCTCAGACGAGTAAATAAAAAGCCTAAATGAGCTGACCACCATTTCTATACGTATTTCGAGGCCGAATCTGCGGTTAGAATTGGCCGATGAGTAAGAAATTCTAACATAACCTCAAGAAACATCTTAAAATGCCCACCAAATCTCAAACAAGTAAATAAAAAGGATAAATAAGTTGATCATTATATCTATCCGCAATTTGGGGCGCTGAAACTGAATCTGATTATATTCGATTATCTTATTTTCTTATTGGTTTAAAACAATTAACTTTAAATATTTTAACAAAAAACACCTCTGAATTTTTTTTGGATTAAGAATGTGGTTTAGGTCAAAACGTCTTCATTTTAATAAAAATCGCACAATTCCTTAGATCACGGTGTATAAGTGACAAAAATTTAAAAAGAAAATATTAACTCGACATTTTCGAAAAAAAAAAACAAACTTTAACGCTCTGTATCTCAACAACTAAGCCACTTATGAAAAAAACGTATATGACCTTTTGTTCATGAAATCACTTAAGGAAATGTTTCTTTCAGTTTACTTAGGAAACACCCTGTATATATAAAATGGCTAAACAAAGAAAATTATTTCATTGCTCATTGAAATGCGAACTCTGTTTACTAACAAAAGATTCCAAATATTTGTGAGTTAGAAAATGAATATTTATTCAGAATGCCATATTTCATTTCGCATTTTAAATTCTGTCTAGTGCGATTGCCATTTCGGTTCATATCACTGTAAAGAATGTAACGTACGTATATAAAGATCAGCCGTGTCAAATTTTCGGCTAACAGATGTAAGGTATATCCATGTTACATAGAAACTCACTTAGTGTCATCCCATTTCAATTTATTTGAACATCTGCATTCGAATATAGCATAGTTTATAACACAGGACGATAAAGTGTAAAAATGAAAGTGAAGTGGATCAAGACCCAATCAAAATAGAAATACTCGTAGGCACTGTAGGCCAGTCCATATTGTCGAAAATACCTCTTTTTTTTGCCAAAATTTAGTCCAGTAAACAGACATGTAAAATATAAAAAAAAAATCCGTATAATTGAATGAACTACTTTACCCCCTCTAAATAGTAGAGCTTTATTTTCAAAACGGCGTCCAAAATTCACAAAAAACAGTTTTTTTTTTTTTCATTAAAAAAAACTAATCAACTTTCAGACAAAAGTTGTAGTTCAGACAAAGTTTCACTGTTATCCTGAAAGAATTGTTTAAAAATGTTCACAGCGTCCAATTTATAAGTGATTCTGAGGAAAATTTAAACAAAACGTAAAAAGTTTAAAAACACAGATCTGGTTCTCGCTGAAGTCTGTTAATTTTTTCTAACTCCCTTCTGTAAATTGGTTTTTGATAGTATTCCCGAAAAAAAAAAAAAACGCAAACAAACTTTCGTAACAGAAATGAACCTCCATAAAATTCCTTTTATATTCGTTCAAAAAAAAAAGTATATCACAATGATCGAGTTTGTTTCGGAGCAGCGTATTTTCGACATCAGTGAATTTAATGCGTTAAAATTTAAATCCCCCTTAATCCGAAAGTTTTCAAAGTAAAACTCATTAACGCTCCGAGATAACAAGTTTTATAATTTGATCAAAATTCATTATCAGTTATTTCATCTTTTTGCATTAAATCTCATTGCGTTACAAAAACTGAATTAACACGAAAGGCATAAAGCGAATCTTCTCCGTTGACAACTTCGGTCGAGCACATAGAGATGTAAAGTTAGTTACAATTTGAGGGTAGCATATTTCAGCATTTTTTACACGCCTCGAAGAGAATTTAATTTTCATTGTGAAAATTATGTGTTTTTATTAGTTTTTCAGGAGAAATTTTGAGGTAGTTTATATCGTAGTACAAAATTGTAAAACACGAAATGATTTCAAATTTAAACATTCTGATTCCATCAACAGCAGAACAATGAGGCTCCGGTGCATCAGAAATTAATTAAATTAATTCTGGGAACAGAGGATAGGGTAAACGAAGAAAGTTCTAGCAAATTTGATTCTATAACAAAGTTTGGCACATCTGAACATCATTTGTGCAAATTATTAAAACTATACAAATACTAAAAGACCTTCCTGCATCTGTCGGATAGTAGAGAGAAATAGAGATAGTAGAGGAATTTAAAGCATCTACTGAGTGTGACATTATCAGCGGGTTTGAGCCATGGCTAACAATATTTACAACTTTATTATGACATTGGTGTGTGGGTTGAATGGAAAACCACAAAAATTGAGCCCGCCCTTTTAAAAATAAAATTTAGAAACATACCACTTCGATTTAATTTTTCATTGAAAACGAAATTCATTATTGTGATGTAATAAAAAGATAAGAGATAAAAAATATATATTATATAGAGGGTGACCTATTATTAAGGGGCCACATCGAAACTGCAGAGTATTTGGGTAAAAATTGTCACGATTTAACCAAACTTACCTTAGTCCAAAAGTTATTGATAACCAAGATACAGGGTGTCAAAGTTAAAATTTTAGTTTCGATTTCCGTAAATAATTTTTTTTTAAACATTTTTTCACAAAATTTGGTGACTGGAGGTTTTTTTAAGAATAATTTTAATTTGTCAAAATTGATGTAAATTGTAGAGGGCCCTCTCTTCAGTATTCTGAATTCATACAAAAACTGTGTTTTGCGTCTTGGAATAGTTACGTTTTTATCGATTTTTCCGTCATTTACTGACAGAAAAGGTGTACCTTTAAATGTCGATCCGATTGACCGTTTTAGAGAGGTTTACCTTAACATATTTAAACCATTATTGGGAGATTTACAATTAATATTCCATTAATGATGGGACATGGGCTGCTGACGATTCTGTCACTCAAAATAACACGATTGACATGCTTAAGTAAAATGTTTTTCGTTGCCGAAATACAGTAGGTATGTTGAAAGTTGAAGTTTAAAAAAAAAATTATTGATAATATATTTTGTTTATCACTTATTATTACTTAATAAGGTCGAAATCCGGATATGCGATTTCTAACGGCGAATAGCACTGAATGGGAATTATTCTCACTTAAAAAATCAATGTCCACTGGCGACTTCACCATATTTTATAATTAATTTTTTGTTAAACAAAAATGACTATTAATTACTCAGTGCCTATATTCTTACTCAATATAAATACTCAATTTGAACAAATAAATTATTGAACGGTTTTGAATAAATCTTTTGAACTTGAGAAAATCGAAATAAAACATATGTTTTTGTATATGTAAATAACACCGGCACCTTCACCAATAATTGAAAAAAATGGCCTAGTCTAAATATTTGAATGCAAAAAATTTAATATTATCAAATGTTTAGTGTATAATAAAGAGAAAAAGCTAGTCTTTCAGATATTGAGAGAAAAACTACGGGTTATTAAAAAATATAAAGTCGGTCTCCATAACAACCAAAGCGAAAAAGAGAAAATTATTTAATGTTGACACAAGCATGGCAAATAAACTAATGAAAATCATTTATTAAGGACATTTAGTCATATACAAGGTTATTAAAAAGTTACAATCATTATGTGTTACTTTTTTTGTCACGCTGCACACACGGAAAAATTGCATATTTAGCTTCGTCGAAGAGAGCACATAGCGGAAGGGCTTCATCTTCAAGAACCAATGAATATATCGATAGAATACGGGATCTTACGACAAGAATGATCGGGGAAGAGTTAAATTTGAATCAAATCACTATTCATCAGATTTTGACTAATTAATTGGGGATGAGAGAATCTGCTCAAAAATTGTTCCAAAAAACTTTTCGCAGGAAAAAAAAAGGGAATCAGGAGAGAAAGGTGTCTTGACTTTTTGGAATCGATTGAAAATGATCTCCATTTTATGGAACGTGTCATTACTGATGATGAGAGTTGGGTGTTTGAGTACGACCCGGAAACCAAGCGCCAAAGCGTGGAATGGCACACTTCAAGCTCTCCAAGACCCAAAAATGAAGAAAGAGCAAGTCGAAGACCAAATGCATGCTGATTTGCTTTATTGATAGTCAGAGAATTGTCCACAAAGAGTTTATGCCTGCAGGCCAAACAGTAAATCAACACTTTTACAGAGAGGTTGATGAAAAACTTCGAAAAAGGGTCATGCGTGTGAGACCAAATATCAAGAACAACTGGATGTTCTATCACGACAATGCGCTTTGTCACACAGCCATTTCAGTAAACGAGTTTTTATCCAGTAAAAACATTCCTGTGGCTCCTCAGACCCTTAGCTCCTTATTCGCCTGACTTGAGTCCTTGTGACTTTTTTCTCCCCGAGATTGAAAAATCACCTCAAGGGACGTCATTTTTGGACCACAGAAAACATTCAAACGGCTGTAACCGACCAGCTGACCAGTATATGAGTTCCAGCACTGCTATGAAAAATGGAACAACCGTCTCCAGCGCTGTGTGGCTTCCCAAGGAAGTTATTTTGAAGAAGACGATACTGAATTTTAATTCTATTCGATTAAAAAAAGTATAATTAAAAAAAATCGTGGGCAGGGACCTAATGAATTGTAAAAACCAACGGTGCCATTTGTCATGTTGCCGGAAACCGTCGGCACCGTGGTTTTTTTTTTTGGCGCGCGCTCCGACCAATTTTTTGTTATCGCCGCGCTTCTGTAAGCGAGTGATTTCTTTTGTTTTTGAATAAATCGAATATTTTATAGTCTAGCGTCATTATTTGACGTAATTACAATTTCAACAAATCTTAATTAACTAATTCTTTTTTTCGAATTCAGTTTTCCTAAAATTTACGTATTAGTCTGACTATTTGTTTTTCAATAGTATTACATAGGTATTAAAATATTCAATCAATAAAAAATTTCAATTTTACACAGCAAATAAGTGGTTTTCACGAGTTTGAAAGTGTTAAAAATTCAAAAGTAGAAAGAGTTGCCAAATCTGTCAACTCTGGATTGTGGTTTGCAAGAAGACATTTTAAATGGCATTTTAAAAACTGACACCCCCCTGAAAACCTGGACGCAGAGAGCGACAATTCAGATGATTCTGAAGACAGTTCTGATTTGGACGAGGATTTAATGTAGCATGAACCGATAGGTTGTTACCACCTATCATTTGATTGTATATAGATTCAAAATTAATTTTAATTATAATGTAAGAACGTAATTGTAATTTTTTTAATTATAATGTAAGAACGTAATTGTAATTGTATGCATTTTCATAATGACTAGCCACGCACCCCCACTTCTCTCCTTTCCACAACCCTCATATAATCGACGCGTAGCAAGTAACTTCCTTGACGTACAATTTCCAACTGACCTTGAGTTGAACCGCAGTTGAAATTCGGAAAAGAATTTTACAATGTCTAACGCGCAAAACTCACGTGTAAACCAAATGTTTAACAATTCTCTTTCGATCTTCAGCTTTATTTTTAAATAATTATTGGTCATTATATAAAAATAAAAATAAGTATGACATATAGGAATCAGAAATGGAATTTGTTAATTGAAATTAATTTGTTGTCATGTTTTTTATTAACATATAAGTAAATCGATATGTTTTTTTGTTTTTTTTTTTTTTTAGTTTTGAAGGCGAAATTTGAATTGAACTGAAAGTCAACTCGGTGAAGTTGAGTGTCAGTTGAGAATTGTATACCAGGATTTTCAAATGAAACAAACGACCAAGAAATCTAGTCTTCTTGCAAACCACAATCCAGGATTGACAGATTTGGCAACTCTTTCTACTTTAGAATTTTTAACACTTTCAAACTCGTGAAAACTACTTATTTCATGTGTAAAATTGAAATTTTTTATTGATTGAATATTTTAATACCTATGTAATACTATTGAAAAAGAAATAGTCAAACTAATACGTAAATTTTTGGAAAACTGAATTCGAAAAAATTGTTAATGAAGATTTATTGAAATTGTAATTGCGCCAAATAATGACGCGAGACTATAAAAGATTATATTTATTCAAAAACAAAAAGAAATTACTCGCGTACAGAAGCGCGGCGATAAAAAAATTGGTCGGAGCGCGCGCCGAAAAAAACCACGGTGCCGACGGTTTCCGGCAACATGACAAATGGCACCGTTGGTTTTTACAATTCATTAGGTCCCTGCCTACGATTTTTGTTAAGGACTTTTTTGCGTAGGATGCAAAAGGTAGTAACTACGTTTTGCCGCCCCCTTTACCGCCACAGTGCCGAGGGTTGCGGCAGAATGGGACCTGGCACCGTGACTTTTTCTTATTCTATGCATTCATATGGACACTCTAGTGCTTTTTAGAATTGTGTAGGTCACAAAACGTACATATTTGAAAAAAAAGGCCAATTATTTATTAATAAAAAATGCTTTCGGCAGGATTTGCACTGGCACCATTGTCATTTAAAAGGACAGGTTTTCATGACGAATCGATTATAAAACATTAGAATCGTGTAGGTCTTCGAGGTAGAAAAAATGACTGGGCTCTTGGACTATATAGTAAAGTAGAACAGTATAAATTTGTCTACTTTTTAACACGCTTTTATTAGCTTCACCTGTATGTATGTATGTATGTAACGGAATCTTTCAGCGTAATTTTTACCAATTTCCAGAAGTCTGTTCAGCTTGAAAATTTGCACAGGGGTCAAGGACTGATGACAATACAATTATTTTATAACTTTGTTCTAATGTCCTGACTAGAATCATCAGGATAAAAAAGCAACTATTTAGAATAGTTTGCAGGTTAAGTGTATACAATACATAGAACGACGGTAAATGACATTCTTCTTTACCGATATAAATAAAAAAAAAATTCTTATCACTAGAGTATATTTAATTAAAATTAATGGTACGATTGTGGTACCATAGATGTCACTACGGAATGTTTCTACGTGCATTTTGAAATGATTACATTATTAAGTCAAACGTATTACAATGGACCACACTAAGTTTTTTTTGAAATAATTTTAATTTTGGGGAAAAAATAATAGGAATAGTTAATAAATAACTTTCTGAATTAATTTTAAATCAATAACCAAGATAAATTGTAAATTACATTGTAAAACTTGGAACGGAAACGAAACTGTACTTTAACAGAAATTTTGAATTTAAACATTTTGAAAAAACAAGAATGAAAAAATCGTCAAAAAAAAATTTTATTTCGACAGAAATTTTTTGGAATTCAAAAAATTTTTGAAACGATAAATTTTAATTAAGAAAATTTTAAAAATACAGAATTCCAAATTTAAAATTTATAATTTTGAAAAAAGTTTTGAAATATAAATGTTAAAAAAATTGACATTTTAAAATTAAAAAAAAATTCGAAATACAAAATTTTGGATTATAGAATCATATATAATAAAATAAAAATTAAAAACAGAAATAATTAAAAATATGATCAATTAAAAAAATTCAAATAAAAATGTTCGGAAATTTTCAATTCAAAAATTTGAAAATTTAACATTTTTTGGAAAAAATTTAATTCAAAGAAATTTTAATTTAAAAATTTTGGCAAGAATTTTGAATGAAAATTTTGAAGTTGAATATCTAAAATTTCGTAAATTAATAAATTAGAAAATAAAAAATTAAAAAATTTTATAATTCGGATTTTGATACAAGAACTTTGAGAATTTTTTTTTTTTTATATAATTACTTTTGATATCGTTTTGAGACTGAAAATTAAGAAAATAAATACATGGCCGCAAAGAGTAATTTAGTTTGTATGCTGTATTCAGAGTTTGAAGTGTTATTTCAAATTGGTGAAAATGTCTTATTTAACTGAATCACTAAAAATCGAAATTTTGATGATGATTGGATATTGTGTAGGGCGCGAACTCAATGCGAAGTTGTTCGCTTGTTTCGAGAAACGCATCCTGACTTGCCACCACTAAATCAAGGTACCATTAGTAAAATTGAGACACAATATCGAGAGATGGGTCATGTCAGGAAAGTACCGAGTAAGAGACAGGCTGTTGTTGATGACGATCTTAATCACAAAACAGTTTTAAAAATACTTAGATATGAGAAAAAACGCCCATATAAAATGCAAGCTGTTCAAGAGCGCACTTGAAGATGATCCAGATCTACGAGTGGGATTTTGCGATTTATTGATGACTTGTATTGATCAAAACCAGTTATCTTTAGAGTGGATAGTTTTCTCTGACGAGGCTACTTTTACATTAAATGGGCACGTAAATCGCCAAAATTGTCGTTACTGGGCTGAAGAGAACCCCCATTGGATGAGGGAACTTCATACTCAGCGCCCACAGAAAACTAATGTGTGGGCCGGAATAATACAAGATAGAATTGTAGGACCATTTTTCTTTGATGACACTCTTAATGGAGCAAGATACTTGACGTTTCCTCCAGCACGAACTAATGCCAGTGCTCTGTCATTTATTTCCAAACCCCTTAAACCCTAACTTGACCGACGAGAGGTTATGGTTTCAGCAAGATGGGGCCCCACCACACTATGCTGCCATTGTTCCAGTGGCCAGCAAGATCTCCAGATCTTACACCACTGGATTTCTTTTTGTGGGGACATCTTAATAGTAGGGTTTACATTCAGAAACCCAACAACATAGCAGATCTGCAGGACAGGATAAGAGAGGAAATCGGAAAAATAACACCGCAAATGTTGCATAATGTAAGGGACGAAACCTACCACAGACTGGGATGCTGCCAACAAGTGAATGGTGCACATTTTGAACAATTGTTACGTTGAAAATAAATTTAATTTTTAAATTGTTTTAATTGTATGCAACCCTACAAACATACTAAAAATTAAAATTTGATCAGTGCGTTGGATTCCTATTTCCACCAGCTTTAGAATGAGGGGTCACAAACCATAGGGTTGCATTTGAAAAAATCATGTCGAGGGTGGTTTCAGCCACCCCTGAAGGGCTATATTTTCATATTACTTGCAAAATGTAGGTAAATACATTTAAAAGTTGCCGTGTCTCGGAATTTTTTTGAAAAATCATTCACCACCCCGCTAGCGAATATATTCCACTTAAAGTCTCCACCGTGTATATTTCAGTTGGGCGATGCAGAATTGATTGATCGAATAACACTTGAGGCGATTTCGCGGCACTCCAGAGACAACCGATATTTCTTACTACGAGTATTCTCGCTATTGAATTCCGTGCTTCTTTACCGTCCAAATTTATAACCGTCCGATTTTCACATCTCCCGGGTTTAAAAAAACGAAGCCGTCAAGGCGTTGTTTTCTTACGCCTGACTCGCGTATTCCCCTTCAATAATATCTCACGGGAAGTTTGCGCCGCTTCCCGTAAGAAAAATGTCCCGGGTACGTTTACTTTAACGCCCGTTTTGCGGAATTTCTGTTGTGTGCGGGTATCAATCAGGATCCAGCGGTGCAGAAGCGCTCCTTGCGCCAATATTCGCGCGGCGCAGAGTTTATTTCATGGCTCACTACTAGTTTATAGTCGCATAACGCGTTCCGTACGGTCTATAAATGAGAAGGTGCGCATTTATGTCTGTCTTATCTGAGCGTCAGTTTGATATAACTTTGCGTAACCGCCGCTTTAAATTTTATCGTTCCTCCAAAATTGTACCGGCTGGGTTGAGCTGTGCCGTAATTCACATTCATAGTTAAAGAGAATAAATTACAGTTTAAAAAAACTAAAAAAAAACACGCTTTAAACCGAACTAAAAAAGTAGAAAATAGTTTTTAAGTATCAAGAGCTTGTGTTACAGCAATAGAAAATTCCAACAATCAATTACGACTAATTAATTTGGAATAAGATTAAAATAAAAATTAAATTATTAATAAAATAATTCAATTATAGTAAAAAAAGCGTGGGGTGCAATTTATTACATTTTCACAATGACTTTAATATTAGAAACAGCTCCTACTGAAATAATTGTAACATTTACTATCAAGCACCCCACGCTTTTTTTACTATAATTGAATTATTTTATTAATAATTTAATTTTTTTATTTTAATCTTATTCCAAATTAATTAGTCGTAATTGATTGTTGGAATTTTCTATTGCTGTAACACAAGCTCTTGTTACTTAATAATTATTTTCTACTTTTTAGTTCGGTTTGCCATTAAAGCGTGTTTTTTTTTTAGTTTTTTTTAAACTGTAATTTATTCTCTTTAACTATGAATGTGAATTACGGCACAGCTCAACCCAGCCGGTACAATTTTGGAGGAACGATAAAATTTAAAGCGGCGGTTACGCAAAGTTATATCAAACTGACGCTCAGATAAGACAGACATAAATGCGCACCTTCTCATTTATAGACCGTACGGAACGCGTTATGCGACTATAAACTAGTAGTGAGCCATGAAATAAACTCTGCGCCGCGCGAATATTGGCGCAAGGAGCGCTTCTGCACCGCTGGATCCTGATTGATACCCGCACACAACAGAAATTCCGCAAAACGGGCGTTAAAGTAAACGTACCCGGGACATTTTTCTTACGGGAAGCGGCGCAAACTTCCCCGTGAGATATTATTGAAGGGGGAATACGCGAGTCAGGCGTAAGAAAACAACGCCTTGACGGCTTCGTTTTAAACCCGGGAGATGTGAAAATCGGACGGTTATAAATTTGGACGGTAAAGAAGCACGGAATTCAATAGCGAGAATACTCGTAGTAAGAAATATCGGTTGTCTCTGGAGTGCCGCGAAATCGCCTCAAGTGTTATTCGATCAATCAATTCTGCATCGCCCAACTGAAATATACACGGTGGAGACTTTAAGTGGAATATATTCGCTAGCGGGGTGGTGAATGATTTTTCAAAAAATTCCCGAGACACGGCAACTTTTAAATGTATTTACCTACATTTTGCAAGTAATATGAAAAATATAGCCCTTCAGGGGTGGCTGAAACCACCCTCGACATGATTTTTTCAAATGCAACCCTATGGTTTGTGACCCCTCATTCTAAAGCTGGTGGAAATAGGAATCCAACGCACTGATCAAATTTTAATTTTTAGTATGTTTGTAGGGTTGCATACAATTAAAACAATTTAAAAATTAAATTTATTTTCAACGTAACAATTGTTCAAAATGTGCACCATTCACTTGTTGGCAGCATCCCAGTCTGTGGTAGGTTTCGTCCCTTACATTATGCAACATTTGCGGTGTTATTTTTCCGATTTCCTCTCTTATCCTGTCCTGCAGATCTGCTGTGTTGTTGGGTTTCCTGAATGTAAACCCTGCTATTAAGATGTCCCCACAAAAAGAAATCCAGTGGTGTAAGATCTGGAGATCTTGCTGGCCACTGGAACAATGGCAGCATAGTGTGGTGGGGCCCCATCTTGCTGAAACCATAACCTCTCGTCGGTCAAGTTAGGGTTTAAGGGTTTGGAAATAAATGACAGAGCACTGGCATTAGTTCGTGCTGGAGGAAACGCAAGTATCTTGCTCCATTAAGAGTGTCATCAAAGAAAAATGGTCCTACAATTCTATCTTGTATTATTCCGGCCCACACATTAGTTTTCTGTGGGCGCTGAGTATGAAGTTCCCTCATCCAATGGGGGTTCTCTTCAGCCCAGTAACGACAATTTTGGCGATTTACGTGCCCATTTAATGTGTAAAAGTAGCCTCGTCAGAGAAAACTATCCACTCTAAAGATAACTGGTTTTGATCAATACAAGTCATCAATAAATCGCAAAATCCCACTCGTAGATCTGGATCATCTTCAAGTGCGCTCTTGAACAGCTTGCATTTTATATGGGCGTTTTTTCTCATATCTAAGTATTTTTAAAACTGTTTTGTGATTAAGATCGTCATCAACAACAGCCTGTCTCTTACTCGGTACTTTCCTGACATGACCCATCTCTCGATATTGTGTCTCAATTTTACTAATGGTACCTTGATTTAGTGGTGGCAAGTCAGGATGCGTTTCTCGAAACAAGCGAACAACTTCGCATTGAGTTCGCGCCCTACACAATATCCAATCATCATCAAAATTTTCGATTTTTAGTGATTCAGTTAAATAAGACATTTTCACCAATTGGAAATAACACTTCAAACTCTGAATACAGCATACAAACTAAATTACTCTTTGCGGCCGTGTATAAACACTAGCAAAAAATAACAAATATCAGTTGTGGCAAAAAATTGCTTGCAATTTTTTGTGGGGACATATGAAAAGTAAGGTTTACATTCCAAAACTAAACATCACACATTTTGAGTACGAAATTGTTGCGTTAAAAATAAATTAAACTATAAAATTACGTTTTAATTGTATGCAACCCTACAAACATACTAAAAATTAAAATTTGATCAGTGCGTTGGATTTCTCTTTCCACCAGCTTTACAATGAGGGGTCACAAGCCATAGGGTTGCATTTGAAAAAATCACCCCTGAAGGGCTATATTTTTCACATACTTGCAAAATGTAGGTAAATACATTTAAAAGTTGACGTGTCTCGGGGATTTTTTAAATATCATTCACCACCCCACTAACGAATATATTCCAGTTAAAGTCTTCACCGTGTATATAGAATACCTTTGTCGGTGTTCGGTTTTCAAACTGCAAAAATGTGAATAGTAGAAAAAGAAAACTGGTTGTTCACACACAGAAGACACAAACTTTTAATTCTAAATAAAATACACTAGTAACAAAAAATTAAAGGATATTAAAAAAATCCAAATTTTTGGGTGATTTTCAACAAGAGATAACTCGGAGAAAAATGGTCGTACAGAAAATAAAAAAAAAGGAAATTGTAGCCTCAAGTGTCTAGTTTTCAGATCTGGACTTAATTTTTTTTAGCGGGAGTGGATCTCACGTATTCATCCGAAAACCAAAAAAAAAAAAATTTCCAAATTTTTGCTCGCATATAAAATGGTCTGTGGACTTCAAAAAATGTTTTTTCATCATTTGACCATAATGCTCTTTTAGACAATTTAATCAGCTTTAATTTGACCTCTTAACGAGCTCCGTACGATGATTTGCCGCGGATTTATCGTCGATCAAAGCAAAAAAGTCCTTTCCAACTTTGACAATCAATTACTCGGGAACTAATGATCGTACAGAAAATGGAGGTAGGGTTTTTGGAAACTGCAAAATATTCTCTATAAGACACAATCGAGGACGATTGAAAAAAATTTTTTTGAAGCGATAATGTTGGCTGAAAAAAGTTAAAAACTGCGAATTTAAGGATATTCGGAAAATTTGGTATAACTTTGGATATAGTGGATGAACGAAGGATATCGTCGGTTATTTTTTAACCTCAAAGTGTCCCAAAAAACCCTCAAAGTTGCAAAGGGCTGCGATTTTTTTCTTAGTGCCCCGAAGGTTTAAAGGAACCCGCACGAATCATGTGGATTTGGGTTCCCGGCCAATTTTTCTGGGGTTAAAATGTATTGTACTTTAAATCTCCCTCATCAAAAGTTTTCCTGGCACCAAGGTCCAAAATTCAACTCCAAGCGAGTTACGAAATCGAAATGTTTGAATCTATCGAACTTAGCAAAAATTATCTAAGAACATAAATGTTTTAGTCAAGAATACCCTCAAATTTTTTTTTAGAATTTTTAGAGATGATTTTAAATGACGAAAAATTGCAATTTTTCGCCATTTTTAAAAACCTAAAATCATCTCTAAAAATTCTGAAAAAGATTGAGGGTATTCTTCGTGACAATTCTGACATTTTGTTCTTAGATAATTTTGCTAAACTCAATTTTTTGCTAAACTCAATCGAAAAGGTTATTTTTTTCGATTTTTTCCAACGAGTAATGGTTTTGAGGAAAAAAATATGGATTGACGCCAAAAAAATCATATTCAAGTTGAAAAAATGCATTAAAATCGAAAAAATTCATCATTAAAACGTCATCAAAGTTGGCCGAGGAAAAAAGACGTATTTCTATTCTTAATCGAATTTATAACCTTATTTACTTGTCAAGACTGTCACATCATATGACAGCCATTGTTTATTTTACAAATTGTGACAGTCACTTGTCAAAAGTTTGACATAACCGAAAAGCTTAGACATGACCGCTATTTCCATCTCTCTCGTTCATAGCCAGAGTTGATGACGTTTTTTTTGGATGTCTCCATACAAATTTTGCAAAAAGCACAATAATAAAAAGTTTTTGTATCAAATCGGTAATTGTAAAAAAAATTATTTCTCAAATATTTTGCAAGCCATTTCCAATATCTTCTGGGGAGGCAGATATTTTTTGAAAAAAAGTTTACAAGTTTCATTTGAATTTTTTTTTTAATAAGATTCTTAGAAAAGAATGATCTCTATCTCGATTTCGCGGTTTCTCTCTTCAAATAAACAAATATTATTCTACATGATAAATGTAAAATAAAAAAAACTTAAATATAGATTTATATAATATATAACCATAAAGTCTAATTTTTATCTTCAAGACATTTTCCAGGAATGATGAACTTGAGTGCGGGTTTATCCATGAATAAATTGTCCTTACCTATGAAATGTTCGTCCCGACTTCTCTACCGGCTCAACACCGCAATACGCGCAATTAACCATTGCTGTTTTTCAACTTTTTGTTTTACAAATGAGTGTTCGCCTACCTTAAATTGCATACTGTGGCGATATTTTCATGGTACCGCCCTCTAGTGCATTTTCATGGGACTATACATATTTCGGAGGTCCGACAAAGTCGACAACTGCCAAAAGTCGAATGACATCGAATGAGGAACTTTTCTGGCTTCATCCGCGCTTAATGGGTTCACCGTTAGAGTGTTTTGGGAAGGACAATTTTGCAGTCATCGATCTTGTCGGACCTCCGGCCTCTTTAAAACGCACTAGAAGGCGATACCATGAAGGTAACGCCAGAATATGCTGTCCTATTCAGGATATAACCGACACGTTCGTTTTTATCTTGTTGTTTAATTTATTTTATTGTTCTAATTAATGTTTATGGTGCCGTGAGTTATAATTTACAATTATATAATTCATGAAATTAAAAAGGTATATGATAGTTATTTGCAATAATTATCAATTTTTGTTGATTGTGAATAATGAAAATCAATAACTTTCATACACTTCTGAAGTATTCAGTACAGATTTTGTATTCATTATTATGTGTATATTATTTCAATACACAGTTACTGAGCTATTGAATGGTATTTAAATGAATTACGTAAAATACGAAAATGTCATGTTCGATTTTCAGCTATAAAATAAAATGTTATTTATTTTTGATCAATTGTTTTTGTGCCAATTTTTTTTTTATGTATCTCAGAAATAAAAACAATTTTTGGAATATCGACTTCAAATTGTTAACGTAAGTCCAAAATTAAATTCCGGATGTTTCTTTTTTTTAACAACTCTAACGTGGGTGAATCCAATTCACCTGAGATTTAAAAATAAAAAATCATTTCCATATGGTGCGTACTTTTTAGGAAATATTGTATCAAGTTAATTAATATGATTTTTAATTATTGAACTAATAAATATGGCAAGTTTAAATACTACTTCATGTCAACAAAGAACAGGTGCAAATTATAAACAGCTGTCGATTTAAACTTTTAAATATACATGTGTTACGCCTATTCATTAAAATTAATCCAATGTAGTGACACATTTATTAGTTTAATTTAATATGTCTAATTAATGGAGAAAATGTATTAATAATTATGGTTTTGTAGAGTATATTGAATAGACAAGCTGGGAAACCATAACTTGAGATGGTCCTAGATTAATTTAAATATTTTGATGACCTAGGACTCGGAAAAGGGCAGGTCGACCCTTCTTAGGTAACCCAAGAGCTTATAGATGATACTATAGGACTTATCAAACTAACGATTACTTTAGGGAATAATACTCTCAAGGTTGAGATCGACTACATCCGAATATTATTTAAATAAGTAAGAATATAATAAAACAAAACGTTGAATTTCGAATGGTTTCAATTTTCTGGGCACTTATATTTACGTTCATATTTTTCTGGTAATTTACTAAAACTAAAGAGACTATCCCTTTGAAGTAATTTTATATTTCGTCAGTGATATTTTCATATAGCTATATTATTATATTTATGAGGAGCTGAAGTTATTTCCATTTTACTGTCATTTAAATGAATTTTATTCTCAATTAAATGTGAATGCAATGCCACTTACCGCAAAAAAGACTTGTGGCGTCTCATATTTGAATAATTTCTAAGTATAGTCGTTCTAATTTTAATTGAAAATTATAAATACGCCTGGGAACAAAAAAGCGGTGCAACTTTATGATTCCATGGGCGTGCATATATCTTTTATAAATTCAAAAATTGTGAAATAATTTTTTCATTCAAATCAATATAGGAGATTAAAATTAGCCTGCATACAAAACTCTTAATATTTGTAATATAATTTGCTGTAAATAATGCTCATTTAGCCAGACAATCTCAAAAAAATTTCTGTGTTAATAAACCTAGCTGAAATACACGTCACTGGCGCCTTAAACACGTGGAATTTCTAAAGTCGCAAATAATTTTAACGACGTCGTAAAAATTTTATGGCACAGTGGACCGAATAAATATTTGGATGCATTACATATAAAGCAATCCTATAGTATACATTTGCTGGTTGCTGGTTGCTGGTCGACATTTGCTGGTTGCTGGCATCGGTGTTGCTGGCATCGCGTTGCCGGCTCTTCAAAATTTTCTCAAGTATAGTAACATACATAAAGTTGTTTTAATTTATAATTATTTTTTCCAGCAATTTTAAACGCTTTATTTTAATGCTAATAAATTTATATCTATGTATTTTTTTTTAATATTTCCAAACTAGCTTTCTAAGAACGTCACGAACTAACAGTTTACTGAAGTATGAAGTATACTTGTATGGTGAGCTTAGCAATTTTAGAAAATATATCTGACAACCTTGCTTTTTTTCTACCTATTTTCAATTTAAAATGGAAATAGAATACATTATCTACTTAAATGGAGATCTATTTTAGTTAATGTACCACTCAGTAATCAGATTTAAAAATGTCGAATGCAAAATTTGAAAGTTTGTGGTAATGCTGCGTGTTGAAAGACAATTATAATATGACAAAGAATTATCTATTTCATATATTTTTGTATAGAAAAACTAAAATTGTTGAATTGTATTTGAGAATATGTAACCAAATATACATATATGTAGATATATATCCACCGTGTCCCATTTTATTCTTTCCAGCTCAATATTTCGTCGGGGCAGCCCCAAATCGATCTTTACAAAAGTTGTAGGGTTTGAAGGGCGCCATCTTTTGGTGACCTCAAATTTGACCTTGACGATGTCCTTCAAGGTTATTTGAAAGTCAAATCGATTTTTTAAATAGGAACCTCTATTTTTGATAAGGGATTCAGAAAGAGCACAACATTTTACGTAGGAAAATGCTCTTGCGGTATTTTTTATGACCTTTAGAGGTGATTTCAAAGTCAAAATCGAAATAACCCGAAATTTAAAGGTAAAAACTCTTAGAAATCGTTGGTTTCATAAGAAAACATTAAATGATGACTTTAAGTTTGACATTGGCTTTGACCCTGAAAGTCAATGTTAAACCAAATTGAAACCAGGCAGGCTGAAGGTCTGTGTTTCGAACTCTCATCTCCAAAACTGCAAACTTTTAAATAAAAAAGAAAAAAGAGAGAATGACCGACTGCCGCGTTTCTCTCTTTTTTAGTTTTATTAGTTATTATAAAAAAGAAAAGAGAGACAGACTGACTGCTGTTTACAGCCATCAATATCAACGGTAAGTCAAAATTGTTGTGTTTTTTTTGACCGAACGATGTTTTGCATGTACTTGGAGATCGAGCTGGTTCATGGAATCTGTTTGCAGCTATTGTAAACAAAGTATGCGCAAACAAACGCAAGAACATATTCCTGCGTAAAATTTTGTGTTCCTTCTGAATCCGTTGTCAAAAATAAGGGGTTCCCTTTTAAAAAATCGATTTGACCTTCATATAACCTTGAAGGACATCGTCAAGGTCAAATTTGAGGTCACCAAACGATGGACCCCCTTCAAACCCTACAACTACATTATTTGGCATGAACTTTTTCCATATGTTTCACGAGAATTTTTTTAACTGGCGCACATCGAAATTATCATTTCTTATGACATTCCAGAGGCGTTTGGTTTCAATAAAATTTAGGGATCAAATAAAAACTACCTGATTTGAAGATAAATACAATCTACCACCTGCTCTAGAAAGCAATTGTATTAAATGGCAGCTTTTTACAGTCATAATAGACACAATAACCGGTTTTCTTCTTTAGACATATTTAGCTTTTGCGAAAAAATAGTATGTCCCATGGCTGATTACGGTTTAATAATTTAAAATTTGAATTTAGAAATATGCCTGAACAACATAAAAAAAAAACATGAATGTACGATTGTCGGCAAATTCATAGGAAACACAAAGGCCCTTCAATGACCACGACATATTTCCTCTTTGTATAAATTCCTGTGTCTCCCAGAACGCACAACGAGACAGAAAATAGGCTATGTAAGCCATATATATGTATATATACAGTGCGTCCATAAAGTGACGCATAAATTCATTATTAGCTAAATGAACAATATTATTGAAAATTCCCGAGACAGGTCAATTTTTGATTGCGATTTACTATTTTGTCACATAATAATTTAATATACAGGGTGTCCCACCTTCGAGTAATGACGCCACCACCGATTTTTTTAAATGGAATACTACATTTTTTTTTCAAGTTTCGGATGACCCTGGCCGAGCTGAGTCCAAAAATGTATCACAAGTTGCTTCTATCTATTACAGGGTGGACAACAATACATAAAGTGTTTATGAAAAATTTCATTAGAAAGTTATACGTTTCTGTATTTTTAGAAAAGTCACAATAAATGCTCAAATTGTTCTCCGTTGACTGCTAAACAATGACCGAATCGGGCAATACATTCGCTTCTGACATTTTGTAACATAGCAGGTGTTATGTTTAACGTTTCTTGCCTGATTCGATCTTTGAGCTCACGGATGTTCTCGGGTCTATTAGTATAAACTTTAGATTTCAAATAACCCCATAAAAAGAAATCTAGTGGAGTAAGATCATGTGATCTAGGGGACCATTCCACTGATCCTCTTCTTCCTATCCACCGATCTGGAAAGGTTCTGTGTAAAAAACTCGCGCACAGCTATAGCAAAATGTGGTGGTGCACCATCCTGTTGAAACCAAATTCTGCCGTCTAAAGTATTGGCTATTTCAATATCAGGAAATAGCCGGGTCAAGTCAGGAATTAATGTATATTGTAAAAAAATTCAGATACAATGCTCCTGTCAAATTTTCATCAAAAAAGTATGGACCAACAATTCTATTTCTCACAATACCAGCCCACACATTGACCTTTTGTGGATGTTGCGTATGGTATTCTTGCATCCAGTGTGGATTTTCCTGAGACCAGTAGCGGGTGTTTTGGCCGATTAACATGCCCGTTCAAAAAAAACGTTGCCTCGTCAGAAAATAAAATATTAGCAATGAAACCGTTATTTTGATTATTGTGGTCCATCATGTACTCGCAGAATTCAGTTCTTCGGTCAAAGTCGTCTTCAGCCAATTCATGGATGAGGCGTACTCTATAGGGATGGTATTTTACCTTTTTAAAAATATTCGATACTGAAGACTTTCCAATATTCAAATCCCTAGATACTTGCCGTACTGTACAATGTGGATTTTCTAGTGCCGACAAAATTACGTCTTGTTGATCATTTTCATTAATTTTAGGTCTACCTTGCCTTGGTGCATCCCTCACGTGTCCTAATTCTCTGTATTTTCGCTCTATTCTGCTTACTGTAGATTGTGAAACAGGTTCACGATCTGGGTGCATTTCATGGAATAATCTACACACCTCTTGTTGAGTCCGCATTCTGTCGCCAACACCAATCATCATTAGAATTTCAATCCTATCCCTTTCATTTAAAGGCATTTTCAACAAAACGTTTTAAATAAATTAGATTTAGGTTTCACTTAAAGTACCTACTTTGAAGCGTTAACAATACAAAAGTGAACTCTAAATAGCCGTTTTTAATATGGCAAAAAATGACAATGACAATCAAAAAAACAAATGACAAAAAAATAACGAACCACGTATCGCGCCTCGCGTCATTCGCGCGTCTTGTCCAAACTGGTGTTTATTAAAGTAGTTGTATTTTTGTATCACAATAACGTTAATTTAATTTTTTTTAGTGCGTTTAATCAGCAATACATAATTTGTAATTTTTGTACTGTTGTCCACCCTGTAATAGATAGAAGCAACTTGTGATACATTTTTTGGACTCAGCTCGGCCAGGGTCATCCGAAAATTGAAAAAAAAAATGTAGTGTTCCATTTAAAAAAATCGGTGGTGGCGTCATTACTCGAAGGTGGGACACCCTGTATATTAAATTAGTATGTGACAAAATAGTAAATCGCAATCAAAAATTGACCTGTCTCAGGAATTTTCAATAATATTGTTCATTTAGCTAATAATGAATTTATGCGTCACTTTATGGACGCACTGTATATGGCTTCGCAAGAGCGTCATATATATACCATATATCTTAAATATCATTGTTCCCAATCCTCAGCATTATATGAAAAAGATTCTGGAGCTGAGATTTGATATACAGGTTACATATACAAAAAATATTTCATTAATACTATAACTATACTTCCACGCCATTAAGTGGATGTAGAAGTAATAAACATTAAAAAACTTGTCTGGTACTTAAATAGGGAAAACACCTTGTCTGGTTTCTCAGAACTCCACAATCTCAGCTGTGAATTCATAACCACTGAGATGAAACTTTTTCTTCGTCGGAGAAGAAAATTTTGTCGAGGTTGTTGTCACCAAACTTATTTAAACACCACTGATAAAACTCTGCTCTGCTGCTTCTGATGATAACATGATTGGTGAAATGTGTTTTATGATTATGAAATGTGGTGTGATTTCAAAAAAAATAATAACAATCTGGAAGTAGAATTTATCGAAAAATGTGTCTTTTTGAAAAACAAAATCGACCTGTCCGAGAATTTACTTTTTTTATTTATTTATTAATTTACCAGAAGATACTTTTCCAAAAAAATATATCGAATTTATTCCAAAACATTAAGACCTTACTGTCGATCTATTCACTCCGTTTTAAATGTGAAATAAAATTCAGTCGCTGACTAGATAGCCTGGTTCTTATCTTTGAGGATTTGAAATGAAGTAAGAGTAACGTTCCCATTCTGTTGGAAAACACTTTTCAGGACTCAGATATTGATTCTTAGATGGAGATAATAAATCTACATTCTAAATTTGCACGATTCCGCTACTTTGAGAAAGGAAATCATTACTTTGAATAAACGAATTGTTTTAGGATCTGAAATGAGGCATCTTTGTACAAAAACTTCAAGTACTGCCATACCTACCTTAATTATATAAAAATAATTTTAAAAAATGTAAACTATTTATAACGTAAGATATACGTAAATAAAAATGAGACTGAGATGAACAACTACGTATTTTAATTGTGAATGAAAACGCATTTAACTTGGAAAATATTCTGGAGTGGGTACTGGAACCTTCGGCGTAGAAACAAAAAACTGGACGTTTTCCACGAAACACCAAACTACTACACTTTTTTTACTACACAAAAATTTAAAGACAGTTACGGTTCAGTGAACCGCGGCAACAAATTTAGTATAAATACTGTAAGTGTGTAGGCTAGAATTTAGTTTTAATCTTCTCTGAAGATGCCAACTTGGTTGGCGAAATGCGCGTCGAGAAAAGTGTAATAGTTCGGTGTTTCGTGGAAAACGTCCAGTTTTTTGGAAAATATTGATTTGAAACTACCTGTATTATTGAAACAACGTGTCGTAATCAACATGTCTTATTCGACAGAGATGAGACTTTGCCCTAACTTATGGTTACCTTTTATTAGATTATTAAGAAATTTCATTGCAAACAAAGGCCCTCGACAGAATAACGAATATATTCTCTACCGTTCCGCGATATTCTTTACAGAAGTTGGCAGAAGGGCTTTATTTTTAGAATGCGAAAACAATGTGAACTCTCGACCTGGACGTCTTTCATTCAGCCATTCGCCCTATTCTGGGACCTAACAGCTGTTGGTTGAGACGGTTGAAGTTGAAAGGTCAAGGTTGAGAACCGTGGATAACAAGATCAAGGGTATATATGCCGCTATAAGAAATTATATATGCCTGTATTCTATAAAAAAAAAAGTTGGGAGTACGTCATAGTTAGTTTACTGTATTACCTCTTAGGCAATCTGACTTACAGATTTGAGCAGCTGAATAACTTAACCCTAAACACTAACATATTTTAATGAATAATATAAATTGAAATATTCATATAAAGTGTCTGTCACCTAGAGTCAATTGGAACAGCTAGAGAAAGAGAGCTTTTACAAGGATTCCTCAATATTCTAGCGTTACCTACTTAAATGTATGCATTAAATGTGCGATATATCCCTGACCCTACTGATGTAAAGTCCACGTGGACTTGAACGAAGATGTCACGTAAAGTGTGGACGGGCCCATAATCTTCACGCGTTTAATTGGTCGATTTTCCGAGCAAAAGTTAGCAATTTGTCTCCCTCATTATTAGTATTTAGAACGTTGTAGCAAACTATGGTGATTTTACGTTGTTATAATGGCATTGTGGAAACCTTTTGATATTGGTGATACTGAGACAAACAATAATGTTGAACTAGAATCTGAACCTACAGAGTTTAAAAATAAGGACCTGCATGCACAAAGAGTTATTTTAAACATATACGAGTATAATTGTTTAAAGAGTGAAAATGCAAAATATTCTGAACATTTGCTCAAACAACAGTACATCGCGTGATTGGAGAATAAGTTATTACAGATCACACTATTAAAAAGAACAATTGTATTTTTTTCTTAAAAAAATTTAAAAAAGATGTGTTTTAATCGATATTTATTAATAAATAGTTAGTAGTATGGTAAATCTACCGAAATAAAGTGTTTTTTTTTCAGTTTGAACTGTTTAGGTCGAAATTTTTCTGGACAGTTTTGTGGATATTAAAAAGTGTGAAAAATAAATAGATCGTTCAGATTTGGGATACCTACTTGTGTAAAATTTGAAAAGAAACAGGAGAAATTTGAAAGAAAATCAGGCCCATTTCGAGCGATTTTTTTTTAAAAATGTCAAATTTGACACGTATCTAGTCACGTGACCCTTTTCGAGTAGGTCGTTTTTCACATTTTTTAAAGCACAACTTGATCCTAAAGTTGAATTTTAAAAAAATCGTTAAAATGTTTCCCACATGATGCGCACTTGCAAAAGAAAGATACTGTATACTAACTAGGGTTCGGAATGTTTGCCGTCTCGCGAGTTGAGCTGCCTTAAAATATCCGATTCTCCCGCGCCACTGCGCATACGCGGGTTCTAGAGCGTTATCAGGAAGGGTCAGTGCAGTACGTAGCATGGGCAAGAAATACACGCGTATATAATTTACTAAGCACTTAAAAACCACGGTTTATACTTTTTATTAACAGAGAGTTTTATGTGCCGAGTTGCAGCACACATTTCCGAGCCTAATGATAACAATGTAGTTGTATGAGAGAATCTGGCATATCTCGTAATCACCGTAAAAAATTCTATTCTAGTTGCCAAAATATACAGGGTGTTCCATTAGAAAAACAATAGGTTATGTCAATAAATTTGACAGTTTGTAACATTTTGACAATACGGCATAAAACTTACAAAAAACTATACTTTTCTAGCTCAAAAAAGAAAAACATTTCTACAGGCATTTAAAAGTGGGACAATAAAATGAACACACTGTAAATACCATTGCCACGTACTATTCCGTATAACCAGGGTGGGTTATGCGGAAGTCCTACTAGACCTGCCTCCTCTTCAATTCGTGATTATGGGGGAGGCATGAATGGATTTTTCAGGCTACTTGAATTACCAAGTGGTATCTACGAAGACCTGGTGCACAACAGAATCAAAAGTCTAGTGGGTGGAAACATCTTAGAGGATGAGGAAAGACCACATGACTCCTGAATTCACACACAACAAACACTTCGGGATGGAAATAATTGACCGAGAAAAATGGAAAGTAAACAACAACAGGAACAGAACTGAGAGAGTAACCTGGTACACAGACGGGTCAAAGACTCAGCAGGGAACTGGTGCTGGCATTTACAACGAACTGGAAAAACTACAGTACAGCATTCCACTTGGAAAATATACTTCCGTATTTCAGGCGGAGGTATATGCAATACTGCACTGTGCTAAAGAAAATATAACGAGGTCTTACACAAATAAAAGGATCGATATACTATCGGACAGCCAGGATGCCCTAAAGGCAATTACAAACCCAAAGGCGACGTCAAGGCTGGTATGGGAATATCAAAGAGAACTGATACGACTGGCAGACCACAACAATATGTGAGGAAATAACTGAAGAACTATTAAAAATGAATAGGATTCAGATAAGAGCTGTTGTAGGCCTCCTAACAGGACATTGCGCCCTCAAAGGACATCTACACAGAATGGGGCTGTACAACGGAGAACTGAAATGCAGACTCTGCAACAGGGAAACGGAAACAGCACACCACACTGTATGATTGCGAGACTTTAGATCGCAAAAGGCAGGCCATATGTGGACACCCCAAACTTTGTCCAGAAGATTGACAGCACCCAGCCGGCAGGGCTATACAAGCTTGTACACGGGACCCGGCTACTGGAATAGCTGGTGTGAGAAGGATGAGAAGTTGCCCACAATAAGCCCAAGAGGCTGCAGTGCAATCAGGGGAAAAGGACGGCACCCAGAAGGAGAAAAAAAAACAGGGTGGGTTATATTAACAAGATCCTTCACCGAAGCAAATTTACCCCATTATCATACTCTCGACTGACAACGTATTATGATTAGAGTATCTCCTCATCGCTTGCATCCTGCGCTACTGACACTGTTAAACTCCACTGACTTTTTTACCTTGGACAGTATTGCAGAACAATTCAAAAAGGGTTCATTCGTTGCCGTCAAAGATCCAAATTGTCTACGAATATGCAACCGTTAGATAAACGATGTCTCACAGTAAAAAAATATTGCGAACGCCGGGCTCCGCGTCGCGTTTTGAACATGAAACCTTCAAGCGTCAGACTGTGAAGAATTAAGGGGTTACATGGGTTTCAGAGGCCAAAAAAAAAAAGCTCGTTTTTCGATTTTTTTACTCTTACTACAGAAGGTTTTTTATTCAGTTTTTTTTTTGCATATTATTTGAACAACATTTTAAAAAATTTTGATGAGAAAATATGATAAATTGAATTGATTATCGGAGGTGCCTCGACAAAAAGGTAGGTGGCGGTAGTCAAAATAAATTGCGACTGCTTCATCTGAAAAAAATAAAAAAAAAAATATATTTCTTTTAGTATTAGAGTAAAACTAGGTCCCTGCTGAAGGATTTAAAAAAATGAAAATTGAATTTTTGGCAGTGGTTTGAACGAAAGTGTCACTTTTTCGGTAAAATTTTCGGTATTCATTACGTTGTCAAATTTTTTGTAGTCGAAGGAAAAAATCCCTCGTTCAGGGACTACGAAATGATATTTCAAAGAAGTGTTTAAAATTTGGGCGAGATCCACCGATTAGTTTCCGAGAAATTTGACTACCGATTTCGAAAAGTGTGTTCTCTAAGAAACGCGTTTAAAGTTTTGTGGGAATAAAGAGTGAAAAAATTGTTTTCAAACTTACATAGAATCGTCGATTCCAGCTCCATAAAGCAGTTCTGCTGCACTCATAATGTCCAGAGCGTCCTCCAAAAGTAAAAGAGCAAGAGAGAGAGAGAAGTACACAAACAAAGCTAAGCAGGAGCTGCGTCAATATGCCTGCGGCGCTCTCGGTAGTACAGTAAAAAAAGGAGGGAACGTTCAAATGGCTCTAGCTACTACAATTTAACTCGATCGACTTGAGATTTTGGGAAAATATTCTTAAAGTTATCCTATCGAATGAAAAATTAAAAAAAAAAACGACTGAAAATTTGAAACCCATGTAACCCCTTAAACTGTGTTGCTCCAGATCGCTTGAGGCAAGCTAAATATTACCGGAGGGCTTTGAAAGCAGCACTGAAGCAGTCAACCAGTGCATCACGTTTTATGATTCCGTTTAATTTTAATTAAATTTATAAGCGTCATTTCACCTATATGCATAAGCTTTATTTCGCTGCTTCCATCTAAAACATCAACAGATGTAGTAAAGTAAGTAATTTAATTTAATAACTTATCAGGAAAAGCAGTATACGGACCCGTTTCAGTTGACATTAATGCGAAATATACGGCGTTATTTTAAAGTCGATGCATTTACCGAAATGACGTGAATTCAAATAAGTTTTATATATCAAAATGGTATTTAATGCCTAGGTACGTACATATATACCCGATTAATCACATTTTCTTACACTACACTTAAACACTTTTCCACTAACACTGGATGTTTCAACGCGCTTGCTTCGTCAATCATCAGAAATCAACCATTAGCTGCAGCCATACCACCATGTATTAATGGCAACGTAGCACCTGATCTAGCGATACTGCAGAGACGGGACTTGGAAAGGCGGTAGGCTAACATGTAATGCACCTTCATTCAGTACAAGTCTGAACTCAATGTTTGAATGCTAGAGGCACATGGTCTGTTTTTTGTGACTGTTTTCAAAAACAGGCTTTTTTTCTAGTGCGTTTTAAAAATGAGTGTTTTATAGAGAGGTTCTTCAAAAAACTTCGAAAAAGGGTCATGCGTGTGAGACCAAACATTTGTATATCCAACTTGATGTTGCATCACGGATAATGCGCCTTGTCACACAGCCATTTCGTAAACGAGTTTTAGCTAGTAAACATTCCTGTGCCCTTAGCCTCTCTTATTCGCCTGACTTGAGTCTCAGACTGTTTTCTCTTCCTGACATTGAAGAATCACCCTTATGATACATCATTTGGGACCATAGAAAAAACATTCAAACGGTTGTAACCGACCAGCTGAGGACTATTCCAGTATATGAATTCCAGCACTGCTACGAATAATACAAGAACCGTCTCCAAAGTGCTGTGTGGCTTCCTAAGGAAGTTATTTTGAAGGAGACAATATTGAATTGTAATTCTATTCGAATAAATAGAATTAAAAATCAGCCCCATTACTCATTACTTAATTTACACACCTCGTATGAGTTATGTTTATTACATTACAAAGTGAGTTATTCTTTATCACTTGAGATTATCACATAAAGCGGAGAGAGTACGTGAAATTTAGAGTACACATCTAACCATAGTTTCTGTCTTCGGCGTATCTTGGCCAAGGAATTGCGTATGATTTACCAATAGGCAAGTAGAAAGTATATTATCCCCGTTTATCCCCTTAACTCTATAACCGATTAAGCTCAAAATCTAATCGGCTCCAGATCTCATTATGATACATATGTAAGTGTTCCAAATTTCAAGTTGATACCTTAACTCGCTCTTTGAGTTACCGTAAATACAAGAAATGTTAGACAAACCGTCTTGTTTTCGCTTAAACTTAAAATATCGACGTTTCATGATTTTATGTCTATTTAGCTAATGAGAATTAAAAAAAAAGTCATAGATACTCCACTACGGGGATGATTACCCTAATCTAACATTTAATTTCTCAATGCCTTTTTATGCCTATTTAAATAATATATTTTGTATTTTTTTTAATGTATGCACTACCTAAAACTATAATTCCACTCCGCTATGTGAACGTGGAAAAAAATTAAAAGTTTTACTAAAAGGGCCTGAAATGTTCTGTTCGAGATTTCAAATTGAAGGGAAAAAATCTACATATATGTGGATCTAACCTTTTTTGCACACGATAACTCAATATCTAAATTATGAATTAGAATTAAAATATGTAATTACATGTGACTTATTGTTTATTAGGTTTTTGGAGCAAAAATAATTCAAACATCACGTTATCATTATTGAATAGTATTTTAGGTGAGAAGTAAGTAGAAAGCCATAACGCCAAATGAAATTTCTTGAATTCAGAAAATGATTTCGATCCTCCCAAGTCACCAAATCCGTGCATCATCTTCCTCGCTTAAGTCGCTACAAACCCTTATTCTCTCTTAAGTCACAACTTCATAACCTCAACTTTTTCGAGTTTTTAGTTGCAAAAAGAAACATTTACCACAGCAATTTGTTATAATGAAAATGAGCCACTGAACAATAAAATCAACGTAAGTATGTATACTCAGTCGTGCGTGACAAAGTTCAATTTTCCACTCCCGAATGAATATTTTAAAGGTTAACGCTGGAAGACACCTAACCTATTATAAAGGTTAGGTGTCTATATTTAATGTATTACAATCATTTTTTTCAATAAAAATTGTACATATTTATGTGAGAATCCAATTTCCAAACGTAGTTCTGAAACTTTTACAGGCGGCGACTTAAGTAGGACAGTTTCGTGACATAATAGGGCAAAACGTGATGAAATAAGAGGAAATGTGAATTAAGAGGGAATCGAGCGTCTGAAGTAACTTCAAATGAAATTTGCGAAAAATAGATCTGCCTCACCAGAAGATCTTGAAACGGCTTGGAACTTTTTATTCGTTTTTTGAAAAAATCTTAATTTTGCTTAAAAATAGCCATTTTAAAATTTTGAAATTCGAAATGCTGGGAATAAAAAAAATCAAATTATAATTTCAACTTCTATAGATCTATATTGATATATCATATCAACTTTATAGATCTCGAAATTTCGAAAAAAAAATCAAGTATAAAAAGAACTTTGTATTTAAATACAGACTTTAAAAAAATATTTCGCAAATTATGTTTCAAAAGCCATTTCAAGATAATCTGGTGAGGTAAACGATCGAGTGGGTACTGAACCTCCTTCGGCGTAGAAACAAAAAACTGGACGTCTTCCACGATTAAAATCCTTAAAGGAGAAGATGTTTTAATCTTCTCCCTGAAGATGCCAACTTGGTTGGCGAAACGCGCGTCGAGAAAAGTGTAATAGTTCGGTGCTTCGTGGAAGACGTCCAGTTTTTTGAGGTAAACGATGTTTGAAATTTTTTCACGTTTTATTTGAAGTTTTTTGCTATGACAACCTTCTACTTAGTCTAGTAAATTCCCTGAAACATGATGTGGGTCCCACGCTTCACTACAAAAATACTCACAACCTCAAATTCCACCAGCCGCCACTGGAATCTTGTTTTTTTAATATATATTTCTGGTGGTCCGAAAAACATTTTGCAAATATGCACTGCCCGAAGAATTTTTGCCAATTAAAATTGTTTTTTTCTCGCGTCCCTCCTAGTTCCACCAAATATGGTCCCACTGTGTGGCAAATCTGACAATCGCGTGGTTTTGCTGCAGATCTAGCAGAGGAGCCGTGCGTCAACACTTACTTAAGCAAGATGGATCTCCTGCAGACAGAAAATCTCCTCACGCTCCTCCACATCCCGATGTGGGTACTGGCGTTAAGTGCATTGTAGACGAAAGTGTGCTGTATGTAAGCAACACGTAGGCCCACTTTTAGTAGCGAAGCTTCAGACACCCCTAGAGGATTTGAAGTAAAATGATTATTAGAATTACATAATAATATGTATGTAAATCAAAGCCTAGCAGTCATCGTATAACTTTAGACGATATGTTTACGTTTAACAGCTCATCCTTTCTTTTGTTCGCTTTTGTAAGAACCGTTTCTTGAGGGACGTCTAATGCAACCAAATAGCTATTACTATTACTGCAGTTAAAATAAGCGAGAAAAGTTTAATTTGTATTTTCCCTGGAAGATTCCAAATACTATATGGCCACTTAAAATTTGGATGTTGAAGATTTAAATGTTTAAAATGAATCGTTGTTTTGTGTTAGGTGTTCTCGTGTCGAAAAATGATTCAATGTGGTGTTTGGCAGCTTTGATATAGTGGAATTTTTTAAACGTTCACTGAAAAAACGTTTGGGCAAATTTAGCTGTAATTGCGTTCTACATAGGACATCATTTAATAAAAAAACTGTTATTGTTTCAAATAACACTAAACTAAACTATAATGCTTGATATTATTATTCTACAGTACTATGCAATGCATATTTAAATGTTATATTAATGTTGAATGTTGTAGAATGGACCACTTTTTCACTCGTAGTTGTTAATCGTTCTAAGTATATAAATCCCTCTAACTCTATAAGTACACAACTAAATGTCTGCCGATGAAAGGGTTGAGAAGTATGTCATGGTGCCTCAACGTTGTGCTGCTGTTTACCGGCTGGCCTTGCCAACAAGCATGCTAGCGGCATATTGAACTCACCATAAGACATGGACCATAAGCATTTTGTACCTTCTTGTTCAATCTTACGATCGACGCCAGTCATTTTATAGTGTTTTGCTTAATATCATTTTATTTAATGTTTTATTTAAAGCTTTATTTAATGTTTAATCTCAATTTCTACATATAACTTATACTTTTGGCTCATAGCGTTTTCAGACTTGTAAAGGATTCCCTAATCAAAGTTATTAAACTATAAGAAACTAATTTAAACACAGAACAAAAAGACTGGTCTTAAAATAGCCTATTGAACCCCAAAACTACAATAATAGTGTAGCTATCAGGATGCAAGTAAAAGGAGGTTACTATTAATCTAATTCCAGTACATAATAACATTTGTGATTAAATACAAGTATCAATAAGCACAAAGTTATGGGAATAACTTATGTCTGTGGTTAAACATGGTTTCAGTCAAAATTAGATCTTATTGTAATGTCCAAAAATGCTAGTGAATTGTAGTCTCCAATTTTCTACAATTACATATTGCGTAAACAAACTGCAAAAAGAAACATGGGTTTTATGGTGCTGATTTAGTCTATAGAATCGTTGTCATAAGAAATACTAAAATCTGATATTTAAGGTCGTTAACACCATTTTTAGTCGATGGGCGTGTACTTTAATTCAACAGCAAATTTTGCTGGATGGCATCACTGAAGGAATACGATGGATACGACGCTCACAAATTCGTTTTCAACAGGTTGAAAAATAACAGAACGATTCAATTGAGTTTTCGAATGTGAATATTGTTTTGGTTAACCTAAAACATTCTTCCATTATTTATTATTATAATTTCTGTAGCTCTCACACAGAGTTTCGTCCTTTTGGTTGCCTCTTGGCTCACTGATTGAACGTTATAGTCTCAATGTATCCATTTTTAAAACTTATTCATACTTATTGATACTTGACTTTCCAAATTTTGGTTATATTTCTTCATCTATCAGTTGCGTCAACATAAATCATCGGTGGAAGAGTTAATTTAAGGTGACATCCAACACAAAAATTCACCGGTAATAAAAAAACGATTTCGATAGAACCTGATTCAGTGCTGCCAATATTTTAAAAATATGGTAAACAACCTAACAAAACATTTCTAGTAAATAGTCCCAAACAACCTCACACAATAAATTTTAATATCACTTATAAAACAACGATTCTATATGCAAATACGCAGTACAGACTCACCCTGAAATATATGTATTTGTATTTATGAAACGCAGTGGTATTCACAACAACAAAATTGACTTACAGATTTTATTAGCTTAAATGAAACATTCATTTTTATTACCATCTGTATTATCATTAAATCCAAAAAGTACTTTAAGTACTTTTAGGATAGTTAAATTTTCCAAAACAATCAGCTAATAAAAAAATATATTTCAGCACATCCTGTTGTAACAATTTTGGAACTCACTGTTGGAATATTTGGAATATTGGAACTGTAGAACCATGTTGGCATTAAAGAACCGATAATACTATCTATAAACCACCAACAAGACCTTTAAAAAAGTATATTCTATGTTTTCATGTTCTATTTATTTTGTTTGTGCTTTATTCCAAGAAATATTATACCTAGTATGAGCAAAATATTTGTCAAATATATTTCTTTCGTGTTCCAGTCGGCATTCTAAAAAAAACCTTGTTTACACAGGGAAAGAAATGTTTACGACATAATGGTGACCTCTTTACACTTTCGTCTCCATGAACCCAAAGAAATGCAATTGCGGTGAAGATTTAGAGAACAGGACAATTCCACCTACACGATCGTTTCAAATGCCCTTTTTGCAGGTTCTTTTAACTGAAACCTTGCAAAAGCCGAATTAATCCAGTCAATGTAGACTTTGAGTATGGAGAAACTACGACAAAGGACATATCAGAATGTTATGTTCCAGTAATCCTGTTGTAATGCATTTTCAACATAATACCAGTTTTTAGGGAAAACGTTTTTAGTTATGTTTTTTCAATTAGTGCGAGTTAGTGAGATACTTATTGTTACCAAATGCAAAAATGTGTGAGTAATGGATTTCTAAAAATATTAATGACTTTTTGAAAACCTGATAAATAAACTTCAAGCTTTTAATTTTTCACTAATACACCTATATTTTACATATTTTGTAAAAATCAGTTATAACATGTTTCTATCGAGTAGTACATTTAATACTTAATTCGTTTTGATTTAGTCATGTATTGTCCTGAAAATAGATTGAAAAATTAATTATGAAGAATTTAAAAATATATTTTTGGATAAACAAATGGAAGTAGTACAAAATTGAGACCATCAAATTTAAGATTTTGCTTGATAAACAACTAACATTTTAAAATGATTAATCGTGTTTTCAAAAATTTACGAATATTTCACAATGGGCATTTTCTAATCCATTTGTTATGAATGTAAACGTTATCTGAGATCTACCAGCAAAAGTGGATATTGGTTTATTCGGTTGCTAATTAACCCTATAAAACATTTTTTTGTTCGATACATTTCGAAGTTTTTCCATCTCTAAGGTCTACAGAGTGCCTACTTTTTTTATATATATACAAATCCATTTAATCCTCATTTTACAAGATAGTCGATTAAACTTTTTTTTAAGGGCCTCAAAAACTGTTTCTTCTGGCTTCTGACCATCAGTTTTGAGATGCAGTCCCATTGCTTTCTACGATTACTGTATACACCCTGAAATTCAATATGATAATTTAGCGATTTTTTTATTTAAAATCTAAATACATAGCGTTAATCAGGACTCCTCAAAGCCTGTTGGGCAAAATATCGAATTTGAAAACCGCTGGACGAGTCTAGAGTGCCATGGAATTATGTCAACATAGGTGAGTATTATCTGGAATCGCTTAAACTTAATTTCGGACTCAATATTTTTATTGTGTGAGGAATTTTTGTTTCAGTAATCTTGTTTTAGTATGAGCAGAAGTTTTGCCTTAGTTTCATTTGAATGATTTTTTATTTTGCGACCAAATATTAGCCAAAATTTTTGGAATTAAATCTGCCAATTTGCAACTATTATTATGAAAATTCACAAATGACTGCCATGGAAATTTATAAACAAAATAATGCTTGCGTTAAACTTGACATTTCTGATTTTTAATGATAATTTAATGACGTTTGCCTCCAAAGGTAAAACAGTATACAGATGTGAAATAATGTTATCGCGGTCTTTTTTGTGTTTCTTTGTACCTTCTTAATTAACTTCCTATCGTTCATGTTTCGATCAATATCGTTTGAATGGGATTTTTCTTGTTTTATTTCCCATGATACTGAAGAAAAAATGTTAGATGCCAGAGCCAAAGTAAAACAGTTTGTATTAAATTACAAGCACATATGTTTAAAAATCCAGACTTCTTTCCTTTTATGTTAAAGATAACACATTTCTTAATTAGCGTTTTTTAGATGACAGAGATCGGAATGACAGAGAGTCATTTTTCTCAAAACCCATTTTTTCACATATACTGTTACCGTTGGCTATTTAAATAGAACTTACAATAATTGATATCTTAGTTCGCAGGAAAAAGTATTTTCTTCTATAAGAAAAAAATTGTAATAGACAAAATAATATCTTTTTGCGTTCGTATAGAAACAAATATCTTTGAGTTTTGACCAGTCCTGATTAACGCTATGAATTCAGATTTTATAAGATATAAAAAAAAATCGCTCTATGGTCATATTGTGTTTCAAGTACAGAAAATCGTAGCAGGCCGTGGAGCTGCTTCTTAAATGCGATTGTATATAGTCTAGGAAAGATAGAAATTTTTTTCAAAAATTCCTCAAGCGTTAAAAAAATTTGGTGATTAGGTAAAAAATAGTGCAATTTGAGTGCACTGGTTTTGGATCAAATCGGTTTGTAGGAACATAACCAAAAAATTTCATAAACGTGTAAAAAACCGTTTTTTTTTTTACTTTTTAATTGCCAAAAAAAAAAAACACAAAATAGCACGTTATAGCGCTTAAAAAGACGAAGAAAATCAGTGTTTAAAAATTAAAATCGGTTCCACAACTTTTTGCGCCAAAAAAAAAACCCTTCGAAAATTGCCTTTTTTAACTATCTAATTACTCGGCCTACGAAAGTCGTAGTGAAATTGTAGCTCTTTTCGGCGGCGACTTACAGTAAAAATTTTATCAAAAAATATTCATAACTTTTGGCTAATTCAAAAAAATGTCAAAAAAGGCGTTTTCAAAAAATGGCCCGGCAATTGTCAATAACAGTCCTACGATAATTTTTCAAAGTGCGTTTGGTTCGTGAAGAGATGCTCTACAATCACAATGGACCAAGTTTGTCCAATTTCGAGGGAAGTACCTCAAAAACGACATTGAAAACCGGGCTGTTTTGCGTTTCGGTCGCGTTTTTTTAAAAACTGATTTTCTTCGTCTTTTTAAGCGCTATAACGTGCTATTTTTTTGTTTTTCTGAAATATTTTTTTTGTACTTAAAAAGTGAAAAAACCGTTTTTTCACAAGTTTATGATTTTTTTTTTGGTTATGTTCCCACAAACCGATTTGATCCAAAACTAGTGCACTCAAAATGCACTATTTTTTACCTAATTACAAAATTTTTTAACGCTTGAGGAATTTTTGAAAAATTGGACCTATTTTGGCTATCTTTCCTAGGCCAATAGTGAGAAGAAGCAGTTTTCCAGGCTCTTTAAAAAAAAATTATAAAGACTATATCGTCAGCCTGGAAGAAAAGTGACAACTAAAAAAAGGCTCCTTTGAGTAAATTACAATTAAAAATTACCCACATTTTAAAATTTATACCGACTATTATTATTTGTAATTACAATACGGTTAATTTTTTGAAAGCAAATGGTTATTACCAAATTATGTTCGGTACCATCCTTCGATTTTGAAATGACATACACGTCTCAACTGAAGTTGTGACAGTATTCCAGTTTCACAAACTGTTTTTGACATTCTATGTTTTTATTATGGGCCCCTTGCGTCATGCGTCACGTCACGCACCCTTAACTTAACTCACGCAAACTTAAAGCATTTAAGTTATGACATTTTTCTAATGAAAACTCCAGGGCTAGGTATTTGCAGACTTTTTAAATATGTGTCACTTTTCTTCCGGAGTGGCGACATGGATTTGTACGTATATAAAGGCAGACAGTCTGTATATCGACTAGACTATAATCGAAGCCTTGCCGACGTGGATAGGACTCGGGCCGGGCGGAGCCAGTCTGTGCCAGAGAATAAAACAATCAGTGGGGCTTTTGATAAATGAACTGAGTTATTTGTCCTGTCAGGCATACGTTTCCGGCGAAACGTAATGGATACAACATCGCGAATATCCGCAAGGCCGCTGCCACGGGCAGATCGCTGTTTGCGGTCTGCCCGGCATTTATTTTGAATGTCTATCGTCGGAACTTTTATCGTCTACGAATGATTATGGATTTCCAATTAGTTTTCGGGGCGTTCTTTATTTCATTGTACGTTCCGTTTTGTGCATGCGAATTATTAGTCTATGCTTATTTACGTTTACTTGCATTTCCTGCCGACGGCGAGCTGCTTTCGGTTTCACGAGCTTTCCACTTTCATGTAATGTTTTACGGTTTCAGCATGTGTGAATTTATATTGAAGTAGAATATGTGAACATTAGACTGGCAGTTAATTTTGAAGAAACGAGTCTCCCCCTGAATGTCTTCGTTTTTATGCAAAATGAAAGGTTAGGTGGTTTGGAGCGAAAAATAAATTTTTAACCGACCCTGTACGAGGATTTGAGTGTTTTTACAATTTTTCCGACACCGGATTTGTCGAAAACGACTTTCCTCGATATTATTGACACATAGCCGAAAAAAATGCTGAGAAAACCTATATCCGATGTAAAATTTTCCGGGAAACACGATCCCGCCAGTAGTTTTGCAATATTTCATCAAGTTTTCCCGGAAAATTCGGAAAACCGATTTTTTTACGAAAAAACATATATCTCTATACTATACACATAAAAACCTTTCGAATTTCGACAGAATACTCTTCAATATTTGTACTTTGACCAGATATCAGTTAGAAATGTGTACTCCTCAATCAGAACCGAATTTGAGTGGAAAATAAAGTTAAAAGTGCTGAATTTCTGCATGAAGATCAAGCTTACTTTATTTCTCAAAAATCAGGTGCAAGCAGTGATAATATAAAGCTTTAGGAATCCTGCAACACTGGACGAGAGGTGAATCAAATAACAAAACGACAACCAATATGAAATTGTTGTACATAGACTTAGTAATTTTTATTCGAACAAATTATCAGTAATCAATACAGATCAGTAACTAGTGATGCTTCATCAGCTGTCGGGAATATTCTACGGTATTCTTTGACCACCTGGAGAATATACTAGCTCTGCTCTTCGTCATTTGTCAATGTATTATTGTAGTCACTCATAAATTTTATAGCCTTTAGCAATTTTAATTTTCTTTTCTAGTGAAATTCGGTTCTGATTGAGGAGTACACATTTCTAACTGATATCAGGTCAAAGTATATACATATGTCGAAGAGTATTCTGTCGAAATTCGAAAAGGTTTTTATGCGTATAGTATAGATGTTTTTTCGTGAAAATCGGTTTTCCGAATTTTCCGGGAAAATTTGATGAAATATTGCAAAACTACTGGCGGGATTGTATTTCCTGTAAAATTTTACGTTGGATATAGGTTTTCTCTGCATTTTTCCCTATGTCAATAATATCGAGGAAAGTTGTTTTCGACAAATCCGGTGCCGGAAAATCGTAAAAACACTCAAATCCTCGTACAGGGCCGGTTAACACATTTTTTTTCGCTCCAAACCACCTTACCTTTCATTTTGCATAGAAACGAAGACATTCAAGGGGTGAGACTCGTTTCTTCAAAATTAACTGCCAGTCTAGTGAACATATATTGTTCTTGGTGATATTCATTTTTTTTTTTCTGAATAGTCGAATTACAACCATACGCACTGGAAACTTAATGAATGTGGTATGTACAGGAGGATCGATTTATCACAGGAAGTGAGTTTTTCTCAGAAAAGGCTGAGATAAATTAATTTTTGTTTACGGTAAATCGCTTTTACTCACCTTCACTCAAAACTCACTTAACGACGCTAAGCATCGCGAGGCGTCAAAAAAATGTTCTTCAGCAACATACCTTTTTTTACTTTACCATTACAAAGATATATTAATTGTGTGTTCTTTTTCTATTTATTTAAAACATTTTATTGTATTTTGAATATTTAAAAAGTTATAGTCGATTGCTCGATAAATCTGTTTTTCTCGTAAACTGCTACTTAAGTGAATATAATTTCTGTAGAGAGTATATCATTCTACTTTCCCAAAGGCAAATAAACTAAACTGAAACCATGTTAATAGAAAACAATGTTAAGCATCGCGATGCCTCGATTTTTTTAACAATAAACCTTCTTTATAATTATAAAAAAGTATTTGATTTTGATGCATTTTTTTGTATAATTCTTTTTTTATTTTCATTATTTTAAAAAAATCATGTCCAATTCCCAAAATCTTAGTTCGTAGCATTCGCTTAAAATATTATCAATCTACTAAATAGTTCGTTTCTAAATTTCACACCATTGAGGACATATTCTAATGCAAATAAGAACTGAGTGAGAAACCGTATTCAACTTCAAAACTCTCAGGATCTAATTGTAGAAAGTATGTATAAAGAACAGTTTTTTGGCTTAACTTTAAGTAAATACATACCTATTTATTAAAGTAATCGTTATTATTCTTTAAATTCGAATAAAGACAAATAGGCTGTATCCAAAACAATTTGTGTGTTGATTTGAAGCAAAAAATTACTGCTGCCTGTGCTTTCAGAAAAGTAACTTCTAATGAACTAAGAAAACTTTACGAGTTGTGCTTAAAACAACGGTGCATATTGAACATTTATTAAGTAATTAATTTTTAATTTTTCTGATTGTTATTATTAATCTAAGGTAAGGTATCTTAAGGTATCTAAAGATATGAGTTTATTATAATTTATACAATATTTCAGCTATCAAAATCTAGGTTTAATACATATATTTTTTGTTGTAAATAAAAACATATTTACTTATGTATTAAGTATATGTTGAACGAGCAATAGCGTCAGAAAAATTAATTCCAAATGTTGCAATATTAACTATAAAGTAATTCATGGTGAAATAGATAAACAGATAGGTATTCTGCTAAAAAAAAAAATCGGCGTTGCGATGCATCATTAAACTATATTTTATATTTCCGTCTATATTTTTAGTAACAGCAAATAAACTGATATATTCTTATATGGAAATTATATTCATTTAGCTAGCAGCTTACGAGAAAAATAGATAGGGCACTAAATAATAAATCGACCATAACTTTTTAAATATTCAAGATACAAAAAAATATTAAATAGAAAAAAGAATACATGATTAATATATCTTTGTAATAGTAAAGCAAAAAAGGTATGTTGTAATATTGTTATTATTTGTACCGGAACAGTCTGGCTTCAGTTTGCCATTAAAATAAACATATAACAATTATATTGTGTTTTGACGTTTATAAATAAATACTCTTGTGTTATTCTGGTGCCTAAAGAGTTAAATTCTGCTTCGAAATTTATTATATTTTGACATATACGAATATTTTAAGAAAAATATGAAAAATGTTATCTATTTCATTTACATAGGACCAAGTTACAATTTATTTACATAGGACGTAGTAGCAAAACACAAATTCAGCACGAATAATGACAAACCATTCCTGGACAACGAGTTTCATCAACAAATATAATAAAAATAAGAAGAGTAGGGAATCAAAGGGCGTTATTATAAATCATGACGGTAGCTGCCAACCAAGAGGGGAGATTTTAAATTCGAAGCAAGAATTAAACTTAAAAAAAATAGACTAGTAAAATATATAGTCCACTTAAAATAAAAAAGAGATTTTTTTGTTTCAATTTGATCGTTGTGTGACCGTTCAATTAGTAATTTTGATAAACCTTAAAGATGATATAGAAAATTAATTAAAACCGTTGCAACAAAGTTTTCTCTGTCTCTTATGATAAATCTGTAGGTAGGTGATAAAATATAAACGAAAGCTCTGTACAGTGTTTGTTTAGCAAACAGTAATTCAGCAACGGTTCAGTTTTGCACGTTTGCACAGTGAAATTTTTCATGAACTCATATAAATTGTACGTGATGTCCAACCAATTTTATCAGAAGTCATCTACCGCAATATCGGTGTAATATGCAGCCTTAAAATATAAATATTAGTTCACATTAATGTACTCAAACCGACATTATTTAGTTACTTTGTAAAATGTAAATAAAACGAATAATATTTCAGATAAAGTATTTTTTATAAATGTTAATCAGAAAATATCATTAAAAAATCCATTAGATTCGAGTATTTTACATATTCTTTAAATATGTGAATCCTTTCACTTAATAACGCTTATTAATAATTCAATAATTCATATACAATTAGTTGCGTTCATGAAATACATAAAAATGGATTTTTAGAACCTAGAACCAATAATAGTAATTATCCTTGTAATCACGCAGGCAGCGCTTAAATAAACAACTTTGTTTTATTACATTTTTAACCACGCACTTTACAAATATTGTTTACCAATCAGTATATTGTTTATTGGTGTTGTGTAACACCAGACTCATATTTTATTAGATGATTCGTATTTAATTAGGTGCTTCGTATCCTTTCAGGAGGAAAATGTTGAAAAAAAGCCGATACTCTTTTTAAATGAAAATTAAAAATCGTGTTCGAATAAACACAGTTTTTAAATGTTACCAAACAAACGTTGAAATGTCGTAGAAATATTATACAGGGTGTGTCAGAACTCCCCGATTTGGTAAGCTAATAAAAAACCAAATAAAGCGAGAACACATATTTCTGAAAAGTACAAATAATTCGGTTTTGGATCAACATGTTTTAAACCACCCAAGTGACGACTTCTGTTCTCGATACAAAAGAAATATACAAAACATATTTCAGAACAAATACACAGAAATCAGTTTTAGATTAACGTGTTTTTAAAATGACATCATTGAGGCCTGGCTTGGATGATCTTTTTGGTGAACAAGGACAAGAAAATGTGTTGTTGCAAAAGATGCAAACACATCTCTCGATCACTTGGAACTGAGAGGAAAGTTTCCTGGGCGTGTTATCTCCTTGCGTGTTGATATCTGGTGGCCTCCCCGGTCTCCAGATTTGATACCGTGCGATTTTTTTCTTTGAGGCTACCTGAAGTATACCAAGTATACCAACATGATTCTCAATCTTTGGAAGTTGTTAAAGTGGCGATATCTCAGGAAATTGCTGCTATTCCGCCCAAAATCATTCGCAGGGTCCTGAAAGCTGCCGGGAGAGGCTCAATAAGTCTATCGACAATGGTAATCGCCACTCGAATTATGTCATTTTAAAACACGATGATGTAAAACCGAACCTTTGTGTGCACCTTTCAGAAATATGTGTATATTTTAGGTATCTTGTTTTGTTTGGTTTTTACTAACTTCGGAAATCGTGGACGTCATTCTGCCGCACACTGTATAAGAAATATAAAAAAAAGTCATACGTAAATCAAGACTTCCTGCACATAACATACAACTAAACCCACAAAACGAATTATCGTAATATGTAAACCCACATATTTAACTTGTAATATAATTTCTAATTTAATTTGGCGAAAGCTTGTGGAACCCGAAAAGTCTATTATTAATCCGTATGTAAAAAAACTGGCATGCTCGAGCAAATGTGCATTTGACTCTGTATAAATCTGAATCGAGACAAGGAATCTACATTTATACGGAGTCATGGACAATCATATAAAAAGCGATCTTAATATTAATATTAAGAAAAAAGTCTTATGTTAGCTATAGGGTAATGCGCAACATTGCATCAAGCATGCTTACACATTAGAGCTGTAGTATAAATATTACATATACCTTATACAAGGTACGTGTAGCACGTATTACCTAGTTGAATATCTAGCCCAAATTTGTCGGTGCACCGAACTTGAATCATGCAGGTGTAACGATGTGTTACGTTAGTAGATAGATATTAGCAGCTAATTACTATTCACAGTTATCGGCAAGATATTGAATTATAAGATATTTAGGGGATGAAACTCGGTGATATTCACATATCATTTACGTATTGAACTATATGAGCCAAAGTGTAAATATTAAGTACTTTTGTTAGATACTGTAAATTTTATACAATGTTCAAATCTTATACCTTGGCGATCAATATAACTGGCTTTAAACGGTTGTTAGAAGATAATGCTCCTAAATCGGGAAAACTGATTTGCGTATTCCACAGACCCGAATTTTAAGCACCTTTAGCAAACTGATCTACATATACCGGGGATCACGAGATTAATAGCCAGGCTCTAGCTTACGCATGAAAATCGATATCGACTTCAAATTTTGGGGATTTACATCATATAAATCGATGCAAAATTTCGACATAAAAACAATTGATTATCACTTCCGGTTTGACCGGAGGTGCCTTCAGCTTCTTTATTTTCCATGGAACACCCTGTACATTGTTGGAATTTTTGGGTACTACGAAACTTCCAGGTAATTCTAGGAATTCTAAGCAAACTTTCATGTATAATATTCTACACGTAAGGTTGACGGTTTTATAGGATATTGTACATGGAATTATTTAGAATATTTATTATATATAAAATAAAGAAATTGATGGCACTTTTGGTCAAACCGGAAGTGCCAGTCAATTCTTTTTTATGCTGATATTTTTCATCGATATAGATAATAAAAATCCCAAAATTTGAAATCGATAACCATTTCGTGTCGTATTGTTTTTGTAGCCTGTCTGGTACCGAATGTACAACTAAGATTATAACGGATCACGTGGCGTTTATGTAGTTTTGACGTAGCATCACAGAATGACCAACGTCTAGAAATTACCATACGTTTACTTTGTTGTCTTTTTTTGATTCAGGATCTTCAAACGAATGTTTATTGATAATGTTTGTCTATTGTGAACTACACGAGACAGAAGATGAAATATACAAATGAAATTGTATGTGACTCTAAAATTTTTCATTTAAGGTCATGTGACATTGTACTGGTATAGTGTATATGTACTTTTGTGACACATTTTCAGATATTGCCTGCCACCCTGTTTTTTTTTTAATTATTAGTTGTCATTTAAACTACTTTAACTTTTCAGGTTGCAAATCAAGAGGTACTTGTTTCCGCGGAGCATTATCTGAAACAACATGAGAGGTATAAAGCTTGAATGCTAGACCACTATTATATATACACTATTATAATTATATACATATATTATCCTTTATATAGGGTAGTGAGTGTGTATGTGTGTTCGAAAGGTACGTGTCTCTATGGTCAACGCTAATGTATCTGTCCAACACCACGCTTGTCAATTGTCGGTACAATAAACTCTATGGACTTTCGCAAGCTCAAAATGTACGAAAGCGATCAGAAACTCCTGTTTAATGGGTTTAAGGTCGAAATCCAAGACATAAAAATACATTTTGGGAAGAACAAAGAATCTATTTTCAATCAGTTTCAATGAGTTTCAATCAAACTTGATCAGTGCTGATTGGTAATAAAACTGTTTACGTCCATTTATACAACATTGTTGCTCTTTTAAATTGGCTGATATTTACAAACAATGTGGTGCAACTATTTTCAGAACCAAAATAGAAGGGAAACGGGATCCAGAGAAAAGACAAATGGTGTCCTCATGCACTGTTCATCTTAGGAGACCCCCACAGAAGTTGTTAATGTATTTGAGGAGATGCTTTGTTTATGCGAACATTGTTTTTATAAATAATTAACATAGTACTAATTATACAAATTCTATGTCTGGATGCAGTACGACCTTAAACCTAAAAATAACTCGTGCCCAGTCATTATGATAAACATTGCTCAGCGGCGTAATCTTCTTTGAAAAAATTAAATCATCAGTTTTTCGAAGATGTTTTCATAATAATTCAAAATACAGATATGTACAGGGTTAGTTTTATAAATTAATACAACCCTTTATGTTTTTAATTCTTTTATTACATATGTTTATAATTAAAAAAAAAAAATTAAAAATCCGTGTCAGACGGTTTTTTACGTAGAATCCAGACAGGACAACGGTTTTACTTAAGTTCCTTATATGTACAAGAGGTACAAAAAATAAGTTTTTCTTAATGGAACACTCTGTATATTTTCATAATTTTAGGTTACCCATTTCATTCTGATTACAAATATTTAAATACGTTATACGTTTTTCTTGTTACTTTTTGTGTAATTTACTAAAACTATATTGAAAAACTTCAATTTAATTTTGAACAGCCATATTGAAACTAAGTTTCAAAATGATGTTAACGTAATGTTAACTGTCATTTTTCGATAGATGATATTTGGTGTGAAATATATACAATTTCTCATATTATATAATACTTGGGAGGTCACACATAGACAAATAGGAGGACATTTATAGAAAAATAAACCATATTACATTCTTTAAATACAATTACCATCCACATAACCCACGTTTACCAAAAAACTAACTACTAACTACTTGTTTGAACAGTATTTGTGACTCAAAGTTTCCACTAATACCGAAACATTACACTTTTATTGAACTCGCCTTTGGCATATCATGTTACCATCATTAGGAGACGATTAGAACTCGAGTGTCAATAAGTTCTAGTCCATTATTGACGCCTAACGTTATTTTTATTTGGTTTCGAATCGTACTTTCAATATAGCTGCTATAAATTGAATTGATAATGTTTTTTGACAATTACACAAAAACTAATGTGTGAATTAAAACAAAAGTATGTGACTAAAAAACATATAAGAATAATATAGAGAACTTAAATTTGCCAAAATATACATGGTGTTCAAGCTATACAGCTTTTAGTTTACAGACTTTATTTGCTCACCCAGGATAGTTAGCAAAAAAATGTATATACAAAAGTTACTTGAATTCATGAGGCCTATAAAATGACATATTCCGTTTGACATGTGCTAGTGACCTTGAGGTTATGGCAGTGTCAATATAAGTTTTTTAAATACAATACCCTGTATTTTCGACATTTTTTACTTACCGAACAATTCTACACATATTTCATGTAACATTCCCTATACCTATCTTTCAAACATAAGTCAAACAGCTATTATTTTACAATACAAAGAATTTTCAGTTTGCCTTGTTTGCCAGCTCAATTCGAAAATGTATTAAACTAATTGCTTATAATTACTGAAATATCCCATTGATCTGATTAAATTACTTTTTAACAATATTCTCTCAATCGTTTCAAAACTGACAAGGCAAACTGAAAATTCTTTGTATTGTGAAATAATAGCTGTTTGACTTTGAAAATCTCGAAAACGGTTGAAGATAGGTAGGGTATGTTACATGAAATATGTGTAGAATTGTTCGGTAAATACAAAAATGTCCAAAAATACAGGGTGTTGTATTTAAAAACTTATATTGACACTGCCATAACCTCAAGGTCACTAGCACATGTCAAACGGAATATGTCATTTTATAGGCCTCATGAATTCAAGTAACTTTTGTATATAATTTTTTTTGCTAACTATCCTGGTGAGCAGATAAAGTCTGTAAACTAAAAGCTCAGACACCCAGTATATAAGGAGCTCTAGCAAAACCTTTATCCTTTTTGAATTCTACGTAAAAACTTTTTTTAATTATAATAAAAAATTAAAAAATAAAGGGGGTGTCCTTTTTTATAGAACTACCCCTATATCTTGCTTATTCATGAAAAAGTAAATATCTTGTGTAAATACTGAATGTGAAAAAAGAACTATTCCATATTCGTCAGCTTTCCAAAGCTGTCCTTTAATTATCAATCCATCACCACGAGATTGCCTCCCAAATCCACAGATGTTGAACGTAATTGAAAATATTCGAGCGAATAAAATCCAGCTTGTAACTAGACGTCTAGATCTCCGAACTTCTATTACTGCCTCCCGAATCGACTTGCCCTATTGTGCCCCTATATATTCGAGGGAAGGATGAGGCTTGCTCTTCCAGACGGCCCATTATTTTATTCACCTCCGCGAAATGAGATTGCCCTGAAAATATTAAGCCAACTTTTCGAGAGATTGTTAAGTTAACTCAGCGCACCTATTTCCGATATTTAATAAAGTTTCTGGGAATCGATAAAAACTTCGTGAATATTTCTACACAGTTCCCGGTCCGTAAAATAGGAAAATAAGAAGATTAAATAAAATATGCCAATGAGTTGCGAATAGCTCTCGCAAACGTTTGCCCTGAAAGCTAGTCATTGCAGGTAGAATAATTGAACGCATTATTCCAAAAAACCAGTCCCAAAAAAGGTAACTGTTAGAAACTTAAGAAATTAATAGGGTTTTTTTGTAGCGAGCAGAAAAAAGTTAAGGTTAGGTCCCAATTGATATATTCTCATATGTATTATAAAAAAATTCTATCCATAATATGTTTTGAGGAAAAAAATAAAGGCTCAGATTAGGCTCTCTCATTCTGAAACTGAACTGCAACTACAAGAACCCTTAGGCCCCTGCACAATTAACATAAACGTAAAATTAACCACAACCACAAAGATGGAGTATATCAAAATAATGCTCTTGTCTACAACTAATTCAGTTAACATTAGCATTAAAGAATGACCTTCAATCGTCAATAACCGTACACATAAAGATGAAATTATTTTATCTTTACGCTTAAAATTACGTTTTGCAAGTTATACCAACCTTGTGTCTGTACTCACGTGAAATATGGGTTGAGGGTTACCCTAGATACAGTAGTAACTAACAATAATTAATACTAAATTACTACAATATTAGTTAACAATTCGATATCCATCATTTCTTCTAATTCCAGTGTCGTTTCGATTTTTCACACAAAATGTTTAATTTAGTAAAATTGGCTAAACTGAATCCTCTATGCGGGAGTTTTAAATACACACGCTTTTACGCAGATTTGTTGTGGACAAAACATAAAAATTACAGTTATGCTTGGTGGTTATGGTTGTGGTTAGCTCAATTGTGCAACAGGACTTACTTTTGACCTGTTAGTGTTTAATATTCCTATACCTCGACTATATCTTCCAAACAAACCGTTTATGTGGCATCAGTGCTCATCATTTGACGGTATGTCATTATTAAATGGAAAATATGGATCTTTTACCAATAACTATATCCGTTCTGAGAACAAAATGACTGCTATAACCCCTGATTTTTGACATTAGGTTAGTTAGTTGGTATTCCGGTAAGTACACAGCTATTTGGCACATGCTACTTTTTTGTGATCCTGTGATATTTGGCTTATAAATATAGAAAAATTTCAAATGATATTACAAAGTGTACTAAAACAAGTACCTATTATAATATTTTGGTCTGGTACATGCATATGTCTACATACAATTTAAACCAGTTTTACAACATCGACATTTTTGGTACTTAAGGTCTTTAAAATTATTCAGGCTTAAATAGGCAGAAGAAATACACAACGTTAGGAAAAACTATAGAACTAATTGCATAAAAAGCACTTCCGCGCGACTTTGAAATTAAAAAAAATTTTGTTATAATAATCGTGGGATGAGTCTTAAGTTACGATGTTTTACAACAGCAACACGTGTTCAAACTACGCTGTAGTAATAATGGTTTTAATTGCATAAATACAAAATTATATACCTACTATAAAGTATATATCTAGATTGTGGTGATTAGGTGCTGGGATGTTTAGATTATCTTTTGCATGAAATCGCGTGTTTAACTGGTAATGACTACGTAGTACATCTGCACCCTAATAGATAATAAAGGACATATGCAAGAGCATAGATTTTAGTACACATATAATTTTAATTTTTTTTATTCACGACATATTTTCATATTTTTGAACTAAATATTATTGTACGAAACTAAAATCGTTATTAATAATGCCCATTCAGCATTCCTTCACTAATTATACTCATAACTCCATCCTTTGTTCAATATTTACTTTGTAGCATGTCCAACTGATGACGTAGACTTTTTGCTATTAGTTTTTTAATAACTATTGTAGTATTTGCAAATTTAATCCAAGACTATGATTTTATTATGTCCTTAATGACGCGTTCTGAGCAATGTTTGTTGGTAGGTTACAACAATATGTCCAATGTTGATTGCTATGAAAGATTTTGAATTTCAGTAACAGTAGGAGCAATTATAAAATATGGTAACACATAGAAGAGTGGAAAAATGGTGACCACAAAATTCAATGTTATTTACATAAGCTTTAACTATGCAAAAAAAACGAAAAGCAACGTATCTCGCAAAGGCATTTGAAGATATCAAGATCCATATCGATAGTAACATATTAATTCACATTTTATTTAACTTAAACATATCAATAATTGCACTGGTCAACAAAAAAAAAATAAAACCAGAAATTTACTGGGACAAGAATAGGTCTCCGGGAAGTTTTTTGGGTCGCTAAATCCGGATTTTGGAGCCCGTTTTGTCCCACCAGACCTCAGTTTCCTGTAAATTGCATTTTTAGGTAAAAATGACCCCAAAATGGACTTAGTCCGTTATTGACGCCTAACGTTATTTTTCTTTGGTTTCAAATCGTACTTTCAATATAGCTGCTAGAGATTTAATTGATAACGTTTTTGTGAAATCCAAAAAAAGTAGTAATAAAAGTATGTGACTATAAAACATATAAGAATAATATAGAGAACCTAAATTTGCCAAAATATACATGGTGTTCCATTAAAAAAAACCTTTTTTGCACCTGCACGAGATGCAGATGCAATAAATGATGACACAATCGATATTTTAATAAAAACAAATATTCTAAGACGCAAAAAATTTACATCATTTTTTATGTATTCAGAATCGCTGCAGAGATCGCCTCTAGAACTTATAATTGACAAATTAAAATTCCTCTACTCTAAAAAACTCCCAATCACCAAATTTTGTAAAAAAAAAAGAAGTTATTTGCAGAAATCGAAAATAAAATAACCAATAACTTTTGGACTAATTGTAATGTAACTTGATAAATCGAAATATTTTTACCCAAATAATATGTAGTTTCGCTGTTCTTTAATAATTGGACATTCTGTAATTACATTTCTCCCCAGATGTTCGGGCAGAATATTTGACTTCTTGTCATAATTTTAGGTTTCTACGATACACGGTCCTAGAGGTAGGCAAAGAAATGGTTTTTTTTTGCCTCGATACGCAACCCGTGATACAATTTAGGAAACATATTATTTCGTCTTGATAGTATTTTCGGTTCGAATGATAGAAAAGGTCGCTGGAAAAAAGCGAGAATTGAATTGTATACGCACCCAGGTTCGAAACAGGGACAGCTCCTCATAAAAATGCACGTGCAAAGTACTTGAAAGTCATGGTTTAGCTCTCTCGTTAATAATTTTAAGGTTGAAACCCTGATGACTGGGCCGATCTATGCATTAAAACAGCGAGTGAACTTAGACTAAACAGCCGCACACCAAGGTCTAAAGGTGTTATAATAATGAGTGGTAAAGCGCTACACTCCCATCGTCTTATGCCTGTATAGATTAGTGCCTAACATATTTATATGATACTACTTAACTTTATACCTTTATATAGCGTAGCTGTTTGGCAGGAGGCCTGGGACGCAGCCGAAAAAAGGGGCTGCCTCTATGCATACATATCATCTAGACATATCAAAGGCATAGACGAAGACACTACTTACAGCGTCATTTTAAATATACACCGATACGTATCATGTCTGCAAGTATACTTGCGCGTAGTCTAATGAAATGTGATGTTATGTCACACGGACACGCACAGTAGTTGGGTTGACGCTGTTGACGGTTTGACGTTATCATCGTGATTCGATATTTTCCCTGTTTCATCGAATGAATAACGAGTACGACTGATTTTTCTAGATATATTCGACTGTTATAATTATTGAGTTTAAGAAACATTACGATAAGCATTTTCCATAAATTCGATGCTTTCTGAAATAACGTTGTTTCGTTCACGAACGCTTTACTGTACATTTTGATAAATACTCGATTGAACTATTAATTTACTTTTTCAAGACTAATATTACCATTCCAAATGTTTTTGTCATTTGGCAATATCTTTAAGAATTCAATGTTGGTCATAGAATTATGTTATATTGTTGCCTTGATCCGTTTTAATATAAACTTATTTTTCGCAGTACGTATTTATCATTTACATATGTCGTAGGTCCGACCAAGTCGGCAACTGCCAAATATCCTTCCCAAAAACACTTAATTGAAGCGAGGAAGATTCTCAGAGGAATGTAAATTTTATTTATAAAAAATATTGATAAAACTTCACTATAATCTTTCTCAGAAGTACCAGCTGCAATATTTTATAATCGATGCCTCAAATTCAAATGCTTCAAATTTATTTACAGAATATTCCATATTAATGTATACGTGGATTGTGATGTCCTTGATAGTTTTTTTGTTGAGAACTAGGAGGGTTCTTTTTTACAAGTACAAATTTTCAATGTATCATGAACCAAAAGTGAACCAGGTGAACTAAAGTTTCTTCCGTTTTTTATTAAAAATTTAAATGATAATTTAACAAAAACGAACCAACCCCAAAATTCAAGACAAATACCATTTGAATCTATAGTTCGAATCCATCTATCTGCAAGTTGTTCGATTGTGGTTCATTGTTTTAGCAATCCAAAAACTCATGGCACAACTTATGGACCTCGTGTAAAGTATCAAAGCGGCACAAGAAGTATTGATCGGAAAATGTGGTAGGTAGATGGCTCAAGGCCCCGGACTGTATGCTGGATGGTGCAGTTTGGTCAACGTCTTGTTCTTTGATGTTTTTTTTCGCTCTTTTTCACGGTGCAATAGCCTACGTTTTCTGGTGTGATTGGCTTCGTTCTACTTCAAGCAGAGCTTCGGAATCCACCATGGTGGAACGGCCAGAGTGTGGTTTAGTTCGTAAGATCAGTTGACCGTCGTTAAACCTCTTTGACAAATTAGTTATTTATTTCTTCTCTCGCCTTCCGCGTAGATATTTTTTTGATGCTGGAGGTCGCGTTGAAGCTTCTTGTATGAAAAACTTCAATATTTTCCGATTTCTAAAGATGTACAACAATCCGAAGACACTTCTGGTTCACCTTAATAGTTCCAAACTATGAGGAAGTTCTCTCAAACTTATTTGAGTACTCAATCATATCTCAAGTACAAGATCACAAATCGACGATGTTATACATAACCAGAGACATAAATTGATCAACGTTTGAAGAATACCCTCTAATTATAAACAGCGATTATCGTGCTACAGTCTGAACATATAAACCGACCATAATCTCTCCTGAAATATCCAAACAAATTGAATACCGGTAAAAAAAGCCTACAAAAGCTGCGTAAATAGTTTAATGCTGCCATTAGATTAAACTCCTTTGATACAGACACCCTCGAGAGTTCAAAAAAGTGCTTTTAACCCTGTTATCTAAACGACCGAACTTTTTAATGCCTACTTCAATAAAATTTCACGGATGTTCTCAAATACAACATAGCGCAGGGAAAGTGCCACTAACTATTCTCACTTTGGACGAACCATGAAAGCGACAACGTTATAGATATTCACTGTAAGATCGAAATACAGATTAGCATTGTTGAACCACATACACACGTACAGTAAAGTAGAAGAAGGCAATGTCCGCAAATATTGTTGATATGTAACTTCATTCCAATTCAAACGAGTCTTATATCTGTTGTAGTCAATGAGTATCGGTGATCAGCGCTTATCATCGCTCATGTTGTAAACACGCTTCTAACTAATCAAGGGTAACAATGCCTTCTAAACAATTATTAGATTGAGTCCAGGAAGTCAGTATGTTTATTTGAGGATAATCAGTTTAACAACACCTAAGTTGCATGTAGTAAATTTAAATTTTCCGTAGAATTCAATGAACTAGTAATAAAGGAAAAATTAGAGACTTAAAAAAGTAGTCCAAAAGGAGGTCAATGCTAAAAAATAGCTTTTTTCAGTTTTTTACGTTTTTAAGAAAGTAGGCGCCTGTATGATGGTGAAAGTTGAATGAGAGGCGTTGTGCAACTTTTGACTACGGATATTTTAAGCCCCAGCTTGGTCCAAATATTGCAAAATGAATGAGTTATTTTGCAAACCTGTTCAAAATTGCAATTTTTTGAAATAGCCGTATCTCCGAAAAAAAAAAAATTTTTTACGAGGCTCGGTGAAGTGTTGTTTGACAAAAAAATCTGCAAATATTTTTCAAATCTGCAAAAACGTTTTTGTCCTATTTGTCTTCAACCCTACACTTTCACCAAGCTTCGCAAAAAATAGTTTTATCACGGAGATACAGCCATTTCAAAACTTGCAATTTTGAGCAGGTTTTTTTGCAATAACTCATTCATTTTGAACTTTTTTTATCGAACAGGGCTTAAAATATCTGTATTGATAAAAGTTACACAAACTTTCTCATTCAACTCCTTTATCGTACAACGCCTAGTTTTTCTTAAAAACGTAAAAAACTGAAAAAACTCTATTTTTTCAACTTTGACCGCCATTTTGAATACGACGCAAGTCTCTAATTTGTTTTATTAATAGTTCA